>OX383971.1:7621423-10168923 GCA_947532105.1 Athrips mouffetella
CCTTGTCGTCCCGCGGGCCTGGGAATTACAAGTGGACCAAATCCCTGTGAAATATTGGGCAGTTTACCTTATTGTTTAGATTAAATTAAATGGAATATATTTCGTTAGGTGTCTTCTCGATAATTAAGGTTAAGTCTATGGTGTTATTGGGCTTAATAAAAGGCTTTCTAAAGGTTTTGTTATTGGTAAACATAAATTTATTGTAAAAGCATTTTCCTAATATGAAATATTAGAACCCTTGTTGATTATGGAAGAAATATATACAGCGTGTAACGGAAAGGTGTGATAATACTAAAGGGTGTGAATCTGCCCATGAAACTGAACAACTTTCCCCAAGGAACATAGTTCATAGAACAATATCAATTTTTGACCTCCCATAGAAACTGCATCAGCTGATAGCGCATTTTGTATGGGAGGTCTAGTTTGGTTTTTCCTAATTCGACCTATGTTTCTTGGGAAAAGTTGTTCAGTTTCATTGGCATACTCCACCTCCCGTACGCCTCAAAAGCCGCCACAGTTTTATAAGAAACAACGTACCCCTCGAATCAGATCCATCAAAGGCTAGGATAGAACTGTGGTCAAAAAGGTACCCCCCTGATAGCCCATATATCCCCATTGCCGAAAATCTTCCACCAGGACATGATCTTCCCTGGCCCATAAGGAAGTCACTTAATAGACTGCGATCGGGCGCAGGCAGGTGCGGAGAACTGAAGAAGAGGTGGGGCTTCTCTGATAATGACGAGTGTGAATGCGGCATTTTGCAATCCATGACACACTTGCTTTCGTGCCCTACCTCCTCAGTTTCTTGCACCAGGGAGGACCTTTTGAAGGCAACCAAAGAGCTATTGCTGTAGCCACATTTTGGGCTAAGTTACTATAAAATCATTTGCCATTGATACGAAAAGAAGAAGAAGATTGGCATATTCACACCCTTTAGTATTATTACACCTTCCCATTACACGTTGTACAAGAAACGTTAAATTGAGTTTGATAAACATGTGATTTTAATAGTAATATTTATTATTATTAATTTTACGAGACGTGCCACATGATTAAACTTAGCAAAACACAAGCGAATGTGGAATAAAGTTTAAAATATTTTTATTAATAAGAAAAGAACAAGAAAACAAGCTTAGAAGATGTTAAAGTAATGATCAAAATGATAAAAGATGCGCAGTCAGAAAATTTAAAAGATATCTAAGTAATGAATCCGAAAAAAAAATCGTAGCCATTCTTAGATAGATAGATAGATAAAACATTTATTCAGTGCCAACAAATACAGCAGAAGAGAAAAACATTTCTAAAGATTCAGATTCAGATTCAGATAATTTTATTCAATGTAGATTCTTTACAGAATACTTATTGAATGTCATGCAGAATACAATGCAAATAGAGCGAGTCTACGCCGTTTCGGATCGTGCTATGGCAGCGTAAAAGAAACGGCAAGAAACCACTGCAGCACGGCCTACTTTAAGAGTCGGCTTTTTACAATGTGTTTCTTGTGTTTCGCTGGAATATCAGAGCACCATACCTCTTTGTCATTCATATAGTCATCCAATCTATAGTAAGCTTTTTTACATAACGTTTGCTTTACACATTCTTTAAACTTTCTCTCAGGTAATTGCACTATATTGTCAGGTATTTTGTTATAGTATCGTATACACAGACCAACGAAAGATGTATTGACTTTAGTTAATCTAGTATATGGTTGATCAATTTTATGCTTATTTCTAGTATTAAAATTATGCCTGTCACAAATTTTTGGTAATTGATGGATGTTCTTTCTACCATACATTATATTTTCATAGATATACTGGCATGGCACTGTCATAATGTTGATTTCCTTGAACAGTTCTCTCAGGGAATCACGAGTCTTCAGGCAATAAATTGCTCTTATAGCCCTCTTTTGTAAAACGAATATTGAATGTATATCAGCTGCTCGGCCCCAAAGCAGTATGCCATAAGACATAATGCTATGGAAGTAGCTAAAGTAAACCAGCCTTGCAGTAGCTACATCAGTAAGTTGTCTGATTTTTCTAACAGCATATGCAGCCGAGCTCAATCGACCAGAAAGAGCCGTTATATGAGGGCCCCATTGAAGTTTAGAGTCTAGTGTTAACCCTAAGAAAACTGTACTATTTACAAAATCTAATGGCTCATTATTCAATACTATGTTATGTGAAGTAGACCTTACATTTGGTAGTGCAAATTTAATACATTTAGTTTTTTTGGCGTTTAGGACTAGATTGTTAACAGTAAACCATGCATGAATCTGTCCAAGTGCATCGTTGACTTCGTTATAATTTTGTGATTTCCTACTTACATTGAATATTAATGAAGTATCATCAGCAAATAACACAATCTTTGACAGATTCTTCACCACAGAAGGAAGGTCATTAATATAAATAAGGAATAAAAATGGCCCTAATATGGACCCTTGAGGTACGCCAATTTTGACAACAGATCCCAGTGATTTCGTCCTGTTTACTTGTACCTTTTGAATCCTGTTTTCCAAATATGACCTAAGTAGTTTAAGTGAATTATTCTTAACACCGTAATGTTCAAGTTTTAGCAACAATGTGCTATGATCTACGCAATCAAATGCCTTGGATAGATCACAGAAGATACCAATAGCATCTTCAGATTTTTCCCACGCGCAAAAGATGTATTTTAAAAGTGCAGTCCCGGCATCCGTTGTACTGCGCCCTTTCGTGAAACCAAATTGATGGTCATGTAGTAAGTTATTTCTATTGAAGTGTGAAAGCATTTGATTGAGTATGACCTTCTCAAAAATTTTACTAAGTACAGGTAAGACTGATATTGGTCTAAAATTACTGGGATCCTTTTTGTCACCAGCTTTGAATAATGGAACTACTTTACTTTTTTTCATTAAGTCAGGAAATGTACCATGATCGACACAATCATTGAATATAACAGCTAAATATGGAGATATAGTATCAATGATCGCACTACAGACTTTTACTGACATTCCCCATAGGTCCTCAGTAGTTTTCATTTTAATACTTTTAAAGGCTTTAATAATTTCGTTAGGGGTGACATGATTGAACCCAAATTCAGTTTCGCAGGCGTCCACATTCTTTTGAAGTAAATCGCTAGCAAGTGAAGATGAAGAATTGAGTGACTCTGTTGTTTTCAAAGGAATATTAGTAAAAAAGGTTTCGAATTCTTGAGCCACTTCTACGTTTGAACTAATAGTTCCGCGATTTGTATGAAGTGTGATTTGATTGTCACGCGGTTTCACTTTTCCAGTTTCACTGTTTATAACATTCCATACAGCCTTAATTTTGTTATCAGCAGACTGTATTTTTTTCCGAAGAAAAAATGACTTTGCTTTTGAACAAACTAATTTAAACAATTTTGAATATTTTTTGACATATTCAATGAAATTGTCGTCATTTGAATAATTTCTTAGCTCATATAATTCAAAAAGTCTCTCTCTACTTTTGCGAATACCAGCGGTAGCCCAGTCACTGAATTTGAATTTTACAATAATTTGCTTTTTTCTAATAGTGAAAATTTTACTGAATTCAGTATTAATCAATGTGAATAAATCTTCATATGAGTTATTAGGGTTGTTAGTATTATAATTGTGACAGGGCAGTTTTTCTAGTAACGTGTTTTTGTACTTTTCTAACCTACCGCTCGTTAGGCTCCTGGTTTCTATATCTATCTTCTGGGTTACTCGAGAATAATTAAAAGTAACACTTTGACCAGAGTGGTCAGACTGAATCGAGTTTATGATACTTTTCTCAAAATAATCGCAATTACAAAAGACGTTATCAATACAGGTAGCCGAGGATGACGTCACCCTTGTAGGTTCAAAAAATACATGCTCTAAGTTAAAACATTTGAAAAGACTTATAAGTTTGTTACTATAGGTATTATTTTCTAAGATATTGACGTTAAAGTCACCACACACTATCACAAACTTATTTTCTTTTGTCACTATTTTTAAAACATCTTCCATTACTAACTCGAACATTGAAAATTTTTGAAAAGCGGGAGGTCTGTATACGCACACTACAACATGCTCGTCCAGCTCAACACAAGATATTTCAATACATCTTTCAACCGAAAGTCGAACAATATCTTTACGGTTCTTTATCTTAAAACTGTTACGAACTAAAATCAGTGATCCACCGTGTAAAGCAGACTTTCGATTGAAAGCACTGGCTATACAATAATTTTCATAATTTATCAACATTTGATAGTCTTTTTGCCAGTGTTCTGTCAGACAAATAATGTCAAATTTTGTTCTTTCTAAGAATAATTCTAATTCTAAAATTTTTCCAGAAAAACCTTGAATATTTTGATGTAAAATTTTCAAAATGTTAGATTTTTCCTTTGTCTTTGCTATAGGAAGTTTTTTGCCAGAAGGTTTTTTTTCATTTACTTCAGTAAAATTTTGTTTAGAAAAACCCTCTTTTGTCGTATGAACTAGTTTAAAGAATTGGTGTTAGTAATGTTACTAACTAAAGAAGTTTTTTGTGTATAACTTCCTATAACAGAGTCAGATATATTATATGCTATCAATGTAGCCAGCTCTTTCTTAAACTTAAGAGGCAGATACATAGTATCCTTTGTCAATTTGAAATAATTTATAAAAGTATTCATGTCAAGATATAAAATGTCACTATGACGACTTGTCAAATTTTGTAAATGTAAATTCATTCTGTGTATACATTTGTTGTGTTGCTCAGTAACATTTGAACAGTATGGGAAGTTACACAGAATAAACCTACACTTAGTTTCAACCTGTATTTTGTTTAACAATGTCACAAAATTGTTTAATTTTAATCTACTTATGTCAGAATGATTGCCTACCACGATAACAACAGTGGTGTTTATGTCAAACTTGCCTACAGCAATCTTTCTTACAAGACCGTCGAAAGTAATATCGGGACAGCAAATATTGGTCACCTGCTGATTATGGCAGTAATTAAAAATAGACCCTAGACCTACTCCTATCCTGTCTGAATATACAAAGGTCTTCTTTTTATTGGAAGTCGACGAAAATTCCTCGCCATCCGTGGTCTCTGTGCTGTTATCGACAGGTGGCTGCTGTTCCACCGTGGCGCCACCAGCGGCGGCATCATGTGTTGGCAACACTGGCGACGCGGTGATGTCTTCACTCCCAGTCACCACGCTCTCAACGATGTGCTGACGTGGTGCCACCACGATGACGTCACTCACAGCGGTCTGCTCACGCGCGGCGGCATCATGTGTTGGCAACACTGGCGACGTGGTGATGTCGTCACTCGCAGTCACCATGCTCTCATCGATGTGCTGCCGTGGTGCCACCACGATGACGTCACTCACAGCGGTCTGCTCATGCTGGTCTCCGCGCTGCTGGCGTCGATCGTACGCGTGTCGCTTTTGGCGGCGTTGTTTCTTTGTAAGGCGAGCTGAAAATCGCCAGTTGAAAAATGTTGACGTTGAACCGCAGGTGGCAGGCGTACAGCTAGAAGACACACTGATATTTGATGTCCGCGGTGGTTCTAGAGCACAAGCAACCTCTTTGTCATTGGTGAGGGTGGCTATCAGTTGCTGCTGAGTGGTATAAAGCTGCTTGAGCTCAGCTGTGGATGACAACATTTCATTCATGCACTGCTCAGTTTCTACATATTTATTTGTCAACAGTTGAAGCGAAGATTGACTTTTAACATAAGCCGTTGTAATCTCGCTCAGTCTAGAATGAAGCGCATCAAGACATTGTTGTGCCTTTGTTAACTCAACATCCTTGTCTTTTATTATTTTCTCAAGCTCCTCAAGTTCCTCCTTGTGCTCTTCTACAGTTGATAGTTCATGGTGTAAGGATACAGCATGCTTATTTTCTTCATCCTCCTTTTCCTTGTATAAATCTGCTAGTTGTACATGTGCTTCTTGCAGTTGTACTTGCAATAAACTATTTCTATCAAGGGTGGACTGATGCAGATCTTGCAGGGACGTTAATGACTCGACATGATTTTGTAGTCGAGTAACTTCAGTTTGTGCTTCCTTGAAACTGTCTTGCAGTGCGTCAAATTTATTTATTTGTGTTTGGAGTTTGACCTTCAGTTGCCTTATTTCAAACTCATTTACGTCCCTGCCTGCAAGGAGGCGATCATTGAGTTCCTCTGCTTCTCTTAGGTTGTTCTGAAGCTGCTGTGTTTTGGTTACACGGGGCATGGTGACCTGAAATGTATACAGGAGGAACTGTAGAATAAGCTATTACAGTAATAGACAAAATAATTAGACTAGAATTAATTAAAATAAAATAACCTAACCGAATAAACAGATAAAGTATAATTAGTAAAGGACCTATGCAACCGTCAACTAAATTATTAATTTAAAATTTTATAATTCTATAATGAATATTAGGTGTATCTTAAACCAAACTAAGTAAACACTAAATAGTAAAGAATGAGTATAGTATGAAACTAGATATTGGAAAATACAGCAAAGTGTAGAAAATAAGGTTAGTAGATACTCAGAAAAGAAAATGTTTGTAAGAACAATAAGAAATGAAACTGTAACAAAGAAAGAAAGTAATGATAGCAACAATAAAATAGTGAACGGATAACAATTAATGTTTACTAGCTATCCCCAATAATTATCATTATAATATTATTTCCATATTATATTTAACTAATTGGTACCTACCTAACAATAATATGCCTAAAAACCAGGTAATTGGCTGGTTAAAAAGTACTGTCTAAGTACATATAAAGTATCTAATGTGTCAACCTACTCGTAGGTATTAGAGTAAAATATAAGCACTAAAATGGTTGCCTGTATTTAAGTGAAGTGTAAATAGTTTATCTGAGGTGTCCGGCTACGTTCAATCATCAATTTCACTTCCACATACTAATTAGTCAAGTGAAAAGAGACTCAACAAGGCGCCGCTGGTATGAGGATGGACGTTTCTCACGGAGGAGAATTTTGTAGAATAGTGAATTTGTTTACACGATCTAACCTTAAAGTGCACTTGATTAGGTAAAAAATATCAAAACTTTAGTGTTATTAATTAGGTATCATAAAACAAAATACTCCCCGGGATCCGTTGATGTTTCAATTCAAACTCGTCCGGTAATGGTTTGCCGTTTACCGCATTCCACTGGTTCACACTGATTAAAACCTTTTTTAGGTGTTTGTTATATGATATTAAATCATAATATATGTACAAATTATGCAGAATAACAACTAAAAATATTAAAATACGTAAAATATAATGAACAGCTAAATTTACTAAAACTTAAAACTTTAAATTAAAAAACACAAAATAAATAAAAGCACTGAAATTGGCGACCAGCTCAGCGTAATGCTGCAGCTCAAGGCCACAGCGCTGATTTTCAGCTGGACCCTTAAGAGTGCACTCTGCGCACACTAGCGCCCTCATCAGAATTTAATTAATTTCTTTGAATTGGAGACCAAAATGAAAAATTGAAGAACGGCTAAGTGTTCTTTGTCAGGATAGCGTTATTTTAAACTATTACAATTAGCTTTATTATATCTTGTTTATTCAAAATCCTTAAAACGGAAATTGGTGGCCACCGCGTTAAAAATTATATAAATTCTTAAGCTTATTTTCTTTCATAGTAGAATGAAATTGAGGTTTATAGGTTAGTCTCCGTTCAAGTCATCTCGGAAGTGGGCATATATAGTATCAATGCATTCAGTATCATGTCCTGAATTGATGTATATGAGATGACAAGCGCGCATGTGGTGGAGGTGGAAACTGTGACGTCATAAAGACGGTCATACAAAAAAAAAGTCTCTTGAACATACCATGTGGGGTATCAAATGAAAGGGCTTTACAAGTAGATTACAAATATATAACACACTATAACATTTTCACTACTTTGTCTAACAAATTACTAGAAAACGTCCAAAAATTTCGCAATTCAGAGTTGAATTTGAACTGCTCTACATTGAAAATGACTGAATGGATTTTTACGAAATACATACCAAGTGACCTTGAGTGTCCAAAAATAATGAACCGGATATATCAAAAAATAAGAGAAGTATGACAAGGTCTCGATTATTGTTCCTATCTTTTCTATCATATAAGGACAAAGCCATTTGCTCTCATATCTTGCACCATCCAATGCTATAAGGCGGAAAGCCCTGGGATCAGGTTGGTCGAGCGCGATCTTTTTTATTTCATTTCATCCGACACGCCGCCGGACGTTAAACGGATCCGACCGATCCTGACCGTCGGCCAAGGAAATAACGTTTAGCGCCTTCAAATTGCTTCACGTAGAAAGCAAGCGAATGGTCGGTCTACCAGCACCAGATATATCTATATTCAGGGTTCTACAGAAAATGCTGGGTTCACACGAATTTATGTTAAAGATAGCAACAAATACTTTGGGTAATACAAAAAAACCAAACACCCTAATTTTTTTTGCGCCCCGGATATTTTAGGAGGTGGTTCTCCTATTTCGACCCATAGGTCGGAGGAACATATTCCTTGAGAAAAGTTGTTCAGTTTCATGGGCAGAACCACTTTTTAAATATACGGGGTTTTAACAAAAATAGCACTATATAAGAATATCCCTAGAAATATTTAAAAATAATTTGGTAACACTCTATACAGGGTGTAACAAAAAGGGTATACCAACCCTGAAAGATGTGATTCTGCCCATGAAACTGAACAACTTTCCCTAGGGAACATAGGTCGAAATATGAAATATAAATTTTGACCTCCCATAGAAACTGAATCAGCTGATTTGTATGGGAGGTCAAAACATTATTTTTTTCGTATTTCGACCTATGTTCCTTAGGGAAAGTTGTCCAGTTTCATGGGCAGAATTACATTCTTCAGGGTTGGTACACCCCTTCCGTTACACCTTGTATTAAGCAAAATGGAAAAAAAGCACTATCCTTGACATATTTTCCAAGAATAACAATGTTATAGTTGAGTTCAGTAACCTAACATGAAAATACCTGAATACCTCTTATTATATTGCAACCGCTCAATTCTCCGTATAAAATGAACCGACCAAGAAATAACATTTGGCGCCTCCAATTTGCCGTCTTACCTCAGGGATATTTTTTATAATAATATTTCTTATGGCCACTTTAGAGGCAATTCAGATTGAGGGGCTAGCAGCATAATTTTTGCCTATTCTCTATCTTTTCCTATTTAAGGTGATGTATCTATCAAATTTACCTTCTTATATGCGTCATATATGATTCCCGTTAGCAACAGTTTAATCCAAAGATTTTGGAAACCCACGCGTAGGGATTTTTGAAGTGAAAACTTCTTTAGCGGCGCTTGGCACTTTTTTTAGATTGGTAAAACATTTTAAATTCGCGTTAGATGTCGCGTCAGATCTGTAGCCTGATCGAAAAAGCGTCAACTGTCAACCGTATTGTTATTACAATACGGGTTTTTATTCAGCGATATCAAAGAAGTACGCGAGCAATGGCGCGATTGACCATTACAAAAAGCATAATATTCAAAAATGCCGGCTCTCCCGGAGTGCAACCCGTCCTTTTTTGTAGCTTATCAAGCCGTCAGTTTTGTTTATTTATAAGAGCCTATTCTCAAAGTGTAAATTTTATTTATAGATGCATAATGCATTTTCTAGCTTAAATGGAGTCTTCCTTCTTCTCTCTAAGCTACAATTTTATTCTTTGCCTTTCTTCTACTTCGCCCATGATAATTTAAGGAAACTGGAAATTACACTCCTCACTGCTTTACATCTACAATTTCGGCGCCTTTCTTCGAAACGAACGCCACTTTGCTTTTCAAACGACAGTTTAATAGCGGCCTCGCGTCACAAAAGCCCATAATAGCGAATGTGTCACTATAATTTTTAAAAATCATGTCAGAAATCTACATTTCTCTTTTCAGCGAGAGTCACATGTTGCCTACATCTTCTTTCTTTCATTACTTTCTCGAGTGAGAGTTTGCAGCCAAACATGGCCTTGCATTATAAAAGGTCATAATCCCAAAAAAATCAAATAATTTGCTAAAGAAACTACTCACTCCGCCTACCAAAAATCGACAGTTTCGGTATCATTCTTCACATTGATCGCCATTTACCTTCCCAAGCGATAGTTTCCAGCGTGGCCTCGCATAATAAACGGCCATAATCCGGAATATGTCACGTGCCGGCCCCACTCGGGCCAAGTCCGCGGTGGCCTGTGGGGATTTTTGGCGGTAATCAAATAAAACTAGCGGTGCCTACACGCGGAGGGACTTTGGGACTTTGACACCCATAAACCAGGGACACCATAGACGCTGTGCTCAATTTTTTTAAATAAAAATACGTAGATTTTTTTGTGGGTTTGTATTCTTTGGTTTTTTTTTTACTTTTCACACCTATGAAAAAAAAATACATCTAACTTGAACGCGCACCTTTTCCGTCAGTACTGTTGATGCCTCAACCAACAATTTCAGACAAGTTTCTTAGAACGATATTAATAAAAATAAACGTTCTATTAGATAAAATTATATTCTCGAATAAGCATGTGGACTCTGAAATGAGACCGTTACAATTTCGCCGATATTAAGTGTTATTTTTATACATGAAAGCGTGAAGAAAAAAATATAGAGAGCGAAACAAAGAAGTTAAAAAAATATATTTAATCCTATACTATTATACGAGCAATATTTTTATATATATTTGTAATCGGTTTCCCGAAAACGGCTCTAACGATTTCGATGAAATTTACTATACGGGGGTTTTCGGGGATGAAAAATCGATCTAGCTAGGTCTCATGTCTGGGAAAATTATTTTTCCTCGTGAGTTTATGCATATTTTTTTATTTACCGCGTTTTAGACAAAAACCTACAGCGCCATCTGTAGGCGGGTAGCATAGCTTACTCACCCGATGAAATTTTAATGTTGAGGTGGCTATTATAGAGCGAAGCTCGGTCGACAAGGTACTAAGTCTTATATATGTCGTAGCCCCTTTCTTCGGAACTGCTACAATACTGCTACGGTTGCTACGTCTCGTAGTAGTGCCGTAGCAATATTTATGAAGCATATTATATCACAAGCATGATCATCATGCTTCTTTTGAAGTAGGCATCCACCAATTTTACGACTTCAATTTTATCAACCAATTTGCATTGTCTATATCGCTTCTATTCTGTGCTGAAAGTCGAAGATAGGTCAGCGCGGCTCTGACGAAGGTCCGCCTTTGAATTTAAGACAATGGTTACTTCTTTGTGCCCAATATTTTCCTAGCTTTTTATATATCTGTCACGGCGAAATAACTTACCCTTATGAAAATTTAGGGCGCGTACAGACAATATAGTGCGGTCAGTTAGCTGTTTCACGTTGACACGATTTACAATTTCACCAAATTTTTTCCAGGTACTAGTTAGGTACATAGCTCTCAATTTTTGATAGGAGCCAATTCTTGTATTTTCAAAAAAATTCCATAGAAAATTCAAGAATTGGATCCTATCAAAAATTTTGAGCTATGTACCTAACTAGTACCTGGAAAAAATTTGGTGCAATTTGGTGAATTTGGCGATATAAGACTATAAGGGACCGGATTAATAGTTTTCAACGTTTTAAGACATTTCTGCTTCAAAGTAGCTTCAGGTTTGGCTTTTGTCTAACTAAACCGTTTTCAAAAAACCGATTACAAATATATATACAAACAAATTTGCTATTTTAATAGTATAGAAAAGTTGTCTTTTAGTTTCCGAGTAACCTACCATCTAAAGGTACCTCTACAAGGTCGCAAACGTTAATATTATAGGGACTAACTTTATTAAAAAAGTTGGTTGTAACTTTAAATAATAAGCAAAGACTAACAAGTTTCATGCTCAAATATCCTATTATTCTGCTCCAAAATTACAAAAGAATATTCCGAAATACGTCTCGCAAAGCTAGCTAAAAGGGAATATTTTTTACCACAAATAAAGCCATTCCTCGCTACATTCATAGAACAAAAATGAACGTTATGCCTTTTTGATGAAGAATGCCTTGTTCAAAAATTTAAAATTACGTCTCTGGCTCTGACAGCCGGTTGCAGGATGATTCTATAATCCTATTTTTAATCTAACGAGCTGTTACAAGAAAAAACGTTAAGCCGAAAGGGCGTGTCTGTCTGCCCATTAAACTGAACACCTTTTTCCAATGGCCATAGGTCGAAATACGAAAACGGAAAATCGACCTCTCATACAAACCCAAATTTTTTTTTATAAATCGATATTCATGGTGTAAAGGACAGGTTGGCAAAAACTGAAACGGCAGTCGACAAAACTGAACAACTTTTACCAATGTAGATACGTATCACCGGAAACGTAAAAAAAATCAATGCGTTGATATGTTGCTTGGAGAATGTTTTTCAGTTTCATGGACTGATCATGCCCTTTCATTATTTGCCAATCTGTCTCTCACACCCTGTATATTCTTTGGGAAAAGTTGTTCAGTTTGATAGGCAGATTAACTTAGCCTTCATTAGTGTACGAGTTAATTTGATATTTTCTGTTACACGGTGTATACTCTAAAAAATCTTCTTATACGAACTGCAAAATACACATACAAATCATATCCTATACTATTAAACGAGAAATATTTGTATATATATAAATATATTTGAAATTTACCATACAGGGGTTTTCGGGGGCTAAAAATCGATCTAGCTAGGTCTCATGTCTGGGAAAATTCGTTTTCTCCGTGTTTTCAAACATATGCGTTTTAGATAAAAACCTACAGCGCCATCTGTTAGCGAGTAGTACAGCTTGCTCACCCAATGATATTTTAATGTTGAGGCAGCTATTATAGAGCGAAGCTCGGCGCCAGGTTCTATTCATAATATTTATTATAATTAAAAATTCAATATTTCTTATACTTAAGTAAGTATAAGTGAGCTATTGTAAATATTATTAATAAACAATAATTTAAAAAATAGGTTTAAGTCATAGTGACTTGTCATCGTCTTAAAGCGGTCGCGCAGACAGAGAGCAGCGTTATAGAAAAGAAATTCACAAAAAAAGCACTTATTACCATATACATAAAACTCAGTTCAGACCAAAAGAGAAAATGGTCGATCATCTTGATCATCTTAAGCGTTAGTCACTTAGTCGCCTTTTGTGGCACTCGTTGGACGATAAAATAACTAAATTTCAAACATTTCTAATCTAGTAAGCGACGGGATATAAATACGTTTAATATCGTCCATGACTCAAGTACAGTCAATATCATCATACCAATTGTTGCCCCTACTAGGATTCTAACCCGGGACCCACGGTTTGGCAGGCAGGGCCACTATCAACCACACAATTCCGGTCATCAACTGATAATTTAAATACTTTATGCAATAATCTAATAAAATAATGAAGTGAAGTGGCAGTGGGCAGGGCACATCGCAAGAAGAACCGATGGCCAATTGGGCGTGAGGGTTCTAGAGTGGCGACCACGTACCGGAAGATGAAGCGTTGGCAGGCCCCCCACAAGGTGGACCGACGATCTGGTCAAGGTCGCGGGAAGCCGCTGGATGCGAGCAGCGCAGGACCGGTCGTCATGGAGATCTTTAGGGGAGGCCTATGTCCAGCAGTGGACGTCTTTCGGCTGATATGATGATGAATAAAATAATTACTGAGTTAAATTCGTACATACATTCTAACCCTACTTTCCCTCCTTTGAGCAGCTTAACAGGTGTTCATAGAAATTCGACTTCATAACATTAGAAACCCCGTTGATACGAAATAAGGCCCATATAAGTTACTATGAAGCAGTACTAAGGTCAAAACTCACTTTGCACGGTATCTTACCGCCTTAGTACTGTCTCGTTAAAAATTGAACACTGATGATGCTATATCCATTAAAGAAACTTTTTGTTTAGTTTAACTTCTTTATGTTTTTGACCAAGTTGAATCACAGTTGAACGCGGTATTAACGGTACGAATAAAAAAATCGTTTTAACTCTCGGGCAGACCAACAAAAGAAGGAGATCGCTAAAAATTTAAAATGATTGTAGCTTACAGTATTAACAATGTTTATTGATAAATATAGATAATTTATCTTCAGCACGCTATCGTTAGATCTAAAAAATACATCGCTAAGGTTTGTAATTTTCTTTCAAAATTGACAAGTCCAAAAATAGAGACCTTTCATGGGTTCTCCTTCCTTTTAAAAGTAAACATTATTTGCAAAAGCATTAGTTGACATATTTTCGTAAAATAACTACAAAATGTTGTCGAGGAAGCGTTGAGCCGTAAGCCACGATCATACCTTCCCTAATTCAGAAACTAATTCGGCTTACATTGCTCGTTGAAGTAAGGAAATTGCAATTAACATAACCAAGCCAAAGCCAAGGCAATGTATGCCGAATTAGTCCTTGAACTCAGTTAGGTTTAATCGTGGATTTAGGCAAGACTCTTTTAGTGGGTCTCGACCCTAAAGCACTATGAGCCAGTATTAGACCCCCCGCTGGGCCACGGCCTTTGGCTACTCTAATGGCCCTCAGGCGCATGTTATTAGCTCATAAATCTCCTATATTTACCCCGTGAATAAAATGTTTGCAGGATATATGGACGACTTACTCCGCTTTGTTGAGAATGTTTTCAGAAAAATCCCGGAGGAAATGTTGAAAAGTTGGTCTTTTAGTTGTTTCTGTTTCGAGTTCCTCAGTTATGTAACTATTAAATACAATGGTGCTGTATGTTATTTTTATGTAGCCTCTAATGTGTCCCACTGCTGGGCTAAGACCTCCCCTTTTTTACGCCATATATCGCGATCTTGAGTTTCTGCCCGCCAGTCTACCATAAAAGCATCCATGTCGTCACACCATCTCCTAGGAGACCACCTTGGCGACGCCGCTCGTCTTCTGGGATCCAGTCCGTAGCTAACTACAACAACAACATATATACAACTTTTGTATGCAGTGTGAATTTTTATTGGTTTTGCTCACAAAGCGCAGTGATTTTTTTACTCGATTTTTTTTTCTTTGGGAAAGTTGTTTGTTATCATGAATAAATTAACTGGGCTTCGGAGCAAAACCAATGACAATTCACGCTACAAAAAACTCCCCAAGATATAAACAAAATGTGACTTCGTAAGTGACCAGTGCATTTGTATGGGAGATTGTTGTTTTTTTCAAAGTTATTCAGTTTCATGAATAGAACATATAACATTTATGGTATTATATGACGTATATGTGGCGTAACAGAAGACGTAGTGACTAAAATTGAGAAAGGGATGCTGAGATGGTTTGGTCATGTAGAGAGGATGAATGACAGAGGATTGACGAAAGAGATATACAAGGCGAGAGTGAATGGGAACGTTGGAAGGGGAAGGCCTCGGCGAACGTACCAGGACCAAATTCAGGACGTTCTGAATAAAGGCCAGGTTAAAAGTATGAAAGGATTGATGAAAGTACAGGAAGCAAGGGAAGTATGTCAAGATCGTAGCAGGTGGAGAACTGTGGTCTCTGCCTACCCCGACGGGAGCAAGGCGTGATATTATGTATGTATGTGTATGTATGTATGTAGTATGTATGTATGTGTATTTTAAAAAAGGATTGGTGTACTTTTCCTTTTTCCTCCATAAAAATTAAACCTCTATACCTTAACCCTATAATATAATATTAGCAATATAGTGTGATATTAGTGTGATACCACTGTTTATTTTGAATTAAAAGTAAAATTAAAACTTAAATAAGAAATGTTCATTTGTCTCTTTTCAGGTACATTACAAATAGTGAAGAGTGAAGAGGAAGACCAGGGCAAGTTTGAGTGCGTTGCGGAGAACCCCATAGGAACCGAGTTCTCTAAGCCTACTTCGCTATACGTCAAAGGTGAGTTTGATCCCATAAGTACAGTTAAGCCACCATATCGTATGGGTTGCAAGGTCAATGAGAGACCTCACAATCCCTGGTGTCAGAATTGTTGAACCGCCAAAGGCCTCTGACAGTTAAGTGAACGTGGAGTTTACACTTCTCATTCCAATCATCACAGAATCTTGGCAGTAAAATATTGAAAATCTTTTAAAAACTTTAGCTAGCTCTGACGTTAAGCAGCAGTATTGGTACCAGTTCTTAGGGGAAGGTAAAAAAAAAATTAAAGAATAAAGCAGAAAATAAAGAAGTGAAAATTATGAGTGAGTGATGCGATGTGTGTGAGTGATGAGATAAATTTTAGGCACAAGGCATTCCAACTTCAATTCTTAAGAAATTAAGCAGAAAATAAAGAAGTGAAAGATGATGAGTGAGTGATGTGATGTGTGTGAGTGATGTGATGAGTGAAATTACAGGCACAAGGTATTCGATTCACGATGGAGACAATGTCAAAACCAAAACCCCTTTGTACGACCTCCCCAGTTTGGTTAGGACGTTAGGACATTGCAGGATGAATCACCTGATTGTTTGCAAAGTTATATGAGTCCGTGCTTCGGAAGGCAGGTTAAGCCGTTGGTCCCGAATACTATCTACGGATGTTTAGTCGTTCATGAGCCGTTATTAGCGTCAACAACTCTGACACCAGGGCTTGTGAGGTCGGTCATCGACTTCGCAACCCGCAGGATATGATAATGAGGAGCAACATAAACAAGTTAGTTATCACATAGGTGTCGTCGGCAAAAAGTATATTCATCATTTACAAAAGCTTCTTAACTTGTCTTCCGAAGTGCGGACTGCACAAAAGAAGTAGAGTAGTATGTTAGTATAATGATAACTATGTAAGTTGTAAGTGCTGGCTGTTTGTAATATTCGCTCGTGCCAGTAACTGCGCCGCAAATGATCTCCATATTCCAGTGCAACTAATGTGGGGGAAGGTCTGCAGAAGAAGTGTTCACGTCTATGATAAAATTATATCTGTTGACAGCCCATACAACCCATACTTCGACACTTCCACTTTGACGTTTAAGAAGCTAGTGCCTAGCTAGAAAACAATAAGGTTAGTCGAATCTATTACAACTGGCCTATTGGCGCGGATGGTGATGACCTGCCTTTTACTCAAGACAACAATTTTGTGTGATAGATGATTTTATATGGGTGTTGTCTATGGGCGTACATCAGTCTCTGTTAAGTACCCATACTCTTCTATACTTAAGCTAAGCCAAACCCATGCCAAAGCCTAGTTTGGGATTAAATGACCTTCTGTGAAATGTCCTATCGCTAAATTACCTCTAATATGTCTGTCCGCTGGTCCGCATTTCCACGGATTTTCTGCTCTGACGTACATGACATTTTTGCGTTGAAAGGATTTCACGCCAAATCTGGGTCGGCCTTCGTTGCTCTTTCTTTGCGATCAAGAAAGTCGAACAATGTTGCCCGTGGACGTAACCCGGATAGGTGACCGCTAGCTGCATAAAAACTAGAACATTCCCATTGTATCTTCGACAATGATTATGAAGCCATTTCAAAAGTTTCTGCACGATAACTAACAAAATTATATTGGGTGTGAAGGAAGGTGTACCGAAATCTGAAAGGGCGTGTTCAGTGACGAACGAAACTGAACAACTTTACCAAAGAAACATTTTTGGGAAATGAGAAGCAATTTTTGACCTCTCCATACAAACTCTTTGACCAGAGTGAACAATTTGTATGGAGAGGTCAAAAATAATTTTCATTTTCGAAAAGTTTCTTTTCGAAAGTTTTTCAGTTTCGATGGCTTAACACAAACGCCTTTCCAGTTGTCCCTTACACCTTTTATAAATAATACCCAAGATTTTGGGTTATTCTGTGGGGTTATTGAACAACTTTTCTACGGGTCGAAAAATGAGATTATTTTGCCGTGGATGTCCCATACAAATCTTGCGCCAGCAATTGTTGAACTCGTACTGGACGGTCAAATGTTTTTCGTCCGACACATGTCTATTTGGGATAGTTCTTCAGATTTATATTCGGAGTAACATAAAAAAAAATTTGCCAGTGGTCCAAAAATTACACTGTGTAATAAAAATGTTTGCTGACGGTACTCGTTATGCAAGTCGTGTACTCGTAACTGAATAATATTCACAATATGTTCCTCTAAGATAGCGTCAGGGTGCTTTGCTGCGTTTCTCTCGCCGCTTTCTTACCTGCACTGATGAAGACTTCCGTCCTTTTCTCTCTATACTTCTTTCGAATGTGTTTGTTGAGATAGTTGATCTTACCTACGATTATGAAAATATTAATAAATAGTGTTCAGTAGTGTTGGTTGTATTACCACTCATGTGCAGTCCTTTGTTTTCAAGATTTAAATAAAGCCTCCAAATGTTCTCCATCATATATGACTTTACCAATAAGAACTATCTTAAAATCACATTTTTTGCTAAGAGAGGCGTTTGTAGTTTTATTACCCCTTTGTACGGAGTCTTTTAAGTGATATCATTCAACGGGCCAAATCTAGTTTACCTATAAGTAGGTACGTAGATTTTAGTCTTTTGTTTCATTTGTTGAGAAAGCTTAGAAATGCTGTATTATAAACAGCTGATCCTAGGAACTTTGAAATTGCCGTTTCATGTTCTGTATCCACGGTATTAGTTTTCGGAAGATATATCTTTAGTGTAGTGACAAACCTGCGGAAATGCCGACGCGGAAAGTTCCGCGTTCGAAAAATCTGACAAGTGCGTCACCAGCGGAAATTCCGCCAGATGTGTCAAAGGTAACCTAAAAAGCGTTGCGAAGGTAATGAGCGGAACTCTCCGCTCACTTACACCCTGTATAAAAGAAGAAAAGTGCGCTGTCTTTCACAGTAAAGCTACACTTATTGAATTAGTTTGGAAGTTGACGAAGGGACCCTGATTATTTCCCTCTCACAGAAGTCACGGACTCCAACTTTGCTGGAATTTGTTTTCATGAACTCTTATTCCTTCCTTTGATCCACCTTTTGTTATTAAAAGTCCTGCAAGTTTTTGACTTCCGTTTCAGAATTGGTTTTTCATTTGAGTTTTATTAGGGACGAAGTTAAGGACGGTCATCCAAAAATTGTTGCTTTATGTATTAGAAAGTTTAGCAACGTCGGTCTTGACCGGGAACCGGACCGATAGTGGTATAAAAACTAAAACGACTTCTGTGCTTTTTTTTAATACTGGAAATCAGGTTTAGTTTATTGTTTACCTCGGCTGGAAATCGAACCCGCAATCTTTCGGATAGGAAAGAGCTGTGCTATCACTGCATCGCACAAGGTGTCAAGCTTTAGATAGAAGGCATGTAAGCCGTTGGTCTCGGCTCACGTAAAGCTACCAATCCGATGCAGCCGGCACCTTTGTTACAATTTGCATTAGGGAGCCGTCCTGCTGCCGTACTCCAAAGTGACAGTTCGATAATATCGCGCCGATAATTAGTCTATGGTTTGCCCTTTGACAATGAAATTCCCGTACAAAGTAAATTTCCGAACGTAATTGTTGTTGTCAATCCATATTGGTGCGATAATATCGGAGCTCCGATAAAAACTTCGGAGTACGACTGCTGTTTCGGTATCCACGGCTTGGCTGCCGCGGCAATCGTATTGGACTCGTACGTTTAGATAAGTAGTAGCGGCTTGAAAATTCTTCACTATAGGGCCAGGCTTACTACTACTGGCTGGCCAGAATGTTAACTAACTAACTTATTCAAAGAACAATACTCATCACGTTTATCGGCGGGGAGTAAACCAACACAAACAGACCAAAATTACCGTTTCGTTATTGATGTCTATTGAATTTAGATAAAGTTTGGCAGTTTACTAATGTTATTACAGTGCCACCTACTTATCAGACCTGGTGGCTGAAACTGGAAGCACACCCACGAAACTTCCTAGAAGCGGAGGGATCTCGTTAACTACACTCTCGCAAGTGCTTCTTTAGTGTGCGTGAGTCATCATGGGCAAAGCGCCGGGTGAGAGTGAAAGAGACAGATATAAGTTACTCTGTGCCGACCGCCGAATATTTGCCTCAGATTTAACCCCTGTGTACGAGCAGGCGGAGAGGAACTTTGTTCTAGGGGGAAGAGAGTTTCGCTTCTTTACGCGTTAACGTGATATTATATGTTCTTTTCTGGAAGTATAGTCCTACAATATCGTGCGCGACCCTTCTGCGGGTAACAGACGAAGGCGGGGGCGAGGTAATCAGACGTCTGTGGCCCCTTGGCGTGGTTGAATGAGCCTACCTTCTACGCCGTGGGCCTCAGGGCCGATGCTCCCCCAGGACAAACATTTTGTGTGATGAACATGAGTGTTTGTTCTGTGTCTAGGTGTTATTTTGTATGAATTTTAGTCTGTGGTACACATCGTCAGAGTTTTATGCCGACAAATGGCATCTGACTTAGCTTAACGACTACTATCAGTGATAGTAAGAAGGACCATTGGTTTTACGTGCCTTTTGTAGCACGGGCAAAGGTCGATATATTTTTGACTTATTTTAACAATGGTTAAACAATGTAGCTTGTTTAGAATGACTGTATTATGACAGCAAGCGATATTTTAAGATATTGGAGCGACAGAGATACTTATCGCTTTCTCCTGCTCTCACGCATAGCATCCAATCAATCTACATTATTTCGACTGTATGTATAACTTCGAGGTTTTTGTTTGTGGCACTATACTCGGCGGTTTAGTTAAGCAACTGTTCTAGTGATAAGACACGCCTGCCGAATCGAGTTCATCAATTGATTGACGATCGGCGAAAGTTTGAGCTGACCGGACAATATTTGTTGTTGGAGTAATATTGAGTAAGCTTTTCATTTCTGAATTGGCATTTTGAATTTTGTTGACTCACAAGTACTGGTTGAAATTAACTATTTACCAATCTTTATTTATTATTTAACTTCATTCACAAAGTTACATAGGCGGACTTAACGCCTAAAGGCATTATCTAACAGTAGACTGTAAGGTAGGCCTTAGGGGGATGCACAGACAGGTCGGTGCATAATTTAAAAGAAAATATATTAAATATCTGAACAGTAATCTTGAATATCTTTATCGTGTGTGTTGTAAAATCGATGACAGAACATAAGTCAAAATACGAACGAACAAAGAAACTACATCAGCTGTTCTTACGTATTTCGACCTAATTGAGACAACTTATTAAGTTGTATGGAAGTCGATTAGGAAGCATCCTTTATGTTTATATAGAGTCCTATAGTCATAGTGAATATAATTTATTTACGTTACACCATAAAACTAGACAACTTTTCCCAAGAAACACAGATCGAAATAAGAAAAGCAATTTTCGATCTCCTATACAAAATGCGCTATGAGCGTATTTCTTATTTCGATCTTATGTTCCTTGGGGAAAGTTGTTCAGTTTCATTGTCTGAGCAACGTACTAAAATTATGTTCACTATTTCATCAGGAGTTGGCTTTGAGCCAGGAAAACAGAAGGAGAAAAGAGAGGCCCTGCAGTGCGACATTGAGGGCGAATAATAATATAATTTCATTAGAACCTTACATACAACATCTAATTCCAAAAACGTAAAACCTCTCGGGGGGTAGTGATACTGAACAACTTTTGTTGTACAACTTTGTAAATTGTAATAAAAATATTGGGTCTCCATACAAATTGACCGGATCAGATTTTCATTTTGTATAAAGATTCGATTTTTGAAGTGAAAACTTCTTTAGCGGCGTTTGGCACTTTTTTAGATGGGTAAAAATTTTAAATTCGCGGCAGATGTCGCGTCAGATCTGTAGCCTGATCGAAAAAGCGTCCTCTGTCAACCGTATTGTTATTACAATACGGGTTTTTATTCAGCGACATCAAAGAAGTACGCGAGCAATGGCGCGATTGACCCTTACAAAAAGCATAATATTCAAAAATGCAAGTTTTCACTTCTGCCGGCACTCCCGGAGTGCAACCCGTAAATTTTTAGGGTTCCGTACCTCAAAATAAAAAAACGGAACCCTTATAGGATCACTTTGTTGTCCGTCTGTCTGTCCGTCAAGACCCTTTTTCTCACGAACGAGAAGAGGTATCAGGTTGAAATTGATAACGAATATTAAGGTCCGTAAACCACACAAGATCTGAAAATTATAATTTTTTACAATGACGCAATCAAAAAATATAGCATTTTATGTCATCATCTCCATACATTTATGCACTAAAGCAAAACCTATAGGGTACTTCCCGTTGACCTAAAATTATGAAATTTGGCAAGAAGCTAGGTCTCACAGTACAAATAAAGGGAAAAGTCTGAAATCATTAAATATTACAATTTTTCTGTCAACTAATGGTAACCAATTGTGGTGAGCTCCCCCTTCAAGAACATTCATATAAGAGAGGGGTAAAGTTGGATGGTCGCGGAGGCGATTTTTGTTTTAGTTCTATTTTAAAAACAGGAACACTTACAAAGTTGAAAATTGCTATGTTTAGTAGTGTTTAGTTTAGTGCATAAGCTATCAAATAACAACAAATAATAAAATTTGGTCAAGCGCGTGTCGGATTAAAAAAATCTAGCACATTAACTTACTGAAATTTCAAATAATACAATTATGATTATGTGGTGGTACGGAACCCTCGGTGCGCGAGTCCGACTCGCACTTGGCCGTTTTTTCTTTTATTTGTTCAGTTACATGGGTGGAACTACCACCCGAGAGGTTTAGCATATTTAGATTTAAACGTTGTAGAAGATATAAGCCTAAGTACACAGACGCAAACTTAACAAGTCTACAGTTACTCATTCGCCTTCCTTAAGCTATCATATCTTTACTAACTTCAAAGCAAATCCAACCTCCGGAAATACCACATGTTACGGGTTTTGAGCACTCGTTTCGTACAATTTTTATCGTTATTGGCGTACTCGGACCTCTGTCACTGTCACCAGCGAGACACTGTTACGGGTCTTTTTACACAAAAATTCCCGCTATTTACGTACCAGTAGCGAAACTTGTATAAAATTTTAAGCATACATGCACAGCCCTACAGTGTACCTGGGTCATTTTCATTTTGAATTTTCGCGTGAGCCATAGTGAAAACAGACATTTTAAAACTGAATATCACTATTACAACTAGTTTTATGGGTAGATTAGTAAGTGTATAAGACCGGCAAGCACTTTTCATGCCTTTAAATAGTAAATAGAAAAAAATATGGATGATTGAAACCCCAAAATGTCACAGTTCGTGGTTGTGCCTTTTCCAGTTTTCATTATTATTTTACTTTCAATAGTCTTATTTTTGCTGGTAGTCCTGTAGTGATATGTTCCCCACATTTGTACCTAATGGGGCTTACGGATACAGTATACGAATCATTTTTGGCTTGGGTTTTGGAGTCGTAGCATTACGGATACTCTTGTTCCTTTTTTTTTGGTCACAGATGTGGTCCAAAACATTTTGCACACTAGCTCGGTAACTTTTGAATTTCAAGCTCTGGCATCGCTTGTGAAAAAAAACGAACATCGGTCATTTGCTTTTTTGTAACGGCGGAACACAAACGAGTACTAATAACAAGGAAAACCAACACCAAAACCAAGGTAATAACATTGTTTGTTTTGAATTCTGTAAAACGTCAAGCATAACTAGTATTAGATGTGGCCTTCGTCATTTATCAGGTGGCTGAGCGATCTTTACGATTTTTACAGTCTGATATGATTTTGGTGTGAAAATGCCGTCAAATCAATTGCACATTATTAGTGTTGTTTTTAGGTTAGTTTTTGATGACCACGATGCAAATATGTCACAGGTGTGGATTCATAAAGTTTCACAGACGTGTTTTTTTTTTCATAGTTTTGTACCCACGTCTGTGACGAGATAGCCAAGAAAAGCGATAATGACATTTATAAAAATGATAATGCTTGGTCATTTTAGATGTGTTTTAAGTAGTTGTGATACTTACATTTCGAAGGACAAATCACAGGTGTGATCCAAGTGTCACAATTGTCACAAACGTGGTCATGAAATACCTGAATTTCTATAGATAAGTCACAGACGTGCTCCATATGTCACAGATGTGCTTGATATGTCACAGTCGTGCCCAGATTTTTTTTTTTCAAAATCAATTTACAAAAATCTAAAGGTCATTAAGCTCGGTCAGATATATTGCCTCTGGGAAGGTTGTCTATCGAATTCAGTTGAAAAATCACAAGTCTGTGAGATAACAAGCAAAAACACAACTTTTGAAAATGACCCACCTATTAATGAGAAGTAAAAGTTTAGGAAAACCCTGTATCGTAGGTTTTATGAAAATACACAAACACGTTATGCCCAGTCAGTAATAATTTTTTTTATGGTTCTAAGTCGATGAACTATTCAATTATTTAGCCTTCAGAACAAGGCTTCAAAACGTTAATAGGGAGTTTTCCTTGACGTCTTTCAATTAAGTTTTTTTAAGTGTCGACGGCTGGTACGCTGATCAATGTTGGTAATTTATTTTTTAAAAGCTTAGTAAAATTTATGAAACTTTTTTAGAAGAAATTATTTCACGTTTTTGACAGCAGCAATCAAACTGACTTAATATTTTTTCTTTATTTTCATACTCAATGTTTCCATTTTCTATTTTCCTAATGCTAAGTAGCAGCGCTATCTAGCTGAACTTCCAAAAGCTGGTTGAAAACACATTATTAGTATAATAATTAAATCGATGCGCAACTGGAATGAATGTATCAGGTTATTTGATCCCAAGCTCCTTGTTTTAGCGGACACCTGCCGCCGCGAGCCCGAGAGATTTTTATTTCCATTTCGTTTGACGCAGACTGACATTATCTTTTAATTTTGCTTTTATTGTTATAGTCGAAGAAATATAATTTGAGCTGATTTGGCTTAACGTCTTATCTATCAGAGAACAATAGAACAAAAGACGACTAATCCAGCCGTACCACGTGCCTATTTTAAACAGTATAAACGGCTAGTCTTGATACTTTATTGTACATATCTACTGTAGTTTTGTACTTCAAATAAAAGTTTCGTTCTTGTGTAATATGGGTACTCGTATAATATTAGTAAAATAAAAAGGTGCTTGTGTACATATTTATTTACCTATTATACAGCGTGTAACGGAAAGGTGTGATAATACTAAAGGGTGTAAGTCTGCCTATGAAAATGAACAACTTTTCCCTAGGAACAACGGTCATAGAACAAGATAAATTTTTGACCTGCCATAGAAACTGCAGCTCAGCATCAGCTGATAGCGCATTTTGTTTGGGGGGTCAGAATTGGTTTTCCGTATTTCAACCTATGTTCCTTGGGAAAAGTTGTTCAGTTTCTTAGGCAGATTCATATCCTTCATTATTATCATACCTTTATAAAAGCCACTATTTATATAAAAGCTACTACAAGTGGCTGCTTGTAGTAGACCGCGCAAGACTGCGCAGAGCGCTTACATTTTTTGCTATGAGTGGCGTCGGTAGTTTTATTGCCCTATTGTGCGGGAGTCGTTTAGTGATAACATTCATCGGCTCAAATTATTTTTCTTGGACTGTACCTCTAAACTTCAATTAGCCCTGATTTCACGATCAGCTAACGGACACGGACTCTTTAGGTTATTGAGTACCACTATGCACTACAATATAGGTAATAGCACTTCAATGAACTTCACGAGAATTCATAAGTATGTAATGAGTTGATGCTACATTTTTTTTGTTTTGAAAAAACAATAGTTAAAGCGCGCTTAGAAAATAAGGTAACGGTCATAAATAACAGATATAGTTTTTTTTTATGTAGTGAAATCAGGACTTATAATAATGAGGAAAGTATATTGCAGTGACAGTAACGTTCTCGTTCAACTTTACGTACACTTTAAAGATATTAATTAAACGAGTAGACTGGGAAGGCCTCGGCGAACGTACCAGGACCAAATTCAGGACGTTCTGAATAAAGGCCAGGTTAAAAGTACCCTAAACCGACGAGCATGTATGAAAGGATTGATGAAAGTACAGGAAGCAAGGGAAGTAGGTATGTCGTAGGGATCGTAGCAGGTGGAGAACTGTGGTCTCTGCCTACCCCAACGGGAACAAGGCGTGATGTTATGTATGTATGTTGAATGTGTGCTGTACAAGCCAGCTTTTCCAGAAGGTCTGCTTCAATTTAAACGCAAAAAGCAAGGTCCCTTTGCTTTTTTTAGACCTTTAGCCAGCAGTATTTTTTAAAGCTCTTGTAATTGATTATAGAAAGAAGGTACCTACATAACAAAATTTTAATTTTTGAAATTGAATTAATGGCTATAGCAACGGTCCCAAAATATTCACTTCCAAAACGAGAATTTGCGCTAGTCCCGGTCTTGTAAAAATATTTTGGTAACTCGAATACACCTAAACTAAATTAAACTGAATAAAAAATTACTCAGGCGCACTACACTATGTTGTTTTTAAATGCTGACTGTGTCACAGACACGATTAAAAAAAATTGTCTTTCGCCCGACGCGACGCCTTAGGTACCTCATTTTCTTACTTAGCGAGTAAAATAAACAAATTGTAAACAATTTACCATTCACAACTAGAATAATTACAAATTCACGTGCAAAAAGGGCGTCCAAGTAATTTTAATTAATTTGGAAAACAAAGTGGCAGGACGAGTCTTGGGAAAATAAGAGTAAAAGTAAAAGAAATAATTACACTTTTTGTTGCGACTGTACTGTAGTATAATAAGTTTTTCTTTCTGAGCTGAAGTATAATTACAAGTCAACTTTATGAGTGAGTAGATTTTCGTTGAAAAAGAGGGCAAAATTTAAAACTATTAGTAGTTTTAACCAGGTAATGGACGGTTACGGTTAACCCAACCGAATGAATATGTCCCTCAACACAGAATCCTCAGAGAATAAAACTGCATAAAAATTTATTTTGACGATGCCAAAAAATAGTCATGAAATAGTCATAAATAGTCACCATAAGGAAAAAAATAGTCGCGTTACAATTCTAGAGTTATAGCTATGGTTTGCTGAGGATTATGGGCATAGGCTATAGACAGAATCCTCAGCTCTGATGCAAGCAAACCGTGGGGACTATCGACTTTGTTTTTATTTAAAAAAATGGTCATGAAATAGTCGTCTTGACTTCCAAATTCTCGAAAATAGTCGTTCAAGGATTTCAGAGTTACAGGGGTAGCTTGCTGAGGATTCTGTGCATAGCATTTCACGGACGCAGATTCCTGCAGAACGTTTAGGTTTTTCTGTTTGATACTGATGTCAAAAAATAGTCAACAAATAGTCGTCTCAAACCATAATAACTTCGGTCTGGTTTACCTAGTAGAAGTATGGTAAAAATGCATGTTAATTTCGCCATACATTTTTTCTTTGTACAGTCGCGTACACAAAATTATTTGACATTGATTTCAAGTTGTCAAAAAAAATGGATTTTCATATTGTTAGAGGCTTTTATTTTTATATGTTGTTGCAGACCCTATTTTTGTGTTATCTATTTTTATAAGGTAAATAATAGGATAAACTTACTGACATATCAGTGCACAGCCCCAACCTTTTGGTTTAGAAACTTATAATGTAGGTTCCACGTTTAATGAAAGGTAAAACTAGAATATCGGGCTTACACCCAGATGCATACAGTAAAAAATACTTTAATAATAATTGGTAGGTGAATATTACTAAATTAACTACACTAACTTTAATTTCTTGATTGATCAATGTTGTTTGCTTACGCATTTAACTATTCATTCAAATTTAAATGTCGCTGCACATGTGTTTCTGTTACCTAATACTACATCAGTAGAATAATACAAATCAGTGACTTAATGGCATAGAAACAGAGTTGGAAATGTTTAACGTGGATCGTATAATAGAAAAAGCACCAATATTCTGTGACGAGATGTTTCGTTCGGCTCGATCAAATTGTATGACCGAGCTAGCGCTCGCCGCCGCCGGCGAGTATTTAGGTAAGTGACCTACGACAATTGACGTGTTAGTTCTACGTTAATTATGTGAAATGTAAAGTTAACATACACTACAGCCTATGTAAGCAGTAAATATACAACGCGTTATTCCAAATTAGGCTTTCCATTTTTTCAATAATCCTACTTAAAAATTGGATGTAAATTCCAAAACTAATAGCGGCTGGCTCGTTTAAAGTGCAGCCTCGGTCGGGTCATTGCGCTGCGGGTTATTGCCCTCTGCGTAGCGCTAATTAAAAAAAAATCAGAATTTTTTGTTGAATTTTTTATAAAGATTTTTTTTGTGTTCCTTTATCGTTACTGAAACGACATAAGTACGAAAACCGTGATTTATACAAAAAACTAACTTAAAAATAATCTGTACTGAATATATTAATTAAGAAGTTTCTTTTTTTATTATTTTAGTTTAAAACCAATTATTGTAGTTTATTAAGCTTTATTAAACGACAACAAATTAAATGATTCCCAAAATATTTTTTTATACCCCAATACACTTCAGACAAAATGGATGAATGTACACCAAATTGGCTGAACGTACACCAAATTTGGGTAACCGGTTCGGATAGGTTGTGTTAGGTTATCTTGCCACCACAACGCACGAGCCGAGCGAGCGTGCCGCGGCAGTGGCCGGCGAAGTGCGAGAAGCAAATTTGGTGTACATTCATCCATTTTGGTAGACAAAATTTGGTGAATATTATTTGGTAAAAATTTACTCAAATTTGGTGGCACGTTAATACACAGCCTTATTAAAAATGAAAACAAATAAACTGCTTTTTATTACAGAATTAATTATATTGCATGGGTTCCAAATACATTAAAAAAAAAATCAAGTAACAAAATAGTTACCATTAAAGATGATATGTATTTTGAACACGACTGTACTTGAGTTGAAAAATGTATGGCGAAGTTAACATGCATTTTTAACATACTTCTACAAGGTAAACCAGACCAAAGTGATTATGGTTTGAGACGACTATTTGTTGACTATTTTTTGACATCAGTATCAAACAGAAAAACCTAAACGTTCTGCAGGAATCTGCGTCCGTGAAATGCTATGCACAGAATCCTCAGCAAGCTACCCCTGTAACTCTGAAATCCTTGAACGACTATTTTCGAGAATTTGGAAGTCAAGACGACTAATTCATGACTATTTTTTAAAATAAAAACCAAGTCGATAGTCCCCACGGTTTGCTTGCATCAGAACTGAGGATTCTGTCTATAGCCTATGCCCATAATCCTCAGCAAACCATAGCTATAACTCTAGAATTGTAACGCGACTATTTTTTTCCTTATGATGACTATTTATGACTATTTCATGACAATTTTTTGGCATCGTCAAAATAAATTTTTATGCAGTTTTTTTCTCTGAGGATTCTATGTTGAGGGACATGAATGAATCTGTTATTAACCTATTCAAAATCCGGTTAGCAGTTTATTTCGGTTAACAGTTGTTTCGGTATACCGAATCATTTCGGTTTATCAAACCCTAAATAAAAAGGGGTTTTCATGCCGTTTCTTTGTTTTAAAGTAGGTAGATAGCTACTATTTTTTGTCCTAACAGGTAACCGAAAATATAAACCGCCACCGCTCGTCAGATTTACCGAAATGTTTTTCTATTAACCCTAACCGTTTATTTCGGTTAACCGTTTTTTGTGTTAAAAGATATAAGGGTTAACCTTTTAAAACAATTCACCATATGAGGGGGTTTTTCGTTCCTTGGTTTTTCGTTCCTTGGCTTGGTTAACTTTGAGTGGAAAAATAGAAGAGGATCGTGCTGTCAAAGAGCATATCTTCAACTACCAGAATAATTGGCGTTAAAGCTTGAAACAGCCCATTGGAAACCAGCAGCTCACAACAGAGAAGAAAGCCAGCTCTTAGTGACGGAAGCCAAGATACTCGTAGATCCTGTGAAGTTCGCCATAAACCAGTCCTATTCTCATTTAAAACGCATAGTATTGTGTGGCAGCAACGTTAGTTCTGATTGTATCCACCTGCCAATAGATCCTTGTCGCTCATAACTACATACATTTTATGCTACTGGCCGATCGCTGCAATTAGGCGCATGACATTTGTCGTTTTGACCATACTTGGTAACCAATTACAATAGTTGGTCACGGGCATCACGGGACAAAGGCTAGGTACAGGGTAGATCCTGGGTAGATCTGCCATGCGGCCTAATCGTAACGTTGGGCTAGTGCATCAATGGCCAAACGTCACTTTGACGTCATCTTTAATATTTCGCTTTTTTGCGCGCATTGAATGCACCTGGCAACTATCCGTGGTCCAGGGTACGCTCCAGAGTTTACCTGTGCCATTAAGGCCGTTTAAAATTGGAACACAGTTCAAAAGGAAAACGGAGTTACCTAGTTAGCAGAGACAGACGCTCAACAATGGCAAAGGTGCAGTGACAATGAGCCGCAGCCCAAGATTAATTAACATAATGGAAGTGGAGTACAAGTAAATGTTTTTCTACCTCTTATTCTGTGACGTTTACAAAGTAGACACTCTGGCTGGCGGCATTAAGAATAATATTAAATGCTAATGGGATTTGTGGGCGTCCACCGGTTGTTTATTGAGGAAACTCCCTCTGTTCTTGGGAATAAGGAAAAGCGTAATTAAACGGTGTTTGTATGGTTGAGTACCTGAGGTCGTCAGGTTAAAGTGCAGCTTGAATTTTTTTTAAACAGACAATAAGACTGAGAGAATTTTTTGTAGTTTTTGAAGTATTGGCTAGGTTTTATAAAGCTAGCAAGTCAGGTTTTACAAATCCATGTCAATGGTATTACAGCGATATTTTTTTATCACCCCCAGAAATTTTAAAGAGGTGGTTCTGGTGGCCGATGAAATGCAGTTTGTATGGAAAGCAGATTTTTTTTTTCTTGTATCGACTTATGTTCCTTGTTCAGTTTTATGGACATAACCATCTCTTAAAATATGCGAAATGATAAAAACATATAAGGGTACGTTTGTATAGTAGACTGATCCACGTATGCAGTTCGCAAACCATATCAAAATCGTTGACTTAGGGTACTTGTGCATGCGTTTTGAGGCTGATATTCAGAGAGGAATCACAAAAATTGGTTGAAATTTTAGAGGAGATTTGTCAATCCATGGAAGTATTAGGCACAAGCCAGACAGAACGGGCGCGGCGCGCATCGGGTGTGTCTGTGGCACGCTACGAGCGCACATAGTTTGCGCCCGAGGCGCGCTTCGAGCGCCCCCGTAGTACACTTTGTATGCTACGTCCGAACCGGCGCGTCACTCGCAGCGGACTGTACTGTGCGGCGGCGTGCCGGCGGTCACGCCGGCGGTACGCCGGTGGTGCACCGACAGTGCGCCTTAGGCATGCCGTCTCGTCGCCTGTTCAAATCACACGCATACAAAATGTAGGAGAACGACGCGGTGCAAGCCAGACAGAAGAGGTGCGCTGAAGGCGTGCCGTGCGGCGCACCTCTGCTGTCTGGCCAACGCCTTAGGGTTGTTATGAATTGCAACCTCGCTGTATTTATCAAAGCACTTATTTACTAAGTAGTGTGTGCCATTATAATATGAGACTGGCAGACGTAACCACCAGGAAGTGAGGAACAAAGCAAAGCATGGAACTTCTATTGCAAGCGTACGAAGATTCTGAGTCAGTGAGAAGACCACAGGTTCCTTCAGCTGAAAACAGTATCAAAGCAATACAATATCTTTAAAGTCACTCGAATTTCAGAAGAGTGTTAAGGCAGGAGAAGCACAAATCAGTCCAGTTCTAAGGTCCACTATACAAGAATCATAAGATAAGATACGTAGCGTGTGGTATCTGACAAGGTTTTTTTGTCCACAGTGAGACGAGTGTCGCCACAGTTCTCGATTCCACCTCCTCCTCGCACAGAAGTCATGCTGGGAGGAAACCTGACCCTCAAATGCGTCGCCTTTGGGTCACCCATGCCTACCGTCAAATGGAGAAAAGGTAAACTTTTATCTGACTTATTATTGACCCTGTTTTTTGTACAATTCGCTGCATTGACGTAAAAAAAACGCTTGCAGTTTCCAAAATCTTTGATTTCTTCATCTTGCCGTATGGTATTTTATAATTATAATATAATAAATATTAATAATTATTAGGTAATTTCAATTAGTTAGTAAGTAAAAGACCAAACCTTTTTGATGTTGTATTTGATTTTGGCCTTGGCAACTGTGCTGCCACTTGAAAGGGGTATTCCAGAGACTACCATTGCTGCCAGACCCTGAAGATATTCAAGAAAGAGGGTAATCTGTTACGAATATACAAAAAAGTATTATGCATTACAAATGAGAATAGGACTGGCCCTAGATTTGCAGCCGCGATGATTATGACGCTGTTAAACTAACTTCACTATTTTATGTGTGTTTATACATGGTGTTAATTTGATTACGTGCCATAGCTCAGGGGCGGGATTAATATCAGTAACTAAACAACTTTTCCCAAGGAACATAGGTTGAAATGCGAAAAACCAAATTTGACCTTCCATATAAAATGCACTATCAGCTGATGCAGTTTCTATGGAAGGTCAAAAATTTATTTTCGTATTTCGGGAAAAATTATTCAGTTACTGATACTGATCCCGCCCCTGAGCTATGGCACGCAATCAAATTAACACCCTGTATAGGTACGTTTCCATCTTAGGTATATATTCGTCCATGGTTTCCATTTAGTTTTACACAACCACTGGGAGCTAGTGTGAAGTGAGCCACTAACCAGTCCTTATCATTTGAAATGCAAAGTAAAGAGTCAAGAAGACTTGTGCTCATTTGTGACATGATTTACGTTAAAAACAGAAAGAAATTGGCACCTAAACAATTTAACAGAGACTTATAACATTTAAACGTCAAAAATGTATTTTAGTACTTTTCATGCTTAAAAGCAATAAAATATGAAACTTACCATAACTTCCCAAGGTTTAACGAAATGGCTGACACCAGAAGACAACCCACCACTCGGCCTCAACACTCTCAAATTGGAAGATATCCGGGAATCTGCCAACTACACCTGCGAAGCGGCCAGCGTTCTGGGCGTCATCGAAGCCACTGCTGAAGTTAAAGTACAATGTAAGTTTGTCGAATCTCAAATTTGATTACTGCTAAAGTTGACGATCATCCTCACAAAGCCTCGTGTCAGAGCTTTCGACAAACGTCGAGAGTACTCGTAGCCTAGACTAACGGCCTAACTTGCCTTCCAAAGCACGGATTCGTCTTACATTTCCGGCAGTCAAATGAGTCATCCTGCAGTGTCCTACTAAACTGGAGACAGTCTCAAAAATTTATTTATATTTGATGGTGTCCACCTCACCAGGCCCCGAACCCAAAACCTTGGGATGAAAAGATGCACGCCCCAACCATTAATTAGCACACATTAGATCACGGAGGCTTACCGCAAAGTCTACTGATATGATTACGTATTAACATTGATTAAAGAGAGACGCCCCAAAATAATGAAACAACACCAAACGGCTCTTTTCATTACAATCGCGATCAATATTTTATTTCACAAATCATTATCCCCTTCAAGAGTTCAGTATTTCTTAATTAATCCATCATTTATTTCGTCGACTTCAGCGAGTGACTGAATCAAATTACTCCAATAATTTCTTTAAATAACTTTACTCCTGCTTAAAGAAATACTCTTTATAAGGTAGAAGGGGATGGATTTAGGGATATCAATTTGATAAATTGCGACATCCATTATGAATTAGTGCTATAATTCATAATTGAAAGGGTTGCCAAGTCGTACTCACCCCAGAGACAAACGAACGTCAGTTTGATTAATGATTAATTATTGTCCGCATTCCGTTTTCTGGATTTAATTCCAGAGGATTAAGTGTGAGTTATCTGTGGCCAGTACACTCTACCTCAAAATTTGTGTAATTAATATTAGTAACTGCGTGAAGGCGAGCCAAATTGATATTAATATTTGTTTCTGCTTGGCAACCCCTTTCGGCATTAACAACTTTAGTTTCAACCGTTAGGACTAATAGTACAATATCTAGTTCGCTTTTGAATGACATGGTGCGAGTAGTTGCAAACATAGTTCCAATTTGGCGAGCTTTTGTGTCACTATTGGCATTTTTGTTGAGAACAATGCTACAAGCTGGGCTCAATGAATCCTTTTCGGCAAAATAAGTGAAATTTGATGGTTTAATTTTTTAGCTTTCCGTCTAAAATTATTGGTGGTTGAGTTTGCTGTTTTTAATACAAGAAATAAATAAAGAGTAGAAATTCGAACATAACTTAGCCTAGGAAATTTTACGAAAACACTGGCTTTTAGACTTGCCTTCATAGACGGCAAACCAGTCCCCATCCTAGGCGTTGACAGGTTATTGACTCCCTGACTGCCTGAGTTTGTAAGCCGCCAAATATCATCTGACTTGGCTTGGACTTGGCTAACGGCTACTGTCACTGACAGTACCAACGGCTTAATGTGCCTTCCAAAGTACGGAAAATAATCTTGTTGTCATACCACTAGCAACGGTCTCTATTCCAGGACCGCGACGAACGTTGCTTTATCATCATCATCATCATAACATCTCATAAAACGTCCACTGCAGGACAGGGAGCTCCCTCCAGAACTCCAGCAAAAACGCGTGGTACTTTGGAGGGGATTTACCATAGTCACCACGCTTGTAAGCGTTGCGGCTGGCGACCACGGTTGTTGGTGGCCGCAGTGTGTAAAATGGTACGATACACAGAAAGATGCTGCTGCCCATCCTCCGGTTTATAAACCCTTAGTCGCCTCTTACGACACCCACGGGTAGAGATGGGTTGGTACTATTCTTTGTCGGTACCACACGGGTTGCTTGCAACGTTGCTTAATTAAACTAATTCCTAAATAATTTCCACAGCACTTCCCGGCCCTCCTACAGAAGTACGAGCCTCCGAAATCACAGCCACGACTGTTCGTCTCGCCTGGACCTACAGTGGGCCTGAAGAACCACAGTATTACGTCATTCAATACAAGCCCAAATATGCCAATCAGGTATTATTATTAGGAGTCTGTTATTTTGTCACAATTGGAAGCGATTTATTTTGCTCATCAATCTAAGTCTTGGGTGTAAGGGAAATATTATTTATGTACCTCATAATGTGCCAATCATTATAATGTGTTTAATGTTACTTATGGATAAGTTCTTGTTATACTAAAGAATTTGTTTCTTCTTTAATGAGCTTTATTACAGCAAGAACAGAACTATGCGTGAGAGCAGAATGGAGCGATACGTGTCTCTGTCTTTTATAATGTCTGCTCACTCAAGGTGTAACGAAAAGGGTATACCAACCCTAAGGGCTCCCGCACACGACCGAGAATCGGTGGGCGATTATCGGCCACGACAAGGACGGAAGATCCAGGTGATAACACGTCAGAGCGGGATGCCGACAAAAAATCGGTCACCGATTCTCGGTCGTGTGCGGGATCCCTTAAGGATGTGATTCTTCCCATGAAAATGAACAACTTTCCCCAAGGAACATAGGTCGAAATACGAAAAAAAAAATGTTGACCTCCCATAGAAATCAGCTGATAGTACATTTTGTATGGGAGGTCAATTTTTTTTTCCTATTTCGACCTATGTTCCGAAAGTTGTTCAGTCGCATGGGCAGAATCTCATTCTTCATAGTTGATATACCCTTTCTGTTAAACCTTGTCAAAGAATTCGGACTCCTTGCTCCGCTTGGAATTAAAGGAATACTAATTTATTTTACTATGGGATGACATCTGCCATTGTGTCCCAAGTTGAAATGTCAAATCATCGAATGTGATTTGACATCCTCATACAAAATTTACAGAAGTACGCCTAGGCCGTGTTTACAATGACTGCAGAATACCTTTTGACACATATTTTCATTAATCTTCCTTTTATTACCTTATATTTCTATGCACCTGGGGAAAAGATCGGCAAAAAGATCGGCTCTGTCGCTCCAATATCTTATGCATCGCTTCGTCCTACTCTCACACTACTGTCATTCTTATCAACCTAGATTATTTCGAATGTGTCTTCATAGCTTAAATGTTTTTATTCTAATCTACACAGGCTTTCAGCGAAATCTCCGGTGTGATCACTCAATACTATTCAGTGACGAATCTATCACCCTACACGGAATATGAGATGTATGTGATTGCCGTTAACAACATTGGTAGAGGTCCACCTTCGGCCCCAGCAGTTATCACGACTGGCGAAACCGGTATGTTTTATTATCTATGCTTTATATCATCTGTGGACCGTGGTACTTGGACCAAAGAGATTTCATGTATTTTAAAACTTTTGCCGTGTGAGAAATATTGCTTACATCTAGAAAGAATTAAAAGGGAATTTAGACCTAAAAGTTGGGGTCGCAATTAATGTCTCTTGGCGTGAGTGTCTCTTACAATTTAGTGGTGATGTGAAATACATGAAATCTCTTTGCTGTGAACTATTTAATTTAAATTGGAACGTTATGGTAAACGGTGGGTATAGAGCGACAGGAATCCGTGACAGTTGACAAAAATTTACGCCGCCGCTGCCCTGGGAGCTTGATACTTTGCAAGCAAAATACACCGTAAATTTTCAATGGTTGCTGTTATATAGGGTGACTTTTTATTAGTTCTTGATAGCAAAAGGTATGCATGTAATCATGATACTGAACAACTTTCCCCAAGGAACATAAGTCGAAATACGAAAAACCAAATTTGACCTCTCCATACAAATTGCGCACTCTGGTCGAACAGTTTGTATGAAGAGGTCAAATTTTTTTTTCATTTCCCAACATATGTTTCTTTGGGAAAGTTGTTCAGTTTCGTTGACTGAGCACGCCCTTTCAGTTTTCGGTACACCGTCCGTTACACCCTTTATGTACACTGAATTTTCATTAGTTTCGCTCTCGAAGTCCAGTGATTCTACTCATGAAAACAAGCAACTTTCTCGAAGAAAAAAAATATATAATCGAAAAAGAAATATTTCGACTCCATACTAAAATGGTCACGTGATCGATTCATTATGTATGGGAAGTCGAAATTTGTTTTTTCGAGCTATTTGTCCTGTCACCGAGATCATTGTCGGTCTATAAACGGAACAAGAGAACTGCATTCGAGTGGGTAGCTTGAAAAATCAGAATGACAGCTGGCTGGACAGAGTTATGCGTGAGACTAGGACAGGGCGGTACGTGTCTCTGTCGCTCCAATATCTTACAAATCGCTTCGTCCTGCTCTCACACTGCTGTCATTCTAATCAAGCTACGTCATTTTCACTACAAAGAAAAAGATAGAATTGTTCTATCAAACAAGTCACATGATAGTTTCGAAACGATCCTTTACCTAAAACGTTCATGGCGCAGACGTAATTGTTGTAATTGTGAGTAACAATTAAACTTCCTGGGAAAGGGCACCTGTTCAACTAACTACCCAAGCGGTTCTTATGGCACTGGGAGTAGATTAAATTAATTTGAAACTAAAAGAGGTTAGCAGTCAATTGGGAGTTTTCATTGACGTCTATCAACTACGTTTTTTTAAGTGTCGATAGGTGGTACGCTGATCACTGTTGGTTATATATTTTTTTATCCATACTTAGTAAAATACCGGGTGTTTATTTGATTGCGTGCCATAGATCAGAGGCGAGATCAGTATCAGTAACAGAACAACTTTTCCCAAGGAACATAGGTCGAAATACGAAAATCAATTTTTGTCCTACCATAGATACTGCATCAGCCGATAGCGCATTTTGTATGGAAGGTAAAATTTGGTTTTTCGTATTTCGACCTATGTTCCTTGGGAAAAGTTGTTCAGTTACTGATACTGATCCCGCACCTGATCTATGGCACGCAATCAAATTAACAGCCTGTATATGAAATTTTTTACAAGAACAAATATTACAAGCATTAGCAGCAATCAAACTTCATATTGATTACATGGTAGTTTTTCCTTATGCTGATTTGAAGCGCCATCCAGTAGGACTTTCAAAAGGTGGCTGAAAACACCCTATTGGCGTATCTTCACTAGTTTTTGATCATAATTTTTCTGTAAGAAGACATCATCGATCGTATGTTTGAAATGTCGCTTTGTGACCGACTGTATGGAAATATTCTTTTCCGCATCCATCCATACGCTTACTTGTATAATTTATCATTTTACTTGCTTTGAGATCTTATTTTTCTTTTCTTTCAATTCGGTCAATAGATTTACTTTTTACTTGCGCTCGATTTGGTTCTCTAAGGTTATTTTGATCGTCTTTTCATGCCTACGTAAAAATGCGTCGACCGCCGCCGCTTCGTGTAATGTAAGTGAGCTTTTGAGTGAATTTTGATTCGAATCCAGTGCCGGATTAGCCTGAAACTTCCATGTATTCTATGCTGAAACCATTTACTTATATATAATCTATGGCTGAAACCCATTCATTGACACCCATTCATTGAAATTGATAAGACGATGGCTTAGGCTTGCTTAGGCTCATTAAAAAGTTCAAGTACTTACCTGCATTAAAAACGGCAACAAATTGTAATATCGAAATCTTAAAAGATTTCCGTAACACTCAATAAAGAGCAGCTATTCAGTTCTAACTGGTGCCAAAAATCCAACATTCTGGAAAGCCATAATTTCGAGAATGTTAATATTAATCAACAATAAAAAGTATTCAACATTTTTCAATTCACTTATATAAACTCGAAGGGTAGCATATTTCAAGCCCAATTTGACAGGGAACATTATAAAATAGATTTGTGATGGTTTAGCGCATCATTTCTCTGGGGGCACCGTAAACTTTGCATCCCGGCACAATTTTGAATCCCGGTAATTTTAATAAATTAATAAAATTGTGTCTTTTCTTTCGTAATATTTTGAGCCAATTATGTAATAAATATTGAATATCTTTGTAAAAAATACGTAAGTTTTTTTAAAGACGTTTTACATGTACATACAGCGTGAATTTTCATTCTTTTTAAACCTGAAGGCCAGTGATTCTACTCATGAAAACAAGCAACTTTCCCAAAGAAAAAAAAATTTTACTCGTTAAATTTTTTCGTCTCCCCATAGTAAAGTGGTCACGTGATCGACTCATTTTGTATGGGAAAGTGAAAATTTTTCTTCGGTAAAGTTGCTTGTTTTCATGAGTAGAATCACTGGGCTTCAGGTTTAAAACGAATAAAAATTCACGTTGTATTATGGAAGTCCATAAACTGGGACTGTTTAGGACATCATGTCTTAATCCGGCACTGTTCGAATCCATTTCTTTTCGTTCTTTTGCACACGTATATTAGTTTAGTAGACATAGTAGTAGTGCGCAATAAGTTTTATTTATTCATGCACCATTTTAATTTTGTGAAGACAAAAGAGGTTTAGGAACGAAGAAGAACTTTATCGAGACTTTTCCCGACTTCTGCTGTAGCACTGTGTGTTTCGTGTTAATATTTTATGTATTTCCATTGACTAACATACTTTTTTCTTGTGCTCGCTTCCAGTGGATTCTCTATATGGAGGTGCCAGTAAGTATAATGACATTTTAGTGCGGGGTTTTTTTTTTATTAGTGTAGAAAGGAGAATGTTGATTTCCCGTACATTTATGGCCAGGCTTGTCTACGCGGGCGGATTGTTATTAGCTCTGAAAATAGCAGATTGTTTGTTCATAGGTACTAAATACAAAGAATTTCAAAATGTAGTCTGTATTTATTTATTTAATCGTATGGCGAATTCATCAATTGTAGGAAATTATAAGTCTACATCCAGGCTACGCAACCAGTCAATAGCCTGAGGTGTCAAGTTGTTATAGAGGTCCCCCGGATCACCCCAATATCGTAGTTTTGGACAGCGCTCTACAATGTGCTCAACGGTTTGGTCTTCTAAGCCACAATCGCATAACGGGCACTCTCTCCATCCCCATTTGTGCTTGTTATAATTGCACCTGGCATGTCCTGTGCGAATTCTGTTGAGACGGCACCAGTACTTCCTCTGCAGTGAGAAACCTGTGTATGTAGTAGTAATGTAGTCTGTAAAAAGTTGGTAATGACATACGCTAGTTTCCAAATTCATAAAAATTTACTCGAGATATCTTTTTGAAATTACGTTTAAAAGCAATAAAAAAACACCTGCTATTTTCAAGCTACATTATTTATATGATAGACCTCAACATAACCATACTCGTCATCATGGTTTACTAGGTAAATAATCAACATTTTTCTTTATGTGGGTTAATTGAGTTACCAAGACCATAAAACAAAACCGAAGAAGCATGCATGTAGAAGAAAAAAATCTGATCGTTCCATACAAAGTTAACCATAGACTGGCAAGCTTTTGTATTGGAACACCAAAGTTTCAAACTTTTTTGACTCATGCATGTTCTATAAGAAAGTTGTTTAGTTTTGCAAAAATGCACTCATATAAAAATAACCCTGTACTGTCGGGATTAACAATGGATTTAATTTTGGGTTTAATTTTCAGCATGAAATAATATGTGTTATCCTTTTAATGGTTAATTTAATTTGGGTGTGCTCACATTCATGATTAATACCTTTCGATTACGGCATGTCCTTTATTGTTTAATTTAAAACTGTATTAAGGGGCTACCCGCCCCCCTCAGTAAGAAAAAAATTACTCGTGGAATACAAAACTTATCAATAATCCTCGAGACAGATTGAAAAGGCCTCCTTGTTTATTAAGAAAAAGTGAAATAAAGATCACTGTAGTTGCTTATAAAAAACTGTTACAAGTAGCCGTTTTTCGCACTTTTTGTATCTGTAACCACAGTGCATTTTATTTTTAACCGACTTCAAAAAAGGAGGAGGTTCTATGTTCCACTGTAGCCGTTTTTCGCACTTTTTGTATCTGTAACCACAGTGCATTTTATTTTTAACCGACTTCATAAAAGGAGGAGGTTCTATGTTCCACTGTATGTATTTTACAAGATTTATAGGTACCTTCACTTCAATTTGTCTATCCGGATTTTCGATAAGTTTTGTATTCAGCGAGTAATATTTTTTTTAACTGATGGGGGCGCTATTGGATGGCGGGTAGCCTCTCAAACGATTGGTGCCTTCCACATTACAATCAACAAGGACGGAACACTCCTTTGATCTCGTATACTTTAGAGTAAAATTTTCATTCTATTTCTTTTCTTCCATCTTTATTTTTCTTTCCTGTGTTGTCGCTATTCTATTTAATTTACTGTCCCAAAATATTAAATGTGTTTTCCGCGAGGAGCTCAAATTACGCGATGCGATGTCAAAAAGACAAAGAATAAGGAAACTCAGATGAGTTGGTAATGAAAACGTTGCTACCAAATTGCCGTCGGATTTTTTATTCTTTACATTTCTAATAAAGGAAAAGTTTTGGCCGGCGACCCGAAGCTCCCAAATGAGATTATAGCGTTTTAATATCGCGAAAAACTTTTATTGTTTCGTCCTTTCCGAGTATTATAAACAGGAAAGGAGATTTTTCATTGAGTGACGCCCCTTTTTCGTGTTAGGCCGCGCGATTACAAATCCGATTAAATGTGCTATTGTGCCCCGGGCGCTTATTGTCGTATTTTTATTTCCATTTTGTACATAATTGAGATGAGACAGCCCGCTTCTTAATTTGATATTGCCTTGTTTCCGTTTTATTACTTTTATGATGATATCCCCTTTTGAATTTTTGGGTTTTGTGTTTCTCCGCGTAGTAAGTAAATGTCCTCATTGTTGTTTTCAACATGAAATGTTTTGTGTTTGTTATTTAAATCTTGTTTCGAGTTGACCTGTTGTGATTTTTTTGAACAATTAAATTGAGAAGAAATATACAGGGTGTAAAAATACATCTCTCGTAAACTTAAACTGTGAATACCATAGAATACAGACCACAAAATTGAAAACCTTTTGGTTAAAGAATATAAGTCAAAGTATGACTATTTTTTACTTTCCAAAGAAATTGCACGACGAAAATTGCATTTTGTAAAGGAAGTCAAATTCAAAATCATACTTTATTCATATAAGCATTCTTTGATCACTTTATAACGTTAATTATACTAAAAGCTACGTCACTTCACAAACAAATTGGCGCTATGTAGGATAAAAATAAGTGACCCGAAAAAACCCACGCGCTCAAAAATTTCAACCTATGTTCCTTAAAAAAGTTTCATGATCTGAATCTTGTCTCAATTCACAGCTTAAGTTTTCCGGACATGTTCCTCTACCTACACTACACCCTATATTTTAATTTGGTAATAATTTAACAAGTGTGGTTTTATTTTCTTTAAGTCATCAAACTTATAGGAGTTACTAACGTAATTCATGGGCCATGATTTACCCTAATGAACTGCATCTATCTGCATCCATGGAGATCAATAAAATTTTATACTTACCTATGTAGGTTTCATGTGAAAAAGCTTGGCATTACCAAATTTAGAATACCTCGGAACATTAACATAAATACAATTATAGTACAATTGCTTAATTCACGAAAATGGGTACCCATAATATTTTACACCCACAAAAAGCTCCACATTCAAAGATTCACTTAGACAGGACATGAGGTTTTGATTTCATAAGTACTGATTATACACCGTGTTAGGTACTCGTAGGCCGTTAATCTACCCAAAAACAAAAAAACAACAGGTCTCGTGTAGTTTTGTGATGAATATGGAGCGCGCTTTTCACAAGATTTAAGTGTAAAACCTTTTTTAACGTCACAATTTTTTTCAGAACCCGGATCAGCTCCTAGGAATGTCCAAGTCCGCCCACTAAGCTCCAGCACGATGGTCATACAGTGGGACGAACCAGAGACGCCCAATGGACAAGTTACGGTAAGTCAACGTAAGCTGGTTAGTAGCCTTTAACAAAAAGGACGCGTTGACAAACTAATACTCAATATCACTTCTGATCTGAATGGCGTTACGATAACTTCGACCAAATTAATGACGACTTCTGAATCACGTGACATCTTGTGCAATAGAACGACTCAAAACTCATTGTGCTTGAAATGGGAGCTCAGCATATGACGTTAACTCAGAACCCCCTATCGAAACGAGGTAAAATATATACCAATGTTAAGTCTAAATATAAGATTTAAAAAAAAAACATCACAGAAACTGCATCAGCTGATAGCGCATTTTGTATGGGAGGTTAAATTTGTTTTTAGGGTTCCGTACCTCAAAAGAAAAAAACGGAACCCTTATAGGATCACTTTGTTGTCTGTCTGTCTGTCTGTCTGTCTGTCTGTCTGTCTGTCAAGACCCTTTATCTCACGAACGGGTAAAGGTATCAGGTTGAAATTTATACCATATATTAGGATCCATGAACCACACAAGATCTGAAAGTTTAAATTTTTTACAACGACGCAATCAAAAGATATGGCATTTTATGTCCTCATCTCCATACATTTATTCAAAAATGAAAAACCTACAGGGTACTTCCCGTTGACCTAAAATTATGAAATTTGGCAAGAAGCTAGGTCTCACAGTACAAATAATGGGAAAAGTCTGAAATCATTAAATATTACAACTTTTCTCACAACTAATGGTAACCAATTGTGGTGAGCTCCCGTTTCAAGAACATTCATATAAGAGAGGGGTCAAGTTGGATGGTCGCTGAGGCGATTTTTGTTCTAGTTCTATTTAAAAACGGGAACACTTACAAACTTGACAATTGGTATGTTTATAAGGCATAGGCTATAAAATAACAACAAATAATAAAATTTGGTCAAGCGCGTGTCGGACTCAAAAAATCTAGCACATTAACTTACTGAAATTTCAACTAATACAATTATGTTTATGTGGTGGTACGGAACCCTCAGTGCGCGAGTCCGACTCGCACTTGGCCGGTTTTTTTTGTGATGCCTGCACAAATTATAAGGCCTAATAAAATAGTGAACATAAATTTAGCATGATACTCAGACCATAAAACTGAACGACTTTCCTCAAGGAACATAGGTCGAAAATAGTCAAAATAGGAAAAAAAAATAACTCTCATAGAAACTGCATCAGGTGATAGCGCATTTTGTATGGGCGGAGGTAAATTTTTTTTTTATTTCGTCCTATGTTCCTTGGGGAAAGTTGTTCAGTTTCATGGTCTAAGTAACATACTAAAATTATGTTCTCTATGTAGGACCCTATAGAGGTATAAACAAATAAAAAACAAACCGTTCTGATTTGGATTCAATGCCATCTATCTATATACCTTTTTTATACTTACCTATATATACCGTCACATTTAAAAAAAAATTAGGCTAGGAACTATTAAAGCCTCTGCCTTATTAGAAACGGTTGTGCAAGCACCTAAACAGAATGGGCCTATACGAAAACCCATATTGCAGATTCTGTGCAGAAGACGATGAAACGCCTATACACCTGATCTGCCACTGTGATGCACTGACTCACAGTAGAAGTCGGGAAACGGGAGGTCACATACTACGAGTATACCCTGAAGATGCTCGAACTCTCAATCCTAGGCAGATTGTCAGCTTCTTTGAGGCTGTCGGTGTGGCCGAGGAAGGGTTGGCTACAATAGATCTGTGCAGGTCGCAGTGGCCGTTGGGAATTAGGAGCCCGGCCCCTTTACCCTCAAAACATAAACATATTAGAAACGGGAATAAACAATTTTGCTAGAATTCAAGCATTTCTAAATATTCCTTGTCTGACATTGAAATGTTTTCTACGCAGGGCTACAAGATTTATTACACAACGGATCCGTCGCAGCCTTTACAGTCTTGGCATTCTCAAATGGTGAGTGAAATTTTGGAAATTTTAATTGAAACGTAAGTATTTAGAACGTTAGGGCCCCCTAGTTAAAGTATTACCTTTATTTGACCTGTCTGTTCTTGGTCTGTGAATACCTTTTTTAACAATGTCTCCTCCATAAGAGACCAGCCTAAAAGTACCAACCGATTGACCACATTTTAATTTGTGCTGATCTATAGTAAGAAATAGTCATTTATTATGCTAGGCTGCAAAGTCGTTATTTAGCGCGAGTGGCTTGTATTAAACCCGAGCATGCAAAGTATTCTGGGTTCAAGTTTATTAACTTTTCTAATACGTGTTTTCTATTAATTTTAGATGGACAATAGTCACCTCACGACGATAAGTGAGCTGACGCCTCACACAGTGTACACGATAAGAGTCCAGGCTTTCACTTTAGTCGGCCCTGGACCTATATCCGCGCCTGTGCAGGTCAAGACTCAGCAGGGTAAGGATACATTTTCACATGCAAAGCGCTATGTCATAGATTAGATAATAGTAAACTGACGTTTACAGATCCGTCATTCCCAAGCGGGGTGCCGACAAATTTCAACCTTAAACACAGAGCATAAAGTCCATAATTGCAATGTTCCGCTTAGAACACGTTTTTGAATCGATCAAGACTTGTTCGGGTTGTCACTTCACGAGATAATGAGTGAGACGCAAATAGGTCGGTATGTACTCTTGTTCAATCAAAACCAACCAACCAATCAACCTTACTAATCTAAATCTTATCGGCATGCGACCGGGTGTATTTATAATTTTAAAAATACCAATTTTTTATAATGTAAAAAATCTCGATATCTTTCGTTTTTACGCGATTTACGTGACACGCGTACACTCAACAATATTTTCTTGTCTTTTTCGTTTCATCCATCGTTAAAAAGTTTCACAAAAACATATTTCGATGATTTTTCTCTCAAGCCGTGCAGTGTAGCGCGTGCTATGCGTGACACTCGACTGCCTTTGTAAAGACGCATTCGAGCGCCGCGGGTCATACCTAAAGTGCGGAGTGAAACTCCTAGGTCTGTGGCTTTACTATTGTTATTGAAAAGTACGAGTTTATAAAATACCATTTAAATTAACTAGTTGTTTAATCAACAGGAGTACCATCCCAACCATCAAATCTGGTAGCAGTGGAGGCGGGAGAAACATCAGTGACATTGTCATGGCGCCGGCCAGCCCATGCTGGTGACAATATCGTATCTTACGAGCTCTACTGGAACGACACTTACGCTAAGGAGCATCACAGGAAGTAAGATATTAACAATTTTATTTACTTCATGAGAAAGTATTGGACACTTTAAAAGTAGGTAGGTAGTTGTTTTCTTCTAATAAAATCGCCGCGTTCTTATATTTTCGCTACTCCTATAAATAATTATTAAGAAAAACATCAATATACATACAAGGTGTAAGTGACAGCTTTCCGAAAACTGAAAGGGCATGCTCAGTCAACGAAACTGAACAACTTTCAGTGAATGAAACTTACAGGAAATGAAAAAATCTGTATTTCCATACAAATTGTAAACTTGATTGGAGATGCCGATAAGTTTTTCCATTTCCTGAAAGTTTCATTCTCTGAAAGTTGTTCAGTGACGTTGACTGACCATGTCCTTTCCAATTTAGAAAAGCTATCCCTCACACCTCACACCCCATATAGGCAGGTAGGTAATAATTGGTTTTCAGGTGTCTTAGACTTAATTCTATCGCAGATCTTCGCGCAAAATTATTCACTAGTAAGATTAAATGAGCGGTTATTGATAAACTGTCCTGATTGACATTGACGCATAACGAAATATCTGAAACTAGAAATTTGTAAGCACAAAAGTCCCTTAATATAAAGGAGGTCCTTACTATAGGAAGCTTTTATCTATTAGAACGCCACGGCGGCACCAAAGCCTAAGAAGATCCACAAAAGTCATCGATTGATATATGTTCGGGGTCTCATAATTCTAAATCGTGAAAATCTAGGTAGCAAATAAACAATTTCATTTTCTTTTTTTTTCTTATCTATCAATAGTTTCATAAAATGTTCATAAAATTACGCCTGTAAACCGGAGGAGTAGGCAAAGATCAACTCCTTCCTCTTGATACAATCCCGCCTGACACACTTCTTTTACTTCATACATTCTTGTTAAACACTACCTACTTCTTTTTTACTAGACGGATACCAATAACAGAAACGTACACCCTCAATGGTCTTTACCCAAACACGCTGTACTACATCTGGCTAGCGGCTCGGTCCCAGCGCGGTGAAGGAGCCACCACACCCCCTATAGCCGTGCGAACTAAACAATACGGTATGTCCACACAGGTGAAGTGAGAGTGACGTCATGTGAGAGTGATATTTGTTGGAGGCTTGGCGATTTGAAAATCGAATAAAGAGAATCCAGGGGCCGTAGACAAGTGGCTTTTTATAATAAATAGTAAATGCCAGTAGAATAGAATAAAAATGTATGAGATTGACATAATCTAACGAAATGTTGCCTGATAGCTAATGTCAATCCGATACATATTCATTATATTCTACTAGCGTCCACGATTATAGAAAGCCACTTGTTTACGTGCCATGTACGGCTTGATCAGATACATAAGTTTTTACCGGTTGCACTGCGAATGTGGAGCTTCATCTCAGAACATAGCGCGTTGGCTCGATGATTTTTATGCAGGCAGTAGCCAAATTTCCGAAAATTAATATTTATTATAGTCTACTATAATATGCCTGACAAAAGGCACATTATATCTGTCTTATGCACTCGATCATATTTTACGATTTCCTATTAGTTTACACGAGGAAGAAAACGAAACATTTTCAGTCGCTATTGGTTATTGCGAACGCGTCATCGTTAAATATCTTATCTATTGCTGTTGTAAGTATTTTAAATTAAAATATATAGCAACAAAGCCATTTATAGGCACTACAATAATAGTAGTTTTTAGTTGGCATTCTATTTTCCTTGCTGGGCTAAATAATTTTGTCGGTGTAACTTATTTACGTGTTTAAGCTGTAAATCTGAGAAAATATTAAAACGTCGTCAACGTATGTGTAGTAATGAAAGAATCATCAAGGCTCCAATGAACGATGCTTAGACAAGCGTGTGAAAGTAAAGTATGAAACCTATTGTGGGTTTTTACAGGTAATCCCTACTGTAATATTTCACATAAAAGCACTTGCCCGGCACGCTGCCAGTAATACAGCACAAGCACCAAGTTTTATATTATTACAATATGTGTTTTGTAATTGTAATTTTGTCGAAACGGTAATGTGTACGCATTCTATACAACTTGAGAAATAATGGCCTGAGGAGCCTTAAAGCACTCTCTTATATTAAAAATTGCGTGCACATCACCTGAGTAGTAGCTTTATGTTGTACGTAGGTCAGTTTTGAGGGTAAAACCTTGTGTGAATTTTCTTTTTTTTTTAAACAACGTCGACACGAAACACAGATATCGTTTCATTGGCTTACGGGTCTTTAAGTTCGGGGATGCTTTTAATTCATGTTCATTTGCATACAATGAGGGTTCGATATTTGTTTTTCATGTCGCTGTATACATAATCTATTTCTCTTCAACAGGAGAAAGAGTGACGGATGAGACTTAAGAGATGTATGGGCGAGCGGATCTTAACAGTCAACACTAAACAGTGTGCATGCTTTTTATTTTGGCGATTTCGGTCGCCTTTCATATTTTATGTTTTGAGCACAGACTTTTATTTTCAATCGCATTCAGTGATTGCATCGGTTAGGGCGGTTTTTGGGTTTAATTGGACGTGAGCGTCCATTTGAGTTGCAGGTTTTATTCATCACAGAAATGACGAAACGATCATCATTTCTGTGCTCACGTATGAGATTTTTAGTTCCTGGTGCGCCTCCGATGAATGTGACTGCGGTGGCTGTGTCTCCGACTGCTATTCGAGTGTCATGGCAACCGCCGCCGGCCGAGCGAGCGAACGGACGGATCGCTTACTACAAGCTGCTGTGCGTCGAGTCTGGACGGGGAGACTCTGAAGCGACAGTCGTCAAACTAAACCAGACCACATTTGTTCTGGACGAGCTGCGCCGCTGGACCGAGTACCGGATCTGGGTGCTCGCGGGGACTAGCGTTGGCGATGGGCCTGCTTCATACCCCGTCACCGTCCGCACGCACGAAGACGGTACGTGTCTAATTCACTCATTAGGTCTAACAATCTGGTAACAAACTCTCGAAGCTCAATTTCATGATATAAATTTAATAGGATCAGGATTTGTTCCAATTATAACTTTCTCGAAAGTAATTACCGGATCTATTTGTATCTCATTCGAAGAACTACCTGGTAGTTACGACATGGGGTCATTCAAAAAGCGGGTTAACAAACTTCTCAAAGGCCGGCAACGCACTAGTACCACCCCCCCAGGTGTTGCAAGTGTCTATGGGCGGCAGTGACAGGTGAGCTGTCTGCTTGTTTGCCTGCTCTTACATAAAAAAACATATTTTGAATTATTCTTTACTAAAGTAAAGTTCCTAAACAATGTTCTTGAAATCGAGCTTCAAGCCGAACAAACAAGACAAAATCGAATAATAATCTAGAAAATTAATAATTATTCGGCTCAAGGTGACATTAGAGTCCGTTATTTTTTTTATTTTTCGTTAATATTTCTATAAAATCTGAAGATAATTAATCAAACAGCGAATTTTACTGTTTTTGATATCTAATGTCACTTTCTCTTCTATAACAATAAACTAATCACTTCTACAACGTTTAATATGAAATGTTAATTTTACATCTTAATGGATGGGATGGGTATGGGATTTGGTATAACTAAGTATAAAAAGAAAAAATCATCCATAATTTTAAAATGCTAATTTATTATTTATGAAATGCTGTAAAACTGACGAAATATTTGTATATGGATGATTTTATCTCACAATGAATTTAATACCACAATGGGAACACTTTTTATAAATGAGATTTGAAAGTTTTATAACTACGAAGCTACTTAAAATGTTTCCATTTAACCTTTAATTTTTAATATCCAAAGTAATCTTGGTGGTGGGTTATAAAATAACGAAAATAATTGTACCTTTATGCTTTAAGGGAACTATGCATATCATAATTACACTTCTATTTGCGTTATAATATTACTAAATTACTAATGTAATTTTTCCTTTTCTTTTTTCTTTTTTGAGAGCATTATAGCAGGATTCTAAAGAAGGAGGTTAATTATCGTAAAAGTATATAGCTTGCAGATGAATTTCTTTGTATCATGTTGATCACTTGAGTTCACGGTCACTCTCGTGGCCAGCTCCACTCACTGTCACATGTAATGATTCTTTGTCGAATTCCGATTCGTCACGGGTCTTATGATGGCACTCACTGAAATGCAGTTTCTATTGCACCTGATATAGTGTCGACGGCACCGTTATTTCTTAATTTTGGCGCACAGTTGTTGAGTATTTAGCAATGGACACAGTTTTGCATGCATTTCTTTACCGACACAGCACCGTTTTTTCGTTCAATTGATTTCACTGGGCACCGATAGGTCAAGTCTCGCTTTGCGAAAACTGTCATTATCTTTGAATTTATTGATGGGTTTCGTGAAGTGTAGACGGCACTTTTAGGAAGCACTCAGCACAGTCAAGCGACGACACGAGGTGAGAGAGCGAGTGCGTGTTCACACAATACCGTTAACCGACCGAGCCCCGCTCGCTTCTGTGATTCGCTTCGTGTTGAACGAAGCACAGACGTGAGCAAGTCCTCCGGTCCGGTAGTTCAGCCCAACACGCACCACGGCCCGAGCGCCGCATTTGAATACCAATACCCTCCCCACACGACACGCGCGCATGCTACTACTCACAACTCTACTTCTCTACTCACTACTCTGACTATACTCTCTATACTATTAGCGGGAATACGGGTCGCACTACCATGACTCCCGAGGATCCTTCAAAATTTGCCTGCACTCGATTGGTTTCAGGATCCGAGGGGTTAGGCCCGGACGCATCGCGTCTATATTGCCCCGAATGCTCAGCTCAGACTAGTCTACGCGCTACCACTCTATCTATCTGTCTCTCTATCTATCTCATTCGCTCTAAGCTACAACTTCTTGCAGTAGCGTTTCTCTCTCGCCTTTCTTCCTTCTTCTGTATCTACTCTCTATCAGACTATCGTCGTGCATGCACACTAGATATTGTGACATATACAGAATACTATTTTATGCAGTTCGCTATTGCGTACGAAACAGGCGGAACCCAAAGAACGCATCGAGATAATTCGGCATCTACTTCAGTACTCAGTGACCTTATAGAGGAGCACTGCAGACGGACAAAGACACTCTGACACAGTCACAAACATCACAGGAGATTACAACACAAGGTACGACGCAAAACACACACAGCAAAGCAAAGAAGACAATACCTGGGCACGCGTTGACAACAAACCAGACACAACTAAAGAAGCACACACAAGACTGGCGCCGTCGCATTAATCAATACATGTGCGTGTGAGTGACTTCGAGGGAAACTATAAGTCGCTTTAAGTGCTCTGCCTTTTTCTTTTTGCAAAAGACTACACATAGATACTAGCCACTGTTCCGTTCAAAAATTCAATTGCGTAAAGACGACTCGGCATGACAAGAATATTTGTCATACATTACATTAGAGACATCGTCGTCCCATAAGTGAAATAAAATTCTCGTTTCCATTTATTCCGTAAACAGAAAAAGGCAATGCACGGAACCCAGACCGACTCCGCCCGGTCCCAAGCGGCTTAAGCCGAATGCGCCTCCTAAAGAGCTCAAAATTCACGAGGAAGTAAAATAAGAGAACCCATATTTGCCGACAAGCGTTCTACTCGTAATCTCTCACTTAGTAGTTCCGTTCGCCCTGCAATGTTCGCACAATTTGTCTTAAATGTATTTGAATGCGTTTTTCTCTTTTTTCTCTCGTCACTGACTTTGTATGGGCCGCCTGGTAACCCGTACAGCTGTAAGGAGTGAGTATAAGTTACTATAGTGCTTGTATCAATGTGCGTTTGTGCTTGTGCCTCCGCTTTATGTAGTTCTTCCTAGTTCTAATCTGACTAAAACAAACTGCAAGCGGTGACCTCCTCAAGACGCATGTCTTCGTAGACGTAACTATCGTTGATTGAGACTTGGTGTACCCCTAACCCAGTGTGACCCCAAGTCTGACGTCCCGAAGCATGTACCCTTGCAGAGTGTAAAAACCGACCATAGATATAGTACTGCTGCTTTTAATGATTCTAATAGATAACTAACTAAATGTTGAACTCTTTGTAAAGCTTGACAATTTAGTTCTATACGATGTGGATTGGAAGGTAATGGATTTTAATTGGTTATGGTGATGTGAAAGGGCGTAAAAGTAAATGTCTCTGTGTGTGTTGGTATTCAAATGCCCGATCGAGATGCTGAGAGGCGTGTGTAAGCACTCGCCGCCGACCGAAGTGCTCTATCAGCATAGCGACGGGATTTACCGACCACACTTCAAACTTGATCCTAGCTTACAGAAGCCTTTGACGCGGACGCTTTGATCCCAATTTAGCCCTTAAAAGTTTATGCTTTAGGTAGTGTTCTCATTTCCACTAGCACGCTCCCGTAGATGCTGATAGGGTATTAGGTCGTTGCGATCAAGTGCGGTTCGGTATGTAATGCTGTGTTTGTATGTTTATAGTGCCGGGTGAGCCACAAGACGTGAAGGTGACCGCTATCAACTCCACCTCCATTCAAGTGACGTGGAAACCACCCCAAGAGAAAGAAAAGAACGGCATTATTCGAGGCTATCATGTTCACGTTCAAGAAGTCAGAGAAGAGGTACGTAACAATACTGATGTACTCGTATCAACAGGAAACCAAGCTGCCCTATACACATGCAGTTTTTAAAGATTCTGTTTTTTTAATAGGGTAAGGGTCTTCTTAACGACCCAATGCGCTTCAATGTGATGGATGAGACGAACCTGGAATTGAACATATCAGGCTTACAGCCAGACACTAGATACAGTGTGCAAGTAGCTGCACTTACGAGGAAAGGCGATGGGGATAGGAGTCCGCCAGTTTCTGTGAAGACGCCTGGAGGAGTACCAAATAGACCGACAGTTAATCTTAAGTAAGTGGCTTTCCAATTAAGAAATAATAAGGAGACCTATTTATTTATTTATAGTCTTAACTAAAACAAAAATTCTGAATACGTTGTGCCATATCGGTATTTATAAATTTATTTTGTTTTAGGGTTCTGGATCGGGATCCAGTAGTATCAATCGAATTGGAATGGACAAAACCAACACAAACTTACGGAGACCTACTTGGGTACCGGTTGCGATACGGCATAAAAGACCAGCCTTTAGAAGAAGAAAACTTTTCTGGAACTAAAACTAACTCGTTTAGGATAAATGATTTAGAAAGAGGCGTGCAATATGAATTCAGAGTTGCTGGAAGAAATCACATTGGTATTGGACAGGAGACGATCAAGTATTGGTTGACGCCAGAAGGAGCACCAAAAGGACCACCCGCCAATGTTTCGTATCATTTCCAAACTCCTGACGTCATCAGTGTGACATGGGAACCACCGAGCAGAGCAGACCGAAGCGGTCAAATAAAGAAATACGATGTCCAGTTTTATAAAAGAGGCGATCAGTCCTCTCTTATTGAGAAAACTACAGAGCAAACTAAAGCGGTATTTACTGGTTTGGAAGAAGACGCCCATTATGTGTTCAAAGTCAGAGCGTTCACGGATCAAGGCCCTGGTCCCTACAGCAAAGAAATCACGGCTCACACTGATAGGGATATCGGTAGAGCACCCATGTCAGTAAAAGCCGTCGCTACTTCAGAATCCAGTGTAGAAGTTTGGTGGGAGCCTGTCCCTTCCAGAAGGAAAATAACTGGCTACGTCATATTTTATACTATGGCGCCAGTTGAAGACTTAGATGAATGGCAACAAAAGACTGTCCACGTTACACATTCAGCTGATTTAGAGAATTTAGAAAAGTTTGCAGAATACGCTGTAGCCGTAGCAGCCAAAACTAATGAAGGTCTAGGAAGATTATCAGAAAAGGTTACCGTAAAAGTCAGGCCTGAAGAAGTGCCTTTGCACCTTAGAGCTCAAGATGTATCAACCCACTCCATGACTTTGTCGTGGTCTCCTCCGTTACGCTTAAACCCCATTAGTTATAAGATTTCATACAACGCCATTAAAGAATTCGTCGATTCACTTGGCATGACGCAAACGCAAGAAATACCTAAAAGGGAAATCATTGTTAAACATGACAGAACATCATATTCAATAAACGATCTTTCACCTTTTACAACTTACAATGTTAACGTGAGTTGTATACCCAATGATGAATCGTACAGACCTCCTACGAAGATCACGGTGACAACTCAAATGGCAGCACCAAAGCCTATGGTGAAACCAGATTTCTATGGCGTTGTTGAAAATGAAATACTCGTTATTCTACCTCAAGCCTCAGAAGAGTACGGTCCCATCTCGCATTATTATCTAGTTGTAGTGCCTGATGATAAAGCGCATAATCATAAGAACCCTGACCAGTTCCTAACCGACGATTTAATTAAAAATAACGCTAGAACAGATGATGAGAATGCTCCTTATATTGCTGCCAAATTCTTGCAACGAAACATTTTGTACACGTTCCATTTAGGAAACGACGAAATGTACGAAGGTTTCTTGAACAGAAGATTACATCCGAATAAAAAGTATCGAGTTTTTGTTAGAGCCGTTGTCGATACCCCCCAGAAACATTTGTATACGTCCAGTCCTTTTTCGGAATACTTGTCCTTGGATATGCGCGAAGCACCTCCTGGTGAAGAACCAAGTAGACCAGATCCTAAGGATATGAACGAAAACCCAGAAATCAGAATAGAAGAGAACAGAAAAGAGGCTGGCATGGTCTGGGTGATAGGGCCAATCATAGCCGCCTTGATGCTTTCCTTACTGTTAGTGCTCCTGTTTATTATTAAAAGGAGAAGACAACCTTGTAAGACGCCGGATCAAGCAGCCGTGACTCGACCTCTCATGTCAGCCGATGTCGGATTTGGAGCCCCTTCAGATCCCGTTGAAATGAGAAGACTGAACTTCCAGACTCCAGCCATGATATCTCATCCTCCAATTCCTATCTCGGAACTTGCCGAACATATCGATAGGTTAAAAGCTAATGACAATCTGAAATTTTCTCAAGAATACGAAAGTATTGAACCTGGACAACAATTTACCTGGGATCACTCTAACATGGAAGTCAATAAACCTAAAAACCGTTACGCTAACGTCATCGCTTATGACCACAGCAGAGTAATCCTTCAACCTATTGATGGAATTCTCGGAAGTGATTATATTAACGCTAACTATTGTGATGGCTACAGGAAGCATAATGCTTACGTCGCAACTCAAGGCCCTCTTCAGGAAACCTTTGCTGATTTCTGGCGCATGTGCTGGGAACTGCGAACCAGTACAATTGTCATGATGACGAAGTTGGAAGAAAGAACCAGAATCAAGTGTGACCAATACTGGCCAAGCCGGGGGAGTGAAACGTATGGTATGATGACGGTAACCATCGCGGAAGTTCAAGAACTAGCTACTTATTGTATTCGTACCTTCCAAGTTACTAGGAATGGAGGAGCCGAACGAAGGGAGATTAAACAGTTGCAGTTTACCGCGTGGCCTGACCACGGCGTGCCTGACCACCCAGCACCGTTCTTGCAATTCTTGCGTCGTGTTCGCGCTTTGAATCCACCTGATGCTGGACCTCTAGTCGTACATTGCTCAGCTGGAGTAGGCCGAACTGGCTGCTTCATCGTGATCGACTCCATGCTCGAGCGAGCGAGACATGAACGCACTGTTGATATCTACGGACACGTAACGTGCTTGCGAGCCCAACGCAACTACATGGTGCAGACTGAGGACCAGTATATCTTCATTCACGACGCGTTACTTGAAGCTGTCATGTGCGGGGACACTGAGGTGCCGGCCCGTAATCTGCACGCTCACATTCAAAAGCTAATGCGTATTGATCCAATTGAAAATATAACTGGAATGGAATTGGAGTTCAAGAAGCTTGCCAATATGAAGGCTGATTCGAGCCGCTTCGTCTCTGCCAGCTTGCCTTGCAATAAGCATAAGAATAGACTGGTGCACATCTTGCCGTATGAATCTTCGCGCGTGTGCCTGACTCCTCGTGATGGTTCGGATTACATCAACGCTTCGTTCGTCGATGGATACAGGTACCGGGCCGCATACATTGCCACCCAAGGCCCACTGCCTGATACCACAGATGACTTCTGGCGAATGCTATGGGAGCATAACTCGACCATCATCGTGATGTTGACTAAGCTCAAAGAGATGGGCAGGGTAAGCATTAAAACTTTCATAAGAACTGCATGTTACAGCATCAAACGTACAACAAACAACTCATATTTGAATGTGTTTTTAGGAAAAATGCCACCAATATTGGCCTTCCGACCGCTCTGTACGATACACGTGCTTCGTGGTTGATCCGATCGCAGAATACAACATGCCTCAGTACATACTTAGAGAATTCAAGGTAACATCGCGTCGCCTATCTTTACATAGATTTTTGTTATGGTAGTTCTTAGTATCTTTATACTATACTTTCTGAACGTACAGTGTCTCCACAACTACATGCCGCTACACATTTTATAAAGTTGCTAAAGCACATCAACTCTTGTTTATGATTGCCTGAAATTTCACCCTCAGCGCACTTGCAATAACCCAAGAAATACGAATTTTTACCTTGTGACCTTCACGAAAGGTAATCAACTTATTTACATATGTCAGGTTACGGATGCCCGCGATGGCGCTTCCCGGACGGTCCGGCAGTTCCAATTCACGGATTGGCCGGAGCAGGGAGTGCCCAAGAGTGGAGAAGGGTTCATCGACTTCTTGGGACAAGTGCACAAGACCAAGGAGCAATTTGGGCAAGACGGGCCTATTACCGTGCATTGCAGGTGGGTTCAAACAGGTTCATCGTATAGTTGTCATCTATCAGGCTAGTGAATAGCCCCTGCCTGTTATGAAGAGTCTACGAGCAGCTACATATTTGGATTGCTATGTAAAAGATTTTTGAGACATTTGAGATTAATATCTCCTTAAATTATTAACGTTTATCGATTTTTCTTTTTTTTGTAACAGTGCGGGAGTGGGTCGTACAGGCGTGTTCATCACTCTGTCGACGGTGTTGGAGCGAATGCAGTACGAAGGAGTGGTTGACGTGTTCCAGTGTGTACGCACGCTACGTACGCAGCGCGTCGCCATGGTGCAAACAGAGGTAAGCAGTCTAATAAGACGTCCTCAACCATGTGAAAAACCAATGCTTGCATATTTTTTGCAATTACTGACTAAAAGTGAAATAAAAGTTAAAACGGTTTGAAGTTATACAGTTTTAAAGTTTTCAAGCAGTACGGTAATAAGTTAGCACCATTAATGTATTAAAAAGGCATCGCGGCGCTTAGCACTACCTTTAGCCCTTGTTGTATGCCTGTGTTAAGAAAAATTACATTCAGAGTGACAGGCTTTTGCTAGTAATCGTCATCGAACGGGGATTTTTGCTTGCGCGGTCTTGGCCCCGTGCTAAATGTCTCTGAATGACAACCAATAAGTTTTTGTGAAGACTACAACACTTGTGAGTGTTAAAAATAAACATGTATTGAAAAAGCGTGTGCATCTTTTCGCGGCTTGTATCCTATCTGTAAGGATATACCGGTTGGGCTAGTACAGCGTAGCTGGCTAGAGGGCAGCACTTAAGCGTCGCTTAAAATATAAATAAGACATCCCTAATTTCGCAACACCGGGCAGGAGCTCAGTGGCTTAGTTGCTAAGTATAGCGTCTGACGCAGAAGACGCGGGTTTGAGTCCCGTCTGTGGTCGTGATTTTCCAATCTTTTTGTCATTATCATAATATCCTATAAAACGTCCACTGCAATTTAGAGGGGAAGTACCAGTCACCATGTTTGTTAGCGTTGCGACTGGCACCATGGACCGTGGTAGTTGGTGACCGCAGTATGTAAAATGGTACGATACATACCTAGAAAGACACTGCTGCCCACACATCTTCCGGTTCATAATCCCTTTGTCGCCTCTTAAGACAACCACGGGTAGAGATGTGTTGGTACAATTCTTTGCCGGCACCACAATGTTTTATAGTTCAAAGGATTTTATAGTTCAATGCATTCTTCCAACGGAGCCCAGACTTGGTCTTTGACGGAAACTCAAAGGTCCAGACTCGCGATTTGCCAGCGAGGAATGGAGCGTAGCCCAACAGGGCATGAAACTGACCGATAGGATCAGGAACAGCACATTGCGCTAAAAAACACGAATTGCCGATGTGACTTACGCAACCGTGGGACTGGGCTGGTCACTCTGGGCCAAGACCGCAACTATCTGGCGACCGCCGAGTGGTAGACGATGTCGAGGCCGACTACGGCGCTGATGGCACGATCAACTCGACGCCTTTTGTAAAGACTAGCAACGATAGGCTCAGAGTAGAGACCAGTGGAAGGAATGGAGGGAGGGTGAGGGCCTTTGCCCAGCAGTGGGACAGGAATGGCTAATAAAATAAGAAAGGAATTAGGTATAAGCTTTTGACTTACTGTCTAAATATATTTTTTTCTTACCCCAGGACCAGTATGAATTCTGCTACCGCGCAGCGTTGGAGTACCTCGGCTCGTTCGACCACTACGCCAACTGACGATGAGACCAGCTTGTCTGAAACAATGTCTTACTTAACGCTTAACTCACTACGTATGTACTTAACCGATTAGAAGAGTTAAGGGTGTTGATAGGTGCGGAAAGGTAAATTCAAATTGATACTTAAAACCTACCAAAGGTTTTAAGGGGATGGCAAAATTAGTAAAAATTTGAAAGCGGTTGGGATATGGCATTCGACTTCTATGAGGTTTATCATTATACTGGTTGAAGATTATTGAAGACGCCAAAAATAAAATGCTTTTATGACAAGTTTGACAAGAAACAGAGTTTAATAGCAAACGTCATAGAATACTTATCTCAGATGCTATAACTGATAGTGTAATAAAGTACCTCTATTGATGTTTTCAGTGTTGCCAGATAAGAGTGAAACTACCATTTTGGTAGTTTTATTATATTAGAGATCTCAGCCTGACAAAAGTCAATTGTTTGGAATTTTGCAATACACAATCATCTATCAATACTCTAAACTCTAATGCCTATCTTCCTCTTAGACTAACCAACAAAATACAGAGTACCACAACGCTTATATTATATTATCGTAGTGATGTTCTCGCGAAATTGACTGACTATACTCACCTAGTTCATTCATTGTTGTATTGAGGCTAAACATGTATGAGTGCCTAGGAACGCTACTTATGATGTATATTTACGATGTGACCACTACTAAAATCATGATTGTGAGGCGGAAGGGTAATAATTATTAATAATTATTAATAATTATATTATTATCCTATAGGACCTTACGATATACCTTATTAAAACAGCTGTTCGCGCTATTTTTGTCTCTAAATTTGGAGCAGTTAATGTTGAAGTCCATATAAACAGTTAAAAATATACTTAGATGCATTTAAATATTAAAAACAGAGATTCAATACATATTAAAGTTATCAATGTAATTCGCCAATGAAATTAATTTGCTAAAATTATGAACGTAATTTTAGAAACAGTTACGCTTAGAGACTTAAATATTATGCGATTTATAATTAATGAAATATTCAATTCTGGTAGTCACATATACAACATAATAATGTAAATGTATAAATAGTTATTGCAACTGTAATTAGAAGTTTATTTTTCATATCGGGTGTTGAATATGTTAAGTAGAGTAAATGGTGGTAACTCGTTTTCATTACTGCAATACTTATTATAAATTTTTAGACGAATCGGCTGTGTCGTGTGAAATTTGTGACAGTCCTTGTTGAGTGATAAGTTGTACATAGTTTTCATACATTTCTGTTGCTCATAATAATAACATAATAAACATATAGAGCCCCTGAGATTCTTAATAGAAAAGCTACTTAAAATACTTATTGGGTTGACTTTAGTTAACCACGCCATTAATATAGGTAGACTGTTTTTTTTTTTATTACGAGAGGTTGGACTCGCAAAGAACAAGTTTTTATCTCAAAATTTAATTAATAATAACCAAAATAGTTTAGCAGGCCTAGAAAAGTGGCTTTAAATTGTCGTAAACGCTAGTAAAACAGAATAATAAATATATTAGATTGACTGTTAGCTATCAAGTGACTTTTTCTAATGTCAGTCACATACATTTATCATTCTAAACGTTTAGTTTCCGCTAGTAGAGAGCCAGTCATCTAGGCCCGAAAATTTACTAAGTTTCCAAAACTTAAATGTATTCTTGTCTTATTCTTGCCCCTAAACCGCTAGAGTTTTTTAAAGGAGCTATAATGCCGTTCACACTAACAATAATGAAGAATAGGATTTATTTTCATGGCATTCATTTCTTGTTTTATTTACCTGAATAAGAGAGATCACATCATCATCCTTGATAAGTTACTGATAGTGTGAACATTACTGAATATAGTTCTTTTAACCCCAATGCGATCCTGCTCAATAAATGAGGCTACAAACTTCATAGCTTCGTCAACATTTTTCGTTGTTCTTGTAGGTTAACTAGATTTAGACTTCTAGGCTATTTTTTAATAATCACCGCTTGCTTCTAGAGGATGATCGTGATTCGATGACATATCTATTATTAGGTAGATAAAAATGTTTTTGTCGGTGTGATTTATGTATATTAAAAATATTGGAAGGTGATTCGAGACGTGAATTATGACACGTTAATTCGTAAATTAATAATGGAAAATTGTGTGACTGGAACGGACTTATACCAAAAATCAAGGATTACGAGACCACTTTAAAAAGCTAAATTTAATTTAAACCCTTTCATTAAAATTCATCGTTTATCATAATTCTAGGTCGAAAATGACTATGACTTGACCCTATTGCACTATTATAAGCTATCTTTAAGTGTAGTTACATTACATTGTTTAATCCTTGACAGTAATCCCTTGCCTAGTAATTATGTAAGATTTTTAGGTTTTTCACTCGTTTTATACAATACATAAATACTTGTATCGGTCTACGTATAACTAAGTTAACGTTGAGCTTCTAAAATCTAAACCTAATGTTAGGATTACCTAATCAATGCGATATTTTAAAACGTAAGTACGTAGATACGCGAACAATTTTTGAAAGCAACTTTTTTCTTGTAAAAGAGTAACTAAGTAATTACGGTTTGAATCGGTCGGTTAACAGATTCGCAACTGCCAATGCCAATCGTATCACTTAGATCGTAATTGAATTAAAAGGTAAAACAATAAAATACGAAGCGTAGAAATATTTGAGAATATTGTTAATTGAGGTTATAGTGAAAATTTAATACTCGTTGATGAATCGTGTATTTAGCGAGGTTTGAAGTCGTGAATGGGTAGCTTTATTTCATTTTGGCCGCTACTAAACAGCTTTTTATCAATTAATGAGCTTTACTTTTCATTCATTCCGTTTATTTTGTATTGTTTTGTAAGTACTATAGGTTTTATTTTTGTTTCTATACGCACTACCTTCGTTTTACACCTGTAATTTTAGGTTTAAGTAATAATGATTTATAGGTACTTGTAACCAGTGTTTATTGTGTATATTTTTCAAATAGCTATTGCTAATGTGAATGCTTTTGTAATTTTATTGTTTGTAATAATGCAATTTGTTAACAGTGCAATTAATAATCATGCCATTTGAGGTGCTGTAATTCACATAGTTTAGTATTAAATAAATATTTTGTGGTCACCATTTTGTGTTGTCTAACTATCATCACATCAATATATGTTACTTTTTACACAGAAGACTGATTACTAATTTCTCTATGTTCTATTTTTAATTTGAACCTCGTTATAATTTTTTTGTGTTCATAATGGTTAGTGTCAAATGTGTTTTAATTTTTTGCATTTTATGCATTGAATTTGATATACTTACTGGAATTAATTTTAATAAAATTGCCTGTCGTGTTTCAGTGAAGAATCATGAATTTATACTTAATGAATTGTATGATTATGTCGAATATGCGAAAATTAAACAGAATTTATGAACAAACCGTAACTGATTGCATTTATGTATTAGTACAAACGATTTTCCCAGTTTTATGGCCATTCCGAGTCAGTATTTTTATTTGCTAAATCGCTAATAGCGTGACGTGAAGGGAGGCATTATTATGCATATTCCTTTGCGTGAATAATTAAAATATTTAGTGCAATTAAGATGGCGGACGCAATTTGGCGGGAGATGTGTGAATGTAACGTAGGAGTTTGTAGAAATACGATTTTTTTGTAAAAATTCCCGCGCTGCGTCTCGGGACACAGTGGATTCGCAAAATTATACATATGTATATGAAGAAATAAATTTATGTGAGACCATAATATTGCTTGTTTCATTTAAAGTTATAATTTTAATGGATGCCTTTAAAAATGCAATTTTTCTTTGACGTTAACGAGATTGTCGTGACTGTTAGCACGAATTTATTAGTCCGCAGTTATTTTAGTAGGTTTATTACCGGGTATTATTTATGCACTTCATAAAGAACAAAACCAAAGTTATTAAGAAAGTTTTTTTTTTTACATTTGACTTTTCAATAAACGTACCTAGTTATGTAAATTAGATGGGTGGCCTGTTTGATAAGGTTAAACTTATAAATTACAAGAAATAGGTATGCACGGCAGCCAGTAAGTGGTAACAAAACCAGCTGAACCAGCGGTACGCTACAAACGCCCGGAACCAACCTGTACTCGCTCAAGGTGTTTCCACCGACGTGCGGCCGTGTGAAAAAAAATATTTTTTTGGCTGCATGGAACGAAAATTGAAAGTTACATATGGAAGACATAACCGACCTTGAGAAAGCGGCGGTATGATTAGGTATAATATACACACAGCGTGAATTTGTATTGGTTTTGTTCCCGAAGCCCAGTGATTCTACCTACTCATGATAACAAGCAACTTCCACAAATATTTTTTTTTTATCGCAATTCTAGTGTGTAGGTCACGTGATCGACTCATTTTGTATGGGACAGCAAAAAATACATACATACATACATAACATCACGCCTCTTTCCCGTTGGGGTAGGCAGAGACCACAGTCCTCCACCTGCTACGATCTTGACATACTTCCCTTGCTTCCTGTACTTTCATTAATCCTTTCATACATGTTCGTCGGTTTAGGGTACTTTTAAGTGTTTTATTGAAATGGATAGGTACTTACCTGCTAGTGACTAGACTATTTTTTTTAAGTTTATTTTATCATATTTTTAATACAATATGTTTTTTTGTTATTATTATTTAATTTATAATTTTTTCAGTCATGTAGAATTACCCCTTAGAAGGATCATCGTACTTTTTCCACACCCTGTATGCAGCGTGTAACGGAAAGGTGTGATAATACCAAAAGGTATGAATCTGCCCACGAAACTGACAACTTTTAACCTCAAAGACAAAAATAATTTTTTTTTTCTCCCATGGAAACTGCATCAGATGATAGCACATTTTATATGGGAGGTCAAATTTGGTTTTTCGTATTTCGACCTATGTTCCTTAGGAAAAGTTATTCAGTTTCATGGGCAGATTCACATCCGTCAGTATTATCATATCACACTTTTCCGTAATCTCACATAAAGACCAAACCACAAAGGAAATAAACAGAAGAATAGCAAATGGGTGGAAAAAGTACTGGTCCCTGAAAGAAATCATGAAATCTAAGGATTTAAGCATGTCAATAAAAAGGAAAGTGTTTGACACATGTATACTTCCAGTTATTATATATGGTTGTGAAACTTGGTCACTCACGAAACATCACAGAGAAAAGTTGGAACGTTGTCAGAGAGCTATGGAAAGGAGCATGACAGGAATTAAGAGACAAGACAAAGTGAGAAGTAGCATAATAAGAGAAAAAACCAAAGTGACTGATATACTTACGAGAATAGACCAACAGAAATGGAGATGGACCGGACACATGGTCCGAGATAAACAAAATAAATGGAGCACAATTATTTCGGAATGGTACCCCAGAGATGGCAAACGCAACAGAGGACGCCAACATATGAGATGGGAAGACGACCTGAAACTCACAGCAGGACACCATTGGAGAAGGGTTGCGAGAGACCGAACACAGTGGAAGATGTTAGAGGAGGCCTATGCCAAGCGGCACGCTGAACTAAGGGACATTTTGTGAAATCAAAAAATCTTTATAAATTATACTTTACTGTAACCTGTAGTTCAGAATAAAAAGGCTTAATAATAATAATAATAAGCCCCCCGAAACCCTACCTTACGTCCGTGCTGACCATCTAGCCACGTGGGGGGCGGACACGCGTACTATTGAAACTTACGCGGCTAACAAGGAAAAGGTAAAACAGCGATGCGAAAATAGTACTTACTAGGAGTAAAGTACCCCAGGCGGGTACCAGCGCGCAACGCAATGGAGAATCCCGCTCCGAGCTCCTTAGCTCGGGCAGCCCCACGTACTCTGGGGGGGCAACGTGTCGCAGTCTACCCAGCCAGACACTGTTGTAGACGAAGAAAACTTCAACGTCAATAATCGCGATTTACTTTTAGCTTCACCTGTATCGTCTACCTGCAGTTTATTCCAGTCTCCCGAGTCTTCACCCAAGTCCTTCGAGTTTTCAGTAACACCTAGATCGTCTTCTGTTAGCCCCGACTTTACTTACTTGGATGCCTTAAATTCTGAAGCTAACTTTGACAGATGTACACTAGGGGGGAATAAAGGGGACAGAAACCAGACAGCTGACAGTGGGGCTAGAGGCTTATATAATTTGCGGTCGAGACAAATCCATTATCAAAAATTGCCCAAAAAAAGTGCACAGCTACCATCAACTTCTAACTTAGGTCAGACTACTTTCAACCCTCCTGAGGATGTTGTGCAGGTGGCGATACCCGCTAATATTCCTACACCCGCCACAGGAGGAAGTACTACGCGTAAACGATGGTCAGATGAAATGAATATTTTCATAATGCGTACGTACTACATTATTACTGTATTAGAATCCGATACTAAAACTTACCTAACACCATTACATGCGAAATTTAATGAGGAATTTCCGTACATGCAGGCTAGCAAACAAAGAGTAGGGGACCAACGTAGGGCCATAATAAACAATAATTTACTATCTCCTAGCAAAATTGCAGAAATCCGAACAGAAGTAGAATTATATTTAAAAGATCACCCACAAAATACAGCACAGTCACAAAACTCTACTTACCAGAAAAATGCTCAAACAAACCCTATTAGAGGAAAGCAAAGATGGTCTAACGAAATAAATGAGTTTATACTGAGAACGTATTATAAAATCACAAACTTGGAAAGTAATTTGACAGCCTATCGACCACAATTACACCAAGTAGTCACAGCACAGTTTCGAAACATTCAGCATTGTTCCGTACAAAGAATTGCAGATCAGCGAAGAGCTATTATAAAGAACGGATATATAACTATAGAAAGAAGAAAACAAATAAGAGATGAAGTTGCTTTAGAATTGGCTGACCAACTAATGAATGAAAACAATTTGGCCCCAGCAGTGGACACACAACATGAGAGCCTAGCAGTGGATACACAAAATCAGAGCCCAGCAGTGAGCCTACAAATTAATAATTACAGTCAAGAAGTGGGTGTGGAGCATGAAATTAACGGCTCAGCAGTGGACCTTTATAGCTCTAATAACACCCTAGAATTGAGTCGAAGTCAGGACAACCACACACAAAACTCATTATCTTCACTAAGAGGATTTTTATTAGACCCTAACCAAACACAGAATGAAAGTTTAGTAGAAGAAGAAAACCAATCAAGATTGCTACTACCATTTGAAGTTCAAAAGCAGATTGAAGAAACATTTAACGAAACAATAAAAACTTTCGAAAACTCTGCTCCTACTGTTAGGCCAGCCATACCGAAACAAAAACCGTCTAGAAAATTTTCGAATATTGTCAGGTTTTTAGATAGTGCTGTTATCCCTAAAATGTTAAATTCTGAATCCGATTTTAAAACATTACAACTAGTAATATACAGTGCAGCTTATACGGCAGCAAAATTAAATGGTGCTAAATTCCGAGACACGCAAACGGATAGACGAGAACCTACAAGAAAACCGAATTGGCAAAGAAGCTTAGAAAATAGAATAGGAGAACTTAGAGCTAATATAGCTAGACTTGTCGAGTATATAAAAGGAAACCAAAGCCAGAATCTAAAAAGGAAAGTAGATGTTATTTTAAAGAAATATAAAATACACTCTCAGCATGAAAACCCGAACTCAAACTTATCACAATTTTTGGACACAATTAAACAAAAACTAAATGTCTTAGCCAGCCGACTACGAAGATATAAACAAACTACTCTTAGAAAAAATCAAAATAAGCTTTTCACCAATAACGAGAAACTATTTTATAGGAAAATGAAACAAAACAACATTAATAACTTACTTACTGACACTGACAGTAATCAAACCCACTTGCCGTCTAAAGATGACATGCAAACTTTTTGGTCTAATATATGGGCCAACCCAGTAGTGCATAGGGATAGTGACTGGATAAAAGAGGATAAGCAAAGGCTTAAAGACCTGCCACAAATGTGTTTCGAAGAAATCAGCATAGACCTTCTTAAAAAGGTGATAGGTAGAACACACAATTGGAAAGCAACCGGTTCTGATAAGATACATAACTATTGGTACAAGAAATTCACTAGCACACACTATCTTTTACTAACTCACGTCAATAGGTTCATCCAATCACCATCCACACTACCAATCTACATAACAGAAGGAACAACATACATGATTTCTAAAGATACAGCTGATACAAGCAACCCTGCCAAATACCGCCCAATAACCTGTCTACAAAATATATACAAAATCATAACGTCTTGCATTAGCGAAACCATTTACAGATACCTCGAAGACAACCAGATCCTAGCAGAAGAACAGAAGGGATGTCGCAAAGCTAGTCAAGGATGTAAGGAGCAACTTATTATCGACTGTGTAGTTTCTAAACAGGCGTACACGAAGAAGAGAAACATTCACACAATGTACGTGGACTACAAAAAGGCTTATGACTCAGTACCACATTCTTGGCTTATATATATTCTAAAACATTACAATATCCACCCAACAATAATTCAGTTTTTGAAATCTACCATGGCAACATGGAAAACCACACTAAAGTTACACAATGACAATAGTACAATAGAAACAAACACTATAGAAATTAAACGTGGTATATTCCAGGGAGATGCTTTAAGCCCTCTATGGTTTTGCCTGGCACTCAATCCGCTGTCAACTTTGTTAAATAGAACTGAAAATGGAATAAAATTTAAATATGATCAAACTAGTCACAAATTAACACATTTGATGTACATGGATGACATTAAGTTATTTGCTTCCAATATTACAGAACTACAAACATTGGCCGATGTAACACAATCCTTTTCAACAGATATCCACATGGAATTCGGTATTGATAAGTGTAAAATTCAATCAGTACACAAAGGACGTATACAGAAAAATTCCTATGAACTCAACAACGGAGAACGCATAGATCCAATGGATGAAACAGAAGGGTATAAATATTTAGGTTACTATCAGTCACAAAAAATTCATCAGAAACAAACTAAAAAATCATTAACTGAAAAATTTAGGTCAAGACTCCATAGAATATGCAACACACATTTAAATGGTTTGAATGCAGTAAAGGCAATCAATTCTTTTGCCATTCCCATTCTTACTTACTCTTTCGGTATAATAAAGTGGTCCCAAACTGAGTTAAATAACTTACAGAGAGTGATCAACACTACCCTCTCAAAACACCGTAAACACCACCCTCGAGCATGCGTCCAGAGACAAACCCTACCCAGAACTGAAGGAGGACGAGGTATAATAGACATACAGAACCTACATAACAAACAAATCCGAACGCTCAGATCATACTTTCACTCAAAATCCTTACAGTCATCGCTTCACCTCGCAACAGTACAAGCAGATACCAAACTTACCCCACTTAACCTTAAAGACCGAACTATTCAGATAATTGACACGACCCTGACCCAGAAACTGGAAACATGGACCCAAAAGTTTCTTCACGGACGTCATCGCCTTGACTTGACCAACCAAATTGTTGACAAGACAGCGTCAAACACATGGCTCAAGCGGGGTGAACTGTTCCCAGAGACTGAGGGTTTCATGATTGCAATTCAGGATCAGACTATAAATACTAAAAACTATCGAAAACACATCATACGGGAACATAATTTGCAAAATGATCTTTGTCGCCATTGCCACAGTAGTCCAGAAACCATACAACATATAACAGGAGCATGTAAAGCAATAACCCAAACAGACTACAAACACAGACATGATCAGGTCGCAGCCATAATCCATCAATACCTAGCCATGAAATACCAGCTAATTAAAGATAAAACCACCTATTACAAATACACACCACAAACTATCTTAGAATCAACTGACTACAAGATGTACTGGGACAGGACTATAATGACAGATAAAACCATACACTACAATAGACCGGATATCACACTACATGACAAGAAGAACCAATCCGTATTCCTCATCGATATAGCCATCCCTAATACCCATAACTTACAGACTACCTATACCAACAAAATGACTAAATATACAGACCTCTCCATTGAAATTAAAACCCAGTGGAGAGTACATACTGTCCGAACTGTTCCAGTTATTATTTCATCCACAGGCGTAGTGCCCAAAACCCTGCACACTAGCTTAAAACTACTTCAGATCCATCCATTATCATACATACTCATCCAAAAAGCCGCCATACTCAACACTTGCAGAATAGTCCGAAAATTCCTCTCCATAACCACTTAGTTACTCGTACCTATCATTACTTTCGCTTTGGCCAAAAGCCCGTGGAAGTAATGTTCTTCCCCGTTTACGGGAGATCAATGTTTTATAACAAAAAATAATAATAATAATAATAATTCGAAGGAAAATCAAATTTCGTGATAAACCAAAATTTTAAATAAATTAATATTCAAAAAAATATTTTTAAAATATATTTTTACAATCTAGTAGTAATGTAGAATCACTCCTTAGAAGGATCATCGTACTTTTTAGGGATCCGTACCTCAAAAGAAAAAAACGGAACCCTTATAGGATCACTTTGTTGTCCGTCTGTCTGTCTGTCTGTCTGTCAAGACCCTTTATCTCACGAACGGGTAAATGTATCAGGTTGAAACTAATACCATATATTAGGATCCATGAACCACACAAGATCTGAAAATTTTAATTTTTTACAACGACGCAATCAAAAGATATGGCATTTTATGTCCTCATCTCCATACATTTATTCAAAAATGCAAAACCTACAGGACCTTTGACCTTCCCGTTGACCTAAAATTATGAAATTTGGCAAGAAGCTAGGTCTCACAGTACAAATAATGGGAAAAGTCTGAAATCATTAAATATTTCAACTTTTCTTCCAACTAATGGTAACCAATTGTGGTGAGCTCCCGTTTCAAGAACTTTCATATATGAGAGGGGTCAAGTTGGATGGTCGCTGAGGCGATTTTTGTTTTAGTTCTATTTTAAAAACGGGAACACTTACAAACTTGAAAATTGGTATGTTTATAGTGCATAAGCTATAAAATAATAACAAATAATAAAATTTGGTCAAGCGCGTGTCGGACTCAAAAAATCTAGCACATTAACTTACTGAAATTTCAACTATTACAATTATGTTTATGTGGTGGTACGGAACCCTCTGTGCGCGAGTCCGACTCGCACTTGGCCGGTTTTTTACACCCTGTATTAATATTATGCTCACTTTGGATGTGTGGTTCTATATGGACCACTGAATGGATACCTAGAATACTTGGCATTTTATTATGCTGACTGTACTTAAGCATTTTTTTACTTTTAAAATTAAGACCGTACAAGGCGAACATTGTACTTAGACTAACAAGTTTATTTTATTTTGGAAGATTCTAGAGGTGAATCTGGCCCACTTTTCGCAACAATATAGGTCGAAATACGAAAAAAAAATTCAACCTCATAAAAAGTGTGATAGTTGAGTTTCTATGGATTTTTTTTCTTATAATTATTTCGACCTATGTTTCATGGGAATAGTTGTTCAGTTTCATGAGCAGCTCCACCCGTTAAAATTTCCGTGGTAATAAAAAAAATTGCATGTGTCGACACACATTCTAAATCCTTGTTGGCATAAAGGCTGACATCCGCCCATTTCCCTTGGCTGACTAATCCCATTGTCCAAATATTGTGCCGGTGGCAAATTGGGCCAATGAATACGTATGGCTAGACGTTAATTATAATATCTCACGGCGTGCCCCGGAGATTGGTCGCCATTGTGGCTCTGTCACTGCGATGATCGCATGGAGTTATCGGAGTGGAAGTGGCTATGAAGACAAGTGATCTTACAGAAGAAGTTCGCACCATACTCAGTTATTTTGAAATTGAATGGAGGTACTGCTTACTCCATTTCCACCTCTAGCTAGATAAGACACCAAAAAATTTAAAATAATAATATCGTAATTGACAATCATTCATTATAATTTTACTGACCACTTTACTGGATTTTCTGCAAGATAAGAGAATAATACGACCCATATTTTTCATTTTATAAAACTTTCATCCTTTATTATATTTATTTGAGTTTAAAATGTCGTCAATTTTTTCCGGTGATGACGTCACACCTGAGGCTACTTAAGAATTTTATATCAAAATTGTATTGGAGCCTCAGTTGTGACGTCATCGCAGGAATTTTACAATTTTCATAAATTCTTTAAAACTACGGAGTAAAACGTGAAAAAAATAAAATTTTCGAGAAGCGTGGAACTAAATCTCGAAATGGTTTTGTGATTTTATGTGGTTACCGAAATTGAGCGGTTGTCAATTATCTATTAGAGACTTGGGGCTTGCTAATAAAGACTTAAGGGCTTGCTAATAAAGTTCCCGATAGTAAGCTGCCAGATAAAAATGTCTGATTTTTACCTGCTTATCTGACTGAACAATCAGTCGCTTGTAAAACAAAAGAAAATCACTATCTGACAGAAATAACTAGAAGTTAGGCTATCTGGAACAACTTAGCAGCAAGCGGTGAGACGGGCCTTAAGAGTAGGCAGGTATCAAGGAACCTTAATATAGGTAGAGCTTGGTACAAAATCTACAGCTGATTACGACTTCACTGTGTGTGGCCATAAAAGTAGACTTATTAGGAGAAATTTATGAGAATGGCTGAAGATAAAAACTATATAAGAACCGGGACGTGCCTTCCGAATACCTAAGACCCAGCCGATGGCAACTAACTTGTATGTAGTTTGTAGAAAAGCCAAGGATCGGTTTTGGCTCATTTAAACGTAGGTATGGTTACGATAATTGATCCGATATTTCTATCCAGCGCTAAGTTTAAATTTCTGGATCAACTTATACGTCGTACAAAATATCTCTAGCTGTGACCGTTCATGAGCAGAAGTCAAAAAATTGGTCGCGGGGATAAGCGCGACAGGTGGGGGTAGACGTGCGAATCGTTCGTTAGCTCTCCGCCTGTCACCCACACGCAGAAAATAACCGTCAGAGCCAAACTTATTCTGCACACGTTATAAATCTGGCTTTTTGTACAAAAATTTAACTTTAAACTGAGCTTAAACTAGCTCTTCTAGCCTCTTAGAGATCCTTGTCCACCGCATTGTGAAGGAACTTGAGACGTTTCACAGAATCTGAATGGAAGCCGAGCATGCGACTTGCCGTGATAGGCACTTCTCAATATGAACACGGTTGGTTAACGTATTCATTCGGTATTCTGGACTGCATGTCAATCGGGTCTATTGTCCTACTAGCGGAATTATTTAATAGCTTATGTTGAGAATAGTTCAATCACACCTGTTGGTTAATATTAGGTCTTTATTTAAAAAGATGGCGTTTTGTATGAAGCATTTTAAGAAAAAGAAATTTTCCTAGTGTTCCAGGTTTCCATTTAATAGGTGACAGAAGGTTCAAAATCTGCTTATTTTCTTTAGTAACTATCTACGTACAGTCAACGACAGGTCAAGCTTGGCATTCGCAGTGCGACTCTAGCCCTTACATCTAATGAAATAAGAACGGTACGGTACAAAATCCAATGTGTCAAGCTTGATGTACTCTTGACTGTACCTACCAACTTCAAGAATAGGTACGCATGAATGATATTTGTATTTGTACTTAGAAGGGGACCAAGGCCCGCTAATAGAAATGATGAGCAAAAAGATTGTTAAGAAAAGTATAGTAGGTAGAAGAAGAAATTCCTACCTGAGGGTACTAGTTGTATACTAAGGCTTAATAACGATCAAAAAGGTGTTCTGTAAAGAATCAGTAACGAATGGCTTATCTTACGAAGTATAAGTATTTCACAAGCGTTCCCGTAGAAAAGTGCTACGAAATAATCTACGGAGTTTTCAAAGTGCTACAAAAATGCTACGGAAACTGAAAGAGCAAGCATAAGTATAAAAACCGGCCAAGTGCGAGTCGGACTCGCGCACTGAGCGTTCCGTACCACCACATAAACATAATTGTATTAGTTGAAATTTCAGTAAGTTAATGTGCTAGATTTTTTGAGTCCGACACGCGCTTGACCAAATTTTATTATTCGTTGTTATTTTATAGCCTATGCCCTATAAACATACCAATTTTCAAGTTTGTAAGTGTTCCCGTTTTTAAATAGAAATAAAACAAAAATCACCTCAGCAACCATCCAACTTGACCCCTCTCTTATATGAATGTTCTTGAAACGGGAGCTCACCACAATTGGTTACCATTAGTTGTGAGAAAAGTTGTAATATTTAATGATTTCAGACTTATCCCATTATTTGTACTGTGAGACCTGGCTTCTTGCCAAATTTCATAATTTTAGGTCAACGGGAAGTACCCTGTAGGTTTTTCATTTTTGAATAAATGTATGGAGATGAGGACATAAAATGCCATATCTTTTGATTGCGTCGTTGTAAAAAATTTAAATTTTCAGATCTTGTGTGGTTCATGGATCCTAATATGTGGTATGAATTTCAACCTGATACCTTTACCCGTTCGTGAGATAAAGGGTCTTGACAGACAGACAGACAGACAGACAGACAGACAGACATACAGACAGACAGACAGACAGACAGACAGACAGACAGACAGACGGACAACAAAGTGATCCTATAAGGGTTCCGTTTTTTTCTTTTGAGGTACGGAACCCTAAAAAGCGGCCAAGTGCGTGTCGGGCCACGCGCAGTATAGGGTTCCGTAGTTTTTTAGGATTTTTTTATCGCAATGCAGGTTTCTATTTATATTTCATAACAAACTTTTTATCTCTTAATTCTCAGCGAGGTCCTAGCACGTGATTACTATCGCTATTTTTATTATTTCCAGTTTTTGGGCTATAGTTCAATATCCTGTAAAGCCTTCTTAGCTGTGATAGTTTTCCTTTTAATTTTATCATATATGCTACTTCTGTGAATTTTTTCACATTTCTATTGACAACTGTTTAGCTGGCAGGGGGGTTTACACTCGACTCCAACGAAAAATTGAGCTTTCAAGCTAAATATTTCGCCAACGGATCCCTAAATCCGAAAAAGGTTTTATGAATACTCACATTGTTTTTAAAAGAGCTATCTAACGATACCCAACACGATGGGGTAGACAAGAAAAAACAATCACCCCCACTTTACTTGTATGGTAGGTACGCTAAAAAAAAATTTTTCTATATTTTTTTGATCACTTACCATCAGGTGACCCGCCTGCTCGTCTGCCTCCCTCTTCTATATATAAAAAAAAAACCACTTTGTTGACGTAGATAAAATGTATGTTCATACCAAATTTCAGCTTTCTAGTACTAAGGGACTCTGAGCTAAGCCGCGGACAGACAGACAGACGGACATGACGAAACTATAAGGGTTCCTTGTCGACTACGGAACCCTAAAAAAAGCCTGACTTGTATTAACTCAAGAAATGAGGTTTAAATTTTAAAAAGGCGGTCACGTCTTAAACAACTTTACAGATGATTTACCCCCTTTCGACACTTACCACAGCCGTTGCAAGTACCTACCTACACATTGAAATTTATAAAGTTTACTGGGTAGCTAAAAATATGATTAATTACCGGCGTTCTCCCAAATCGATGGGTGTAAATCATGAGCTTAGCCACGCCGCCGCCATATTGGCGAACTCAATTCCCGCGCTTTTAATCCCGCCATAAATATCTGACACTTGCTAACGGTTAAAATGTGGTCAAATAAATGTTTCAAAAGCGGTGTGTGTAGTTGTCATTGACTACATTTTCAGAATTGGTGCTACATTTACCCTTTAGTTGCAGACGTTGCAGTAGTTCGGTTGCTAGTCCGGTTGACTGGACTAATGCAACTTTTTAGTAGCAGTAGTCCGGTTTCTTTAAATCGCTCAACTGTTGCTACTATAAAATGTAGCAAAAGTTCGGTTTAATTAATTTATGAAAAAATCTTAAGGATTTTTAGACTTTTTAGGGTTCCGTAGCCAAATGGCAAAAAACGAAACCCTTATGGATTTGTCATGTCTGTCTGTCCGTCCGTAATTCCGTATGTCACAGCCACTTTTTTCCGAAACTATAAGAACTATATACCTACTGTTAAAACTTGGTAAGTAGATGTATTCTGTGAACCGCATTAAGATTTTCACACAAAAATAGAAAAAGACAATTTTTGGGGGTTACCCAAATATAGTAAGGGAGATGAAAAATATTTCGCTATATGATTTGCACGTATTTCATATCGCTAGAGATGATAGTTTAGATTATTATAAATTGATTTGGTTCAGTAAAGTTTTTCTGTCCGTCGCTGCGTTTTTGAGTTTCAGATTTTCAAAAATGTAAAAAAAAGAAGGGTACTAAATCATTTGCTCATGTCTGCCAATGGAGCTGCTGGTCAGAAACATACTAAAAATTAAAGAAATCGAAGAGGCAGACGTATAGGGCTCTGCATTATCACGGGAAGTACTAGTAAATATGTAAAAAAAAAGGCTCTACTAAACCATTTGCTCATCATTCTAGTTGCTTTTATTCGCTTCATTTGGTTTCACTGAAGACAACAAAAAATTGGCAGACGATTTACTCACTGATTTTAAGAAATATTAATTTTTATAAATTCGTACTAAATCAATCATATCCCCAATATAGGGTGCGTCCTAATTCACTTTCTTCTTTCAAGTAGACAAGGCTTATAATGAACGCGGGTGGGGGCGCTGGCTTGTATAAGGAGAACACTCAAAAGTGACGTTTCACAAGGTGGCGGTGTTAGTTCCTTTTTTTGCCACGTTCATAATAAGCCTTGTCGCACTTGTACATAGATAATTTCGTTTCACTTAGAAAAGAATAAACACCGGAAAGAAATTATTCATTGATTTTAAAAACCGGTAATAAATTGCGTAGGAATGGAACGCTAATTAAAAAGTTGATATCTCAATTTGTCCCCGCACACGTTAAATCCGCGATCCGCGATCCTGCGATCCGCTGAGATGCAGCTATAAGAAAGAGAAAGCTATAGGACCATAGACTAGTTGTATCTATGGTGTCTCTATGGTCCTATAGCTTTCTCTTTCTTTCTTATAGCTGCATCTCTACCGGATCGCAGGATCGCGGATGTTACGTGTGCGCGCACCCAATGTGTGAAGGAAACGTCGAGTGTCCGCACACGTTAAATCCGCGATGCTGCGATCCGGTAGAGATGCAGCCATAAGAAAGAAAGAGAAATAATAATGATCGCGAAGTCTGATCGCGAAACTGTTTGACCATGTGCGGGGGACCCAATATCGTTCTTATCACAGATTAAATATACTTTCGAGTGGTAGAAATGTTCAAGGGTAGAAATCCAACACGGGCTCTACACGACGAGCCGCAAACGGCGTTCACACGTTGGCCGTGCCTTTATTTCAAATAAGTGCGTAGAAGCAGAGGGACGTTTTATTTTATTCTAAATAAGTAAAAATATTTTATATTTTTTTTTTCAAATATGGTGCAGCTGGAAACAAAACTTAAAAGCACTGTATAAGTATATTCAGCGGCAGCGATAGTCTCCGCGTATACGTCCATCTTGCTTGCTTGACAGACCTACACGGAATGAGCCGCACCAACAACGTGTGAAAGCTGTCAACAAGCTTGCCGAGCCGGCGCGGCCAACGGTTGGGCAAACGTCTACTGGGTGCTCAAAACGAGTGGGTCAGACCCATTGACGTAAGAAAAACGCTGCGCTTCTAACGCCCCCTGGCGTAATTTCCAAAATCTTTGGTCAGACAGAATTCACAGGTATAAATATTCAAAGATACCTAAAACATATGACCGCAATCTGAGAACAACAGTAAGGAAAAGATATGAAGAGCAACTTGTAACAAATTATTATGGTGACAGAACTCGACGGTGTATCATACCAAAGTTGTTTAACTCCTTAATTTCTGATGAAAACATGAGCAAAAATGTTTTTAAAAACAAATTGAAAATTTCCTTGTTAAACACAATTGAGGAAGAAACTTAATAACTATATTGTCCTCTATTATATTCACCTTTGCTAGCACATAAACTGTACATAAATAATTGTAAGTCTTAGTTGTAAGTTGCATGATTATTTATGATTAAAATTAATTTTAAAAGAGTGCATTTGATCGCCAACAAACTGTTTTGCAGTTTGGCGATATATTTAGTTTGTAAAACTCAGTTGTAAAATATTTAATAAACTAAAAAAAAAAAAAAAAAAAAAATTGCGATATCACTGATTCGTATACGAATCTTGCCAATACGAACGCTTCAAAAATGCGTCTCCTGAGACTGCAACTGCTATGTCTTTGATTGATGTCATCCATTCAAATCTTGACAGAACTTTGAACAAATGAACATGAAAAAATTATGTATCAAAATACCGGCCAGCATGTTACTAAAAAGGTTGCATTGAAAGTAGCCGATGCTTTAAAAAAAACCGGCCAAGTGCGAGTCGGACTCGCGCACAGAGGGTTCCGTACCACCACATAATCATTATTGTATTAGTTGAAATTTCAGTAAGTTAATGTGCTACATTTTTTGAGTCCGACACGCGCTTGACCAAATTTTATTATTTGTTGTTATTTTATAGCTTATGCACTATGAACATACCAATTTTAAAGTTTGTAAGTGTTCCCATTTTTAAAATAGAACTAAAACAAAAATCGCCTTCGCGACCATCCAACTTGACCCCTATCTTATATGAATGTTCTTGAAACGGGAGCTCACCACAATTGGTTACCATTAGTTGTGAGAAAAGTTGTAATATTTAATGATTTCAGACTTTTCCCATTATTTGTACTGTGAGACCTAGCTTCTTGCCAAATGTCATAATTTTAAGTCAACGGGAAGTACCCTGTAGGTTTTGCTATTTTGCATAAATGTATGGATATGAGGACATAAAATCTTCTATCTTTTGATTGCGTCGTTGTAAAAAATTTAAATTTTCAGATCTTGTGTGGTTCATAGATCCTAATATATGGTATTAATTTCAACCTGAAACCTTTACCCGTTCGTGAGATAAAGGGTCTTGACAGACAGACAGACAGACAGACGGACAACAAAGTGATCCTATAAGGGTTCCGTTATTTGAGGTACGGAACCCTAAAAATAAAAAATTAGAGGCACAGTAAATACAAGGGCTTATCAGGAGTATGGAAACTAAGCCTAATTTTAACCGACTTCAAAAAAGGAGGAGGTTCTATGTTCCACTGTATGTATTTTTTTGTATGTCCACCTATTTTTCCGTCAGGTGTTAACGATTTGCAAAATTCCTTTTTCATCCGAAAGGGTATACTCCTGAGGTGGTCCCATTGTCACCAAGTCAGGATCTGATGATGGGATCCTAGGGAAATCGAGGGCAACACTCAAATTTTATAGGCACGTACCAGGCCACTCAGAAAGTATTGCGAAAAATAGTTTTTATATATGGGAGACTGGCCGGTCAGAATCTTTTTCGAAAATATGATTACTTGTAAGTAAAAATATGTGTGTTCCATTTTCAAAATTTCCCTCCACATTTTTTGCGAGCCAATTCAAAGTATCGTGTCTTACTGAAAAATGGATCTGCGCCGGGAACATTTTAGAGCTATGATTTTTTACGATTTCAAGTGTCGCCTGAAACCGGATGAATCGTTCGATAGACTTCAAATGGCATTTATGGATGAAGGCCCCTCCAAGGCAACCGTGTATCGTTGGTATAACGAATTTAGGCGCGGTCGACCAACCTTGGGGGATGAAGAAAGAAGCGGTCGCCCTTTGACGGCTATTACGGAAGAAAACGTGCTAGCAGTGAAAAATTTAATCCAAGATAATAGGCGAATTACATATCAGGAGATTCAGCACATATTAAAGATTGGATCGGGAAGCGTTCACGAGATTCTACACGGGCATCTTCGCGTGAGGAGGATAGTATCGCGCTGGGTGCCGCACTACCTCACCGACGCTCAGAAGCAGGCCCGGGTGGAATGGTGCCGTGATATGCTGAACAAATTTGAAGCAGGCTCGTCTCGGCGTGTTTACGACATCGTAACAGGTGATGAGTCCTGGATTTATCAATACGATCCAGAAACCAAGCGCCAGTCGACAGTTTGGGTGTTTCAAAATGAACCAACGCCTACCAAAGTGAAGCGATCTCGAAGCGGGGGGAAGATTTTGATCGCCAGCTTTTTTAATTTGACTGGCCACTTGGCCTCAATTCCCTTACGAGATCAAAGAAGCATCAACGCCGAATGGTATACTACCAAATGTTTACCAGAAGTTTTTTCTGTTGTGAGCAACAAGCGACCAAACACAGGGCTCCGCGGACTACTGCTCCACCACGACAATGCGCCTGCACACACCGCGCTCAAAACGAGGGACTTCCTGGACAGCACACCAGTCAAACTCCTGGGTCACCCTCCTTACAGCCCTGATCTAGCACCGTGTGACTTCTTTTTATTTCCAAAAATAAAAAATCAGCTCAAGGGGATACAATTTTCGTCGCCGGAAGATGCGCTGGCTGCGTTCGAGCAGGCTGTAAACGAGGTGTCTACGGCGGACTGGAAAAAGTGTTTTGAAAACTGGTTCAGACGCATGAATCTTTGTATAGAGGCTGGTGGAGAGTACTTTGAAAAGATTTAATAAAAATATATGTACCTGTAGAACAATTTTTTTTAGTGTCGCAAATATTTCTGAGTGTCCCACGTATAACGTTTTTCATATATTTTTCAAAGCTACACACAGGTATTGCGTCTGGTATTCATCATCTCATGTTGATGGTCTGATGATGGAAGGTCCAACTCCTTAACGGTTAGGAGTTGGAGGATTATTCTTCAAAATTTTAGTCACGTATTGATCGAAAGTTTGAAGCGCTCGTGGCTAAGTGGAAGTTTGTCTTTCTTTGCGATCTCTAAAATTAAATAACGTTAGTCGTGGTGTGTGACCGCTAGTGGCACAACAATTAGAACGTTCTGTCAAATAATAGAACGATTTTCAAAATTCTTTTTTTATCCGACCAAACATACTTCTGAAGTTGTCCCATGGCCACCAAGTCAGGATCTCATTATGGGATCCCAGGGAAATCGAAAGCAACGCTCAAACTTTATAGGCACGATTACCTACGTGTTTTAAAAACAACGCGTTAGGTAAATAATGCAACATCTCTCAGGTGAAAGCTCTTCACAGGAAATTGAACATCTTAGAGATGCCATGCCATGGAACGCACGGCATTGTACACGTAGAGACAAAACCAGTGTAACCTGTAGTCAGCCGAACCAGCGGTACGCTGAACTTGTTTACTATTATAGTACCTGGGCGACCGAGCTTCGCTCTAGAATAGCCGCCTCAACCTGACAATATCATCGGGTGAGCAAACTATGCTACTCAAACCCAGGTGGCGCTGTAAGTTTCTTAAACGCACTAAAACGCGCAAAGAAATTATTAAAAAGACGGTGAAAACGAATTTTCCCAGACATGAGACCTAGCTAGATCGATTTTTCGCCCCGAAAACCCGTATAGTAATTTTCATCAAAATCGTTAGAGCCATTTTCGAGAAACCGATTACAAATATAAATATTGCTTGAATATTCTGTGGCTACGTTACAAACGCCTTAAAGAAAATACTCGCTCAAGGTCAAATTGTTTCCACCGAAGTGCGTACCTGTCTATAAGTTGGTTACTTATTACTGACCATCAATTTTAGAGACTATCCATGAAATGCTCGAACTTTTTTAGAGACATCATGATTGTAGTGATATGACAACACTACGTCATTCGTGCTTCGGAAGGCCTTTCAGTCGTTTGTCCTTAACACTTTGAAGGAGTGATCATCAGGTCAGTAATTTAGATCAGTTAGGGTTACCAACCACCTTTTGGTGCCTGTACCTTACGATGTTTGCTTAACACTAAAACTTGTAAAATAAAAATATTTATAACAAAAACTACACACCTCCTTCAAAGTATTTCAAGGTTTCTATTAGCGCTAAAAATTACAAAATAACCGTAGCAGTTTATAACCAAGAACTAAGTGAAGTATTTTTTTTGTAATTTTTTTGTCGTACTTTAGGGAAAGTTGTTAAGTTCTATGGTCAGAGTAACACACTCAAAGGAACGCAGTTGATTAGGAAGTACCCTATACAAGGTGTTAACGGAATAAGCGAAACCACAGAAAAATAAAGGTACTTAGAAGGAGGATTATAGAAATAATTCGTCACTAGGTGGTGTAGGCATTTTTCTATGGATTTGACAGGTTATTTTGAATGTTTTCTATGGATCATCGATGATGGGGTTGTGACATGTTGGCAGATGTCATCCCCTACTAAAATAAATTAGCAAGGTATCTATTCCGAGCGAAGCAAGGAGGTCCGAAATCTTTGAGCGAAACTGAGAAAATAGTTTATTCAGAATCGAGAGTGGAATCAATTTCACGGGTTTTTGATGGGGGTGATTTTTTAAAATTTTTATTACTTAAACTTTTGCCGCTTCTATTCTTAACATTTCTGTGGATAAGCGCGCTGCCGACCGGTGCCGCGCGGACCATAAGCGGTGAAAAGGGGAGGGAAGCGTGCGCGGAGTGCGCGGGCTAGAACAACGATAAAACTAGAACTATGATGAAACTTTAAAATAACAATATCTAGAAAAAAAATTTTTTAAGTTTTTTTTACGGGAATGGATTTATTTTAATAAAAATCAGCTGGGGTGTATGAGGGTTTCGCTTATTCCATTAACACGTTGTATAGGGTGACTTTTAATTAGTTCTTGATAGCAAAAGATATGCATGTACATGATGTACTCATGATACTGAAAAACTATTCCTAAGGAAAATTGGTCGAAATACGAAATACCCAATTTGACCTCCATCACCATCCGCTGATGCAGTTTCTTTGGGAGATCAAAACTTGATTTTCGTATTTTGACCTATGTTCCTTGGGGAAAGTTATTCAGTATCAATTCATACCTGTTTCTATCAAGAACTAATTAAAAGTCACCCATTTACTTATATTTTAGTACTGGCCCATCGGCACGTTACACTGTCCCCAATTCGTTGGTCCACAATCTGACATTGTGGACCAACAAATGTCAATCACAAATTGTCAACTTTATCTGAGCGGACGAGCAAGGAGATCTTTGTTCTGAGGAGCGGACCACGCAAAACGCGCGACTACATACAAAAATGCCAGCCTGTTGCATAAAAGGGTGCACTAACGATGATAGAAGAAGTAAATAAAGCAAAAGATTTAAGATGTAAAAAGTAAATAAGTAAAAATGTATCAATTAATTCGTGTAAGACGCGACTTTTCAATAAACAGATGTAAGTTTTCCAAATAAAAAACAACAAACTTACTAATACAAAAATGAAACGATGATTCATTTTTTTAGTTAAAAAATTACTTACTTTTATTGTTTTTTACTATTATCTAATAAATAACACTGAAAAACCAGGCCTAAGTCACGTATAAACAGTAAAGACTTTGTTTTGTTTTTCCCGCCATATTATTTCCATTCCGTGTATTTAGCACCGACGACCTCAGAACAAAGACCTCCTTGAAGTACTACACGTAGTTTACGCGATCTTTCACAGATGGCGCTTTTTTTTCTTGTATGGGGTTTGAACCGCTTGTTCCCAAGACCCTATCTTGACTATATAAATCTATGAAGTCACCCTATATATAAGACTATGAATCAAATGGTCTGCCTTTGGTAAATCAGAGGTCTAGAGGTCTGCCTCTTCGATTTTTATGGTTTTGAGGATGATTGTAACCATCAGTGCAAGCGGCAGACGTGAGCAAATGATTTAGCACGTGTTTTTTTTTTACATTTTTAAAACCCTGTTAATTGATAACGCAGCGCTACCAAGGTGGCAGACTATTTTTCTGTTGTTCTACTCATCGTTTTTAATCGAACGATCTATGTCTGCCACATGAGCAAATGATATACACGTTTTAATATCATAACAAAAAACTAAAAAAAATATTCCTTCAAAACGCAGAGGTGTGGTGGTCTGCCTCTTCAACTTTCATCGTTTTGAGGATGATTCTGACCATCAGTGCAAGCGGCAGACATGAGCAAATGATTTAGCTCTTGATTTTTTTTTACATTTTTAAAGCCCTGTTAATTGATAACGCAGCGCTACCAAGGTGGCAGACTATTTTTCTGTGGTTCTACTCATCGTCTTTAATCGAACGATCCACGTCTGCCACATGTGCAAATTATATAGAAATGCTGGACGCCATCACCCTATCTAATACCCATACGTAGAATGGAAACTCAAATATTTTTTTTCCGTGTGGGGTATCTATGGAGATATTGAGGTTTCTGATATATTTTATTTCTAAACTGAGTAGTTTGCGCGAGAGACACTTCCAAAGTGGTAAAATGTGTGTCCCCCCCCTGTAACTTCTAAAAATAATAGAATTATAAAACAAAACAAAATATAAGTATGATGTACTCGTACATTACCATGCAAACTTTCATCGAAAATTGGTTTGAACGACATCTAGTAAGTAGTTTTTTTTAATACGTCATAAATCGTAAAAAAAAATAGCAATAAAAATACCATAACTTTTACTTATATAGGTACTTTTCTTTTCGGGTTTGTACGGAACCCTCGGAGCTCGAGTCCGACTCGCACTTGGCAAGTTTTTTTTAGTTGTTGTTTGGTACTTAGTTGTTGTTTGTTAGTTGTTGTTTTTTAGTTTTAGTTGTGTTTAGTTATTGTTCGTTAGTTGTAAGTTGTCAGATTTTAGGTGTTGTTTGTTAGTTGTTAGTCGTTAGTTGTCAGATGTCAGTCGATAGTTGTAAGTCGTTGTTTGACGTGACGACAACCGGTAACAACTTACAATAAACAACTAGCAACTAACAACCAGCAACTAACAAACAACGACTCAAAAACTAACAAAAAATAACTAATAAACAACAACTAACAAACAACTACTACCAAAACAACAACTAACAAACAACGAGTAAAAACTAACAAACAATAACTAATAAAAAAAAACTAAAAAACAACAACAACTAACAAACAACAAAAGTCTAAAAATTCTAAAGATTTAAGAATTATTTTTTTCATAAATTAATTAAACCGAACTTTTGCTACACTATGCAACAGTTCGGCGATTTAAAGAAACCGGACTACTGCTACTAAAAAGTTGCATTAGTTCGGTCAACCGGACTAGCAACCGAACTACTGCAACTAAAGGACCGTACCTAGGCCGGCAACCTTCTTTACTTCTGGCGATGTTATGTTAAAAAATGCGTTGCGGCGAAGAAGCGGTTTCTTCGGTCTGCGTATCGACCAGAAAGTACTTACACGCTTTCCTGGTGCAAAAAAAATTAAGGGTTGGTGCGCTTACTTATTTATTTATTTAAGTTAGCAGTTATCGATTTCGCTTTCGCAGTAATCGCTTTCTTTTATGAGGCCAGGATGGGCGTCATGCTCTAGGTCACTCAAAGTGCCATGGAAAGAGGATCTGTAGAAGAACCAAAGTTACTAAGACTTAATTAAGAACTCTATGAATCGCTAAACTCAAGTGGTATTGGGCAGGGCACATCGCTCGAAGAACTGATGGCCGATGGGGCAAGATGGTTCTAGTGGCGACCACGAACTGAAAGAAGTAGCGTGGGCAGACCCCTCACATGGTGGACCGACTATCTGTAGGTCTCAGATCTTAGCCCGGCTGGTCAAGGTCGCGAAAAGCCGCTGGGTGCAGGCAGCGCTGGACCAGTCATCCTGGCACTCTCTGAGGTGGCCAATGTCCGGCAATAGACGTCTTTCCGCTGGCAAATGGCAGAATCAATCCATCCATTATCGTTTATAAACATAAACTATGTTGGTGGTACTTGTTTGACCCCCAAAGGGCAACGCTTGAACCCCTGGACCGATTTTGATAATTGGAGACCCGAGGGAGGATATGAACTAAGTTTTTTTATTCCTCGCAAAGAAAGTCGTGAGCAACATCTTTCACATTCCAATAACCAACGACATTTTCCACTTAAACTTTTATTTTATTTCATAGTAAATACCTAATTATCACTTACGAACCTACACCAACATATATAATAATCACACCTACATAAAACATCTCGTCTGAAAAGCTGAGGCTAAAAATATAAAGGAACGTATAATGGCTCCCCATTAATTTGTCTCGTACCTAGATGATGAACCGTACCACTTAATAAAGATCCCTGGGGCGCAACTTGCTAACTAATAAATAATTTATAACGGTACTTTACCTTTGAGACCTACCTTGACCTTCCTGGGAAGTGAAGATCAAAGGACGCCCAAAAAAGTTACGCTTTAATTTCGCCCATATTGCGGTTTGTTTATGATTCGTACTTGTGTGGCTTGCTGTAAATTTATATCCTGTGCTTATTTTCTACTGTATTTGTCGCAAATAAAGGTTAACTTTTTAAGGGCATGTCCATTGAACGAAACTGAACAATATTCGCTGAAAAAATGTGTTTGAAAACGAAAAAGGAAAATGGACACTTTAAAACTGGTTGAAAAACGAGCTATCGTTTTTGTTTAGGTATTTTCTAAAATATTTTTCTTTTGGAAAGTTATTCAGTTTCATTGACTGAGTACCTATCCTTAAAATTAATGCATATAAATATTCAGCAACAATTTTACCTATGTCGCTGGCAAATTGTTATATTCGCCATTTTCGAACTTAACACGTTCGCGGACAGTAAGTCACAGTAAGTCACCCAAGATTGACACAAAAAATTTGTATGAAAAATTTTGAACTGCTATAAGCATCATTGTCATATAGCTTCTACTGTAGACCATTCAATGTGACGGTAACCGCTATGAAACCCATACAAATAGTAATGCTATAGCATCTGTGTGCGTAATAAGGGGGGTACTGGGCGAGATTTCAAAAAACTTTGAATGTGTGCAAAAACATCATAAAAGGACAGTAAAAACTTCTTGAAATGTGACAGAAAATTATAAACTTTCATAATTTGGTACGAGAAAACCGATTCGTACGCATCCTTGGCCAAAAATTAAGGACAAACTTCGAATGCTATGAAATCCGCGTCCAAGCATGTGAAAAAAAACGGATGCTATTGAGTTTCCGTCCGCGAACGTGTTAAGGTGATCTAAACCTATTTGCAACCTGCCGACGACCGTCGCAAATTATTTATTTAATTTGCCTGTGACCAAACTAAAACTTGTAAGTTGAGGCTATTGTAGGTTTACTTATCTTCTTCTGCTGTCGTAGTCTTTTTTATTTTTATCTTCTACAGTTTTAAAAGCAGCAATCGAATATAAAACGAGGGGTTAATGGCGGATATCTATCTTGTGCTATGGTTAATACAGCCATCCATGGTCTTTTCTTGATTTTTCTTCTTTTTATTTCTTACTGCACTATTGGTTGGTTGGTGTCCCGCTTATGAACACTTTCACTTCCTTGGGTTGGCTGGAAGAAGTCTCTTGTGGAGAAGAAATGTCCTGTTATACCGAAAACTGAACGGGCGTGCTCAGTCAATGAAACTGAACAACTTTCCCAAAGAAACATTTTTGGAAAATGAAAAAAATTTTGGACCGCTCCATACAAATTCCTCACTCTGATCGAACAGTTTGTATGGAGACTTCGAAAATTTTTTTTATGTCCCAAAAATGTTTCTTTGGGAATGTTGTTCAGTTTCATTCACTGAGCATGCCCTTTCAGTTTTCGGTTCACCGTCCCTTACACCCTGTATGTAAATCGGGAACTGGAACTTAGAATTCTTCATGATAGAAAGATGTCGTTACTACTACAATATTAATAGGTGGGAGGGCTTTTGTGGAAAGTCCGTCTGGGGAAGTACCACCCCCTTGATTTTTCTGCCGTGAAGCAGCAGTGTTTGCACTGCCGTGTTTCGGTTTGAAGGGCAACGTGAAATTACCGGCACATGAGAGATACCACCTTAGTTCTCAAAGTGAGCCACGCGCTTTGCTGTCTTATTAGTGTCAAAATATGCCATTAATAAGACTGGGTGCTATGGGCGGTGGTGGTGACCACTTACCATCAGGTGGCTCACCTGCTCGTTTGATCAGTTGTAACATAAAAAAAAAATCAAACTATTGACCATTGACGCACTTACTTCGGCGATATACTTTCCCCGACTGACTAATATGAAATAAAAAAAACCGGCCAAGTGCGAGTCGGACTCGCGCACTGAGGGTTCCGTACCACCACATAAACATAATTGTATTAGTTGAAATTTCAGTAAGTTAATGTGCTAGATTTTTTGAGTCCGACACGCGCTTGACCAATTTTTATTATTTGTTATTATTTTATAGCTTATGCACTATAAACATACCAATTTTCAAATTTGTAAGTGTTCTCGTTTTTAAAATAGAACTTAAACAAAAATCGCCTCCGCGACCATCCAACTTGACCCCTCTCTTATATGAATGTTCTTGAAACGGGAGCTCACCACAATTGGTTACCATTAGTTGTGAGTAAAGTTGTAATATTTAATGATTTCAGACTTTTCCCTTTATTTGTACTGTGAGACCTAGCTTCTTGCCAAATTTCATAATTTTAGGTCAACGGGAAGTACCCTGTAGGTTTTGCATTTTTCAATAAATGTATGGATATGAGGACATAAAATGCCATATCTTTTGATTGCGCCGTTGTAAGAAATTTAAATTTTCAGATCTTGTGTGGATCATGGATCCTAATATGTGGTATTAATTTCAACCTGATACCTTTACCCGTTCGTGTGATAAAGGGTCTTGACAGACAGACAGACAGACGGACAACAAAGTGATCCTATAAGGGTTCCGTTTTTTTCTTTTGAGGTACGGAGCCCTAATAACAAGACTCACCATTAAACTTCATCGACTTCTCTTATGAACACTGGTGTCACTTTACATCACGACAAATAGTGTATATGTCGTGGCCAGTTCGTTATAAATGATCACTTCATGATGTGGCTGACCACTTCATGATAGGTTCGGTTATGTTAGGTTGCATTTCATGAAGTGACCAACATGATTTCATGAAATGGCCAACATATATCATGAAATGGCCAATACCACGATCTGGCCACGACATATACACCTTGAATTTTTATCTGTATTAAATTGGTTTTAAGGCCGCAGTTATTTTGCTAACGAAAAAAAAACTAATCAGTAGAAAAACTAATCAAACTGTTTTTTCGACTTTCCATACTAAAGTGATCACGTGACCGACACATTTAGTATGGGCAGTTAATACGAAAAGAAACTTTCGAGGAAAAGTTCTTCTCTAGTCAAAATTGGTTGTTTGCATTAGAAGAATCAGGAAGAATCCCAGGGCTTCGGGTTTAAAAACGATGAAAATTCACCGCGTATGTTCCGGTTGTCCAGCACTGGTATAAATTGGTATAAATATTGCACAATTTTATATGTCGACGCGGATTGTTTTTCTCATTTCCTGAAAGTTTTATTCACTGAAACTTGTTCAGTTACGTGCCCTATCAATTTTCGGAAAGCTGTCCCTTGCACCCAGTATAATCTTACTCTTTGGCTAGCCTAGTAATGTATGAGACTGATTACGACGCGTAGTCAATTCAGCAAAATACAAAAAGAGCACCGCTGGCTAGCGCGCGGCGTGCGACCACGCGCCGCGTCGCGTCCCAAATTAGTCCTAGCCGCTACGTCAAGCGAGGCGTACGCGGCGTATTGAGTTCTCACCTCAGAAGAAAGACCTCCTTGCTTCGCTCGGGTTCTCACTGTCCGTTACACACATCAGGGTGCCTATTGATACTGAACGCGTGATTATAAATAGCACTAGCGGCGCTGCGTGGGGCGTACACGCCATACGACGCGTATTTTGCTACGCAGCGGGTCGCGCCTGACGCAGCGTACGCCCTTAAGCTAACAGAAAGTCACTTGTCTACGGCCCCTGGCTGGTCGCAGAAAGGGCTGAACCATTTGTTTTGCCCGACCGGTCTGCGAACACCCTAAAGGCTCTACCTTGTCCATTTTCTCTAACGAACAAAAATTTAACCTTGTTTTTATTCCAAACATTTATTTGAAACGCCGCAGGCGGCGACCTTTCACAATATTTTGTATTTTGTTCCCTTTTCATGTTTCTGCCTTTTATTTAAATCAACGAAAGAAAAAAATATAGGTTTCACGAATCGCTTCAGGCATCTAGGTTTGAACATATTTTAACATTAATCCATAGGAATGATACTAATTGATTTAAAAAAACTTTTTAACAAAAAAATTAAATCGCCGTGAAATACTGAAAAGCAAGAAATAATAAACGTTTTTAGGGTTCCGATACCAAAATGGTAAAAAAAAGGAACCCTTATGGTGCGACTTTGTCTGTCCGTCTGTCTGTCACACCTCTATATCTCAGCAACCACTTGTGCTATCGACTTGAAATTTGGAATGGTTTTAGAATATAGTTGCCCAACTTAATTGCACATGTAAGAATTTTGAAAAAAGTATGATTATTAATGTAAAGGGGGCCAAAATAGGGGGGGACCAAATTTCAAATGGTCGCTACTAGGTCGAGTGGGGTATCATATGAAAGGGCTTTACTTGTACATATTAAAACATATTTTTGTATTTTTTACGTTTCTTAGTTTTCAAGTTATGATGAAAAATGTAAAAAAAAATACCATTCCCCCTCCTTATCTCCAAAGTTTGTGTAAGGAAAAATCTGAATTAATTACAATTGACAGAAGTTTATGTAAACTTTACAGCAAAAATAAAACGATCTTTCTAAATTGCAGTTTTTCAGAAATCTGCAAAAAACCTTTACAAACAAATTTAGTTTTGCGGTCCTGAAAATGGACTTTATTACTTCCGAAAATACTATAGGTATATCGGAACCCTCGCCGCGCGAGTCCGACTCGCACTTGACCGGTTTTTTTTTATTTAGTCTTAATAACAAAGTTTATAAACTAATGAGCCTGATTACCTATGTATGTACCTACCTACCTGAATACCTAAATAATTTTGAGTCGGCGCCGCCGCCGCGCATCACGCTTTACGTAATTAATTAATTTGTTTGTTTGGCGCTGACTTAAAATAACTCAGGTACCTATACTTTTGTTATTAAGGTTAAAGAAAAAAGGTTTATTATTTCTTGGTTTTATGTTTTTTCAGCGGTTTAATTTTTTCGTAAAAAGCTTTCATTTTACAATGTTTTGTGGTTATAAATTTTCCCACCCTTAGGGTAAATCGGACTACTCTGTAAAAAGTTATGCGTGGTCATACATTACAATCAGTCAGTGAAAAATCAATCATCCCCTGTTTTCCTACCCTTAGGGTTGAATTATTTTTTTGTCAAAATTTATATGGGACCAACTTCGAGGCCCTTTCCAATAAAAAAATAATTATGAAAAAGTTATTCGTCGTCATACATAAAATAGTTATTTATGCAACTGTTGCGTAATGAGAGTAATTTTAACACGAGATCTGGTTTTTGATACGAGGCGCAGCAGAGTCTCAAAATAGTAGATCGAGTGTTAAAATGACTAATTACGTAAAGTTGCATACAAAACTTTATCTACAACCGAATATCTCGAAAACTATACAAGATATCGAATTTTTTTTGCAAAATTAAAGCTGAATAAATTTACTACATGTTTTATTCAGTCAAGTTTTTTGATATCTTGTATAGTTTTCGAGATATCCGCTCTTGAAAGTCTATTTTTGTGTTGTTAAAATGAGCAGCAAGTGTTTTATTTGTGATGAGGAAGTGATTGCATCGAGTCCTGATGTTTCTAAAGTGGGTGAAAAAGGGATAAGTTCCCTTAAAAAAAGCCAGTAAAGAGAGGGGTGACGGTAAAATCAGTCAACTAGCCAATGTGACTTCACTGCGAATATCTCGAAAACCATACAAGATATCGAAAAACCTGACCGAATAAAACTTGTAGTAAATTTAATCAGCTTTCATTTTGTAAAAAGTCTTATCTTGCTAGGACGTAAAGCTTCCGAGATATATGCAAAAATCCGAAAAATGGGACTTTCAAACTCCCCCTCCCCTGGCGTTAGGGGTACGGGCGGTGACTTTTGATATGTTTACCTCCTAACTAGTCCAAACAAAGTTACAAAGTCAAAAATAGTGTCCCAAGCATTTCCCTCTATACCTTTTTTTGAGAATTCGTTGACTGAATTAAGTAGATAAAAATAATATACGCATCGACTTGAGAATCTCCTTCGTTTTTTTTTCTTTCGTCGGTTAAAAAATATGTTTTTTTTCGATAGGTATATTTTTGAAAGTTTCTGTTATTGGGCACTCACACACCGGATAATAACTATGGTTCATATGGTTTCAGTGTTAATGGACCAACGGTTTAGTGTGCTTTCGTAACGTAACATTGAGCAAACATAAACATGGCTTGTGGCTATGAGGAGATTGAAGAGACTGAGGAATTACTTAGTGTTACTTTAAACTTAACTCTTTCGCACACACCGCATACTCACTCAACACACTTGCACATTGCACACACTCAGTGTTTCCTTCCCCTTCTTTCTTTCTCATCACCCCCCCCCCCCCCACCTCGTATCCTCATCGTCCCCTCCCAACCTCATCCTAACTCGCCCCCTCGTTATCTCAACAGTTTTATTTCGTTCTCTTTTTGCATGTGTTACTCGTAATTATATTTTGTAACTAATTAGTTTAAAATTATTTTAACCAGTTAACCATATCTTGTTAACTGTATACTGTATTGCGGCTCCTGCGATACAAGCCCCGAGCTTAGTGCAGGAGTCCATGTGTGTAATGTACTTGTCATTGAAGTTTTCTCAATAAATGCTCATTGTTATTATTATACTAGTACCTGATCGACCGAGCTTCGCTCTATAATAGCCGCCTCAACATTAAAATATCATCGGGTGAGCAAGCTATGCTACTCAACAACAGATGGCGCTATAAGTTTCTTGAACGTTCTAAAACGCGCTAATAAATATTGATAAAAACGGTGAAAACGAATTTTCCCAGAGATGAGACCTAGCTAGATCAATTTTTTGCCCCCAAAAACACCTGTATACTAAATTTCATCGAAATCGTTAGAGCCGTTTTCGAGAAACCGATTACAAATATATATATATATACAAATACGGCCGTGTGGGGCCGGCAGGTCCCTGCAAAGAATAGTACCAACCCATACATATCCGTGGGTGTCGTAAGAGGCGACTAAGGATTATAAACTGGAGGATGGGCAGCAGCATCCTCCTTTGTATCTAACAACTTACTTACTGCGGTCACCTACAACCGCGGTCCATGGTGCCAGCCGTAACGCTAACAAGCGAGGTGACTATGGTACTCCCCCTCTACATTTTTCCAGCATACGCTAGAATTCTAGATCTTATAACACTAGTGCCCATCTAGGTAGGAAAAAGGAAGAAAATTACATTAAATTAAAAAAAGTCATGAGTAAAATAAAATTTCGGTTCTGTACTTATAAACATTATTTAACATTATCATCAGTATTATCACAATGAATCAATCATCATAAATTATTCTTATTCACAATCACAATGCAGGGTGTTTGATACATGAATATACAAAAAACATCTTGAATTACGTACACCCAAACAGCACGTCAGTGGAAAAACTTTGGACTTTATGGCATGGGGATAGAGTTGCAAATGTTTCCACTGACGTGCGGTTGAACGTAAACCGTGACCGCAGGGTGATTGGTATATGTCTGCAAACCTGCTTAACCTCTCGGGTGTTGCTCTATCCATGAAACTAAACAACTTTCCCTGAGGGTCCGCGCAGACCGACCGGCAAAATGGTCGCGCATGCTCGAGCATGCGCGAGCAGTCCGGCGGCAGTCTCTCAGGCCCAGCGCAGACAGAACGGAATAATCCTCGCGCGGGCTCGGGCATTTCCTGAGGGATCGCGCATGCTCGAGCATGCGCGCGACCGCGCAAGCCTGCGCTAGTAAACCGTCATCTTCTACCGAAACATGCCAGTTTGTCGCGGTCCGTCAACGATGGTGGACTGGGATATCGTTATAATTGCGCTTTAGGTAGGTAAATCTCAAAAAAACACGCCCTCCCTCTTTGAACTCAGTGACAACACTGCGCGCTCGCCGCCGCGCGCTTTCTCGACGCCGCGTGCGGATGCCCGCGTATCCTCGAAGATGCGCGAGCATTTTTTGTCGGGTTCAAGCATATATGCACTTTATTTCAATGACGTTAAAGTTGTTTTTCGAGTGCTTTCATAAAATCCTCTTCGATGCGCTCCTCTCTGTCTGATGTTACTAATTTGTAGCTATAATTCAACACTGGGACGTGCATACGTGAATGTGAAAGACTGGGATATTGTAATTATGCACTTTTGGCGGAAGAAGAAACAGAATTATAAATAAATTAAAACGTAAAAATATCTGAATTTTCAATGTAGATGGAGGAGACCCGGCAGGAGAGATAATTTTGGAGAAAATCTCTAACCTTTTCTAATAATTTACCATTCAGAAGAATTTTATTTTATAATTTTTTGTAATTGTAAAAATAAATTTAAGCAACGAAAATTTTAAATTACGAATATGAATTTACGAAAAAACTGTGATTCGGTCTTAACAATTTACAAAATACTCCTTTTCGAGTTAATTACAAATTGTAAAAAATGCTATATTTAGCCCTAAACCATTCAAGCATGCGACACTGCGACCTTGCGTCCGCGCGACTTTTATGCCTCTCAGGCAATTTTGCATTTTATTCCTGTGGATTTAAAGTCCATTTTGCAATGCTATCAAAACTGCTCTCGTCTGCTCTGCCTTTTGGTGTGCGCGGGCCCTAAGGAACATAGGTGAAATACGAAAATCAAAATTTCAACATCCCATACAAACTGCATTAGGATAGCGTATTCAAATCAAATGTAAGTCAAATGTTTTCTTCTTGGTTTTGGAAAGTTGTTCAGTTTCATGGGAAGGGCAGCCACCCGAGAGGTTTGCAGACATATACCAAACACCCTGTGCACAGGTTTTGAGATATTTGTTCCATAACTATATCTTTTGATGTTCAGTTAAGAGCTCATCCGGCTGGACACATGGGACTATTTTAATGGCTGTAAAGGCTAGAATCGCAAGCGTCTAACTTTCTTTGTTCTTTACTGAACGGTCAACCGCACGGTAGAAGTACTGTATCTTAATATACACCCCGGATATTTTAAGAGGAGGTTCTGTCCATGAAACTAAATAACTTTTCCCGAGGTTGGAACATGGATAAAAATTTTGAATTCCCATACAAACACCATCAGCTGACAGTACATTTAGTAAGGGAGGTCGACATTTCTTTTCGTATTTCGATATATGTTCCTTGGGAAAAGTTGTTCAGTTTTATGGGCAGAAACACCTTTTAAAACATCCGGGACGATAAAAAAATTAGGATGTATTTTCGTACTGTATGTGTATCTACTTACAAGCGGTTCACTACACAATACACCCGTTTTTCTTTCAAGCACCCTTAGAAATATAAAATTATTTACTTTACGTCATTTTAGTGATGCCATACAAAACTAAAATTGTTACGTCATAGTCGAGGACAAACCGATGTCCTTTTTATAAAATAAAAAACCGGCCAAGTGCGAGTCGGACTCGCGCACTGAGGGTTCCGTACCACCACATAAACATAATTGTATTCGTTGAAATTTCAGTAAGTTAATGTGCTAGATTTTTTGAGTCCGACACGCGCTTGACGAAATTTTATTATTTGTTGTTATTTTATAGCTTATGCACTATAAACATACCAATTTTCAAGTTTGTAAGTGTTCCCGTTTTTAAATAGAACTAAAACAAAAATCGCCTCAGCGACCATCCAACTTGACCCCTCTCTTATATGAATGTTCTTGAAACGGGAGCTCACCACAATTGGTTACCATTAGTTGTGAGAAAAGTTGTAATATTTAATGATTTCAGACTTTTTCCATTATTTGTACTGTGAGACCTAGCTTCTTGCCAAATTTCATAATTTTAGGTCAACGGGAAGTACCCTGTAGGTTTTGCATTTTTGAATAAATGTATGGAGATGAGGACATAAAATGCCATATCTTTTGATTGCGTCGTTGTAAAAAATTGAAATTTTCAGATCTTGTGTGGTTTATGGATCCTAATATGTGGTATTAATTTCAACCTGATACCTTTACCCGTTCGTGAGATAAAGGGTCTTGACAGACAGACAGACAGACAGACAGACAGACAGACAGACAGACAGACAGACAGACAGACAGACAGACGGACAACAAAGTGATCCTATAAGGGTTCCGTTTTTTTCTTTTGAGGTACGGAACCCTAAAAACACAACAAATAAAAATGGACTTCAAATGCTTTGAAATAGACAAAACAAAATTTAACTCTTACTCTATGATTGTACTTGATTAATAATACTGCTAGTTCTTCAATACTGTCCTGTAACAAGAAAAAGTAAATTACAGGTCAAATGCTTAAAATAAATATCGGCCAAGTGCGTGTCGGGCCACGCACAATGTAGGGTTCCATAATAAAGTTGCTTTAGGAATTGTTATTGTTAAGTGGCTACCCTTCCCGTCCCGTGTGGTGCCGGCAAAGAATAGTACCAACCCATACATACCCGTAAGTGTCGTAAGAGGCGACTAAGGGTAATAAACTGGAGGATGGGCAGCAGTATCCTCCTTTGTATATTACATCTTACTTACTGCGGTCACCTACAACCGCGGTCCATGGTGCCAGCCGTAATGCTAACAAGCGAGGTGACTATGGTACTTCCCCTCCACATTTTTTCAGCAATAGCTAGAATTCTGGAGGGAGCTCAGTGTCCTGTAGTGGACGTTTCATGGGATGTTATGATGAAGTGGCTACCCGCCGTCCACTAGCGCCCCTATCAGCTAAAAAATATTACTCGCTAAATACAAAACTTATCGAAAATTTGGAAAGATAGATTGAAGAAAAGGTACCTTAGTTTATTTAGAACCTATCAATTCTGAAAAATACTCGTAGTACACTCTAGTTAAAGATACAAAAAGTGCGATAAACGGCCACTATTAGCAGTTTTTGTATCTGTAACTACAGTGAACTTTATTTTACAACATAGAGGGACAATACTTACTTCCTCCGAAAGCCGAACTTGGTCAGCAGAGTGGGCTGGTTGCTAGGCAACGAGCCGGTCCGCTTGAGGCCCGGGACCCGGCACGAGGGGCGCCGGGCGGCCGGCCGCGCGCGCTCGCCGCCGGGCGGGGGGGCGGCAGGGCTGCGGGGCGGCGACTCCTGTGTTGCACCAAACGATTCCTGTCAAAAATAACGAAGGTCTAATTATCTATGATTTAACACATAAACTCAACCAATAATGGATGGTTGTTATTGTAACAGTAAATTTTAACCTTGAGCTCACGTGTCTACCAAAACACAAAGGGACCTCGCGCACTAGCGGCTACGACCACGGCCAGTGGCCGCAATAATCGAAAGCCTTAAGATAACTTATACTTGTAGTGGAAATGCCTCGCTCCTCCAAGTTACATAACACAAGATTTACAGATAGCTTAACTTAATTCACTCAATTTCACAATACCCTTTTATTTCAATTATCTTACCGAAATAAAGTAACTACTCTTGATGGGTGTAACTGTAAGCCTCCCGAGAGCTAACCGGTGGATTCTGACCATGAAACTGAACATCTTTCCCCGAAGAACCATCAGAAGAAAATTATTGTCATGCTAAAATTTTCTCAATCAGCGGAAAGTTGTTGTCCGGATTTTTGCGGAAAGTTGTTCAATCCGCTTTCGGAAGATCTCTTTTTACGACCCGAATAACTTAAGAAATAATTAAACTGAAAACCAACACTTAAAATTACCAAATAACTTAAGGTATTTACTATTTAGAAATTTCTGTGAGACAAAAAATTTATAATAGGTCTTTAACTATAAAATTGCCTAAATTTTCTTACAAATTAATGAAATCATTATTCCTATAATTCTTAAGCAATTTTTTTTCATTTATAATAGGTCTTTACCTATGAAATTGCCGAAATTTTCTTACAGATTAATGAGATCAAAATTCCTAGAATTATAATGCTATTTTTTTCATTTGAATTATATTTGAAAGTTGACTTCATTCAAGGTTATCAATTTACGCACAAAATAAAGATTTTATTTTTAGTTTAATATACAAAATAAAAGGTTCGAAAATTGTTCGTCTTAAATGTCGTACGATTTGATTATTAGATTTGTTATATTTTTTTACAGATAATATTTTTTGATAATTAAATTTAAGCTTCTGTTAGCGTAATGTCTTCCTAATCATGCTTAAAAAAAATAAAAAGAATTGGATTTTTAATTCCTAAAAAAATGCAAAAATGTTAGTACTGAAAATTGAGTTTACCTAAAATTCGCCATACAAAACGGCAATTTCATGGTTAAAGTCCCAATAAATACAAACCTGCGAATCCAGAGGAGTAATTATAACTTCCAGAGGAAAAGTGTTTTCGATATAATCATCGCTCATATCGATATCGTCATCCATTTTAGATTTAAACATCTTTGTCTCTAATATAGGACTCTTTAAAGGAATATCTAAATTCTCCTTTTGAGAACCTTCTAACTGGGAATCTAATATCTCTGAACACTGTGTATCAATTTCCATAGCTTTATTTAATTCCGATTGCGAATATTCAACTGATTTATTTATATCAGCTACCGTTTTCACTTTGAAAGGATTTCGACTATTTTTTTCACATTTTTCCGGAGAATCTTCTATAGTAATAATTTTCGTATCTCTTTCGTCGATACTTGAGTTTGGACTGAAGAATTTGCTTTCAACAATATTATTTTCGTCTAGAACTGTCCTAGTGAATTTACTCAGTCTTTTCATAATGTTGCCATTTTTGAGGCATTTTTTAAAAGATCTGTCTTTGTTTTCCAAAATTGGTGATCGGTTGTTCTGTGTTGACATTTCTTTGATAATTTCGGTTTCGTTTAAAGCTATGTTGTGGTGGTTTTGAGCAAATGCGTCGTCGTCAATATCACAGTGAGTCTTAGCTTTTTTTGATGCCGGTTCTAAGCAGTACATTGAGCTGAGGTTTTCTATTGATAAGCTGGAATAAAGAAACGAGTAATTTGTAATAACTGATGGATGAGTGATGTATGAATAGGTTGTATGATCCATTTGTTTCGTTTATTCCAACACACATTTTGCAGCTACGTCAAAGGCAATCAGCTAAAGCTGTCAGAAAAAACAAATTTGTAAAACAATGTTATTCTTTCCATCAAATATACTCTGGTTTTAGTGTCAAGGCTGCAAAATATGTTGGTAAGCGTTGGAGTAAAAAAATGGATTGTAATGTGTTGCGCAGTAGTATTTTTCTTTTGTATGGCCTGATATAAAATCTTTTATTGTTTTTATTATGTTATACTGTGGATAAATTCCTATTACATGAATTGAAATTAAATACAATGTATAAAACCCCAGAAAATTAGTCTGCCACCATAATAGCCCTGCGTCGTAAAGTTACAGCTCTTCAAAATGCAAAAATTCACTACTTCGTCCCGTGATAATGCAGAGCCCTGCATGTCTGCCTCTTCGATTTTCTACATCTTCAGAAGTATTTTAAACAGGAGCCACAAAGGCAGACAAAAGAAACATTATTTAGTATCTTATTTTCATTTCTTTTTTGCTTTAACTCAAAAACGCAGCGACGCACAGAAAAACTTGTAAGGACCAAATCGATTCGTATTGAGCTGATCTATCATCCCTATTAATATGAATCATGATCAAATCATATACCCAAATTGCAGCCAGCGCCCTAACTATTACGATTACGATGGCCTAACTTTAGTCTAAATTATACTTCTATGAATAAATTACGGAATTTACATATAAAAATCTTAGATACAAATACTAAAGTTCAGAATGAAAAACTAACGTACCCAAAACAAAACTCGTGCTTAGAAAGCATTTTTAAGTTATTGTAGGAATCAGCATTATTTCAAGTTAGCGCTGATAAAATTAAATAGTTATTGTTAAGAAAACAAAAAATGGTTCGTAGTTTTTTCAGGCCACGATTTGAGTATATTGCATTGTATTCTAATATTGAATATTTACCTCTCATCCTGTGTCTCAGCCACATACTTAGGAACTAAGTTGACGACAGTTTTCTTCCTGGTTTTTTGTGCCGGAATGATGGGCTCGAGCTTTTTGACCTTTTTCTTCCAAGGACACATGTCCTCCAGGTGTGCTGAAAATTCGTTGTGCCATATCGACGGGTGTTTTGCTACTTCTTTCCAGCTGTCGGTTTTTACTTTATCGTTCTGGAATTATTAAAGATCATATTAATTTAATATTGTTTAAAATAATAATATACACCGTGTTCCTGAAGACATGCATTAATTTCAAGAACACATTCAGTTAACGAAACTGTACAACTTTCCCTAAGAAACATAGGTTGAAATACGAAAAAAAATTTTACCTCCCATACAACAAAAAATTGTCGTATTTTAACTTATGTTTCTTAAGGAAAGTTGTTCAGTTTCGTTAACAGAACGTGCTTTTAAAGTTAATGCATAATACGATTTTTTTTTGTATGGGAGGATCAATTTTTTTTTTTCGTATTTCAACCTGTGTTTCTTAGGGAAAGTTGTTCAGTTTCGTTAACTGTAAGTGCTCTTAAAATTAATGTATATCCCCAGGAACACGGTGTATATCTCATGAATACTTTTTTTTAGTGTGTATGGTGCTGGCTAGGGCATCCAATCCCGGTATTCCGAGATCTCGTTATTCCGAGATCCTGCATCATTTTTCAGTCCCGCACAATGCGGGATTACATGCACGGGATCCCGCGGGATTTGCGGGACTGATCTGCAGCAAAGAAACACCCTCCTACGCGCGCTGCTGCGCGACTACTGACAAGCGAGCGAGCGAAAAGAGTGAATCGCCGCGGCCGTGTCGCGCCCCCCGCGCCCGCGGCGGCCGGGGGCGGCCGGCTTCCATGTTTGTTTTATTTGTTTACTTGAAGTGAAGTGACAAGTAATTATTCGTTCGTTAAACAAAATTCGTTTTCTAACATAGTTCATTGTTTTTTGCGTTTACTAACATTACTAACGAACATTACTAACATTATTTACGAACTATCGAATCGAAAATGACAAGTGCAGTGCACTTAAATGCATTCCGCCCACTAGTGTAGAAGCCGAGAGGGCTTTTTCAGCTGCCGGATATTTAGCTTCACATATTCGCAGCAGCCTGGCAGATGATACATTAGATACATTATGTATCTTACGAAAACATTTCCAAAAAAAATAATATGTCATTATAATCGTACTTCTTGCTTGATTTGATAATTAAAACTAATAAAGCTATGTTGATTTTTATTTCTTTTGTATCCTTCAATCCTTACACTATATTTACTAATATACAATTTAATGTACCACATACACACTTGCGGGATCCCGCCAATACCGAGATCCCGCGGGATTGAGAAATATCAATCCCGCAAATACCGAGATCACAAAAATGCTGCGGGATTGGATGCCCTAGTGCTGGCAAAGCATTGTACAAATCCATCTCTAACCGTGGGTGTCGTAAGAGGCGACAAAGAGCTTATGAACCGGAGGAAGGGCAGCAGCATCTTTCTGTGTATCGTAGGTACCATCTTACAAACTGCGATCACCAAAAAACAGCGGTCGCCAGCCACAACGCTTAAAAGCGTGGTGACTATGGTAAATCCCCTCCAAAGTACCACGCGTTTTTGCTAGAGTTCTGTCCTGCAGTGGACGTTTTATGGGATGTTATAATACTATTGTTTTTACTTAACATATTGTTGGGAATGCTATATCCACTTGACTTCGTAAATTAAGTAAATTTGGAATACTCACATTATGCCTGTCATCAGGATGCCAGTCGTCCATTTTTTTCAAAGTGAAAGGGTCTATATTCCCAAGTGCTAGCTGGAAGGCAGTCTTCTCGTCCAACAATTCTCCCGCATTCACACACAGCGCCGTTTCTATGTCTGGAATAATAACACGAATCTAATAAAATAAAACGTTATTATTTCCTGTCTTAGGGTCAAACTTCACAACTGCAAAGCGATGCGAATTGGCAAGTTTCGCAATGCAAAAACGGAAATATGAACCATTTGGCGTCCTGCTAGTCGCTGCATGGCATTAGGCCCGAATTTTGTAAATCTACAATAAAGTTAAACAAAGGAAGGAGGAACGAAGGACTTTGGAACCGATGTGGTAATGTGTCGTAACTAACATCCCATTTTTGTGTTCCAGCCTTTAGAATTCCCATTCCACGAAATAATATTAAATTTAATAAAGAAAATTTTGTTATTACAAACATTACAAAGCACAAAACATAAAAACCATAACAGAAAGAGTTAGCTTACACGGACGGACGCTAGTTAAGATACTCAACTCACACTAGGGCAAGCCTGTATCGTGATAATCACTTTAATGTAAAAGTTGTTGTATTTAAGAATTTTTCACTTCACTCTGGATTCAAAACAACGTCATTGCGTAAAAATATTACTTTGCTCCCTTACGATGATCCTTCTAAGGGGTGATTCTACATTACTAATAGATTGTAAAAACAATTATTAAAAAAAAAACTTTTTCCTAAAAAAAGTAGTTTTAGCTCAAGAAGAAGTATAGCGCCTGGAGGGTTCAATGACCTCTATGAACAGCTGGTGGTTCAGACAAAGATGTTTTTTTTTTATAATACCCAGTCACTAGAAAGTATTTATTTATTTTAATAAATAACTGTGATGTAATTCGAAGGAAAATCAAATTCAACAATCACCAAAAATTTAAAAAAAATTAAAATAAGTACCTACTTTTTATATTTTTTTTACAATCTATTAATGATGTAGAATCACCCCTTAGAAGGATCATCGTACTTTTTTTAACACCCTGTATTATGTAACAAGGGAGCAAAATAATATTTTTACGCAGTGGAGTTGTTTTGAATCCAGAGCGAAGTGAAATATTCTCACTGCCCTTAAAAGGATCATCATACTTTTTTTAACACCCTACATACTGATATACTAAACTTATTTTACCTTCATCGTCCGGTTCAGTGAGTCGCACCATCTTCCTTTCGATGGGATCATACACATACTGGTGCTTGAACGTGGCTTCGGCTTTCAGGAAGTTCTCTCGGTACTCGTCCGTTACACTCAGGGACATCTTGTTGAAATAGTTCGGGAGTTTTTTCAGAGCCTGCAATGTTTATTACCTTTTAAAAACTTAGTATTTTGGTTCTTATTTCCGCATCCAGCAGAGGGCCAATCAGACCCACTTGTTTAGATAGTGACAACATTTCTGGTAGTTATGCACCCTCAAAGAGCGACGGGAGCGTGGTGACCTTATAGAAACCTATAAAATCTTAAACGGCCACTACAATCTGAAAAATCTCCAGACAATGTTCAGAAAGGACAATAATACCCGTCTAAGAGGTCACCACTTGAAACTAGAAACCTGTCTCTCCCACAACAATCCTCACAGAAACTTCTTTGCTAATAGAGTCGTCAACCCATGGAATAAACTGCCCGAAGAAGTAGTCTCAGCACCAAATGTCAACATTTTTAAGAACAAACTAGACAAACATATAATAGAAATTAAGAAAAAGAAAGTACACTAGTTAACTGGATACAGGCATTATCAGTTGTATATCGACTGCCTGCCTGCTCAATGATAATAATAATAATAATAATAGTTCTCAAAATTGCCATGCTTTTGGAAGCACAAGAAACGCTCTATAGAAAATCATTGTTGCCCTGGCCATGTTCCGTTTACACTGAGTGGGTCACTTAACCTAGGGGATTTGATGTCGGTACCGGTTTTAGCACAGAGCGACTGCCATCTGACCTCCGCAACCCAGAGTGAAAACCAGACCAAATTCTAAGATAGGCTTGCCAAGTTAATGATTAACCTGAGTGACTGTCATAGTTTTCAAGCTGACCAACAGGTTTGGAACATCCACTACTGAACAAGACAGTTTACTAGTATTATATGATCTGTGACAAGACTCAGCAGCATTGCTGTATGCTAGAATTCGGTAGAAAATTTGAAAAAATAGCTTTAAGTATAATAACATGTTGTGTGAGGTAAATATAATCAACGCTCGACACATGAAAGAGAGAGAAAGAAGCGTTAACCTTTTAAGTTTTAGTAACTATAGTAGTAATAAATATTTTCTTAGCAAATACTCACAGCATGACATAGTACTCGTATGTACTATGCATCAGCTCGAAAAGACGAAATTTTTATGGAGGTAAACCATGGAGCAAATAGTCTTATCTCTAAAGTTTGTGTTTTATGTCGCGCCAACTGTTTAGAAATGACTTACTTTCCGCACTTGTACTGAAAATAAAAATTACTTACGTTGGCAATATTTGCGTCTTGAGTGGCAGTGATAAACTGCCTAGCTTTGGCCAGTCCAATACCAGGCAGCGACGGCAAATAGTCACACCCGGACATAATGCACATTCGCCGGAACTTGTCAAATGTGTAGTGTTCTATTGGGCATTTCATCACAAGCGGCAGTTTAGCTGTCTCAACAAGGGTTCCGGTGCCATCCAGGTCCATTTTGAAGAGAACCTAGAACATTTTAAAGCATAATTTGAATTAGATTATGCTTTAAAGTCTTATTGAATCTTGCTACTAGGCGATGTCCTACGTAGGCGATTCAACGCGAACGCAATGCGTTTTGCGCGAATTTAATGCGAAGCGGTGAGAGCTCGCGAATCGTCATGTAGGACACTTCTATTGCTATTTTCGCGTTCACATCGCTATACATCGCGCCGCTTCAAATTCGTTCCCGTAGTAAGCAACGTTAGGTAGGCGCATCGTCGTCAAAACCAGCCCGTCATAGCATGCAAAGTCTTTGCCTTCAGAACTCTAAGAACATTAAAATGGAAAAAGAATATAAATGTTTTATTGATAAGCTTTGTCCAGAAAAAGTACCAACCCATCTTTACGCGTGGGTGTAATAAGAGGCGACTAAGGGCTTATGAAACGGAGGATAGGCAGCAGCATCTTTCTGTGAATAGTACCATCTTAAATACTGCGATCAACATCAACAACGGTCGCCAGCCGCAACGCTTACAATCGTGGTGATTATGGTAAATCCCCTCCTAAGTAGCACATGTTATCCTGGAGCTATGTTCTGCAGTGGACGTTTTATGGGATGTTTTGATTGTTAAGCTTTATAGTTAATTAAACACATAAAAAACAATATCATGCTTTCATTTTCTTTTAACTTAACCTTGTGTTAAAATTATTCTATTTCTTGTTATATAATTTTGCCTGTTCAGAGTACCTGAAATAGATATTTAAAGAAATAAAGGGTATGGGACGGTGTACCGAAAATTTAAAGAGGTTATTCAGTCAACAAAACTGAACAACTTTCTCAAAGAAACAATGTTGGGATGTGACAAAAAAATCCTCTCTATACAATTGATCACTCTGATCAAACAGTTTCCGTGTAGAGCAAAATTTTTGTTTCATTTCCCAAAAACATTTCATAGGGACAGTAGTTCAGATTTATTGTCTGACCATGTCTTTTCAGTTTTCAGTACACCATCCCTTACACCTTAAATATCCATCTGAAACTTATAATTGACATACTAAAAAACTGACCTTATTACACCCAAACAGAATGAGATCAGAGTCTTCAGTAATAACAAGATGAGCAATATTCTTTATATTGAGGTAGGCTAGTTGTGCGTCCGCTTCATATGGGGCCACAATGCAATCCACATTGCGTTTACGACATTCTTTGATCAGGTCTAACGCCATTTTGTGAGTGATGTCCACACTACGTCTCATGTAGGATCTAGCCTCTTCTATCTGGAAATGTCAGAAGGATATGGTTTGGTATAAAAGAATTTGCTAGTTACAATCTACATACATACATACATAACATCACGCCTCTTTCCCGTTGGGGTAGGCAGAGACCACAGTCCTCCACCTGCTACGATCTTGACATACTTCCCTTGCTTCCTGTACTTTCATCAATCCTTTCATACAATCTAGGCAAGTGATATATTTATATTTTAAGCAGAAATAAATTTTGTATGAAATTCACATTCGGTATTATTTCTTGCCATGCCATTGTTTACAAACACTGAATTCATGACATTCAAAACTGCACACTAAATAAAAAGTTATTGGTATCATTAATTTTTAAATATTCTCAATGTCTATTCTCAAGTGCTTGACTCTTAAAAAAGGTAAATTGCTTGACAAACTAACATAGATGGAAATAAATAAACATTGCAATCTTAAATGTCTCACCTTTCCCAAGCTCAACAGCTCAGCTGCTCTTTTTTTAGATATTTGCCTTGATCTGAAAATGAAATGAGGTATATTCACTTCACTTTTTAAAAAAATAATGGCAATCTATCATTATAAATGGCAACAACCATTCCTGACGTTGTATGTATAGTACTTATCTAGTCCCTGTTCCTGACAATCTCAAGTCAAAGGAAAAATATGAAAAAAAGAGATTGACCTGTTAAAATCACCAATTAATGTGTTCTTCAAGACTACTTAACAATTTGTATAAAATTCAAAGGTCCCAGTTTCAAATCCCAGCTTATAATACAATACAAATATTCTTTATTGCACACCGCAGGAAACAAAAATAAAGATAAATTAAGACATAAAAGACAAAGTTGTTCACACACAAAGTAGCCTTATTACTACCTCTACCAGGATACCTTTTGAGTAAAAAATGGGCGTAGGGTAGAGAAAGCAGCTTAGCTGATAAGCTTGGATAGCTGCTACTGCTTGTAAGCTTGATTTGTCCAGATAAAGATTTTCCCAAAATAGGGGTGTTTTTAATAGGTAAAACTATAAAAGTATAGGTATGAAAATAAGTTATGGTTTACTTACTCTCTTCTTTTAGACTCCGTCAGGGCTTTAGCGGGCAAGTGACGACCATCAAACACCAAAATCGGTTTGATGTTCTTTGCTAAAAGCATAGTCACATATTTGAGACAATACTTTACGTGCCTAAAATCAAAACAATAGAACACATTAGATTAAATCAAACTTGTACTATTTAAACAGAAGACGATCAAGATGCGCTGATTTCTAAGGGTGAGAAAGTTACTAAAATGACGAAGGCAGAAAATAGCATTTACTTACACATCAGTGTCTTCTCCTCTCACAAGCTTTTCAGCACATGCAAAGGCTCCTTTGTGAAGCCAGCAGTAGGAGTCTATAGCCACGGTACACCCGGAAAACTCTTCAACATTGACTCGCCTTGAAGCCTTTTCGAGGAACGGAATTAAACCCGTAATACCCATGATTTATACAGTAACTTTATAAATTACTCAAAAATAAAAGAGTGGCTGTTCAGGGCATAATTGTTTTGATTAATTCTATAGTAATTACTATAAAATAGCACTATTAACACAAACCATATGATCGGAAAATTATGTCAACTGATGTCATATTCGCGCCAAGAATCACGAGCGTTTACGAAGATACTTTACAAGCCTGGGCTGGTTTTATCAAACGCAAGAAGTACAATGCTTTTCAAAACTTAATATTTTGTAAAATAATGTAAATTTTTTGAGTTAACCACTCGGCTATGACATTATATAAAAGCCCTAATTTTAGTGGTAATTACGATGTACCCACCTGTAACCGCTCTTTTCATGATGACGATGAAAAATATAAATGTAACTTGAGGGTAGTATCAAAATAGCGAGTGCCTCAAAGTAACAGCTATTCTTTGAGCATGTGGTAATCGCATGGATTGACCTCTTTATTTTATTTAAAAGGATAAAATTATAAGACAGGTCTCAGTGCTTTCCAAACAATCTTCATTCATGTTCAAAATTATTTAAAATGAGGTTGAATCCGTTTATTTTGTGTTCGGCTGCGGCGATTACATTAAGTTGTGCAGTTTCGGCGGCAGCCTACTATTACAAAAGTCGTAATAAGGAAATCAACGATGTGATGGTGTTCTGTAAACTCCAGTTGAATGCCTGGAGCTGCTTCGATCAGCTAATCAGTTACATTGAAGCTGCAAAGACCAGTGTAAACGTTTGCATGCCTAGTATTCACAATCCAGCAATTCAAGGAAGACTAGTAAAACTGTTGAAGGAGAAAAATATTAAAGTTCGCATCATTATCGACCGTAACGGATATAAAGATTCTACGGATTTCTTTTTGCAGGAGCTTATTGATGCTGGTAAGTGATTCTGATGGTTATTCAGTAGGTTAATTTTTAAACGAATGATTTACTTCCAACTACTTACTTATCTGCCACATATTTTAGGAGCTGAAATAAAATGCAGAGTAAACGAACCCTACAACATGCAACACAAGTTTTGCTTAATCGATGACAAGATCCTGATGACGGGCACTCTCAACTGGGGCGACGATCGTTCAAGCGACAACTGGAACTATGTATACGTTACTAACAAACCCCAACTTGTCGAGCCAGTAAAAAAAGAATTTAATCAGATGTGGAGTGTCGACATTAATTTAGAGGAAGCATTGAAATGCGAGTCCGTTGTCTACGAAAGCGATAGCGATACTGCTGAAATCCAGCCGAGGGAAAGTGCTGATGAAATCCTGTTAGGAGTTAGGGTTTCTGAAGATCATCATGAAGACAATGTTAATCTTTTAGTAAAAAAAAAACAAACTCCTTTTGTGATTATTACTCAAGCACCACCTGAGCCAAAATCAAACCCTGAGATTGGTATAATGTAAGATTCTACACCTCTTTAGTTTTAGCACCTAACAAAAAATAATTCGTCCAGTGTATGAACTCCATTTTATTTCAAAGAAAAAGAGAAATCATCTCAAAAAAATTATTTTATAAAAAAGACTACAATTTATCTTATTATTATTAATTAATATTCATAATTGTAAATTATTTTATTAATTCAGATTTAAAATGCTCAATTATTTATTAACTTATTAAAAATGCTATTGTTCTTTTCTACATTATTTCATTATGAAATTACTTTTTAGAAGAAAGTATTTCTTCATACTACCTACTACTCAAATAATGTTATTTGCATTTTCTTTTTACATCCCCTTTTTAATCTTCAATACTATTCTGTATACTTTTATCTTTATCTTGTTTTTGTAATGAATTTTCGATACAACTGTACTTGGTTAAATAAATGATGAGATTTTGAAAACCCAATGAGTTTGTCAATTATTATTTTTAGGCATCTAACTGTTGCCCGCTACTTCGTTGTATGCTACCATAATTATTTTTATATTTCCATGGTTCAAAATATCTTCATACCTTTTTTCAGGGAACTAGTCATGAAGCGTAACAGACAGATAAAATATTAGTTTGGATTGGATAATCATGTAGGTATTTTCAGTTATGAAAAGATGTATCTTCAATTACACGAGGTACATGTTTGTGACCACAATACACACACGGAAAATGCTTATTCTATCGTTTTACATACAGAAAGTCAGAGATATCTAAATTTTTAACACATTTCTCATAAATTTAGGGTTATGATTTTGTTTACAAAACTCCTGACTCTATCGTGAACTCCAGTATACATACTCATGTGCATCATGAGCTAATGATTGGAAATTAATTATCACAACTATATTGTTCTTAAATGTTATTTATTACATGTTTATATTCTTACTTCAGTATAAATATTTAATAATCTTAACAAATTAATTTTTACTCTCCACCCCTAATAGCCTTGTACTTGGCTATTTCATTAGGAAAGGTCTTGGACAATTCTGATAGTAGATGGCTCTTGAATCTTTTATAAGAGTCAATCTTTCCTTTTACTTCCTCATTCTTGGCCAGTGCTTTGTCAATGCAGTCTTTTGTGTAAAGCTGGGGGTTGCGTCCTTGGTCAATGTAACTGAAAGAAAGTTTCCTTGGTTAGTGAGAGTAGAAGAGAAGTTGGAAGTCAGCTTTGAAGGTTCTAATAACGGCTCACATAATAAAATGCCACCAAACAATAAGGGTTGTGGTTTCCAATCCAAATCCAATGTTGACCATTGTGAGTGGACTTGCCGAAACAGTTGATCGTAAAAAAGTTTGCCCTAAAGGCCTAATAAGGTAAATATTGAATCAAAAATTCTACCCATGAACCATGTGTACAGAATGAAGTTCAGGTCAGAAGTACAGTTGGTGAGAATGTAAAACAAAAATGTGGTCTCTGCCTATCCCTACAGGAAAGAGGTATAATATTTATTCTTGGATGAATTTGTTATGTTTATATTTGATTGAGTTTTACTCTGATGGATGTCTGTCTACTTCAGAAGGCTACTCATGAATATGAAATTCTTTGCAATTTTCAGTCAGCCCCATTCATTAATTTATTTCTTATGGGGATGCTGCGATGCACAAAGATGGTTGATCGGATCACAAATCATAGAACTATTTCACCTTTTATCCCAGGAACAGACAGCCTGCCCATTATTTGACTTGGAGGTTCTAACCCTGGGAATATTTTGAGGGTAAAAGGGTTAGGCTCCTAGTACCCAATGGCCACTGTGACCTGATCTATTGTCCCGGCCCGGTCTGGGAAGGCCATGTACTTGTGATGAATCACTGGTATGCGATTAACTGGCGAGTGACCAGTAGTCCATTGTCCCTTTTCTATTGGGTGAACATACAGATGTTCAGGTGCTCATAACGCCGTCCACATTATCCAGTCACTTTTACTGTTTCCTCAGTGGCGTAGATTCCCCACTCCACTTGCTTTCCATAACAAATTTGTTTACATGAACATTTGGTTTAACTATCAAAAAGAACAAGTCATGTACATTACAAGCCTGTTAGTTTGGTCGTTAGTGAGCCTGCCTTTCACGCCATCGGCCGCGGGTTCGATCCCCGCCTAGGGCAAAAATTTGTGTGATGAACACAAGTGTTTGTTTTGTGTCTGAATGTTATTTATGTATGTATGACTGATACCAATAGTACAGGCTTTGTCTGGTTTGGGATCAGTAGACCTTGTGTGAAATGTCCCCCAATATATTTTTTTTTTATAAAAGGTACTACTTACTCAAAAACTTCTGTAGGAACATGGATATCATGAACTTGAGACTTCAACTTGTCCACTTCTTGAAGACCAGTGACCAGAGATTGTCTGTAAGATAAAAAATTAATTGTAATTAATAATACACCGAGAAACTTACTAACAACAAGTTAATCATGGTTTCTTAGATTTCTTACATTTTTTGATTCAAGACACTCTGTCCTTGCGGTTGGAAGTCACTAACGATGATACGAATCTGTCTGACATTTTCAATAAACATCTCCAGCTGAGTTTCCAGGTTCTCTAATGGTGAAGACATGTTTTATCTTGGCCTAATGAGAAGAAACGTAAAATAAACAAAATTCTTAGCTACGAACGAGTGAAGTGAGTGAATGAATGAAACGATAATGTTTTGTTTTGACGTACCACCGGAAATGAGACCGAATGAACACCTAAGAGTCTTTTGCAGGGCCCCATAGAAAGCCCTGCCTGCAGGGCCCTGCTTGCAGTGCCACTGCCAATCGTACTTTGTGTGGGCATGCAGGGCAGACAAAATCGCCGTTAAACGGCCCATGGATACAAAGCCCTGCCTGCAGGGCCGATGTAACGGCGTTTTTGTCGGCCCTTCATTACCACACAAAGCACGATTTGCAGTGGCACTGCAAGCAGGGCCCTGCAGGCAGGGCTTTGTATGGGCCGTTCAATTTGGAACGCACAATCTGTGGTTCGACATGACATTTGTTATGACAGCTAGTTTTGAGGTTATTTATTTTTATGTTTTTATTATTTATTTGCATTCTCCTTTACGAGTTATTTAGTAAATCATAAATGCGTTTGATGCCCATTGATAATTTCTCTATCTTCCTAAATTGAGTAGTTGTATACGCTGGAGACGCATTACGTTATAAGTAAAGACAACGACAAAAATATGCAGTTGTTTCAAAATCAGTCGAAAGTAACCGTTTACCAAGCCGCAATCGCCGGCGGAGCTGCAGGAGCCTTCACGAGAGCAGTAGCGCAACCTCTCGACGTGTTAAAGATAAGATTTCAATTACAATTAGAACCTATAGAAAAAGGATCCAAGTACTGTTCAATTGTTCAAGCAGTATCTTCAATTGTTAAAGAAGAAGGTATTACAACACTATGGAGCGGCCACGTTCCTGCTCAACTGCTATCTATATCATACGGAGTCCTACAATTCTCTTCATTCGAGAAACTGACTCAACTTTGTCAAAAATCAGATCCACAATTCTTTATGACTCACAAACATTGGATCAATTTTTCGAATGGTGCAACGGCAGCTACGATTGCAACAGTCGCATCTTTTCCGTTTGACACTGTCAGAACAAGGCTAATAGCTGAACAGAAGACGAGGAAGGCTTACAAAGGGTTTGTCAATGCCTTTACAACTATGTTAAAACAGGAAGGCCCCTCGGCATTATTCAAAGGATTAATACCAACATTAGGTCAAATAGCCCCACATGCTGGTGTTCAGTTTGCAGTATACAAAGTGTTCACAGACAATATACTAAATAAGATTGAATTTTTTCAAAGACCTCTTACATTGAGTGCAACAGTAGAATCAACTTTGTTAGCAAATTTAATAGCGGGGTCAATAGCTGGCTTTTTGGCTAAGTCTGTTATTTATCCATTTGATTTGGTTAAGAAGAGAATGCAAATTCAAGGATTTCAGAAACATAGAGTAGCGTTTGGTAGGCAAATGTATTGTCATGGGCTTTTAGATTGTGTTAAATTAACTATAACAGAAGAAGGAATATTAGCTTTATACAAAGGTTATGGGCCGAGTATGTTGAAAGCAATTTTAGTATCAGCACTGCATTTTGCGGCATATGATGAAATCAAACATTTTTTGCTAGGCACACAAAAGAGATAGAAACTTTTGTTCATTTTGTAGTCCAAAGATGAATATTGAACTTGTAGTGTTTATTTTATTATCTGTAGAACAGTATTTTATAGATCTTTTTGGAATTTCATGTTGTGCTTTTTCTGAAAATTATTAATCTGCCCAAATTCCTGTGATATTAGGTGATATTGTTTTATAGTTTGTAAGATTAATGTTTCCTAGCGCTTTGCTTTTATAAAATTATATTTATTGCCTTAATCTATTCATTTTATTTATTTCAAAACACTTACCATCTTATAATAGTTTATTGTAAAAAATCTTAATTGACTATGATAATATATAAATGTTTAGGTACTTATTGCAAAATATAAACTAGATATTATGATTATCATATCACTTACAAATAATGTACATACATAACTTACTATGTCCCTGAAAAAGTTTATGTAATAATTCTGACTAACACTCATTTGTAGAAATACACATCAGTCAATAATAATAAAGACATTCATAAAGCCTATGAATATTTCTACATCTCAGTGTATTCATCTAACCATAAGATATCACATAACCCATATTACGCATCAAAGTGTCTTTTATCGCCGGTTGCAATTCTTTCTTCATATAAGTTGTGAGAAGTGTCCGTATTCCTTTCGTAAATATGTCTTCCATTTCTCTAGAAATATCTTCAACTTCATCCAAATCGTCATCTGGTCTAAAAAGCTTACTTCGTTCGTAGTTCGATCGACTTCGCGGCTCATAAACCACATCCCAGCTTTCCGACCCTCGACCTTCCAGATTATCAGAATATGGAACCTCCATTCGTGGATCGAAAGAAAATTCGTCAGACCTCCTTCTTCGTCTTAAGGGCAGGTTGTCTTTGTTTCTAACAGAGTTCCTGTTGATGTACTTTTCACAGCCGTAAGCATAGACACTTATGAAACCTGGCTCTACGAACTCCGAATCAGTTTTCACGTTAAACTTCCCTGGTTGCTGATTTAACGGTTGCGTATGAAAACCTATTCCTGCCTTACGAAGTCTTAATATCATGTTACATCCATTGCTAGGTCTGTACCGTGGATATCCAGCATCATAGTCGTTATACGATCTAGAATCGGCATAGTGTCTTCTTAATCGTCTGCTGGGAGGTATTCCTCTGTCTAATTCGCTTGCGTCGTATAAGTCTACGTTGCCACTAATAGTGATGTCGTTGAACAGAAGCATGGTATCTAAAGAGACATTTCGAGGGTCGAAGTAACATTTTTCCACACGAACCCAATTGGCGTTTTGTGGCAATCTGACTCGCATGCGAGTTACAATCATGTCGACCGGTGCGCTTCTCATTTGCTGGTGCAGACTGTACCCGTTCAGGTCAATGCTCTGGCTCTGCAATAAGAGAAGAGACATAGTCATTAGAATATGTTTTATCGCATCGTGACATCAGATTTCTTTTGCGTAATTATAATGCGAATGAATGTCATGGTCTGTTTGTTGTGTGCCTATTATGTTTTAGATTGGTCTTTGTATTCGAATAAGGTTTGCAGTAAAGACTACCTTCATTAAGGTTTATAAGCTTCGGTACACTCATTATAAAATTATCTACTCTCACTTGCGTATGCACGCTTGTGGGTACACATGGCTACACGTCGGTGGTAACACTTTGACCTTAAACGGGTCCTGGTACCGGGCGTTTGTAGCTTAGCGCTGGTTCAGCTTATACTGGTTTTGTTTTAGACTTTCGCACTTTTCAATCATGTTTATTTTGTTTCTGATCTTAGCGCGATAATACTGGTTTTGGTTCTGGTTCTGGTTTTGGTAATACTGGATTATACTGGTTTTGTTTCTACGTGTTTGCTGCCGTGCGTACTAACGCGGCCACTTCATAAGGTCACTCACTAAGTTCTTGTTTGCACTCGGAAAATACCACAGCCCTCCACCTGCTACGATCTTGACATAATATCTTAACATAATTCTCTCGCTTTCTGTCCTACTTTCATACAAGCTCGTCGGTTTAAGGTACTTTTAACCTGTACTGAGGATGTCCTGAATTTGGTCATGGAACGTTCGCCTAGGCCTTCCCCTTCCAACGTTTCCATTCACTCTCGCCCTGTAGATCTCTTTCGTAATTTTTTTTTATTTTATTTTTTTTATATAGGAATTACATACCAGGAATTACATCCCAATTACATACCAGTGGCAAATCTAGGTTCTTTGGCTGATTCCTCTTCCGTCTTTTCAACTGGTCTAGCGCAGACTCGAGCCTTGCAGAGCATCGCTCGCCGGCCACCGGTACAGTCGTCAGTGGAGGTAGACCGCCGACCAGAGGTAGTGGGCGGTCGTAACGCTTCTCGAACAGGGGCAAGAAGCGGGACTCTGGAATAAGGGTTGAGGTTTACATACTCTATCAGTTACTCGAGTCAAAATCAAAGTCATTGTTGGATATTAAAATCTCTTAATGACGTCAGCTAAACTAAACAGCGATGTCGCTTCACAAACAAAATGGCGCCATGGTGGGAAAAAAAAGTATTTTAAATTATACATATATTAGGCATCATGCCTCTTTACCGTAGAGGTACTTAGGTAGAGACAACACCCATCCGCCTGCTTAGATCTTGATCTTGAGGCCCGCCATACAATTCGACCACACTCCTGAGCTCTCACATACATATACTGCTTCTTCTCACAGAACTATACATAAGCTAACTCCTTCTACCCTCGTCAACCCTTTCATACGTCCTTGTCGGTTTAGGATAGGTAAGTTTGACCTGGCCTCTCTTCCATACATAATTTATAAGATAGTTCATCATCATCATATCAGCCGAAAGACGTCCACTACTGGACATAGGCCTCTCCTAAAGATCTTCATGACGACCGGTCCTGCGCTGCTCACATCCAGCGGCTTCCCTTGACCTTGACTAGAACGTCTGTCCACCTTGTCTACCCACGCTACGTCTTCGGGTACAGCGCGTTCAGAACAAGTTTGTCCATGACGGTTATTTTCCGCGCATGGGTGACAGGCGGAGAGCCAATGAACGATTCGCTCGTCCCCTGGGAGCCGCGCTCACCCCCGCGACTCATTTTTTGACTTTTGCGCATTAACGGTCACGGACAAAGTTATTTTGTACGCAGTATACGTGGTCACCACTCTAGAACTTTTACGCCCCATCGGCCAACGGTTCGTCTTGCGATATGCCGAGACAGATGTTTGTATTAATTGTAAGGGTATACCTACCGACACAGTTTTTGCTACGTGACATTACTTTGTGCCAAAAAACAACAAAATCGTATAAGTTATGCAAGTACGTACTACATAGGTAGTTAAAGATTTGCTTGTGGGCAAGTTGTCCGTTTTATATTTCTCTACCTTGATACTAGATAATACGTAAGATTTATTATAAATGAATTCCTCACACATGCTCAAAATTCGCGTCTCGTGCGTGCGTGACTGCAGATTTCGTAGATATGACCAATATACAGGAGAATAAGCAATTAACTGACGTTAAACTATTACTAAATCGATGAAAAATAAATAAGAGCACCCGCCAACTCAAGATTTTTGTTTTAATTCTATCTCAATTACGAAATAATCGATAAAAACCACGAATGTTGTTCCCTAGCGCCATCTAGTTCGCCATGGTTAGCTCGGTTTCTTCATCGACCACCTTAAAGAGATAAGTCTTATAAAATTTTATTATTTTCGGATATTTTATTTTCACGCCCTGCCTGCCAAGCAAGCATAATTTACTTCCAACCTTTTTATTATTATTATGTAATATACCCTCTAATGTGTCCCACTGCTGGGCAAAGGCCTCCCCTTTTTTACATCATTTATCGCAATCTTGAGATTCTGTCCGCCTGTCTGTAATAAAAGCATCCAAGTAATTTTTACTCTATTAAAAATCATAAGTACTTCAAAAATGCTTAACTTGTTTGAGAAGTACGAACTGTTTTCTTTCGTGTACCTTCTAGAAAGTTTTACAAAACCTCTATCTCCATCCGTAAAATTGATTTCACGCCACAAGGTTGCAAATAGGCTGCAATATAATTGATTACTCATCTACTTTTATTTTCATGAAAAAATTGGATCACACCAGCCCCACACTATATTATTCCTGTATAAAGAGTGTCGGGCACGCAACCACGTGCAACCAATACATGTGGAATACATACCCAAATATCCAGACTCATCGTTAGATTATATATTTTTTCATGTTAGGGCTCCCGCACACGACCGAGAATCGGTGGCCGATTTTTTGTCGGCATCCCGCTCTTACGTGTTATCACCTGGATCTTCCGTCCTTATTCTCGGTCGTGTGCGGGAGCCCTTAGAAGTGGGTAAACGAGCAGGTGGGCCACCTGTTGGTAAGTGTCATATCTGAGGATCTACTCTCAATTTTCAATACATCGATACGATACTACTTCGATACGGTTACATTCAAAACTTCGTACACTGTCAATAGTAGATTAGAAGTGTCAAATTAGCAGTGATTATTATCATCGTACCAATATTTTTAATCTATTCTAAAGTTTCTATTAAATTTTATTAAAAGTTTAATGGAAAGATGGGAGAGAGGCCTTTGCCCTGCAGTGGGACACAACAGGCTCCTAATAATAATAATTCGAATATTTCGAACAGTATCGTAACGATATATCGAAAGTTGAGAGTAGACCACCTGTTCCGACCGAGAATCGAACCCGGAAACTCAGTGCAACAGGCAGATTTACTACTACTGCGCCACACAGGTTCTCGACAGATAAACAGACAAACAATTTGACTACAGATAAAAGCGAAAGTTCTATGTGGATTATGGACTCTGCATTTGTTTTCACTTCTATTGTCTTATGTGCAACAGCGTGAAAACGTAGAATAGTCACTTGTGTCTGGCTACCTACACTACTATTCATTTCACGCTCGTTTTAAAGTTCATGATTGATTCAGAAAAAAAAACAATATCTCAAAAATTAATTATAATATGACCTTTTACGTAACGAAGATAAAATCAAATTCAAAAGGGAAATCGTGGGAAAACTTTTGAGCTTACAAGTTTGATAATTATTATGCGCTTTTACCTTTCCATTACCGTGTTCTTTATCTTTTTGATTTGAAAAGTACCTACAAGTACAATATTTTTAAAATTAAGATAAATGTTTATGAATAATACTTATGCTGGAACGTACCATCTATAGGTATTGTAGGTATGTATTCGCATCATAGTAACTGGCACTGTGTTTCAGTAAAAAATATTTTAACTAAAACCCGTAGGCGTAACCTACCTTTCTCCAGTTCCACATCAGGTAACTCATTGTCACTAGCCGATGCCGTTTTCGCAAATAATATGAACATCCACCAAAATCTCACCATTATCACTACAATATCCAGACATGAAAACGATCAGCGGAACGTCACTATTCTCAGCCTGACACTGTTCGTGGTTCGTGAAAAAGTAAAGTGTCAAAAAGTGGCGCGAAAAGACGTTGACTACCAACCGTTTCGAACGGAACCGAATCGTGGAATAAAGTATGGAAGGCGAAACAATAAGAAGTGCAGTGTTTGGAAAATGATCCCCGCTCAAGTCGTAAGATACCATCGTGTTCTAGACCGCACGACAATCGCCGACAGATGTCTAGGTACCACTTTACAAAAGTAGCAGGAGACAGTTATTAGAGCGCAAATGCGGGTAGCTTATGTGTAATTTAGATAGGTAGATAAGTACTATGTAATTAAGTTCAAAGAGTTTAATTCGTACGAACATTTCAGTTCAGGACGTTTCAATTCAGGACGTTCTGAATAAAGGCCAGGTTAAAAGTACCCTAAACCGACGAGCATGTATGAAAGGATTGATGAAAGTACAGGAAGCAAGGGAAGTATGTCAAGATCGTAGCAGGTGGAGGACTGTGGTCTCTGCCTACCCCAACGGGAAAGAGGCGTGATGTTATGTATGTATGTATGTAACATTTCAGTTTTCTGTTGAAGAAGACTAAGTCATTTATATTGGAACTACTAGTAAACTAGTAAGCAGCTACGAAAACCATAGGTATCGATAGCTTTCGCGAAGAGTTTCCAGAAAAAAAGACCGCCAATCTACCCCGCACCACCGCGCGCATCCGCTCGCGAGATTCCCGTAGCCCTCCTGAGGTCTTTTGTACTTAATATGCCAGCCTACGCGATCTTCAAATTTCAAATTCGAAGTATGTATGTAATGTCCGGGTTGTGCCCCGAGATAGAATTTTACTCAAAATGTAGCAATCTCCACGACTCTACACAGACTTCTAAAATTAGTTCCACCCATTGTGTACACAACCAACCAACAATTGTCCAAAAAAAGTTATTTCCATGTGTAATCTCCGACCTGGGACCATTGTCTTTTTCTTATGAAATTTCCGTAAATTAGGACAAATTTGGCCCATTGCTTTAATAAAACGTACGTGGCGTTACAAAATATAGCGCAATTCCAAAATCCTATTGTGTTTAATATAATCTAATGTGATAAAGTTACGGTTATCTTGGGAATTAATTATATGTTCATAGCTTTATTACCTACAGTTTGCTTCACATGTTTTTTTTCCTTGGGAGTATTGAAAAAATCCTTCTACAGAGTGTTAAGTAAATTGCGCAAACCACTCACACCTGAAACTGAACAACTTTTGTTCTATTTACGTTTTTTTAATCGCATAAAAAAATCTGTTTCTTATAAATCGATCAGCTGGCCGAGCCAATTTAAACGAATAAGCATTTTTTTGCGAATTTACAGAAGTTGTTCAGTTTCATGTTCATTGCTACAACCCGAGAGGATTTGCGCTATTTACCCAACGCCTACCGTCAAGCTTGATGTGCTCTTGATTGTACCTGCTAAAGTTACTACTATCTTCAAATATCCTCTTTCTACTTCTACTAGTTTACTTCTACTTATATTATAAACGCGAAAGTTTATAAGTATGGATTGATGGATGGATGTTTGTTACTCTTTCACGTAAAAACTACTGAATGGATTTTAATGAAACTTTACAATAATATAGCTTATACATCAGAATAACACAGACTACAATTTATCCTGCGCAGACGAAGTCGCGGGCACCAGCTAGTAACCTTTATAAAAATTAAAACAGTCTTTAGTAAACTATACACAGTACAATAGAGTAGATAGAATGTCGCTTAACAGGTATTTTTTTCTTAGTACTAAAGACATCAACGCGTCCTATTGTTGTTTACCTTGTAAATAATCCTTCTAAAGGTAATTTCAGCAAGTTAAATGTCATAGCGTGTCGTTTATTCTAGCTAAGAGTACGTTAGTGTTTTTGACTCTTTGTGATAATTCCTTAACGATCCAAAACTATCTCACATAAGGTAAGAACTTAAACTATAAAGTCTTACAAAATTCGGTAGACCATTTTAAGAGCCTGGCCAATATTGCGAATGACTTTTAAAATTATAATTTGAAAACTATAAATAAGGACAAATTACTAATCATTTGAATATTCTGTACAATTATTTTTATTGCATGAAATATTAAAATTAACAATTTTCGCTGGATCTCCTACTGCAGTTTGACTAGCTGATTATAGGAGATTGTTTTAATTTTCCCTTTGAAATAGTGTCATTGGTTTATGGTATCTTTCCTATTGTTAATAAAGATTTTTTTTATTGTCAGTGGGCTTACTATTGACCTCGATCTAGTTTTGATGACAGAGATGAAGTTGACGATGGGACGAGCCCAGAAGAAGCCTATATTCACTCGTCACTTGAATAAATTTGGGTAATAAGAATTTGGGAATTCCACTCTTTAGCCGTGCGCATTATAAAAGATGTTTCAAAGCGCTTTGTGCGTGTGTGTGGAATATCAACCAATTATGGGTGATATCCTGCGGTGCGGTGCATAGTTGCAGTAAAGCTCTCACCTACTTTTACTCTAGAAATATTCGCATGACAAACGATTATAATTACGATGCGACTAATTCACTGCTATCACAAGGAAAGTGTCTTTAGAGGTCGCGATCGGATCTCTACGATTTGTCTCGCTCTACTTCCCTGCAGGTTCATTAACAATTTGTTGGAGAAATCATTTGAAATCTGAGATGAGACAGTCTCATCTAGAAGGTTGTAATCTTGAATGAAAATAAAGTATCTGCGGTAGTTTTTTTTTTATGTCAGAAGTGGCTAAACGAGCAGGTGGGTCACCTGATGGTAAGTGGTCACCACCGCCCATGATACCCACTGTCTTATTAGTGAAATAATTTGACACTACTAAGACAGCAAGGCGCGTTACCCACCCTGAGAACTAAGATGATATGTCTCATGGAATCCAGGCGCGAGAGAACGGAAACGTTGGAAGGGGAAGCTAGGCCTCAGTAAACGTACCAGGACCAAATTTAGGTCGTTCTAAATAAGGCCAGGTTAAAAGAACCCTAAACCGACGAGCATGTAAGTATATTTTTTTTTTTATTGAAAATGGGCTTACTCTTGACCTCGATCTAGTCTTGAAGACAGAGATGAGGTCGACGATGGAACGAGCTTACCCAGAAGAAGCCTATTCACTCGCGACTTGAATAGATTCGGGTTATATGAACTCGGGAACACAGACGCAGGCAGAGAATTCCACTCTTTAGCCGTGCGCATTATAAAAGATGTTTCAAAGCGCTTTGTGCGAATGTGCGGAATATCAACCAAGTATGGGTGATATCCTGCGGTGCGTCTGGACTCCCGATGGTAGAAGGGAGATGGTGGAATAAGCACGTGGAGCTCTAGAGCACACTCTCCGAAGTACAATCTGTAGAAGACCGACAGACATGCAACTTTGCGACGGTGGGCCAGACTGTGAAACTTGTTTTTCACCAGCATCTCATCACCAACGAGCTTCTTGGCTCTGCGATCTATCGAGTCAAGTGCGGCTAGCTGGTATTTGGCTGAGCCATCCCAAAGGTGACAGCAATTCTCCATGCACGATCGGACTTGGGCTTTATATAAAACTAGAAGCTGACCAGGAGTGAAGTAACGCTTAACCTTATTGAGGATGCCCAGCTTTTTTGCCGCAGTTTGGGCTTTTGACTCAATGTTAGCGCCGAAGTTCAGATTTGCACACAACTTCATGCCAAGTAGCTCGAGGCTGTCGGTAACTGGTCTGGTACAGTTGTACCTCGAAAAGTAGGATATAAGGATTGAACGAGAGACGTGTGCCATGACTGAGCAGGTGGAGGACTGTGGTCTGGTCTCTCCCTACCCCGACTGGAAAGAGGCGTGATGTTATGTATGTATGTGTGTCTGTAATCGCTCTTGGCTAAGTAGCAGTTTATTTTCTTTCCGATCATGAAAATTAAGTAACGTCATTCGAGAAGGACCATTCTCCATTGAAATGGCTAACTATGCAAAGCACAAAAAAAATTCGATGCGTACTTTATCGATCGAATTAACTGGACCGAATGGGTGACAGGGACAGCTTGTGTTACATGAGCGTTTTCCGTGTTTCGGAAAGATTATATCCACTTGTTTACACATTCTGTGATGGTGGTCGTTAAGCTATGCTATGCTATGGCTTATGGCTAGAGAAAATGTTGATAGCAGGGTTATTCTGATTGCCATTGGTCTGATAGGCTTGACTTAACGATCATCATCATATCAGACGAAAAACGTCTATAGGCCGTCTATAAGCGAAACCCTCATACACCCCAACTGATTATTATTAAAATAAATCCATTCCCGTAAAAAAAATCTTAAAAAAAAGATTTTTTAATTCTAGATATTTTCACTTTAAAGTTTCATCATTGTTCTAGTTTCTTCGTTGTTCTAGTCCGCGCATGCCACGCCCACTTCCCTGCTCACCGCTTATGCACCGCGCGGCGTGCCGCCGCCGTCAGCGCGCGTATCCACAGAAATATTAAGAATACTTAGCAGCGGCAAAAATTTTAATAATAAAAATAAATTACCCCTATCAAAAACTCGTGAAATTGATTCTATTCTCGATTCTGAACAAACTATTTTCTCAGTTTCGCTTATTCCGTTAACACATTGTAAGTATAATTAAAAATCTTTACATTATGCCTTAAAAGCGTTAGGTTTAGTTATGGAAAAAACTTTCAATCCACAATTACACCCCTAGTGTCAAGCAAGATTCTGTTTAGACTTTATTATTGTATTATATCTCTGCCAGTATGTTTGTATGTCCTTGCGTGTCCGTGGATGCTGTGTAGGTACAGTCAACGACACGTCAAGCTTAACACTCGCAGCGCGACTCTAGCTCGTAAGTCTATTGAAATAAGAACAGTACAAAATACAATGTGTCAAGCTTGATGTGTTCTTGACTGTACTTACAATGCGATAATTAACTCTATTGACCTTCTTAACGCTCTATCGCTGATGAACAAGTGAGTTAAATCGAAGAGGCTAGTAAGGTCATTCCGACTAATATAAATCGTTTATTTTATTTACAACAGATACTCGCAATTGTGTAGGTACTGCTTCGATACAGTCGAATGCATAACTTCGTTCGCTTGCAATAGAAAATAATGTAATCCAAAGAGATTTTAAACTCGCTGTGCACGGGTATTGTCAGTTTTGAATTTGCATGTGTCAAATAGTATCGTATCGATGTATCAAAAATTGAGAGTAGACCTCCAGGTAAGTGCAAAGAATCGAGCAAATTTCTACCTAATTTGCCCATGAAACTGAAAAACTTTACGAACATACGGAAAAAAAATACCGGCCAGTTGCGAGTCAGACTCGCGCACCGACCCGAGGTTTCTGTTCCACTAAGGTAAAAATACCGTCTTAGTTATAGACACGCAGTCATGCAGAAGTGTATTAAAAACGTGCGAGTCCGACACGCACTTGACCAGTTTGCACTATACATACCAATTTTCACGCTTGTAACTAAAACTATAATCGAGCTAAAATCGCCTTAAAAAATCACGTTTTTACTTGGGGAGCCCCTTATATTTTTTTATTTTTTGTATTTGGTCGTTGCCTACCCCGACGGGAAATAGGCGTGATGTTGTATGTTATAGTGGCAACAGAAATACATAATCTGTAAAAAAATTCAACTGTCTACCTATCGGTTGACAGACATACGGAACGGAACCCTAAAAATTACCTCTCTTCACAAACTACTTAGGGATACTAACCTCTCTTATAAAATGCGCTATCAGTGGTTACAGTTTGTAGATGCAGAAAGTAAAAAAACATTGTATTTGGACCCATCTTTTTAGGAAAATTTGTTCAGTTTCATGAGCGAGCATATCACATTCAGAGGCCCATTCTCTGTTTGCTCAGCCTGCAAATGGATATCTACCAATCCTGCCATTTGTCTATTGTTGTTACCCTAACCTAACAAATCCGATTGATATATATCTACAGGCATAGCCTAGTTTTTTTGCTACCTGAAGGTCAGCCATTCTTGGTACCCTATCTCCCGGTCAGCATACGGAGTACGCGCGGTCATAAGAACAATGACATTGTGTTGGTTGTGCAAGATGCGGCTGGCGTCCGTTGGCTGCTGCAAGCTATTGTCGTTAGACAATGGGGAAAGCCGCATCCAGGCTTAGGTGGGGGCCGGGCTGTGAGAAAAGCGGATGGCGATTTAATAATAGTGGGTGAGAAAAATGCTCTCTTCATTTTTGCTATCCATATATTTTTAGCCTCTATCTGTGAGAGGCAGGGGAAGGAGAAGAATAACCATGACGGAGATACTGAATAGCGGGACCGGACTTTACGTTACTAGCAAAGCTGATAAAGAGTTTTGAAGCACGGTGGTTGCTGACATCCGCTGAGATTCTCAGCTTCTTTTTCGGGTGCCACATTCTCAGCCTGAGAATGTGGCACCCGAAAAAGAAGATTTGAGCTGGACTCTTGACGATCGGTTTCCAGTCATCTCTTCATTCCACCAGATCCCAACTTTACATTCTTATATCACACTTCCTGTTCTTTTACTTAGTTAAAGTAACAAAAAAGATATCTTGATTTTACTAGGCTAACATTTCTTTTTTAATAGGTAGTCAGACGCTTGTAGTGGTAACACTTTAAGGCAGGTATCTGGCTTCGTGCATTTATATCGTGTCGCTGGTTCAAATATCTCTACTGGTTTTTTTACCAGTTACACTCACTGGCTGCCGTGCGTACCTAAGTATATCTGCTCCTGTATCTATTCTCGTGGCCCTACGTTTAAATTCAATGTTCTATTTTCCATTATTTAGGTCCCATTGTCGTACATTATTGTCCATTTAGATAATAACGTCCGCGTATGTCGGCGTGAGTTTACAATCGTCACAGCACTGCTAAATTACAGTTATGTTATTTAAACAGGAAGCATTTATGTCTGTCTCATAACACGTACATACGTAATGTGTGTATAGCAGATAAGAGTAAGGTACTTATTTACAGAATAGTACGGCAGCAAACTTAATTTCATAAAATTCGGTACGAGTACCTATGACTTACACAAACACCCACAGACTTACTATGTGTATAAGATACCAAATTCTAAAGGATCCGGCTACCCATCAAGACAGGAGCCATATTTTTTTAAAATTCGTTATTAAGTGTGGTATAGCGTGCGTAGGCTAAGTCTGGCTCTGACTGACCGTTAATGCGCAGAACTCCAAAATTAAATCGCAAGGGTGAGCGCTGCATTGGCGCAGCAGATGGCGGGAGGCGAGCAAATCCTTCATTGGTTCTCCGCTTGTCACCCATGCGCGTAAAATAACCGTCAAAGACAAAGACCGCCTGCGCACGCTATAGGCGAAAGATTCAAAAACACTGACGCGTGATCAGAATACCTCGGAGACTATGTCTGGCTGGCATTAATAACTAGGAAATAATCATGATAACAATGATAATCAAACTGTCAGGACCGTCCCGATCGTCCTCTCCTCTACCGGCGTCATTCCAAAAACACTTAATTCTAGCCTCGAAACACTCAGCATCCATCCACTCATTTATACACTTTTACAGAAGGCCGTCGTGCTAAATACATGCAGGATCGTCAGGAAGTTTTTGTCTCAAGACTAATGCACTTGGCTTCGGCCCGTGCCATAACATACCTCTTCGGAGAGAAGTAGAAATACTAAACGATAAATAATAACAATAATAAATAAATTGTTTATTTCCAAAAAACATGGTTTTTAAGTGTACATTAGTTAGCGTTCTTACTTTTTACATCTTTTGCTTCTGACTCTGTCTCTTAAGCTCAAGTCAGACAGAGGCGGTATGATTGCGAAAGCGGTCCGGGGCGGTTTGGCGGGAACAAAATACCGCGCCGCGACCGCTTTTCAATGTGACAGGGTGCATAAGAACTCGTAATTTACAAAAAATACCGGCCCCGGAACGCTTCCGCTACCGCCTCTGTGTGACGCGGGCTTTAAACTAAGTTGAAAACCTGTATATTAAGAGACAGATTAATGGGAATTAAAATTAAAGACCACACTCATACGAGCGAATCAGGAATAGAGCTCAATTTGAAGATTTTAATTGCGTTTAAAAATATGTTGGTTAAACACCGGACGATGCACTGCGCGCCACTGTTCCATGGAGCACCGATCCAAAAGAGCATCCGGTTAGAACCCAGCTTTATAGTGTCTTCTTGGGAAAAGTGTAACCTTACTAAATAACAGTGTTTGCCTAATTTATGTTACTGTTTGCGTCACGTTTGCGTAATATAATAGTATATTTTTTGCTTCACCTCTAAAGCACCATATCAAAATTTTAAGGAATAAAAAAGAAAATACGTAATAAGGAATATTTTTAAACAAAACTAAATACAATTTACTTAAATATCATTTCTCGGCAACTCTATGGAATATTGCTTTATAATAATCATCATCATATCAGCCGAAAGACGTCCACTGCTGGACATAGGCCTCCCCTAAAGAACTCCATGACGACCGGTCCTGCGCTGCTCGCATCCAGCGGCTTCCCGCGACCTTGACCAGATCGTCGGTCCACCTTGTGGGGGGCCTGCCAACGCTTCGTCTTCCGGTACGTGGTCGCCACTCTAGAACCCTCACGCCCCACCGGCGATCGGTTCTTCTTGCGATGTGCCCTGCCCACTGCCACTTCAGTTTAGCGATTCTCAGGGCTATGTCAGTTACTTTAGTTCTTCTGCGGATCTCCTCATTTCTGATTCGATCGCGCAGAGAGACTCCGAGCTTTATAATAATAATAAATCTTAATTTGCTTTAGGTAAATCCGTAAATGTGATACAAACGTAGTATATATGTGGTTTAAAAACGTAGGTATATACGTTCCGAAGTTCCGAACCGAAGCATGGAACCTCTCGAGTGGCTAAGACCAGTGGTCACTGTTCCCAGTTACCCATCGAACCCTGCAGCCTCAGCACGAACAAATAAAAACCGGTCAAGTGCTAGTCGGACTCGCGCGACGAGGGTTCCGATATACCTATTGTATTTTTGGAAGCAATATAGTCCATTTTTAGTACCAAGAACTCAATTTGTTTGTAAAGGTTTTTTGCAGATTTCTAAAAAACTGTGCAATGTTGAAAGATCGTTTTATTTTTACTGTAATATTTACATAAATTTCTATCGACTGTAATTATTCAGATTTTTTCTATCTCTAATTTCGGAGATAAGGGGGGGGGGGATGGTATTTTTTGACATTTTTCATCATAACTTGAAAACTTAAAGTCGTAAAAAAAATATATATTTTAGAATGTACAAGTAAAGCCCTTTCACCCACTCGATCTAGTAACGACCATTTGAAATTTTGCTCTCCTATACATTAACAACCATAATTTTTTTTATTATTTCATGTTCTATTATAAGTTGGGCAACCAGATTCTAAAACTATTCCAAATTTCAAGCCGATAGCATGAGTGGTTGCTGAGATATACAGGTGTGACAGACAGACAGACAGACGGACAGACAAAGTCGCACCATGAGGGTTCCTTTTTTTACCATTTTGGTATCGGAACCCTAAAAACTATATGGGGCTCATGCTGGCGCTGCAGAGAGCCATTACCACGATGGTTTATGTTATATTTGTTGTATGATTTAAGTATGCCAACTGAAAACCTAAAACAAATAAGCGAAACCCTCATACACCTCAACTTATTTTTATTACAATAAATCCATTCCCGTAAAAAAAATGTATTTTTTTTCTAGATATTGTTATTTTAAAGTTTCATCATCGTTCTAGTTTCTTCGTTGTTCTAGTCCGCGCGCTCCACGCCCGCCACGCACACTTATCCCTCCCCTCGTCACCGCTCATGATCCGCGTGGCGCCGCGCCGCCAGCGCGCGTATCCACAGAAATATTTAAAATAGAAGCGGCAAAAAATTTAATAATAAAAAATAAAAAAAATTACCCCTATCAAAAACCCGTGAAATTGATTCTACTCTCGATTCTGAACAAACTATTTTCTCAGTTTCGCTTATTCCGTTAACACGTATAAAAATATATTGTTTTAAATAAAAAAAACTAAAAGGTAAAACCAAGAGTAGGTACAGCAGGTTAGGGTAGGTAAATAGTGAGTTCCCTCAAGAAAGTAATTCAGTCTCAATGTCTGAATTACTTTCTTGAGGGAACTCACTATTTACCTACCCTAACCTGCTGTACCTACTCTTGGTTTTAACTTTTAGTTTTTTTTATTTATATTACTCTGGCTATGACCGGTAATGCGCAGATCTTATAAATTTAATCGCGGGGGTGAGCGCAGCAGGTGGGGGGAGGCGAGTGAATCGTTCATTGGCTCCCATGCGCAGGAAATAACCATCATAGCAAAACTTATCTTGAGGACAGCACACTATACTAAACAAATAGACTCATGTCGAATTGTTTTTTTTTTCACTTCCTTTGATCGGGTCGTTAGTATAGGATTTTTTTTATTATTATAAGTAGTAGGACATAGGTCCCATAGCGAGTATATCTCCTTCAGGAAATTCATGTTTTATCCGAATAAAACAAAAATACCTTATAAAATAAATGTGTACGACGTTGATGTCTTTTTTATAGAAAATTATCAACTGTATAAAAGACATCAACGATAACGCTAACTCATTTATTTCGTAGACTATGTTATTTATTACTGTTACTAGCTTTGGTCCGCGACTTCAAAGTTTAAGTCAAACCATGGTCAAACTATTAGCTATCAAACAAAAAAAAAAACAAAAAAAATCTGTATTGCGCATAGAGTGATTTATAAATATCTTCAATGTACAGACAAAATCTATTTACAATTTTATAATTTGTTAGAGATTTGTATTTTTGTACGTCTATTTAGGTAAGCACCCGTTTTATAATATTTTGTATGTAAGACGTAAGTGCAAATTATTCATTTAGATTTTTCACTTATTAGATTTGTGCAGCTCTATACAGAAATAATATAAAAAATTGTAAGTTATTATATTAAGTAGGTAGTACCTAGGTACCTACTTTACTATGTATACAGTTTTGTACTACAATTTTATATAAGTAAATGACTACAATCCAGTTTTATGTCATTCGTCTTCTACGACGTATAACCTAAGTACCTAACTACTTTTATCCTATAGTTTATATAGGATAAAATATTAGATACCTACTCAATACTTATTCTTGTATCTAATCTAGGAAGGAAGAGGCAACGCCTTAGATATCGATTACCTTCCCAATACGCACTAAGAGCATAATCATAACATGAAGCGAGGCCAAGCCCATGATCATTTACGCAAGGAGAAGCCCAGTATGTTTTACCACATGTGTTTGCTAAGGCTATAAATAAATTTGCCTCCATCTTGCCGTTCGGTTGAGAACGGAATATTTATAGACTCTGTACTGCAAAGTTATAAAAGTTCTCTACCTAGCTAGTGTGTATCCTGCCCTGTTGGATATGTATCTACGCGTGCATTGTGTACATACCTTTATGTAATTTATTATCGAGGTTCACGAATTACTTACAAGGTGGCGCAAGAAGCTTGGAGTAATTATGAGCAACTCTTTACAAAGAAACAGTTTTGAAGAGATCTTAGACTAGTTTTTGAACTATATTTTGTATTCTAAACTAATAAATTCAATAAAATTAAACCTAGATAAAAAATTTGCTGCACATGCAAAGATGTAGAAATTAAAAGTAGTGGAAAAGTACATACAAACCACAACAGATGGCTCTAGCTTTGCTGTTTGTTGATAAAATAACTTCGTGCTATCTCTTTCTCGCGCACACTGAACTAAACCGAATGACATTTTCAATTCATTTTCATTTCATTGAATTCAAGTATTTCGAAATATCGCTTCGAATTTGTTTAGTTTTTGAATGTAATCGCTCAGTTAATTTGCATTAAAGGTTGCATGTTTAAAATGTGCTGGTTACAAGGTTACTTTTCAGTGGTACGCGTCGACGTACATAATGTAAGCAGGTAAAATTGAAGATGCTCTAATTACTACAAGACCGAGACAAAAGGCGGTCGTCCTTCACACATTACCGGAGTATTGTTTGAACAAGTCGTTATCACATAACATTAGTGATTATGGAGGCTCTAACTATGTTTACTTCATGCATGTAAGTTAATATTAACTTGCTCAGTGGTCTTCCAGTTTGGTGGCGGGTCTTATCGCTTACTCTGCATATACTATAGTTTATCAGTTTTATCACAAGACATTGCACCGCTTACGATATGGGCGTAGAGTAGATTAACCATGGCTAATACTACGAATAACAGAAGAAATCGTAAGCTAAAGTCATTGACAGGTACAAGTGAAAAAGTTATGAAAATCTGTGATGCAGACGCAAATGGAAACGAGCGGCGTTTGAGAAGTTCCCTTTTCAGCGACAATGCTAATAAGAAAGCCCTATTATTAACTAAAGAAATTATCACTAGAAGTGGCCGAATTAGAAAGAAAAGCAAAGATAATTTAAAAGTTATGGATAACATACTTAAAAGTGAATTGATGATCAATGAAAACAACAGAAATGTGCAAAAAGAACCAGATTCACCAACAAGCAATGGAAACAACAATAATGATATTGGGGTGAGTGATCAAAATAATATTGAAATTATTGTTCCATTAATTCTTCCAAATAGTCCCAAAAAAATCACCCGAAGAAGTCCAAAAAATAATTCTACAGTTGAAAACCAAAGAAATCTTCTTGGAAAAATAAGAGTAGCAAGAAACATTTTCCAAGAACCTGAAGTGATAACTGAAAATCAGCCTAATAATTCTAATGATTACATTATTAGATCTAAAGAAAATGGTAGTTCAAAAGCTCCACTTAGTATGGATCAGACGCTAAGAAAAAATGTAATCGATAATATGAAAAGTGTCCTCTCACCGGATGATGAAATTCTAATCCCAGAAATGAAACCTACAAAATATGTACGTAAAAAAAGAAGACGTTCTAAGAGCCCAGTAAATAACTGTAAAGAAAATAAAATAAAACACAAAATGGCATTGAAACGCAAAAATGAATCAACTCCCATAATGGAGCCTTCTAAAACAAAACAAGTCCGGCTGAGCAACGGAGTAGTTTTAACCTTGTCTTTAGTACAATGTGACCATTGTCAGAAGTCCTTTAGTAACAAAGCATCATTAAGCAGACACATGTTAGCACATTTTGATTTAAGACCTCATCAATGCCAACACTGTCCAAGAAAGTTCCGCTACCGGTCAACTCTGAAACTCCATATTCAAAGGCGTCACCCGATTACTGAAAATCCTGTTGAATTCTATGTCTGTCATATCTGTGAGAAGACTTTCCAATTGGAAGAGAACTTGGAATTGCATTTAGCCAGTCACATAAAATCTGAAAATAATTTCAAGTGTCTCTACTGTGACAAGAAATTTTCATACCGTCTTTTACTCATACAACATGAGAAATCCCATTTGGATACAGGCCGTTTCAAATGTTTTACCTGTGAAATGACCTATGATACTCGCAGTCGCCTATCTCAGCATTTGAAGACGCATTCAAAGGTTAAAGATTATATATGTCAATACTGTGGAAAGGAGTTTCAAAGACTGAATTCAATAAAGAGGCATGTGAGAGTATGTCACGGGGGTCAGACAATTCAATGTCCTATTTGCTTTAAAGATTTAAAGGGACATTTGACTGAGCATATGAGGGTTCATAATCAAAATCGTCCACATATTTGTCCGGAGTGTGGTCAGCGTTTTACTCAGTCTACTCAGCTGAAAGTCCATCGCCGGTCTCATACTGGGGATCGTCCTTACCCTTGTAGAATCTGCAACCGTCCTTTTGGTCATTCTAACGCCCTTATGTTGCATGTAAGAAGACACACAGGTGAGAAACCCTTCCCTTGCGCCATGTGCCATATGAGCTTCTCTCAACTGCCACATATGAAGAACCATATGAGGAAAATACATGGAAAAGACTGCGCTTATAAGTGTCAGAAATGTGGCGAGTTTTTTAAGTTAAAAGCTGAACTAGACATCCATACAAAAGGCTGTACGGTTGGGGTTAGAGAATTGTCCTTTGAAGAGCAGATTCAGGCTTCAGTTCAGATTGAAGATGTGGAGGTGGAGTCTGTGATGTCTATCTCCAAGATGAGGTTCCTGCTAGCCCTACTCCTCACCATGATTGCTTCCAAAGAGAAACTCAAGTATCTAGGTGAGACAATTTTTGAAACATAAAACACAACTCATAATATCCTAAATGCACTGTTTTGATTTGAGTGTTGAGTGCTTCGTGTGTGTTCGCCTGTAACAGGAATTTCATTTCCATAGTTATTTGTGTAGTTATTTCTTTATGAACCTATTTATGAGTTCATCTTTCTTAGTCCCTTATTCATCAAATATTTAAATCCATTTCTTAAGATGTGCCGAGATCAGTAACCGGATCGATATGCACCCATTTGACCATTCAAGTGCACTGAACCAAATCCTAAATCAATGGGCAAAGTTCAACTCATTAACACACATGACTTACAAACAATATAAATTCCTCTCGTATTCGACATCAACGCGCTGTCATTGACTTCGCGTCACTTACCTTTATTTTATTAGCCGAACGTCGTAGTAGGTATACGTCATTCGATAACGCGAAATGTTTGCGATTTTTCCTTAAACTTCTTTAGGTGTAGAGTTGAAAACTTTCAATATGTCGCTTAGGACATTTTGACGTTTCACTTATTGTTAAGGTAGAACTCATATTAATTTGCATAAAATAACATTATTTGCAGCAATGCATTATTATTCAGAAAAAAAAGTTTTTCAGTCAACCAACATTCGATGTTTTGTCTGCAAGATGGTAATAATACCATAAAATAATTTATTCCACGCTTTTTCCCGCATATTAAAGACATCAACGAGTTCTATAGTGACTATAAAAATATGTCTTATAATAATTTTAATCACGTGTTTCAAACTACATACGTCAAATACGAGACACTCCTTTTAGTGAAGCATTATCTTCCTTCTTTTGTCACAAAAGGTCTTAACTCTACTAGATTGCTTATTGAATTTAGGTTCCAAATGTTAGTGACAAAGCTCATATTCACGAAGCACAATAATGGAGATAGACCCAAATGTTTATTGTTTCTGTTAAATGTTACTACCGAATTGTATAAACATGAGTTGGTATGATAGGTATACAGCATAACTAACGATATATTATTATGTGCTTCATGCATAAAGTATTCAGTGAACTAATTAGGTATGTACATACATATATGTAGCACACCTCGTCATGTTTATCTTTGCGTTGCGACTCTGTCTAAAATATTACACTTACTATCTTTGCAAGGAGATAATGATCAACCTCATTAAAATCTGAAATATTCTCTGAAGTTCTTAGTGTTTTTAGATTTTTTATTACAACAAGTTCAAGACCTTTATGTACGTAGCCAGCTAGACCACCTTGACATAAATGTATAACTACCTAGGTAATCATCAATACCTATTCGAATATTTTATGCTTTAATAAAGATGGGTAGGTATATACTACCTATTCTATTAGACCAATTGATTCGACGGTAAAGGGTGTTAAAAAGGAGGTACGTAAAGTACGAAACTCGGAATATGTAACCGAACAACTTTGCCAAAGACATGTACGAGACTGAATAAAAAACTACAATTTTTTTGTATCTCAGTACAAACTTCAATTCCAAAAAATTACGTTTTTTTGTCATATTTCTTTGGGAAAGTTGTTTAGTGCCATGTTTTTAGTCAAAGGAACATCGTAGATAATATTTTACGTTGTAAGTATCGTACGTACTTTTCTTATTTTTTTCGTACGGCGCTTTTTCGTTATATTTCTCTGCGAAGTTAAATTCTATATAAAAAAAAGTCAATCAGTTCCTAGTTTTATTAGGGTTTAAATTTTTTTATTCTCAGATCATTTATTATGTTCCATTCTTGATTTAATTATTGACGTCGCCATAACACGCAGAATATATTTCAAATTAAGCGAGCGCTTTGACTCTTAGATTTCTTATTAGTTCAGAACTGTTTCTTTTTTAAAGCCATGTAAAATTCAGTAATGTTTAACAGAATCAGCTCATTGTGTTGTGTGCTTATTGTGAAGTCATGCGATGCTTGATCATCGGAAGTTTTTTATTATTTTAGCCACCATTTGTCATTGTTTGCGATTGCGAGCGGCCACCGAGTTGGGTAACGTAGTGAGTTCATACCCATTTTGTTGTTAATTTCTTTGGTGGTGGACGGTGATGGTGTGACGAGTGGCCTACTGAAATTTATGGGTTCAGGGAATAAAAACAAATAATAATACCTATTAAGGTTTTAACGGTATTTAAGTTTGTAAGAACTAAAACATATTTAGTTTTAAAATGGTGGAGGTTCAAGGAGTACAATATCTTTTAAACTTGTGTACGACAACAAAAACTGTAAAATACAATACCTATATCGGAGTTCACGAAAGAGTCTAACGATAAACAAAATTATGACCTCATACATACATACATAACATAACGCCTCTTTCCCGTCGGGGTAGGCAGAGACCACAGTCCTCCACCTGCTACGATTATGACCTCAAATTCATGTAAAAGTTAAAAATGTGGATGTTTCGGACTTTCTGTATGTAAAACGATAGACCAAGCGTTTTTCTGTGTGTATCGTGGTTACAAAAGTGTACCTCGTGTGATGAAGATTAAATATTTGTTTACAGTAGGTCTGGCTTTTTCGTGAACTCGATTATATCTACAATCTATATGCTTCGAAAGCTGTGAAACAATTTCAAAATCTGTAACTAATTATCGAAAAAAGTTTGTAAATATTTTTCAACATCTCTAAAGCTTCCCTTTTTGTAAATATATTTTCAAAGCAAGATTCAAGCCAATAAGTCTACAATTTACTATAAATAATTTTTAAATTTCTAGGTTTCAACAAGCGTCTTATAGACGACCTTTTAGTGGAATCACTTGAAGCAATGGGTCATGTTCCTTGCAAGGACGAGACTCTATCCCCTCTGAAACGACTTAAAAGCAACATAGAAATCTTGCTTCGTGGGACTATTCCAGAGCAGCAAATGGAAAAGTTTCGAAGCGAAAACAAAACTACGGAGGAACTGCTGGTTCTTTTGACTGATGAGAAGAAGCATATTTAAGGTTGGTTTAAGGCACTTTAAGCTAATAATATTTTATATTTGAATGGAGAGCACTCAAATAAATAGTGTTATGTTGCTACTGTACTTTTACTCTCACTTGATTGGTTGAAAAAATAAATATGTCATTTTTGAATTGATAGGACCAATGTTATCCAAAATCCAGTATTTATGTCATCGTATCTCATGAAACCTCCACTGCAGGATAGGGAGCTCCCTCAAAGCTTTTGCTATAACGAGTCACCAGTGTCACCGTAGTTGGTATGTAAGATGCTACACAGAAGGACGCTGCTGCCCATCCTCCACTTAGTCACCTCTTACGACACCTACGGGTAGAGATGGGTTGGTACTTTTCTTTGCCGGCATCACACGGGCGGTATTTTATGTAAGATGGAAGAATAACTGTACTAGCTGTCCGATTTTTGTCAGATAGATATTTATAAGTATGTTTCAAAAATATCGCTAGTACTTGAATTTGGATAATGGGGCGTATGACATTATCAGAGAACTTGGATGATAATTGATAATGTAGTATCCGAGAAGTGTTTTAGTTTTTTCATATAAATAGTGGGGAAAAAGATAGCTTAAGCTTTAGCAATATCTTGGGTCCACATTGTTTATGTTCTGTTATAAGAGTACTTCATCTGTCAAAAATATCTCACTTGCTCACATTACATTTCTGTGATTACCTTCTCTGATACCACATACCAGCCAAGTTCTTGGATGATAATTGATAATTTAGTATCCGAGAAGTGTTTTAGTTTTTTCATATAAATAGTGGGGAAAAAGATAGCTTAAGCTTTAGCAATATCTTGGGTCCACATTGTTTATGTTCTGTTATAAGAGTACTTTATCTGTCAAAAATATCTCACTTGCTCACATTACATTTCTGTGATTACCTTCTCTGATACCACATACCAGCCAAGTTCTTGGATGATAATTGATAATTTAGTATCCGAGAAGTGTTTTAGTTTTTTCATATAAATAGTGGGGAAAAAGATAGCTTAAGCTTTAGCAATATCTTGGGTCCACATTGTTTATGTTCTGTTATAAGAGTACTTTATCTGTCAAAAATATCTCACATTACATTTATGTGATTACCTTCTCTGATACCACATACCAGCCAAGTTCTTGGATAATAATACAGCGTGTTACGGAAAGGTGTGATAATAATGAAAAATAATAATAATATTTATTTGTGAAAGCAGGTGTTTACACGGTGTTATAAAAATTACATGGTTCTGATGGGTCTGAATCTGTTCATGAAACTGAACATCTTTTCCCAAGGAACAGCATCTTTGTCTGCGAAGCTTGAATTTGCATTGCAAAAATGCATTTATTTAATCGACGTCATAAAGTGATGTCATGACATGAATAAATAATATTTGATTTGATTTTAAAGAGCTTTTTTGCAACTAGCGAATTGACACCTGGCATTTTTTATCAATCAGCTGATTTTAGAACACTTAACGCAAATAGTTTCCCATTTGTAACCTTTTTATTTTATTTTATTTGAGATGACTCAAAACCATCCAATGTTTACATTCATATCAATTTGAGCACCTAAGTAAAATTATTGTTAAGAAAAAAATAAAGTAATACAAACAATCATTTTGAACCGTATCATCGATCAGCAATTATCAGCTACTATTTTATTAAGATTTAAGATCAATTTCTATATATTTTAATTTATCAGCGTCTATTCTAAGTATAACATCACTATTTTAAATTTAGATGTAAAACAATCATATATTATTATTATGGCAAAGATTTAGGTACAAAACCTTCATTATAAGTATTATATATAACTTTTAAGTAACATCGTATGTGGCAATAATTTTAACTTGATGTGTGTTTGTGTTAATAGCTGTAATTAATAATGTTAAGCTTGGTCGGGAATTATTAATTTTTATAGTGAAATTATTATAATTTTGACTACACTTTGAAATCCTGATAATAATAATACAAACATAATGTCTCGGAAACTTGTTTTTACAAAAAAAAAACAATGTGTAACTACTATAACGCAAAACATGTAAGTAAATAGTTCACTCAGAATCACGCACGAGTAGAATCAAAAAGATTTAGACAGCCGCACAGCGCAAAGAGAAAATCTGAACTTATTAGGAAAAAATGTTGTAAAAATATTTTTTTGATAAATCAATTTGTAATATTATATTTAAATCTGCTATGTCTAATGTGCGTTACTAGATTTACACGTTGTTTATAAAGGGCTGATTAAAATTTTAGCTACAACCAAAAACACAAAGGCAAGAAATAAGGGCCAAGAACTCGCTTGCCATTTAAATATTTGAAATCAAAGTGATTAATCCAAAGATACAATTTAATCATTGCATTATGTTGAATTAAAATTATTAATCTTATTTTATTTAATGTTTAGCAATCCGCTTTTATGAATGATTGTGCCATGCCGTTTGATTTTACTGTTATGTTTTTAATTCGTAATATTTTGTTATTATGGTTAGGTAAGTTTTGTTTATTTTAGGAATATTTGATACACCAAAGTGCTTGTAATTTTATTTATTATATTAGTTTACTGCTAACCTATTTTGTCGTATTGTAGGATAGGACCAGCGTGTCTGAGAAAACTATTTTACGGTTGAAAAATATCCTAGGCGCTATATTTATATAAATATGGCGGATATTACGTATTGTAACTTGAAATTTGGCAATAATTTTGAATGATCGTATATTATTAAGAATGCGTGTTATGTTTTAGTGTTACTTTTACCCACTTATTTATTTGTTGTTTTATAAGAACCTATTTTACCAGTGCCATTATATACTATTTTAAACAGCTTCATGGCTCAAATATATTTTACTTTTAACACTTGAAATTATTTATGACCTACCTATTTATTATTATTGAATTTTTATACATACTTCTAATTAAGACACATTGAACTGAGCGCTTCGAAAGTCGAAATTGCTTCCCACGTTGCGTTGTGTGTGACGAAAAGGCTTATATATTTTACCTATGCATATTACATTATTAGAGAACTTCCATGATACTCGTATGTAGCATAATATAGTAACTTGCATCCAAGTTCTTGCCATACTTAATCGGTCAAAAATCTATCATATTTCTCGGATACTACGTATGATGCTACATATCATCGATGTTCTCTGATAATGAAATGTTATATTATGCCTTATACGTTAGGAGGAAAACCGATAAACGAAATGACCCCATCAGCAACGGCACGTACGATATTTTTTACTCCATTTGTTTCTTATTATATATACTCTCCAATCCAGGCACTGCATAATTCGATTTATATATCTCGGGTTTATACTAGTTTTTTTTTTGGACCTGATATGCGTATGCCCACCTTATTACAGAGGTCAAAAGCAACAACTTTTGTTCTACGACTTTGATAACAACGCACAACCGTGTCCGACCCATTTTGTATGGGAAGTTGAAAATTTGTTAGCAAAGTCGTAGAACAAAAGTTGTTGCTTTTGACCTCTGTAATAAGGTGGGCATACGCATATCAGGTACAATAAAATTACCTTGTATATTTTGGGTTCGTCATATTAAAGGGACATATTCGTAATTTTACATGGTAGGATATTCAGTCAAAAAATAATGAATAAAGTCCAGTAATTAGGCTTATTATTTTTATTTTAACGTGCTTGTGAACTGCTCCACGCAACAAAAACTGGCTTTCCGTTTGTGTGTTGGGCCCAGATCAGAATATATTACATTATCAAAGTACTTGGATTATATGTAGTAAAAATGATCAAAAAATTTACATATTGCTTATACATAATATATGCTACCTATATGAGTAAGTAATATGTAAATCTTTGAGGAATTATTTTTCATGCTATATCTAAGAAAATGTTTTATTACTCATACGATGCTACGTATCATCTAAGCTCTCTGATAATGTAATATGCCCCACACACATACTTTTCGACAATCATTTGAATAACCTAAAAGTGCGCATTCACGCAAACGCAAAGCTTATTTCTCGATGTGCGGCTGAATGTTATTAAATTAATTTTAATATTGAAAATGTAACTTAATATAGCCAAAGAAAATCCCGCCTGGTTGCGTTGTTATTAAGTTAAAATTGGATTTTAAACACAAATTTTGTTGTAATCATCTTGTTTATAATTATTTACCTACTTATTTTGTAAGGTTCTGGAACCAAAGAACGGCAAATAAAAATATTTAATGGACATCATATTTGTTTATTTATTGTAAGTTCCTACGTTCCTAGTCCTATTTTATTGGTAAGTGTAATTTATGTATAAGCTAAACATTAATCGTTTTAATGTGGCTATTAAAACAACTATTGTGTGGTAGTTAGCAAACACAAATATGGTTCAAAACTAGTCAATAAATAAAGGTGTCACGCACATTAGGTTAATTCGATTTTATTATCTCATATTATCAATTTCAAATTTACAAAAGTTGTTTATATGTCCGAGCATAACGTGATCGTCAAAAATATAATGAAAAAGAAAAATTTAAAAACAGAAAATAATAAAAAAATATACGAATTTTACAAATGTCAAAAATAAAATATCTAACGAAAATTAAATTAAATTTACTCATCTTGTCGCATATACCTACATAAATTACTTATCTATACGTGGACTATTCAAATCTAAATAATTAATCTACAATCACAAGTGGACCATCATATTAAATAAGTGGTTGAGCTTAAAATTCATAACTACAGTGAAAGGCTATCCTAAGGCCTCTTAGTTGACTAATAATATTCATAAAATTGGTCTAATTATTTGAGTCCTTCCTTTCTTTCAAATGTTTAACAGTAAATACATTATCCAAGTTTATATAATGATATCTCTGATGATTGTTCTGCATAATGTAATAATGCCCTTACAGCATGCATTGCATTTCACAATTTCATTGAAATTCGTCACTATTGGCTGATTCACACGAAGGTAACATTTTGGCGCCGCGCAGGGATGCATCTAAAAGGAAAGAAAGAGAAAGCTATTCGATTATTTCTTTCCTTGCTGTAGCTGCGTCCCTCAGAGGACGCAGTTTTGCCCCGTGTGAATCATCCTTAATGATCAATTTTATTATGAACAGTCCGTGTTAAGTTGAAGTTACACTCATCAGTCGAATTAGTTTAAAATTAAATAAGTGCAGATAAAATATTCATTATTTTGCAGTTTTTACTTAAACCCTAATTTTCGTTTTACGAGTAGTAAGTTTATGAAACAGATTTTTAGATTTGATAACTTATTTGATTTGACTTAAATGGACTTTGTCTAAGTAAATGTAAATTTTCTTTTCTGATGTATTCCTTTCAAAGTTATAGTTTACTTTATGTTTTTTTTTTACCTGTCACCTTACTGCACAACCTATATTCCTTTCTGCCTTTGAGCGATATTTTGAGTCCCATTATAAATTCAACTACCAATAATTGTGATGACTACTACCTACCTAATTGGACTAATATCTAATGAAAATTCGGAAATATTTCTAATGTATACCTACCTAAACATTGCTAAAGATTTAATTTTGGAAGAGAACGTGCCAATGATGAATAAAACAACCTTGTCCGAACATAGGCCACTAGACTAACCGAAGGTACTCGCTTAGGTAGGGGTTATTAGGATAACACTATCATAAATCTCGGATGATATGTAGTAGAAGTGTCATATTTAGTAGCTGAGGAATAAAATAGGTCATAGGAAAATTATGCGGATGGTAAAAGGGATCCACGTTACTGGCGACGTGTTTCTCTGATACCATACATACAAGATGCTACATATCATCCGAGATCTCTTATTATGTAATAATCCTTTTAGATAGATACCTACGTAGCACCATATCTGGTACCTATCAGAAAAATATGACAAAACTTTATCAAATAGAGTACAGGAAAAACTTGGACGCTATCTTGGAGCAAAGTTTTTTGACACTACATATCATCAAAATTCTCTCAATATGGGGCATATTACATACTATCAGAGATCTAGCATCTATTATTTATTTGAGTAACAAATTCAAAATCTTTATTTCAGACCATAGGTAATAGTGTTAAAGTAGGAGTACGTAAAAAGTCCGTTTTGATGTTTCCTTATCACCAACACACAGGATTCATTTTTCTTTGCAGGTCGTAATTTTTCATACGTTTGACAGCTCTCATAACGGGCCTATTACGATGGCCTTACTTTAGTAACATTTACAAAAAAAAAACAATCTCCTGATGCTAGACCTCTGATATTGTAATATGCCCCCAAACTATGCTCGTAGCGTGCTGTACTGCAAGTTTAACTTGAAACCCGTTCACGCTCAATAATCGTTAGAGTTTCGTCATAGTCAGCCTCAACGATGACGTCATCGGAAGTAACAATGGCGGCTAGCAGGAGCGCTTGCGCAGGGGCGAGCAGCGCTGCCGGGAGACGCGCCAAGCCGGGCCCTCCACATGCCGCCGACCATTCCCAACCTGCCACAAGTAGAGGCAAAATGTTGCAAATTAAGCCAGCGACCATTCCCAACCTGCCACAAGTAGTTAGAGGCAAAATGTTGCAAATTAAGCCAGTATGCACCGCCGTTTTGCACGTCCAGCAGCAAAATGTTGCAAATTAAGCCAGTTATGCAACGCCGTTTTGCACGTCCAGCAGTGTGCAAAGAGAAAGTTATACCAAGTATAGTACTACTATTTCCTTCTTTCACACTGCTGCATCTCTCTGCTGGATGTGCAAAACGATTATGCGTAGCAGCCTTTTTTACAGTTAGCTGGAGACTTTTACTTAGAACAGTCAAGAGCACGTCAAGCTTGTGTAGCTTGACACATGTGACTTAACCATTCCTATATCAATAAAGATAAGAAGAGGATAAGTCGGGCTTTACAGCCAGAGTTATTTTGTACGCCGCATATGAGCTAGAGTTGTGGTTCGAGTGTCAAGCTTGAGCTGCTTTTGACTGTACCATATGCGTTTGTTCTGTGGATTTCCTTTTCTTATATTCCAATAAGAATACCGGAATAAGACATTTTGCAACTAATTTATTTTTATTTTTGGAGTTAGGCTGTTTGTCCACCGCGACGATTCCGACAAAACAAAAGAACAGCGCCGATAAAAGCGACACTATGAGTGAGTAATAAGTACTTTTTTGCTCGTAACTTTGTCAGCAGTTTTCTCTTGTTTTCGGTATCGGATCCGAATTATCATGGTGGACTGAAGCACATAGGCACAGATTAAATAATAGTAAACTCCCAGGCGGGGCGCCGACAAATTTCAACCTTACGGTCTAAGCATAAAGTCGATACTTGCAGTGCACCGCTTAGGACACGTTTTTAGATCGCAGACTGGTGGGCTAAAGCGATGATTTTGTCACTTTATGAGATACTGAGCGAGATAGTATGTAATATTGTTCAATCAAACATGCAAATACTTACCTATTTTGCCGCCATAAGCTTAAGATGACATAAAGAAAAGTAAAATCGACTGCCTCACCCAGTCGACTTCCAGTACTTCTGTACTATACTTACTAATCTGGGACTTCCAGCGCCGCGTTGCATACCTAGAGTGCGGAGTGTCACAGGCCTGACATAGGTACAGATACAGTTCTTTTATTCATGCTATTTTGGGCCTTAGCTAAGTTATGGGAACAACTCCAATAAGGTAGGACCATTGGGTAGGCCATAGGTATTTTAAGATGTTTAATACAAAAGCTTAATATGTTTCACATATTCAGAAGAAAAATTGTATTGACAGTTATTTCTTGTGAAAGTGGTAAACATAAATTATAATAACGGGTCACGATTTGCAGCCATTTGCTTCTTAAAATATTCCTTAAATATAATGCAGACACTTGCTCATTTATAAAGTTGATTTATTGTAGTTTAAACTTTAAAGACAGTTTCTGCAACTGTTAATCAGAAATTACAATAAAGTAACTAAGAAATTGTTAAGGTACACATTATTGTCATGAACCCTAGAAGGTTCTTTTTTTTGTTCATATATTTTTTTTTAAATTATAATACATTATGTTATTATGACCATGGCTCACACAACTCATATTTTTCAATGCACTCAATCAGCCAACCCATAGGCAAGGCTTTTAGATGCTGCATGTTGTACATTGGTTCATACATGTCTTTGAAAATTATGTAGTGGGAGCATTTTACCATACTGCCACCTTTCTTGGCATGATACGGCACCAGTTTCTCAGCATCTGGTATTAGTTCTGGATTAGGAGCTCTACGTAAAACTACTCCACCAGCATCGCTTATAAGTTTACTCAGAATTGCTTTAGTCAATACAATTGTTTTTGAAATTTCATGCTTCATTGTGAAATTGTGCAGGTAAAAATGGCAACCATCAAAAATACCTGGTTGCTGTTTATACTTGTTATATCTAGAATTTTTAGGGCCATTGTTAGTTGTTGTGCCAACTCCCAAAATTTCATACTTTTCAAATGGTTCTAGCTTTTCATTTGTAGAATTTTTGATCCAATCTGTGCTAAGAATCCAAATGGAGTTGACAATTCCTTGTAGTACATCCAAACTCGTTTGACAAATCCCATTTTGTGCATCAACAACCAAATGAGTGACTTTTTTTGTTAATTTTGCTTCTAAATGCAAATTGCTGTGATGTTTTACTAAAGCTTTAAGCTTGTTTAGGACTTTCTTATCTTGGGAAGTGCAGTAAACTTTAACATCATCAAAATCTTGTTCAGTGCATATTTCAGACATCAATGTCACATTTGCACTTTGAGTTTGGATAATATTATCGCTTGCTTGATTGATAACATGTAGCATTTCCCCCTTGGCAAGGTCCATTGGTGTTTCTCCTTTGCAATTGGGTGCATTTATGTCTCCTCCATGTTTGACAAGCTCTTCAACAATCTCTTTGTGGCCATATCTTACAGCCTCATGAAGGGGAGTCTCATTGCTTGCACCTGGGACATTGACTAGCGCATTGTACTGTAGTAACAACTTAACTAAGTTTAAACGCCCATTTTGCACTACTTCATGTAACGGAGTCCACCCTGCATTGTCTTTAGTATTAGGATTGGAGCCCTGTTTGAGTAATTCCACAACTTTCTCAAGTTTGCCACATCTGCAAGCAACATGCAGTGCTGTTTCACCTTTGTTGTTTCTCTTTTCAGTAACTTTGTTGACCTTTGAACTTGCATTTGATAGTAGAGATATATTATTATCATTCTTGCTTTTGTTGTCTGACTTGTTTTGCATGGTTACATTGTTTTCTTTTGAAAATTCTTCTGGGGTTGCATCTTTGCTAAGCATAGCCCGTTTCGTGTTTGTTGACACTTCTGTCATTGGATAATCAAGTAAGGAGTCAGGTTTTTTCTCGAAGCTTTCAGTATTAGCTGCAGGTTTCTTCTTGGCGCCTTTTTTGTTGGTGTTCTTAGGAGCCGGTTTGAGCTTCTCAAAATGCTGGTCTAACGTCTTCGCAGCATCAATACACGGGCCCAAATGATCATCGAAGAAAGTGGAGCATCCTTCAAGAGACGTGTTGCACTGTGGACAGGCTTTTAAACCCTCAAAATGATCTGAACAAATTATGTGAAAACATGTACTCAAAGTCACAGGGTTTTTACACAGTTCCATGCATACTTTGCACGTATAATCTTGTTTAACGTTTTCTAAAGCATTAAGAAAGTTGGTTAAGTCTGTTGCAGTCATAGTTTTTACAAAATATGAGCATTTATAGGGCATTTATCGTAAATCCAAGCAGAAATCAACAACGCCGGCAGTCAGGAGGCAGAAAAAACGTCAATTTGACGGAATTTGACGTTTCATTTCGGATTTTTTTATTTTTATATGTTTTACGGCTCTGCAAACTAGTCCTTTTGAGCCATTGCCATTGGCTTTCAAATCTCAAAAATCCAAATAAAAATACTCACATTTATGTAAAATACACATGTAAAAGTACTTATAATACCATTTAGGAAAAAAAATGTGTTAAAAATCACGTGTTAAATGACAATTACGGATCATTTTTTTCATTTTTAATTGTAATGTTCCCAAATAAAAGTTTTATCTATCGTAAGTGGAATCTAAAGTGGAAGGGCTTTTGTGCAAAGTCCGTCTGGGGAAATACTACCCGATTGCCTATTTCTGCCGTAAAACAGCAGTGTTTGCATTGCTGCTTATCAGTTTGAAGGGTAGGAGGGCCAGAGAAATTACTGGCACATGATTGGTTCTCAGGGTGAGCCATTTACTTAAAGTACTAGCCCATCGGCACGTTACAATGTCCCCAATTCGTTGGTCCGAAATCTGACGTTTAGGACCAACAAATGTCAGTCGTTGTCAGTCATATTGTCAACTTTGGATGCAAATAAACTTACCAACAAAATGGAATGTTCTTAGTTGAAGAAACAATATACTCTTATTATTATCGTTATTTCTTATTATTGTTTTTGACTATAATCCAATTAATGATAAACAGTAAAAAGTTTGTGTTGTTTTTTCCCGCCATATTATTTCCGTTCCGTGTATTTAGCACCGACCGAAGTACTACACAACGTAGTTCACGCGGTTTTTCACAGATGGCGCTATTTTTCGTGTATGGGGAAATTTTGAACCGCTTGTTCCCAAGACCCTATCTTGACTATATAAATCTATGGGGTGAGCAAAGTTCTATACTGTCTTATTAAGGTCAAATACGTTACTAATAAGACAGTACTGTAGGTGCTCTTGGTGATGGAGACCACGTCTTGTGCCTCATATAAAGTATAAAATACTTATTTGATCGATTGTATAATCTATCATGTAAGCAAATAATATTTTCTTACCAGTGTCAAGGCATCTTGGTATAGCACAAGAGGCCGTTATAGTAGCATCCTCAGAAGAGAGCACGCCACAACGCTCATAAAGCCAGCATGCCGCAGCATTCGTGAATAGCCAAGATAAAACTAAAATAAAAAGTAAAACATCAGGCTTTCGGCTTTGTTTATACAAATAAAGAATGTAAAAAAGGTTTTTTTCAGAAATAAAATCAAAATTATATTTATTTCTTACCACAAATCATGCATACAATACGAGTAACTTGAAAATTTACTTGGTATTTGTGGGAGACTGGAGCCTAAACTAAGCAGAAGCCTGTATTTTAGGACTCCAGGTCTCCGCCCTGTCTGTATAAATGTCGAAATTCATCCGGGACATTAATATGGATTAAAATATACTACAAAGTAGAAAAATAAAAGTATAGCAAACTAAAACATTACAAAACTAAAGTAAAACAATTTCTAGAAGGAGTTTAACATACCTAAAATCAAAGTAACAAGTACATCGCCAACAAACAAACTTCCTTCAGCTTCTCTCAACTTCTCGCAACATTCTGCGTACAACAGCAACAATGCTGATATCTTCACCATATTGTTACCATTAGTGCTGCTAGTGCTTCCATTGTTCTGACGAAGTGCTCCTAAGGTAAAAGGTGTGGCAGATATAAGGACGGTAGATAATATGCCTCCTAGTGGTGGCACAGACGCTCTTCCACACTGTAAATGGAGAATTGACATATTTATTATAGGACACAAAAAAAATAAGTACCTTAATAGGTAATAATGATGAGGTGGTTTTTATAATACAAAAAAAATGCCGCATCGTATCGCATTGGGATCATGGCACTAAAGTGTAAAGTTATGCAACGATGGCCGTCGTCTACCAATAACCGTTTGTAATATGATGGCTAGAGCAGCGTTTTCTTACTTTGAAAGGCAAAGTATTCAGCCAGACATTTGTTTAGTTTTATGAGTAGGTACACAGTTTGGCATTATAACTAATAAAATAAGACTCACAAGTATAACCATAAGAAGTGGCGTTGCTAGTAACGACAGCGCGTAGTTAACCGAAGCTAGCGCAGGTGTTGGTGGTGATGGACGCAAAGCTAGAGTTACCCAGCCACATCCCGCTCCGGCAGACGTCAGCACCGCACTGAAAAATTAATTAGTAAAATGTTTAGTTCCTTTAGATATTCAGTCTTGGTGTAATATAACGAACGGAGGCATGTACAAGGACGTAACAAGAGAATGATAGATTGGTTACATTATAGTCAGACTTAGAGGCGCCCTTGTGCCCCCCCGGAAATAAGTGAACTAGCCCCAGAAAAAAGTTCCGAATCTGCTCCTGACTGTGGAGACCTGTTGACTGCTACAGACTAAATGTAACAGTCGGTGCAGTTGCAAGGCTTTCCTGCACGGCATTTTTGAACGCTAAACCAACATTAAACGGGTCTTTCTTTCTAACCTGGATTTATTAAGAAAACATTACTTACCCCTTAACAACCCTATGGTCTAGCCCACTGCCTTTAAAAGCTTCTACAGTGAGCACACATAATGCTGGCGCAACCACATGAGCGTGAAGAACACAAATAGTCAGCAAGCGAGCGGAAGGTACCGCCGTAGCTATGTCACCGCCGGCGTACCTTTGCCTGTGATATCGATGGTAGCATCCAGCCTTGTAATAGATGTAAGATAGGGGGAGATAGCGCACGTACTCTGTATGAAAAATACCTGCATAAAACAATTCAAAAATAAAGCAAAATGCATAATTAAAAAGAAGATTGGTTGGTTCTACATTTTTTTGAGCAATAGGCTGTATATGATTAAATTTTAAGTTAGTTTTTAAAAAACTGGTTTAATCAAAAGTTACCACATTCTTTGTAAACTTGCAGAGTAAAGTTTAAATTAGGAATATATAGTTTAATGATGTTCAATCAAATCCTTGTGAAGGTGACCAACGTGGTATAATATCATGACAATATAATGTGGAGGTATTTATTCCATAGCACTGTGATTTAATATTTTGAAAACTTTAAACTCCATGCAAAAAATATGATTAAGTCTGTTTTGACCCTACAAAGCTTAAAAAATATATTATGGTAAATATAGAAAAAAAAACATAAATGATTGAATACTAAGAACATTTCTTGCATGTGCAATTGTTCTATTCCATTCTTTCTTTCAATGGAATTATTGTGTTAATTTTTCCATTTTGTAAGCAACTACCTTAAAAAAATATGTTTAAATTAATTCTAAGCATAATTTTTAATTACAACAGTCAATTTACAGCAGCTGTTTTTTTATATCACAATAACATTCAGTCAGCTGTTTCTGGTTGTAGGTGATATCTAGACTAGACCTATTGGATACCTGCCACAGAATACAATATACCTGCCCATTTTTACTGCTATCTATACATTAGGTATTCTGTCAGAACTTTGATTAATTATAATCTATAATTTCTAAAAACCTAAACCAATCCAGTCCAGCGTACACTCAAATGCCGGTGCTATAAAAAAATCGATAAGTACGCCGAATTTTGTAACAAGCGAAAAGTATAACGAGAAAAATGTAATAATAATTACATGGGCGAATCGCGTGCAATGCTTTCTATAATGATCTACGTGTAAAAGCATGCATGTAGTTGCCTCCAGGGCCGCCGGCACCCGGAGCTACGACCGCCGCAGCCACCGATACTAGCACGCCGAGCACCAGCCATCGTTTACGCACTTCCCACCAAAAATCTAGATTATATTCACTCCTAAAATTATTCACAGGCTTTCTTTGGGAATACAAAATCTCAGTAGACACAGTAACACTAGCCATTAGTAAGGAAAAGTATATTATTATAAAACACACAAAGGCATCAAGTTTATGAGCCACCTAGTACAATTCTTAAAACCAAGTGGTTGAAACTTTAGTTATATGGAAGGTGGCACTCTGGTACGGATAAGTTACATTTTAAAAATAGTTTTGGGTGAAAATCAATTCATGCCCAGCGAGAACATACAGTTTTAAAATTCGGCGCATCTGCAATACAACTGCATCGTGTGACGTAATTTTCCAGAGCGAACCAAACAAACCGTTCGTTTCATTATGTATATAAGGGCCTCATCTCACGGAGACGAGAAAGGTGCCTTTACTGTTAGTTCCATTACACCACTGCACCACCAAACAAAACACAAAAATGACAAAATCGGACTAATCTGTAAAAAGTTATGCGTGGTCATACATAAAAATAAAATATATATATACGCGTCGACTTGAGAACTTCCTCCGTTTTTTTTTCGTCGGACTACTCTGTAAAAATAGAAAAAACATATTCGTTAACTGGCAACATTATCTCAAACGTCATGTCAAACGTCATTCCATTCATTCATTCATGAGGCTTTTTTTTTGGCGGGAACCCGACATGGGCGTTTACCTGCTTAATTGAAATTTAGTTTTTTTGTGCATTTAGTGATTTAGTGGATAATAAAGATAGTGTGTTATGCAGTAAATTTACTACGGAGTGCGCAGCTGATGAAGATTTCAAGTGATCTCGTGTTTAACCTCCTGCCTACCAGACACACTTTTTGTAAGCTATTATTTTGAAAATTTCATATGGTAATGTTGGTACATTAAGAACTGTAGGAAAAATAGTAAAAAAAATCGAATAATAGGAAAATCAGTTTTTCCCTATGTACTATATATAGGACAAAGTGACGCTATTACCATGTTCTTTGTATAGGACATAAAATAGTTTTAGGGTATGAATAGTGATTATTGAAGGATTAAAAGCAAAAGAAAATTTATATTAACGTCTTACATTATATTTGTTACAAAATTGAACCAAAAAAACAAATAATAAACGTTCTTCCATAACTAAATGACCAAAATTAAGGATTTTCTCCAACAACAAAAAAAAACTGAACATAATCTATAAAACTTTCTAACTGAAGTAATAATTATCAGTCGTAAATTAAGTTTAGTAATGCTTATAGTATAAAATTATCTATATCTTGATGAAAACCAGTATTTACAATTACGATGTGGCGGGAAACAAAGGTATATGTCACATTTTTTGCAGAAAACTGGTTTTATAGGTGCATCCAATTTTCTAACAGCACGATTATTTTGCTCCATATTCCGGCAAATATGCAGCAGCCTTTGTACGGCGTTCCTTGAAAAGTGTTGGCTAGATAAGAACTTTGGGTTTCTTATATTTTGGTTCCAGTTCATTATATTCCTCACCTTCACTTCCATCGTCACTTTCTTCATTATCGGCAATAAGTTAAGTACCTAAATTTTACTTGGATTCCCGAAGCTGCTAAATGTGTTTCTTGCGTATTTCTTTTTCAGCTTGCACAATTCTGTATCGCAACCATGCATTCACCACTGCCACGTCAACAAGATGTGTAACAACTCGAATCGTCCACTTTTTTGTCCCATTGTGATCTAGACAGACTGAAAACATGCGGTATGTTACGTCCACACCACCCATATTGTGGTTGTAAGCCTTATTACGATACTCCTTCTGACTTTCTCATACCGTTTGTCGTTTTTGGACCATCGCATCACTGGCACTCGTCATGGTCTTGATCACAATAACATGTGGAAATCATCAACACCTATCAAATCATCAAAATTTGTTATTACGCAGTGGCTGGACAACCAACCAGGCATTGCGTAATAACAATTTTACCGTTCTTCCTTGATGACGAGAAGACATCGTAATTACTAAACAGCACTGGAAAAGCAGCTGGAGTAACCAACACATTATTCTCTTCATTTAAACTGCTAAACTCGCCAGTCTTATGGTCATTGGATCTTCGGGATATTTCTACGGGTATAAACTCCAGATTAACATCTGAGTCTTCTCCCGAGAAGTTCAATTCAGAGTCAAGTAATGCTTCTGTTAGGTCCTTATCACTTAAAGCTAAAACAAACATAAATGATGGTAGAAAACTTACTATGTACTTTACAAAGTACATTGAGAGTTAAACCATCAAAACTTTCATTGCGTACATTTGTACTCTGAAAAGGACATTGAAAATAACCTTAATGCGTCTTCCACCTTATTTGAGATTTCTGCTAAAATAACACGGTACATTATTATTTTAGAGTTTCAATTACTTACTTATCATGATAAATCTAATAATTTTTAAGTTTTCAATAAGATTACAAACGATTAACTTACGACTGCGTGAGAGCGTCTGTACACGCCTACCCTCCGTCGCCATTTTTGATAAAATTTCATATTGTAATTGACACCTTTACGTTTTAATACAGCTTTTGACAGTCCGTAGACAGTATTATCAAAATCTTTTGGTGTTGCCATTCATAGAAACGGTAACATATTTTTTTTATTGTTATGTACTTCGTATAGGACAGATGTAGGTAGGAGGTTAAGCCCCATTTGTCTTGTCCCAAAAAGTCACGAACATTTTCCTTCGTAAAGTTCACTATCGCTTTACGAGGGGAGCAAAAAGACATGGCTGTATGGGCTTTGTACTCTTTGCCTTTCCGAAAGGAAGAATGAAACCAAAAAAAAAAAAAAATCATTCATTCATGACTTTTTGGCGGGAACTCGACATGGGCGACTGGGCGTTTGCCCAAAAGCAAGGAGGTCTTTGTTCTGAGCGTTTGCCTCCTTAATTGAAATTTTGTTTTTTTGTGCATTCAGTGATTTAGTGGAAAATAAAGATAGTGTGTTATGCAGTAAATTTACTACGGAGCGCGCAGCTGATGAAGATTTCAAGTGATCTCGAGTTGTCCCAAAAAGTCACGAACATTTTCCTTCGTAAATTTCACTATCGCTTTACGAGGGGAGCAAAAAGAAAGACATATTAAAAGACATCAGAAATGGCTGTATGGGCTTTGTACTCTTTGCCTTTCCGAAAGGAAGAATGAAACCAAAAAAAAAATCATTCATTCATTTGTCAAAACAAATCGTGATGTCGTCGTGATGTGGTGCGAATCTTCAATTTTGGAAAATAGTCCTTGTAAAATTATAGAAGAAAACTTCTCAATAACTAATTTGAAACATGGGGACAGCAGGCCAATCTATAACGTTGGCTAACAGCATCATAGGAGTGGGAATTTTGGCAATGCCATTTTGCTTTCAACAAGTAATTTTTTGCTAACATTTCTTTTGTTTTTCTGTGTTTCCGTGTTCGTGTATTCAATATTTATTCAAGTGTTCGATTTAGAAGCAAGCTACAATAATTACATTTACATTTTTCGCTTCGTTTTCACTTTCTTAATTTGCCATGTTTCTATGATTGCATCTAGGGCGAGATCTATAGCGCGTTTTGAATTAGATAGAAATTTCCCTGGCAGCACAATAGCTTTATATGACGTCCATATGTGTGGTCGACACAGACTGCTGTCTAAGGGTTATTATTACCCAAAACAGAACAGCCTCTTAAAAAGTTTTCATAAACTTTATTGAGTAGGTACCAATCATGTATTAATGGCATTTTCATGCTTATGCAGGTTATAATAGCTGTAGTTTTCGAAAAAGAAATTTTGCTATATTTAGAAAAAAATATCATAACTGTCTATAATTTGGTTTCAGTGCGGAGTAGCACTCGCCACAATAATTTTGCTCTTGATGGGTTTAATATCCAGGCTGAGTTCATATTTTCTCCTCAAAGCTGCACTTATAGCCAGGAGACGAAATTTTGAATTTTTAGGTAAGCAGGTACTTTTTTTAATGTGACAAGTGAGCAAACAAGCAGGTGGACCACCAGGTTTAGTCTAGGCAACGAAGCGGATTGTTGTATGAAGACCCCCGCATTAAATCCTCAGTCGATGGAACTTTGCTGGGGTATTACACTACATGAGACAAACCTTCTATAAAAAATCCAGAAACAGATCGGTACTTTTAATTCTTCCATACAAAAATTACAAGTTGTACTTGCGTCATCTGCTGACGAGTTGCAGGAGATGGTAACAATGATGAATGTGGCTTTGGACAGGAAAGGAATGAAAGTAAATGTAAGCAAGACGAAAGTAATGGTACTTGAAAGAGAAGAATGTATGACAGAGTGTACTATATTAATAGGTGGTGAACAAGTCGAACAAGTGAAGGAGTTTGTGTATCTGGGCTCAAAGTTTACGAGAGATGGAAAGTGTGAAAGTGATATTGAAAGAAGAGTGAATGCTGGAAACATGGTGAATGGTGCCCTGCACGCCTTTATGAGGAGTCAGAAGGTGTCTCACAAGGCTCGTTTGGCTGTTCATAGGGGTGTTTTGGTACCAACACTGATGTATGGTAGTGAAAGCTGGGTATGGCAGAAGAAGCATGAAAGTAGAATTAATGCAGTGGAAATGAGAGCGCTAAGGAGTATGATTGGTATTAAATTGAGTGACAGGATTAGAAATAGTGTGATAAGAGAACGGTGTGGCGTAAAAGAAGACGTAGTGACCAAAATCGAGAAAGGGATGCTGAGATGGTTTGGTCATGTAGAGAGGATGAATGAACGAAGATTGACGAAAGAGATCTACCAGGCGAGAGTGAATGGAAATGTTGGAAGGGGAAGGCCTCGGCGAACGTACCAGGACCAAATTCAGGACGTTCTGAATAAAGGCCAGGTTAAAAGTACCCTAAACCGACGAGCATGTATGAAAGGATTGATGAAAGTACAGGAAGCAAGGGAAGTATGTCAAGATCGTAGCAGGTGGAGGACTGTGGTCTCTGCCTACCCCAACGGGAAAGAGGCGTGATGTTATGTATGTATGTAAAAATTACAAAAAATGTATGAAAAAATTTTTTTGTAATTTTTTTTTTGGATATTTTGAATTAATATTTAATTCATGATTTTTTATCATCCTGTCAAATAAAATCTGCCTGAGAATTTTATGTTGGGGTCGACTGCTTTGTTGCCTACACTAGTTGCATAACTTGACACTAATAAGGTAGTAAAGCATGTTGCCCACCCTGAGAATGAAGATGGTGTGTCTCATGCGAGATGTTTCATGTGTGGTGTGTTTTCATGAGATTTCATCGCTTAAACCATAGAGTAATATAATTAAACTTAGTTGAAAATCAACAATGACCAATTGCCAAATAATAAAAAATGATGTTTAGTTTTTATATAACAATGTTGATGACTTTCAATTGGTTGTAGGTATAAATGAAAGTAACTGCTCAAATTGCAATTGAAATTATAATTGGTTGGATTGAGATTGGCAGTGCTCTGCTCATGTAACAATTTTAGTAGAAATTTTTATGTGCCTTTCAAATAAAGTTTCAACAATTATTGAAGGACCCATTTCTTAATTAATGGATGCGACATGAAAAGAGATAATTACTATTCTTCTTATTTTAAAATTTTACATGTAAACAGACTACCACTCAACCAAGAGCGCTTCAAATATTTTCGAATGATTGTTGTTTCAGCATTCCATGTATTTGGCCCAGCTGGTAAACTAGCAGTGGAGGTTGGCATCATTGGGTTTTTGATGGGAACATGTATTGCTTACTTTGTTGTTGTCGGTGATTTGGGGCCACAAATCATTGCTAAGCTTCTGAATATCAACCAGAGTGATATATTGAGGTAAAAGTTCTTAAATAATACTTATTCTTAAAATAGTAGCAATAATTTTTATAATAATTGTGAAGGATTCACAGCAGTTCAGAACTACAATTGATCTAAAAAAAATTATGATCCTTCTAAGGGCTGGTGCTGATTGTATAAAATAAATAAAAAAAATATTTTTTAATTTTTTTTTTTAACTTGGGTGATCATGAAATTTGATTTTCCTATGAATTACATCACAGCAATTTATTGAAATGGATAGGTATTTGCTAGTGATTGGATATTATAACAAAAAACATATTTGTCTGCATCACCAGCTGGTCATAGACCAGCTGATCGGCACGGTACGCCGAAAGTCGCAGGTTCAAATCCGGCTCGCGTCAACTTTTTCTTCCTTTTTATCTACTGAATAATGATCATAGAGGTCATTTAAGCCTCCAGGAGCTAAAACAAGTTTTTTAAGTATTTATTTTTTAATACAATTTATTAGTGATGTAGAATCACCACTCAGAAGGATCATCATTCTTTTTTTTTACAACCTGTATTATTACTATAGCATCAAGTTCAATCATTTCAGCTATCTCTTTTATACAGAGTAGAATTATGTCTACATTCTCATGCTGAGTACAAACCAACGCTGTGTGTGATTTATCGAAAATCTGGTCAGACAGATGGAAATAAATTTGTTCAGAACTTATTTGATTTGTAAACTGTAATTTATTGTAGTAATTACATACAAAAAGTGCAAAAATGGCTTCAAACTTTTAGCACTTTATGTATCGAGTGACCTTTATTTTCCCGAGCTGATAAGTTCTAAACAAACAACAATAAAACTTTACTTCAATCTGTTTCTATTCCTTTTTGCACAACAAATTAGAGTTGCTACACCTGTAATACTTTTTTTGCTGATGTTGAGGCACTACTTAGTACAGGGTACCTCATGGAGGTATTTTTAGGGTTCCATACCCAAAGGGTGAAAATGTGACGCTGTCAATATGCCCCTCTGTCTGTCTGTCAGTGGGCTGTATCTCATGAACTATAATAGGTAGACAGTTGCAATTTTCACATTTTATGTATTTCTGTTGCCGCTATAACAACATTAACAACAAATACTAAAAATAAAAATTAAGGGGGGCTCCCCTACTAGTTTTTTTGGGCGAATTTTGCTTGATTTTGTTTTAGCTCATAAAAACTGGAATACTTACAAGCGCGAAAAATGGTATGTTTGTTTGTAGTGCTTAAGCTATAGAATAACAACTAATAATAAAAACTGATCAAGTGCGTGTCGGACTCGCATGTTTTTAATACACTTCTGCGTGACTGCGCATCCATAACTAAGACGGTATTTTTACCTTAGTAGTGGTACGGAACCCCCGGTGCGAGAGTCCAAGTCACACTGGACAGGTTCATTTTTTACTGAGTAAGCCTTTCCGTTTTTGGTACACTGCCCCTTAGGCCGTTTGTCCACCGCGACGATTCCGAGCCGATACCGATAACAAGAGAAAAGCGCCGACACAGTTACGAGCAAAAACAGTACTTAATACTTACTCATAGAGTCTCTTCTATCGGCGCTGTTCTTTTGTTTTGTCGGAATCGTCGCGGTAGACAAACGGCCTTGCATTATTATTTAAATAAGGTTTTTGTTATGTAATTCTTTGAATTGTGTTTGTTATAGAACATCAATAATGGTGATAGTGTCACTGGTGTGTGTGTTACCACTGGGCTTGTTGAGGAATGTGGACAGTCTGAGCAACGTCAGTGCTGCAACCATCGGCTTTTACTTCTGTCTCGTGATAAAAGTCAGTATACATACCTAGTTTAAAAGTAGAGTAAGGAAATTAAACAAAAAAATATGGTATAAATAAATGAACTAAGCGGTTCATTTTGTAACTTTGCAAGTAGTTTTTGTAAAAAGCATTCACGTCTTCTGAATAAAGTCCACATAAAAAAAAATGCAAATATTTTGTAATCCAGTTCATGAAACTGGCGTTTAGCTGGCTTCGTGAACGCTCTCGCTCGAAGCTGTATTCGTAAAAGCGATCGACCGCGGTCACGCCACCTAGCGGCTAAATCGGATATCATTAATTGGCTTAGCTCTTCTGATATGTCTGCCACTACGAATAAACTGCCTCAGATTTGTGTGACTCATGTTAAAATTTCTTCTATTATAGTAATCCTTATACCGCGTATCTCCTCAAAATATAAAGTAATAAAATAGCATATTGAAAGAAAAACTGAGACTTAATAAACTAAGATCCGTTGCCTGAATAATATCCAGAAAATAAAAGAAATTAACAGAAATTAACACAATCGTATAACACTTTAATTTTCAGGTGATAGCCGAAGCAACAACCCAGCTATTCGCAAACGACTGGAACATCAAGATGGAAATGTGGAAACCTTCAGGAGTACTCCAATGTGTACCAATATTCTCCATGGCATTGTTTTGTCAAACGTAAGTGGTATATAAAGTATGTTACTCAGACCATGAAACTGAACAACTTTCCCGAAGGTCGAAATTCGAAAATCTTATTTTTGACCGGATATAGACCGGAAATATGAAAAAAAAGCCGGCCAAGTGCGAGTCGGACTCGCGCACTGAGGGTTCCGTACCACCACATAAACATAATTGTATTAGTTGAAATTTCAGTAAGTTAATGTGCTAGATTTTTTGAGTCCGACACGCGCTTGACCAAATTTTATTTTTTGTTGTTATTTTATAGCTTATGCACTATAAACATACAAATTTTCAAGTTTGTAAGTGATCCCGTTTTTAAATAAAACTAAAACAAAAATCACCTCTGCGACCATCCAACTTGACCCCTCTCTTATATGAATGTTCTTGAAACGGGAGCTCACCACAATTGGTTACCATTAGTTGTGAGAAAAGTTGTAATATTTAATGATTTCAGACTTTTCCCATTATTTGTACTGTGAGACCTAGCTTCTTGCCAAATTTCATAATTTTAGGTCAACGGGAAGTACCCTGTAGGTTTTGCATTTTTGAATAAATGTATGGAGATGAGGACATAAAATGCCATATCTTTTTATTGCGTCGTTGTAAAAAATTGAAATTTTCAGATCTTGTGTGGTCCATGGATCCTAATATATGGTATTAATTTCTACCTGATACCTCGACCCGTTCGTGAGATAAAGGGTCTTGACAGACAGACAGACGGACAACAAAGTGATCCTATAAGGGTTCCGTTTTTTTCTTTTGAGGTACGGAACCCTAAAAACAAATTTAACCTCCCATACAAAATGCGCTATCAGCTGATACAGCTTCTATGGGAGGTCAAAAATAGATTTTGGTCTATTACCTTTGTTCCTTAGGAAAAGTTGTTCAGTTTCATGGTCAGATTCACACCCTTTAGTATTATCACACCTTCCCGTTACACGCTTATTAAAAAGGTTGTTTTCTAAATGATAGTTTATAATTAAGGGCCTTCCCAAATGGCATTGCACATGTATTTCGAAGCTGATATTTTAGTTTTACACTATTATTATGTCTCCTAATCGTAAAAAAAATCTGTGTTATGCAATTTTGTGCGACCTACGATGTTTTAAATTGTTGGCATATACATATGATGTAGTGATAGTGATACTATATTACATAGAGTTAGTATAGTTTATTAGAGGGATTTTAAAAAGTTGAATTTGAAACCAGTATCTATCCTTGTTTCACAAATGTTTGTAGTGATTTGAAGAAAGAGAGGATCATAGGAACACATCTACTTCCTTTTTTTCCAGAATGTCATTTCGCCACTTTTACTATAGATACCTATATTGCATTATGTAGTGCTCTAGGGATGTGTTTTGAAATATTTCCTTGTATATGCTTCGAAATGCTTAAATGGCTATTGCAGGTGGGAACAAAACACATAGTTTTTTGTTAAGTATGCTTCACTTCTGTTTTTTTTTAAATCTTTTTTAAACAATTAAAGCAGAATACACAATTTATAAATGATCACCAGTTTGGTGATCACGCAACTGTCAGTGCATCGAATGGCCCGCGGACTTCAAGACGACGTTGTCAAAATAGTGTTATCTTCTTTTTTCAAACGGGCAGTTGTAATTTAGACTAGAAAAGGATGTAAATAAGGTTTTTAGCTCAACTTTTTTAAGTCCCTCTAATAAACTATACTAACTCCTTGCTATATTATAGTGATTGTACCGGCAAAGAATAGTACCGACCCATCTCTACCCGTGGGTGTCGTAAGAGGCGACTAAGGGCATATAGACCGGAGGATGGGCAGCAGTATCTTTCTGTGTATCGTAGCATCTTACATGCGGTCACTAACAACAGACGTCGCCATCCCTAACGCTTACAAGCGTGTTGACTATGGTAAATCCTCTAAGTACCACGTGATTTTGTTGGAGTTCTGGAGAGAGATCCCTCCTGTCATGCAGTGGACGATGATGATGATGAGTATCACTATAGTGATATTGTATATAATAGTGATAGAATATTACGACATTATTGCACAACTAAAAACAGAAAGGTACAAACTACTAAACGTCTGTCATGAATGACTAGTAGTTTGTACCTTTCTTTTTAGGGTTCCTATACCAAAATGGTAAAAAAAAGGAACCCTTATGATGTGACTTTGTCTGTCTGTCTGTCTGTCACACCTCTATATCTCAGCAATCACCTGAAATTTGGAATAGTTTTAGAATATAGTTGCCCAACTTAATTGCACATGAAATAATTTTGAAAAAATTATGATTATTAATGTAAAGGGGGCCAAAATAGGGGGGTCAAATTTCAAATTGTCGCTACTAGGTCGAGTGGGGTATCTTATGAAAGAGCTATACTTGTAAATTCTAAAATGTATTTTTGTATTTTTTTACGTCTCTTAGTTTTCAAGCTATGATGAAAAAAACCGGCCAAGTGCGAGTCGGACTCGCGCACTGAGGGTTCCGTACCACCACATAATCATAATTGTATTAGTTGAAATTTCAGTAAGTTAATGTGCTAGATTTTTTGAGTCTGACACACGCTTGACCAAATTTTATTATTTGTTGTTATTTTACAGCTTATGAACTATAAACATACCAATTTTCAAGTTTGTAAGTGTTCTCGTTTTTAAAATAGAACTAAAACAAAAATTGCCTCCGCGACCATCCAACTTGACCCCTCTCTTATATGAATGTTTTTGAAACGGGAGCTCACCACAATTGGTTACCATTAGTTGTGAGTAAAGTTGTAATATTTAATGATTTCAGACTTTTCCCTTTATTTGTACTGTGAGACCTAGCTTCTTGGCAAATTTCATAATTTTAGGTCAACGGGAAGTACCCTGTAGGTTTTCCTTTTTTGCATAAATGTATGGAGAAGAGGACATAAAAAGCCATATCTTTTGATTGCGTCGTTGTAAAAAATATTAATTTTCAGATCTTGTGTGGTTCATCGACCTTAACATATGGTATTAATTTCAACCTGATACCTCTACCCGTTCGTGAGATAAAGGGTCTTGACAGACAGACGGACAACAAAGTGATCCTATAAGGGTTCCGTTTTTTTATTTTGAGGTACGGAACCCTAAAAATGACAAAAAAAAGTACCATTTATTTCCGAAGTTTGTAAAAGGAAAAATCTGAATTAATTACAGTTGAGAGAAGTTTATGTAAACATTACAGAAAAAATAAAACGATCTTTCTAAGTTGCACAGTTTTTTAGAAATCTGCAAATAACCCTTACAAACAAATTTAGTTTTGTCGTCTTAAAATGGACTTTATTGCTTCCAAAAATACAAAAAGTATATCGGAACCCTCGGCGCGCGAGTCCGACTCGCACTTGACCGGTTTTTTTTTAGTTGTGCAATAAAGAATATATAGTATGGACACTATGGACCTTCGTTCGTGTGCTATTTATTATAGAGCTGTGACGGGATTTATTGGGAAAATTTGCTCAGTTTCATTCTAGAATCACCCCCATTATTGGTGATAAAAACCACTTTGCCATTTCTGGTGATGGAACCTTTTTCCTTTTCAGACAACTGTTCGAGGTTTTTCAGTCCCTTCCGACGTTATCGCTGGAGAAAATGAACATCGTGACCAAGAACGCGATCAACATTTGCACCTGTGTGTATTTCACCCTAGGCCTGTTTGGATATATTGCCTTCAGCTCACATACCATATCTGGTAAGCATAAAATATGGGTTGCACCACAGAGCAGAAACAAAAAGAAAAACAGAAAGTGATATATCTGTACTTTCTGTTGAAATGTTACTGATTTTTTTTTTGTACATTTTGTGGTATGTGGTGAAATAAATGTTTTCTATTCTATATTTTTATGTAATTTTTGTATGAACTCAAACTTAAAGCTTCTCGTACAAAAGCCAGTAGTAAAAATTATAAATAGTATCCCGCCTCTTACCGTTACTTCTCTGTGGGTCGCACCATCTTAATTTACCATTGCCAGATATAGGCGTCTTGCTCTCTATAGGGTGGAGAGAGTAAGAGGCGTGTTTAAGTTGGAAAGTGCACTCCACCCTGAGTAAAGTAAAAAAATCGTTTACTCGCTAACACGATAGCCAGCTACAAAAATTTTGTTAACTCAAATTATTGTCCAACATCTTTCTATCGTCTCTTTTACAGATAAGACTATCTTTGTTTATGTTCTTTAATATTGTTTTCCTTTGTTTTTATTCAAAACATGCTAAATTTGGAATTAGCATGTTCCAAAATAATGGCCTTCCCCTTCCAAATTGTCCATTCTCCCTCGCCTTGTCTCTTTCGTTAGTCTTTTATTAAGCTTTGAACCGTTATTTGAAGCCTAAATATTTGAGAGTAGCGTACTTGACTTCCTGTAGCGAGTCGGTCATGTTACGAGTACTACCATTTTTCCCCTCTACGTATGACGTCACTTCCTGTGCACCAGAGTGGGGGCGCTGACTTCGGAGCTGATTCGAGCGCCCTTGCCTCATTGGCGACTTGCTAGTCGTAGCGATCGGTTGCATTGCAAGTAAGTACCAACTTTGTGCTTACAAGCAAAAATCTTTTCCTTTTTAGTGCAAAATTTAAATAAATTTTTGTTTAATTTTTATATCGAAGTAAAATAACGGTGTTACCGTTCGATTTTTTCTTTCTTTTTGTAATATTTTTGTTATTTCCAGAATTTCATGGAAAATACAGAGTCTGGTGATTCAGATTCTTCCTCTGGATCCGACTCTGACACGAGTACTACTACCAGCATGTCGGATACCCCGACTTTACCGAATGCCGCATCACCGCCGCCGCCACGAGCCGCGGAGCAGGTGCCGCCGCCGCGACCGCGTGCAGTGGAGCCGGTAGCGCCGCCAGCGCCTGACCCGCAGGACGACGAGCCGGTTCGAGAAGTTTCTTCTCGGCCAAAGAAAAGGTCGTTAATGGCTGATCCGCATCAGAAAAGTAAACGCTGTCGTCAGCAAATAGAGGAGGCTATCGGTATTTTAGCTGAGCAAGTAAGTGGGATTAAAAACTTCTTGAGTAGCATGGCTTTTCAACCTACTGCCCATTCTAGTCCCCATGGGCCGGATTATGAAAAATTTAACGACGCAATGTCAGAAATAAGTGCAAATGTGAGTAGGGAGCTTTATGAGGAAGGTCGAGAAAAAATTTCCGATCAAAATCCGCCCGAAAATTCGGTTTGTTTTGATTTAGATCTACCCTTAAATACAGTGTTGAAAGAGCCAACTATGCCCAAATCGTCTTCTAAACACCTTGAACTGCTAAATAGTATGCAACACTTCAATACTGAAGAATGGGACAGTGTTCGTTATGCAGAGGTCCAAAAATTATATTGCTCCTCCCCGGGGTTTACTTACTTAGACACGAATGACGAGTTACGGCCTTACGACAAGTATAACTCGATTGCACTCACTGAACGAGGATTTGCTGCTATTACGCAGGTAGTTATAAAGCAAAACGAAGCCGTTCAGAGCGGTTTTAAAGATTTGATTGAATGGGTAGGTTCTGTTAAACAAGTGAACCCTAGGTCATTACAACAAAAGATTCAACAAGTTTTTGTGCAGGGTAGCTTTCAAAAGATTAGTAGTGATATTTTGCAGCTAGCTTGTGGCCATAGGGCCGAAATGATTCAACAAAGGCGTGATAGTCTTTTAAGGTCCGTCAAAGATAGTTTTTTGAAAGCTAGCCTTCGCAAAATACCCCCTTCTGGCGAGAACTTGTTTCAAAAAGAAGCTTTTTCCTCTGCTATTGAAAAATCAGGCGGTATATCCAAAATATGTTGGCCGCTCCGTGCGCCTACACAAAATAAAGCTGCTGCCCTGGCACAGCCCCTACAGCAGACTCAGGCCCTGCCTAGTTTTGCTCCTACTTATAATAAGCCACCTAATTTTCCGGCGTACACTTATCCGGATTTCATGAGCAAACCACCCGCACAATTTTTCCCAAATGTAAACAATGCTTTTCAAAATCACGGGCGCGACTACCCTCATCGGCCAGGGCAAAGATCAACAGCTCAACATCCAAGGTCCTCTCGTCAGAGACCCAGTCGTTCGTTTCATAACGATGCGTACCAGAGTACCAACAAGGGACAGAGCCGAACCTCCGGTCAATCTAATGCTCCACGAGGACAACCGAGAAGAAAATATTGACTCGAGCACTTTTCTGGCGGGCCAACTAATAAACTTTGTGAGTCGTTGGGAAGACTTACAGGCTCCAACCACCCTCATAAACATAATAAAAAACTTTCGGATTCCCTTTTTAGCAAGGCCACCGTTGGCTATTCCAAATTTGGCGAATCATCGCATAAAAACACCTGTATCAGTAGAGATGGACAAAGTTATTCGTCAAATGTTGATAATGAAGGTGTTGGAGCCTGCAGATCCCAGCCCGAGTTTTGTTTCTCAAATGTTTTTGATTCCCAAAAAAGACGGAAATGCACGACCGATTTTCAATTTAAAAAATCTAAACAAGTTTGTATGTGTTCAAAAGTTTCGCCTCATAAATGCACACAAAATTTCAAGCTTTTTACAACCCCAATACTGGTTAATCAAAATAGACTTGTCGAATGCTTATTTTCATCTGGCAGTAGCCAAAGCTCACCGCTGTTTCCTTCGAGTAATTTACGATCAGAAGCTTTATCAAATGACGTGTTTGCCATTCGGCCTGGCTTGCGCACCAAAAGTTTTCGCATCACTAACAAATTGGGTCGCTCAAATTCTCCGAGAAAAGGGCTTTCGTATCGCAGTTTATTTAGACGATTATTTACTCGTCCACCAAGACCCTCAAATTCTGATCAAGCAGGCTCAGGAAACAATCAGAAGCTTAGAGTACCTAGGGTGGCAAGTGAATTATGCCAAGTCGGAACTTGTTCCACACAAGGCCCTTCAGTATCTGGGAATCGTCTGGAATCCTCACACAAACGAAAAGTATCTGCCTCGCCAGAAAAGTCTGGAGATAAGAAAAAGAGTTGCAGGCCTTCTAAAAAGAAAAAAGGCCAACCTTCGCGAAATTCAAAGTATAGTAGGAATGGTCAATTTCGCGAGCTTTCCTGTACAAAGAGGGCGTTTGAATCATCGAGCCCTTCTCAAGCATTGTCAACAACTATTGCTGAAGGATCCCCGTCACAAATATCCTATACCAAAATTAGCAATCAAAGAGTTAATATGGTGGAGTATCAATGTCAAGAACAGCTCGCTGATTCATTTCCCTCCGGCCTCCAACTACTTAGTAACAGACGCGTCAGGTGTGGCTTGGGGAGCCCAACTGAACAGTGTCAGTCTATCGGGTCGATGGACCCTGGAAGAAGCTCAGCTCCACTCCAACATTCGCGAGATGTTGGCAATTTGGTATGTCCTCAAGGATTATGCCCGTCTCCTGCAAGACTCCTCTCTGATGATACAGAGCGACAACAGGACAGTTGTTGCATACTTAAAGAACGAAGGAGGGATGAAATCAGCTCTCCTCATGAATTTGACCTATCAAATTCTCTCAATACTAGACCGGTTTCGAATCCATTTAGAGATATATCACCTACCCGGACGTTACAACTCCGAAGCAGATCGCCTATCCCGTCTCGCTTGTCCCCCACAGTGGCACCTCTTACCGCAAGCCACAAATCTGATCTTCTCGAAGTTAGGCACGCCAGTGATAGATCTTTTTGCGTCGGCCGTGGCTCACGTAGTCCCAGTTTACGGAACGCTAGACCTGACGGACCAGCAAGCCCATCTGTACGATGCTTTCAGTCACCGGTGGGACTATCCCCTGGCATGGGTGTTCCCTCCGCCATTCCTTATTCCCCGTGTCTTACAACATCTCAATACTGCGACGGGAATTTACCTAGTGGTCGCACCGCGGTGGATGGAAGTTTTTTGGCGGTCAGATCTAAAGAGTCGAGCTCTGGGGCCCCCGTTCACAGTCCGCAATCTAGACCAGGTACTAGTCGATGCAACGACAGGCCACCCGCCTCCAATGATTGCAGAGATGACCCTGGAGGTTTGGAAATGTGGGGGTGGACGGAGAGTCTAGCAGGTTGGACGGAAGACCAAAAAAGATTGTTACAAAAGAGTTGGCGCGAATCCTCTTTAAAAACTTATAGACCGGCATGGAAGCGTTGGTGTCAATGGGCTCATCAAAATGATATTGATTATTCGCGTCCTAAGGGGGCTGATCTTGCAAAATTTTTAATTGATTTACATCAAAAACATGGCTTAGCCTACAGCACGATTCAGGTACATAAATCGGCAATTTCTACGCTATGTGATCCTGATCTAGATAACCGGCTTAGTTCCCACTTGCTGGTGCGTCAGGCATTGAAGTCTATCAGTATGTCTAGTGTGAAACCTAGGAAAGCCCCCATTTGGGACACAAATGTTTTTGATTAATTGGTTAAAGTCTAACATGCCTAATTCTGACAATTTACATGAAAGTTCGGCTCGAGCTGTTATTTTGCTTCTCCTGTGCTCAGGACGCCGGGTGCACGATTTGACACTTTTAGCTATCGGATGTGATCATTGTTCTATAACTCAAAATTCGATTATTTTTTGGCCTAAGTATGGTTCTAAAACTGATTCAGTTTGTAGGCGGCAGTCAGGTTGGGAAATTCTCGAAAATAAAGACCATTCAACTTTAGATCCTTTATTTTGGATAAAAAGAGTGATTACATTATCACAATCAAGACGAGAGATCTGTAATTTAGATAACTTATTCTTAACTTGTACTGGCGTCCCCAAAGCAGCATCTCGTACCAACATTGGTGGTTGGGTGAAAAACGTTCTGCAACGGGCCGGCATCAAGGCAAGCCCTGGCAGCGTAAGATCCGCTGTTGCCTCGAAGAGCTGGGTAGAAAACTGTCCAATCGATGATATACTGGCAAAGGGTAACTGGCGTTCTGAAAATACATTCCTTAAATTTTATTGTCGTGAAATCGTTAAGAATCCAGCCGCTCAATCTGCATCTGATTCAATTTCTAATCTTTTCGCACCTGTAAACGAATTATAATATTTTCATTTTATGATAAATGTGTATTAAGATTATAATAAATTACCTAGCCGTACAATTCTACCAATGTTTATATAATTATTGATTATTGTTGATTTTTGCACTGACCTGTGTTTTCAAAATATATATTCTGGTAAAAACCATGTTGTATTGTTTAATTTACTGGTGTATACCTGATATAAATCCTTTTTATGTTCCCTTCACCTATCACTTGTCCTGTCCACCAGGCGATAACAAACACGTTTCAAATATTTAGGCTTCAAATAACGGTTCAAAGCTTAATAGCAGCGTTTTACCTACCATTAAAACGCTTATTAAGCGATAACCTTATTTGAAGCCTAAGGTCTATCTCTGCCTGGTCAAAACCATAAATATTTGAGTGCCAATGAGGCAAGGGCGCTCGAATCAGCTCCGAAGTCAGCGCCCCCACTCTGGTGCACAGGAAGTGACGTCATACGTAGAGGGGAAAAATGGTAGTACTCGTAACATGACCGACTCGCTACAGGAAGTCAAGTACGCTACTCTCAAATATTTAGGCTTCAAATAAGGTTATCGCTTAATAAGCGTTTTAATGGTAGGTAAAACGCTGCTATTATTGTCAATTGGCATGCTCATGGCCTAGATCTAGCTCTGAGGGCAGAGATGAGGTCGACGATGGAACGAGCTTGCCCAGTTCATTCATTCTCTACATGACGAAACTATATCAATCCTTTCTCAATTTTAATCACTACAGTCGAAATAATGTAACTCGATTCGATTGACGTTAGTTTGACAGAAGGTCGGAGCGACGCGAACGAGCCTGTCCAGATGAGGAGTTTTACGCGCGAGTCGACTCGCGCCTAGACACTCGCGCGTTCCCGAGATAGTAGAGCTACAATATTCCGTCCAGATGATGCGGCGCGTTTCCTCACTCGCGCGTAAAACGCCTCATCTGGACAGGCTCTTAGTCATCGAAGCGACATAATCACGTGTCGCTCTTTCTAGCACTCACGCATAACGCTGTCCTGCTATCATTTCAATCAAGCTCGTCATTTCAACTTCGTTTAAAATATCGATATGTTTTTTGTCTACAGGTAACATCCTAATGTCCCTGTCTCCGACTATGGCGAGTGACGTCATCAAGCTGGGGTTCGTGATGTCCCTAGCCTTCAGTTTCCCGCTGATCATATTCCCGTGCAGAGCAAGTCTCTACTCCTTCTTGTACAGGAAGGTAAGAAAGTTGTCGTTATTTATAAGAGTTTTCATTTAGGTTAGTTGTTAGTCTAAGGATAGAGTACCTGGGCGACAAGTAACGCAGTAAATTTTTTGTTATTTTCTTAAAATATAGATTCCCTTGCGGCAAATGGAACATAGTCAGCCTATTAAAGAACTAGCTTTCCGCCTGCGGTTTCACCTGCATTAAATGCGTTTTCCCGTGGGAATGAAGTGTTTTCCCGCGGTAAAAAGTAGCCTATGTGCTATTCCAGGACCTAACCTATATATGTGCCAAGTTTCATCAAAATCCATTCTGTAGTTTTTACGTGAAAGAGTAACTAACATCTATCCACATCATCTTTTATAATGCGCACGGCTAAAGAGTGGAATTCTCTGCCTGCGTCTGTGTTCCCGAGTTCATATAACCCGAATCTATTCAAGTCGCGAGTGAATAGGCTTCAATAAAAAAAATATCCATCCATACTTACAAACTTTCGCGTTTATAATATTAGTAGGATAGGATTAAAAATAAAAACTGTCACCTCGCTTAGTGACATAATAGCATTTTTTTTTATTCTGTGATAGGCTACGACTAAATTCCATTCTGCCGATCGGGAATCAGTATTTAACGAAAGTAAAAAGAAATGTTTACTGCGTTGTTTTTGTTCGAGAAAATTATATATCTCTGATTATAGACCAAGTTTCAAGGTTCCTCACATTTGAGTTTCTGTAACGAATTCAATACAATATCTTTTTTGTTTTAGGCCCACCCAGCCCATCACGATCACATAATCAACCACTCGATCCCAGAAACAACATTCCGTTGCATGACAGTGGCTATAGTCGCCGTGGCTCTCTTCATATCCCTACTGATCCCCAACATAGAGCTAGTGTTGGGGCTGGTAGGGTCCACTATAGGCGTGTTGATATGTGTCGTGTTTCCTGCGGCTTGCTTCGTTAATGTCACCTTCAAGAACACCAATGAACGAGTGTTGGCCAAGGTTGGTATTTTTAATTTTACTTAGATTGTCCACGGGAGGGAAATGCTTTCTTCCTAAGATGATTCCTGCGATATTGGAACGGTCACGGCCGGGCCTTTGACGGTGACAATGACAACAAATGTGATATTAAAACGTATACATGTTTTCCCGAGGCAAAAAAGAATCAGTTCTTGTGGTAGCGGAGCTGTTAGTCTAGGCAACGAAAATATAGAATTTTTTTTTTGGAAATTTTTAATTTACGTTTAATTCATGATTCTTTATCATCTTGTCAAATAAAATCTGCCTGAGAAATTTATGTTGGGGTAACTGCTTCGTTGCCTACACTATGTGTGGGAGGTGTTTTGACGTCCTTACAGTGACTGACAAAGTAAAAAAAAACCGGCCAAGTGCGAGTCGGACTCGCGCACCGAGGGTTCCGTACCACCACATAATCATAATTGTATTAGTTCAAATTTCAGTAAGTTAATGTGCTAGATTTTTTGAGTCCGACACGCGCTTGGCCAAATTTTATTATTTGTTGTTATTTTATAGCTTATGCACTATAAACATACCAATTTTCAAGTTTGAAAGTGTTACCGTTTTAAAAATAGAACTAAAACAAAAATCGCCTCGACCATCCAACTTGACCACTCTCTTATATGAATGTTCTTGAAACGGGAGCTCACCACAATTGGTTACCATTAGTTGTGAGAAAAGTTGTAATATTTAATGATTTCAGACTTTTCCCTTTATTTGTACTGTGAGACCTAGCTTCTTGCCAAATTTCATAATTTTAGGTCAACGGGAAGTACCCTATAGGTTTTGCTTTAGTGCATAAATGTATGGAGACGAGGACATAAAATTCCATATCTTTTGAGTGCGTCGTTGTAAAAAATTGAAATTTTCAGATCTTGTGTGGTTCATGGACCCTAATATATGGTATTAATTTCAACCTGATACCTATACCCGTTCGTGAGATAAAGGGTCTTGACAGACAGACAGACAGACAGACGGACAACAAAGTGATCCTATAAGGGTTCCGTTTTTTTCTTTTGTGGTACGGAAACCTAAAAACCGCAATAATTACAATGATAGATATTACAAACAAGTTCCAGAGTTCAGTTACTTGGGTGAAACTAACAACCAAGAGGTTTTGCCTCACGTATAGTGAGTGTAAAAAAGTCGCTTGAGGATAGGACAGTTCAGTCGTAAGAGCGTCGGCACATTACACAGACGGCTGTAGGTACAAGCCCAGCTCGCGTATAATTGTTCGATTCCTGTTTATCTATTGAAGTGATATATTTAATTTTTATTCCAGGGAATCCTAATCCTGGGTCTGGTGATAATGGTCCTGGGTACATACGCTAACCTCCAGGCTGCGGACACCAATACTAGCAAATATGATGACAAGATTACGCCGGAGAGAATCGATAAGATCGTTGAGGACTTCTTCCAACACCATCAGCAGGGTAAGTATCACACAGATAACCCCAAATTAAGTTACGTTAACACGTACACTTTTACACCCATACTCGAAAAAAAATGTTCAAACTTGTCATAACCCGGATCCTTTGATTTAGACAACTGTAACACTCTTACTACCACTGCGCTGCATAGACTGTTTGTATTTAATTTCTAAGTTTCAACTTATTTAATAGTTTTGAAACTTTTGAAAATATTACTCTGAACTTAAAACTAAACAACATATCCGTTGAATGTTTCTTGTTTTAAATTTACAGACATCAAGACAGTTGAGAAAGACGAACCATTGCGTAAAGAAGTAGTTAAGATAGAAATAGCGAAAGACTCAGCAGTTCAACCACCGAATCCCATACCACCCGTTTCAGTAGAGAAAAAGGTAACCGACGACACCAAACCCGAAGAGAAACTCAAAATACAACCAGTCGAGAAACTAGTCCCATTACCAGAAAACATCGTTGATAAAAAATCCGAAACTCATCCAAAAGATCTACATACAAAACTAAACGACATCAAACCAGTGAACGGCGAAAAGAAACAGGCTGAAGATGACGTACAAGCACCTAAAGAAAATATCAAACCACAAACGAATAAAGACAAAACCCAGGAAAAAATCGACATAATTAAACAAGAGAAGCTTATAGAAACAATAAAACAGCACGGAGAAGAACAGAAAGAATTGATTAAAGAACAAAAAGAGCTTTTAGGTGAACTTATGAAAGCTAAGAAGGAACTCCAGCAAAACAAAAAAGAGAAAGAAACAGTTGAAGCCAAAAAAATTGCCGTCGAAAGCATCCAAAAAATAGCTGATATGGCTATAAAAAGCATTAGTGGCGTTACTGAAAAGCCGGGTGTAGAGACTGACGTCAAGAATGAACCCTTAGAAAAGATAGCCAACAAGGCCGTTGAGGAAATCGCCAAGAAAGCAGTAGAAGCTATTGTAGAAATTGAAGAACAGAAACCGTCAAACAAAGTTGTTGATACGGGTAAAGAATTTAATAATAACGATATAAATCCTAACCCAGTCCAGAATGGCCAACTTAATGTGAGCAATATCTCACTACCAAGCGTTAGCAATTTCGCTCCCATCAACCCACCAGCTGTGAATCAAAATTCAGCAAATTTTAACCCAGAGAAATCAGTAAACCCTCAAGATAATGGACAAATAAATAATATTCCACAAGAAAATGTGCCTATTGTTAATCAGATAGTACAAAACGCTAAAAGTAATTCTTATAATCCTACACCCGTTGAAAATGCAAACATACCTTTACAAAACGGTCAACAGGGTGTAAATGGTCTAGAAAAACAGTTTAACCAACAACCAAGCCAAGAAAATAATAATCTGCAACAACAGAATCAATTAAATCAGCAACAAAACCAGCTGAATCAACAACAGAATCAATTGAATCAGCAACAGAATCAGTTAAATCAACAACAGGACCATTTGAATCAACAACAGAAACCAGTTGAGCAACATCTCAGTCAACAACAAAAACGTGATGTGGATAATGAGATAAATCAACAAATTCAAAATGTTCAAAGGATTCAAAATAACCAACCAGTCCAAAACTTAAATGAAAATCACGGTGTCAAAGCTCATTCTCATTCACCCGATGAACCGCAATCATATAAACAAGGTGAAGATGCACAAAAACTGAACGAAAATGTCAAAAATGCTGCTCATAACGTACCCATACCTATAGCTATGAATTCTAACTCTATAAATAATAAAAATATTGCAGATAAAGTAAATATTTACAAAGACACACAATACGGTGTTAATATAGTACAAAATGAGAATAACGGTGCTAAAAACAATCCTAAGATAGAATCGAATGCAGTCCCTATACGGCAGAAGAGAGAGATTCTTGACTGCTCGGAAATAATATCACTAAAACCAGAGGACAAAGAAATTTGCGAATTGATAAGACACAATGAAATAGACAACAATAATAATAAAATAGACAAAAAATCTGAGGAAGTTCTATCAAAAGTTGACTTAGCTGAAGTAGGATTAAAGCAATTACCCATGGAAATTCTAGTAGGACATAATAGTAGAACACTAAAAAGTATTAATCATATTAAAAAGAAAAGGTGAGATTGAAACTTAGGTTTAAAAATAAGTAATAGTGAGATTATGTATTAATTTAACAAACATTGAATGAAATAAAATACATTTTAGCCCAAAATAACAAAAAAAATCCAAAATTTTAAGGGATAATGACGTATAATAATTAGAATTAGGTTGTTCCGTTCAATTACTGTTTGAGACGTATTTATATGCATTTATTGTTATTTATTTAACTGTATATTTGAATTTGAAAAATAATTGTTATTTATTTAGAGTACTAGTATGCAGGATTTTTTTGTAAAAGGTGGCTTTTCCCCACTTATACTTAAATTGAGGGACTTTCATCCATCCCAAAAATACATTTCAAATTGGCTCGCATTACTTTTTGAAAGTAAGTGGACGCATTCAATAAGAAAACATGACGCCCATGAACTTTATATAAACTCCGATCAACGCCCATAAATTCCGATTGACGCCCATAAATTCCGATTGACGCCCATAAATTCCGATTGACGCCCATAAATTCCGATCAGCGCCCATAAACTTCGATTGGCGCCCATAAACTCCGATCGACGCCTATAAATTCCGATCGGCGCCCATAAACACCAATCAGCCGGCGCGGCGCCCATAGACTCCGATCGGCGCCCACAAAAAGTCATCGACGATGGCTGGATTGACTAACACGTATGAAGAATGCGGCGCGCGCATAGGCGTCGACAATATGCTTCCTTACTGAATGCGGCCTTTTTGGAATATTATATGAGAGACCTTGTTTTTGTTTGTGCTGAGGTACTAAGTGTATGCATGTTACTTTTCGTATGCTCCTTTTATCCATGTAAGATAGTGAGATTGGCTGAAATGTACCATCTATCTTGAGCAATAACAAAAATCATCTCACTCTCGCAAATGTAAGAAGCGTGTATTCGGTTATCGTTAAAGTTAGATAGTGCAATTCAGCCTTAGATTTTGTCTTTGTTTAAATAGTAACAGTAAACACTAAAATTGTGATCTCAAGTGTAAGATTTTCGAAAATATAATACTAATTGTGTCTTATTATATTAACCAATGTGTGGTGTTTTAAACAATGACTGAATATTGATTAATAAAGTATTTTCCTAACTTCTAAATATTTGTTTTGACCAAGTTCTCCCGGATTATCAACACCACTAAAGTCTAAATAATGTATACTACTCAAAACAAAATAAGGGCCAGCAGGTTTTTTTGATATATCTTTAAAATGATTAATGTATATTTTATGTACGTTATATTTAGCTTATTTTATTGTTTACAATTTAAGCTAATAAATGTTTTAAATAATGCTCAATGGAAATTTTTTATCGAACTTTAATTGAAAAATTACAATTAAAGACATACCAAAAAAACCTGCTGGCCCTTATTTTGTTTTGAGTAGTATAGCTTGATTTTCAGACAGCAGTGTGAGAGCAGGACAGAGCGATGCGAAGATATTGGAGAGACACTAATGTCAGTCCAAATTGACCAAAAGCGTGCTCTAAAGCACTCGCTCGTTCACCGCCTTACGTCATTGATGACGTCATCGTTTCTGCTATCAGTGCTTTAGTCAAATAGGTGGAGCAGTGAAAGCGCTAATGTCAAAATCGATTTGACACATATAAAATCCCACACATTTGCAACCTTCTGAAGTTTTGATTTTAATGAGTTTGTCTTTAATGGAAATGAGAGTGGATTTGGCGCACTTTTTCAGGGATTAGCTTAGGCTTTGTTAAAGAAAATAAAAACAAAACTGAAATTTTGACAGATGAACACGTGAGCGCGCTTAAATCCATTCCAAATTGACTAGTCAGAACAACTTTCCCAAAGAAACATTTCTGGAAAAAGAAAATAACTTTTGACCTCTCCATCTGGTCGAACAGTTTGTATGGAGAGGTGATTTTTTTTTTCATTTTCCAAAAATGTTTCTTTGGGAATGTTGTTCAGTTTCGTTGACTGAGCATGCCCTTTCAGTTTTCAGTGCATCGTCCCTTACAGCCTGTATAGAAGCGACCATAGCCATTGTTAGCATCGCGGGAGACTGCAGGCATAACGGGTATCAAAAGGGTGCTTTCTAATTAACAGCGAATATTTGAGTATGTAACTCGCACCACAAAACAGAAAACAGCTTGTATAGGAGCGACCATAATAGGCGCCATTGTTAGCATCGTGGGAGACTGCAGGTATAACATGGGTATCAAAAGGGTGCTTTCTAATTAACAGCGAATATTTGAGTATGTTACTCGCACCACAAAACAAAAACACTCAAAGAAACATCGTTGCAACAAAACGAAAGCTATTGGCGTCTTACCGTACAAAACAGTATCTCGGCGGCGCGAAGAATGTATGGAGTCCAAATAAAAACATCTTGTTTTCGACCTGCGTTTCGCCGTTTATCCACCGCGCCGCCACCAAGACGATACCGATAAAAAAGAACAATCGGCGTTGACACTGAGGTACACGCGGCGCTGACGCTGAGGTACACGCGGCGCTGACACTGAGGTACACGCGGCGCTGACACTGAGGTACACGCGGCGCTGACACTGAGGTACACGCGGCGCTGACGCTGAGGTACACGCGGCGCTGACACTGAGGTACACGCGGCGCTGACACTGAGGTACACGCGGCGCTGACGCTGAGGTACACGCGGCGCTGACACTGAGGTACACGCGGCGCTGACACTGAGGTACACGCGGCGCTGACACTGAGGTACACGCGGCGCTGACACTGAGGTACACGCGGCGCTGACACTGAGGTACACGCGGCGCTGACACTGAGGTACACGCGGCGCTGACACTGAGGTACACGCGGCGCTGACACTGAGGTACACGCGGCGCTGACACTGAGGTACACGCGGCCGCTCGTTGGTGGAAACACTTGACCTTAAGCGGGTCTCTAGTTTAGGGCGTTTCTAGCGTAGCGCTAGCTCAGGTAATACTGGTTTCGTTTCTACGTGCTTGCTGATGTGCGTACTACGAGCAAGTAAAAAGTACTGTTTTTGCTCGCAAATTTTTCCGATACAAATACAAATAATACAAATACAAAACTGGGTACTGTCGCTGGTCAGTGGAACGTTACTCAGTTTTATGGTCCATTATATGGCATTTACAATAAGTCCGGGTAACACAAGTTTGCGAAATGCTATGGTCACCGTTATAATTTTTGTCAAAGTTAACTTTAATTTTAACCATTACCGAGCCTACGGTTCAACAATTTCAGCACAGCACTCTATTTAACCCTGAAGTACATGAAATCTCCCCTATGAAACTGAAAAACAATATATCCCATAGAGCAGGTCGATATTCTAAAAAAAAACATCTTCCCACACAAACTGTATCAGCTGAGTAGGCAATTATTTTCCTATTTCGATTTGTTTAGACGGTCAGATTTACATCTGTTAGACAATTGAACTAAAAACTCAACGTATTTAACACCACGCCGACATAAGTGGCCCGTTGTTGGTGTGGTTGGTAGAGATTCTGCCTTTCCGCGGGTTCGATCCGCGTCGAGAAACATTTGTGTGATGAACATCGTCTTACTACAAAAAAGTTAGACATCTGTTGAACACTTGATTAAAAAAATCGTACCAAATAACTATGTCTATGTCATTGATGCGCAGAAGTCAAAAATGACTTATTTTCTTATGACTTGACTTCTGCCATCAACTGACATAACCAGTTATTTTGTGCGCATTTTTTTAATTAAGTGTTCAACCGATGTTTAACTTTTTTGTGGTAAGACCCGAACCGTCGTACTACAAAAAAGTTAGACATTTGTTGAACACTTGATTAAAAAAATGGTACCAAATAACGCTGTCATGCGCAGAAGTCAAAAATGACTTATTTTCTTATGACTTGACTTCTGCGCATCAACTGACATAGACAGCGTTATTTGGTGCGATTTTTTTAATCAAGTGTTCAACAGATGTCTAACTTTTTTGTAGTAAGACGGGAAGTGTTTGTTCTGTGTCTGGGTGGTAGGTATCTATTTATGTATGCATATCAGTCTGTGCTACCAATAGTGCTGGGCCCTGAGTTAAGATGCTATCTAAAATCGCAAACGCTAGTAGAATAGAATGAAATGTACGGGAATGACATTAGCGATCGAAATGTTGCGTGACAGCTAATGTCAATTCCATACATTTTTATTCTATTCTATAGCGTTTGCGATTGTAGAAAGCCACTTGACTCAGGGCCCAGGCTTTGCCTAGTTTGGGATCAGATGACTTTGTGTGAAATGGCACGCAATATTTATTATATATTTATTAGTAAAAAAGCCGTCAAGTTGCAATTTTTATAATCTTTTTTAGATAAGTGCAAAAAATTAACAAACAAAACTAATTACTCCACAGATACTCGTACGTTCACTACAAAACATATTTCACTTTTTCTTAGCACTGGTATCATCATCGGTTTCTTCAACAGCAGACAACTTTTTGGATCTGAAACAAAATTGGAAGATATTAAAATTCAACTTTCTTTATGCCTTGGTAGTGCCAAGCCGTTGGTTTGGGGTGCGCAGGGTTAACACAGTGGCGTGCATAGAGGTTTTAGACAAAGTATGCACCCGTGTGGTTCCGGCAGTCCCGTGTAGTTCCGGTCGTACCAACCAACCCATCTCTACCCGTGGGTGTCGTAAGAGGCGAACCGGGGGACGTAATATCTTACATACTGCGGTTACCAACATCACGATCGCCAGCCGCAACGCTTACAAGCGTGCTATGGTAAATCCCCTCTAAAGTACCACACGTTTTGTTTAGAGTTCTGGAGGGAGCTACCCTGCCTTGCAGTGGACGTTTTACGGGATGATATGATGCACTAAATAAACTTACCAATTTCAGCATTATGTTTGTGGTTATATAGGGTGACTTTTAATTAGTTCTTGATAGCAAAACATATGAATTTACTCATGATACTGAACAACTTTTCCTAGGTCGAAATACGAAAAACCAAACTTGACCTCCCATACAAAATGCGCTATCAGCTGATGCAGTTTCTATGGGAGGTCAAAACTTGATTTTCGTTTTTCGACCTATGTTCCTTGGTGAAAGTTGTTCAGTATCATGAGTACATTCATACCTTATTCTATCAAGAACTAATTAAAAGTCACCCTATATACCTCCGTTAAAGTGTTACCGTAACAACATGGTGAATAGATCTTTATGGACGATTATTAAGACAGCGATCTTTACAAAGTTAATGAGTTGTTATGCGTCTGATTATTTATGTTTACAAATAAAGTCTTACAAAAGAAATAAAGATAGAGAGAGCATAAAGAGATATTTGCTTAGCAGTGGGACATTTTTTTATGCCAGAAGACCACTTAAGTGCGATTGGGCAGACATGTCTGTTGAATGTAGGCAACGAATGTCACCCATTGGATATCTCATGAAGGATTCAGGCGTCGAGGTAGACCAAGAAAGCCATGGCGTAACGATCTTTATGCCAAAACTTATATATACGTGGTTCCTTGTTCAGTGTTTATGGCTTCCTAAAGAATTATGAAGAGGTTACAGGAGATAGTACGTCGTGATCGTTCGTGGTTACACGCGGTGCTTTTGTTTGTATTTGTCCTACTATCAAAGGTTGCCATTAAAAGATCGCTTGTAGCGATAAGGCCGTTTTTGCTCTCATTAGATTTAAAGTTTTCTGTACAACTTGTTCTTTATAATCTACATTGTATCTATAAAGGGTGTAAAAGACATGTTTCCGAAAACGGAAAGGACATGATCAGTCAACGCAACTGAACAACTTTCAGAGAAAAAAACTTTCAGGAAATGAAAATAAAATCAGCTTCTTTATAAAAACTGCCCAATCAAGTTTACTATTTGGTATGGAGAGACCGATTTTTATTTTCATTTCCTGAAAGCTTTATGCACTGAAAGTTGTTCAGTTACGTTGACTGATGGATGTCCTTTCAGTTTTCGGAAAACTGTTCCTTACACCCTGTATATCGTGACCGTGGGGAAACCTTTGTCAATGGTAGGCTATTTAAAAATAAACCGTCAGTAGCGAGGGATATTGGCGCCACTTTGTTATTTAATTTCATTTATTAAGGTCAAAGATTTCGGACCTCCTTGCTTCTTATTTTTCTGTGATTAAGGTACACCAGCAGAGCACATATCAAATATTACATAAAAACTTATTCTAAAAAGTACTGATAAGTGTTCCATTATAGGTGACACAACATTTGCAAAAGTATACAGATAAGTAAGAAATAACAACTAATATATACACGTTGAATACTAAATACTAAACATAATTATTAAATTAAATGTTCATTAAATTAGATAATCGATAAGGTGATTCCAGATAGATAGATATATTAATGATTAAGAGTAATATGCTCGTAGTTGTTGTTTGAAACGAGCCGTGGAGTCATAGAACACGTCGATGTCAGGGATTTTAGCGCATAGCGAATTATACGATTGGCACATTCGTGCAACGGGAGAATGGCAACCAACATTCGTTCTACTGCTTGGTCCACGTAAGACGCGGACCAAGCAGTAGAACGAATGAACGAAACAGGGTGTCGAGGATTGCGATATGGAACTATCAATGAAAATTGCCCGAGTAAGTCACTGCATGGAATATTCCCGCTGAGAATTTTATGAAGCAGAGTCAGATCGTGCATGGTCAGACGGTCTTGCACGGTGGGTAGACCAAAGAACTGCAGTCGTTGGTTATATGGACACCTGTGTGAGATTGATGGGGATAGAAAAGCCAAATGTCTGGTGAAACTTCTCTGTATACTCTCTATGCGCTGTGAGTATACTGCGTAACAGGGGTTCCAGGCAGAGCAAGCGTATTCTAGGGGACTTCGGACAAGAGCGCAAAACAGTGTAATTTTAGTCTTGGGTTGAAAACCTTTTGTATTTCTTTTGACGAAACCCAACATTTTCGCGGATTTTGCCACAATAGTTATTGAAGCGACGAAATATATATGGCAACGTACGTTGCCGTAATGTATACGTAAATGTAACTGACGTCATTAAGAGATTTTTAATATCCTACAATGAGTAAAGAACATTTTTTTTTGTTACCTTCTGCCAGTGTCTTTGCTAGCACTGCTGCTTGACTGTGTGGACAACTTGCGGCCTCTTCTAGTTGGAGTGGCGGGCGCTTCGCTTTCGGGGGAGCTGCTCACACTGCTATCGCCTTTTTGCTGCGGATTTAAATGAGAAACAAACAATAATACAATGTGAATTTTGGTTTTGCTTCTAAGTGTAAGATTCCACTCATGATAACAGTTATTTACAATTAGTTACAATTTTTATTCGAGTAAACATTTTTTTATGGGAAAATTGCTTGTTTTGATAATTAGAATCACTGGGCTTCGGAAGTGAAACCAATGAAAATTCACGCTATATTCATAATTCCAGCCGAAAGACTTCTACTGCTGTTTTTTATGGGAAAGGAGTTTGTTTTGATGGTTAGAATCACTGGGCTTCGGAAGTGAAACCAATGAAAATTCACGCTATATTCATCATTCCAGCCGAAAGACTTCTACTGCTGTTTTTTATGGGAAAGGAGCTTGTTTTGATGGTTAGAATCACTGGGCTTCGGAAGTGAAACCAATGAAAATTCACGCTATATTCATCATTCCAGCCGAAAGACCTCTACTGCTGTTTTTTTATGGGAAAGGATCTTGTTTTGTTGGTTAGAATCACTGGGATTCGGAAGTGAAACCAATGAAAATTCACGCTTTATTCATCATTCCAGCTGAAAGACTTCTACTGCTGTTTTTAGGGTTCCGTACCTCAAAAGAAGAAAACGGACCTCTTATAGGATCACTTTGTTGTCCGTCTGTCTGTCTGTCTGTCAAGACCCTTTATCTCACGAACGGGTAAAGGTATCAAGTTGAAATTAATACCATATATTAGGATCCATGAACCACACAAGATCTGAAAATTTAAATTTTTTACAACGACGCAATCAAAAGATATGGCATTTTATGTCCTCGTCTCCATACATTTATGCACTAAAGCAAAACCTATAGGGTACTTACTTCCCGTTGACCTAAAATTATGAAATTTGGCAAGAAGCTAGGTCTCACAGTACAAATAAAGGGAAAAGTCTGAAATCATTAAATATTACAACTTTTCTCACAACTAATGGTAACCAATTGTGGTGAGCTCCCGTTTCAAGAACATTCATACAAGAGACGGGTCAAGTTGGATGGTCGCTGAGGCGATTTTTGTTTAAGTTCTATTTAAAAACGGGAACACTAACAAACTTGAAAATTGGTATGTTTATAGTGCATAAGCTATAAAATAACAACAAATAATAAAATTTGGTCAAGCGCGTGTCGGACTCAAAAAATCTAGCACATTAACTTACTGAAATTTCAATTAATACAATTATGTTTATGTGGTGGTACGGAACCCTCAGTGCGCGAGTTCGACTCGCACTTGGCCGGTTTTTTATGGGAAAGGAGCTTGTTTTGATGGTTAGAATCACTGGGCTTCGGAAGTGAAACCAATGAAAATTCACGCTATATTCATCATTCCAGCCGAAAGACTTCTACTGCTGTTTTTTATGGGAAAGGAGCTTGTTATGATGATTAGAATCACTGGGCTCCGGAAGTGAAACCAATGAAAATTCACGCTGTACTCATCATCCTAGCCGAAAGACTGCTACTGCTGCTGTACTAAGCCTCTATCCGCAACTTTACATGGCGACCCTGCCAGCCTTCTCCAGGTAGACGTCCCTTATTCCGTTTCCACGGCCTGCTGACTTTAAAAACCCCCAGATCTAATACTAGAATGATTAGACTTTGCCAGTTTAATGGCTGGCTGTCAAGACTTCGGAAGCAGCTAAATGGCCTCTGACATCGCTAAATGACATTAGCCGAGATAAATAGGTTTACGTGCCTTCCGAATCACGGTTAACGCTCAAGTTTGTGTACCAATGGCATAAGTTCCGAGTACAAAACCAGCCCAAATCTAAAGAAAGGTAGTAGTCTACAAGTCTAATTCCTGCTACTTATGGATTTTTATTCATCAGAAAAAACTGTATGATAACTTTTACCTAGGAAAAAAAATTGTATTTTGTTGGATTAAAACTTTTTGTTTTGTAATTTGACTCATGTTCTTAGGGGAAATTTGACCTGTTTCATGGAGAAGTCTTTCTTTACCTTATTTGTACCTTAAGAATAAGTACCTTAACATCAGTTGAGGTCCGGCGGCCTTTGGGAGTGGTTAAGGCTTCGCAGGCGCGGTTGAACGAGGCCCGGCGGCCTCGCATGTGTAACGGAGATCCAGCCTCCGGGGTACCAGGCAACGCTGTAATAAATAAATAAATATTTCTTTTAACCGCGTATGTCCTGCAAGGTACTCCAAATATTGAAATCAAGTGTTTTACTTTGATTACTTATCTAATTTAACCTAAAGCATCCCACTGCTGCAGGACAACGGCCTCTCTCTCTCTCTTCCCTCCACATTTTCCTATCCAAAGCTTTCAATTGCAAAGTTAACAAACAATTCTTATTATAGGACCAAGTCTAAAATCCTAAAAACCTGCAGGAAGAATTCCGATTGCTGTCCGTCCACCAGCTCTTAGCTAAATCTCGATATATCGTGTATAACATGTTTGTATACTTTAGTTTGGGGAAAATAGGTTGTTCTTAAATTGGGTTTGGGGAGTGACATAAATTAAAGTGATCCATGACTTGTTTAATTAATTTGTGACATAATTTTAAATGCCGAACTATTGTAATTTTCGTTAGCACTTCTATTGCTACACCCTTACAGGGTGTCACACGTACTTATAACCATTTCTGTATTGTAACAACTAAATGACTGTGACATGCAATAAACGAATATGAATATGAACATGAAGTTATAAATAAAAATAATAAAAAAATACTTCATGCCTTTCGGTCTATTAGGTCCTGTTGTAGACCACAAACTTAATAAAAGCAGGTAAATAATTTGTGTCATAGCACATACACTTGTTGAAGCTAGAACCTATTCACAAAAACGCATCAACTCTATGGTCATTAGTTTTGTAATCTATGCTTCCTTCTTGTCCAATATGTCTGTCACCCTGTTCCTCTCTCTTATAACGTTGCTCGTGTATTGCAGTAAGTCTTCTGGAATACTGTGTAATTTTAAGTGAAGGGCTTATGAAAAAGTTGTATCCATTGTTCGCTTTAACTTCCACAAATAAACCTCGTACGATCCTCGGAAACATTGTTTGATTTTATAATAATACTTACCAACATCGACGGACATTCTTCTGATGGCCTTTGCTTTTGGGGTTGACTTAGATTCGGAAGCCGCTCGAACCACTGTAAATATATTTACTATCTTATTATACTACATTAAATAACAGGCAAAATTTTAAATAATTTATAGTTGTAAATAATGTATAGACTTTTGGTGTAACAATGCTGGTCCCCTGTACGTCCTGGTACGGTCAACCGCTTGTCGGTAGAAACTTTTTCAACTCTATTACCACGCCATAAGGTCTAAAAGTGTTTCTACTGATGTGCGGCCGTGTGTACCATTTCAGTCCTGTTAAATTTCTAAAAACAAACCATTTAACATAAATTGCATAGTTTTTGCGTAGCTCATTTGGTTTTCTAAACATCATATAATGGAATCAGACCAAGTATGGAGAGGCCAATTTTTTTTCCGGTGATGTTTCTCCTTTTTATCACTACATATTATAAAAGAAAGTCCCCCGATACGTTTTTCTGTCGTCATCCATCCATCATGTCTGTCTGTGATCGCTAAACTCAGGAACTACTTATATTGATTTCGATCCGGTTTTCTCTAATAGATAGATTAATTCAATAGGAAGGTTTAAGCCTATAATTCATAAATATTGAGTGCAAATTAACTGAAATGTGATGGTGTTTGAAGATCGAGTTGGAAAAAAAACGAGCTTTCTGGGCGTGCGCTGCGTAAATGGTTTCATTTATATTAAAGTTATGTATAAAAGAATTGTTGCTCTCTAAGAGCTCTAAAGAAAAGCCTGCGATAGTATTTGTCTATCTTTTAAGGATAACTCACAGTAACAAACTATTTATAGCAAAAAAGTAGATTTTCAAAATAAGGTATTTTTTAATGTATTTTTGTACCCGTGCGAAGCCGGGGGCGGGCCGCTAGTATTTTATAGAGAAAAGCAACAAAACTAAAAACAATTGAACCGGTGCACTTACGTCTTCTCTGCTTACTAGCGTCAGAAGCAATGCTTTCAGGAGATATAGTGCTCTGCATCTCCGATGAATCGGGTGAGCCTAAGGGTTAGTGAGGTTAAGAAAATTTAAAAAACTGAAAAAAAAACACCTTACAAACCTAATTAGCAATTAGTAGATATAAAATTTGGCGCTGACATACAAAGAACGCCAATTTAGTGTCAATATATACAGGGTGTAAGGGACGGTGTACCGGAAACTGAACGGCCGTGCTCAGTCAACGAATCTGAACAACTTTCCTAAAGTAAAATTTTTTGGAAATTATTTTTTTTTTACTTTTCCATACAAACTGTTCGATCAGAGTAAGCAATTTGTATGGAGAGGTCTAAAACCTTTTTCATTTCACAGAAATTTTTCTTTGGGAATGTTGTTCAGTTTCGTTAACTGAGCACGCCCGTTCAGTTTTTGGTACACCGTCCTTTACACCCTGTATAATAAGAAAATTTCCAAAATGCAGATTCAAAATCTTAAAAACACTGATACCGGCGTTTATTGTATGATATCATCATAAGCTATATTGCTACGTGTAATTTTGAGCCTATTTAAGAAGAACATCATAAGTACAAAAAAAATATTTTCAAAATTAGATTAAGGGCTCCCGCACACGACCGAGAATCGGTGGCCGATTTTTTGTCGGCATCCCGCTCTGACGTGTTATCACCTGAATCTTCCGTCCTTGTCCTGGCCGATAATCGCCCACCGATTCTCGGTCGTGTGCGGGAGCCCTAAAGAATCATTTCTTAAACTCGTTACAATAATCTAAATATACAAGGTGTAACAGAAAGGGTATATCAACCCTGAAGGATGTGATTCTGCCCATGAAACTGGACAACTTTCCCTAAGGAACATAGGTCGAAATACGAAAAAAAAAATTTTACCTCCTATATAAAATGTGCAATCAGCTGATTCAGTTTCTATGGAAGATCAAAAAAAAAATTCGTATTTCGACCTATGTTCCTTAGGGAAAGTTGTTCAGTTTCATGGGCAGAATCACATTCTTCAGGGTTGATATACCCTTTCTGTTACACCTTGTATAAAAGAGCATGTCCTGACTGACTGACTGATTCATCAACGCCGAGCCGTAACCGCTATAGATACAGATCTAAAATTTTGTACACAGGTTCTATCCACGTCGAAACCACCCACTAAGAAAGGATTTTGGAAAATTCATCTCCCAAGGGGGTGAAATAAGGGATGAAAGTTTGTATGAAAGTCCTTTGTTTCTTGAGCTAGATTCACACAAATTTGAATTTAAGCTTCTGATAAAAAATAAAGAAACACGTGTTTAAGCATTTTTTTAAAATCCCTTCAATGGGGTGAAAAAGGGGATGATATTTTTTCCGTATGTTGGTTTATGTCTTTTTTTTAAAGGTAGAATTACAGAAATTTGTTTTTAAGCTTTTGATAAAAAATAAAAAAGAACGTGTTTTAGAAGTTTTCAAAATTCATCCCCTAAGGGGGTTAAATAATGGATGAAAATTATTATGAAAGTCCGTCATTTTTGAAGTTAGGATCTTCAAAATTTGTATTTAGACTGACGACTAAAAATTAAGTTTTACGTGTCTCAGGGTTTTTTAAAAGTTTACACCCTAAGGGGTGAAAGGGGGGATGAAGTTGAAACTCCTTCATTTCAAAGTAATATCCACTAAATTTATTATTTAGGCATTGGGGTTGTAATTCTGTAGAACATACATCACTGTTATTGAAATTCCACCCCAAATTCAACCCCTTAAAGAGGGAAATGGGGTGAAAAAGTCTAAAAATCAATATGGGTGTCGTTTGTTTGGTTTATCGGATCGCTGATTACGAAAACTACAACAATTTTGAAATCCAACTGGGTGGAAGTGAAATACCATCATCCCCTGGGGATGGGGTTGGGGTGCGATAGGGTTGAAATGTCTAAAAATCAATATGGGTGTCGTTTCTATGTTTATATAAGAATAGGGATAGCGGTTAAGACGGCGTTAAGGATAGGGATATGAGTAGGGGTAGGGGCAGGGAGAGGGAGAAGAAGAGGGAGTGGGATGGAGGTAGAGAGAGTTGGTGAGGGAGAGGGAGAGACTGCATATTGTCTGAATATCACGTGTGCGAAGCCGCGGGCACAGCTAGTATAGTACAAACAACTAGTCTAAATGATAATACCTCTCCTAGTCATCTAATATAAGAATAGAGACTTCGATTCCGCAGACAAACTGCTGAGCAGTTTGCGGGACTTTTGTTAGATTGTAAGTTATGTAATTTTGTAAGCGTCATTTAGCTTTAACTTATATATTTTTTTTATAATATAAGTTTTTTATTTTCTCTTCACAAAGGTAAAACAAAGGAATTTAAAACAGCAATGGAGTAATCTTCTAGATGTGTCTTGTGAGAGAGACTGGTCTCCGTACTAGGTTTCCCTGTTTGACAGATAACCAGGCTTCTCGCCTCGGACCGCCTTCCGTCTGTGAATGAAATTCTTAGTATGTATAGCTACGTGTAGAATGTGTGTTATGCGTGTATGGGTGTAAAAAGTGCGAGGGGTAGAGGGATTTTGAAGCTTTTTTTTCGAACTTTGTATGTAGAGAAACTTGTGTGACCGTGTACTTTAATGGTAATAGTAGATTACCCAACAAGTGTAAAAAAGGAAATTCCCTTCAAGGGACTATGTTCGAGAGCAGCGAAGGATTCTAGAATAGAATCCTGAGAGGAGCGAGGGATACAAGGCCCGAGAAGATTTTTTTTTCACGTTTTAGGTACACACTTATCACCATTATACAGAAACTATTTTACAATAAAAGTAAAAATGGCGGCATATGTTTTTCGAAATGAGCTATATTCTATGCAAACCAGAAGAAGGTTTTGTATTTATGACGCAATAAATTTATTTCTCCAAGTGGCAGCACCTCTGCTCAGCAACCACCTTAAGTTACCGGCTTAGCTTATTCTACATTTTTTGTAGCCTGATCTGGCACTTACGATGTTCTCCCTGAATAGGTTTGATATATCTCCAGTCTATTCACACACACAATGTCATTTCTTTTTCCCTTATCTACAAGTTACAACTACTACATACTCTAATTTACAACTACTCTAATCTAAATGAGCATATTTTTATGAATAGATACCCCGAGAGTACATAAAATTCTACTAGGTAACACGTAAACGTACTCGTATAATTAAAAGCAATAACTTAATTTTTAGTCGCCTCTTACGACACCTACGGGTAGAGATGGGTTGGTACTATTCTTCGCCAGCACTACACAGGCTTATGAACCGGAGGATGGGCAGCAGCATCTATCTGTGTATCGTACCATCTTACGTAATGCGGTCACCAACAACAGCGTTCGCAACGCTTACAAGCGTGACTATGGTAAATCCCCTTCAAAGTGAATTTTTGCTGGAGCTCTGGAGGGGAGCTGTTTTTAACTTTTCTTTTACTGTTCTTTTTAGGGTTCCGGACCGAAATGGTAAAACGGAACCCTTGACCTGCAGTGGACGTTTCATGGGATGTTTTCTGAGCTTTGTCAGGCCTGTGACACTCCGCACTCTAGGTATGCAACACGGCGCTAGAAGTCGACTGGGTGAGGCAGTCGATTTTACTTTTCTTTATGTCATCTTAAGCTTATGGCGGCAAAATAGGTAAGTAAGCATTTGCATGTTTGTTTGAACAATATTACATACCTACTTGCACCTCGCTCAGTATCTCATAAAGTGACAAAATCATCGCCTTAGCCCACCTGTCCACGATTACCCGCGACCTAAGCGGTACACTGCAAGTATCGTCTTTATGCTTAGACTGTAAGGTTGAAATTTGTTGGCATCCCGCCTGGTAGTGACGGATCTGTAAACGTTAGTTTACTATTATCTAATCTGTGGCTTTGTCAAGCAGTGGTGGACAAGCCATGTCGAAGGCCATTTGTCAGCTTGAAAACTAACGACCGGGTTAGTAAGTTGAAAAAACTTAAGATGTTTGATTAGTTTTTAAAAGCTTCCAGATTACCCAAAATAAAATAATAAAGACCAACTCAAAAGAACAAACTACGTATTCCACACAAAAATAAAATAAATTTATTGTGGGTTGCACAATCTAACTTAACCATAACCGAATATAGGCCTCACGTAATAGAGAGCAAGACGCGAATACTCGTATTCAGTTATGGTTAAGTTAGATGGTGCAACCCATCCTTAGGGTTAAAAGCAAAACCTTAACCTTACCGTCAAAATCCCCTTTATTCATCAAACTAATCCTGTCAATGGGTTGTACGTCGAACGCACCGGAATGGCCAGAAGATGCGTCGTCCTCGTGGGACTGTCCGGACTCTTTGGACGCGGCGCTGGGACGGCGCAACGGGGACGGTTGGGGCTCTAACCAGGATTCTAGCATGGACTTCTGGTGGCGGGTCAGTCTAGAAATACATATTTTGACGTAGCTTATTTTTTATATCACAAGTAAGGTAAGTAGTCACCACCGCCCATGACGCCCACTGTCTTATTAGTGAAATAATTTGAAACTAATAAGACAGCAAAGCGCGTTACCTACCCTGAGAACTATGATGGTATGTCTCATGTGCCAGTAATTTCACTGGCTCCGTTACATTTCAAACCGAAACACAGCAGTGCTTGCACTGTTGCTTTACGGCAGAAAAAGGCAAAAAAGCCCTACCACCTACAAAATATGAAAGATACGTCTATGCTTTCGTTTGGGGGGTAATTTTCTTGAAAAATGGATACAGGCCCTCTGGCGGCAATAATTGATACATCGACCTTGGTATGAGCAAGAGGGTGAGGGGAAGGGGGCTGGGCAGTGAGGGGCAGGAGGGGTGAGCGGACGGGAAGCTTGACGTGCTCTTGACCACGTATCCATGGAAAACTTGCGGACGTATCAAGGATACAGCCAACCAGGGATATTTTAATTGACTTTTTATTGTCTATGGGCCCCCGAAGACCTCGATCCAGTCTTAGGACAAAGATGAGGTCGACGAAGCCTATTCAACCGCGACTTGAATAGATTCGGGTTACATGAACACAGAAACGGGTGTGCGCTTGATAAAAAACCGGCCAAGTGCGAGTTGGACTCGCGCACTGAGGGTTCCGTACCACCACATAAACATAATTGTATTAGTTAAAATTTCAGTAAGTTAATGTGCTAGATTTTTTGAGTCCGACACGCGCTTGACCAAATTTTATTATTTGTTGTTATTTTATAGCTTATGAACTATAAACATACCAATTTTCAAGTTTGTAAGTGTTCCCGTTTTCAAATAGAACTAAAACAAAGATCTCCTCACCGTCCATCCAACTTGACCCCTCTCTTATATGAATGTTCTTGAAACGGGAGCTCACCACAATTGGTTACCATTAGTTGTGAGAAAAGTTGTAATATTTATTGATTTCAGACTTTTCCCTTTATTTGTACTGTGAGACCTAGATTCTTGCCAAATTTCATAATTTTAGGTCAACGGGAAGTACCCTGCAGGTTTTGCATTTTTGAATAAATGTATGGAGATGAGGATATAAAATGCCATATCTTTTGATCGCGTCGTTGTAAAAAATTAAAATTTTCAGATCTTGTGTGGTTCATGGATCCTAATATATGGTATTAATATCAACCTGATACCTTTATCCGTTCGTGAGATAAAGGGTCTTGACAGACAGACAGACGGACAACAAAGTGATCCTATAAGGGTTCCGTTTTTTTCTTTTGAGGTACCCTAAAAAAGTTGCGATTGTTGCAAAGCGCTTTGTTTGAATGTGTGAAATATGAACCAAGTGTGGGTGATATCCTGTGCTGCGTCTGGACTCCCGATGGTAGAATGGGGTTGGCGGAATAAGTAGGTAATACATACAGGTAGGCTGAGAGCCGGTTATGCACCTGCTTACCTCGCTTTCTCTACTCTCATTTATTCAACTTGCGAGAGAATGTCAGAAGAATCCAGGCAAGACCTCATATCTGTCCTCAGGGCTAGATCGAGGTCAAGAGTAATGACAATAAAATTAAAAAAAAAACCCTTTCATACACACTTGTCAGCTAGGGCTCGTCCTCAATAAAAAAACTAAAAATTCGTTTGTTTTTGTCTACGCCAACTTACCTTCTAGATCTGGAATAATCCGCCATAACCTCATCCTTCAAATCCGACTTGGAGTCCTCGACCACAGCTTCCGGAATCACAGACAAGTCCGGCTTGGCGACTTGAAGAATGGACTTCTTTGGTTTACGCTGAGGCTTGCCGTCGCCATCTTCGCTGGGCGCCTTGCTTCTTGTAGACCTAGAAGGAAATATACAGCGCATTTTTACCGGTTTTTTTCTAGAAACACTGTTCCTTTCATTACATAAAGATGTGATTCAGCTATTGAAACATAACAACTTTTCCAATGAACATGTCGAAATATGCAAAAAAAAGCAACTTCCATAAAAACTGAATCAGCTGAAGTTTATTTTGTATGGGAAGTCCAATATTTTTTTCGTGTTTCGATTCACCCTATTCCCTATGTTTCTTAAATTGTCCAATTAAATGGGCACATTCTTTATAAAAACTAAAATCGTGCAAGTTTTTTCAAATAAATGAATAGATGAGTTCTAAAGCCCAACATCTGTGTTATACTCGTATTAACGTTCATGTGTTACGAATAATGGATTCAAATGCTTTGGAAGATAAAAAAAATCGTACTTGTAAAATAACCACACGAAGATTTTGTGAACAAACACAAGTCACACTAAAATAATATCTGAGGTTTAATTAAAAAGAAAAATGTTTTTACCTGACGGACCCCTCTGACGTAATACTTGCATTATCATCTATATTTCTACTTCTAGAACGCGTCGATCTTTTTGGCGTGATATTCAAAGACGTATCTTCCATGGATTCGTCAAGCTTCTGCGATTGATTCAATTCTTTAGAAGCACGACGCGTTAGGATCTTTCTAACTTCTGTACTGGTCGGCGTCTTAGCTCTCCTTCTAGAAGGAGTTTCTGGGCGCGTGTCCTCTGGTGTTTTCTGTTCGTCTGAAGATTTGTTTGATAAGAAAGACTGAGATCGCTTTCTGGTCGGTGTATTTCGACCTGTCTCCGTTTTTGGATCTTTGTCTTCATTTGATTTGATAGAAGATGCAGATACAGCCCTCCTTCTAGAAGGAGTATCTGGGCGCGTGTCCTCTGGTGTTTTCTGTTCGTCTGAAGATTTGTTTGATAATACAGACTGAGATCGCTTTCTGGTCGGTGTATTTCGTCCTGTCTCCGTTTTTGGATCTTTGTCTTCATTTGATTTGATAGAAGATGCAGATACAGCCCTCCTTCTAGAAGGAGTATCTGGGCGCGTGTCCTCTGGAGTTTTCTGTTCGTCTGAAGATTTGTTTGATAAGACTGACTGGGATCGTTTTCTGGTCGGTGTCTTTCGTCCTGACTCAGTTTTTAAATCTTTGTCTTCAATAGCTTTGATAGAAGATGCAGATTGAGTACGCTTTTTACGAAGCGCTGGTTTCCCAACATCTTCAGATGCGGTATCTTCGCTTTTGCTCTCATTTTCAAGTTTTTTCTCCGATTCAATTTTTGTAATTTCTGCCTTGTTCGATTTTACAGAAGATGTAGATTTTGTACGCTTCTTACGGAGGTTTGGTGTGCCTACGTTTTCAGAAGCGGTATCTTCACTTCTACTTTCCTCTTCTTTGTTGGATTTCACAGAAGATATAGATTGCGTGCGCTTTTTACGAAGACTAGGTTTATCTACATTTTCAGAAGCTGTGTCTTCGCTTTTACTTCCTGCATCAACATCGTCTTTGTTTGATTTAATGGAAGATGTGGATTTGGTGCGTTTTTTACGAAGGCCTGGTTTATCAGAAGCGGTTTCGTTTTTGCTTTCTGTTTCCGAGTCTTTTTTTTCAGACTTTACAGAAGAAGTAGATTTTGTACGCTTTTGACGGAGGGCGGGTTGGCTTACATTTTCAGAGGCAGCGTCTTCACTTCTAATTTCAGTTTCAGCGTCATCTTTATAGGATTTTACAGAAGAAGTGGATTTGGTACGTTTGATGGTACGAAGTGATAGTTTCTTAGCATCTTCCGAACCAGTATCTTCAGTTATGCTTTCTGAAGATTTCATTCTGACATCAATCTGAGGAGTTTCTTCTTTTGCTTCAGCCATTTCCACGTCTTGTTTATCAGAATCTTTTTCTTTGTCATCACTAACAATTTTATTAAAAGTAGTAGTATCTACGACTTCTGAATCTACTTGAATTTTTTCAGGTGCAGTTATTTGATCCGAAACATCCATTTTTTCAACGATTTGTTTTGGAATGTTAGTAGCTAATTCTTGGATTTTATCTTCTAGATTAGGTGGTTCTGTATTCACTTGAATTTGGGTTGACTCTTGAACTGGTTTCATTTCTGTAATCAGCCAATTTTACATAGTTTAATGGATTTTTAAATCATTATAAATTGTTTATTGTGAAATGAAGTGAAATCCATACACAAAACTGTTAGGAAATGGTCAGTAAAGGAGCGCCTCAGGCTCAAAGGTTCATGTCACGCTCACGCTGTCATTATTGTAACATTCAATTCATGCAAGTAGAATCAAAATAAATCATTTTGAACGTAGTTTGCGACTGGGCTCTTCTCATAAAAAATGCATGAAGAGACAGAAAATGATTTTTTGCAGAAAATTGGTTTAGATAGGTAGAACCACAATATTGTAAAAATTTAAATAATTAAAGGCGTTTTCGAGAACACGATACCAAATATATTTTATTATTGAGAGGAGGTGGAGGTTATAAAAAGTAAAAAAACGACCTACAACAAAAACAACTAAACTATTCAAACTATTTTACTGACGTTATGAATGCACATTTGATACATATGATATGACAATACCTATGAATTACTTACCAAAATCCCCAAGTGCGTCAACTTTTTTATCAGGATCTTTATCAGAATAATGAAGTTTACCTTCCGATTTATCTAATTGTATTGAATCATCATCAGTAAGGAGCGAAATCTGTGCTTGATCCAAAGGATTTGTACCTTCAACAGATTCATGTATATTATCCTTTGTAGGTTCATTTGAATCTTCTTTTTGAATTTTAGATTCTTCGACATTACTGTCTGTAGGGACTGAATTGTCGTCAGTAAGCATCGATATTTGAGCTTGGTTTAAAGGATCTACGTTTGCTTCAGAGTCCTGTACTTTTTCTGAAGCTTCGTTGGATTCTTGTTTATGCTCTGTTGAGATTCCAGTATCGCCCTTTTCCTCAATATTGACGAATTCTTTGTCTGCTGATTGGTTACTGCCTTCATCGATACGTAACTTTGGATCATTAGAGGATTCATCTGAATCTATGATTGATATGACTTCTTCTTCTGAGTTTTGCTAAAAATGAAATGTGAAGTGCATGTAAATATGAAAAACTACAATATAACTAAGCTACTTTTAATTGTTGTTGAAATTTAAAACTACAAAATCATCGACTTTACTATAACTTATGTTATTAAATACTTTGCTAGACATATCAAATTTCTAGTCATAAATCATGAGCTACTCTTATACAGGGTTAAAATAAATTCATGTAGAATCTTTTGATGGGTTATTCTAGACGTTTAATGCAGCAAAATTTGCAAAATAAGAAAATTATTTCTAAATAAACAAAACCGCTGACTTTTTAACTTGAAACAAAACAGATCAGCTGATCTGTCCAATTTGTATGAGAAGTCAAAATTTTTTTTTCCTCAGAGTTTCAAAAAGGAAACAGCTTCAAACGGTTTTCCTTTCTTTTTTGCCTTTACAGAAAAAAAATTAATTAAAAAAGAAGTTGCGTTTAGCCTTTGGCCCTCATAAGGTTTGCACATATTCATTGGAACCCTGTACACAGTTTATTACGTTTCTGGGACCTGTAGGTTTACCCATTGAGACCTTGTCACGGTGAAGTTCGTATAACAAAGAAGCCACAACTGCCACCATTCTTCTTCTTCTTCTACACTATAAAATTTGTAAAAAATATTCTATAAATATAAATTAAAACTCGCGGTACCTAAAATATTTTCGTTGCGTTGATTTTAGGCATTTAAAAGTAGACACGTTTTGAGATAAAGGATAAACAATAATTATAAAAAAATTGCAGCAAGAAAATTTTTTATGGTATAAATAATATTATTTCTCAAGGATTAGCTTATGATGACCATGAACTAGGTATTTTGTAAGCCTATTGTTAGGGGCAACCTGCCGTCCACTAGCGCCCCATCAGTTAAATACAAAACTTATCGAAAATCCTGAAAGACAGAATATACCTTTGTTTATTTAGAACCTATTTACTCTGTAAGCCTCTTAACTGACAACCAAACCCCATTTTAATCAAAATGTTAAAAAAAAATTGTTACGCAAATTCGATTCTAGCACTCGTCGGCCGCTCGCTGTCGCGGATTTGGCTAACCCGAATTTGATGTAGATTTACTAATTTTGTCTGCAGTGTACTCGGGTTTCAAAACTTAATTTTCTGGACATTATATTTCATGATAAGGGATTGGATATTCGGATTTTCCGAAAGTAGGTACTGAAAAATTCTAGGGGTCTGAGATCTACGAATGTAACTATCAGATTATGAAGTTTGAATCAAGGAAACAAAGGCAAATCAATAAAAAATCCCCGGTTGACTTCGTCATTCCTTCATACGGCCGTAAGTTCTATGTGGATACGTCTATGTAGATAGGCACTAACGCCGTCACCTTACACCCCCTTCCCATCAACCACCATCACATCCCTTCCTCACACCTTCCGAAAGCTCGACGTAGTACCAATTATTGCCGCCAGAGGGCTTATATTCACTTTACACGAAATTCAAACGAAAGCATAGACGTATCCACGTCGCAAAAAGGCCGCACCGTAATTATTTTTTAAAAGAATTGATTGAACAATTTTGCTAAAAAGAAACTTTAGGTAAATGTCTAACTTAACCGAATATCCGATCTCTGTTTACGATGAATATTATAAATAATCAAAGTAACTTACGTCACAATCACTTTCATCTGAATCACTATCTTCTTGACACGAGTCCCCATTACTATCATCCTCCTCGTCGTCTTCATCGTCATCTTCATTAAAAATAATACTGTGTTCTTCTGGATCTGACTCGTAAGGTATTTGTTCATCTTCTATTTCCTCTTCTTCTTCTACACGATCATGCATTTCATCATCTTCTTCCGAGTCCGCATTGCTCCTCCTATCTTCTTCTGACATGTCATGTTCGATTTCATTAATCTCCCTCTCTATCTCAACGATTTTCTCCTTTTCTTTCTGTATCACGGCATGTTTCTTTTCTGCTTGGAAAGTTTCCATTTCGCTATCATCTGTTATGAGACTAGATATGTTAGGGTTTTCGTCTTTTTTGTTCTGAGATTCATTTAGGCTCGAATCATGACTACCTAGGACAGATTTGCCGAAATCTGTTATGTTAAAACTAGTACGGGCCGGGGATAATTTTAATTTGATCTCAACCGAAGCTTTTTCTTGCTCTACACTCGAACTAGCTACACTGCTTTCGTAACTATGTAACACAGATTTTCCAAAACTCGATTCGTTCAAAGTGATACCCTGAATAGATTTTTGTTCAGTTTTTGATATACTTATTCCGTCCGTCTTAATTTCTGTGTGTGTTATTTCTTCTACAGAACTTTCGTAACTATGTAGAACAGATTTACCAAATTTAGTTTCGTTCATAGTAAATGCGGGCAGAGATTTCATTTCTACAGTACTATCTTCAGAGTATTTGGTCTCTTTTACACTCTCAGATAAACACTCACTGTCATTGCCGCTATCTAGTATTGATTTGCTGACTATTGGAGATATTGTCACATCCATAAGACTAGATACAGGTTTAAGAGCTTTCATAGGAGTACATTCGAGAATATTTTCAGTATTCCCTTCCTGTTTGGACTCAAGTTGTTTTTCAATGTTTTTGGAGGCGGCTAAAGCATTAGCTTCTAGAACTAATCTGGATAAAGGCTTTTTAGCTGATTTAGGAGCGTCTTTTTTAGGTGACATAATCTTTTCTGGAGTCTTGGCGCGACTTCTGAAAGTAAATAATTATTGTGTAGTCGAAAATTTACTTTTGGCTATATTTGCAGTCGATTTTATATAACTTACCTCAAAGTTCTTGGACTCAGATTTCCTTCGGTAGCCGTTTTTTCTGCTTCTACTTCTGGAGTTCGCGAACGAGTCCTATACAATCAAGATTCAGTTTTGAATAAAATATATTGAAGCTATTCTTTTTTTGCAATACAAGGAGAATTTTAAAATGTGCTTCTTAAGTTTTGGTGCAAAGCTGAATTTAGAAATATTGTTGATGATGTTATAGTTACCTCAAAATTCGTGGACTCAGGTTTCCTCGGTTAGTATTTTTTTCTGGATCTACTTCTGGAGTATGCGAACGGCTCCTGTGGGGTCAAGATAGATATTTTAAATAAGATATTTTAAATTTAAGTAATAAGAACCTGTCCCGTGTGGTACTGGCAAAGAATAGTACCAAGCCATCTCTACCTGTGGGTGTTGTAAGAGGCGACTAAGGGATTGTGTACTGGAGGATGGGCAGCAGCGTCCTTCTGTGAATCGTACCATCTTACATACTGCGGTCAGCAGCAACCGCGGTCCACGGTGCCAGCCGCAACGCTATCAAGCGTGGGCGACTATGGTACTCTTCCTCCACATTGTTCCAGCAAAAACTGGCAATCTGGAGGGAGCTCCCTGTTCTGCAGTGGACGTTTCATAGGATGTTACGGTAATAAGTATCTGGTAACCGAGCTTCGTATAATCTACGCGCTCTGTATAATCTGTATAGGTATACAGGGTGTTCCATCAGAACGGGTCAGTATGATAAAGTTAGAAACTATGAGAGACAGAGATATTTGTTCTAAGGAACCATGTCGTTGATTTTAGAGTTAAGAAAAACTGCATTCAAGGATTTGAGATAGTGAGTATGGTAAATCTCCTCTTAAGTAGCACGCGTTTTTGCTAGAGTTCTGGAGGGAGCTCCCCCTGTCATGCAATGGAAATTTCATGGAATTTCATTTCATTTTTTCATTTCAATCTTGATACCTTAAACTTCTTCGAACAGGTGACGACGGAGGCGACTCTGAGGTTTTAGTGGGCGACTCCGTGATGGCCTCCAGACGGGGCGAGTCCACTACTTTCTCTATCCTTTCTGGGGTGCGAGATCTGCTTCTGTGGACATCGTTTTAGGGTATTTTAGTGTTACATACTTTTAAAGACTGTTACAGAATGCGTACATCAAAATCTCTGGAGATTTAAAGATTTAAGTAGAAAGTTGATTTGAGTTGGGAATTTTTATTTTAACATTTAATTTATTGCTTTAAATTTAATTCGGTAGATTTTAGGTTAGTAGCATAGCAGACTCCGTAGGTAAAGTTACGGAGCTAAACCTCGGGCTATGGTGAGTTTTGACATAATGTACAGGTTTATTTCGTGGTAAAATACAAGTACCCTAAGAGCTATCCTATATTTTGGAGAAAAAATTCATATCAGGCCAAATTTTTGTAAACGGCTTTTAAATGCAATTTTAAGAGAGTATATTTTTTAATCCACCCAAATTTCAAACTGGAAGGTACAATTTCAATTTCTGGAGGTTTCAATTTCCATTTGTTTTGTTGGATTTAGTACACTATATGTTAAGGGATGTTAATGAAACAAAAGCATTGAAGAACTGATCTGATAGCATTTTTATCATAGGTCTAATGCAACTTTGAGATTTACGTAAATTTGTTTTTTAGATTTAATTGTGTTTCTTTTACAAATATAGCAGGATTATATACTTAAGAAAAAGATAAAAATAAAGTTAATTAAATGTAAAGTAAATAATATTTATCGCATTTTTGCCCTTCTTTTGTGGAATTTATAATACCTTTATTATTATTTTTTTAAATCATGCGATCGTAAGTTTGGGTGGATTACTAATGAATTATTTTATAGACCAGCTAATCTTATTTTTGACGAGAAAAAAATGCTGATATGAATTTTTGTTGAATCTTCATACAGTGAAATCGTTTGGCTCTTAGGCTAAAGGTTGTTTGTGCTATTTGATAGTTAATAAGGATAAATCTTATCAATATTTTGTTTACAAGGGAAGTCTTGTCACAACTGATAGACCACTTTCTTGGCAGACCGTATAGTGGCTGCGTTGCCGCATAGTGGTAAAGAAAAGTGATGATACTTTTGCTTTCGACATTGAAACAAAGAAGTTGTAAGAGAAGGACCAGCACTAGACTACTCGTAGGGTATGCCCTAGAATCCAAAGGCCCGCTCAAGGTCATAGTGTTGACGTGCGGTCGACTGTACCTGGCTCGGGGCACGCTGAGTGTGGTCCTGACGGGATGCGGGTCACTCTCCTTCTCCTGCTTGGGTTGCTCCAGGATCGGTTCCAGGGGAGACGACCTCGGACTGATCTCTGGGGTATGTGATCTGCTTCTGTAACATTATACCATGTGTCCGGTGACCGACTGCACAAACATAAACGGTAGATTCTAACCATGAAACTGAACAACTTTTCCCAAGGATCATAGGTCGAAATACGAAAAAGAATTTCAATCTGCCTTACAAAATATGCTATCAAATGATGCAGTTTGTATGGGAAGCCGATTTTTTTTTCGTATTTCGACCTATGTTCCTTGTGCTGGGAAAAGTTGTTCAGCTTCATGGTTAGAATCTACCGTTTAAGATTGTGCAGTCAATCACCGGACGCACAGTACCTGGGCGAAGCTTTGCTCTCAATCTCAACCGAAACCCACCAACAGATAGCGCTGTAGGGTTTCATAGTTTTAAAAAAATACAAAGGCAAGGAATTTTCTCAGACGTGAGTTCAAGGCTAGGTCTATTTTTTCCCGTACATACAGGGCTTTAAAAACTTGGTGTAATAGTAGTATATGCAACGGTACATAATGAGGGGTATAAAACTCGAGCGTCGGTTTATGGGACGCAGGCGAGCGTAGCGAGCCAAGTTCCATAATAGAAGACACGAGTATTTTATACCTAATTATGTGGAGTTGCATACACAACTTTATCTACTCTCATATCGTGACTCCTTAAATAATGTGTTCAAAAACAAACCTTAATGTTTTTCTCTTTTTCCGGTGATAACTGCTAAGCGAAGTTCCTATAGCTGCTTTAAAAACACTCAAAGGCAAAACGTAAACGATTTTATCACTTATTTCATTACAAAACTAATATAAATATGTAAATACAACTTTTGTTTGCTGAGTTTTCCGTTATTGCAATGAAACCTCCTTGCAGCCACAGACTACAAACGCATCAAACTGTCAATGGCGCGCCTATAAAAATTAAAAAATTGTTTAATAGGTCTCCCGCGATGACTGTTAGTAAATTCAATACTTCATAATACACTCCCACAGATAAAAAAAAACGCTGCCAAGAGTGTTTCTAAGCACAGACACAGAATTATTAATAGTACTACATACAGAACGGAAGCTCTCCGCCTCCCACCAATCGGAGTACCTCAAGTGCGCGCGCATCACCCCGCGGGGCCCTGCGCGATATCTCGTCCTATTACTCGTCCTGTCGCCACGCGATATGCAACGCTTGCAAAATGGATTATAGTTATTCTTTAAACACAATCAGACTATCGAGGCAGAGACGGGCGCAGAAAACCGAAGCAAGACTGTGAAAGGATTGCCTGGTCTAATGTTTAGCAGAGCGTTCGGCTCCGGCCGGAGGTTGTTTTGTGGGTTCGAATTCCGGCGGGGACACTGTCGAACAAAAACCACTTGACAGACTGGACACTGCAGGATAAATCACCCGATTGTCCAAAAAATAAGATAATTCCGTGCTTCAAAAACACGTTAAGCCGTTGCTGCCAGCTATTATCTACGGAAGTAGACGTTCCAAGCTTTTAAATGAAATCTTATAAAATATACCTTGTTCTTCTGAGGACGCGCATTGGCGTAGTAATAACGGGAGAATCAACTCGTTCAGGAGTTACTGAACGGCTTCTGAAATTAACAATACACAAATGAAAGTCAAAGTCAAAATCGTTTATTCATTGTTGGATATTAAAATCTCTTAATGACGTCAGCTAAACTACATCGCTTCACAAACAATGTGGCGCCATGGTGGGAAAAAAAGAAGCGACAATAAAAACCCACGCGCTCTTTTAAATATGTCTCTCTTTTAAATACACACTATCTACACTAATATCATAATAAATTTGTGACACACGCCGCCGCCGGCTTCGCAAGGGTTGCAAATGCAGCGTTTTAACCCTAGAGAAGCTTTGCAAAATCGATCGTTAGTAACAACAACTTCTATCGCCGTGCATATAAAAGCCAATACTGCCACTCCCCGCTTATGCTTGCGCTCAAAGAGTTCAACACTCTTCTGACCTTGTTCCCAGACGTCGATTTATTTGCAGATTCCTTGGCAAAGCTTCGGATCAAACGCTTAAGCTTTGCTGAGAACTTAGCCATCATTTAGTGTAAGAATATGAAAATGTTTTGAATAATAAAATAAATAAAAAAACATCGTTAAACTTTTAGTTCTTGCGGATACAAGTGGTATTATATCGTCCGATTCCGCAACATGACCTATAAAACGTCTTTACTTATGTTTTTTTTATATTTTTAGCTATTGTGTGGTATACGGGTCATACACTAAGGCCGGTATTTCACTGGGACACCACGGTGGCGCGACTGGTTGCGCCACAGGTGTCCGTAACTAGACACCAGTAAAGACACCAGAGTCGCCACACCCTGCGGCCACAGTATTAACGGCTATATTTCACTGGGAGTGGTAGCGCGACCAGCATCCGAACTGGTTGCGCCGCCAAATTGGTTGCGCAACCAAACGGACACCAGGTGAGTAACTCTCTATAGAGCTGTATACGTTTTGTTGGTAGCGGCGACTGGTTGCGCTGCCATGGTGTCCCAGTGAAATACCGGCCTTAGCCAAGAGAACAACAAGGAACACTGTTAATTAAATAAACGATATAAAGTTACCACCTACAGTGTTTATAACACCCAGTTTATATGTAAAACAGAGATTTCAAGAACTACATACATGCAAAGAGTGAACGCGATTGGCAAAAACTAAACTGCCTAAGAACTGGAGTTCTAAATGGGCGCAATTTCATCTCCTTCAGATTTTTTTCACGGACGAAAATGTTTCTTCGCGTGAACCCCCTAGTTATATGTGGGATACATGCATACTTAAAATCTCTTAAAGAACAGTTTTTAGTTTTTTACCAACACTTAGTCTATACGTAAAACTTACCTAAGCGGTGTGCTTTCGCGGCTGACATTTCTAATACTAGGTCTCCCTTTAGGTGTCTTCGGAATATCCATTAGAGACGTTTCTTGCCCACTTTGTTTAACGACTTTCTCTTCATTTGCAGATTCTGCACCTACAAACATTTGCAAGGTCAGATTCAGACTTTTCTTTCAGTTTGATACTACGAGTATTTCGTGTCATAAAATAACATTTACGATAATATATTAAAAGAGCGAGCCTATCATCACGTGCTAAGGCAGAGTAAAAAAGCTCAAGAAACGGTTCTTACTTTAAAGTAGCAAAAATACAGAGTTGGCGATAAGTAAAAAAAAATTGATTATCGCAAATGCACACTCGTCAAAAAACTCTTTTATAATACAAATATAAATAAATATAAGGTCCTAATAAAATAGTGAACATAATTTTAGTATGTTACTCAGACCATGAAACTGAACAACTTTCCCCAAGGAACTTAGGTCGAAATAAGAAAATCTATTTTTGACCTCCCATAGAAACTGTATCAGCTGATAGCGCATTTTGTATGGGAGGTCAAATTTGGTTTTTCGTATTTGGACCTTAAACTTCATTTCGAAGATGGCACCCCATGATGATGATGATGGACCTATGTTTCTTTGGGAAAGTGTTTCAGTTTCATGTTCTAATAGACCGTAAGGGCATTGCATGTTATCCTACGTCATCTAGTACACGAAATTTGCAACTTTGTAGCGATAGTAGTGGGCTAATAGGTCCACAAAACGTTGGTCTGCCAATGCGAAACCTGGCAGGTTTTAAACAGTTGGAGAGAAAAGTGGTTAAATGACAGATTACACGAATGAAATCTATTCGTAGAAATAGAAGGTACCTAAATAAGTAAAAAACCACAGGTCTGCCTTGCATCCTCTTGGCAGTTTCGCCAGTCCGACCAAATTTGTGGTCCAATCACATCCGACCACATTTGTGGTCCGACTAGCGAAACTGCCAAGAGGATGCAAGGCAGACCTGTTGTTTTTTACTTGTATAGGTACCTTCTATTTCTACGAATAGATTTCATTCGTGTAATCTGTCATTTAACCACTTTTCTCTCCAACTGTACAAAACCTGCCAGGTTTCGGATTGGCAGACCAACGTTTTGTGGACCTACTAGGCCACTACTATCGCTACAAAGTTGCAAATTTCGTGTACTAGATGACGTAGGATAACATGCAGTGCCCTTACGGTCTATAAGTAACATGCTTAAGTTATTTTCACTATTTCTTTAAGACCCTACATAGCATTGACATGATAGGTTATACAAATGTAGAAGTACTGAATACCGAGACGTGTTGGTGGTGGCATTACCAAAGATACGCACAGAAAAGAAACATATTAAACAAACACTTACTTTCGGTATCCTTAGTAAAGCTATGTCGTTTCTCTCCTGAATATCTAGGATTGATCAACGTTATAGGAATATCCGCTATGCTCTCAATAGATGTGTTGGGGTCTTCAGATAAACTGCTGTTCATTGATAACGAAAGAGATCGTCTGAAAGAGAAAATACATTTACTGCCATCAACATTAGTTTAGCGAGAACAAGACAATACAATACGGGTCGTGACATCAACACTCGTAATGAATAAACCGCCTGTTGCAGAAAAAAGTTGAACCTCCCTTAACACTTTGGTGTGTATTTCCTCAATGATAAAGATGGGTTCAAAATACATTCTGTTTGTAGTAAGATAAATCCTGCGGGGTGAAAGACGTCGTGGGAGGTTCAATCAAAAAGGAAAATAGAGACTTACCGCCCTTTAACTGAATCCTTGTATAATTTCTTTCTTTCTTCAGTTGCCAATTTCTTCGGTGGAGACTCCAAAGGATGTGGTTCATTCTAAAAGTACAAAGATTATAATTATAGTAATTTAAAAAAATAAACGTTATATAAACACGTATATAAAAACGTTAAATAAACGTTATATATACATGGTGTAACAGAAAGGGCACATCAACTCTGACTGATGTTAATCTGCCCATAAAGCTTAACATCTTTTAATAAGGAACAGGTCAAAGTACTCCAGTAAAAATACGGTTTTGCAAAACATTAAATGTTAATAGCTACTTTTTTGCGTATATTGTATTTAAATATAATGTTAAGACGCAATATTTACGAATCCAACTAAAATTTAAAGCGGAATATTTTTTTAGAATAACAGCTAAGGCTAAAATAGTAATAGACAATTATATACTTTATATCATAGATAAACGTTTACTTTACATATAGGCATCAAAATCCACCACAAATATATTTAAAAATATCAAGTTATTTCAAATTATAAAATCTCCACTTATTTTTACATATAAAGTCCAATAAAGTCGAGGTAAAATAATAGAAATAAACTGAGCTAAACTCAACTTTTTTAAATGTAAGTGATTCTTATATATATTCACAAAAATGCCATACTAAATAAATAAAAGTTTTTTGTAATCTCTGGTTTACATGATTTTGTAAACATTTATGTTGGATTTGCCAAAAATGTGATTATATAGCACTATTTAAATTATTAGAAAGCAAAACGGATCTATTACTATTTTTGGTTGCGAAGATAAGATTTATTTAAATTTCGTGCTATAAAAGTTAAACAATACAAAAAAGCTAATATTTTTAGGTGGATTCAAGTATAATATGAAATTCTGAATATATAGCAAGCCGTAAATAAAAAAAATAATCTATTAACATTTTTTTCCGAAATTCCATATTTTTTTAATGTTTGGACGGCAAAATAAATAAATAAATGAAGTAAATTTAGGTGGATTCCATTAAAAAGCTTTACACAGAAATATAATCTATCGATCTGAAAAAGAATCACGGCTATTATCAATTATTTCCGTTTCGCCATACAATACTCTCGTAATTTTACTGGAGTAAAGTACGAAATAAAAATATATTTTTTCAAAAGAGCTTTCTTGTTTCTTCACTAAGATTTATTATTTTATTACTTCAAAAGAATGTTATAATATTTAGACCATAACATCAAATAACTTTTCTGTAGATACTGGTCTAAAAAGGAGAAAACTCCGTCCCATGCGGATTCAATGTAGTAATGGTTGGGCTATTTTATTTATTACTAGGTTTGAATGGAAAGCAGTTTCTTGAGAAAAGTTTATCTGAGTAATGGCTTTTATTTTGGGATAGCTCCATCTTTTTCTCTCTGCAGTTGGGATAGCAAACTTACCATAGCATGCGACTCAGTAGTGACGATACTATCCAAGGACATATCGACGTCTCTTTCTTTCTGCTGGCACGGTGGTGTATCTCTGTCTCTGTCTGGCGCGGTGGGTAAAGGCGGTGAGGGCGTCGACCCTGACTCCGATACGGCAGGCATTTTGAACCGAAGGTGTCTGGAAAATGATGAAAACTCAAACTAGCTACCTACAACAGTAGAAACCCACACCCAAACATTTTTCGCGGTAAATTGCACCATTTTTTCGATCCCATTCGGATCCCGGATGCCGTAAACAAAGGTTGTCTTAGGACTTGCGTTCGGAGAAAAAACACTTAGAGCTAGGTACAGCGCGTTCAGGACAAGTCTGTTTATGACGGTTATTTTCCGCGCATGGGTGACAGGCGGAGAGCCAATGAACGATTCGCACGCCTTGTGGGGATACCGGCTCACCCCCGCGTCTCATTTTTTTTACTTCTGCGCATTAACGGTCACAGACAGAGTTATCTTGCACAGCTAGTGAATATTTCTAAAAGTTGTTCGATAGGTTGCCTAAGTGCCCTTGGGTACCACCAGTACCCAGGCACAACGGACTAAAAACATTTTTGGTGGAGCAGCCGTGGATACAAAGGGATAAAACAAACTTCTTACTTGTGTTTCTAATCGAATCGAGCTGCTGCCTACAAAACTCATCGTAGTCATCGATTTATTTATTTTTTCTCTGTATAATTTCGTTTGTCTATGTATGTATATATTTATAGTTTTATTAGTATATATTTATATAGGTATATATTTATATATTATATTAGATATTTGTATAGCTTACTTTATTAATATATATAATTATTGAGTTGTAAATAGGTTTTCTTCTTTTTGTCTCACTGCACTTTTGGTGTCCCGCTTATGAACACTCTCTTTCACTTCCATGGGTTGGCTGGAAGAAATCTCTTGTAGAGATAAGCCCGCCTTTGTAAATATCCTGTTGTGTGTAAATTTCTATTTGTTAATTGTGCAATAAAGAATATATATATAAACTTTACAACAGTCCAAATAATGTAGCGTGATTAGAGTGACATATTGTGAGAGTAGGACGGAGCGATGCGTAAGATATTGGAGAGACAGAGACACGTATCGCATCGTCCTGCTCTCACAAATGTTTTAAATTATAGGACGTTCTATAAGGGCAGGGTAAACAAACGAGCATGAATGAAAGGATTGAAGTACAGGAGTCAAGGGAAGTATGTTTAGATCGAAGAGGGTGGATGACTGTGGTCTCTGCCTACCCCGACCGGAAAGATGCGTGATGTTATGTGTGTATGTATTGTATATACAGGTGTATCATATAAGTAAAGCCACGGGTGTCAGATTCATAAATTATAAATAGCGCCCGGAATCAGAACAACCCTATATTGTCATATATCACACAAATGGTAGCCCTGAGTAGGGATCGAATCCGGCGCAGAAGGCAGAAAAACACTACCACCCACACATCCGCTGCCCTCAAAAGTATAATCTTACTTGTTGGTAGAATCACTGTAATGCGTGTTGTTGCTCGCAGTTTCAAGAAGCTCATCGTCGCTTTCTCCGAAATACCGCGAATCTACTGGAGACGGGGCCGCTTCCCGCATGCCAGAACGAGTCTGCAACAATATCAATGCATATTTATTTTTTTCTTTCATAATTTGGCAATCGTCAACCGATTTTTTTGGAACATTTCTGCCAGTGTCGTGTTCTAGGCATGTTTCAGTTTTTTTAGAATAATAAATAACAGTACACCTTTTTTAGAATAATTGTCAGGACTGCACCACTGCTCACTAGTGACTAGTTTACCCGTTTCTTAATGTTGATTGATTATGATTTACCAGTACCGAATTCGTTCTTACTCTTAAGCCTGGTTCGGATTTTCTCTCCCGCTCACTAACCTTGAGAATGCTATGTGGCGTCTCTGCTCCTCTTCTATCATACAACTCCGGGCTTTGGACGTCAGGCATATCCAGTAGCATTGATAATTGCTCACTGATTTTCTCGTTGGTTTTATTTCTTGGAGTTTTCGGAGTACCGGTGAAATCTAAACGGGCTCGTTTGGATGGAGTCGAATCCGTCTGTTCTGGAGTGAATATGCTGAAAATTGTGGTCATTCAAATATTTGAAAATCGACAAGTGAAAAATATTATATACAGGGTTTCAGAAAATAGAATGAAGCGGAAGACTAAAGGTAGAACACTTTAAGAGGCTCAGCAGACAAGAGCCAGGCAGACCCGGGCAGTCACTGGCTTTGTCCGCCAGTGTGGCCGGTATTGCGAAAATATAAATTGTTGTGAAGAAAATAAATAGTGATGACTTGATGAGGGCGCAACTATGCTCACAAATACATGAGAGTTAAATACAAATACAAACATATTTATTTGCCAGAATACACTTTACAAGATGGTATTATAAATGGTATATCATAGTATTCAACCTTAAACAGGCATGCAAAATGCATGCAAATATTTAAATGAAATTGTCTTATCTATCATCATTTCTATCATCTAAATAACATAAACTTTCAATTTCAAACTCTTATAACCTAAAATAGGTAAGTACTTATAGTTAAGATTTAAAAGCTAGAAATTCACTTATATTATAAAAACAGCGTGCCAGTAACCAATTAGTTAAATTCTGTTTAAAAACTTTTACTTCCAATGACTTCAGCTCATCTTATATATACAATTCTGTTAATAAAAAGCTTAAAATTTTTCCAATGAATCACTATAACTGTAAAAAAGTATTAATAGAATGGTTAAAACAGCTTGATTATGATAAAACTGAATTACTTTTACAATCTATAACTTAATTTCATCTCGGATTACCTCTTGATATTTTAATTTTAACAATTCGGCAACTCTCATCTTCTACATTCACACGCAAATACACACATCTACAGACACTCGCCTATACACACACACACTCACACACATTCAATGCACACACCCATTCACACACAAACACCCACATACACACACTAGATATTCTGAAGCTTTTATTAATTTGTTTTTATTGTTTATATTGCTATAAGGTAATTTACTATTCTTGTTATACTATACTTGTAGATATGGAAGAGTGGGTTTTTCTTACACAGGTATTTTTTACTTAAAAGAAGATCCCTACTATTTGTGTAATGAGTAGTTTCTGACTGAATAAAGACTTTTTAATTTTAATTTAATTTTTAAAGACGTACCTCTTTGCTCTAGGTAGTTTTGGAGTGCAGATAAATGGCGTATCTTCGATGTTCAGGGCACGTTTTAACCCTCTGCGCGCTTTGGGTTTGTTTATCCATATCTCACTCGCATTTTCTATAGTATCCTGAAAATAATCAATTTAGCTTAGGAGGACCTATGGAGTGTTTTATTTTTACTGAATAACTCTTTGGGAAATTGTCCGTGATATAGATAGATAAAACATTTATTCAGTGCCATATTGATATATTTTTTAAACGATTCCTTACCTGAATAAATGAAGACTTGTACACGAAAGTATTCCTAGGAGACTGAGCTTGAATAAATACAGACATTGGTTTCGGCGCGATTACTGAAAGGAAAAAATAAAAGTTCTTAGTACTTCCAACCACATTTATCATTCAAATTTTAGCCTAAGAGCCAAACGATTTCACTGTATGAAGATTCAACAAAAATTCATATCAGCATTTTTTTTTTCGTCAAAAATAAGATTAGCTGGTCTATAAAATAATTCATTAGTAATCCACCCAAATTTACGACCGCATGATTTAAAAAAATAATAATAAAGGTATTATAAATTCCACAAAAGAAGGGCAAAAATGCGATAAATATTATTTACTTTACATTTAATTACCTTTATTTTTATCTTTTTCTTAAGTATATAATCCTGCTTTATTTGTAAAAGAAACTCAATTAAATCTAAAAAACAAATTTACGTAAATCTCAAGGTTGCATTAGACCTATGATAAAAATGCTATCAGATCAGTTCTTCAATGCTTTTGTTTCATTAACGTCCCTTAACATATAGTGTACTAAATCCAACAAAAAAAAAATGGAAATTGAAATCTCCAGAAATTGAAATTGTACCTTCCAGTTTGAAATTTGGGTGGATTCAAAAATATAGTCTTTTAAAATTGCATTTAAAAGCCGTTTACAAAAATTTGGCCTGATATGAATTTTTTCTCCAAAATATAGGATAGATCTTAGGATATTTGTAATGTTGGAAGTTCCCAAAAAATATTTGGGTTCTTTCCAACGTGCAATGGAAAGGATTTATTAATCCTGAAGAGTGTGAATCCATGAAACTGAACAAATTTTCCCAAGACACAAAGGTTGAATTACGAAAATAGTTTTCAATAACCCTTAGGAACGAAATCTGGTTTGGTAAATATTTGTTGTCGTATTTCGCTCGCTTCGCTATTGTCGTATCTATGCTCTAAGAGAAAATTTGTTCAGTTCCATACGCAGATTTACATCCTACAAAGTTGTCATACCCTTTTTGTTATACGGCTTATAAGTTAGTGAGACAGGGAATCTAGTGAGGCAATGACGTTAGGATAATTTAATTAAACAAGTTATGGTGATTAAGTGAACAAGTTATGGTAAATTTATATAGCCTCCTCCATAACTTGTTGAAATGAACTTCCGCAAAGTAACGCCTGATTCTATTAAACACTCACTGTGATCATGCCACTCCCTGTCAGCGATGGTATTGGTGATGGATGGCCGGTAGATTAGAACACATCACTTCAACCAACGTACCCTTAGCCCCTCCCTATCTTTAGGTGAGTGAGGGAATCTAGTGAGGCAGGGACGCCAATATACTTACTGTGATCATGCCACTCCCTGTCAGCGATGGTATGGGCGACAGTATTGGTGATAGCCGGTGGACTATAACTCATCACTTCAACCAACGTACCCTTACCCCTTGCTATTTAGGTCAGTGAGGGAATCTAGTGAGGCAGGGACGCCAATATACTTACTGTGATGATGCCACTCCCTGTCAGCGATGGTATGGGCGACAGTATTGGTGATAGCCGGTGGACTATAACTCATCACTTCAACCAACGTACCCTTACCCCTCCCTATCTTTAGGTGAGTGAGGGAATCTAGTGAGGCAGGGACGCCAATATACTTACTGTGATCATGATCTTTGCTAGGAAAAAGATAGTGCTGTGCGGTGATTGGAATATAGATATACTAAAACATAACACACTCTCTTCCGATTTGCTCAATACTCTCAGCCAATATAATTTCCGGACCCATATAAATGCACCAACTCGACGAACAGCTTGTATTGATCAAATCGCTACTAATCAGAAAGGAGTAATTGGTGAAACGCACGACCTTGGCCTATCAGATCATGAAACAGCCCAAACTATTACAATTAACATAAAAAAATCTAGAGCTTTTTCTACTTGGTTCGAACATAAAAGAGATTATAATAATGAAAATCTTAACAAATTTTTAGATTGTATTTCATCACTCTCCTTTGTAGATGTATTAAATAATAATAATTTGCAGGAAGCATTTGATCTGTTTTATGACACTTTTCGACTATTTTATGATTTATGTTTTCCAATTATTAAAGTGAAAATTAACAATCGCCCAACTGCACTAGCTTGGCTTACACGTGGTTTAAAGAAATCAAGTGAGATTAAACGTAAATTATTTTTTGAATACATTCATGCACGATCGAATAAATCTGCCAAAAAAAAAAATTTACAAAATTCAATAAAATATTTAAGAAATGCTTGGTTACTGCACAAAAAATAAACAACGGAAAATACATAATTAAAAATAAAAATAAACCTAAAGCAATTTGGAACAGAATATCTTCAACAATCTCAGATAATATGCATAATAAGGACATTAACTCAATTCAATTTAATAACAATATAATAATAGACCCTAATGAAATTTCAAATATATTTAATAATTACTTTATACAATTGACTGATACTATAAATGACATAACACGTAATAAATATAATACAGAATATTGCAATACCAATCCAAATACTGTTTATTTAACACCAGTTGACGAGTCTGAAATTTATAAAATTATAATGGCGCTTAAAAACAGCAAGTCCACTGGTTATGATGACATCACAACTAAAGTAATTAAACTATGTGCTCCCTATATCTGTAGACCAATTGCCCACATCATAAATCTATCTTTCACTCAGGGTCAGTTTCCGGAAAAACTGAAAGTTGCAGTTGTCAAACCATTGTTTAAAAGTGGAGAAAAACACGATCCAGGAAACTACAGGCCTATTACGTTAGTACCTGTCATATCAAAGATTTTTGAAAAAGCTATGTACAATAAACTCTTAAATTTCTTTTCTAAATATAACATTTTACATCCAAACCAATATGGTTTCCGTAAAGGGCGTTCTACAACTTTAGCGTGTTTCGAACTTATAAAAACTATAACAGACTCTATAAATAGACAAGAAATTGCCGCTGTTTTTCTCGACATGAGTAAGGCTTTCGACTTTGTTAATCACAATAAGCTACTAAAGAAACTTGAAATTTACGGCGTTAGAGGAAAGGCTTACGATTGGCTATCCAGTTTCTTATGTAATAGGCAACAATGTACCGAAATTTCCAAACTCTCACATATTAAAACTACAACAGAGAAAATTAAATATAAATCAGAGTATAAAAGTGTTAAAAACGGTGTCCCACAAGGTGGCGTTCTAGCACCGCTGCTATTTCTGTTGTATATCAACGATTTGCCAAACATAATCAATGAAAGGACAATATTATTCGCGGATGACACAAGCCTTCTAATTAAATCTAATACTGGTAATATAGAGACAAAAACAAAGCAAGCGTTGTACGATGTTATTGAATGGTTAAATAAAAATGACTTGCAAATAAATATTGATAAAACTAAAATCATGACATTTAGATCTTACAATACTAATTCAAAACAAATACATATTCAATACAATAATATTAAAATAGAACAGGTTAACATTTTTAAATTTTTAGGCATCACCTTGGATACCCATCTTAATTGGAAAGAACATGTGAGTCAAATTTATAAGAAACTGAATAGATTCGTGTATGCCCTAAAACACATAAGGCAAACGATCTCGATAGAAGCCGCTTTAGCAGCATACCACGGATATGTGTCGTCTGTCTTAAACTATGGTCTTTTGTTGTGGGGTAACTCGGTTGAAACAAATAGAGTCTTCATTCTGCAGAAAAAATGTATTAGAGCAGTTGCCAATGCTAGATTTAGAGAAAGTTGCAAACCGCTATTTAAACAATTTAAAATTCTCCCCCTCCCATGCATGTATATAAAGGAAGCCTGTTGTTTTGTGAGAATGCATCCGGAGTACTACAGAATGCACTCTGAAAATTCAACTCAACCGGTCAGATCACAATATTCTACAAAATTACATAAACCTCGCGTCCGTCTTTGCATCTATGGTAAAAGCTCTTACAGCACATCGATTGAGCTTTACAATAAATTACCTGAGAGTTTGAGATCGGCTTCAACGCAGTTTAATGAGTTTAAGGGTGCTTTGACTAGATGGCTGAGTGAAAAGTGCTTTTACACAGTGGGGGAATACATGTTGCATGACCAAAAATAGGTTTAATCTTTGTTTGGACATGACCTGTGTATTTTGACTGCTGTTTAAAATGTTATTTAAATTAGCTTGGGTTCCTGACAATTCAAAAACTGGTAATCTTTATTTTACAATATTATCTTTTATTATTGAATTTACTGTTTATATCAATTTTATCCAAAATTTTAGTAATCTTTATAATAATTTGACATTCAGAATATTTTTGAAAGTGACATTTTTTTTATTATTGTAAATATTATAATTTTGCATGCCCTCGCTTTGCACACCTGAATACAGGTTGAATATATCTACTGTACTAAATTTAAGATCTTTAACAATGTATATTCACGCAAATAAATGAATGATTATGATTATGATTGCTATTTAGGTCAGTGAGGGAATCTAGTGAGGCAGGGACGCCAATATACTTACTGTGATGATGCCACTCCCTGTCAGCGATGGTATGGGCGACAGTATTGGTGATAGCCGGTGGACTATAACTCATCACTTCAACCAACGTACCCTTACCCCTTGCTATTTAGGTCAGTGAGGGAATCTAGTGAGGCAGGGACGCCAATATACTTACTGTGATGATGCCACTCCCTGTCAGCGATGGTATGGGCGACAGTATTGGTGATAGCCGGTGGACTATAACTCATCACTTCAACCAACGTACCCTTACCCCTTGCTATTTAGGTCAGTGAGGGAATCTAGTGAGGCAGGGACGCCAATATACTTACTGTGATGATGCCACTCCCTGTCAGCGATGGTATGGGCGACAGTATTGGTGATAGCCGGTGGACTAGAACTCATCACTTCAACCAACGTACCCTTACCCCTTGCTATCTTTAGGTCAGTGAGGGAATCTAGTGAGGCAGGGACGCCAATATACTTACTGTGATCATGCCACTCCCTGTCAGCGATGGTATGGGCGACAGTATTGGTGATAGCCGGTGGACTATAACTCATCACTTCAACCAACGTACCCTTACCCCTTGCTATTTAGGTCAGTGAGGGAATCTAGTGAGGCAGGGACGCCAATATACTTACTGTGATGATGCCACTCCCTGTCAGCGATGGTATGGGCGACAGTATTGGTGATAGCCGGTGGACTATAACTCATCACTTAAACCAACGTACCCTTACCCCTTGCTATTTAGGTCAGTGAGGGAATCTAGTGAGGCAGGGACGCCAATATACTTACTGTGATGATGCCACTCCCTGTCAGCGATGGTATGGGCGACAGTATTGGTGATAGCCGGTGGACTATAACTCATCACTTCAACCAACGTACCCTTACCCCTTGCTATTTAGGTCAGTGAGGGAATCTAGTGAGGCAGGGACGCCAATATACTTACTGTGATGATGCCACTCCCTGTCAGCGATGGTATGGGCGACAGTATTGGTGATAGCCGGTGGACTAGAACTCATCACTTCAACCAACGTACCCTTACCCCTTGCTATCTTTAGGTCAGTGAGGGAATCTAGTGAGGCAGGGACGTCAATATACTTACTGTGATCATGCCACTCCCTGTCAGCGATGGTATGGGCGACAGTATTGGTGATGGCCGGTAGACTTGAACACATCACTTCAACCAACGTATCCTTAGCCCCCTCCCAGTCTTTTATATCAGCGAGGGATTCCAGCGAAGCAGACACTTCTTTGTGGCGCGACTTTGAATGCCTCAATTTGTTGTTGTATTGCTCGGCTTCCAGGTACCTGTGGTATTTAGGAGAATTGGTTGTCTACATCAAATTTTTATATGTTTTAATTTTCTTATGACAAGAATGAGAAAATATTTTACTATTGGAGATATTCCTCCAAGGTGTAGGGTATAAGAAATTCATAAAACAAACTAAGACACAGAATAAACACCCGTATTCAAACAAATACTTGACCTACGCAGGGATCGAACTCCCGGTCTACAGCGCAAAAGGCCAAATCAGTAGCAATCACACACATCTGGACTAGGGAGCAGAGAAGGAAGACAATAAATCAGACCCATGATGTTACGAAAGGGGGCGTGGGTTATGTAATTTCCTCTATAAACTTCTGCCGTCTTACTAAAAAAAAGTTGACATCTGTTGAACACTTGATTAAAAAAATCGTACAAAATAACTCTGTCTATGCGCAGAAGTCAAAAATGACTTATTTTCTTATGACTTGACTTCTGCGCATCAACTGACATAGCCAGTTATTTTGTGCGCATTTTTTAAATTTAAGTGTTCAAGAGATGTCTAATTTTTTTGTAGTAAGACCCTTGAAGTATAGCAACGTGCCCCGTCCCACTGGCTCGATTTTTCATGCATTTACGTCAGAAATGGCATAAACGCAATGACAATGCGTTCTTTCTGTTATAGGGATCTAACAACAGCCAAGATCCTTCTGGAAGTGGAGCAGGGGAAGCAGACCATCTTAATAGCCTCTGCCTACCTCCCATATGAATTAGAAGAACCAGCGACACCACAACTTAGGAACCTGGTTGAGTATGGCAGCCGTGAAAACATTGAGCTTATCATTGGTTGCGACGCCAACGCGCATAACGTCGCCTGGGGAAGCTCAAACAACAACAGGCGAGGGGAGAAACTACTGGACTTTGTGGTAAGCACATCCATGCAAATTCTCAATAAAGGAAGTAGACCAACTTTTGTCAATAAACTCAGATCAGAGGTCATTGACATCACGTTAGCTTCAAATAGGACTAGCTCTAAAGTCTCAAACTGGCACGTATGGAACGAGGTCAGTGGATCGGATCACAGGTACATATGCTTCATGTACGAAACACGTAAGTTCAACGAGGTCTTACGGCGCAGGAATCCCAGACACACCGACTGGGGCTCATTTAGAAGGGACCTACAAACACAACTAGGGAACCTCTCAGGTAAGCTCAATTCTGTATTAGATATTGAATTCGAAGCGGACGAAATCACAAAGGCGCTATCCGTAGCCTGGACAAACAACTGTCCAGAAAACAAAACGGTAGGCAAAAAAGATCCCTGGTGGACCCCAGAGCTTGAAAAACTACGGCGGGAGACACGACAGGCATTCAACGAAGCGAAAGCTAAGAAGGACTTCTCAACGTACACCAAGAAGTTAACAAGCTATAATCTGGCCATTCGAAAGGCACGAAGAAAATCATGGAGGGGACACTGTGAAATCATAGAATCTCTACCTGAGAGTATGAGAATCTTCCGTGCCCTATCAACAGTCAAAGCAAACCCACTATCCTGTGTAAGGAATGAAAGTGGGGAGACTACGGATTCTGGAAAGGATACATTAGAAGTAATGTTCAGAACACACTTTCCGGGATCAAAACAAGTCAGAAATGACGAGGACGAACCCATTGGTTTGGAGGAGCAACACTCTCGCACCTCAAGAGCCGATTGGTACGTCGCCAAAAAGGTAGTAGACGAAAACAAAATAAAATGGGCCCTCAAAGGCTTTCAGCCATTTAAGACTCCAGGCCCTGATGAAATTTACCCCATCCTACTACAAGAGGGAGCTGATATCATCGCCCCATATCTATCAAGGCTCTATAGAGCATGTATTGCCTTTGGGTACATCCCTAAAACCTGGAGGCGGGTAAAAGTGATCCATATACCCAAGCCTGGGAAACCGGACTATGAGGAAGCCAAGGCGTTCAGACCTATTAGTCTGTCGTCATTTATACTTAAGGCACTCGAGAAACTCGTGGACAGGCATATCCGAGAGGGACCATTAAAGAGGAGACCTCTTCATGGACTCCAATGTGCTTATCAGCCGGGAAAATCAACAGAGACAGCATTACACTTAGTAACAAGTCAAGTGGAAGCTGCCTTAGATACTCAAGAAATATGTATAGGGGCATTCCTTGATGTAGAAGGAGCCTTTGACAAGACCACCTTCGCATCAATAGAGGAGGCCTCACTAGAGCACAGCATCGAGCCTACTCTACGAAGGTGGATCAATGGCATGCTCAAAGGAAGAGTAATAACCTCGACACTCATGGGAGACACAATCCATGCCAGGACAACCAAAGGTTGCCCACAAGGGGGGGTTCTGTCTCCAATGCTGTGGTGCCTGGTTATAGACTCTCTTATAAAGGAACTCAACAAAGGACCATACTACACCGTTGGATACGCGGATGACCTGGTCATATTGGTGAGGGGCAAAGTAGTGAGAACTGTTTCGGAGCTCATGCAAGAGGCCCTCAAAAAGGTGGAAAGGTGGTGCATACGACATCACTTGGCCATCAATCCTGAGAAAGCTGTTGTGATACCATTTACAAAGAAGAGGAAACTGGAGACCTTAGGTCAGCTCTCTCTATACGGGACGCAACTAAAATGGGCCACGGAAGTTAAATATCTAGGAGTTACACTAGACAAGGAACTAACGTGGAAAACACACGTAGACAACACTGTAAGAAAAGCTCAAAGAGTCTTTGGAATGTGCAGATCTACCTATGGCAAAACCTGGGGGCTTAAGCCCAAAATATTACATTGGCTGTATACCACGGTGATCCGACCGATTATCACATATGGTAGTATAGCCTGGTGGCCCAGAACAAAGCAAGTTGGATGCAGACAGGAGTTGGCTAAATTCCAAAGAACTGTCTGCATAGCCATATCTGGAGCTTTTAGGACCACCCCCACGGCAGCGCTGGAAAATATTCTTGGTTTGACACCGCTGCATATAGTCGTAGAATTGGAGGCAAGAAGTGCGCTCCATAGGCTAAAAACCCAAGGACTGTGGGATGACTCCTTGCCAAAAACACGACACACTAAATTCGACACAGATAGAGAACTTGACACTATTTCATCCATGGGCTGTGATAAAACACAGCCTAGGTTCATGTTCAAGAGACTCTATGAGATCCACATACCCTCGAGAGAGGATTGGAATAAAGGATTGAATCCCTCGAGAAAGGACAATCTGACATGGTATACTGACGGATCAAAAATGAAGTCGGGTACAGGGGCGGGTGTTTATACCAAAGGGTATGAACACAGTCAAAGCATGGGTATATATGCAACAGTCTTTCAGGCTGAAACATATGCAATCATTGCCTGTGCAAAGGAGAATCTAGATAGAGGCACTACGGGCCAAACTATATACATTCTCAGTGACAGCCAAGCGGCACTAAAGGCTCTCATATCCTACAAGGTAGACTCCAAAATAGTCCTAGATGCCATCCAAACCCTTAATAGGTTAGGTAGGCACAACACAATACGACTAGTTTGGGTCCCAGGACATGTAGGAGTAGAGGGCAATGAAGCGGCTGACAGACTAGCCAGGGAGGGATCAGAAAAACACTTCTGCGGACCTGAACCTTTTATTGAATTATCAGGGAGTACCATCAGAAGCGCACTCAAGGACTATGCCAAGAGAAGGCACTGCACTGAGTGGGCAAACACTGTTGGACTTACTCATTCGAAGAAATTTCTAGGGACCACAAAGGTAGGTTACTTCAAATATCTACGAAACCTAAGCAGGCACCAGACCCGTAATATTGTAGGTGCTTTCACCGGCCATTTTGGCACTAGAGAGCACCTGCACAAGATGGGTCTGTCGGATACAACTACCTGCAGAGCATGTGGTGAAGAAAGCGAACGCATGGAGCATCTTATATGCTCATGCAACGCTTTGGCTAGCAAGCGTATGACGATTCTGGGTCAGGCTTATCCGACACCAGAAGACTACAGGCTCCTTCCGCTGAAATCTATATCGAAGCTCATAACGAGCATATTCGGAGACAGCGGAAGATCACAGGAGCAATAAGGCAGGGGAAGCACAAAAGATCCCATAGGGTCGAAGTGCTCTGAGGTCCATCAAGGAACTCAGCCCCACGTAATAAGATAAGATAAGATACCCCCGCGCGGCGTCACGCTTGGTTTCGTACAAAAATTTGATAGAGGCACCTCCTCTCCCTTCTCTGGTCTGGGCTTTTGTCAAGATATTTGACAGATGTACATAGAGTTCAAACTCCTTTAAATCTATTGCTGACACTTTATTTATTTATTTAAGTTACAGCAATAGATTTAATGGAGCTTTAACTTCAAAGAAGCATTGTGCAACTGGCTGGTAGACAACAAGAAACATTTTATTAAATTTGGAATCTAAAAAAATCTTACCTCGCTTGCTGCAAAAAATACATTATCAAAATATCAGACGTCTGTGATTCGTTGCAACTTTCAAGGTATTTTATAAATACTTCTTCCTCGAATGGCATTAGCGTTACTTGAAGGAGTTTGGAAAGCTGACCGGAGTTGCGGCAACCTAAAAATAAATCAGTTTTTTTCTTATGTTATAAAAAAGTAAGACCGCCAAATAAAGTTGTCCAAAATTGGTTTGCTTGAAAATATCTTTTTAATACTTAGGAAACAAGTGGCAGAAATGTAAGGATGTACAATACTTTGTAAAAAAAATTGACAAACTTGTTTTAAGAAGAAAACAAACGAGAAAACAGAAAAATAATGGAAGTACATGCCTCATTCATTGAATTAAGATTCAAGTTCAAACATTTACCTAAACTAGTGTTTAAGCAGCCTTTAAATAATCTTTAATTATTTTTAATGCTATTTGATTAACAAAATTTTACATTGTAAGCACCTATAGTATTATTTATAGCTTTTTGTGGATGCCTAAGATACAGGTAAGAAATTATTACTTAGTTTAGGCATCACCATTATTGTTTTACAACCTATTTTACATACAAGGTAAAACAGAAAGTTGTGAAGGATGTGATTCTGTTTCCCTAAGGATGCTGCGGATGCAAACAGCATTTTTTTACTACAAAAGCGAGCTGTTCGTGCAATTTATAAAATGAAGCCTAGAGAATCTCTTCGAAATAAATTTAAAGAAATCAACATTTTGACTTTTGTGTCGCAATACATTTATGAGAATTTAATATATGCTAAACGGAATATACATATTTTTGATAAAAATTGTGACAGGCACAGTGTCAACATAAGAAACAAGAATCAACTTGCTTCTCATGTCAGCCGTATTCACAAAATTAGTAAAACATATAAAGGTCAATGTATACGCTTCTATAATAAGGTACCCACTGATATTGAAAGTTTACCGTTAGATAAATTCAAAACTGTAATCAAGCAGAAATTATGTAAGAAGGGTTATTATAAAATATCAGATTATCTAGAAGAGAAAAATCCATGGGATTAGACTACGGTTCTAACAGGCTAATTCAAAATTAAAACTGACCTATGTATGTTGTATATCAACCTTGTACATTCAAACATATTTAAAAGAGCGCGTGGGTTTTTATTGTCGCTTCTTTTTTTTCCCACAATGGCGCCACATTGTTTGTGAAGCGATGTAGTTTAGCTGACGTCATTAAGAGATTTTAATATCCAACAATGAATAAACGATTTTGATTTGATTTTGATTTAAGGAACATAGGTCGAAATACGAAAAAAAAAATCTTGACCTCCCATACAAAATGCGTTATCAGCTGATTCAGTTTCTATGGGAGGTCAAAAAATGTTTTTGTATTTCAACCTGTGTTCCTTAGGAAAAGTTGTTCAGTATTATGGGCAGAAAGTAAGCTCTTAGTGGCAGAGCGGAAAATTTTGCGGAAAATTCTGGGACCGGTCAAGGAGGCGGAGGGCAGATGGAGGCGAAGGAAAAATAGAGAGATCGAAGACCTAGTGCCCGAACCCAACATCATGGGCGAGACCAAGGCTGCAAGGCTTCGCTGGCTCGGCCACGTGGAGAGAATGGGAGAGAATCGGGCCGCCAGAAGAGGTTACGTGGGACGACCGAGTGGGAAACGACCAGTCGGTCGTCCCAGGTACAGATGGGGTGACGAAGTGCGGAAAGACCTGGATGCCCTCCAGAGAGCCGATTGGCAAGAACAGGAAAGAATGGAAAACTGTCGTGTCGGAGGCCAAGATCCTCTTGGGGTCGCTGAGCCAGAGTGGTAAGTAAGTATAGGCAGAATCACATTCTTCAGGTTTTTTTTTATACCCTTTCAGTTACACCTTGTATAATTAGTCCTACTTTGTATTTAAGAATAAGTTTTATTGAAATAAATTTTATCTTATTTTATAATCAGCTTAAGGAGCCCTTTCATTGGATTCCCCACACCAACCGAGTTACCAGGGCTGCGACTCTAATCGTTGTAATACGTCAAGGGAAAAAGTGTACGAAGTCACACATTTGTAATATGTATCTTTGTGTAGCGCCATGAAAATTCACAAAGCTATCCCACTAATATGCGGAGGAAATATTTTTACAAAGTAGAAAATCGCAAAATTTCACAACCACAGGCAGGATTCGAACCTGCGTCTTCTGCGTAAGTACCGCAGACGCTTTACCAACTAGGCTACTGTGGTCCTGCCCGATGTTGTGAAATTTAGCGACCTCTATACGCATTCCAACGTTGCGTTTGTGCTGCCACCTAGCAAGCATTTGCAAGCAAGCAAACAAGCAAGCAAGCAAGCTGGCAAGCTTTGTAGATTTATCCGAACACAGGAAGTGTTAAAATAAAAATCATTTTTAGGAAATATTTTGTTTAAGATGTCATCTTAGGATACTTTGAGGAAATAAACTCAAATCTACAAATTAAAAAATCGCAAAATTTCTCAACCACAGGCAGGATTCGAACCTTGTAGATTTATTTATCCGAACACAGAAAAAGTTAAAATAAAAATAGTTTTGAAATAAACTTACTTTTAAAGAAAAAATTAAGCACGTAGGCCTTATCGTCCAATCGGGGTGCGTTCTGTACGCACATTCTGATTACATCCATCGCTTCAAACACCAGCCCTCGTGCCAAGTACAAGTTGCAACATGACTGCCAGTCGTCTAACTTGTCTTGCTCGTTTAACTGAAAATGTTATAAAATTCGTATAAAATTAATGTTTTCTGCGAGGCTAGAATAGCACCACGCCACTCTTCAAGTAGGTCCCATAGGTGGTTTAGGTGCTAAGTTATGACCCATCAAAACGCTCAATTAACTCCCAGTACGCCCAATTTTAAGGCTCAATAAACTGCCAGTACGACCCATCTTAAGGTTCAATAAACATTCGGTACGACCCATCATAATACTCGATAAACATTGACCCACCCGAAATAATTAATAAAAACTCGGAACGCATCTTAATGCTTAATAAACATTCAGTACGACGTCAATTGTATGACCCATCCAAAATACTCAGAAACATTCAATACGATCCATCTTAATATTCAATTAACATTCAGTATGACTACCATTGTATGATCTTCTAAATGCTCAGTAAACACTCAGTCTAAGGCTGGGTTCGAAAATGGGTAATAATTACCCTTTGATAGCAGTCCAAATGCTCAGTAAATATTTAGTATGACCCATGTTTATGCTCAATAAACATTCAGTACGACGACGTCCATGCTATGACCCATCCAAATGCTCAGTAAACACTCGGTACGACTCATCTTTATTCCTAATAAACACTAAGTACATTGACCATGGTATGACTATCCAAATGCTCTGTAAACATTCAGTACGTCATCCATGATATGACCCATCCAAATGCTCAGTAAACACTCAGTACGACCCATCTTTATTCTCAATAAACATTCAGTACGACCCATCGTTATCCTCAATAAACATTCAGTACGTCATCTATGGTATGACCAATCTAAATTCTCATTAAACACTCAGTATGACCCACCTTGGAGTTGTTCAAGTTTTGTGTGTGAATGGGAGGCTTGCGGACGTGTAGGTATTGAAGCGCGGCTTGCGTCTTTTTCTGCGCTAGGAGCGAGGACAAAACCACGTGGTGTTGCCAGTCCGACAGAGTGTTGCCAGTCAGGCACTGCAGCTGGTCTAGTGCGAACTGGGAATAAAAAATACAGTAGTGTAGGCAACGAAGCAGTTGAGCCCAACATAATTCTCTCAGGCAGATTTTATTTGACAGGATAATAAAGAATCATGAATTAAATGTAAATTCAAAATATCCAATAAAAAATTTACAAAAAATTTTTTTCATTCATTTTTTGTAATTTTTGTATGGAAAAATTAAAAGTACCGATTTTTTTTTTGGATTTTTTTATAGAAGGTTTGTCTTATGTAGTGTAATACCCCAGCAAAGTTTCATCGACTGAGGATTTAAGCGGGGGTCTTCGTACAACGATCCGCTTCGTTGCCTAGACTACAGGTTGTAAGAGACGGTAAATCGAAACCTTTTCCCCAAAAAAACTGGTGAGAATTTAAAAAAAAACAATCTCTCCGAGCAAAATTATCAGTACATTTAGGTAGCTTCTGGTAGGAGTTTACCAGTACCACTTTTACAATAAACTCAGACGGGTCGTGACTTTTTTTTATTTACAATAAACTTGCATTTGACCTCAATCGGAGGACAAAGAATGAGATCTTCGGTGGAATGAGCTCAGCCAGAAAAAGCCTATTAAAAAATAGATCAACTAAATTGTATTAAGATACATTTTTATTTTATTACTATTTAGTTCATCTATTTTTTGGGAACTTTTTTTTTATTGTCAATGGGCTTACTCTTGACCTCGATCCGTCGACGATGGAACGAGCTTGCCCAGAAGCCTATTCACTCGCGACTTGAATAGATTTGGGTTGTATGAACTCGGGAACACAGACGCAGGCAGAGAATTCCACTCTTTAGCCGTGCGCATTATAAAAGATGTTTCAAAGCGCTTTGTGCGAATGTGCGGAATATTAACCAAGTATGGGTATGTACTTACATCGAAATCCCGATGGTCTAAATGCCAAAATGCCTGCGTAGCCTTTATAGCTGTATTACTCAAACCAAACATAGTAGGAAACTGCATAAGACGCCGAATCACTGTTTCATACCTGCAAAACAAAAATACGTATAAGCTCGTGCGGAACAACTCGGTCCACATCTATTTTCACGATCTTGATCATTAAAAAATTCCACAAGAGTCCACTTCTGGACTGGAAGCTCCCTCCAGAATTTTACAGTCAAAATGCATAGTATATTTGGAAGAAAGGTACTATAGTCATCACGCTTGTTAGCGTTGCGGTTGACGCCATGGACCGCCTTTGTTCGTGACCGCATTATGTAAGATGGTGTGTAATAAGCAGAAGGACGCTGCTGCCAAAATCCCTTACTATCCATTCGTAGAAAAATTTCTTAATTACGAAGTAGATAACAAAACTTATCAATGATAAAAAAAATAACGTAAAGACATACAAAAACAGCATTTCTTTTTTACTTTACGAGTATACCCTTGGTGCTATGACATCCGTACTAAATAAAAGGGCCTCTTTATATTAAAACTATGTTGAACTTTTGATTGAATTTTTAGCAGAAAACGTGGTGGACCATAATAGGGAATATGCATGATTTTTTTATTTAAAAATATTATCCTCATTCATGTAATAAACAGTAACACTATTTTTCGAATAACTACGAAATTTAAAAACATACAGGGTGTAAGGGACGGTGTACCGAAAACTGAAAGGGCATGCTCAGTCAACGAAACTGAACAACTTTCCCAAAGAAACATTTCTGGGAAATGAAAAAAAATTTTGACCTCTCCATACAAATTGGTCACTCTGGTCGAACAGTTTGTATGAAGAGGTCAATTTTTTTTTTCATTTCCTAGAAATGTTTCTTTGGGAAAGTTTTTTTAGAAGCTATTAAGTCCATTTTTAGGACCGCAAAACTAAATTTGTTTGTAAAGGTTTTTTGCAGATTTCTAAACAACGGTGCTACCCACAGAGATTGTTTTATTTTCCTGTATTATTTACTTAAACGTCTATCGACTGTAATTAATTCAGATTTTTCTTTTTACAAACTTCAGAGATAAGGGGGGGAAAAGTTTTTTTTATACATTTTTCAACGTAACTTGAAAACTAAAAGTCGTAACAAAATTAAAAAATCTATTTTGGAATGTACAAGTGAAGCCCTTTCATATGACACCCCACTCAACCTAGTTACGACAATTTTTAATTTAGCCCCCCCCTATTTGGGCTTTACAATAATAATATTTTTATAATTCATTTGTTTGCCATAAAGTTGGGCAATGATATTCTAAACTATTCCAAATTTCAAGTCAATAGCATGAGTGGTTGCTGAGACATAAAGGTTTGACAGACAGACAGACGAAGTTGTACCATAAGGGCCTGTCCGCACAGCGAATTTTTATCGCGCGATTTTTTCTCGCAATTCTGTAACACATTGAATCCTATAGAAGTATCCGCACTGCGGGAAAAAAAAATCGCGATTTTTTCTATGTCAAGCGCGAGATATAATTCGCTGTGCGGACAGGCCCTAAGGGTTCCGTTTTTATCATTTTGGTCGTAAAAAACAGATAGTAGTAGACAATATGTGGATTTTCAGTCCTATTATTATTAGTCCATGCTAGTCTTCAGTAAACCCTGCTGAGTGAGGCACGACTTTATTTTCTCAATTCAAAAATAATGTTTACAGTAGATGGCGTTGTTAGTTTTTAAAACACACTATCGTTATGTCAACGATAAATGTTTATACCGTTTTCGAACAAATTTACGCGGTAACCAGAGGATGGGCAGCAGTCCTATAAATATTTTTGAAGAGGGCTACTACGAGAAATCGCTATGTACGCCCTATGTTGATGATAGTACCGTAATAACTATAGGACTCCAACCCCGACCGGCCCGGCGGCGGCCATTTGATTCTAAATACATTATCAGATCAGAACGTCTATCATTATCATCTATATGTTTATAGTTTACTCGTACGTAATACCCTGATACATTTTCAATGTATGAAAGGATTGATAAAAGTACAGAAACCGAGGGAAGTATGTCAAGATCCTGCCCGACATGAAAGAGGCGTGATGCTATGTATGTATTGTATACAAAATTTTGGCAATTCTCAGAGGGATGCAGCCCTGGGAAAGAAAGAAAGCTATTTGACTATATCACTCTTTCCTATAGCGGCACAAAAATTGCGCCCTTCTACCAGGTTATTTTCAAATACCTAGTAAATTTTTATATATTACTCAGTACAAAAATCTGATCAGCTTCAACAAAAATACGCGGATATTCAGAAAGATTAGTACGGAATAATTACCAGCAAGCACCACTTCTCTCGAAGATCTTGTTCAAGCATATTAGAGAAAATCACCATTCTTTCTTCACATATTACTTACCGAACTTCATCATAGACCATAGAGTAATCCACAAGAAGATACAGCACTAGGGAGTGTTTATGCTCTTCGGCGATGTCCGGTAGTAAGTACAGCCGCAGGAGGGAATATAAAGATGGCGGTGGGTACAGGCCACTTTCACTGCCGCCTTTAATCCACATTCTAGAAAAATATTATTCTGGATTACTTTTGGATCTCTAGCCGAGTTTCAGTATGTTACTCTGAACACAACTTTTAACAACAACTTTCCCAAATAAGCCAAATCTAAGTATGTTACTCAACAAAGCTGAATTAAAAGTAAAGTAGGGCCGATGTTAAAAGACCGTTTTGACGTTTTCTTATCACCAAAACACAGGGTTCATTTTTCTTTGCAGGTCGTAACTTTTCTTTGACAGCTCTCAAACTGGCCTTAGTTTACCAAAGAAACATGGGTCGAAAAAGTTTTCTTTTTTGTATATTCCATAAACACCGTGCACCGGCAATAGTGGAATTAGTACGATCTAAAAATTTTCCTAGAAATGTAATAACTTTTACTTAGTAACATACTAAAATTTTATTTGGGGTCCAAAATTAGCCCAGTAGTTATTGAATAGGCTTCGTTAGATACTAAAAAATCTTAACAAAGCAGTCGGCAGATACAAAGATAGTCCTACTAGGGTTGCTGTTATCGACCCAGCGACTGTGGTATTTCCCCGCAAATTATGGCCCACTTTATTGTAAGGGTACTTTTAGTCAATGGTAAGATGAGACTTACTGATATAATCTGTCCCCGCCAAATTCCTCTTCAATGAGTTGGTCGATGTACAGCAGCGAACAAGGCTGTTTGATCGCATTTTCATCGCTCATGCCGTGGTCTTGTAACCGTTGCAGTTTTATACGTCTGTAATAGTAAGAAACATTTTGTATTTTGAAAAGTGAGAAAATCAACTAAACTAATTTATATCATACCAAGAGTAATTATAAGTAATTTATAACATTACTAGCTCATCGACCATTACAGATAGAATTTAAGTTGAAAATTGGTAACACTTACGTAGTATTGAAAATGATATTATTTTAACACTTGAATTGAATTTTTGACTTGAATTCTGGACTAATTGAGCTAGTACAACGAATGCCTACTAGGTGGCAGCACAAACGCAACGTGGAAATGCGTAGAGGTCAAAAATTTTAAAACATCAGACAGAACCACGGTAGCCTAGTTGGTAAGGCGTCTCCGGTATTGCCGGAGAAGATGCAGGTTCGAATCCTTCCTGTGGTTGTGAAATTTAACGATTTTGTACTTTGTAGATTTATCCAAACATAGGAAGTGTTAAAAGAAAATCATTTTCAAATAAAATACTGTTTCCATTTAAAAAGGAGATCTGCAAAATTGCTGAAAAACTAACATTTTTAATTTTGTGTATGGTTTCAAATTTTTTTTACATCTATTTTGTATTAAAAAGATAATAAAAGACGAAACTGAGCTGTGACATCATAGCTATATGATTTTATATACAAAATATATGATAGATTTTCGTATCGACATTCAATAAAGAGTAGTTGATATGACTGGGCTGTCTTCAAGCCTATCCTAGACGTCGGAGCATCGAGCGAATTGGCAATTTGGCGATGCGTCGTCACATCACATTTTCGTGTTTCGACCTTTCGTTCAGCCTTCGAATATCGCTGTATAGCGTGCGCAGACTAACTCTGGTTCTGACGGTTATTTTCTGCGCATGGGTGACAGGCGGAGAGCCAATGAACAATTGACTCTCCACCCCCATGCCACGCGCCCGCGACAACTTTTTTGAGTTCTGCGCATTAAAGCCAGACTTAGTGTGCGCACGCTACATTTGTATACCTTTTATTATAGGTAGCTCGTAGCTGCTCCCCCGGGTAAGGCAGGGCGTCGCAGGAATCTTGTCTCTCCGGTAGCAGCCCTACTTGCAGGAACCACTGTACCACTTGGAAGTATAGAGACACTGTACCTATACCCTTGAACTTATCCTCCATTTCACTGAGAGCTGAAATTAATTTTATTAACACATTGATTATCATTTTTAGGGTTCCGTACCACTATCGTAAAAATACCGTCTTAGGTATCGAACGCAGTCACGCAAAAGTATTTTCAATTCGCGTGAGTCCGACACGCACTTGGAGAGTTTTTATTATTTTTGTTATCATATTACCAATACTACCAATTTTCAGGCTTGTAAGTAAGTGTTCCCGTTTTTACGATAGAGCTAAAACAAAAATCGAGCAAGTTATAGACTTTTATACCCGTATTATATTTTATGACTGACATAAATTTTATCATTTATTTATCAAACTTAGTCCAGATTATATGCATTCTTCTTTTCCATCCCCCATGTCAATGGTTTAAATAATGACCATGCAACATCTTGCCGCTGGTATGGCATTATCTAAGTAATAGCAGGCAAAAGAGTAAACGCGCCATGTCCTGAGATGGAGTTTCACAGTTGCAGTGCTTTAGTAAATAATTCGTGAATAATTTCCTTTATCTCGCTTTGTTATTTTGGGTACCAAGACAAGTCAGTGGCTTTCTATAATCGTAAATGCTAGTAAAATAGAATGAGAATGTATGGGATTGACATTAGCTGTCACGCAACATTTCGTTAGCTTTTGTCCATTTCATACTTTTTAAACTGGCGATTACGATTATACAGCGTGAATTTTCATTGGAGAAGAATAAATTTTTCGATTCCTCATAGTAAGTGATCACGTGATCAATTCATTTTGTATGCGAAGGTGAATTTTTTTTTCGAGTAAAGGTATTATTTCTTCGGCAAAGCTGCTTGTTTTCATGAATAGAATCATTGGCCTTCGGGAGCAAAACAAATGAAAATTCACGCTGTAGAAAGCCAATAGTTTATGGCCCCTGGGTTCGCTAATGGTTCAAGAAAAGTTTTTAAGAAATTACTAAATTCTAACTTACCATCAGGCACAACCAGATTGCAGCACTTGGTTAGAACAGCATCTAACAATCCAGTCAATTGAGTTAGTTGCTGGACGCAATGCTCTACACACCTCACCAAATTTCTGAAAAATTACGAAAGTTTAAATATATGCAACTTAACGTAAATGGAGGTCTTTTTAACACGAGAGCAAGTTATTGATATAATTATGGCGAAGACGAATCAAAACTTCTTTCTAAAAACAAGTTTTGTTTTAAGGAAGAAGTTTTTATTTATATTAGGCTGTATGTGGTACTATGATAGTATTACCTTAGCCTATGTAGAATTCAAATTATGAAGTATAACAGTTTCACAATGAAAATCAATTCACATTTCCTTACAGCTCGTAGTATGGAGCTGTAAGGAATCTGGCATTGGTTTCGAAATTGGAATATTCCGATACGGGAGTAGATAAAGTATTGGTGGCTAAGTAATCTGTAATAAAAAATAATAAAATGATTTCTCACGATTACCTAATTCTGTGTAAATCGTACAGACAGTGCAATAACTAACACCCTTACATTGGAGATACAAAAATAAAAAATCACCTGTCAGGTAAAGCAGAAGACGTGAATAAAGGCATAGTGAGTTCTCGTGCGTGTTCCTTCAAATCTATAGCTCTTTTCCAACACCAATCCACCTGAAAATAACATTATCACATCAATGTGACACTTTTTTTATATAGCCTGTAGGTACGGTGTACCACTGCTAGGCAAAGGCATCCCCCTCTTTTCGCCATCTGTTACTGTCCTACCAGTCGGTCACAAATGCATCTATTTCGTCGCGCCACCTCCTTCTGGGCCGACCTCGGCGACATCGCCCGTCCTCCGGGATCCAGTCCGTGGCCAACCTGGCCCACCTTTCAGGATGTATACGAGTGACATGTCCTGCTCAGTTGCAGTTTAGTTTTGCTGACATTTTATCAACGTCTGCGATGCCGGTTTTGGAGCGCAGAGTAGTGTTCTGGATGCGACCTGTCCTCCTGACACCTAAAATGCTGCGTTCATTACGATACTTATTAAATTATTTTGTTGTAGCACACTGTAATTTTGGATTTTGTTTATGAATGCGCTGTATTTTCTTTGAACGACGAAATTCAACTTGAACGACATTGATTCGATAGGCTTGGTTAAGTTTCAGTCGAAATAGGAGGTCCAAGGGAGGGCTCCGTCCGTAGTGCCAATGTTACTTTTAGGCGCCGATTTTAGCTCGGAGGTATTCCCAAAAGATGTTGATTTGTGTTGATTTCACTGCTGGACAAGGAATGCTAGAGCTCTCTAAGGGTTTTAACAATGAAAATGCTTGTTGAATTTATTCTACTGCAGTGACCAAGCTAAAGTAGCGCCAACGTAAGAAGTCCGTTTTGACGTTTCCTTAACACCAACACACAGGGTTCATTTTTCTTTGCAGGTCGTAATTTTGCATACGTTTGACTGCTGTCAGAAAAGACCTATTACGGTGGCCTAACTTTAGTTAGCGTTGCGACCTCAGAGTAAAAAACTATAGAGTCCGCCTTATGCATATTATGTATGAGCTAGTGAAGCGTGAAGCGTCTCACTGTCGCCCATGATAGTCGGTCAAAAAACTCAGTTAAGTTTTACAAAAATCAAGATATCTTTAAAAATCTAATGTTTTAGTATAAACTTTGTTTGCGAAAGTGAAAATATATCGTTTTTTACTTGTGAATTGATCATTAATACTAAGAACGGAAGCGTAAATACGAGTAATCCGTAATAGCCGGTTTTTTTCCTGAATGGAAAGTGTTTTCACCAGAAAAACTGTGTTTGTAGCATTTATTAGTCCCATGTCACATATTTCTCAGAGAGAAAGATAAAAATTTTACGTTTTTAGGATTTGAAAAAAAATCCATACATTTTAGTATGGAGGTCCCTCGCAAGAAAGTGTTACGCTTGTGGCTCCCTCCTTAGCAGCAAGAGCTGCTACTAAAACCTCGGTTGCGACTATCACCACGGACCGCTTGTTTTGATAACCGCATTGTGGTGGTAAAATCCCTTAATCGCTTTTTCGACACCCACGGGACGAGTTGGGGTGCTACTGTCTTTAGACAACACACACGGACGTTTGTTAGAAAGTTTTAATCGAAATAATGAAGCTTGATAACAATGAGAGCAGGACAGAGCTATGCGTGAGAGCAGGACGGAGCGATACGTGTCTCTGTCGCTCCAATATCTAACAAATCGCTCATACCTATACAAAGCTATATACCTGCGGTGCTAACATGCATAGCAAGACTTAAGTCTTCGAAGACTGGACATAATTTTGTCTCAGCTGTCAAAGTTGTCGAGATGGTTAACATGCGCACCCCCCGAGATTCGTTTGTCTTCGAAGACTTCTTGAAGTCTAGGAAGAATGAACAGTGTTGCTTTTAAGAAAAATACAGCATTTATTTTACTGGTAATACTGGTTTCAATCGTTTCAATCCGGTCAATCCGTGTGCGTAAACCCTAAATTCTGAAATAAAAAATAAAATAAAGAAAAAAACAAGTGTCAGTCAGTGTCATAAATTAACAACATGGAAAACGAATTTGGTTATTTTGGATAATAACTCGTGTAAGTAAATTAATAACTTGTTGATAATTATGTATTGCTTTAAATAAAATGTAATTATGCCTACTACGTGCCTGCAAAATGCGCTGCAATTGCACATAGGAATAGGACTGCAGCAAAATGCCATAGTCACCACGGTCACAGGCGTTGCAGCTGGCGACCGCTGTTTTTGGTGCTCCCAGAACGATACACAGAAAGATGCTGCCTACTAATGAATATAGGCATATGTCACCATCATCATAACATCTCATGAAACGTCCACTACAGGACAGGGAGCTCACTCCAGAAATCTAGCTTTTGCTGAAAAAAATGTGGAGAAGAAGTACTATAGTCATCTCGCTTGTCAGCGTTACGGCTGGCACCATGGACCGCGGTTTTAGGTGACCGCAGTAAGTAAGATAGTATGACACACAAGAGGATGCTGCTGCCCATCCTCCAGTTTATAACACAGGCTCGGCATTTATTCATAAGCCTCGGTTCCAAAGGATAGCCTAAATCACCTGTTGTAAAAATAATAAAAAAGATTATGTGTATTTTTTCTATTACAGGAGATACTTCATGAATATTGATTCAAGATATAGGGCAGATTTTATAATTATAATAAGAGTTGCATGCACTCACACAAGCTCTCACATTAAAATGGCGCTGGGCAGGACATATAGCTCGAAACACTGACAATAGATGGACAAAGACAGCCACAAAATGGTAAGGCCCCAAGGCAAAAGAAAAGTTGGCAGGCCATACAAGCATTGGGCAGACAATATTATAAAAAATACTGGAAAGGATTGGATGGTCAAAGAAGAGGACAGACAGAAGTGCCAAGAGCTTGAGAAAGCCAACACCCGAGGAGGGGCCCAAACCTAAAGAAAAGAAGAAACTAACATCTACTAAGTAAACTAACAATAATCTAGTGCAAACTTTACATTTATTTTGATAAAAATGTGTTAATTAATTTGTGTTTGGAATAATAAATGGCTCTTTATTTCTTTATTGTATCATTGTATGATAGTATAATTTGCAGCAGTGTAAACGGGTTACGTATGTGCCTTTTTCTCTTCCTCTGTCTTTCTCTCTTCCCGTTCCTCGTACAGACTCAAAATACATCTCAAAAATGTGTTCTTTATCACTTATACATCATAAAAAACAAGTCTCCGAAAAATGTCCGTCCGTCGGTCGGTCTGTCCGTCACGCTTTGGCCTAGCGGCTTAGAATGGTCCGATTGACACCATATTTTAAATTTAAGAGTTTCATGCAAATCCGTCTTAAGGGTTTTGAATGGTTTCCTGCTGGCTTTGAGGGTAGCTGTCATACAACGAAAATGAAAAATTGTAATTTTCGCAAAAACGTCTCATAAAATCTTGATGAAAATTTGCATGATCAAGCATCTCCATTTAAGATATTTTGCGGCAGTATCAATTGATCTGTAGAAATTCATATAAGGGGTGTTCCCTTACTACTAAAATTTAAAAATGTGATATTTTTTATTTATTTTTTTATCTTCAATGGGCTTAATCTTGACCTCGATCTAGTCTTGAAGACAGAGATGAGGTCGACGATGGAACGAGCTTGCCCAGAAGAAGCCTATTCACTCGCGACTTGAGTAGATTCGGGTTATAATGAACTCGGGAACACAGACGCAGGCAGAGATTTTATTTACTCTAAATCGGTTTCGTTGAGCTTATTTTGATGTTCTACAATTTGGATTCTAAATTGGTGTTCTACCTGACTGCATATTTCATTAAATCATTTTTACATAAATTTAGTAGGTATAGGTAAGTTTGTATTTTCATATTATTTGTATGGAATTACAAACTTAAGTTTGCAGTTGACTCGTTACTGTCCGCAGCCTTTATCATATAGTAGTTAGAGCATAATACAGTAGTTAGAGCCTTTATTATATTGTAGTTAGGCTCTTGATCCGGAGGTTCTGGGTTCGACTCCCGGCGGGGACACTGTTGAAAAATGAATCGTATATCGCGAGAAAGTAAGTGCAGTGCTGCTGTACCATTTATTTAACTTTTTGCACTTATTTCCACCTACTTGTGACCAAGTCTTCGCTACTGTACGTGGAAGACTTTTATTTCTATTTTAAACGTCAAATATAGAAATAAGTCTTCTCTTGGTTGGCACGCATGTTAGTGACCGAAGACATATTGTCTATGAAGTCTACAAATGACAGTTGCATATAGAAATAAGTCTCAGTCGTGGGGCGCCATGTTAGCGCACGTAGAAATAACATTTTCTCGCGCTCGAGAGAAGAGAGACTTCCAAGTCTTCGTGCGCATGTTAGCACGGCTGGAGACGCATTTTTGAAGCGTTCGAAGTGAATCTTTAGTTCGCATACGAAAACGAATCGTGTACGAATTTAATTTCTAATGCTCTCGATTTTACGCATTTTTGAATCATTCGAAAGCAATGTTGCCATTAAATTACAATCTTTAAACAATTTTCTTTTCACGCAGAAAAAATAAAAACCGGAAAGCAATCACTCATTGATTTTAAAAACCGGTAATGAATTTCGAGGGAATGGAACGCAAATTAAAAAGTTGATATGTCAGTACAATGTCATGTGTGAAGGAAACGTCAATGTCGTTCTCATCACAGATTATACATACTTTCGAGTGGTAGAAATGCAAAACGTGTGGGTCGGACCACTCGTTGCAGAATTCACAGGTATGAATATTCAAAAATTGCGATTTTACGGATTCGTATACGAATCTTGCCAATTCGAATGCGAATTGAAGTTCGAACGCTTCAAAAATGCGTCTCCTGGGCGACCGAGCTTCCCTCTGTATAATTTTAACCAAAACCCACCAACAGATGGCGCTGTAAGGATTCTGAAACGCGCTATTTTCAAGACATGCTAAAAAAATGGGAGAAATCTAATTTTTCAAGACATAAGAAGCTTGCTCTAAGCACCTATCGCAAGACCTATCGATTTCTCGCCGCGGAAAACCTCCGTACAGTAAACTTCATCGCAATCGTTAGAGCCGTTTTCGGGAAACGGATTACAATATACAAATACTGCTCGTACAGTATAGGATGATACAAATATTGCTAGTTCAATATAGACTGTAAACGACCAAATTTGTGGTCCGACTAGCGAAACTGCCAATAGGATGCAAGGTTGTTTTTTACTTGTATAGGTACCTTCTATTTCTACGAATAGATTTCATTCGTGTAATCTGTTACTTAACCACTTTGCGCTCCGACTGTACAAAACCTGCCAGGTTTCGGATTGGCAGACCAACGTTTTGTGGACCTAGAAGGCCACTACTATCGCTACAAAGTTGCAAATTTCGTGTTCTAGATGACGTAGGATAACATGCAGTGCCCTTAAAGTCTAGGAGTCTAGTCTAGTAGGATTATTTGTAGTGTAGTTACCAGGTTGTCGAGCGTGCACCCGGCGGCGACATGCGTGCCGGCGGCCCAGTCGTGGGCGCAGCGCGTGAGCAGCCGCGACAGGCGACCTTCTAAAGCCACGGATAGCAGGTAGCGACGCTGCTCTTCCTGGAATCACAGTTTACGAAAAATTTGACAAGTTTTTTGAACATCTTCATTTTTCGATTGCAAAAAAAGGGAACGTAATTCTGATGGTGCCCGCACACAGTCAATCTTGATCACGTTACGGTAGAGATGCAGCTAGAAGAAAGAAAGCTATAGGACCATAGACTAGATGTATATAGTGGGCGAGGATCGTGTAGTCACGTGGCGCTACATATTAGAATTGTGTAACTTCGTACACTTATTTCCTAGTCCTATTAGATCATTATGACTTGGAGCACCAAAAATCAATTGGTGTATGGGAGAGTTATGACGTCATAAATTTTATGTATGGATTTTTTGTTTACAGAAACCATGTGGGATATGTAATGAAAGGGCTTTTTGAGCCGATTCTAAAAATATAGTACATCTTTATATTTCCGTCACTGGGTTCCTAAAATATTGAAAAATATTTTCAAAACATACCAAGTTTGGCCTCTTCCTGATAGGAAATGGATGCTTTTCGCTCTTCTTATCACTCTAATATTCAGATTACCTGACTTACCTGGTCGTCACAGGTGGCGTTATCTGTGTAAAGCGGCACAAGTCCATTCTGCACACAAGCCTGATAGAGCCGCGTTGGGTTGAGTAACGCAGTTGGGCCAACCTCCTCCAATGAGTTGATGATCTGACGCTGGATACCGGTGGTGCTAAGCGTGCAAGCTTCAGAAGTGTTCAGGCAGATGCAATCTGGAACATAAAAAAAACCGGGTCGGATACGCGCGCCTGGGGTTCCGATATACCTGTAGCATTTTTGGAAGCAATAAAGTCTGCAAAACTAAATTCGTTTTCATACGTTTTATGTAGATTTAAACAAAAAGGAGAACATAGAATTTTTAATTTTTTTTTCTCTAATATTTACGTAAATCTCTATCCAATGTAATTAATTCAGATTTTTCCTTTCTCAAACTTCGGAGATAATGAGGCAGTGGTATATTTTTGACATTTTTCTCCATAATTTGACAACTGAGTTGTATAAAAATTTAAAAATCTATTCTGGAATGTGCAAGTGAAGCCCTTTCATATGATACCCCACTCGACCTAGTAACGACAATTTTCAATATACAATAATAACGATATTTTTATAATTCTTTCGTTTGTAATAAAGTTAGGCAATCATACTCTAAAACTGTTCCAAATTTCAAGTCAATAGCATGAGTGGTTGCTGAGATAAACAGGTGTAACAGACAGACAGACAGACAAAGACGCACCATTAGGGTTCCGTTTTTACCATTTTGTTTCAGAACCCTAAGAAGTAATACGTATGTATTATGCAATCGGTATAAAATACTGAAACTTGACAGACAGACGAAGTCGCACCATAAGGGTTCCGTTTTTACCATTTTGGTTCAGAACCCTAAACAGTAATATGTATGTATTAAGTAATCGGTATAAAATACTGAAACTTGACACAGGAAAGGTATAAAGGTGTAGGCACGTGAATAGATCGGAACTAATACTGCTATCGGAATTTGACACTTACACACACTGAATACTCACCATATCTCAATGAGTTGGCGTAGAAGTGTTCCTCAGTATATACAGTTCCTGAGGAACGCACCAGTTTCACGTCTAATGTAGCAGTGACCACTACTGGCCAACATGTTTCAACACTCACCATATCTCAGTGACTTGGGGTAGAAATGTTCCTCAAGCCTGGTGGCAGCACAGTACACAGTGACTGAAGAAGGCACCAGTCTCACGTCTAACGTTGCAGTGACCACAACTGGCCAACATGGTCCAAAACTCACTATTTCTCAGCAAGTTGGGGTAAAAGATTTCCTCAGTACACAATGACAGAGGAAGGCAACAGCCTCACGTCTAAATGTAGCAGTGACCACTACTGCCCAACATGTTTCAACACTCACCATATCTCAGTGAGTTGGGGTAGAAATGTTCCTCAAGCCTGGTGGCAGCGCAGTACACAGTGACTGAGGAAGGCACCAGTCTCACGTCTAGCGTGGCCGTGGCGCCTCTGGCCAGCTCCGTGCAGCAAGTTGCGCTCATAAACTTGCTAGTCGTGAGAGGGTATCTCGCTGAAAACAATTTTTATTTATTATTATTTATTTATTCATTAAACTTAACTATGCATACATTATTATTTAAAGCCTGCAAAACTGTTCTGACAGTTTGTCTGCAGGAAAGTCTCTTTTAGATACAAAGATTACAATTACATATTACAAAATTTAATTACTTACTTAGGGGAGTGTACTTAACAAATACGTTTTTAACTTATTTTTGAATTTATTATGATTTAGCTCGAGGCGAATGTCCTCCGGCAAGCTGTTTAATAAGTACGGTAATCGTTTACTTAGTGTTCTATCTCCATAATAGTTGGTAACTCTGGGTACTACCAGTTTACCAGCTGACACCGCCCTCGTGCCGTAACCATGACTTGACTGAACTAAGTTATGCTCCTGATTGTCACGGTTGTTTATTAACAAAAGGTACTTATGCTTTAAGCTAACGGGCAGAATTTTACATATTTTGAAAAGTTTTCGGTAGTCTTCTTTACAGTTATTTTTGGTTTTATTATTAACAAGTAATTTAAGAAATTAGCCATGACATAACACATAGTTCGTTATGAGGTATGCCCTGATATTCTGGCGAAAGACATAAAACTGTGTAAAGCAGACTTTTGCGGTTTGGAGGATGGCTCTCCTGACCACATTTTCTTTAACTGTAATATGTATACGTTTTCACTTTATGATGTTCTTCCTAAATGTATTCCTCGCCCTATCAACTTTCATTCTCTTCTTACTTACACTAATACCCGGTTTGTAAAATATTTAATTAAATATATATCTATCCATAATATTAAATTATAATCGCTTTTCTATCTATCCTACTTTTCCTCTGTATGTAGTTAACTCTCTTTTCCTATCCTGTAATTTTTCATGCCAATAACATTATTGTGTCGTCTTGTTTTGTCCGTGTCGTCCAACTATGATATTATTTGTTTTAGGTACCCTTCCGTTTCCTTCACAAAAATCAAAACTTTCTCCACCGAACATTCTCCTAATGTGTGTAAAGTTGAGTCACTGGCGAAATACATCTCCACCCCTATGAGATGTGAAAGCCAAAAAAAAACCGGCCAAGTGCGAGTCGGACTCGCGCACTGAGGGTTCCGTACCACCACATAAACATAATTGTATTAGTTGAAATTTCAGTAAGTTAATGTGCTAGATTTTTTGAGTCCGACACGCGCTTGACCAAATTTTATTATTTTTTGTTATTTTATAGCCTATGCCCTATAAACATACCAATTTTCAAGTTTGTAAGTGTTCCCGTTTTTAAATAGAACTAAATCAAAAATCGCCCCAGCAACCATCCAACTTGACCCCTCTCTTATATGAATGTTCTTGAAACGGGAGCTCACCACAATTGGTTACCATTAGTTGTGAGAAAAGTTGTAATATTTAATGATTTCAGACTTTTCCCATTATTTGTACTGTGAGACCTAGCTTCTTGCCAAATTTCATAATTTTAGGTCAACGGGAAGTACCCTGTAGGTTTTTCATTTTTTAATAAATGTATGGAGATGAGGACATAAAATACCATATCTTTTGATTGCGTCATTGTAAAAAATTTAAATTTTCAGATCTTGTGTGGTTCATGGATCCTAATATGTGGTATTAATTTCAACCTGATACCTTTACCCGTTCGTGAGATAAAGGGTCTTGACAGACAGACAGACAGACAGACAGACGGACAACAAAGTGATCCTATAAGGGTTCCGTTTTTTTCTTTTGAGGTACGGAACCCTAAAAAAACAAAAAAAGCAGACTTTAAAGTAGGCGGTGCTGCAGTAGTTGCTTGCAGTTTGGCTTTCAACATTTGCAAGGTTTATGGTTTGTTGTGGTGAACGCGAGTCTAGCGCCGTCAGTTCTGGCGATTTGACCGGCCAGTTCAAATCGCCTTAACAGGAAATCATCTTACACGGCCTGAGAATTTGGTTAATTAAATAAGCAGTAATTTCACGTTTTTCTGGTGTATATCCCTTAATTTCTTGTTGTCAACTAATTCTCTATATCTGTCTACAACATAATTGTAAAGTAGATCAACAATTGACTTCAATTGTAAAAATTATGTCACATTCACATTATGACATTACTTTTGCCCCACCTTTTATAAATGCCTGAATAAAGAATTTTTCTAATTCTAATGATTGGTTACATGTATTCATCATAACATCCCATGAAACGTCCACTACAGGACAGGGAGCTCCCTTCAGAATTCTAGCTTTTGCTGGATAAATGTAGAAGGGAAGTATATTAGTCACCTCGCTTATTAGCGTTACGGCTGGCACCATGGACCGCGGTTGTAGGTGACCGCAGTAAGTAAGATGTAAGATACAAAGGAGGATGCTGCTGCCCATCCTCCAGTTTATAACCCTTAGTCGCCTCTTACGACACCCACGGGTATGTATGTATGGGTTGGTACTATTCTTTGCCGGCACCACACGGGACAACGTGTTACATGTATTAAATACATCAATTTATAATACCTGGCATCTGAGCCTTGTACCACTGGTCCAGGTCAAATAGTAGCATTCCATACTGTGATGAGGAGTTGGCATTTTCACCCCAACATTCCCAAATGAATTGACAGACATTAAGCATACCTGAAAATCATAAAAAAAACTTAGCTTCAGATTGACTCTACTATGGGGTTGATTCCTGTATGGCTGCTTTTAAGTATAAAATTTCACAGGTCCAACCAAGGTGCCGATTTATTTCCTTATAAAAGCCGAAAAAGATACAACAATGCTTTCAGACCTGTAATTGTAGGCTTAAATTGCTAAAAAAACTGTGATTTCTTTTTTTGCAAATCAACAACTAAAGTATCCTCATATTGCTTCGCGTACGGAGCTTGGAGAATAATAGTATACATAAATCATTAGGGGCTTCATTTTTGCTACTAAAGCAACGCAAATAGTGGGTCAAAACTAAATATTTCAGCCAATTCTGTGTCAACCAAAAACAAACATCGCAAGGCATGTTTAGGTAAGGTAATAAATTACAGAATTATCTTACTCTCTTCTCCGTCCGACCCAAGCATGGCATTGATGGAGTAACTATGGCATGAGACGCATCGTCCACCAACCAAATGGTTATCTGTTTCTGTTGAGTTTAGCTCCACTTGGAATACTACTGTTACTGATAGGAGTTGCTGTAAACAAGTGCATATTTAAAATAAGGCCATTGTAATAGGTCGTTTCTAAAATGTATGCAAAATTATAACCTGCAAAGAAGAATGAACCCTGTGCGTTGGTGTAAAGGAAACGTCAAAACGGACTTCTTACATTGGCCCTACTTTAGGTGATTAACTTACTATAAAAGCTCTTGAGCAAAGCTTACACTGTGTAACAGAAAGGATGTCAATCTACGAACACAAATTTTCACTACTATTATTAGTGAATATAAATGATGGAATTTTTGTAAAACCGTATAAATGGAATACACTATTATTCTTGAATGAAAGACTCAATCACGACATGTAATAGAACATCATAATGAACCATAGAATAACACATGGCCAAATTTTTATATAGAAATATACTCAGCTAAGAATCAGAACATTTTGATCACTGGTAATCTTTGGAGATTTGCTTGATTTCCATTGGAGAAGGGTTGCGAGAGACAGAACCCAGTGGAAAACGTTAGATGAGGCCTATGCAAAGTGGGACACTGAACTATGGGATATTTTGTAGAGAAAACAATTCATTTACACAAATATATATAAAATACTATAAAATGCTGAATAATAAATAATAATAAAAAAATAAATCTTTACTAACCTGATAAAGACATTTTGTATCAGATAACATCCTCTTTCCCCGATACATAAGGGAGTACATCACAGCCAATGGAAATGCCTCTTCCTCAAATCGGTCAAGGACTGAGTATACCACCCACAAGTAGGCAAAGGCTCTTGGGTCATCACAGGGTTCCTGAAAGTAATTATCATTGATTTAGAAACAAACAGTCACATGAACATCATATCTCTTCCCTTTTGGGGTAAGCAGAGACCACAGCTTTCCATATGCTTATACTTCTCTCTATTCTTCTACTCTCAATAACCCTTACATACAGGCTTAAGGCTACTTTGACCTGGCCCTTATTTAGTTCTTTTGTATTGAATTTTTTACAGATTTTTATAATTAGATCACTTTTGTAAATTTTTTTCCTTCATTCTTTTAACATGACCAAACCATCTCAGCATTGCTTTCTTAATTTCATGACATAATAGTCAATCCAATTCATTTCATAGTCAAGTAATTTTATAAGATAGTTAATAGAATATAGAATCTGGAATTTAGTTGAAGGTCTCAATTTATACTAGTCTTTACACAAATTTGTTATGCCTCACGATTAAACATTAAAAAGCGTCATAACCCCACCTGAAATCCAAAATGTGACACTGGAAGGCATTCAACATTTACATCGGAAGTAAACTGGAGACCCACATTCAACAAATTCCAAATTTGAAATGCTCCAAAATTAAATCCAGCAACCAAACTTCCTATCTGTGGAATATACTGAATGACAGTTACTCTCACATGGTCTCTTCTTGCTTTCATTTTTACCGTACCGTCTGGGTTACAGAGTATGTATGTTTGTCCTTCTTCTAAGGAGTTTTCATTTAGTAAAATAGCTATATGATCATCATTTTCCAGTGCTAGATCTCTTTGAATTTCCAACTGATGAATTGCATTCAATGGCAAGAATGTAATATTTGCAGAATTTTCTTCACCACGGATGAATTCCTCATAACCTTGGCCAAGGCTTTTCAAAGCTTGGATTAGCGCTGATCGGTTGAGATCAAAGACAAATATTTCACCAGTTTTTGTTCCTGCCATGACGGCTCCATCAAAGCAAGTGAAGGGGCCACTTGGAAAGCCATCAGAGACAGCTAGTTCTGTGACAACAACCTCAGTCTGTATGCATCGAAGTATTTGGGAACCATTGATATGAAACACGCATATCATTCCAGGTATGTCTTCGCATTCCAAGCTGATTAGTAGCTGGGTTGAGTTGTTGGTAAGTGGAGTTGGCAGTTCTACAACACATCTTACTGTTGTTCGAAAATTGCTGCAAGGTAAAGAAAGTTTGAATTTACATACAAAAGAGGGTAGGATAATAAACATCATAAATGGGTGACATCATTCATTAATGCCAATTACCTTAGAGAAGCACCAAACGTACGCTGAGCTACTTTTAACCCAGTTCTTAGATCAACAACACAAAATTTTGGGCCCAAAGCCAGCCATCCAAGTTTTGTGTCACTCAGAATTCCACCAAGGGGAGTTTTATCTACAAAATGAGCACAGAATCAATGTAAAATAACAAACAACGAATGCCGACACAGGCAAAGAAAAACAGGTCACAATTATTATAAAATGTTGTCTTCACAAACATACCCGGGAAATCTTCAGACGGCTGCAAGTAACTAAACACAGCAGGTGAAAGATTGCTTGTTTTGACAATAGAAAAGACGCTATCTTGTAATGTTTGCATTATAAACACGATTTTATTATGGTTAACGTTTCACAAGAGGTTAGGATTCATTTTGCCAAAATTTTCACTACACTACACAAAGACGTTACTAATTTAGAAATTAATAAAACTAATTGAAGTACAAACAACAATTTTGCATATGATTTAGGATTATAATTTTATATTTTTAAAAACCGTTTTTACTGTTTTCCTCTACGCGCGGACGGTGCAAAAAAATTTGACAGCGGCTGGGTTGCCAGCACAGATTAGTATATAGTTGCCAGCTCAATTCGCCGAATTTTTCAGTCAAATAGCCAAATTCGCCCAACATTTTGAGCAGTCAACGAAATGTAGCCCAATCAAAAATAAGATCTTGAAAATAAATCAATAAAAATCTATCATCATCATCACATCGTGCACGCAAGGTCGATGACCGACCTCACAAACCCTGGTGTCAGAGTTGTTGAGCCACCAAAGGCCTCTGACATGGCTCATGGCTCATTAACGACTAGATCCGTTGATAGTAGTCGAGACCACCGACCGTACGTGCCTTTCGAAGCACGGAATCATCTTACTTTTCAGACAATCAGGTGGTTTTTCTTACGTCAATGGTTGCGTCAAACAGTACCATTGACGTAAGAAAAACGCTGCGCGGCGTAGTTTCCAAAATCTTTGAACACTACAGTTTTACACATATGTCGCACTGTCAGTCATCACTTATCTTTATAATACTTATTGTTTTCAACCAAAGATTTTGGAAACTACGCCAGGGGCGCAGCGTTTCTCTTACGTCAATGTTTTCAACGGTTTGCATTCTTTGACATCTGGCATTTTTTTCTAGTCTGAAAATGTTGATTGTACTTGGGATTTAGTAGTGCTCGGGATTAGGAACAACAACTTCATAAGCACAAAACAAAAATAGTGCGCCAAATGAATAGAAAATCTATCAAACTTAGCACATAAAATGCTAAAAAGGCATCTCTGAACAATCATAGACAATTTTTTACAAATTAATTTTTTGTAATTTTTGTATGAAAAATTAAAAGTACCGATTTTTTTTTATAGAAGGTTTGTCTCATGTAGTCAAAGTTTCATCGACTGAGGATTTAATGCGGGGGTCTTCATACAACGATCCGCTTCGTTGCCTAGACTACAAAAAGCATTGCAAATGTCGAGTCTGTCTGTTCTTTGCCTGTATCGTAGTTACATACGTATGTCTGTGTAATTTAGTGGCACAGCAGACGACAGACTTTTTGTTCTGACAGTCCGCCAGTGTGGCGGGTACTGCAATTATTTTCTTATTACTATAATCATTGACATGAAAAAAACGCTCCGTTTCTATGCGCGTATTTTCCAAAATCTTTAGTTTGGAAAGAAAAACAGCTTGAATTCAAAGAATTATTCACTCGTCACTCATTGTTCAGATTGATTTTAATTTAGTTTAAAACATAGAGCAACTTTTAAATTTGTTATATTTGAATTTTATTCTGATAAAAACTATTATTTTCGCAATACCGGCCACACTGGCGACAATGTCCGTGACTGCCCGCGTATCATACGCCTTAAAGAGACATCTCTTTTTGACTGTAAATGTTCGTTTAATTAATGTTATATTCTTTCGTGGAAACCTTTTTGTACGTAAAAATAATTTTATTTAACGGACTTTAGTTATTTAAAATAAGTATTAATTAGATTTAATGAATAATAATTATTACTGAATAGAATAATCGTATCTCTTTTATATTATATCAGTAAATTATGCAATTCAATTTTGCCGATTTTCTTGTACGTTAAGCCAGTTTACACGGTGCAAAATTTAGGCTCCTCTGAGGGATGCAGCTATACGACAGAAAGAGAGAGCTATTCGACTGTTTTTTTCTTTCGAGGCGCCTAAATTTTTCCCCGTTTAAATCAGCCATTATTCCTGACTACAGGGGGCCAATTCTTGTAATCACTAAGTGATAAAATATCACAAATTCAAAATCAGATTTTTCTTTTCAAAAGTGAGTATTGATATTTGTTTAGTATAAAATAGTATAACAATTGTTAATTTTCATATTTTTTATTCACTTTTTAACCGTTTATTAAAAAACGGCGAGTGCCCGGAATGCACGGCCACGGAATGTACGACCGCGGAATACGAAGCCAACATTTTGGCTTTGATGCCGAGGTCGTACAATCCGCGGACGTACATTATTTGTTGGGCAATCCAAGCTCGTACAAGGAATGTCCGGCCGCGGATTGTACGGCCACGGAATTGGGATCCATTGTACATGAATTCCGAGGGCGGTCATTCCTCGTTGTACAATATTGGGCCGGCTTTTCTTGTATCGGTCCAATATTGACTGGCAATGGAAAATGTGTACAAGCAAAGACTTTTATAGCAGAGTATTATGTGACATAAGTTTGTTTCTGGCACTCGCCGGCCGCTACCGCGGCACGCTCGCTTCGCTCACTCAGCTCGTGCGTTGTGGTCGCAAGATAACCTAACCGATCCCGAAGGGGATCGGTTAGGTTGAGTTCACTTTACCTAACAGACCTATGAAAACACTCAAAAGTGTTGTCTTCGCTTCAAATTCCGAAGTTGTACAATTCTGAGATCTGACATGATTGGCTTTGGATTCCGAGGTCGTGCATTCCGTGGTTGTACATTCTTGGTTGTGCATTCCGAGCTCGGACAAGGAATGTCCGGCCGCGGATTGCACGGCCAGGGAATTGCCAGCCAGGGTGTACACGGATTCCGAGGGCGGTCATTACTTGGCTTCGTATTCCGCGGTCGTACAATCCGAGGTCGTGCATTCCGATTTCCCTAAACGACTATAAACTTTGCATGTTAAAGTGCCTGATACACGGTCGGCAACATGGGTCCCGACAGAAGTGACCTTGGTCAGTTCCGACCGTGTATTTCAAACCCGAATGGTTGCCAGCCAAGGTCACCTCTGTCGGGACTATAGATGTAAAACAACGGATTTAAAACGTTTTAAACAAAATGTTGCGGTTTTAAACCTAAAAAAAACCGTTTTAAACGGTTGAAAACTCGCCTACAAAAATAAAAGAACTGTGTTTTACACGTCGTTATGGGGAAGTTTTGGTCACCTGACGTCATGTTTCGTTTAATTAGTTTTTAGAAAATCAATAGAAAATACCTAACTACTACCAAAACGAAAACTTAAGTATGTAGGTATACGGTATAACATACAATACTTATTTATTATATTACACATACTAGTGTTGACGACATCATTAACATAATGCCGTCCGTTTTACTTTAAACCGAATGAAATTGATTATTTACATCGTTTGAAAACAATGAAAAACATATTTATTTACCAACACACGAGTTTTTATTACTTGTGTGTTGCGCTTCTTGGTCGGACGGACCAAACCCGCTAAGTATATCAATATCAGAATATCACACTTATAAAAAATCTTTACACAGTTGATAGGTAGGTACTCCGTTATATCCCTACTTCGGTAATATCCAGAAAATGTAGTTATAATAAAGGAAAACATAGACATTCATCAACACCGTTTTAAACCGAAAAAAATTGTTTATTTCGTTTTTAAACGGTTTTTTTCGTTTTAAACGGATTGGTTTAATTGGTTTTAAACCGGCCTTACATCTATAGTCGGGACCCATGTTGGCGACCGTGCATCAAGAACTTAAAGATACTCGTTGGCGTGGTGAGCCTGACCACAGATTAAATAATAGTAAACTGCCTGACTTCACTACTAAGCCGTCGTGGGCCGCGGGTCCAGGGTAAAAAGTTAGTGATAATTCAGTTTCTGTTCTTTTATTATTATTTTTTTGTACATTTACTCGTGTCTTCTGTGGAAATGAATGAGAATGAAGATGAGAATAAAGATGACAATTATGTAAGTGAGATAAGTATGGATGAGATTATGAAAGCAATGAATGGTATGAAATCAGGTAAAGCAGCTGGGTATGATAGAGTGTCGGTCGAGATGTTGAAGGCTGGGCGAGGCATTGTGGCTAGTCAGTTGTACCGCCTTTTCAACCTGTGTTGGACGAACAGCCAAGTACCAGGTGACTGGTGCAAGGCTGTGATTGTGCCACTGTACAAGGGAAAAGGGTCACAACAGGACTGCAAAAATTACCGCGGGATAAGCTTTCTTAGTGTCGTCGGCAAACTGTATGCAAAGGTTTTGATTGAAAGAGTGATGAAAGATACTGACGATAAAATATGGGATGTACAAGCGGGATTTAGAAAGGGAATGGGATGTACAGATCAGGTCTTTTCCTTGCGGTGCATAGCTGAAAAGTTTTTGGCTAAAAACCAAAAAGTCTACTGCGCGTTCGTGGATTTGGAAAAGGCCTATGACCGAGTGGTGAGGAATGAATTGTGGTCAGCATTGTCTTTGTATGGGGTAAACGGGCATCTGATTCAAGCACTGAAATCTCTCTATGAGGATTCCAGTGCTTGTGTCAGAATAAACGGGTGTGTATCTTGGCTCAAAGTTTACGAGAGATGGAAAGTGTGATAATACTGGGCGTAACAGAGAGCTCATCGCCATACTAAACTTGGAACCCGCCTAATACTAACTATTAGAGCGCCATAATTAGTATTGGTGGTATTAGGAACTAACAAGACATCAATTAGGACTGACAAAATCGCTATCATTCTTTCGTTCGTGTCAACTAGATGGCGTTATGCTCACACTACCATAGATGGCGTTCTTATAAATATGGATTACATAATTGCTGTAAATTTAAAATTATGTGTTATTAGGGTTCCGAACCAAAATGTTCTGTCACACCCATTTAACTCAGCTACTACTCACGTAATCAAATCACTAATCACGTTCTAACTACTTTTAAAATATGCTAGCCCAACTATTATTATTATGAAATAAAAAAATATATTTGTTATTTATGACTGCAAATGGGTCCCAAATATGGAGGGGTAATACTTTAAACTATCGTTATTTATTAGGTCAAGTGAGGGACGTCTAATGCTTTGCTGTGAAGGTAGGTACAGTCAAAGCTGGTCAACCTTGAGACTCACAGCTTAACTTTAGTTCCTGCGGCTGAAAGAATAAGAATGGTATTGAAAGTCCAGTGTGTCAACCTCGAAGTGCTCTCAACTGTTTCTACCTACCTACCTAACAAATATTTCGTACGTACGGCAGCAAGCACGTAGAAACAAAACAAGTATAAGCTGAACCAGCGCTACGCTAGAAACGCCTGAAACCAGAGACCCCAAGGTCAAAGTGTTTCCACCGACAAGCGGCTGTGCGAACCTAGAAATTGCCTACTTAAGTACTTAGGTACAGTTAACGACAGATCAAGCTTGACACATTGGAGTTTGTATCGTTCTTTTTTCAATAGGCATACGGGCTAGAGTCGCACTACGTACGACTACGAGTGTCAAGCTTGACCTGTCGTTAACTGTACATAAGGCCACCTTGTCTTTACAGAAAATGTCATGATTCACGTGGTATAAGCAGGTGGGTACAGTCAAGAGCACATCAAGCCTGACACGATACCGTTCTTATTTCAAAAAATGTAGGCGCTGACCTTTTAGAGATTCTTATGCTCAAAAAAGTCTTTACTATTGTTGAATGTTGATGTTGTTGATTTTTATCATCTCGGAAACTGGAAGAGGTAACTCTGCCCATCAAACTGAACATCTTCCCAAGAAACATAGCGCGAAATACGAAGAAATAACATCTGCCTCTCATACAAAATGTGCTGTCATAAAAAATAACTGTCATAGCCCGATTTATCCTGGGAGCCAATTCTTGAATATCACCGGGTGATAAAATATCACTCAAAAAATTCAAAATCACAGATTTTTCTTTTCAAACGTGATGATTGATATTAGTAAAATATAAAGCAGTCCTTGATTGTTAATTTTCATGCATTCTGATTTACCTTTCAACAGTTTATCAGGGCAAATGTGATTTTCAAAGTCTCAAAAGTGATATTTTATTACCCGGTGATTTTCAAGAATTGACGCGCTATAGGTAGGTAGATAGCGAGCGAGTGCGAGGTGCACGAAGCTGCAACATGGCGCGCGTATCATTATTAGAGTTAAACAAAAAATGTATAGGATTGACATTAGCTAACGAAATGTTGCGTGACAGCTATTGTCAATCCCATACATCTTTATTATATTCTATTAGGGTTTAAGATACAGATTATAGTCACTTGTCTCTAGTATAGGCCTTTTAGCATTCATTCAGTGTTTGCGACGAAACGACTCGAAGGGTTGATTTCACCATACTATGTTGGTTAACTAATTGACCGTTACCTAGTTATTTTACTTACCGCGCCCGTAACTTTTTTTCGTCATAATGAAAAAAGTCTCGGCTACAAATCATTGCATTCCTTTTTGAATTTTTCTAGAGTTGAATATACAGGATGTTAGGGACATCCTTCCGAATACTGAAGGGGCATGATCAGTCAACGACACTGAACAACTTTCAGTGAACAAAACTTTTAGGAAACGAAAAAAAAGATACGCGTGTCCACACAAAATCCTACTACTAAACTTTTTACTAAACTTTGTAAACATGTATGTATGGGTGGATGTATGTTTGTAACTCTTTCACGTAAAAACTACTGAATGGATTTTAATGAAACTTTACAATAATATAGCTTATACATCAGAATAACACATTTTTTTATACATTTTCAGTATTAAGTGCCGGAACTCCTTTGATCGGGCAGTTTGTATGGAGAAGCCGATTTTTTTTACGTTTCCTAAAAGTTTTGTTCACTGAAAGTTGGTCAGTGTCGTTGACTGATCAGATCATGGCCCTTCAGTATTTGGAAGGCTGTCCCTAACAAAATTACTTATTGCTGCAAAATTTTTGCATAAAAGTGCCTATTTCCGAAAAAAATATACCTATATCGTCTTGCGGTGCCGCTTGTTATAACTTAAGCAACGAATAATTTGTGGATGGAAAAGTCGAAAGCAGAAAGTTTGACTAAGGAACTTTGTTAGGACCAGTTCCCAAATTCCTTACATAATAAATATATTTCATTTCATTTCATAAACATACTAAAAGTCCTTGCCCCTCCGAGGTCCGCTCGAGGGGGGGGGGGGGGCACAAAGAAGGTCGCATTTTTTTGTTTTTTACATCTCGAAAACGGTGCGTCGCACGAAATTTTGTTGTAGTACATAATGAAAGCTGATAAAATTTTCTACAACTTTGCCACACGAAAAAGCACTCATCACACACGATATATTCCAGTAAAGGCAATAAATCACGATAACATTTTAAAAAGGTCCCTGTTTGCGTAATTAGTAAGGTAAAAAGCCCCCCCCCCCCGTTGCAACAAGACATATTCTTGTTCAAATCATGAACACAATGCAATTCTAAGTAATCCTAACTGCTCTGGTACACCTGTGTTATTGATAACGGTTTGAGTTTTTAAAAATGAATACCTATTTGGAGTAAATTGAAAAAGCTTCGAAAATTTATCGAGAGAGAGTCACATACATGAAAATCCATGTCAGTAGACCTTTTTAAAATATCTCTAATACTTTGTCCGGCATTAAGTGATCCATCTGAAATTCGACGGTGAATTGACGGTTCATTATGCCCCCATTGAAATGGCAGATTCTCAGTGTAAAAAAAAATAAGTAAAAGTAAAATAAAATTAATTTTTTTTCAGACCACTGAGTCCTCAGAAAATTGCAACAAAAATCTTAAATTTAAGAGTACATACCGCACGGGTAGACAAGGTTGTTTATTATTACATCAATCACTTCTGCTACCTTCGTTCCTATGAAAAAGTATGTAGGTAGTTAAGCGAGTCGGCAAGCATATTATATTACAAAAAGTATCAAAAATACGTACAAACTTTTATTAGGCAACTCAACATGCACTAACAATAAAATGACCAACTCCATCAGTCAGCAGGTACTAAATACCTTCATGATGGTTTGTTGATGAAACTTTTTCGATTTTGACAAAACTACCTAAAGTTTAAGGTGCGGTACATAGACCTACCTAAGTAAAATAGCTAACGGTCGCTTGAGTATAGTGAAATCAGCCCTACTAAATCAACGCTCTTCAGTACTTAGGTAGGTAGGTAGGTAGGTATGTTTGACAGACTCACCATACATGTCAACTAATTTATTGTAGGTATCATACTAGATCGACTTGACCAAGTATAAGAACAATTGATGGTGATTTAATAGTGCAAATAATCTGCGATCGCATGTTTGTGCTTGACCAACTTATCTGGGTGTCTACTCTCAAAGTCCGATATATCGAAACGATACTACTCGAAACATGCAAATGCAAAACTTCGTCCCTTGACAATAGAGTAGAATATAGGTTGGATGACTTTTCAAACTACATCCAACCACTATTCTACTCTATTGTCAAGGGACGAAGTTTTGCATTTGCATGTTTCGAGTAGAATCGTTTTGATATATCGGACTTTGAGAGTAGACACCCTGTAGAATTTTACGATGGCGCTACGATCGAAAAGGATTGCCACCTATTACAAAAATAAACAAATTCTACCTTTTTAGTGTTCCGATATCGAAACGGTTAAAAAAGGAACCCTTTTCTATGGTGCGACTTTGTCTGTCTGTTTGTCCGTCTGTCACACTCACACCTGTATTAAAGCAACCACTCATGCTATCTTGAAATTTGGAATAGTTGTAGAATTATACTAAAAGCGGTCAAATGCCTAACTTTACGTTGAATAAAAATAGTTTTAACAAAAACTACACACCTTCTTCAAAGTTTTGCAAGGTTTCTTTTAGCAATAAAAAGTATAAAATAACTATAACAGTTAATAATCAGTAACTAAGTGAAGTAATAGAAAATAACCAAGCCTGTTATTTGTTTCAATTATAAATTTATAGGTACATTACAACAGTTCATTTTGAAGTGCTGCCATCCGAAATTTAGATCTCATCGAGACCTATCATTTGACTCAGCACATGAGTAGTCTAGGGTCAGTAGTTTTCAAGTTATAGCGATTTTAAGTTTGACAGCTGTCATCCGAAATGTAGATCACATCAAGACCTATCATTTGTCTCAGCACACGAATAGTCTAGGGTCAGTAGTTTTCGAGTTATAGCGATTTTTAGTTTGACAGCTGTCATCCGAAATGTAGATCACATCGAGACCTTTCATTTGTCTCAGCACACGAGTAGTCTAGGGTCAGTAGTTTTCGAATTATAGCGATTTTTAGTTTGACAGCTGTCATCCGAAATGTAGATCTCATTGAGACCTATCATTTGACTCAGCACATGAGTAGTCTAGGGTCAGTAGTTTTCGAGTTATAGCGATTGTTAGTTTGACAGCTGTCATCCGAAATGTAGATCTCATCGAGACCTATCATTTGTCTCAGCACATGAGTAGTCTAGGGTCAGTAGTTTTCGAGTTATAGCGATTTTTAGTTTAACAACTGTTTTTAGTTTGACTGATAAAAAAAGAGCCGATACTATGACAAAGACAAAAAAGATGTTTTGATCTTTATCACACTTTAGAACTTTTGTATGTATAAATTGAACCTGCTCTAACTTGGTATGCTTATTTGCAAATCCAATCCTATACTTCATCCGAGATCTGAAGATCTGACGCGACAAAGACAAAATCGATGTTTTGGTCTTTATCACACTTTAGAACTTTTGTATATATTGAGCCTGCTCTAACTTGGTATAAGATCTGACGTGACAAAGACGCGACATCTGATGCGAATTTATATTTTTTTCCCATCTTAAAAAGTGCTGGGCGCCGCTAAAAAAGTTTTCACTTCAAAAATCCCCAGCAGCACCTGTTTTCTTGATAAGTTGCAAAATTTCTCCAAAACAAGAGAAGAAAAGTTAAATCTTATTGGAAATGTCTAAAAAGTGATGATGGTACCGTTCCTATCAAGTACAAGGTAAATTCTACGGAATTCACGGAATCGCAGCATGTTTTTACAATTGGCAAAATTTGAGATTTTCAAAATGCTCTAGTGGTTAGAGTTTTAAACCTAGGGTAATGAAACTTTACGCAGGTCTTTAACTAGTGCTTCTACTTGTTACTGCAATAATAATCTGGATCAATATTGGATTTGCGTCGACACTAAAAGAAGAAGATCTGGGTAACACTGCCGTGTAGCGGCAGCAATGCGTTTGTATACATGAACAAATGGTGTTATTGGAGATTTTTGCTCCTTTTCTGCATCGATGCAGAAAAGGAGCATTTTCTGCATTCTGAACGATGTCATTATGAGAATCATTTCTCGCACACCACTTTCGATCGCTTTTGGTACGACTTTCTCATAAAATACTTGGAAATATGCAGGAAAACAAGAACAGCACAGGCAACACTGACTGACACAAGGAGGTAAAGGGCTCCCGCACACGACCGAGAATCGGTGACCGATTTTTTGTAGGTCAAAAATGGAACGTACTGGTTGCCATACTTCAACGCACACGACCGACAAAAACTCGGTGAGAAATAAAATCGGCCGTCACGGCCGATCCGTTTGTCGGTAGGAAATGGAACATACGTAAATCTATACTTCAACGCACACGACTCACCGTCGCCGGCCGTCGCGGTCTCGTCAGTCAGCTCCGTACACTCGCTAGGGAGAGGTGCGTGTTGAATCACGCACGATGGATATTGACATCGAGATTTTGATTCCTGTATTACGTGTAGGTAATAAACAACGTATGAAGACAAGTCTCAGACAAAAATAAAAACCGAACGTTTTTCTGTTTTCCGCCGGACGAATGAACGACGATAAATAAGTAAAATTATGTACCTATTTTATTCTAGATTTGCTTCACGTTTGGTTTTATAGGTAGGTTTACATAAGTACCTCTTGGTAAGTATCTACCTCATAGAAATTGGAAATCCTTGTCCTACCTACAGAAATTGTCGTGCCACTACGATCAACATTGCCAGCCGTGGACGAATGTGAATACAGGATGTAAAAAAAATGTAGGATGATCCTTCTAAGGGGTGATTGTACGGTCAACCGCTTGTGGGTAGAAACTTTTTCAACTCTATTACCACGCCATAAGGTCCAAAAGGGTTTCTACCGAAGTGCGGCCGTGTGTACATTACTAACAGATTGTAAAATAAAAATACTTTAATTAATATTTAATTTCTGATTTGTTTGATCATTAAATTAGTTTTTCCTCCGAAGTACATTCCAGTAATTTATTGAAATGTGCTAGTGAGTGGATATTAAATAACAATAAACATCCTTGTCTGCGTCGTTTAACCCTTGTGCTTCACTTCTTCTTGAGCTAAAACAACTTTTTTTAAGCAAAATATTTTTTTATATTTTATACGATGTAGAATCACAGAAGTATAGTCGAACTTTTTTTACACCCTGTAGATTAAACAGTTCCGTGAGATATACAATGTATGCAAAATCTCTCGAGTGGTACTTTTGTTCAACAAAAATAAAATACAAAATTCCGATTCTCAATTTTTTTATTCTAATTTCCAATAAACTTGTTCAGTTTCAAGATTAGAACGAGTAAAACTACCACCCGAGAGGTTTTGCGTATTGGTAATTACAAGTTGTCTAATAACCTTCTTGGTAACCTAAACCTACCTAGTCATCATCAGAGTGACTGTGTATCTTTGACCAACAACCGCGGCCCTAGTGGGTAGGTACAGTCAGCCGCACGTGAGGTAGTAACACTTTGACCTTGAGCGGGTCTTTGGTTTCGGGGGTTTGTAGCTTAGCGCTGGTTCAAGTTATAGGTACCTACTGGCTTTGTTAACACTTACTTGCTACTGTGCGTACCTTGTAGGTAGTTGTAATTATACTGTTTTTACATCTTTTGTGGTACAAAGGTACTTAGGTAGGTGCCTAGGCTAGGTCCTAGAAACTTTAGTAAAAAAATATGAAATTCTCGCACTGCCGGATTTTTTAATTAGTAGATATATCATATTCTAATATGTTTGTATGCTTGAAGATAATAACAAATAGTTCAATCATTATGACATTTGTGACCCGTGAATAATCAGTTCTTGGTTTTTTTTCGTAGGCCCTCGGGGGGGTCACTAGGAGTGTTAATTCAAAAAGTAGACTGAATCAGGCTCCTGTTTATTCGAAAAATGTTTTTTTTTTAAATGGGTTTTCTTGAATAACTCGACCATTTTTGAATTTATAGTAAAACCATGAAGACAAAAATGGTAGAAAATTTGATTCTCCACAAGTTTGTATTTAAAAATTTTTCTTCCAGGATCGATATTTTGGAAATTAAACCTGAAAAACGCGACAAATTCAAAATATTATCATTATCTCCTATGTTCCACGTTTTACGGCATGAATGAAAAGAAACAAAGTTATAGAATCAAATTTCGAACAATTTTAGTTACTACCTTTTTTCCCCAAAATCGATATTTTGTAAATTAAACCTGAAAAAACGCGACAAATTCAAAATATTATCATTATCTCCTATGTTCCACGTTTTACGGCATGAATGAAAAGAAACAAAGTTGTAGAGAATCAAATTCTTAACAATTTTGGTACCTACCTTTTTCACCCCAAAATTGATATTTTGGGAAAGAAATCTGAAAAACACGACCAATTCAAAATATTATCATTATCTCCTGTTCCACGTTTTACAGCATGAATGAAGAGAAACAGAGAATCAAATTCTGAACAATTTAAGTTGTCATTAATTAATGGGTATATAATTAATTAAATAAGTTTAATTTCCAAAATATCGATTTTGGGGGCAAAAAGGTGGGAACCAAAATTGTTCAGAGTTTGATTCTCTACAACTTTGTTTCTCTTCATTCTTGCCGTAAAACGTGGAACATAGGAGATAATGATAATATTTAGAATTTGTGACGCGTTTTTCAGGTTTAATTTCCAAAATATCGATTTTGGGCGAAAAAATGTAGGAGCCAAAATTGTTCAAAATTTGATTCTCTACAACTTTGTTTCTCTTCATTCATGCCGTAAAACGTGGAACATAGGAGATAATGATAATATTTAGAATTTGTGACGCGTTTTTCAGGTTTAATTTCCAAAATATCGATTTTGGGGGAAAAAATGTAGGTACCAAAATTGTTCAAAATTTGATTCTCTACAACTTTGTTTCTCTTCATTCTTGCCGTAAAACGTGGAACATAGGAGATAATGATAATATTTAGAATTTGTGACGCGTTTTTCAGGTTTAATTTCCAAAATATCGATTTTGGGGGAAAAAATGTAGGAACCAAAATTGTTCAAAATTTGATTCTCTACAACTTTGTTTCTCTTCATTCATGCCGTAAAACGTGGAACATAGGAGATAATGATAATATTTAGAATTTGTGTCGCGTTTTTCAGGTTTAATTTCCAAAATATCGATTTTGGGGGAAAAATGTAGGAATCAAAATTGTTCAGAATTCGATTCTCTACAACTTTGTTTCTCTTCATTCTTGCCGTAAAACGTGGAACATAGGAGATAATGATAATATTTAGAATTTGTGACGCGTTTTTCAGGTTTAATTTCCAAAATATCGATTTTGGGGAAAAAAATGTAAAAACCAAAATTGTTCAGAATTTGATTCTCTACAACTTTGTTTCTCTTCATTCTTGCCGTAAAACGTGGAACATAGGAGATAATGATAATATTTAGAATTTGTGACGCGTTTTTCAGGTTCAATTTCCAAAATATCGATTTTGGGGGAAAAAATGTAGAAACCAAAATTGTTCAGAATTTGATTCTCTACAACTTTGTTTCTCTTCATTCTTGCCGTAAAACGTGGAACATAGGAGATAATGATAATATTTAGAATTTGTGTCGCGTTTTTCAGGTTTAATTTCCAAAATATCGATTATGGGGGAAAAATGTAGGAATTAAAATTGTTCAGAATTCGATTCTCTACAACTTTGTTTCTCTTCATTCTTGCCGTAAAACGTGGAACATAGGAGATAATGATAATATTTAGAATTTGTGACGCGTTTTTCAGGTTTAATTTCTAAAATATCGATCCTTGAAGAAAAATTGTAAGGACTAAACTTGTAGAAATTCAAATTTCCGACAGTTTTTATCCCTACGGTTTTACTGTGAAATCAAAAATGGCCGAGTTATTCAAGAAAAACCGTTTTTATGAAAAAATAAACCATTTTTCGAATATACACGGGAGCCTAATTCAGTCTCCTTTTTAAATTTACACTTCCAGTTTCCCCCGAGGGATCTACGAAAAAAAAATTCAAGAACGGATTATTTACGGGTAGGGTCGGTTTTTGGACTGGAACAACCGAAACAACCGGTTTTAATTGCTTTTTTTTCAGTTTCGTTTCAGGTTTGGATAGCTATGCTAGGTAGGTACGGTCAACAGCAAGTCAGTCAAAACATAAACAGGACGCCCGAAACCGGAGACCCGCAATGGACAAAGTGTTACCACTGAAGTGCGGTCAACTGTACGTAGGCACTTTTCTATAAATATGCGTCTTACTGCCAGTTGCAGAAATCTTCTTAAAAATAAAAGCTCCTTTAGTATATTACGATGTTCGTAATATTATCATGACATCCCATGAAACGTCCACTACAGGACAGGAAACTCCCTCCCTAAATTTCTATAGCAAATAAATATCTTTATCTTATCTCCAAAATTCCAGTTTTTGCTAAAACAATGTGCAGGAGAAGTACCATAGTCACCACGCTTGTTGGTGACCGAAGAATATAAGAGAGATGATACGATACACATCCTCTGGTTCATTAGCCCTGTAGTCGCCTCTTACGACACCCATGGGTTTTTTTGCCGGCACCACACGGGGCGTGATATACTGTGCCGAATTAGTCTTTGAATTCAGCCAGGTGTGATGCCTGCGCGCGCACCCCCCCATAGAAGCGAATATAGTAAAAAACATTGGTTCCTTATTGAATAGGTATACTTTCCAATTTATGTAGGTGCTTATTTTGAATGCACATCATAAACACATTCGTTGCCGTAGAGACGCTGTCACTGGTTTTTTGCATCTTACTCTCTCGCGATAATGGTACTGTTTATCGCACTCAAATGACGCTAGTAGTGTGGATGCTGAAAACGTGTTAGTTTTAGTAAAAGGCAAAGAGATTTGAACCTCGCTACGCTCGGTCATAGAGGGATTTGAAGGCTTGTCAAGTGTTGCACTTTTGAAACGTCAAGTTGGAACCAGGTTTGTTTTGGTTCTTTTTACACTTCTGCTAATTTAAAAAGTTATCTGATTGTTCTCTTGACAACTAGTATGACGTTGTCTTTACTTTCAGTCGTCTATGAAACTATTTGTTTTGATGTTGTCGTGAGCGAACCGGCTCTGTAGTTTTTATAATTTAACTGTTATTAAAATACTTATATCTAATCAAATAAGTGTTGTACACAAAAGCCTAAATGCTGAACAATACATAAATCGTACCGGCATGCGGATCTCATTCTTCTAGGAAACAGGACATCGAAGAATTCTTATGCTTTCATTTGTAAGTAATATTTAAAAGCTTATTTTTGCAAAAAAATGTGCAATACGCATTAGGGCTCCCGCACACGACCGAGAATCGGTGGGCGATTATCGGCCAGGACAAGGACGGAAGATTCAGGTGATAACACGTCAGAGCGGGATGCCGACAAAAAATCGGTCACCGATTCTCGGTCGTGTGCGGGATCCCTTAAAGTGACAACAAATTATATTAAAGATTAGGTAAATCAATTTAAAAAACCTTCCACATAGAAATATACTGCAAATTACAAGAAAAACTCAAGAATATCTACACAACGCGAATGATTTTGATTATCCACCATTAGAGATGTAAATAGTGGTTATCGATAATGTCTAAAAAGTTATCGAATTAAATCAGATGCTCACTTCATAATTCTAGTACGGTCTCTGTAAATGGTTATATCGCTACATGTTATTCTACCGAGTAATATAAAAACTGGCCAAGTGCGTGTTGGACTTGGTAGATTTAGGGTTCCGTTGTGTTGTCTAATTCATCAATATATTGCTTTTTGTTAGTAAAATATATGTAATAATAAACATTATCACCAAAGACAATGCGACTCTTCCCTAGACCTCTAGCCAAAAAATTTGAAAAATATTGTACATAAGTGAAACCTGTCAAATAATAGACCTAATCATCACTAACGTCTTTTGCTATATATTTATTTTGCTACCTTTGCAAATTTCAGGAAATGTGTGATTTTATTATTATTAAATTAATTGATTTAAAAGACATAATTTCTACTTCTGTGTCAAATAAACGAATGCAAAACTTGTATAATACAGGGTGTTCAATAATGTTTATTTTAAAAACATCTTACTCGAAGTAATGATTGGCATCACTAATAGGTACATAGGGTCTTCATGCCCTGACACCATGCTAATCTGTTGTGGGCTATTTTATCACTAAACAACTCGTGAGTGTTACAAGCGTGATTTTAACTTCTACAGCAATTAAAATAAGATCGGTACACCGTCCAATGTGTCAAGCTTGACGTACTCTTGACTGTACCATATCATCGGTAGTCAATATTTATTTATTTTCAGGTCCCTTCAAGTTTTAAAGATAAAGTATAACTGCATAGCAGCGGCATTGCAACTAGGCAATAAAACTACTAAATAAACAACACTTGCAGAGAGACTTGAGTGAAAATGGTGACGAAAATAAGAGTTATTATTAGGTAGTAGGTAACTTAATTAGTAGATTCATAACTTTTTAAATATATTTCGTAACGTTCTGTAATTTTATTTTAGGTAGTAGGTAACTTTATAAGTAGATTCATAACTTTTTAAATATACTTCGTAACGTTCTGTAATTTTATTTTAGGTAGTAGGTAACTTTATTAGTATATTCACTTTTTAAATATACTTCGTAACGTTCTGTAATTTTATTCATTTACTCTTCATTTGAATTAAATGAGAGAATAAATAAAGCAGCTTAATTCATTTCTGATGAATTCCTTTTTTTTATAATATTAGCTATAAATACAGAAATACGAAAAAGACACTCTACGCACCCATTGGAATAGACTCCTTCACCATACGCGACCCGCGCCCGCGCGATTGCCGGGTTCTTCATCGAGCCTAGTTGTACTGCGTGGACGTGCGTAAGTCTCTGTCATTTTCAAATTCTGACGATTTGTGGTTTCGCGCTTGATGTATGAATTGTTCGGGGTGCGCTTTTATAAACATAAGTGCAACGATAAATGTTGGTTCAATTCATTTGATTTCTCTTCAAAGATCATTATTGTAAATAGCATACAAAACATTCGAATTCAAGACGATTTTTTTAAAAGTCACAAAATTTTGAATTCATCATGAGCGTCTAACATCTGCTCAAAGCCTTGTCAATATTTAATGTGTGAATGTTAATACTATCGTTTTAAAAAAGTCGAAATACTACATTATCGCACTCGTCATATCGAGTGCCTGCACATCTCTAGCTGGTCAAAAAGCGTTACAGCGACGTTTGAAAGTAGATAATCATAAACATGTTTATCTCTTTTTTTCTAATATGACTCTTAACATGAGTAAAAAGTCAAGCTATAGCCGACACTTTTCGGATCCCTCTATGACCGAGCGCAGCGAGGTTAAAATCTCTTTGGTAAAAGGTGACACTGATTTGTATTGAATGACGTAAAGAATTCGGTACAATAGAGCAAGACGCATGGACTTCAGAGCTCTGTGGTTCTGACCAAAGAGATTTGAACCTCGCTACGCTCGGTCTAGCGAGGTTCAAATCTCTTTGGTTCTGACGGTTACTTATTTTCTGCGCATGGGTGACAGGCGGAGAGCCAATGAATGATTCACTCGCATCCTCCCACTACCGCGCTCACCCCCGCGACTCATTTTTTGACTTCTGCGCCACAGTCAGAGTTATTTTGTTCGCTGTATATGCCTTATACCTACACATGCGTGTTGGCATGCCGGATTAAAACGGAGGCAAATTTCAGGCGCCTACCTTCCAGGCAAGACAATATGCATCGTGTAAACAGTTTTTGCCGTGCCTCGGCTGGTTTAGACGACGGCAAAATATTGGAGCCAATACTCTAGGCAGGACGGTAAAAAAAAAAAAAAAATAATAATAAATTTAAACTTTATTTCATGCAAAAAAACTTAATTTATCTTTACAAGACTATGAAATCTTAACAATCAAAGATTATTTTTAGTCCTGCTTAGTTACTCGCTAGCTTACATTTTAATTATTGTGATTTAATTATTAAATAGGCAAAGTAGGAAATTAAGTGGTACTAATAACATTATATAGGTATAGACGTAGTATTATTACAGGCACTAGGATCTGAGTTTGCAGTCAGATGGATGTTAAATAGTTGTAGGAAATGTTTCTTTAAGATGAACTTAATAGATTTCTTTTTCTTAGTAACTTTTATTTGTTGTATTACTTGATCTGGCAGGCTGTTAAGTACCTCCGGAAGTCTGCAAGTCCAGACCCTCCTGCCATAGATATTGTTACATTTAGGTATTTTGTAAGTTGGTAAGCAAGATAGATGTCTTAGGTTTTTTTGTCTAGTATTTTCCTCCAAGAGTTCAATACATTCACTGTAATCTGATACCATTGCAATATTAGCTTTACTGAATACATCAACAATTTTACAATACTGGAATAAGTTTTCATAATTATCCCTAAATTTGTATTTAACCTTGAGAGGAACTATTGCTTTTAGCAGTCTTATCTGCAATTTATAAATCTTCTGAAGGTAAGTTTTATAGGTTCTACCATAGCTTGATATACCGTAATTTATGATAGAATCCGCCATTGACATGTATATCAATCTTAACGTGTTATATGGCATTTTGTACTTCAGAATACTTATTTTTGCAAGTATTGCTCTTAGCCTGTTACAGACGTGTTCCACGTAGGCAACGTGTAAACGGTTTTTGGCGTGCGGCTGGCCTGTAGGCATGAAATAGACCAGCGGGCTATTTTGCGGCGCCAAAACCTGCCATATCAGCTATCAGAATCCAGATGTCAGGAACCTTGAAAATGTGCCCAGTAAAGTCATTAAATTAGTATTTTAAAAATATTTTTTCGCAGTTAACAATTACCAGGCCACTCAGAAAGTATTGCGAAAAATAGTTTTTATATATGGGAGACTGGCCGGTCAGAATCTTTTTCGAAAATATGATTACTTGTAAGTAAAAATATGTGTGTTCCATTTTCAAAATTTCCCTCCACATTTTTTGCGAGCCAATTCAAAGTATCGTGTCTTACTGAAAAATGGATCTGCGCCGGGAACATTTTAGAGCTATGATTTTTTACGATTTCAAGTGTCGCCTGAAACCGGATGAATCGTTCGATAGACTTCAAATGGCATTTATGGATGAAGGCCCCTCCAAGGCAACCGTGTATCGTTGGTATAACGAATTTAGGCGCGGTCGACCAACCTTGGGGGATGAAGAAAGAAGCGGTCGCCCTTTGAGGGCTATTACGGAAGAAAACGTGCTAGCAGTGAAAAATTTAATCCAAGATAATAGGCGAATTACATATCAGGAGATTCAGCACATATTAAAGATTGGATCGGGAAGCGTTCACGAGATTCTACACGGGCATCTTCGCGTGAGGAGGATAGTATCGCGCTGGGTGCCGCACTACCTCACCGACGCTCAGAAGCAGGCCCGGGTGGAATGGTGCCGTGATATGCTGAACAAATTTGAAGCAGGCTCGTCTCGGCGTGTTTACGACATCGTAACAGGTGATGAGTCCTGGATTTATCAATACGATCCAGAAACCAAGCGCCAGTCGACAGTTTGGGTGTTTCAAAATGAACCAACGCCTACCAAAGTGAAGCGATCTCGAAGCGGGGGGAAGATTTTGATCGCCAGCTTTTTTAATTTGACTGGCCACTTGGCCTCAATTCCCTTACGAGATCAAAGAAGCATCAACGCCGAATGGTATACTACCAAATGTTTACCAGAAGTTTTTTCTGTTGTGAGCAACAAGCGACCAAACACAGGGCTCCGCGGACTACTGCTCCACCACGACAATGCGCCTGCACACACCGCGCTCAAAACGAGGGACTTCCTGGACAGCACACCAGTCAAACTCCTGGGTCACCCTCCTTACAGCCCTGATCTAGCACCGTGTGACTTCTTTTTATTTCCAAAAATAAAAAATCAGCTCAAGGGGATACAATTTTCGTCGCCGGAAGATGCGCTGGCTGCGTTCGAGCAGGCTGTAAACGAGGTGTCTACGGCGGACTGGAAAAAGTGTTTTGAAAACTGGTTCAGACGCATGAATCTTTGTATAGAGGCTGGTGGAGAGTACTTTGAAAAGATTTAATAAAAATATATGTACCTGTAGAACAATTTTTTTTAGTGTCGCAAATATTTCTGAGTGTCCCACGTAGTTGCAAGATAATAAGGATTTTATTTGTATTGTTGTTTTAAAAAATGCATTTTTCTACTTCGCTTGTTCATTTTTACTTTCGAGCGGAGCGAGAAAGGTATTGTATTCGTGAAAAAAAAAGTTATTCTAATTTTCTCAAAAATGCGTTCTATATCACTTATACATCATAAAAACAAGTCTCCAAAAAATGTCCGTCCGTCGGTCGGTCGGCCGGTCGGTCGGTCCGTCGGTCCGTCTGTCCGTCACGCTTTGGCCTAGCGGCTAAACGAATGGTCCGAATGACATCATATTTTGAATTTAGGAGTTTTATGCAAATCCATCGAAGGGTTCTAAGTGGTTTCTTGCTGGCTCTCATTTTGAGGGTAGCTGTCATACAACGAAAATAAAAAATTGAAATTTTCTCAAAAACGGCTTATAGAATTTTAATGATGACCAAGCATCTCCATGTAAGATATTTTGCGCTAGTATCAATTGATCTGTGTAATTTCATATAAGGGGTGTTCCTGTACCACCAAATCGTAAATATGTGATTTACCCAAAATTGGTTCCATTGAGTTTAATAAAATTTTCTATAATATTAATCCAGGATTGGTTGTCTACTTGACTGGATATTATTTGTGATTTTTCTGAATAAAATTTCGTACACAGGGTGTACTAAAATCTGAAAGGGCTTGCTCAGTAGACTAAACTGAATAATTATCCATAAGGAACATGTGTTGGGAAATTAAAAAAATCTCCATGCAAGTATCCTACGGTAGTATCCATTGATCTGTGAAAATTCATATAAAGGGTGTTCCAGTACTACCAAAAGTTAAACATGTGATTTACTCGAAATCGTTGAGGTTTGTTTGTTTTAATGTTTGACAATTTAAATTCTGAATTGATCTGTATATTTCATTAGAACATTTTTATGGAAAAACGCAAATAAAAGTTTGTATTTCCATACTATGTGTATGGCATTACAAATTTAAGTTTACGGTTGACAGTTTTTCCTTGAGTATTGCGATAAAGTAAGTGCAGTGCTGCTGTACCATTTATTTTAGTTTGCTTTCAAACAAAAGCCACCAGCCGACCACTTGACCATCGCCGTATCAATGGCAGAAAAACGACAAAGCACTGGCTTTAAACCAAAAGTATATTTTTTTAGGAATGCTTCAATTTATATTAATATAAGAGCCTATTCTTTAATATCACTGGGTGATTATATATATATGTATTCTTTATTGCACAAATGACAAAGATTTTAAATGAAAATTGTTTACAAAGGCGGGCTTATCTCTTTAAGAGATCTCTTCCAGCCAACCTATTAGGTGCGGAAGAATGTCATTAAAGCTGGCACAGGGATGTGCATTTATATACGTGATAATAAGAAATTTTAAATTACACTTATAGAGATTTAAAAATTTTTAAAAAGCCACCTTAAACTCATGAAACTCAAATTATTATGTTGGTAATTTTAAAAACGAACGTTATTTTACAATCAACAAATATTGTTTCTTACTTTTGAGGAGTTTAACAAAGCTTATTTTAATTTTAAAAATCTAAAAAATCGCCCGTCCAGATTCTAGAATTGACAAGATGAGTGTGACTATTTTATTATCTAGAAAAATCAAACTTAAAATCTAAATAACGTATGTGAAAGAATTTTTCCGATATCTTATAAACGCATTTTTTTACAAATTTTTAAAGTTGCGAGTTCTAAAAACGAAGTAGCGCTTGACCGTTCAGCGCGTGACGTCACATCGCTCGTCCAGATGCCATTGCTCGTTTGCGCGCAGTCAATCGCGGTATTCGATGCATTGTTCTTATGTTACTTTACTTAATTTCGTAAATATTTGGTTAATATGGAAAAACAAAAACCGTATTGATATTGTATAGTACCTTTGTGTACTAATACAACAGTTAGCACTCCGGAAAAATACTTTTTTCATGTTCCAAATGACAAAAAAATGAGAAACAAGTGGTGTAACCTAATGAAAAGGGAGGAAGCATTATCTACCAAAACGAGTAGACACTGTTGCGAAGATCATTTTGATGTAAGTTACTTATGCTTTATACTTGATTTACCAATTAAATTATTATAGAACGTAAACAATCTTCCCAAAGAAACATGGGTCGAAATACGAAAAAAATTTCACCCTGCCATGGAAACTGCATCAGTTCAGTCATTTGTATGGGGGTCAATTATTTTCTGTTCCTTAGGAAAAGTTGTATGAAATACTATGACCCATTGCAGCCGTGTCAGATATTTTGTAAACTCCTTATAATAGGTAGATATTTAACAAGGAAATAGGTACTTTATGTTGTGTGTTTTTTGTATGGAAAATAGTGTTGTTCACATTTAAAGATTTTATCGATAACATTAATTTATTCTCATTATTCAATGTGAGTCGATTAAATTAGTTAAACAAAAGAATTTAACATATTGTTTAAAAGTTTCGACTTCAAACACACAATAAAGTACCTACACCCAATTTAGCTCCAAGGCTTTCAAGATATTCCTAGTTTGTTTTACTGGCTTTCATAATGAAATCGCAAGAAAAAATACATACATCATAATATTTTTAAAACACCTTTTGTCAGTTTTAACCATATATACCTGATATATACGAATAAATGTTATTGCAGATTGAATTAGACACGGAAAACTATGTCAAATGGAAATTGTGCGGCGGAACTTTGAAATTGAAACAAGGTGTAGTACCAACAAAATTTGAATGTCAAAACAGGAAAAGGACATCCTCAGTCACCCGGCCTGGATTCGAAAAGAGACAGAAAATAGAGTTTTTCGAAACGTTGCTTACAAAAGAAGTGCGGCCATCGGTAGCTCAGCAGGAGACTGAATTCGTTTCTTGTGCTGATATGCCCGTGTATGAAGATGTGCCTACTAATCCACTTCCAAGCGACAATACTGTTAAGATAGATTTACCAAAAACCGAAGAAAAGAAAACAAAGAACAAAAGGATCCAAGTAGAGCTGCAAAAAAAAGACGTTCAAACTCAGACAGTAAAACAAAAGAATAACGTTGAATTATTCTCCAAAAGTTTGCAAGAGAGTTTTGACACTGATGAAAAGTATAATAGCGACTATTCAGATTCGTCATCTTCATACAGTGTTTTCATAGAAAGCTTTGAAGGAAACTTGGATCATCTGAAAGGCACTATTTTAAAGATAGAAAACCATTCAAAATTATATTTAGGCATACCAAGGCAATCATATTTCGTTATTTAAATTTAATAATTGTTGGAAGAAAATATAAAATGTCCGTTAGTAAACATACTAATCACGATAACGAAAATTAAATTTAATGATCCTTATCATCGTTTAGAAATAGATTTTGACACCAAAAATATGTCGGATTTTTCGAAAAACAGTTGTCTTACTAGCCAAATGCTTAAAGCAACTAATTTATTTCCCAAGAAAAGAAGAAGTCAAAGAAAAACTGCCTATACCATTTCGAAGGAGATACGACAATACAGTAAGCATTATAGACTGCTTCGAAATCAGAATAGAAAAGCCCTCGAACGCGCTACATCATGCCTTAACATGGTCACAATACAAAAGCTGCAATACTATAAAATATTTGATATCCATAACGCCAGAGGGAACGATTAACTTTGTATCTGAGGGATATGGTGGTAGGACGACTGACACAGACATTTTTGGAGATTGCAATATTTTAAAGCTGATGCCAAAACAAAGTGCAATCATGCCAGATAGAGGTTTTAAAAATATTGTAGCGGATGTTGAAATGCATGGTTGCCACCTAGTAAGACCTCCGCGCCAAGTGTCAGCACTTCTAAAGCAAGTACGAAAGAGGAAGTCATGGAAACGAAACGGATTGCGGCTCTACGTATACATGTTGAACGGTCGATTGGTCGTATAAGGGAATTTAAACTGACTTCACCTCATGTATGTGTTGACACGAAAATTATTGATATGTTAGATGATGTCGTTATAATATGTTGTGGTTTAGTCAACTTACAAAGCAAATTAGTTTAGAAAAACTGTTTCTTGAGACTGATAATGATGTTTCTTGGATCATGCCGATGGAATAAAAATATAATGCAAATGACGCAGTTTATTGGTTGAAAGCATCATTATTTTATTATAGTACCATGATGAAAACTTCATTATGTACAAGGTATAATATTAGGTAAAAATATAATTAGTTTTATCTTGAATTGTTGAAGTTAGCACGACATTTAATTACAGACTGTAGAAAGCTACTGTTTGGAGTTTCATTAGACGTTGAAGGCGCTGTTGAAAGGGTGTTGAAGATATAGGCAAAAGAAGAATCTTTTGCCTATATCTTTGGCTTTTATAAATTTCAACTGGGACCCAACTTGCGACAGTTTTGGTTTCATCCAATAACATACTATTTCTGTGCAAGCAGGCTCCTCACTACGTCTATGTAACCACATGACTGACGCCATATTATGTTTGCATCCACCTCTGCTTGCCGCACAACCTTTTCATTCCAAACTTATTTTTTTTTTGCATTTTCATCACAAACAAATGTACAGTGATATGCCGTGGCTCGGACCTTCTGCTCGGGTATGATTGTTGCTTTAACTGTACATTTCACATGTTCTCTCTTCACTTGCACATAACCAATCGCGTCATCTCCATAACTATCGCGTCCCGACCTGTTTAAAAGTAAAATTGAAAAATAAAGTTAAAGAAACTAAAAACTTATTACAATATTTGATTAACTTACTATTAAATATCATGGAAAAGTTGAAAACAATATATCTTATTGTGTTAAGATTCGTGGATTTTCATTAAACTGTAGTGACTACAGTTAAACGTTTATGTTTGTCAAAAATATTTAAAACTTAATGGATACCCACTTAAATATTAAACGAAACTTATTTTGTCGATAAAAGACTGCAATCAATAGCAGACAGCACTAGTACCAGACGAATTTGTTTGTATTGCAACAATAATCATAAACATTGCAATCTCGTAACCACCTGGGCCTACAAAGGCCTTTGAATACAAATCGTTATAAAAAAACAACGTAATGAGGTCCGTAGTAGGTACCTGTACCAAACACTACTACTTAGAAATATTTGATTTTATTCTATGTTTATATTATTATAACAACCCGAACCGAACCATACTGCTTAGACGGTAGGTAGAGATAGATACCTACTAAATTACAAATTGTACTTACTTCGCTAGTTTTTGTCCTTGGATTTCGGCACTGATGTACTTGGCGTGATTTGTAAAATAATCCGCAACCATAAGAAGGTCAACTTTCGGCAGATTATTTGATTGTCAGCGTGAAAATCCTGTCTCCATTTTATCAATCTATCACTAGGCCTAGACTACGAACGCACAAAATGCATGAGTTACCATAAAAATGCAAAAATAAATAAAAATAAAGATCACGATCCGCGCTTCATATGCCGCGCGCTAGGTAATGGCTAACAACGAACCGGCCGTCCGGCGATGTGACGTCAGAGTGATTACGCGCGCCCGGGAAAACATTTTTAGGAACTCTCAAATTGAATAATTCATAAAAAAATCAGTTTAAGAGCTATCGTCGTGATTTTTTCACAGTTGCTATCAGGATTAATAAAAGATTATCTTAAGGCACAGAAAGCGCGATTTATTAATATTGACATCTTCCTAATTGGTCCCTGGCCGCCGAGTACCTACTGCACCACCCCCCCACCCGCTTCCCTCGCATCTCCCGCGCCAATTTTTCGGAATCGTGTAATAGTCTAGGCAACAAAGCGGATCGTTTTATGAAGACCCCCGCATTAAATACTGAACTTTGCTGGGGTATTACACTATGTGAGACAAACCTTATTTAAAAGAATCCAAAACAATATCGGTACTTTAAATTTTTCTATACAAAAATAGTATGAAAAAAATTATTTGTTAATGTTTTTTTGGGTATTTTGAATTTACATTTCATTCATGATACTTTATCATCCTGTCAAATAAAATGTGCCTGAGAGAATTATGTTGGGGTCAACTGCTTCGTTGCCTACACTATAAACAGTGGTCATCACAAGATGGCGGCAGCGGCGGCGCGGCAGCTCCGTGTAAACGACCGTCTACGCGCGGCAGGCAAAATTTTTGCCGTGCCTGGGTTTTGGCGCCTGAATATTTCCGTCGTCTAAATCTGCCTTTAGCCCCCAGTAAACTTTGGGCTAAAAAAACTTTGGGCTAAAAAAAAAATAGCAGTTTACAACATCTACGAAACATGAGCTAAGTTATTTAGATATATTGTCAGATTTGTATTAAAATAGGTTCAAATTATCGAAATTGATCAAACAAACCTATATCAATCTTGGTTTATCATAAAATGAAGACCAATATGAATATAAATATTATTCAAACCTAATTTACTTTGTGTTTTTAGCTTTTCTTCTGGAGCTCTGGACGATGAGTCCAATTTTTGAGTAAGAAATAAGTAGTATTTAGTGGTATAAGGAAAGAAAGCTTTTCTTACAAGAGTCGGGCAATGTGTCTAAATTCTTAGTTAATTTTTGTTTAACTTTATAGGAGGTGGAAAAATCTGGATATTTTCACAAGAAGATCAGGAAATTATTTTTAAAATACCTAACTACTAAGATCTTCTAAAGAGTGAAGCAGACTAAATCATACTAGACAGTTAAAGTGATTCCATGATGAACTGGAAAAGATGGTATATAGTTTCATATTTGTAAATTCGGATTTCATGTTTCTCGCCGGACAGTTGCAATTCAGCTTCCCTTGGATCGTTAAGAAAATTCTAAAGGTTAAACTTAAATTTTGCATTGAGAAATGCCAAATATCTGTTTTCAAATTTCTCTAAGATTTTGTTTATTAAGTAAAACTTACTAAAACAAGTATATTATAGATATCATTTCATTTCTGATGAGCTATTTTAAAGTAAAGTTTTATTGGTTCAAAATGTTACTACAGAAAGAAGATATCATACATTTAAATCTTCAAATTGTTCATTCTTTTACTAAGACTACAAGCTTAAATAAATAGCTGATAATGTATGAAATTGTTTGAGAAAATACAATCTCAGTATATTAGTGATATACCATATGGAGTCATTATATACACAAAAACAGTTTTATGTATCATCTAGTACATAGTATCAAAGAAAATTATTGATTCAATATCAAAACAGATTGAACTAAAAGGACTAGAAAAATATCAGTCTCTTTCATTGTCAAAGTAAACTAAAGAAAAATGTAATAAGATAAATTACAGTTTTAGAGAAGTTTGATTGGTTCTTTTATAAATTATGTTTGTTATTTTGTTTTTGCTTGCTTCCATACATTCAACTGAGTAGATAACTAATACATGGGTTTGGTATAATAAAATAATCTCTAGGGAATGATTTTATAAAATAATAAGTGATTAAATACTCAATATTCTACTTCAATTTCAAATCTACTTATTTGCTTTTATTCAACAGAGAAATAATTTAAAACATAGACTAGAAATATTCAGTTACTTATTTATTTTTAGGATATCATATTTATTTTATTACGGTTCACACTTAGAATTCCTGGGTTGCTACTTAGTGTGGGGTATTTTTCTAGATGATTACTCTAAAGGCCATTAAACAGTTTAAAACGGACTCAATATATTTTAGGTTTCTAGGTAGATCAGAACTTGCGCTAGGAAATAGATCATAGTTAAATTATATATTTTTCTTGGATCAAGTAGACTTAGTTAGGATTTTAGTTAAAATTTAATTCAGTTTTACAAACCAGAAGGTAAGGGGTTCTTAGGAAATGAGGCACAGATGAACCTATCCAACATTTTATTGGAATAACACCACATTTGATGACAAACCGAACTTCTATTAAATTAACACAACAAAGACAATATTCAGGAAACCTAAAAGGGCTACATACAACCTAGGTACAACGGGTAACTATAACGCTCCTAAGACGTCCGATCGTTCCAACAGTTGAGCAGCGAGTGAGAGGCCCATCGGGTGTCCAGCCCGCTTATATAGGCGATGGGTTGGTGTTGCCAGCGCAGCGTGGTGGTTGTAGCTAACACGGCCTCTCCTGACATGCCAGCGTCCACGATGGCTTTTGAACATGACCAAGCCACGTCACTCGAAGTAGCTGTCCTGGCTGCATCTCTTCATTGTCATCAGAACCTGCAGGAAAAAGGCTCTGAATATCAACAAATAAAAATAACCTGAAGCTCTGTCTTTTCTTGTATGCAATCAAGTCAAAACTAAGACAAAAAGTTAGTCAGTTTCGAAACTGACAAATCATCATGACACTGTACTGCATACAAAATATGTGTATGCGATCATGCATAGGTCGTACAAAGAATGAGCGAATAAAGTGAAGTTTGAATTCGCTTGATAGATCAATGCGTAATGCGTTATCTCCGTCATCTCAGCTATACCAGATTTGATCTTAGGTTTGCAATGCTAATAAGTACTTGGGTACTTGCACTAGATACGACTTATTACTGTTTTGCGATTAGTCTCATCGCAACACGTGATGATGTAATAAAATAATTGGTTTGGTCTCACCAAGTTTGTAGATACATCTTGCGTCCGGTTGGAGCGAAGGCCAACAAGAGTACACGACGGCTGCGGCTGCTGGTGGGAGCCGATCCTGTGGCGCCCTGCTGCAGCACCTCCCGAGTGCTCTACCCGGCGGCACCGCATCACACGACGCAGGGGGAATGAAACAGCGCTACCGCGGGTCACTCCCGAAGCAATCAGTTCCGGGTTCGCTATGGCACTCCATACACATAATGGAACTCGTCATCAGTATCTAAGCAAATTAATGAAAACACAGAATTTGATGCAGATTAGTACACAAATGTTATTTGTCTGAAATAGGAAGCTGGCAAGTAGGGATCTTAGTTTGTTCATTACGTTATTGAACCAGTATGATAACAAGCGTGCACTCTTGCTACCATAGTAGTTACTCTGTTGAGGACATCTGTACTTATCGACACAAAGTTTCAGACAAATAACTCTAAATGAAATAATGAAACCCATTATGATGAAATTCCGGAGCATCATAAGTAGTCCCATACAAGAGAACAGTGTGAATGGCGATTTTCACACCAGTGGTCATCCTTACAAATCCATGGAGAGATCATTACCACTTCCACCCATGATTTTGTAAGCAACATCGTTGGAAGCACAGGGGCTACCCGCCTTCAAAAACCAGATCGTTGGAAGCACAGGGGTTACCCGCCTTCAGATATCAGAGGCCCAAAGTTCTGCTTGATATCAGACTCAAGCCGTTAAAGTCGTAGGCACAGTAGCCGTCGGCTTTAACGACCTGAAAACAGACAAACCACTGGCACAATAGACGTAGGCTTCATAAACGACAACCCGGTGACACAAGCCATAGACCTTGTCCAGACAAACCATAAGCAAGGTGGACGTAAGCCACAGCACCAGAAGTTCCCGCTCGTAGCGGTGGTGGTGAAGCACGCGCGTAACCTTGTACGGGCAGTACACGCCAGAATCCAGCTTGCCGGTACTCTGCGAAGCCTTGGACAGGAAGACCCATCCCCGATAGATCAGGTGTCGCCAGCCACTCAGCCAGCCGAAACACACATAAAACATAAAAACAAAAGCACAATGTAAGACTAAACAGGTAGAAAAGTAGATCTATAAATCTACTCACAAATAACAGGAACGCTCGTCGCTTTAAATAGTGGCCTCGTTCAAGAATGCATAAGAACCATTAATAGCCACAAACGTCAGCACTTAACTGCTCGGCCGTACCTGACCATTTTTGTTTTAATTGTTATCTACATAAGTGGTTATGTTACAACTTTCAACAATACAGTGGTTCCATAACTTTTCACACAGATTTTGCCACGCCACGACGACAACATGGCATAAAAAGATCTAAGTCGGATACATAATAATTGGTAAAACCTTACCGAGTTCATAACTTTGTGTAGATACCTCGAGGAGAACTGTCATTTCCAAACACATAGTAAGTGATTTACCTCCTCTCTGCACGTACAATGTTGATCTTCGATGTCATTGGCAGTTTGTGAAATTTACTCTCATGGATCATCCCACTTCTGCTAGAACCAGCTCAACATTCCCATCATATTTGATTCTAGCAGAATACCTTCAGATAGCTTCTAAAACAGACTAAAATAAGAACTTTAGTAAAAAAACAAAGCGGAGAGCATCTAGTCTTGCACAAATAAACAGAAACACTGTTGGTATCTTCCGAAAGCTAATTTAGGACTGCTTTTCCATTATTTTGGTAGCTCATCTACCTACACAAACATTACACAAAAAATTACCAACTTGAAACCATCGTTGTAGGTAGGTACTATTCTTATTCCTTATTAGGAATCTACTACCTAAACAGTGACAGTAGCAAAAATCTCGCCATACCTTCCGAAGCACAGATAATATTCGGTATGTCTTAGCACTTACAGTCACACGTCCAGGTTGTTATCATAACCTGTTTCCTAACTTTGTGATATGACAAAAGAGAACAACTTACAGGCTTAAATCACGTCCTTTCCTCATTGATGTAAAGACAACGTGTGGGTAGCAATAATGAAGACTTTTGTGCATGTTGGCAAAAACTGGCTTACCTATGAACAAGTGGATGGATACCTACTTAGTTACCAATCTGTTTTTGGCGTACGAATGTAACCTTACTCAAATTCACGCATAACCCCATCGTTTTGTGGCCACCACATAAAAAGTTGTTATTGTAATCCTATACAGAGGGCTAACACATCTTCTCCTTGATCTTCTCCAAGTCAGCAGGTCCAGCGAGACATCTCGTGTCGCTCCACGTAATCTCAAAGGAAAGTCGGTACCATACCCATATACTCCGGTTCACCCGTGATCTTGCCACGGTGTCGAAATATCGAAAGTACAATTTACTGCTACAACAATAATATCACTGCGTGTCGACGACTATCGCCAATGACCAGTCGACAATTACAAACAAAGCAAGAATGACTACTAGCAGATATTGGCCCATCTTGCTTGATGTTGACTCACACTAGCTCGAAGAAACTTTACTGCGCGCTCGTCGAATGTCTCTGTATTTCACAAATAAGACGCCAATAAATCGATACGAAAATACAAACAATTTTTTTACTTTACGCCATCACAGCACCACATCATTTTACGTTACGACGCACTTTTCCATACCACGTGTACCTTACATCCTTGCTGTCTTTTCTTTTCACCAAAGAAAGCCGAAACACGATTAACCTATAAGTGAACTAGACACCGACATAATATACGGCTAAACACTCCATTTTTTACTCGTTTTGTTGAATCAGTAAGACCTTTCATTAACTGAACAACGCTACAAAGTCATCCGTGAAAATAACATCTTCTGTCCATTTAGTTGCTATGAGGCTATTCCACGAAACTAGGAACAAGACTCAACCTATGCTTTTCTCCACTTAATAAAAACTTTGTTGATTACGGAAAAATTACCTACAATGGTGCACAAACAACCAACTAAAAATGTTCCTGCACAAAAATTTGACTTAAGAAACCACACGTAAACCTAAGAATCACTTTTCCTGACCTTTTCTTTCTACGATTCGGCCTTCTTGACCTTACGTACGACCTCGTACGAGTGTGCACGATTCCAACCCGTACAACTACAGACACAAATTTTGTTTTGCAAAACTGCTCTGCCAACTACTTTCAAATCTAAAACGGAAATGTTTTTCACAACATCACACAGCCTATTTAACACGTACCGTCATCCGAAAATAACAATATTCCTGTACAAAATGGTTTGCTCACAACAACGTTACCTACACGTGACGATTTTTTCGGCTTATCTCGTAAAACATTCGTGGAATCCCGTTCCAGACTGCCAAGTGAAGTTGGTGGTAACAACTCTGTACGCACGGCAGCAAATAATTGGCAGCAAAACCTGTATAAACTGAACTAGCACAACGCTACAAAGGTACAAACAACCGAAACTAGAATCACTAAGGATCAATGTGGTACTACCGACATCCGGCCAATTGTACTGCATTCTATTTTGTGGGTTGACGCAAAAAGAACATGTGAAATTATCTCAATTTGCTTAAGAAAACTTTGAAGAAAAATTATTTGTCTACCTTCATTCCTAAATATACTCATCAAAAAAAATATTGGGTTCTAAAATAACCGCCGTTGCGACGACAACTGTATGAAAAATCACGATGTCTTCGAATGTCTTGTGGATCGTCTACGTGACAAAAAGAAATGAAATATACTGATGCTGAGCGGAAGCGATCGCTGCGTATAGCCATAAATGTTGAAAAGCACAATAACCACGTGGCCTATCAGACGAAGATATGATCGCAGGAATGCCTTTGATGCAGGAAATTGGCGCGATTTCTCGATCTAGATCCACATACAAACTTTTAGAACTATCAACCGCACTTACCTTTTAACAAACACACAGGAAAACACACAAAACTGAACAAAATGGATGGAACATGAGCGAAGACGCGTGACGATTCATATCGCACTTCTGATTTTACAAACCAGAAGGTAAGGGGTTCTTAGGAAATGAGGCACAGATGAACCTATCCAACATTTTATTGGAATAACACCACATTTGATGACAAACCGAACTTCTATTAAATTAACACAACAAGGACAATATTCAGGAAACCTAAAAGGGCTACATACAACCTAGGTACAACGGGTAACTATAACGCTCCTAAGACGTCCGATCGTTCCAACAGTTTAGCAGCGAGTGAGAGGCCCATCGGGTGTCCAGCCCGCTTATATAGGCGATGGGTTGGTGTTGCCAGCGCAGCGTGGTGGTTGTAGCTAACATCAGTTATTCATTTCAGGTTCTTTATAAACTTTTAAACTTACATACTTTTTTAATAGAATAGATTAATAGTTAGGTAGGTAGCTCATTACAATTTGGTTCCGTGAGCCATGATCTAGAATTAAGTTTAGCTTAGGTTAAGTAGGTTGTTACAGCGGGATCAGTATCAGTAACGGAACAACTTTTGCCAAGGAACATAGGTCGAAATACGAAAATCAATTTTTGACCTCCCATAGAAACTGCATCAGCTGATAGCGCATTTTGTATGGAAGGTCAAACTTGATTTTTCGTATTTCGAACTATGTTCCTTGGGAAAATACTATTAAACGAGCAATATTTGTACACAAATATATATGTTTGCAATCTGTTTCTCGAAAACGGCTCTAACGATTTCGATGAAATTTACTATAAGAGAGCTTTTGGGGGCGAAAAATTGATGTAGCTAGGTCTCATGTCTGGGAAAATTTGTTTACCCCGTATTTTTAAGCATTCTTTTTAAACACCGCCTTTAAGACAGAAACCTACTGCGCTATCTGTTGGCGAGTAGAATAGCTTGCTCACACGATGATATTTTAATGTTCAGGCAGCTATTATAGAGCGAAGCTCGGTCGACCAGGTACTGTACAAATATTGCTCGTTTAATAGTATAGGATATTTGGAAACTAACAAGATAGCAAAGCGCGTTGCTTACTTTGAGAACTAAGATGGTATGTCTCATGTGCCGGTAGTTTTACTGGCTGTCTTACCCTTCGAATTGCTGCTTCACGGCAGAAATAGGCAAGGGGGTGGTACTTCACCAGAAGGACTTTGCACAAAATCCCTACCACTAAGTAATTTAAAAATAAATCCAAATCGTGTTTACTCTTTTTTAGTAAACCCCGACACAAAAGAAACTATATATACCCGTGCGAAGCCGGGGCGGACCGCTAGTCCTACTATACCCAGCGGTTGATCAAGACGCTCCTAACGGTACCTCATTTGTCAAATAACGATCACTAGTTTAGAAGATATGAAGGACCAGTATACATACATACCGTTCAAAATCATAACCCTCCTTGTTGCCGTAGTCGGGTAGTGAATTAAAAGTTTATTGTATTTATTGTGAAGAATTTATTGGTTTAGGATACCTGCAAGTACTATCAATCGATCAGTGATACCCTATGGACGATCCATTAATTTTATTTGCCGCTGTTGCAGGCCACACGATGTACACATCGTAATATCATCATGACATCCCATAAAAGCGTCCACTGCATGACAGGGAGCTCCAACCAGATCTCCAGCAAAATCGCGTGGTACTTTGAGGGGGATTTACCATAGTCACCACGCTTGTAAGCGTTGCGGCTGGCGACCGCTGTTGTTGGTGACCGCAGTATGTAAGATCGTACGATACACAGAAAGTTGTTGCTGCCCATCCTCCGGTTCATATGCCCTTAGTCGCCTCTTACGACACCCACGGGTATAGATGACTCTGGACATATAGTTATCTTAATCTAACACCCTGTATAGTAATCTTAACCTAACACCCTGTATACTTACTTTAAAACCCTGTACATATAGTGATCCTAACCTAACACCCGGTATAGTTATCCTATCCTAACACCATGTATACTTACCATAAGACCCTGTACATATAGTGATCCTAATCTAACACCCTGTATACTTACCCAAAAACCTTGTGTATTTATCCTAACCTAACACCCTGTATACTTACCCTAACATCCTGTATAGTAATCCTAACCTAACACCCTGTATACTTACCCTAGCACCCTGTACGTATAGTACTTAGTCGTTCTAACCTAACACCTTTTATACTTACTCTTACATCCTGTATAGGTATCCTAGCCTAACACCCTGTATATTAACAAATAATGACCATTAGGGCTCCCGCACACGACCGAGAATCGGTGGGCGATTATCGGCCGGGTCAAGGACGGAAGATTCAGGTGATAACACGTCAGAGCGGGATGCCGACAAAAAATCGGCCACCGATTCTCGGTCGTGTGCGGGAGCCCTTAGAAGCATTTTTGATAATACCGATACTTAAAAAAAATATGTTCATGGAATCTTATCTCACTAACAAAAAATAAAATCATCGACATCGTGTGTCGATATTATTTTGATCGATCACCTCCCTATCGTCATTCGTCATACAAGAAAATCGGTCACCGATTATCGCCCGTGTGCGTTGGGTCGGTCACAAAATCGGTCGTAAAATCGGGGGAAAAATGTGCCCGATAATCGGACCTACAAAAACTCGGTCGTGTGCGGGAGCCCTTAGGGCTCCCGCACACGACCGAGAATCGGTGACCGATTTTTTGTAGGTCAAAGGGCTCCCGCACACGACCGAGAATCGGTGACCGATTTTATATCGGCATCCCGCTCTGACGTGTTAGCACCTGAATCTTCCGTCCTTGTCCCGGCCGATAATCGCCCACCGATTCTCGGTCGTGTGCGGGAGCCCAAAAATGGAACGTACTGATTGCCATACTTCAACGCACACGACCGACAAAAACTCGGTGAGAAATAAAATCGGCCGTCACGGCCGATCCGTTTGTCGGCGAGAAATGGAACATACGTAAATCTATACTTCAACGCACACGACTCACCGTCGCCGGCCGTCGCGGTCTCGTCAGTCAGCTCCGTACACTCGCTAGGGAGAGGTGCGTGTTGAATCACGCACGATGGATATTGACATCGAGATTTTGATTCCTGTATTACGTGTAAGTAATAAACAACGTATGAAGACAAGTCTCAGACAAAAATAAAAATCGAACGTTTTTCTGTTTTCCGCCGGACGAATGAACGACGATAAATAAGTAAAATTATGTACCTATTTTATTCTAGATTACTTCACGTTTGGTTTTCTAGGTAGGTTTACATAAGTACCTCTTGGTAAGTATCTACCTCATAGAAATTGGTAATCCTTGTCCTACCTACAGAAATTGTCGTGCCACTACGATCAACATTGCCAGCCGTGGACGAATGTGAATACAGGATGTAAAAAAAAAAGTAGGATGATCCTTCTAAGGGGTGATTGTACGGTCAACCGCTTGTGGGTAGAAACTTTTTCAACTCTATTACCACGCCATAAGGTCCAAAAGTGTTTCTACCGAAGTGCGGCCGTGTGTACATTACTAACAGATTGTAAAATAAAAATACTTTAATTAATATTTAATTTCTGATTTGTTTGATCATTAAATTAGTTTTTCCTCCGAATTACATTCCAGTAATTTATTGAAATCTGCTAGTGAGTGGATATTAAATAACAATAAACATCCTTGTCTGCGTCGTTTAACCCTTGTGCTTCACTTCTTCTTGAGCTAAAACAACTTTTTTTAAGCAAAATATTTTTTTATATTTTATACGATGTAGAATCACTCCTTAGAAGTATACCTAGTCGAACTTTTTTTACACCTGTAGATTAAACAGTTCCGTGAGATATACAATGTATGCAAAAGCTCTCGAGTGGTACTTTTGTTCAACAAAAATAAAATACAAAATTCCGATTCTCAATTTTTTTATTCTAATTTCCAATAAAGTTGTTCAGTTTCATGAGTAGAACGAGTAAACCTACCACCCGAGAGGTTTTGCGTATTGGTAATTACAAGTTGTCTAATAATATACCTTCTTGGTAACCTAAACCTACCTAGTCATCATCAGAGTGACTGTGTACGTTTGACCAACAACCGCGGCCCTAGTGGGTAGGTACAGTCAGCCGCACGTTAGGTAGTAACACTTTGACCTTGAGCGGGTCTTTGGTTTCGGGGGTTTGTAGCTTAGCGCTGGTTCAAGTTATAGGTACCTACTGGCTTTGTTAACACTTACTTGCTAATGTGCGTACCTTGTAGGTAGTTGTAATTATACTGTTTTTACATCTTTTGTGGTACAAAGGTACTTAGGTAGGTGCCTAGGCTAGGTCCTAGAAACTTTAGTAAAAAAATATGAAACTCGCGCACTGCCGGATTTTTTAATTAGTAGATATATCATATTCTAATATGTTTGTATGCTTGGAGATAATAACAAATAGTTCAATCATTATGACATTTATGACCCGTGAATAATCAGTTCTTGGTTTTCTTTTTCGTAGGCCCTCGGGGGGGTCACTGGGAGTGTAAATTCAAAAAGTAGACTGAATCAGGCTCCTGTGTTTATTCGAAAATGTTTTTTTTTTAATGGGTTTCTTGAATAACTCGACCATTTTTGAATTTATAGTAAAACCATGAAGACAAAAATTGTAGAAAATTTGATTTTCCACAAGTTTGTATATTAAAATTTTTCTTCCAGTATCGATATTTTGGAAATTAAACCTGAAAAACGCGACAAATTCTAAATATTATCATTATCTCCTATGTTCCACGTTTTACGGCATGAATGAAAAGAAACAAAGTTGTAGAGAATCAAATTCTGAACATTTTTGGTACCTACCTTTTTCCCCACTAAATTGATATTTTGGGAAAGAAACCTGGAAAACGCGACCAATTCAAAATATTATCATTATGTCCTATGTTCCACGTTTTACAGCATGAATGAAGAGAAACAAAGTTGTAGAGAATCAAATTCTGAACAATTTAAGTTGTCATTAATTAATGGGTAATTAATTAATTAAGTTTAATTTCCAAAATATCGATTTTGGGGGCAAAAAGGTGGGAACCAAAATTGTTCAGAATTTGATTATCTACAACTTCATTTATCTTCATTAATGCCGTAAAACGTGGAACATAGGAGATAATGATAATATTTAGAATTTGTGTCGCGTTTTTCAGGTTTAATTTCCAAAATATCGATTTTGAAAATTGTTCGAAATTTGATTCTCTACAACTATGTTTCTCTTCATTCTTGCCGTAAAACGTGGAAAATAGGAGATAATGATAATATTTAGAATTTGTGTCGCGTTTTTCAGGTTTAATTTCCAAAATATCGATTTCGGGGGGAAAAAGGTAGTAACCAAAATTGTTCAAAATTTGATTCTCTACAACTTTGTTTGTTTTCATTCATGCCGTAAAACTTGGAACATAGGAGATAATGATAATATTTTCAATTTGTCGCGTTTTTCAGGTTTAATTTCCAAAATATCGATTTTGGGAGAAAAAAGGTAGGGACCAAAATTGTTCAAAATTTGATTTTCTACAACTTTGTTTCTTTTTATTCATGCCGTAAAACGTGGAACATAGGAGATAATGGTAATATTTTGAATTTGTTGTGTTTTTCAGGTTTAATTTCTAAAATATCGATCCTTGAAGAAAAATTGTAAGGACTAAACTTGTAGAAATTCAAATTTCCTACAATTTTTATTCCTACGGTTTTACTGTGAAATCAAAAATGGCCGAGTTATTCAAGAAAAACCGTTTTTTTTTGAAAAAATAAACCATTTTTCGAATACACACGGGAGCCTAATTCAGTCTCCTTTTTAAATTTACACTCCCAGTACCCCACGAGGGATCTACGAAAAAAAAATTCAAGAACGGATTATTAACGGGTAGGGTCGGTTTTTGGACTGGAACAACCGAAACAACCGGTTTTAATTTTTTTTTTTTCAGTTTCGTTTCAGGTTTGGATAGCTATGCTAGGTAGGTACGGTCAACAGCAAGTCAGTCAAAACATAAACAGGACGCCCGAAAACAGAGACCCGCAATGGACAAAGTGTTACCACTGAAGTGCGGTCAACTGTGCGTAGGCACTTTTCTGCTTTCTTTTTTTTGCATCTTACTCTCTCGCGATAATGGTACTGTTTATCGCACTCAAATGACGCTAGTATTGTGGGTGCTGAAAACGTGTTAGTAGAGTTATGTAGAGCAAGACGCATGGACTTCAGTGCTCTGTGGTTCTGACGGTTACTTATTTTTACTTACTTACTTTTTACTTACCATAAGACCCTGTATATATAGTGATCCTAATCTAACACCCTGTATACTTACCCTAAAACCCTGTGTATTTATCCTAACCTAACACCCTGTATACTTACCCTAACATCCTGTATAGTAATCCTAACCTAACACCCTGTATACTTACCCTAGCACCCTGTACGTATAGTACTTAGTCATTCTAACCTAACACCTTTTATACTTACTCTTGCATCCTGTATAGGTATCCTAGCCTAACACCCTGTTTATTAACAAATAATGACCATTAGAAGCATTTTTGATATTACCGATACTTAAAAAAAAATATGTTCATGGAATCTTATCTCACTAACAAAAAATAAAATCATCGACATCGTGTGTCGATATTATTTTGATCGATCACCTCCCTATCGTCATTCGTCATACAAGAAAATCGGTCACCGATTATCGCCCGTGTGCGTTGGGTCGGTCACAAAATCGGTCGTTGGAAAAATGTGCCCGATAATCGGACCTACAAAAACTCGGTCGTGTGCGGGAGCCCTTAAGTAGCAGCTCTTATGCTGAGGGAGGGAGCCATAACCGTTTCCATTTCTAGCGAGGGACCTCCATACTAAAATGTATGAAAAAAAATTTATATCCCGAAAACGTAAAAGTTTTGTCTTTCTCTTTAAGAAATATATAACTTAAAAGTAATAATCTTGTTACTACAGTTTTTCTGGTAAGAATACTTACCATAGTTACCATTCAAGAAAAAAAACCGGTAAATGCGAGTCGGACTCGCGCGGATTCCGATGGGTTCCGACGTGCCTATAGTATTTTTGGAAGCAATAAAGTCCATTTCTAAAAACTGCAACTTAGAAAGATCGTTTTATTTTTGCTGTAATATATTTCCTTCCACAAACTTCGGAGATGGTTTGTAGGGGAGGGGAATGGTATTTTTTTGTGACATTTTTTTATTTGAAAACTAAGTTGTAAAAAAATATAAAAATATATTCTAGGATGTACAAGAAGAGCCCTTTCTTATAATACCTCACTCGACCTAGTAATGACAATTTGATGCCCCCCCACCCCTATTTGGGCCCCCTTGACATTAATAATCATAACTTTTTGTTGATTATCTCATATGCAGTTAAGTTGGACAACCATATTCTAAAACTATTCCAAATTTCAAGTCTAAAGCATGAGTGGTTGCTGAGATATACAGGTGTGACAGACAGACAGATAAAGTCGCACCATACTCGTAAGATAAGGGTTCCTTTTTTTACCATTTTAGTATCGGGACCCTAAAAAACGCTGTTAAAAATCACGCATTTTTGGCTATTACGGATCATTTACGCTTCAATTCACAAGTTAAAAAGATATATTTTTACTTTCGCATATTACAAGGTTTGGATGAAACAATAGATTTGTTTAATTTGTAAAACGTTACCTAGACCCTAGTTTTTTGACCGACTTGTCGTAGTCAACTAGGAGACGCTTAACACGACTAGTCCGTCATATAGGACTCTATACATTTTTACTCTGAGGTTGTCAAAATGACGTAAGTAGTTCCGCTTTTGGCCATTCTACAGAAAAGTTGGTCAAGCTGTAGGTAAAGTGACAAGCAAGATCGCAAGATGCACGAATTGGCAACGTCGCGTGCAGTTTTTGTCACCCAAGCAAGCCAACTTTAAGCCGCGATTACACCTGCTTGAATTTGACGACTGAATAAGAAATCTACCTAGGAGGCTACGTTGAAAAAGACGTTTGTGAATTCAGAGTTCTAGCTAGGAAGCTAAGTAGAAAAAGTGCCTACTAATACAGTTGCTGAATAGTGATGTTCCGATAGCGATAGTTTCGCTGTCGGTAGTTAATCTTGAAATACAGTAACTCTGTTGAATAGCCTTATCGAAAATAATTATTGTACAATAAAATGCTATCGATTGTTAAAAAATGGCTGATACAACCTCAAGACAAATACAACCGATAATTGAAAGAAGAAAAAATTACAGACAAACTTATTTGCGGTCTTAAAGATGGGCTTTTATTGCTTTTAAAAATACTACAGGAATATCGAATCCCTCGAAGCGAGAGTCTGCCTCGCACTTGACCGTTTTTTTTAATATAAGTATATTTTTGTTCGATATGTTGAATTAATCATTCGCACTTGGACATCACTAAACATGCTAAGTCCCTTCAAGTAAAGGAGTTAGAAGGTTTAGTGATGTGAAAATTTAGCGAATGATTAATTCGAATCGAACAACTTGTCCATGCAAAATAAAAATAAAGCATTATCTTGGTTTAATAATAAGTACTAATAATAAACTTAAAAAATTCACTATAAAAAATTGTATACGACTGTTCGGTTGAGTCAAGGAGTGATCACAGCTAGCTGGATTCAAAGACTAATTCGGCATACATTGCTCGTTGAAGTAAGGATAATGCAATAACATAACCAAGCCTCCCAGCAATGTATGCCGAATTAGTTTTTGAATCCAGCTAGATGTTATCGTGGCTTTAATAGGCTGACAATACATTTCCGTGATGTTTTTATTTTTATTTACCTTAAATGGACAAATGAGACCTGAACATTGCCGTGCCAAATCTTATGAAGGAGAGTATTTATGATCAAACAAAAACAATGGCTGTGGTAAATGAAGTGGATACATTTTTTCTCTTTTTCTAGTCTTGCAGGTGCACATAGTCATTCACCGTAACTGAACAACTTTCAGTAAATAAAACTATCAGCCTCTTCAATACTCTTCATATAAAATTGCAAATGGACAGTTTAGCCACGATCACATCTAGCTGGATACAAAGACTAATTCGGCATACATTGCTGGGAGGCTTGGTTGTGTTATTGCAATATCCTTACTTCAACGAGCAATGTATCCCGAATTAGTCTTTGAATTCAGCTAGGTGTGATTGTGGCTTTTTTGTGGAAAAGAGGATTATTTTAATATTTTCTGAAAGTTTTATTTACTGAAAATTATTCAGTTACCTTGACTGACCACGCCCTTTCAGTTTTCGGAAACCAGTCCCTTAGACCATGTATTGGTCAATTTAATTTCGATGCGAACACGGAATTAAATTAAAATTAATCATTCGCACTCGGACATCACTTAACCTCCTTACTCCCTTCAAGTAAAGAACTTAGGAAGTTTAGTGATGGGTAAATTTTGCGAATGATGATGAACAACTTGTCGATAAAAAATATTTATTATTCATGGTGTAATAACAAGTACTAAAAAAAAATTAAAAAATTCACTATAGATTACCATCGATACTTGAAAGGTTCAGATATTTTCTATACGACTGTTCAGTAGAGTTAATAAACCTGCTTTGCGACAAAAAAAATCGTAAAAAGAACTAGGTAAAGGAGTGATCACACCTAGCTGAATTCAAAGACTAATTCGGCATACATTGCTGGGAGGCTTGGTTATGTTAATTGAAATATCCTTACTTCAACGAGCAATGTATGCCGAATTAGTCTTTGAATTCAGCTAGGTGTGATCACTCCTTAACTCTACACTGCGCGTGGCTTGACACGAAGTACGAACTTGGTCGGTTATTTAGTATCGATTATTACCGGTACTTTTAAGAATTCGATATTCTCGATATTTTCTATAGGAATATTCGGTAGAGTTACTGTATTTTTAAAATTCAACCATCGATCTCGTTATCGCAGCAACACTGATTCAATAATTTTCAAAATTTACGGTTTGGTTAGGTACTCAATCAATCGCCAGTTAAAGCGCGACGGAGTCAGATGTGTCCGTGTAGAATACTTGACTAGTGCAACACTGTTAGTTTTGAATATAGCGGTCTTTAATTGTTTTTCTAGTAGGAGCGCTTGTTTTAAGTAAAAAAGTATACCATCAGTTAGGCCATTATTTTTTGTTCGACGAGTTGTTCGATTCGAGTCAATCATTCGCATTTGCCCATCACTAAACCTCCTAACTAAGTGGCTTACTATGTTCCGATGTCATTTTTTGGTGGTCATTTCCTCCGAGGCGAGTTCGCCCGGTTGGGCATTTCGCCCGAAAGTATTCATTGTTAGTCGAGGTCTTTTAAAACCATATCCAAAAGATAATGAGAAACTATGGCAAACAATAAATAAACTTACATACAGAAAAAAAAATCCAAATAAGGTCAATAAACTTCTAGATAAAAAGAATTGACTTCAGCATTTTGTTACTGTAAAAATATCGTTGGCCGAAAATATTTTACCAAAACGGCAATCACGGTTTAATATTGCTTACATATTTAATATGATTTTTTTTAAAACCATTACGATTACGCCATACATTTTTAGTATGACCGCGCGAAGTCTAATAAATAGCTCTGACACGCGGCCGATACCCACAAGAGCTCGAAGCGAGACCACGTCAGTTTGCACCGCGACGCGCCAAAATTATGGATCGCGTTTCAACGTATACACATTCTCTGCTTTCATAGTGTAACAAGGTAACTTTGTTTTTTTCTAAAGTAAGATATTTCTTTCCTTGTATTTATAAAGTGTTTGTTTTAGAGAAATGGGGAAGCGCAAAGATAAATATTATGTATCCCGTCAAAAATTCAAAAAATATCTATTCCTTTAACCAAGTAAGTACCTACTTATATACCATACCTAGGTAGTTTTGTTTTGTGATGGGTGACTGGTGATGAAGGGTAGGCGGAGGAAGATAGGTAGATGATGGGTCAGAAGGGTTATCAGAGTAATAGATTTTCGGTACGTGATTGATGTCCGGACGAAGATGGGTGACCGGTGGATGATATTGATGGGTGACCGGCGGAAGACGAGTCAATGGTAGATGATGGGTGACCGGTAGATGATGGGTAATCGGCAGTGGTCGGAATAGATAGAGCTGTTTAGGGTCGATGATCGGAAACTTGAACGTGCTGCTTGCTACATTATTTCGTCAGATCTGTTAGATTTTCCTCTTGAGACGGATTTCCATGGCATGGATTTTCGAAATAAGACTACCTTTTGATCGTTAGTACGTGGGACACTCAGAAATATTTGCGACACTAAAAAAAATTGTTCTACAGGTACATATATTTTTATTAAATCTTTTCAAAGTACTCTCCACCAGCCTCTATACAAAGATTCATGCGTCTGAACCAGTTTTCAAAACACTTTTTCCAGTCCGCCGTAGACACCTCGTTTACAGCCTGCTCGAACGCAGCCAGCGCATCTTCCGGCGACGAAAATTGTATCCCCTTGAGCTGATTTTTTTATTTTTGGAAATAAAAAGAAGTCACACGGTGCTAGATCAGGGCTGTAAGGAGGGTGACCCAGGAGTTTGACTGGTGTGCTGTCCAGGAAGTCCCTCGTTTTGAGCGCGGTGTGTGCAGGCGCATTGTCGTGGTGGAGCAGTAGTCCGCGGAGCCCTGTGTTTGGTCGCTTGTTGCTCACAACAGAAAAAACTTCTGGTAAACATTTGGTAGTATACCATTCGGCGTTGATGCTTCTTTGATCTCGTAAGGGAATTGAGGCCAAGTGGCCAGTCAAATTAAAAAAGCTGGCGATCAAAATCTTCCCCCCGCTTCGAGATCGCTTCACTTTGGTAGGCGTTGGTTCATTTTGAAACACCCAAACTGTCGACTGGCGCTTGGTTTCTGGATCGTATTGATAAATCCAGGACTCATCACCTGTTACGATGTCGTAAACACGCCGAGACGAGCCTGCTTCAAATTTGTTCAGCATATCACGGCACCATTCCACCCGGGCCTGCTTCTGAGCGTCGGTGAGGTAGTGCGGCACCCAGCGCGATACTATCCTCCTCACGCGAAGATGCCCGTGTAGAATCTCGTGAACGCTTCCCGATCCAATCTTTAATATGTGCTGAATCTCCTGATATGTAATTCGCCTATTATCTTGGATTAAATTTTTCACTGCTAGCACGTTTTCTTCCGTAATAGCCGTCAAAGGGCGACCGCTTCTTTCTTCATCCCCCAAGGTTGGTCGACCGCGCCTAAATTCGTTATACCAACGATACACGGTTGCCTTGGAGGGGCCTTCATCCATAAATGCCATTTGAAGTCTATCGAACGATTCATCCGGTTTCAGGCGACACTTGAAATCGTAAAAAATCATAGCTCTAAAATGTTCCCGGCGCAGATCCATTTTTCAGTAAGACACGATACTTTGAATTGGCTCGCAAAAAATGTGGAGGGAAATTTTGAAAATGGAACACACATATTTTTACTTACAAGTAATCATATTTTCGAAAAAGATTCTGACCGGCCAGTCTCCCATATATAAAAACTATTTTTCGCAATACTTTCTGAGTGGCCTGGTATGTGTCCTTTGATCTTTCGATCACAAAAACAACGAAATGTACAACGATGGCACGGATTTAAATGGATTACTTTTTAAAAGAAGCAAACGGCGCCAAACTTAGGTAGGAAAAAGGCTACATTATTTCGTCAGGTCTGTTAGATTTTCCTCTTGAGACGGATTTCCATGGCATGGCTTTCCGAAATAAAACTGCCTTTTGATTGTTAGTGTGTGTCCTTTGATCTTTCGATCACAAAAACAAAGAAATGTACAACAATGGCACGGATTTAAATGGATTACTTTTTTAAAAGAAGCAAACGGCGCCAAACTTAGGCAGGAAACAGGCTACATTATTTCGTCAGGTCTGTTAGATTTTCCTCTTGAGACGGATTTCCATGGCATGGCTTTCCGAAATAAGACTGCCTTTTGATCGTTAGTATGTATCCTTTGATCTTTTGATCACAAAAACAACGAAATGTACAACGATGGCACAGATTTAAATGGATTACTTTTTTAAAAGAAGCAAACGGCGCCAAACTTAGGCAGGAAACAGGCTACATTATTTCGTCAGGTCTGTTAGATTTTCCTCTTGAGACGAATTTCCATGGCATGGCTTTCCGAAATAAGACTGCCTTTTGATCGTTAGTATGTGTCCTTTGATCTTTCGATCACAAAAATAACGAAATGTACAACGATGGCACGGATTTAAATGGATTACTTTTTTAAAAGAAGCAAACGGCGCCAAACTTAGGCAGGAAACAGGCTACATTATTTCGTCAGGTCTGTTAGATTTTCCTCTTGAGACGGATTTCCATGGCATGGCTTTCCGAAATAAGACTGCCTTTTGATCGTTAGTATGTGTCCTTTGATATTTCGATCACAAAAACAACGCGGATGATAGTTAATGAGTGGATGAATGATGATGATGAGCGGATGATGAGTGATTTTCGGATGATAAGTGATGCGCGTATGATAGTTGATCAGTGGATGATGAGTGATGTGTGGTTGAGTGGATGAATTATGATGATTAGCGGATGATGAGTGATTTTCGGATGATAAGTGATGCGCGGATGATAGTTGATCAGTGGATGAATGATGATGAGCGGATGATAAGTGATGCGCGGATGATAGTTGATGAGTGGATCAATGATAATGAGTGATGCGCGGATGATAGTTGATCAGTCAATGAATGATGATAAGTGGATGATGAGTGATGCGTGGATGAGTGGATGAATGATGATGAGCGGATGATGAGTGATTTTCGAATAATAAGAGATGTGCGGATGATAGTTTCTACCACCATGTCATTACGAGTAAGTCTAAAGTGTTTCTACTGACGTGCTGTTGAGTATACAAACTTGAAGAGCTGTTCCCTGTCGCCCCTCGCTTCCCCTCGAGTAACCCTCCGTTATACAATCGTTGCGCTGAGCTATATTAGTAGAGTTCATTAAAAATACCTTGAAAGAAAAAAGTTCCATTCAAAACACAGTTTTTTAAAAGGTGTCGTTTCCTCCGAGCGGGCGAGAACGCGTCTCGGGTGAAATGACGCACTACGACTCCGCTTGGACTGCGCGCATGTGTGTGTTCGATCATACGCACACTACTGTTGCTTCCGACTCGACGCGAAAACTAAACAGTTTTGATCCTATACATTTTTTTATGAAAGGGACAACTGATTTAGACATGAATTGAAAATTTTGTCAGGATTACAAAGTATCTCTTTTAAGGAAGTCTAACAAAATTACGGACAAGTACAAGGTGTCAAACAATCTCCTGAAAACTTCATCAATGGACTCATACCATGAAAAATTAACGATTTTCACCATACATACATCTATACACAACAAAAAAAAATGTTAAAGTGCGAGTCGGACTCGCGCATCGAGGGTTCCGATATACCTACCTATAGTATTTTTAGAAGCAATAAGGTCCATTGTAAGGACCGCAAAACTAAATTTGTTTGTAAAGATTTGTTGCAAATTTCCAAAAAACTGTGTTACTTAGAGAGATTGTTTTTTTTCTGAATTATTCACATAAACCTCTATGGACTTTAATTAATTCAGATTTTTTCTTCGGAAAACTTCGGGGATAAGGAAGGGGTAATTTTTTAAAACTTTTTTCATCATAACTTGAAAACTAAGTCGTTAAAAATATAAAGAACTATTTTGGAATGTACAAGTGAAGCACTTTCATATGATACCTAACTTGACTGAGTACTGACAATTAAAAACTTTGACCTACCCATTTGGGCCCCCTTTACAATAATAATAATATTATAATTATTTCAATTGCAATAAAGTAAGACAATCGTATTCTAAAACTACTTCTACTACTAAATATAAAAGTATAAACGAGTTTTTAGCTTGCTTTTCAATTTATTTTAAGGTCATTAAAAAACTCATAGAAGCCTTTATACAAAGTATCTGAACATATCAGTCGCGCTATAAAGTGTACCAGCACAGAAAATATAGAGGTATACTAACGTATAGCACAACTAGTGAACTGACTATGATCCCTACTATGTTGATGTTCCTTAATAGTGATGTACAATTATTTCAAGAAGCAACAATCGAAATATTCGAATGTACTACTTAGTACTATCCAAATAATCTTTTATCATTCAATTGTTATTTTTCATTGGAATCATTATTCGCTTTTCGTACGATTTTGAATGAAAAATTTATTCTAACTAAAAGAATGAATAAAGCACTCAAATTCTTTGTGTTTACTTGACTGGTGCAACCTAATTTTAATTCCTGGTTTGTTTTTTAGTACACCGGTAATTCTGTGTTTTTTTTTTTGTAGTTATTCTAGTGTTTTTCTATACAACATAAATTAGCCCTTATTAATATTTTCCGTACGATGAGGCGTTCTATTCGTATTGGCCCTTCACTAAAGTTCCTTTCTGCGTTGCTTACTATGCGGCTTACTCAGTTAGTGACTTACTAAGTTCCATCTTTCTACCTTCCTTTCCTACGTAGGAGACTAACTGACTTAGTGTGTGAATTCAGTCAGGTGTGATCGGCCCTTTAGACCCTGTTCAGGCAATTTTTTTGTGCGATTTTACGTACAATGCCGCTTTGTTTAGCCGTACAAATAATCAAATTGTAAACGATTAAGCAATGTACGATAAAACACGAAAAACTCACGCAAACTTTTGTGCTGCGTAGAATATGGTCTTTAATACGTAGTAATAGCGTACATATTCGTTACGAAAAAGTTTTTATGGAAAGAAAAATAAAAACCGGTCAAGTGCAAATTAGACGAGCACAGATGGTTGCTATATACCTACTTGTTTATAGTATTTTTAGAAGCAATTAAGTCCATTTTCAGAACTGCAAAACGAAGTTTGTTATTTAAGTTATTTTTCCTGTAATGTTTGCATAATCCTCTATCAACTTTATTTAATTCTGATTTTTTGGTTGCAAACTTCGAAGATATGGGGGGTAAAGGTATTTTTAGCCATGTTAAATATAACTTGATATTTAAAAAAATATAAAAAACCGGTCAAGTGCGAGTCGAACTCGCGCGCCGAGGGTTCCGATTGTGGATATACTTACCTATTGTATTTTTGGAAGCAATAAAATAAATATTTTTAGGACCGCAAAACTAAATTTGTTTGTAAAGGTTTTTTTGCAAATGTCTAAAAAAACTATGCAACTGAGAAATATCGTTTTATTTTTGCTGTAATATTTACATAAACTTCTATCGACTGTAATTAATTCAGATTTTTCCTTTTACAAACTCCGGAGATAAAGGTGGTATTATTTTTGTAATTTTTCATCATAACTTGAAAACTAAGTCGTATAAAAATACAAAAATATATTTTGAAATCAAGCAAAGCCCTTTCATATGATACCCCACCCGACGACCTAGTAACGACAATTTGAAATTTTACCCCCGCTATTTGGGCTCCCTTTACATTAATGCTCATATTTTTTTATAAATTTTTCAATATGCAATTAGGTTGGACAGCCATATTCTAAAATTATTCCAAATTTCAAGTCGATAGCATAAGTGGTTGCTGAGATATACAGATGTGACAGACAGACAGAAAGACAAAGTCACAACATATGGGTTCCTTTTTTTACTATTTTGGTATCGGGAACCCTAAAAACCATTTTGAAATGTACAGTCAAGAGCAGGTTAAGCTTGACTCTCGCAGTGCAACTTCTGCTTCTAAGCTCACTGGAATAAGCGTGGCACAAAGTCCAATGTGTCAAGCTTTACGTGCTTTTGACTGTACAAGTAAAGTCCTTTCATATATACCCCACTAGACCTAGTATGCGGCGTGCAAAATAAGTCTGGCTGTGACCGTTAATGCGCAGAAGTCAAAAAATGAGTCGCGGGGGTGAGCGCGGCATGTGGGGGAAGGCGAGCGAATCGTTCATTGGCTCTCCACCTGTCACCCATGAAAATACCCGTCATCTAGACAGACCCTGAACGCGATATAATGATGAGAGAAAATACCAGTCATAGACAGACCCTGGGAATCAATGATTGAAAATCACCGGGTGATAAAATATCACTTTTAAGACTTTATAAATTCACATTTGCCCTGATAAGCTGTTGAAAGGTAAATCAGAATACATTTAAATTAACAATTAAGGACTGCTTTATATTTTACGTAGATCAATCTTAACTTTTGAAATAAAAAATCTGTGAATTTGAATTTTTTGAGTGATATTCTATCACCCGGTGATATTCAAGAAATGGTCCTCAGAACGCGATATAACGACTATTCATTCCACGCGATTCCACGAAACTGCCTACTCCATTCCACAAAAGAACGCGACGTTTTAAAACAAAATAACCTCAATTTTCAAAGTAAAAGGATAATATTTTACTAGCTGTAGGTATGTCAAAATATGACATTTTACGAGTATGCATTTTTCTGTGAAGGTAAGTAGGTATATTGTGGTTACCAACCTGTGCCTCCTGGTAGGTGGTATTTCTTCTAAAATGAAAATGTATGTTTACCACTCCGCGTTCTGTCGTGGAATACTTAGATTACAAACAAAATAGGTGTTCCAAATTTTAAATTTTCAGCCTCTGCGACAAAGTGGTTACAGCTTTCGGCTCTCGGTCGTAGGTTTTGGGTTCCATTCCCGTTGGGGACACTTACGGCAAAACAAAAGTCACTTAATGAGATAATGCGACTTCTCCAGTTTGGTTAGGATAGGTATTGCAGGATGAATCACCTAATTGCCGGAAAAGTAAGATGATTTCGTACTTCAGAAGGCACGGGAGCCGTTCAATTACTCGACGCCCTCATTACTACAATACCTACCTACTTGAAGCCTTTGAACTGTGATATAAAACATACCTACTGGTACTATTTTAAGATTCCTCTATAGAATATGACGTTTAAATAATATCCATTCCACCAAAGAATGCGACGACGTTTTGTAAATTGGATAGGTATACCTACGTGTAAAGTGATAAAAATGTGGACATACCTGATAACGATACGTCAAACGATACGAGTAGGTAGTCAGTCATGATTTTTTTAGTTCAAAGGTTGCAAACCAATGTTTACTGCAAAATGCTTCCTTACAAAACACCGCATTATTTCATGAAATTAATAAAAAACAAATATTCTCAATTTTTTTGAAACAAAGTTGTGCCTCATGTTATTAAAAAGAAATCTTTTCTTGACTACTAAATATTTGTTTACTCAAAGTCATATTCTTTCGTGGAATCCTCTTGTAATTCAATATCATTCAGAATTTCAACACTAAATCAATTATCGACTTTTTTTTTTATTTATCTTAACTATGTCATAATTATTTCGTGGAATCCGCTTTACCTATAATTTAAGCAAAGAAACTTCTTAAGAACTTTCGGTCATTCCGTTTTTGTGCAGTTACAATATTGCACATAAAAATTGCGCCATCTAGACTTATAAAATGAACTACGTGAGAGCACTTGAGAATGTTGCATCACACAGCAAAGCTTTTGCAGGAGTTCAATAGATGGCGTTAATAAGGAAACAAAATTGAAACTAAAAATTTTATAGGTAAAAACGAAAATTTAATCATGAAAACATAACTTATAATCTTCTTATGAGTTGAATATGCTGTGCTAGCTTTAAAAACTTTATAATATTACGAAACATATTTATAATACTGGAATGACGTTGGTTGCGCCATCTGTTAGAATTCAAGAGTCATGAAAAGTGCAATGTATGGCGTGCACAGGACATTGGTGAAAGTGATATTGAAAGAAGAGTGAATGCTGGAAACATGGTGAATGGTGCCCTGCACGCCTTAATGAGGAGTCAGAAGGTGTCTCACAAGGCTCGTTTGGCTGTTCATAGGGGTGTTTTAGTACCAACACTGATGTATGCCAGTGAAAGCTGGGTATGGCAGAAGAAGCATGAAAGTAGAATTAATGCAGTGAAAATGAGAGCGCTAAGGAGTATGATAGGTGTTATATTGAGTGACAGGATTAGAAATAGTGTGATAAGAGAACGGTGTGGCGTAAAAGAAGACGTGGTGACCAAAATCGAGAAAGGGATGCTGAGATGGTTTGGTCATGTAGAGAGGATGAATGAACGAAGACTGACGAAAGAGATCTACCAGGCGAGAGTGAATGGAAACGTTGGAAGGGGAAGGAGGTGAACGTACCAGGACCAAATTCAGGACGTTCTGAATAAAGGCCAGGTTAAAAGTACCCTAAACCGACGAGCATGTATGAAAGGATTGATGAAAGTACAGGAAGCAAGGGAAATATGTCAAGATCGTAGCAGGTGGAGGACTGTGGTCTCTGCCTACCCCGACGGGAAAGAGGCGTGATGTTATGTATGTATGTTACTCGTGTCGTGCTGGGTTTCTTTATATTCTACAAAACTGAAGTCTGTGTTTGTGATTTTTCGGTATTTTTCACAGATTTATAAAGGAGAGCGCCTTTGTATTTTCATAGTTTATTATTATAAACCACCTTTCTAATATTTTTTATTTATTGATATAACACCTCAATTTTAAAAATATAACGAAAGTATTCCCCGCAAAACTGTTTTATGCATTTGAAAGTTTACGTAACTGGGTGTGGGACAGCCCTCCGAGTACTGAAAGGGCATGATCAGTCAACGTAAATGAACAACTTTCAATTAAAACTTTCTGGAAATAAAAAAGAAATTCGGCCTCTCCTTACAAAAATACAAACTTTCCAATGAAATTTGCAGTTTTGTATTACATATAAGTATTATACAGGGAGTGTATCTAACGTCCCTATAGTGAAAGTCCCCTTGTGTGAATATCCCTCTTTACCATCGCGCTGGTGCTTGGCAGGTAGTCAGAACCTGGTGGGGTGACCGCTAGTGGCATAACAACAACAGCGTTTCAGTGCTTCGGTCGGAAGTCATTGGTCCCGGTTGCCGTCAATGATATAGCCTTATATAGCTAAGACAGTATTATCTAGCTAGTCCATGGCTAAGACTGGCCATTTGACGGTTTGAAAACTCTAATAGTGCACCAGGAACCACTAACCTGGCAAAGTCTTCTAGGATTGCGCCTGCTTGGTTCTCTGGGTTCCTTAGGTTACCTGTGCCAGATGTCCATTCGCGCGAAAAAAAATATATTTGTCCTATTTATTAAAAAGTCCTCTAGGTTGAAGTGGGATTGGGCATGTCATGTTTGTCGCATGAACCCGGATAGGTGGGCTAGAGTAGCCACGGAATGGGTGCCAGAGGATGGTCGCCGCCGTCGAGGCAGACCCCGGAGACGATGGCGTGATGACCTAGACAGCTGGAGGCTCAAGACAGAGAGGAATGGCTCAATGGAGGGGAGGCCTTTGCCCAGCAGTGGGACCTATTATAGGCTAGTAAAAAAATAGCCAAAAATAACATTTAATTTGAGATATAAAAATTTTGGGCTCGTGCTGGCGGCGCTGCAGATGGCGGTCGATCTAGATGACATAGCGGTCGCTCTGTATAAAAGTCAGTGTCCTAGTCAAGTACTTATTTGACGAATTTCAACTTTTACGAATGGTTTTTACGATTCCGTAAAAGGCATTTATAAAAATCTTTGGTAAAAACAGAATAGGGGCAATGATTGGGTGTATCCTACTATTTCCATTATGAATTTCCATTGATGGAAATGATTGATATTACAAAGATTTTTTTTGTACAGCGTGATAATGAAATGTCTGACTTTACTTGAGTATGGTACTTAGGACATGAAACTGAACAACTTTTCCCAAGAAACATGGGTCATAAATAAAAAAAATTGGCTTCCCCATACAAACTTTGCGCCGTCAATATAATTGTACTAGCTGTTGCCCGCGGCTTCGCTCGCGTGGATTTCGTATTTATGTTGTTGCCGGTTTTCCGTTGCAATGAGATATTTTCCCGTCATTTCGGGGTAATTTTAAACTAAGGAAAAACAGGACTGACCCTGCGCAAATCAATGAGTATAATTCAAGATCCAGCTGAATTTTATATAATATACAGACGTTACTCATAAATTATTCAGAACAGAGGAACTTAGCAGCAGTATCCTAACAAATGCATAGAGAGAGATGAGAGACACCTTTATGTAATATTTCAAAACAGAGCCAATTCGCAGAATTAATTGAGAAAAACTAAAACCCTCTCCTTCTCTCTACCTCTATACCTCTCTACCTCTTTACCTCTCTACCTTCCTACCTCTCTACCTCTCTACCTCTATACCTCTCTACCTCTCTAACTCTCTACCTCTCTACCTCTCTACCTCTCTACCTCTCTACCTCTCTACCTCTCTACCTCTCTGCCTCTCTGCCTCTCTGCCTCTCTGCCTCTCTGCCTCTCTGCCTCTCTGTCTCTCTGCCTCTCTGCCTCTCTGCCTCTCTGCCTCTCTGCCTCTCTGCCTCTCTGCCTCTCTGCCTCTCTGCCTCTCTGCCTCTCTGCCTCTCTGCCTCTCTGCCTCTCTGCCTCTCTGCCTCTCTGCCTCTCTGCCTCTCTGCCTCTCTGCCTCTCTGCCTCTCTGCCTCTCTGCCTCTCTGCCTCTCTGCCTCTCTGCCTCTCTGCCTCTCTACCTCTCTACCTCACTACCTCTCTACCTCTCTACCTCTCTACCTCTCTACCTCTCTACCTCTACCTCTCCCTATCCCTGCCCCTATCCCTAACCCTAACGCCAATTTAACCGCTATCCCTAACATAGAAACGACACCCATTTATTTTTAGACATTTCAAACCTATCGCACCCCAACCCCATCCCCAGGGGATGATGGTATTTCACGTCCACCACGTTGGATTTCAAAGTTGTTGTTGCTTTCGTAATCAGCGACCCGATAAACTATATAAACGACACCCATATTGATTTTTAGACATTTCAAACCTATCGCACCCCAACTCCATCCCCAGGGGGATGCTGGTATTTCACGTCCACCACGTTGGATTTCAAAATTATTGTAGTTTTCGTAATCAGTGACCCCATAAACCACACAAACGACACCCATATTTACATTTCAACCCTATCGCACCCCAACCCCATCCCAAGGGAATGGTGGTATTTAACGTCCACCACGTTGGATTTCAAAATTATTGCAGTTTTCGTAATCAGCGACCCGATAAACCATACAAACGATACCCATATTGTTTTTTAGACTTTTTCACCACATTTCTCTTTTTAGGGGTTGAATTTGGGGTGGAATTTAACACTTAACAGTGATGAAACAGGTAAAACAGGTAAAAATAACAGTGATGAGCGTTGCATAGAAGTACATCAATGATGCCTAAATAATAAATTATGTGGATTTTACTTTAAAAATAAAGAATTTTCAACTTCATCCCCCTTTTCACCCTTAAGGGTGTCGAATTTTCAAAAACCCTGAGGCACGTAAATATTAGTTTTTAGTAGTCAGCCTAAATACAAATTTTGAAGATCCTAACTTCAAAACTGACGGACTTTCATACAAACTTTCATCCCCTATTTTACCCCCTTAGGGGTGGAATTTTATAAAACCCTTTCTTAGTGCACCCCTAGGCCTCATAAGAAAACTACATGCCAAATTTGGAATCTCTAGACCCAGTGGTTTGGGCTGTGCGTTGATATGTCAGTCAGTCAGTCAGTCAGTCAGTCAGTCAGTCAGTCAGTCAGTCACCTTCTTCTATTATATATATAGATTTCTATGAGACGACTAAAAATTTCACATTAACAATCTATATTACTAAGGGAAAGTTTTGTTTCATGTCCTAAGTACCATACTCAAGTATATTCAGGGGGTCAAGACAAGGGCAACCTTTCATTTTGAGATGTGTTTTCGCTATCTCCATTGCCGTCGACTACCAATTTGCGTTTCCATATCGATTGATCAGGTGATTTATCGAAGCTTATGTCATCCCATACATTTTGTGGCGATAGCGAACTTCACGTCAAAAATATTTGGCACGGTTGTCTTGACCCCCAGATGTATCATTAAACTGTATGACATGTTTTATGATTCCTTGCAGCGATGGAATCCAAAGTGAACCCCCCGGTAGGACGGTACCGAAAACTGAAAGGGCGTGCTCTGTCAACCAAACTGAACAACTTTCCCACAGAAACATTGTTGGTAAATGCAAAAATAATTTGAGCTACCTATAAAAATTGCTCACTTTTTTTTATAGGATTGAACAGTTTGTATGGAGAGATCAAAGTTATTTTTCATTTCTGAAACGGGCAAAAATAAAATGTAGGCGTAAAATTAGCACGTGGTTTTATTTTAAACTCAAACGGACAGAGTTTTTGCTAATCAAGTGCACGATACGAATAATTGACAGAAATGATTGGGGCGGGCTTTATATAGGCTTGGCTACGGCGTTTCCCCCCTCTCGCACAGGCAGGTGTTGTAGGGGACGCGCGTTGGCTGGGCTTGGCTATGGCTGGGCGACGCTGGCCGAGTGCGACTTTACTACGGCTTGGCTTGCGTTGGCTGATGCTGGCCCATGCGTGGCGTTACATTTCCCAAAAATGTTTCTTTGGAAAAGATGTTTAGTAATTTACTCTAATTACTCTTATTTAATCTGTGGTTTAATTTCGTTGACTGACAGACAAAGCACAGCCTAAAATAGAGGCTTCATTCAAATTCGTGCAGGGGGTATCATAATTTAGTTATAATTTATATGAAAATTTTTGTTTAAAAGGAAAAAGAGTGGCGGTTCATCTTAACATTTAGAATATATTTTATTGTCAAACTTATAAAAATAAATAAACTTATATGTATACATAGTTAAAATGTCTTTATTCAATGTACAGAATATTCTCGCATCAGTTGTTTACTTGATTGTTTTATAAATTATGTCCAATATAAGATTTTTATCATAGATATACTTCTACGCAGAAAATATAGTGGAAATAACTACCTACAATTTAAAATAATTTAACTTTGTATAATTTTTTCATGCAGACTAGAAAATGTTACTTATCTATAATATTACCTTAATTGATATTTTTATGGAAGTAACGGAAGTAAATACTTAGTAGTGACGTAGTGATCTTAAATTAACAAAGATATACATGATTGTACAAACACTGCCGAACAATTTTCTACTAAGATCCCTTCAGTACGTTAAAGCAATATACAACGTAAAAACGATTTTATAGTAAAATACTTGAGCAATCAACTAATTCTTTTTGTTACGATTGTACGGCGTAACTGAGAAATTTACAACATTTTTATTAGTTTCATTAGAAGGTGCTATTTTTATTTGCCCTTGAACTATATTCATCATTGAGGTATAAGGGCTTTCTGGTACTTGGTTGTTTTGTGGATAATTTTCTGGCGTATTATTATTTTCGTTCCGTTTGGCTATTTTATCGTAAGGCGTGCTTTTCATGGAAACATATGCTTGTTGAGGCTGAATGTTTGGTTTGCCTGGGCTAAATCCGTTCTGGGTTACTGCTGGGTTGTTATGCCTCACATTGTTTTTGATGTTATCATATTGAGGTGTAACATCAGTACTGTTGGAAGCGCTTTCAAGAGAACCAGTGCGCGTTACTTGCACACTATTTGATCGTGACGATTTGCCTCCAGAATGGACAGTTGAAGAACTTCCTTCAAAACTTTCTAATTCTTGAGAAAATACTTCTTCACTTTTCTGTATACGTTGCGCGTGGACTGACATCATGGGCGACCGATTTTGTTGTAAAGATGAACCACTTAATGAACGACTGGGGGAGTTATCAGCCTGAATAGTTTTTACTTGCCTATTTTCAGCTCTAGGTGGTGGTCTAAACGATGTTTCTTTCGCATCGATAGATCCATATGCGCTATCTTTGGTGGAGCTTTGGGATGAGCCTTCTTCTTTGACCCCGTATCTCCTTACAACATTAGCAGGGGCAACCGGTTCAATATTTTGTACATCATAAGATAGCGGATTTTTATCCGTAGGTTGTTTTTTTTCTGCTCCTTCAATGACTTCACCTGTTCTAGGGTTGATATGTTTTTCAGTGTCATAGCGAAGCGAAGGCCTTGAATGCTTTTCATCGATTGGGTAGGGGCGTGACGTGTCTTCGAGTTCTGCGTCGCTGTCTTCATAAATGCTGGGTTCATAATTACTCTCCTCCTATAAATGTAATAAGGTTAGGTTATTAAATAATTCGTTTAATTATTTTATTATGGTGTCCACATTTAAACCTTGCTGTTAAAAATCAAATTGCTATGAACTCTTTCACCTACCTCTTCATCACCTTCTTCAATAACACTGTTTTGTATCCATTCGCGTATCCTTTGCTTCTTAGCTTGACGATCAACCGTAGTTTCGATACCATTGTCTCGGAAATGTTTTAATAAAATATTTTTTTCATTAGGATCACTATGGAAACTGTACATTGATGGACAGAGCTCATCTATGTCACCGCCAGCTGAAACACATAATTTAAAGCATAGTTTAATAACCATATCACATTAAAATGCAAAGAAACATCATACACAGATACAAATAAAATAGACTTACCAACTCTATCTGTATACCCTTTAGCCATCCATCGATCATCTAGGTATCGTGAAAGCTCTGAAAAGTTAGTCGCTCTTCTATCTTCTCTTGGTTCTACAAACTTCTTGAACATTTTTTGTGCTCTTGAAGATACCATTTTCCATAGCTTTGGTTGCTTTTTTAAAGGATTGGCACTATTGTACCAATTGAAATAACTGGAAAAGAGAGAAAAAAAGATTTCATTATATATTTGTTTGTTAATGCTAATAATAATAATGTATTTATTGCTGTCTACTTTGTTTTGTGAACTGATGGTTTTCCTTATAAATATTAGGTCTTTACCTATGAAATTGCCGTTTTGTATGGCGAATTTTAGTTAAACTCAATTTTCAGTACTAACATTTTTGCATTTTTCTCAGGAATTATGAATCCAATTTTTTTTATTTTTTTAAAGCATTATTTGGAAGACATTAAGCTAACAGAAGCTTAAATAAAATTTTCGAAAAATATTATCTGTAAAAAAATATAACAAATCTATTGATGAAATCGGACGACATTTAAGACGAACAATTTTCGAACCTTTAATTTTATGTATCAAACTAAAAATAAAAACTTTATTTTATGCGTAAATTGATAACCTTGAAGTCAACTTTTAAATATAAATAAAATAAAAAAAATTGCATTAGAATTATAGGAATTATGATCTCATTAATCTGTAAGAAAATTTCGGCAATTTCATAGGTAAAGACCTATTAAACAAATGCAGTAAATAGGAGTTAGTTTAAAACACACTTACCTAGTATACCTAGGGTCATCGAAAGCGGCTTTTTGCCAAGGTAAACACCCAGTGAGGCAAATAAAAATAACTATGCCGAACTGCCAAATATCATGAGAGATAAGTGCTCTGCAAACAAAAAACAAATAAAGATCGTTAAATTAAATCAACAAATGTTTACGTTGATTTTACGATGTTGATTCATTATTTATGATGTAATATTTAATGCTTTCTTTTGACGTTCGTGATAACAACTCAAAAATTTGTTTAGATTAAACCAAAACATTGAGTGGATTACTTCGGTTAGGAAACATATTTACGATACTCACTTGTAGCTACTATCCATAGGTAGTTTTAGTACTTCAGGAGGTGAATAGGGTAACCACTCATTTCTCCTAAGGACAGTAGTATTAACTTTTCTAGTTTCTCCAAAGTCACAAAGTTTAATTCTGGAGAAGTCAGATTTAAATATGAGGACGTTATCCAGTTTCACATCTCTGTGGACTAACTCTCTTTGATGAAGGTGTTCTAGTGCTGAAGATAGTTGCTTTGCTACTCTTTTCGTGTGAATTTCACCGATACCAGTATCAAACATATTTGAAGTTAAGTCACCTGGAAAAAGAAAGTAAATAAGTTGTAAAATTAACAAAACATGGTCTTAATAACTTAATCAAGCAACAGAACATCAGTAAAAAATATTTCATACAAAAAATAAATTAGAAGCTAAGATAAACATGATCTTAATGAGGGCTGATACTGGAAATGTGCTAAATTATATTCATTCAAACTATCATGTTGGCTGCTAGCCAATACAAAGCGTGTGAGAACCAGCGTAAATCGAGTTTAGATTTGTCTGCACTACAAAACTTGATACTTTTGCTGAAAGATTGGATCACAAGTTTGTTTGCTTTGATCTCAATAAGACTGATTACAAATAAATAGAGGCAGAATCGTAGGCATCAAAACTTACCTAAAGGAGCGTACTCCTGACAAAAAACATAGAAGCCAGCAGTTTCAAATGCAACATCAAATGTAGTAACTATGTTTTTATGCGCACTCAAGTGCAAACCGTAGTGGAATTCTCTATAGAAGTCTCTGATAGATACATAAGGCTTTGGAAGGGCTTTCAAAACTATTTCTGTATCTGAGGCTCTGTGTTCAACTAAAAGAATTTTCCCAAACCATCCTTCACCGACAATCTGTAATATGTCAAACTCTTCTACTAGACTTACCTAAAACAAAGAAAAGTACGTTATTTTAATGTGGTTAATGCCTAATTATATTCTTTCTGACAGGATTTAAAAAGTTGTCTTACTTTCTCAAGTTCAAATTCTCTTATTTTATGTATGGAGCCAGTCAAGGCCCTCCTCGTTCCGTTGTTCATACTTTCTACAAATCGCTAATCGGTCAGCCGAACTGAAAATAATAATAATTTGAAACTTTATTTATATACAATGACCTTAAGGTAAGGAGTTAGAAATATTCCCGTGTCTTCAAAAGAGAGAGCGTCCTCATTTCTAGGGAAATCGCTGATTGAATGATCTTGGAAGGTAGCCAGAGCTGATGTCTACTCCAGATCCAGACGGGACGGCTGTCTGTCTTGACGTCATAACCGACGTCACTTAATGCTTTTACTTATGGTAGATTTCATATTGTATAATATGTAATAATTATTTAGGTCAATCAATTTTTTTTATCTAAACAAATAATAGTTGTAGCTATGGATACCGTGGGACTTGTGTAAGTACCTTATCATTTGTTGTTCGGATTTTGGTGCACGTTATGCTAAAATCCAAACGATGGGCCAGGTACCGCCTGTAAAAGAGAGTTACCAAATAAATACAATGTCAAAAAACATTTCATGTAAAGTACGTTGCCAAGACTCAAAAGCTCGTAACGATATACATATCTGTTAAAAAGTTATCAGATATCATTTAAAGCCAAGCTGCTAACTCTACTAGACTTAACTCTTCAAGCCTTAACTTTACAAATACTACATCTTGATAATTAAACGTTTGACTTGGCCGTATTGCGGCTGTCGCGTCGCAAACACTCCAATAGACTTACCTATATCACTGGTTTTAGTTAGTGTTATCTATCTATAAAACGGTCAAGTCATACTTAAGGAGGATCCACACTTTCCGATATTCCGATTATCAGATGAAATCGGATAATATGTAGAGCAATCGGACATACGATTATCCGACTGCACTACACATTATCCGATTTCATCTGATAAATCGGAAGAAGGATCTGAATGTGTGGATCGTGCTTTAATGATAAAGATGTAGGATTTGTAAAGTTAGAGCTTATAGTATTAAGTCTAGTTAAACTTGTTTACTATTATATATTCTGTGGTCTAGTAGAGTAAATCGTTACGAGCTTTTGAGTCTTGGCAATGTACTTAACATGAAATGTTTTTGTTGGGACTTCATTTCTTTTTTAAAATACATTATTTCTTTTTGGTTCTATACTTGTGGTCAACAGCCTCCGTGGTCTAGTGGTTAGAGGGTTCGGCTCTCGATCCGGAGGTTCTGGGTTCGATTCCCAGTGGGGACACTGTCAAACAAAAATCTCTTTGTGCGACCTCCCCAGTTTGGTTAGGGCATTGCAGGATGAATCACCTGATTGCCCGAAAAGTTAGATGATTCCGTGCTTCGGAAGGCACGTAAAGCCGTTGGTCCCGACTACTATCTACGGATGTAGTCGTTAATGAGCCATGTCAGAGGCCTTTGGCGGCTCAACAACTCTGACACCAGGGTTTGTGAGGTCGGTCATCGACCTTGCAACCCACACGATATGATGATGACTTGTTAATTAAGAGCATTTTTCTTTCTTCTGTCTTTTTACAAAGAATCTACAGTTGTTATCAAGGAAGTATTATAGTTTTGGCCTGTCAGTGTGAAAGTGAGGATGATTTTCATTTCTTGTCTACCCCATGACGTAGGGGTCTTTCAAAAATATTATGAGTATTCAACGAACATTTTTTTTTGTGTTAGGAGCCGTTTACGAAATATTTAGGTAGCTTAAAAGCGCTATGTTTCGTTTGGCTAAATGTCAGCCTCAAGCAAGCGGCAAGTGTGCCCTCCTCTGCCAGCTAAACGGTTGTTATCGGAATGCAAAAAAAAATTGAAGTAATATGATGAATTTAAAAGGAAAACTATCACATCTAAAACTGCTTTACAGGTTAATGAGCAAAAATAAAATAAATGGTACAGCAGCACTGCACTTACTTTCTCGCAATACTCAAGGAAAAACTATCAACCGGAAACTTAAATTTGTAATGCCATACCCATATTATTGAAATACAAACTTTTATTTACGTTTTTCTAAAAAAATGTTCGAATGAAATGTACAGATCGATTCAGAATTCAAATTGTCAAACATTAAAACAAACAACCGATTTCGAGTAAATATCATGTTTAACTTTTGATAGTACTGGAACACCCTTTATATGAATTTTCACAGATCAATGGATACAGATTCAGATAATTTTATTCAATGTAGATTCTTTACAGAAAACTTATTGAATGTCATGCAGAATACAATGCAAATAGAGCGAGTGATACTTGCATGGATATTTTTTAAATTTCCCAGCACATGTTCCTTATGGATAATTGTTCAGTTTAGTCTACTGAGCAAGCCCTTTCAGTTTTTGGTACACCCTGTGTACTAAATTTTATTCAAAAAAATCATAATGAATATCCAGTCAGGTAGACAACCAATCCAGGATTAATAGTATAGAAAATTTTAATAAACTCAATGGAACCAATTTTGGGTAAATCACATATTTGCGATTTGGTGGTACAGGAACACCCCTTATATGAAATTACACAGATCAATTGATACTGGCGCAAGATATCTCACATGGAGATGCTTGGTCATGCAAAGTTTCAAATTTTAATTTTTCATTTTCGTTGTATGACAGCTACCCTCAAAATTAGAGCCAACAAGAAACCACTTAGAACCCTTCGATGGATTTGCATAAAACTCCTAAATTCAAAATATGGTGTCAATCGGACCATTCGTTTAGCCGCTAGGCCAAAGCCTGACGGACAGACTGACCGACGGACCGACCGATCGACCGACTGACGGACGGACATTTTTGGGAGACTTGTTTTTTATGATGTATAAGTGATATAGAACACATTTTTGAGAAAATTAGAAAATCTTTGTTTTTCACGAATACAATACCTTTCTCGCTCCGCTCGAAAGTAAAAACTGAGAATAATAGAAATAGAAATAGCAATCAACCGTTGCTGGACCTTACAGTTCGTTATAGAAGGGAAAAAGATAAAAAAAAAATTAAACCTACGAAACCCTACACTGCGCATATCCGACACGATCTTGGCTGGTTTCCTTTGGATTATTGATTGCTACAAATTACTTATGCACATCCACTTTTGAACAACTTTCCTAATAAATGAGACTTTTTTCTGTAATACTGGGTAGAATTTTGAGATGAGGCTGTAAAGGCAACCTTAACCATTGTAGCTACACAAAAAGCTGGGCAAAGAGTGATTTTTCAAAAATTTTTCATCATAACTTAAAATACAAAAACCTATTTAGGAATGTACAAGTAAAGCTCATTCGTATGATACTCCGTTTGACCTAGTACAGACAATTGAAAATTTTGTCCTCCCTATTCGGGCCACATTTACAATAATAATAATACTCGTAATTATTTCGTTTGCAAAAAAGTTGGGAAAGCAAAGAAAAGTAAAGCATTTTTCTTAGAAGACTAAATTTAAGAAATATTTTCATCATCATCATAACATCCCATGAAGCGTCCACTACAGGACAGGGAGCTCCCTCCAGAATTCTAGCTTTTGCTGGAAAAATGTGGAGGGGAAGTACCATAGTCACCTCGCTTGTTAGCGTTATGGCTGGCACCATGGACCGCGGTTCTAGGTGACCGCAGTAAGTAAGATGTAATATACAAAGGAGAATGCTGCTGCCCATCCTCCAGTTAACCCTTAGTCGTCTCTTACGACACCCACGAGTATGTATGGGTAGAAGAGATATTTTAACTTACATTAATTATTCTTTGCATATTTACCCGACTGCGGCGAAGCCGAAAGGGAGGGTTAAGTGTTTGACCTGTTGTATTTGTGTTCATTTCTTGCCTCGTAACGACGTCTGCATGTGCACTATAATGGCTTAACCGATTTTGATAAGTTTTACATCGTTTTTGTGTCAATAGCCAGAGTGACACATGGGTATATTAAAATTATGAAAAAAATTATGTGGCTGAGTTTAGGGGCCAAATTGTGCAATTTGAAAATTTTTTTTTGCCCAGCTAGTTTGTTTTTCTTTTTTCTGTTAACCAGTCGGGCTTTTTGTTTTCAGATATTTTTTTGGGTGACGTATTATCACGGCTGCTTTAACTAAGCTCGTTTTTTCATGTGCTCAAAAAATCGTCCTCTATTTAGCTTGCCGCAATTTTAGAACCTCAGAAAGATCAAAATTTTTCGTTCAAACAAGAACAATAGAATACGATAGGCTCGGAAAGGAATGTCAGGAAACAGTTAGGTGAATTTTTTATTTATATCTTGTCAAAATAGAGAAAATGCAATACTTAGGTATAAGTAGTTTAAGAGAGCAACGTGCTTTGCTGTCTTATTAGTGTCAAAATATGCCATTAATAAGACAGTGGGTGCTATGGGCGGTGGTGACCATTTACCATCAGATGGCCCACCTGCTCGTTTGATCACATGTAACATAAAAAAAGTTACAGAAAGTACGCAATAGTACGTCAAGAATGTTTTAATCTGGTCCTCGAGTTTTTGTAGTACTTTCAACTACAAGTAATAAAAAATAACACAAAGTGAAAATACAAATTAAAGATCCAGAACTGCCTTCTCTTTCTTCCAGTTTTATGAAAATTTCATTCACATTTCCTCATAAATTGTATTTCGCCTATACCAAAATTGTTCATCGTTTCAGATTATTTGATATTCGCTTTTTTTTACTTAGAAAAGGGGTAGTGGCCAGTATCATTTCGCGTACATAGAGATAACAACTTTTTGTCTTTCGGCAAGATCATCCACCAATATTAACCTTAATTACTGGATGAATTTTCGTACATAGTTTCTTCCCGCATATTTTTATAATAGCAAGCAATGAGGTATATTCTTCTTCATTTGAAAACATATTTTTTCTAAACAGTTGAAGTATAAAGGTAATTTTCTTGCTGATTTTCAATTTCATCTATAAAATCTGTGAATGCGGTCAAAATGTTTCCAAAAGTTAAGTAGGTGTCTATTTGTCTCGTCCTTAAAGATCCGCCCAAAATTCTACCCTGTGCAATCTAATAAGTTTATAATGAATGACTCTGTATGACGTGATTCTGCTCATGGAACTGTTTAGTTGTGTACAGAAGCAATGGAAATTACCAGACAATAAGGGCAGGCGCCCTTCCATAAGTGGAGATCACAAAACACTTGGACTTTGTCCAATCACTTTATCTCAATCATTCACATCATTTCACTTTATATCCATATGAGAGTTGCACAAAATTCCACTTATTTATGTAGCTTGCACCGAAATCCCTGTAAAATGTAAATCCTTATCGTAACGAAGGTTTATTTGTGGACTAGGGCGGAACGGGCTGGGCGGCCGGCGCTAGTGTCTCGACTGGCGGCGCGCACGCAGCAATGCCCGGGAAGCTATTTTCGTACCACTGCACATACAAAAATCAATTTCTAACAAAAATGTTACGATCAACGACCTGTGTGTTACAAAGTACTAATATTTTCTCTATTTGGGAAATTGTTTGGATGACTATTTGACTACCTATTTGACCTTTGTTTTAAAAAACATTTTATCAATATTACTTATGGGTATGTAAATGCCTAGGTGTTATGTCTGCTGTCCAACAAATAAAACTTCTGAATTTTAAGTTTCTGGGTTTAGATTTGTTTTGGACCCTACTAAAGTGCATGTACAGTCAAGAGCACATCAAGCTCAACACATTGGACTTTGTACTGTTCTTATTTCAATAAGCGCATACGGGCTAGAGTCGCGCTGCGAGTGTCAAGCTTGACCTGTCGTTGACTGTACATTAATCACAACATACTATTAAGAGCTAGTTGTTCGGGATTGAAGTGAAACGCCAAATTAGGTTTTTCCGTTTATTAGATCTTAGTATATAAGCTTTTTATTTACTCCTTACATAAAAGTCGCCCTCGGAGCCTTTTTAGGGTTCCGTACCTCAAAAGAAAAAAACGGAACCCTTATAGGATCACTTTGTTGTCCGTCTGTCTGTCTGTCTGTCTGTCTGTCTGTCTATCTGTCTGTCTGTCTGTCTGTCTGTCTGTCTGTCTGTCAAGACCCTTTATCTCACGAACAGGTAAAGATATCAGGTTGAAATTAATACCATATACTAAGATCCACGAACCACACAAGATCTGAAAATTTAAATTTTTTACAATGACGCAATCAAAAGATATGGCATTTTATGTCCTCATCTCCATACATTTATTCAAAAATGCAAAACCTACAGGGTACTTGCCGTTGACCTAAAATTATGAAATTTGGCAAGAAGCTAGGTCTCACAGTACAAATAAAGGGAAAAGTCTGAAATCATTAAATATTACAACTTTTCTCACAACTAATGGTAACCAATTGTGGTGAGCTCCCGTTTCAAGAACATTCATATAAGAGAGGGGTCAAGTTGGATGGTCGCGGAGGCGATTTTTGTTTTAGTTCTATTTAAAAACGGGAACACTTACAAACTTGAAAATTGGTATGTTTATAGTGCATAAGCTATAAAATAACAACAAATAATCAAATTTGGTCAAGCGAGTGTCGGACTCAAAAAATCTAGCACATTAACTTACTGAAATTTCAACTAATACAATTATGTTTATGTGGTGGTACGGAACCCTCAGTGCGCGAGTCCGACTCGCACTTGGCCGGTTTTTTGTAGAGTCTTCCCTCCAAGCACTCTTTTTTCTGGTACCTCTTCTACAGAGTCTTCCCTCCGAGCACTCTTCCCTTTGTGTACTCTTTCGCGGAGTCTTCAGTCCGAGCACGGACCTCTTCTACGGAGTCTTCCCTCTAAGCACTCCTTCTTCCGGGACCTCTTCTACAGACTTCCTTCCGACCACCCCTACCTCCGGAACCTCTTGGATTACCTGTGAGGCTTCCTCTTCCTTAAAACTTTTCTTCTTTTCCTTGTTCCTGTCTTCAGATCGCTTTCCACTGAACTACGGCGTAGCCACTCGGTGGCCCGCCTTATATAGGTTTACTGGTATACCCAATGCTACTAGTTCCCGAACCTTCTGGAATTATTTTTGAATTTAGGTTTTTGTTAGATTTTTTAGAACTTAGCTCTCTTTCTTTAGCTATCTCTTTCTTTTCTTTCCAGAATATTCTAAATAATTGATAATTATCACAAAACATCCACATGGGTGGGACCGGCTGGATTCGATCCGTCGACCATCGGCTCTTACCCATTGGACCACGGGGTGTTAACGAAATTTTTAAACCCTTCTTTTTGACCGCCAGTCACATGACGTCATGCTCGTGACGATACCAAGCACATGAATAGATATAGAAAGTCTAAGGGGGGGTTACAAAACAACCAGACGAAAACGCGAGCGCCGGAAGGGTGTTTGTGACTGCGCTGCGGCAAATACGTCATTACTTTACGAGCCGTAGAGCAAGTGGAAAAATTCAGGAGAAATAAAAAACACTTTTCCGCTCCGTCCATTTTGATGCGAAGTTTTTCAATACATTTGCCAGAAATTCTCAAAAAATGCTCACCCGATGATATTTTAATGTTGAGGCGGCTATTATAGAGTGAAGCTCGGTCACCCAGGTACCTACTGCAATCTAATCTGTGCCTTGAACTAAAAAATGTCAAGAAACGTTGACCTTCAGTCAAATATTAGTACAGATTTTACAGTTTATTTTATTTATTTATTTAAAGGTGCAAAGGCGGACTTAACGCCAAATACCGAAGGTGATGCAGAGACAAGTTCATAGATGCATAATTAATTTAAAAAGAAATTATATTAAATACCGTGTTGGATTAGCACTTAATTAAAGGTAGTCGCAACGAAGTTTTAGTTTGAACTAGCGACAACCTGAAACTTTTCTTATTTCTTCAGGAAGGGCATTCTACAGAAATACCACTTGATTTGTGTAGGATTGGTGATTCCGGTCTGATGGAGAGGGCACCGAAGAAGCAGATTATAACATGGGCGCAATCTCAGCTCAGATTATAATACTAGGCCCAATTCCTTGTCAGTTTATCATTGCTATTTTATTTTCATTTTAATAGGTACCAAAAATCTTTCTAAGTTAATTTATTTATTATCATCATATCGTGTGGGTTGCAAGGTCGATGACCGACCTCACAAACCCTGGTGTCAGAGTGTTGAGCCGCCAAAGGCCTCTGACATGGCTCATTAACGACTACATCCGTAGATAGTAGTCGGGACCAACGGCTTTACGTGCCTTCCGAAGCACGGAATCATCTAACTTTTCGGGCAATCAGGTGATTCATCCTGCAATGCCCTAACCAAACTGGGGAGGTCGCACAAATAGATTTTTGTTTTTGACAGTGTCCCCACTGGGAATCGAACCCAGAACCTCCGGATCGAGAGCCGAACCCTCTAACCACTAGACCACGGAGGCTGTTCTATTGAAAAAATCACTTGACAAAATATAAGTATTGCTTCTGTTAGCTGTTCGCCGGAGGTGAGTTAAATAATTGCTCTGTGATTGTACACGCCAGTCACAGCCAACTAACCATAGTACTATGGTTAGCTGTGACTTGCGTGTGATAAAAAATATCGTTCGTTATTATGAAACGTCGTCGTTAGTTTTTAACAGCACTAACTGGCAAAAAAGCATAGACAATAGAAAAAATTGACCTTAGACCCTGTTCATGTCTTAGATTATTTATAATGTCAACTTGATTTCATAGATGGCAGTGTAACTATTGTAGTATTTTGTAAAACATGGTAACATTGTGTCTACGTGAATAACATAAAGGTTTTGAGTAAATTATATCGTTTGTGTTCCTGCAGTATAGTGTTTCTTTATGTAGATTAGTAGTAAAGTAAAGTATTGTAGGGCACCAAGGGTGAGTTTGTTCATGGTCCTTCGAGTTGGAAGTTGACCACCACCCGGTGCCAGTATTGAGCCAGTGGCTGATGGTCATGTCAGACAGTGCCTGAAGCTGTCAAAGGAGGGCCGCATTTTTGCGGAGGGCCGCGTTTGTGCGGAGGGCCGCGTTTGTGCGGAGGGCCGCGTTTGTGCGGAGGGCCGCGTTTCTGCGGAGGGCCGTGTCACACGGAGGACCGTGTTACACGGAGGGCGTGCCTCATAGAAGAGAGGGCCGCCTGTCCGGGAGTTCAGTGCTTCCGAGAGGGCCGCCTCCAGGAAGGCTGCCACTGCGGGAGGGCTGCCTCCAGGAGGGCCGCCACTGCGGGAAGGCTGCCTCCAGGGGGGCCGCCACTGCGGGAGGGCCACCTCCAGGAGGGCCGTCACTGCGGGAGGGCCGCCTCTACTGGAGGACTGTCCCTGCGGGAGGGCCGTCTCTCCGAGAGGGCTGCCTCTACGGGAGGGCTGCCTCTGTGGGAGGACCGTCTCTGCGGGAGGACCATCCTTGCGGGAGGGCCGCCTCTCCGAGAAGGTCGCCTCTGTAGGAGGGCCACCTCTCTGGGAGGGCCGCCTCTGCGGGAGGGCTGCCTCTACGGGAGGGCCGCCTCTACGGGAGGGCTGCCTCTGCGGGAGGACCGCCTCTGCGGGAGGGCCGCCTCACCGGGAGGGCGCCACTGCGGGAGGGCCGCCTCTCCAGGAGGGCCGCCTCACCAGGAGGGCGCCACTGCGGGAGGGCCGCCTCTCCAGGAGGGCCGCTATGATCTGAGGGTTACTATTATCTGAGGAATACTGTGAAAAGTAACTTCAAAACTTGTAACTGTTACGACAAAAGCTGTGAGTACTCATATTTCTTTTTCGAATTTCAGTGATCGAACAATTTTTTTTTTGTGGTTTAAAAACTGCTTATTATTAGCATCTTTTAAATTTTATACATACAGGTATCTTATATATCCTTTCTTATCGTAGGTTTCTTTCATTTAGTCAGTCGTAACTTCTTTTTAAAGCAAAATGCCACTGGATAAAAACGATCACGACACAGATCAAACTACAGATCAAGCTGATTCTCTTGATAATATGTTACAATATCAGGAGGATATAAGCTCACACATTTCAAAGGCGCTTTCAAATTACAAAAAGGCACCTAAAGAACGTCTGACAGAAGGTTATGCTGAAGGTCGTTTACAAAATTTGGATAAATTGTGGATCCAGTTTACAACTGGGCACGAAAACTTATTACGTAGTATTTCACGCAAACTTTTAAGTAAGACAGACTACATGAAAGAAGACCTGTATGACATTACAGAAGAAACATATTTGACTTGTCGGTCGTTAATAAAAGAATTGTTAAAAAGCTTCACTCCAGATGCGACAGAAAAATTGGAAACCAAATATGCGGAAGTTAAAGTTAGTCAAGTTAGATTACCAAAAATAAATATACCTGTATTTTCGGGAAAGTACACGGAATGGAACACTTTTCGTGATTTATTCTGTTCGTTAATTCACAATAATCAAGATATAGATAATGTCCAAAAATTGAATTATTTAAAAGGATATTTATCCGGTGAGGCAGAGCAATTATTGCGACATATACCTATTTCCGAAACAAACTACATAAGATGTTGGGATTTGCTTGAACAAAGGTACAACAATAAAAAATATATTTGTAATATCACTTTGAAACGACTGTTAAGTCAAAGAACCATATTCAACGAGTCACCAAATGGCCTAAAAGATTTAATTGATACGACTAACGATTTTTTATCATCTTTAAAAAATATTGGAGTTAATGTTGATAGTTGGGACGTTATAGTTATTCATATTCTCACTTTAAAATTAGACCCGGAAACGAGACGACAATGGGAGTTTGGAATTTCAAATAGCAATGCCAATGATGAACTGCCTACATTTTCTCAGTTTATAGAGTTTTTGACAAATCGCTACCGAGCAATGGAATTTTTACCGTTAGAAAACAGAATCAAAAGTATTCCAAAACAACAGTTAAACCCCAACAATCAACATGCTCACACTTTTCATGCAATAAAAATGAAATGTCCGTTTTGTTCAGAGGAACATAATATTGGTTGCTGCAAAAAATTTGCCAAAAAATCGATTGAGGCTCGACGCGCTTTCGTGCAATCTAACAATATTTGTTTCTCCTGTCTAGAGAACAATCACTCTGCCAAATTTTGTGAAAATAATATACGATGTAATATTTGCAATCGAAAACATCACACAATCCTTCATCCAAATTCTGCGAATGACGCAAGTAAAAGTACTGGTGAAGTTAAGGTAAACTTCAGTATTGAAGAAAATTGTGATTCGGGTGAAGATATACCTTCCCCGAATAAGGAGCCGGTAGTTTCTTGTGTCTCTACAAGAAAAGTTTTTAACAAAGTTTTACTAGCAACGGCGTTAGTAAAAACCAGAGCCAGAAATGGTGACAACTTTGTGATTCGAGCCCTATTAGACCAGGGTTCACAATCATCCTTTATCACAGAATCTACGGTTCAATGTCTGGGTTTAAAAAAGATTCCTATAACTAATAAGATTTCGGGAGTTGGAGGAAACGTTGGTTTGGTATCCAAAGCAATGGTTGAAATAAAGATTGTGTCACGTATCGATCCAAAAGTAATTATAAGCGTCAGACCGTATGTTCTGAAATCCATAACGTCGTTTATACCATCCAGTAAAATTGAGTCATTTGAATGGGATGAACTGTCTAAAATTGTATTAGCAGATCCAGAATTTCATACTCCGAATCGTATTGATATGTTGTTGGGAGCTGAAGTGTATGGCCAAATTATTCAAGAAGGCGTAAAAAAGGCGCCGCATGGTTCACCCGTTGCACAACTTACGTCGTTAGGATGGATTTTGTCTGGACTTGTCCCTAATGAAAAACAAGTATTCTCATTAATTAATGCAATGCACTGCACAGTAGATGAAAATGATCAGTTAAAACGTTTTTGGGAACTCGAAGCAGATCCTCCAAAGCCAGAAGGTTATATGGTAATGAGTGATGAGGATAGCTACTGTGAAGAGTTGTTTAGTGCTACTACAATTAGGGATAATGATGGGCGTTACATCGTGCGTCTCCCTATTAAAGGTGAAAAACCCGAGGTTACAAATTCTTTAAAGATTGCTGAGAGGAGATTTTACTCTTTAGAAAGACGTTTAAATACTGATCCTATTCTTAAGGAAAAATATAGAGAAGTTATAAATGAGTATTTGGAACTAAATCACATGGAGTTGGTACCAGACGATGAGATCGATAATCCAAACGCAATTTATTTGCCTCATCATGCCATTGTACGAGAAGATAGGGATACAACTAAAGTAAGGCCAGTTTTCGATGCCTCTTGTAAAGGTGAAAACCAAAAGTCATTAAATGACAATCTTTATGTTGGTCCTACTTTGCAGCCTGAACTAAGACATACAATAATGCGTTGGAGACTCTCACCAATTTGTATGACTGCAGATATTGTCAAAATGTATCGACAAATAAAAGTCGCTAAGGAAGATACAGACTATCAAAGGATTCTTTGGAGGGATGATGAAAAAACAAAAATTAAGCATTTTCGCATGTTAAGAGTAACATTTGGAGTAGCCTCTGCTCCTTATTTAGCTGTCAGAGCCTTACAGCAAGTAGCATTGGACGAGAGGGTCGAATACGGAATGGCTGCAATTAGAGTATACTCTGATTTTTATGTGGACGATTTACTAACTGGTTGTGAAACCAAAGAAGAGGGAATAGAAATATACAAACAAATGAATGCACTTATAGAAAAAGGAGGCTTTGAATTACAAAAATGGACAAGCAATAGTGAAGAGTTATTACTAGCTATGAAAGAAAGAGAATGGGAAAAAGCAAAGACAGAAGGAAAGGCAAATTTAAACGGAAAAGGAGATGTGAAGGATGGCCTAAAAATAAAAGACGATGAAGTAATAAAAATTGTTGGACTTACCTGGAAACGAAATGAAGATTCTTTCCGTTACAAGGTTAATTTACCAGTTTTAAATGATTTAAGTATTACTAAACGAAAAATAATTTCGGATATTTCTCGTTTTTATGACCCTCTTGGTTGGGCAGGGCCCAGTATAGTAATACCAAAAATTCTTATTCAAAAATTATGGTTAGCTGGATTAAATTGGGATGACGAGGTTCCAAACTCGTTGCTAGATGAATGGTTTGCTTATCGAGAGGAGCTTAAAATGTTAGAAAATGTTTCAATTCCCCGTTGGGTTCAAACCATGAGAAATAATCAGTTAGTCGAATTACATGGATTTAGTGATGCGTCTAAAGTAGCATATGCTGCTGTCGTATACTCTAGAGTTATCGATGCAAAAGGAATGGTCCATGTTGCTTTAATATCTTCAAAAACAAAAGTAGCTCCTGTAAAACAAGTTTCAATACCTAGACTTGAACTTTGTGGTGCGGTTTTGCTAACCAAACTTATGATTGAAATTGCTGAGGTCATGAAGATTGAGAAATCTCATCTACATGCGTGGACAGATTCTACTATTGTTCTTGCATGGTTAAATAGTCACCCTAGTAAGTGGAAAGTATTTGTGGCTAATCGAGTATCAGAAATTTTAACAAATCTCGATTCACATCATTGGTCACATGTGACATCTAAAAAAAACCCTGCTGACAGTGCTTCCAGAGGTTTGCACCCTTCTGATCTAGTAAATAATATAATATGGTTTCAGGGACCAGATTTTTTACATTCAGACTACATTACTTACGACAAACCAAAGGATTTAGATACAAATTTGGAACAAGCAACAACCTTTTATGTAAATATCGATAACTGTTTGTGGGAAAGATTTTCATCATTAACGAAGATGATAAGGGTTATAGCATTTTGCAAACGTTTTTACAATAATTGTAAAAATAATAACAAAACTCATGGAATTCTCTCAGCGAATGAACTTAAAAATGCCCTGATTGTTATTATAAAGCAAAATCAGATAGAGCATTTCAGAGATGATATATCAATAGTAAAGAAAATGGGCGTTTTGCCCAAGAAAAGCGATTTGCGATTTCTAAACCCGTACTTGGATGATGAAGACATATTAAGAGTGGGTGGGAGACTTACACATGCTTCACTTCCAGAAGATCGCAAACATCCTATACTGTTGCCAAAGAGTTCTAACTTATCTAAATTGATTGTAAATCATGCGCATAAACAAACTCTTCATGGAGGACCTCAGCTTATGCTGTCTTATATTCAATCAAAATATTGGATTGTAGGTGCAAAACAGTTAGTGAAGTCATGTTTTAGAAAGTGTGTGACTTGTGCAAAAGCCTCTGGAGTTACACAAACTCAGTTAATGGGGCAGCTACCTACTCCACGCGTAACGCCGATTAGGCCGTTTAAAAATAGTGGTGTAGATTATGCTGGACCGATTCAAATTAGGACCACTAAAGGACGAGGCCATAAGTCATACAAGGGTTATATATGCTTGTTTGTCTGTATGGCAACACGCGCAGTGCATCTAGAGGTAGTAACGGATCTGACTTCGGAAGGATTTTTACAAGCATTCAAACGATTTGTGGCAAGGAGGGGTCACTGTTCTGATATTTGGAGTGACAATGGTACCAATTTCACTGGTGCAGCTACTGAATTTAAAAGATTGTTTGTAATGGAACAAAAATCAATGCTTAACGAAGTTGCTGAATCACTTGCAACAAATAACTGTAATTGGCATTTCATACCTTCTCGATCACCAAATTTTGGTGGATTGTGGGAAGCTGGAGTAAAATCTGTTAAATATCATTTAAAAAGAGTTGTTGGCCAATCTACATTAACATATGAAGAAATGTCAACAGTTTTAGCGCAGATTGAAGCCTGTTTAAATTCGAGACCTTTGTCTGCTCTTCCTTCTGACGAGAGTAGTGAGGTGTCAATTCTCACACCTGGACATTTTCTTATTGGTGAATCGTTGCTGTCACCCCCTGACAGAAATTACGAATCATCAAACATTAGTTCTCTGAGGAGGTGGCAATATACGCAACGGATAGTGCAAGACTTTTGGCGCCGTTGGTCAAAAGAGTACCTAATAACTTTTTACCATCGTTACAAATGGACCACCCAAAATACTCAACTGAAGATCGGTGATGTTGTCTTAGTAAAAGAGGAAGGTTTACCTACTTGTCGTTGGATGTACGGCAGAGTGGTTGATATTCATCCTGGGAGAGATAATATTATAAGAGTGGTAACAATAAAAGTACGAAATGGTACATTAAAAAGACCAGTAACCAAAATTTGTGTCCTGCCTATTGCTGAATAATAACCCTGACATTTATATTCACCTTAAAGCTTTAGTTATTGTGAAATGTTAATTTTCTTTTTTTTTCGTACGTTTATATTGTTTTGTCATAGTTTTGTCATATGTTTCTATGATTTAAGGATAATTACTCCTTAAATAGTGGGCGGTATGTTCATGTCTTAGATTATTATAGGAACCTGGTTGAGTATGGCAGCTGTGAGAACATTGAGCTTATCATAGGCTGCGACGCCAACGCGCACAACGTCGCCTGGGGAAGCTCAAACAACAACAGGCGAGGGGAGAAAGTTCTGGACTTTGTGGTAAGCACATCCATGCAAATTCTCAATAAAGGAAGTAGACCAACTTTTGTCAATAAACTCAGATCAGAGGTTATTGACATCACGTTAGCTTCAAATAGGACTAGTTCTAAAGTCTCAAACTGGCATGTGTGGAACGAGGTCAGTGGATCGGATCACAGGTACATATGTTTTATGTACGAAACACGTAAGTTCAACGAGGTCATACGGCGCAGGAACCCCAGACACACCGACTGGGGCTCATTTAGAAGGGACCTACAAACACAACTAGGGAACCTCTCAGGTAAGCTCAATTCTGTATTAGATATTGAATTCGAAGCGGACGAAATCACAAAGGCGCTATCCGTAGCCTGGACAAACAACTGTCCAGAAAACAAAACGGTAGGCAAAAAAGATCCCTGGTGGACCCCAGAGCTTGAAAAACTACGGTGGGAGACACGACAGGCATTCAACGAAGCGAAAGCTAAGAAGGACTTCTCAACGTACACCAAGAAGTTAACAAGCTATAATCTGGCCATTCGAAAGGCACGAAGAAAATCATGGAGGGGACACTGTGAAATCATAGAATCTCTACCTGAGAGTATGAGAATCTTCCGTGCCCTATCAACAGTCAAAGCAAACCCACTATCCTGTGTAAGGAATGAAAGTGGGGAGACTACGGATTCTGGAAAGGATACATTAGAAGTAATGTTCAGAACACACTTTCCGGGATCAAAACAAGTCAGAAATGACGAGGACGAACCCATTGGTTTGGAGGAGCAACACTCTCGCACCTCAAGAGCCGATTGGTACGTCGCCAAAAAGGTAGTAGACGAAAACAAAATAAAATGGGCCCTCAAAGGCTTTCAGCCATTTAAGACTCCAGGCCCTGATGAAATTTACCCCATCCTACTACAAGAGGGAGCTGATATCATCGCCCCATATCTATCAAGGCTCTATAGAGCATGTATTGCCTTTGGGTACATCCCTAAAACCTGGAGGCGGGTAAAAGTGATCCATATACCCAAGCCTGGGAAACCGGACTATGAGGAAGCCAAGGCGTTCAGACCTATTAGTCTGTCGTCATTTATACTTAAGGCACTCGAGAAACTCGTGGACAGGCATATCCGAGAGGGACCATTAAAGAGGAGACCTCTTCATGGACTCCAATGTGCTTATCAGCCGGGAAAATCAACAGAGACAGCATTACACTTAGTAACAAGTCAAGTGGAAGCTGCCTTAGATACTCAAGAAATATGTATAGGGGCATTCCTTGATGTAGAAGGAGCCTTTGACAAGACCACCTTCGCATCAATAGAGGAGGCCTCACTAGAGCACAGCATCGAGCCTACTCTACGAAGGTGGATCAATGGCATGCTCAAAGGAAGAGTAATAACCTCGACACTCATGGGAGACACAATCCATGCCAGGACAACCAAAGGTTGCCCACAAGGGGGGGTTCTGTCTCCAATGCTGTGGTGCCTGGTTATAGACTCTCTTATAAAGGAACTCAACAAAGGACCATACTACACCGTTGGATACGCGGATGACCTGGTCATATTGGTGAGGGGCAAAGTAGTGAGAACTGTTTCGGAACTCATGCAAGAGGCCCTCAAAAAGGTGGAAAGGTGGTGCATACGACATCACTTGGCCATCAATCCTGAGAAAGCTGTTGTGATACCATTTACAAAGAAGAGGAAACTGGAGACCTTAGGTCAGCTCTCTCTATACGGGACGCAACTAAAATGGGCCACGGAAGTTAAATATCTAGGAGTTACACTAGACAAGGAACTAACGTGGAAAACACATGTAGACAACACTGTAAGAAAAGCTCAAAGAGTCTTTGGAATGTGCAGATCTACCTATGGCAAAACCTGGGGGCTTAAGCCCAAAATATTACATTGGCTGTATACCACGGTGATCCGACCGATTATCACATATGGTAGTATAGCCTGGTGGCCCAGAACAAAGCAAGTTGGATGCAGACAGGAGTTGGCTAAATTCCAAAGAACTGTCTGCATAGCCATATCTGGAGCTTTTAGGACCACCCCCACGGCAGCGCTGGAAAATATTCTTGGTTTGACACCGCTGCATATAGTCGTAGAATTGGAGGCAAGAAGTGCGCTCCATAGGCTAAAAACCCAAGGACTGTGGGATGACTCCTTGCCAAAAACACGACACACTAAATTCGACACAGATAGAGAACTTGACACTATTTCATCCATGGGCTGTGATAAAACACAGCCTAGGTTCATGTTCAAGAGACTCTATGAGATCCACATACCCTCGAGAGAGGATTGGAATAAAGGATTGAATCCCTCGAGAAAGGACAATCTGACATGGTATACTGACGGATCAAAAATGAAGTCGGGTACAGGGGCGGGTGTTTATACCAAAGGGTATGAACACAGTCAAAGCATGGGTATATATGCAACAGTCTTTCAGGCTGAAACATATGCAATCATTGCCTGTGCAAAGGAGAATCTAGATAGAGGCACTACGGGCCAAACTATATACATTCTCAGTGACAGCCAAGCGGCACTAAAGGCTCTCATATCCTACAAGGTAGACTCCAAAATAGTCCTAGATGCCATCCAAACCCTTAATAGGTTAGGTAGGCACAACACAATACGACTAGTTTGGGTCCCAGGACATGTAGGAGTAGAGGGCAATGAAGCGGCTGACAGACTAGCCAGGGAGGGATCGGAAAAACACTTCTGCGGACCTGAACCTTTTATTGAATTATCAGGGAGTACCATCAGAAGCGCACTCAAGGACTATGCCCAGAGAAGGCACTGCACTGAGTGGGCAAACACTGTTGGACTTACTCATTCGAAGAAATTTCTAGGGACCACAAAGGTAGGTTACTTCAAATATCTACGAAACCTAAGCAGGCACCAAACCCGTAATATTGTAGGTGCTTTCACCGGCCATTTCGGCACTAGAGAGCACCTGCACAAGATGGGTCTGTCGGATACAACTACCTGCAGAGCATGTGGTGAAGAAAGCGAACGCATGGAGCATCTTATATGCTCATGCAACGCTTTGGCTAGCAAGCGTATGACGATTCTGGGTCAGGCTTATCCGACACCAGAAGACTACAGGCTCCTTCCGCTGAAATCTATATCGAAGCTCATAACGAGCATATTCGGAGACAGCGGAAGATCACAGGAGCAATAAGGCAGGGGAAGCACAAAAGATCCCATAGGGTCGAAGTGCTCTGAGGTCCATCAAGGAACTCAGCCCCACGTAATAAGATAAGATAAGATCCCTATAGTAACAGCAATAATAAAATGTTATATGACTATGATAAGAAATAAAATTAGCAATCCTAGTGACAAAGGAATCTTTCCGTTTATTGTCAACAACAGCTGGGGGACCTTGCCGAGTGCAAATGTCAAACCACATACCAACACCCGGCGTCTGCGATATCTGAGACTCTATATTTATTGTTACTGGCTGGCCTGTTTGTTCGCTGCCTATTTATTATATTAGGAATTCGATATTTAAATTAAAATTTAGAATCAGGGTACATTAGATTGCCTTGCCTACGAGTACGAGGTCTAAAAGATGGTGGCCAATTCACACAATCATCTGATCCCAAACTATATGCATACATAAATAGACAAATTACACCCAGACACAGAACAAACACTTGCATTAATTACACAAATGTGTGCCCCGGACGAGGATTGAACCCGCGACCCACGGCGTAGAAGGCAGGCTCACTCACTACCAACCCCCCAAAGGGCCATTAAAGTTATTGTTTGTTCAGACCCCTTAAACTATATAATATACTAAGGCTGCGTTCCGAATCACGATGACAGCGCTGTCAGCGCTAAAATCGCTCACACCCGTTCCGAATCATTTATCGCGATAACGCCGCTTACAGGACTATTTTCATTCGGAACGGTTATTATCGCGCTAAAGTTGGTGGCTGGCATGTCATATAAATCTAACTCGATATCTTCATTCCTTTCTTCCACTCGTATTTGTTAACCTTTTTTTCTTTCCTTTCTGAGCCATTCTTTCTAAGTTTCCAAGTATATTTTCTTCATTCACTTCAGATTTAAAATTTTTGTTTTATTTATCAAAAAACATCGGCAAAATCTGACAGTTATGACAGATCGCTCACAGTGACCATGCTCGGAAGTGTTGGCGTTGTGAGCGCAAGATGGCGGCGTTGATGACGTCATCGAGGACGTAGTGATTGTCAGTCGTAGACGCGCTAACGGTGATTCGGGACGCTTTTGAGCGCGCTGTGAGCGATTACAGCGATATTATCGGTGATTCGGAACGCAACATAAATTGACGTTGGTTGGACGTTGACACTTGACAGTGACAGCTGTTATGTTATGTTATGATGTCCATGTCTCAGTTATTTGTGTTTTTATTTTGATTTTATGCTAAAATTATAGCTCAAAGAAGTTAGAAATAAATTATGTGCTAAGAAAATCATCTGGTGCACACCCCGCAGATCTTTTTCGGGTAGGTAAGTACATTGCAACTTAAAAATCTTAGGAAAAGTCAATGTTTTTATGGTGGCGTGAGAGGTTATATCAGACCATGTTTGTGTTTGAAACCTTAATGTTTTATGTGAAAAACTTTGTTCCTAAATGATTACTTGGAGCAATTGCATTGAATTATATTTTTAGACGATTGAAGGCAAGCAACGTTATGGTAGCTATTGTTAGGTTACACATGAGTTTTTTATTATTATTATTATAAGCCTTTATTGCTGCTTTACAATATTTACATATCTTTGTTACTGACAATCGGTTTTGGAACAACAGCTTGTCCTTCGACAAAGGCCTCCTCCAAAAACTTCCACCTATCTCTGTCTCTACACATGAGTTTAGGGCATGTAAAATCATGCTTCTCTATCATATCATAACTTTCTGGTGAAACTAGCTACTGGTAACATGTAGGAACTATAATAATCTTAATAATACTAGCATTCTTTTTTCCATATTTAGTCAACCAGATAAGCACAGATTTTTTTCTTAACTCAGACTGTCTAGTCACACCCATGGAAGGGACATTTTTGATGATTAAAATATTTACTAAAAAATAACTCCATTATATCTATCTATTGATTTATTAAATTTATAGTATTTTATCTATTCTTTAATAAAACAAAGCATGATTTCGTGGAGAGATTTTGAGAGAGCATTTCCCCTCCACATTTTTTCCAGCAAAAGCTAGAATTCTGGAGGGAGCTCCCTGTCCTGTAGTGGACGTTTAATGGGATGTTATGATGATGATTTCGATATTTAGCTACAGCAGCTTAGAAAAATAGCAGTCACAGTTAGTTTTTTGCAAATTGAAAATTACCCTTATGGTGCGACTTTGTCTGTCCGTCAGGCTGTCTATCACAGCTATTTATCTCAGCAACATCTCACGCTATCAACTTCAAATTTTGAATACTTTTAAAATATACTTACCCAACTTTATTGCAAACAGAGCCTGCCTGCGTCTGTGTTCCTAAGTTCATATAACCCGAATCTATTCCTGTGGCGAGTAAATAGGCTTCTTCTGGGCTAGCTCGTCTTCTAAGATCTAAGTTAAGTGTGTGGTCTCCATACTTAGTCCCTTAAGGACCATTGCTCGTCTCAACATCGACCTCATCTCTGTCCTCAAGACTAGATCAAGGTCAAGAGTAAGTTAATTGACAATTATAAAAAAAAACAACAATTATAAAAATAAAAGCAACAATTATAAAAATAAATTAAAAATAAAAGGAAAAACTTTCTAAAATAGGTTATTGAATTTTTTTATGACATGTTTTCAAGTTTTAGTAAAAAAACCGGCCAAGTGAGAGTCGGACTCGCGCACCGAGGGTTCCGTACCTATTTACCATATGATATACTAAAATCTTTTGCTCTTTGACTTTAAAAACTCCGTGACCATCCAACTTGACCCCTCTTTTATAGAAAAGTTCTTGAAATGGGAGCTCACCTTAATCGGTTACTATTTATGACGTATAAAAAAAAAACTGCTTACTCGATCTCGTTCAAACCAGTTTTCGGTGGAAGTTTGCATGGTAATGTACATCATATATTTTTTTTAGTTTTATCATTCTCTTATTTTAGAAGTTAGGGGGGGGGGGACACATTTTACCACTTTGGAAGTGTCTCTCGCGCAAACTATTCAGTTTAGAAATAGAATACATCTACTTACCAAGTTTCAACAGTATAGTTCTTATAGTTTCGGAAAAAAGTGGCTGTGACATACGGACGCACAGACAGACATGACGAATCTATAAGGGTTCCATTTTTTGCCACTTGGCTACGGAACCCTAAAAATTACGGAAAATTGCATTTCTTCCCCCCCTAAGATTGTCTCTGCTCAGAAACAAAACAGTGCAATAATCCAGGTCGGCATTTATTGCTGCACAAATAAATGGGTAAACAAATTATTTCTTCTCGTAATTAAATAATTCAGTGCATGAGCCATATATTTGTATACACACGTTTTTCTTTTACGTAAAAGATTAACTACATACATACATAACATCACGCCTCTTTCCCGCCGGGGCAGGCAGAGACCACAGTCCTCTACCTAACTAATTCCAATTAAATGTTACGACGCAACAAGGTTCGTTTTGCTCTACTCTACTATAAAAAGAGCAAAATTTTGCTATTAGCACTAAAACCTAAACGGCAGTAAAACGCATCCTATCTTTACGCGCTTTTAAGTCTATCTGATATCAATTTACATTTCGTTGCTTGCTACATCGAAGCACATCGTAAGAGCTGCGTCGATATGGTTGGTAGTTAAACAGAAAGGGACGAATAAGTGTTAGGATTCTTTTCGCCGTGTTTAAAGTCTGAAAAGACATAAAAATAAGCTACTTTGCGATATCGCGTCTCCAATTGCGTCACTTTTTATAGTACTTTGAGATATAGGCACTTTAGGTACTCTTCTGTCGTTTAGGATTGACTGGTCGCAATAAAAATTTTGTATCGCCTATGCGACATACGTGCTTCAGAATTTAACAGAGCCGCTAAATTCGGAGCCTTATATCCTTAGGTCAAGAGAGCGGAAAGCTGGGTATGGAAGAAAAAGCATGAAAGTAGAATCAATGCAGTAGAAATGAGAGCGTTGAGGAGTATGATTGGTGTGAAATTGAGTGACAGGATTAGAAGTAGTGTGATAAGAGAACGTTGTGGCGTAAAAGAAGACGTAGTGACTAAAATTGAGAAAGGGATGCTGAGATGGTTTGGTCATGTAGAGACAATGAATGAAGGAAGATTGATGAAAGAGATCTAAAAGGCGAGAGTGAATGGAAACGTTGGAAGGGGAAGGCCTCGGCGAACGTACCAGTACCAAATTCAGGACGTTCTGAATAAAGGCCAGGTTAAAAGTACCCTAAACCGACGAGCATGTATGAAAGGATTGATGAAAGTTTAGGAAGCAAGGGAAGTATGTCAAGATCGTAGCAGGTGGAGAACTGTGGTCTCTGCCTACCCCGACGGGAACAAGGCGTGATGTTATGTCAAGAGAGTGCAAGCCCATACTGAATGAAGAAGAATGTAAGCTGGAATGTGGGTGGGTATAGGCGATGAAGAAGAAGAGAACAGAACATAAGGATGAAGACGTGGATGTCGAGATGACGACAGCTCATGAAGAGAAAGGGAAGGGAAGAGCAGCTTTTGAGACCACCCCAATTACATTGTGGCAAGCCAATGATGATGATATACAAGGCATTTTTTTTGACCTGATACGCGTATGCTCACCTTATTAGTGAGGTCAAAAGCAATAACTTATATTCTACGACTTTGCTAACAACGACCAAAAAAATTTCGACTTCCCATACAAAGAAACTTAAGTGACCACTTTTTATGGATAGTCGATATTTTTTTGTTAGCTAGATAAGTTGTAGAACAAAAGTTGTTGCTTTTGACCTCACTAATAAGGGGCATACGCATATCAAGTCCAAAAAAATAACCTTGTAAATTAATTTTGGGGAATACTGGTAGAGGGGTAGGTAGAGAAAATAAGAAGACGGCGTGTCTGATCAGAGATTAATTTAGTCTTTAATCTGCCAACTTACGAAAGAAAGAAATAATGAATTAATAACTCTAGAAATAAGTTTTTAGTATGTATGTTATATACAAACGCTAATTGTGGCTTTAGTATGTCTAAACTGTACTTATAATTCTAGTTCTTCGTTACTTGTGTACTTATTTACACGAGATATCTTTTCGATTACAACAATTTGTGATCCAATAAACCTACCAAGGTTGAGAGGTTATATATGTTGATAGAAATGAATAAAAGATAATAGTTCTTAACCACAATTTGTTTAATAAGCTGTAATAGTCGCATATTAACCGAGGAAATGTGTCTTTAAATTATAAGGCTGCACTCCGATTGTTCGCGGACATTTGCAATGCTAAAAGCTGTTACGCGATTTGATATTCGTAGTACAGTTTAAATGAGAATTTAAAGATATTAAAAATAACTATATTTCGTAACTATCAGAAAAAGGATAACATTTGATTCCAACAACATAAAGATCGTATCCTCTAAAGTTAGGTATCCCTATCATATTTTGGTCCTAACCGCAGTCCGCAGCCCGTTTTGTAGGATTCCGTACCCAAAGGGTGAAAAACCGGACCCTATTAATATGCCTCCAATGCCTGCCTGTATATCTTTCAGCGGGCTGTATTTCATGAACTATAATTGGTAGACAGTTGACATTTTCACAGATTATATGTCTATGTTGCCGCTATCATCATAACATCCCATGAATCGTCCACTACAGGACATGCTCCCTCCGAAATACCATCCTTTGCTGGAACAATGTGGAGGGGAAGTACCATATTCACCACGCTTCTTAGCGTTCCTGCTGGCACCATGGACCGCGGTTGTTGGTGACCGCAGAATATAAGATGATACGACACAAAGAAGGATGCTGCTGCCCATCCTCAGTCTTACGACACTCACGGGTAGAGATGAGTTGGTACTATTCTTTGCCGGCACCACACGGGCGACACCGCCCGTGTTGCCACTTTTACAAAAATAATAAAAATAAAAATTAAGGGCGGCTTCCCTACTAAAAACGCATTTTTTTGTCGACATTTGCTCGATTTTTGTTTTAGCTCTACCTATAGTGAAAACGGGAACACTTACAAGCGTGGAAATTGGTGTGTTTAGAGTGCATACGCTATAGAATAGCAACAAATTATAAAAACTGTTCAAGTGCGTGTTGGACTCGCGTGCATTTAATACACTTCTGCTTCAGTGGTATGGAACCCTCGGTACGCGAGTCTGGCTTGCATCTGGACGGTTTTTTGTACACAATTAATTTTAGCAAGCTAATTCTACTTTTATAGGGAATATTATATTATTAACGTAGCCTCTAAGTGTGTCCCGCTACTGGGTAAAGGCCTCTTATGTTTCACGTCAGTATCGCTATTCTGAGTTGCTGGCTGCCATTGCCAGTCTTCCATGAAAGCATCCAAGTCGTTGCCTTCTGGGATCCAGTCCGTGGCCAGTAAATTTCTATTGTTGTTTATCAAAGCTTCCTTATTTTTTTTTGAGCTGAACATGTCTGAGCTAATCATTACTTGGCATAGGTAGCGAGTGATGACCCGAAAATCGTCTTCTCTATTCTTAAATATTTAAATGTCAGTGTAAATGTAGGACATTGTAGTCGGCTAGCTTTTCTAATCTTAGTCACAGGTGTGGTTTTAGAAATCTAGGTTTATCGTATAGCTAAATTCAGACACGTGATTTGACAGAAATTTAATATGATCTCTAGCTGATATGTACTTGTTTGTAAACTAATTAAGTATCCACTTATACAACGTGTAACGGAAACGTGTGAATCTGCCCAAAAAACTGAATAACTTTTCTTATTTGTTGTTATTCTATGCACTATAAAAATACCATTTTACACGCTTGTAAGTGTTCCCGATTCTCCGATAGAGCTAAAACAAAAATCGCATAAAAACACGTTTTTAGCAGGAAAGCCCCCTTGTTTAAAAAAAAATTGTTATAGCGACAACAGAAATACATAAACTATGAAAATTTCAACGGCGTACCTATTACGGTTCATGAGACACAGGCTGCTGATAGACATATACATCGGAGACATATTAACACAGAAAAATAAGGGTACTTAGAAGGAGGATTAAAGAAATAATTCGTCACAAGGTAGCGAAGGCGTCGTTCTATGGATTTGACAGGTTATTTTGAATATTTCCTAGTGATCACTGATAGTTTGACATAAAATATTGGGACATGTTGGCAGATGTCATCCCATAGTAAAATAAATTAGCAAGGTATCTATTCCGAGCGAAGCAAGGAGGTCCGAAATCTTTGCATATTAATATAGGGTCCCATTTCTTACCCATTGGGTACGCAGCCCTAAGAAACTTGAAATAAGGTTTTGAAGCTTTTAGAATTTGAATAAATCTAGTAATCCGCTATATTTAATCCAAGTTGACTGTACAGATGCTGTAATCAGTATCATTTAATAGTTACTAAGAGCGAGCTCTTGAACTTCAAAGGTGAGATGTCTTTCAGTAAAAGCAATTGAAAATAATTTTATTGTCTGTTGCGCCCATTCCATACAACTATCTTGATTGCTACGTTAGTCCAGTTAGAACTGTGTATGTTTGTGTAGCTTTTCCCGTGCTTTGGAAGGCACGTTAGTCCCGGCTTCTGTATAAGACAGTGGTTGTTAGCTAACCCATATCAGAATTCATTCGGCGGATCAAAACTCGGAAGACTTAGTGGTACGTACACGATAAATTACAAGACTAGTGTTGAGATTAGAGAGAAGTAATTTTGGACCCCTTTACTTGCTTTTGCTGGCTAAGGAACTCAAAGAGGATCTTGGCTTCCATCACCAAAAGCCGCCATTGGTCCCTTGTTTTCACCTTCTCACGCCAGTCGGGTCTTTGGAGGGTATTTAGGTCTTTCTGCACCTCGTCAATCCAGCTATACCTGATACGTCCGACCAGCCGTTTTCCCAACAGTCGTCTCTTCACTACTCTTTACTGCACGATATTCATCCATCCTCCCTACATGGTCGAACCAGCGAAGTCAGGTCAATTCGGTCTTTCCAATAATGTTATTAGGTTCAGCCGCCATATCTTTCACCCTTTAGAGTCAGTTTCCACCAAATGGGAAAATGCTAGACCAGTTTACTCGTGGGTTTTTGTTGTTCTTTTTTTAGTTCATATCCTTGTACGCTAATCCTCACTTCCCTAATGAACGGCAGGTAACAATCGCGTATGCAAGCTTCCCGTTACAGAGATGCACGCGCAGCGCGATCCCGACGATTTAATTAACGTATTGTACCTGCACTATTAACGTGGCTCTATCCTGGTTAAGGGCAAGCTTAGCCTATTTCTTTTTCTCAATGGGCTTGGTCTTGATCTAGTCTTGAAGTCAGAGGTATAAGGTCGACGATGGAACGAGCTTTCACAGAAGAAGCCTATTCTCTCACGACTTGAAGAAACTCGAGTTATACGAACTCTTTCATTATTAAAGTACTCTAGAGTACACGCTAGGGTGATACATAATTAAATAATTATTTGTACAAAGGGTCGAAATTTGGCCGGAACTTTACAAAACTCAAAGAGTGCGTAAGAGTCGCTTGAATAATGACATTTTCCAGACCCGGATAGTAACTTTCTATTAGAAAAGTTTCTATACAAACATGACAATATTTACGTTATTTATTGCTTAGCAATATTAGGATGTATACGATGCATCATAAACCGCCAATATTTAATTAAATATTTACATCCAAACTGAGGTTAATACTTTGTAATATAACCCCGAACTTTAGACCCGGTTCAGACACATTTTCGCGGTGATTTTGTCGCGTACAAACTTAATGTTCACGTACACTGCCGCTTTGTTTAGCCGTGCAAGTGCTCAAATTGTTCACAATTAAGCCATGTATGACAAAACGCGGCAAACTCACGCGTACATCTGAACAGAGTCTTAAACTTTCAGAAAAGATACTTTTAAGCCAGATATAGGAGTAATAAAACTATAAATCAGGTGCAACCTTGGTACCGAATAATTGGGCTGCCGACTATGCAACATTGATATTCCCGAGTTCATATTACCCGAATCAATTTCAATTTCTCTACCCCCTAGAGCTCGCTCCACCGTCTACCTCATCAGGGCCTGAGTAAGATCACGAGCCAGCCGATAGTTAATTAAAAATTAGGTAAGTCCACGCGGAGCCCATATTTCCAGATTCCAGTCTTATCTTCTGTGAGAAAAAAATTGCAGAACAACAAAAATAACACCAAACTTTTTGCCATGCGTCCCCAAAAAGGAATACATTGAAAAAAAATCTTATATTAACTAATCTAATATCAAGTCAAAGCTGGGTCTTACGCGGGCATCAAGTATGGAGATTGTATTTTCTGTAGGCACTCTAAAGTAAATTAAGCGTACTTCCCTTTAACTACTCCACCTCGATAAGGGATTATGCGGCATTATTATGCAGCGTTCTAAGGTTTCGGGGACTCGGCGCTCGTCAATTAAGGTATCGCCCGAGCCCATCTTCCGTCCATTCAGCGAGGCTAGACCTAAGGCAGGCAGACCTAAACGGCACAATGGCTGGGAATAATGAGACGACATGTAGACAGGGGCGGCGTTAGAACGAAAGCCTTGAGTTAGCAGACTTGTACCTCAAAAGAACAGTTTGGCAGTTTTAAACAGACATACTGTTCGAATTTTAGTCTATAGTCTAGTCGCCCGTTGAATACCTTGAGATAAGATGTAAACGTTCAAAAATGTTTTCTTCATCAATTCTTGTTCATTTGGTTATCCTATCATATACTTACTATTAAACTAGCAATATTTGTATATTTGTAATCGGTTTCTCGAAAACGGCTCTAACGATTTCGATGAAATTTAGTATACAGAGGTTTTTGGGGGCAAAAAATCGATCTAGCTAGGCCTCATGTCTGAAAAAAATCGTTTTCACCGTCTTTTCAAGATCAAGAAAGTTACAGCGCCATCTGTTGTTGAGTAGCATAGCTTGCTCACCCGATGTTATTTTAATCATACTGAGCATAGCTCGGTCACCCAGGTACTTTTCATAAATGGACTATGGGCCAAAACCACCACTACCTGGCAGCCACAGAGTGACAGGAGGCATCGATTCTGACCAAAGCGTCGATGCGATGGCGCGATGAACTCTACGTCTTTTGAAAAAATTGTCAAGAGCAGGCTCTTGACAGGGACGAATAAAAGGAAAAGAGGGAGGCCTTTGCCCAGCAGTGGGATAATAACGCCTCAACAACTCTGACACCAGGGTTTGTGAGGTCGGTCATCGACCTTGCAACCCACACGATATGATGATGATGATAAGATAAGAAAGTAATCTAATTATTTAAATTGTCTCCGATACAACGAAGAGGACGCAGAATCCTATACGTGGTCGTAAATTTTGCGAGTTTTTAATTTGTAAAAAAAACCGGCCAAGTGCGAGTCGGACTCGCGCACTGAGGGTTCCGTACAAACCTGTACGCATATAAGTAAAAGTTATGGTATTTTTATTGCTATAAAACTTTATTATGTGATGTAAGTAACTAAAATTTATATTTGAGTTGATTGAATGAAAGGTAAATTGTGGTTTACGCTTTAAGACGTATTAAAAAAAAACTACTTACTAGACCTCGTTCAAACCAATTTTCGTTGGAAGTTTGCATGGTAATGTACATCATAAATATTTTTTTTATTTTTATTATTCTATTATTTTAGAAGTTACAGGGGGGGGGGGGGGGACACACATTTTACCACTTTGGAAGTGTCTCTCGCGCAAACTATTCAGTTTAGAAAAAAATTATATCAGAAACCTCAATATCATTTTTGAAGACCTATCCATAGATACCCCACACTTATGGGTTTGATGAAAAAAATTTTTTTGAGTTTCAGTTCTAAGTATGGGGAACCCTAAAATTTATTGTTTTTTTTATTTATTTTTGTGAAAATCTTAATGCGGTTCTCAGAATACATCTACTTACCAAGTTTCAACAGTATAGCTCTTATAGTTTCGGAAAAAAGTGGCTGTGACATACGGACGGACAGACAGACAGACATGACGAATCCATAAAGGTTCCGTTTTTTGCCATTTGGCTACGGAACCCTAAAAAGTATTGGTAGTATTTACTACACAATAATTTTATTCTAAAAGACTTAACATAAAATTATGCAGGATTTCTTACGGGCGAAAACTCGAAGGCGTTGTTTCTCATTTGGCAGTGGCAATGTAGAGACTCTATCTAACATTTTTCAATTTAGTTAAACGATTTTACTATCGGGTACTAACCTACATAGGCGTGTCTCTTTCACTAGCTAGGTATTATTATCATTGACTCTGGTTATATAACACCAGCGTCATTCTATAAAAGGCTTTAAAATTGACGTAAATTTTAAGGCCTTTCTCTGGGGGCTAAGTGCAATAACTTTTGTTGTACGAATTTTCGGAATTTGCGGCTTTTCATACAAATTAGATCAATAATTTTTTATAGCCGATTTTTTTTTACGAATTTTGTAAAGTCGTAGAACGAAAGTTGTTGCACTCAGCCCAAAAACTCCGAAATTCCAAACTGTGTGCGATAAACAATACTTAGCTACCTAAAAATTTTATATAATTAAAGTCGTAGAACAAACTATGTGACATAAACAATACTTAACACTTAGCCATCTAAAAATTGTATATCAGTAATCGCAGAAAACTTCGTTGCAAATAATGTAATACTTCCTAATTACGCCCTGCTCAAACTTTACTAAAATGGTTTTCGATAGATGAAAAGGTTAATCGAAGGTTATTTAATGGTTGTTAATAGATTTAAAAGGGTTTGTTTGAATAATTTAATGTCTAAGCCTTTCCTTACGAGAAATAATGATAACCTTTTCGTGGAAGTTGTAATTTTCTCCATCCATTCCTGTTTATTAGTGCTTACGATATGTAGTAATCTTGTATTAGTCACAGTGATTATGGTTTATTGAACGTTAAATTCTTGGAAAAGCGTCGTAGTTCGGAAAACTATCACCTTCGTAGAGGCGTGGCCAAGTGGTTAGAACGTACGGCTCTCGATCTGGAGGTTCTGGGTTCTATTTCCAGTGGGGACAAGGACCAAATTAAGGACGTTCTGAATAAAGGCCAGGTTAAAAGTACCCTAAACCGACGAGCATGTATGAAAGGATTGATGAAAGTACAGGAAGCAAGGGAAGTATGTCAAGATCGTAGCAGGTGGGGACTGTCATGTGGTCTCTGCCTACCCCGACGGGAAAGAGGCGTGATGTTATGTATGTATGTATGTACAATTTCAAACATCACTTTGTGAGACTTCCCCAGTGTGGTTAGGACGTTGCACGATGAATCACCTGATTGTCGGAGAAATAAGATGTGTCTGACTTCAGAAGGCACGTTGAGTCGTTGCTTCCTGGTCACGGATGAACGTCTATGGACGTAGTCGTTATTGAGCCATATCAAAGGCATTTGGCGGCTTGACAACAGGATTTATGAGGTCGGTCATGGATCTTCCAACTGTTTACAACCCACAACATATGATAATGAGTGATGGCTCTTTTTTGACGATAACGAAAGTTAAGCAACGTTGGTCGTGTTTAGAACTAAAATGGCAGGCCGCTAGTGACATATGGTCTTCTCCTGTGAGTCAGTCCTATCGCAGAAGGAGGCGGCGGAGCGGGAAAGAGAGGATAATCCCTCATCTCACCCGCTTCGCAGAAGGCGCAGGAGACGGGAATATGCCCGTCCTCCGCCCGCTCCGTAGGCTTGCGTGCGGCGGCGGCGGGCACAATACGGCCAGTTAAGGGGCGTCGTCTGATATGTGCTCAGACGTCGCCTAGGTGAGGGAGCCTCTCCAGAGGCTGTCGCAGGGTGGGTTGCGAAAGTAGTGCGAACGTACAGTGCTCGTGACCCACCCAAATTGCGAGAGTGGCACACAGTGGAGATTTTAGTGGGTGCAAGCCCCAGATAACCGTTTCCCCGAACGGTGCGGCATGCGTAGGCATTTTCTCCATCACCAAAAAAAAGCCGCTAGTGGCATGATAACCAGAACTGATTTCATGCTACAACTATTTAAGATGCCATTTGGCGGCTTGGAATCTCTGACAACAAGGTAAGTTAGGCTGGGTACTGCATGGCTTGACTAATCTGACTGTCTTCGCTCATCATTATTATCATAACATCTCATCAAAAGTCCACTGCTGGGAGTTCCCCCAAAATTTCATATAAAAAATGGGTGATATATTTTGGAGGAAAAGTTAGAATAATAATAATAAGTACTATAGTCACCTTTTTAGCATTACGGCTGGCATCATAAAATTCATAAACCACGGTTATTATTAGTAAAAGTACCGTTTTGACCGCAATAAAAAAAAGTTTGAAGAACCATTACTACCCTTAGCCGACGAGCGTCTATTGGGTTGTGTAAAAGGTTGATAAAAGTAGAGGAAGTTAGGTAAGTGTGTAAAGATCGTAGCAGGTGGAGGGCTGTGGTCTCTGCCTACCCCGACGGGAAAGGGGCATATTGTTATGTATGTATTTGGGAAGGTATGATTCGCAGAAGGACGGTACTGAGAGAGAGAAAACATTTATTCTAAAATATTGGGCCATTTTCTGCCATTTGTAATATTAAATCAAACTTTATTCTCACGGTGTATTTCTAGCTTGTAATTTGTGGGCTTTACCGACACGCCTAGCGACAGGAGGCGTATCGCTGCACCAATATGGCCCATTGTGTAGGTACACAATTTGTTGACTTTCGCCAAATAAGAGCTTCGACAAACCGGACTTTATGGAATACTACACCTTTTACTACCTAAAGGAGTGATCACACTTAGCTGAATTCAAAGACTAATTCGGCATACATTGCTGTTAGGCTTAGTTATATTAATTGCTATATCCTTACTTCAACGAGCAATGTATGCCGATACGAGCATGTCATCATGGTGCACTCATTGCGCATAAACTCGAAAATTCCTACATCAGTGTTTCTGAACACATTTTTAATTTAACTTTCAGTAAATCTAAACAGCATTTCGTCCGTGTGGTATTGGCTAAGAATAAGTACTATCACATCCCTTTCCATAAGTAAAAAATTACGTAAGGATTTGAACCGCAGGAGTTTAAATATAATCTGTGCCGCATAATGGATAGCAGCTTTCTTGTGCGTATTGTACGCACGGCAGCACGCACCACGTAGAAACAAAACCAGTATAAGCTAAACCAGTGCTAAAGTAGTGCCAACGTAAGAAGTCCGTTTTGACGTCTCCTTAACACCAACACATAGGGTTCATTTTTCTTTGTAGGTCGTAATTTTGCATACGTTTGACTGCTGTCAGAAAAGACCTATTACGGTGGCCTAACCCTACGTACGGTCAACCGCTTGTCGGTAGAAACTTTTTAAACTCTATTACCACGCCATAAGGTCCAAAAGTGTTTCTACTGATGTGCGGCCGTGTGTACAAACGCCCGAAACCAGAGACCCGCTCAAGTGTGTCTCTACATACGTGCGGCCGTGTGTACCATCATACTGCGGTCATTAATATTGAGGTGCATTTTATGCCACCTGCAACGCCAACAATCGTGGTGACTATGGGACATCCCTACGTTCAGTCCAAAAATTTGCAGAAAAAGGTCCTTCTCCAGCTTTAGACGAAATGTACAGGTGTAATGATAAATAATCTACAAAAAATGTCTGTTAATTTTATATCATAACTTTCGCTCAGGTTAATTTGTATGAAAATAATTGCTATCCTTAATGTGGTTCATAACGATTGCTCTGCCATCCGATACTCAATAAAATTTGCCCATTAGACGCAAATCTAAGTAATTTAATTTATTACAAATTTATAACTTTTGCAGAATTTTAGTACTCTGTCTGTGACCCGTATAAGTTCCTGATTTTATGTTTGCAATTATCTTGAGCTTAGGGAATCTTCCGAGTTTTATTGGTTAGATCTTATCACAAATGTTAGTCGAAAGTAAGGTCATAAAGAAATAAACTTCTAGTAAATTAGCGATAGCAAAAATTCTAGAGGGGAAAAATATTAGACCAGCTAAGAATAAGTACTATAGCTACGAGTATGCAATGATAAGAGACGCCAGTTTTCTCACTTTGCGCTTCAGGAAATTACAGAGCGATGAAAAATGTGGTAAAATAGGAAAGCAAATTACGAAGCTTTGGTAATAGTTGAGGTGAAAAAGTGTTCGTCATCATTGTCATATCGTGAGGGTTGTACAAACCCTGTTGACAGAGTTGTTGAGCCTCAAAGGTGTTATGCAAGTATAGGAATAGGATATAATAGGTCTATGAAATTGCCGAAATTTTCTTACAAATTAATGAGATCATAATTCCTATAATTCTAAAGCTATTTTTTTCATTTGTCTTATATTTGAAAGTTGACTTTAAGGTTATCAATTTACGCATAAATTAAAAGTTTTTATTTTTAGTTTCATAGGTATATAAAATTAAAGGTTCGAAAATTGTTCGTCTTAAATGTCGTCCAATTTCATCATTAGATTTGTTATATTTTTTACAGATAATATTTTTCGAAAATTAAATTTAAGCTTCTGTTAGCTTAATGTCTTCCCAATAATGCTTTAAAAAAAAAAACAACTGGATTTATAATTTTTAAGAAAAATGCAAGAATGTTAGTACTGAAAATTGAGTTTACCTAAAATTCGCCATACAAAACGGCAATTTCATAGGTAAAGACCTAATATTGTTGAGTTGTAAGAGCGATGACCGACCTGACGATTTCCTGGGAAATACAAATTTAAAAAAGGCGGGTTGCACTCCGGGAGTGCCGGCAGAAGTGAAAACTTGCATTTTTGAATATTACCTATGCTTTTTGTAAGGGTCAATCGCGCCATTGCTCGCGTACTTCTTTGATGTCACTGAATAAAAACCCGTTTTGTAATAACAATACGGTTGACAGTTGACGCTTTTGATCTGACGCGAGATCAGGGTGTCTACTCTTAAAGTCCGATATATCGAAACGATACAACTCGAAACATGCAAATGCAAAACTTCGTCCCGTGACAATAGAGTAGAATATTGGTTGGATGAATTTTCAAACTGCATCCAACCAATATTCTACTCTATTGTCAAGGGACGAAGTTTTGCATTTGCATGTTTCGACTAGTATCGTTTCGATATATCGGACTTTGAGAGTAGACACCCTGATGCGACATCTGACGCGAGTTAAAAATTTTTTACCCATCTAAAAAAGTGCCAAGCGCCGCTAAAGAAGTTTTCACCTCAAAAATATTGGAGCGAAGAATAGAAGAGGGCAACTTACTAGGTGTCGTATCAGGAACTTAAGCATCGAAGAACATTGCTGACACTAAGTCATTCTACTAGAACAAGCTTTTAAATTAAAGAAGAAGAAGCATAAAAAAAGATCCAGTCTGGATAGGCGTTCATATGATAATAGTAGGTATTTTTTTGTAAAACAAATTAGATCATAGTAATTTACAGCCAATGAGATATATATTCTCATGAAATACTGTCCTACTTTTAGGTTCTCAGAATTCCATAGACAAATAATGTATCCCTTCGGCACAGACCTACTGATCTCTAGGCCGAGCTGGTTATACTAAATCACCTACACGTGGACCTGCTAGCCTGAGGCAGTGTTGCCAGATTTCAGCAAAAGAAATGACCTTATTCAAAATTCAAGTCATCTTTGTTTACACAACTAAGCGCTAAACACAAATTATTGAAGAAACATACAAGTAAAAATGGACGGTCCACCATAAAACTGCCAAGCAAGCGGCAAACTCAGTCTGCAGAACACAAAAATAATAGTACATTAAGATGCACGTGCGCTATTTTGGATATTACGGCCGAGGCTCAAAAATTGCAGCCCGAGCCGCAGGCGAGGGCGTAATGGAGCCGAGGGTGTAATCACCAAAGCGCACAAGCTTCTTACGACGTTTTTCAACACATTTGCGAATAAAAACGAATCGAATTCGCTTACCTGTAATTCCTGAGCCTCCATTTTTCGTTCTCACAATACTTTTCAACATGGAATAAATACACCACAAAGAGCTAAGTTTATACTTATTCGCCAGCTCATTGAAATAAGCCAAAAACACATTCTCCGAAAACGAATTGGCATTTTGTGCTGTTCTTCCATTCAATGAAGTTTTCGTAGGCAAGAATGTAGGTACCTATTTTTCCTTTGATTTTGCTGGAAGGTGACTCTCACTTGCATTTTGTGTCCCAGTAATTATTTCCAGTGGGGTTAAATTAAGTTCTTCTTCATTGCTTGAAACCGACGAACGACATTGTTAGTCACAAAAATCAAAGCAAATGAAAATACTTCTGAAAAATGGCGCGCGGAATTCTTGTTGCGCGCGCAATTATTTTTTCAAATGAGGAGCTGTGCTGTGATGAAGCAGTGGCAATGCTCCCAAACAGCGTAGTCATTGAAAAAGTACAAAAACTTTAAATTTATTGCTTACAAAATCAATTAATGTTAATTTGTTGTCAAATTTAACTAATCTCATGCAAAAAACTGTTAATGTAATATATTTTCATCAAAATTACGTATATATTTACGAAAATGTCATAAATATTTTAGACATTAGAACTCCTTGCTCTTTGTTAATATAAAAAAAAATATAACTAGTGCTGTAATATATAATGAGAAAAGCACGCGTTTTTAATAAGCTGGATTATGGACCTAAATACAGTGCAAATACAGCTGTTTTATGAGCAAATGTGTTGAAAATACCATTTATAAATCAAAATTATATTTTTAGTTATACAGGGTGTGTTCATGTCTGCAAACCTCTCAGGTTGTTTTTCTACCAATGAAACTACGTACAAAATACTCTATCTGCTGGTGCAGTTCCATGGGACGTTGAAATTTTTTTTCGTGTTACGTAGATCGTAACACGAAAAAAAATTTCATTTGGGAAACTGGTTCTGTTTCACGAGAAGAGCAACCACATGAGAGGTTTGCAGACATATTCCAAACACCTTGTATATCTTGAGATTGTAGCAACCGAACGGTCGAAAATTTTACAAAACTATTCATTTGTGACTAGGGTGGCAACACACGCCCGAGGCTCAATACGATCGTGCACGTCTCGACTCGGGTTCTGTTATTGTCCCTTTTCTATTCATTATTGCTGTTTAATTTCCTTTTCTAAGGCGTCCTGTTTTGACGCCAAAGGGCGTGGTGGTTGTCATTCTGTCTGTCTGTCGTATCGCTAGATTTCACGCCCACTTGCTGATGAGACATCGCTGGTTCAATCGTACAATCAAAAGCAGGTCAAACTTGACATTTGCAGTGCGACTCTAGCCATTGGGGCTAGACAAGTCGAGCTTAACACAAAGTTAAATGTTTCTAACTCGACTGGTCCTTGACTGTACAAATATTCCATTTCATTTGTTGCTTGTCGAAAGTATTTACCTAAAGCAAAAGCTTCTGACTTCGAATCGGACTTCGCTCTATTATTTTCATCGTACGCTATGTCTTCTCAGGCAAAATCCTAGACAGGTATTTATTCTTTTTAGGGTTCCGTACCTCAAAAGAAAAAAACGGAACCCTTATAGGATCACTTTGTTGTCCGTCTGTCTGTCTGTCTGTCTGTCAAGACCCTTTATCTCACGAACGGGTAAAGGTATCAGGTTGAAATTAATACCTAATAGTAGGATCCATGAACCACACAAGATCTGAAAATTTCAATTTTTTACAATGACGCAATCAAAAGATATGGCATTTTATGTCCTCATCTCCATACATTTATTCAAAAATGCAAAACCTACAGGGTACTTCCCGTTGACCTAAAATTATGAAATTTGGCAAGAAGCTAGGTCTCACAGTACAAATAATGGGAAAAGTCTGAAATCATTAAATATTACAACTTTTCTCACAACTAATGGTTACCAATTGTGGTGAGCTCCCGTTTCAAGAACATTCATATAAGAGAGGGGTCAAGTTGGATGGTCGCTGAAGCGATTTTTGTTTAAGTTCTATTTTAAAAACGGGAACTTTTACAAACTTGAAAATTGGTATGTTTATAGTGCATAAGCTATTAAATAACAACAAATAATAAAATTTGGTCAAGCGCGTGTCGGACTCAAAAAATCTAGCACATTAACTTACTGAAATTTCAACTAATACAATTATGATTATGTGGTGGTACGGAACCCTCGGTGCGCGAGTCCGACTCGCACTTAGCTGGTTTTTTTCGTACACAGTTGTGCAGTATTTACATGGAGCCTTAGTTTTTTTTAACACCCTTTTAATTTTGGATCACAGGTCGTCTATTTATGCAGAAGAACGTTTTATTCATGCCACGTAACACTTTCTTCAAACGCGTTTCTAGCAAAAATCTGTACTCACTCATGATCTTCCAAAACAATAGTGCATTTTAGGTGCTCGTCATTACCCGTTACCATACTAGCTGTTACAGCCTTCGGGCCCGGTGTTCCTTAATCCATCAAATTACAAGGCAGCCTCTTAATATCCCCCGCCCCTCGAGCAGGCTTTCAATAAGCCTCACCGCATTGATCGAGCGTAATTATAGTATGGTGGGTGCGCGAGCGCTGAACTTGCAGCGAATTTGTAAGGCTGGACGTATGTGAAGCGAATTTGTAAGGAATTTGTAGATTCAGTTCGGATATTTTCTTAAGATTGGGTATTGTCTGGTATTGAGAAGTTTTTCGATTAATGTAGTTTAGGCTTGATTACGTGATTAACTGTCAGTTGCGTCTTATGTTAAAGCTCCTTAAATGTATTGCTGTCACTTTCTTTGTCACCCAAACAGAAAGTGATAGCAATAGATTTAACACAACTTTATCTTTAAAGAAGTTTTGTCTTTAAAGAAATTTAAGCATACAGTAACTTGAGGATAAATCGAGAGCTGTATACCTATAGTAGCGTAGTATTATATATTCTCTTTGAAAGTGCACAAAAAAGTTTTTCAAAAGAAAATACGTCAATTATTTAAAATTGTTCTTAAAGATTCCCTCCTTTTTATTTTATCTTTAGATTAAGTTTTAAAATCTATTCTAAACTAACTTTTGCCTGCGACTTTGTCCGCGTGTAAAAAAATCATACCAGTGTTTAAGTCAAACTATTAGCTATCAAACAAAAAAGTTTCATTAAAATCGGTTCCGTAGTTTTTGCGTGATGCTCGAAAAGATAAACAAACAAACAGACAAAAAGTCCAAAAGTCTGTGATTTTAATTCAGGGGCATCAAAGTAGTAACGTGATAAGCGTGTTTTTTATAAATATCTTCAATGTAAAGAAAAAATCAATTTACAATCTTATAATGTCAGTGATTAGCAACAACCAATGTACCCATCCCTAACTAAAATACGGTGAGCACGTTTGCTTTGTACGATTGTTTAGGTTACCTTGATATATGGAAATCTGTGTTTATGTTTATTAAGACTGCACTCTGCGCACACTAGCGCCCTCATCAGAATTTAATTAATTTCTTTGAATTGGAGACCAAACTGAAAAATTGAAGAACGGCTAAGTGTTCTTTGTCAGAATAGCGTTATTTTAAACTATTACAATAAGCTTTAGGTTATCCTGTTTATTCAAAATCCTTTGAACGGAACGCGGTGGCCACCAATTTCCGTTTTAAGGATTTTGAATAAACAAGATATAATAAAGCTAATTGTAATAGTTTAAAATAACGCTATCCTGACAAAGAACACTTAGCCGTTCTTCAATTTTTCATTTTGGTCTCCAATTCAAAGAAATTAATTAAATTCTGATGAGGGCGCTAGTGTGCGCGGAGTGCACTCTTAATATTATTGCTTGTTCATTTATTCGCTTTATTACCGCACGATCCCATCTTACGTAAATAACATCAGACATCGATTCGGTATTTGCGAAATCGACATTTGCTAGCAAAAATATCGCGAATTTATTTCATATCACGATTTGTTTAGATATTTTACAGCTGTTCTTCAAAGGCATTGATGAATAATGTTTAAATTGTTACGTAATCCATGAATGTATTTGCGATCAAAAAGGATGTTTAGTGTGTCTACGTACCTACTACGTCTGTATCAAACATTAGCATCATACAGGTAGCAGACTATTTATCTTGCTTACTTGCCGACCTAAAAATACGAGCTTTTCGTTGCGTTATGTATTTTCCAGGAAAATCGTATAATTCGCCGTTTACAAACGGCCCCCAAATTGTATATGTTCGGAAAATTGTAAAACGGCATCGGCAGATTGTAAGAGATTACATCAGTACTGGTGCATTCTAGGTTAGTTAGTCAAGGCAAACCCAACCTAATTGATCCCGAACGGGATCAGTTAGGTTGGGTTAGGTTTTCCTACGACCACAACGCACGCTCCGAGCGAGTGAAGAGAGCGTGCCGCGCGAGCGGCCGGGAGTGCCAGAAACGAATTTCGCGTCGTTATGTAAAATGCCGAGGCAATATGTAAAACGACGAATTAAAAAATATGTTGGCATTTTGTAAAATGCCAAGGCATTATTTGAAGCGACGAATTGTACAATTTGCCTGCGACATTTCCATAAATTATTTGATATGTTCCTTATTAATGTTTAAAAGTAGTATGTGTATTTAAAAAATCTGGTGCTTTCAAAAGTTAAACAAAAACAAGCTTGATGCAGGTGTGTTTTAATGTTAACTCATTTGCACACAAAGTGATGTAATGCTGATGATAATTTTATGTTAAAATATTCTATATCCTTGCTTTGGGTACCAATGTATTGTTTTAGGAAGGATATTTGTATCAGATTTCGTAAAAACCATTTTGAATAGGAAGCATAACTTACTAAATCGTTTTAAATTTAAATGTGAATTGTATTTCGCAGGTCCAAAAAAAAAAAAACACTTGCTAGTGGCTGTATGTGCTTAAGGTTGCATAAGGTCCGTCAAACTATTGCTAGGAGTGTTAGGGGCGATTCTTAAGTTTAGTGCAAATGGGCCTAAGTCAAGTAAGTAGTTCCCTTTGCTATAAAAAGGCGATTTATCTATCCTGGCCATTGTAGGACAGGTTAAGGGGCGCGTTACTGCAAATTGTTTCAGCGACGTCCTGGTTTTACTAGCCCTGCCGACAAACGTTTACAAGCTGGGTAATTCTGCTCCTTATAAGAGCATATTAGAAGATTAAAGCCTTTTTTCGACCTCGAAAGTTATGTCATCTTGGCCTAGAACCGAATAAGTGACCGCTAGTAGGTATCTTCGTGCTTTAACAGGTATCATGTTAGGTCGTTGGCGCCCCATCAGTAAAAAAAAAATACTCGCTAAATACAAAACTTATCAAAAATCTGTCTTTCCAGATTGAAGTAAAGTTACCCTAGATTATTTAGAACCTATCAATCCTGAAAATATAGTTTACTGTAGTTACAGATACAAAAAGTGCGAAGAACGGCCACTTTTAGCAGTTTTTATATCTGTAACTACAGTGAACTATATTTTTCAGGATTGATTCTGGTTCTAAATAAACTAGAGTACCTTCACTTCAATCTGGAAAGACAGATTTTCGATAAGTTTTGTATTTAGCGGGTAATATTTTATTCACTAATGGGAGTGATGGGGCCGTTAGTTGACTGCAGGAAAGCCCTTAATAAATACACGGGTAGTAAAGCTTAGAGCTCTTACAGACCAGCGAAAAGGTGAAGCGACGAGTGCCGGCCGACGACAGCCGCGCGCGACCCGGCGACTTCTGTCGCCTGCTGTCGCGGGCAGTCGCCCCACTTAGCTGATCTGTAAGAGCCCTTGGCCAGACGGTTTCTGAATATCAAGGTAGATGAATGATAATTTTACTATGTCTATTGGTTTATATCCTATTGCCAATAACTTCAGCCATTGTGAGAGAAGTGTTCTTCCAGAAACATGTTGAAAATTGTCTGATAGCGATGCCTTTATTTTAACTGAAATTAGTTTAAGTTATAAATTCAAAACAATGTTTAACGTATTTAAACACGTTTACAGTACCTATTTGGAAAGACAAAAAATATATCATTCACGTGCATTTTAAGAATCTCAATCAAAGTTTCAAAGCACAATACTGCATTTCTCGCTACTTCGCTCGCGTACAAGTCTTAAGATTTTTGTTACAGAATTGCCTGTCAGCTTTCTACGGTAAATGTCCTATGAAATTGGCATCGTGAGTCCCGCGCCGGTCGTAAACCATGACGCGTTTATGACCTAGTCATAATGTGCTAAAACAATGCACTGGATCACTACAAAAGTTCACGTTCCATCCTAATTCTGTGGAAGATAGAACCGTGTTAAAATCAACCGAGACAATGAACAATGCATGCCGGATACCAGCCCCTGTTATTATTAAAAATATATTTATGGGATCGCGAGTGTACAAGACGTCTATGCGGTCATACATAATAGATATCGCCTCTAAATCGTTCCATAGGTCGCTTTATAGGCTTAAGAAGAAAGTAACATTTTTTATAGCGCCTGATTGGATTTGAGCTGCTTCCATACAGACTTGAGCACAGAATAGAATACCTTAATCCTGCCCATAGTAAATTTATCAGGTTTTTGGACATGCCAGAGCATCGGGAAATCTTAAAAAATCTCTTAATAATGGGCGGCTCAGGGATCAAACTATGAAGACACCGAAGTCTAATATTGTGTTAGTCAGTAAAAGAGTATTCTTTTGTGTCAATTTTATTTTATAACATTCATAATTGGTGAGTATATGTTAGTTTTTCGTCTTTTTTATTTTACTAACTTACCTAGTTCCCAATTCTCGCACACACATTCTCCGATTTGAGGCTATCGTTTCGACTATTTTCAATTCTTCTGATCGCTTCTGTGACTCATTCGTCTTTGCCTATAATCTTCGACATGCAAAAACGCATTCAGTCTATCTCAAACGCTTAAAAGAGCACGTCAGTTTTATTTACAAAGTTTATTTTAGATTTATTGCGCAAGCGCATCGATTGAAGTCACAAGTGCCAATTTTCTTACAAAGCGTTGATAATGTTTTTCGTGATCAGACATTTTGTATTTCTAAGAAACTGAGAAAGTTGAACACATCTTATTAGTGTAATGTGGATAATTTGAGTACACCACGTGCTGATGGCATTATAATTGTAATTTTATCGCGTTTTCTAGTTCATCTCGCGTTAGCGTTTGATGTACGGCGATGCTTCGTGTCTAAGTAATAATTTTCATAACTGCTTGTAACATTTGTCTTAAATAGTAATATGGTAGTCGTGGGGAAGTGATTTTGTTGGATCCCGTATCAGTTATTTTGCTGGTTGGCGTTAGTTAACCTTAATGTTTTCGAAGGAGATCTGCTTCATAAACATATTCTTCATGTTGTAGAATTGCACGAAACTGACAATTGCACGAAAGAAGCCTCGCTGATTGAAGTTCCACTATAATTAGCACAAGAAACTTTGGGCAGTTCGCGAGATCTTTTTCGAGGACTGACTTATTCTTTATCTGTAGAGAAACAGGGCGTCTTCTCTCAATTTTAGATATATCGATACGATACTATTCGAAACATGCAAATTCAAAACTTCGTTTCTTGACGATAGAGTAGGATATTGGTTGGATGCTAATTACTGCCAATTTTATAATTCATCCAACCAATATTCTACGCTATTGCTAGAGAACGATGTTATGAATTCGACTGTATCGAAGTAGTATCGTATCGATTTACGAAAATTGAGAGTAGACACCCTACTGCAACATAAGTTCTGTTAAGGCACCACCCTTTCTTCCAGACAATAATTCTCACCTATCTTGTTCTTCTCTGTCCATCTCTCTGAAAAATGTACCTGAAGGTTGTTCACCAAAAAGAAAAAAGCTTATTTTGCTATTGTCATACCTGCCTCTTTTAGAAAATATCGTAGCAGCGACTTAAGGAACCTAGAGAGTACACAGTTCTCCGCAATTAGTGTCCGTTTGGTGTTTCCATAAAAAGAAGGGGGTTACTAGCACAAACAAATCAGTTTCAATCGGTAAATTTTAGCACCCGTTGTCAACAATCATACAGACGGTACAGCCCGAGGCTAGAACGGTACGGTCGCATCGCGTGACCGTGCTGCCGGCGAAACATCAGCTCGGAATATACGACTCCCGCGCAGCACGCTCTGACAATTTGTCCTTACGCCTAAGGTTTTAGAAAATTCTTGTACTACTAGTCTTATTCGGTGGGTCCACAAAAATAGTTAATTGAACTTGATTGCATCCAAGGGCAAATACTTCTCTTAATCCCTCTCTTATTGCACTTTAGTCGTTTAGAAACGCGACCATTTAGACACTTCTACTTGACGCCGTCAAGAGCAGTTACTAGTTTTTTGTTTCCCTTGTTTAGAATTACCTTATTCTTTTGCTAACAAATATTACAGCTTAAGATTCATTTATTTCTCAAAATTATGGCGTAAAAGAAGACGTAGTGACCTAAATCGAGAAAGGGATGCTGAGATGGTTTAGTCATGTAGAGAGGATGAATGAACGAAGATTGACGAAAGAGATCTACCAGGCGAGAGTGAATGGAAACGTTGGAAGGGGAAGGCCTAGGCGAACGTACCAGGACCAAATTCAGGACGTTCTGAATAAAGGCCAGGTTAAAAGTACCCTAAACCGACGAGCATGTATGAAAGGATTGATGAAAGTACAGGAAGCAAGGGAAGTATGTCAAGATCGTAGCAGGTGGAGAACTGTGGTCTCTGCCTACCCCAACGGGAAAGAGGCGTGATGTTATGTATGTATGTATAAAGTATTGCATATTAAATCCTATACAAACCCTTAATTCGTAGGTACTTAATATTTCATACTAATCATCAACACAGATCAATGAAGTGTCCATTAATCACACGTCTGGGCTGATTTTCCACCAGTGCTCAGCGAGGGAGCTAAGCGGTGAGCTGGTGGATTCCTACCAATAGGATTGCTCCATTTGACAGCACATTATTGCGTAATCCTCACAGCTTAGCCCTCACACGGCATTGGTGGAAAAGCAGCCTAAAGGAGTGATCACACCTAGCTGAATTCAAAGACTAATTCGGATTACATTGCTAGGAGGCTTGGTTATGTTAATCGCAATATCCTTGCTTCAACGAGCAATGTATGCCGAATTAGTCTTTGAATTCAGCTAGGTGTGATCATTCCTTAACATGCATGTAGCTAGCCCTCAAGCTTGTCCACCGTAAACCAAGAGAAATGGTCTCATAAGTTCACACTTAACTGTGCTCTTACATTAATTTATTTTGATTGCGTATTGCTTCTCACGTTTCTCTTGTGCGAATATTGCAATTGCTAGTGCAGTGTTTTTAGGTTGGTTTTGCCTAAAGCTTAATACAACCAGCTATTTCTTTGTTGTTAGAACTCCTTGTCATTACCTTAACGTTGTACTAAAAGATCTTCATTTTATGTAGTTTGTAGGTCATTAGTATTATAATCATCTAAATGAATAACACTTTATTGCACACTAATAAAGTAACATTTACAAATAACGAGTTATAAAATGTGGGCAAAAGGCGGTCTTATCACTAAGAGTGATCTCTTCCAGTAGGTCACCAAAATTTCAAGCCCTGCTCTCCTATAATATTTTAGCTTAAGCTTTCTGTCCAAATAAGCAGTAGCTAACTTATTTGCGACTCCAATCAGCAACAGTTGTCCTGTGTCGTAAAATTTTAAATATAGTCCTATTTTTTTTTATTAATATCACAAGTGGGCAAACGGACCACCTGGTGGTAAGTGGTTGACCATAACACCCACTGTCTTCTAAAAAAAATCTTGAAAAGAATTATTCGTAAAAATTATTTTTATATGATAGATAGATAGATACATAACATCACGCCTCTTTCCCGTCGGGGTAGGCAGAGACCACAGTCCTCCACCTGCTACGATCTTGACATACTTCTCTTGCTTCCTGTACTTTCATCAATCCTTTCATACATGCTCGTCGGTTTAGGGTACTTTTAACCTGGCCTTTATTCAGAACGTCCTGAATTTGGTCCTGTTTGAATCCGATGTCACCTGGTGGTAAACAGCGATGGGGTTGAAGATTTAGCATGCTTACCTAAATAATGCCTGTTCATTCACTCCAGTTCTCCCTCGAGGTCCACCTGCGTTATCCTCTTGTGTGAACCACGGTAGATTTTTTCTCTCGATCGTTCTCGAATCCTTGTTGGATGAAATAGATCAAAGATCCTAATACAACCCTCTATTAGTCTATTCTTTCTATTTATCTATATAACCTACAGACTAAGGAAGCAGTCGAACTTTATGACAAGCATGACCTTATCTACAAGACATAAACACAAAAGTGAAAACACGGGAAAGGTAATATATGATTATTAGAATACGAGAAATGAATCATGCGCCGATGCCGGTAGCAAACAGTACCGTTACTATACGGGGTGTGGATAGTTTAGCCAAAACTGATTAGGAAATTGTAAAAAGTTTTCCAAATGGAAGTTTCACAAAAACTTCGAATTGTCTTTTTCGAAAGGAAGAGTCGACTCTTGTTTTAGCATCGGGATTTTGAGGATAAACTTAAAACTACTAAGTTTTGTAGAATGTGAAGTAGTTTCACTTTTCAGCGTTCGTTTATTACAAGGAATAAGAATGTAGGAGCTACTTTTGTGAGACTATTTCGACTTTTTCACTTTTTACTTTCGAGCGGAGCGAGAAAGGTATTGTATTCGTGAAAAAAAAAAGTTTTTATAATTTTCTCAAAAATGCGTTCTACTTATACATCATAAAAAACAAGTCTACCAAAAATGTCCGTCCGTCGGTCGGTCGGTCCGTCACGCTTTGGCCTAGCGGCTAAACGAATGGTCCGATTGACATCATATTTTGAATTTAGCAGTTTTATGCAAATCCATCGAAGGGTTCTAAGTGGTTTTTTGCTGGCTCTCATTTTGAGGGTAGCTGTCATACAACGAAAATTCTGCTGTATCTGATCTGTGATGTAATTGATCTGTGTAATTTCATATAAGGGATGTTCCTCTACCACCAAATCGTAAATATGTGATTTACCCAAAATTGGTTCCATTGAGTTTATTAAAATTTTCTATAATATTAATCCTGCATTGGTTGTCTACCTGACTGGATATTCTTAATGAATTTTTTTGAATAAAATTTAGTACACAGGGTGTTCCAAAAACTGAAAGGGCTTGCTCAGTAGATTAAACTGAACAATTATTCATAAGGAACATGTGTTGGGAAATTAAAAAAATCTCCATGCAAGTATCCTACGGTATTATCCTTTAATCTGTGAAAATTCATATAAAGGGTGTTCCAGTACTACCAAAAGTTAAACATGTGTTTTACTCGAAATCGTTTGAGGTTTGTTTGTTTTAATGTTTGACAATTTGAATTCTGAATTGATCTGTATATTTTTGATTCGAACATTTTTATGGAAAAACGTAAATATAAGTTTGTATTTCCATACTATGTGTATGGCATTACAAATTTAAGTTTGCAGTTGACAGTTTTTTCTTGAGTATTGCGAGAAAGTAAGTGCAATGCTGCTGAACCATTTATTTAGAAAAAGCTCAGCGTCTTTGATGTTGCGAATGGTGACGAGTCAATATGGTAATGTTGCTACATAAGAGCAGCTTGGCTTGATAATATAATACTAGGGTTTGACGCTAGATCATTCCATTTGTAACTTATTTCACGTTTGATCCAGAGAAAATCTGGGTGTTCTGTATTGCTTATGTACATGTATATAAGCAACACACCTCTTTACCGTTTGCACAGCCCGGACAAATGTGAAACTAATTGTCAAAATAAAAAATAACATAGAAGCGCACGCACGTGCGTGCACGCAGTACAACTAGACCCGGCAAAGAACCCGGCAATCGCGCGGGCGTGGGTCATGAATAGAATAGAATAGAATATTTTTATTCGCTTGAATAGGGTACAAGTTAAGATGTTACAATATTTAAGGTTTCTCCATATTCAGCTATGTACACAATAGCATGCAAATATTTGAATTTTAAATAATAATTACAAACAAAAAAAAATTTTTCTAATTACAAAACAAAAAATCTTATGTCAATCTAGTCTAATTATTATATTATTTTAATTCTATGTTATCTAATTTAAAAGCCAAAAATTCAGCCACAGAGTAAAAATTATAATGGATAAGCAGCTCATAAAGCTTTTGTTTAAATTTTCTTATTGGAAAGTCCTTTAAATACTGCGGTATATGACCCATATGGGACTCCAAGGGGGGCAGGGATGCCCGTTCTGCCCTGTCATGTGCTTTCATATACGCTCATCAATTTAGGTTAGGTGGTAAGTAACACGACCCAATCTTACACCCTGTAGTCAGGCTTTAGTCGTATACTTACTTATAGGGCAGGTACCTACCTAGTTTAATACCATCGTACGCGTAGCTGCGGTTGCTAGTGTTCATTTTCCATTTATTTATTTTATTCAGCTACCGCGTACGCTCTCACGACTCAATCTAATAAATAGCGCTTGCGAAGCCGAGGCGATATTTTGTTTGAGATAGATACCGGAGAAATACTCGGCCAGATAACAGAGCCTATGTAATAAGCTATTTTCCTACCTAGGCAAATGAGATATCCCATCATTAACAGCCCATCACTTCCAGTATGTGTCGTAAAAGGTGACTATATTGGTAGTAATGTGACAGTGTAGGTCATTAGGTCCCCTGAAACGTGTATTATAGTATTCTTTGTCCTCGGAACGGGAGGCATTCAGACGTATTAACCTCTGTGTAGCTGCTCACTGCGATTCTATTGTTTCAATGTAAAAGACCAAATATACCCAAACCATATAGCGTCAGGTAGGAAGGAATCTGACGCTACAGCGACTACTATAGTTCGTCCATCGAACGCAGTGAGTCATCTCTTTCCGCCGCTGCGCTGGTCGCCAAGCCCCGTAACCAATCAGGTAGAGTCTAATGCACAATGACTAACTTAAGGTAAACCTTGGAAAGAAGCGGTTGGTGTTACCTAAAAAAACGAAAAAAAAAATTTTTTTTTTCGCGTTTTCAGTCCATTGTGAATACACCTTTACCCTAAATTTGCATTATTGACTTACTGCATTCGCGGACGAACTAAAAACCATACGGCGGCAGTCACCAACAACCGAGGTCCATTGTGCCAGCCGCATCGCAATGCCAACAAGCGTGGTGATAATACTACATCAGTTCCTATATAAACCTACCCGCGGGATTCAAGTCCAAGGTCTCAACATCGAAAGCTCAGCTCTCTCACCAATAGACCACTGAATTGCAATAAGGTTCAAAATATAATTTAAAATTATATCAATGTCCATGTCCAGTATCAATAATTCTCGTTTATTTGCCGACCGTGGCCAGAGATTGATTAAAATTGCATTTGCAACCTGAATGTAGGCATATAACTACAATATTATGCATTGCGTTTGTAGTTTATTGCTCAATTACACAAGAAATATTTACAGTTCGATTGCTTAGCTCGGTTTGGTGTGTATCTTATTTTATAGCTTTGTTTATAGCCTTTGTCCAAGCACTACTGGATGAAGTGGACCCCCCCTCTCAACTTACAGATTTGCTCTTCGAACAATACAATCTGGATCTTTTTAAGGTAAGAGTGAACGAACAGGCACCTTCTAGGTAGGCTAGGTTCTCCTTCGTCAGTTACCATCAGGTGAGATAGGAGTTAAATGCTTACTATCCTACATAAAAAAACGGTCAAGTGTGAGTTGGACTCGCGCGCCGAGGGTTCCGATACACCTATAGTATTTTTACCGTTATTTTTTTACCGTTATTTTTTAACTTCTACCTCGCACAGCTCTGGCGTATGATCACCTTGACAGAACTATACGCAAAGAACGCTACTGTCACCTACCAGTCCTCCAGTTCAAGACCCCTTATACGATAAAGTAGTCACCTTTAACGATACATTCTAGAAAAGATGATGATTCTTTGCCGGCACGGCACTACTCGAAAATCAGGACTTTGATTTGTAGCCCATATAAAATGTCAGATCTTTGTATTCTGTTCGATGGTTTTAAAGGTACGAACATGATCATCAATACACCTAGTGATGAGCAATATCTTTCATAAAGACAAGATGACACAATACCGTGACATAGTTTCTTACATTTCGTACGTGACGAGTAACATATTGAAAACCAATAAAACTATGAAGAAATATGCGTATTTGTGTAGTGTTATATTCCTAATCGACAATAACTTTGCAGATATACAATAACATGGTATAATGCAGGTACATAAAACTATAAACAAAATTGTAAAATCAGTGTCTGTTCAGTTATTTTAAAGATAGCAAAATAACTAGCTAGGTACAAATTGTTGCGACAGTAAATCACTCGTCTGGTTAGTACTGAGTTTATGGTATGGGCAACCTAAATACAAGAATATATATTACATATACAAGTGCCTCAGCCGCGGTGTAGAAAGTACTTAATATATGTATATTTTTGTAGATAGCAAAATAAGCTACTGGTCGGCAAAGAAATTGGATACAGTTAGTAGGTTTTTTGCTGATATTTTTGGGGTTTTATGCTTTTATCGTTTTATGCAATACATTTTAATACAATGTCAAAGAAAGTGAAAATAAACCGAAATAAAAATAGTTGTTAAAAGTAGTTGAAGTCCCTGGCAACAATTTCGTCGAAGATCACAATTCATAACATCTGCGGAATTCAGGAAAGTAGATGCAACACTCGAAAAAATAAACACGTTATTTTGGCAGATTTCCCTTATAATATAAGGGAAATATGCCAAAATAACGTGTTTATTATGTCTCGCATTCCAATTTTGTAAAGTGTTGCTTGGCTTCTCCTAAACTTTAGAAATGAGTATTCTTTGACAAAATAGTAATTAAACCGAGGATCGTATGTGACCTAACGAAAGATCATAGTATTGCTTTGCATTGGTTAAATAATATATTAACGCTTCCTTTGACCATACCATATTGTATGAAAATATATGGCGAAAACACACTGTGTCTAGTATCTTTGCCTCTCAGTGTATTTATTTTTAAACTATTAAACAGCTATAAAACATCCTAATACGATTATCTTGGCGCCATTCTATTTAGCGTAAAATTTTAATGCCTAGTTTTACGACGCCAACTTCTGCATTTCAATCTATAATACGCAAATATATGTCGAATCGTTAATTAATCGTCGATGTAATTTGTAACAGAATTTATCGGCGATTTTTTCGAATTTGTCACCGATCCGAAAAGAACCAGTCTTATCAGAGGTATCGTCATGGACATGGTAGGAAATATTTAGTTTTAAAGTCTACAACAACAGTGACTAAGATGCTTTTATTAAACGTAAAGACGTGTTCCTGATATTATATGCGAAGATTTTCATCCAAAGTATCATCTTGTTTTACCTATTAAGGAATAGGGGAGGAATTTTCAAAAATCCTTGCTAATTGCTTACCTACGGCATTCTTATGCCACAAAAAAACTATTTGAGATCTTGCATACCGGCTTTATGCTGTTCGTTATTTCTCTGCTAGCCAAATAACATTAACAAAACACGAAAATCCGGATATAAAATTTATTGATTTATTGTTTACACTCTTTTAGATTATCATCATCTCTATCCTCTGAAACGTCCACTGCAGACTGCAGGATAGGGAGCTCCCTCTAGTATTATCTCTTTTAGATACTTGAAATTCATAATTCATCATAACATCACATGAAACGTCCACTACAGGACAGGGAGCTCCCTCCAGAATTCTAGCTTTTGCTGGAAAAATGTAGAGGGGAAGTACCATAGTCACCTCGCTTGTTAGCTTTACGGCTGGCACCATGGACCGCGGTTGTAGGTGATCGCAGTAAGTAAGATGTAAGATACAAAGGAGGATGCTGCTGCCCATCCTCCAGTGACCCTTAGTCGCCTCTTACGACACCCACGGGTAATAATAATTCATAATTATCATACCTAATACCTCTATAATCAGATTATTTACAGAATACTTATTGAATGTCATGCAGAATACAATGCGAAAAGAGCGAGTCTACGCCGTTTCGGATCGTGCTATCGATCCCTAAGTTGATGCCTCGATAACAGTTTAATGAACCGTTCATTACTGTTCCAGTCGTATTTGCATAGAGATTGGTTCTAAAATTGCTCCTTCGATGATCTTGGGCGCCCTCCATTGTCATTTAAATTTCATATCACCTGTTAACACCTACAGCGCTGCGACATAGATTATGCCTGTCTAGTGGCATAATGATGCTTTTTTTATAACCTAACCTTACTATTCGAGAAAAAAATTATTTGTTTCAAGTTTAACCTAACTTTGTGTGCAACAAAGTTTATCTGAAAAGTGACGAAAACTACCTAATTTTTTTTCTACGGTGAAATATTTGCTAGTTTGCGTATACAATAGGGGACTTTTTACGCTTTTTACATTCCTGTTTTAAACTGCATCGATATCATGATCGTCCTAGCCGAAATACTCAAGGTTAAAATTATTAACGACTGGTGCTGCCTATATCCAGCGATCTAAAGTGTCACATGTTATGTTATGATGTAGTTACCATATTTTTCCAAGATATGGAATAATACATACCTATTCCAATACATTCTTAACCACTTATACGAGCAGAAAATCTCAGAAACACTCACGTTCAAAATAAATTATAAACATATTATGCAAAATATTGTATATTCATGCGAACTGTAACTAATTTTAATTGATCTCAATTGGCTGGGAAAAACTAGATTACCTAACGAGACTAACAGGTACTCAATCATCGCTAATTATAAAGCCTGCGGCGTCTATCACGTTAATATAAACATCCGTGCCCTGATACTATCAGTCTCTTTTGTATTGTTTTTGTTTAATTGCTTCGCCCGTATTTTTAGGGTTCCGTACCTCAAAATAAAAAAACGGAACCCTTATAGGATCACTTTGTTGTCCGTCTATCTGTCTGTCAAGACCCTTTTTCTCACGAACGAGAAGAGGTATCAGATTGAAATTGATAATGAATGTTAAGGTCCGTGGACCACACAAGATCTGAAAATTTCAATTTTTTACATCGACGCAATTAAAAGATATGGCTTTTTATGTCCTCATCTCCATACATTTATGCAAAAAAGCAAAACCTACAGGGTACTTCCCGTTGACCTAAAATTATGAAATTTGGCAAGAAGCTAGGTCTCACAGTACAAATAAAGGGAAAAGTCTAAAATCATTAAATATTTCAATTTTTCTCACAACTAATAGTAACCAATTAAGGTGAGCTCCCGTTTCAAGAACTTTTCTGTAGAAGAGGGGTCAAGTTGGATGGTCGCGGAGTTTTTAAAATCAAAGAGCAAAAGCTTTTAGTATATCATATGGTAGATAGGTACGGAACCCTTAGGGCGCGAGTCCGACTCGCACTTGGCCGGTTTTTTTTTTACTGTGTATGGGCTTATTCTTGACCTCGATCTAACCCTGAGGACAGAGATGATGCCGGCAAAAAACTATTCTTGTAAGTGGCGACTGAGGGTTTATGAACCGGAGGATGGACATCAGCATCTTTCTGTATCGTACCATCTTACACACTGCGGTCACCAACCACAGCAGTCGCCAGCCGCAACGCTTACAACTACGGTAATACACCTCCAAAGTATGACGCGTTTTTGCCGTATTCTGAAGGAAGTTCTCTGTCCTGTAGTGGACGTTTCATGGAATGTTTTACTTATTTATTACGCTCGGTCTGCTATTTGCACCCTATATCACAACACAATCAATGATTAATGACATGATTTCATTCGGTTCATGCATTAAGCAAGATTTTAGGATTATCCAGAATTGGAAAAGTGTAATTCTGATAAATTAGTACTCAAAGTTACAAGTTTCCGAAATCGTTACAAAAAGATTATTTATTTGCTACCACGAGAGTATGCTGAGGGGTTTGTTAAGCTTGAAATGATACTCTTCTTAAATTAAGAACTACTAAATTAACCCACTCTAAGCATTAAAGATTAGCTTTTTACTAGTTTTCCCGTGCGTTGCTAGAGGACTTTGTTTTATAGGCGAAGGGCTTGCAACCTGTCACTATTTGTAAGATACCATACGAACCGCTCGACCGGAAAGGCCATCGAGCAAGATGAATTGAGTTTTTAAAGGTACTTTTCCTTTGTTACAGGTACTAATGTCAACGTCGTCGTGATGCTGGCTCTGTAAGTACATTTTGCATTGACAACAGTGTCCATACTAGGTCTGTTCTCTATCCTATGTTGGCTCGATGTCCCCACTATGCAAGCCCGTACATTGAATCGCGGTCGTGCAGCACGCTCGCATAATGCGCAAGAGCACACCGAAGACCTATTTTTTGCTGTACCAAGAGTGAATTTTAAATCGAACATGTCTTTATAAGCTTTTCCATTTCTTGCGCCTTCGTTACTCCTACTAAGGGTATGCGAATATATTTTAGAAGATTCATCATTATCATACAATCCTGTAATAAGTCTACAGCTGGGTTATAGCGCCCCCAGAATTACACAGTAAAACTGTCTAGTGTTGGGAGGGATGTATTATAGTCACCACGCTTGTTAGCATTGTGGTTGGCACAATGGACCGCGGTGATCGGTGACCACAGTCTAGTGGTACGATATGCTGTAGGAGGCTGCTGCCCATCCTCCGGATAAAATTCTTAGTCCCCTACACCCACGGGACGAGATGGGGTGTTGGAAATACTCCCGTACTCCCTTCGAAATGTGCCAGAAGTAGCAGTTCCCTCGGTCTTTTAGTCAGTAAGAGTCGGATCTCTCGTTTCCTCAGAGACTAGTTTCCTCCGGACGGCAAGATTGCCGATTGTTTGACCAAAACTTCTAAATCCATCATGGATAGATATACATGATGGATTCAGAAGTTTTGATCTCGAACCAATTGTAAATATTATACTCTTTTAGCTCAATTTGATAGATGGAGCTTTAAAATCTTTTCAAATGTATCTAAAATTGCTCTTCTCTCATCATTCATCACTAAGCAAGAATGAAGATACATAAATGTGATCAATTTGAAGCATGTATCGCAACACGTGGTGCATTGACGCAATCAAAATTGTGTTTTGATTATTCGTATTATCTAACCTGGCTAGTTTGATGCCAGCAATTCGAAGGTGAAGGTGGCTGTTGTGTACACCTGTTAATTGTTATTGTCTTTCAATTATGTATTTAGTTATGTAACTCATGTGACAGTTTCATTCATACTTTCAGGGATTGATGGTTGTTATATTGAACGCAAGTCTAGTAAGGCATGAATGGCATAAGTAAATGTTTGCATCTTTGTGTTGGATTTGCGACAGTTATCTGTACAAGGTGTAACAGAGAGGGACCTAGGGGACGACGATTTTCCTGAGTAACGTGGGTTACGAAAATAATATTTCAATCTCCTATACAAAACACGCTATCGGCCAGCTGATACAAGTTTATAAGGGAAGTTGAAACTATTTTTATTTGAAATTATGTTTATTGGAAAAATTCGTTAAGTTTTTTAAGCATATTCACTTCATCAGGGTTGTTATAGGTACCCTTTTTGTTACAAGTTGTAGATAATTCCCCTAACAATTTCTTTTTATCTAGAACATGAATTTCTTTGCACAAGTGGTAGGGCCAGCCCTTGAATCCCATGTAACGGTAGCCACGAGTGGAATACCTAATCGATTGGTGCGGCTTTGTTTTAGAAATTGAGAGGTCTGTTCGTGATGCGCAAGCGCTTCTTTGTGCACAGCTTTACATATAGGGCGTAACGGAATACTGGTGGTATAGTCAAGGGTTAACGTACCTACTTAACTTATCATGTTTTTAATATTCAAGAAACAAAGCAAACAAAGCTCGGTCAATGTCAATTGTCTCCTCAAGCTGTGAAGCCTCATCTTAAGCTGTGAAGACTCGAGTGAAAATTATTATGATATTTGATCTCTATGTATAGCAATTTTCCATAGAGTTCCCGGAAAATGTAAAATTAATGAAAATTGTTTTGAAGTTTATTCAAAAATATACCTTATTACTTACAAAACTACATTTCCTTTTTAATTCCTACGAAAATGTATTTGTATTTGTTGTATTTCGTACTATATGTCGGTTAGGGAAAGTTTATGGTTTTCGGGACATGTCTTGTTGCATCCGATATTATCAAATCCTACAGCTTTATGAAGTGTCCATGCAATATTGGCTCTTACAGACAACCAGCATTCTTGAACTGCAATCGTTTTTGTATGTTGTTGGTCGAATGCGATTCTGCGGTTTTGTTTTGGGCGGTGTGTTGTTTGAATAGCTGCAAAAACTGTTTTCTCTCACGCTTTCTAACGGAATTATGCTGACTTTATTGATCTATAACTACCTATGTAGGTTTAAAGATTAAGTTTAAATATGTATCGCTGGTTCATACATTTGAACTAGTTACAACCAGTCTTCTAGTGGTTAGAACCACGGAGAACGCTCAGCTCTCGATCCGGAGGTTTTAGATTCGATTTTCAGTGGGAACACTGTCAAACAAAAATCCCTTTGTGCGGCGTCCCCAGTTTGGTTAGGACATTGCTCGTCAAATCACCTGACAGTCCGAAAAGTAAGATGATTCCGTGCTTCGGAAGGCACGTTAAGCTGTTGGCCCCGAATACTATCTACGAATGTAGTCGTTAATGAATGAGCCATATCAGAAGCCTTTGGCGACTCAACAACTCTGACACCAGGGTTTGTGAGGTCGGTCATCGACCTTGCAACCCACACGATATGACGATGACTAGTTACATATATTGTGCTACTAGGTCTTCATAAGTTTTCACTTGTGGCTAGTCGGTTATTCTTCCTAAGCTCGCGTACATTTTGTAGTTCAGTAATCGAACAAGCTTGTGCTGTATGAATTTCCCACTAGGCAACACGTGAGAGTGCCGATATTGTTTATTTGCTACAGTCTACTCGATAGCTATCCGCTAAAGCCCCGCCCGCGACACACCCCCGCTATCTAGCAAGGTATCGCACACAAGATATTGTGAGTAATATTCATCTTTCGCCAAATTATAGGTAGGTAGGTGTACTTGGTACTGTCTGGTGATAGCATTAGCATTCTTGAATGAAATAACAAAAATGTGGTTCGATCGTTCGAAGAGTTTCCCTTGTGAACTTTTGTTTGGACATTTGGTTTCCTATTCAATCTTGTCTAATCAAAAATGTATTGTATTTTGTTATTTGTTTGAAAGTTTCGCCGTCAATGTTTTTAGTTTTACCGTGATATTTATCTAAGATTTGTTACTCGTATTAAGATTTTATGTCAAAAGCTCAAACTGCGGCCAAAAAGTTGGGTATCCTCAATAAGGTTAAGCGGTATTTCTCTCCTGGACAGTTGCTAGTTTTATACAAAGCACAAGTCCGATCTTGCATGGAGAATTGCTGCCACCTTTGGGATGGCTCAGCCAAATACCAACTAGCCGCTCTAGACTTGATCTATCGCAGAGCCAAGAAGCTCGTTGGTGATGAGATGCTAGTGAAAACCAAGTTTCACAGCCTAGACCACCGGCGCAAAATTGCATGTCTGTCGGTCTTTTACAGATTGTACTTCGGAGAGTGTGCCCAAGAGCTCCATGAGCTTATTCCGCCATCCCCCTTCTACCATCGGGAATCCAGACGCACCGCAGGATATCACCCATATCTGGTTGATATTCCACACATTCGCACAAAGCGCTTTGAAACATCCTTTATAATGCGCACAGCTAAGGAGTGGAATTCTCTGCCTGCGTCTGTGTTCCCGAGCTCTTATAACCCTAATCTATTTAAGTCGCGAGTGAATAGGCTTCTTCTGGGCAAGCTCGTTCCATCGTCGACCTCATCTCTGTCCTCAAGGCTAGATCGAGGTCAAGAGTAAGCCCATACATAGTAAAAAAAAAAATGTGCTTCAGAAATTTCGGAACCGTTTCCATAACATTTGCCAATTTCGCCATCTTAAATCTAGTTAAGAACAGAACCATCTTCTTTTTGCGGTGACCTTAACTTTACACATCATATAACAGTACAAGTAAAATATGGGTTGAAATGTGTCAAAAACTTTTGGCCTCCCCAGATTCGTCTTAAGATTCTGATCTGATCTGATTGTTCAGTTTTAAGATTCTGAACCAAAATGATTCAGATTCAGATTAAACAGAACCCTTATGGAGCTACTTCGTCTGTCTGTCACACCTATGTATTAAGCACTCATGCTCTCGACTTGCTTGAAATAGTTTTAGAATAGTAAAGGGGGCCCAAATAGGGAGGCAAATTTTTAAATCATCTTTACTAGGTCTAGTGGGGTATTATACGAAAGGGCTTCACTTGTAAATTCCAAAATGATTTAAGTATTTTTTGACGACTTTTTTTTTCAAGTTATGATACTATTAAACCAAAATAATACGAGTACCATTTCCCCCCACCCCTATATCTCCTAAGTTTGCGAAAGGAAAAACCTGGATTAATAATAGTTGATAGACGTTTATTCAAATAATACAGGAGAAATAAAATAATCTGTTTATGTAGCACTGTTTTTTAGAAATCTGAAACAAACCTTTATAAACAAACTTAGCTTTGTGGTCCTAAAAATGGACCCTATTGCTAAAATACTATGTGTATAACAGAACCCTCGGCGCACGAGTCTGATTTGCACTTGACCGATATTTTGTTATGTCGTTAGTTTACTATTATTTAATCTGTGGTTATGTTTAGACCTTTGTTCAATTCCATGTACCTACTTCTCAAAAGGATCATCGTGTACTTTCTTAGTTCGCAAAAGTACTTGTAGCGTGGCAAATACATTCGACTTGTACTCTAAATGCATTTTAGTACCTATGTGATGGTACTGTCCTGTGTGGTGCCGGCAAATAATAGTACCATCCCAAATGTACCCGAGGGAGTCGTAAGAGGCGACTAAGGGATTATGAAACAGAAGATAGGCAACAGCATCCTTCTGTGTATCCTACCATCTTATATACTGCGGTCACCTACAACCGCGGTCCATGGTGCCAACCGTAACGCTAACAGGCACTTCTCCTTCACATTGTTCCAGCAAATGTCGGAATCCTGGAGGGAGTTCTCTGTTCTGCAGTGGACGTTTCTTTCATGGGATGTTACGTTGATGTGATGATATGGAAAGTTTATTAGCATGCGCAAGTTAAGATTATCGACCAAAGATATTCGCATTAACGAGAAGTCCAATTAATTCTGAACGAATACCAACCAGCTAATTGAAACCCAATACTATTTGTAATAGGCCCGGTGAGAAAATTTGTACCGAAGATTTGTTATTAAGATTACGAATGAAGAATGTTTTTAGAGATGAACGCTATTAATTGCGAGATAGTAACCTTTAATTAAATGTTCGACTTATGTATTAGTGTGGTGCTATGGAACTGTAGGTAAATGTTGGTATCGTAGATCGTGATATGGATCATGTTAAATCGAGAACGGTACTGAGCCTTGAGGCGGTTCGAAATCGTTTTGCTATACTTGATATTAGATTTGTCGCTGTATCTGCTCGATTAACTATGAAACCGTGAGTGTCTCTTCACTTTTACGTATTATGCTTTGACATAATGTACGGTCATTTAAAGTTATTGTGTCTTTAAAATTTTAACTTCTTCTTCTTTCGTGTCGATGGCAATTTTAACTAGTGGCACTATGTTGTGTTGAGGTCAAATCTTGCAACTGATTTTGAAATATTTCTGATTGAGCTATCGTAAGTATATCTATATGAGGTGACAGTGCAATATGAAGAACATTATTGTCCTGGTCTGATAATGAATCCCGACTGAAGGTAAAATAAAACAGGAAAAGATCCTGAGGAATGTATACTCAATGCGACAAGTGGACAGCATACGCCAATAATTTATTACATCGTAGGTCGCTAAAAACTGCACAATGCAGATTTTTTGGTATGGTTTGGATGAAGATCGCGACCACATATGGTTTCCTTCCACAAACTGCGATTGTAATATAATATATTATGATGTGTGGACCGCACGCTGCATGTTGTCGCCCACTGCCTTCTACACTGTGTCTGACCATCTCTTAGGTGCCCTTACTTGAGCACGTCTTTGTACGGTACATAACGTACCTAATAAGTGTGCAACCAAATTATCAGCTTCTTAAGACCTGTGTTAACTGCGTTGTGCCCGGTAAACCTAGAAATTTTCTAAATTTCAAAATTACCCTATCACTCAGAAACGAGGAGATCCGCAGATGAACTAAAGTAACTGCAGAGCCCTGAGAATCGCTAAAATAAAGTGGCAGTGGGCAGATCACATCGCAAGACGAACCGATGGCCGATGGGGCGTAAGGGTTCTAGAGTGGCGACCACGTACCGGAAGACGAAGCGTCGGCAGGCTCCCACAAGGTGGACCGACGATCTGGTCAAGGTCGCGGGAAGCCGCTGGATGCGAGCAGCGCAGGACCGGTCGTCATGGAGATCTTTAGGGGAGACCTATGTCCAGCAGTGGACGTCTTTCGGCTGATATGATGACTATCACTTTTAAAGTGCATAAAATTTGCTACGACTTAAGTGCAACTACAGCTCTTTAGGTCTATAAAACTCGAGATACAGCACTTCTTACCAAACCGAAATTTCGAATTTTGTGTGGAAAATGGTCAATCTGTGAAACTATAAAAGACCCTCAGCGCTTTAATTTAATAGCTCTAAAATCGCATCAAACATGTTCTTTAAAAGAGACGTGGTGACTATCTCAGCAGGATGAACCTTTTAGAAGCATTAAACCGTAAACTGAAAAATATTAAATAATTTTGAGGTTTTCATACGCAAAAATTAAATTTTTGGGTCTACGGTTACTGGCGTAAACAGTCGTGTTTGGGCTTGTTTGACCTATTTACTTTTTATTTATCCGCATAAATGAAAGCTGGTTTTTAAATCTTACTCATATATATTTTTTCTTAATGTGCGTATAGATAGATAGATAGATAGATAGATAGATAGATAGATAAATACTTTATTGTATAGTTGTTTCTTTAATCTTACAAACTCATCTCATTCTGTGCCGTCCAAATGGTATGTGATAAACAACAACTTTTCCATAATTCTCTACCTCCATGGCTCATGTTGCTTACTAAACGGCGACAGTAAACTTGTTACTTAAGCAACTATTCATGTAGCTAACCCTTTCCGTCCTCATTACTGTGTAAAGATATCGTATGAGGCTTTCCTGCACGGGATTGAAATAGGAGAGCTAGACGAATGCCCGCCATTTGTACCGGTCAGTCAGCCCGCCGGCAGAGTGGTGCTGTCTTTACATTAGATAGAATCGCTCGTAGCTGAGTAGTTGCTTTTTCCGATTAGACGTAGGCCGTGGGCTGAACCTAAATGGGTGTCTGCAAGGAGTATCTTATTTTATTTCGTGGGGCTGAGTTCCTCCTGAGTTTACAGGACCTCATAAGCTGCTCTTCTGATTTTCCGCTGTCTTCAAACATATATTTCAGTGGAATGAGCCTTTGGTCTTCTAGTGACGGTTAAGCCTGACCTAGAATCTGACTAGTATGGTTAACACATTTGCTTGAAGGCACTCTGAGGTGATGCTCTTAGCTACTGTCAGTAGTGGCCGTTTAGCTAAGTCATAAGCCATTTGGTGTCTTAAAAACTGGTTGGCCTCTAACCTTATAATTAGAGCCTAGTCTAGGATTGGGTCTGGTTTTCGCTGGCGCTCTTCTATTTTCCCGTTTATTAAATGAAATCTAAACGATGCAGCGTTTATAGTATAAGTAAGTATTGCTACGTGTGTAATTAATTAAACACTATATTTAAAATTCCATCGACAATACATCTTTAAACTTTGTAATTGAATTATTGAAGATTAGGTAACTTTGAATGGAGGCCCTCGCTCAAGTATGGCCACAACATTACTTAGAGATAATCTGTTAACACCTAACAAATGATTATAAAGTTATAAGCCTCTAAAGTTACAGCTTTGAGACACTTACCGATCAGTTATTAATGGGTAAGAAAGTAGCAAGTTAATCTTCTTAGATTTGAGACTCTGTATTGGAGAAACTGGCCAATAAGTATAACAAATGGGGTGGTCAGAGTAATCCAGTAATTTGTAATGAGGGAACGCTTGGTACAGGAATAAATAGGTCGATGCTACCGATTCAAGTCGATAGCGTTATACGTAGACATTATACCTATTGGAGTATGGTAGAGTAAAATGTATGATTATTATGATTAAAGTATAATATATTGATGTAATGATTTTCGATTGCCAACTGTATTTGCAACTGAGAATCTTATCTCATTTCCTCGGGATTTTTTTTTTTCAAAATCAGTTCTTAGTACAGAACACCCTGCCTGTTCCGAATTTCTAGTTGGGCGCGTTGTCTATTGAAGATATTTTGCAAAATTGTAACCACCATATGCAATGCATACAAAACAATATGATACTATTACAATCGCATCAAGCCGTGAACTTGATCATTTTCAATTAGTTCAATTGCAGATGTTATAATGTTATACCTACGTGTAATATTCTCTTTTATGGATTTGGGTTGGAAAAAGTGTTGCTAAAATTTTGAGAATTTAATTCGATTGAATGTTAAAATGTCTACAGCTTTGTCTTTTCGTTTACTTTATTCTCATCTAATTATATCCTGTATTTTCTTCCATACAGCTGCTATGTATCTCATGTATCAAGTGCTTTAAATTAACGAGGAAATTAGTCCAAACGTGACCGCATCTAGAGACAATGCTCTGATACTGACGTGTAGGATGCTTGTTGACCAAGTAATGAACAATATGTGTTCAAATTTACAAAAGGTGGCGATAAAATAGCTGCAAAAAAATCATGGAAGAAAAATTTACTGGGTTTTTGCAGGCTTCATAGCTTAGATTTCTAGCTTCATCAATCTGCATTTTAACTTTACACACAATTAGTTGCTGCAGTTACGGTATTAATTATAATTTCATTTTTGCTATAGTTTTGTTAGGTTACTGTTTGAATATAGGGTAGGGTACAAGAAAAAGGATGAGTTAACACCTAGTCAGATCCGTTTCATATTTCAAATAAAAGACTATCAATAATTGTTTGAATATTCCAGTTATTCTAGGAACGCCGCGCCGTTTGAACTACAATTCGACCATCCGATTAATGTCTGCACGTCATGTACGAATATGTCTTGGCTTATGCTCATTCGTGTATGTATCAGAAATATGTCCTATTTACACTAATCGACGTCCGTAAGCTATTCATCGAGCGCCTATACTGGCTAGCGTCAACAACCTTTGATAGTTACTACTTGATAGTTTAATCCTCTCTTTATGAGTTAGTTTTCAGATAAAAGTTGATACTTTTTTTTGCGGTAAAAGAAACCTTTATCACTGGAACTTGAACCTTGTCCAATTGGTAATACGTGTTTAGGTACCTACCCCTAGAATTTCGTTACATAAACGTCACAGCTGCTGAATCCAACATTGTTCCCTCACTACTTCTACTCTCATTAACGCTCTCGTATACGCTTGTCGGTTTAGTTTACCAGGATTTTCACAGAAAAAAGCTTGTAGTATCTAATTCGCTTTTCGCTTTTGCCTTGACGGGCCACTTCTTTGTGCGGTCCACTACTAAGTCTACGGAGCTAATCGGTTTAAGCTATGTCCATTAATTAACATCCCCGCTTGTCGGATTACCAACAGTGTACTTGCAAACGACAATATTTTGTCACTAGCCCGCATGCGGCTGTCATTTACCGACTTACCCAGTCGGTTGGTTGCGATCACTGCGCATTAATCGTCATTATATTGATGGAAATGATAAAAGTGGCTGGCTAGTTAAACTAGCGATGAATATGAGTTGTGTCTAAAGGACTCTTCATGATTCCACCAAGAGTTTTGGCAAAATATTCGTGAACGCAAGGCTAGAGCTTTTGACATTTAAAAATATGTGTAAAAAATTTGGCGTGACAAATACGAATAGTACCTACATATTCGCTTTACATTCCTGTGTTGGAAATAATTCTTCGTGTAATTCTGTAAAGCGTGCTTAATAGTCTACAAAACAATTTTCTGTAATGTGACAAGTGAGCAAACGCGCCACCGGATGGTTGTGTCCACCGCATCCCGCACCTACTGCCTTATTTGTGGCATACATTCAGACACTAATGAAACAGCAAAGCGCGTTGCCTTTAAGCCGGTAATTTTACTGGCTCCTTGCTGGCTAAACGCTTCTGCTTTGAATTACTTTGCACAAAAGCCCTTGCACTTGCACTTGCTTCTAAAAATAACTATACTGTATGTTCTGCCAGTAAGAAAGAGTTGACATTGAAATATATGATTTCTTTCTCAGACCATTTCAACTTTAATGCATTCCATAACTTTGCAAAGGAAACTCAATGCGTCAACGTCTTATCTGCATGGGAATGCATAGACAAATAAGGACGTTGCCATGATTTATTCAGAAAGGAATAGTTGGCGATTTCTCGTCAACGGACGGTATAGACAAATAGTACTCATTTGTTTTAACCGATTGAACCATCAGGCGTGACGTCTTGCTTGATTGTTTCCCAAACCCTTGCTATTTCGGCCTAAATGGATACTTTCGATTTGACCCAAAGATAGTCGATATCGGTCTTCAGGGAGTTTTTATAGGTATATCGAATTCTTCCCTTACTTTAGCATATAGTATTTCTTTGTTAAATATTGTTTACTTTTTTTCAAAGCGACTATCGTTAGTGAATAATACTGGATGTTAAAAAACCTTTCTTGAAAACTGAAACTAAAATAGTTTCATGATCTGAATGCACGGATTCAGTTTTCTAAAGATGTCTTTTTACACCCTGTATCTAAGTGGTAAAAGTATTTGTTCATTTTATTTGACTTTTCTAATGCTGCACAGGGAATATTATTATATCCCACAAGACTTTTAACAATGTGAGTAATATTTTATAACGTTTTTGCAATATTTCTCTCTTGCCGGTTCATTTGTTTCCCGACTTGGCATGATGTCTAGTATTTATTTACTGGCAACATTATCTCGCATTTCAAAGTGACTAACAGTAAAGTGATGCTTTTCATACTTGAGTTTGCCTCTAACTTTAATTTCAAAAATGGAGTGTTATGTATTATCAATGTTTTAAAGTCTAAAACTTTGTACTTTAAGTTTTCGCTCTCCCAAACGGTTTTATTTGCCAAAGTAAAATTGTATTGTTATGCACTAATATCATGAGAAATGGGAACATTTTATCATTGTGTCCCACAGATGTAGGACAGATGGGAAAAAGCCTCCTCCGTATTTCGCCATCAATCTTCTTAAATTTTCGAAGTCTGAAAACTAGTATTTTCTTAAATCCACATAAACTTCAAAATTGAATTTGGAACATACATCATGAGTATGATAGTGTTCCTAGATGAATGGTCACTTCTCTCCTTATTCATATTTTACGCCCAAGAGATTGTGTGTAATAATTGGACATGCGTCAAGAGTGTCACGGTAATGTGGCCATAAGTTAGCCTCGGGCGGCACGTGTCATTATGCCAATCTCCACAATTGAGCCTGGGTGTTGGTACTGAGCCGTCGAGATGATCTACGAGCTGGTGTTATGAGCTAGGCAGGTGCTTCTGGGACAATTTGACGGTGGGTGGTGGCACGCGTATTATCCCTTACTGAAAATTATTTGCGTCTACCAAACATGTCTATACCAAAGATTTATAACGCCGCTTCGCCCGTTTGAGTGTGTACTAAAGAACCAAAAAGTTCTGAGTTGATTAATAAGTCAATTAGTAAATAAGTGATCTGTTTAGCTAAGTACTTCTTTTAATTATTACAAATAATAAATTATTTACAGTTTAAGTTTATCGACCTGTTTATTGAGTTAGTAGTACCTATAGTATGGTAATATCGCACCTAGTCCGCTATCTCTAGATCGTGTTGTGTTAGTCTGTCATTTTATTTTCTACAAGTATCGATTGTAGCTTGGCCTATAAAAGATAAATCACCTCATAATTAGATACAAGCTTTCTATAAATCTCTACCAGATAGGATCTTTGATCAAGATAAAATAGCAACAGGATTGAATTTCTCGCAAATGATAATTATCATTGTATCGTGTTTCATCATGTTATGTAGGATATTGGTCCATATTGATGACTCATCTTATTTTGATGAGAAAAACAATTTCTTTAGCAGTTTTATACATAAACCAAGTGTTAACTGTGTTCAAGCATTTGATATTTTTAAGACTTTACCTCAAGCTAGTTCCATAATAAAAGTTGTTTGTTTTTTTGAATAACACTTTATGTTTCATTAATTTTTAGGGTTTAGAACCAAAATGGTAAAAACGGAACTCTTATGGTGCGACTTCGTCTGTCTGTCTGTGTGTTACAAACAAATTTAGTTTTGCGGTCCTAAAAATGGACTTAGTTGCTTCCAAAAATACTATAGGTACATCGGAACCCTCGGCCCGCGAGTTCGACTCGCACTTTACCGGATTTTATTAAAGATTCTGATGTTTGATGGAACTTTTGAATTTAAATTCGTTTCTACTGCAAATATTAAATAAAGAAACTCAGCGATCCCAGTTCACACCCAGTACCCACCCAGCACCGAGCTCAGTTTGATTAAGAGCAGGCTAATGAAATTAATAACCGTGGAACACAAAGTCTAGCGCCTCCTTCACTCTTGACAAATGACCGCGTGTAATTTCACACGGGCCTTAATAACAACGCCGATGTTGTGAGCCTGCCTGCTACATCCTTCACGGGCGTCACGATACGGGATTTGAAATAGGCAATTTTTAATACTCGTCAATTTGTAGTCAGCGCTTTATAATTTTGTTCTCTGAAAGTGTTGCTTGATGTTGCGTTCTTTTTCTAAAATAAGTAGTTCGTAGAATTGAGACGGCCAAATTAGAGATATACGGATGTTTCTTAGGTTAAAAATCAAATAATGTTTTCATCTAAGAAATAATCCAATAATTTTACGTTATTTGACGAATTTAGTGTTATGAAGTTGTGAAGTTTGTAAACAACGCGAACGGCAAGAAATTATGACGTCATAGTCCGCGAAAGTTATGCAAAATCTATACAACATGGAACCGAAAGGTGTGATAATACTAAATGCTGTGAATCTGCCCAGTGCCCATGAAATTGAACAACTTTTCCCAAGGATCATAGGTCGAAATACGAAAATCTATTTTTAACCTCCTTTGGAAACTGTATCAGCTGATGGCGCATTTTATATGGCGCATTTTTAGTCTTTGGTTTTTCGGATTTCGATCTATTTTCCTTGGAAAAAGTTGTTCAGTTTCATGGGCAGATTCACACCCTTCAGTATTATCACACCTTTCCGTTACACATTGAAGAAGATTTCTGTTTTGACGTTAAATAATTTCGTACAATAAAGGAAGAGTAGCTCAATTGACTAGGTTTTGTCATGTTTCGTTTCCTTTTAGTATTTTATATTGACTGTATTTATTTGCTCAGAATCATTATATTAAGCAAGGTTTGTGTTTATTTAGTCAGTCCATATGTTCACGTAGATTTCATCACTGAGAAAGATAAGTGGGCGTTGCTAAGGAGAGCGGATGCTCTTGTTTCGGTGCGGGTTAAAATTTCCCTGAGGTGAGCGACGCCATAGTGGTGATATAGTGGTATCATAGCTTGCCCAGGATGGTGTTTATCATAGTGCACTTGCTAGCCTGCGGACGGGTTGCAGTGAAACGAGATCGTCGTTCAACAGACCAACTTAAATGAAGATTATTTAAAAAGATCTTTGGAGTGTGAAGATTATCAAATTTTACATAGATACTTTTTTGGCCTTCTCTTTGGTTGTTATGTAAAGTGATTTGTATATTCGGTAGGAATACTGAATATTTGCAAGGATGTCAGGAAATATTCCTAAGCAACTGTTTGCTTTGCCATACCTGTGTATGGTACAACAAGAACTTAAGTGTTGGCTTAATAATGAGCTATATAAATAGTAGATTAGTAGCCAAGGGCTATAAGGCATCAATTGCAGCCCGAGATATTTCGCCACGAGTGCAGCGAGGGCGCCTATAGTTCGAGGGTGCAATTGATGCTTACACCCGAGCTAACTAGTCTGCTTTACATCTCGATTGTGAGGTAAGTAGATCCATATTACTACCAAATTGTAGGTGACCAATTAGCGCTCCAGGGTAATAATGTAGCTAGAAAAGCCCTAGGGCGGTAAGTAATAAAAAAAAACTTCACTCTTTCAAAACTCAATGACTTACCGCCCTAGGGCTTTTCTAGCTACATTATTACCCTAGAGCGCTAATTGGTCCCTATAATTTGGTGGTGGTAATAAGGACCTACTTACCTCACAATCGAGATGTAAAGCAGAGTAGTTAGGTTAGCTCGGGTGTAAGCATCAATTGCACCCTCGAACTATAGGCGCAGGAGCGCAGCGAGGCGAAAAAACACTTCACTCTTTCAAAACTCAATTACTTACCGCCCTAGGGCTTTTCTAGCTACATTATTACCCTAGAGCGCTAATTGGTCACCTACAAGCCCCATTTGGGAGTAATAAGGACCTACTTACCGAATATGAGAGATGTAAAGTAATATTTAATATTCGGCGATTTTTAGGAACAGGAACATTGGTTAAAAGATGTGATTCACATAGTTTGAAAGTCAGGTTTGATGTTGAAGTGCAAGATTTCCAGCAGGTGCTATATTGATACTATTATACAGGATCCAAGAGTTTACATATCTGTGTCGCCGGTGCAGGCGCGCACCGATAAATCTGCCGCACTTAACTCGCAACCGGTAAATAACTATGGGATTTCCGCGTGCGGGAACGCGATGCGCCCGCGCATAAATCTACGCCGGTATTGTGATATTGTGTTGCCATTATGGGACCGCGGGTTGGTCGGCCCTGGTGGCCGTCACATAAATACTCGGCCCGTAAGCCTCTGTGTCACTCACAATGCGTATATCTGTTGCCTACATACATACTCGTATCGCCAGGCAGCTTTTCTTGCTTTGATTGAAATCCTGGCCTCCATTGAAGTTGTAATCTTCCTGGTCAGTCCTGCATTATGTTATGACATATGATTTATTTTGACGTAAGAATTTCTCTTTGTTGAGTAGATTTCGAAAGTCTTTTTTAATACCTTTTGACTCATCTTGAATTCCATTATGAAGGAGACTATTTTCCTCTAGTTGCATAAACAAAGGCTACAAAATTCCCAAGGGTCGCAGAGCGTGCAAGCCAATTCTGTCATCGATGTTGCCTTTTGCACGTCCTAATAGGGTAGGTATGCGGCGATCGCGATCGCGCCGACGAACGAGCGATGCTACACGTGTTCCTGGCGAAATTACCATTATTATCGATCATCTCGCGCCAGCGTCTCGTAACGACCCTCAATAGGCGCGAGCGGACTCGAATCTTATCGAACCGAACGCAGGCTAGTGCCCAGCGCTCTAACCACGTCCCGTTACGGTCATCTTCCAATTTGAGCCTTGTTTATTTTGCTGAATTTCCTAGTACAGAGGTGAATGACACAGTCATCACACTCGCGTCACTCACCCGTCCGCTCTCGACTGACGGTTCTACCTACAACAAATCTCGGTTTAATCACACGCCAGCCGCAGAACGAGCCATCATCCTTAACTACAGTCTTACTACAGTGATAGCCTCCTCTTATTGCACACGTTTAGTGCTTCACATAAAATTGAATTGTAATTGCGCTCTAAGAGAAATGCTAAACGGCCCATTCTTTCTTGATTGCATGTTGTGCGAGCGGCGTCTAATACCCCCGGTACTTATGCCAATTATTGCATATTAGCAGAATTGAATTCGCTCTTACGATCGCAATTTATATTTTCATTAAATTATTGTTCTGTGTAGTCGTGTGATTAATGAGTATGTGGCGCTCGCTTAGCTCGTTCTGTGCGAATTATTGAGTTCGCTTTGTAACTCTGTCTGTTTGATGCTAATTTTATTTAGTGGCCGTGAAATTGGATGCTTCGTGAGTTTTGTTCGTTGTAGCTGCATCCACAGTGATAATTTGTATTGAAATGTTTAATGCGCAATAACATTTGTTATGAAGACTGCACTTATCGCCTGCTCGGATATGATAGCTATAAAATGGCAAAGGAGTCTATTTGCATCTATACTTTAACGACGTTTTGCTTTTATTCTTATCTCGTCTGGTGCAACATCTATGATAACATGTTGCACTACTGGCAATTTAGTTGACATGTTTTTATAATAACTATTGCACTTTTGTTTATAAGCTGCAGTATTATGTGATGTAAGTAGGCAATAGTTTCTAAGAAAGGGCATATTCCCAAGCGATTTAACAGCGACCATTGGAGATATCGGTAAATCTTTCAAGTTGGCTTTCAGTGCCACACCTCAGTATCCATATTAATAAGTAACAATACTCTTAAAGGCGTTGAGCTTTCACGGTGCGACATCGTTAGGAACAAATGCGTAAATCTAGCGGTAGTGCGAATGTACAGTTGTTTATAGATTCTTCTAAGCTTCTGGGAGATTTACAGTCTAACTTTTTACCGCATTGAGTAGCCTGTTTGGATTCCTTTTCTGTATTTGCAGGTTTAATGACGTTTAATTTATCTTACTAACCTGACACTTGTTCTTAGTCAACTTTTAACTAACAAAAAGACGACTACCTCTATATAACGATATGTAGAGTTTCTAAAACAGATTCTATATTTGGATCCAGGACTTACTAGTGGCCGATCCACGTTTGGAGCTAGACTGTGGATCTAAGTGAACAAAGGAGCATGAAGACGGCTTCGACGAAATATGAGTGCTAGTTATGAGTACCGATATAATGTTATCAAATCGAAGTTATTTAAAAAGAAATAAGAAGTTTCGACTACTTATTTGATATAAAACAAGTGTGTGAGTGAATAGTCAGAAGCTGTGTAGTTTAATGGCAAAATAAATAATAGTAAACAAGTTTGATTAATTCTCAATTTTCAACATCTTACTGCGTTGACAGTAACTTTCCTTGCTTCCAGTACCTGAGTTCCCATTATATTTTCCGAAGACTAGCCCGCGATCAGTTTGCGCTATTTATGCCATTGATAATCCGACACGACCGAAAGGCTCTAACATAAATACTACACTTATCACAGCGTCCCAGTCCCGTTGGGTGTTGTTTTAGTTGCTTGCGGTCTCGTGTGCGGTGTACCGATTTGCAATACGAATATTTTACATAAAGCAGTTGCATATGTGCTGACCTTTATGTAGCTTCCTGTAACTTGTCTATGGTACACGTGTGATAAAATGCCGCCGTAAGAAATTATATCCTTTGATATTTCTGCCTCTTATTTCATAGAAAATGTACTTACCAGTTTTGAAAGTTTAATTTATTTTAGCATTTTTTTATTTATTTTTTAGTAGCCCTAAATGTCCCACTGCTGGGCAAAGGCCTCCCCTTTTTCTTTCCAAAGATCGCGATCATCGGCCACGGTTTGCCAATCGGCTTCAAAAGCATCTAGGTCGTCGCGCCATCGTTTCCTAGGCCTTCCTCTTCCTCGCCGGCTATCGACGGGAACCCACATTTTAGCTTTGCAGTTTTTTCGGTAACGTCAGCAATGCGAGTCTTGGAGCGCAGGGTAGTGTTGCGGACTCTGTCTGTTCTCTTTACGCTTAGTATACTGCGCTCTATCACCCGCCGACAAACCGCCAGTTTGGACCTCTGGGAAGCAGTCAAAGACCAAACCTGTGCACCATAGGTTAGGACAGGCAAGATGCACATGTCGACGAGTTGACGTTTGAGTGATAAAGGAAGGTCACCTTTCATCAAGTCATTCATGGACCAGTAGCTCTTCCAAGCATTTTCGACTCGGCGATCGACTTCTCTGTCCTGTCGGTTGCTAAAAGAGACTAACTGGCCCAAGTAAATGTACTCGCCGGCATATTGTATTTCTTGCCCGTCAACCACTACCCTATGCTTAGTGCTGTTAGTCATTAGTTTGGTCTTTAACTGGTTCATCCGAAGTCCAACCTCGCGACTTGCCGAGCTTAGGTCTTGCAACATGGTCTGAAGTTCCCGTGCTGTTGACGCAAAAAGTACGATGTCGTCGGCGAATCGGAGGTTTGTAAGCCTCTTCCCGCCAACGTCAATGCCCTTCTGTTGCCATGAAACTGAAGATGTTTTGAATACTTCTTTTAGAGTGCTTGTGAATAATTTGGGAGAGAGCGGATCACCCTGTTTCACACCTTTATTTATTTTGAAAGCCGGTCCGGATGACTGGAGTTTGATATTTGCTGTACTTTGAGCGTAGATATTTCTTAGTAAATCTATATATGTGGCTTCTATTCCTTGGTTAGAGAGATAATCGAACATGGCGTTGTGGTAAAGACTGTCAAATGCTTTTTCGTAGTCCACAAACGCAAGATATAGAGGTTTTTTGTGTTCAACAGATTTTTCCAGAACCTGATTAAGGGTATGAAGATGGTCAGTCGTTGAAAAACTTGGACGAAACCCGGCTTGCTCTGGTGGTTGGTGACTGTCAAGTTTTCCATCTATGCGATTCTGAATGACTTTGATAAATGTTTTGTATATATGAGAAATTAAGCTGATTGGTCTATAATTTGCTAAATCATGTTTGCTGCCTTTTTTGTGTAGTAGAATAATATGTGAGTGACAGAATTTATGTGGGAGTTGACCTGTCTGTAAAATGGAATTAAAGAAGTTTGTCAGATATGGAAGTAGGGTTGGTTCGCCAATTTTCAATGCTTCTGTCGTGACACCATCCTCACCTGGGCTTTTGTTATACTTCATAGTTTTTTGGGCTTTATGAATTTCATGTTCACTTATTGGGGGAATAGTGTCAGGACAGAAATAGCCTGAAGAAGTGTTTTTAGCATATTCTATTGAAATAATTATCCTTTTCCTTTGACTCCTATACACTATTAATGTATTCTGTCGTATTTCTATGGGTATTATTTAACTGATTATATTTTTCTGATTAGTCGAAATAAACGCAAATCTTTTGATCATTTGTCTTATGTCTTCGTCATATTCCTTTTACATCTCTCATATTCGGTAAGTATGTCCTTATTACCACCAAATGGGGCTTGTAGGTGACCAATTAGCGCTCTAGGGTAATAATGTAGCTAGAAAAGCCCTAGGGCGGTAAGTAATTAAATTTTGAAATTGTGAAGTGTTTTTTTTTATTACTTAACGCCCTAGGGCTTTTCTAGCTACATTATTACCCTAGAGCGCTAATTGGTCACCTACGATTTGGTGGTAATAAGGACCTACTTACCTCACAATCGAGATGTAAAGCAGAGTAGTTAGCTCGGGTGTAAGCATCAATTGCACCCTCAAACTATAGGCGCCCTCGCTGCGCTCGTGCGCCTAATTATCTCGGGCTGCAATTGATGCCTTACAGCCCTTTGCTACTAATCTACTATTACATCTCTCATATTCGGTAAGTAGGTCCTTATTACCCCCAAATGGGGCTTGTAGGTGACCAATTAGCGCTCTAGGGTAATAATGTAACTAGAAAAGCCCTAGGGCGTTAAGTAATTAAAACGTCCGCCTTGATAGCCGCCTCCAGAAGCGGGGCGGCGGGCATTTTAATTACTTACCGCCCTAGGGCTTTTCTAGCTACATTATTACCCTATAGCGCTAATTGGTCACCTACAATTTGGTGGTAATAAGGACCTACTTACCTCACAAATGAGATATAAAGCTGAGTAGTTAGCTCGGGTGTAAGCATCAATTGCACCCTCGAACTATAGGCGCCCTCGCTGCGCTCGTGCGCCTAAATATCTCGGGCTAAAATTGATGCCTTACAGCCCTTGGCTACTAATCTACTATTACATCTCTCATTTTCGGTAAGTAAGTCCTTATTACCCCCAAATGGGGCTTGTAGGTGACCAATTAGCGCTCTAGGGTAATAATGTAGCTAGAAAAGCCCTAGGGCGTTAAGTAATTAAAACGTCCGCCTTGATGGCGGCCTCCAGAAGCGGGGCGGCGGGCGTTTTAATTACTTACCGCCCTAGGGCTTTTCTAGCTACATTATTACCCTATAGCGCTAATTGGTCACCTACAATTTGGTGGTAATAAGGACCTACTTACCTCGCAAATGAGATGTAAAGCTGAGTAGTTAGCTCGGGTGTAAGCATCAATTGCACCCTCGAACTATAGGCGCCCTCGCTGCGCTCGTGCGCCTAAATATCTCGGGCTAAAATTAATGCCTTACAGCCCTTGGCCACTAATCTACTATTACATCTCTCATATTCGGTAAGTAGGTCCTTATTACCCCCAAATGGGGCTTGTAGGTGACCAATTAGCGCTCTAGGGTAATAATGTAGCTAGAAAAGCCCTAGGGCGTTAAGTAATTAAAACGTCCGCCTTGATGGCCGCCTCCAGAAGCGGGGCGGCGGGCGTTTTAATTACTTACCGCCCTAGGGCTTTTCTAGCTGCATTATTACCCTATAGCGCTAATTGGTCACCTACAATTTGGTGGTAATAAGGACCTACTTACCTCACAAATGAGATGTAAAGCTGAGTAGTTAGCTCGGGTGTAAGCATCAATTGCACCCTCGAACTATAGGCGCCCTCGCTGCGCTCGTGCGCCTAAATATCTCGGGCTGCAATTGATGCCTTACAGCCCTTGGCTACTAATCTACTATTAATGCCTTTCTTAGACCCACAGCCATACCAATAACAATTTTCTTAGTTATCTGTCTGTGTTTGGAAATAATTATTACTTATTACTGAACTAGCAATAATAAGTGCATATTTAAACTTAAGCCACTACTGCAAGCTAACTAACAATTGTGCTTTCCTTTTACTACCTAGCATAAAGTCAAAACACACACTTTTATTACCAAATCTGTTTTATTTAATGATTATTTGCTTGAAATACTAGTTGTTAGGTTTTAGTGCCGCAATGGGTGTGCGAAAGTAAATAAATGTGCTTGATTTATACATTGCCGTTTTCTCTTCCTCTGTTTTATTGCATTTACATTAGCGCGTGGGTGGGATAGTATCGATTCACATATAAGAAGTAACTATCATTTTCGCATCCCAATTATAGTACGATGGGTCGTATTTTCTTGCGTGTATGTTTGAGCTCGTGGGTATCGTAAGAGACGACCAAGGGTTTATGAACCAGAGGATGGGCAGCAGCATATTTCTGTGTATCGTACCATCTTTCATACTGCGGTCTCCAATCACAGCGGTCATCAGTCGCAACGCATCAAGTTTTTGCTGAATTCTGGAGGGAATTTCCTATCCTTTAGTTCACGTTTATTTCATGGGATGTTATGTGAGAGTGGAATTCTCTGCCTGCGTCTGTGTTCCCGAGTTCACATAACCCGAATCTCTTCAAGTCGCGAGTGAATAGGCTTCTTCTGGGCAAGCTCGTTCCATCGTCGACCTCATCTCTGTCTTCAAGGCTAGATCGAGGTCAAGAGTAAGCCCATTTTCAATAAAAAGAAACCGGCCAAGTGCGAGTCGGACTCGCGCACTGAGGGTTCCGTACCACCACATAATCATAATTGTATTAGTTGAAATTTCAGTAAGTTAATGTGCTAGATTTTTTGAGTCTGACACGCGCTTAACCAAATTTTATTATTTGTTGTTATTTTATAGCTTATGAACTATAAACATACCAATTTTCAAGTTTGTAAGTGTTCTCGTTTTTAAGATAAGATAAGATAATTCTTTATTGTTATACTGTGTTAACAGATGTTACAGTTCAATGTAGTACCAACAGTTTGCCCATTTCGGACGTACAATATTAATCTTACAAAATAAAAATTTACTAACATAAGTTTAGTCATTCATTACGTATTACATGCAAAATATTCGGTAAGACTGTAAAATCCCTTACTTATGAGCCACTTTTTAAGTTCATTTTTGAAGCTATTGCCATCTAATTATTTTATTGAAATTGGTAAGTGGTTAAAAATTTTAATGCCTGTAACTAAAGAACTTCTATACATTATATTACTAGTTGCCGTGACTGTACATATGTCATACTTATATCTAGATCTCAAATTATTTTTAATGTCAGATTTAATAATAAAATTTTCAGTGTCATTTTTTATAAACAAACTTATCTCTAATATAAAAATACATGTCAAAGTTAAATAATTCTCATCAATAAAAACTGTTCGCAACGAATCAGTGGTCTGCATTTTATATATCATTCTTAAACATCTTTTTTGTAGTAAGAATGTGGATTGAACATTTACAGAATTACCCCAAAATATTACACCGTAAGTCAACAAAGGATATACATAACCATAATATGCATTTCTAGCTACATCAGTTGAAGTAATGTTTGTCAAAATGGATAAAGCATAACAGCTGCTTGATATTCTTTTATTAATCTTATCAATATGCGCTTTCCAGTTGAGGTGAGTGTCTATTGTAACTCCCAAAAAATTAATTTCATTTACTTCTTCAATTTTTCTGTTCTTGTTGACGACATTCAGGGTGACGGGATTTTTTTTATAATTTCTAAATTGCACAATCTTCGTTTTATCTATGTTTGCTTTTAAATTTATAGTTGCTAACCACTCTACTACACGATCAACTGTGAAATTAATTTTATGGTTGTATTCTGAATCACTTAAATTATCTTTAGATATAAAAATTGTTGCGTCGTCAGCAAACATAACACATAAATCATTAATTATAATTGGCAATTCATTAACATAAATCAAAAATAACAAAGGTCCCAAAACACTTCCTTGGGGAACTCCTAACATTACATTTTCATATTCAGATTGCACACGTTCAATTGTCTTACTTTCTTTATCAAATACATCTATAGTTGTAGCCTGAACTCTATTACTGAGGTAGGACGTCATCAATTTCAGAACATTTCCTCTGATACCTAAATGGTCTAACTGATTTAAAAGTATTTTATGTACAACGCAGTCAAATGCTTTTGACAGGTCTAGGTACAATCCAATGCATGTATATTTGTCATTAATTGCTGTCCATACTTGTTTTAATACTTTAAAAATTGCTTGAGTAGTATTTTTCTGCTTCTGAAAGCCAAACTGGTTGGGACTTAATATATTGTATTTGTTTAAGAAAGACGTTACTCTAATACAAATTAGTTTTTCGAAAATTTTGGAGAAATTTGGAAGAAGCGCTATCGGTTTGTAGTTATTTATGTTTGTTTTAGACCCTTTTTTATGTAATGGCTTAATCAAAGCTTTCTTTAGATCCTCTGGAAAATTACCAGTCTCCAATGCAACATTGATTATGTAAACAAGTGGATCAGCTATGTAATCAATACTAACTTTTATCGCCTGTATTGGTATATTATCGTGACCTACACTTGTTTTGTTTTTTAATTCCTTCACCACTTTTTTCAGTTCCAAGGCGTTAACTGGAGTCAAGAACATGCTTTTACAATTTGTCTTACATAAGGGAATATAAGAAGTATTACCAGATTGAAAACTATTCAAAGTAATAAAATGTTTATTTAGAGATTCTGTAATCAAATTTGGTTCAGTAATAGAAATGTCATTTATTTTTATGCTTTGTACAGTCTCTCTTATAGTATTTGTTGCCGTTGTGTTTTGTTTAATTACTGACCAGGTAGCTTTGTTTTTGTTACAGCTTCGATTAATATATCTTATATTTGATAAAGATTTTGATTTTTTGTTACTAATTTCATAATTTTACAATATTTTTTATAGGTATGTTTTAGTTGAGGACACTTATTTCTTTGCGGATTGAGATGTAACATCCGTTTATTTTTACTGGCTATTAAAATACCCTTAGTTTTCCAGTTTTGATATTTTTTATAATTTACTTTTACTTTCTTTATAGGAATGCAAAGGTCATATATTAAACGAAACAATTCTATGAATTTTATATAAGCTAAATTGGCATCTCCTTCAGCGTATACGTGTTCAAAGTTTATTTGTGAAATATACTTTAAGAATATTTCCATACAGGCATAATCTCTCTTGTAAACATACCAGTACCGTTCTTTATAATGAATGTCGGTTGGAATTGAAATTATCTGACCAGTATGATCAGACAGACCCAAGTTTAATACCTCTACCTTGTATTGCTTAACGTTTGTTATTATGTTGTCAATACATGTTTTTGAGTGAATCGTGATTCGTGATTAAAATAGAACTAAAACAAAAATCGCCTCCACGACCATCCAACTTGACACCTCTCTTATATAAATGTTCTTGAAACGGGAGCTCACCACAATTGGTTACTATTAGTTGTGAGTAAAGTTGTAATATTTAATGATTTCAGACTTTTCCCTTTATTTGTACTGTGAGACCTAGCTTCTTGCCAAATTTCATAATTTTAGGTCAACGGGAAGTACCCTGTAGGTTTTCCTTTTTTGCATTAATGTATGGAGATGTGGACTTAAAATCCCATATCTTTTGATTACGTCGTTATAAAAAAATTAAATTTTCAGATCTTGTGTGGTTTATGGACCTTAATATTCGTTATCAATTTCAACCTGATAGGTACCTCTTCTCGTTCGTGAGAAAAAGGGTCTTGACAGACAGACAGACGGACAACAAAGTGATCCTATAAGGGTTCCGTTTTTTTCTTTTGAGGTACGGAACCCTAAAAACGCCTCCACGACCATTTATTTTGACCCCTCTTTTATATGAATGTTCTTGAAACGGGAGCTCACCACAATTAGTTTCCCTTTATTTGTACTGTGAGACCTAGCTTCTTGCCAAATTTCATAATTTTAGGTCAACGGGAAGTACCCTATAGGTTTTGCATTAGTGCATAAATGTATGGAGATAAGGACATAAAATGCCATATCTTTTGATTGCGTAGTTGTAAAAAATTTAAATTTTCAGATCTTGTGTGGTTCATGGACCCTAATATACGGTATCAATTTCAACCTTATACCTCTACCCGTTCGTGAGATAAAGGGTCTTGACAGACAGACAGACAGACAGAGGGACAACAAAGTGATCCTATAAGGGTTCCGTTTTTTTTTGAGGTACGGAACCCTAAAAAATGTGTAGGTATGTTATGTTTATGAGCTCACTTAGAGCTAAGTATACGTAAGTAGAGTTCCTCTTTTTGAGGCAACTGTGGTATCAGGACGGATGCCGTCGGGATGTGTCAGTGGGGTGACTTGAAGGTGGTGATGAAAACAGTAGAAACTCGTCACATGTTGATAAGTGTTTATTCAGTAGGACGTCCTTACAAAATGGGTTCCAAATTAAGTCTCTCTTAAATGTACTATGCGCGTTACAAGACAAATAATGCTTAGTCTAATTTAACCTAGTTACTTACTTATTACGCATACTATGCACATACACTACACAACGGCAAATGAGATTTGCTGTTAAATGTGACTTAATTTGGTAGTCTCGTGCTACTTTTTGTTTGCTTCAATAGCACATTTGAATTTTTATAATTTACAGATGTCAGAACTAAAATGAGTCCCTTATACTGAAAATACTAGCGTAACTTGACCGAAGCAAACACGTAGTTTTGAAAAACTGTAATTTTTTTACTTGTTTTCTTGATTGATTTTACATATGACTTTCTACAGCAATTACAGATCTTTGTCTACAAGATTAGTTGCATTAAATAAAATAAAATTAGCCAAGCGAAACTGAAACAAAAAAAATAGTTTTTGTAATTTTACCATAGTAATTAATTATATCTCGTCTAATGCAAATACTGTGCGGCTTTGAGTTATTATATATTTTTGAGATATATTTATTTTTCATATTATGATTTGACAATTTTTGTAAAACTGAATGTAATTATACTAATCTAAGGAACCCTCGTTGCGCGATTTCAGTCCTTTAGTAGTCCATTTCAAACCTGCACGGTAATGTAGAAACGTAGCTAATCCCTCATTAGCCGAGTCTTACGTTGTTACACAAGAGCTAGTAAGATTGGTCGCGTCTCTGCGGTCGCAAAAGTAAACTAATCGAGGCACAAGCTCACTTGCCCGTGAGAACGCGCGATTTAACAGGGGTACTTCAGATATCTATCTAAACTAAATTTAAAAGATAATGAGAAAGAGAACAATTTTTTTCTTAAGCTAACGTGCAAAAGCTTCTTTGCTCTAGTTTCGCCTTTAAGAGAGACTATTATTTTTCTATTATTTTTATTATTTATTATTTTGCCTTACTTAGGCAAACTACACGTCCATGAACCTGCTAATGCAATGCATAGTTTGAGTTATCTGCCGAAAGACGTCGACTCCTGGGAACATGCCTCCTCTAGAGGTCGCCTTGACAACTGGTCTTGCGCTGCAGGTTTCCTTTGACCAGACTTTCGGTCTGCCCTGCCAACTGACGTGTGTTTGGCGATTCACAGAGCGTCGGTTACTGTGGTTCTTCTGCGGATCTTTGTATTTTATGATCGGAGACTCCGAGCGAACACGTGAGAGAAATACCACTTATTGAATACCAATTATTGACTTGAAAAAATGTTGTATTGACTTTTTATGAATTGGTTCTGTTTGGTAAAAAATACACTTCAATTATCTTTCACTATCCAGGAGTGGATGTGTATTATAAATGGGATACGAGTATAATGATGATATTAGATAAAAAGAAAATGCAAAACGGACATTGTATATAAACCAAGTGTTTCCTAGTAGCTAATACTTATTTTATAAATTAAGGATCCATAATTGCATATCCTTATTTTTATCCTCATATTTTTACTTTCGAGCGGAGCGAGAAAGGTATTGTATTCGTGAAAAAAAAAGTTTTTTTATTTTTCTCAAAAATGTGTTCTATATCACTTATACATCATAAAAAACATTTCTCCCAAAATATCCGTCCGTCGGTCGGTCGGTCCGTCGGTCGGTCGGTCGGTCTGTCCGTCACGCTTTGGCATAGCGGCTAAACGAATGGTCCGATTGAAACCATATTTCCATCGAAGAGTTCTAAGTGGTTTCTTGCTGGCTCTCATTTTGAGGGTAGTCGTCATACAACGAAAATGAAAAATAAAATTTTCTCAAAAACGGCTCATAGAATCTTGATGAAACTTTGCATGACCAAGCATCTCCATGTAAGATATCTTGCGCCAGTATCAATTGATCTGTGTAATTTCATATAAGGGGTGTTCCTGTACTACCAAATCTTAAATATGTGATTTAACCAAAATTGGCTCCATTGAGGTTATTACTGATTTGCGCTGGTTGGCTGCGAAATTAGAAGACGGCTCCTTTGGTTAATAAAATATAATAAAAACGGTAAAAACACACAGTAAATATAAGTAAATCAAGTAGAGACGAGAGACTGCCAAAACTAATCAATGTCGTAATTTGGAATTTGCTTACGTCTAAGTTTAAATATACATATTTACAGAAGCCTGCCAGCATCAGGCTAGCAGGCAACCTCCGTCGTCGACAGAGGTTATTAAAATTTCTATAATATTAATCCTGGATTGGTTGTCTACCTGACTGGATATTCTTTATGATTTTTTTGAATAAAATTTAGTACACAGGATGTACCAAAAACTGAAAGGGCTTGCTCAGTAGACTAAACTGAACAATTATCCATAAGGAACATGTGTTGGGAAATTAAAAAAATCTCCATGCAAGTATCCTACGGTAGTATCCATTGATCTGTGAAAATTCATATAAAGGCTGTTCCAGTACTACCAAAAGTTAAACATGTGATTTACTCGAAATCGTTTGAGGTTTGTTTGTTTTGATGTTTGACAATTTGAATACTGAATTGATCTGTATATTTCATGTGAACATTTTTTTGGGAAAACGTAAATAAAAGTTTATATTTCCATACTATGTGTATGGCATTACAAATTTAAGTTTGCGGTTGATAGTTATTCCTTGAGTATTGCGAGAAAGTAAGTGCAGTGCTGCTGTACCATTTATTTATTTAAACGTGGTTTACGTTTAACTCCGTGCGTTAAAATGACATTTAGAGCGCGATTTCAAGCGGTAAGCCGTGTAATTAGATCGTAACTCTGTTCGAACGCCGTCGCAGGCGCACTCATTACGGGATTCTCGAAGAGCTCAGCCGAATTCTATTAGCCTTTCCTATCGGCTTGAAGGAAATGTCGAAATCAGTGTTGCAAAGTTTTTGTTCTCCGTCTTCGTGTGATGTATATTTTTGTAGAGCCATTTCTTATTCTTAAAAAGAAGCATGAGTAATGTCTAGCTGAGTTCCTAAAACAAAACGACTCGACCATTCGCTCTTGACAAGTGTAGCCATAAAAAAACTAAAACTTATTTGCTGAATGATGAGGATATAATTGGTCACACTTTGTCATTGAATAACATCGAAATTTAGACTAAATTTGATTTTAATCTATTATGAAGAAATTATTTTTTGTTTGTCCTTAAAAATAATCCAATAAAAGCCAAAATAAAAAAAATCACTGCACCACTTTCGTGATAAGTTAATTTTAAAGGATTTAATCAACGATGTAATAAAGTTGTTTAAAAACAGGTCATAAAAAACTATAATAAAATTATCAGTATGACATAACTTTTTGTTTATTTTACGAGCAGACGTTTTCGTTATTTTTATTTGTGAGCGATAATATTCTTTCGGTAATTAAGTACTTATAATTTCTTATCATATTCAGTTAAAAGGAAGGTATAACGACCAATTCTGTTTTTAATGTTTTTGTCTCTCGTTATCTATGCTTCTGCATCACGTGTTTCTATACTAATAACTTCTTCAAGGTTGAACACGTCAATCTGTTTCTAGTACTTTGATGAGTTTAGTTTTTTGTACCGTTGTAAGTTGTTTCCGTATCCGAGGAATCTACCGACATTCATCATTATTATTATTAACAGCCTCTGTGGTCTAGTGGTTAGTGCGTAGTTAGTGCGTACGGCTCTTGATCCGGAGGTTCTGGGTTCGATTCCCGGTGGGATCAATGTCAAAATAGTAACCACTAGCAACGTCTGTATTTCCGTTCGGTTGCGCAGTATTGTGTTTCGGACGCGATCTATTAATTTGACTCCAAGAATACTACGCTCCATGTTTCTTTGACAAACCTTGAGTTTGGACTTTTGATTGTCAGTCAAAGACCAAGTTTAAGCTCCGTACGTGAGGATGGGTAGAATGCACATGTCCATGAGCCGACGTTTTAAAGTTAACGGAAGGTCGCCCTTCATTAGTTCCTTCATAGACCAAAAGCTCCTCCAGGCATTCTCGGTTCGTCTTTCGACTTCCTTATCTTGTCGTGCCTGGAAGGAGACTATTTGGCCTAAGTAAGTATACTCCTGGACATATGCAATGCCGACTCCATCCACCTCTAATTTATGCTCGTAACTATTAGTGATGAGCTTGGACTTCGAAATATTTTTTTTTTATGTTACAAGTGAGCAAACGAGCAGGTGGGCCACCTGATGGTAAGTGGTCACTACCGCCCATAACACCTTCTGTTTATTAATGGCATATTTTGACACTAATAAGACAGCTAAGCGCGTTGCTCACTTTGAGAACTAAGATGATATGTTTCATGTGCTGGTAATTTCGCTGGCTCCCTTGCCCTTCAAACCGAAACACAGCATCGCAAACACTGCTGCTTCACGGCAGAAAAAGCAAGGGGGTGGTACTTATCCCCAGACGGACTTTCCACAAAAGCCCTACCACCTCTAAAAATCATCCGCAGTCCAACTTTAAGGCTTGCCCTGCTAAGTTGTTGCAACATCATCAGTTGTAGCTCTATAAATATATAACTGTTAGATTTTTCTGGAATAAGAACTGGTTAAGTGCGAGTCAGACTCAAAAAATGGCACAGTAGCTTCAACCTACAAGTACTTGTACGTACAATAGTGATAGTGACCACACAACTCAAACAATTTAATGTTCTAGGTTTGAATTAAAATAGGTACCTACGTACTGAGCGCCGACAGCCGGGTATTTCCATACATTTATCATTACTTTATTATTGTTCGCGTGTCAGCACTGTTTACAGTTACCGTCTTAATTGCTTTATCTGAGACTCCATTTAGAAAAGTTATGTTACTTGTCATGTATCATTATAATGATTCTTAGAATCTATAATTACTTAGTAAAGAAGCTGCTCAGCGGTGCAAAATTTGAGTGAGACACATTATTTTTTAAACCGTACATACTCGTACATAACTAGAAAAATGTCAGTCGTCTTCATCAAAATCTTCTTGTATGGCGCAAACTGAGTTTGCTCTTTATTAATAGACATACGGGCTACAGCCACACTGCGGGTGACAAGGTTGACCTGTCATTGACTGTACCTAACATAGGTACTTAAAAAAGACCTTGTTTGTAAAATCTTAGGTTATCTGTTTTTCGTCTCCCATCAAAAAAAATAATGTTTTATAAGTTAGGGCACTCGTTGTCTATTATTTATTTATTTTTAGTAATATTTATGTTAAAAGTAATGATTGTATGTTGCCAAAATAAAAATAAAAAGCTGTATAATGAAGAAATCAATTTGACTATATTTTGAATGATTGAAATGAATGACACCTTATTACACACAAAGGGAAACTATTGACACTTAAATTAGCTTCTAAAATTTGGTCCAAAGGCGACCTTATCACTAACAGTGATATTTTCCATACAACCTTTTGATCAAATCAGCATTAAACTGGAATCTGTAGTGTAGTGCACTATACATACGCAGGTATTGTATAAATTTAAGGCTGAATATATTAAAATTTATAAGATAACATACATACACACACAATAAATATTTAGGTTACTCAGACCATGAAACTGAACAACTTTTCCAAAGGGACGTAGGGCGAATTACGAAAAAACAATGAAATTGAAATTGTTTTTTCGTAATTCGCCTTACGTCCATAGTAGACTGCGTCAGTTGATAATTTGTGTGGAAGGTCGGACAAAATTTTCATATTTCGACCTGCGTTTCTTGAGAAGAGTTGGTCCAAATGGTTTAAGTAACATGCTTAAATTATGTTCAGTGTTTCATTTGGACTCTATACAGGGTGTAAGGGACGGTGGTGTTCCAAATACTGAACGGGCGTGCTCAAACAACGAAACTGAACCACTTTCCCAAAAAAACGTTTTTGGGAAATCAAAAACTTTTTAACCTCCTCATACAAGTTGTTCACTCTGATCGAACAGTTTGTATGAAGAGGTCAAAATATTCCATTTCCCAAAAATGTTTCCATAAATTAATAATACCTTGTCCATCAGCGTAAATTTTGTCGATGACGTGACCACTTCACTATGGGGACTTGAGAAAAAAAAATTGTGGAAAAAAATATTTTCTTATCGAAAGTTGCTTTTTATCATGCATGAGTAGAATCACTGGGCTTCGGGAGCATAACCAATGAAAATTCACGCTGTATACGGTTGCAATGATTAGCAAGAAAATTTTAACCAATTTTAGTATGGCCATTGAGTGATCACAAGGGGTATGTGGATGGAAAAGTCGAAAGCAGAAAGTTTGGGGGGGGGACAAAGAAGAACGAAATTTTGTTGTACTACATAATAAAAGCTGATAAAATTCTCTACAACTTTGGCTTTCACTCTCTTTATCTATCTCTTATCTTTGCCTAACTATGAGCTTCGACAATTGGTCGTCTTACGTTTTTTTTTTTTTGCTTCATAACTTTTCTCAAGTGCTACGGTAGATTTCAGGATACACGTCTAAATTTAAAAATGTTGACTGTATGTCCGGTCTCATAATCTCAGCCTCTTTCCTGGCCGTTTTTCGGAGCTCATAACTAGGCAACGATTGGAGATAGATTAAAAGTGTGAAAGACAAAGTTGTAGAAAATTTTATCAGCTTTCATTATGTAGTACAACAAAATTTCGTACGACTCACCGTTTTCGATATGTAAGCAAAGAACAAAAAAATGCGATCTTCTTTGTGCCCCTCGAGCGGACCTCGGAGGGGCAAGGACTTTTAGTATGTTTATCTCCTAACTGGTCCAAACAAAAAGAGCACTTTCTCTCTAACTAGTTTTTACTTATATATCATTTCTATTCTTATTATTTTTCTTTTTAGTATTAAAATATGTATTTATTTATTTATTTACGTAAGGTGTGGTGCCGGCAAAGAATAGTACCAACCCATACATACCCGTGGGTGTCGTAAGAGGCGACTAAGGGTTAACTGGAGGATGGGCAGCAGCATCCTCCTATGTATCTTACATCTTACTTACTGCGGTCACCTACAACCGCGGTCCATGGTGCCAGCCGTAACGCTAACAAGCGAGGTGACTATGGTACTTCCCCTCCACATTATTTCAGCAAAAGCTAGAATTCTGGAGGGAGCTCCCTGTCCTGTAGTGGACGTTTTTCATGGGATGTTATGATGAAGTTTAGTGTATAATATACCTATATATATTTATATAAATATATATTACATTTCTATATTTATTACTTATTTAGTATTTATTCGTGTTAAAGTATTGTAGTAAGGAATCTTGTTTTAATTATTTGTGTTGTACACTTTTATGCCCGCTGTATTGTCTACTAGATTTTTCTATTTAAGGTTAGCTGGTAGATAACTCAATTTTGAGTTAAGCTCGCCATTGTTATATGTTCTCACCTGTGCTTGTTTTTGTAATGTATTCGTGTACAATAAAGAATAAAGAAAGTTCCTTAGTCAAACTTTCTGCTTTGGACTTTTCCATCCACGTTTATTTGGCTTTAAATATAGCCAGAGACAGACTGGCGCACTTCCGATGGCATGTCATTCCATAACTTGGTAGTCTTAGTCCGGTCCCTTATAGTCTTATATCGCCAAATTCACCAAAACGCACCAATTTTTTTCCAGGTAATAGGTATGTACATAGCTCTTAATTTTTGATAGGAGCCAATTCTTGAATTTCAAAAAAATTCTATAGAAAATTCAAGAATTGACTCCTATCAAAAATTGAGAGCTAACTAGTACCTGGAAAAAATTTGGTGAAATTTGGTGAAATGGTAAACAGCTAACTGACCGCACTATCTTGACTTACCAGGAAAAGGACGAAAGATTAGTGCGATACACACGGCTGACAATCTTTTTTTATCTCGTATTCATTCTTAATTATTCTAAACTAGTTATTCTAAATTTCCAGCCAGGGTTCAATTTGCGTCCGGTTTATTTACGTATGTTCTAGGTTTATGATGAAATCGGGTTTTTCAACTATGTTTATTATTTTGCGAAACTACTTTCTATCTGTAAACATATGTTATTACGATGTTTGTATCTAATTCCAACAAATCGAGAAGGACCATACCGTCGCTAAGGAATTTAATTAATTGTTCTACAACTGGTTTCGCTAAAGTGATCAAGTAAAAGTTAGTTTTAAGGCTGGTACACACCGAATACAGTCGCAAGATTTTTGATTATCATGGCTGGTATTGCACCATACTCACCATCATTTAAATCAGCAGACGTCTCGACTAGGCCCGGTACTGCGCTGCGGCTATTGTGATCAATGTGCAGTTGTGCAGTGCCCTCATTCAGCTGCCGCCCAGCTCGCGCTGTCTTCAGTAGCGTGTTAATAGCGTGGTTATATTAAAAACTGCATTTTATTTTTTAACGTTGCTATGCGAGATCCATTTTTCCCCAGCAGCTTTCAATTTAACTCACAAATTTTTATCAGAATATTTGCGCTTGTGCCGATGGATTTTAAGTTCTGATGCGCTTAATTAAGCTCCAATATTTATTAGTTACAGTAAGGGCCCGTCACACCGCTTGCTGCTAAAGTTCCTGATAAAATATCTGCCACCTAAATATGCCTGATGTCTGTCTGATATATTTAATGTGTTTCACCACACAAGTCTCAGTTTTAATATCTAACAGTTTACTATCAGTAAGTTATCTGGCAGTAAGAGCGGCAACGTCGAATTTTTATTTCTTTTTTTCAAGCGCAGTTCTTTTCACACAATTTAGTGATTTACAAAGTTTCGTATTTACTTTTTCAAGTATAAAATTTGTAGGTATGTATATTGCTCCATTGACAAAAAAAGTTTTATTTTATCTGTTATTTGCAAAATCCAAGATGTTTCCAGTATTATTGAGATACGATAATAAATATTTATACGTGAAGCGGATCGCAGCGGAGATACTATTTGACAGCTATTTGATTGCCACAAAACTGAATTACTTTACCGCCATTTTGAAAAAGTTTTCTTATCTGACAGATAATAAAATAACGGCTACTTGATCTGCCTGCAAATTTAATAGCAAGTTTATCTGTCAGTTAGTGCAATCAGATACTTGTGAAACAAATAATTTTTACTATCCGACAGAATAACTAGCAGATACGAGTAGGCTATCTGTAACTTTATATGGAACCGGTGAAACGGGCCCTAAATCTAGTAGTGATAGCTTTACAGAATTTGACGTTTTTATGAACTAAAACAAACCCATTCAATTGGTAAGTTGCAACAAGTCTATTCCATAAAATCTATTGTTGACACTTCTTTTTTCAAAAACTGAAAAGGACTGCACGAGAAAGCGACTTCAAATTTAAAGGTCTTTTAAATCTTTTGCTGTAACTTTTTTGCGTTAAAACATAAAGTGACACCATTAGATTTAACCGAGCCTTAGCTTCGTGTAACTACCTGTTAATGTGACATTAATTAGCCTATCTACAACCTGAATAATTATGTGTTCCAGCCTTTAGCCGGGATTCTCTTTAGTATGTCGCGTCGATAGACGATACAGGTTCCGTTGTTAACTTTCTCACCGAGATTAGCTCTGATAAAAACGTATTGGTGCCGCCTTTGCCGTGCCTGAGAGCGCATGTACTGTACCTATCGACTAGACATGGGCCGTGGGCTTAGCAAACATTGTGGGTTAGATGGTGTAAGTTACAAAATATTAAACTTGGCCTGCAACTAAATATTAGATGCTTTCTCAGGCTTTAAAAAACCTAATGAACTGTATTTAGATCTTAATTCAGTCATGAGGACAAAGATGAGGTAGATGATGGATTGACCTTACACAAAACAAGCCTATTCTCTCCTGACTTAATACGAAATTTTGCAACTTCTGAAAAACTGAGGCTGACACCTAAATGTTCCAAAATGTAAAAAAAAAAAAAAAAACTGCAAAATTTTAAGTTTTTTTTAGTTTTTCACTCTTACAAGAAAGTAAACATATTGAACTCTTTTTCTCAAATCGATCTGTCTTGCTGTGATACTCAAAATCGTTTGATTATCTAAGAAAATCAGATTTTGATCTTGCATACAAGCGTCTGTTCCTCTATTTTGTTTATCTCTTTATTTAAAAATCTACTCTTTCTAAATTGCTCTCTTAGTTTGTGAAGAAATAGCAACACATTTTCGCCTATAAGAAAGCATGTTTCATCGCCAATGCTTCCTGTGTTGTTTACTGTATGTACATCTTCCTTCCCGCTTGCACTTTTCCTCCACACCACTCTCATCTTACCTTTCACCGTCGAGAGATATTGTCCGCGCACTCGCGATCCCTATGCCTCATTACCATATACTGCGCCGTGACAGCATCGCAATTAACTATCTGTTTATTGTTGCTGAATTATACGCCAAGCATCGTGGTATCACTTCTGGGCGCACCTATACACGAGACATACTGTCTTATTGCTTACACTGTACATTTAGAACAGTATTGGTACTATTGGCAACATTCATTGTTTATCATATGCAGTGCCCGCAATTATCATCTGTTTATTGTTGCTGAATTATACGCCAAGCATCGTGGTATCACTTCTGGGCGCACCTATACACGAGACATACTGTCTTATTGCTTACACTGTACATTTAGAACAGTATTGGTCCTATTGGCAACATTCATTGTTTATCATATGCAGTGCCCGCAATTATCATCTGTTTATTGTTGCTGAATTATACGCCAAGCATCGTGGTATCACTTCTGGGCGCACCTATACACGAGACATACTGTCTTATTGCTTACACTGTACATTTAGAACAGTATTGGTCCTATTGGCAACATTCATTGTTTATCATATGCAGTGCCCGCAATTATCATCTGTTTATTGTTGCTGAATTAACGCTAAGCATCGTGGTATCCAACTTCTGAGCGCATTTATACAGGAGGCATACCGTCTTGTGGTTACACTGTACATTTGGTACAGTAATGGTCTTATTGGCATCATTTATGGCTTACTATATGCAGTCCCCTAAATTATCATATGTATGGTTTCGCTGAATTATACGTCAAGCACAGTGGTATCACTTCTGGGCGCACCTATTCACGAGACATGCCGTCTTGTTGGTAACACTTACGCTGTACACAGTACAGTGGTGCTATTGGCATCATTTATAGCTTACTATACCCATCCTGTACCCTCAATTATCTTCTGTTTATTTTTGTTGAATTTTACACTAAGCGACGTGGTATCACTTTTGGGCGCACCTGAATACGAGATATACCGTCTTATTGGTTACACTGTACATTTCGTACAGTATTGTTCTTATTGGCATCATTTCTCGCATACTATATATATGCAGTATCTTCAATTATCATCTGTTTTTGTCATCATCCGTTGTATCACTTTTGGGCGCAAGAGACATGCCGTCGTCGTGTTGGTTACGCTGTACTTACATTTAGTACGGTATTGGTCCTATTGGCATCGTATACAATACAATATGCAGTGCCTGCAATTCATCATAACATCCCATGAAACGTCCACTACAGGACAGGGAGCTCCCTCCAGAATTCTAGCTTTCGCTGGAAAAATGTGGAGGGGAAGTACCATAGTCACCTCGCTTGTTAGCGTTACGGCTGGCACCATGGACCGCGGTTGTAGATGACCGCAGTGAGTAAGATGTAAGACAAAGGAGGACGCTGCTGCCCATCCTCCAGTTAACCCTTAGTCGCCTCTTACGACACCCACGGGTATGTATGGGTTGGTACTATTCTTTGCCGGCACCACACAGGACAACACATTTTAATATTTAATTTTAATACAGATTCGTCTCTTCAAAGTAATCAAGTCAAATATATTATGTAATAAGTCCGTCATCGAGAGTGGCTAAAGTTGAAACTCAAGGCAAAGAATATCAAGGATTGCCTACGAGCTTTTGAACGTTACGTAGGTACTAGGTAACAAGCGAACTGAAGGAGTACCTGTTGTGTCGTCTTTCTATATGTATTGTCCATTGTATTTTTCTTGTGTGCAATAAACAATAATAATAATAATAAGGATACTGATATAAATTAATAGGACAAAGCAGATGCTGGTGGAAAAATACCAAATTAAATACAGGTACTTCATAGCTCATTATAAAAGAAACTAAGATACACTTATCACTAAAGGCACAAGAATAGCGCTTTATTTTTAGCTCAAATCGAATTAATAATATTCGCCAAATCAGATAACGTAAGCAAAGAAAACAGCGAGAATTATTTGTTTTAAACTTGATTATATGGCCATAACAATTCTTATTGGAGAATATCTGCCATACATCACACATGCGTTGCGGCTCACGCCCCGTCTCTCGATCCAACAATATTATTGCACCTGCGCGAGAGTCGATCGCAGACGCATTGGTGGATGCGGCAACATTTGGATTGTTATTTAGCGAATATGTATAGTCAAGAGCAGATCAAGATGACTTTCGCCTCTATTATTACCTACTGAGATAGGCGCGGTACAAAGTCTAATGTGTCAAAATATTAGTCATAAATATTTTAATTCGTCAATATTGATGATAAATTTAATAAGTACTAGAAAGAATGTAAAATGTGTTAAAAGCCAATGGCATCAAAATTGCAGAAAGCGTCTAGAAAAATAAAGCTCCTTTAAACTCACTACTTTCACTTTTTGTTTTAGTTGACCAAGATAGTGAAATCAATAGATTTGAAGAAGCTTAAACTTCTAAACTTTGCGTAAATAGTAAAAAAACCGGCCAAGTGGGAGTCGGACTCGCGCACTGAGGGTTCCGTACCACCACATAAACATAATTGTATTAGTTGAAATTTCAGTAAGTTAATGTGCTAGATTTTTTTGAGTCCGACACGCGCTTGACCAAATTTTATTATTTTTTGTTATTTTATAGCCTATGCCCTATAAACATACCAATTTTCAAGTTTGTAAGTGTTCCCGTTTTTAAAATAGAACTAAAACAAAAATCGCCTTCGTGACCAACCAACTTGACCCCTCTCTTATATGAATGTTCTTGAAACGGGAGCTCACCGCAATTGGTCACCATTAGTTGTGAGAAAAGTTGTAATATTTAATGATTTCAGACTTTTCCCATTATTTGTACTGTGAGACCTAGCTTCTTGCCAAATTTCATAATTTTAGGTCAACGGGAAGTACCCTGTAGGTTTTTCATTTTTGAATAAATGTATGGAGATGATGACATAAAATGCCATATCTTTTGATTGCGTCGTTGTAAAAAATTGAAATTTTCAGATCTTGTGTGGTTCATGGATCTTAATATATGGTAATAATTTCAACCTGATACCTTTACCCGTTCGTGAGATAAAGGGTCTTGACAGACAGACAGACAGACAGACAGACGGACAACAAAGTGATCCTATAAGGGTTCCGTTTTTTTCTTTTGAGGTACGGAACCCTAAAAACATTCGAAATCATTATTAACACCAATAGTGGAAACGGACTCCGGCGCACCCGATCATTACCATTTATCTGCGCGCGCGCACGAATCCCGTCGCGACGCGACTGTACAACCTGACCACATACTAATAATTATTAATAGCAATAATCATAGTGAAAACGTTATAATTACTAATTGAGATAATCGAGGAGAAATCCTCACTTCGATCATACCCCAATCGGTGGGAGTTTTTGATAGTGGCACCCTGACAATAATCCTATGTCGTATCTTGCCAAAATAGTCATTAAGCAGGTCATTGATTTTTCAGTGTGATAGATAAATTAGAAAATAAAACACTTGAAGTAAAAGTGCCTTGGAGCCAGCGCGTACAGATTTGTGTCTTGCTGTGGTGCAGAGAGGCAAGGTATTTTCTTCGAATTCAGCCAGCAAATGCGAGACAAAAGTTTGAACTTCCGCTCGGGATCTTTTCTGATCCAACGGCTCTCAGTGGCATGCCAGCGTGATGGGAACCTTTGGTCCAAGATTGACTCGAGGCGGGGTTTTTCTTGAACTATTGACGGAAAGTATTTTATTGAACTGTATTTTAAAAAGTAAAGCTTAAAAATAATTTACTTCATTTTACACTGCAAATGCAATGAATAGTATGAAATCAGGTAAACCAGCTGGGTATGATAGAGTGTCGGTCGAGATGTTGAAAGCTGGGCGAGGCATTGTGGCTAGTCAGTTGTACCGCCTTTTCAACCTGTGTTGGACGAACAGCTTAGTACCAGGTGACTGGTGCAAGGCTGTGATTGTGCGTCTGTACGAGGGAAAAGTGTCACAACAGGACTGCAAAAATTTCCGCGGGATAAGCCTTCTTAGTGTTGTCGGCAAACTGTATGCAAAGGTTTTGATTGAAAGAGTGATGAAAGATACTGACGAAAAAATATGGGATGTACAAGCGGGATTTAGAAAGGGAATGGGATGTACAGATCAGGTCTTTACCTTGAGATGCATAGCTGAAAAGTTGTAGGCTAAAAACCAAAAAGTCTACTGCGCGTTCGTGGATTTGGAAAAGGCCTATGACCGAGTGGTGAGGAATGAATTGTGGTCAGCATTGTCTTTGTATGGGGTAAACGGGCATCTGATTCAAGCACTGAAATCTCTCTATGAGGATTCCAGTGCTTGTGTCAGAATAAACGGGGCGCACACTGAACGGTTTAGCATCGAAAAAGGTGTTAGGCAGGGATGTGTAGCGTCACCTTGGCTGTTTAACCTGTTCATGGATAATTGTTTGATTGATCTGAAAGAGAGTATGTGTGGACTGAGAATGAATGAGTTACTCATCAAATGTCTTCTCTACGCTGATGACCAAGTTGTACTTGCGTCATCTGCTGACGAGTTGCAGGAAATGGTAACAATGATGAATGTGGCTTTGGACAGGAAAGGAATGAAAGTAAATGTAAGCAAGACGAAAGTAATGGTACTTGAAAGAGAAGAATGTATGACAGAGTGTACTATATTAATAGGTGGTGAACAAGTCGAACAAGTGAAGGAGTTTGTGTATCTGGGCTCAAAGTTTACGAGAGATGGAAAGTGTGAAAGTGATATTGAAAGACTCTTCTTTTCTTCTCTTCACCATGTTTCCAGCATTCACTCTTGAATGCTGGAAACATGGTGAATGGTGACCTGCATGCCTTTATAAGGAGTCAGAAGGTGTCTCACAAGGCTCGTTTGGCTGTTCATAGGGGTGTTTTGGTACCAACACTGATGTATGGCAGTGAAAGCTGGGTATGGCAGAAGAAGCATGAAAGTAGAATTAATGCAGTGGAAATGAAAGCGCTAAGGAGTATGATTGGTGTTAAATTGAGTGACAGGATTAGAAATATGTGATAAGAGAACGGTGTGGCGTAAAAGAAGACGTAGTGACCAAAATCGAGAAAGGGATGCTGAGATGGTTTGGTCATGTAGAGAGGATGAATGAACGAAGACTGACGAAAGAGATCTACCAGGCGAGAGTGAATGGAAACGTTGGAAGGGGAAGGCCTAGGCGAACGTACCAGGACCAAATTCAGGACGTTCTGAATAAAGGCCAGGTTAAAAGTACCCTAAACCGACGAGCATGTATGAAAGGATTGATGAAAGTACAGGATGCAAGGGAAGTATGTCAAGATCGTAGCAGGTGGAGGACTGTGGTCTCTGCCTACCCCGACGGGAAAGAGGCGTGATGTTATGTATGTATGTATGTATGTACACTGCAAAATATATTTCCATAGTCAAATCAAATCAAATCAAAATAGTTTATTTGCCAGAGTTCATGTCAAGTAGATGTTTTAATAATTTTAGGAGTCCATTGATCTCAACCTGCATGCAGGTGTGCAAATTTTACAAATAACTTACATACCTAGTCTAGATTCTAAATTACATCATGTCAATTTTTATAACCTAAGAATTCTTTAATGGAGTAAAAACAATTATCTAAAAGCCATACATTTAGTTTACATTTAAAACTTTTTTCGTCTAAACATTTCAAATTATTAGGTAATGCGTTATAAATGATGATGCACATGTTATACACATTATTTTCATATATATATTTCTTGCAAGGAGGTTTATATAACATATATTTATACTGAGATCGGTGATTGCAGTGTTTGTCAAAAAATTCAGGATGTGATCTTACAAATAAGCACAGATTTTTTATGTATAAGCAATGGCAAAATATTATATTTCTTAAAAATAGGTACGCAGCTGTCTGTAATATATGCATTATCTATAGCTCGAACACATCGTTTTTGAACTCTGAAGGCCCTTATGATATCAACAGAATTACCCCATATTAATAATCCGTAAGTAAGCACTGATGAAACATATCCATGGTATGCTGTCAGAGCTGTCTCAGTTGAAGCAGTTTGTCTCAATTTTTTTAAAGCAAATGCGAAACGATCTAGTCGTTGGCAAATTATATCTATATGCTTTTTCCAATTTAGGTGGCTGTCTATATTTACTCCCAAAAATTTAAATGTATCTACTTCTTCTATTTTCACATCATTATAGTTTATTTGCAGTGGAATCGGATTACAATTATATGAATAAAATTGCATCACTTTTGATTTATTAATGTTCACCGTCAAATAATTTAGCTCCATCCATCTAATTACATCATTTAAAGCTATATTTATCGTCTGTTCAAATAGATATTTATCTTTACATTTAATTAAAATAGTTGTGTCATCTGCATATAAGACACATTTATGAGAGATAGCTTGTGGTAAGTCATTAATGTATAATAAAAACAGCAGTGGGCCAAGAATACTCCCTTGGGGTACACCAGTGTAGATTATTTGCCATGCAGATCTAAACTTTTCTTTTATTAGAATGTTTTGGCACTGGGAGGTTTTTGTTATCTCAGTACATTGTTTTCTGCCGTTTAGATAGCTTTTTATCCAATTTAAAGCATTTCCCCTAATACCGTATCTTTCCAATTTATCTAATAGCATTGTATGGTTAACGAAATCGAAAGCTTTACTCATATCTAAAAATATTGACATTATAGACATATCATTATTGATGCTTTCAGTTATAAATTTTAACATGCTAAAACAAGCAAGCTCAGTGGAGCTGCCTTTACGAAAACCAAACTGTTCTTTAGTCAATATGTTATGTTTAGTTAGAAAACTATTTAGTCTAACAAGGAAAGCCTTTTCGAAAATTTTTGACAGAATAGGAACGATGGTGATAGGTCGGTAATTAGAGGGATCTGATTTGTCCTCCTTTTTGAAAATCGGTTTCACTATTGAAATTTTTAGATCCTTTGGAAATATACCTTCCATAAAGGATATGTTGATGATGTGGGCAATAGGATAGCATATGTCAATAGCACATTTTTTAAGAACACTGGTTACTATTTCATCATACCCGCTTGTCTTACTGTTATTGAGAGACATGATAATTTTATATATTTCTGTTTCATCAACTGGAGCTAAATAAATGGTGTGTGGATTTCTATTTATATTATTATTAATTATAATGTTAGTGTTATTAGAATTTTTATTTGTCAAATGAATGAAATAATTATTAAAAGCATTACAGATGTCAATTGGATTGTTATATTTTTCATTATTTATTTTAATTTCATCAATGTCACCGGTACACATGTCAGATTTTACTGATGAAGATATCACATTCCAAGTAGCTTTTCCTTTATTTTTATGTTTGTTTATATATTTGTTATTATTAATTAACTGTGATTTTATTATACATTGTTTTAGTAACGTAGTATATTTTTTAAATTTATTTTTATTCTCTTTTTTATTTGTTGGACATTGTTTATATTTTAAAGATAATGCTCGTTTAATTTTGATGGATCGCTTTAATCCTTTTGTAAGCCATTTTAGTTTCCTAGGACGATTGGATATTTTAACTTTAATGACTGGAAAACACAGATTGTAGAACATTAGTAGGGTATCAAAGAAGTAACTAAAAGCGATTTCAGCATTGTCTGAGTCAATCACTTCAGTGAAGGTTAGTGCAGACATACATTCACAAAACTTTTTAACGTTTTCTGTACTATAATCGCGTTTATGTTCGAACCAGGAAGAGTATCCCTTACGTTTTTTTAATTTTAAACTTATACTCTGAGCCATCTCATGATCTGAGAGACCTAGGTGAAATGTTTCCGATTGTACTTGCTTGATATTGCTAGCTATTTGATCAAGACAAGCGTTTTTTCTTGTAGGAGAATTGATATGATGTTGAAACCCATGATTGTGCAATATACTTATTAGGTTTTTAGTAGCCTCACTTTCTATCAAGAAGTCTACATTCCAATCGCCACAGATCACGATTTTTTTCCGTTTGTATTTGACCGTAAGATATTGTAGTAAATTATCTAGCTTATGCATGAACAAGCCAACAAAAGACCTTTTTTTCTCTGGGATTCGATAAATGCAAACTACTATGAGATTTAAGCCAATGAGTTCAATACTGCAACACTCAAAATATAACGTAGTGTATATGTTGTTTGGAAAGTTTAGATGTTTGACATCAAGTATTTTTTTAACTAAGATACAAGTTCCTATTATCTAGTAAATTTCTTCATTTACTAGACTACCAAGCTTGTAACAGAATTTATGCTTTTACAGCCTAGCTAACTCAAAATTAAGGCTACATTTATTCTAATTGCGTCTAATAAAGTACATATTTACAATTTTATTACCGCTTCGTAGGCTCAATTAACAAACTACGATATATTAATGTCGCGTGCAAATTTTATAATTCGCCCTTTTACATAATGCCTGTCATTTTATAAAATGCCAAGAAATTCTTTATTCGTCATTTTTAAATAATGTCTCGACTTTTTACAAAACGGCGCGTATTTCGTTTCTGGCACGTTGTAGACGCAAGATAACCCAAAGGTTGGGTTTACCTTAACTAATGAACCTAAAAATGCACCAATGATCTATAGTAGTACCGCCTAAATGAGTCCTCGCCCGCGGGGTACAAGGGCAGGTGCGGGAGCGGATGCGCGTAGAGAATGAGAATGCCCTGCCGCCCGCCGCCGCCCGCACCTGTTTCGTTCCCCCTTTGTCGTCTTACCCCCGCGTCCCTGTACCCCGCGGACGATGACTCATTTAGGCGGTTTATCTATAAACCCATTTATAATCTGCTGACGCCGTTTTACAATTTGCTGACCGTTTAAAATTTACCCGCCGTTTGTAATACGGCGTGTTATATGATATTACTGCGACATAGACATGAAAGTAACTATCGGTTCGTCTGTTACCTACTTTAAAATATAAGCCGATTTTAAGGGTAAATAAACAACCTGACAAAGGATAAAATGACCGTCTTCACCATAATAATGCACCCTTACTTTTTTATCACCCCGGATACTTTCCAAAGGAACATAGATCGAAATACGGAAAAAAATGCGACCTTCCATACAAAATGTGCTGTCAGCTGATGTAGTTTGTATAGGAAGTCGAAACAGTTTTTTCGTATTTCGATCTCTATGTCTTGGGAAAAGTTGTTCAGTTTAATGGTCAGAGCCACCTCTCAAAATTTCCGGGTTGATAAAAAAAAAATAAGGAGTTATATAAAAGACGGTAAATAAATATACACTAGGGCACCACAACGGGATTCAGAAATCTTGTGATAAAAAAAAAAAGAGGATGGAAAAAGCGAGGTGTGATCGAAGCCGCTGCTGGTAACAACTAGTTTTATTAATATTTGCTTGCAAAATTCATTTTGTATTAGTTAACGTGAAACATGAACTATAATAATTTATGTCGTCAACGTAAATGTCATTTTGTAAAGTTTATAGGCTGAAACAGCAATGCCTGTGCGTTTCACAATGGAATACAATTAGGGCAAGTTTACATTGGTAGTAGGTAGTTAAACTTTTGTGCAAAGTCCGTGTGGGGAAGTACCACCCTCTTACCTTTTTTTGCCGTAAAGCAGCTGTGTTTGCACTGCTGTGTTTCGGTTTGAAGGGTAAGGGAGCCAGTGAAATTACCGGCACGTGAGACATACCATCTAAGTTCCAGGGTGGGTAACGCGCTTTTCTGTCTTATTATATTAGTGTCAAATTATTTCACTAGTAAGACAGTGGGTGTCATGGGCGTTGGTGACCCATTACATAACCAGCATGGCACCTGCTCGTTTACCCACTTGTGACATGAAAAAAAAATTGGTCGAGAGGGAAAACATGCGGGGTGCGAAATGTATGCTACAAGACGCTCTTGGAATCATTTTCTTTTGTCGATTGCGAAAGCATTTGGGGTGCGAGGATTTTTAAAACGGCGCGCAGTGTCAAGCGGTTCGGAGATATCTGGCCTCATTGCGTTAGATCGGCAGGTCTCACATTCAGGCACTACTTTAATTGGTTGATCAGAAAAATAAACTGTGTTGGAGAAATTTCAGGTAAATATTTTTTTGTGTAACTTAAACAGCCAGGCTTATGTTTCGTCGACAAACTTTTAGTCCATTGGAAATGCGCCCTTTATGTTAGTGCTATTGTTTGGTATTTAAATCATCCGATCAGCTGATTACATACATGCGACATTTCACGATGTATACGTTGAATTTAAATTGTCAATTGTGAGATAATATACTGCTTGATGTCTTTGTTTATAATCTCAGTTGGTTTATGAGGAATAAGTACATTTGGTTCTTTCAGTTTAAACTTATACATGGGGTTGAGAAAAGTACTTTGGAGCCGGAACGACCTACATTTTCTCATGAAACTATAAGGAACGTAAGTCGAAATTTAAAAAAATCCGTTTTCGACCTGCATGTTCTTTGGAAGAAGTTGTTTCGTTTCATTGACATATTAATATCCTTCAGGATGAAAAGTACTTCTCTTTGCACCCTGTATATACTCGTACTCCTGTTTTTATTTTTTTTGTGAGTTGTCTATTTATTTAAGTGTAATTTAATTATATCAAACGCGTCAGTAACTCCAACCTGACCTCTTAAAACAGGACGTGTGCGTATGTCCCAGATCACAAAATTTATCATTTCGCAGTACAGCCACTATAAATTTAACTTAGTAAATAATAACGCCAATGATCACATGCGCATGGTATTTATCGTCTTGTACACGCGCATGCGTCGATACTTGATATACATCGCGCGCGCAGATAAGTGCGAATTTGAGTTATGAGTTAATTAAGAGAGAATCTTCCAGGGGCCTCATTTATTTTCCATTGACTGGTAAACTAAAAGATATTTTACTATACTATATTTTACTATACTGTATAGTAAATTATCTTACACCAAAACCTGCCGCACCAAGGGGATTGTAGTTACGAATTATTACAGTATACAGCGAATTTGTAATACTTTTTTTATTGTCAATCTCGACTCTTTGACTTTATTGACTCTAGACCACGATCTAGTATTGAGAACAGAGATGAGGTCGACGATGGGACGAGCTTGCCTAGAAGAAGCCTATTTACTCTCGATTTGAACAGATTCGAGCACTGAAATCTCTCTATGAGGATTCCAGTGCTTGCGTCAGAATAAACGGGGCGTACACTGAATGGTTTAGCATCGAAAAAGGTGTTAGGCAGGGATGTGTAGCGTCACCTTGGCTGTTTAACCTGTTCATGGATAATTGTTTGACTGATCTGAAAGAGAGTATGTGTGGACTAAGAATGAATGAGTTACTCATCAAATGTCTTCTCTACGCTGATGACCAAGTTATACTTGCGTCATCTGCTGACGAGTTACAGGAGGTGGTAACAATTATGAATGTGGCTTTTGATAGGAAAGGAATGAAAGTAAATGTAAGCAAGACGAAAGTAATGGTACTTGAAAGAGAAGAGTGTATGACAGAGTGTACTATATTAATAGGTGGTGAACAAGTCGAACAAGTGAAGGAGTTTGTGTATCTGGGTTCTAAGTTTACGAGAGATGGAAAGTGCGAAAGTGATATCGAAAGAAGAGTGAATGCTGGAAACATGGTGAATGGTGCTCTGCATGCTTTTATGAAAAGTCAGAAGGTGTCTCACAAGGCTCGTTTGGCTGTTCGTAGAGGCGTTTTGGTACCAACACTGATGTACGGCAGTGAAAGCTGGGTATGGCAGAAGAAGCATGAAAGTAGAATTAATGCAGTAGAAATGAGAGCGTTGAGGAGTATGATTGGTGTGAAATTGAGTGACAGGATTAGAAATAGTGTGATAAGAGAACGTTGTGGCGTAAAAGAAGACGTAGTGACTAAAATTGAGAAAGGGATGCTAAGATGGTTTGGTCATGTGGAGAGGATGAATGAAGGAAGATTGACGAAAGAGATCCACAAGGCGAGAGTGAATGGAAACGTTGGAAGGGGAGGGCCTCGGCGAACGTACCAGGACCAAATTCAAGACGTTCTGAATAAAGGCCAGGTTAAAAGTACCCTAAACCGACGAGCATGTATGAAAGGATTGATGAAGGTTCAGGAAGCAAGGGAAGTATGTCAAGATCGTAGCAGGTGGAGAACTGTGGTCTCTGCCTACCCCAACGGGAACAAGGCGTGATGTTATGTATGTATATATAGGTAGGATGACTTTTAATTAGTTCTTGATAGCAAAAGATACGCATGTATTCATGATACTGAACAACTTTTCCCAAGGAACATAGGTCGAAATACGAAAAACCAAATTTGACCTCCCATACAAAATGAGCTATCAGCTGATGCAGTTTCTATGGGAGGTATTGATTTTCGTATTTCGACCTATGTTCCTTGGGGAAAGTTGTTCAGTATCATGAGTACATTCATACCGTCACCCTATATGAACTGGGGAACGCAGACGCAGGCAGACTTTGAGAGACAATTTACACAAAGTAATCTGATCCCAAAAGCATATATTATTGGTACAGTCAGCATCAAAAGTAGCTGTTTCAAGTGTCCAAATACATCCACATATTCAAAGTAACATAATTATCTATAGTTTATACAACTCTCATATTTAAATTATTGTGGGCTTCCTGTAAAACAAAAACATTTATTGTATAGACATTATTATGGATCATAGGTTCTAAGTAGAATTATGGCCTACCCTAAAGTGATGCTCCTTATTTTGATATGATGTGTCTTCACGCGTCATAATACTACCGCGACCGCTGTACCGCGCCTTAGGTATGCGAGCGGCGAGACGGGGGGGGGGGCATTGCTCGTCTTCGCTCACGGCGTCTTTCCTTCCCACTCCCCCACATCTCCGCGCACACCTAAGGCGCGGTACTGCGGTAGCGGTCAGACCGTACTAATTGGCCTGGGTCACTGGTTTGGGTTCATCAATTTTTTTTTTTTTAATTGAAAATGGGCTTACTCTTGACCTCGATCTAGTCTTGAAGACAGAGATGAGGTCGACGACGGAACGAGCCCACCCAGAAGAAGCCTATTCACTCGCGACTTGAATAGATTCGGGTTATATGAACTCGGGAACACAGACGCAGGCAGAGAATTCCACTCTTTAGCCGTGCGCATTATAAAAGATGTTTCAAAGCGCTTTGTGCGAATGTGCGGAATATCAACCAAGTATGGGTGGTATCCTGCAGTGCGTCTGGACTCCCGATGGTAGAAGGGAGATGGTGGAATAAGCTCGTGGAGCTCTAGGGTCAGTGGGCTAGGCTCGGTGGGCCAGACTGTGAAACTTGGTTTTCACCAGCATCTCATCACCAACGAGCTTCTTGGCTCTGCGATCTGTCAAGTCAAGTGCGGCTAGCTGGTATTTGGCTGAGCCATCCCAAAGGTGACAGCAATTCTCCATGCACGATCGGACTTGGGCTTGGAAAGCCATGAAACTTTATTTATCAAAATACATCTAAATTAAATCATTCGCCCGGCCTAAATCGTGCTGTTAGTGTTTAGCTTGACGTGCTCTCGACTGTATCTGTATTTTATTGGTCACAACTCCAAAATAACTTTACTGCTGTATTGATGAAGCTAAATATTTTTATGGTAGCACGATTTTATTTCTTTTATGATTCGGAAAATAATTGACACTGGTAGCAACAAACTTTTACTCTAATGGTCTTTTAACAATTCAGTTATTAACTGGAATTATAAATTGGATGGCTTAATTTGAGAACGCATACATTTAGTAGTAGATAGTGATATTTCGAAAGTAATAAATTTTATAAGTGAAGTCTTTAAAAATGGTGTTATCATCTGATTTACACTTATTAATAACTTAAGCACAAATTTTACTTTGGTGTCCTTCTATGTGCACCTATTGATTAAAATAAAACGTAACTTTTTACTTTCGAGCGGAGCGAGAAAGGTATTGTATTCGTGAAAAAAAAAGTTTTTCTAATTTTCTCAAAAATGTGTTATACGAGGGCCAAACCGAAAAGATCGGGAATAGAATACTCAGGAATAAATTAGATTAAAACCTTTTTGGTTTATGACATGTAGTATTATTTCAAACACAATTCCATTTTTGAATTTTAAAAAAAGTAAAAAAGAAAAGAGTAGTAGCCATTTGAATTTGACAAGTCAGTGGGGAAGATGGAGCTTACGCGGGAACATTTCCGTGCCATAATTTTTCACAACTTTCGTCGAGGTTTATCTCAAGAACAATGTCTCGCCGATCTTGTTTCTGTTTATGAACTTGAAGCACCCAGTAAAACGACTATATATCGTTGGTATTCTGAGTTTCGTCGTGGACGTTCCTCTCTCACGACAGTTCCTTCTACTGGTCGACCAAAAACAGCGGTAACACAAGATAACATCGATGCTGTGCGCCAATTAATAAAAGAAGATAGACATGTGACACACGAGCAGATTCGGGCTTCTCTCAGCATTGGTATGACAGCGATTCAAACTATTTTACATGATGAACTGGGTGCCCCATCGTTTGACCGAGGAACAAAAGTCGGCTCGTGTTAATTGGTGTCGGTCTACTCTGCAACGGTTCAATAGAGGGAGCTCAAATGCAGTTTACAATATCGTCTCTGGTGATGAATCGTGGATTTATTCATATGAGCCCGAAAGAAAACATCAATCGGCTGTTTGGGCCTTCGAAGGCGAGGTCAAGCCAACAAAAGTTGTCCGCTGTCGTAGCGTGTCGAAAAAAATGGTCGCTTCGTTTGTATCGGAAACTGGTCATGTGGCTACGATTCCTTTACAAGAACGCAGAACGGTTACTGCTGATTGGTACACAATAGTTTGTTTGCCGGAAGTCATAAGAGAACTTCGTAAAATTAATCCGAATCGTCGCATCATTCTTCACCAGGATAATGCGAGCTCACATACCGCTCGCAAAACGATCGCGTTTTTAAATCAGGAAAACGTGGAGTTAATGGACCATCCACCGTATAGCCCTGACTTGAGCCCCAATGATTATTTTACATTCCCAAGAATTAAAGATATGCTACGTGGTCAACGATTTCAAGGCCCAGAAGAGGCAGTCGAAGCTTACAAATCGGCCGTTTCGACTATATCCACTTCAGACTGGAATTACTGTTATAATAATTGGTTTGATAGAATGCAAAAGTGCATCGATTGTCACGGAGAATACTTCGAAAAACAATAAAAGTAAATATTGTTGTATTATTTTTGTACTTTTTTCTATTCCCGATCATTTCGGTGTGGCCCTCGTATATCACTTATACATCATAAAAAACAAGTCTCCCAAAAATATCCGTCCGTCGGTCGGTCGGTCCGTCGGTCGGTCGGTCTGTCCGTCACGCTTTGGCCTAGCGGCTAAACGAATGGTCCGATTGACACCATATTTTGAATTTAGGAGTTTTATGCAAATTCATCGTAGGGTTCCAAGTGGTTTCTTGCTGGCTCTCATTTTGAGGGTAGCTGTCATACAAAAAAAATGAAAAATTGAAATTTTCTCAAAAACGGCTCATAGTATCTTGATGAAACTTTGCATGACTAAGCATCTCCATGTAAGATATCTTGCGCCAGTATCAATTGATCTGTGTATTTTTATACAAGGGGTGTTCCTGTACCACCAAATCGTAAATATGTGATTTACCCAAAATTGGTTCCACTGAGTTTATTAAAATTTTCTATAATATTGATCCTGGATTGGTTGTCTACCTGACTGGATATTCTTAATGAATTTTTTTGAATAAAATTTCGTACACAGGCTGTACCAAAAAATGAAAGGGTTTGCTCAGTAGACTAAACTGAACAATTATCCATAAGGAACATGTGTTGGGAAATTAACAAAATCTCCATGCAAATATCCTACGGTAGTATCCATCGATCTTTAAAAATTTATATAAAGGGTGTTCCAGTACTACCAAAAGTTAAACATGTGATTTGCTCGAAATCGTTTGAGGTTTGTTTGTTTTAATGTTTGACAATTTGAATTCTGAATTGATCTGTATATTTCATTCGAACATTTTTTGGAAAAACGTAAATATAAGTTTGTATTTCCATACTACGTGTATGGCATTACAAATTTAAGTTTGCGGTTGATAGTTTTTCCTTGAGTATTGCGAGAAAGTAAGTGCAGTGCTGCTGTACCATTTATTTTATTAGGTTGTGGTCAGAACCTGGATGGGTGACCGCTATTGATCGTCAACTATTCCAGCAATTACAAAGTGGTAAAATAAAACATTGAAAAAAAAACATTTTTTAGGATACCTCCGCCACAACTTAATGTGGGTATGATTTTTTTCCTATCTATCCCATCGTGTGCGGTGTCATTAGATAGTCTTTGAGCAAGGAGTCCGAATTCTTTGGGTCTTTTAAAAATAATGTGAGGTTACCCATATAATTTTTCGATTTAGCGATCCGTTTGCGAAACATTTAGCTTGAAAGCGCAATTTTTGTTGGAGTCGAGTATCCCCTCCCTCCTGCCAGCTAAATGTAAATGTGAAAAAATTCACAGTAGTAGTATAATGAAATTACAAGGAAAACTATCACAACTAAGAAGGCTTCACAGGTTAATGAACTACAGCCGAAAACTGGAAATATTAAAAATAGCAATAGCGATTAGACGCTAGGACCTCTCTGAGCATTAGGAGGTGAAATTTATGTTATTAACTTTATTAAATACATAATCAAAACCTGTTATGAGATAAAATATTCCCAACAAACTACGGAACCCTATACTGCGCGTGGCCCGACACGCATTTGGCCGGTTTTTAGGGTTCCGTACCTCAAAATAAAAAACGGAACCCTTATAGGATCACTTTGTTGTCCGTCTGTCTGTCTGTCAAGACCCTTTTTCTCACGAACGAGAAGAGATATCAGGTTGAAATTGATAACGAATATTAAGGTCCATAAACCACACAAGATCTAAAAATTTAAATTTTTTACTACGACGCAATCAAAAGATATGGCTTTTTATGTCCTCATCTCCATACATTTGTGAACCAAACCAAAACCTACGGGGTACTTCCCGTTGACCTAAAATTATGAAATTTGGCGAGAAGCTAGGTCTCACAGTACAAATAAAGGGAAAAGTCTAAAATCATTAAATATTACGATTTTTCTCACAACTAATAGTAACCAATTAAGTTGAGCTCCCGTTTCAAGAACTTTTCTATAAAAGAGAGGGGTCAAGTTAGATGGTCGCGGAGTTTTTAAAATCAGAGAGCAAAAGCTTTTAGTATATCATATGGTAGATAGGTACGGTATCCTTAGGGCGTGAGTCCGACTCGCACTTGGCCGGTTTTTTTGTAACTATGCTACGAAACGCAGAGAACAGATGTTTGAAATCGAAAAACAGAATAAGGCTATTTATTTATAGTTTTTATTATTATTATTATATCGTGTGGGTGCAAGTTCGATAACCGATCTCACTCACTCTGGTGTTAGATAGAAACGTGCCTTCCGAAGCACGGAATCATCTAAATTTTCGGACAATCAGATGATTCAACCTGCAATGTCCTAACCAAACTGGGGAGGTTGCACAAAGGGGTTTTTGTTTGACAGTGTCCCCACCGGGAATCGAACCCAGAACCTCCGGATGGAGAGCCGAGCCCTCTAACCACTATACCATGGAGGATGTTATTTTCCTATCATATTTTCAGATTGCACTGACAATAATAAATCGGTTAACTGTAAACCACGCACCACCATTTATAATAGGTCTTTACCTATGAAATTGCCGAAATTTTCTTACAGATTAATGAGATCATAATTCCTATAATTATAATGCAATTTTTTTCATTTGTCTTATATTTGAAAGTTGACTTCAAGGTTATCAATTAACGCACAAAATAAAGTTTTCATTTTTAGTTTGATATATAAAATTAAAGGTTCGAAAATTGTTCGTCTTAAATGTCGTCCGATTTCATCATTAGATTTGTTATATTTTTTTACAGGTAATATTTTTCGAAAATTAAATTTAAGATTCTGTTAGCTTAATGTGTTCCCAATAATGGCTAAAAAAAATTTTAAAAATTGGATTTATAATTCCTAAGAAAAATGCAAAAATGTTAGTACTGGAAATTGAGTTTACCTAAAATTCGTCATACAAAACGGCAATTTCATAGGTAAAGACCTAATAGTTCGCGAAACTGGAGTGAGAGTCCATCGTGCTCTTCATAAATCTGTTCTCTGACGGAAGGCGTAGTGGTTATTAAGACGTCAGCGAGAGTTATAGTTTGGTGCGAAGGTAGTAAGTAATAGAGTGTGAGGGCACTGCTAGTAATCGTACTTCATCGAGTACACGAAATATGCAACGTAGCGAGAGTAGTGACCTATTAGATCCACAGAAGTTTTGTCCAACAATGCGCAACCTGGCAAGTACGGTTGAAGATATAGGTTTCACGGTAATTTACGTCATAGAGTACACAAATTTAAATTGTTTGTCATCGTAAAAGAAGTTTCTTAAATAAAAAAAAAGGACGAGTAAACGGGTTGCACTCCGGGAGTGCCGGCAGAAGTGAAAACTTAATCATCAACGTTGCGCATTTTTGAATATTTTGGAATGGTTAGGGAATAATTTCGCACGAATTGTTTTATTTATCAGTATATAAGTATACTGATGAATATATTGACAATTTATATTACAGATAGACAATGTTCGTGAGATCTGACGTGCCGCTAAAGAAGTTTTCACTTCAAAACTTAAACATCTGACGCGACATCTGACGCGAGTTCAACATTTTTTACCCTTCTAAAAAAGTGCCAAGCGCCGCTTGTGAAGTTTTCACTTCAAAAGCAGGTGTCCTTTACATCCTCCTCACAGTTTCGCTATTCGGACCACATTTCGGTCACCAATTGTGAAGCAGACAAACGTTTTGTGGCTCTACTCTCGCTACAAAGTTGCTTATTTCGTATACTCGATGACGTACGATATTTTGCAGTGCCCTCCTAGTCTACCAGTGCGATGGTAGTAATACCGGGCTGGTTATGTTGACTCGGTGATTATCTATACGCAGTGGGAGAAGGGCACTGGTAATAAATACACCTTTAGATACGGCTAATAAGTAATTAAAATATTAGGACTTACGAGAGCGAATTATGTAAGGAACTGTAATGAAATGTAGGAATCATCATCCTGATAATCCAAGACAGGTCCACTGATAGACCGAATAGTCCAAATTCAGGGCGTTCTAAATAAGGGCCAGGTTAAAAGTACGTACCTTAGCCGACGAGCGTGTACAAAAGTACAAAATCGCGATCTTCGATCAATCGATTTTCAGAAATAAGGCTCGCTTTTCAAACAAGAAGTGGTAGAAATTTGTTCAATGCGTCAGAGAAATTCACAGAGCTTCAGCCCCACAAATCCGTGATCCAAAAGGCATAATAAATAAATCGTCTTTAACACTACGATTGAGGTAGTAAATTGAAGGATTCCAAACATTTTTGCAGCCACAAGACTACATAACTCACAAGGCGACAAGACTCGTAGGTACTTGGGAATGTGTGGTAAAGGTTAACGTGCGAGATTCCAAAAGCACTCAAGTGTCGAAGGAAGCAGCATTCTGCCTAGTTTCGTCTTCAAGAATGTAATTATAATAATAAGCTCTAACAACTTCATCACAAAAATGCATTGTCAACCGATAAACAAAATTAACTTTTGAATACCTCCTTTGTCTTTCAATACTTCTATCGTTTCAAGATAACGTCGAGATAAGCTCTCGTGTGTCATAATTAGTCTGTCATTACCATCCAAAATTGTTATCTCCCGACCCATCTCCGCTGTCGTAAATGAAAGAAACGCCTCGTATCTTATCTCATAACCAACAATAACAATCGAAGACTTTCGCCGTCGTACAAACAATTAACTTCGTGGTGCGTGACAATAAGGCGTGTTCGTTTCCGAGTGTTAACATGCGCATATATCACAGTTCGACTGATACACCTGCGAGGCCACGCCCCTTTCTACCCCCCTCGCTTCGCCCCTTCCCTGCCCCTCGTCTTCCGCGCACTGCCATCATCAGGCCATTCCACGTTGAGACGTCATCGGAGGCGGTCGTCATCGCCCCTTATCTACTTTCGGTGTACTGAACTGAGTGCAGTGTGAAATAACTTTACGTGATCCTATAAAGACGCTCTTTTACGTGTTTCCCGAAGTTGCTGGTGATTTTAAGAAGACACTGTAAGTCCGCTCATACTTTCAAGTTACGTGAAACACAATTTGTTTACTTGATACGAGATGCAGACTGCTCTTATCAGTTGTTATTCATACGTAATCGGTAATTAATGAATGATTACTATCGATTGCTCCATCTTAGGAGATGGTTTCTGTGTCATTGAATTGTTTTATGGCCTTTTTACTTTTATTAGTGTAGTTTCTATAGCTACACGATAACTAACTTAGTATCTTAAGTAAATAATGTGTTCCTTAGTTTTTTTATTCGAGTTTGTGTTCCACTCAGTACTCAAGATTGAAATCGAACTTGTTGCTCAAGTGTGGGAGGAGTCTGTAGCTTAAAACCTTTATACGCAAGCGTGAACGAAATGCCCGCCTTTCGTTTCTGAACAAATTTCTTACGAAATACTCTGAAGTTAACCTACTCTCTTATCTTAAACACATGAATTACCTACACTACAATTACAATGTACATAATATACGTAGATTATATTCTTCGTTAGTTAGCAACGATGACAACTTCATATTTTTAAGATTGTTATCACAATTTTGCCGTTCAACATCTAATATAACCATTTCTATATTATTAACCGTGCACGCGACTAGCAATTTTCCATAATGGTCCTACTTTCTGTGTCAGGCGGGAGAGAGAAATGACCAAAACAAAACACGCATGAACTCACATAATTACCGAGTAGTGCTATCGCGGCGATGTCCCAAAAGATATCTCCCATGGAAACTGTGACAATAGACCTCTAGCAACAACGTCAGAATACAACAATGTACATTATATTACAGACAATGAACATGCCTAATCCTACTTTGAATTTCAAATAAACAGAAAATGACTTACGAGGAATTAACATATACACTAATATACAGGCAGGAGCTGGCTGGTAAAAATATTTTATGTTAATCTGAAAAACAACCGTGTTACGCGTAAATAAATCATTTTGCTGTTAATGCTAATCTTCTAAGCTTGTTTATAGATTTGCATCGATTTATTTAATTAATCAAAAGTGATTTATGCGGCGACAAAATTTTTGCATGTCTTAACCATATTAACTCATTTCCCCAAATGTAAGTAAGGCTAGTTTTACACATAGTCGTTAAAAGCGATCAGTAGAAATACATTTTAGATTTAATGTTTAATATGTTGACTACCAGAGATATCGGACCTCCTTGCTTCGCTCGGAATAGATACCGTGCTATTTTATTTTACTATGGGATGACATCTGCCAGTTTGTCACATCTCCTATGCTATGCAATATCACATCATCATCGATGATTATGAAATATTCAAAATAACCCTACACAATTAATAAAACGACGCCTTCATTGCATTTACAAACATAATAGGATTATGTAATTTGTTGTAACTTTAATTCACACATCCCTTACTTGTGGCGAATTGTCCCTAATCCTACTTCCATAACCCTTATTTTTCTGAGCAGTAATTAATGTACGTCCACTGACTCGTTTTTACTTCTTCATCATCATCATAACATCCCATGAAATGTCCACTACAGGACAGTTTAAATTCTTACCCAATGTAAATTCAGTTTATTATAAGTTAAATGTTTATTGCAACTACACTTAAAAATACAAATAACTTGTATTTTAGAAAGAAGAGACCACCATGTATTCTGCTTCTCCTTTTGTACCAGGTTTCTTTTTTAGCAGGTTGGGTTATTATACCTATGCCTTTTTACTAATCTTATTGTCGTACTCAGAGACTTCACTTAAAGTTAATCTTTTGCTAAGACTTGTGCTATCTTGTTCATTGACAACGAAAGTAACAACATGTTTAGTGAAAGATTTACTCAGTTAATGTATTGTATCATTCTCGAGAAAATTGACGCGGTCATATTGCGTAAATTTTCTTTAATATTTTAGAATGTCTTCGAGAAATAACATCATAGGTAGTTACAAAATCCCGTGAAATGAAACGTCCACTCTAGGACTCAAGCAAAACTGGTTATTAGGAAGGGATTTAACAAAGTTACCACGCCTGTAAGCGTTGCGGCTGGCGACCGCTGTTGTTGGTGACCGCAGTGTGTGAGATGGTACGAAAGATGCTGCTGTCAATCCTCAGGTTCTTAACATCTTAGTCTCCTCTTACGACACCCACGGGTAGAGATGGGTTGGTTCTATTCGTTGCCGGCGCCACGCCACACGTACCATACAGAAATAACTATAAAAAGATATATAATCTAAAAAAATGCTATTAATATCAGCTATGATATCTACCAAAATCTGACTCATCCAATTCAATTGCGTTGTGACCAATTCAAGTGGAGCTATACGTTCTTCAAACATAGCCGTATTAGGGTGCCAGCGTGGGTGGCTCCCCGGGGACCACAGTTTATGATCCCGACGTCTGCTAATGGGCAATAATGTGCACTCGGGACCAGGGTTAACTTGGTGCGAAGAGCTGCCAAGTGCTGGGTGTCAGAACGTGACCTTCGCTGTGGTTTATTGAATACGGTTTTATTGGATTTCAATATTGGATGGCCTTTTTTCTAAAGGTGATGATGTCTCATCAATTGGACCCAGTTTTATTTAGTTTTACTTCTTCTTTTGTCTTGTTTACTTTTTATAGCAGGTATAGGCATCTCTATATATTTTGCTCTTACAGAATTCATCACAACAATTTGTCGAATGAGTATGAGAACACGTATCATAAATCTGCTTATCCTCAACCCTTCTAATAGCCAGGACGTGAGTGTATATTCAGATGCAAACCGTTAATCTCAGATGCCCATAAACCCTAACTAATGTATTGCTGATTCCATAGCATTGAGCCCTTTATGGCAGCCGACTAGCCTAAAGCGTCGCCGTAATATCCCACTTTAATAGAGTTATTTCGAATGTGTGCTCGATATACAGCTATATTGTCTGACTTGGGATAAGCATTGCAAATCAGAATCTCGATTTCTTGCAATCAATTGCAAAGCCAACTGTTGCCAATAAAATTCTTCTCTTGAAATTCGTAAAGATTTACATTTATTGTCTTAATGAAATAGTGAACATAATTTTAGTATGATACTCAGACCATGGAACTGAACAATTCACCCCAAGGAACATAGGTTGAAATACGAAAATTAATTTTTGACTTCCCATAGACACTTTATGAGCTGATAGCGCATTGTGTATCGAAGATCAAAAATCGCTTTTCGTATGTCGACTTATGTTTCTTAGGAAAGTCCAATTAACATGCACTATTTCAGTATTTCTGTAGGACCTTATATTTGTGTCTAATTGCAATACTTTATCAATGTCGAAACTGGTTGGTTGCAATCAAGAACAAATATAAGTATCTTTCTGAGATATAAATACTAGACGAAGGAGGCATCATCGTCTTCAATCCAGTGACAAGCCTGACTATTAAAATTTGTCTATGCTACTTCTAAACTGATAATCCAGCAATATAATAGCGTCACAGTAAAGAGATGATCTATAGCGTTGTAATATTAATGTAGTTTAACTAACCGAAGTCAGAAATTATAAATTTTGAACAGTAGCAATCGAAACAATGATTTCTGTAATGGTCTAATCATGCGATGGGGATCGACGGGAAGTCTTCAATTATAATTGTTCCTTCTGTCTTCATTCGCGCTCGTGCCTGAATATGTCTTGTGTCTTGTATGACTAACATCCGGTACAAGACATCTGTCCATATTCACCAGTAGGTACCAGTTATCGTCCAGTTGATGTCATCCTCAATTACAGTATACAGTTGTTGCACTTATCATAATTTTTGTCTTCAATAAATGCTCAGACTTTCACTTTATTGCTATTTAATTAAATGAAAATCAAATGATAGAAGCGCTTTAGACTTTCTTATAGTTCGTATTCAGTAACAAGATTAGCATTATAAACCGATTGGAATCTGAAAGCTTCAATACCATTTATATCAATAGCTCCATTCATTCGTCTCTTTACCATCCACATCATATCAGATTTGAATGATGTAAATGCTTTACGAAATGACCAGTTTAGTTTCGATCTATCTACAGTTAGGTTCGAATCGAATTTGATTTATCACCGAACAGTTTACGTATGACGTATTGTGTCGGCTCTTTATAAGTCGGTGCTTGTCTGACAGGAGATGGATGCCTGGACGCGGGCTGTTCCTTATTGCTGTCGTTTGTTCTTGAATTTATTGGACACGAACTAACGGTTGCGCCCGCTTCGGCCCTTCGGTGGTCGCCTTCTGAACGCGCGTGATGTATAGCGCAGGGAAATGTTGCGCGGGAACCTGTTGACTTTCTTAAACTTCATAATTTATTACCCAAATATACGAAACCTCTCAATGTTATTCTGTCGTTAGTAATAGAATTCACTTCACGCTTTTCTTGTGTAATGTTTAGTGTATTTATTCAAGTTGCCGAGTAAACTTTAGTTTTGACTTTAACTAATGAAATGGACATCGAGTTTTAAATAAAAGAATGAGTGTGAGTGGCGTTCATTAGTAGATATTGTGAAATGCTTTTAACGCGTGCCGAAAATCCGAGTCTATCAAGTCAATGACTAATCATTGGGCAACGGTGTTCCATTATTCTTTGTGCGTCTCTGTGAGAACGTCCGCGATGAAACTTATATTTATTATACTCGTACCATAGATACACGTTCACTCGTCTATTTCACACGAGTGTCCGTCATGTATTGACAAGATAAAGAAACTTTTGTTGTTTGTTAAATGAACCATTTAATTCTGTTTAACTTTTGTATTGGTTTACTCTTCGGTATTTTTGATTAGGTTACGTAATTTTCTATAACCAAAGCCCAACAGTTCCAATGAACAACAGAGTGGTATCTTTTCAGTACGATCCCGTTTTCATGCCGCTTTCCTTGATCTTGTAAAAAACTAATCCTGTCTGTAATTTTTTCGTTCTAATTCTATCAAATAAATTTGGTTTGTTAACAATATTTGTTAATATTATTTTTCGTCAAGATCAACACCAAACCTGTGTGTGTTCTTCCCACATCCCCTGGACAGATCAGTGAATGTGTTCTAACTAACAGTGGCGTTATTTATGACGCCCAATACCATCGCTACGGACTTGTCAATCACAACCGTACACCTGACAGCTCAAAGCTGTGCTCAGACAGTTTCAACCTTCGACTCCAGGAATAAAGGAGTTCAATCCTGGTACATTCGAGCAGGTACAGGGTTACACCAAGAACTTTGTTATGTCAAAGATTTACTCACTGACTCAAATTGAAACATTTATTTTACTTAAAGGTGTTAAAAACATTTAGCAGATTTATAATTAAGGTTTCCTTTAAAATTTAAATGCTCGGTAGCTTTTTAAACCTTTGGTAAATATGTCTGATTTCTAAGAAGAGTGAAGAGATAATTTTTATTTTTTATTTAAGAACGTCAACTTCTAAAGATGTGGCAACTTTTTTGTTTTCAAACTCCGGCAACCCTGCAGGCCCGTGTGTCTCGATCGGTCACGGCTATCCATCATTCATGAGCGCATGCGTAACGAGCCTTTATTCGAGGATGCGCTCGCGCCGCGACCGTTTTTACACCCTCCCGCGACGTCATTCTCGTTCTTATTGATGGATCACGAATTTGTATTAGCTTATCGCTTTGATTTACATCTTGATATTATCTGTCTATTCTTTGACCTGAGTTTTGTATACCTTACTTTTCTTATGCTTATGTCTTTGTAGTTTTCAAGTCTCTTTCAAGTTTCACTATCAGATGTAGGGCATTGCAGAAGTTGGCATAATTGAATATCTAACGAGCCCTGCCTGAGAAGCTCTAACGATGAGATGGTATCTGTGGTGACGTTTCAATACTGGGATCAATCGTGGTGGCTGGGCTATCAATCCGACTGATCCGTGGATACACGCTATCGGTCGATCGCACGAATCGACGCGCACGTGCTTTGCTGCCGTCGCGTCGGCCAACTTCGAACGCACGGTTCCGGTAACTTTTTTTTATCCCGTCACTTGAATGAATCGTAGCTTTTTTGTGTTGCAATTGTCATTTATCTTTCTGTTGCCTATAATTATAATCTTCGATTTCGTGATGATAAATCGACACTTTATACTTAAATACTTAGTTTCTTTAACTTTTCTTCGTCTATACTTAACTATGTGTTTACATGTGAATGTCCTACTACAGATGCCGGTACATTTGCGGAATGTGCAGAGCGCCCAATGGCTTCGGTTCGTGAGTGGCGGCTTTGAGATATTATCGCACTTTCTTTCGCAAGGCGACCCGCGAATCTTGCAGCCTTCAGAATGTGTTCCGCGTTTCTCTCGCTCTTTTCAAAAGATAGGTTTACAATGCATTCCTTTAGCTTCCTCATTGCACTTTCGTTCCAAGAGATCTAGGGAGACTTTAATAAAGATTATATCGCAGATTATTTGCCTAGCATTCGTGAGTTCCTCTCTTTTACTTATTTAGTCATCTGTTGTTTTATTCGTAATGTAAAAAACTTGTAGTCTTTTACATTGCTTTAAAAAAATTAAACGAGTAAATAGTTACGTACTGCATTATCTTCTCACTATCTGGTTTCCTTAAAAGTACCGACCAGCTTTCAAACGCTTTTGATAAAGTTACATTCATTTACAGTTATCAAGTACTGTCGTCTCCCTTGTCCTCGATTCCGTATCAAATTAAGTTTGAAATGACATCACGAGCCGATGTTTCACAATTGAATGTGTTCGTTAATAAACTTTTTTATCATCGCGCGGCGGATCGCTCTCATGTGTCGAAGACTCGAAAGTTCCCTGGACAATAGTCGTTGTTTCCGATTTTGGTTCATTATACATACTTTTAAAGTCTTGCATGTTATAGTATTATAATAGCTAGTTATGTGTCTCTATAGACATTGTAAAGATACGTCATTATTAGTACGGAGTTTTATGTCGATAGTAAAAAATATAAACATAATCATACCGACGTGCTGCGGTCAGAGAAAGTAATTACGAGAGATTCTGTATAACAGTACGGACTTGCACATATTAGAGCGATTCTATTTTTTTCCCGTTCTTGACCCGATTTACGGTAGATATTTTCTTTGGTTGTAAAACATGATTGACTTTGGTTGTAAGTCGTTGTTGGTTTACTTTGTGTTCTCTTCAGATAAGCAAACCATGTTTTATATAGTCCTTAATTATATCTTGAAATTACTTTGAGAAGTATGCAGAATATTTGCTTTCAATGTATATCCCTCTTGAATTAAAAGCAATCCCAATCTCTGCTGTCATAAAGAGACTAGACGTGATATATTTTAAAAAAAGCTTGGTTGAGGAAAGAACTGATATAGATGCTTGGTGGTGAAAAGATGAATTAGTTTACTAAAAATATGTTATTTGCCCTTTGCTTACCTGCAAAATAAGTCATTAAGGTGTATTTACTGACAAACACTTCTGATATCCACTGATAATAATAGAAGCCAGTTCAGAAAGGAAGCCAGTTCAGAAAATTGTCTTGTTGTCCTCTTAATATTAAATAAGGTTGATAGCATGATGGATAAATGATTCGAAACTGGAATTGGAAGTGACACTGTGATGTGCCGGTGACGTAACGTTTACGGCGACCGTCGGGCGTAATCTCGGCGGTTTATGTCTGCGCGCGCGCTGACGGATGATTAATGACACGACAGCCGCGATTGGTAGATGCGTACTGTATATCGCATACTTCTTCTGCGTGTCAATATCGTACTAATACAAACGGATTAAATTATCATAACATCCCATAAAACTTCCACAGCAGGACAGGGAGCTCCCTCCAGAACTCGAGCAAAAACGCGTGATACATTGGAGGAGATTTACTGTAGTCACATAGTCACCACGCTTGTAAGCGTAGCGGCTGGTGACCGCTGTTGTTGGTAACTGTAGTATGTAAGATGGTACAATATACAAAAAGAAGATCCTGCCTATCCTTAAATTATATTTTTCTAAAATTCGGCTACATCTATTGCATCAGGACGTTCTGAATAAAGGCCAGGTTAAAAGTACCCTAAACCGACGAGCATGTATGAAAGGATTGATGAAAGTACAGGAAGCAAGGGAAGTATGTCAAGATCGTAGCAGGTGGAGGACTCTGGTCTCTGCCGGAAAAGAGGCGTGATGTTATGTATGTATCTATTGCATTATCCTTCGCTTCAAAGATTATCTCATCAGTTTATTAGGGGATGTATATAAAATTATAATTAAACGTGAGGGACATTTCGCATAAGGTCATCTGATCTCTAAGTAAGCAAAGCCTTTATTATGGGTAGATATCAGTGACAGATTTATAAATAACACCCAGACAGACACACACAGAAGAAATACTTATATTCATCACGTAAGTAGTTGCCCTAAGCATTGAACCCGTGCTAAACTAACGCCTATGAAATTGGCCAGTACCTTATTCATCCTTCTTATAAAATAGGTAATATTTTTTTAACCCGAAGTTAATTCTATTGTTATAGGGTGGGTTGCACCATCTAACTTAGGTACCCATAACATAATAGAATGTAGGTACGCGTCTTGCTCTCTATGGGGTGGATGGAGCAAGAGGCGTCTATTCGGTTATGGTTAAGTTAAATAGTGCAACCCATCCTTAATGACTGATAATTTTGTAATTCCGCTCACTAAAGAAGCTCATTTTCAGTTAATCACAGTTCTATACCTCAATTACCAACAAATGCTTACTATTTACGTTAAAAACCACAGATAAAAGCTCTGAAGTCCCTTCTTCTCTTTAAAAATCCAACACCCGATTACCACTGGATTGCGTACCAACAATTTTCTGGTATTTCTCCCATACTTATGTAAGTGTTACTTTCTAAAATGTAAATCGTACTTGCCGCTAATTAGCATGGAATTTGTTGCGATGTGCAAAGTGCTCAAGTCGAGGATATTTTAAGAAACGTACTTGGAACTTATTAAGTGGAATTTTTAAAACGTAAATTGCATACATAGTTAATCAATTGAATAAATTCTTATTTACAGACGTACTTAGATATTGTAGCCTTGGACTTAAGTTCTAAGTGTTGACTAGTTATTGTTTTAAATCTGTTAGTTACACTAGTTACTTATACTTTGTAAATATTTTTTTTTTAAATAATTTGATTGACCTAACCAACCTACTAACATTGGCGATTACTCCACCGACAAGAGCACAGCTCTTAAGTTTAAAGAAGAAGAACCAACCTACTAACTTTTTGTTAACGCAGTTGGCCATGGCCATACCTTCGGTTGTGATCCCCGCCCAGGGAAGTGTTTCTTCTGTGTCTAGTTTATATTTCTAAATGCACTTCTATCAGTGTCTGATACCCATAGTACTTACAGGCTTGGGTTTGGGATCGGATGACCTTAAGGCGGTTTCTGAGGCGTTATTTTCATACAAAACGTTTGACCAATACATGCTTAGATAAGTAACATGACCCCCGAATTGCCTTACATAAAATCTGTTGCTTCCCATATTGCTTTTGCTAATCTTGTCTTTTGACTCTGAAAATTACGCTTAAGAACTCACTTTAGATAAGGTCCTTGAACAACAGTTTTGCTCTCCTTCTTCTTCGTGTCGATATTAAAGTAAAAAAATTGTTTGAATTACATTGTCTCAGAACTTGGCTACAGCTATTGCTTTTTCTGACGCCTCATATAGTTCTTCTTAAGTACATGGTAGCTCATAAATAGTATTGTCATTATCATCATAACATCCCATAAAACGTCCACTGCAGGACAGGAAGCTCCCTCCAGATCTCCAGAAAAAACGCGTGGTACTTAGGAGGGGATTTACCATAGTCACCACTCTTGTAAGCGTTGCGGCTGATGACCGCTGTTGTTTGTGACCGCAGTATGTAAGATGGTACGATACACAGAAAGATGCTGCTGCCCATCATCCGGTTCATGAGCCCTTAGTCGCCTCTTACGATGCCCACGGGTAGAGATGGGTTGGTTCTATTCTTTGCCGGCACCACACGGGTCAGTAGTATTGTACTCGTATTTCAGGCTTACGAGTATTAAGTCATCTATGAAACCATCTTTAGGGGAGGCCTATGAACTATCTTTCGGCTGATATGACGATGAAACCATCTCGCCATGTATTCTTGACTTCCAGACCGTAATGTAATTAAAGTTAAGCGTAATAACTATATCTGTAAACGTGTACGAGTATGCAACATTAATTCTACATTATTATTAAATAATACAAACATGATATTGATGAGTAATAATCGTGACCGAAACTACCACAGAACGTTTTTGGAAAAAGCAAAGCCCTATTCAAAAATCATTGAATATTTTCCTTAAACACACGTTGCGTATAATACCCGATCGAACGTATAATTTCACAAAAACGTTGTTATAATACGGCGGTAGATTGCTGCGATTCGTTTCCGAGGCGATGGTGCATTCGATCGCTCGCAATTACTCAATATTGCCGCGAAACAAATGTAAGATGAACCCTCTGATTGTGCCTTGCCTAATCTTCGAACCGTAGATATGATTCGCTAGAATGCCATAGAAGTCCTATACTACATTAAACGAGCAATATGAATATTAGTATCTCGAAAACGGTTGTAACGAGTATATTCTCAGAATAGTCGATTTTATTTATGCTTCTGTGTCACGCGTGCGGTGTCTTTCCTGTAAATTGGCGATTTTGCTCATTTAATTGTGATCTTGAACAATAAAAGTCGTAGTTCATGTAAAAATAGTCAATTACAATCGCCGTGTTGTGTTGATTGAACAAATACTCGTATTACTATAGTTCTCATAGTTAATCCAAAACAGCACCATTCGTAGATGTCACGACTTTCACTAACCGATTATTATAACAATACGTTTCTTTCGACACTCGCAAAAGTCGCAAATGATAGGTATTCAGACAGTTTGCTGGCGAAGTGTTACAAAGTTGTATTTTCCTTCAGAGTATTAAAAACTCAAAACCTTGTAATATTGAGACAGACACTGTCGTGGTACAAGGCCGGCGCGACGACGACAATATTCTTGAAACTTGTAGTTCGGGTGCTGGCTGCCATTTCGGTATATGGTTTGTTCATGATTCATATCGATAGGGATTAAAGTTCAGATCGATAAGATTCGATTTGGTCCTGACAATTTTTGCCGTATGTCGCTGCAGCAAAGAAAAAAAGAATGGTATTAATCTATGTTTTTCATGTCTGCCTTTGTAGCTGCTGTTCTGAATACTTCTGAAGATGTAGAAAGTCGAAAAAGCAGACATGCAGGGCTCTCGCTTTGTAGAAGATTATTTTTCATTTTGTAATGCTGTCAATTTACAACGCAGGCTTACGCAGGACTATTATTATGGTGACTTACCATTTTTCTGTAGCTCTAATCTATAAAAATAAGTATTTAATCAAAGAATCCTGATCTGCCAAGGTAGGTACATTTTATGTCTTATCTTATTAGCCATTTCTGTCCCACTGCTGGGCAAAAGCCTCTCTCCGTTCCTTCCACTGGTCTCTACTCTGAGCCTCTTGTTGCCAGTCTTTACAGAAAGCGTCGAGTTCATCGCGCCATCTGCGCCGTGGTCGGCCTCGACGCTGTCTGTTACTTGGCGGTTGCCAGATAGTTGTGGTCTTGGCCCAGAGTTCCAGCGGCATGCGACCTATGTGACCAGCCCAGTCCCACTTTAGCTTGGCGGTTGCGTGGGTCACATATACACGTTTTTATTAAAAATACCTTACAAAAGAAAATGGATGGGGCAGACCTTCAGCCCCTTCGATTTTCATCATTCAGAGGATGATTCTGTCTGACCATCCGTCAGAGAAGCAGACATGAACAAAAAATTATGTTCTTTATTCAATGTAGGATATTAAAAATCTCTTAATGACGTCAATCACATTTACGTCGCTTCACAAAATGGCGCCATGAGGGAAAAAAAAGAAGCCGCAATAAAAAACCCATGCGCTCTTTAAATATGCTTGATGTATAGGGTTTATACAATAAACATAAGTCAATTTGAATTACAAATCATACAGAAACAAACAATCAAAACGAAACAAATCTTACAGATTGCATCCTGACTATTGGCATTAATTTACGAATACATTTCAACAATTCACAAGACATTATACTTTATTATAATGTAAAAGAGATTCTTATGTAATGTAAAATGTATTCACCAAACTAACTAAAATCCTGGTTGTCTAGACATGCATTGCAAATGGTGATTAAAAATAAGTTGTGTTTAGTCGCGACTCGCGAGAGACATTTTTGTCGCTGGCTTTTTTTGTTCACGTTTCCGAGAATGTAGATAACGAACAGTCAGACACAACTCGGTGAAAATACTTGTGCCACAAATATCAGCGCTACAGCTTCGGAATAAAGGCGATGTATGTGTTTCTAACGACGTTGTTGACTGTACGACGTTTAAATGACAACGATGACGTTTTTACAATAATCCTATGCTTACCCAAAATCCAAAATTGTTTATGAGCGACGAAATGAGCAGATAAGGCGGTGCAAGTAAGATGAAGTTAACGACACTGCTCAATAAATTATTTGTTGATAATTTTGAATGTTTACTTTATCTTTCTGTTTGATAAATTGACGAACTCATGTGCAACTTGTTCTATTTTATGGATTAGTTTATATTATTTATCTAGTGTGAATGTTTGTATAGAACTTTTTGAGCTTTTAACCTCAACATTTAACAATTCAGAAACGAATGTAAGTTATTTTAATTTTGGTTAGGTTTGGAATCCACACTGACTTGTAGTACAACAACTCTACCTATAGCTATAGGTAAAACAGTTGAGGAAATTATATCTTTCCTTATTTATATTTCGACCATGATTTAGCTAATCTATACGTTGTCTGAACTTCATATTGCTTTTTATTATATTGTAAAACGGCGTCGACAGGTTATAAATAGGTTCGGTTAGGTTAGGTTATGCTACCACAAACCACACCGTCAAAAACTAATTTATACAAAAATGAGTTGTTACTAATATGAAATTATACAATTTGGCTGGGACGTACGGATTGTTTCATGGGTATAGTGATATAAGTGACACACCTATAATCCTTCACCTGCTGTTTTCTCAGTTGACTTTGGATATTAATTTATGTTGTCTATCAGCCGTCATCTCAGTATTCGCTTCTTTCATTAGTCCATCCATCGTTTGTTGGGTCTGTCTCGCCATCTAGTGGTTAAGGCGCTCGGCTCTCGATCCGGAGGTTCTGGGTTCGATTCCCCACACTGTTAAACAAAAAATCCTTTGTGCGACCTCCCCAGTGTGGTTAGGACATTGCAGGATGAATCACTCATTATCCGAAAAGACACATGATTCCGTGCTTCGGGAGGCACGTTAAGCCGTTGGTCCCGACTACTTTCTACGGATGTAGTCGTTAATGAGCCATGTCAGAGGCCTTTGGCGGCTCAACAATTTTGACACTCAACAATTCTAACACCAGAGTTTGTGGGGTCAGTCATCGACCTTGCAATTCAAACGACATGATGGATTAGCCCATCTACATTTAATTTTCATTACTCTGTTACGCTCCTCATAAAATGTCCATATCATGCCAAACAGTTTCCTCTATTACATAAACTATCTCATATACTCAGCTCCTAAGTGTCATATTACTCGGAAAAAACTTCTCTCCGTTCACTCGATCCACGACTTCCAATATAGTGCCCCTTCCGCCCGATGTTAATAAACACTATTTATTATATTCTACCATTATATTATATTCACCACAGCATCCGGAGCGAGCAATGCGATATCTTCATTACTCGAGTATCGATGCTGCGATAATTACAAGCGCGCTAGTTCAGGCAGCATTACTTCTAGATGGGGTTAGGGCAATATTGCGGCCATCGGTTATTGATGATCGCGGCCTGTATGGGCTAGGCTGGATATAGATTATAGACTCTTCGGGTTAAAAGGTCGTAAAAGACACTTTGTTATTTTGGCTTTTACAACCTTTCTCTTCCTTCCTTATAGGAATTAAGCATTGTAAGCAGATTTTTGAGATATGTAAGTAAATTATATACTTCGTTCTCTATTACTAGTGCAAAGCAGATTCACATTTATGTGTCCTTTTTAAAGTTTAAAGGGTAAGCAAGACATAATTCACCGGCATACGAGACATTTTATGTTTCATTCTCATGGTGGCCAATGCGCTCCTTTGCTGTCTTGTTAGTGTCAAAGCATTTTAAAAGGAAGACAATTGTCGCCATTAGCAGAGTGACCACTTACCATCAGGCATCAGATAGATAGATAGATGCTTTACTGCGCACATAACAAAAATATAACTAGTTTTACATAAAAATCATAAATGTAATGTGAGCAAAGGCGGCCTTATCGCTACAAGCGATCTTTGAAAGGCAACCTTAGATAATTGGACAAATACAAACAAAAGCACTGCGTCAATTTTATTGGAACTAAGGAGAAAGAAAACAGCAATTAATTTAAAACCAAATGATAAATAAATAAAAAGTAAAGTAAAGTAAGTAATAAGTTTTTGCTCGTACACCTAACAACACATCAGTGGAAACACTGGACTTAATAACATGGTACTCAATAGACTTGCATATGTTTCCACTGACGTTAAAATTAAATGGATGTAGAAAATACGAAAGTATGAAGTAGCCGGTCTCCTGCTTTTTTTGCTCGTACACCTAACAACACATCAGTGGAAACACTGGACTTAATAACATGGTACTCAATAGACTTGCATATGTTTTCACTGACGTTAAAATTAAATGGATGTAGAAAATACGAAAGTATGAAGTAGCCGGTCTCCACCGTTAATATTTCTCTACAAAAATCAAGCTCTTGCCAAAATTCTTTAATAACCTCTCTTGATGACCGGAAAGTGACCGGAGACTTGATTTACGGCTCGCAGTAACTCTCTTAGCTCTATTACGGAGCGCACTATCGATCACAAATAGAGTTGCCATGTCCGTGACGCTAAACCAGACGAGACGAATGGTGGAAAAAAAGAGATACTAAACTCATAGCGATTCATATTCACTCAGCTGTTTCAGTATTTTTTTTTGCTTAATATTAAAGTATTTTTCGGAGTACCTTAAAATGACTTCTAGGCAAAGTTTCAGACTTCTTGATCTAGTTTGGTTTTGTCAGTAAATTGATGTCTCTCTCAGTTTATTAACTCAAGTTAATTTGTTAGAAAACGATGTATAAAATCGTGTTATTTTGTTTTTGTTCATAATGACCTATGAAAAGAACAAAATACGACTAAATACGAACCCGCTTCTTCTTCATTATACCGCATACATAGTAATGTCAATCAAAATATATGGCTTAATTTGCGTGGTATCCACACAGAAAGAAAAAAAGGTGAAAAATTAGCATATTTCGCGGAAATCGGGACACATGGTAGCACTATCACGAATGATGCGCCTGGGCAATGAGCAGAGCATTACAGATACAATACTGTGTCGGCCGTTCACTTCTACGTGCATAAATAATCGCCCGTAATCACTTTTTATCAAGACGACACACTATTTAAGCGTTTCTTGAACTCGTCTCCATTCCAGCTCCAGGTATTTTTAATTATTTTTAGGGTTCCGATACCAAAATGGTAAAAAAAGGAACCCTTATGGTGCGACTTTGTCTGTCTGTCTGTCCGTCTGTCTGTCACACCCCTATATCTCAGCAACCACTCATGCTATTGACTTGAAATTTGGAATAGTTTTAGAATATGGTTGCCCAACTTAAATGCATATGAAAAAAAAATTTGAAAAAGTTATGATTATTAATGTAAAGGGGCCCAAAATAGGGGGAGCCAAATTTCAAATTGTCGCTACTATGTCGAATGGGGTATCATATGAAAGGGCTTTACTTGTACATTCTAAAATATATTTTTGTATTATTTTACGTCTCTTAGTTTTTAAGTAATGATGAAAAATACCATTCCCTTATCTCCGAAGTTTGTGAAAGGAAAAATCTGAATTAATTACAGTTGACAGAAATTTATATAAACATTACAGCAAAAATAAAAAAATCTTTCTAAGTTGCACAGTTTTTTAGAAATCTGCAAATAACCTTTACAAACAAACTTAGTTTTGCGGTCCTAAAAATGGACTTTAGTGCTTCCAAAAATACAAAAAGTTTATCGGAACCCTCGGCGCGCGAGTCTGACTCGCACTTGACCGTTTTTTTTTTAAATATTATTTTCAGAATATTGTTTTCCGTTAACAAAAAATGGCCACCCTTACAAAATCGACTTAACATATACTAAAGCTAACCTATACCTAACCTATACTATACGCTTAATTATCGTCTTATGAATTATAAATAAATACGTTTCTGGTAATTAATCTATTTATGTTTTGTTTCAGATATTTCAATTTAAAAGCGCATGGTAGACAACGAGTAAGAAGCGCCTGATATCGATGTAAGTGCACTTTTTGCTTTGTATCTATAAGTTTAATGTGACGTGCAAATTATCGCGTTTAATATAGGGAGTGGGTGGGTGACAAAATGGGGTGGGAAATTTGCATGGGCCTTCCTTCTTCCTTGTGATGCCATCCAGTTCTGGCCAGGGTGTCTACTATAAAAAAAAATTGATTTACGAGTATCGATATGGTACTACTTCGATACAGTCGAATACATAACTTCGTTCACTGACATAGATAATATTGGACTGATGAATTGTCAAATTGGCAGTGATTAGCATCCAACCAATATCATGTTAGAGTGACTTCTAGGGCAGAAGTTGCTTATCTTTCGTCACAGGACAGAAAGCAATTGCTACAAGGCTACAATCGCTTTAGCATTGGCCTAAGCAGGCAGAGCATCAATTTTGCAATTTATAAATTTAAGAGATAAGCGTTTCGCCCCAGCCATAAAACTACAAAGTTTTTGTACCAACATCTTCGATCATAAAACCAACAACGCAGTTTATCATTAAAACAGCCAACATTGTCGTTTTATACTAAAAGCATCTTACATTACGTAACCTCTATAAAACAGCTAATAAACACGGCTAGTACAGAAAATATCGCAACAGATAATGATACGTTTGTACCACTAATATCTTAACCGCATTCTGATCTCATCTGATACGTTTTATCTAGATCGCTCTGTCACGTTTTGTTATATTATCCAATTAATGTGAAAGAAAGAGATGAATAACTTTATCCGTGTAGAGGATGCAATTATAACAAGAATGGATTACTTAGGCTACTTCTTGGAAGAGCAATTTGCGCAGGATTAGCAGATAGATTTATTATATTTATAGAGAGCTGTGCTATGTAATAATTCAGATTGAATTTCTTGTTCTCTTGTGGCTAGTAGTCTCGGGTGATAAAAATTCAATGTAGATTCTTTCCCGAATACTACTTATTGAGTGTCATAACATGCAGAATACAATGCAAATAGAGCGACTACGAACGTTTCGGGTCGTGCTATAAGAAACAGCAAGAAATCACTGCAGCTAGGCCCTACTTTAAAGAGTGCTTTGTACTATGTTTTACTGGAGTCTTTAAAGCTAATCATCATCATTTCTGATCGTAACGACCCACTGCTGGGTGTAGTCTAATACATATAAAATCTTAAGATCGTCGCTGTCGCCATCGTCCAACTAATTTTTTTCTTTATTACATTCATTTATTCGTATGTAATTTTTAGACTCCAAATGACTTTGATTTCATAATATGCACGTAATGAGGTGTTTTGATCGGCCATTACTGAACTAGTAAACTTTAATAGGTTAAGCTCGCTGTACACTCTTCGGCGAGAACGCGTGACTGTAGCGATTGTTGCATTTCATTACGGTTACAAAAATTTCGCGTTATAATTTACAGGCACAGGAGAGGAATGAAAGTAAATGTAAGCAAGACGAAAGTAATGGTACTTGAAAGAGAAGAATGTATGACAGTGTACTATATTAATATAAATTCCCTCTTCTTTCAATATAAATTGAAAGAAGAGGGAATACTGGAAACATGGTGAATGGTGCCCTGCACGCCTTTATGAAGAGTCAGAAGGTGTCTCACAAGGCTCGTTTGGCTGTTCATAGGGTTGTTTTAGTACCAACACTGATGTATGGCAGTGAAAGCTGGGTATGGCAGAAGAAGCATGAAAGTAGAATTAATGCAGTGGAAATGAGAGCGCTAAGGAGTATGATTGGTGTTAAATTGAGTGAAGGATTAGAAATAGTGTGATAAGAGAACGGTGTGGCGTAAAAGAAGACGTATTGACCAAAATCGAGAAAGGGATGCTATGGTTTGGTCATGTAGAGAGGATGAATGAACGAAGATTGCCAAAAGAGCTCTACCAGGCGAAAGTGAATGGAAACGTTGGAAGGGGAAGGCCTAGGCGAACGTACCAGGACCAAATTCAGGACGTTCTGAATAAAGGCCAGGTTAAAAGTACCCTAAACCGACGAGCATGTATGAAAGGATTGATGAAAGTACAGGAAGCAAGGGAAGTATGTCAAGATCGTAGCAGGTGGAGGACTGTGGTCTCTGCCTACCCCGGCGGGAAAGGGGCGTGATGTTATGTATGTATAATTTACATCACACTTTCTGACTCGACACCAACACTTTTAGGTTATCTAACCTAACATTTCACACGAAAATAAAATCAACATCATATCAGTTGAAGTACAATTGTTGGACAGGTATATAAACGCGAAGCTTAGAATTGCAATTTCCTATTTGTCTGCGTCTGTATTTCGGAGTACATAACCCGAATCTATTGAAATCGCGAGTGAAAACGCTTCTATCAGGTAAACTCGATCCATCTTTGATCGTATCTCTGTCTTTAAGGTAAGACTAGAGTCAAAAGCAAGAAAATTTTTAAATACCAGAAAGGCCTCAAAAACCTTTATTCAGCAGCTGACTGTCAGTTCTATTTTTTAATTTTTGCTTCATCTTGACACGACTCTTAGGTATAGTAAAAATCAAATACAACTTGACACTTGCAGTAAGTCTTTTGGTATTGCGGTAATCTGTGTCCAATACATCAATCTTCGTAGGCTCTTAGCGTTTTGTATGAGAGTGTACAGCGGGTTTTATAATTATCATACAACCATTAACAGAATATCAGGTGTGTTACTGGTTTGATTACATGAGCTCGCGGTATTCTACTCATCTCTCAAAGATCTGTCAATTTCTGACAAATTATGCACATTACGTACTTGATAATAAATCTCAGCTTTATACAGATTTTATCTAATACACCATCTAAACATCTTATGTAAGAAATGAAAAGCTGGTATGGTACCGTAACGGAATTGAAGAATGTTCTTATTAGCACATAGTACCTGGGCGACCGAGTTTCGCTCTTTAATAGTCGCCTACTATTATGAAAATAGGCTTTGCTCTATAATGAAAATATCATCGGATGAGCAAGCTATGCTACCCGCCAATAGATGGCGCTGTAGGTTTCTGTCACAAACGCGGTATTTTGGCGCTGGCGAAAACGAATTTTCCCAGACATGAGACCTAATAAACTAGATCGATTTTTCGCCCCCGAAAACCCCCGTACGGTAAATTTCATCCTTAGAGCCGTTTTCGAGAAACCGATTACAAATATATATACAAACTAGCGGCCCGCCCCGGCTTTGCACGGGTACTACCCTACGGGTAGAGTGGTGACTTTTATTGCGATATATGACGTAGCCTTCAACTTGCTACACAATTTTTAAAACATTCTAAAATATTTCGTTGTACCTCCAGACGACAACCACAAAAGAATATACCTTAAATATTAATAATCAGGCTTCGGACGACCAGTCGCAATGACGCGTGCCCTCCGTGTGTGCCCCGTCGGGTTCCTGGCTCGCTGATATTAAGTTCGGAAAGTCTTGGCTACGCTCGGCTATCAACGGAAATGCGCATCGAGTGTGAAGCTCATTCTAGGACTTTAATTAGAGGGATTTTAATATTGTGATATCTTCCAAGATATTCATTTGAATAACATGGTGTAAAGGGCAATTTTGATCTGTGTTCATTGCTTATTATTACTAACCTTTTAAATTAGATAAAGATCCATACCGTGAGGGCAAAATACGTTAAAAACACCTTATTTTGAAAATCTACTTTCTTGCTATAAAAAGTTGGTTACTGTGGGTTATCCTTAAAAGTTAGATAAATACTGTAGTGAACTTTTCTTTAGGACACTTAGAGAGTAACAATTCTTTCATACATGACTTTCACATAAATGAAACCATTTACGCAGCGCACGCCCAGAAAGCTCTCTAGAGGCACGTTTTTTTCCGACTCGATCGACAAACATTATCACAGTTCAGTTAATTTGCAATAAATATTTATAAATTATAGCCACAAACCTTCCTATTGAATTAATCTATCTATTAGTGGAAACCGCATCAAAATCAATACAGTAATTTCTGAGTTCATCGATCACAGACAGACATGATGACGACAGAAAAACGTTTCGGGGGACTTTCTTTTATAATATGTAGTGATATTGCACGTTTATATAGGATTTTCGAGTGTGTGGCATGAAGACTTACCTCCTCCTGAAATCACTAGATTTCATAGAGATCGCATTAACGCATTATATTATAGTATTGGAAAATACCAAGCCTGAATATGCCAGAAACTAGCAATAGTGTATTGAACTTACGTTACTATTAGTAGAAACAGGAAGTCAACATATTTTTTTCTGGCATTTTCCATCTACGTTCTTTGGGGAAAGTTGCTCAATTTATTCACGTGGTTTATGTAGTTTTATTACTTGAACTCGCACATCTGTTTTCCAAATAACTATGCACGTATAATAATATCATTTGGCCCTGTTATTTATGTATGACTCAGCGCTAGCTGTATTTTTTTTAACAATATATACATGGTTATTGTTTTTTTTTAACAATATGTACCTGGGTAGTGGACATTCTTACGAGTTGTAATGCACAAAATAATCACGCACTCTGTACTTAACTGACTGGCTTATTGAAGCCCAGAATAGGGCTCACATGCACGATTTTTTTTTATTTAAGAAATTTATTCTCATTCTTGTAATAAACAGTCTTGTAAAACTATTTTTTCGAATAACTATAATATTAAAAAAGATATAAGCCATCGAAGATTTGTTTCTGTCTCTTTCTAGAAAAACTAAATATATGGCCGTAGTGAATTGTGACGTCACTATTCATGTCGGATCTCTCTGTCTAATTAGTAGTTTTAAATGCTTATAACGGCCGTATTTCTTAGCCGATTTAAATTTTAATTTCACTTTTTGTCATCTATACAACGGTATTTACATATTTTGTTAATAAATGCGACTAAAAAAAATTATGCATGTTTCCTATTATACAGAGGGTTATTTTCATTATCGTTAGCATCAGGCGTCGAAATCAGCACTTGATCTCGGAGTTTGATTCTCTACGGCTTGGGGCACGCCTCATGCGCTGTTTCGTTGCCATAGTAACGTGCGAGCGATTCGCCACGCGCTTCTACGCGTCCGTCGCGTTAGTCGTGCGCTGCGCGCGGGCAACTTAAATCTTTTGTTTGTGCTTTTTCTACGGTTGTTTTAAGTTTTAACGTCATAATTAAATTAGATATCCTCTTTGTTTTCAATGATTGATGTTAGGATTTATGAGTTCTACATAATATAATGATCTATGCCTCTGAATGCTGGAAACATGGTGAATGGTGCTCTGCATGCTTTTATGAAGAGTCAGAAGGTGTCTCACAAGGCTCGTCTGGCTGTTCATGGAGGCGTTTTGGTACCAACACTGATGTACGGCAGTGAAAGCTGGGTATGGCAGAAAAAGCATGAAAGTAGAATTAATGCAGTAGAAATGAGAGCGTTGAGGAGTATGATTGGTGTGAAATTGAGTGACAGGATAAGAAATAGTGTAAAAGAAGACGTAGTGACAAAAATTGAGAAAGGGATATTGAGATGGTTTGGTCATGTAGAGAGGATGAATGAAGGAAGATTGACAAAATAGATCTACAAGGCGAGAGGAATGGAAACGTTGGAAGGGGAAGGCCTCGGCGAACGTACCAGGACCAAATTCAGGACGTTCTGAATAAAGGCCAGGTTAAAAGTACCCTAAACCGACGAGCATGTATGAAAGGATTGATGAAAGTTCAGGAAGCAAGGGAAGTATGTCAAGATCGTAGCAGGTGGAGAACTGTGGTCTCTGCCTACCCCGACGGGAACAAGGCGTGATGTTATGTATGTATGTATGTATGCTTCTACTTTTCCGTGTACGGTTAAAATGATAGAACTTCGAAAATGAAGGATTTTCTAAGGTCACGATTCAAACAGTTGATCTTTAGTAGGTTTCTAGGAAAGAAAATGGAGTCGCTCCTAGAATCGCTCGAAAATATGATTTGACTAAACCCGTGGTAGAATAGAAAGGTATCTAGAAGAACATAACCCTTCTTTTATGGTAGTTGTTAAAAATTACCACATAATAGGTCTTTACCTATGAAATTGCCGAAATTTTCTTACAGATTAATGAGATCATAATTCCTATAATTCTAATGCTATTTTTTTCATTTGTCTTATATTTGAAAGTTGACTTCAAGGTTATCAATTTACACATAAAATAAAGTTTTTGTTTTTAGTTTAATATATAAAATTAAAGGTTTGAAAGTTGTTCGTCTTAAATGTCGTCCGATTTCATCATTAGATTTGTTATATTTTTTTACAGATAATATTTTTCGAAAATTAAATTTAAGTTTCTGTTAGCTTAATGTCTTCCCAATAATGCTTAAAAAAATTTAAAAAAATTGATTTATAATTCCTAAGAAAAATGCAAAAATGTTAGTACTGAAAATTAAGTTTACCTAAAATTCGCCATACAAAACGGCAATTTCATAGGTAAAGACCTAATAATAGTGTTTAATCAAAAAGGAAGATAGGAAGGAACGACTCACAGATATCTCAAAATCATTACAAATTCTTAAAAAATTTTGTCTTGCACGGATAGAGAAAGTAACAAAGGTTCCCTACACGATAAGGCAGCGTATACATGGGGTAGCCATCGTCGTCGGGCAATCTACATGTCCTGCGCACGTGGGAACCTGCCCTTCTGTTAGTCGATACCTTGTCCGATATTGGACTGGACGTGATCACTTGACGACGGTCTTTGGGAGAGACGATCACGGTAATTTTAATATTTATTTATTTCAAGTATCATTTTGTAAGTTATTTATTTATTTATAATGCCTAGAATATCATATTTTGAACACAACAAGAATATTGGTGCAAAATTCTTCAAACAACCCTTAACCTATCATTAAGTGAAAAATATTATGATTCCTCATGCATAATATACACCTATTATACCTACATACTGTCTTGGCAAACAGACCAACATCTAATAGACTATGAATAAATAGCATTAAGTAATAATTGTGACAAAGAAATGTGTGAAGCTGACTGAGAATAAAATTATGACATACTGATGCCAAACAGGTCAACAATGTTGCTGCTAATAAATGTGGACTACCGGATCTAAAAGATAAATTGTCAGACATCTGAGGCTATCATAAATCGATACTTTTACTGCTGCAATGCACCGGGTACACTAGACTTCCACTAACAATGATGTGGTCAAAAAAGGATCAATATTTATTTCCTAAACTGAACAGAGATACGTAGGTAAGTGACTGACTAGTGAAACATCACCTCTATCTGGTAACTGTGGTATCCAGGAAATTCGAAAGCACTTTTACAAAAAAGAAACCACTTATATTTCTCGTATTCTTCAAAGATGTACTATGTACTGATATTATACTCGTAATGTAAGCTATAGAAATTTGTAGATAACCTATTTTACAAAATTGTCAACAAGGTCTTTTTATAGAGGTATTTACAATTTTTTATTCGGTGTACGAGTAGGAACGATATTGTATTGATACTTCTATCATTTTGTGAAAACATATGAAAATATACTTGATTTCTTTGCGGCAGAGGGTAAATGTTGTTAGTTGTAGGAAGTTGAAAAGATCATGAGAATTTATCCTCGATTTCCCGCTCAACTCAAGAATACATGTCCACTGTGAAATTCTATTTAAATTTATGCGATTCACATTAAGCTTTCAACGTTTCTAACATGCGGTGCGGAGTATAGCAAATTGAATGGAAATATTCATACTTTGTTATTTTGATATGACTGCTCCACGTTATAGTTTTCATTCCTTACACCTCGTCCGTTACATTACATTAAGGCAAAGAGCATACTAATAATTCTGCCATCTTTTAATCTCCCTCATGATCCGTTCGAATTGAATTCACCCATTCCTAATCTAATCATATTTCATTAGCATTTTACATGATCAAAAATATCATCAGAAAATAATTATTTAAATTCAATCTAAGAATTTTGTAAATTTTATAGAAATTAAACGAATTACCATAAAGCAAACAGAAATAAACCATCTTTGGAAAGGGATTAGCCAGGCTACAAGTTTTGGCTGGAGCTCGTTAAAGGCGATTAACGGACCGTCGGTTACGATTATATCGATACGAATCGAATCGGCATTTATCGGTGGAATTCGGAAGCTGGGACCAATGAGAACAAGACGTCGGTTTTTATCGCTGCGCCCGCGCCTGACCGTGAGAGAATTTATGTAAACGATCAATTCGTCTGTTTGTTATGCTCAACTTCGAAACGGAATATTTGATTGGCCTATTTAAATGAATCACAACGTGATAAAATGGTTCTGCTTCGGATTGCGAAAGTATAGGCCTGTCGTTGGATTATTCTTTTAGTTGTTTTTTTTTATTCTGCGTTAAAGTCACGACACGCAAGTAGTAGGCTAAGATCCCACGACAAGGTTATGCACCTATCTGTTATTTGAACTATAAATTTCTTGCCGCAAGTACCTCAAAAACACATATCAACATTTTGGTTGTATGGGAACAACACTTTCATTAATTTTGGCAGAGCAATGGATATTGCCGTAAGATACCTTGAATAGAGATTCATCAAAATCGTAACAGTTGTTTCCGAGATAATTGCAATTTTATTTTATTTTTGTATGACAGCTACCCTCAAAATGAGAGCCAGCAAGAAACTACTCAAAATGCTGTAATAAATTTGCCTAAAACTCCTTAATTTTAAATTTGGTGCGATTTGGACTTGTCGTTTAACCGCTAGGCTCATTTTTAGGGTTAAAAAATAAAATTGCAATTATCTCGGAAACAGCTGTAATGATTTTGATGAAACTTTGCATGACCGAGAATCTCTATTCAAGGTATCTTACGGCAATATCCATTGCTCTGCAAAATTAATGAAAGGATTGTTCCCAAACAATCAAAATGTTGATATGTGCTTTTGAGGTACTTGCGGCAAGAAATTTATAGGCAACCCTAGGGCGTTGTATGACCCCATGTATAACCTTCCATATAAACCACATTTCGTTCAAATAACAGATAGGTGCATAATCTTGTCGTGGGATCTTAGCCTATAGGGCATTGTTCTGCAAAATGGCACTTACCTAGTCCAGTGCTTCTTTCGGGTGCGTCTCGATTTATGATTTAAACTTTTAATTCATCATCATAACATCCCATGAAACCTCCACTGCAGGACAGGGAGCTCCCTCCAGAATTCCAGCAAAACCGCATGCTGGAGGGGAAGTCAACACGCTTGTTAGCGTTGCAATTCCATGGACCGCGGTTGTTGGTGACCACAGTATGTAAGATGATACGATACACAGAAAGACGCTGCTGCCCTGTTCACAATCTCTTCGTCGCCTCTTACGACACCCACGGGTAGAGATGGGTTTGTACTATTCTGTACCGGCACCTCACGGGCTAAACTAAACTTAACTAAAACTAAATTAAGCGAAAATTTTAAACATCGCCGTCTTATTTTGACTTAAATTGAAAGACGAGTAAGCCGCTTTGCTTTAGTATTATTTGTTTTTGTATATTTTGGAACAGGCATCAGCTTATAAAGTTCAAATTTATAAAGACGGTTTTGGAATGTAAGTTGCATCTCGCCGTCGTCGTACTGTAAATATTTGACACTATAACACAAATACTTAAAATTTTGGCACGCTTTAACGCATAGTTAGCGTTACGCTTTGCGTACATTACGCGTCCAATTTACGCGCATTTCGAATATTGCAAATGTTCTTGTTATGTGTCACTGGCTTGGAAACTTTTGATTTGGTCGGTTATTTCTTCTCTTATTACTAGCAAGCTTGTCGATGAACAGTAAATGCCATTTAAGTTTAGTCCCAGATGGCGGTAGAATAATTTTGTAAGATTCGGTAAATTTAGATTTATTTATTCAATAATTTTGTTTTTATCCGTGTGGTGTCGACAATAGTAGTAGTTTATGCAACTGTCATATAAAACAGGTTATTAAAACACGAGTTTGGGTTTATCACACGAGGCGTAGCCGAGTGTGATAATAGCATCAAACGAGTGTTTTAATACCATATTATATGCAGTTGCGTATACTACTTTATCTTCACTCATGCAATAGGTAGGTACTACTTATAAAAATTAAACAAAAGTAAGTAAACAGTAAAGGCAACTTATATTATGTATATTACAGTTCTGATACGAGTCTGAAGAAGCCGTCTTGATATATCCACTAGGTCTTCTTTGAAATATACAAGCAGAACATTTTCTTAATAAGACATGTTTTTCTTTTCAATTTTCATTTTTTCCCAATCCATTGTAGGTTATGTATGTCGTAAAATGTCCTAGACTAATATGGGAGAAGATCATACATAAGTTATTGAGTATGTATCTGTAACTGCAGTATCCTGACTGCACCACTTTATCGACTTTTCCAATAAACTTTCACACACATTACTTTCACGGGCACAAAATACTTGAAAAAGGTAAATATTTGAGAATGGCGGCAAATCTAATATCTATTTCCAAGTCCTTCTAATTTCAGGCTGCGCGCGCATATTATCCGCCACAGATAATATAATTGTAACTATAGTAACTGTTACTCTAACTGCTCCAAAATAATGGGTTGTTTATGAGGTACACTTTGTAATATGCTGCTGATATTTGATAGCTACTAAGAAAAAATTTTACATTTATAACCGGCTCTCGACCTTATATTCAGTCTTCTTTAAAAAGGTTTAGGTTCAAGAAGAATTTTATCCAAGTGTTATGTAATGATTAAAAAGTTAAATTACGTAACACCTTTGCAAAAATTTTCATACAAAAATCGTTACGTTATGGTAACTTTTTAATTTTTTATGCATACTCGTACTCTGCGTAATATTCAGCCTTATGTATCAACTTTTTGAATCATAAGTCAAAGATTACGACATGAGTGTAGATAAAGAATATTACCAAACCAACCCATCTCTATCTACCCTTGGGTGTCGTAAGACGTGACTAAGGAAATATGAACCGGGGATGGGCAGCGTTCTTCTGTGTATCTTCTGCGGTGACCAACAATCGCAACAAACGCTACAAGTTCCTTCTTTGTTATCGTACCATTATTTATACTGCGTTCACCAACAGCCGCGGTCCATGGTGCCAGTAGCGTTACTTCACGAAACGCCACAATCTTAAAATCTCGCATCTCATTAGACGCTAACATAAATAATCTCCTTTAATTAGAAAGGTCTCGCATGTAAAGTAGTAATTCATTAAAGGTTTAGCCAGGTCTCGGCGAGTAATTTGCATCTATCGGAGGTCCTATAACTCTCGCGAAGCTTGCAGAAACATGGTGACAACGTGGGCCTTTCACTGGTATTTTACATGTGCGACTATCGGCTATCCATCAGGGATGTTTCCAGTTGAGGCACTTGTTGGAAAGGTGTTTGCTTTCTGGGTGGAACATGCGACTTTAACATCGTGAGTGCCACGAGAATTATTTATAACTAGGAGGAAGCGTAAAGTAATTAACGCCATCAGAAAAAACACTCTTGGAACAAATATAACCTTAGACCAAATACCTAACAACAAACCGAGTTTTGGCAACAGTTACGGTGGGAAATTGACGGCCACATAGGCCCACGTACTATGGTCCACACTGGACTAAATGACACGAAAACCATACCAACTTATTAGAACTTAGACTAGGAGAAAGATTTTGGTTTGAGTTTTCTGTTCCTTAAAGATAGACGGAAAGTCTTAAAAAACAGAAGAACCTGCTAGCTATATAGCTTTGCACTTAAAAGAAAACAAGCGCACTAGCAGCGATGTCCGTAAAATAGTAATCGAGGTTTGTGAGAAACTGTATCGTGAACTATTTATGTTTTATGATTGTTAAGAGATTAATTAAAAAAAGGAGACCAGGCATGACTCAGACACTTAAACAAAATATTAATCTTATTTAATGGTCCTCTGCGTTTTCTTGGCTCTGACTTCCTGCTTAATCTTCACCACCAAAGCCGCAGTCTTCAGCATTCACCTAAGTCAAAGTCAATACCCAAAGTATTGTTTAGGTAGATAATAATCTAAAATTAAATGCAACAAGCCCATAAGTATTCGTGTTTTATATTAGTTTAAAATCTTTGTCTATACTTACGCTGTCGTGGTTTCCCATAGCATCAACCCTTTTGCGTGTGCAAACTCGATACGACGACATGTCTAACTTGTCGCCGATAGTGGCTATCACGCGAGTTACTGATCTTGCGGATCTGATAAATGCATTTCCTAGATTAATAGTCTCCATATTGTGTTAGTCATGGTATTTGGTAATATGATAAGAAAGAAAGGAAGATCCAAGATGCCCAGTTTTCTACGCTTTTGCGTAAGTATATTTATATAACTGATCAAAGTGGTGAAAAAGCAGCGCCCCCGTCAAATCCCTCAGGTTAAGTAACCGACTCCATAAAAACCATTTGGCAAAAACGGAATAAGGCTAGGGCAATGATGATGATCTAAGTGGTGAAAGTTAAAGCTGGATGAACGCAGGTTGCACGATGAGGCCTGGTTTAGAATTCTTGCTAAAAGAGCAAAAATGCAAGAAGAGTAGCACACCTTCTTTTAATGATAGAACAGGATTTACTCGCACAGATTGAGGCAGGACTTTTTGTTCCCGAATAGGCCATCAAAAAGATGCATTTATCAGAGTACCTATTACCTAAATCGTTTGACAGGAAATAACCCCTAAGGCCTAAAATACGAGTACATAATAAATATCATAACAAAATATCTTAACAAAATGAACACTTGAGCATACTTAAATCATCATCAATGTCCGTAAAACCTTAAACTTCAAAGTGTTAACGCATACAAGCAAAATGAACAAAATTTAATTCTTTTTACTTTTATATGATAGGACAGGTTTCGTGAAAGCCTGCGAATGCCATAAAAATGTATAGCTAGATAAAACCGGCGCAAAATCAAGTGGGATCGGGTAAACAAGATGACACTCATTAAAGTGGCACTTTCTTCAAGTTTTCCACAATTAACGCAATTCCATTTAATGCGACGAGATAAACTCAAGATCGAATCTTTGCAGTCGTACGTGTTTCATTTCATTATGTACCGCCGCATCGGGGAGTCGCTACGATTTCACCACATCTGTATTTATATAATAATACCGTATTCTATGTCTCTAGAATTGGCGTATCTTTGAGAAGTCGACGGTTTTATTGCTTCATCACCTTTATCATTTTGAAATTCATATTTATTTCTGTTACGATCCTTTTCGTGTAAAATCTATGACCTTGCTGTAAAATTCTCAAATAAATGTAACTTGACAATCACATTAGTTTAACCGTCAACATTATGGGTGTCATTCAGAGACGGTATGCTAGCACGGGGCCAGCAAAACCCAGGTCTAACTTTGGTCATGGCTTGGTCTAGCTCTGTCACCGGTCAAAATTACCTGTCAGCTGTCACTCAACAAGACATTTGTCTTATCACGGGCCTATGCCCGAAACCAAGATTAAATGTATGTTAACTTATTACTGTGCTAGCGAAATGAGTTAGACCTTAGACCAAGGTTAGGCCTTGGGTTTTGCTGGCCCCATGCTAGCGAAAACCCTTAAAGTTAATTATTGAATACACTTGAAATTTATTGAGACACGCACGTTGCAACTTGGGTTGAAATAAGTCTGCCTATGAGGCATGATCGTCATAGATAAAAGTTTCACTATGCATACATGACAAAACTAACGCTTTGTTTACTATGCTTACGAATTCGTGATAATCGTTTCCCTACAAACTCTGACGAGTCTAATATAAAGTATTACTTCCAGTTTCTTCAGAAATTGGTGATTGATAATTTGACCGGCTCCATAGATTCAATTCGTAATTACTAACTAAAGCTTACATCGGAATTTTAAGGCTCTAAGTACAGCACTAGCACTTTGTTAGATGTGCCCTAGCTAGGTGAAGGAATCATCCGCTTATCTTCAGATTTGTCGTCAATTTACGACGCGCGTCCTCCGGCCGTCTCTGACGCGTAATTTTATTAGCGTTCTCAATATTTGAATATGCGAACGTTCCGAAGTGCTCGTCTAATTAAAATTTATGCGCGTACATTACGTGCACTTATCTCGGTCTTGTGACTTGTTTACACTTGTGAGACTTGGTATTTCAGAACTTGTGCCGTTTATACTGCGAATTTACTGGTCCTATGCTGTGTCGAGACTGGTAGTTCGTTCAATAAACGGTTCTCCACACAACACGTTTAATTTAGCATTTATGATCGCCCACTGCACGTTGGAAGCCATCTCAACAATTTACGTTATTTCCGGGATAGTCATTAATGTCATTATACAAATGGCATTTGAAAGGTAACTTAAAGGGTTATCGCTGATCCATCAGTTGGCACTAATTACGTATGATATATCAAATCAAACACCAAGCGTTCATTTGCAGCATTCACTTTAGTTACTTAACTTTTGAAATACTAATCGTAACTAATTCCAAACAAAGTAGGTAAGTTCATATCTGCTGTGATAAACGCCCGACTATAATTCAGTGTTCTGTCATAAATCTGATGCAACTAAGTCGTAACTTCTAGATGCTTCGCAATCTCATTTGTAATATTATCTTTAATGGCTTCTATTGGAATTTTACTTGCGATTTTAGTATTAGCTAGTGCAATACTACCTCGGCCCTTAAATCTTTTATCGCTACCAAATCGATGCTCGTAAATCCGGGCAAGCCATTGTTGCAGCTGCACTTATATGGGAGCGACCAAAATAAATCTCGAGTACCATATCGCGGGATCTGCTATCGGCCCCATCTCTGATCGAGTATTGCTATTGAATTAGCATTACCTCTGTTCGAGCATATTTTTAAAAGATTTAACTGTCTAGCAAAGCACGACTGGCTTTTGAAACCCTGCGGAATATTTTCTTTTTCAGTTTGCCTCGGTTTTGAGTTTTGAGATGGAATTCCTTAGGTAGGACTTGTTTACTATCATATATCAGTTTTGCTGGCAACATCGACTCGATCGATGTAAATACATATTTAACGCCTAAATTGTAATATCCTATTACTAGAAGTCTTAATCTTTTGTAATGGGACTAGCTCTGAAATCGCAAAATCTAACACGTAACGTCTAATACTTCGGTCAAAATATGTATGTATGTTTACCAAACAGCAGCTTTTTCTGTGTTTTCAGAAATTTATTTGTAATTTTAAGTATTCTAAAGATAGATAAAGATAAGATAAGTATTCAATGTATTCAGTACCTTTATAAAAACGCGAATGTCGAAAGATCAAATTTAGGATTGTTTTGTTAGTACTTTTACCGACATGACAGTAGAAGAACTGAGGGAAGTATGCATGGGTTTGAAAGTATATGTTCTCAGCAAGGAATGTACTACTCTCTAAGCCTACCACAAAGAGGCGTAATGTATATGTAGGTATGTAAAAAATACCTTATATTTACAACGTGCAAAAACATACATTTGATGCGTCAACATCAATATGTTTAAAATCGTTTGTGACAAACTGTCTCTTTTATCGTTTTGCAGGTTATTGTTTGCATCATAACACGACTATTTTCGCTGGTATGCCCCCAAGATCTGAGTTCTCGATAAGGCCACGAATCTCACATCTCAGTCCACTTGGGCTCGCGTGGCACTCGCAGAATGCCGCCGCGTTTCTTAAGCTACCGTTTACTTCGTCCGCTTTTCGCATGGTAGGTAAACAAATATAAATTAACTACTTCAGTAAAATAACATCCGTTACCATTCATACAATAAACTAAAGCAATTGTAAAATTAATAAATTTTAATGAAGTAGAATTTACCAGTAATAAATTGCTGCTTCTTAAAATTCACTTATTGACATGAAAACACGGCTTCTGATCTCACCAATAAAACATGTTAATTACTTGTTGGTGTGATTAAAGTTTAATCAAAGGTTAATGGTTACTCATAACTACTTCATCCCATTCCGCTCAACGATAAGTTAGGTCTTAAAAGTATAATTTAATGACGAACTTTCCAAGATTATGCGAACCATCTCCCTTCATCTTCTAGACTTATACAGAGTATTAAATTACACGAAACCTCTTTGGTTTTAATATTACGACTTTGATGTTTACGAAAACAAAGCTACGTTTGAACTCGGTAACTCCCAACTAAAGCCGGGATTCGAAACGCGTCTTCTTCGTTTGTACCGATGGTGTTATAACAAATAAAATAAGCCACTGAAAGATGCTAAAAAAGGGCTAAATATGTTGAAAAAAAAAAAAAACGCTTTTGTCTGATGTATGGAGTATGAATGGAGTGTCTGATGTATGGAGTGGGTATGTACCTTTTAGTTGTTAACTTTATTCGTATAACCGTCATAACATCATATTCTGTGAAAATATCAACCGCTACCAATTACGGTTCAAAAAACTCTTACAACAAAACAAACATACGGTCGATGTGGGCTTAGTAATAGGGCCCGTTGGCAGCCTTTGAAGGAACCCTTAAAACTAAAGTTGTTCAGTTCAGTCTCCTATACTCCTATCTAAAATATTAAGCTATATTTCATTATGACGTTGTATATATTTAGCTATGGAATTTTTACATGCAGTATGGTTCATTATAAACGCATCAGTGATATGTTTGTTTTTTGCCGCAGGTGGCCCGTCGACCTGAATGATCTTGCCATCGAGAGCTCCACCTATTAATCGTAAGTTGCTATATTACCTACCACCTCTGTGCTTTACATCTTCATCAGCTGCTAATATAACCATCAATGAATCAGTAACAGGATCATTTTAATGTGTTTATTCGAGTCTACGTTTACTCGTTTTTCTCGTGGGAATGAGAGATTTTCCCGCGGTTGAAGGTGGCTTATGTTAACCAAAGATATATACTACAGAGCACAGTGTCACCTTCAAGCGTCCTTCCTCGGTTTATAAACCCTAATACGAAGTTGCTGTGCTGACACAGATGAAAGAAACTTTAAAGCCATTGTTCGTAGTTTATATTTATTAGTTGCTAGCTCCGTGAGCTTATCGCGCCATCCCCCTTTTTCTCTATACGTACCGCAGGTTAACACTCTCAGAGTTCCTATAACTCAAACCTCTAGATCTAGTTGGCTAAATTGTACCTCCATCATCCTCAAATAAAATATTGAGATCAAGAGACCATACTTGTCAAAGGTGATTTTCCTGATACATTTGATAACAGTTGCATCGGCAGTTATAGGTGAGCATTTGATCCCGATTCCCCGATCTTTAAAATTATTACCAGCTATATCACTATTGCTTATTTGGTCAATTCCTTTACAGATCAATATTTTTTGAGCCTGGACGTATGTTTATCTCTCACTTAATTAAGCAAAATGTAGTTGCTGATAACTTATCTTTGCATCGGTATGAATCAAACACTGACCCGAATTTTGGACAGATTTGTAAATAGCCTTCGGCTCATAATATTCAACTATTTATATCGTGTTGGTGTTTAGTAGTTGATAGTAAATTTATTCATATCTTTATCAGTCGATATTTATTTAGCACACAAACAATGTCTATGATCGATTTCATAGTCCAAACATTATTTAAAACGATTCGGCTCTACAACTTATTACTTATTCGTTTTTATTTATTCATCATTTTGTCATTTATTTTGTTCAACAATTTGTGTATCGTAAATTTTTTTTATCGTATGTGTTTTTATTCGATATCTTGAACCCTGAAATGAAGGTTTATTCAATTCTAGTATTTTACTCGGACTTTGAAGCTGAACAACTTTACCCAAAAGTAGACCACCTAGACCAGACGAGACCTAGATCTTTGAAATTATACCAAACTTCTTATTCTTCATGTCAATGTTCTAAATACCAGACTATTTCAACATTCCCCTCCCAAAATTTTGCTACGGCTCTTGCATTATCCTACAAAATGTAGTAAGAATTTAAGAGTTAAATCAAAACCGGGGGGGCGAACCTCATTCAGACTCTTAGTGGCTTACCCACTGGCCATGAGCGTACAAATTCGTGACACTACCATGACCACTTATGGACTGGGGCCAATAGAACTGTCCCTGTCTTATTAACGGCCGGCCATGCTAATATTATTAAGCGGTAGCCTAGCCGAGCGCATAATCTGAAGTTATCTTCTAAACGCGCATTATGTCCATGGAGTGGAATTCCCTCCTACGTCTTTTCCATATAGGTATAGCCCGAATATAAAAAATGTGTTATTCTTGAACTTCTTGTATACAACAACTTGAAATTCGCACTAAGTTTGTTTCGCACATATCAAAATGGAGAATAAATACTTTTTTACTTGAATTTGAAATCCAGTGTGGTTTTTTTTATAGTATACATTACATGGTATTGTATAACAGTTGTTCTATCTACGACATCAACAGAACTATCTTTTAAAATATCATCCGTCATTTTTGAGTTTCGGACAGTTTCACAAAGTCTGCTAGGGTGGGTGACCTTCTACGTGGGTCTAATTTATTCAGCTAATATAGGTCCAGTCAAGAGCACATCAAGCTAGACACATAGGAATTTGTACCGTTTTTATTTCAATAGACGTGCGGGCTAGAGTCGCACCTCGAGTGTCAAGCTTGACCTATCGTTGAACTGTACGACGAGAATTTTCAATGGACATAATATTTTCATGAACTAAACATTTAGTGAAAATATCGAAACGAATACTAGGATTATTTTATCTCTAGAATATTGCCCACATTTCGTTTCTATGCCTAGCTTACTGGTTATGCGTTTCTATCCAAGTCCTGCATTTTATTACTCTCAGCCATTGTATTTTATTGCCATGAGAATGGTTAAATTGCTCTATCTGTAATTAACATGTGGAGTTATAGCTAGCCTTATGATTCTTCGATGTACAAGTTTATTGTATATTAGGTTAGGTTTGTACTGTTATACTAATTTGCAAGCGTCGCGTCTTGATAATTAAATAAGTTAGATGAACTGGCAATGATGGCTTAAGATATTTATCACTTTTACGTTAGATATTATTTCTCAAGAAAGTAAAGGAAATAGTGAGTCGAGTGTGTCGTCAGGCTAGGATAATACGCCTTTAGGAACCGGCATGAATGATCATCGGTCATTGAAAGTGTGAGCGATAGATAGTTTCGAGATTGAGAGTATTGGTATTGATTTTTGAGGTCTCATCTCCTGACAAACAGATCTAATTATACATCTGCGCATTCGCACAGCCTCCATGGTTTATTGGTTAGAGCGTTCGGCTTTCGATCTGAAGGTTCAAGGTTCGATTCCCGGTGAGGAGAGTGCCAGTTCTGTTCCAAAGTTTGGTAAAGGCATTGCATTATGATTAACCTAATTGTCTGAAAAGTAAAATGCATCGGAAGTGGAAGGCACGTCAGGCCGTTAGTTCTAGCTACTGTCTGAAGAAGTAGTAGTTAATGTATTGAGCCAAGTCAGAGGTCTTTGGCAACTCAATAAGTCTGACACCAGGGTTTTTGAGGAGGGTCAACGCTCTTATAACCCACACGATCATATCAATCATCAATCATAACATCCCATGAAAACGTCCACTACAGGACAGGGAGCTCCCTCCAGAGTTCTAGCTTTTGGTGAAAAAAAATGTAGAGGGGAAGTACCATAGTCACCTCGCTTGTCAGCGTTACGGCTGGCACCATGGACCGCGGTTGTAGGTGACCGCAGTAAGTAAGATGTAAGATATAAAGGAGGATGCTGCCGCCCATCCTCCAGTTAACCCCTAGTCGCCTCTTACGACACCCACGGGTATGTATGGGTTGGTACTATTCTTTGCCGGCACCACACGGGGCACACGATATTATGATACATTTTTTAGGGTTCCGTACCTCAAAAGAAAAAAACGGAACCCTTATAGGATCACTTTGTTGTCCGTCTGTCTGTCTGTCTGTCTGTCTGTCTGTCTGTCTGTCTGTCTGTCAAGACCCTTTAACTCACGAACGGGTAAAGGTATCAGGCTGAAATTAATACCACATATTAGGATCCATGAACCACACAAGATCTGAAAATTTAAATTTTTTACAACGACGCAATCAAAAGATATGGCATTTTATATCCTCATCTCCATACATTTATTCAAAAATGAAAAACCTACAGGGTACTTCCCGTTGGCCTAAAATTATGAAATTTGGCAAGAAGCTAGGTCTCACAGTACAAATAATGGGAAAAGTCTGAAATCATTAAATATTACAACTTTTCTCACAACTAATAGTAACCAATTGTGGTGAGCTCCCGTTTCAAGAACATTCATATAAGTGAGGGGTCAAGTTGGATGGTCGCTGAGGCGATTTTTGTTTTAGTTCTATTTAAAAACGGGAACACTTACAAACTTGAAAATTGGTATGTTTATAGTGCATAAGCTATAAAATAACAACAAATAATAAAATTTGGTAAAGCGCGTGTCGGACTAAAAAAATCTAGCACATTAACTTACTGAAATTTCAACGAATACAATTATGTTTATGTGGTGGTACGGAACCCTCAGTGCGCGAGTCCGACTCGCACTTGGCCGGTTTTTTTTTTTATTTCAATGGGCTTACTCTTGTCCTAGATCTAGCCCTGAGGACAGAGATGAGGTCGACGACGGAACGAGCTTGCCCTGAAGAAGCCTATTAGTGTAGGCGACGAAGCAGTTGACCCCAACATAATTCTTTCAGGCAGATTTTATTTGACAGGATGATAAAGTATCATGAATTAAATGTCAATTCAAAATATCCAAAAAAAATTAACAAAAAATTTTTTTCATACATTTTTGTACTTTTTGTATGGAGAAATAAGAAGTACCGATTTTTTTTTGGATTTTTTTATAGAAGGTTTGTCTCATACGAGTATAGTGTAATACCCCAGCAAAGTTTCATCGACTGAGGATTTAATGCGGGTCTTCATACAACGATCCGCTTCATTGCCTAGACTATATGGACTCGCGACGCGACTTAAATTGATTGGGGTTATAGAAGCTCGGGAACGCAGATGCAGACATTAGAAAGTTAGGGCGTGAAATTCGGGCCGAGGTCGTCCTGTCGCGATATTCTTTCCGCAATCTCCACTTAATCAAATTCTCAAGTTGAATGTACTTTCTCCATGCCTTATAGGTTATCAAAAGACTACTTCCGATCTAGATAAAGGCGGGTTCCCACGACCTATTAATGACTTGGCGAAACTGAATCGCGCTCCTTTTATGTGCCTGCGCCGGCCATTATAAGCCTCATTTGCGGCGAACTGCAAAGCTCACGGCGATTAGGACTGTACTCGTTTTAGAAGCGACAAAGTTCGCTTATTGCCAATTTTAGCTTTGTTATGTAGCGTTTTGTATGAGAAGGTGCTTAAGTTGCTGAACGTTGCGGAAAGTAAGAGGTAAGTAATTGCTTAGTGAGGTTAGTGTCGTGTAGATGTCGTCGTCAGGCTAATGGTCAGTTTTTGACCATGTTCCCAGACTTGCAAGCTCAAGCCGCCAAATGGCCTTCGATGTCATGATGAGTTGGTATGAATGTCGGCTCGTCTTTCTTGTGTTCATATGCGTGTCACACATATTCAGAATTTAGCATCGTGATTTCATGACCAAATTGGTTTGGTTAGATTTCTCGGCCCTTTGTGCACTGAATGACTTCAATTTTTATATTTAGTTGTTTATACAAATTAAGATAAACTCTAACTAAATTAAACATAAGTAATGTCAGTTGCTCTGAAGTTTATCTCTTAAATATTCATTTCTATATTGATAAATACTTTGGCGATTTTTTTATTTGTCGTTATTTATCTGGCTCTGCCTTTACTATTATCACCCCCACCCTTCTTCATTCCCTATTTTTGTTCTACCACAGCACCACACCCATTCCCATAATAACTACGTACTTGGTCGCGATACCATCGTTCGGCACAAGACAATGGTTATCTGCGATGTGAAGATACCCCCTTGCCTGATGGATGCGGCACGCTCGGCCGATACCATCTTCATCGTGACGTTCGGCCAGATGCACCAATTATAAATCAATATAACAATATTATTACTTGATGTATCGTAAGTTTTAAGCTGACTGTAGATAAAATTTTAGTGAGAATTATAATCTATGCTACTACTATTACTACTGCTAGTGCTGGTAATTCTACACTCTGCACAGCCTTTTTGAGAATTCATTGTATCATCTCGTCTCAGTAATCTCACTAATATTATAAATTAAAAGTATGGTTATTTGTTTTATAATCACGCCTAAACGGATGAACAGATTTCGATAAAATTTAGAAGCTAGATAGATCAAGCACTGGACTAACACATAGGCTATAATTAATCCCGGAGAAATGCATGGTTCTTGTAGGAGACACTTAGATGTCACAGAGACCATACATATAACGCGAGTGAAGATGCGGGTAAAAGCTTGTCTTAAAATAAGAATGAAACAGAGAATGATTTGTAATACACCAAGGTTGTATTGTGTGACTTATTTTTTGATGTCGTTTTTGAGTAAATCGTGCATTTTCAACTTGTCAATCTATTTTCAGCCTCAATTTTAATGTCGTTATTATTGTGAGTTGTATTGTAACAGTTGTCAGTTGTGATGTCATTATTGAAAAAAATGTAGGTCGAGAATACTGAAGTCGATTGTATTTATGTTTGTAAATAGAAAAATCTAATCAAAAACATGCATCAATAGCATGCTGTATATCAGACGGGAAAGTGATTTTCAAATATAAACTTAAATAGCAGGCTATACAAAACAGGATCTATAAATTTTGGCCAGTGCGGTGATCTTTAAACAATAGTTATCTTAATGTTCCGATATCGAGGACTGATGGGAGCAGCACGCTTCTTTACCGACCTTATTAAACGGCAAGCTTAAGAAATCAAATGCAACAATACAGGGTGATCGGAAATTAGTGGATATGGCTTTAAGGGGTGATAGAATGGGACAATTCCAGTCGAAATTACTATTTGATCTACTGTCCTAAAGTTAACCCTTTTCAAGTTATTCATACTTAAAAAAAATTATAAGTATGAAGAATAAGTAATATTAAGTATGAATAACTCGGAAAGGGTTAACTTTAGGACAGTAGGTCTCATAGTAATTTCGACCGGAATTGGCCCATATCACCCCTTAAAGCCATAGCCACTAATTTCCAATCACCCTGTACACTTACTAGCATAGTTTATATTATAAGGTTCTAAAATGAAATAGAGAACATAATTTTAGCATGTTACCCAAACCATGAAACTGAATAACTTTTTCCGAGGAGCACAGGTCGAAATACGAAAGAAAAAATTTAAATCCCATAGAAATTTTACGAGTATCAGCTTCTACCCCGTTGCATCAGCTGATAGCTGCAGTGGTTTCTTGCCGTTTCTTTTACGCTGCCATAGCACGATCCGAAACGGCGTAGACTCGCTCTATTTGCATTGTATTCTGCATGACATTCAATAAGTATTCTGTAAAGAATCTACATTGAATAAAATTATCTGAATCTGATAGGTCAATATTTTTTCGTATTTCGACCTGTGTTACTTAGGGAAAGTAGCTTAGTTTCATGGTCTAAGTAGCATGCTTTAAATTGTATTTTATTTTATAATTTCTTTAATACATATTTTTGAGGCCCTTAGTATTTCTCATATTTTTGCCTCAGCCCTAGCTCCGTTCATAAAAACACGATCTACCCCCGGGCTACACAGACAGCGGATTGCAGATATTACTGGGTACACCGGACTTCCTTGAAGAAAGGAAGGTCCATGCAGCTGCTCCATAAAAGTGAACTAGGAGTAGGCAGCTATATTTTAGCTTTGTGTAAATTGTTGTGTGTATAATAGGGGTGATTTCAGTGAAAGTTATCTAAGTAGGACCTATAAATAGTAAATTTCACTTGGACGGACGGACATTTTCCGACTAATGGTCATAACATCCCATGAAAATTCTACTGCAAGACAGCTTCCTCCAGAATTCTAGCTTTTGCTGGAAAATGTAGAGGGGAAGTATCATAGTCACCTCGCTTGTTAGCGTTACGGCTGGCACCATGGACCGCGGTTGTAGGTGATTGCAGTAAGTAAGATACAAAAGAGGATGCAGCTGCCCATCCTCCAGTTTATAACCCTTAGTCGCCTCTTACGACACCCACGGGTATGTATGGGTTGGTACTATTCTTTGCCGGCACCAGCTGATACAATTTTTTATAAATTTTCATGGCGTTTACTTTATTTAAACACCAGAAGATGTTTACAGGGTTTGCTATCGCAGTCTTCATACTAATGAAGACAACAATGTCTGAGTAATTGCGAAAACTAACGCAAATAATAGACAAATATCTCTTCTTTCGGGCAATATAAAGGTCAACGGCTGATACCTCGGGTCTTCCTTCGGTCAAGTGACAATCACGGGCACAAGCAATTGAGAACCTAATTGAATTTGTCAACAATCGCCAGCAATGAATTCATCATTGATTAAATTACTTATGATTTAAATTCTACGCTTCGAATGTTAATAAGTGGTCTGATGAGCATCATTATTTTTTATCTTTATCTTTTTGTTTTAGTAAAAAAAAGATTCATGATTGTATTATTGAAGTCATCGTCCATCTACTAAAATAGCTAATCAATATAGCATCGATATGCGAGCCTATAACAAATTAAAATTTGTCAGTATCCGGTTAGGAATTCGCTGTAAAAGATTTTTTTGTCGTGGATTCGTCTATCCTTTTGTTTGGGGTGTCGGTATTTCGTCAAAAGTGGATATAGGCCCTCTGGCGGCTATAATTGGTACTAAGTATATCGAGCTTTAGATGAGTCAGAGGGTGAAGTGAGGGGGAAGGAGAGGGGGGTGAGAGGAAGAGCGGTGATGGGGAAGGCGGGGTGAGTGGACGTGGGTGGGGGCTTGACGTGCTCTTGACTGTGCCTACCTACATAGACTTATCCACGAAAAACTTACGGCCGTAACAAGCATACAGCCAACAAGAGATTTTTTCCAAGGTGCGTCACTGTCTCCTCTTATTGAAGTGTGCTTTTAACCAGCTGACCCATACTTGCGTCAACGTCCTTATTTTCAACATCTTCTACAAACAACCAACTTGCATTTCGCAGTACAATGCAATTTTTCAAAGAATGCTCATAAAATTCTACCAACGCAAACAGGCAGCGTAATTCGAAATACTTAAAAAAGCAAGTCCGTTATGCACAGTCACCCGCATATCAATACTCACACTTCGGACTCAAGACAGTTCTTATTACGTAGCAGTAACGCTGATGTTTGTTGTGCTAGTGTTTCCACTGATGTGAAGCTAACTGTGTGAAACAGGTCTAAATCCGTTTAGCCGTCGCAGGCGCACGCGCCGCGTCAATTAATACCAATTACGGAACAGCGGTCATCACTTTGATTAGCCGACGAACTTCTGACTGACTCTCGTATGGATTTATAAACTAAAAAAACAAAAAATCTTACTAACTTGTGCACTTCTCATCAGCCATTGGTTTTCGTTTTAGTAGTTGGAAGTTTTTTTAAGTTAGATGTTCTAAGGTATAACAGAGAGGGTATATCAACCCTGAAGGATGTGATTCTGCCCATGAATCTGAACAGCTTTTCCCAAGGAATATCGAAATAGGAAGAAAAAAATTGACTTCCCATACAAAATGCGCTATCAGTTGATTCAGTTTCTATGGGAGGTCAAAAATTGTTTTTCATATTTCGACCTATGTTCCTTAGGGAAAGTTGTTCAGTTTCATGGGCAGATTCACCTCCTTCAGGGTTGGTATACCCTTTTAGATTTTCACTGGTTTCGATCCCGCAGCCCTGCACTTTGTTTTCATTAGCAGAATCACGGGGCAATTTACGTTGTAGAAGCGCTTTATCTTTCTTTTGTCGAAAAAGGCGGGGAAGGGATCTTAAGGTGATCCGTTTCCCATACAAAAATTCAAATGATTTGCATTTTTACGCGGGACATAAAATCCTGTTGAAAAACGAACGAATACTGCTATTTTTAGTTAAATTTTTCACTAATTAATACAAAAATACAGTGAATGTACTGAAAGTACTATTTTTGTTAGCAATTTTTGGTTCAATATTACGATTGTGGGCGTGCGGTCATAACTGTACGGTTGTGCTTTGTGTGCATGTGTGAGTGATCGTACTCATGTAAACACGGACTGACGAGAGTAATCGACTTTAGTGGACATATGGAGATATTTTTCTTATCGAAATTGTTGTTAGGCGTTGAAGTTGCACGATGAAATTTATGTCCCTCAACACAGAATCCTCAGAGAAAAAAACTGCATTAAAACTTATTTTGACGATGCCAAAAAATAGTCATGAAATAGTCATAAATAGTCACCATAAGGAAAAAAATAGTCGCGTTACAATTCTAGAGTTATAGCTATGGTTTGCTGAGGATTATGGCCATAGGCTATATACAGAATCCTCAGTTCTGATGCAAGCAAACCGTGGGGACTATCGACTTGGTTTTTATTTTAAAAAATAGTCATGAAATAGTCGTCTTGACTTCCAAATTCTCAATAATAGTCGTTCAAGGATTTCAGAGTTACAGGGGTAGCTTGCTGAGGATTCTGTGCATAGCATTTCACGGACGCAGATTCCTGCAGAACGGTTAGGTTTTTCTATTTGATACTGATGTCAAAAAATAGTCAACAAATAGTCGTCTCAAACCATAATAACTTCGGTCTGTTTTACCTAGTAGAAGTATGTTAAAAATGCATGTGAACTTCGCCATACATTTTTCCTTTGTACAGTCGCGTACACAAAATTATTTGATATTGATTTCAAGTTTCAAGTTTTGTGTCATCTATTTTTATTAGGTAAATAAGAGGATAAACCGACTGATATATCAGTGCACAGACCCAACCTTTTGGTCTAAAAACTTATAATGTGGGTTCCACGTTTAAGGAAAGGTAAAACTAGAATATCGGGCTTAAACCCAGATGCATTCAGTAAGTAAAAATACTTTAATAATAATTGGTAGGTTCGCAAATATTACTAAATTAACTATACTAACTTTACTAATTTTTTGATTGATCAATGTTGTTTGCCTACGCATTTAACTATTCATTAAAAATTAAAATGTCGCTGCATATGTGTTTCTTTTACCCAATAGCACATCAGTAGAATAATACAAATCAGTGACTTAATGGCATAGTAACAGAGTTGGAAATGTTTAACGTGGGTCGTATAATAGAAAAAGCACCAATATTCTGAGACGAGATATGTTTAACCAATAGCATGGCGGCGTTCGGCTCGACCGAATTGTGTGACCGAATTGTGTGACCGAGCTAGCGCTCGCCGCCGCCGCCGGCGCGTATTGAAGTGCCCTACAGTGTTGCTATTAAAACGACAATTGCCGTGTTCTACGGTAATTATATGAAATGTAAAGTTAACTTACACTACAGCCTATGGAAGCAGTAAATACACAACGCGTTATTCCAAATTAGGATTTCCATTTTTTCAATAATCCTACTTAAAAATTGAATGTAAATTCTAAAACTAACAACAGCTCGTTAAAAGCGCAGCCTCAGTTGGGTCATTGCGCTGCGGGTTATTGCCCTCTGCGTAGGGCTAATTTTAAAATTTTCAGAATTTTTTAAAAGTAGATTTTTTTTTGTGTTCCTTTATCGTTACTGAAACACCCCCTAAGCTATGGCACGTAATAAAATTATCACCCTGTATTACTCATCTAACCATTTAACGGACATAAGTACGAAGACTGTGATTTATACAAAAAACCGGCCAAGTGCGAGTCGGACTCGCGCACTGAGGGTTCCGTACCACCACATAAACATAATTGTATTAGTTGAAATTTCAGTAAGTTGATGTGCTAGATTTTTTGAGTCCGACACGCGCTTGACCAAATTTTATTATTTGTTGTTATTTTATAGCTTATGCACTATCAACATACCAATTTTCAAGTTTGTAAGTTTTCCCGTTTTTAAATAGAACTAAAACAAAAATCGCCTCAGCGACCATCCAACTTGACCCCTCTCTTATACGAATGTTCTTGAAACGGGAGCTCACCACAACTGGTTATCATTAGTTGTGAGAAAAGTTGTAATATTTAATGATTTCAGACTTTTCCCATTATTTGTGCTGTGAGACCTAGCTTCTTGCCAGATTTCATAATTTCAGGTCAACGGGAAGTACCCTGTAGGTTTTGCATTTTTGAATAAATGTATGGAGATGAGGACATAAATTGCCATATCTTTTGATTGCGTCGTTGTAAAAAATTTAAATTTTCAGATCTTGTGTGGTTCATAGATCCTAATATGTGGTATTAATTTCAACCTGATACCTTTACCCGTTCGTGAGATAAAGGGTCTTGACAGACAGACAGACAGACAGACGGACAACAAAGTGATCCTATAAGGGTTCCGCTTTTTTTCTTTTGAGGTACGGAACCCTAAAAACTAACTTAAAAATAATCTGTAGTTACTGAATATATTCATAAAGAAGTTTTTTTTTATTATTTTAGTTTAAAACCAATTATTGTAGTTTATTAAGCTATATTATTTAACATGAAAACAAATAAACTTTGCTTTTTATTACAGAATTAATCATATTGGGTTCCAAATACATAAAGATGATATGCATTTTGAACACGACTGTACTTGAGTGGAAAAATTTATGGCGAAGTTAACATGCATTTTTAACATACTTCTACAAGGTGAACCTGACCAAAGTGATTATGGTTTGAAACGACTATTTGTTGACTATTTTTTGACATCAGTATCAAACAGAAAAACCTAAACGTTCTGCTGGAATCTGCGTTCGTGAAATGCTATGCACAGAATCCTCAGCAAGCTACCCCTGTAACTCTGAAATCCTTGAACGACTATTTTTGAGAATTTGGAAGTCACGACGACTATTTCATGACTATTTTTTAAAATAAAAACCAAGTCGATAGTCCCCACGGTTTGCTTGCATCAGAACTGAGGATTCTGTATATAGCCTATGGCCATAATCCTCAGCAAACCATAGCTATAACTCTAGAATTGTAACGCGACTATTTTTTTCCTTATGGTGACTATTTATGACTATTTCATGACTATTTTTTGGCATCGTCAAAATAAGTTTTTATGCAGTTTTTTTCTCTGAGGATTCTGTGTTGAGGGACATTGAAATTTACGCGAATCAACTTTTTGCACATATATAGTTGGTACTTATTGCATTAAAAAATAAAACCTTATATTTGCAGCAGTGGCTCCATCTAGTTGCGTTCGGGGCTAAGCTGGCCGTCACAGATCACCTTAAACCAAACAACAGGCAGCAGCGTCCTCCTGCGTATCTGCGTTGGTGACCGCAGTGCAACCATTCTACAGTCACCAACCACCGCGCTATATCATGCCAGCCGCAACGCCTTTAAGCGTGTTGAATGACTATGGTATGTCTTCCCACAATATACGATTTGTATAATTCTGGGGGAAGCTCCTTGTCCAGCTGTGGACTGTTTCGAATGTGAGGAGTACACATTACCTTAAAGTACCTGGGCGACCGAGCTTCGATCTATAAGAGCCGCCTCAACATTAAAATGTCTGATGATTCGGATGAGCAAGCTATGCTACACGCCAACAGATGGCGCTGTAGGTTTCTGTCCAAAACGCGGAATTTAAAAAACACGAGGAAATAGTTATTTGTTATGCAAGGCAGCAAAAGGTTTATTTGGCGCGAGTGCCTTGTATTGAAACCTGAGCAAGCGAAGGATTCTAGGATTGAACCACGAGCAAAGCGAGTGGTTCAAAAGAAGAATCCTGAGCGTGGCGAAGGTTTCAAGGCACGAGACGCAAAATAACTTTGCTGCCGAGCGAAACACAAAATTTTTCACCTCATTAAAGCGAGGAAATGTTAACATAATGCAAGAAAAGCAATTAAAAAATAAGAAACAAGTGTTTAATTAATTACTCATACGTTTTAACGTAAGGGCATAATACCTACATAATGGTACTGACCGCAGCAAGCAAGTGGAAACATAACCAGTATAACCTGAACCAGCGCTTCGCTACAAACCTCCGAAACCAGAGACCCGCTCAAGGTCAAAGAGTTTTCACGGACGAGTGGCCGTGTATAGATTAAGAATACTAGACATTAAAAAGGAAATCACTATAATTAAATTTATTATTATTTTTTGGACTGTTGTGCTTATGTTCGTGACTCTACCTATAAACTACTTGATAAATTTGCAGTACAAGGTTCATTTTCATTGGATTTCAATGTGGAGACAGAGGATAGGCAGTGGCAGGCAAATCTGGGCAAATCTATTTTGTATTGCGTCGATTTGAAAGGGCGAGTCCATTAATCTGGACAAGAGAACAAAAAAAAAACAATAGCCAATCGAATTTTAAATTTATTTTCATTATCAGCCAGTATCTTACCCACCAGGCATTCACTATTCATAATACAATTTGTTTCTTTCCTATAGCTGCATACCTCTTTCTCATCTTGAAAACTATAGTGCGTGGCTGGTTTTACAAGCGGCCAGTACTGCAGTAGGGTGGGTGGGAAGGTTTGCATACAACAAAATAAATAAGTACATCGCGTTCGAATTTCAAAAACCTTTTGCCCGCTAGGGGCCAAAAATCGCTTTTGGCCGCAGAATTTAACCAACAAAACAAATGTTTCCGAGCTTTGGAGGTGAAAACGAATTTTGCCAGACATGAGCACTAGCTAGATTGACTGAATTATCGTCCCAGAAAACCCCATATAGTAAATTTCATCGAAATTGTTAGAGCCGTTTTCGAGAAACCGATTACAAATATACAAATATTGTTTGTTTAATAGTATAGGATTAAAATAGTTTTCCCCGTTTTACTTACCTTGCATCATTATACAAGGCAGTCTTCAAGAACCTGTTTAAGTTCAACTTTCATAGGAGTTAATCTAGAAATCTTTGGAGCGGTATTAGGTTTTTTAGTTGTTTTTTCGATACCGTAATTAAAAGCGAAGTATACTAATTAAAAAGTGAAAGGAAGATATACGAGTTTCTCTGTAGGTAAATCATCAGAAAGTTAATTATTTAGCAAAACATATTGTACATACAGGGTTATTTTTATGTAACTGCAGTTTTTTAAATATACTTATTTTATTACTCATGTCATGACCAATTGACCAATAAACTGAACAACTTTTACAAAGTAACATGAATCTTGAATCTTCCCATTCGAATCCCTGTTTATTAATCATAAGACATAATTTATTCATAATCATTCTATTACACGTCAAATTAAATTTAACAATCCTAATAATACATTACTATTATATCCATTCTCATTTTAACTACCTATATCAGCCATAGTTAGTGAATACCTAAATCAAAGCGCATAGTTTGTATGGGAAAACAATTTATTTAGATATTTATTAGGAAAATTATTTGACTTAGAGAGAGCTGTTTAATTTAGTGGTCTAAATAACATCCCAACAAATTTTTTGCAGTGATAAAAGGATCCTGTAAATTTGGTTTTAATATAAACTGAGCAAGAACTAAAGACTTGTCTTTGTATGATAACGCAAAAAAAATGGGCTTCATAAAAATTATAAACTAATCGGTGTAATTTGGTTAAGCAGTAAAAAGAGCTTTAGTGCTTTGCAGCTTAAAAACTCTTTATGAAATAGTAGTTTAAGATAGAAGTTCCGTAGGTAGTGTCAAATGGTTTAAAATATGCTGTAATTAATTTTAAGCCATTATAATTTCAATCAATTTTGTAGATAAATTGCAGTTTTATTTTTTTAAATAAACTTTAAAAAAAATATTCTCAGAATGTAAAACCCGTCAAGTTATCGCACTAGTTCGGTAGGTGATCACTTACTAGCAATGTTTACGTTCTTGTAAGTAAATTTTTCGAGCAAACGTATTGAAAATATTTATTTATTTTATTTATATATTTTATTTATTTACAAAAAACTTACATTATCTTTACAGTTTAAAACCAAAGTGACAATGTCGCAAATCTATAAATTATTATAATCTAGATATGTATTTCAATGTAGACAACACCGAAATGTAAGGTCGCTGGTCACCACCACTCCTAAATCCCGAACAGAGTCCACACGCGATATCGTTTGGTCGCCTAAGGTGTATTGGTGGTGTAGAGGAACTGCCGCTCTGCTACAGGTCATGACATTACATTTTGAAGTATATTGTAATATATTAGTCTGGCATTACCAATAGCTTGACGGTGCTTAGGTACACCATTACTACCCAATTAACCTGCTCAGTGATTACTATAGGACAACAGGAAAACATCAGCTTTATTTTGATCTAAAAACGTTATTCAAATAATCAGCTTTCTAGGAAGAGCGATTAGAACGCAAATTATGAACAACAAACATGCAGTACCTACTTACTTCGCGATCGTGTTGTTTATTTTATTATTACACATTACACGCTCAGATAAAGACGAACGGTTGTGACTTAATTGCTTATAATAATAGAGTTCACGAAAGAGTCAGGTGTTTTGTAAACAAACATGTTTCAGTTAAGCAAAGATTTAATAGGGTTTTTTCAACCAGATTTTGAGAGTTCAACTAGATAGCGCTGCTAAATAGAAAATGGAAACACTGTATGAAAACTATTAAGTCAAATTTGATTCCTGCTGTCAAAGTCACTGATATATTTTCTTCTAAAAAGATTTCATTAATTTTACTGACTCATAAAAAAAGAAATTACCAACAGTGATTAGGGTACCACCCATCGACACTTAAAAAAGCTTAAATGACAGATAACACGTTAGACTTGAATTTGAGATTTTGTTTACAAAACACTCGTCCTTTTCGTGAACTCCGGTACAGCTTGATTTAGTGTAAAATAGGTATTTTACAGGTAGGTTAATGAAACGATTTTTTTAGCAGAATTCTTTGTAAGCTTATTATGAAAAATTATGAAAATATTACGTCTATAACGTAGCCCAACTCATTGTCAGTTAAATCTTCAATACACGAGGTACAAGTTTGTATTGTAACCACAATACACACACAGAAAAACGCTCAGTCTATCGTTTCTCATACAGAAAGGTCGAAAATGTCTACATTTTTAACACATATTTTATTTGCAGATAAATAAACTATTTTGCATACAACAATAAGTGAAGCCCATGACAGCCTTATCTGTTTTGTTAGTTTGTAAGCTTGGCTTGTTTGAATAATGTTTTAGCAAAAATAAATTGATAATGATAATGTTCGACTTATTTCAATAGATATTGTATATGGATTACGTCACACATCCTGTTTGTGTCATTGCATGCAAAAACATGCAATCAGGATTTCGAATAAAAGCAATTCATTAAACATTACTAACTAATCTATCAACTGGAACCAAGTAGGTACTTTTTGCACACAGTAGACGTCCATAAAAATATTATTATCCAATACCAACGCCGCCACAGATTAGATAATAGTAAACGCGGCAGGGTTTGACCACGAAGGGGAGGCCTTTGCCCAGCCCTGGGACATAGGCTAGTGAAAAAAAAAAACTTGCACCTAGCACGGGAAAAATTTATACCCTCGCCTCGTGCGGATAAAGCAGTTACATAAAAAAAGCTTAAGTCAATGGATTTTGTAAGATTTTTCCTTTTTGATGCCTAGCAAGCAAAGTTGCGTGAATGTAATAACAGCCGCTATCCAGACATATTTCCATACGTATTATCATAAAATAACATGTAAGTATGAGTAATTCAGTCGTCTCACTCACTCCGCTCATGTTAGTGCGATAACATGACCAGGGACGCTGCTCGCGTTCGTGCTTTAAACTTGTCACCTCGTGTTTTCGTAATGTAAACTGATTTCTTTTACACAAAGAGAAATTTTTTTTGTATTTGTTGTCAGTGATCTGAACTACGTTCTCTTTCGTGCTTTAAACAAAAATTGTGTGATCGTTTTCACAAATAATTTCTTAAAAATAGTGGTATTCTGAATCGTTGGATGGTGATACTTGTCTGGAGAGATCTTAGCATTTGCCTCCCGAGTCTAAGCTACTGTAAGTTCTTTTTGTAAATTATTATGTGTAGTATGCAAATACAAAATACAAATACGAAATAGTTTATTTGAGAAAAAGAACATCATTGTTACAATTCAATCTGACACCCACACTAGGATACCCTGTGTCGTGGGTTGTCAGCGCTCTTCCGCTAAATACAAAGAGAAGTTAGTTAAAAGCAAAGTAATTTTTTTTTAAACGAAAAACAAAAATGTGCAGTTGAAAAAGTGTAGATGTAATGCATAAGTATTTATGTGTATACATGTGCGTTTGTAAGTATGTGTACATGTGTGTTTGAGAGTATGTGTGTTTGTGAGTATGAGTGCATGTGTGTTTGTGAGTATGTATACAGTCAAGCACAGGTCAAGCTTGGCAAACGCAGCGCGACTCTAGGCCGTACGTCAATACGGCCGTATGCAAAGTGGATGCTTTCTTTCTTTTGTCTTTTTTCTTGCCTTAAAATATTGTAAAAGCTAGAACTGTATTGTAAAGTTTTATAAGGATTATTTATAATGTTGTTATATGGTGCTTTGTTCTTCATCATGACATCCCATGAAACGTCCACTGTAGGACAGGGAACTCCCTCCAAAATTCCAACTTAGGCTGAAATTATGTGGAGGGAAAAGTAGCATAATCACCACGCTTGTTAGCGTTATGGCTGGCACCATGGACCGCGGTTGCTGGTGACCGCAGAATGCAAGATGATACTAAACACAGAAGGATGCTGCTGCCCATCCTCTGGTTCATTAACCCTTAGTCGCCTCTTACGACACCCACGGGTAGAGATGGGTTGGTACTATGTACTATTCTTTGCCGGCACCACACGGTGCACTTGGTTCTTAATCGTAAGTAAATAATCGTCCACGTATATCGATGTTTCATTCTACAGTTACAATTATAAATTAAAGATTGAGCCATCATTTTAAAAGTCCACGGCGATCAATAAAGCGCTCTGCGATATCGGTTACAGTACAGACGTTTCGAAATGTTAATCGTGATTGATAGTGTGTGTAATTTATTCTCGAGTACGTAATTAGGGTATTGTTACCATTGAACCTCGTGTGTATATGTAGGTAGGGTTACCATGTTAAAAATTGAAAAGTCTCAAAATAAATGAAATCTCGTGCCTCGTGTAAGTCCTTACGTTTAAAAATATTTGTCCGACAGAACCGTGACTGAGTGATCTATTAAGTCATAGCTCAAACCACCGAACGGATTGGGCTGAAAGGCACACAGAGAGTAATCTAACATTCACATCCCCTAGGAAGGAACGGAATTTTGAAAATTCAACCCCTAAGGGGTGAAATAGGGGTTTTGTGATAAAACCTATAACCGATTTCACGCGAACGCAGTCACAGACACCAGCTTGTTTTAGCTGCATATACTTAAACATAAAATTACACACGCGGCATAGAATAACTCACAAAAAAAATGGAATGTTCTTGTTTCTGAACTCTCAATATTAATTAATAAGTTAAATGTTCTATGGCTGTTTTATATCATCTTTTAGAGATCACCGAATGACTTTCGAGTGATTGTTAAGATTTAAAAAAGCTAATAAAAGCTCTTTAAAGAAAGTCATGTCATATTATATTTTATTTTTAGTTTTCATTTTTGACAAAACCAACAGCTTATGCACTAAAGTTTTAACATTTTAAAAAATTGCTAAGAGAATAAAGCCAATCACAGGTCTTCAAAAGATAATAAAATATATGAAAATTTATATTCAAACAACACTCTATACAGGGTGTAAGGGACAGCCCTCCGAATACTGAAAGGGCATGATCAGTCAATGTAACTGAACAACTTTCAGCGAATAAAACTTTCAGGATATGAAATAAAATGTCGGCCTCCATACAAACTGTCCAATCAAGTTAGCAATTTTGTATGGAGATGTCGATTTTTGGTTTCTTTTCTTGAAAGTTTTATTCGCGGAAAGTTGTTCAGTTACGTTGACTGATCATGCCCTTTCAGTATTCGGAAGGCTGTCCCTTACACCCTTTATTCAAGGTATATGTCACCGGAAAATTATAAGAATCGTAATTTGATCAATTTCCTAGTAAGTTAATCAACTTTCGAAAAATCATAAATGGCCATTCATCATCATCATCATATCGTGTGGGTTGCAAGGTCAATGACCGTTAAGAGATTTTAATATCCAACAATGAATAAACGATTTTGACTTTGACTTGACCGGCCATTGAGGTACCGATTTGGCCACACGTCAAATCATACACTTATGGACCAATCACTGCGCTCAGAGTACAATTTTACGTTAGACTGGCACCCGTAAAATAAAACACTGTTCTCTGACTGGTCGATGCATACACTTACCACATAGAAAGCATGTGGTAAACACACACCACATACATACCACATGCTTTCTATGTGGTAAGTGTTTATTCATAGAGTTAACAATGGACATTCAACCAATCAGCGCACACCTCGCGTTCGCGGAACATTTTACTGCGAGACTACGTAAATTGATCAAGTAATGAAATCTAGATGTATAATGACACATTTAATTTTTCGAAAGTTGATAAACTTACTAGTAAATTGTTTCAACTTACGATTCTTATATTTTTTCTGTGACATGTATAATTGTTCACTTTTGCAAAGAAACATCTGTAATTTGGATTTTTTTATTTGATACTCAAGAATTGACCTCCAGTAAAGATAATTTAACTCTAACTTTCATTGGGTTTGCTCAAGTCAGCCTTCATCCAACTCAAACGTCACTTAATGGGATTTTTTCCATATGACTGAATGGTTCAAGTTGCGATTCAATTTCTTAAATTTTTCAAACTTTGGTCATTAATCATGTCTCGTTAAAGTTTGTCCAAGGACTTACTTTTTTGGGTCATTCTCGGTTTAACCATTACACTCTTGCAAGTTCTTGCGTAATTTAGTGTGAATGGTTTTAAGTATTTGCTTTTTTGTGAATGTATTGTTTGTTGACACTGGCTTTGTTTTGAAAGAAAGTAAAATAACGACCCGAAAGAAATGACAATCTGACTAATAAGTTTTCTAAATGCGGTTTCAATGTGGTGTGTGTCATCTTTTGCGTGAACTTATTGCGTAATTTTATTTTGTATTTTTATTTAAGAAAAAATGTATTTTGTAATTCCGCTTAGTGTTGAATCCTAATTCCCAAGGTATACCACTGCAGTTACATGATATTAGGACACAATTTCATATTTTTTTGCGTAAATAGTTGAGGTCGCCTGTGAATTTTTTTCGTACTTGAAAGTTTGACCCATTAGCGCGCTTTTGCTAGGTCTGTGGTTTGACCAGACCTTGTGTCATATTATAGCTAAGACCTGTTCGAAGCCAGCCATTATCTTTCTTAATCAGATAAATTAAAAAGGACCAATCAAAGAGATTTTTTACTCGTACTCATTTATAATAATATTATTATAAGTCAATGTAGATTATAACTAGTATAAGTCTACCAAATAATTTAATTATACTTTTAACATAAAATTTTTACAATAATAACAAATTAATATTGAATTAATTAATAATTAAATTTAATCATTATTACATTTAAAGACAATTATAAGTATTATTCATTTATTACCAATAACCTAGTAGGTACTCACTAACAGTGTAGAGTGCCTTCTCCACCAGCCACTTCTTTAGTCTAGATTTGAACATTGATAGTTTTAACGTATTATCTGATAAGTGCGACGGAAGCTTGTTGTAGTACTTAGGCCCTATAACATGCGATTTTATTTTCTTTGTGTGCCCCCAGCATGACTTGCTCCAAGATCTAGACTTTTCGCCACTCGCCCACGAAGGCAATCATTGTCAAATAACAAAAATTGAACAATTTCAACACCTGCCTAATTTAGATTTTTGAAATTGTAAATATCATCCTTCTTATATGAAACATGACGTCAACATTGACTAAAATATAAAATTTATTACCAGACACTTATCAGCCGTGACACAAAACATCGCTTTTATAACTGTCGTATAAAGTTGTACTGTGTAACATTTTATGTACATTGTGATCAATATCTTTCAAACTATAAACTACAATATAGACTTTAGGCGCTAAAAGAACTGTAAAGATTGTTAACGTAAGCTTTTAGTAAAACACAAGCATACATATACATACATACATAACATCACGCCTCTTTCCCGTCGGGGTAGGCAGAGACCACAGTCCTCCACCTGCTACGATTTTGACATACTTCCCTTGCTTCCTGTACTTTCATCAATCCTTTCATACATGCTCGTCGGTTTAGGGTACTTTTAACCTGGCCTTTATTCAGAACGTCCTGAATTTGGTCCTGGTATGTTCGCCTAGGCCTTCCCCTTCCAACGTTTCCATTCACTCTCGCCTGGTAGATCTCTTTCGTCAATCTTCGTTCATTCATCCTCTCTACATGACCAAACCATACCATCTCAGCATCCCTTTCTCGATTTTGGTCACTACGTCTTCTTTTACGCCACACCGTTCTCTTATCACACTATTTCTAATCCTGTCACTCAATTTAACACCAATCATACTCCTTAGCGCTCTCATTTCCACTGCATTAATTCTACTTTCATGCTTCTTCTGCCATACCCATACATATAATATTTACAATACTGATGTAAGTTCATATTTAATATATTGGCTTTGAAAAAATGGTGTAAAACCTTTTAAAGGAGGCAACAGTTTTTTCTACGACTTTTGTTAATTAGCAAAAAAAAAATCGACTTTTCATAAATATTCACTGATCAGGTGATCCTTTTACTCGTAATGTATGAAAGTCGGTTTTTCTTTGAAAAGTCGCCCTGTATAATTCAAACAATAGGACATATTTTCTTGGGTATCATAGGTGATACCGGGGGTCACAGGAGGTTAACCTAGGATAAAATAATTGTATAGCTTTTTAAAGTGCTCTTGAGCACATTTTTCGAAGTACGATCTGTAAAAGACCGACAGACATGCAATCCTTCTGCAATCCTTTAAACTATAATGTTCTAAAACTCAGCAAATTACCTCAAGGAAAATAGGTCGAATAATCTAAAAAACCGGTTATGTGCGAGTCGGACTCGCGCGACGAGGGTTCCGATATGTCTACAGAATTTTTACAAGCAATAAAGTACATTGTTAGAACCGCAAAACTTTGTTTGTGCAGGTTTTTTTCAGATTTCTAAAAACCATAACAATTCAGATTTTTCGTTTCGAAAACTTCGGAGATAATAGGGGAAATAGTTTTTTTTTTTTAATTTTAAAAGCTTTTAATTAGTTTCACCTGTCGCGGTGTCTGTCTGTCTGTAACCAAATCTTGCAAGATAAATTTGACCCATTTCTCGGTTTCCGATAGAGCTGAAATTTTGCATGCGTATGTAAATCGGATGACAATACAATATTAAATGAAGCTCATTTGACGATGGAGCCAAAACGTGGCCATATATGAACGAAAATAACGCGTTTAAGAAACCGTTCAGCGCTATCTATCGCTGGTTAAAGTTAGTAGATAATATAATAATATATTACGTCGTTTGTTGTCCAATGTGCAGACGTAAGACAAGTCAATGGTGTCTTGCTACTTCAGAATCTTTTCATTTCAATATGTTAGACGCTACTTGTGCGGCCATATGTCCATTAAGTTTAAAACTAGCAATTATCATTCATAATCATTGGTTATTAAAACTCGCAATATGAATATTGAATTGAGAGATCTAATGAATCTGTCAAGGCTGTAGTAATGATGTATTTGAATAGGTACAGCCGGAGTCAGTTCTTATATCAGAGTTGTAATGGTAATTTTTTATCTCTGCATCATTAGGGTTCCGTACCTCAAAATAAAAAAACGGAACCCTTATAAGATCACTTTGTTGTCCGTCTGTCTGTCTATCTGTCTGTCAAGACCGTTTTTCTCACGAACGGGTAGAGGTATCAGGTTGAAATTGATAACAAATATTAAAGTCCATAAACCACACAAGATCTGATTTTTTTTTTTTTTACAACGACGCCATCAAAAGATATGGCTTTTTATGTCCTCATCTCGATACATTTTATGCACTGAAGCGAAACCAAAATTTGGCAAGAAGCTAGGTCTCACAGTACAAATAAAGGGAAAAGTCTAAAATCATCAAATATTAAAAATTTTCTCACAACTATTAGAAACCAATTAAGGTGATCTGTGACGGCCAGCTTAGCCCCGAACGCAACTAGATGGAGCCACTGCTGCAAATATAAGGTTTTGTTTTTTAATGCAATAAATATCAACTATACGAGTATATGTGCAAAAAGTTGATTCGCGTAAATTTCATCGTGCAACTTCAACGCCTAACAACAATTTCGATATGAAAAATATCTCCATATGTCCACTAAAGTCAGTTACTCTCGTCAGTCCGTGTTTACATGAGTACGATCACTCACACATGCACACAAAGCACAACCGTACAGTTTTGACCGCACGCCCACAATCGTAATATTGATACAAAAATTGCTAACAAAAATAGTACTTTCAGTACATTAACTGTATTTTTGTATTAATTAGCGAAAAATTTAACTAAAAATAGCAGTATTCGTTCTTTTTTCAACAGAATTTTATGTCCCGCGTAAGAATGCAAGTCATTTGAATTTTTGTATGGAAAACGGATCACCTTAAGGTGAGCTCCCGTTTCAAGAACTTTTCTATAAAAGAGGGGTTAAGTTGGATGGTCGCGGAGTTTTTAAAGTCAAAGAGCGAAAGCTTTTAGTATGTCATATGGTAGATAGGTACGGAACCCTTAGGGCGCGAGTCCGACTCGCACATGGCCGGTTTTTTATAATACAACGCGGCTTTTCAAGTACGATCAAGTCAGGCGATTTTGTACAAACCTATTAAAAGGTCACTGCTGGACAGGGATTCACTCCAGAATAAGACAACAAATGCGTAATAACTGTTGGAGCGGAAGCTCTTAATTAGGTACCATAGACAACATGCTTGTTGTATGAACCGCGGTTGTTAGTGACCGCAGTACGTAAGATGTAACGATACGAATTACGATACATACGCAGAAGGACAATGCTGCCCATCCTCCGGTTCAAAATTCCTTAGCCACCTTTGAGAACAGCCACGGGTAGAGTTAGGTTAGTACTATTCTTTAGGGTATCCTTCAGAGACATTTCGCTACCTTTGGCTCTTGTTATATGCTCGGGATAAGAAAAATGTCATTTATATAAACATAACATCACGCCTCTTTCCCGTCGGGGTAGGCAGTGAGCACAGCCCTCAACCTGCTACGCTCTTGACGACATACTTCCCTCGCTTCGCCGACCCTTTCAAACACGCTCGTCAGTTTAGGGTACTTTTAACCTGGCCTTTATTTAGAACACCTTTAATTGGTCGTAAAAAATTCGTTGAGGCCTTCCCTTTTCAACGCTTTCATTCACTCTCACCTGGTAGGTCTCTTTCATCAATCTTCGTTCATTCATCCTCTCTACATGGCCAACTATCACAGCATTTCTTTCAATTCTAGTACCTACTTCTTTTACGCCACAACGTTCTCTTTTACACTATTTCTAATGTCATTCATAGCGACAGCTTTTTGCTGGAAATTAATCATCACGTGATAGAATTAGACCAGGGTTATTGCCATATCATACTCCAGTGATTTTAAGGTAGCAGAGCGAGTCCTAACTTCTGAAGTCCTGGCGATTAATCCCCAGCACAAGAAAAACCGAAGTGGGCTGCTTTCATCTGGACAACCGAATGGCCAACTACCAACCTACGGTATTTTTTAACGAAGAGGCAATCTAAAATGCAATCTAAAACCGAAGTACCTTGGAGTGACCCTGGACAGATCCTTAACCTACAAAGATCACCTCTGCAAACTATCCAAAAAAGTGGCCACAAGAAACAATATCCTCCACAAACTATGTGGCACCACGTGGGGAGCATCAGCGGAGTGCTTACGAACGTCAGGCATGGCGCTTGTTTACTCAACAGCGGAATATTGCACGGTTGCTTGGCTAAACAGCGTGCATGTGTATACAAAGTAGTACGCTATATATCAGGTACTATAAAAAGCACGCCCACTCACGTGCTCTCATGACTGTGCACCCTCCACACCTACGTGGAATGCATGCACTGCAGAGAGAAACTGAAAAAGTTGCTTCAAATCCATCCTTACCTGTCTACAAGCATGTCCACACAAGCATTTCCACCAGCTGCTCCCGCATCGCCATAAGTCTCGATATCCAGCATAGCAAGCCGCTCAAAGCCTGTCTGCGTTTGAAGTGTCAGAAGCCTAGAAATTTGAATGGACTGAAGGTACCCTTGGATCTCCAGTATACATAGATCCTACGTCCAAACTACCGGGCGCCAACCTGCCACGCAACCTTCAAACAGGACATGGCCGCTGTTATTACTAGTTATTTCCGGCATAAGTAGTGATGGAAAGACTTTGCTATGTGCCAATGTGGCGAAGAAGAGCAAACCATGGAGCACATAGTCCAACAATGCCCCCTCTTTTCGTACCCAGGTCAAGTAAGAGTCGAAGAGTCAGGTAAGATCTTTTCCACTTTCCACCTTACGTCGCCTATACAAACTACCATACGATTAAATACGTAAATGCTCCAGTACCGACCCGGCACCCGCTGGACTTTCCCACTAGTGGGTGGACGGGAATTCACGTTACGATTACACTTCCACTTCATACCAAGAAATGTATTACTAATATATAAAATCATGTCCTGACTGATTCATCAAAAACGCCGAGCCGTAACCGCTAGAAATTTTGTACAGAGATTTATTGCACATCAAAACCAACCACTAAGAAACAATTTTCAGAAATTCATCTCCAGTTTCAGTTTTGACCCGATACGCATAAAAATCCAAAAAAGGGTGAAAAAGTTTCTATGAAAATCCTTCAGTTTTTATGAGATGCATAAAAAACTGGAATAACAAAACTGGATTTAAGTTGAATTGTGTGGAAGGATGGAAGGGAGGCCTTGCCCTGCAGTGGGACACGACCGGCTCCTAAATAAATAAATAATAAGTTAATTAAGAGAAAAGCCGAAACACATGTGGAGTGGAATTCTCTACCTGCGTCTGTGTTCCCGAGTTCTTATAACCCGAATCTATTCAAGTCGCGAGTGAATAGGCTTCTTCTGGGCAAGCTCGCTCTATCGTAGACCTCATCTCTGTCTTCAAGACTAGCTCGAGGTCAAGAGTAAGCCCATTTTCTATAAAAAAAAAAAAAAAAAACGTCTCAAATTTTTTTTTAAATCCTCTAATCATCATTAAGGGATGAAAGTTTGTGTGAAAATTCTACAGTTTTGGACTTGTGCTGATGAAAATAAGTAATGACTTGAGGTATCTTTTTAAATTGAGTTTGATAAACCTCCATACCAAAGTACAAAATCACGCGAGCGAAGCAGTGGGCAACAGCTAGCTACTAATCATTTTCCTTATCATTCCGTGCAAAAACATCATCGCCTTTGATTAACTGTTTAAGTAACGTCAGTTGCTATCATTTCTTCTGTGGATTAAGTTTGTTTGAGTTACGCTCCATTTGATTTGAGCTAAAATTAACTCTGTTTATAAAATATTCTTAAAGTTATGATGAGATAACATAATTATAGTGTGAAAAAGTGACATTAACATCAATGTTTATTCGTTGGTTTCTTATTATTATCTATCTTTATCTGAAAATTAAACCGTAAGTTTTTAATCAAGTGATAATACTTATATAAGGTGTTAGGATGTCTGCTAAACTCTCTGGTGGTTGCTCTGCCCAGGAACATATATGAGGAGACCAAACACCCTGTATATTTTGTCGAATTATTTTATCTCTATTTGGTTTGCTTTAAGAACCCACTCTTTTTAGTTCCATAGATTACCACCTACAGTTATCATGCGTGAAGGCATATGATAGGGGCATATAACATTATCTAAACTATCAGTTTTTTCACAGATTATGTATGGCAAAAACGTCAAGCGAATTTCTACGTCTTTAAACTCTACCTACAATACTTACCTTTAGCCTTTATCTACACGAACACTTTTGGACTAAATTTACTGCGCAGGAAATACATTACAACCTTTATATTTATTTAAATATATTCAAAATGTTTCACCTATCCCCACAAGGTATTCCAAGATTGGTAGCTAGTACAGGGGTGTCACAGCGAGACGCCATGTAAATGAGTGTACGGTCAACCGCTTGTCGGTAGAAACTTTTTCAACTCTATTACCACGCCATAAGGTTCAAAAGTGTTTCTACTGATGTGCTGTTGAGTGTACAATAAATACCGGCGTGAATGGAGTGCGGAGTAGAACGTGCGCCTGACCTCCGCCTTACCGAATACATTACTATACAGACAATAGATGTTCAGACAATAATCCTCGCGTTACTACTGTTTAAAATATTGACTATGTTTTTAGCTAGTTTTTAGAAATTTTGTTTGAATTCCTCCGTAACCAAAAACATGTTCCAAAAAAAGGGTTTATCTTAACGCGTTTTCCGATATAGTTTAGTTGCTTTAGTATCAACAGACTTTATTTAGAGAACGATTTGAAATTTGGTATTCTAAGTTACAAACTGAACTTTCAATCGGTCAAATAGTTCAGTCGAGGTCTTTATATCCATTTGGAAACAGCCGATTCTTGATCTAACTAAACCACTGGTTATTCAGGGTTTCAATAAAATCGTGCAAAAAATTTACAAAATATTCTGCTGTCCGATGTTATTTGTATGGAAAGTAAATTTTGTTTTGAATTACTAAAAATCTTGAACAAAATTTCATGCCATTTATTTATACCGGAGTTGACGAAAGAGTCAGGTGTTTTGTAAACAAATTTTTTTACAAGAAAATATCATTTTGTAATCGTCCACTGTGCCAAACGTTTGGGTTAACGTAACAATCGGCATACAGTTTTCTATTTGTAATTTCCAGCGTTAGCATGGTGGTGGTGCTAAACGGAGTGCTGGCAGACGAGTGCCCCACATCGGTACGGGCACTGTTGGCAGCGCACCCTGGGTACCGCGACGCAGCCGCCCAGCTCTTGTCCGCAGCCGCAAGAGTCATAGGACCAGCGAACACTTTGTACGTCGGGCAACGCGAGTTGGCTGCCGTGGCACCACATGACAGTTAGTATTACAATATGTATTCTGTACGATGCTCAGTGTGACAAACTATATCCTGAGTACAATGATGCAGCCGCCCAGTTTCTTTCTGCAGTGATAAGAGTCATATGATCGGCGAATTCCTTTGTACGTCGGACATCAGGAGTTGACTGCGGACGCTCCACATTAAGATAACAGTAAGTATAACAGTATAACAGTGCAGCAAACTATGTTCTGGGTACCACGATGCAGCAGCCCAGCTGTTGTCTGCAGCCGCAAAGTCATCCGGCGAATACTTTGTACGTCGAGCAACGGGAGTTGTCTGCGCTAGCACCTGATGACAGTTAGTATCACAATATGTAGAGTATGTAGCTAAAATGCACAGTGCGACAAACTATATCCTGAGTACAGTGATTCAGCCGCTTAGCTTCTTCCTGTGGCGGCAAGAGTCATATGACCAGCGAATACTTTGTAGTTTGTACGTCGACAACGGGAGTTTGCTGCGGTCGCACCACATAACAGATAGTACGAGTATCACAATGGCACAGATGAAATAATAGTATACTACAATGTCTAGAGTCTGAACTGTATTGATTGAGTTATTGACCAACTAAATCCTGTGTATCGCGACGCAGACTCCCTACTTCGTATCTGACCCGGTGGTCAAAACATGAATTTAATTATCACACAGTATCTCTTTTTTTTTTTTTCAAATACCGTTATTAACTTTGGCTTGTGTGTTACCGGGCTAGATACTGTTTTATTTTGTAAATCTTAGCTTATTGTTAACTCCTACGGTAAGATAAATATATCAAGCAAGATCTTATCTAAGCTGGATGCAACTTCAAAAATGCTAAATATTTTCAATCAATTTATTCGTCTGTTTTTTCTTTTTCAGAAAATGTCCAAATCATAGGATCAGACGACGCCACATCATGTATTATAGTAGTCGTGAGGCATTCAGGTAAATATTGTTTAGTGTTACAGTCCGCGTAATTTTTAACACCTATTTCACTTTAAAAAAACATCAATTTTAAAACGCTCTAAGCTTGATTTTGCGCCATTGCAACCAAGCTCACAGCTCTTAAATTACCCGAAGATTTCAAACACATTTGTTCGCGTGACTTATATCCTAAATATTACCCTATTTCATCCCGCAGGATTATCACAGGATTATTTGACGTTTGTTTCATCAAGTAATAATATTGTAATGGTATTTTATATTTAAAATTAATGACAAGTGTGTGTCTCAATGAGCCTCTTATTCTTTTCTCATAGAGGGAGATGAAAAGTAGAGTATATTACGCAGCTGCAAAAATATTTTTACCTTGGGCGACCTATTGAATCCCTCGCTACGTTCAGGATTCTACTTTAGAATCCCTCGCCATGCTCGGGATTCTACTCAAGGATCCTTCACTTCGCTCTGGATTCAAAATAGCGCCCTCGCCTTAAAAATATTATTTTACAGCGTTGTGATACAATCTACTATTATCACCCGGATTAAATCAAAATTTAAAAAAAATCAACTTCCCATATAATAATAATATGCATTAGCTGACAGCACGTTTTGTATGGGAGGTCCGAATTTTTTTTTCTGACTTCGACCTAAGTTCCTTGGGAAAAGTTGTTCAGATTCCTGGGTGATAAAAATTAACTCTGTGTAGTTAGTAAAAAAAATTCTCGGTATAAAAATAAGATACGTACATTCAATGACAGCTCAAGCTTGACACTTTCAGTGCGACTTTAGCCCGTATTTCTGTTGAAATAAGAACGGTACAAACTCCAATGTGCCAAGCTTGATGTGCTCTTGATTGTACATACTTAATTAGGTAGTTATTTTAGAGCTTAGAATGTCCTTCTACAGCTTTTTGTGCGCACTTATGAGGCTAATCTAATTCCGCGAGTTAATGGCATATTTTAACAAGATGCCTCGTCTCAATAGAGTCGTTAGTTTTTATCTCGATCATGATTAAGTCATCAATTCCTGGCAACCGCCCGCGTTGGTGTAAATTATGTGCATAGTTTGCCCTCTTGACATAACTATCTCGATATGTTGTCGCCACTTTACTTCTTGATAAGCAATTTGAATCGTAGACTCTACTAATATAAAATTGTGAATTGATTTTGTTTGTACATTGAAGATATTTATAACTAATATCACATTATGCTAGTTTGATGCCCGTAAATCCTAATCACAGATTTTGGACTTTTTGTCTGTTCGTTTGTTTATTTCTTCGAGCATCACACAAAAACTACGGAACCGATTTTAATGGAACTTTTTTTGTTTCATAGCTATAAATTTGACATAAACACTGGTATTTCTAAACATGCCGACGAAGTCGCGGGCAAAAGCTAGTTTTATATACTGTCTAATGTACGTCAGTGGAAACATTAGTACTAAGAATATGAGCGCTACTGCTAACTGCTATGTAGAAATGATTGTGATAATAAGGGATTATTTTAAGTGGTGTAAAAGAAGATGTAGTGACTAAACTTGGAATTGGAATGGCAAATCGGTTAAGGGTGCTTCTTAATTAACTGCAAATTATTGAGTATTTCATTTTATATATTTTAATTTCCTTTAATCCAATGCTTACTAACACATTTTGCAGCTATGAAAAAAGCAATCGGCTAAAGCTGTCAGAAAAAACAAGTTTGTAAAACAATGTTATTCTTTCCGTCAAATATACTCTGGTTTTAGTGTCATGGCTGCAAAATGTGTTGGTAAGCGATGGGATAAACGAAAAAAAAAAAATTTTACTCGCACCATGAGACTGACACCTTTCTCTACAAAACATTGGTTGAAAAATTTGAGAAGTGTTTGTCGTCCCATCCAAAACTCTCTTGGCGGCGGCGGGAGGTTTGTATATAAAAAAATCTCGCTTTTTAACCTATTTTCTTTAGGGAAAGTTGTTCTGATGTATGATCCCAAATATTTGTAGTTGCACCTTATAGAGAGGATGAACGAAACGAGGCTAACGAAATATAACTAGGTACGTAATATTGGAATAGAAAAGTCGAAGCGAACTTAAAGCATGTGCAGAATAAGTTTTGCTCTGACGGTTATTTTCAGGCAGAGAGCCAATGAACGACTCGCACGCCTCGCACCTACCGAGCTCACCCCCGCGACTCACTTTTTCACTTTTGCGCATTAATGGTCATAGATAGTTATTTTGTATGCCGACTATATCAGGATCAAATTCAGTAAAATCTAACGGCCAAGTTAAGACTACCCTAAACCGAGTGTGTAGGAAAAGGTTGATAAGGATAAAAGAAGAGAAGGAAGTGAGTCGTAGGTGGAAGAATGTGGTCCCTAGAAGAATTTCCCAACATCTGGCAGGACTACGGTAGCCTAGTTAGTTAAGGCGTCTCCGGATTCGAACCTGCGCCGCCGCGTTAGCTTAATATTATACAAGGTGTGACAGAAAGGGTGTACCAACCCTGAAGGATGTGAGTCTGCCCACGAAACTGAACAACTTTCTCTTAGGAACTTCGGTCGAAAAACTAAGTAAACGAAGTAAAAGTTGACCTTCGAATCAGAATGCGTTATCAGCTGATTAAGTTTCTAAGGGAGGTCAATTTTTTATTTTTATTATGACCCGTGTTCCTTAGGGAAAGTTGTTCAGTTTCATGGTCAGATTCACATACTTTAGGTTTGGTATACCCTTTTTGCTACACCATGTATATTCTTTAAAAATGGTTGCCTGATGTTGTTAAGTCTGCGACCTCTATACGCATAAAACGTTGCATTTGTGCGACCACCTAGCAAGCATTTATTATGGATTAAACGCACAACTGAGAAATTAACAAAATCTTCATTCCTTTCAGGGTCAGGGGCAGTAGCCCTGGCACACTTAGATGGATCGGGCACAGCAGAAGCGGCGTCGGCTATGGTTGCTCGTGTTCAGCAGTTGGCAGTGGGGTATCCTGAGGGAAGACTGGAGTTGCAACTAGCCGGCGGGTTCACTGACCCCCATCGCTACTCTGACGAGCTTTTCGCTAATATTATGTGTAAGTAGTAGTAAAATTCATAGTAGGTACGCTAGCGGTAGGTACGTCCAGTTTTTTTTAAATACTCCACTTTTTATGAAAAGTAAGACATTTGAAAATGAATTGACACGTAGTAGAAAATCGCTTATGTCGCTTATGTAGAAGACGCAGGTTCGAATCCTGCCTGTGGTTGTGAAATTTTGCGATTTTCTACTTTGTAGATTTATCTGAACACTGGAAGTGTTAAAATAAAATCATTTTCAATTGACACGTAATAGTAATTTTTTCACCGATTATGGGGGTTTTTGGGGGTGGGGGTTGTTTCTGATATGGAGTCATTTTCACATAATTTGAAGTTGCTTAATCCGAATAAAAACTAGGGGCAAAACGTCGTCGTGGTCGGCCTAGAAAAAGATGGAGGGATGAGCTCGACACTTGCGCCAATAACTGGAAGGAGTTGGCCCAGGAAAGGGAAAAGTGGAAAGGTGGGAGAGAGGCCTTTGCCCTGCAGTGGGACATAACAGGCTCCTAATAATAATAATAATAATCCGAATAAGGTGCCATTGTTATCATTCGAAGTGTAATTTTGGATATTTAGAAGCGTGTTAGCCGGGCCCACGACTTCATTTGCGTCGACTTTTTTTACAGTATTATATATACAACGTGTTAACGGAATAAACTAAGAAAATAGTTTGTTCAGAATCGAGAGTAGAATCAATTTCACGGGTTTTTGATAACGGTATATTTTTTTATTTTTATTATTTAAAATTTTGCCGCTTCTATTCTATATATTTCTGTGGATACTCGCGCGGAAGGAGCGAGGCGCGCGGTTCAAGAGCGGTGAGGAGGGGAAGGAAGTGAGCGTGGCGTGCGCGGACTAGAACAATGAAGAAACTAGAACTATGATGAAACTTAAAAATAACAATATCTAGAAAAAACAATCTTTTACTAAGATTTTTTTTTACGGGAATGGATTTATTTTAGTAAAAATCAGTTGGGGTGTAAGAGGGTTTCGCTTATTCCATTAAGACGTTGTATATATTTTTTACAGTATATACACAAACTACTGAATCGATTCAAACGGGGGTTTTAATAATGTATTTGGCTTACTATCGTGTAATATACAAGATTTGTTTCATTGCAATCGGTTCTCTCAAACAGAAGCTACACGAATGCAAAGCACGAGTTGAAAGTTTCAAGCGGCGAATCCACTTGATACTTTGCATTCGTGTTGCTTCTGTTTGAGTGAACCAATTGCAATGTAACAAAGCTTTTATGTTGCTCGATAGTAAGCCAAATACATTATCGAAAACAATCATGCGAAAATTACTTCTTGATTTTCCATATCGGTGAAATTTGTGAAATCAACCCCCCCACCCTCCTAAAAACCCCCATAAAGGGTGAATTAAAAATCACTACGGATCAAATCATTTTAAAAGGTCTTACCTACCACTGTGCTAAGCGGCTTGCTTTCCATAAAAAGTGTTTTTTTACTATCAGTGTAGAGTACTATTAAAAAGTGGTCTCAATTCTGGCAGGCACGAACTAAAACTAAACTAAATTTGACAGATGTAAAAAAACATTGTTAAGTATCTTTTTTTCAGCCTCGGGGATAACAAAGATAGCAACCTTTTACATCTGTTAAATTTAGTTTGTCTCATACGTCAGTTTACTATTATCTAATCTGTGGTCTCAGCCAGAGTTCACACCAATAACAGTTAGCCACCAGCTAGCTAGCTAGCCACCAGACAATGTTGTGTCGGCTATAGTGGCACACTTTCACTCCCTCCGCTTCTCCGGATTTATTTAATTTAAAATCAAACTCCCGCCAATTCAATTCAGTTTAATTCCGAAGCTTGTTTCCAAAGCTAGTTAAAACTTGTTTTGAATTAAATTAACTTTTTTGTTGTTAGTAAATAGCTAAGTACGAGTACTATAGTTGAGTATGGCGTAATAAGAGATAATATTGAGACATGGTTGACACTTATGTTTATTTACGTGAGTGGCTCATCGGCCAAGCTTTTACGAATGGAGGACTCGTTCATTTATTTCTAAGAAAATTATTTGTTCGTAGATTTATTTAGAAGGGCATCATACGTGGGACACTCAGAAATATTTGCGACACTAAAAAAAATTGTTCTACAGGTACATATATTTTTATTAAATCTTTTCAAAGTACTCTCCACCAGCCTCTATACAAAGATTCATGCGTCTGAACCAGTTTTCAAAACACTTTTTCCAGTCCGCCGTAGACACCTCGTTTACAGCCTGCTCGAACGCAGCCAGCGCATCTTCCGGCGACGAAAATTGTATCCCCTTGAGCAGATTTTTTATTTTTGGAAATAAAAAGAAGTCACACGGTGCTAGATCAGGGCTGTAAGGAGGGTGACCCAGGAGTTTGACTGGTGTGCTGTCCAGGAAGTCCCTCGTTTTGAGCGCGGTGTGTGCAGGCGCATTGTCGTGGTGGAGCAGTAGTCCGCGGAGCCCTGTGTTTGGTCGCTTGTTGCTCACAACAGAAAAAACTTCTGGTAAACATTTGGTAGTATACCATTCGGCGTTGATGCTTCTTTGATCTCGTAAGGGAATTGAGGCCAAGTGGCCAGTCAAATTAAAAAAGCTGGCGATCAAAATCTTCCCCCCGCTTCGAGATCGCTTCACTTTGGTAGGCGTTGGTTCATTTTGAAACACCCAAACTGTCGACTGGCGCTTGGTTTCTGGATCGTATTGATAAATCCAGGACTCATCACCTGTTACGATGTCGTAAACACGCCGAGACGAGCCTGCTTCAAATTTGTTCAGCATATCACGGCACCATTCCACCCGGGCCTGCTTCTGAGCGTCGGTGAGGTAGTGCGGCACCCAGCGCGATACTATCCTCCTCACGCGAAGATGCCCGTGTAGAATCTCGTGAACGCTTCCCGATCCAATCTTTAATATGTGCTGAATCTCCTGATATGTAATTCGCCTATTATCTTGGATTAAATTTTTCACTGCTAGCACGTTTTCTTCCGTAATAGCCGTCAAAGGGCGACCGCTTCTTTCTTCATCCCCCAAGGTTGGTCGACCGCGCCTAAATTCGTTATACCAACGATACACGGTTGCCTTGGAGGGGCCTTCATCCATAAATGCCATTTGAAGTCTATCGAACGATTCATCCGGTTTCAGGCGACACTTGAAATCGTAAAAAATCATAGCTCTAAAATGTTCCCGGCGCAGATCCATTTTTCAGTAAGACACGATACTTTGAATTGGCTCGCAAAAAATGTGGAGGGAAATTTTGAAAATGGAACACACATATTTTTACTTACAAGTAATCATATTTTCGAAAAAGATTCTGACCGGCCAGTCTCCCATATATAAAAACTATTTTTCGCAATACTTTCTGAGTGGCCTGGTATATGACGATTGCTTCATTTTCGCGCGTCATTACTTTTTCTTTTCTCATAAATCCACATGGAACTCTTTGTCTGAGTCACGCCGCGACCGAGCGTTGGGTAAACGCCAGCGAAATATCAAAATGTGGCATTAGTTCAAATACTTGTGTGTTCATCAGACTGTTAATCTCCACCTTTATCTGCAACGCCCGCCAAAAGTCTAGGTGCCGAGAATGCAATGATTGCGTAAGGAATTCAGGATTATTTATTTTTGAACAACGTAAACAACATTCTTGAGAAAACTGGAATGTGAAATGCGGTAAGATGTGCATAGCGACTTGCTGAAAATAAATATCTCCGCGTAAGGCGTAGTCCGCTAAGTCTACGTATAATTAACTAGCTGTTGTAACTTCGTCCGCGAGGGATTCTATCTATCTATCTATCTGACCATCCATCCATCCATCCTTTCGTCTATCGGTCATCCGTCCGTTCGTCCAACCATCTTTCCAACCGTCCGTCAAACCATCCCTGTCCCTGCCCCTCTCCCTGTCCCTCTCCGACTCCCTGTCCCTCTCTTTCTCCCTGTCCCTCTACCTCTCTCTGCCCCTATCCCTTCCTCTATCGCTACCCCTCACGCCATCTTAACCGCTATCCCTATCCTCATATAAACATAGAAACGACACCCATATTGATTTTTAAACATTTCACCCTATCGCGCCCCAACGCCATCCCCAGGGGATGATGGTATTTCACGTCCACCACGTTGGATTTCAAAGTTGTTGTAGTTTTCGTAATCAGCGACCCGATAAACCATACAAACGACACCCATGTTGATTTTTAGACATTTCAATCCTATCGCACCCCAATCCCATCCCCAGGGGATGATGGTATTTCACGTCCACCACGGTGGATTTCAAAATTGTTGTAGTTTTCATAATCAGCGACCTGATAAGCCATACAAACGATACCCATATTGGTTTAAAGACTTTTTCACCCCATTTCCCTTTTTAGGGGTAAAATTTTGGGTGGAATTTCAGTAACAGTGATGAACGTAACATAGAATTACAACCCTATTGGCTAAGTAATAAATTATGTGGATTTTACTTTAAAAATAAAGGATTTTCAACTTCATCCCCTTTTCACCCTTTAGGGTGTCGAATTTTTAAAAACCCTGAAACACGTAAATATTAATTTTTAGTCGTCAACCTAAATACAAAATTTCAAGATCCTAACTTCAAAACTGATGGACTTTCATACAAACTTTCACCCCCTATTTTACCCCCTTAGGGATGGGATTTTGTAAAACCCTTTCTTAATGCACCCCTAGGCCTCATAAGGAACCTACATGCCAAATTTGGAATTTCTAGACCGAGCGGTTTGGGCTGTGCGTTGATATGTAAGTCAGTGAGTCAGTCACCTTCTTCTCTTATAATATCTTCTCGTCCTCATATACAGCTTATAGGTATATTGTATCTTCCCATGACTCAAGAGAGTATACTAGCTGCATTTCTTCCATACAAATAGATAAAAATGAATTCCATTATTTCCTCCCTGGATAATTCCTGTAGAGCGATGGTATTTTGTTTATCAAAGTCTACTGTAAGCAAGCCGCTGTCAATATTTTTTTTCCGAAAATAAATATAAAATAGGAGCGTAGATCTACTGCTTATTACATTTTGAGACCAAAAGTAATTGAATCAGCTCAGTTTTGGAGAGGAACACAGGGGAAAGCGGAGCGTCGTTTTTTAGATAAAATGGGCTCTATCGTACACTACAGGATGATTAGATACCCTCTTAACTACAGATATTGTCTTTAAAGGCCTCTTAAAATATACTTTAATTTAGATGGCGCTGGCACAATGGGCATGACAGCAAATGCGGTAAGGTGTAACATTTAAAAAGCTTTTTGCAACTGGTGGTAATAATTAGCCTTATTCCGTTTCTGCGACTCCGTTTTTACCAGGTTAGGTTGACTGCCAATGATTTCAATCCGACCAATAGCCCCTGACTTGGCTTAACAACTACTATCAAGATCGTAGCAGGTGGAGGACTGTGGTCTCTGCCTACCCCGACCGCAAAGAGGCGTGATGTTATGTATATATGTATCAGTAACAGCAGGCGGGTCTAACGACTAAGCGTGCCTTGGGTCTTGGTCTGATGATTATAAGATGTTTTACTTACCACAAATAATGATCACCAATGGTGGTTCTGATCACAGACAACGTTTCGAAGCTTTCGTGATCAGAAGGAAAGAGCAAATATCAGTCGTCCACGAGCGCTTCCTGCAACTTGTGGCGAGTTAAAAACCTTTGACCGCAATTTCACGTAAATATGTTATCGTTCGCCACTCTAGAACCCTTATATTGTTAGGGTTCTAGAGTGGCGACCACGTACCGGAAGACAAAGCGTTGGCAGGCCCCCCACAAGGTGGACCGACGATCTGGTGAAGGTCGCGGGAAGCCGCTGGATGCGAGCAGCGCAGGACCGGTCGTCATGGAGATCTTTAGGGGAGGCCTATGTCCAGCAGTGGACGTCTTTCGGCTGATATGATGATGATGATGTTATCGTTCAGTGACGATTGCGTTTTCGAATGCGAATGTATGTACACACGACCGTACATCAGTGGAAACACTTTGACCTTGAGCAGGTCTCTGGTCTTGGGCGATTATAGCGATAGCAGTAGTTCAGCTTATACTGGTTTTGTTTCCACTTTATTGCTGCCGTGCGTATCTATGGTATTATTGTATTGGATCGGCACGCGCCTTCTTCTGGCTAGAGTATAAAGAAAAACTTGTTACAATGTTCCCTGTACCCTTCGCCTTCGCCATACAGTACGATCTGTCTCCATTAAATCTACATTATTGTTTATCATTCGCCAATAGCGTGGACAATGGACAATCTGCCCACACATTTGGCAAGGTGACAAAATTATTTAGACGTGATTAACTTTCTTTTATGTTGTTCTTTGTCATTCGGAAATAGTGTGGATATATGTTTTGAGGATATACGTTATGTCTGTATGAAGGGTGTAAGAGACGGTGTACCGAAAACTAAAAAGGCTTGCTTAGGAGACTGAACTGAACAACTTGAAAAAAATAATTCAACCTCTCCATACTTTCTGCTTTGGTCAGGCAGCTTAATGGGAAAGTCGTTTTTTTGAAGTGAAAACTTCTTTAGCGGCGTTTGGCACTTTTTTAGATGGGTAAAAAATGTTAAACTCGCGTCAGATGTCGCGTCAGATCCGTAGCCTGATCGATAAAGCATCAACTGTCAACCGTATTGTTATTACAATACGGGTTTTTATTCAGTGACATCAAAGAAGTACGCGAGCAATGGCGCGATTGACCGTAACAAAAAGCATAATATTCAAAAATGCAAGTTTTCACTTCTGCCGGCACTCCCGGAATGCAACCCGTCCCTTTTTTTATTTACTATTTCTTAGGGAAGTTTGTTCAGTTTTGTGTGTTCTTGTCCACTGAATAAGCCCATTAAGTTTTCGGTACATCGTCCCTTTCAGTTCGCTCGTGCAGGTCATTTTACTTTTAAGTCAAAAATGTTTTTGCTTGTTGTCTGTCTGTACATTCCAAGCTGGACGCAGTTGTGAACTTGTTACATGCATAGAAACATTTAGATGTGGCAGAAATATAAATTGAGAAAACAAATAACCTATCACATTCTAAATAATCTGTTTTCTCATTTTCGGTTATTCCTTTAACAAGTATTTTACAACGCCATCTGTAGTACTTGTTTGAACTATAATTTTCAGGATGGTAAAATACCTTGGGAAAAAAGCGCTTTGTTAATACCTAAGTATCTAAATAATCGTATTATAAACTAGTGGCGCGGACAATTGGAGACAGACAATGGACGGACAAACCCGTCCACTCACTTGGCAAATTGTCAAACGCAGCGTCTACGCACGATTTACTTTTCGTGTTACTATTTCCGTTATCGTTCATCATCGATACTATTTAAATACGAGTACCAACTTAATGTCGAAATAATGTAACTTGATTAAAAATTTAAATGACAGCAGGACAACTATTATATAATTTGTGGCAGCTATGCATTGGAGTAATTTAATTTCTGAAAGGCGAAAATTTTATAATCTTTGACAAGTTGCAGTTTTGTATAGCTTTACGGGTTCTTTAATATATCTCTGCAGTTCTCTGTAACATTATGTTTGTCCTTTTTCAGTATCATTACACCGTCACCTCTTTGACAATATAAACCCGTGATTACGTATTATTATTCTCTGTAACGTATGTTTTTCCTTTTGCAGTATCATTCCACCGCCTAACAGTTGAGATCGACCTCACCCTCGCATGTTGTTGCGAGCTGAACACGGCCTTAGGAGGGAGCACACCAGCGCCCCTGGTGACCGGCGTCGGCGTCGACATAAGGGCTGGCGATCTCTTCCCCGCGACCTTCCCTGACAAGGGCCCGGAACTGCCTCTGCGCGGGGCCAGGACTATCACTGGGGGCCCGCACTCTTCTCAAGTAAGTGATATAATAATTTAATCGCTTTCTTAAGTGATCCTAGTTGCAGTCGGTTTAAGTGCGAGCGATCTCTCGGTCTAAGACCCCCGAGCTACGTCTTCGTGGGGCCAGGACTATCACCGGGGGCCCGCACTCTTCACAAGTAAGTGACATAATATTCCACAACTCTCTTATTGATCGTAGTTGGCGTGGGTACACTCTTTCCCACGACCTTCTCTGATAATGGCCCAAAACTGTCTCCATGCGGAGCCAAGAATATCACTGACTGTATCAGTAATAGGCGAACTTAAGGGAACCTAAAACCATATCAAGCTTTCAAGAACGAAGCGAGTCAGGATCGTTACAAATGAAAGGATCCACATCCTTTATATCAAGTTTTTATCCGCCTATAAGCTTTTTGTTGTCCGAGTTAAAATCACAGTCTTTCTGGAACAAAACGGATTGAGTCTTACAGTGTATTTGTGGCAACCCAGTTGGCGAATCAGCAATGAACATCGTGTTAAATTCAAATAAAAAAACTGTTAAGTGTTACAAAATCAGTTCACGGGTGTTCCAAATTTGGGTTAAAGGATAGTGCCATTAAGTTTCTTATTTTTTCCCCTACGACTGATTTGATTAAACATTTTTGGTGTTTTAAATTTCAGGTGCTAGACATATACGACAACACAGTTGGCATGCTGCGTATCGGGCCGTTCAACTACGATCCGCTCCGGGGAGTCGACTTGTGGCTCGAGCAGTCGGACGACTTCATACTACAACACCTGAGCACCACGCCCGCTGTCGAGGGTCCACACTTTGTGCACAATGTTAGTACATTTATCTAGATAGAGATACATAGATATTTTACATTTATCTATACCACAGAATAAAGTAATAATACTATCATACTATGATGACTATCATACAGAACGGCCATTCTCCGCCTCCCTTGCAATTCACTCCGCACGCACCTGCCTGCGAGATTCTCGTGGTCCTTCTGGGCTGAATATGCGAGCTTAAGGGACTTGAATTTTAAATTCGCGCTCGATGTATGTAGTTTCTGGAGTGTGTCTATACTGTAGCTTCATTACAACCTGGGAGTCGATCTGTTGGTTAAGTGGTCTCATAACTGCTTACAACGTCTCATAGCACCAAGTATAGTGTGAAAAACGAAAGAGATTTGACATTTCTTTAACATCAATCAACATTCAACACATGGGTTTCTAACTTTTCATACGTTTGATAGCTATCAAAAACCATTTTCTGACCGGTTGCACTTTTAATTACTTTTACCGGCAAAAACTATTTTGACTGTGCTTAAAATTATAAAGAGTAAAGCTCGGACGCCCAGGTATTGTATGTTTTAAGCGGTATTGAAGGTAGTGATGATGGCATGTGTGTAACGCAGTAGTAATGCAGATGTCTGCTATGCCGAAGGGTTTGGATTTGATTTTCCACCGGGGCAGACATCAATTATATTGATTTTAGGTATTTTTCCGGGTCTACGTTTGTTTATTTCTTGAGGGAGATTTAATGAAAGCCTGAACTGATACATAGATACTTTAAATTGTAATATAGGTTACAAGTATCGGCGCTGGTCCGTCGTGTGAAAAAGAGAATGCGAGGCTCTGCGTTATTGCCTTATACCAAAGTTTAGCGCCATCTGGTTTCATATTTACAATGTAGGAAAGAAAAGGGCTGTGTATTAACGTGCCACCAAATTTGAGTAAATTTTTACCAAATTTTGTTTACACAAAATGATTAAATGATCACCAAATTTGCTTCTGGCTCGCTCCGCTCGCTCGGCTCGTGTGTTGGTGGTCGCAAGGTAACCTAACACAACCTAACCGATACCATTCGGGATCGGTTAGGTTGTGTTCTAACGAACTTAATCGAACCGGCTAATTTTGATCAGCATAAATTTGGTAACCAATTACCCAAATTTGGTGTACATTCATCCATTTTGTCTGAAGTGTATTGGGGTATAAAAATAATTTTGGAAATCATTAAATTTATAGCCAAAGAAAAGGAGCTGTTTTGTCGACGGCTCTAATTTAATATTATGTGAGTTATTGACAAGCTAGAAATCAGATGTCGCTAGCATTAACAACGTTTGTTTGTGTTCTGCGGTACTCGATAAGGCTCCACAGGGCTGTGAGTAATGGTGGTGTGTTCTGCGGTTCCAGATCCGCGTGACGCTGAAGTTCATCCAGCAGCACCCGTTCCCCGCCGTCACCGTGTTCCCCGACAACCGCCCGCACTACTACCGCCGCGACGAGTCCACTGCGTGCTGGGTGCCCGTGCGCTTCTAGACCAGTGCGCTTCTAGTGCAGCCAGCGCCCACCCGCCGCACTACAGCCGCCCGCACTACTACCGCCGCGACGAGTCCACTGCGTGCTGGGTGCCCGTGCGCTTCTAGACCAGTGCGCTTCTAGTGCAGCCAGCGCCCACCCGCCGCACTACAGCCGCCCGCACTACTACCGCCGCGACGAGTCCACTGCGTGCTGGGTGCCCGTGCGCTTCTAGACCAGTGCGCTTCTAGTGCAGCCAGCGCCCACCCGCCGCACTACAGCCGCCCGCACTACTACCGCTGCGACGAGTCCACCGCCTGCTGGGTGCCCGTGCGCTTCTAGACCAGTGCGCTTCTAGTGCAGCCAGCGCCCACCCGCCGCACTACAGCCGCCCGCACTACTACCGCCGCGACGAGTCCACTGCGTGCTGGGTGCCCGTGCGCTTCTAGACCAGTGCGCTTCTAGTGCAGCCAGCGCCCACCCGCCGCACTACAGCCGCCCGCACTACTACCGCCGCGACGAGTCCACCGCCTGCTGGGTGCCCGTGCGCTTCTAGACCAGTGCGCTTCTAGTGCAGCCAGCGCCCACCCGCCGCACTACAGCCGCCCGCACTACTACCGCCGCGACGAGTCCACCGCCTGCTGGGTGCCCGTGCGCTTCTAGACCAGTGCGCTTCTAGTGCAGCCAGCGCCCACCCGCCGCACTACAGCCGCCCGCACTACTACCGCCGCGACGAGTCCACTGCGTGCTGGGTGCCCGTGCGCTTCTAGACCAGTGCGCTTCTAGTGCAGCCAGCGCCCACCCGCCGCACTACAGCCGCCCGCACTACTACCGCCGCGAAAAGTCCACCGCCTGCTGGGTGCCCGTGCGCTTCTAGACCAGTGCGCTTCTAGTGCAGCCAGCGCCCACCCGCCGCACTACAGCCGCCCGCACTACTACCGCCGCGACGAGTCCACCGCCTGCTGGGTGCCCGTGCGCTTCTAGACCAGTGCGCTTCTAGACCAGTGCAGCCAGCGCCCACCCGCAGCACTACAGCCGCCCGCACTACTACCGCCGCGACGAGTCCACCGCCTGCTGGGTGCCCGTGCGCTTCTAGTGCAGCCAGCGCCCACCCGCCACTCTAATATTACACTTCAAATTATGTAGCTCGATTAGAATGAAAGCAGTGTGAGAGCAGGACCACAGAATAAAGCAATAGCAATCGAGCTACATTATTTCGTCTCCACATTACATAATTTCGAGGACAAGTTACTTTCTATTATAGTAAACGTTAGTAGAATATAATAAAAATATATGGGATTGACATAGCTAACGAAATATTGCGTGACAGCTAATGTCTATCCCAATTTTTTTTATTAAGCGTTTACAACTTGAATGATACGTAGTAGTGTGGCCGATTAGCTGTTTCACGTAGGCACGCCTTACAATTTCACCAAATTTCTTCCAAGTACTAGTTAGGTACCTAGCTCTCTATTTTTGATAGGAGCCAACTTTTGAATTTCCATTTTGAAAATTCAAGAATTGGCTCCTATTAAAAGTATAGAGCTATCTACCACTACCACTACTTGGAAATTTTTTGTGTAATTGTTAGGCGTGTCCACGCAAAGGCGATATAAGACGTTAAGCGACTGGATTATAGCGTCATATATCTGAGAAAAATGACAGATTTTTGACAAATTAAGCACTGTCACCCATTGTCACACATTAGGAAATTGTTTTTTTTTTCATTTTTGTTAAGTCCGTCACTAGTGGCTAAAGGACTGATCCGATTGAAATCATATTATTTTAAATTTAGGAGTTGTAGCCAAACTCGACAAAGGGTGCTAGCCATGTGCTAGCTCTCATTCTCTCTTACAACAAAAATCAAAGATTTCAATTTTCTTAAAAACGCCTATTATAACGATTTTGATGAAATTGTAAGGTATCTCCAGGTAAGGTATCGTACGGTAATATCCATTGGTCTGTAAAAATCTATATATGGGGCTTTCCCGTATATCAGAAACGTAAACATTTGATTTAAAAGTACATGTTGTAAGACTTTACTGGGCAACTCCGCGGCGTTGTATGACCCCCTGTGAAGTAAACTTTCATCACACTTCGATCAAACATCACATTTTGATCAAATAATAAATGCATAATATTACGGTGCGATCTGACACGATTAGTGTGACAAGAAGACGCCGGCAGTCCAGAGTTGTGTGGATAATCCGTTATACTGACGCTACAATAGCATCGTACCCTGCGCTTAATTTTTACGTATTTTTAAACAATCATGCGATCAAGGTACAGTCAGAAGTATGCCAAGCTTGACACATTGGAACTTGGAGCGTTTTTATTGCAACCACCGTTCGCAATTATAGTGACAGACTGTACGATAATAGGGAGTTCTCCTGGATGTCTGTCAACTACGTTTTTATTAGTGTCGATTGGTGGTATGCTGATTTCTTTCAGGAAATGGAAAAAAAATCGGCCTCTCCATACAAAATTGCAAAATTGATTGGACAGTTTGTATGGAGAAGCCGATTTTATTTTTCACTTCCTGAAAGTTTTGTTCACTGAAAGTTGTTCAGTTACGTTGACTGATCATGCCCTTTCAGTATTCGGAAGGCTGTCCTTTACACCCGGTATGGTGGCACTATGATGGCTTTTCCCTATGCTGATCAGCAGCGCCATCCAGTAGGACTTTCAAAAAGTGGTTGAAGGGTATTTGCCAATGTTGCCATTTTTCAAGATACTCGCAATGAAGATATGTTGTTTTGTATCTCGGTTTTGTACCAAGAGCATGTGATCAAACATGATAAGATAATATCGCTGCAACTTAACAGAGGGCGTTGTTTGATATAATTAAGATTGTAAGAGACCTGAATCGCGCTGATATAGTTGTCCTGACACTAATGTGGTGCAGTATCAAATATAGTCTGTTTTCATTTAAATCCCTGCGTTTCTCGGGATAAATAAAAATGCATAAATCAAGCATATTAACTTATTTAAAGAAATGTTCAGGAATTGTGATAATAAAATTTCATTTATGTTAATTGACTTTTCATGAACAAATTGTCTTGAGTAGTGTTTTAATTACTTTATATTTAGTCTATATTCTCTAAATGACATGTTTTTTATTGTGTACATATGAATTACGAATTCCATTAGCTACTGTTAGTAATAGAGTACAATTTTAACTGTATATTTTGATACTTTTTGTTAAGATAAGTTTTCGGTTTACATCATATTTAGCAAAAAAGGTACTGGATTCTCATAAAACAGCGCCACTTCCAATTTATCTAAAATATTTTTTTGTTGTTAACACTACACATTACATTGAAATAAGTTTGCCTTACCGATTTATTGTCCTTTGTGCTACCCACTTATGATGTAAATATACCTAATAGAAATGAAGTACATGACAAGTTAATGTTTAGTTGTAGTTATTGTTTTTTTTTTGTGAAATATGAATATATTGAAAGGTTAAAAGTTGAAATTATTTGTTTTAATTACTTACCTTTTATCTCACAATTCTATTATTAAAATTTTAGATTGTTCTGTCTGCTATCTTCATCTTCTAAGGGCCAGCATAATGCTTTTTACAGAGGCACAATGTGCAATACTATATTCTCAGTGACATAGCCAAGCAGCACTTAAGGCTCTCACATCCTACAAGCTAAGACCCTGCTATAACCTACAAGGTAAGACTCTAAATTAGTAGGTAATTAACGAGCATGTTGGTAGACAGTGAAAGATAATAGGAGCATTAAGGCAGGGGAAGCACAAAAGAAGTGCTCTAAGTTCCACTAATTAGTAAATCGGCCCCACGTAATAAAATAAAATTAAAGAACGTGTGAAGAGAAGAGATATTTTATCGACGGCATTTATTGTGGTTTTTCGAATCAAAGACTTGTTTTAGTTGATAAAGAAATAGATTCAGCTGTAAAGTTATAATGGCGATCAAACACGAAAGTCTGACGAAAGCGAACACGAATAAAGATTTGTCTCCGAGCTTTGAACCACAGAGCAAAAAAGTTGAACGAATTATGGTCTAGTGTTGCTATATTTAAAAAGGTACAAAAGATCTTTTGACAGCTGTGAGCTGTCAGTGTCACTGTCCGACCGGTCCGACCTGTCAAATTGGCCTAAGTTGTTTGTCTTGTCGCATTCGAGTTTATTTTTGAGGAAAAACTTGCTCAAAAAGTGTTCGCAAAGTATTTTTCGGCTTTGAAACATGGAAAAAGTTACTGTTACTGATCAACCACCTCCGTACTCGGCTGCAGTGCCACCAGGTAAGCTGATATTCTTGTTAGACTGACTGAAATGAAACCTTACCAACTATGCAAAATGAATCACAAACGATAAGCGGTAAACTACGCAACGCCCGATGAAATCTGGCTTCTAAATCGTATTTACTTACCCCTGCTTTTGTTTTATCTGCTTATATTGAAGTTTTTTTATTAGTTTATCGAAAAAGGGATTGAATGGTACTTTTTTACGACTTACTTTAAGTTTCGTACTTGTCCTTGTCCCTAGATTAGGACAAATCTTTCCGTTGTTGTGTTCTCCAGCTAAGTAGATAATAAGTTGGTCATAGACTTTTATGATGGCCAGTAGACTGATTTGAATCAAGCACCATGTAATTACACTATTTGATATGGTCATTAAAAACTAATATGAAACACTGCTTAATTGGGAGATTGTTTCTTGATTTGTTAAAATATTCCTATGAAGTCAAATTCTGTAGGTATTGTAATTTGAATACTGGTCCTTCAAGATACAGGCTTTGCCTAGTTTGAAGGCCTCTGGTGTTTCTGTAATTGATGAACCTAATTTTACTAACTAAATACTGTGTAGGTATTCTATGTTAATTCGGTTACCAATAAACATTTTAAATTTATTTTTTTAAAGATATTTTTTTTGTATTAATAACCAGGTGTATAGAGAGAAATAAAGTTTCTTAATTAAAATTGTGGTGAAATTTTCTAAGGGTTTCTATTTATCTAACCAAATTGATTGTAAGGCTGCAGATAAGGGTGATTCTTGTGCCGACAGCGTCATTTTATGCTGTCAAACCAATTTTCTTTGACAAGAATTGGTTTGAAAGTGGCAAAGCAAAAAGGTTACTTCTTTGTCATTTTGAATGTGTGCTTAGCGAAATTCAACTTACTTATATTTGACTTAATGAGGCAGACTTTTTATCCATGACATTCTGCCAGTGTGCCCGGTATTGCAACAATTATAGTTTTTAACAGAATACAATTCAAACTTAATATTTTTCAAAATTGCTTTACATTTAAAACTAAATAACAATCAATCTGAACAACTTTTTTGACTAATTAACTTTATGAACTGAACAACTAAAAACAAATTAAGTAAAACAGTTCCTTCCAAACGAAAGATGTTGGAAACAGCATGCATAGAAGTGGAGCTTTTTTCTCAAGTCAATGATATTATTAAACTACTAGCTGGTGCCCGCGACTTCGTCTGCGCAGGTTTATAAATTGTAGCCTATGTGTTATTCTGATGTATAAGCTATATTATTGTAAAGTTTCATTAAAATCCATTCAGTAGTTTTTACGTGAAAGAGTAAGAAACATCCATCCATCCATCCATACTTACAAACTTTCGCGTTTATAATATTAGTAGGATTAGTAGGATAATCATATTGAATAATTTGCTGAACTGGCCACACTGGCGGAGTGTCACAACATAAAGTCTGCGGTCTGCTGTGCCTCTTAACGTCATGATTTAATTTGGTCAACTGTACTATAAAATTTAACATCATTTTTGTTTTCTCTTATCTCAGTTTAGCAATTAGTTGCTCATCTCTATTTCAATTGCTATGCCAGCATTGTTATGCCAGCAAGTAGATGCTAAATAAACTCTGGTTTCAAACAAAGTGAAGCATCTTTACAAAAGTCATTATTTCTAATTTCAGGATCACAACCACAGACCCACCCTCAAGCTCCAAGTGGGGGGGCTTACCCTCCTCCTCCCCCTGGGTACACCCCTTATGGCACCACACCGATGGTAACTCCTACTGCCCCTGGCTACCTACCAAACTACGGGGCTACCAATATTATCATTCCTCCACCAATCATAACCATTGGAGCCTGCCCGGCATGTCGTGTTGGCATCCTTGAAGATGACTTCACTTGTCTGGGTATTCTCTGCGCTATCCTGTTCTTCCCCTTGGGCATATTGTGCTGTCTGGCTTTGAAGAATAGAAGATGTTCAAACTGCGGAGCTTTGTTTGGCTAGAGAGCACTGTAAGTGTAATTGCTGATGACTAATTAAATGATATCTATTAGACGCTGATTACACTGTAGTGTTTTGATGGAAAAGTTGACATCAAACAGATTGATGATGTGTGATAGAACTGATTGACACAAAACTCTACAGTGTGATCAGCTGATGAGCTATGCTTGACCAATAAGTAACTCATTGAAAATTATCAAATGTTCTAGAAATCTGTCAATCAACCATCCATCAACATATTACACTGTCAATCAAGATTATAACTGATGGAATTAACTGACGGAAAACATTACCATGTAATAGACATCTTATAGTTTGCAAAAATCATTATTGATATTGTCAGTATTTATACTCTTATTGCTAGGGAATGACATTATGTACCAGTACATGAGTGCAATATTATCTTACTTTGTAATACACTTGTTTGTGATATTGTACAATGACTGGTATGAGATATGATAAAAAGTCCAAATGAATGACACACTTGCATCAATTTGATATTTATTACATTTGGTCTTTATTTTTTGGCAATAGACCGTCTTACTACAAAAAAGTTAGACATCTTTTGAACACTTGATCAAAAAATCTTACAAAATAACTCTAAATTTCTAAATATTTCTAAATTCCAATTGTCTACTCGTTTAAACACTCTATGGATAACCGCATTTCTTTTATATATTACGACTACAATTATAACTAGAATTATTATCCCCACTATAATTAGGATTATCCATGCAGAGTTGTTTAATAACTTTGGAACAGTAATTTGGTTAAGTTTCAGTAGCTCCACTGGCTTCCATTTGTCTTCAGGGAAAACGTCGAATCTTGGTATCTTAACATTATCAATACTGAGTGTTGGCATTTCGTAGCGAATCTCGATAGTATTAGACCCAAGAGTGTATATTTCGTCTTTATACATTATATGGGATCCAAGTGAACGCTTTAGAATTAAGCTATGGTTGGTTAATTTAATAGGGTCTTCTTGGTTTATCTCCCCGTCCAATGGAGTCATGACCTTGATTTCCCCAATTCCGGCTCCGACTAGGACCCCATCCTCCAGCTGGACTATATTTGTTCAAGATAGGTCGTCAATTATCTCCCAACTGCAATCTAGGAGAGTCTTGGACAACAGGCTTGTGGTGCAGGAGTCATATAGTTTCTTGGGATTATAATGACAGAGTGAGTATGTTAGTGTGTTTTGACAGATAGATGACGGTAAATTCCAACACTTACCGCTGGTAGAGCACGCCACTTTCTTATTCACAATTGCTCGGATGTTTTGATGCTCATTCCAGATATTAACTGATTCAACTCTATACACAGAGTGTGTGTTCTTTTTAACTAACTTAGGTAACAGTATGAGCCCTGTAATGTAAGGATATGGATTGTATCCTATGCTGGTTAAACTCACTCTACCCAGTTCATACACCATCGTTTTATCTTTTTCATACGAGCTCCCTCTCAATTCTGGATGAGTCAGCAAGACTTTAACGACATTCTTATGGGCGATCAACTCTGGGGTAATTCTGCCTGTCAGTATAGCGTTATATACTCTCATTACCTCATTAGGAGCTAAAGAGTCCCAAATGTTGATTTTTTTTTGGACAGATTGAGTTAGTAACTCTTGACACTTTGCCTCTGCTAAGAGTTTATTTAAATATTCAGTGGTTGAGCTTAGAATATGATGGATCACGACATTCTCAGAAACAATCTGGTTGGTAGTCTCAGCTATTTTCATCTGGTTTGTTTTGATTTTATCCAAAACATCTGATGTATCTCTGCTAAACTGCTCAAGTGATGCTATTGACACTCTGTTCCACATAGAAAGTCCTCCAACTAATGCCATTTCGAAAAATCTTTTATGCCTAGGTCTGGACTGGGACTTGATGAATGGTAACGATCGCTCCTTGCGGCTTAATGATTCGGAGTCATCTAGTTTAATTACTTGATACGATACTGTTCTCTTGTCGGGATGTGATACCTGAGGTAGTTGACCACATCCTCTATTCCATCGGTCACAAAGCTGGAGTTACATCTGGTGCTGTTTATGCCGTCTATTTGGAGAGGAGATGGCATGTGATAGATAAAGGGGATATATGACATTCCGTTCTGTTCAAAATAAATTCCGCTTTGTTCCATCACTATACCTGCTTCTTTGAAATGGAACCCCTTGTCTAAATAAATATTGGTGATGTTCGGTCTATTGATAGTGATTGCTGCGCTACTACTTGGATGGACCAGAGCTAGAGTTGCGAATATTGTTGCAAAATAGAACAGCATTTTAATCGCTTCATGGTTCCGTGGCTGATGAATAATAAGTCTTTTACAATTAGGATATCGTGTGGACTCTGGCTATGACATTGATGCGCAGAAGTCAAAAATACATACAGTGGAACATAGAACCTCCTCCTTATTTGAAGTCGGTTAAAAATGACTTATTTTCTATGACTTGACTTCTGCGCATCAACTGACATAGCCTAGTTATTTTGTGCGATTTTTTTGATCAAGTGTTCAACAGATGTCTAACTTTTTTGTAGTAAGACCCATGTCTTATCAAAGGTATGGCAAATTTTTAAATCAATTGCTCTATTCATAATAATGATGTTCGTAAAAGTAGTTTGTTATTATAAGTAGAACACTTAATTTCAACATTTCCTATACCTTGAAATATACCTTATAAGTTAATAAATATTATTGAACACTAGAAATTCAACAGGCATCTATATTTAACTGTTATCATTTGATGATTCATCATTCTGTAATTTACCTTAGATGGCAAATTTAACTAAAGTCCATTTTTAAGTGCCTTCTTAAATGTAGGTAAACAGCTCTTAGTGTTTTTTATTGAAATATGATTAAATTTTTAAGGCACCAGCTGAAAATGTATTAACCAATCAAACAATTTGGTAAATGACTGAAATAATAAAAAGCAGTTTAAAACATTGTGGTTGGGATGAGGATTTCATCATCATCATATCAGCTGAACCTCTTCCACTGTTGATGATCACTTAAAAATGTATAAACAGCTGATATTTTAATTGCGATTTCAGAGTTGGACCTATCGTCAAACATTTAAAAAGACAAATTAAAGAGCCTGTTTTAAAGTAGGTAATCCCAAGTACGTATTCAAATAGTATTATTTTTCGAATATAACATAATAAAAACCACTGAGAGTTGTTTACTGATTTAAGTACACAGTCACACGGCCGCATGTCGGTGGAAACACTTTCACCTTGAGCCTTTTGTAACATATCGCAGGTTCAGCTTATACTGGTTTTGTTATACGATGTTGCTGCCGTGCGTACTTAAAGAGATCTTCACAGTATGAGGAGGCCTATGTCCAACATTAGACGTGTTTTAGTCAGTTTGATGATGACAATTGATGATTGAAGTACCATAAACAAACAGACAACTGTAGTCAGCAGTTGAACCATGGTTTAGTAATAAGAAGATCTGATCATTCCCTTATCACAATCGCAACACGGAAAAGTATAAACTAGATGGCGCTATAAAATTTTCTGGAAAGTTATTATGGTCGTTCAAGTATTTTTATATGAAAACATCCCTAAAAACAAAACATTTTTGAGGATCAAGATCAATAAGTTAAACATCCTAAAATTGATACACAAACATACTTGCATAAAAATAATAATAATAAAATAAGCATAATTTTATGCTAAAAAAAATGCATCATATTCTTATTTTATATTTTCTCGTTTAGTTTGTTGTTTGAGATAAGAACAATAATTATTTATATTATATAAGGTGTAACAGAAAGGGTATATCGACCCTGTAGAATGTGATTCTGCCCATGAAACTGAACAACTTTCGAAAGGTCGAAACATGAAAAAAAAAATGTTTACCTCCCATACAAAATGTGCAATCAGCTGATTCAGTTTCTATGGAAGATCAAAAATATTTTTTTCGTATTTCGACCTATGTTGCTTAGGGAAAGTTGTTCAGTTTCATGGGCAGATTCACATCCTTCAGGGTTGATATACTCGTACCCTTTCTGTTACACCTTGTATATTTTTTTAGGTAAGTATGTTTGTGTCTCAATTTCAAGAATATTTAACATAATACTTATAAAAAAGTTATTTTGACAACTCCAAATTTCCTTAGACCTTTATAAAATTGAACTATATTGAAAACAGAACTTACCTACCTAGTCGAATGTCTTCAAAGACACCCTGTTGTATGGGGATTGTCAGTCGTTATTATTATTCCGCCATGACTTTAGTTTTATAAAAACTTATTTATTTTGATTTAGTTTCGTTTCATATTTTATAGTTCTAGTTTTTATATGCTGGTACATTTCACAAATTTTATGTTCAGACTTTTTATGTTTTATTCCTCCAGTTGCAGAAGACTTCTTTAAAGTTGAACCTCACTTAAATCTAAAGTCAGCACTCTGTTTTGTAGACAAAATAAAGCAGCATCAACATGTTTGACGTCATTCTTGCCATAATTTGATAATGCAATTTATTCCCTGATAAAATTTAAAGGAGCTTTGTGTACGGTCAACCGCTTGTCGGTAGAAACTTTTTCAACTCTATTACCACGCCATAAGGTCCAAAAGTGTTTCTACCGATGTGCGGCCGTGCGGATTGTTTAGTCATAGAGTATATATTTTTTTATTATTGCAAAAATATCAGTATGTCACAAGTGAAAAACGAGAAAAAGTTTTGGCTTTCCCATACAAACCTTGCTAACAGAGGGCTTTGTATGGGATGATCAAAAACATGTTTCATGTGTTCTGACCAATATTTGTTTGGACAATTAGTTCAGTTTCGTGGTCTGAATAACAATAAAATTTTTGCATTGATAAAAAATAACCTTGTATGTAAAACTGTATTATATTACCTTGTTTGCCATAATAATATTGACTATTCTCCACCTAAGACTTGGTTATAATATTATTCATAACATCACATGAAACATCCACTGCAGGACAGGGAGCTCCCTCCAGAACTCCAGCAAAAACGCGTGGTACATTGGAGGAGATAAACCATAGTCACCACGCTTATAAGCGTTGCGGCTGGCGACCGCAGTTGTTGGTGACCGCAGTATGTTAGATGGTACGATACGTAGTAAGATGCTGCTGCCCATCCTCCAGTTCATAAGCCCTTAGTCGCCTCTTACGACACCACGGGTAGTGATGTGTTGGTAAATTTGATTTACAGCAAAATCGCGTGGAACTTAGGAGGGAATTTACCATAGTCACCATGCTTGTAAGCGTTACGGATCGCGACCGCTGTTGCTGGTGACCGCAGTATGTAATGGTACGATACATAGATAGATGTTCCTGCCCATCGTCCGGTTCATAAGCCCTTAGTCGCCTCATACGACACCCACGGGTAAAGATGGGTTAGTACTATTCTTTGCCGGTACTACACGGACGTATTATTACAATAACAGATACCCATTGTTCGTTAAATTGATTTAACTAAACTTTTTTTTCCTTTTTGGCATCTACCTTTTTATTCTATGACTCGGTATTACTACACGTAACATGCCGTACATATTATTTTAGATGTAAATGCTATGTTTCCATTCCCATTGACTAGCCACTCATACAAAGGTATTTAAAAAGTAATATATAGGGTCCTAATGAAATAGTGAACATAATTTTTGAATGTTACTTAGACCATTCATTAAACTATATAACTTGGCCCTAGGAACGTGGGTCGAAATCCAAAAAAAAGGAATGACCTCCCGTTCCAATGCGCTATCAGCTTATGCAGTTTCTAAGGGAGAAAAATTTTTTTTTTGTTTTCCTTGTTTTTGTTTGTCACTTTCATGGTTGGAGTAACATACTAAAATTATGTTCACTATTTCTTTAGGACCTTATAAAAGGTGTTAGGGACAGCCTTCCGAATACTGAAGGGGCATGATCAGTCAACGACACTGAAAAACTTTCAGTAAACAAATCTTTCAGGAAACGAAAAAAGAAACCGCGCCTCCATACAAAATTGTAAACTTGATCGGGCAGTTTGTTTGGAGAAGCAGATTTTTTTTTCGTTTCCTGAAAGTTTTGTTTACTGAAAGTTTTTCAGTGTCGTTGACTGATCATGCCCCTTCAGTATTCGGAAGGCTATCCTTAACACCCTGTATATGGTGCTTCCTAATCAACTGCGTTCCTTTAAGTATCTTAACAAAACATGAAAATAAAATTTGATCTCCACAAAACCCGCTATGAACTGATTCTGTTTTGATAATGTTTTTTTTATATATTTCGGTCTTTGTTCCGGTAAGTTGTTCAGTTTTATGTTCCGAGTAACATACTAAAAGGAACGCAGTTGATTAGGAACACCCTGTGTTACCATGTGGTTGACTGTATTAGACTGATTCCATAGATAACACAGCCAAGACGCCTTCTGTATCAAAAATGTTATCAATTATTAATAGATTTGTTAAGAACACGATGTTTTATATATAAAAATAAATAATGTTAATTAAGTATACGTTTCAATGTGTGATCTGTAAGAATTTTATTGAATTTGTATAGATTTTTGAGAATAAATTTTGGGAACAAATAAATATACTTTTTATTTTATGTCCAGGTAATATTTTATCACCCAATTGTTAAGCCAAACAGAGAGAGAACCGTTTTTTTAAAGGATTAATTTTCTTTACTTAAACAATTTTGAATTAATTCTTGCTTTCTTGCAAGGTAACTTTTACATTCTGTGAAAAAACATGATCAGTTACAAAACCTGCCAGGTTGCGCCTAGGCACTCTGTTTGTTTGAACTCGTATCGCCTCTTAAGTGTGCACTACATTATAGTTTGGTCGCTTTTGGTACCTGTATAGGATGAGAGGAAGAGTTGCCGATGAATAGCTCTCTCTCAATGAATGGAAGCACCTTAAAGATAATGATGTTATATTTACTACGCTGGTTCAGCGACCCAAAGAGGATTTTGGCCTCCGACACGAGAATTCTTCATTCTACCCTATCGGCCGCTTCTTGCCTGTCGGCTCTTTTGAAGGGCATCCAGGTCTTTCCGAACTTCGTTACCCCATCTACCTATACCGGGACGAATGACTGCTCGTCTGACGGCCCGATCCTCTCCCATTCTCTCCACGTGGCCGAGCTAGCGAAGCCTTGGTCTCGCCCATATTGTTGGGTTTGGGCACTAGCTCTCCGATCTCCCTATTTTCTTCTCCAGCTGCCATCCTCCTCCTTGATAGATCCGAGAATTTCCCGCAAAATGACGTTATAAATTATCAAACTTTGAGTATCAACACTAGGGAGGGCCCTAGCACACTATAAGATGGCCCTGATGCTCAAACACATTATTTATCTCGCTACAGTGGAGCGTGAAACAAGCGAGTGCGGCACACTGATAGGCATTGACCCATTATTTGCTCGAAGATTTAGACGTTTTATATTTTTACATACAAGATGTAAACAAATACCTCCCGATAACAGAAAACGTGGACTCAGACCATGAATCATACAATTTTCCCCACGGAACATAGGTCAGGGACTCAATTCTTGAATATAACCGGGTGATAAAATATCACTCAAAAAATTCAAAACCACAGATTTATCTTTTCAAAAGTGAAGATTGATATTCGTAAAATATAAAGCAGTCCTTGATTGTAAATTTTTATGTATTCTGATTTACCTTTCAACAGTTTAACAAGGCCAATGTGAATTTTTAAAGTCTCAAAAGTGATATTTTATCACCCGGTGATTTTCAAGAATTGAGTCCCTTATCCTATTAAACGAGCAATATTTGTGTAGGTACAGTTAGTTTACTATTAATTAATTTGTGGTACAGCGTGAATTTTCATTGGTTTTGCTCCCGAAGCCCAGTGATTCTTCTCATGATAAAAAGCAACTTTCCCGAAGAAGAACAATTTTATTCCTTTAATTTTTTTCGCCTCTTCATAAAGTGGTCACGTGATCGACTCATTTTGTATGGGAAGGCGAAAAAGATTTTTTCTTCGATAAAGTTGCTTGCTTTCATGAGTAGAATCACTGGGCTTCGGGAGTAAACCCAATACAAATTTACGCTATATACCTACCTACAACGTGTTAATGGAATAAGCGAAACCCTCATACACCCCAACTGATTTTCATTAAAATAAATCCATTCCCGTAAAAAAAATCTTAAAAAAGATTTTTTTTTCTAGATATTGTTATTTTAAAGTTTCATCATTGTTCTAGTTTCATCGTTGTTCTAGTCCGCGCACGCCACGCCCACTTCCCTCCCCTCCTCACCGCTCATGAACCGCGCGGCGCCGCCGCCAGCGCGCGTATCCACAGAAATATTTAGAACTAGCTGACCCGGCGAACTTTGTTCCGCCTTACAGGTTTATTAAGTACAATTTTTTTGCCCTGCCCCTACCCCTACCCCTGCCCTTACCCCTGATCCTTCCCTACCCCTACCATCCTATATCCTTCTCCTGCTTCTAAGCTACCTCCCCACCAATTTTCAACCAAATCGGTTCAGCCATTCTTGAGTCATGCCGTTCTCCTACCCCTACCGTCCTAAGCAAACATATAGGGGAAATAATTCGTGTAGAAGCGATTGTTGGCATAGTTGTAGGGGATGGTGTCTGAAGCAACATACTCAAAGTACTGAAGGATGGGGTAGAGCTAAGGGGTGGGGGGGGGGGGGCGTTAAGGTCCCCTTTTAAAGTTTTTCTTATAAATCTCGTAAACGGTGGCTCATAGCAAAAAAAAAATCTTTTACTCAAGCAATCTAAATAAAATTTTCTACAAAAAGGTTCTACATATTTTTTCACTGGGATCAAGATTTAATGAGATGTGGAGGAAAGAAGATGGACAATCTATACATATAAAAGAAGGTGACTGACTCATTTACTGACACATCAACGCACAGCCCAAACCGCTGAATCTAGAGATCCCAAAATTGGCATGTAGGTTTCTTATGAGGTCTACGGGTGCACTAAGAAAAGGTTTTAAAAAATTCCACCCCTAAGAGGGTAAAATAGGGGATGAAAGTTTGTACGAAAGTCCGTCAGTTTTGAAGTTAGGATCTTCAAAATTTGTATTTCGGCTGACGACTAAAAATTAACTATCATGTGTTTCAGGGTTTTTTAAAAATTCTACACCCTAAGGGGTGAAAAGTGGGATGAAGTTGAAAATGCTTCATTTTCAAATTAAAATTCGCAGTTTTTTTTTACTCAGGCAATAGGATTGTAACTTCCACCCTAAATTTAACCCCTAAAAGAGGGAAATGAGGAGAGAAGAAAGAGGGAGGGGAAGGGGGAGATGGGGATGGGGGAGATGGAGGGGGAGGGGGAGAAGGAGGGGAAGGGGGAGAGGGAGAAGGAGGGGAAGGGGGACCACCTGCACCTCAACCTCATGCCCAGGGGATAATGGTATTTCACGTCCACCACGTTGGATTTCAAAATTGTTGTAGTTTTCGTAATCAGCGACCGATAAACCATACAAACGATACCCATGTTGGATTTTAGACTTTTTCACCCCATTTCCCTCTTTTAGGGGTTAAATTTATGGTGGAATTTGGGTCGGATGTACGTTACACAGAATTGCAACCCTAATGCCTAAGTAAAAAAATATTGTGAATTTTACTTTGAAAATGAAGCATTTTCAACTTCATCCCACTTTTCACCCCTTAGGGTGTAGAATTTTCAAAAACCCTGAGACACGTGATAGTTAATTTTTAGTCGTCAGCCGAAATACAAATTTTGAAGATCCTAACTTGTAAACTGACGGACTTTCATACAAACTTTCATCCCCTATTTTACCCTCTTAGGGGTGGAATTTTGTAAAATCCTTTCTTAGTGCACCCTAAAACCTCATAAAAAACCTACATGCCAATTTTGGGATCTCTAGATCCAGCGGTTTAGGCTGTGTGTTGATGTGTCAGTAAATGAGTCAGTCACCTTCTTCTTTTATAAGTATAGACTGTCCATCTTCTATCCTCCACATCTCATCAAAAATTGACCCCAGTGAAAAAGTATGTAGGGCCTTTTTGTAGAAAATTTTATGTAGATTTCTTGAGTAAAAGATTTTGTTTTGCTATGAGCCACCGTTTACGAGATATATAAGAAAAACTTTAAAAGGGGACCTTAACCCCCCCCCCCCCCCCTCTTTGCTACACCCCCATCTTCCAGTACTTTGAGTATGTTGCTTCAGACACCATCCCCTACAACAATGCCAAAAATCGCTTCTTCACGAATTATTTCCCCTATTTGGCAGTGTTTGGTCTTCGTAGAGTAGATAATATCCGTCTCCTGGTTATAAGCTACCTCCCAACCAATTTTTAACCAAATCGCTTCAGCCGTTCTCTTACCCCTATCCCTACCATCCTATATCCTTCTCCTGGTTCTAAGCTACCTCCCCACCAATTTTCAACCAAATCGGTTCAGCCGTTCTTGAGTTATACCGTTCTCCTACCCCTACCATCCTATATCCTTCTCCAGGTTATAAACTACCTCCCCACCAATTTTCAACCAAATCGGTTCAGCCGTTCTTGAGTTATAAATAGTGTAACTAACACGACTTTTTCAGCCGTTCTCCTACCCCTACCCCTACCATCCTATACCGTTTTCCTGGTTCTAAGCTACCTCCCCATCAGAAAAATCGGTTCAGCCGTTCTTGAGTTATACCGTTCTCCTACCCCTACTCCTACCATCCTATGTCCTTCTCCTGGATTTAAGCTACCTCTCCACCAATCTTCAACCGAATCGGTTTAGCCGTTCTTGAGTTATACCGTTCTCCTACCTCTACCCCTACTCCTACCCATCCTATGTCCTTCTCCTGGATTTAAGCTGAAACGGACATAGGGTAGGCCCCCATAAATTATTCTTTTTACAGGAAATCATACAGCGCTCGGGGCATTAGTTAAAAGCAAATGTTCAAAGAAGTTTTTATCGTTTTGAAATCTTTTGTTTTAACCTTACAACCCACCCTTAGAAATTCAATGACACGAATTTGTCCTAAAATAATAACATAATATTATGTGGTCGAGCGAGACAACCAAGTAACGCAATGACAAATACATGTTGCTGTGATGAATTGCAAATTTTATGGCATCTCTGTGCAGTTTATGATAGTTTACGACAGATTTGGAAGGAAGCTGATTATAAATAACATAGTGCAATTAAACGTGTATTGGACTGATAATGGGCCCTTATCAATCCAAAGAACGAATCTAATATTTAATGCGTCAATGCATAAGTTTAAGCTTCCAGATTATGTCAGTTCAAACTTTGTACTTGTGACTTCTGTGATTTCAGCGCAGTGTCTCTGAATGACACCATATTATGAGACAAGTACTTGCGCCTGGTTTTATTATTTTTCAGGAAGACTAAGTCGTCTGCGTTAAGGGGTGTCCTTCTCAAAATATGCAGCTACGCACTCGTCAATGCAAATCCTGACCTTTCGCTGATCAATAGCGTTCGCATGGCGATGTCTTGCGACGTGGTGGTTACGTCAAAAGCTGCGCACGCGCCTGCTGAATGGAACACAGATCCTGACTGGAAGTCGCGTTGCGTCGAAGAAGAAGCTTTACGAACATAGAGTTAAGACATAGTATCGGTTCATAGAGGTGTATCTTTAATGGGAGAACATTTTGTAGTTTTGTATAACGTATAGCATTGTAATAAAGTTTTAAATAGGAAATCTTTCGCTAAGTTACGGATTCTTGGGTGATTATTTAAATAACCAGGACGATATACGATTGGGTAGACGGGGCGGTCAGTCTGTTTTTAACGGGGGAAGAGACAACTGTATTTTTGTAAAGTGGTTTGTGTCTATACGTTGTGAGTACCTAGTTCTAGCAATTAGATATCTGAGTTGAACATGTTAAATGTGTCTAATCACACAATAATCTTTAAGCTTCTGTGTCAATAAATTTATTTAGAGCAATTCAACTCAGATGATCTTAGTACACATGACACCTATATTTTAATACTTGTATCTGTTTAACCTTCTCGATTAAACTACATCAGGCTTTAGAAACTTAATAAAGTAATTTTTCATAGACTATAAATTACATAAAGATATGTAGTTTTAAGGTGATAATGTTGGAAGTAATTAATTTTTCTCAAATCTTATGCATACAATTGCAAGTAATTACAAATAACTAGAAAGTTTCTCATTAGTGCTATCAAAATGCACTAAAGTCCGCTACATTATCTTTTTTTTTTTTGCAAATACACACAAGATTACAATCAATTCTGTTTATAATTGTCTTCTAATAAAACCACAATTTTAATATTTTTTAATAAAGTAAAAATCAGTCTCCTAATTAAGATTTATCAATCATATCATATTAATATTCTAATATATTATTCTATATTTTTTTGTCAGTTGTTCATATAATGGAGACTTAACAAATCAACAAATTAAAGCATTCAATCTTGTCTGTCTAAATCGATAGATTTTTTTATCTAACTGTGATCAAGATCTATGCAGACTTGTAAGTATACAAAATTATCTTCAATACCTAAACAGCTGAAAGTATCATGAGTCATATACCTGACCGTTACAAAGCTACCTCCCCACCAATTTTTAACTAAATCGGTTTAGCCGTTCTTGAGTTATAAATAGTGTAACTAACACGACTTTCTCAGCCATTTTCCTACCCCTACCCCTGCCCCTTCCCCTATCATCCTATATCCTTTTCCTGGTTCTAAGCTACCTCCCCACCAATTTTCAACCAAATCGGTTCAGTTTTTCTTGAGTTATACCGTTCTCCTACCCCTTCCCCTACCCCTACCATCCTATAACCTTCTCCTGGTCCTAAGCTACTTCCTTACCAATTTTCAACCAAATCGGTTTTGCCGTTTTTGAGTTATAAATAGTGTAACTAACACGACTTTATTTTAATATAGGTAAATATGCGTTTTCCCGTGGGAATGAAGTGCTTTCCTGCGGTAAAAAGTAGCCTATGTGTTATTCCAGGACCTAACCAATATGTGTGCCAAGTTTCATCAAAATCCATTAAGTAGTTTTTGCGTGAAAGAGTAACAAACATCCATCCATCCATACTTACAAACTTTCGCATTTATAATATTAGTAGGAAGTAGGATTTCAGCGGCAAAAATTTAAGTAATAATAAAAATACTCCTATCAAAAACCCGTGAAATTGATTCTACTCTCGATTCTGAACAAACTATTTTCTCCGTTTCGCTTATTTCGCTAACACGTTGTTTATTTGTTATCTGTTTCTCGAAAACGGCTCTAACGATTTCGATGAAATGTACCATGCGGGGATTTTCGGGGACGAAAAATCGATCTAGCTAGGTCTCATGTATAAACTCGTTTTTTCCCCGTGTTTTTAAGCATATTCTTAATTTTTTTAAAATTTATTATTCGCATTCAACAACATCTATGTCTAGAATGATAATTCTTCTAAACTTCGCAGAAGTTTATCGGGAGATTAGCTGCTGCGCATACATGTATTTAGCAGTTGTAGTATACTTAAGTGTTCTTTTATCCTATACTATTAAACGAGCAATATTTATATATATTTGTAATCGTTTTTTTTAGAGTTGAACAGTTTATAGTTGATTGGTTTAGTTGGTCGGATTGGAAAAACTGGTTTGAACACCGGGAAAGTTGTTTAGTTTAATGGTCTGAATCCAACCTGATTCCAATTCCAGTTTTCGGTTGATGTCTTCTTGCAATAAAATTGGTTTATACCTTCGATTGAAGCTGAACTGGGTAGTATAAAAACTTAATCTAATAAGTAGATAAATTAAAACTCGATACAAAAAAATATTACACAAAGCGTTATTTGCCTTAGTTAGAATGCGTTTCCGCTCCTGAGACAACTAATGGATACGTGGATCAATTCTTGAATCCTATTGGTTGCAATTTCCCAACTCACTTAGATACATTGTACAGTGTTGTTGTAAAACCACCCTAAAACTTCGTAGCTCCCTCGTAGACCGTAGCTACGCGACTTGTAGAAGTGCTACGTAGGTATGTGCGAGTTATGGTTAGGAGGCAAATTGTATAAGTTTTTTTTTTTTTTTGTTATTATATATGTATGCCACTGTTTTTCCTTTGACATGGGTCAAAGACTTTATCCAGCTAAACACGGACTTTTAAGCTATTTCTTTTTTTCCATGTCCATAATAGGTTTTGTTGGGGCAGGACTCCGGATTTTCATACGGGAGTCCTGCCAGTGTTTTAGCTGTTAGTACAATTTGTTAGTTTTTTTTTTTTTTTTTGTACACGATGATTTTCCTACTCAACACTTTTTTATTTTTCTGACATACATTAGTATTGCCTTTCAAATCTTTACAAGTCTTCTTCTTTTTTCTACTGCTAGATTCTTAAAACCAAGTTTATGTTTCATGTATAAATTCATTTTATACATTCTACATATACTGTTTATACTAATTTAATTTTTTCTTACATATTTATTTTTTAGTTTTTATTTATTTTAAACGTTCTTTTTTTTTCACGTTTCTGTACTTTTTCTTTTTTAACATTATTTTTTTTTTTTAATATGTGTATAGGTTCATTTTCTACATAGATTTTATACTTACTTAAAACTTATGTCACATGTATATACTCACTATATACAATTTACATAATTTTCTTACTTATCTATTTTTATTTCTACTTACTACATCTTCTGCGATCCGGAGACAGAATGCTGTGAAATCTTTTCTGGTAGAGTCATTTGCTATCCATTCCTTTAAGGTTTGTTGTTTGATTTGTTGACCATTTTTTATTTCTAAGTCCATTCTCTGCGAACTATACTTTGGACATTCTGTTATGAGATGGAGTACACTTTCTTCTGTCTCAGGGTCGCAGATACATGCTGGGGTTTGCTTACATTTAAACCTATACAAATAAGAGGAAAAGCCACCGTGACCCGTCAATATTTGCACCATTAGTTGGGTCATGTTCAATTTGCCTATTATCTTATGAGCGTTATATACTTCAGGTAAGAAGATTTTTGTGACTTTCCCGGTATCGGTATCTGTATATCTTCTTTGCCAATCCTCTATTGTCTTTTGTCTAATAAGTCGCTTCGCAAATGAGACTGGGAAGCTTTGGTAGTCTGCTTTTGTTTTTTTGTTAAGTGCAGCTTCCTTTGCGAGTTGGTCTGCTTTTTCGTTGCCTGGTATTCCCACGTGAGCCTTTACCCAAAACAGCTTGAGACACTTGTTTTGTTTAATGATTTCCCTCTCTTCTTCTTTTATCTGGAAAGCGAGTGGGTGGAATATTTTGCTACCGCTGATCAAGTCCAGTGAGGATCGTGAGTCACTTAAGATAGTGATTTTATGGTAGTTGCTTCTTCTAGCTATTTCCATTGCTTTTTTCAGCGCAAGTAACTCGGCTTGGAAAACAGTGCAGTAGGACTCCAACTTAAGTTTGCATGACTTTATCTCCGTTCCACCGTGCCAGCACGATACTGCTGCTCCCACCTGGTCCTGTAATTTGCTCCCATCTGTGTATATAAAGAATCTTTCTTCTCTGAGGTTTTCGTCATCCCCATTAGTTAAATGATCGTATTTTGTCAAAATTTGGTTTGAAGGATGTGGAGCACTCAAAAAACTGACTTTTCTTTCTACCTCCCTGTCTGATGGCAGCAAATCAAGGGTCTCACCACGTTTGATGCAATACAATTGCGCAGCCTCACGCACCCGCAGGTCAAGCGGTAAGAGTCCGCTCAACAACAAAGCTGCATTCAAGGACACTGTTCTATAAGAACGACAAATCTTTTGGGCAAAACCGCGTTGTATTGTGTCCAGTTGCTTTCTGATGTTCAATTTTGTAGCTGCGGAGGCCCATACACTGGACGCGTAAAGAATAATAGGCTCTATCACTGCCACGTATATGGTCCTGATAATTTCCGAGTTAAGGCCCCAGGATATTTTTGCAGCTTTTGCTAACTGCCCATAGATACTTGCTGCTTTTTTGCAAATGTATGCCGCATGGTTATTAAAAGTAAGTTTTTTATCTATGATTATTCCCAATAATTTTACTTCCTCTACTATTTTTATCAGTTTCCCTCCCATTCTTAGTAACGGTTCGTCATACTTCAATTTATTTGTCAAAATCATTAAATTAGTTTTATGAGCAGCAAATTTCAGTTTATTTTGTAGACCCCAATTGTAAACTTTTTCTAAAATAGCGTTTGCTTGTCTCTGTATGACCTCGGAGGACTTCCCGGAAAATATCAGGACCACGTCATCAGCAAATGCCTGCACGTGGACTCCTTCTACCTCGAGCAAATCCAACAATGGATCTAGCAGCAAATTCCAAAATAAAGGCCCTGCAATGGATCCTTGAACACACACGAACACACACAATTGTATAAGTTTACATTATGCCTTGATTCTACAAAATCCCGAGAAAATAGTAGATTGTATCACAAGGCTGTAAAATTATATTTTTAAGGTGAGGGCGCTATTTTGAATCCAGAGCGAAGTAAAGGATTCTTGAGTAGAATCCCGAGCATGGCGAGGGATTTTAAAGTAGAATCCTGAACGTAGCGAAGGATTCAATAGGTCGCCCAAGGTAAAAATATTTTGCAGCCGCGTAATACACTCTACTTTTCATCTCCCTCTATGAGAAAAGAATAAGAAGCTCATTGAGACACACTCGTCATTAATTTTAAATATAAAATACCATTACAATATTATTACTTGATGAAACAATACTAAAAATCATATTAAGTATTATTTGCAGGGACGAGATAAGTACTATACATAAATTATTTGTAACAACTGAAAATGTTATTGACATTAGAATCTCTTTGGTTGGTAGTCTTGTTTACATTTCAAGCATATTTCTTTTTTACCCGACTGCCCCAAAACAGGAGGGTTATGTTTTTCGAGTGTATGTATGTGTGTATGTATGTATATATGTATGTATGTATGTCGATTTCTTTGTCGCGCTCTGCAGCCTAAACGGCTTGGTAGATTTCAACATGTGAGGTGTCGTTAGGATCGTATTCATTGTAGGAGTGTCATAGGGTATAAAAAAAATATAAAAAGTACTAAATAAAAAAACTATTTCAAAAAATAAAATACCCGACTGAAAAGAGAATCTTAATCGGTTTCCGATTGAGATTTTATTTTGCATGCGTATGTGAATCGGATGACAATGCAATATTGTTGTAACTTGGAACTGATCTGATGATGGAGCCGGAAGATATCAATAAAAAAGTGGAAATATTACCGCGTTTCAGAATCCTACAGCGCCATCTGTTGGTGGGTAGCGTCGCCTGCTCACCTGGTAATATTTTATTGATAAAACAACTCTGAGAGGTTTCTTTATAAAATATTTGGGCTTAGATAGGCCTTTTGGAAAAAGAATCACTTAGTTTTAACATACAAAGCAATGACTAAATTTCCCGTGTAAGATGCCGCATTGATTACTTTTGTAATATACTGTAGTTTTTCTACTCCGTACCAGAGGCGCTGTTTTTACTATCGCGTTTCAGAAACCTACAGCGCCATCTGTTGGTGGGTAGCGTCGTTTGCTCATCGCGTAATATTTTATTGTTAAATTTCTTTATAAAATATTTGGGTTTAGCTAGGCCTTTTGGAAATAATTTTCTAAGTTTTAACATATAAAGCAATGACTAAATTTTCCGTGCAAGATGCAGCATTAATTACTTTTGTGTTATACTGTAGCTTTTCTAAGGAGCTGTTTTTTGATGTCGACTACCCAAGGAGGTTTTAGCCCATGCTTCGCCAAAGCGAACCACCAGCGACTAAAACCTCTTTGTGACTACCAAATACAACCATACCTTACGTACGGTCAACCGCTCGTGAATGGAAAGATTTGCAACTCTATTACTACTCGTATGTCACAAAGTTCGAAGTGTTTCTACTGACGTGCTGTTGGGTGTATGTAGAAAAATACAGTCAGCAGAGAGGGACTATATATCGCTCTTAACAGCATCGGGTGTCCACCAAAGCTTCTTAGTTTAATATAGAGCTTCCACGAAGATATGAATGGCGCTGTCGTTGCTGGTGGCATTAAATCTTAGCCGTTCAAAATGCGCAAAGGTGTCCGCCAAGGTTGCGTTTTAGCACCCTGTTTGGTATATTTTTCTCATTGCTATTAAGAAAAGCATTCGGCAATGACCAGCAGGGTATAAATTTACATACAAGAGCTGATGGGAAGTTGTACAACATAATCTCACTAAACATCCTAGGCATCTCCTGGAAGGATAAGGTAACCAACAAAACGGTCTTACAACGAGCCCAGCTGTCCAGTTTTTTCGCATGCTGAAGCAGAGACGATTACGATGGTTGGGGCACGTGAACCGCATGGAACCAACCCGTCTACCCCAGCGTATATTGCTTGGTCCTATAGCGCACGCAAAAAAAAATGTTGGTAGGCCAATGCTGCGCTTTCAAGATTGCGCCAAGCGAGACATGATCACTTTTGGTATTAAACACCTAGACTGGGAGCAGACAGCTGAGGACAGAACCAAATGGCGTAAATCATTACTGGATGGACGCAAGGTACACGATGAAGCCTGGTGTTGTGCCCTTGCCGAAAAAAGCGAGAAACGTAAGAAAAATAACGACATAACATCAGTTATTTATAACACAAGCTTCACCTGCAGAGCGTGTGACAGGACCTGCCGCTCCCGAATAGGCTTACTCAGCCTCGAAAAACGGTGCAATCGACAGAATATTGCTTAAATCGTCTGACATTGACGGCTATGGCCTATGATGAAGATGTATGTATGTATGTATGTCGATTTTTTAGTCGCGCTCTGCAGCCTAAACGGCTTGATAGATTTCAACATAATGAGGTGTCGTTAGATTTGTATTCATTGTAGGAGTGTCATAGGGTATAATATTTTAGTAGGGCACCTTTGAAGAGAAAAAAAAGGGTGAAATATATTTTTTTAAATCATTACTTTTACAACATGGGTATCAAACAATAGCTGGTAAAAACCTGATTCTAAGATTTAAGCAAATGTTTTAGTATAACTTGACGTAGCAAATCTGAAAACTAAAAAGTTTAAAATAAAAAAATATTAAATAACAAAAAACCCAACTGCTTAGCACAAGAAAGGAAAACAAGCTTAAATCTATTGGATTTGGTAACTTGAATTGTATAAGATACTGCAGGCGGGGACGAACAAAATTAAGTCGTAAACATCCACAAAACGTTTTTTCGTCCCCGCCTGCAGTATCTTATACAATTCAAGTTACCAAATCCAATAGATTTAAGCTTGTTTTCCTTTCTTGTGCTAAGCAGTTGGGTTTTTTGTTATTTAATAATTTTTTATTTTATATTCATTACAACCGGCCAGTATAATTTTTCTTACAATGGAGGACCTAAATTCCCTATGGTGGACCTAAATTCAAGTTCTAATTTTAAATCCCATTTTTAGCCGCTACGAAAGTATCTTGGAGAAAACAGCTATTTTGTTCGCCTTTAATGACGAACCGTTCAGCGATTTTCGAATAGAAGGGATGAAAATTTAATTATTCATTATAAATAATGCCGCGGCATTTCACAAAACAGCACGTAATTAGTTTCTTTCGTAACTTGTGGTCGTAAGATAACATACTTACCCAGGCGCGGATCCAGGGGGGGGGGTCACAGGGGTCATGACCCCCCCCGAAATCCAAACAGATATTTTTTTCGGTTATTTAGAAAACCCGGTACCCAAACTGTGTACAACGTGTAAATGGAATAAGCGAAACACTCATACACCCCAACTGATTGTTATTAAAATTAATCCATTCCCGTAAAAAACACTGAAGAAAGATTTCTCTTTCTAGATATTGTTATTTAAAAGTTAAGCCACGCCCACTTCCCTCCCCTCCTCACCGCTCATGAACCGCGTGGCGCCGCCGACAGCGCGCGTATCGACAGAAATATTTAGAATAGAAGCGGCAAAAATTTAAATAATAAAAAAAAAAAATACTTCTATCAAAAACCCGTGAAATTGATTCTACTCTCGATTCTGAACAAACAATTTTCTCAGTTTCGCTTATTCCATTAACACGTTGTATATGTTACAGTCAAAACCCTTAACCCAGTCAAAAACCTAATTGACTAACGCTCAAAACCCTTATTGACTGACACCCTTGTATTTTAGGTTCGTTAGCTAAGGTGGGTTAGGTTATCTTGCGACCACCACGCACGAGTCGAGCTTATGTTACTCAGGAATGTAGCATTCTAATAGTGAAAAAAAAAAAAAATTGGTATCGGGCCCTTAGTTTTTGAGTTAATTCGTTACAAACATAAATGCAAACACATTAAAATACAACACTTTCCTCTTTATCTTTCTTAAATATGTAAAATAGCTTGTCTCGACTGATTCATAAACGTCGAGCCGTAACCGCTATGGCTACAGATCTGAAATTTTGTACACAGGTTTTTGCACTTCAAAATCACACTTTTTGAAAGGATTATCCAAAATGCATCCCCTAATGGGGTGAAATATAAGAGATGAAAGTTTGTATGAAAGTCCTTTGTTTCTTGAGTTATTTTCCGTATGTTGGTCTGTAAGTCTTTCATTTGTAAAGGTAGAATCATAAATTTGGTTTTGAGCTCTCCGTAGACGTGTTTTTTTACTTCTTATTATTAGCTAAAATCCAAATTTCAAGTACATAACTCATGTAAAAACTAGAGGATTTTCATACGAACCTTCATATCTTATTTTACCCCCTTGGGTTTAGCTGACGTCATTAAGAGATTTTAATATCCAACAATGAATAAACTATTTTGACTTTGATGATATCTCAAAATTGCTGAAACACGTGTTTCTTTGTTTCTTATCATTAGCTTAAATCCAAATTTTCAAGTACCTCATTTGTCTGGATGAATTTCTAAAAATGCTTAAACACGTACTTTTTTCTTTTTTATGGAGAGCTCAAACCAAATTTGTGTACCTTTAAAAATGAGAGACTTAATGATAAGTAGATTAACATACGGAAAAATTCATCCCCTTTTCACCCCCTTGCAGTGCGATTTTTAAGAAATGCTTAAACATGTGTTTCTTTATTCTTACCAAAAACTTAAATTCAAATTTGTGTGAATCTAGCTCAAGAAACAAAGGACTTTCATACAAACTTTCATCCCTTATTTCACCCCTTTAGGGGATGAATTTTGGAAGATCAAAATTTCAGATTTGTAGGTATAGCGGTTACGGCTCGGCGTTGATGAATCAGTCATTAAGTCAGGACAAGCTATTTTATACAGAGTGGCCCATTGATTTAAATAATTAATTTTCTAATTAGATAATTAATTATTTGAACCTAAATTGAGATTTAGATTTTTCTCTTACATGTTTTGAACGCCAATTTCAGCGAACAATACCATTTAAAGTATCAACATTCTTTTTAAATACCCTATCTAGTAACTAGACATTTTTACGGAAAAAACAACTAAATTCTGAAACCCTGAAAAATAAAATAGGATCGCTCATGTGGCAAAAATTTTACCAGTTCTCTTAAAACTTCTACTGAAACACAATAGTGTAAACACTAGGTACTGCTTTATGACAAAAACAGGCAAGGGGCATTACTTTTCAGACGGAATTTATACAGAAACCATCATATTTTGCAATAGGAGTCACCAAAATAGGCAAATTATTTATTTGGAGCCTAAATTAATATTCAGGATTTGTTCCCTCTCAACTTTTAAACACCAATTTCAGCGAAAAATATCCCATTATGCACCAATTTTTTTTCAGCCAATGTTTTGGGTAGCCTAGAGACTTTCAAAGTTTTTAAAATCAGCTCCAATCTATGGAACATCCTTTTTGTATTTTTAAAATTGACCATCAAAATTTTAATCGGCCCATTAAATTATTCGAAAATCTTATTCACTATATTTTTTTAAATAATAAGTAGGAATGTTAGAAGGTTCATTATTTTATGTAGACACAAAAAGAAAACTGAAAAAATGTTCAGTTAAAAAAAATGAGAATTTTTAACTCTTTCGGCAGAAAATTTTAAAAATTAATAAAATAATTTATAACTCGAAAACTACAAATAATCGCGGAACATACATGGAGGTGATTTGGATACCCCTTAGCATGAGGCATCGATTTTTTTCGTTTGGACGCCTATCAATGGGTCACCCTGTAGATTGTTTTCAGTATTTCTTAGCTCTGTTACGTGAAATTTCGAACTCACTTCGATGGTGAATTTGCAATATGTGTATGCCTGTCTCTGTGACGTGATATACGAGTATGAAAAACATTAGCTTTTTTTCTTTGCTCATAAAACTACCTATGCTCCTTTTTGTGTGGATAAAAATAATGGTGTTGTTATGTTCAGCCTCGATGACCCCCCCCAAAATCTAGGGCTGGAACCGCGCCTGTACTTACCGTGGCTATTGAACGTAAAAAGCACCAGTGATTATTCAACCCGTTTACAAACTGCCGCTGCCGTTTTATAATTTCCCGACCGTTTACAGTTTGCCCGCCGTTTGTAAAATGCGACATTTATAACAATACGTCCCATTTGTTTTAGATTTTATGTAAGGTAGGCACATATTTATTTAGATAGAATATAAATAAACTTAAAACTATGTAATATTGAAAATAGAAATAAAAATTATAAATCCACTTCAACAGCTCTATTTATTTTATTTTTATTTTATTTTATTTTCTTTGGGATGCTTACAGCTATATTTACAACTTGAGTGCTATAAATTATTTGCTATAAGCCAATGACAAGCTTCCACATGTGTATGTAAAAAATAACTTAAGTAACAATTCTATGTTATTATGAAGTACCTATGTGAAGCATAAAATTACTTAAGTATTAATAAAATTTTAAAATTAATCCAAACTCAGTACATAGTCTCTAATGAGTGCATTTTTAGCGCTATGAACATTATTACAAAACATATCAAATCGACTATCATGATTGAGTTTATTGAATTGCCTCATGCTACGCAAAAGAAAACTATTCCTTCTATATTGAGTACGGCTAGGTGGGATAAAAAATAAGGGTGATTTTCTTAGTTTACGGTTGGGAATATTTAACTTAATTTTGTCGAGCAGCTCCGGACCATCTACGAAACCTTGAACTATCTTAGTAAGGAGGCTTATATCAGCAATTTCTCTTCGCAAGTGCAAAGGCAGTAGATGAAGTGTTGCACACCGCTTGTTATAATCCAGCTTGGGTAAATGAAACTTATAAGAAAGATAGCGTGTAAATTTCTTTTGAATTTTTTCAATACTATCAGAATAGACGTTACAGCAAGGGTTCTATATTTGACACGCATATTCGAGATTGCTTCTTACGTACGCGCAATACAGAACTTTGATAGTCTTCATACTCTTGAAACTCCTTGAACTGCGAATAACGAAGCCAAGTGCCCTGTAAGCTTTTTCAAAAATTCTGTCTATATGTTTATCAAAGAGTAGTTTACTGTCATGAATGACACCGAGATCACTGCAAGAATCAACAGATGATAACACCTGATCTTTGATTTGATAATCGTATTTCAAGATAAGCCGCTTACGTGAAAAAGTCATACAAAAACATTTGGAAACATTTAGATCCAGTTTATTTATTCTACAATAATTATCTAGTCGATCAAGATCTTGCTGTAAGAGCAATGCGTCAGAGATACTATTAACTGTTTTAAAAATTTTCATGTCATCCGCAAATAAAAGAAATTGTGAATTCATAAAGCAAGATTGTATGTCATTAATAAAAATAACAAACAAAAGAGGTCCTAATAAAGAGCCCTGTGGGACACCAGAAGGAATTGGCACCCAAGTTGACGAGAAACCATTTAATACTACTGTATAAGGGCTCCCGCACACGACCGAGAATCGGTGGGCGATTATCGGCCAGGACAAGGAGGGAAGATTCAGGTGATAACACGTCAGAGCGGGATGCCGACAAAAAATCGGTCACCGATTCTCGGTCGTGTGCGGGGGAGCCCTAAGAAATATTTTAATAGTACATTAAAATGCAAGTGCGCTATTTTGGATATTACAGCCGAGGCTCAGAAATTGCAGCCCGAGCCGCAGGCGAGGGCGTAATGGACCCGAGGGTGTAATTACCAACACGCACGAGCTTTTTACGACGTTTTTCAACACATTTGCGAATAAAAACAAATCAAATTGGTTACCTTTAAAATACTAAACTTTGCTAACCTTACGTCCACCGCACGTCCACCGGAACATTTTTTAGATAGATAGATAGATAGATAAAGCGTTTATTTGTGACACCAACACACATGTACATTGATAAAGAAGCATACATATAAACAATGATTAGGACGAACTGAAGAACAAATCAAAACACATATGTGCTGTAGTGTGACAAAAAGGCCTAGGCTCAGCGATAGATTTGCCCTTAGAGAGGGCAAAACTGATTTTCAGCCCTCGCCAGTGAGGGTAACGCGGGTGCTATGAAGATATACCTATGAAATTATATTATGAAAATAAATATAAATAGAAAACTAGCACCAGAATAAAAGAAATGTGACGTGTGCAGGTTACGCTGCGTTCTTGTAGGAAAAGGACAATATAAATATCTAGTGGAAAGTCATGCAATGACGGTAAAAAGTAATGAAAGAAGTGCATACGTGTAAAGTGTTAACAAATAAATACCTAAGTACATAAACTAAATAGCCCAAAACATATACGCGTATGAGTATTAAAAAGACCTTTTTAATAAGGCGTCTGTCACCAATTTTGCGGGCAGCTTACGCTATCCTTTATCATAGTCCTTTATAAATTTTAGGAATACCCAAACGTTGCTGTTCTAAAATATAGAGTTTTACTTTGTGTTTGAAAGAGTTTTTGGAGTTTAGGTTCCGAAGTGGAGGAAGTAACACATTCCAACATTTGCTGGCTAGGAAGCGGAAGCTGCCTCTGAACGCTGCGGACTGATGAGATGGAACGGCGAGAGGAGCTCGTGTGCAACGAACGCTGTATAGATCCTTGAACTGGGAAAAGCGTAACTTTTGATATAAGTATTCAGGTTTCTTAAGTTTGACAACAGCAAAGAGTAGACATGCCAAATGAAAATGGCGACGCGAGTCCAAGTTAAGCATGGAGGCAGCATTTAAAAATGGTGAAACATGGCTACGGGGAGGGATAGTGAAACAGAATCTGCAACAAGCATTTTGTACTCGTTGTAAGACGCGCTGAGTTTTAGCAAGCAAGCGCGGTCCATATACTAGGTCACCGTAATTAAGTTTAGAGAGAATAAGTGCCTCACACAGCATTATACGCGTCTTTTCTGTAAGGAATCTCCGAATTTTATAGAGTACCTTTAGTCTAAACATGCATCCTCTTACCAAACCCATGACGTGAGATTCGAAGCGCAACTGACTGTCTATAGTGATTCCTAGACTACAAGCCTCGTGCACTTGCTCGACATTCGTACCCTGAATAAGGACACAAGGATTATTAAGTAAAATGTCCCGAGTCTGCTTTTTTGTACCCACGATCATGAACTTAGACTTAGCAGGGTTAAGTACTAATCCATTATCAGCCGACCAGTCTGCAATCCTGTTAAGATCTGAGGTCATCTTTGACGCTGCGTCACATATATTTTTTGGAAGATCGGAGATATAAATTTGTATGTCATCAGCATAGCAGTGATACTTGCAGTGTTTGATAACTTTGACAAGATCGGAACAGTATAAGATAAATAAGAGGGGACCTAAGATGGACCCTTGAGGGACCCCTCGTGGTACGGGCTTGGGCGCAGATGTACGAGATTGACCATTACAATCTTGTAATTTCACTGATTGAGACCGATTAGTAAGATACTCACGAAACCAGTTCAGAGACAGATTGTCTAATCCGTAAAATTTGAGCTTCGCCAGTAACAGAGGTAAATTTATGCAATCAAAGGCACGCGAGAAGTCTAGTAGTGTGAGTATAGTGCCTTGACCTCTATCCTGCTCAGCTAACATGTTGTCTACAACATCAAGCAATGCAGTTGTAGTCCCACGACCTTTACGAAAACCTGATTGAAACTCGGGCAAAATCTTATTATCTTCAATATACTTACTTAATTGATCGTAAATGGCTTTTTCAAGAATTTTCGAGAGGTATGGGAGTATGCTAATTGGTCGTAAATGGCTGTAATCAGTAGGATTATCGACTTTGGGGATGGGAGTAACTAGTGCATGCCTCCATAAGCTAGGAAATGTACCCGTTAATATTGACCTGTTCACAATGTCGGTTATTGCCTTCAGCGTATGGGGTAGACTTAGAATAATCATATCTCTGCTGATGCCGTCACAGCCAACAGCATTAGATTTAGTAGAGACCAGGTACTTGTATACATCCCCTTCACTGACAGCCTTTAGAGAAAATTGTGAGTTACTGTATCTGGCCTCGTTAAAAAGAGAGATCAAAGGCACAGGGGCAGTTTTATTACCGGGAACATTCAGAAAAGAGTTGTTTATAGCATCAGGATCCTTCAAGCCATCAGGAAGTTCAGTCTTTCCTTTAGGGTCCACCAAAACATTCTCCTTCAAGTTATTCCAGAACGTTTTCCCGTGAGCTACTGTAGAGTTAATACTGTGAGAGAAATAAGCTTCTTTTTCACGATAAATGCTTGCCTCAACTAACTTGCGGTAATCCTTTAGAATATCTTTGTTAGAGTCTGAATCATTTATCCGGTAACGTTGAAGAGCCTGGTCGCGTAGATCTGACATGAATCTAATGTTATCAGTGATCCAGGGAAAAGTATGCTCATGTTTGACCTTGACAGTTTTCAGAGGAGCGAATAAGTCGTATAAATATAACATTAAACTGTTGAAACACTTAACCTTCTCGTCAACTGTAGGCAATGTCATGATTGATTCCCAGTCTATGAGATCAAGCCCAAGGTTGAACTTATTAATGTCCATATTTTTAATAGGCCTGTAAGTTCGAATTCGAGGAGGGAATTTAGGTTTAATTATTTTGAAGGTTGCAGTAACCATCATATGCCCAATTTGAGCCCCGTTAACATTAGTAAGACCGACTTCTCGAACAGCGGTATTAGTACAAATTAAATCAATCAAGCTGGCACTATGCTCAGTGTAATGAGTTTCTTCTGTGACAACCTGTTCAAGTTCCATATAGCTCAAAAACTGTTTAAACTTAGAAGAATCTGTGGTATGAGGTACAAGTAAATTAATATTAAAATCCCCAAGAAGAATTATTTTATTTTATTTTATTTAAATAGGTACACCAACGACACATTCATACATAAATTTTACAAAAAAAATTAATAGGACTTAAACTCTATCAACATGTCACTTACAGGCATACACATCTTTCACCAATAATTAATTATGTTTAGTTATTTATTACCAACAACAAACCAAAAATTCATCACAAACTAAATGAAACTTAATGAATTACTAACAAACAACTAAAACAATTTTGAATTTGGAATGTAATATAAAAAATGACAGAAAATGAATTGATTAAAATCATTCTAAAATAAGATTTTTAAAATGGACAAAGGAGTCATTAAATATGTCGATGCTAGGCTTGAGATTATACAGCTGATTGTATGTAGACAGCATTGTGTTGAGGGGGGAGTTTATACCCACGTTTGTGCGACTATTGCGAATCGAAAAAATACGGCGATCAGTACAACTTCTCACATTAGCTGAGCGAGGAACGGAAATGCTTATATGACTTAGGACGTCTGGGGCCATAATTTTGTTGTTAACAATCTTATAAAGGGTCATTATAATGTCAAAGTGTGAAAAGTAAGATACTGACTGTGTTAAGGCATCAATAAATTTGTCAACATTAACCCATTGAGGTCTGTACGCGGTCCCGATGATGATTCTTTGTCGGTTAAACCTAGAGGATATCCACATTTGTTCAATGTCGCCGTCCGGAAACTTTTCATAACGCACATTGATGCCCCGCCGGATATAGAAAGCTACCTATGTTTTTCGGCTGCATATGTTCATGCTTCCCTTTAATTTTACCAAATTTCAAAATTGTATTTCGTGTATGAGTATTTTAGACGGTTCAGGATCAGTTTTTTATATGTAGAAGTCGACACTATTAGAAATAATTACAATAATAAACACGACAAATATTTGTAAAATGGCGCGCATTCTTTCTTTTTCAGCGGTCACAGATTATACGTCGCGTGAGGAGCCCCCAAAACATTACCATGTTATCTTACACCATCAATCTTTTATCAATTATTAGTCAATCTAGTAACCAAGCTATAAAAAAAAGTAATTGTTACTCGGTACCCAAACATTTACCTTGAAATAAATTATCAAAAATTGAATATCTTGTTACGTAAATGACAAATTTATTGTTCATTAGTTAATTACTATAAATAATTTCATAAAATCAACATTCATTTGTGATATTTTTTCGAAGTCAGCTTGAAAATTTTAGTAACATGATAAGCATAAAAACTCCTTGCTCTTGGCCGATTAAAAAAAAAACAAAAATAAAACACTAGTTAAGTAATATTATGACAAAAACACGCGTGTTAATGAGCTGGATTATGGACCTTAAAACAGTGCAAATAGAGCTGTTTTATGAGCAAATGTGTTGAAAAAAATATTTAGATATTATGTTAAAGTAGGCCTTGTTAAGAATAAGACCATTTTGTAACTATTTTTAAGTACCTCATGATTGTGACACTGCAAATAAATAAATTGAAATTAAATTGAAATATTGTTAATATCACCCCTTTACAATTTTCTGCAAATCCTATACTATTAAAAGAGCAATATACATACATACATAATATCACGCCTTGTTCCCGTCGGGGTAGGCAGAGACTACAGTTCTCCACGAGCCAAATTTGTAATCGGTTACTCGAAAACGGCTCTAACGATTTTGATGAAATTTAGTATCCGGGGGGTTTTGGGGACGAAAATTCGATCTAGCTAGGTCTCATGTCTGGGAATTTTTTTATAGCCCGTGTTTTTAAGCATTTTTAAGAAAATACCGAATTTTAGACAGAAACCTACAGCGCCATCTGTCGGCGAGTAGAGTTTTGGGAACTGAAAAAAAATTCTGACTTACTAAGCGAATGTACAGTTCAGTTTCATGGTCTGAATGCGCAGTTTCTAGCTAGAGCTAGGTCTCATGTCTGGGAATTTTTTTTAGCCCGTGTTGTTAAGCATTTTTAAGAAAATACCGAGTTTTAGACAGAAACCTACAGCGCCATCTGTTGGCGAGTAGCTATTATAGAGCGAAGCTCGGTCGCCCAGGTACTATAGAAAATGATGTAGGTACTGACAAACACACAGATTCGACTGTTTTACTCGTATTATACAATAAATATTCCTGTTTGTATTCATATTTCCTTCGGCTTAATATTATTTTTCCATTCATTCCATGCAGCGCGTGTTCTATAATCTTATTTAGGAAAAAGAATCACGTCCTAAAAGCTTCCTCTCGGAGCGTATACGATCGAAAGCGAAAGTATAAAATGTCCTAATGAAATAGTGAACATAATTTTAGTTTGTTATTCAGACCATGAAACTGAACAACTTTCCCCAAGGAACATAGGTCGAAATACGAAATAAATTTTTGACCTCCCATAGAAACTGCATCAGCTGATAGCGCATTTTTTAAGGGAGATCAAATTTGGTTTTTCTTATTTCGACCTATGTTCCTTTGGGATAGTTGTTCAGATTCATGATCTAAGTAACGTGCTAAAATTATGTTCACTATTTGATAAGGACCCTATACAGGGTGTAAGGGACGGTGTACCGTAAACTGAACGGGCATGCTCAGTGAACGAAGCTGAACAACTTTCCCAAAGAAACATTTTTGGGAACTGAAAAAAAATTCTGACTTACTAAGCGAATGTACCGTGCCCCGTGTCCCGTGTGGTGCCGGCAAAGAATAGTACCAACCCATACATACCCGTGGGTGTCGTAAGAGGCGACTAAGGGTTAACTGGAGGATGGGCAGCAGCATTCTCCTTTGTATCTTACATCTTACTTACTGCGGTCACCTACAACCGCGGTCCATAGTGCCAGCCGTAACGCTAACAAGCGAGGTGACTATGGTACTTCCCCTCCACATTTTTCCAGCAAAAGCTAGAATTCTGGAGGGAGCTCCCTGTCCTGTAGTGGACGTTTCATGGGATGTTATGATGAAGCGAATGTACAGTCCAGTTTCATGATCTGAATGCACAGTTTCAGGGAACATAGTGGTTACCCTAACACCCAGTATGAATGGTCTTAAAATAGCCCAACAAAAAGTGCAAGAGAAAGTCAGCATGTGCTCTTCGCGATCCGAATGGGTGTCTTCCGGAACTTGGTTTTCACCAGCATCTAATCACCACCAAGCTTCTTGCCTCTGCGATCTATCCACTCAAGTGCGACTGGTTGGAATTTGGCTGAGCCATTCCAAAGGTGACAGCAATGCTCCATGCAGGGTCGGACTTGTGCTTTAACAACAACAACAACTAGAACAACTGGAGCGTGTTCCTTGGCACGCTGTTGGCCTTGGCGACTGGTTTACCATTGATCTGATGTTGCGTATAGACTAACGAACTAGAAAGGTCTACGATAAGTTAACTACTACTTGCTACGGGATTAGTTAGGGTTTCCAACGACCAGCTCTCCAAATTTATTTGAATTTATAAAATTAATAAAGGCGTAGGCTTAATCAAGGAAACAAAACCAATATTTGTACAACATTTGTACTACCTTGCTTGCAAAGGTTGGTAGGCGTAGTAACTATAGTGTATAGGTGTTGATTGTTGAATTTTAAAAAGGAAACTGATAATTTTCTTATCTATGGTGGGAGTTCTACTAACTTTCTTTTTGAAAGTATAAAAATAGTACACTGTAAAATACTGTAGGTAAGTACCTACTTTGCAATATTATCCAAACACAGAAAGTGCAAAAAATTTTTTTTTAAACTTAAAGATCCTGAATTCTTAAAAAAATATCTTTAAGCGGATTTTCTAGATAGCAATCCACATCAGTGAGGATTTTCCCCTCTTGGTAAGGCATGAAGAGCTCTTAGCGTTCTCTTTGGTGTGTACCAAACAAACTTCTCTCACAATTCATTTATTTCACTTAGCCTTCGCTTTAGAATTCTCTAAACGGTTCTACACCTAAAATAAGAAAATATTCCTCACATTTTCGAGACACCTTGTGGCTATGAAAGTAGTGGGTGATAAAATGAAAATAATGAACATTATTGTTTACGTTATTGTCACTAGGCAAATAAAAGCACTGTCGCGTGCAACTATCGGTATTTACATACATACATACATAACATCACGCCTTGTTCCCGTCGGGGTAGGCAGAGACCACAGTTCTCCACCTGCTACGATCTTGACATACTTCCCTTGCTTCCTGAACCTTCATCAATCCTTTCATACATGCTCGTCGGTTTAGGGTACTTTTAACCTGGCCTTTATTCAGAACGTCCTGAATTTGGTCCTGGTACATTCGCCGAGGCCTTCCCCTTCCAACTTTTCCATTCACTCTCGCCTTGTGGATCTCTTTCGTCAATCTTGGTATTTGTATGTTGTAAACTTAAAAGAAATCGCTTATAGAATCTCTGTTCTAACCGAGTGTCCCACGACCTACTACATCTTTCGCTCGTTTTTTTAGGGACTTAGTTCCAAACCTGAATCACTGATAAAACTCAGGAATTCACTTATTGAAAGTGGGATTGGGATGGTCGTCAGCCACCCCAGCCATCAACCACCAAATGCCTAGAATCGTCGTCATGGTCTTCGAAAGAGATGTCGTGACAAACTAGAGTTATCTCGGGGATGGTAAGAATTTGCCCAAAGCAGGGATAGGTAGGATATTGGATAGACTGGAGCTTTGGAGAGTTTACATACCAGGCCACTCAGAAAGTATTGCGAAAAATAGTTTTTATATATGGGAGACTGGCCGGTCAGAATCTTTTTCGAAAATATGATTACTTGTAAGTAAAAATATGTGTGTTCCATTTTCAAAATTTCCCTCCACATTTTTTGCGAGCCAATTCAAAGTATCGTGTCTTACTGAAAAATGGATCTGCGCCGGGAACATTTTAGAGCTATGATTTTTTACGATTTAAAGTGTCGCCTGAAACCGGATGAATCGTTCGATAGACTTCAAATGGCATTTATGGATGAAGGCCCCTCCAAGGCAACCGTGTATCGTTGGTATAACGAATTTAGGCGCGGTCGACCAACCTTGGGGGATGAAGAAAGAAGCGGTCGCCCTTTGACGGCTATTACGGAAGAAAACGTGCTAGCAGTGAAAAATTTAATCCAAGATAATAGGCGAATTACATATCAGGAGATTCAGCACATATTAAAGATTGGATCGGGAAGCGTTCACGAGATTCTACACGGGCATCTTCGCGTGAGGAGGATAGTATCGCGCTGGGTGCCGCACTACCTCACCGACGCTCAGAAGCAGGCCCGGGTGGAATGGTGCCGTGATATGCTGAACAAATTTGAAGCAGGCTCGTCTCGGCGTGTTTACGACATCGTAACAGGTGATGAGTCCTGGATTTATCAATACGATCCAGAAACCAAGCGCCAGTCGACAGTTTGGGTGTTTCAAAATGAACCAACGCCTACCAAAGTGAAGCGATCTCGAAGCGGGGGGAAGATTTTGATCGCCAGCTTTTTTAATTTGACTGGCCACTTGGCCTCAATTCCCTTACGAGATCAAAGAAGCATCAACGCCGAATGGTATACTACCAAATGTTTACCAGAAGTTTTTTCTGTTGTGAGCAACAAGCGACCAAACACAGGGCTCCGCGGACTACTGCTCCACCACGACAATGCGCCTGCACACACCGCGCTCAAAACGAGGGACTTCCTGGACAGCACACCAGTCAAACTCCTGGGTCACCCTCCTTACAGCCCTGATCTAGCACCGTGTGACTTCTTTTTATTTCCAAAAATAAAAAATCAGCTCAAGGGGATACAATTTTCGTCGCCGGAAGATGCGCTGGCTGCGTTCGAGCAGGCTGTAAACGAGGTGTCTACGGCGGACTGGAAAAAGTGTTTTGAAAACTGGTTCAGACGCATGAATCTTTGTATAGAGGCTGGTGGAGAGTACTTTGAAAAGATTTAATAAAAATATATGTACCTGTAGAACAATTTTTTTTAGTGTCGCAAATATTTCTGAGTGTCCCACGTATTTATACATGTAGTCTTGGCAACGAAGCAGATCGTTGTATGAAGACCCCCGCATTAAATCCTCAGTCGATGAAACTATTACACTATATTATGAGACAAACCTTCTATAAAAAAATCCAAATAAAATCGGTACTTTTAATTTTTCCATACAAAAAATGTATGAAAAATTTATTTTTGTTATTTTTGTTTTTATAAGTATTTTGAATTTACCTTTAATTCATGATACTTTATCATCCTGTCAAATAAAATCTGCCCGAGAGAATGGTTGCGGTCAACTGCTTCGTTGCCTACACTAATGTTGCAATAAAATAGCACATTTGCCTATGATTTTGCTCTGTCTTAATATTTCATTCGTTATAGAATTTAACTGAGTGATCAAGGATAGGTCTGATATTCTTTACTTACCATGACGGACGAACAGATAAATAAATAATAATATAGGATGCTTGCTAATCAACTGTGAACCTTATGCAAACGTAAGTGTATGTTACTCGGACTATAACATTTCATTTAATTACTGACATTTCATTTAATTTTATTGACAACATTACCATTATTTTTATATATTTTTTTAATGACATGATTGTTTTTGTTTGGAAAATTTTACTATCTTTGTGTACATTTTAAAATGTCTTTAATTAGTTATTGTTTTGTATTGCGTTATACTATGAGCTAAAAAGGCTTAAAATAAACATTTATTTTTTATAAAACTTTCCGTGGTTTGAACATTGACGTAAAACGCTCCGCTTCTCGTAGTTTCCAAAATCTCTAGGTTCAAAACACGAAAACTATTTTTAAAACCCATAGAAACCGATTGTGCGTTTTGTATGGGAGCTCAAAATAGTTTTTTCGTCTTTCAAATTATGTTCCTTAGGGATAGTTGTTTAGTATTATGGTCATAGTAATATACTCAAAGGTTTTTTTTTCAGTTGGTTACAAAGTTTCCTATTTAGACTTTTTTAGTATCGCCGCACAAGTTTTATATTAGTCTAGGCAACGAAGCGGATCGTTGTATGAAGACCCCCGCATTAAATCCTCAGTCGATGAAACTTTGCTGGGGTATTACACTATATGAGACAAACCTTCTATATAAAAAAAATCGGAACTAAATTTTTTCAGACAAAAATTACAAAAAATGTATGAAAAAAATTTTTTTTTGGATATTTTGAATTTACATTTAATTCATGATACTTTATCATCCTGTCAAATAAAATCTGCCTGAGAGAATTATGTTGGGGTCAACTGCTTCGTTGCCTACACTATAAAACTGAACAAATGTTTCGAAGAAAACGAAAATCTTTACGAAAAAAGTTTCTTCGTTTTATGCTCTGATTAACATATATTTTTTAAATATTCTCCTTTATCCTCGCCTCGCTAATTTAGTGGCCCTATTTCTTATTCTCAAGTTGTCTGTTTGGAGGCCTGCGGAGATATAGCTGTAATATTCGCGGGGAGTACCCGTGCCGTCGCGTGGCATATTTCAGCGAGCGCCGGCAGTAAACCGGGATTGCGTCAGAGGGACAGATTTCATATGGATCCGGTGCTCTTCACACTTATTTACCCTTTATTTTCATATAAGAAAATATGTAGCAAGGCAAGAGTCAAGGGGGCTCTTGAAATATCTTCAAACAGGGACAACTTTACCTGGGTAAAATTTTACTCTAAGGCTAAGGTATTTTTTCACGTAGGTTTTATATGCGTTTGCCCACTAATTACTTTTGTGAATAGTCTGTCTGGAGCAGTACCACCCCTTTGCCTTTTTCTGCCGTAAAGCAGCAGTGTCTGCACTGCTGTGTTTCGGTTTGAAGGGTAAGGGAGCCAGTGAAATTACCGGCACATGAGACATACCATCTTAGTTCTCAGGGTGGGTAACGCGCTTTGCTGTCTTATTTGTGTCAAATTATTTCACACATATGACAGTAGGTGTCATGGGCGGTGGTGATCACTTACCACCAGGTGGCACCTGCTCGTTTGCCCACGTGACATAAAAAAAAATTGGAACAAAAGTTGTAGCATTTGGACCCACTATTATATGGGCAAACAGATAATTATCAGGTTCAATAAAATACGTGAAATTTCACTGGCTTTACTCTCGAAGCCCAGTGATTCTACTACTGAAACTAAGCTTTTAGGTTTCGAAGAATCGACTTCCCATACAACTTGAGCACATTAGTATGGAAAGCCGGAAATTCTTTTTGGACAATTTTTTTTCTAGTTAAGTTGCTTTTTTTATTTATTAGTAGATTCCGAAGCAAAACCATTCAAAACCAATAAAAATTCACAGGTATAGGTAATTGGTCAAGGCCTCCTTAAGGACTAACTGAATAGACTATCGTACTTATCGAAGTCAAGAGAATACAGCGAGTTTGAAAAATCGGGTTTTAGGTTGCTCGTCAACATAAGAAAGCATAAGAATAAAGTAAAATAATAAGTAACATTCCTTCTAACAATAAAATTTTTATAAAACAAATTTGTTTCTCCCAACAGAGGAAGATTTTAAATGTACGCATTCATATGATGTGGGTTAATATCGATGACCGACCTCGCGAAGATAAAAAGGTGTCGCCCTGTGTCGCACCTACGCTGAAATAGTTCGTCCGCGTTAAAAATGCATTAAGTCATTAAGGTGTATTCACAATAGAGTTCAAATGCTAGTTTATTTTTCGTTTTTCAGGTAACACAAAGGAAACAACCACTTCTTTTGAAGGTTTGCCTTCAGTTAGTCATTGTACATTTGACTTTATAAAAAATAGGTAAATATAGGTAAATGATATTACCCAATATGTTTTAGATTTGTTTTTTTATTATAATGGTCGGTTCTTAATCTTTTTAAAATGTTTTATTGTTTGATGCTGTTAATATATATTTTTTTGTAATTGTCATTTAAACTCTCTGGTTATATAAGGTTAAAAGTTCATTCTTATTAATATTTCAATGTATTTATTTTTTTAACTTATGTTCTCTTGTCTTTTTCGACGTAGTGTATAATTTAATGTGGATACTTAATTGGCTTATGTGATTACCTGTAACATTAATTTTTATGTATTTATTATAGCTGTATGTTTCCCTATGCTTAAATAAATAAATAATTTTAAGCGACCTGGGTTGGTATTCCGAAGTTTTATCGGAGCTCCGATATTATCGAATTGACAACAACATTTACGTTCGGAAATTTACTTTGCATGGAAACCTTGTCAAAGGCCAAACCATAGACTAATTATCGGCGCGATGTTATCGTAGTTTCACTTCGGAATACGGCAGCTGATTGGTTACGAGGCTTGGCTACCAGCGGCGGAAAGCGATAAATTACGGCATTTTTAAGATGGACGAACTATAGTCACGTTATTTATTTATTTATTTAGTTATTACTTTACGCTATGAGAGGACACCGTACCATTTGAAAAAGAATCCTAAAAGTACTAAGAAGCAAGTTTGTGTAAAGTGAGAATAATCAGCGATGTGAGCAGCATTGTATCATTAGAACGGGGCAGGGCATTGTCTGAGCTGCAGAACGGAAGCCTTTTCTTCACGTAGTGCAACTGGGGCACAGACATCCAGAGAAATTATTCATATAGTAGCTTCAATGAATAGCATTCTGCTGTAACGTTTGTTCATAGAAGGAAACATAAGTCTGGTCTCGTGCTCTTAAAAATACTGATACATTATTATTCACGAGATCTCTACCCATAAAACTACTTATAAAACAATTTGCTGATAAAAAAACCGCTCAAATCTACGTAAAAGGATAAACGGAACTGACTGACATTTTTGCAAAAATCTACAGAAATCCACGCCAACGAAGTTGCGGGAAACAGCTAATCTTTAATAGTCCTCAGGAATTTTTTTTCCTATGTGGTGGCGGTAAAGAATAGTACCAACCCATCTCTACCCGTGGGTGTCGTAGGAGCCGGCTAAGGGCTTATGAACCGGAGGATAGGCAGCAGCGTCCATCTGTGAACTGTACCATCTTACTTTCTGCGGTCAGCAACAGCAGCGGTCCATGGCGCTAGCGTTGTATTTCCTCTCCACAATTTTTCAGAAAAAGCCGGAATGTTATGAACATCGGCCAGTACACAGTGACATGGATGAAATTAGTCCCAGTACTCTCAAAAATAGTCATCGTAACATCATCATCATAGGTGGAGCTCCCCCCATGATTTCACAGGCTGTATGTATGTATGTATGTGTATATTCTTTACCATAGTCACCACGCTTTATTAGGGTTCCGTACCCAAAGGGTGAAATACGGGACCTTATTAATATGCCTCCGATGTCTGTCTGTCTGTCAGCGGGCTGTATCTAATGAACCGTAATAGGCAGACAGTTGAAATTTATACAGGTTATATATTTCTGTTGCCGCGATATAGCAACAAATAATAAAAATAAAAAATAATAATAAATTAAGGGGAACATGTTTTTTAGGATATTTTTGCTCGATTTTTTAGGTCTATCGTAAAAAGGGGAACACTTACAAACGTGAAAATTGGTATGCTTATAGTGCAGAACAACAACAAATAATAAAAAAAACCGGCCAAGTGCGAGTCGGACTCGCGCACCGAGGGTTCCGTACCACCACATAATCATAATTGTATTAGTTGAAATTTTTTAAGTCCAACACGCGCTTGTCCAAATTTTTTTGTTTTTTGTTATTTTATGGCTTATGCACTATAAACATACCAATTTTCAAGTTTGTAAGTGTTTTTAAAATAGAACTTAAACAAAAATCGCCTCCACGACCATCCAACTTGACCCCTCTCTTATATGAATGTTCTTGAAACGGGAGCTCACCACAACTGGTTACCATTAGTTGTGAGAAAAGTTGTAATATTTAATGATTTCAGACTTTTCCCATTATTTATACTGTGAGACCTAGCTTCTTGCCAAATTTCATAATTTTAGGTCAACGGGAAGTACCCTGTAGGTTTTGCTTTTTTGCATAAATGTATGGAGATGAGGACATAAAATGCCATATCTTTTGATTGCGTCGTTGTAAAAAATTGAAATTTTCAGATCTTTTGTGGTTCATGGGTTCTAACTAATATATGGTATTAATTTCAACCTGATTCCTTTACCCGTTCGTGAGATAAAGGGTCTTGACAGACAGACAGACAGACGGACAACAAAGTGATCCTATAAGGGTTCCGTTTTTTTCTTTTGAGGTACGGAACCCTAAAAACCGGTCAAGTGCGAGTCGGACTCGCGCGCCGAGGGTTCCGATATACCTATAGTATTTTTGGAAGCAATAAAGACCATTTTCAGGACCGCAAAACTAAATTTGTTTTTAAAGGTTTTTTGCAGATTTCTGAAAAACTGTACAACTTAGAAAAATCGTTTTATTTTTGCTGTAAAGTTTTCATAAACTTCTGTCAACTGTAATTAATTCAGATTTTTCCTTACTCAAACTTCGGAGATAAGGGGGGGGGGGAATGGTATATTTTTTGTCATTTTTCATCATAACTTGAAAACTAAGAAACTTAAAAAAATACAAAAATATATTTTAAAATGTACAAGTAAAGCCCTTTCATATGATACCTTACTCGACCTAGTAGCGACAATTTGAAATTTGGCCCCCCCTATTTTGGCCCCCTTTACATTAATAATCATACTTTTTTTTACAATTGAGTCGGACAACTATATTCTAAAACTATTCCAAATTTCAGGTCGATAGCATAAGTGGTTGCTGAGATATAGAGGTGTGACAGACAGACGGACAGACAGACAGACAGACAGAGAGGCACCATAACGGTTCCTTTTTTTTACCATTTTGGTATCGGAACCCTAAAAATGTTCAAGTGCGTGACTGCGCATCCATTCACTTCTGCGTGACTGCTTGTCCATAACTAAGACGTTATTTTCACCTTAGTGGTACGGAACCCTCGTTGCGCGAGTGCGACGACTTGCACTTTGCTGGTTTTTTTAATGCGAGATAAGTGAGCACTTGACCCAGATCTCACCTGACGACGACGATGGGGTCGAAGATATATGTCATAACATAGCGTTGCCACAGATTAAATAATAGTAAACTAACGTTTACAGATCCGTCATTCCCAAGCGGGGAACCGACAAATTTCAACCTTTGCAGTGTACCGCTTAGGACACGTTTTTAAATCGCGGGTGATCGCGGACAGTTGGGCTAAGGCGCGTGCGTTGCGGCTGGCCCAATGGACCGGTGTTATTTCCACAAACAAAAACAGTCATCATGACATCCCATGAAACGTCCACTACAGGACAGGGAACTCCCTCTATAATTCCAGCTTTTGCTGAACCAATGTAGAGGGGAAGTACCGTAGTCACCACGCTTGTTAGCTTTACGGCTGGCACCATGGACCGTGGTTGTTTATATATCCCACAATGTAAGATGATACGATACACAGAAGGATGCTGCTGCCCATCCTCTGGTTCATTAACCCTTAGTCGCCTCTTACGATATCCACGTGTAGAGACCACACGGGGCACGAAAACAGTATGTTCCATAAACTTGTTAGACCCTGTATGACGCAACTAAAAAGCACCCTGTACGAGGCTTTTACAAACTCTTCTATTGAAATGGAGGCCGAAAAGTTGCTTTACTCAAAAACTCTATATTAAAAATGTTTGGGTGGGAATTAACTCTGTGCTGGCATTTAAAGCCTTTTGTTTTTGGCAGTTTATTCTGAAAAGGAATAAAAGATAGTTAAGCCTTTTGTTGGACCACTGCTGCCGTATTCCGAAGTGAAACCATGATAATATCGCGCCGATAATTTTCGGCCTTTGACAAGGAAATTCCCATACAAAGTAAATTTCCGAACGTAATTGTTGTTGTCAATTCGATAATATCGGAGCTCCGGAGCTCCGATAAAATTTCGGAATACCAACCCTGTTGGTAAAAATGTTTTAAAAATATTTGTAAGTATAATCTTAAAACATCACATGAAACGTTAACTGCAGGACAAGAAGCTCCCTCCAGAATTCCAGCTGTGACTGGAACAATGTGGAGGGGAAGTACCATAGTCACCACGCTTGCTTGCATTACGGCTGGCACCGTGAACCGCGGTTAATTGTTGGTGACCGCAGTTTGTAAGATGGTACGATACACAAAAGGACGTTGCTGCCCATCCTCCGATTCTTAATCCCTTAGTCGCCTCTTACGACTCCTACGGGTACAGATGGGTTGGTACTCTGAGCTAATCCGCGGACAGACAGACAGACTGACATATGGAAACTATAAGGGATCCTTGTTTACTACGGAATCCTAAAAATGAATTATTATCGTAGCTCCTCTAAGGCCACATGAAAAATGACGGAGCACCATTTGAAAACGGCTCGACCGATTTGGCTGATTCTTTTCTTGTGCTCGTAAGTTAAAAAAAAAAATGTTTTCCGGAAAAGTATAAAATTGGGAAAAAGTTAGTTGTTTTTTGCATGAACTCAAAATTAGAACTTCGCATGCAACGCCAGAACGGACCGCTATTTTAATAAAATAAAAACTTGTGGTTTTTTTTGTGTTACTATTTTTATCACCCAAACAATATTCCAGAATCTATCTTCTGAATCGTTTATTAGTACCTAATTCCAAACTACTCAACCTATATTCCCGAATCCTCAATTTATAGAAATTTGCGCTACAATCTACATATTTACCGTTCGTTTCGATCAGCCGAAAGCTGGCGGGATCCAATTTGCGGGCTTTTAACAGTAATGGAGTTTGCGGCGCGGTAGAAACAACGTCTTGTTTCTCCATTTCTCGATAACAACCTATAATACTTTCATCCAATCCAATTAAAAAAAACCGGACAAATGTGTATGAGTCGGTCTCGCGTGCTGAGGGTTTTGTATACCTTAAGCAAGCAAAAAAGTCTGTTTTTAGGACCGCAAAACTAAGTTTGATTGTAAAAGTTTTTTGCATATTTCTGAAAAACTGTGCAACTTATAGGTCGTCCATCTTTAAGAATGCAGTGAGTCATCACTTTCCGCCGCTGGAAGCCAGGCCCCGTAACAAATAGGTCTCTTAAAATTATAAAGTCTAATGCACAATGACTAACTGAAGGCAAACCTTGGAAAGACGCGGTTTTTTCCTTTATGTGTTACCTAAAAAACTAAATCAAAATGAAACAATTACAAATTAAAATATTTTTATTTTGCATTTTAAATCCATTGTGAATACTCCTTAACCTGCATTTGCATTAATGCCTTAGGTAGGTACTGCATTCTTAACGCGGACGAACTACAGAGATATCGTTTTATTTTTGCTGTAATATTTACATTTCCCGTGTGGTGCCGGCAAATAAGAGTACCAACCCATACATACCCGTGGGTGTCGTAAGAGGCGACTAAGGGTTAACTGAAGGATGGGCAGCAGCATCCTTCTTTATATCTTACTTACTGCGGTTACCTACAACCACGGTCCATGGTGCCAGCCGTAACGCTAACAAGCGAGGTGACTATGGTACTTCCCCTCCACATTTTCCTAGCAAAAGCTGGTATTCTGGAAGGAGTTCCCTACCCTGTAGTGGACGTTTTCATGGGGATGTTATGATGATTTACATAAACCTCTATTGACTATATTGAATTCAGATTTGTCGTTGGTATTTGTCAGCACAACTTAAAAACTAAGACACAGTAAATATATAAGACTATAAGAGTATATATAAGAGTAGTAAAAAATACAAAAATCTATTTTGGAATGTTTAAAAGATTCGATCAAGTCACGACTAATTTGAAATTTTGTATTCCCTATTTGGGCCCCATTTCCCATAGTAAAAAAATATATTTTTTAAATCTTTCGTTTGCAATATAGGGTGACATTTAATTAGTTCTTGATAAAAAAAAGGTATTAATGTACTCATGACACTGAACAACTTTCCAAAAGGAACATAAGTCGAAATACGAAAATCAAGTTTTGACCTCCCATAGAAACTGCATCAGCTGATAGCGCATTTTGTATGGGATGTCAAATTTGGTTTTTCGTATTTCGACCTATGTTCCTTGGGAAAATTTGTTCAGTATCATGAGTACATGCATATCTTTTGCTATCAAGAACTAATTAAAAGTCATTCTATAGATGGGCAAGCATATTCTTAAAGTATTCCAAATTTCAAGTCGATAGCGTGAATGAGTATAATAAAAAGGTGCGAGAGACAAACAGACCGACAGGATTCCGTTTTTACCATTTTGGTTCGGAACCCTAAAAATTAAACTCTCTATAATCTTACGTATATTGATTCAACTTATTGCAAGTTCAAAAAAGGCGAGTTGGAATAAGCCAAAATTTCTAACACCTTGTTGGAAGCTTAATTCCTTATCAACTGTGTTCTTTTGAGTATGCTCCTCGGATTATATAAAACTGAACCACTTTCCTTAAGGAACATTGACCTCCCATACAAAAAGCGCTATCAGCTGATGCAGTTTCTATGGGTTTCTTTTTTCGTGGAGTTGTAGTCCTAGTACCATATACAAGGTTATTTTTTTGAACCTGATTTCCTTTTGCCCACTTATTAGTGAGGTCAAAAGCAACAACTTTTGTTTTACGACTTTGCTAACACCGCACAAAAAATTTTCGACTCTCCATACTAAAGTGGTCACGTGACCGACCCATTTTGTATCGGAAGTTGAAATTTTTCGTGCGTTGTTAGCAAAGTCGTAGAACAAAAGTTGTTGCTTTTGACCTCACTAATAAGTGGTCAAAAGGAAATCAGGTCCAAAAAAATAACCTAGTATATACAATGAAAGGAACGCACCCCATATACAGGGTGTAAGGGACAGGTTTCTGAAAACTGAAAGAACATGATCAGTCCACGCAAATGAACAACTTTCAGTGAATAAAACTTCCAGGAAAAGTAAAAAAAAATCTGCCACCTCATACAAACTAACTGTCCAATCAAGTTTGCATTTATTTTTCATTTCCTTTAAGTTTTATTCACTGAAGTTTCAGTTTAGTTTATTCGGCTACAAAATAACATTTTTGTTCGAAATAATACAATCTGTACTCTGAAATGTAATCTGAAAGTTGTTCAGTTACGTTGACTGATCAAGCACTTTCAGTTTTCGGAAACCAGTCCCTTTAAATCAAATCAAATTAGTTTATTTGCCAGAAAACAGTAAAGAAGGTCTTAATAATTAATGAAGTAAGTACAATGTTTTCAGCTAGAATACTAGCATGCAAAATTACAATTTTCATTTTTTATACAATTAAATGTCAAAGAATTAAAGAAGTTAAGATTAAAAATATTGAATGTCAAATGAAAAATATATCAATATGAAATTAAAGCAAAATTAAATTAAAGCAAAATATAAATAGAATGTCAGAACTTATCAGTCTTATGGTCTAGAAATTCCTTATTACTATAAAAACAGTGCTCTAGCAGCCACTAGGTCAAATTTAATTTCAGTGAAACTTTATTACGCAAATTATTACATGTATGGAAGTTTTTTTTTTTTGGAAAGTTGTTCAGTTTCATGGTTAGAAAGAATGTCTTTTGTGTATTATTCGGGACGTAGTATTGTGTTGAGGTACCTATGTGTGTAAAGTTCATTTGACCTTTCTCTGCCTCTATGATCATCATCCGGAGTCGGCTAGGGGATTTGACAAGGGCACTGAAATGAAGTTAATGACTACAAGTCTTCCTAGAAAAACCTCAACATAGTGTCCAATTATGTTTGTAGACGGTATGTCGGTCGGACGACCTAACAGCGTGCAGGGCTGTCAGATGCAAAATTTTATGTCGGGATCAAAACCATAATGAAAATATTTTTTTGTCATTTTAGCTTACAGCAATGTATTTAGAAATCGTACAGTCTGTCAATCGCACGTCGAGTTTGAAATATCAGACTTTTTAAAGTTCTTATTATTATAAAGCAGTCGAATGTTGATTTGATCCAAAATCACATTTCACAAACAAATCATACTGCTGTACGTACACCTTACATTAATTGAATATAAAAGTAATATTCAAAATGCCTGAAATTTTAAGTCAGGGTTCTAAAAATTCTGTCATATCGGATAAAATAAAAGATTTTGGAAACCAGACGTAGTAAAATGAAAAGGAAGAATGTGCGGCTTTTCTGCTTTAAAGCAACACTCCTTGCGTTGCTGTATTTTCGTTATCTTCGGTTCGAAGGGTAACGAAAAGAGCTAGTAGAAAAACCGGCATACGACACAGTCATTAGCGTAATTATATATATTCTTTGACACAGTGAGCAACGCGCTTTAGCCTTCGTATTACCGCGTTGGTGGGACCAGTGGTCACAACAACTGCCATCCGTCCCTCCGGCCAACTGCCATCCGTCCGGGTCTCCGTTCGTCCGGATTTGTCCTAGTTTATAAGGCTTCCGTGGAGCGTCCGGAAGGGGTCTTACAAAAGTGTTCGGGTGAAATCCGGACACTTTTTATGTCAGGAGATTCCCGAGTAATCCCGATTGATCAAAAGATAAGCCATAATAAATAAATTGAATAAAATCTGAGTAAAAAAACATTCGATCAACGACGCCGGCCGGAATTCATTTTATTATTAGTCTAAAAAATACCAAAATAGGTAAAAAGAACTTGATGTACTTTTAATAAAGTTGCTGTGGTTCGTAAATAAACAAGTGTATATGAGCATGGCTTTTATTTGAAACGAACTAATTGTTTCCAGGATTGTCCGGGGAAAAATCCCAATTTCTCCCAAAAGTCCGGGGTTTTTAAGGTCTTTGTCCGGTGTTGGTGACTTAGATGATGGTAGCCCTACCACATACTCGTACCAACATTCAGGTGGCCCATCTACTTCTATGTTCAATCAATGGTGACTTGGAAAAAGTCCTGAGAGGTAACCCTAACGGCACGGGACATCATCGGTCCAGTGGCTCGGAATCAAATCGACGATCTCGTTAGTTCTCGATTACCGCACTCGTGAACCAATATCCGATTCAATATTGGACAATTTGTACTTTTATTTTTGTAATGTTTGTAGTAAAGGACTTCATTTCGTTTTCGTATGGTTTGTAATCCGGTTTTTCTTTTGTCAAAATTGGAAAGTCAACAAAGAAATGCTTAAGTCGAAAAAATATGAACTAAAACAATCAATCAATCATTTATTCATTACTAGATTATTCTTTTGTACCTGACATCCGTGTGCCCACTTATAAGAGAGGTCAAAAGCAACAACTTTTATCCTACGACTTTGCTAACAACGCATAAAAACATTTAAACTAAGTAACGTAACTGACCGAAACATTTTGTATGGGAAGTTGTTTTTTTTTGCGTTTTTAGCAAAGTCGTATAACAAAAGTTGTTGCTTTTGACCTCACTAATAAGTAGCAAAAGTATGTCAGGTACAAAAATAACCTAGTATAACAGTACAACTGCATGCGAAATATAATAACATTTTATAAAGTTTACAAAATATTATGTCCTAGTAAAAGAAAATAAACAAATAAATAAAGGCTATCAAAATATTTTTAAAGGTTTTTCAGCAAAAATAGGATTTTTACCAGTAAATAAATCAAGTTTATCAGTAAGTTATGTCTAGCAAAATATCATAATTGGAGCTATCCGCTCCGGATCCGCTTCGCAACACACTGAACGGACTGTATAGGCTTCATACATTTTACTGACCGTCGCGGACATTCGCACCGGAACTGAACTCCGAGTCTCTTGTTTGTTACCAGTTTTTATAGGTACGGTCAACCGCTTGTCTGTAGAAACTTTTTCAACTCTATTACCACGCCATAAGGTCCAAAAGTGTGTCTACCGATGTGCGGCCGTGTGTACACGCGGTTATTTGATGGCGGGGATATACAGGATGTAATCGTTAAGTGTGTCCAGGCGATTGTTCCGTAACTAGGTATTACTGATATCAACTAGGTAATATTGATGTCATTTTACTCATTAGGTATCGTACTTTCGATATCAGTTTAAAGTTTTTTGATATCTATAATAGTTAGGGAATAATCGCCTGGATACATTTAACGATTACGCCCTGTATATTAACATGGCTAGTAGCGCATGGGTTCCGAACCGACTGAAGTTTGCTATTATATCGTCTGAGCCAATGCACGATTTACCCGTGCACCGTGCCCTTCCCAACGATATCTGTTTTGTAGGACTTACATGCCGCGATCTGTACCGGAAGCGTCGAGTTCATTGAGCCGTGGTCTCGATAGCCAGATGATTGTTGTCGATAGCCAGACTATCTAAATTATTATTATTATTTTTATCATAAAATAAAATTGTTGGCCTTTTGAACTTTACAAGAGTTTAAGACAGAAGCAGCATTTAGTTTTTTTTTATTATGAGCTAGAAAACCACTTTAAGTTGTATCGTATGCAATAAAGTTGTTATGAAACGCTAAATTACTTACTACTGAAAGACCGTTGCGCTATTTTGTCACGCGCACTTACGCTTTACATATACAGGGTATTGATTTAATTGCGTGCCATAGCCTAGGGAGTGTTTCAGTAAAAAGAAATGAACACGAAAAAGATATAAAAATTAAGGAATAAAAAAGGAATATAAAAAATACTTAAATTTTTTGTGTTCCTTTATAGTTACTGAAACATTCCATGTCCTATGGCACGCAACTAAATTAACAGCCTGTATTACTGCAAAAGCTAAAATCATAACAGTTATAAGTTTTACTAGTAAATTCAAATAAATACTTTCCAATACTGGGCCCTCCTAGTTGGCATGTCTTGGAGATTTTTGGACTTTTATAGAATTTTTTTTTATTACAATCACTGAAAATCTCTCAAACTGATGATTATATCAATGAGTGAGAGATTTAAAATTAAGTAACCTTGTTTATAGAATAGAATAGAAAAAGTTTTATTTAGTAAACAATTGAACTTAAACTAAACTTAAAACTATTATATGTAACTATCTATGTCTACTAAAAAGGCAGCCAGCTCAGCTTATGCTCTGACCACTTTTAAAGTAGTCAGGGCGCTGGTTTTCAGCTGGTACCTATTCGACTAGAGAAAAAATTAAAATTAACTAAAACTAGGAACTAGACATTTTCTGTTCTGTGTTATTTAATTATTTATATTAAAATTATGTAGGTATATAAGTTACCCACTTTTTAGGATCTCATAAATAACTTGGTGATATTTAAGAATAGGGCCCCTGTGCTCCAGCCCTCTGATAAAATACAGTGTTGAGGTATAATTAATTTCCTTATCCATCATTCAAACTTACTTTAAAAACATTCTATCATTCCGTGATCTAGACCAGGCCCTTTAAAATCTTTGAGGAAGGAAAACCCCTGACTCAGCGAGCTGATATCTTGTTATAAATTATCTAATGACGAAGATAGATGAGATAGGGCACGTCAAAGGTCATGTGTAATTTAGTTCTATTCTCCAGCCAAAAATACTGTTAGTTAGAGGACAAAATGTTAAAGTTTATTAGTAAAATCGTAGGAGCTCCAAACTGCATTTAAAAAAATTATGAAAGAAACTATGCGTTAATCTTTGCGTGATATCACAGCAAAACAAAATCATTGCGTTTCTGACATTATTTTATAAATTTCAAGTCGAAATAGGTCTCAGTAAAATGGCATCATAGATTCTACACGATTTTGTATATTTTGACTGATTTTGAATTGTTTTGATTAATATTAATCAAAAGATATCATAGTTACGCGAGCGAAAAGTATTAATGAAACAAAAGTTTTAATTTAAATTATTGTAATTTCTAATAAAACCTATTTAACCTAAAAAAGAGCTCAAGAGCTTCACAAGCTTATTCCGCCATCCCCCTTCTACCATCGGGAGTCCAGCCAGACGCCCCTCAGAATATCACCCACACTTGGTTGATATTCCACACATTCGCACAAAGCGCTTTGAAACTTTTATAATGGAATTTTCTGCTTGCTTCTGTGTTTCCGAGTTCATGTAACATGAATCTATTCAAGTCGCGAGTGAATAGGCTTTTTCTGGGCAAGCTCGTCTCATCGTTGACCTCATCTCTGTCCTAAAGACTAGATTGAGGTCAAGAGTAAGCCCATTTACAATTCAAAAAAATACATATACGAGTATAGGGTGACTTTTAATTAGTTCTTGATAGCAAAAGATACGCATGTACTCATGATACTGAACAACTTTTCCCAAGGAACATAGGTCGAAATACGAAAAACCAAATTTGACCTCCCATACAAAATGCGCTATCACTTATCAGCTGATGCAGTTTTTATGGGAGGTCCAAAACTTGATCTTCGTATTTCGACCTATGCTCCTTGGGGAAAGTTGTTCAGTCTCATGAGTATATTCATACCTTTTTCTATCAAGAACTAATTAAAAGTCACCCTATATAATTTTATCCTCTACTCTTCTGTATTCTTTTCTAAATTCTTTAACAATAGATTGATAAGTCGTTTCTGCAGTTTTGCATTCTCTCTGCCACCAGCCAGGCTTTCTCTTACCTTCGAATCATCAGTCTTTATCTCATCAATGAGCATCATAACTTTGATTTTGAACAGTCTTAGCTGATCGTCGTCTAACGTGTCCAATTCTGGTAAGAGACTGAGTAGGAAATATTTCAAGGCATTGTTTTCTGTCCGTGGAGGAACAAAAGCTTGATTTCTCCTGGGTTTGTTTCTAAGCGTCGTGTAGGTCTTTCCAGGAAACTGTCTCTTTCTCCTTCTAACAATTTTATTGCTTTGATTATCCCCAGGTATATCTGTCTCTTTCTCTGTAGTGATCAAAGGGTCTAAAGATGTTTCTTCGCATTCAGACTCTTGATCTTGTTCCATTTTAATCATCAAGGGCATATTTAAAGAGTCTTCTTGCTCTGACGTATGTTCCGTGTAGTTAGCTAATGGTATTGAGTCTTCGGTCACGGCAGGCTTTAGAAATGGTGTGACGAACTTTAGATAGGTACAGAGGTAGTACGGTTTCTTTGGTTTCCCACCAACTGTTCTCAAGCTCCTTACGTAAGAGGACCTTATGTTCTTCCATTTGTCTTTGCATTCGTTTACTGCAACAAAAATATTTTTTTTTTTTATTTGGGACACAAATCACCATATTGTTTGGTATTTTGCAAAATTTTGAAGCCGCGGAGTCTTTATTTTACGGCTTTTTCAAATCCGGGTCTCTATTAACAATCGAGAGATTTTTTAAATCTAAATCCAGATTCAGATTGCAGATCTTCGCTGGCGATGAAGGAGAAACAGAACCAGGTGTCTGACTATTTATTTTAATAGTAATTATGGTGTTACATTAAAAAACATTCTAGCTATGTCCCGCCATAAAGTTATACAAGTTTTACAAATTGAATTTTAGTAACTAAATCAAGTTAGTTAAATCACAGATCATATAATATTAGTAAACTAGTAGGTAGTTAAATACGATATTCTAATCAAAGTCTAAATATTCAAATTAAAACGTATCATTTGGTACAATAGGTCCCTAATTAGATTCCTGTTTTTAATCAAAATAGGTCTTGTCTTTTAGGGTGTGCTTAAGGTACGATCAACCGTACCTGGAAAAAATTTGGTGAAATTGTAAGGCGTCTACGTGAAACAGCTAACTGACCGCATTAATCCTACTATGGGTATGAAGCAGAACAAACACTTGTGTTGATCACACAAATGATTGCCCTGGGCGGGGATCGAACACGAGGCCCACGATGTGAAAGGCAGGCTCACTACTATTCACTACATAAATGATTACCCTGGGCGGGGATCGAACACTAGGCCCACGATGTGAAAGGCAGGCTCACTACTAACCAGGCAGGCATAAGTATACTAAAAAACCGGCCAAGTGCGAGTCGGACTCGCGCACTGAGGGTTCCGCACAAACCTGTACGTATATCTATACATATAATAAAAGAGTAGAAACCGCGTGTTTGTACTTTTGATAAATTTATAAAAAAAATTGTGTGGGCGATAAGAAACGACCAATAGAACTCAAAAATATGTTTTCTGAACTTTTTGTCTGTCCGTCTGTATGTTTTCAATAAACTCCGAAACTACTGAACGGATTTTCTTGCGGTTTTCGCAGATAGATTCAGCTTAGCTCTGAGCAACATATAGGTTATGTTTCATTCAAATCGGTTCACTCAATCAGAAGCTACACTAATGTAAAGTATCAAATTGCCTGTACGATAATAACTCACAAACCGATTCAAACTGAGTTTTCAATTACGAGTTTGGCTTACTTTTGCGCAACATAAAAGTTTAGTTTCATTGCAAACGGTTCACTCAGACAGAAGGTACGCTAAGTTTCATGCGGCGGCGCAAATAACTCACAAACTATTGAACGGATTCAAACGGGGTTTTCAATAAACTGTCAAGCTTACTTCTATGCAACATATTAGCTTACTTTTATTGAAAACGGCTCACTCAGACAGGTGCGCGAAATTTCCAGTGGAGGCGCCAATATCTCACAAACAACTGAACCGATTAAAACGAGGTTTTCAGTAACGTATTTGGCTTACTCCAAGCAACATGTATGCTTAGTTTCATTGCAAACAGTTCACTCAGACATAAAATACACTAAGTTTCAAGCGGCGGCACCAATAACTCACAAACTACTTAACGGATTTAAATGGGGTTTTCAATAACCTGTTTAGCTTAATTCTTTGCAATGTATTAGCTTATTTTCATTGGAAACGATTCACTCAGTCAGAAAATGCCCGAAATTTCAATAGGCGGCGCCAATAGCTCACAAACTCCAACTGGCATTTCCATGACGTGCAACATATAAGCTTAGGTTAGTTGAAAACGGTTTACTTAGATAGAAGTTATGCAAAGTTTCAAGCGAAGGCGCGAATAGTTCAAAAACTTTTGAGTAGATTCAAACGTGGCTTTCAATATCGTGTTTGGCTTACTCCTGTGCAATAAATAAGCTTAGTTTCATTGCGAAAGTTTCACTCTGACAGAAGATACGCAACGTTTCAAGCTGCAGAACCAAGAACTCACCTACTGAACTGGTTCAAAGTCAAACGAGGTTTTCAATGACGCGTCGGGCTTCTTTCTGTGCAACATATAAGCTTTATTTCATTGCAAACGGTTCACTCAGACAGAAAGTTCGCGAAATTTTAAGCGGCCGCACCAATACCTCACAAACTACTTGAACGACTTAAACGGGGTTTTCAACAACGTATTTGGGTAGCTTTCGTGCAATATTTGAACTTTTTTTTATTGCAATCGGTTCATTCTAACAGATAATAGGCGAGTTCAAAGTTTCAAGCTGTGAAACCGAGCTGAAATCAAACAAAGCTTATAATTTTGTACGGAAGAAAGCCAAATACGTTGTTGAAAATTCCGTTTGATCCGGTCCAGTTGTTTGTGTAAAAGTCGTGGCAGTATTATATTACTCTATGGTATAGCTAAAGATTGGTAAAATCTAGATTTAGTTTTATTGTAAAAATAATAATAAAAAAATCCTGTTTACTTATAAGAAGTAGGTACTTATAAACGAAATACTTAAAAAAATAAAGAGAGAAGTGAATCGTTGTTTTTTAGGAATTGTCTTTTAAGGGGAGAGATAAGTTACAAAGATTGTACGGAAGTGAAGTCCAACAGTTTTGTATGTAGGTACATGTAGAGTTTAAAGCATGTGAAGCTAGACACGTTGGACTTTGTACCGCTCTTTTTTCAGTAGCCACAGAAGCTAAAGTGACTGAGCCTCAGATTTAGTTAGGCTTTGTTTTGTATAAGAAATAACAAAACCCGTATCATAGTTACTCCGCGTGGAATTCGACTATGGTTTTACACTTACGAGGATACTGGGCGACCTAACAGTCCACACGTAAACAAGAGGTGTTTAATTTACTTACAAAAATCCGTATTATCGGTACTCTGTATACCTAATAATATAAAGGCGAGAACTGCACTGTCTGTCTGTCTGTCTGTAACGCTTTTATGACTAATCCGATAAACCGATTATGATAAAAACTTGGTCCGAAGATAGTTTGAACCATGGGAAAAGTCATTAGCTACTTTTTCTGAACCCCACGCGGACGGAGTCGCGGGCAACAGCTAGTAAGCTTATATAAGCAAAAGTTATGGTATTTTTATTGCTAAAAACTTTATTATGTGATGAGAGTAACTAAAATTTATATTTGAGTTGATTGAATGAAAGGTAAATTGCGGTTTACGATTTATGACGTATTAAAAAAGCTATACTTACTAGATCTCGTTCAAACCAATTTTCGGTGGAAGTTTGCATAGTAATGTACATCATATATTTTTTTTAGTTTTATCATTCTCTTATTTTAGAAGTTACAGGGGGGGGGGGGGGGACACACTCACATTTTACCACTTTGAAAGTGTCTCTGGCGCAAACTATTCAGTTTAGAAAAAAAAACCGGCCCAGTGCGAGTCGGACTCGCGCCCTATGGGTTCCGTACCTATCTACCATATGATATACTAAATGCTTTTGCTCTTTGATTTTAATAACTCCGCGACCATCTAACTTGACCCCTCTTTTATAGAAAAGTTCTTGAAACGGGAGCTCACCTTAATTGGTTACTATTACTTGTGGGAAAAATCAAAATATTTAATGATTTTAGACTTTTCCCTTTATTTGTACTGTGAGACCTAGCATCTTGGCAAATTTCATAATTTTAGGTCAACGGAAGTACCCGTAGGTTTTGCTTTTTTGCATAAATGTATGGAGATGAGGACATAAAAAGCCATATCTTTTGATTGTGTCATTGTAAAAAATTTAAATTTTCAGATCTTGTGTGGTTTATGGACCTTAATATTCGTTATCAATTTCAACCTGATACCTCTTCTCGTACGTAAGAAAAAGGGTCTTGACAGGCAGACAGACAGACGGACAACAGAGTGATCCTATAAGGGTTCCGTTTTTTTTTTGAGGTACGGAACCCTAAAAATATATTAGAAACCTCAATATCATTTTTGAAGACCTATCGATAGATAAGGACACGTATGGGTTTGATGAAAAAAAAAATTGAGTTTCAGTTCTATGTATGGGAACCCTAAAATTTATTGTCTTTTTTTCTATTTTTGTGTGAAAATCTTAATGCGGTTCACAGAATACATCTACTTACCAATTTTCAACAGTATTGTTCTTATAGTTTCGGAAAACATTCCTGTGCCCATTTCTGTCATTCTTTCTTTCACACCAGCTAGGTTGGCTGGAAGAGATCTCTTATAGAGATAAGCTCACCTTTGTAAACAAATTTAGTGTTACAATTTTATGAAATTTGTGCACAATAAAGAATATAAAAAAGTGGCTGTGACATACGGACGGATGGACAGACAGACATGACGAATCTACAAGGGTTCAGTTTCTTGCCATTTGGCTACGGAACCCTAAAATCGCTTATGCTTTCGTTTTACATAAGTACAGTTTACGACAGGTCAAGTTTGACACTCGCTTGAGACTCTAGCCCGTACGTCTATTGAAATAAGAACGGTACAAAGTCCAATGTGTCAAGCTTGATGTGCTCTTGACTGTACAACAAATCATTTTAAAACTTAACATGAAATTAAGATTATAACTTTGTTTGCAAAATGTAACGCTCATTTGTGAACTCTGGTAATAGTAAGCCAGCAATCAAAAATAAAATAATAAAATAGTTTATTAGTGAAAAAGATTACACCATATTTACATTGCAAGCTGACACCCACACTAGGATACCCTGTGTTGTGGGTTGCCAGCACTCTTCCGCTAAATACAATACAAGGTTTCTTGTTAAAAGTAAAATAATGTAGGTGATAAGTCGGCAGATATCAATTTATACAGGGTGTTAATTTAATTGAATGCCATAGCTTAGGGGATGGTTCAGTAATGATAAAGGAACACATTTTTTTTAAAAGAGAACTATTAAAAACATGTTTTACATTTTTCATAAAATTAAAAACAGATTTTTTTATATTTTTTCGTGTTCCTTTATCGTTATTGAAGAACCCCCTTAGCTATTGCACGCAATTAAATTAACACCCTATATAGGGTAACTTTTAATTAGTTCTTGATAGCAAAAGATATGCATGTACTCATGATACTGAACAACTTTTCCCAAGGAACATAGGTCGAAATACGAAAAACCAAATTTGACCTCCCATACAAAATGCGCTATCAGCTGATGTAGTTTATAAGGGAGGTCAAAACTTGATTTTCGTATTTCGACCTATGTTCCTTGGGGAAAGTTGTTCAGTATCATGAGTACATTCATACTTTTTTCTATCAAGAACTAATTAAAAGTCACCCTATATACAGGTTGTTAATTTGATTGCGTGTCATAGTTTAGGGGCGGGATCAGTATCAGTAACTGAACAACTTTTCCCAAGGAACATAGGTCGAAAAACGAAAGTCAATTTTTCGAGCTCCCATAGAAACTGCATCAGCTGATAGGGCATTTTATGTGGAAGGTCAAATTAGGTTTATCATTTTTTGACCTTGGGAAAAGTTGTTCAGTTACTGATCCCTCCCCTGAGCTATGGCATGCAATCAAATTAACACCCTGTATTTGTTACGTAAACTGTTTTTAAACTTGGCGCAAAACGCAACGCAGCAAAATAACACATTCTGGCGGCATGGCTGCGGCCGGACGCACTGACTATGAATGATAATGTGATGTGACGTGTGTTGTATGGCAATGTTAACAAACAAAATAGCACAGTATATTTTGATGGTTTTTACCTGTAAGGTTGACGTTGGCCGCGACCTCGGCCCATGCGGAATCCAGTGTATCCTTCCTATTATACTCCGGCAAATTATAATTGTATAAAACTGGGTGTTTTTCTATTTCTACGACCAGCGGTATTTCGAGAGACATGTTGGCTGGCTCGGTGCAGCTGGCGTACTGCGCGTTGATTGGTTCCGGCGCGGCGCGGCGTCGCGTCGCGTGGTGCCTTGCCCCCCGCATGTCGCGGTCGAGTTCTTCCCTTCCCCCCGCTGTCGCCATGCTGTGCCGAGGACTGTCGGAGTTATTACTTTATACGTGTTTCTCATGTGTCGCGCAGTGTGGCGCTGCGTCGCGCTCTCGACTCGCATGTGGGAAACGTGAACGGAGTACAATTTTATTGATCTTAGCTTTAGGTAGCTAAACTGTTACTTATTTTATCTGAAATAATTGATTTGGGGTGAACTTGGACCCCGCTCAAAAAGTGACGTGTGAGCTAAGCCAAAACTTGTTTTTCCTCGGCTTTTCCTTGAAATTTAGCTTTACTAGGTACCTACCTTATCCTAAAGCTAGTGGACGTTTGTAACAAGATTTATTTCTACTACTGATTTGGACAAAATGTTTATATACCTAAATAAAAATTCACCTTTACTAAAAGAAAAGGCAGAAAAATTTCTTCGAAATATATTTTGTGTCATATAGAAACATAGGTACATATTTAAATGTATTGTAATTCTTGTAATCATCATCATCATGACATCCCATGAAACGTCCACTATAGGACAGGGAACTCCCTCCAAAATTCCAGCTTTTACTGAAAAAATGTGGAAGGGAAATACCAAAGTCACCACACGGCTGGCACCGTGGACCGCGGTTGTTGGTGACCGCAGAATGTAAGATGATACCTACGATACACAGAAGGATGCTGCTGCCTATCCTCTGGTTCATTAACCCTTAGTCGCCTCTTACGACACCACGGGTAGAGACGGGTTGGCACTATTCTTTGCTGGCACTCATTTTCATTTTACTATATTTGAACGACAGTCCTATAAAATTGTGATTTCAGAAAGGGTTCTGGGGGCAATTATATAATTGTAATATCATTGTCTGGGGGTCAATTCTTAAATAAATACCAATCACCCGGTGATATTAAAAAATTGGCTCCCAGACCTTCAGTTTGTGGACAACGGTCATAATGTTATCAGCGTTTCTTGAACGATAAACTAATGTGTTTATAACATTCACACATACGGTCTAGTTATGTCAGGTTATTTTTTGTACCCGACATCCGTTTGTGCACTTATTGGTGAGGTCAAAAGTAAGAACTTTTGTTCTATGACTTTGCCAACAATGCACTTGATTAATTTATTTACTTAATGTAAAATAATTAATTAATTATTTACTTAATGTCACCTCTGCCCATACATGCTCCCTGCTGTTTTATTGTCTGACACTATTAAGACACACACTTTGACATGTGCTATATTCTAGATTTAATGTAAAAATTAATTTAATATGGTCGAATATTGTAATGATACCTAATTTGCATGTTTAGATTTGTTTAGTTTTAATTTTTTAATAGTAAATTCAATTTAAATTTTGCGACACCCTTGCAGGGTCCATGTACCAACTGTACCTTAACTATAAGATCTTTAACTATGTACATGAGTGCAATAAACAAATATACAAATAAGACAGTAAGCACCGTACTTATTGTGGTTCATTAAATAGGAACTAAGAATTACCGATGTGATAACATAAGAATAAGCCGAGGAATAAACACACCTTACGACAGATTAGATAATAGTGAACTGACCTCATCTTAGAGGAACGTCTTTTGTAGCGTTTTAATGCCTCTAATTTCGTAAAAATAAATTTAAAGGGCAAAAGAGCCGCTGAATATATTTATTTGGTTAGCTTTTGGTTACACAGAAACTTAAAATTTTGAAAATAAAAGAAATATGAGACAAGAGCTAAGTCAAATTGTCTTTGTCTTTCTAGTCTTTGACAAGAGCAATGTTTACAAAATCTCTTAAACCTTGTTTTCTCTGACTGAAGGTTACGTCCATGACTAATGTTACCTTGTGACATACTTAGTGAAATTTATTCCAAAGGGACGTGTATGAAATATGACACTTTCTGGTTCGTTACTCCGCTGAAGAATTACTTTATTCATATTCCTCCGACAAAAGGGCATTTACTGAGGTAAAATTTATTAATACTTACTTTGTACGTTTAGTGCACATTCATGGTCTTATTAATAGTCGTATTGTAGCTTATAGTCCTTCTTAATTTGCATGTTTACTTTCTTTGTTTATGTAATGTAATGTTGTTCATGTTCTTTTTGTAACATGTATCAGTAAATCGAGATTACGCAGAAGCTTGTAACACAGTTTTAACTAGCACAAGATAGATAGATAGATAGATAGATAGATAAACACTTTATTGCACATATCGGCGCAGGAGGCCATAATATCATAATCCCAAGACTCACAAGGATATAGTAGGTTCAGGTATAATTAACCAGGATCTAATTATTGTCACGTCACGTTTCGTGCTCCGGGCTTATGATGAGGCACCCGGACCCTTCTGTTCCAGTCTGACCCTGGGTAGCTATTACAGCTGACTCTATGTTTGCATATCCTGTGCTGTGATACCACTAATCATTAGTTCAGGAGTTGTTATTATGATTCGTTTTGGGTCCAGGACGATCGCAACCCTCCACCAAGATGGTTTGTTGTGACGTCCTTTCACCTTGACGCTTCATAAGATCGACAGCTAAATAAATACTCAGCTGCCAGTCTATTCCTGAAGCAAGGAGGCCTCACTCGGTGTCGCTAAGAAGGTGCTGCTAGTATGTGCCTACACGGCCGTCCTGACAACACGACCGTCCTCGGGAATTAATCCATTAACAATGTCCTAAAACAAATAAAAACAAGATCACCAAGCAATCCGCTCGTCTATCCTGACAATCAAGATCATCATCACACACAAAACTGAAACCACTCATTGTGAAGTTACTCTGAAGGCATGTGCCCCTTCAACCCAACTCTGAAAGCATGTACCCTTTCGACCATCTCACTATGGACCGGATGACATCTTTCCCACATAAATCACGGACAGGACCAGTGTGTCCGTTCGACCATCCCTAATGGGCATGGAGACCAGATCCACCACTGTCCTTCCAACCATCAACAAAGCCTAGCCGATGGGCATGGACCGGATCCGCCACTGTCCGACCAGCTTCGCAAACACAGATTGGGCCAATGCGAACCTTCAACCACCCAACCAAGTCGGGCTGGCCCGTACGACATTGCCCTCTCTATCAACTCCACAAACATAGATTGGACCAATGCGAACCTTCAACCACCCAACGAATCGGGCTGGCCCGTACGACATTGTCCTTTCTATCAGCTCAACAGTAATCACCCTACAACCACCCAAACCAACTGAGTAACTTCAAATCATATTATCAACATAGCAATTTCAAATTACGTGCGTCTCATATCATACTATCTCACAATAAGGAACATGCTCACCAGATATCCATAAGGTAGGTCTCATCAACAATTTTACTATCTGTCTATGTACAGATAATTTTCATAATTCGTTAGAATTTTCCAATAAATTCACTTGATAAGTTGGCTGGAAGAGATCTCTAAAAGAGATAAGCTCGCCTTTGTGAACAATTTTCATTTGACAACTTTATGTTATTTGTGCGCAATAAAGAATACGTGGGACACTCAGAAATATTTGCGACACTAAAAAAAATTGTTCTACAGGTACATATATTTTTATTAAATCTTTTCAAAGTACTCTCCACCAGCCTCTATACAAAGATTCATGCGTCTGAACCAGTTTTCAAAACACTTTTTCCAGTCCGCCGTAGACACCTCGTTTACAGCCTGCTCGAACGCAGCCAGCGCATCTTCCGGCGACGAAAATTGTATCCCCTTGAGCAGATTTTTTATTTTTGGAAATAAAAAGAAGTCACACGGTGCTAGATCAGGGCTGTAAGGAGGGTGACCCAGGAGTTTGACTGGTGTGCTGTCCAGGAAGTCCCTCGTTTTGAGCGCGGTGTGTGCAGGCGCATTGTCGTGGTGGAGCAGTAGTCCGCGGAGCCCTGTGTTTGGTCGCTTGTTGCTCACAACAGAAAAAACTTCTGGTAAACATTTGGTAGTATACCATTCGGCGTTGATGCTTCTTTGATCTCGTAAGGGAATTGAGGCCAAGTGGCCAGTCAAATTAAAAAAGCTGGCGATCAAAATCTTCCCCCCGCTTCGAGATCGCTTCACTTTGGTAGGCGTTGGTTCATTTTGAAACACCCAAACTGTCGACTGGCGCTTGGTTTCTGGATCGTATTGATAAATCCAGGACTCATCACCTGTTACGATGTCGTAAACACGCCGAGACGAGCCTGCTTCAAATTTGTTCAGCATATCACGGCACCATTCCACCCGGGCCTGCTTCTGAGCGTCGGTGAGGTAGTGCGGCACCCAGCGCGATACTATCCTCCTCACGCGAAGATGCCCGTGTAGAATCTCGTGAACGCTTCCCGATCCAATCTTTAATATGTGCTGAATCTCCTGATATGTAATTCGCCTATTATCTTGGATTAAATTTTTCACTGCTAGCATGTTTTCTTCCGTGATAGCCGTCAAAGGGCGACCGCTTCTTTCTTCATCCCCCAAGGTTGGTCGACCGCGCCTAAATTCGTTATACCAACGATACACGGTTGCCTTGGAGGGGCCTTCATCCATAAATGCCATTTGAAGTCTATCGAACGATTCATCCGGTTTCAGGCGACACTTGAAATCGTAAAAAATCATAGCTCTAAAATGTTCCCGGCGCAGATCCATTTTTCAGTAAGACACGATACTTTGAATTGGCTCGCAAAAAATGTGGAGGGAAATTTTGAAAATGGAACACACATATTTTTACTTACAAGTAATCATATTTTCGAAAAAGATTCTGACCGGCCAGTCTCCCATATATAAAAACTATTTTTCGCAATACTTTCTGAGTGGCCTGGTATATAGATTTATTCGCAATATGTTCGATATTGTTAAGAATATGGCAATGGTTTGTTGAGTATCACCAGTAATCACTATACTTTGGGCAATTTGTATTAAAATCAGTACACTTCCTGTCTCTTTTCTTTCTCCATGCCTCTCCCCATTTTAATTTGGAGTCGACCCCCTAAATACATTTTCAACCGTTGGCTCTGTCGTTATAATCGGCCACAATATTTTTTGTAAGTTCTTACATTTTCGTCCACCAAGTAGCTCTTTGGCATCCCAGGGGTTATTTCGGCTTGTTTCCCTTTGTCAATATTTAGCGTAGACTTAAAGAGGTGCTCTTCTTCTCAGCGCATCACATACCTAATCCGTACCGCCGGAGCTGACTCTATTGAAGTTTGTCTAGAATAAGCGCTACTTTGAAATTGCCACTAACATGTACGTTTCTGGGTCTATCCAATTAAGTGCCACCAGCCCATCTAAGCATTTTCATCTCAGTTACGTGGATTTTGGTTACATAGTTTTATTAAGTATCCAACATTCGTCCCTGTAGAGCATCGCGAGTCTAGCACTGATTTTCAAACAATCAATCAAATCATTTATTTGCTATAAGAACATCTTTCAATTTGAACACATCCTCTAGATTAACGCTGTGTCCCCATAAATAGCAGACCATAGCTAAAGACTGACGACAGACCTGATATCCATGATATGCAGTTAGTGTAGCATCTTTTGATATTGTTTGGGAAACTCTCATTGACGCAAATACGAATCTACTGAGTCTTTCACGCACTGAGTTGACACGAAATTTCTAATAAAGATGCTCATTATCATTGAGACTCAAAAATGTTGCTTCTCCACTATTTTGTATACTTGTATTTAGTGCTCTTGGTTTCAACTGGCATCCTTCAGTCACAGAGCATACCTAACAGCGATCACCATTTCAACCAGTCAGGATTAGCTGTGTGATCAAATTATTTTGTTTCGTTTCATTTCATTTTGTTTTTATTTAATCGGTATTCATTCAGATTTCGTTTATTTCCATTTTAATTTTACAGACATCTGGTTAATCTGGTTAATGTTGTATAAAAACACCGTAGGAACACATCGTCGCTACCGTACGTAACTTTGATTCCATTCTACAAAGTCGAAAATTACATAATTTTACAACCACAAGCAAGTCTTGTCTTCTTCGTATGTACCGTAAGCGCCTTTAACATCCACTATTTTAAAATTCATCAACGCCTTTCTAATTTACGATACTTTTGCAAATTACGCTTTTTGTCACCATCTAAGCGCATACGATTTTGAACATAAAGACATAACTGCAGTCAGAAAGTATGATGGTATTAGAACTCATTAAACTTGGTTCCTTTTCTCATAAATGTCTGCACAAAACTTTATTATCTTGATTGTACTTGGTCAACAAATTTTTTTCCGCGACTATACTTTTTCACAGATCCGTGAAACTTTAAATTTTTTGTGCACATTATCGACTTAGAAAGCTCTGTGTTTCTTTATCCCACTTCTGATATCGGGGCAGGAGGCCATAATATCATAATCCCAAGACTCACAAGGATATAGTGGGTTCAGGTATAATTAACCAGGATCTAATTATTGTCACGTCACGTTTCGTGCTCCGGGCTTATGATGAGGCACCCGGACCCTTCTGTTCCAGTCTGACCCTGGGTAGCTATTCCGAGTACAGCTGATTCCATGTTTGCACATCCTGTGCTGTGATACCACTAATCATTAGTTCAGGAGTTGTTATTATGATTCGTTTTGGGTCCAGGACGATCGCAACCCTCCACCAAGATGGTTTGTTGTGACGTCCTTTCACCTTGACGCTTCATAAGATCGACTGCTAACTAAATACTCAGCTGCCAGTCTATTCCTGAAGCAAGGAGGCTTCACTCGGTGTCGCTAAGAAGGTGCTGCTAGTATGTGCCTACACACACAATTACAGAAACAAAAACAATACAGTCACAAAATAAAATTAACTAAATGTGTGCAAAGGCGGCCTTATCGCTGGAAGCAATCTCTTCCAGACAACCTTTGGGAGAGGAATCCGTAATAATGAAATGAGTAGTGCAGTGTAGTAACAATAATCATACTTAAAAGATGTTAATGATAAATAAAAAAGTAACTTAAACAGATACATATGATAAGATATAGTAATACATAGTTATAAAATATTTGAATACAATGCATATAAGTATAATATACATAAATACATGTAAATTATATACAAACATAATATATATATATATATATACATACATTAGTAATCAGATAGTTTAAACTTATTTGCAAACAGGTTTGCACAAGCTTCTGAGTTTCTACACAAAATAACTGTAAATTTGCAAATAAAGAATTTATTATTATTATTGCTGTTGAAGCATACACACTTATCATCACGCCTCTTTCCCGTCGGGGTAGGCAGAGACCTCAGCCCTCCACCTGCTACGATCTTGACATACGTCTCTCGCTTCCTCTACTTACATCAACCCTTTCATACACGCTCGGCGGTTCAGGGTTCTTTTAACCTGGCCTTTATTCAGTTAACATTCTATAAGCAATGTAGTCTTAAAAGAGTTCGTCTTTTTACAATTCGTCGTTTCGAAATAAATTTTACTTTTTAAAGAAATATTATCAATTACCTACTTAATATTATTTTAAATTATGTATGTCTTAATGTAACATCCGCATCTTTATTTCGCAAAGTGCAGAATACACTTGGAAAATAATGAACATAAAATAGTTAATAACTCCTTTGTTTGGATATTTTGTATACAAAATATAAAATCGAAAAATCGCAGACGCAAGTTCAAATCTCGCGATTTTCCACTATATACATAACAAACTTAACTACTCACTTTTAATAAAGCACTATAATAACTAAATAGAATAGATAAAATATTTATTCATAAGCCTTGGAAAAAATCGTTTAGCGTACTCGTATTACTTACTTGAAACTAAGGCTATATAGTCCAGTCAATCTACACCATGAGGTTGCATTAAATAAAAAAACACATTATTTGTAAAAGTACCAGTTTAAGCTGGCCTGTGCAATATACAGGGTGTTAATTTGATTGCGTGCCATAGCTTAGGGGGTGTTTGAGTAACGATAAAGGAACACGTAAAAAATATTTATAAAAATCCTACTTAAAAAAAAACTAAAACTCCATTGAAACTTAACGAACGCGGAGGGCAATGACCCGGACGGAGCATCAGAGTTACGCAGTATCAGTGGATAAGGTAGGCACATACATAACTGAAACTCTTTCGCGCGCTTTTGATAGCGAGGTGCTCAAGTTCGTTGGCCCTCCGCGTTAGTTTATAGTTTCAATGGAGTAAAAAAAAAATAAGTAGGATTTTTTTTTGAAATTTTTTTTGAGTTCCTTTAACGTTACTGAACCACCCCGTAAGCTATGGCACGCAATCAAATTAACACCCTGTATATACAGATTGAGTTTACCTCATACTGGTTTTGAATATCAACTTTATGTCGGGGATTATTGTGGTTTTAAATTTTTGAATGTTTTTAATTTAATAAATGATCCCCTAAAGCGCCTTTAATGCAACCCTCTTCATACAAACTTTCGTAGATTGACTGGACTATATAATTAAATACAAAATCCTCTGCCACCCAAACTAGAATCCTCTGTAATATAGGAGGCAGCGACTCAAGACCAAATTCATAATTAAGCTTAGTACGAGTAAACTACATGTCATACGTAGCTGTCTGGTGCAGATGTTTCGTGGTTCCGGGGTTCCGGTTAAAGATTCTAAGAGAATTTCTAAGGTTACTATGGTACTTTCCCTTTAAAATTCACCACGCATTTTTGAGTTCAAATACTGGATGGAAATGAAGACGAGTGTATTCGGTAATGGTTAAGTTAGATGGTGCAATCCACTCTTAACATACTATTCTATGATCCATTTTTTCGTTTAATCCATCGCTTACCAACAAACACATTTTGCGGGTATGTCCAAAGCAATCGACTAAAGCTGTCAGAAGAAACAAGTTTGTAAAACAATGTTTTTCTTTCCGTCAAAATATACGCCGGTTTTAGTGTCAAGTGCAAGATGTGTTTGTAAGCGTTGGAATAAACATACAAAAAGGAATATATAGGGTAGCACCTTAAATCGAAAACTTTGGTTTTGATAGAAAGTCCAGTAGAGTATGCAAATGTTGGTATTTGAGAGTGAATAGATAACTCTAGCGAACTTGCGGAGTTAAGAGCACTTGGCTCCTGACCTACATCTAGTGAAATGCAAGTCTACTAAACTGCTGTCACTCTGTTCACAGATCTTGACTCTTAAGCCGCGATTACACCTGCTTGAATTTGACGACTGAATAAGAAATCTACCTAGGAGGCTACGTTGAAAAAGACGTTTGTGAATTCAGAGTTCTAGCTAGGAAGCTAAGTAGAAAAAGTGCCTACTAATACAGTTGCTGAATAGTGATGTTCCGATAGCGATAGTTTCGCTGTCGGTAGTTAATCTTGAAATACAGTAACTCTGTTGAATAGCCTTATCGAAAATAATTATTGTACAATAAAATGCTATCGATTGTTAAAAAGTGGCTGATACAACCTCAAGACAAATACAACCGATAATTGAAAGAAGAAAAAATTACAGACAAACTTATTTGCGGTCTTAAAGATGGGCTTTTATTGCTTTTAAAAATACTACAGGAATATCGAATCCCTCGAAGCGAGAGTCTGCCTCGCACTTGACCGTTTTTTTTAATATAAGTATATTTTTGTTCGATATGTTGAATTAATCATTCGCACTTGGACATCACTAAACATGCTAAGTCCCTTCAAGTAAAGGAGTTAGAAGGTTTAGTGATGTGAAAATTTTGCGAATGATTAATTCGAATCGAACAACTTGTCCATGCAAAATAAAAATAAAGCATTATCTTGGTTTAATAATAAGTACTTATAATAAACTTAAAAAATTCACTATAAAAAAATTGTATACGACTGTTCGGTTGAGTCAAGGAGTGATCACAGCTAGCTGGATTCAAAGACTAATTCGGCATACATTGCTCGTTGAAGTAAGGATAATGCAATAACATAACCAAGCCTCCCAGCAATGTATGCCGAATTAGTCTTTGAATCCAGCTAGATGTGATCGTGGCTTTAATAGGCTGACAATACATTTCCGTGATGTTTTTATTTTTATTTACCTTAAATGGACAAATGAGACCTGAACATTGCCGTGCCAAATCTTATGAATGAGAGTATTTATGATCAAACAAAAACAATGGCTGTGGTAAATGAAGTGGATACATTTTTTCTCTTTTTCTAGTCTTGCAGGTGCACATAGTCATTCACCGTAACTGAACAACTTTCAGTAAATAAAACTATCAGCCTCTTCAATACTCTTCATATAAAATTGCAAATGGACAGTTTAGCCACGATCACATCTACCTGGATACAAAGACTAATTCGGCATACATTGCTGGGGCTTGGTTGTGTTATTGCAATATCCTTACTTCAACGAGCAATGTATCCCGAATTAGTCTTTGAATTCAGCTAGGTGTGATCGTGGCTTTTTTGTGGAAAAGAGGATTATTTTAATATTTTCTGAAAGTTTTATTTACTGAAAATTATTCAGTTACGTTGACTGACCACGCCCTTTCAGTTTTCGGAAACCAGTCCCTTAGACCATGTATTGGTCAATTTAATTTCGATGCGAACACGGAATTAAATTAAAATTAATCATTCGCACTCGGACATCACTAAACCTCCTTACTCCCTTCAAGTAAAGAACTTAGGAAGTTTAGTGATGGGTAAATTTTGCGAATGATGATGAACAACTTGTCGATAAAAAATAATTATTATTCATGGTGTAATAACAAGTACTAAAAAAAAATTAAAAAATTCACTATAGATTACCATCGATACTTGAAAGGTTCAGATATTTTCTATACGACTGTTCAGTAGAGTTAATAAACCTGCTTTGCGACAAAAAAAATCGTAAAAAGAACTAGGTAAAGGAGTGATCACACCTAGCTGAATTCAAAGACTAATTCGGCATACATTGCTGGGAGGCTTGGTTATGTTAATTGAAATATCCTTACTTCAACGAGCAATGTATGCCGAATTAGTCTTTGAATTCAGCTAGGTGTGATCACTCCTTAACTCTACACTGCGCGTGGCTTGACACGAAGTACGAACTTGGTCGGTTATTTAGTATCGATTATTACCGGTACTTTTAAGAATTCGATATTCTCGATATTTTCTATAGGAATATGCGGTAGAGTTACTGTATTTTTAAAATTCAACCATCGATCTCGTTATCGCAGCAACACTGATTCAATAATTTTCAAAATTTACGGTTCGGTTAGGTACTCAATCAATCGCCAGTTAAAGCGCGACGGAGTCAGATGTGTCCGTGTAGAATACTTGACTAGTGCAACACTGTTAGTTTTGAATATAGCGGTCTTTAATTGTTTTTCTAGTAGGAGCGCTTGTTTTAAGTAAAAAAGTATACCATCAGTTAGGCCATTATTTTTTGTTCGACAAGTTGTTCGATTCGAGTCAATCATTCGCATTTGCCCATCACTAAACCTCCTAACTAAGTGGCTACTATGTTCCGATGTCATTTTTTGGTGGTCATTTCCTCCGAGGCGAGTTCGCCCGGTTGGGCATTTCGCCCGAAAGTATTCATTGTTAGTCGAGGTCTTTTAAAACCATATCCAAAAGATAATGAGAAACTATGGCAAACAATAAATAAACTTACATACAGAAAAAAAAAATCCAAATAAGATCAATAAACTTCTAGATAAAAAGAATTGAATTCAGCATTTTGTTACTGTAAAAATATCGTTGGCCGAAAATATTTTACTTAAGACTGCACCACGTAAAAACTACCAAAACGGCAATCACGGTTTAATATTGCTTACGTATTTAATATGTTTTTTTTTTAAACCATTACGATTACGCCATACATTTTTAGTATGACCGCGGGAAGTCTAATAAATAGCTCTGACACGCGGCCGATACCCACAAGAGCTCGAAGTGAGACCACGTCAGTTTGTACCGCGACGCGCCAAAATTATGGATCGCGTTTCAACGTATACACATTCTCTGCTTTCATAGTGTAACAAGGTAACTTTGTTTTTTACTATTTTCTAAAGTAAGATATTTCTTTCCTTGTATTTATAAAGTGTTTGTTTTAGAGAAATGGGGAAGCGCAAAGATAAATATTATGTATCCCGTCAAAAATTCAAAAAATATCTATTCCTTTAACCAAGTAAGTACCTACTTATATACCATGCCTAGGTAGTTTTGTTTTGTGATGGGTGACTGGTGATGAAGGGTAGGCGGAGGAAGATAGGTAGATGATAAGTCAGAAGGGTTATCAGAGTAATAGATTTTCGGTACGTGATTGATGTCCGGACGAAGATGGGTGACCGGTGGATGATATTGATGGGTGACCGGCGGAAGACGAGTTAATGGTAGATGATGGGTGACCGGTAGATGATGGGTAATCGGCAGTGGTCGGAATAGGTAGAGCTGTTTAGGGTCGATGATCGGAAACTTGAACGTGCTGCTTGCTACATTATTTCGTCAGATCTGTTAGATTTTCCTCTTGAGACGGATTTCCATGGCATGGATTTTCGAAATAAGACTACCTTTTGATCGTTAGTATGTATCCTTTGATCTTTTGATCACAAAAACAACGAAATGTACAACGATGGCACAGATTTAAATGGATTACTTTTTTAAAAGAAGCAAACGGCGCCAAACTTAGGCAGGAAACAGGCTACATTATTTCGTCAGGTCTGTTAGATTTTCCTCTTGAGACGGATTTCCATGGCATGGCTTTCCGAAATAAGACTGCCTTTTGATCGTTAGTATGTGTCCTTTGATATTTCGATCACAAAAACAACGAAATGTACAACAATGGCACGGACTTAAATGGATTACTTTTTTTAAAGAAGCAAACGGCGCCAAACGTAGGCAGGAAACAGGCTACATTATTTCGTCAGGTCTGTTAGATTTTCCTCTTGAGACGGATTTCCATGGCATGGCTTTCCGAAATAAAACTGCCTTTTGATTGTTAGTGTGTGTCCTTTGATCTTTCGATCACAAAATCAACGAAATGTACAGCGATGGCACGGATTTAAATGGATTATTTTTTTTTAAGCAAACGGCGCCAAACTTAGGCAGGATGATAGTTGATGACTGGATGAATGATGATGATGAAAGGATGATGAGTGATGCGCGGATTATAGTTGATCAGTGGATGAATGATGATAAGTGGATGATGAGTGATGCGCGGATGATAGTTAATGAGTGGATGAACGATGATGAGCGGATGATGAGTGATGCGTGGATGAGTGGATGACTGATGATGATGAGCGGATGATGAGTGATTTTCGGATGATAAGTGACGCGCGGATGATAGTTGATCAGTGGATGAATGATGATGAGCGGATGATGAGTGATGCGCGGATGATAGTTGATGAGTGGATCAATGATGATGAGTGATGCGCGGATGATAGTTAATGAGTGGATGAATGATAATGATGAGCGGATGATGAGTGATTTTCGGATAATAAGTGATGTGCGGATGATAGTTTCTACCACCATGTCATTACGAGTAAGTCTAAAGTGTTTCTACTGACGTGCTGCTGAGTATACAAACTTGAAGAGCTGTTCCCTGTCGCCCCTCGCTTCCCCTCGAGTAAACCTCCGTTATACAATCGGTGCGCTGAGCTATATTAGTAGAGTTCATTAAAAATACCTTGAGAGAAAAAAGTTCCATTCAAAACACAGTTTTTTAAAGGTGTCGTTTCCTCCGAGCGGGCGAGAACGCGTCTCGGGTGAAATGACGCACTACGACTCCGCGTGGACTGCGCGCATGTGTGTGTTCGATCATACGCACACTACTGTTGCTTCCGACTCGACGCGAAAACTAAACAGTTTTGATCCTATACATTTTTTTATGAAAGGGACAACTGATTTAGACATGAATTGAAAATTTTGTCAGGATTACAAAGTATCTCTTTTAAGGAAGTCTAACAAAATTACGGACAAGTAAGGTGTCAAACAATCTCCTGAAAACTTCATCAATGGACTCATACCATGAAAAATTAACGATTTTCACCATACATACATCTATACACAACAAAAAAAAATGTTAAAGTGCGAGTCGGACTCGCGCATCGAGGGTTCCGATATACCTACCTATAGTATTTTTAGAAGCAATAAGGTCCATTGTAAGGACCGCAAAACTAAATTTGTTTGTAAAGATTTGTTGCAAATTTCCAAAAAACTGTGCTACTTAGAGAGATTGTTTTTTTTCTGAATTATTCACATAAACCTCTATGGACTTTAATTAATTCAGATTTTTTCTTCGGAAAACTTCGGGGATAAGGAAGGGGTAATTTTTTAAAACTTTTTTCATCATAACTTGAAAACTAAGAGTCGTTAAAAATATAAAGAACTATTTTGGAATGTACAAGTGAAGCACTTTCATATGATACCTAACTTGACTTAGTACTGACAATTAAAAACTTTGACCTACCCATTTGGGCCCCCTTTACAATAATAATAATATTATAATTATTTCAATTGCAATAAAGTAAGACAATCGTATTCTAAAACTACTTCGACTACTAAATATAAAAGTATAAACGAGTTTTTAGCTTGCTTTTCAATTTATTTTAAGGTCATTAAAAATACTCATAGAAGCCTTTATATAAAGTATCTGAACATATCAGTCGCGCTATAAAGTGTACCAGCACAGAAAATATAGAGGTATACTAACGTATAGCACAACTAGTGAACTGACTATGATCCCTACTATGTTGATGTTCCTTAATAGTGATGTACAATTATTTCAAGAAGCAACAATCGAAATATTCGAATGTACTACTTAGTACTATCCAAATAATCTTTTATCATTCAATTGTTATTTTTCATTGGAATCATTATTCGCTTTTCGTACGATTTTGAATGAAAAATTTATTCTAACTAAAAGAATGAATAAAGCACTCAAATTCTTTGTGTTTACTTGACTGGTGCAACCTAATTTTAATTCCTTGTTTGTTTTTTAGTATACCGGTAATTCTGTGGTTTTTTTTTTGTAGTTATTCTAGTGTTTTTCTATACAACATAAATTAGCCCTTATTAATATTTTCCGTACGATGAGGTGTTCTATTCGTATTGGCCCTTCACTAAAGTTCCTTTCTGCGTTGCTTACTATGCGGCTTACTCAGTTAGTGACTTACTAAGTTCCATCTTTCTACCTTCCTTTCCTACGTAGGAGACTAACTGACTTAGTGTGTGAATTCAGTCAGGTGTGATCGGCCCTTTAAGTGACTCAGTACTAACTAAAACTTACCTAAAAGTTGTCTAAAGGCTCTCAAGATTTTTTCTGATTCTGACATTTTGAGATTAGGATTATTAATTTTTTTAACAAATTTTTTCTTACATTTCGCACAAGGTCATCTGGTCCCTAACTAGGCAAATATACCTACATATATGTAAGACAGTGAGGGTAGCGAGTCCTAGCGACACAGCGGCGGACCTTTCCGAGGCGGAAAGCTCTATTTATTATGCTCGCAACGCTTTTTAGGGTTGTTTGTATACTACTTATCTAGTCCCTGTTTTTAGGTTACTTATGCCACATCTGGCGGAATTTCCACTGGTGTCATACTTGACAGATTCCGCGTCAGGTGAGTCGATACACTAATTTTTAATCGGTGCGGAAACTAACGGCTGAAATTTTTGAAGCATGGATAACGCATTATAGCATAGCAAACTTCATCACTTATACAGCACATACAGCAGCAGCAGCAGCAGTAGCAGCTTATTGCTTAGTACTTGAAGATTGGATTTTCATCAATTTTACATGTTATTTTTGTAGAGTTCCGAACCAAAATGATAAAACGGAATAGTCCTTGAGCCCGTGACAAAATCACTTACCTGTCATGAGAACATCTTAAGATGTATGGCAACAGATCGGCAAAGTGGTGCTGAGCAAGAATCAGTTACATTTGGCATCCGAAATTTGCCGGAAGTCCGAGAATTTCTTCCACTTCCGGTCAAAATTTGGGGGTGCAAGTTACCTGTCATGAGAACACTCTGAAACCCTCGGCAACATGTAGTCCTTCATTGACAGAGTAGAAAAATACAAGTCTGCCAGTTCCTAGTTTGCCGGAAGTATTTGGTAGACGGTCTCAAAGGATGGCCACCACCCAGTAAACAGATCTAAGTTTTTTACTATAAAATTAAATACGCATTAATAATCGTGCAAGTCTGCTAAGGCTATGGTTTTTTAGTTTCACTAGTCATCGTCACTGAGTACTCCAAGGGTCTGAGGATGACCAGCTATCAAGCAACTGGATCTCAGGGCCAACTACACCCAAGAGCTCCAGATTTCAACTCAAATACTTTGTAGGTGGCTGCCGTTCCTGGACCTGCTGGCTCGAGGGTTTGATGATGACCAGCTATCAAGCAACTGGATCTGAGGGCCAACTACACCCAAGAGCACCAGATTTGTACTAAAATGCATTGTAGGTGGCTGCCATTCCTAGACTTGCTGGCTCGAGAGTCTGATGATGACCAGCTGTCAAGCAACTGGGTCTAAGGACGAACTACACCCAAGAGCTCCAGATTTCGACTCAAATGCTTTGTAGGTGGCTGCCGTTCCTGGACCTGCTGGCTCGAGGGTCTGATACTGACCAGCATCCAAGAAAATGGCTCTATTCGAACTTGAGGACTACTCAATTAAATTGTGAACTAAATTAATTTTAAACTACTAAATCTAAATAAATCTAAAAAAAACCGCTACAGCTACGGATTTTTTTACACAGGTTTTGCACTTCAAAACCACCCACTAAGAAAGGATTTTGGAAAATTCGTCTTCCAAAGGGGTGAAATAAGGGATGAAAGTTTGTATGAAAGTCCTTTGTTTCTTGAGCTAGATTCACACAAATTTGAATTTAAGCTTTTGGTAAAAAGTAAAGAAATAGGTGTTTAAGCAGTTTTTTTAAATCACCCTTGAATGGGGTGAAATAGGGGATGATTTTTTTCCGTATGTTTATCTATAAGTTTTTCATTTTTAGGGTTCCGTACCTCAAAATAAAAAAACGGAACCCTTATAGGAACACTTTGTTGTCCGTCTGTCTGTCTGTCTGTCTGTCAAGACCCTTTTTCTCACGAACGAGAAGAGATATCAGGTTGAAATTGATAACGAATATTAAGGTCCATAGACCACACAAGATCTGAAAATTTAAATTTTTTACAACGACGCAATCAAAAGATATGGCTTTTTATGTCCTCATCTCCATACATTTATGCAAAAATGCAAAACCTACAGGGTACTTCCCGTTGACCTTAAATTATGAAATTTGGGAAGAAGCTAGGTCTCACAGTACAAATAAAGAGAAAAGTCTAAAATCATTAAATATTTCAATTTTCCTTACAACTAATAGTAACCAATTAAGGTGAGCTCCCGTAACAAGAACTTTTCTATAAAAGAGGGTTCAAGTTGGATGGTCGCGGAGTTTTTAAAATCAAAGAGCAAAACCTTTTAGTATATCATATGGTAGATAGGTACGGAACCCTTAGGGCGCGAGTCCGACTCGCACTTGGCCGGTTTTTTTAAGGTAGACTTATAGAAATTTGGGTCTGAGCTCTTGGTAAAGAATAAAAAAGCACGTGTTTTAGAATTCTTCAAAATTCATCCCCTAAGGGGGTGAAATAAGGGTTGAAAGTTTGTATGAAAGTCCTTTGTTTCTTGAGTTAGATTCACACAAATTTGACTAAGCTTTTTGTAGAAAATAAAGAAATATGTGTTTAAGCATTTCTGAAAAACCACCCTTCAAGAGTGTCAAAAAGGGGATGATTTGATGATGAGCCCTATTAAGGTTAAGAAAATTTTGACCGTTCGATTCCAATGGCTGGGCATATGAAGGTAAGCTAAGCTTGTTTATGATACCTAATTGTCAATAAAAATTAATCTTTTTTGATAGCTGGTCATCATCAGACCCTCGAGCCAGCAGGTCCAGGAACGGCAGCCACCTACAAAACATTTGAGTTGAAATCAGCTCTTGGGTGTAGTTGGTCCTTTGATCCAGTTGCTTGACAGCTGGTCATCATCAGACTCTCGAGCCAGCAAGTCTAGGAACGGCAGCCACCTACAATGCATTTTAGTTAAAATCTGGAGCTTTTGGGTGTAGTTGGCCCTCAGATCCAGTTGCTTGATAGCTGATCATCATCAGACCCTTGGAGTACTCAGTTACGATGACTAGTGAAACTAAAAAACCATAGCCGTAGCAGACTTGCATGATTATTAATGCGTATTTAATGTTATAGTAAAAAACTTAGATCTGTTTATTGGGTGGTGGCCATCCTTTGAGACCGTCTACCAAGTACTTCCGGCAAACTAGGAATTGGCAGACTTGTATTTTTCTACTCTGTCAATGAAGGACTACATGTTGCCGAGGGTTTCAGAGTGTTCTCATGACACGTAACTTGCACCCCCAAATTTTGACCGGAAGTGGAAGAAATTCTCGGACTTCCGGCAAATTTCGGATGCCAAATGTAACTGATTCTTGCTCAGCACCACTTTGCCGATCTGTTGCCATACATCTTAAAATGTTCTCATGACAGGTAAGTGATTTTGTCACGGGCTCAAGGACTAGAACCCTTATTGTGCGACTTCGTCTCGTCTGGAAAGGAACAGTTTTAGAATATGACTGCCCAACATTATTGAGAAGGCCCAAATAGGGGGGGGGGAGGAATTTAAAATTGTCGGTACTAGGTCGAGAAGGGTATCATATGAAAGGGCTTTACTTGTACATTCGGAATAGATTTTTAAATTTTTTTTACGACACCAAATTTTCAAGTTATGATCAAAATCCCTGAATTAAATACAGTCGATAGACGTTTACGTTAATGTTACAAGAAAATGAAACGATCTCTCTAAGTAGCACCGTTTCTTAGAAAACTGAAAAGAAAAAAAAGTTTTATTTCTGCGGTCCTAAAATGGACTTTACAGCTTGTACAAATACTATGGGTATATCGAAACCCTCGGCGCGCGAGTCCGACCCCACAATGCATTTTTAAAACACTTTTTCTTTTTGTAATATACTTTTGTAATTTCGTAAATATTTTCAGGCTTACGTGAGTCAGCAATATCATGCATTCTTTTGAATGTTGTCTGTCTGTCCGGTTTCAAAGACAAAAGCAGTAGCTCCGTAATACGAGCCAATACAACCTCGTAACTGGGAAAATCTACAGGCCTTTGTGGAATTTGAGAATAAAGCCTGGCAAATAGGACAAATTCAAAACTCAACGCATTCGTGTTGAATTGTGCATGTACTGCTGAAGTAGCTTTGCTCAGTTCAGTATTTTTCAATTCTGGCAGTTGAGTTGCTTGTAATTGTAAACTTATGTAAACTAGTAAAATATTTGTGCGGTACCGAGATAGTTATAATCTCTCTAATCCTTCCTCAAGGGGCGTAAATGGCGACTAAGCGTAAGTGCTACTCTTGTTTATGTTGGTTGTTTTCGAATTTGTTTTAGTAGGCTCCCCTCGAGTCAACATTGTTGCCATCTCTACTTAAATCAAAAGGTGCTGTGTTCAGTTCCCTCGAAATCATCAACATCTGGAAGCGCGATTGTAATTTATGTTAATGTTTTTGATCAAAAAAATAGAGCAGGTAGGTGTTGATATAAATTTTGTTATATCTTCCATAGAGACTTTGTGGAAGAGCAAAGATTAAAGAGGAAGAAGAAAGTGAGTAAGGTGTGAAACTAGTGAGAAGGGCGTGCCGTTAGTTTTTAATGGGAAATTGGGAAGATAGCACCACTACAAAATTGTTCTCTTCGAAATCTAAACTTCATTTTGATGATAATGAGTGGTGAATGTGACAGAACAAGAAATAAATGTAGAAAAGACGCGTCATAATAATTTCTAAAACAAAGTTAAATTAATCCCTCGTTTAAAGTCGATTTGGTTGATAAAATATCAACATTTTTCACACATCAACGTGTGTACAAGAGAAAAGATCGCATATCTGTAATGTTATTTTTTGCGTGTGCGTTGTCAAATCTTGTGTTTTGAGCGTAGATACGAGTATTTTGTAGAGTCATGATCAAAGCAGCACGAGAAAGTAAGTACGAAAGTAAGTCCAATGTGTCAAACTTGACGCGCTCTTGACTGTACCTATTTGCATCCATAAAGTTTAAAGCTTGTTAATATTGATGGTAGAGTTAGTTTGAGAGGGGTTCACGTGCCATTCTTACTTGGATAAGGGCTTCGTTACGTTAACAATGTTTTGATCTGGACAGGATTACAAGAGGGGCTATTACGGTAGCCGGAACGCATCTGCCATAAGAGCCATTGCCTTTACAACACGAATTACCGCGCAAAGCCCGGTAACGCTACGAGTACGCTAATACACTGAAGAGCAAAAAAACGGGTCGGTAGTTTTTCCGCCGCACATTTTGGTCAATGATGGGCTCAAAGTAATCGTCAATGTCTTATCAAAATCTAATCAAAATACGAATTTGATTAGTTAGATTTTTAGATAAGATCCTTGTCAACAAGTTTCTCAAAAACATATACAACTAAAATGTTCAGGAAAAACTGCGTCACTTAAAAAATTATCACGGAAAATATATAGGAAATCAGACGAAAAGTTGTGTTTTTTCTTCTAAGTGATTTACTGATCTTCGAGAGACTTGTCGACAAGGTTCTAATCTAAAGATTTGACTAGTCAGATTCTTATTTTTATTCGATTTGGGTAAGACAATTTCTTTGAGCCCTGAAAATGTATGGCGGAAAAACTACCGATCCGTTTTCTTTGCCCTTCAGTGTAGTTCTGACATTTTTGCTCATTTTTAACTTTGGCAGAGGGAAATGCTGCGTAGGGCTATTCCGGGCTTTGCACGGGAACTTGTGTTGGAAAGGCAATGGTTCGTTTATAGCAGACACTTTCCGACTACTGTGACCGCCCCAGGGTACCGAAACCAGTCAGGCGTGAGTCAGAACAGCAACCAGAAACTTCCGTAACCACACAAAACAATGATTAGACGAAATTTCAGTGGTAAGTTCTTCAGTGTTGCAAACTTTGTTAAGTTGTTTTAAACTTTCGTACTTTGTAAACATAATTTATTATGTTTCGGATCTTATAGCTGATTTACAGGGGCAAAATATAGGCACCTCTGAGGGATATAGCTACACGAAAGAAAGAAATATTCGAATAGCTTTCTCTTTCTTAGTATAGCTGCGTCCCTCAGAGGCGCCTAAATTTTGCCGTCGTGTAAATCCGGCTTTAGGGCAATTGAAATTTACTTACTAATACTGGCTCAGCGATCCGAAGAGAATCTTGGCCTCAGACTCTAAAAGAGCGCCATTCTTCTCTGTTGTGTACAGCCTATTGCCAAATGACTGTTTGGAGCTCCAACAGGTCTTTTTGAACTTGGTCGATCCATACCTCGGACGTCCCTTGGGGCGTCTACCAGTAGAACGTCCAAGCTCAATTGAAATTAAGGCAAAATTACCAATTATTATAAATTAACTTATTTTCCCGGCGTTTCGACCGAGTTGCACCGGCCGTGCCGTGGTCACGGGTAGACTTATTAGTAAGGTACCTAATTTATTTTAAGTTCAAGTTGTTTATCGCCTAAACGATTGCTTTGTTGAGTCCGACTTCTTCTTTGACTACGAGTATTCAATAATATAACTAACTGATAGTTCAATTAAAGTATTCTTAAAAGAAAGACTGTAAGGCACATAAACGTCAAGAAAAAGTGACTTAACGACAAAAATTTGAAGTGGCATTAAATTTTATCCCTTTTTCCGAGTGACTTTAATTGTCCAACTGATCGTAAAACGAGCTGGGGAAAGTTGTAACAGCAGTTTAAACTGTCGTTGAAGTGGTAACGAAGATGAACTTCTTGAATTAAAACTTGGGAGAGCTTTTTACGTTGACAGTTGCTTCTCGATACGGAATTTTTAAAATTGGTCAAATATTAAGGAATTTTGAATTTAAAAAAATCTTAATTCAGTCAAGAGCATGTCGCAATTGACACCAGTCTTGCAGCGCAATTGTAGCCCAAATAGTGATAAAAATAAGAACAGTACAAATGTCAAGCTTATTTACACTCCTTTTTTATCAACCCGGATATTTTAAAAGGTGGTTCTGTCTATGAAACTAAACAACTTTTCCCAAGGAACATAGATCGAAACACGAAAAAAATTTTTGAATCCCATAAAAACTGCATCAACTAACAGCACATTTTGTATCGGAGGTCGATATTTTTATTCGTATTTCGACCTATGTTCCTTGGGAAAAGTTATAGTAAGGGTGATAAAGGACAAATTTCTATATGATTTGCTCATGTCTGCCTCTTTGACTGAGGAGGAGGAGCATCCTCTAAAAGATAAAAAAAATATTGGCGGACATCCACACCCCTGCGTTTTTGTTGAATTAAGTTTTAACTATTTTGAAATTTGACAATGAAACGAAATACACCTGGCAGACTATGACTATCAATGTATAAAACCCCAGAAAAATGGTCTGCCACCGTAATAGCCCTGCGTCGTAAAGTTACAGCGCTTCAAAATGCAAAAATTCACTACTTCGTCCCGTGATAATGCAGAGCCCTGCATGTCTACCTCTTCGACTTTCTACATCTTCAGAAGTATTTTAAACAGGAGCCACAAAGGCAGACAAAAAAAAAACATTATTTAGTATCATATTTTCATTTTTTTTTTGCTTTAAGTCAAAAACGCAGCGACGCACAGAAAAACTTGTAAGGACCAAATCGATTCGTATTGAGCTGATCTATCATCCCTATTAATATGAATCATGAGCAAATCATATGCCCAAATTGCAGCCAGCACCCTAACTATTAGGCAGTTTCATAGGCAGAACCACCTTTTAACCTCTGAAGTATCATGTCAAAATTTTAAGAAATCAAAAAGAAAATGTAGTTTACTTAATAAGGTAGGTATATATTTGAATAAACTTCAAAACAATTTTCATAAATTTTCTATTTTCCGGATACTCTATGGGAAATTGACATAGGGGTCATATGTCAATTGTCAAAGTGTTCCCGTTTCGGCACAACGGGGCTTTAGAGGTTAACCAGTGTGTTACCACCATAGAATACATGTTTTTTTTGTTTCATGTATTCTATGGTTACCACATACCAGTCCCGTGCTGATCGTGTTAAATAAGTAAGAAATACTTACTTCCTATTTATTCTTTTTTCACTGATTCTAGACAACATGCAGAGACAATATTAAAGAAAATAGAAGCCCTTCATTTAATTTAATAATAATCTTCCTTGTCAATCTAATGTTAACGAGCTAAGTACGCATTGAAATATCAAAGTGATGTGAAGAGCCGTTGCTAACGAATCTAAAGCAAATAGAAGTAAATTGGATGCAGTCGAGTAAATACTCCTGTTGAGAGCTAACATGTTCGTTCAGACATACAACACTTACACTAACGCAAAGTTACCTGACCAAAACTCAACGTGGGCCACTGAATTTAAGTCGTTTTTCATCCAGATTCATGGAATAATGTAAATGTGTCGTGTCATTACTACATTTTTGAATTGACTTGAATTCCACGTTTTGAATTCGATTCCACGTTAACAAATTAACCGTCAGTAGCAAGTCTTTAAAGTTATTCTGTCTGTTCAATTTGTTGACAAATCATCATCATCATCATAACATCACATGAAACATCCACTACAGGACAGGGAGCTCCCTCTATAATTCTAGATTTTGCTGGAAAATGTAGAGGGGAAGTACCATAGTCACCTCCCTTGTTAGTGTTACGGCTGGCACCACGGACCGCGGTTGTAGGTGACCGCAGTAAGTAAGATGTTAGATACAAAGGAGGATGCTGCTGCCCATCCTCCATTTTATAACCCTTAGTCGCCTCTTACGACACCCACGGGTATGTAAGGGTTGGTACTATTCTTTGCCGGCACCACACGGGGACAAATAAAAGCTTTAACTTATTAAACGCTTTTGTAGCTGGCTGTTAATTACACATTAATTGCTATTCTAGTTCGGTTTCTGTGCTTACACTCCATTTTCTGAGCGTGGGTCTTATATTATAAGAGAGGTTTGGGTACGACAATATGTTACGTTTGGCAAATATTGTTAGGATTGACACTCTGACACATATTGCCTTGTCTCGTAGACGCAGAGTAAGCTCTTGATGAATCGATCTGTCTAAGGGTCAACCCCTACATACGAGTACATACTCGTAGCTTGGAGTCAAATAGTGTATACGTCGCAAGTAAATCGTATAACTCGCCGTTTACAAACTGTAGACAAATTGTAAAACGGCATTGGCAGGTTTATATCACTGGTGTTTTATAGGTTCGTTAGCCAAGGCAAAACTAAAATGCTCAACCCCTTTGGATCGGTAAGGTTGGGTTGGGTTATCTTTACAAAAACGTATTACGCGTCGTTTTGCAAAATGCCAAATTGGTTGGCGGCGCAACCAGTCCGGCTGCTGGTCGCGCTACCACTCCCAGTGAAATATAGCCCTTAATACTGTGGCCGCAGGGTGTAGCGACTCTGGTGTGTAGTTACGGACACCAGTAGCTCAACCAGTCGCGCCACCAGTCGCGCCACCATGGCGTCCCGGTGAAATACCGGCCTTATAGTCTTATATCGCCAAATTCACCAAATTGCACCAAATTTTTTCCAGGTACTGGTTAGGTACATAGCTCTCAATTTTTGATAGGAGCCAATTCTTGAATTTCCTATGGAAATCTTTTGAAACTCAAGAATTGGCCCCTATCAAAAATTGAGAGCTATGTACCTAACTAGTACCTGGAAAAAAATGGCGAAATTGTAAAACGTGTCTACGTGAAACAGCTAACTGACCGCACTAGAGGGCTACCAACGACTTTTGATATGTAGATTTTTTTGGGTATTTTGAAGACAAATATCTTTTTATTTACTATCTTGCCGTGATTTTCAGGTATGTGTTTCTTGACCATTCAAGTGATAGTATTGCTAAGACCAAAACACGATTAGTGAAAATCGGCTCGACAAAATTAAAATCCAAAGTTGCCTCTTCAATTTTCATTAGTTCCTCTTTTTGTAGAATTTGAGGTGTTTTAAAAGCAGTGAAATCAAGTATACAGAAAGGTATTCGTGGTCGCTATCATATGCCTAACCTAACATTTTATTTTATTACTTTGTTTTTACAAAAAGTCGATATTTTATATCAGGTGCTTACGTTATTTAGTTTTGGTAACACACACAATATAATAGGTTTATAATAGGTTTCGACAAATTGTGTAGATGGGCACACGACGTAGGACTGGTTATCAATGCCAGTAAAACGAAAATCATCCATATTCACTCACCTTATATAAAAGCTACTCAAGTACCTTCGATTATTGCGCACGATCACCTGTGCCTACATCGTGGGCTCACCTCCAACGGGTGCACTTGTCCTACGTTACAGTCTGTAGATCAGCACACATATCTTGGCCTTACTATAGATTCAAAATTTAACTGGGGTCCTCATATTGACAGTGTGGTCAATAAACTCGGATCTATTAACGCTAAGTTAGCTATTCTTAAATATAAGCTGCCCTTCCACACGCTGCGTATGCTTTATCTCGCTCTGGCGGATGCCATTATAGGATACGGTCTCTGTAGTTATGGACGCACTTATAGAACATATATTAACTTCAATTGAGTATACTAAAAAACATTGTACCTAAAAATATAAAAAATAAATATAAAGACGATGAAAATGGTTTGTTTAAATATTGTAAAGTTATGTCAGTCTTTGATAAAATTAAAATGTCTATTATCCTAGATAAAATTCACAACATTAACTCTCTGGCTAAAAACAGTAGAAATGATCGATTGCGTAATATTGATTATTTACCAACATATAGACTACCTAAAACTATCAATGTCTACGGTATGAGGACTTGGGAATACTTTCTACCAGACATACTCAATTCATTGCCTGAGCATGTTCTGTCAAATATCCTTAATAATAAGAACAAATGTAAAACAATTGTAAAAAAGTTTTATCTAAATGCTTAATATCTAACTAGCGATTTAATATTATGTATATTAGCGATCTTGTGACTAACCACTTTCGCATAAACCTCTTTAGGTTTTTAGATAAGTGTTTCACTGTAATAATTTTGTGTATAAAAATTGTGTTGAATAAACAATATAAAAAAAAGGTCTTTCTTTACCTATGAAATTGCCGTTTTGTATGGCGAATTTTAGGTAAACTCAATTTTCAGTACTAACATTTTTGCATTTTTCTTAGGAATTATAAATCCAATTTGTTTTATTTTTTTAAGCATTATTGGGAAGACATTAAGCTAATAGAAGCTTAAATTTAATTTTCGAAAAATATTATATGTAAAAAAATATAACAAATCTAATGATGAAATCGGACGACATTTGAGACGAACAATTTTCTAACCTTTAATTTTATATATCAAACTAAAAATAAAAACTTTATTTTAGGCGTAAATTGATAACCTTGAAGTCAACTTTCAAATATTAGACAAATAAAAAAAAATAGCATTAGAATTATAGGAATTATGATCTCACTAATCTGTAAGAAAATTTCGGCAATTTCATAGGTAAAGACCTATTATCGTCGCCCTTCTAGCTAACCGTTATATCTCGCAAAACGTTATATCTGCACTGATAATGCCATTAGATCGGTCTTAGCACTATGCACAAGTTCTCTCTAATCGTCATTTCTGTATCGTTGACCGTTTCAAAAGTTTTTAGTTTTCAATATCTGCATAGGTGGTCATTTATGTTCTTGCTATTTGTCGTATGGAACATAGACCAGTTAGCAAGAACTTTCCATTAAGAAAATTATTGGCTTAAAGTAAGAAAATTACTGTCTTATGTACATAGAGCACTTAACGAGAATATATTAATGCAATGTTTACATTAATATTTACACTTAGAACCTAAAAAAAGGGTTTTTGCGAATATGGGTTCTATTTCCACATAATTAAGTGCATATGGAAAGCACCGCACCGCAACATCAAAAAACATGCAACTGTTGAATCCAATTCCACCCAAAATTCCGATCGCAAATACTATGACAATTACAAAGTTGATTTCTTATTTCTTTTTGAATAAAAACTAAGACTATAAAATAATATTTTTGTAAAAACTGTGATTGTGATACCAGAACTCTGACTGCCTGATTGTAATAAGAAAACTCTATACAGGGTGTTAATTTGATTGCGTGCCATAGCTCAGGGGCGGGATCAGTATCAGTAACTGAACGACTTTCCCCAAGGAACATAGGTCGAAATACGGAAAACCAAATTGGACCTTCCATACAAAATGCGCTATCAGCTGATGCGGTTTCTATGGGAGGTCAAAACTTGATTTTCATATTTTGACCTATGTTCCTTGGGAAAAGTTGTTCAGTTACTGATACTGATTCCGCCCCTGAGCTATGGCACGCAATCAAATTAACACCTGTATATATGTTTGAAATATTATTAGACTGCATTTATACTTAGTTGGTTATAGTTGCCTAAAACAATACTTAAAATACTTACAAAGCTAAATAAAAGTACCTAAAAAAATTTTGATTATAAACCCAAATGTTAGAAACTTAACGTTGTATTTTAATAAAACGTTCACAAGCAATCGTTTAATTATTTTAAATGAATGAAAACAATGGTTTAAGGTAGTTTTATTTATATGTTAAGACGAATAATAGAGACATATCAACGTTACATCTGACTTTCTATATCTGCTTAAAAATGAGTATAAATAAATAAATTGAGACGTTAGAGTTATCAGGCTTATATTAGCTTAAATAAATAGCTAAATAGCTAAGAGCTGTTATAATACGTTATTAAGTAATGCATAGTATAAAAAATAACCTAATTATAGCAGCATGATTGTAACGCGAAACCGAAAATGGGTTGCCCTGGATAAGTAACAATTTCGAGTTGTAACGGTTCGCTTGAAGGGCGACGATATCTGTCGCAATCTAATGCGTTGAGGATTGCGCACTTTATCCCTTTCTTTCAAGCGAAAAGACTGCGCCTACTGTCAAATATAACTATCTTTTCACATATAGTAAAAAACGATTTCGAAAAAAAAAACTATTAAATAAACAGTAAATAGAAACATGTGTGGTTACCGAGACGTCTGACACACTTTACCGGTGCGAAGAATATCTTCCGCAAAATTAAACCGATTTCAACTGAATTTCCTTGCGTTACACCGATGTGTAATAAGAAAAAATCTACCAAGACTTCGATCAAGTTTAGTAACACCATACAATTTTTTGTTTTAGAGTTATCCGGTTTTTGGATTTTTTGGACTGTGCCATTTTTAGGGATCCGTACCTCAAAATAAAAATAAACGGAACCCTTATAGGATCACTTTGTTGTCCGTCTGTCTGTCTGTCTGTCAAGACCCTTTTTCTCACGAATGAGAAGAGGTATCAGGCTGAAATTGATAACGAATATTACGGTCCAAAAACCACACAAGATCTGAAAATTTTAATTTTTACAACGACGCAATCAAATGATATGGCTTTTTATCCAAGCGCACGGCAGTGCGCAGGCCAAGTTCCCGCAACAGGCCACGCGCATGCCGTGCACTATTTACACGAACCGTTTCGACCCACTTTTGAACCCCCTGTAGCATAGTGCCTATTGCAAGTACAGAGATAAAACTGTACCTGCATAATCATATACTAATACTGAAGCAATTTGCCAAATTTCGTAGATATAGCTACAGTAGATCCTGAAATATGACCCCGTGAAAATAGCTAATTTTGGCACTTAATGACTGACTGACTCTTATTGACCGGTAATCAAAACCTCCAGGCCACTTCCAATTGTCCTAGCGTTATGAAATTTGGCATTTAGGTAGACGTTAGGATAAAAGTAATGGAAAAATTCAAAAATTAAAAATTGGTCAAGTGCGAGTCGGGTTTTAGTCAAAATTTAAAATTTAGAAGTATTTCATTTTAGATATTATTTTCAACGTACCTGCGTATTTTCACAGCTATACCATATTTTAAGTTGGGTGTATGGTAAAGTGAATTTCGGCCAGATGAACCGTTGACGTGAATAAGGTGGCGGATAGTGGCTGGATGCGGAAGGCGGAGGACTGGATGTGGTGGCGAGTCTTGGGAATGCCAAATGTTTACCAGTGGATCAGGCTGCTGATGAAGACGATTGTGATCGATATTAAAGTGCATCTAAACTTGGCATTGGATCGGATTTCAACCCTTTTTTTGGCAAACAATTAACCGATAGGAACTTGGCCCCCTTTTTAACAGTTATGTTTTTGGTGGGATGTCCTCATCTCCATACATTTATGCAAAAAAGTAAAACCTACAGGGTACTTCCCGTTGACCTAAAATTATGAAATTTGGCAAGAAGCTAGGTCTCAAAGTACAAATTAAGGGGAAAGTCTAAAATCATTAAACATTTAAATTTTTCTCACAACTAATAGTAACCAATTAAGGTGAGCTCCCGTTTCAAGAACTTTTCTATAAAAGAGGGGTCAAGTTGGATGGTCGCGGAGTTTTTAAAATCAAAGAGCAAAAGCTTTTAGTATATCATATGGTAGATAGGTACGAAACCCTTAGGGCGTGAGTCTGACTCGCACTTGGCCGGTTTTTTGAGTCAAACTCGCACATGCCCAATTGTTAGGCTGCCCGCACACGACCGAGAATCGGTGGCCGATTTTTTGTCGGCATCCCGCTCTGACGTGTTATCACCTGGATCTTCCGTCCTTGTCCTGGCCGATAATCGCCCACCGATTCTCGGTCGTGTGCGGGAGCCCTTAGGGTGAGCGCAAGCTAAGATGCAGATGGCACAGGACAGGGCAGAACGCGTCTTCCCTCTCGCTCTATGATGAAGAAAACTGAAAGATAGAAATACTGTTCTGTGCTGGCCTGCGCAGTTTGCGTCTCAGCTTACGTTTACCCTTATTAATTGGTCGCATTTTCAAATTAAGGCCCAATGCAGGTTTCTTGTATTTTAATTTTAATTTCCTCTAATTTAAGTCGACGTGGTGCCTGCGAAGAATAGTACCAATCCATCTTTACCTATGGGTGTCGTAAGAGGAGACTAAGGGCTTATGAACTGGAGGATGGGCAGCAGCGTCTGTTTGTGTATCTTACCATCTTACACACTGCGGTTACCAACAACAGCGATCGCCAGCCGCAACCCTTACAAGCGTGGTGATTATAGTAAATCCCCTCCAAAAGTACCACGCATTTTTGCTGGAGTTCTGGAGGGAGCTCCCTATCCTGCAGTGGAGGTTTTCATGGGATGTTATGATGAATTCAAGTAGCAATAAAGATTATGTGAGGAGTAATTTTAAAATTTGGAAGGCATATTAGTTTGTTTCAATTGAATACGGTCATAATCCAGCAACCTCACGCTTTAAAAGCAGCTCCATAAAAGCTCCATAAAAGACACCAAGCCTCTCATTCCTGCACTCGGAGAGACCTTTTTGAAGGCAACCAAAAGACTTTTAATGTGACCTGACCACGTATTGGGCTAAGATTTTGTAGTAGAGTTGATGAGGAAGAGGAAGTGGAAGAGGAAGTGTAGAGCACAATTTAAGAGGATGCGAATGAGAATGAGGATATGTCATGATATATTTATGAGGAAGAGGAAGCGGTTGAAGAGGAAGGTCGAGAATAGTGAAAGTAATACATAGGGTTTTACAAAAATAGTGTATAATATTTTAAGAGCATAATGAAATAAAGAAACTGAACAACTTCTTCAAAGAAAATTATTGATAGTTTCACAAAATTTTTCTCCAAAAGCCAAAAAAATGTCTCCGATTCCATTTAAACAAATGTTTCATTGGAAAGTTTGTTCAGTTTCTATATCTGCAATCTGCATTATACTCTTTTATACACTTCTTCTTTTTCTTCTTTTTTCTATCATACACTTTTTTTTCTCTATTTTACACTTTTTTGAAGGACCCTATAGATTGAAAATAAATTTTAGTTAGATATAAAAACAATTTTAAAGATTCAAATAAGACAATAAGTACTATATTTTAATTTTTATTAAATAATCAAATTTGGGAAGAGAGGTGGCGGGCATGGCGGCTCGTTTGCTGCTGTGCGGCCAATCGCGGCGCTACTGAGACTTCCTCATAAGTTCCTCTTATTTCTAAGAGGAAGAGAAAGCGGAAGGGGAATTTTAGCTTGCTTTTATAGGGAATCGGTAGCGGTTGAGGAAGTCAAAAAAATGCGGAACTTCTGCATAATGAGGAAGCGGAAGCGGAATCCTCATCAACACTATTTTGTAGTCACATTTTGCCGTTAGAAAAGATGAAGATTAATATTCACGAAAATGTGAAACTTTTTATACAGTTCAAAATGCATGGCAAGAAGTTCTTAACTATACGGGGTAAAATGTATGGAGTGCGAATAGAATTATATTATATTATAAATATATTACATTACTAGCTGTTGCCCGCGACTCCGTCCGCGTGGGGTTCAGAAAAAGTAGCAAATGACTTTTCCCATGGTTCAAACTATCTTCGTACCAAGTTTATATCACAATCGGTTTATCGGATTAGTCATAAAAGCTTAACAGACAGACAGACAGACAGACAGGGCAGTTCTCGCCTTTATATTATTAGGTATACAGAGTACCGATAGTACAGATTTTTGTAAATTAAACACGTCTTGTTTACGTGTGGACTGTTAGGTCGCCCACATTCCTCGTAAGTGTAAAATTATAGTCGAATTCCACGCGGACGAACTATGATACGGGTTTCGTTATATCTTATACAAAACAAAGCCTCACTAAATCTGAGGCTCAGCCACTTTAGCTTCTGTGGCAACTGAAAAAAGAGCGGTACAAAGTCCAACGTGGCTTCACATGCTTTTAACTGTACGTACATGTACCTGCATACAAAACTGTTGGACTACACTTCTGTACAATCGTTGTAACTTGTTTCTCCCCTTAAAAGGCAATTTCTAAAAAACAATGATTCACATCTCTCTTTATTTATTTAAGTATTTTTTTTATAAGTACCTACTTCCTAAGTTTTCAAAACTTTAGAACTTTCATAATTTTTTTTACATTTGTTGCACTGCCATGCCGAAACAGGATTTTTTTTATTATTATTTTTATAATAGAACTAAATCTAGATTTTACCAATCTTTAGCTGTATCCACAACTTTTACACAAACAACTGGACCGTTTCAAACGGAATTTTCAACAACGTATTTGGCTTTCTTCCGTACAAATATAAGCTTTGTTTGATTTCAGCTCGGTTTCACAGCTTGAAACTTTGAACTCGCCCATTTTTTGTTTGAGTGAACCAATTGCAATAAAGGTTCAAATATTGCACGAAAGCAAACCAATTACGTTATTGAAAACTCCGTTTAAGTCGTTTAAGTACTTTGTGAGTGAACCTTCTGTGTGAATGAACCATTTGCAATGGAATGAAGCTTATATATTGCACAGAAAGAAGCCCGATGCGTCATTGAAAACACCTCGTTTGAACCAGTTCAGTAAGTGAGTTCTTGGTTCTGCAGCTTGAAACTTTGCGTATTTTTCTGTCAGAGTGAACCTATCGCAATGAAACTAAGCTTGTTTATTGCACAGGAGTAAGCCAAACGCGTTGCTGAAAGCCACGTTTGAATCTGCTCAAAAGTTTGTGAGTTATTCGCGCCTTTGCTTGAAACTTTGCGTAACTTCTATCTGAGTGAACCGTTTTCAACTAACCTAAGCTTATATGTTGCACGAAAGTACCTAATCCAAGCACGTCATGGAAATGCCAGTTGGAATCGGTACAGTAGTTTGTGAGCTATTGGTGCCGTCTATTGAAACTTCGGGCATTTCCTGTCTGAGTGAACCGTTTTCAATGAAAGTAAGCTAATACATTGCAAAGAATCAAACTAAATACGGTATTGAGCACCCCGTTTAAATCCGTTTAGTAGTTGGGGAGTTATTGGGGCCGCCGCTTGAAATTTAGTGAACTTTATGTCTAAGTGAACCGTTTGCAATGAAACTAAGCATACATGTTGCATCGAGTAGCCAAATACGTTACTGAAAACCTCGTTTTAATCGGTTTAGTTGTTTGTGAGATATTGGCGCCTCCGCTGGAAATTTCACGAACCTGTCTGAGTGAGCCGTTTTCAATGAAAGTCAGCTAATATGTTGCAAAGAAGTAAGCTTGACAGTTTATTGAAAACCCTGTTTGAATCCGTTCAATAGTTTGTGAGATTATTTGCGCCGCCGCATGAAACTTAGCGTACCTTCTGTCTGAGTGAACCGTTTGCAATGAAACTAAACTATTATGTTGCAAAAAAGTAAGCCAAACTCGTAATTAAAAACTCAGTTTGAATCGGTTTGCGAGCTATTGTCATACAAGCAATTTAATATTTTACATTGGTGTAGCTTCTGATTGAGTGAACCGATTTGAATGAAACATAGCCTATATGTTGCTCAGAGCTAAGCTTGATCTATCTGCGAAAACCGCGAGAAAATCCGTTCAGTAGTTTCGGAGTTTATCAAAAAAATACAGACAGACAGACAAAAAGTTCAGAAAACATATTTTTGAGTTTTATTAGTCGTTTCTTATCGCTCACACAATTTTTTTTATAAATTAACCAAAAGTACAGACACGCGGTTTCTACTCGTTTATCATATGTATAGATTAAGAATATTGGTGTGATAGAGAGCTCGGCTTGCGGTTGCTTCCGTCCTTCTACCCCGTTTTCCGTTGAAAACTTTGCAACCAGTTCCTTCGTTGCGGGCTCTCGCCTCACCAGTTTTATTTACGCTTCACACGGCGCGGAATATGTAATTACTATACGGTACTAATTATGATTCAAAATATCAATTACATAGATTAGAGAGAATTACACCGTGTGGTACCGGCAAAGATTAGTACCAACCCATACATACCCGTGGGTATCGTAAGAGGCGACTAAGGGTTATAAACTGGAGGATGGGCAACAGCATCCTCCTTTGTATCTTACATCTTACTTACTGCGGTCACCTACAACCGCGGTCCATGGTGCCAGCCGTAACGCTAACAAGCGAGGTGACTATGGTACTTCCCCTCTACATTTTTCTAACAAAAGCTAGAATTCTTGAGGGAGCTCCTTGTCCTGTAGTGGACGTTTCATGGGATTTTATGATGATGATGATGAGATATGTATGAATATCGTCACCATATCAGTTATTTCTGCAAAAATCCTTCTAAGGGCTTATTGATAAAATGCAATCCATTCTACGATTTCTGAAAATCGCAAAAAATATTGGTTATATTAATTCCACTGATAAGTTAATTATAAATAGTAAAAGTTAAGAAGAAAGAGAGTCAAAAAACTACTACAACTTTCTTAACGGAAGTAGTCTTTCTGAACAGGTATTTAAATTAGTTCTTTGCGGTCGGCGTAGCCTCCAGAAAAATCAAAAAAATGTCGTATTAAAATTTTTATATCTTTATAAATCTTTGTTTTGAGATGTATAAATTTCCGTCTACTCGTATTCTCAGTAGTTTAATTGACAGTTCAATTCATGAAGGAAAAAAAAATTACGCGCGTATTTTTTTTTCCTTCATGGTTCAATTGGTTGAACTAGTGAAACTTTTTATCAATGTTCTGAGGATTATTTAAGAGTACCTGGGCGACCGAGCTTCGCTCTATAATAGCCACCTCAACATTAAAATATCATCGGGTGAGCAAGATATGCTACCCGCCGACAGATGGCGCTGTAGATTTTTGTTTAAAAAGTGGTTTTTAAAAAAAACGTTAAAAACACTAGGAAAACGAATTTTTCCAGAAATAAGACATACTCGTAGCTAGATCGATTTTTCGCCCCCAAAACGTACGTTTAAGTTACACACGTTTAATATTAATTGATAATTGCTACAAAATGTGGCTACATAACACCTCTACGAAATATAGCAGATGCCTACGAAAACGATAGGTTATGTTGCGAATAATATTCTCTTGATAATAGTACGGTCAACCGCTTGTTGGTAGAAACTTTTTCAACTCTATTACCACGCCATAAGGTCCAAAAGTGTTTCTACTGATGTGCGGCCGTGTGTACATAATATTGTAGAGCACAGACTTTAAAAGTGAAAATAAAATGTTTTGGCGCTGTAACAAGGGTCTCCGGTCAAAGCTGGAGGCCTTAAAAAGAAAACACAGAGTAACTACAATAACTTATAACTAAAAAGTAAGTACTTACTTAAACTCTCCGTGGGTGTCTTAAAAGGCGACCAAGACACAGGTCACCAACCACCGCGGACTATCGTACAAGCCGCAACGCTTATAATACCTATGGAATGCATCTTGTGCAAGGGCCACTTAAACCTGACCCTTTTTTACTATGATGTACTTGGAATTGGAGAAATGTATGGAGATGGGAACGTAATGGCCAAATCTTTTGACTGTGTTGACATAGAAGTTTTTTGATATGAAATTTTCACACCTTTAAGAGTCCATGGGGGTGATCGTGGTAATTTCAACGACATTACCGAAATAAAAACGTATGCCTCAAGTCTTAACTAAGTGCTATAGACAAACGTTTTTGTTTTTGTAATATCGTTGAGAATACCACGATTAACTTCATATTGATATCTTTTTCATTCGTGAGAAAAAGAGTCTTTACAAACAGACAGAGGGACGCTACTTTTTCTTTACTTTTATTTTTTTTACTTTTGATATGCAACTCTAAAAATGTGTGGATTCTGACTAGAGTAGTTTGAAAATTTTAGATCTTTTTGATATGTTTTAATACTTGGATGCAGAGGCGGCTCGTCCTAAAGAGCACTGGTGCAGTGCACTCCCTCTTTCACAAAACTCAAACTTAGGATGTATTACCTACCTAGTTAAGTTACATACGATTACATACCTATTTTCATAACCCTATACGTTGTATACATTTATAATAGCCTAAGAAATAATTACGCAACAATTTACGTAGTCAAGTTGTACCAAATGGAGCGCCCAGCGATTGTGCTCCTATGAAAAAATATTCAGTACAATTCCTAATACAGAATTCAATGAGTGTGAAAGAGAAACATCAACACGCTCGAGCGCGTGAAACAAAAGATTTTATATGAGAAATTAGCCTCATCAGGAGCGCTGCTCAATGCTACGTTGCCAGATCGCCATGCGCATGCAGTTCGGTGACAAGGCGCTGTTGCCGATCATACGTAAACAAACTTTTCGTATACAGCTTTCAGTTACTGTTCGCAATTTTGCTTGAAAATTTAGAATTAACTGTTTTTAAGTAGTGTACGTGCCTAATTACTGTAAAAATTGACGAATACAGTGTCGTTTACATAAAAAAATGCGAAAAAGACTTTAAAAATACGACTTCAACTCAATGAAAAGGGGCCGTCACGACCTGAAATCGCGCTAGTTCAAAAGTGTAGTACAAAAAAATAAACTTTTAATCTTGTTTTCAAACCGGAACAATATTTAAAAATACCTTGGATGTGAGGTTGTAAATAAATTGTTTAGTTTCCCGACTTCCCGTGTCTAGTATTTGAAGCTGGCGCGCATAATATGTAACAATAAAGCCATAAAAAATATTTCATCAATAAATGATAGGTACCTAAGTCAATTTATTTATTTTATTTTTTTGTGCACACCCATAACAAAATGTCACGAGCCGCCTCTGCTTGGATGTACTTGAATTAAAAAAGTAGGAAGACCGCGTTAGTAAACAAGAGTGCCTTACCTATAAGGCAAAAAAAAAAGACGAAAGGCGAAAAAAGGAAGGCGTGCATCTGACGTGACCTGGATTCTCTGGAGGCTCCGAGCTGGCTCCTACTATAGTTGGTGTATATAGCTATACTTTAATTACGGTATACGTGAAAACCGGCCCGGTGCGAGTCGGACTCGCGCACTGACTTTTTACCACTAAAGTAAAAATACCGTCTTTGTTATGGACGCGCAGTCACACAGAAGTGTAGTAAATTTCAGATTTTTCCTTTCACAAACTTCGGTGATAAGGGGGGGGGGAATGGTATTTTATTTGTCATTTTTCATCATAACTTGAAAATTAGGAGACGTAAAAAAATACAAAAATATATTTATATATGATACCCCACCCGACCTAGTAGCGACAATTTGAAATTTGGCCCCCCCTATTTTAGCCCCCTATACATTAATAATCATAATTTTTTCACAATTCTTTCATGTGCAATTAAGTTGGGCAACCATATTCTAAAACTGTTCCAAATTTCAAGTCGATGGCATTAGTGTTTGCTGAGATATAGAGGTGTGACAGACAGACAGGCGGACAGACAGACGGACAGATTATTGTATTAGGGGCGAAACACCAACAAAAACTATAAAATTACCTCGTAGAAATGTATTCAGTTCTAACGACATTTACAGACAGAATCAAAGGATATTTTTTTTTATAATAGTTTACACAATGAGTAGGCATTGCTCCAACACCTGCCCTTAAACTAATATAAAATATTTATAAATCACAAATGCCGAAATAACTACAAATAAAACCTAATTGCAAAGCTTAACTTTCCAAACAAAGTTGTCGAACGAACATATCATTCTTAACAAAAGCTAAAGACTTTGTCATTATATCTGCAGTAATTTTTTCTGTAGGCAAATATTTAATATCCACTATGCCATCATTAACTACTTCACGAATAAAATGATGACGATTCGATGTGTTTCGTTCGGCCATGAAACACAGCATTCTTACATAATTTTTGAGCCGATTGGCTATCATTGTACAACGTTACGTTGTAAAATACACCTAATAGGTCATGCAGGAAATTCCGAATGAATAATGCTTCCTTGCAGGCATCTGATAAAGCCATGTATTCGGCTTCTGTACTCGAGTGTGCTACTGTTCTTTGCTTTCGACTTTCCCAAGAGATAACGGAATTACCAATTTTAAAAACAGAGCCTGTGTAAGACTTACGGTCAACTTCGCAGGCAGCCCAGTCAGCGTCCACGAAGCCCGTGATCTCAGTCGAACCACACTTACGGAAAACAAGTTTGTAGTCCACAGTACCCTTCAGATATCGTAGTACACGCTTTGCTGCCTTCCAATGCGTCTCATCATAGTATTCATTAAATTGACTCAGCGAACTTACAGCGTAGGCGATATCAGGTCTCGTACATACTGAAACATACATAAGGCACCCTATTAAGTTTCTATACTCACAGTTGTCAAGTTTCTGACTTGCTTTGTTTAGTTTCAAACCTACTTCCATCGGGGTTCGAATCGGCTTGCACTCACTCATATGAAATCGTTCTAAAACAGAATTTATGTAGCTTGCCTGGTCCAATGTAATTTTGTCTTTTGACACGGTAAGCTGCATACCCAATATATGATAAGCTGGTCCTAAATCTTTCATTTCGAACTCCTTCATTAGGTTTTCTTTTACTTCCCTGGCCTTTTCGGAATTAGGGGTTTTAAAATAGAGAATATCATCAACATATAAGGCTATAATTATAATTTCATCCTTGTATGACTTGAGATAAACACAAGGCTCTGAAGGCATCCTCTTGAACTTCAGTTTCTTTACAAGTACTGAATCAATCTTATCATACCAAGACTTGGATGCTTGCTTCAGTCCATACACAGCTTTATTGAGCTTGTACACCTTTTTCTCTTGTCCTTTTACTTTAAATCCATCTGGCTGATCCATGAAGACTGTTTCTTTTAATTCTCCATTCAAAAAAGCAGTTTTTACATCCATTTGATCGATTTCCATTCCCCTTTCGACTGCTATAGCTAGTAAGGTACGAATGGTAGAATATCTTACAACTGGTGAAAAAGTTTCTTCATAATCTATGCCATATTTTTGTGTAAATCCTTTAGCAACTATGCGAGCTTTATATCTAAGAACTTCGCCATTTAAGCCACGTTTCTTTTTAAAAATCCACTTACATTTAACAGGCTTATGTTTAGGATCACGATCAACTAATGTCCAACATTTGTTGTCTATAAAAGATTGATACTCGTCCAACATCGCGTTCTTCCACTTATCAGCTTCAGGACAATTCAGTGCTTCCTCAACTGTTTTCGGTTCTTCATCATCACAACTTACACCAACGAAGCAAGGCATGGCGTCGCTAAAGTTCGAATCGTCCATTGCCTCTTCAAAGCGACACCATAAGGGTTCCTTTTTTTACCATTTTGGTATCGGAACCCTAAAAATAAGTTCTTGCCAACAGGTCCCTTGACTTCATTTTAATAAAAAATCTTGTAAATATTAGTTTACGAGGGCATTCCGGCCTATTTATGGTCAAGTGTTGTTCTAAAAGCCTCTCAGTTAAGTCCATTACAGCACGCGGGAAGCCGTCGCCAACTACAAGGCCGTTAATGCCTGCATTATTTCATGAAATTTATGGACAAATCTTGTACTAGATAGCTAACGTGGCAAGCAGAGAAAAGGTAATCACTACGTTTTAGTGCCAAGCTTCAAAAGCCTGTTTGTTTTTCGGCTTAACGTAAACTGGAAATACTCGGAGGCTCGTCCGGTTCTCGACTCATATTTCTCAAAGAATGGGTCGATAAGCGAGAAAATAATTTTGCTCATTAGTATATGAGAACACTGATTTATACATTAGCGGCCCAAATTTTTTCGGGACAGTTGTTTATTTAGACTTTGCAGTATTTTAACTGTGTAGATAGATAGTGATAGAACAGTTTATTAGTCATAAAAAAGAAACAAATTAAAATAACAAAAAAGCAACAAAAAGTGGACAAAGGCGATCTTTTCCAGAGGAAACAGTCATAAGTACAAACATAATCTTCAACGTGTCCAAATCACGCTAAAATCATGGTGACACCAGTGCTCCCTGAAGCGAAGGAGATGGAAAGATTTTGAGAAACACTTTTAAGAACATTCGCTTTGTTAATGCACCTCATAAGTTAGAAGGCGCCAATATTGGAGCTCTCCCTAAATGAGGTAAAAAATAAATGGTGCTAAATTAAAAAGGGTATCTCATAAACCTAGGTATCCTAGGGTCGTACTATAAAATCTCTCTCAATACTGATCGCTCCTGTAAGTGTATCAGCTGAGTTCGAAGTCAAGATGTGTCGTGCATTGGTGACAGCTACTCAAAGTTTTGTTTATTAATAATAAATTAATGCAACATCTCAAGATAAACTGTGAGAGCATTTTTATGCTTGAGAAGGATTTATCAATATGACCGCTAGACTAAAATAACTACAGTGTCTAAAGGTGTAGGCCCAAATGATAGGTCCACAGTCTTAATTAAATCTTCATTTCGAGTCGAATCGACTATATTCTGTGACTATATTAATTCAAGAGTCATTATTATCTTAATTTTTAGATAGTTTTTAATTCAATATCATAAAAATAAACTACTTTGATAACAATATGAGAGAGAGAGATAGAGAGAGAAAACATTTATTCCAAAATATTGTAGCGCACTTCACAATAAAATGTTGTATAAACGTATGACCTTACAAATAAAGATCATAATTATATAAATTGAAAACACTAGTTAATCGTGGCACAACAAGGAAAAGGACACGACTCAGCAAAATGTCTGCCTCAGGAGAGACAAACGCTGTTTGTAAGCCACACCTTATCGTCATCTGGATTTCAGAATATGTAATGGCTGGATCATTAACTTCAATTACAAAACTCTACTATCTCAACCTTTTACTTCAAAATTTACGTTTTTCATTTAAGAGAAATGATAATTATGTCGAAGCAAATTTACCTAACCTCTGCAGTTTGTTCACCTGAACAAGCTTAAAAAATTGAATTCTCCAAAAAAACAGGCACACAATGTAAATACGCTTCCGTCGGGGCTATTTACAAACAAAATTGCAGAAAATCCCTTTTTGCGCCGCTTAAATGGTAGAGTACCAACTTTACTGTGCCTCGTTTACTTGGATTTACAGAAAGTGAGCATTGAAGCAGTTATGAAACATAAAGCTAATCTGATGGCTTACCTCAGTTACCTCAGCCTACAGCTCTTGCTGTGTGTGGCTTGCTTTATCTAATAATAACCTCCTGCTTTCCATATTTTTCGTTATCAAATTATCAGAGTCATCATAGTACAACCTCGTATTTATGATTCCAGTGTAACTCTTTCACTTGCCATAGACTATCTCGCCATAATTTTGTCTACAACTTGCCTGCCTGAAAACTATGGATATAATATCTTATGTTCAATACCCTGGCTCTCTTATCTTTTCAACCGAAACTGTATAAACTACTACCTTACTTTAGTAATCTGTGGTTGTCGGTGCAGGGTAATACCCAAAGAGATTTGAACCTCGCTACTCGCAGCGAGGGTAAAATCTCTTTGGTAATACCTTATTGTACGGTCAACCGCACGTCGGTATATATATATATATATATTTTATTCAAAAACAATTTAACATTGTGTGCGAAATTACATAAAATAACTTACATACGTAGAAACTTTTTCAACTCTATTACGTAGAAACTTTTTCAACTCTATTACCACACCATAAGGTCCAAAAGTGTTTCTACTGACGTGCTGTTGAGTGTACTACCGTTTGATAACCCAAATAAATAGAAAAAGAAAGAAACAACAAAACAAAATTCGCAAGGGTTGGATCTTCGTCAGTAGATCTTCCGGTTGGCCACGACCTTTTTGCTGCACTTTAAGTGGCGATCTATTTTTACACTGCCTACACACCACTGCGTGTATGCATAATAATAGGGACTGAAAATCCGCTCGCTGCTTAGACAGAAGCGGCAAGGTGGCCTAGGTCAGGTATCCAGAACGTCGAATAAAAATATTTTATTGATAAAAATTAATGCACAAAACTAAATATTCCATTAAAAGAGGCAGCGAACTAGCTTATCTAAACATGGGATAGAAGTTGTCTCGAGACCCTTGCCCTCTCGCCCTCAAATGAAGGATTACCCGGGGCGAGGGAGGCCCTGCACTAATCCACTCATGCCACTAGGTCGGCTGCTATTAGTACGTGCCTACCATAACTATTACTATTATTACTATATAGGAGCTACGACACAGAACGTCAGTGAGTATACTTTATCTGAGGCACGACACGAGTGCTTTTCATAAAGAGCGTACGAACGTACGTTGCACCTGTAGCTAGTAGCGTTATGCGGGAGGAGTGGTACAGCCATCATACAACCGATATTACACTAATCAACCAGGTTCTCTGATAATGTAAATACCCCTTTAACCGAGTTTAGAGTACCTGTAGAGCCCCGGTGTATCCCGAAGGATACAGAAGAGGATCGAGTTCCCGCGCTTTATATTCTGCCTTATTGCGTCGAAGCTATGGTTTATTTTGGTTTGGTGTGTATAGGAAGTAACGACCTATTGAAATTACCTTTCGAATGACGTATAAAGTTGGCGGGAATCGGACGGATGACGCGCCAAAGTTCAAAATTTTTGAAAATCTTGGTCACGTGGCAACATCCGACCGATTTGAGTCGGTCAATGGCGGCCGGGGTTCAAGGCCATATTATACCACCGTAAAAATTCGCAACCCTCTTTTTAATTGCATAGATTATTGCAAATTTTTTGTATGATGGGATCAGTGAGGTTAAACTTGAAACCCCTTAAGTACCTGTATAACCCGCCGCGCCACCATCCTTTAGTTATAAAAAAATTAACAAGATTTTGTTTGTACAGGTTATTTTTTTGGACCTGATATGAGTATGCCTACCTTGTTAGTGAGGTCAAAAGTAACAACTTTTGTTCTACGACTTTGCTAAAAACGCACATAAAAATTTCGACTTCTCATACAAAATGTGTTCATCACTTACGTTACTTTGTATGGGAAGTCGAAATTTTTTTGGACCGTTGTTAGCAAAGTCGTAGAACAAAAGTTGTTGCTTTTGACTCATATCCCTTATATAAACCTGAAATTACATCTCCACTCCACTTTAAAAAAATCTTCATATAAATTAGTTAAGGAAGCACGAAAAGGCAGTTGCTACGAAAGAGCCTATACCGGAGTTTACGAAGTCTGATAACATCAAATTCATGTAAAATGTTTTAAAAATGTAGATGTTTCTAATTTTCTGTATGTACAACGATAAAAAGCGTTTTTCTGAGTTTATTGTGGTTACAAACGTGTACCTTTTCTTTTTAGTTTAGTTTAAGTGAAAAATGTTTCTTTACAAAACGTCTGCCTCTTTCGTGAACTCTATTTTTTTTGTACTAGAAACTACGCCACAGAATAAAGATCATACAGAAAGGACACTCTCCGTCCCCTTGCAATGTTGCACCCGCGAGATTCTCGTGGTCCTTTTAAGGCCAGTATTTCACTGGGACACCATGGTGGCGCGACTGGTTGCGCTACTAGTGTCCGTAACTAGACACCAGAGTCGGTACACCCTGCGGTCACAGTATTAAGGGCTATATTTCACTGGGAGTGGTAGCGCGACCAGCAGCCGAGCTGGTTGCGCCGCCAACCAATTTGGCGACCAATTTGGCGGCGCAACCAGCTCGGCTGCTGATCGCGCTACCACTCCCAGTGAAATATAGCCCTTAATACTGTGGCCGCAGAGTGTGTCTTTACTGGTGTCTAGTTACGGACACCAGTGGCGCAACCAGTCGCGCTACCAGTGTCCCAGTGAAATACCGGCCTAATGTACTGAATATGCAGGCGTACGTACACGACCTTCTAATTTCAAATTCGCGCTCGTTGTATGTCGTGTCCGGGTTGTGCCTACGCACTGCACACGAGGTATTTTAAAACATGCCTTATTTCTATACAGACGATGTGTGTTTGCGACCCGACATGTTACGCGTATAAGTTTCATCTGTATAATTAGTCTAGGCAACGAAGCGGATCGTTGTATGAAGACCCCCGCATTAAATCCTCAGTCGATGAAACTTTGCTGGGGTATTACACTACATGAGACAAACCTTCTATAAAAAATCTAAAAAAAAAATAGGTACCTTACATTTTTACATACAAAAATTAGAAAAAATTTATGAAAAAATTTTTTTGTAATTTTTTTTGGATATTTTTAATTTACATTTAATTCATGATTCTTCATCATCCTGTCAAATAAAATCTTCCTGAGGAATTTATGTTGGGGTAAACTGCTTCATTGCCTTAAAGGCGAACAAAATAGCTGTTTTCTCCAAGAGACTTTCGTAGCAGGTAAAAATGGGATATAAATTCGAACATGGATTTAGGTCCACCATAGGGACCATGCAATATTTTAGGTCAACCATAGAGGTTGAACAAAAATATTGTATGAAAAATTATGCTGGCCGGTTGTATTTTTAATATTATTACGAATATAAAAAAAAGAAATACGCTCGAAATGTAAACAAGACTACCAACCAAAGAGGTTCTGTTCCTAATTGATACAAAAATGTCAATAGCATTTTCAGTTGTTACAAATAATATTTAATATGATTTTTAGTATTGTTTCATCAAGTTATAATATTGTAATGGTATTTTATATTTAAAATTAACGATGAGCGTGTTCTTCTGATGATGATGAGCCTCTTATTCTTTTCTCATAGAGGGAGATGAAAAGTAGAGTGTATTACGCGGCTGCAAAAATATTTTTACCTTGGGCGACCTATTGAATCCCTCGCTACATTCAGGATTCTACTTTATTCCTTTAATCCTTCATTTCGCTCTGGATTCAAAATAGCCCCCTTGCCTTAAAAATATTATTTTACAGCCTTGTGACACAATCTACTATTTCATCTCATCTATTCGAAAATCGCTGAAGGTTCGTCAATAAAGGCGAACAAAATAGCTGTTTTCTGAGACTTTCGTAGCGGGCAAAAATGGGATTTAAAATTTGAATTTGAATTTAGGTCCACCGTAGGGATATTTTAGGTCAAGCATAGAGGTCGAACGAAAATATTGTATGAAAAATGATACTGGCCGGTTGTAGTATTAAAATTATTATGAATATATAAAAAGAAATATGCTTTTTTTTTCTTTTTTTCGTCCTTTCGGACAGGCGAAGGTCAATGACCATGCTGCCTCTTCTTCTGTTAATTATCTTCTGTCGTAGGTTTGAAAAGTAAACTTCTTTAGTAAAAAGAAATATGTTCTAAATGTAAACAAGACTACCAACCAAAGAGGTTCTGTTCCTAATTGATACAAAAATGTCAATGATATTTTCAGTTGTTACAAATAATACTTAATATGATTTTTAGTATTTTTTCATCACGTAATAATATTGTAATGGTATTTTATATTTAAAATTAATGACGAGTGTGTTTAAATGAGCCTATTATTCTTTTCTCATAGAGGGAGATGAAAAGTAGAGTGTATTACACGGCTGCAAAAATATGTTTACCTTGGGCGACCTATTGAATCCCTCGCTACGTTCAGGATTCTACTCTAGAATCCTTCACTTCGCTCTGGATTCAAAATAGCGCCCTCGCCTTAAAAATATTATTTTACAGCCTTGTGATACAATCTACTATTTGGGCATACTTTTGCGTGCATCATTTAGTGCCCTATGTACCCTAGCCAAATCTAAACAACTAAGAAATATTAAGGTCTAAAAAAGAGTGTTTTTTGGGATTTTCGTACAAACCTTGTTGTGCCTTCGACATGGAATTTATGAGTTTGGGGAAGATGTTTAGATTTGTGTTCTCAATAAAATACTGTTTGGCCAGGGGTCCAAATATAACCCTGTGATTATTTTTGAATAACACGCCAACCTACCACCACCTACCACCTACTTCCTATACAGCCTGATAATGAAATGTCTGACTATACTTGATATGATACTTAGGAGAACTGAAAAGCTTTTCCCAAGGAACTTATATAGAAAAACCGGGCAAGTGCGAGTCGGACTCGCGCACCGAGGTTTCCGTACCACCACATAATCATAATTGTATTAGTTGAAATTTCAGTAAGTTAATGTGCCAGATTTTTTGAGTCCGACACGCTCTTGACCAAATTTTATTATTTGTTGTTATTTTTATAGCAGCACTATAAACATACCAATTTTCAAGTTTGTAAGTGTTCCCGTTTTTAAATAGAACTAAAACAAAAATCGCCTCAGCGACCATCCAACTTGACCCCTCTCTTATATGAGTGTTCTTGAAACGGGAGCTCACCACAATTGGTTACCATTAGTAGTGAGAAAAGTTGTAATATTTAATGATTTCAGACTTTTCCTATTATTTGTACTGTGAGACCTAGCTTCTTGCCAAATTTATTATTTTTAGGTCAACGGGAAGTACCCTGTAGGTTTTGCATTTTTGAATAAATGTATGGAGATGAGGACGTAAAATGCCATATCTTTTGATTGCGTCATTGTAAAAAAATTAAATTTTCAGATCTTGTGTGGTTCATGGATCCTAATATATGGTATTAATTTCAACCTGATACCTTCACCCGTTCGTGAGATAAAGGGTCTTGACAGACAGACAGAAAGACAGACAGATAGACAGACGGACATCAAAGTGATTCTATAAGGGTTCCGTTTTTTCTTTTGAGGTACGGAAACCTAAAAATGAAAAAGTCACATCGTAGGTACTTAATGTTAGTTATAAAAAAAATACAAAACCATACTCACGTACAGTCAGATGTTTTATAATCACGCTGTAGGTAACATCCGGTGCATAAAACTATAAACACAAGAAAATTTTCCTATTAGCCAGCACACCTGAGACTTGGATCCCGAGGCTGACGTCAAAAGATAGTGCATCTTTTGCTTTAAGCTCAGAGCTTCATAGTGAAACTTAAGCTGGCTTTTTGTAAAGGACGTAGTGGAAATTTTGCTACCAAGAAGTTGTTTATTTATTTTCCTTTAACTAAAGGATGGCGGCGAGTCCCTTTATAAGTAATTAAAGGCTGATTGATGTGCTGTCAAATTGTATGCTGGTAGTATATGCAGTGTAAAGCCGCAATTACGCCTTCCTAACTTCTGAAACTAATTTAGCATACACTGTTCTTTGAAGTAAGGATACTGAAATTAACGAAACCAAGCCTCCCAGCAATGTATGCCGAGTTAGTCTTTGAATTTAGTAAGGTGTGATTGCTGCTTAAGTGTTTATGGTTGAATGAATAAAGCAAGAAGTAACTAGGGCGAATGGGCACAAGTAATCATTATTTTAGTCTACGGGATTTGACGAGACCACTGGTTTTAACGAAGAGCGACAGCCATCTACTCCAAATCTTGAATAGACCTTATTCTAGACCTTCTGTCAGTCTCTGTACACCTGCCAGCTGTGGACCAGTCACACTAAGAGGTCTCGCGACAGCATCAGAGTACAGTATAATAACTGTTTTCGGCACCTAATGGGCCTAAAACGTATTCCTAACCCTCCGGTATGTTTTTGCGCCCCTTGTAAACTCATTTGATGCTGTTGTGAGATATAGGATAGCCTCCTTCTTGTACACTCTGCGTTATTCTGGCAACACAATCCTGGGGGGATTGTACGAAAGACTTTAGACCCAATGGTGCAAACGATGGCTCGAGCTCATAGCCTAACAACTTTATTTTATAGCTCTCGGCTATAATCGTTCTTATTATTGTTTTTGTAGTACATGTTTTTCATTGTATGTATTTTTTAGGGTTCCGTACCTCAAAAGAAAAAAACGGAACCCTTATAGGATCACTTTGTTGTCCGTCTGTCTGTCTGTCTGTCAAGACCCTTTATCTCATGAACGGGTAAAGGTATCAGGTTCAAATTAATACCATATATTAGGATTCATAAACCACGCAAGATCTGAAAATTTCAATTTTTTACAACGACGCAATCAAAAGATATGGCATTTTATGTCCTCATCTCCATACATTTATTCAAAAATGAAAAACCTACAGGGTACTTCCCGTTGACCTAAAATTATGAAATTTGGCAAGAAGCTAGGTCTCACAGTACAAATAATGGGAAAAGTCTGAAATCATTAAATATTACAACTTTTCTCACAACTAATGGGAACCAATTGTGGTGAGCTCCCGTTTCAAGAACATTCATATAAGAGAGGGGTCAAGTTGGATGGTCGCGGAGGCGATTTTTGTTTTAGTTCTATTTAAAAACGGGGACACTTATAAACTTGAATATTGGTATGTTTATAGTGCATAAGCTTTAAAATAACAACAAATAATAAAATTTGGTCAAGCGCGTGTCGGACTCAAAAAATCTAGCACATTAACTTAGTGAAATTTCAACTAATACAATTATGTTTATGTGGTGGTACGGAACCCTCAGTGCGCGAATCCGACTCGCACTTGGCCAGTTTTTTTTTATCTTGCGGTCTTAGCGCTGATAGTCATCATAAGCTACAGGCTGTATGTATTATAAATAGTATATAAGATGGATCTCTGTTCATAAATAAAGAAAATTATTATTTTATCACTGGGAAATAAAATATCAGTCAAAGAATTTTTTCGTATCAAAAGCGAAGAGTTAAATATAAAGTAGTGTCTGTTTGTTACAAAGTTTGTGAATCATTCACCTTTTATATGAAACTAGCGGCCCACTCCGGCTTTGCACGGGAAGCCCAAACTTTGCGTTCATACAAAAAAGCATCTTCAGTTACTCCCGATTTTTAAATTTGCTTTGATTTTTTGGTTTGCCTTTATTATTATTTGAGTAATTTGCTATTTAATCATTTATGTTCCTACTTATTTGTTTGTTGGTCTTCTTTAATAATTCTTCTGCATGTGTTATGTTACCCTCCAATCGACGTCGTGTGGTCTCAAAACCATGCGGTGCCCTCACCTTTTCCCTTCTATGTTTTTTAATGCAATGAGTTGGGAATAAATGCTTTGTATGAGTTTAAGGGTATTTATATTTTCCGAAAATCTTTTCCAATTTTTGCTTCCGTAGAAACATTGTCTTCAAAATTACAAACGCAACTAAAAAAAGAATCCGTTTTCAGTCATAATGTGGTAATTCATTTGTATTATTATTTAATTTAAATTTATTTTTATTTATTTATTATGCTATATTTACATAGTTAAAAAAATTGACTCCAATATTATCAAAGCCACATTTATAGCTAGGCATTTACATACAACCACAGATGAAATAATAGCAGAGTTAAGTACAACATAAGCTATTACTCGTTACTCGCAAGACGTGTGCGACGTTTACTTTGGCAACAAATTTAATCATCCTCTCCCCGCCCTACAGCCTCCTGCAGAATCCCATTCTTAAGGGCTCTACACACTATTACTGGCTCTATACAAAATTTGTTTGTATATCTTGATGTTTCGGCGGTAATCCCTTACACTACTGAACGAATTCAAAATTTTAGTTCTTTTGCTGTATAATAAACAAATCTGGGTGACCGAGCTTCGCTCTATAATAGCCGCCTCAACATTTAAATATAATCGGGTGAGTAAGCTATGCTACCCGCCAACAGATGGCGCTCTGTAGGCTTCTGTCTAAAACGCGGTATTTTAAAAACATGCTTGTAAATACGTGGAAAACAAATTTTCCCAGACATTTCAGTTACACAAACACTGCTATATGTCGGTCAAAGATATACTGCTGCCGTAATCCGAAGTGAAACTACGATAATATCGCGCCGATAATTAGTCCATGGTTCGGCCTTTGACAAAGAAATTCCCATACAAAGTAAATTTCCGAACGTAATTGTTGGTGTCAATCTGATAATATCGGAGCTCCGATAAAACTTCGGAGTACGCACCCAGAGTTTTAAGTATGAAAACTTTCAAGTGCTTATTCAGATAATTTGTTCATTAAGGCAAATCTTGCGTAGGTACTCCTCTGGCGCAACGATCCAAAGTAAGGGCGGCTGCTAACGCTCGCGCGGGCGCCCGCACACGTCTGAAACAGTAGGAACGGTGACTCGGCGCGGGCGCGTGTGACGGGCTTTTTCATACTATTTCACATGCGTGCGGGCGCCCGCGCGAGTTTTAGCGGACGCCCTAAGTCTTGGCCTCCAAAATGAAAATTTGTAAATTAAGACAAAAAAGATTGCAAGGGCTATGGCAAGCCACTTGTGCACTTTAAATCATGTCAGTGAAATACTTTAGTGTGTAGACTTGACTGCTGATTGATTTCTGTATCATGTCTAGTGTGCGTAATATTTAATGAAATATTTTATGCACGCTTTTCTATCAAACGGGCTAAACTGCAAATGAGTGAATCTTTCTGGAGTGGTACTCGGAAGTTTTAGTCGGAGCTCCGATATTATCGGAAATTTACTTTGTATGGGAATTTCCTTGTCAAAGGGCGAACCATAGACTAATTATCAGCGCGATATAACAGCCTCTGTGGTCTAGTTAACAGCCTGTGTGGTCTAGTGGTTAGAGGGCTCGGCTCTCGATCCGGAGGTTCTGGGTTCGATTCCCGGTGGGGACACTGTCAAACAAAAATCCCTTTGTGCGACCTCCCCAGTTTGGTTAGGACATTGCAGGATGAATCACCTGATTGTCCGAAAAGTTAGATGATTCCGTGCTTCGGAAGGCACGTTAAGCCGTTGGTTCCGACTACTATCTACGGATGTAGTCGTTAATGAGCCATGTCAGAGGCCTTTGGCGGCTCAACCACTCTGACACCAGGGTTTGTGAGGTCGGTCATCGACCTTGCAACCCACACGATATGATGATGATGATGAGCGCGATATTATCGAACTGTCACTTCGGAGTACGACTGCTGAATGATATACTCGTACTAACTCCTTGGCTGAATGTACTAGTATATGTTATTGATAAAATCAGGTTTAAAAACCTGGGCTTTTGATCAAAACCGGAAAAAGACAACTTTTATTTTTATTTTGACATAGCCTAGCCTACCACTTTTGAGATTTAAAAATTAATATTACTAACTACATGAAAATTAACATTCATAAATAATCTAGTTTTTGATAAAAATCATAATTTTATAAGGAACCTACAACACCTCGGTACTAAAAATTGGTTACAGAGGGTTAATTGATTGTCATTCAGTGTCTTTTATTTACATTCAAATCTAAGTGGAGTTTGTGATCCGCACAATCCTGGCACAAATCGTGAAAGTTGGAGGTCCATTAGCGGAATGTAGGTTAAGTGCCGTCTTCACCAGAGGGATGATCCGGCGTCACGAGATGTCAAGACAACTCTCACTTTTACTGTCGTCTAGCCGGCAGGTACACAAAGATTTCCTTTATCCTACTATCCTACTATAATCCTACTAGTAGCTATGCTCTGTATGATTAAAATATCATCGGGTGAGCAAGCTATGCTACTCAACAACAGATGGCGCTGTAAGTTTCTTGAACGCACTAAAACGCATAAAAAAGACGGTGAAAACGAATTTTCCCAGACATGAGACCTAGCTAAATCGATTTTGTGCCTCCAAAAACCCCTGTATACTAAATTTCATCGAAATCGTTAGAGCCGTTTTCGAGAAACCGATTACAAATATATATATACAAATATTGCTCGTTTAATAGTATAGTACCTGGTCGACCGAACTTCGCTCTATAATAGCCGTCTCAACATTAAAATATCATCGGGAGAGCAAGCTATGCTACCCACCAACAGATGGCGCTGTAGGTTTTTGTCTAAAACGCAAATGCTTTAAAACATGGGGAAAACCAATTTTCCCAGACATGAGATCTAGCTAGATCGATTTTTCGCCCCCAAAAACCCCCGTATGCTAAATTTCATCGAAATCGTTAGAGCCGTTTTCGATAAACCGATTAAATATATATATATAGTACTTGGTCGACCGAGCTTCGCTCTATAATAGCCGCTTCAACATTAAAATATCATCGGGTGAGCAAGATATGCTACTCGCTAACAGATGGCGCTGTAGGTTTCCGTCTAAAACGCAGTATTTTTTAAAATGCTTAAAAACACGGGCAAGACGATTTTTCCCAGACATGAGACCTAGCTAGATCGATTTTTCGTCCCCAAAAACCCCCGGATACTAAATTTCATTATAATCGTTAGAGCCGTTTTCGAGAAACCGATTACAAATATATATATATTTGTATATATACAAATATTGCTCGTTTAACAGTATAGGATATAATATTATAAACGCGAAAGTTTGTAAGTATGGATGGATGGATGTTTGTTACTCTTTCACGCAGAAACTACTGAATGGATTTTAATGAAACTTGGGACACATATAGGTTAGGTCCTGGAATAGCAATTAATGCGGGTGAAACCGCAGGCGGAAAGCTAATTTTGTCATAATTATCGTGTGGGTTGTTATGTCGATGATCGACCTCACAAGTTCAGAGTCAGGATTAGCGAAAGGTGAGAAGTAGGTGACACAGGGCAGGGCAGAACGCGTCTTCTCTCTCGCTTTATTACGAAGAAAAACCGGCCAAGTGCATACATGCACTTTGACATTTTGACACAGCACAAAAAATTGCGCTGTTAAACTGAATATTTCGCAAACGGATCCCTAAATCGAAAAGTGATCTGTGTAGACTCATATTATTTTTTTAAGACACACAATGGGGTAGACGAGAAAAAAAATCAACCCCACTTTGCTTGTAGGGGAGGTACCCTTGTACCCTAAAAAAATTTTTTCCAAGATTTTATTTAAGCTACTTTGTCAGCGTGGATGAAATGTATATTGTATATCCGTACTAAATTACAGCTTTGTAGTACTAAGCGTCTCTGAGATAAGCCGCGGACAGTCTATAACGAAATGACGAAACTATAAGGGTTCCTTGTTGACTACGGAACCCTAAAAAATGAAAGATATAAATACAGGGGGGTGATCGTGGTAATTTCAACGACATTACCAAAACAAAAACGTTTGCCTCAAAAGTTATGTTAAGTGTTTACGAAGTGTTTGAGGCAAACGTTTTTGATTCGGTAATATCGTTGAAATTACCACGATCACCCCCCTGTTCTGTGCTGCCCTGCGCCGTCTGCGTCTCAGCTTACGCCTACCCTTATCGAACCACAACTCCACTACTTCTCTAGATAGCCCGGACCAACGGCTTAGCGTGCCTTCCGAAGCAAGGAATCTAGGGCTCTAATTTTAGTGGTATTTTAGTCACCCTTGGTCGCCTTTTATGTCACCTACGGAATAACAGGGGCTGTTCTATTCTTAGTTTATGCGGCAAATATCACGTAAAAACCAAACAGAATGAAACAAAAAAAAACCGCTTTTTTCTACCCAGGTGTACAATCTATTCTGCGTCGCTTTTATGCTCTGTATTTACGAGCGCCGCGTAAAAGCGTCATAAAGATGCATTAATAAAAAATTGTGTGACGGAAAGTTTAGTTGATTACTTTGGCTAAATTTGATTTTTATATACTTTTTAAGAAAAACAAATAACCCTATTTTACCCATAGGTTGTATGTCTATCCATCCGGTATCTTTTGAACCGCAATGGATTGCCGGTCATCTCAAAAAATTAGTAATTTGAAAAATTTATAATACTATGAGTGAAAAATAAAGTTTCCATACTAAAAACATGTATTTTTACATTTCTTTACATTCTATCGAAATAAAGAGTGGTTACAAGTACAAGTCTTCCTCATATCGATGACGAAAAACGGTTATTCGTATGACGCTACCATGGATGGTCGATACAAACATTTTGGACTTTATGGCATTGTAATAGAATTGAAAATGTTTCCACTAACTTGCGGTTGACCTACCCTGGTGTGATTGAAAAACAACAAATAATAAAAATTTGTAAAGTACGTGTTGGACTGAAAAAAAAAAACAAGACAGTAGTGTCCTGAAATTCATAGCAAATGTTGTGTAGATAGTAGCCGGTGCCATTTGAAGCAAGAATCATGTTGAATGAGTATTAAGATCTTGACAGTGGTAGGGCTTTTGTGCAAAGTCCGTCTGTGAAAGTAACACCCCTCTGCCTATTTGTTTCGAACACTAGTGCAGTAGGACGAGGGGGAAATGCGTATTCCCCGTCGTCCTACCAGTGGGACACTCCAGTAGGACGACGGGGCATGCCCCCCTATTTCTACCCAAAAGCAGGAGTGTTTGCACTGCTGTGTTTGAGTTCGGTAGGGGTAAGGTAGCCAGTGAAATTATCGACACGCTTTACTGTCATCTGCCATATCAGAGTCAAATTCAGGTGGCCCACCTGCTCGTTTGCCTACTTAAAAACCGGCCAAGTGCGAGTCGGACTCGCGCCCTAAGGGTTCCGTACCTATCTACCGTATGATATACTGGTTTTTGCTCTTTCACTTTAAAACTCCGCCTCCATCCAACTTGACCCCTATTTTATAGGAAAGTTCTTGAAACTGGAGCTCACCTTAATTGGTTACTATTAGAAAATTGTAATATTTTATGATTTTAGACTTTTCTCTTTATTTGTACCGTGAGACTTAGCTTCGTTCATTAATAAAATAGATTAATATTCGTTCAATTTCAACCTGATAACTCTACCCGTTCGTGAGAAAAAGGGTCTTGACAGACAGATAGACGGCCAACAACCTGATACTATAAGGGTCCCTTTTTTTTATTTTGAGGTACGGAACCCTAAAAAGATGAATCTCATTAGGTAAAATAAACCTATTTATTGAGCAAATAAATTTCTACCTGGGCGTATTTTCATAACCTTTGTACAACCTTCTAACATTAAGTACAACCTTTTTACATTAAAGTACATTTTAATTAAGCCAATTGTTTACTTCAAGCCTACTCCTTTTAATTTCTCGCTTTGACCCTCATCAAGCAAATAAAGCCGAAAAACAGTCGCGAATGTAACGTAACGTTACTTTACATTAAAGTGTTTCCATCTGCATTACTATAGGGTAGTTAGGGTTGCCAGACGTTAGAGTTTGTTTGTTCTGAAAACCTTCAGGGTAGGTAGGTTAGTGGATTAAACTCAACTGTACATTCAAACATATTAAAAAGAGCGCGTAGGTTTTTATTGTCGCTTCTTTTTAGGGTTCCGTACCTCAAAATAAAAAAACGGAACCCTTATTGGATCACTTTGTTGCCCGTCTGTCTGTCTGTCTGTCAAGACCCTTTTTCTCACGAACGAGAAGAGGTATCAGGTTGAAATTGATAACGAATATTAAGGTCCACAAACCACACAAGATCTGAAAATTTCAATTTTTTACAACGACGCAATCAAAAGATATGGCTTTTTATGTCCTCATTTCCATACATTTATGCAAAAAAGCAAAACCTACAGGGTACTTCCCGTTGCCCTAAAATTATGAAATTTGGCTAGAAGCTGGGTCTCACAGTACGAATAAAGGAAAAAGTCTAAAATCATTTAATATTACAATTTATCTCACATCTAATAGTAACCAATTAAGGTGAGCTTCCATTTCAATAACTTTTCTATAAAAGAGGGGTCAAGTTTGATGGTCGCGGAGTTTTTAAAATCAAAGAGCAAAAGCTTTTAATATATCATATGGTAGATAGGCACGGAACCTTAGGGCGCGAGTCCGACTCGCTATTGGCTTGTTTTTTTTTGACCATGGTGCCACTTTTTTTTGTGAAGCGATGTAGTTTAGCTGCCGTCATTAAGAGATTTTAATATCCAACAATGATTAAATGATTTAGAGTTTGAGTTGGAAACAAGAAAGTTGTACAAACAAAGGGTCTACCTGTAGAGCCCCGGTGTATCCCGAAGGATACAGAAGAGGATCGAGTTCCCGTGCTTTATATTCTGCCTTATTGCGTCGAAGCTATGGTTTATTTTGGTTTGGTGTGTATAGGGAGTAATGACCTATTTAAATTACCTTTCGAATGACGTATAAACCATAGATTAAAGTTGGCGGCAATCGGACGGATGACGCGCCAAAGTTCAAAATTTTTGAAAATCTTGGTCACGTGGCAACATCCGACCGATTTGAGTCGGTCAATGGCGGCCGGGGTTCAAGGCCATATTATACGACCGTAAAAATTCGCAACCCTCTTTTTAATTGCATAGATTATTGCGATTTTTTTGTATTAAGGGGTCAGTGAGGTTAAAATGAAAGCTTCTTCAAATCTATTGCTTTTGTCTCTTTCTGATTTGTTGACTAAGAAAGTTGTTGAGCGCCTGCAAAATCTGGCTATTCGTTTCATCTTTGTTCTTCGCAAATATAATCATTTCTCCGAATTTCGCGCTCAATTAAAATGGCTACCTATCCGACTTCGTCGTAATGTGCACATTTCCACCTTATACAGGGGTGTAAGGGACAGCCCTCCGAATACCGAAAGGGCATGATCAGTCAACGCAACTGAACATATTTTAGCTAATAAAACTTTCAGGAAATGAAAAAAAAAATCGGCCTCGCCATACAAAATTGCAAACTTGATTGGACAGTTTGTATGGAGAGGCCGATTTTTTTTTCGTTTCCTGAAAGTTTTGTTCACTGAAAGTTGTTCAATTACGTTGACTGATCATGCCCTTTCAGTATTCGGATTCTGTCCCTTACACCCGTTATAAGATCCTGAATGTCCCTGCTACCCCTGACTACCTTCGCTCCCGCTTCCGACTTTTACCTGCTGATCCCCGCTGTAGCCGCGACTGCATCACTGCGATGTTGGGTGTCCTAGAGCGAATACCAAATTCTTTTTCAACTTCTTCTCTTCCCAAGCTGTGCGACTATTGAACAAACTTCCCAAGGCTATACAAAGCTGTCCTTCAATAACATAATTTAAGATGCGATTAAAAGAGCACTACTTATCGCAACCTTTATAATATATTTAGTTTATGTAGGTAGGTATTTATGTATGTATTTTGAAAGTATGTTTATCCTTCTTTATATATGCCTTATTATTTATATTGTGATTTGAAGTATATTAATTAGTGTGTAGTATAAGTAGGTATTTTAATTTTTTCCTTATCTTAGTCTGCTATTTATTATTTATTAAAAATCATTTTTCTTTTATTCACACTTCTAAATGCACATTCCTGTGCCCTTTAACATGTCATTCTTTCACACCAGCTAGGTTGGCTGGAAGAGATCCCTTATAGAGATAAGCTCACCTTTGTATACGACTTTTAATGTTACAACTTTATGTAAATTGTGCACAAGAAAGTATCAGTAATCAATGTGAGCTTTAACTTTAAAGACGCTTTCTGGAACACAGTACATAGTTAACAGTCATGTAGATTTATTGCTTACTATCGATCAAATACTTACCAAATATAATTATCTGTTAGTCACTAGTCTAAGAAAGGAATCAAGCTCTTATTTTAGTTGAAAAATCTTAAGCAAAAAAATCTGTCAAGTATCATTGACTAATTTGTGCGTAAAATCAAAATCAAATATTTAATTTTCTAGGAAAAATTATTTTTTTAATTTTCGTAAAAGATTTGATTTGTCGATCAGTTATCACAATTTGCTTCAAGAGATTCCACATTTCTTCATGGCATCGTACAGTCAACGACAGGTCAAGCTTGGCACTCGTACGTCTTTTGAAATAGAACGGTACTAAGTCCAATGTGTCAAGCTTAATGTGCTCTTGACTGTACCAGACGGAAGCAACAGTTAGCTGGAATGTTGCCAAAACTAGTGAATGTGCAGATTTTGTTGTGTGCAGTCTAACATTTCCGTATGGTGCGGCAAAGAATAGCACCAACCCACTTCTACCCATGAGTGCCATCCTAGTCGCTCCATATCATATCATCATTTATTCATAAAATAATTTACACTTACACATCTACATTCATATGAAAGAAAGGTTTGATAATGATAATTTATTTATTTACTTGAAACGTGGTTAATATTACATGGTTTTTAGCACGCTGTACCTATAAACCAAGGAGTGCAAATATGGTCATTTAGTGTGATTATAAGTACTACAATAAAGATTTTACAAATTAAATTCAGAATGCACCAATCAAAGGTTTTGAAAGGTATTTATATTTATACCTTGACGCGAAATGCATAGCAATAATTCATCATTATTTAACATTTAGAGAACAATTTGATGAAAATACTCGCATCCAGCGGCTTCCTGCGACCTTGACCAGGGGGGTGATCGTGGTAATTTTAACGATATTACCAAAACAAAAACGTTAAGCTAAAACATTACATTAAGCCTTATCTTAACGTTGTAAGCAAATGTTTTTGTGTTGGTAATATCGTTGAACTTACCACGTCGTTGATCCACCTTGTGGGGGGCCCTGCCTACGCTTCGTCTTCCGGTACGTGGTCGCCACTCTAGAACTATTACGTCCCATCGGTCATGGGTTCGTTTTGCGATGTGCCCTGCCCACTGCCACTTTAGCGATTCTCAGGGCTATGTCAGTTACTTTCGTTCTTCTGCGGATCTCAAAATTTCTGATTTGATCCCGCAGAGAGCTTTGGGTGACTTTCAGGTTCCTGATAAGCAGCACAAGTCGTCATGGAGACCTTTAGGGGAGGCCAATGTCCAACAGTGGACGTCTTTCGGCTGATATGATGTTGATGAATAGAAATGTAAAGAAAACTAAAGTAGGTATGGCTCGCCACATATTTCGACCGCACTCCCGAGCTGTCATTAAATATAAATAAAATAATAATAATAATAATAAAATATCTCATTCAAGTTCGGCCTAGAGACAAGTGGCCTTCTAGAATCCTATACGCCAGTAAGTAGAATAGAATAAAAATGTATAAAATTTACCTTTTTTTATTTATTTAACATTCTAACGAAATGTTGCGTCACAGCTAGTGTCAATTCCATACATTTCATTCTATTCCACAAGCGTTTGCGATTATAAAAACCTACTTGCCTAGGTACCCGGCTTTGTAATATGACTCTCATAAAATATTCCGTCAGATATACGCTATACGACCAAGAGCAACAGATATCTGTTGCTTGCTGCATTCGGCGATCGGTGAGGGGGCTGCCAGCTATTATACACATACCCTACTTTTAGGGTGAATTTCTTACCAAGTGTATATCACAAAATTTTAAACCGTAGATTCACATTATGAAACTGAACAAGTTTCAAGGAGTATATATCTATATACGATTTTTTGTTTACGAGTCTTTGTTTTCGGAAATGTCTTTTAACACCTTGTATACTATTCTAAAACCATAAATTTTTACTTTTAAATTGAAGATATATATGAAAAAAATTATCACGATGTGGCGTGTTGGTCTCGATCCAAATAACTGATTTAGAAATTTTTCTCCGTCTGCCTGTTTGTTTGGTCGTTCGAGCATTACACAAAATTACAGGACTCATTTCATTTTTTTTTTAAAGTGTTAACCTAATAAGGCTTCAATTCTGATAAACATACAGAGCATCACGCCTCTTTCTTGTCGGGGTAGGCAGAGACAAAAATAAACGCACTCTAACGCCAGTATTTTTTTAAAGTAACCAATATATGGTGAACGGCGAGAAATTTCATGTGTATTCATTTTAAAGGGAGTTGTCGTAGAACTTATCATTTTCTGACTTTTATAAATTATTCTTCTCTTTCCACTTTAATTTTCATTAATAAATAAACATTGTGAATAATAAAAAACTAAAAGATGGATTTGCTCTAACCGAACTCAAAAATGTTTTTCGTTCCGCTTATATAAAAACGACTTGTATTAAAACCAGAAAACACCTTAAAGTCGGTTATTCATATAATATTCAGGGTCAAAGCGTTATTGCCCACAAATATAAAAGAAGAGTCAATAACATAAATATTTTCTTGCGCTCGGGTGACTTGATTTAAAGCGGGTATCCCTGACCGTAGAGTTTCGTAGCCAGTGTCTACGAAGCGCTACGAATTGACGGACGTTGCTACGCGCGTCTACGTGAGGTCGTTTTGTACGCGAAACGTTTTTTCTCGTTTTTGTTTCGAAACGGGCCAAGTGTTTCTGAATGGCCTGTGGTTGACATATTTTTTTAAAAACAGTGCAGTGAAGAGTGGTTGAAGAAAACTCGTTAAAATCGGCCTCTTTTTTAAAAAGTCGGTAATAATTGTGCTGTTAGTTACGTTTGTATATTTGAAATAAATGCAAACACATTTTAATCAAATTAATTAAACTAATAATTTCTCATTCCGTATTTGATTTCCAAGTGTACCTTCGGTCGGCATATGATTATGGACCAGAACAGCATGTCTTCTTTCGCCTATTGCTAGGGCCATTTAAAAGGAATATTTTCACAAAATTCATTTTTCACAAATACCCATAAGTTATTTATTAGTTTCTTTTTGCATTTGCCCTCCTAAAAGCCCTAACCAGCATCAAAAAATCCCACAGCAAAATAAACAAGTTCGTTATTAGATTAATGTTCTTTTTTCGTACGGTTCAGTTTTTCTTCAAACTTAATTAAGTTTTGACGTAGGGAACAGACTAAGAGAAGGGACTAAACTTCGATTACCAGTTTTTTAATGTTCTATTACTGTTTTCTTTGATTTTACAAAAGACTAAACAACTTTACAAAAGATACACGGGTCGCAAAATATCATAAATATCGTACCATAGTTTTTGTAGGGATACTGCAAACAACAACATACAGGTTTTTAACCTTTTATTTTGGTAGTTATGTAATAAAAAAAGATTTTATACGCTGCTCTTTATTTGGACTTTTTTAAAATTACATGAGATTGAATGACATTTTTCAAAAATTTTTGACAAACCTCCATTAGACATTTTGGCGGAGGCACGAGATGACGCTGTAATGCAACTTATATTACCACTCATACTTTTAAAATATTTTGCTTTTTAAAATTCTATCAATAAAACATGTAAGTTTGTTTGTTTTGTTATCATTTACTTATATATAAGTACTAGCCCATCGGCACGTTACAATGTCCCCAATTCGTTGGTCCGAAATTTGACGTTTAGGACCAACAAACGTCAGTCGTTGTCAGTCATATTGTCAACATTGGATGCAAATACACTTACCAACAAAATGGAATGTTCTTAGTTGAAGAAACAATATACTCTTATTATTATTATTGTTATTTCTTATTAGTTTTTTTGGCTATAATCCAATTAATGAAACTGAAAAACCAGGCCTAAATCACATATAAACAGTTAAAAGTTTGTTTTGTTTTTTCCCGCCATATTATTTCCGTTCCGTGTATTTAGTACCGACCGAAGTACTACACAACGTAGTTCACGCGATTTTTCACAGATGGCGCTATTTTTTCTTGTATGGGGATATTTTGAACCGCTTGTTCCCAAGACCCTATCTTGACTATATAAATCTATGTTTGTTATTTTGATAATATTTGGCAGATAGACCTTTTGGTACACCAAGCAAAAAATAAAAAAATATCTGAGTGAGATATAATATAGCATGTGCGTAACGCTGCCATAAAACTTACAGTTTTTTTTTATTTGCTGCCGCATGCAAACGTGTCCGTATACTAAAGACGGATAAATGAACTATAAAAAAAAAATGTCGATTTTACGCAGCCAGAAATGCGTTTCTTCTTCTTAAGGTCCACAAGGACTAAGGGTAGCAGCTAAAGTTCACAGACCGAGCTTTATAGGAGGGGTGAGGTCGGGTAGAGGGCCAGGAGGTTGTTTTAATCAAAATCGTCATAAAACATTCATAGTGTCGTTATAGCCTTCATAACAAATGAAGTTTAGATTTGGGACTTAGGACTTATCAAGGGTTAACTTTACCGTACTTCAATCAAATTTGCTTCAACAGGGTGTTAATAAAGTGTAAGACCTTTTAAGGGATTATTAAGGAAGCAAAATAAAAATAAATTTTGTTCTACGTCTTTTAGAGGGAAGAAAGAAAATCTTTATTTTAGTAAGCTTATAAATAAATTTATTTATCAGTGAAATAAATGGATTTTCTATTATTGTACCTACTCAATAGCCACTCAGCTTATGCTACACCACCTTGTAATGCCTGAAATTAGAAATTGGCAATATGACAAAATTGGTAAATACAAATATATCAGCTGATCGATCCGATTAGTGAAGGAAGTTAAACGTGTTGTCTTTAGCGAAAAAAATAAAAGATTATAGGTTAACGTAAAACAAGGAAAACAGCTGGTATAGTGGATACCAAACCGGGTATCGGCCAATGCTTAGTTTTGGTGTCCGTAAAATATAGAGCAGTTGCTACTAAGCAACGATAGTTGAATATAAGAATATTATTCAAGCGAGTCTTTCTCTACAGTCTTTCTCCCACATGATGACGTCATCATATCCAAAGGCTGAGCAGACTTTTTGTAAGAAGCATCGCTGCGGATTAATGGACCATACTATGAATCCATAGAAAAACTTGCTTTCAAAATTGAACTAAATTAAAAAGTAACTCAAGTATATTGAATTAGCATCGCGCGAAGGAAGTAGGAAAGTTGAACATTATGATTTTAAAAGATGTGAATCCGTTTTTCTTAAAATTATAAAAAAACAAGAGATTATAAAAAAAAAATTTTTTTGAGATATTGGAATCAGTTGCATTTATATTTCAGGAACTTGATTATACCTGCGATATAGAGATACAGATTTTCAAATTAATATTTTGTGAGTTTGAGTCTTGAGACCCTTCATTGTCTCGTAATAAGCGTCACTGGCAACTTAGTCGTAAGAATCGAAGAGCTTTAATTTCTAGGAATATCTGAAATTTATTGAAGGTACTAATATAAAATGAATCAGTTAAATCTACATTTTGATGTGAAAATTTAATTTGTTCAGTTCATATCTTCATCCAAATCAAAGGTTTTTTGCGATCGTGACGTCATTAAAAAAACAACATAATAAAATTTTTTTTAAATAAAAAAATATAAAATGAAATATCAAAATCAGTTAAATCTACATTTTGATGTGAAAATTTAATTTGTTCTGTTCATATCTTTATCCAAATCAAAGGTTTTTTGCGATCGTGACGTCATCAATAGAATTACTTTGATTAAAAAAACAACATAAAAACACATCGATAAAGAGTTCAAGAGTTACAAGACCCTTCATTTTCTTCGTAATGATGCTATTATCAGCTTAGCTGGATAAAAACGAAAAGCTTTAAGTCTGAGATTATTGTTTCATCTCTTATTATGTTTAAAGAAAAACTAACGACAACATAATCATCCGTGTTTCCAATTGCAAAAAGAACTTTCTAATGATAATGTCACCTTAAGATTGAAAAAAACCGGTCAAGTGCGAGTCGTACTCGCGCGCCGAAGGTTCTGATATACTTTTTGTATTTTTGGAAGCAATAATGTCCATTTTTAGGACCGCAAAACTAAATTTGTTTGTAAAGGTTATTTGCAGATTTCTAAAAAACTGTGCAACTTAGAAAGATCATTTTATTTTTTCTGTAATGTTTACATAGACTTCTGTCAACTGTAATTAATTCAGATTTTTCCTTTCACAAACTTCGGAGATAAGGGGCGGGTAATGGTATTTTTTTTGTCATTTTTCATCATAACTTGAAAACTAAGAGACGTAAAAAATTACAAAAATATATTTTAGAATGTACAAATAAAGTCCTTTCATATTATGGTACCCCACTCGACCTAGTAGCGACAATTTGAAATTTGGCTCCCCCTATTTTGGTCCCCTTTACATTACTAATCATATTTTTTTCAAAATTCATTCATGTGCAATTAAGTTGGGCAACTATATTCTAAAACTATTCCAAATTTCAGGTTGATAGCATGAGTGGTTGCTGAGATATAGAGGTGTGACAGACAGACAGACAAAGTCGCACCATAAGGGTTCCTTTTTTTACTATTTTGGTATCGGAACCCTAAAAACCGGTTTAATTGTATACTAACGAAAAATTTAAGACACACCTATCCTAAACGCCCCAAACGGGCTTCGTTAGGTTGTGTTTGCTTTACCTAACGGACCTAAGAGATACAGTAGTACCTCGGTCCAGTTTTCAATTTCCCGATAGTTTACAATCTCCCGGAGATAGATTATAAGGTAACGATATAAACATGCTATAATACGAACGTTTGTTTTTTGGTTTGCCTCTTTCACTTTCCACGAGATGTGATTCTTTTGCAAAACACACCTCGATTGAAAATTAATAGTGGCGCCTTTTTTAGAAGTAATTACTAAAACTTAAACGAAAACTACTGTTTAAATTAACACTTAAGTAAGTTCTCCAACATACAGTGAAACCGTGTTTTGTAGCTAAGTATATTTATTAGTGCCAACCTATGCAAAATGCATGCATACTGAGATTTTGCGCGAAAATTTTCCTCATGGCCTTACCTAATATTAAGAAAGGACATTCTATTATTAGCTCACGGCTTGCGGACTTAACTTAATTGGAGGAAGAGCGATACCACAAGATAATTGAATTTAATAAAGGCCATGCTAAATAAAACGGTAGCTTACTATTTTGACAGCTTTCAACTTTCAGAAAGCTTTCGAATAATAGTGCTTTGGCTTATAAAAAATAACCTTTGTTAGACACAGTGTTATTGTAAGTACACAAGAAATTACTAAAATTGCAGTAATTGCAGTAAATTTGCATTTTTGATATGTTCCTTGGGTTCCTTTAGATGGTATTTGTTTAGATTTGCAGCTCTCTAAAATATTTAAGGATTAAGTTATTTCTGAATAACCACTAACTTTTTTCACGTTTTTTAAATTTATATAAAAAACTACATGGAAAGGGTTTGACGAGAAAGGTCACTATGTTTTTTTATACAGTATATAAAATTTCCGTCGGTTTGAGCTGTAACTTAGTTTTCTAGGTCTAATAACTCTCAGGTTTCCTAAATTTGCTATTAGGTCTTTATTACCTAATGAAATTGCCGTTTTGTATGGCGAATTTTAGGTAAACTCAATTTTCAGTACTAACATTTTTGCATTTTTCTTAGGAATTATAAATCCAATTTTTTATTTTTTTTTAATCATTATTGGGAAGACATTAGGCTAACAGAATCTTAAATTTACTTTTCGAAAAATATTATCTGTAAAAAAATATAACAAATCTAATGATGAAATCAGACGATATTTAAGACGAACAATTTTCGAACCTTTAATTTTACATATCAAACTAAAAATAAAAACTTTATTTTATGCGTGAATTGATAACCTTGAAGTCAAATTTCAAATATAAGACAAATGAAAAAAATATCATTAGAATTATAGGAATTATGATCTCATTAATATGTAAGAAAATTTCGGCAATTTCATAGGTAAAGACCTATTATTTATCCGGCGATCTGATAAGTTTTGGTCTGGCCTCTGGTCAGATTTGAGTATAGAGCAAGCTCTGATGAGGGCATTGAAGAGCCAGAATGGTTTCAGTTATGGTTGAGGAATTTAAAGGAGTGTACTGTAACGTTTTTCTGAAGGGATGGTTCACATACTCAATATTTGTTAAAGTGATGAACAGGCAAGTAAATGTGGATTCTTTCATGATTTTTCAGAGTTGGCATAAGAAAAGTTGTACTGGGTCTTGCTCTTGCAGGAAGGCTGGGATAAATTGCTCTACACTCTGCAAATATCGCAAGAGGGGGTGAGTGCACAAAAGTCCCACCAATCGAGGATGCAGAAGAAGCAGCAGATGACCCCGATGATGCTATTAAAAATGTTTGATGTCTCTAGTGCTCTTTATATCGACCTCTCTCCCCTCGACTTGGTTGATATTGATACTCCTGGGCTTAGAATGAAAAATACTATCTAAGGGGACCCAAACAACATATTAAAAAGCAAGTTTACCGCAATTATTTCAATTTCGAACGTAAGATATGTCTAGCCTACAAATTGTAAAAGACGCCAATTAAAAATATGCTTATGCCTTAAATGACTCGTAATTCGTTTCTGCGACTCGCCGGCGGCTGCGCTGCCTAGGCAAGCTCACTTCGCTCACTCGGCTTGAGAATTTTTATTGGCCGTAAAATAACCTAACGCAAGTTATTGGTATCGGTTAGGCTGTGTTCTCCTTGGCTTGGGAACCTAAAATGCACCAGTGATCTAAACTGATTTACAATCTGCTGACGCTGTTTTACAATTTTCCGGCGTTGTTAAAGGACTTCGGAGAGTGTGCTCAAGAGCTCCACGAGCTTATTCCACCATCTCCTTTTTACTATTGGGAGTCCAGACGCACCGCAGGGTAACACCCACACTTGGTTGATATTCCACACGTTCGCACAAAGCGCTTTGAAGCATCTTTTATAATGCGCACGGCTAAAGAGTGGAATTCTCTGCCTGCGTCTGTGTTCCCGAGTTCATTTAACCGGAATCTATTCAAGTCGTGAGTGAATGGACTTCTGGGCAAGCTCGTTCCATCGTCGACCTCATCTCTGTCCTCAGGCCTAGACCAAGGTCAAGAGTAAGCCCAAGGACAATAAAAAAAGAAAAAAAAAACATCCAAAGACTACCAAGCTGTTCAACTTCAATTCAAGTTCCATTTAATTGTTTTGCTAGCGCTACCTAAAACAAAAACGGAACATAATTTCCCGCGGTGCGGATATGAAACACGTAACTTCTGCTTGACATTTGAAATAAATTAATTTCATTCAGATATTGTCACACAAATACGCGAAAATAAATAAAGCGAGTATTTGACTTCGTTACTTGGATGTATACATTCAGGGTAAATAAACGATCCCTCGAAAACATAAACTCATTTATCGAAACAAGATACTGGTCTTCAGCATATTGTGTAGCCGATCTCACAAACCCTAGTGTCAGTGTTGTCGAGCCGCCAAAGGCCTCTGACACGGCTCATTAACGACTACATCCGTAGATAGTATTCGGGACCAACGGTTTAACGTGCCTTCCGAAGCACGGAATCATCTATTTTTTATTCAGGTGATTAATTCTGCAATGTGGTTTGAACCAAACTGAGGAGGTCGCACAAAGGGATTTTTGTTTCACAGTGTCCCCATCGGGAATCGAACCCAGAACCTCCGGATGGAGAGCCGAGCCCTCTAACCACTAGACCACGGAGGCTGTACTGGCCATTTAATCTAATTTAAGATCGTAGTCCATGTGGTGCGCGCAAATAATAGAAACAACCCATTTCTAACTGTGGGTGTCGTAAGGGGCGAGTAAGAGCTTATGAAGGAGGATTATCATATCATCTTGAATATTACAGTCACCAACAACAACGGTCGCCAGCCACTATGCTTATAAGCGTGGCAACTATGGTGAATCCCCTCCTAAATAATACGCATTTTTGGTGGAGGATGTTCCTGTCCAGCAGTTGATGTTATGATGAAAATCGTAGCAGGTAGAGGACTGTGGTCTCTGCCTACCTCGACGGGAAAGAGGCGTGATGTTATGCATGTATATGTGTATGTATGTAATGTATGCAACTGGAACTATACAATAGATTTCAAGCCGCGTCTTTAGATTTTGATTAGCGCCCGTTATCTTTTAAAAAGCAAGCTGTGAGCTTATAAACTTTTTGGTCCCGTGGGCGCTGTAAAAGGCGACTAAGGGCTTCCTTCTGCTTATCGTACGGAGGGCAGCAAGCACGTAGAAACAAAACCAGTACAAGCTAAACCAGGGCTACGCTACAAACGCCCAAAATTGCTACCGCTCAAGGCCATAGTGTTTCTAACGACGTGCGGCCGTGTGTACCATCTTACATACCGAGGGTTGAGACCAAAGAGATTTGAACCTCGCTACGTACGACTCTTTGGTTGAGACAACGTCCCACTATATTTACGTAGGATTTTATTTGATTTATTATTTTGTTTTAAATTTGTATTTTTTTTTTCTTTTATTTATATAACTTGCGTATAGCTATTGTATCTCATTTTACACAAATACCCTGCAACACCACGCTCACATATGCTGAGACTAGTACCCATTGCCAATTGTAGATTCCTGGAGTATTCCTTGTGTGTTAAGATTGTAAAGCCTCTTATGTTTTGTATGTATCTTCATTGGCAATAAGAATTTTTTTTACTTTTCAATTTAATTAATTAATTATGAAATAAATCAGAGGTATTGTATGTATCTATCTTATGTATTGCATGTGTATTTATTGGCAATAAAGAATTTTAATTTAAAAAAAAATAATTTAATTTAAAAATTTATTTAGAGATGACGAAAGCGAACGTCATAAAATGTATGGGTTGACATAGTTGACATAAATGACATAAATTGTATTGAGTGACGGTCGCTTTCGTAATCACTAAATTTAGTGGCACATTTTCTAGACCCCCTGGTGACAAAGCTAACAAGCGTGGTGACTATGGTACTTCCCCTCTAAAATATACAACGCAATTTTGCTTCTGGAGGGAGTTTCCCGTCCAGCATTGGATTTTCAATAAGATGTTATGATAATACATACATACATACATAACATCACGCCTTGTTCCCGTCGGGGTAGGCAGAGACCACAGTTCTCCACCTGCTACGATCTTGACATACTTCCCTTGCTTCCTGAACCTTCATCAATCCTTTCATACCTACATGTTATGATAATCAACGTCTATATGTGCCTCTTTTTGTCACCCATCTGATTTCTGGGCAGAAAGAGAGCGCTTCAAAATCTTAATTTCCTTACATTTGGGAGGATTCTTGTTCTAGTCACGTCCACCAGACATTTTTTGTAGCGATTACAGTTTGAATAAACGATTATTTTTATTTCACGTTCAAACGGCCGCCCCTTCCGATAAGCTTTTCTGAAGGTAGGCTTTATCTCTGAAATACTAAATCTACCTACATATAATATATCTCATACCTACCTAACCAACAATGACCTCTCAATCCAGAGATTGTGGGTTCACTTCTCATGAGCATACGTAATAAGGAAATCCAGCGTTTGAGAAGAGTCAGGCCCTTCCATTTACCTATATTTTTTGCGTAATACTTTAATAGCGAATCATTTATCTAAGGGCAAACCTATAAACTAAAAACAAACGGACAAAAATATTAAAAAACGTCACACGACCATCGATCACATTGGAAATGAATTCGAAAAAATATCGTTCTGACTTTAGGACTTTTTTCAAAAAGGTTAGGCTACACGATATAATTGTATCTAATATCATTGGCTACATGGCAAACCCTTAACCCGATCTTCTTTGTTTTAGGCTCCAATTTCTCAAATTTTTGATATCATTCTTCGTTTCCAAAATATCGAGCGCCAAAATAAAAAATAGTTTTTTTTTTCACCATTTCGGCCATTACTTTTTTCGGTTTGGATTTTCTCGAATAATTCTTTTTGCACCTTACAGTTCTTGTAAATACCCGTCTTTTGAGCCTTTTATAGATATCATATCTTCACAACTGTCCGAGATATAAAGGGATCGCACTTTTTCGTGAAATCGTAGCGAACGAAAAGACATTTCCAATGTCAAAATCCGGTCCTTTTTGCATAATATACAGGCTGTTATAAAAAGTACTGCGTTCCTTTAAACCACATGTTCTACCCTCGAAACTGAATAACATAGATATTATGTTCGGTACGTGAACAAACAAGAATTAATTTACAATTTGGCAGTGAATATAGAGTTACCCATTTAGATTTAATATCCGGTTTCTAATTGCTTTCCACCCAGGAACCCATAATTTAGCATTATCGTCCAGCCCGTTTAATTGACCTCTAACACTCGCGCATAATAAATAATAATTAATTAATAATAATAAAATGGTGAAATGAATTACCGACACCTTTAACCACTTACGTGCAGTTGGGTACCGGTGGTACCCAAACTTTTTTTCCCACCCAAACTTCCGAACCAGCCCCAGTCGAAATCCTGGATACCAGATGCCATAAAAAAGGTTGTTTAGGGCTTGCATTATTAGAAATAAAACTTGGAGATAGGTTTGTTTTAGTGCTCGTGAATATTTCAATAGGTTGCTCGATAGGTTGCTCAACTGCTCTTGGGTAATACCGGTACCCAATGTGCAATCTACATATTGCATATAATTTTTTCTTCTTCACAAAGTACGAGTATCATCATAACAAACGACTGTCTCAAATAAAGAAAAAAAAAAATACGTATTTTTTTTACATCTCACGCCTGCTAAAGTGGTCACGTGAACGCCACATATTGTATAGGAAAGCGAAAATTTTTCAGCAGCAAACAAAAGATTGGTAACTAAGTGGTAAGGATGACTGTAGATTAGAGCGCGAGGCAGAGCGACGAAAAAATGAATGGACTGTTTTAATGAGGATAAGAGATTTTGATAGTGATTAGAGTGCGAGGTAGAGCGACGAAAAAATGAATGGACTGTTTTAATGAGGATACGAGATTTTGATAGTGATTAGAGTGCGAGGTAGAGCGACGAAAAAATGAATGGACTGTTTTAATGAGGATAAGAGATTTTGATAGTGATTAGAGTGCGAGGTAGAGCGACGAAAAAATGAATGGACTGTTTTAATGAGGATAAGAGATTTTGATAGTGATTAGAGTGCGAGGTAGAGCGACGAAAAAATGAATGGACTGTTTTAATGAGGATAAGAGATTTTGATAGTGTTGCGCTGATTCCAAACGAATTGGGATACCTAAAGGCAGGAGAATGATGAATATCCTCCAGAGGATTATCCTCAATCACCAACAGGTAATTCTTGTAATGTTTAGATTTGTTATGGTAATTCGTGGATCAGGGTCACTATTCGTGATGGGGTTGAAAAGGGTAGGAGAATGATGATTACCTTCCAGCAGATTATCCTCTAGAACCGATAGCTAATTCGTGTAATGTTTGGATTTGTTTCGGTAATTCCTAGTTCGGGTCACTATTTCTGATGGGGTCGATAAGGGCAGGAGAATGATGATTATTCTCCAGCGGATTATCCTCATTTACTGATAGCAAATTAGTCTTGTAATGTTTAGGTGTGTTATGGTAATTTGTTCTTCAGGGCCGCTATTTCAGATGGAATCGATAAGGCCAGGAGACTGATGGTTATCGTCCAGCGGATTATTCTCATTAACCGATACCAAAGTCTTGTAATGTTTAGGTGTGTTATGGTAATTTGTTCTTCAGGGCCGCTATTTCAGATGGGGTCGATAAGGCCAGGAGACTGATGGTTATCGTCCAGCGGATTATTCTCATTTACCGATAGCAATTTTTTTCTTTCAATATTTAGGTTTGATCAATGATATTACAATAGGTTTGATATTATAATTTGTTGTTCAGAACCACTATTTCTGATGAAGTCGATAAGGGCAGAAGACTAATGATTATCTTCTAATATAGCTGGATACTTACTAATTCGTGTAATGTTTGGATTTGTTTTGGTAATTCGTGGGACAGGGTCACTATTTCTGATGGGGTCGTCATACCAATCTGTAGGTATGTCAGGGCAGGGGCCTATGCGTTCACGAACACTGCCTGCCTTGACTTACTAGGGTCACACGATGAGAAAGCCCGACATGCTTATCTGATGATAACAAATATGACAGATTGGTCCAAGAATCTGAGATTGAAGACATCGACCTCATCTTTGTTTGTACTCAGGGCTAGACTGATTGTCAAGCGCAACATTATTATGTATACAAATAAATAAATCTAACATTTTAAAAATTAAAACTAAAAGCCGCAAAATGTTATACCCACAGCAGAGTTTGAACCAGCGTCTGTTCCATCTTCGGGTTCCATCAGTACCGAAGACTTCTTAACCAATAGGCTACAGTTGTCCTGGCTGCAGTTGTAAAATTTGACAATTTTCTTATTTATAGAAATATTCAAAAACAGAAATATCCAAACAAAGGATGTGTTAAAAGTCAATTGGATTCCATCAAATTTTTGTACAGAAAATCTAATTTTAAACAGAAAAGTCCATTAATTTTAAGAACCACAATACTCGCTCACATAGTATCGTTTATTTGATTTCTCCTTCCCCAGGGAACCCCCGACCACATTCTCAGACGGGCTCTCCAAAACGATTCAATTAAAACTTGTGTGGATTCTAACAATTTCTTTGGGACTTTTCTATTCGGATAACATGATGTGGTGGAACTACTTACTTAATACTTTCTCTTTCTCCTGTTACACGATTATAACTTTTTATAAGGTCCTAATGAAAGAGTGAACATAATTTTTGCATGGTACTAAGACCATGAAACTGAACAACTATTCCCAACATAGGTCGAAATACGAAATAAAATTTTTGACCTCTAACAAAATTTGCATCAGCTGATAACGCATTTTGTATGGGAGGTCCAATTGTTTTTTCGTATTTCGATCTATGTTCCTTTTATTTGACCCTTTTTTTTGACTCAGTATACCCAAAAATATCAAGATCTTAAGAATTATGAGATTTCGTATAATACAAATAAATTAGTTTAAACGATTCGTGGTTAAAATGACTTTGAATAAGCCCAATAATCGTCTTATAAAAGGCCTTCACTCCCCTTCGTAACACCCTGTAATTTGTATGGATTCAATAAACGATATTATTTTAACACGGATTATTTCTAGGGTTCCGTACCTCAAACTGAAAAAATGGAACCCTTATAGGATTAGGTACTTTGTTTTCCGTCTGTCTGTCTGTTAAGACCCTTTTTCTCACGAACGGGAAAAGGTATGAAGTTTAAATTCATACAGGGTGTACCGAAAACTGAACGGGCGTGCTCAGTCAACGAAACTGAACAAATTTCCCAAAATATTATTTTCTCCATACAAATTGCTCACTCTGATCGAATAGTTTGAGTATGATCGATCTTTTTCTCATTTCCCAAATATGTTTCTTTGGGAAAGTTTTTAGGTTTCGTTGACTGAGCACGGCCTTTCAGTTTTCCATACACAAAATATGAAGGTCCACAGATGAGACTGTCGAAGGTGTAAAAATTTCAGCCTCTACGATAACACAAGGAAACGATACGACCCTTTATGTTCCCATCTCTATACATTTATGAACCAAACGATAGTCTATAGATGTCTATAGATACTTCCTGTTGATCTAGAATCATAAAACTTGCAATGAAGCTAGGTCTTACAACACAAATAAGAGGAAAAGTCTAAAATATACTCACCGGCAGAAATAATCTGTGGTAAGGGATCAAATGAAGCGTCAATATATTTCCTAAATTAAATAAATATCCGTGAATAAACAGTGAGATCATTAAATAAGGTGTCTGACTACCGATTCTTGAAGATTAGACCTGTGCACGGTATCCAGGAAATTCCATGCATCGTTCAGAAAAAAATATACGTCATTTTGTCAGAAATATCTTACATTTAGCGAATTAAAATGTTTAAAGAATCGCACGGGTATTCTTCAACATTTTAGATATACCTAATCTTTGACAATATTGTTAACAAGGTTCTTATCTAGAGACCTCATCAATCAGATTTGTATTTTTATTCAATTTAGGTAAGATACTCGTACTCGTATTGACGCTTCGATTATCCCCATCTTTGTATGAAAATATATGAAAGAAAACAAACCGGCCGGTTATTTCTGCCGGTGAGTGTAATTAAAGATTACAATTTTTTCTCACAACCAATTAATAACCAATTAAGGTGAGCTTCTGTTTCAAGTACATTCATCTTAATGAAGGGTCAGGTTAGATTGGACGCGGAAGCTTGTAGTGTAACCTATGGTGGACAGGCACGGAACTATATTGCTCGAGTCAAACACGCACTGGGCCGGTTTTTTTAATACGGTGACGTAGGGCCGACAGTTCACAGAATATTTGTACAGAATGACACCGATGCGTTGGTTTATGTAAGTCCTTTGTAGTCCCTTACGACACCCACACGGCAAGAGACGGGTTATTCTAAACAAGCTTAGTTTCGTAGTCCACGTGAATACAGTTTGCCTTGGACAAAGCAATCACACAATGGAGGATGTGAGCTGTAATAGTAGTATCGAAAACCGATAACAGCGGCGAGTTGTCCCACAGAGCTATAAGATCGGTCCTCCAGTTTAGGAGCTACGAGTACATCCCATTTTTTATCACTGACATTCTGTCGAATTTAGACAGCAATCGCCATTTGGCTCTCGGATCATAATTATACATGTACGAGAACCGTAATAGATATTTATTTATGAAATAGAATGTAGGTACGCACGGCAGCAAGGAAGCCTTACATGCAAAGGGCTCCTTAACTGAACAAAATACATAACAAACATGTATTGGGAAGTGATAAAAAAATCGACCTCTCAATACAAAATTAACGCGTTATTTTCAGGCAGCGTGTATAGAAAAGAACTTTACTTTAATCACGTAACAACACATGTTTCTTCGGAAAAGTTGATCAGTTTTGTCTACTGAGTAAACCCTTTCAATTTCGGTACAAAGTCCCTATCAGCCTGTTATTCTTTTTAAATGTACACTTAGATAGACTCCTAAATTGAATGTACTTTATAGCTTCACACATTCGAGTAAAAGTCTAGCTCACAAAAGTAAACTCATTATTACTATACATGGACGTGTTTATGACTTCACGTACCAAAACTCTTAAGCTCCCTACAGACCGCATTAATTTACATTAGGCTGTACTATTTTATCGTATTTATGACACCCCATAGAACCATTAATATGAAATATCATCTACATACATTACTCCGTAAGCGAACATAAAATAAAAGAAATTATTAAGTTCAATGCCTTGAGAGTAGACAGCTGGTAATAAAACTTCAATTCAAGTTTGTGCACGTGAAAATCAAGTATAGAAATCATGTAAGTCTAACTTCAATTTCATTTTGTTTAATTGCAGCCTCAGCTAACAAATAAAAATGAAAACTACTAGTGAAAAGTGTAAACAATCAAATCTGAAAAACCGACATCAAATTTAATGCCAAGTGTGTGATAGATAGAAATCAAACATGTTGAATGGGACAGCTGACAAATCTTCCCTCCAATCATCACCAGTGAAAGTGTCAACGTCACCAGTACGGGCGTCTCCAAGTCCTGTTAGAGCGCCTCCATCACCTCTCAAGTCTTCTCTATCAAGCTCGGGCCGGCAACGCTCCTCGCCCCGACGTTGCCAGTTCGCAGCTCCAGTCGAAGATGCAGGGGACAAGTGTGGAACGTCATGGCTGTGCCGGCGTGGAGCTGGACAGCAAGAGGCTGAGCCTGAGAAGTCACCGGGGCCAAGCGCAGGGTTGCCTCACAGCGGGGTCGGAGAAGACTCGGCGCCTCCCCCAAAAAACTGCTTTCGGCTTGTTATGTTAGGGTAAGTAATAAAATATCATTTTCGAATAACTCAAATGACATCTACTGCTACCAAAGCTTCTCCTAAAGGTCTCCAAAATAATTGTTCTTGCACTTTTCACATCCATCAGCTTGTCGCGACTCTAACTGGGCCTAGAGACAAGCGTACTATAGCAAACGCTAGTAGAATATGATGAAAATGTATGGGATTGACATTAGCTAATGGAATACCACTTGCCTCAGCCGTTGATCAATTTTTTTTCAAAGTTAAAGTTCCTTTAAGGCTATTGCTGAGTCCTTCTGTTTTGTTAATAAAGAAAGTGACAGATATATATATATAAAAAAGCTTTGACTTTAAAGGTGCTTTTTGCAACTGGCGGTATGTACTAGCATTGTACTCGTACTAGCTTAGACTATGCCCAACCAGGAATTGATCACTGGACCAACGGATCGAAATCAAAGTTCAACGCCCTCCTATAAATATGTTGCAATATTTTTATTTAATGGTTTTCAAAATTGTGATAAAGAGAACAGAGAAACAAGACAATGATATAAAATCACTACTAAAATCAAGATAACACGTTAGCCATACTATTATTTTATCTCTTAGTATCAATTCGCGTGTTTCCAGACCTTATCCCTTGTCAATGCCACAACAGAGATGATTTGGGCAAGACCCAAAGGTATTGGAGTATTCATAATTTGTTTGACTACGACCATACTACGACGGATGTTTCCAGTAGGTTGATCTTTATCTCCACTGTTTTCATATCACATCTCACAAATAGATAAATTCATTGTCAAGATTTGAGAGCATAATATAGAAATAACCACATTTAAACCATTATTCGTGCTCATTCATCCCTTTAGTGAAATATCCGCAATGTTCTTACTAAACAATGACCACATTAAATATAGGTTCAAATAGTGAACATAATTCTTAACAGTTACTTGGACCTTGAAACTGAACAACTTTTCCTAAAAAGCATAGGTTGAAATACCTACGATTTTTTTTATCTCCCGTACAAAATGCGCTATCATTCTAGCATTCTATAAGGGAAGTTTAATATTTTCGTATTTCGACTTATGTTCCTTAGGGAAAGTTTTTCAATTTCATGGTCCAATTAATAATTCAATTAATTTCTAATTACAACTAATTCCATTAGGACGCTAAGAACTAGGTTATTTTTTGTACCTGACATCCGTTTGCCCACTTATTAGTGAGGTCAAAAACTTAAAAGCAATAACTTTTGTTTTACGACTTTGCTAATAACGCACTAAAAATTATCAACTTCGTATACAAATATGTTGGTCAGTTACGTTACGAGTACTTTGTATGGGAAGTTGAAAATTCTTTGTGCATTGTTAGCAAAGTCGTAGAACAAAAGTTGTTTCTTTTGACCTCACTAAAAAGTGGGCAAACGGATGTCCACCTTGTATTTACGCACTCACACTGTCAGACGTGCTGATTTACGTTTTTTACAATAATTTAATAACCGTTCAGTAAACTTTGTATGCAGGTTTTAATATAGGTATTGTCTTTTAGGCTCATTTTGAACGTTAAAAAAATATTATTACATTATCTTTCTAGTATATGTACGAAAACCAACAAAATCCTATAGTATTAAACTTTATGATTTATGTTTGAAACATCGTCAACTTAAAAAAAAACCTTCTCCTAATTAAACAACCCACCCCTCGTCAAAGTCGTCTTCGTGCAAAGGTACCCATGATACTGGCAGCATTGCCTCGTTGTATGGCAATAGACAACCTTTGCACCAGGTATGATTCGGAGCGAAGGTCACAACCCTTATTTTTCTTGTATAAAAATGTGTTTTTTATAAATTTTCTTTCTTTCTCGTGGGATATTTGCTACCAATTTTTTTCTACAAGTTGCGTCTATTTATGAGGCGTTTATCAGCATCACTCGGAAAAGAATTACCTAATACATATTCTGTTCTGTCACGTTTCGCGTTCGAACATAGCTTGCCCGTGCGACGAACACGTGGTAGCTGTATGATACGTAGACGAGCAATTAATTTACATAAATATGCAGGGTGGTAATTTGATTGCATGCCTCAGGGGTGGGATCAGTATCAGTAACTGAACAACTTTTCCCCAAGGAACATAGGTCGAAATACGAAAATTAATTTTTGACCTCCCATAGAAACTGCATCATTTTGTATGGAAGGTCAAATTTGGTTTTTCGTATTTCGATCTATGTTCCTTGGGAAAAGTTGTTCAGTTATATCAATAACTAGTATCAACTTATCCTGCCCCTGAGCTATGGCACGCGATCAAATTAACACCCCGTATACATTTGTAATCAGTTTCTCAAAAGCAGCTATTTAAATTTCGATTAAATTTACTATAAGTATACGGGGTTTTGGGGGCAAAAGTTGATCTAGCTAGTTCTCATGTGTAGGGAAATTAGTTTTCTCCGTTTTTGGTGTTTCTTGAAAATTGCGTGTTCAACAAACCCTACAGCGCCATCTTTCGGTGGGCTTTGGTTGAGAATATACATGCAAAGCAGGTGCTTTTTTTTTAAATGTTACAAGTGAGCAAACGAGCAGGTGGGCCACCTGATGGTAAGTGGTCACAAACGCCCATAGCACCCACTGTCTTACTAATGGCATATTTTGACACTTATACTTGTATAAGCAAAAAACTACATTATTAGATGTTTATTTCGAACGTAATATTTTCGGAAAATATTAGATTTCTCTTTTTAGTGTTTTTACGAAGATTATTTTTCCAACATATTTGCTCATAAAACGGCTCTAATTGCGCTGTATAAAGGTCCATAATTCAGCTCGTTAAACACGCGTGCTTTTGTCATTATATTATCGCACTAGTGTTTTTTTTTTTAGGGAAGGAGCAAGGAGTTTTTATGTCTATAACATTCATAATATTTTCATGAACAAATAAACTGTGTTCGATAATATGATCAATAAACATTTCTTTCATGAAAATATATTATTTAACTTACTAACAATAAATTCGTCTTTCAAGAAACAAAATATTGCATTTTAAATAATTTAAAGACTAGGCTGTTTGGCAGTTTAGTCAAAACCTCATTCGCACGAATGTGTGTCTGCTAAAAAGTACAACGCGCCCCATTTTTAGGGTTCCGTAGCCAAATAGCAAAAAACGGAACCCTTATAGTTTCGTCACGTCTGTATCATAAATAGGTTGTAAAAAAGTTTTTCTTTTTTCTTGAAGCGCGCATCATTTCGTAAAAATATTTTTCGTATATCAACGTTTCAATAACATTCAATTGATATAATAAACGTTTCATATTACAACAGAACTTATAGTATAATTTTGTTTGACATAACGTACCTTTACTATAATGAACGTTTTCTATACTAACATTTGGCATAACTATCATTTCACCTAAAACTCATCATCATCTTCATTTCATCTTTCATATAAAACTTATTTCATATAAAATTCATTTGATACATTATTTTTTTATTAATTTACTTATTATTTATTTAATTTATAATCATAAAACAAAAAAAACATAATAATCAATTAGTTTATAATAATTTTGTATAGTTATATGCTTATTTAATTAAAATTGTTTAAAAGCGAAACGATAAGGCTCAATTATTTTGATCATAGGCGAGCGAAGCGAGCAAAAGAGTTCGGGGCACCCCGACACAGTTGGTTAGGTTCGAAGGGTATGGCGGAATTGAGCGGAGGCGAGCGGAGCGAGCTCCGCTCCATTCCGCCATACCCTTCAGGTTAGGTTGACATGAATGCATGTGTATGCCTGCTTGCCTGCATGCTTGCTTGTATGCATGCTTGATGTATGCATGCTTGAATGCTTGCTTACTTGTCTGTTAATGGCAAGGGCTTAGTAGAATGGATAATAGGCGAGCGAAGCGAGCAAAAGAGTTCGGGACACCCCGACACAGTTGGTTAGGTTCGAAGGGTATGGCGGAATTGAGCGGAGGCGAGCGGAGCGAGCTCCGCTTCATTCCGCCATACCCCTCAAGTTAGGTTGACATGAATGTATGCGCATGTCTGCTTGCCTGCATGCATGCATGCTTGCTTGCTTGCTTGTTTATTGCTTGCTTGCATGCATGCCTGCTTGCCTTTGCTTGCATAATGCATGCTTGCTTGTTCATTTACTTAATAATTAATGTGGATATTATAACTAACCAATGAAAACAACGAACTGATATTATATGAAATGGGTATTATACGAAATGATGATTATGTGAAATATTTTTATAGGAAATGTTTATTATACGTTTTGAAATTATTTGAAATGAAAATATGTGAAATGTCGATTATACGAAATAATTATTATATGAAACAAAATTATATGAAACGTTGTTATATCAATTAAATGTTATATTAAAAGTTGTTATATCATCTATTACACACCCTTTCTTGAAGGTGATAATTTAACTTTTCAAGAAATATTAAGTACTTTTTCCATTTTAGGATGATAATAAAACATTTTTTTTCGTTAAATATCAAAAATAACCTACATCTTTGTCACTAGCCGATTGTAGGGGTAAATATTTTTTTAAACGTATTTATTTTTTACACAATATACTAATAATGCAGAATCGCTTCCTAAAGGGATCTTCGTACATTTTTTACCCCCTGTATCAAGTAAACGTGTCGTTACGTGTCGTCGGGCAAGCTAAAGCTGGAGATAAATCAAATTCGGTGACAATCCACACCGACCCGAATTGCAAATTTCGTTTTATGTCGACAGGGCACTATCGCACCCATATATCATGACGTCAACAAATACAGTATAGGTACCAGCACGACTTCCATGTCACTTCGTGAGTAGTTTTTAGGGTTCCGAACCAAAACGGTAAAAATGGAACCCCTCATGGTGCGACTCCTTCTGTCAGTCTGTCACACCTGGTTATCTCAGCAACCACTCACACTATGGACTTGAAATTTGGAATAGTTATAGAATATACTTACCTACTCAACTTTATTACAAACAAAATAAATTTTTATAATATTTTTTTATAATTATTATTTTTATAATTATAGTAAATGGGGCCCAAATATGGGGGGAAAATATTAAATTGAAAACACTTTACTTGTTCATTTCAAATTAGGTTTTTGTATTTTATTACGACTTTAAGTTTTCAAGTTATGATGAGGAAAGTCTGAAAAATACCATTCCCCCGTATCTCTGAAATTTTCCAAACGAAAACTTTGAACTAATTTATAGTCGATAGCAATCTATGTGAATATTACAGCAAAAATAAAACAACTCACTAAGTAGCACAGTTTTTTAGACATCTGCAAAATATCTCAGCAACCACTAATGCTATCGACTGAAACTTGGAATAGTTTTAGAATATAGTTGCCCAACTTAATTTCACATAAAAGATTAAAAAAAAAATGGAAAAGGGGGCCCACATATGGGGGGGCAAATTTTTAAATTGTCGTTACTAGGTCGAATGGGGTATCATATGAAACAACTTTACTTGTACATACTAAAATATATTTTTGTATTTTTTTACGACTTAGTTTTCATGTTATGATGAAAATTTACAAAAAAATACCGTCCCCCCCCCCCCCCTAACTACGAAGTTTGAGAAAAATAAAACGATATTTCTAAGTTGCACAGTTTTTTTAGAAATCGGCAAGAAACTTTTACAAACGAATTTAGTTTTGCGGCCCTAAAAATGGACTTTATTGCTTCCAAAAATACTATAGGTATATCGGAACCCTCTGCGCGCGAGTCCGACTCGCACTTGACCGGTTTTTTAGTGAGCCTATGCTTCTGCAGTTTACCTGTTTAAAGTAGTTACTACAGTATGGTTGTTGTTGTTGTTGTAGTCCTATGGCACCCCGCTGGTGCAGAGGGCCTCAATAAGATGTCCCTCAACACAGAATCCTCAGAGAAAAAAACTGCATAAAAACTTATTTTGACGATGCCAAAAAATAGTCATGAAATAGTCATAAATAGTCACCATAAGGAAAAAAATAGTCGCGTTACAATTCTAGAGTTATAGCTATGGTTTGCTGAGGATTATGGCCATAGGCTATATACAGAATCCTCAGTTCTGATGCAAGCAAACCGTGGGGACTATCGACTTGGTTTTTATTTTAAAAAATAGTCATGAAATAGTCGTCGTGACTTCCAAATTCTCAAAAATAGTCGTTCAAGGATTTCAGAGTTACAGGGGTAGCTTGCTGAGGATTCTGTGCATAGCATTTCACGAACGCAGATTCCAGCAGAACGTTTAGGTTTTTCTGTTTGATACTGATGTCAAAAAATAGTCAACAAATAGTCGTCTCAAACCATAATCACTTTGGTCAGGTTTACCTTGTAGAAGTATGTTAAAAATGCATGTTAACTTCGCCATACATTTTTCAACTCAAGTACAGTCGTGTTCAAAATGCATATCATCTTTGATGGTAACTATTTAGTTACTTTTTTTTTATGTATTTGGAACCCAATATGATTAATTCTGTAATAAAAAGCAAAGTTTGTTTGTTTTCATGTTAAATAATATAGCTTAATAAACTACAATAATTGGTTTTAAACTAAAATAATAAAAAAAAACTTCTTTATGAATATATTCAGTAACTACAGATTATTTTTAAGTTATTTTTTAGGGTTCCGTACCTCAAAAGAAAAAAACGGAACCCTTATAGGATCACTTTGTTGTCCGTCTGTCTGTCTGTCAAGACCCTTTATCTCACGAACGGGTAAAGGTATCAGGTTGAAATTAATACCACATATTAGGATCCATGAACCACACAAGATCTGAAAATTTAAATTTTTTACAACGACGCAATCAAAAGATATGGCATTTTATGTCCTCATCTCCATACATTTATTCAAAAATGCAAAACCTACAGGGTACTTCCCGTTGACCTGAAATTATGAAATCTGGCAAGAAGCTAGGTCTCACAGTACAAATAATGGGAAAAGTCTGAAATCATTAAATATTACAACTTTTCTCACAACTAATGATAACCAGTTGTGGTGAGCTCCCGTTTCAAGAACATTCATATAAGAGAGGGGTCAAGTTGGATGGTCGCTGAGGCGATTTTTGTTTTAGTTCTATTTAATAACGGGAAAACTTACAAACTTGAAAATTGGTATGTTTATAGTGCATAAGCTATAAAATAACAACAAATAATAAAATTTGGTCAAGCGCGTGTCGGACTCAAAAAATCTAGCACATCAACTTACTGAAATTTCAACTAATACAATTATGTTTATGTGGTGGTACGGAACCCTCGGTGCGCGAGTCCGACTCACACTTGGCCGGTTTTTTGTATAAATTACAGTCTTCGTACTTATGTCCGTTAAATGGTTAAATGAGTTATACAGGGTGATAATTTTATTGCGTGCCATAGCTTAGGGGGTGTTTCAGTAACGATAAAGGAACACAAAAAAAAATCTACTTTTAAAAAATTCTGAAAATTTTAAAATTAGCCCTACGCAGAGGGCAATAACCCGCAGCGCAATGACCCAACTGAGGCTGCGCTTTTAACGAGCTGTTGTTAGTTTTAGAATTTACATTCAATTTTTAAGTAGGATTATTGAAAAAATGGAAATCCTAATTTGGAATAACGCGTTGTGTATTTACTGCTTACATAGGCTGTAGTGTAAGTTAACTTTACATTTCATATAATTACCGTAGAACACGGCAATTGTCGTTTTAATAGCAACACTGTAGGGCACTTCAATACGCGCCGGCGGCGGCGGCGGCGAGCGCTAGCTCGGTCACACAATTCGGTCGAGCCGAACGCCGCCATGCTATTGGTTAAACATATCTCGTCTCAGAATATTGGTGCTTTTTCTATTATACGACCCACGTTAAACATTTCCAACTCTGTTACTATGCCATTAAGTCACTGATTTGTATTATTCTACTGATGTGCTATTGGGTAAAAGAAACACATATGCAGTGACATTTTAATTTTTAATGAATAGTTAAATGCGTAGGCAAACAACATTGATCAATCAAGAAATTAGTAAAGTTAGTATAGTTAATTTAGTAATATTTGCGAACCTACCAATTATTATTAAAGTATTTTTACTTACTGAATGCATCTGGGTTTAAGCCCGATATTCTAGTTTTACCTTTCCTTAAACGTGGAACCCACATTATAAGTTTTTAGACCAAAAGGTTGGGTCTGTGCACTGATATATCAGTCGGTTTATCCTCTTATTTACCTTATAAAAATAGATGACACAAAACTTGAAACTTGAAATCAATATCAAATAATTTTGTGTACGCGACTGTACAAAGGAAAAATGTATGGCGAAGTTCACATGCATTTTTAACATACTTCTACTAGGTAAAACAGACCGAAGTTATTATGGTTTGAGACGACTATTTGTTGACTATTTTTTGACATCAGTATCAAATAGAAAAACCTAACCGTTCTGCAGGAATCTGCGTCCGTGAAATGCTATGCACAGAATCCTCAGCAAGCTACCCCTGTAACTCTGAAATCCTTGAACGACTATTATTGAGAATTTGGAAGTCAAGACGACTATTTCATGACTATTTTTTAAAATAAAAACCAAGTCGATAGTCCCCACGGTTTGCTTTCATCAGAACTGAGGATTCTGTATATAGCCTATGGCTATAATCCTCAGCAAACCATAGCTATAACTCTAGAATTGTAACGCGACTATTTTTTTCCTTATGGTGACTATTTATGACTATTTCATGACTATTTTTTGGCATCGTCAAAATAAGTTTTTATACAGTTTTTTTCTCTGAGGATTCTGTGTTGAGGGACATTCAATAAGTTGTTTCCATGCCGGCCGGTCCCGCGCAGTTTTCCTTGCATCGCTCCACGACAGTCCAGCTTCCTTCAGCTTCTTGTCCACAGAGCGCCTCCAAGTGTGAGTTGGACGTCCACGTCTCCTTCTGCCTCCCGGCTGCCATTCAAAGGCAATGCTGGCCGAATTTTCCTCCCTTCTTAGAGTGTGACCAATCCACCTCCACTTGCGCTGGGAGATTTCTTGTGCAATTGGAGTTTGCTGGCATTTGGACCACAATCTTTTCAATTTAAGAGCGTGCAGGTGATTGGCCCACAGCACCCCGAGCACGGCGATGGGGCTGCCATCTTTGCGTCCGCGCCCACAGAGCCAGGCTTTTAGAGGCAGAAGTCCTCAAGGCCTCTGGTGGCCTTCTACAATTTGCCTGTCTTGGCATGAGGGTTTTACAGTCATTCCAGTCAGTAGGACCAACCCTCCTCCTTTCACATCCGGGCTTGGGACCGGCAACGGCGGAGTTGTGGTAGATAAGAAAAATGATTGCAGTGCCGAAGTTTCATAGAGAGTGGGGAAAAAAAATCAGAAGCTCCCATACCGCGGCTTCTGTTTTTTTCCCTACTCTCTACCTGGTTTTGCGCGTGAATTCGCGTTGCATTGCAAATGCAACGGTTTGTTTATGGCAGACAAGTTTCAGCTACCGTAATAGCACCCCAGATTGGTACATACTATTTTGACAGCCTGTGTGGTGCAATGCTTGATTCCCCACCACTCTACACAGGAAAAGACCCTTCACCGTACTTTTCGCTTCTGTAGCTCTGCTTTTTTTATGTCATAAATTAGCATACGAGCAGATAGGCCTGTCCTTTTGTAGTATACTTTGATACCAATAAGACAGCAAAGCGCGTTGCCTACCCTGAGAACGAAGACAGAATATTTCAAATACCTGTAATTGAAACCGAAACACACTGAAAGGAGAGACTTTCCCAGACGGACTTTAATTAGCATTACGACGACTGGCGTGAATAGCAATGCTTCTGGAAAACAATATCTCGTCCCCCAACCGGCGGTGTATCTTCCCCGTTCATAATCTATCAATTTCTCGCATGGTCGATCAAAGTGTGTAGTGTTCTAGCTCCAAGCGCCAATATTGATGTTTGTATGTACATTTGGAGACCCTACTATTGTTCAAACCGTTCGGTCGATGTTCGGATAATATTCTTTAGATACAGTAAATTAATTTAGTCGTAAACGTAAAATTAATCACGTATAATATTGCTAACTCTACTTATATCGTCAACAACGTTCCGCATATTTGCAAAAGTTGAAAGAAAGAAAGAAAACCAATTTATTCAACGTACGATACAAAATTTATTAAAGCTTAATAAAATAGGGCTTACAATTAAATATCGCGCAAAGAAATGTAGTTAGGGTGCTGGCTGCCATTTGGGTATATGATTTGCTCATGATTCATATTAATAGGGATGATAGATCAGCTCAATACGAATCGATTTGGTCCTTACAAGTTTTTCTGTGCGTCGCTGCGTTTTTGAGTTAAAGGAAAAATCATGAAGATAAGATACTAAATAATGTTTTTTTTTGTCTGCCTTTGTGGCTCCTGTTTAAAATACTTCTGAAGATGTAGGAAATTGAAGAGGCAGACATGCAGCGCTCTGCATTATCACGGGACGAAGAAGTGAATTTTTGCTTTTTGAAGCGCTGTAACTTTACGACGCAGGGCTATTATGGTGGCAGACCATTGTTCTGGGGTTTTATACATTGTATTTATCAGACAGTCATAGTCTGCCAGGCGTACGTTTCATTGTCAAATTTCAAAATAGTTAAAACTTAATTCCTCAAAAACGCAGGGGTGTGGATGTCCGCCAATATTTTTTGTATCTTCTAGAGGATGCTCCTTATCATCAGTCAAAGAGGCAGACATGAGCAAATCATATAGAAACTTGTCCTTCATCACCCTTACAGTCAGCATTGGCCATAAGTACTTGAGTTCAAATACTTATGGCACTCATTTTCAGTCGGTACCAGAGTGGAGGTTACTCTAACAAAATGGTAAAAAAAAGGAACCCTTATGGTGCCGCTCTGTCTGTCTGTCTGTCTGTCTGTCCGTCTGTCTGTCACACCTCTATATCTCAGCAACCACTTACGCTATCGAGCTGAAATTTGGAATAGTTTTAGAATATAGTTGCCCAACTTAATTGCACATGAAAATTTTTTGAAAAAAGTATGATTATTAATGTAAAGGGGGCCAAAATAGGGGGGGCCAAATTTCAAATTGTCGCTACTAGGTCGAGTGGGGTATCATATGAAAGGACTTTACTTGTACATTTTAAAATATATTTTTGTATTTTTTTAAGTTTCTTAGTTTTCAAGTTATGATGAAAAATGTCAAAAAAAATACCATTCCCCCCCCCTTATCTCCGAAGTTTGAGTAAGGGAAAATCTGAATTAATTACAGTTGACAGAGGTTTATGTAAACTTTACAGCAAAAATAAAACGATCTTTCTAAGTTGCACAGTTTTTCAGAAATCTGCAAAAAACCTTTACAAACAAATTTAGTTTTGCGGTCCTGAAAATGGACTTTATTGCTTCCAAAAATACTATAGGTATATCGGAACCCTCGGCGCGCGAGTCCAACTCGCACTTGACCGGTTTTTTTTCTTCTGAAAATTAGGCGCTTTAGTAGAATTTTACTATTACTAGATATTAAACTGAAAAAAATAAACAACAACAAAAAGCAATAAAAGAGACTAACCGATTTGATGTAAATGTACCTATAAATGTATGTCAGCATACTCGTATTTTCACTATATGGTTGCTATTGGTTTATACTTAGGGAGGATAACAGACTAACGTACATTCGATTTTTGTTGAGCGAGAAGATGTGCTTCCAGTGCTTCTTGAAACTCCATTTGGACTTAATATTCCTAATATGGGTGGAGGGATTTCGTTCCAACAAAGTGATTGTTTTCATGAGTAGAATTCATAGCAAAATAACAAGAATAATTTGATTTCGGAAGTCGACGACCAAAAAAACACGTTGCAATGCAATGATTTTAAAATAATTGATTACAAGGTAGAAAACCACTTTTTACACAAGTTATTTTTTTAATAATTTTTCAAGACATTTGCTCACAAAACAGCTCTATTTGCACCGAATTAAGGTTCATAATCCAGCTTATTAAACACGCGTGCTTTTTCCATTATATTACCGCACTAGTGTTTTATTTTTTCTTTCTTCAAAATTTTATGTGCAATAAAATATTGTATTGTATTTTGTTTTTTTTTACTTCGGCAAGGAGCAACGAGTTTTTATGTCTACAAAATGTATAATATTTTCATGAATAAATAAACTGTGTTATATAATATGGTCAATAAACTTTCATTTCATGAAAATATTTATATTAATCAAGTTAGTGACAACAAATTCGACTTTTAAGTAACAAAATATCCCATTTTCAAATAATAACAGGCTTTTATTTAAAGACTAGCCTGTTTGATAGTTTCGTCAATGCCTCCTGTGCGCGCATACGTATGTATAATTTGTGTCTGCTAAAACAGCGCGCGCCATTTTTACAAATATTTGTGTGTTAAAGCCCAAGTCACACTGAGGCGGTAGCGGAAGCGTTCCGGGGGCGGTATTTTTTGTAAAGTATAAGTTCTTATGCACCCTGTCACATTGAAAAGTGGTCGCGGCGCGGTATTTTGTTCCCGCCAAACCGCCCCCGGACCGCTTTCGCAATCATACCGCCTCTGTGTGACTTGAGCTTAATTGTGTTTATTGTAATTATTTTCAAAAGTATAGACTCCTAAAAATGAGAAACAGTAATTAATGTAGTTCCTCAACGTAGAAAATACGAAACACAAGTCTGGAGAATCGGGTGTAAATAGAAATCTAAGGAAAAATACGTAGTGTACGAATTTTCCTTCGGGAAAAGAGGTAAGCAAATTTGACTTTCTTTTATTCGCAAATGTGTTGAAAAACGTCGTTACAAGCGCGTGCGCTTTAGTCATTACACTCTCGGCTCTATTACGCCATCGCCTGCGGCTCGGGCAGCGATTCTCGAATTACGGCCGTATTCAACGAAATAGCGCACTTGCATCTTGTACTATTCAACACATTTGGTCATAAAACAGTTCTACTTATCCACAATCAATTTTATTAAAAACGTGAAGCGTAGGTTAAAATCTCCTTGGCTGTTATATGATACATATTACCGTGATTTTTAATTTTTCGCTTATTTTTATCTCGGCGGAGAGCAAGTAGTTTTTATGTCTAGTACACGTGGTTCCTTGCTTAGTGTCTAATACAATCGAGATTAGGTATAGTAGTAAGGACTTCATCAAGCAGATATCAGAGGTGTTTAAGGTATGCTAAACAGCCACCCAATGTAGGGAGAATAATACCAAACAATGTTTACGGCTGACACTGCTAAGAGTACGAGAAGCGCTCGTGGCTGAGTGGTAGTTGCTTTCTCTTTTCGATCGGAAAAGTTAAGCAACATTAACCGAGGTCAACCTGGATGGGTGACCACTAGCAAAAAAGGCTACAAGACAGATGACAGCACTCAAAAACACGAATTGCAGATGTGACCCACGCAACCGCCAAGCTAAAGTGAGATTGGGCTGGTCACGTAAGTCGCATGCCGCTGGAGCTCTGGGCCAAGACCGCAACTATCTGGCAACCACCGAAAGACAGACGGCGTCGAGGCCGACCACGGCGCAGATGACGAAATGAACTCGACGCTTTCTGTAAAGACTGGCAACAAGAGGCTCAGAGTAGAGACCAGTGCAAGGAATGGAGGGAGGCCTTTGCCCAGCAGTGGGACAGTAATGGCTATTAAGATATACATATTAGACAGCTTTCTCGAGTGATGTCACTCATTTTGGTGTGTTTTTAATTTAACCGTATTCATGTAACAAAATCAGTCACGTAATGGTTTTTCAATGTGAGTTATTAGTCCAATCAGTGGATAACAGGGCGATATCGTGCGAGATAGATTAGCCAGCTTAGACATAGATTAGATGCTGAAACGTGACAGACAACAACTCGAAGTGACGTAGATCCAGTTACATTATGTGTGTGCCTTTATCCTATACAGGAATGGAGGAGGAGTTTACTTTTCATAAGGAAGGTCGTCGTGAAACAAAATATTTCATGGCTTTTTCTTTGCCCATCAAAATCTGGTTTTAACAAAATAGTAGATTGTATCACAAGGCTGTAAAATAAAATTTTTAAGGCGAGGGCGCTATTTTGAATCCAGAGCGAAGTGAAGGATTCTTGAGTAGAATCCCGAGCATTGCGAGGGATTCTAGAGTAGAATCCTGAACGTAACGAGGGATATGGAAATTCATAATGGAAATAGTGGGATACACCCAGGGATTCAATAGGTCACCCAAGGTAAAAATATTTTTGAAGCCGCGTAATACACTCTACTTTTCATCTCCCTCTATGAGAAAAAAATAAAAGGCTCATTGAGACACACACTCTTCATTAATTTTAAATATAAAATACCATTACAATATTATTACTTGATGAAACAATACTAAAAAGTATTACTTGTAACAACTGAAAATGTTATTGACATTTTTGTATCAACTAGGAACAGAACCTCTTTGGTTGGTAGTCTTGTTTATATTTAGAGCATATTTCTTTTTTTATATTCATAATAATTTTAATAGTACAACCGGCCAGTATCATTTTTCATACAATATTTTGGTTCGACCTCTATGGTGGACCTAAATTCTAATTCTAATTTTAAATTCCATTTTTACCCGCTACGAAAGTCTCTTGGAGAAAACAGCTATTTTGTTCGCCTTTATTGACGAACCGTTTAGCGATTTTCGAATAGATGGGATGAAAAAAATGTTTTTAAACTCTCAACGTTATACAGGATTTTATTAAGCTTGATGGTAATTTAAACTCATGGTTATTTTGGACCCCTGGCCAAATTTTAGTATGTTGCTCAGAACATGTACTTACCTGAACAACTTTCCAAAAGGAACATGGGTCGAAAAACAAGATAAAATTTTGATCCTCCCATACAAATCTTGTGCCGACAATAGTGGCAGATGTATGGGAGCACCAAAATTATTCTCGTTTTTCAATCCATGTTCCTTCGGGAATGTTGTTCAGATTCATGTTCAGAGAAACAACCTAAATTTGGCTAGGGGTCCAAAAATAACCCTGTATAGTCACGATGCTTAATTGTTACCGTTGCGGCTGGCACCATGCACCGCGGTTGTAGGTGACCGCAGTAATAAAGACAGTAGGTACGATACATTTCAGAATCCTTGGTCGCCTGTTACGACACCCACGGGTAGAAATTCGTTAGATAGATAGATAGATAAATACTTTATTGTCACACACAAAACACATTAACAATAAAAGGAGACTCTTAAATCTAGGGTGACAAAGGCGGTCTTATCGCTAGGAGCGATCTCTTCCAGACAACCTTTGCATGCAGGAAAGTTCGTTGATACTTTTCTTTGCCTTAACCACACGAGGGATCAAATTAGTATCGGCAGACAATTTTTATACGCATTTAAAAAAGTTTGTAAGTTGCATTGGCATTTAGCCTCATGAATAAGACCCTATATAAGCACTTAGGTACACTTAGATTATCCAGTGTCTCGTAGGTCAGATTTTAGTAAAGGTCTCCATTTATAATTAATGGTCGACGTAACCTTACCTCGGTCCTTAAACTGCCCTTCCACTAAAGATGTGCTAAGCTAACTTAGTTTCGGGGAAAACGGGTGTGACAGAACGGAGAAAAGTTACACATAGACCGGTCCCTTACAGTCTTATATCGCCAAATTCACCAAATTGCACCAATTTTTTTCCAGGTACTAGTTAGGTACATAGCTCTCAAGTTTTGATAGGAGCCAAATCTTGAATTTTGTATAGAATTTTTTTGAAATTCAGGAATTGGCTCCTATTGGAAATTGAGAGCTATGTATCTAACTAGTACCTGGAAAAAATTTGGTGAAATTGTAAGGCGTGTCTACGTGAAACAGCTAACTGACCGCACTAACAGGGATGTTCGTGGGTTCGTGGAAGGCTCTGAAGTTGCAGTGTTGGAGATGTGGCAGATAGATCAATAACGGATGGATAATTTTGCTGACAGATGTTTAAAAAAAAAAAAAAATTTTATTTACCAAAACATTCAGTAATACATATTCATTATATTCTGCCAAACCGCACAGCAGTTTGTAGGCAGTATACAGCTCCCTCTAATTATGTTTAGGTATACATACATATAACAACATTATAATAATAAAGAATTAACAAATATATTGCCAGGTAACAAGTTATTATCATATTATTTATTTATGAAACATGCACTATTATAACCTTATCAGACTAACTTTTTCTAGTAGATATCTTTTTACTTTGTACTTGAAGGTCGCCCTACTTTGATTCTATATTTACAAAAGTTTCTTATAATAAACAGTGTAGACACCTGAAATTATATACAAGGTTTTGAGGTCGCAGATACTTTTGATAATTTTCCTAAAGATAAACGAAGTATATAAATATTTATAAAGGTGTATACAAACATTTATTTTACAAATATTTAAATTTAAAGATCGATCGATGCCAAGTGATGAAAAACGTCAAAACTTTGCGAGTGCGCAGAATAATTTTGAATTTAGAACGTCAGCTGATTGTAAACCGTCACTGGCTATATGAATTTTCAGGACAAAGCAAAAAGAAACGCAAGCGCTTCGTTACAAGGGCTCAGGGCATAGCTGAGTTGGTTCCTGCGGTAGTAAAGCGGAGCGGGAGGGGTTAAGTAAAGGGGTGCAGGTAGGTTGTCCCGTTTACTCTAGGGCCACAATAGTAGATTAGTAGCCAAGGGCTCGCTGCGCTCGTGCGCCTAAATATCTCGGGCTGCAATTGATGCTTACTCGTACACCCGAGCTAACTACTCTGCTTTAAATCTCGATTGTGAGGTAAGTAGGTCCTTATTACCCCCAAATGATGCTTGTAGGTGACCAATTAGCGCTCTAGGGTAATAATGTAGCTAGAAAAGCCCTAGGGCGGTAATTGATAAAAAAAAACAAAAAAAAAAAAAAACAATTACTTACCGCCCTAGGGCTTTTCTAGCTACATTATTACCCTAGAGCCCCACTAGAGCCGGTCACCTACAAACCCCATTTGGGGGTAATAAGGACCTACTTACCGAATATGAGAGATGTAAATTAGCTTTATTATACAGACAAGACACGATGGTACGGGAGTCGACCAAATGTTTCCCTTGGTATTTCGATTCAGGGCGAAAACGAGAAATCTCAGTATATGGAGGGCAATGAGAGGATCAAGAAAAACCATGTAAGAACTCCTTGACCTGAGCCCGGTATTCAGGAGGCCTTTTCCATATTTTCAGGCTAGTCTGTTTTAGCTAAAACCCCCGAGTTTGTTGTCTTAGTATCATCATAAGCTACTCTATAGGGTGACTTTTAATTAGTTCTTGATAGAAAAAGGTATGAATGTACTCATGATACTGAACAACTTTCCCCAAGGAACATAGGTCGAAATACGAAAATCAAGTTTTGACCTCCCATAGAAACTGCATCAGCTGACAGCGCATTTTGTATGGGAGGTCAAATTTGGTTTTTCGTATTTCGACCTATGTTCCTTGGGGAAAGTTGTTCAGTGTCACGAGTACATGCATACCTTTTGCTATCAAGAACTAATTAAAAGTCATCCTATATATGGGCAACCACTTTTGTTCGCCCTGAATATCACCATTATGTCTGAAATCCGAATAGACAAGTCTGAAAATCTGAAATAGACAATTTCTTTGTGATATCCATTAGCGCGCGCTTTTGCTAGGTCTGTGGTGATATCACGGCGATATTCAGTCGAACAAAAGTAATTACCGGTGACATAGTCATCATCATGACATCCCATCAAACGTCCACTACAGGATAGGGAACTCTCTCCAGAATTCCAGTTCTTGCTGAAACAATGTGGAGGGGAAGTGCCATAGTCCCCGCGCTTGTTAGCGTTACGGCTGGCACCATGGACCGCGGTTGTAGGTGACCGCAGTAAGTAAGATGGTATGATACACAGGAGGACGCTGCTGCCCATCCTCCAGCTTATAACCCTTAGTCGCCTCTTACGACACCCACGGGTATGTATGGGTTGGTACTATTCTTTGCCGGTACCACACGTGACATAATAGCTTATACAAGAAAATCGGGGGCTTTAGCTAAAAAAGCTCAAAAATTTTAAAAAGGCCTCCTGATCACCGGGCTCCGATCAGGAATATCTCACATAGTGTTTTGTGATCCTCTAATTATCCTATATCTAATAAGACATCTCGTTTTCGTCCTGATTATCACGTGAAAATCTTTCTCGGCTCCCGGCTCACAACTGGCTCACTGCTCACCGATTATCTCTGGTGGAGAGGGGCCTTAAGCTAAGCAAAGGTCAGAGCACTTTCGTAGAGGACCACAAACTTTGACTGAAACTTAGTACGTTGTTTAGGATGCTAGGTAAATGAGGAATGAGCTGTGTTAGCATATTAAAGGGTACCTAATTCAGGTAAAACTGACGCCCAGTGGGGCGACCACTTGGAGTATAAAAGTATAACGTTTTCTGTGATTCGGAAGCCATGTTACAGTCAGGAGCACTTCGAACTTGACTCATTGGATTATGAATGTTTGGCCGCACGTTAGTAACACTTTGACATTGAGCGGGTCTCTGATTTCAGGGGTTGGTAGCGCAACGCTGGTTCAGCTTATACTTGTTTTGTTATTACTTACTTGCTGCCTTGTGTACCGTTTTTACTACAATAGCTTTAGGAGCTAAAACCACGCTGCGAATGTCTAACTAAAACTGCTCTTTACTATACCAGTTACATACTTACTTGTTTTGAAAACTCTTGGTTTCGCGGTTCGTCAAAATTGCCACTGCCAAACGGTGCCTAAGAAGAGTAAATCATCAGAAATCTTTAGTGCCTTAGCTCTGATTTTACAACTTTTACATCTGTATTGTCGATAACAACTACTTATCGTGCATTCCGAAGCACGGTAACGTTCTAGTTTTGGTGCCACTAGCGGTGACCCCTCCATTATGACCACGGCCAAAGTTGCTTAAATTTTGTGAAAAAAAGATTGAGCGACTACTACTCGGCCACGAGCGCTTCAGAAGTCGAGCAAAGAAAAATACTTTCCTTATAAACTAGACTATTAAATCATACTTCAGCAACGTTCATTATCGTACAAATGCTCGGTTTAAATAATTTAACTAATAAATATTTCATTATATTTCCCAAGCTTAATCTAGGAAAGCAAATTTGTGCGTGTGACAAACTTTACAACTTACAAACAAACTGTTTGCGTAATGTTAGGTTTTAGGGACAAGAGTAATGTCGTACTTAACGTGTTATATTGTACAGACATTTGTACAGCCAAGAACGCGGCAAGCTTGATACATTGAACTTCAAACCGTTCTTACTTCATTCGCTTGACGGTCTCAAATTGCACTGCGCGTATCAAGCTTGATTTGCAAGACTAGAAGTATCTTCTAAACTACTGAAACCTACTATAGCGGGATGCTAGTTGCTTTATTTCCAGTCACTCTAGCTTTCTTATAAGGAAAGGTACCCAACTTACCGCCTTCGATTTGATTTATTTTGATATACACGGTGTAAGGAAAGGTATGTACCGTAAACTGAAAGGGCGTGTTCAGTCACCGAAACTGAACGACTTTCCCAAAGAAACATATCCGGGAAATGAAAAAAAATTTACCTCTCGATACAAAACGTTTGACCAGAGTGAGAAATTTGTATGAAGAGTTCAAAATATTTTTTCATTTCCCACGTATTTTTTTTTAGCTGCCCAAGTTCAATCACTCCTAAAGTATTAAGAGATGGGTTTTCAACATCAAATATAATTTTGTAGTTTTTGTTTGTACCCGTCCGCAGTACCTCATGAAATTCAAGTTATATTTATGTTAGAGTTATATTTATTATATCTTTTTATGAATTGCTTTAGTAGTTATCGACAAAAACATGGCATGGTTTATTCTTCATTGCTTAAACAAAATTTCGTTTAGATTTTAGAACTTGTTTTTTCTCTTTTCTGTTCTTTTTTTCTAAACACGTATTATTATGTTTTTTGAAATCTTTTCTTTTTTCCGTTTAATATCTAGTAATAGTAAAAGATCCTAATTTTAACAAAAATTTCCACTCTGGCGTTGACTGAAAGTCAGTGCCATAAAGTATTTGGACTCAGGTACTTATGGCAAATGCTGAGTTCATTTGCATTTCTTTGCGCGATATTTAATTCATCATAACATCCCAAGAAACGTCCACTAAAGGACAGGGAGCTCCCTGCAGAATTCTAGCTTTTGCTGGAAAAATGTAGAGGAGAAGTACCATAGTCACCTTGCTTGTTAGCGTTACGGCTGGCACCATGGACCGTGGTTGTAAGTGTCCGCAGTATGTAAGATGTAAAATACGAAGGAGGATGCTGCTGCCCATCCTCCAGTTTAGGGTTGCCTCTTACGACACCTACGGGTATGTATGGGTTGGTACTATTCTTTGCCGGCACCATACGGGACCGGAGGGGGGGGATATTTAATTGTAAGCCCTATTTTATTTAACCTTTACCACGTCTTGTATCGTGCATTGAATAAATTGGTTTTCTTTCTCTCTTTCAACTTTTGCAAATATGCGTAACGTTGCTGACGATATATGTAAAGTTCGCATGAAGCTACGGGAATGCAAATTATCAAGCGGCCTGTGCAGCAATACCTTACAAACTACTGAACTAATTCAAACGGGATTTTCAATAATGTACCTATTTGGCTTTCTTTCGGGGTTCGCCGCTTGAAACTTTGTACCCGCATATCTTCTATTTGAGTGAACCGATTGCAATTAAAAAAGCTCATATATTGCACAAAAGAAAGACAAATAAATAATTGAAAACCCCGTTTCAATCAGTCCAGTTGTTTGTGTATACTGTAAAAGTGCAAACTCCACGCTATACGTGGGCACAGATAGTTAGGTATAAAATTATAAGAGTATCGAACGAAATTTGGAAACAAAGTTTGGATACTTCGACCAGTATATAACCTCGTCTGCGAAGTTCGTCCATTTCCGAATATAATTTGTTTGCGAAACAAAAAGTGGATTATCAGAGGGCATTTTTACCTTGGACCAAAAATTCTGGAATTAAAAGCAACGTAGCGTAGTTTTAAAATACAAAGCTTTGTAGCTGTTTATATGACTTACTACTGTCCAATATAACGTGTTGAGTAAATGACGCAAAACCTCTTGGGTGGAAACTCTGGATATGAAACTGAACATCTTACAACTTTGGAGCTATTGGGGGGCCCGCGAAACTAGGCAGTCTAGCGCTTGCTCCCTAGGAAGCATACGACACTTAGCGGTTTTACATGGAGAAATGCCTCGATTTTAAGGGTTTTTTCTATGGGTGTTGTCATAAATAGTATTATTTCGAAAAGAATGCTCATTTATCCATCTGGTTTTACCTAGAAAAGCATGCAAAATGAAAAACTTACCCAATAAATTGGAGCTGAATACCGGCGGCCTTGTTACAGCCATCCGGTGCACTATAAACTCATGTTTCACTTCCCACTTTAACCTTTTTTCACATGTTTTTCACTTTTCGGTATGAAAAATTTATGATCCTTCTCACAGCACCAATTGAAGCACTCAACATAACAAATAAACCACCTAAATACACATAAACACGCGTAGCGAAAAACCGCTGTCGAGAACGCGAATATTCAACTGCCAGTAACTTTTTATTTTAAGGGACTATAGATACGTTAAAAGCGAGCTTGGTTTTTTGTTTCAGTCTGAGCGCTAATCAACAAAGAAGAAGAGCGCTCAGTACTATTAAGATTATCAAATTGACGTTTCAATTGCACCCCTTCACGCGGCAAAGATGCTGCTTTGGCTCAAAAAGCTGAAGTCGCTGGACTGCCTATTAGCGCGAGCTGCTTAGGAAGCTTGCGCGCTCCAGCGGCTGTACTGATTTTCTACCAGTGTTGTGCGCGGAAGACTAGCGGTGAGCTGGGAAAATTCAAACCAATAGGATTGCGCCACTTTCCTAACTTGTCAAATTTATTATGTAGGTATATATGGAATAACACCTAGTAACTATTATACTTATTTTTTTTAAGTTTCTTTCTTTCTTACTTAAACTTATCTTTATCTTATCTTTCTTGTACTGTGTAAGTGAATAAATGATTTTTATTATTATTATATAAATTAATCATATTTTCTTTCATGTTTTGCTCCGATTGCACGCTTGCATCCTGCATCATTATACTTTCTCCTTTAGTCACTCTAAGGTTGACTGGAAGAGATCTCACCTAGGGATAAGTCCGCCTTTGCATGTAATCTTTCAGACAATACTACTTTTGTAATTTTCGTGCAATAACGATTATACAACAACATCAATCAATGCGCTATCAAAAGAAAGCAATCCTATTAGCTAAAGTTTTCCAGCTTACAGCATAGCTCCCTCGCGCAGCACTTGTGGAGATTCACCTTAAACGCTCTCTAGTCGAGATGGCCGTGGCCGAGAGGTAGTTCCCCTTTCTTTCCGATCCCGGATGGGTGATCACTAGTGGCAGCACAAAAAGAGCCTTTTCGTGCTACAGAAGGCACGTTAAGCTGTTGGTCTCAGCTACTGTCAGTGATAGTAGTCGTTTAGCCAGGTCAGAGGCCATTTTGCGGCTTGAAAACTCTGTGAGCCTGGTTGGCGACTTACCCGGCAAAGCCTCATCAACGTCTGGTTTGTCTTCTAGGTTGTGGAGGTCAGATGTCAGTGTAAAAACCAGTGCCATCGTCAAATCTACTACGTAAAAACCATTGGTGAAAACGGAATAAGGCTCAAACACAAAGAGAATTTAGCTATCAATATTAGAGGATCCACCAGAACCCTTAATGTGTTTTTGAATCCATTGATTTAAACGATGGATTAAAAAGGAGGAAAAAGTTTTTTTGGATCCATCAATGGAGCCATCCAATGGATCCAAATGGACGAAGGGGCTAGGGCGGTGATGATACTCGTAATTGAAGAAGACAGTAGCCTCGGAGTAAATACAATACAACAAAAATACAAAAATCTTTATTAAAAAGTCCACATTTCTCTTAAATATAAAACTTACATAACTATAGTAGGCAGGGCATTAAAACATATTAGTTTCACATAAGGACTTATTACCGGGATACTTAGTTTATCTATATATTTATCTATTTTTTACAATAGGTACACCAACAGTAATGGTATTAACACATTTGCAGCTTATGCTAAACTACTGAACCGATTTCAATTTTTTTTTCTAGCCTATAGTTTGACTTAAGCACAGGTATACAATGTAATGGAAAAGTGTGATACTAAAGGGTGTGAATCTGCCCATGAAAGTGAACAACTTTTCCCAAAGAACATCGAACTACGAAAAACCAAATTTGACCTTACCTCCCATACAAGAAGCGCTATCAGCTAACGCAGTTTCTTTGGGAGGTCAAAAATTGATTGTGTATTAGGACCACTGTTCCTTGGAAAAAGTTGTTCAGTTTCACATTTAGTACTATCACACCTTTCCGTTACACGTTGTATATTTAATTTAACATGCGGGCGAAGTGGCGGGCAAAATCTAGTTTATTAAACTGATTGATCAAAGGAAACAAAATCCCCAAACTCGGCTCTTTGGAAAGCTATTAACAACACGTCAAAACCGAACGATCGAACTTCACTTCACTTCTTCTTCTTTGATAACTCTTTTTATATATATACCTATTTGACCATAAATGACGGAAATAATAACATTGTTTTACAAACTTGTTTTTTCTGACAGCTTAGCCGATTGCTTTTGAGATAGCTGCAAAATGTGTTGGTATCGTTGGTATGCATTACATACATACATAACATCACGCCTCTTTCCCGTTGGGGTAGGCAGAGACCACAGTCCTCCACCTGCTACGATCTTGACATACTTCCCTTGCTTCCTGTACTTTCATCAATCCTTTCATACATGCTCGTCGGTTTAGGGTACTTTTAACCTGGCCTTTATTCAGAACGTCCTGAATTTGGTCCTGGTACGTTCGCCTAGGCCTTCCCCTTCCAACGTTTCCATTCACTCTCGCCTGGTAGATCTCTTTCGTCAATCTTTGTTCATTCATCCTCTCTACATGACCAAACCATCTCAGCATCCCTTTCTCGATTTTGGTCACTACGTCTTCTTTTACGCCACACCGTTCTCTTATCACACTATTTCTAATCCTGTCACTCAATTTAACACCAATCATACTCCTTAGCGCTCTCATTTCCACTGCATTAATTCTACTTTCATGCTTCTTCTGCCATACCCAGCTTTCACTGCCATACATCAGTGTTGGTACCAAAACTCCCCCATGAACAGCCAAACGAGCCTTGTGAGACACCTTTTGACTTCTCATAAAGGCGTGCAGGGCACCATTCACCATGTTTCCAGCATTCACTCTTCTTTCAATATCACTTTCACACTTTCCATCTCTCGTAAACTTTGAGCCCAGATACACAAACTCCTTCACTTGTTCGACTTGTTCACCATCTATTAATATAGTACACTCTGTCATACATTCTTCTCTTTCAAGTACCATTACTTTAGTCTTGCTTACATTTACTTTCATTCCTTTCCTTTCCAAAGCCACATTCATCATTGTTACCATCTCCTGCAACTCGTCAGCAGATGACGCAAGTACAACTTGGTCATCAGCGTAGAGAAGACATTTGATGAGTAACTCATTCATTCTCAGTCCACACATACTCTCTTTCAGATCAATCAAACAATTATCCATGAACAGGTTAAACAGCCAAGGTGACGCTACACATCCCTGCCTAACACCTTTTTCGATGCTAAACCATTCAGTGTACGCCCCGTTTATTCTGACACAAGCACTGGAATCCTCATAGAGAGATTTCAGTGCTTGAATCAGATGACCGTTTACCCCATACATAGACAATGCTGACCACAATTCATTCCTCACCACTCGGTCATACGCCTTTTCCAAATCCACGAACGCGCAGTAGACTTTTTGGTTTTTAGCCAAAAACTTTTCAGCTATGCACCGCAAGGAAAAGACCTGATCTGTACATCCCATTCCCTTTCTAAATCCCGCTTGTACATCCCATATTTTATCGTCAGTATCTTTCATCACTCTTTCAATCAAAACTTTTGCATACAGTTTGCCGACGACACTGAGAAGGCTTATCCCGCGATAATTTTTGCAGTCCTGTTGTGACCCTTTTCCCTTGTACAGCGGCACAATCACAGCCTTGCACCAGTCACCTGGTACTTGGCCGTTCGTCCAACACAAGTTGAAAAGGCGTTGGTATGCATTGTATAAACGTATTGTATAGGCGTTGGTATGCGTTGGTATGCATTGTATAAACGAAAAAAAAATCATACTACAAATATATTTCTGTCACGAGTTGTATCATGAATTATTATTATAGCACCCTTCAGACGTAATCTATTAGTACCTGGGACTCAATTCTTGAAAATCACCGGGTGATAAAATATCACTTTTGAGACTTTAAAAATTCACATTTGCCCAGATACGAGAAAAAACTTGCAAAGAAAGATCTGAGATTTAGATTTTTTTGAGTGATATTTTATCACCCGGTGATATATTCAAGAATTAAGTACTGGGCGACTGAGCTTCGCTCTATAATAGCCGCCTAAACATTAAAATACCATCACCTGATGGTGAGCAAACTATGCTACCCGCCAACAGATGGCGCTGTAGGTTTCTGTCTAAAACGCGGTATTTTTGAAAAATGCTTAAAAACATGGGGAAAACGATTTTTCCCAGACATTGGAGACCTAGCTAACTCGATTTTTTGTTCCAGAAACCCCCCTTATGGTAAATTTATATATTAAACGAGCAATATTTATACAAATATTGCTCATTTAATATTATAGGATAATTACCAAGTCACATTGTTTTACGAATTATGATTATAGCACCTTTCAGACTTAATCTATAATAATTACCAAGTAGGGTATATAACGGGTAGGGTATATAATAATTACGGGTTTTTCTCAATTCGTGTAAAACCACTTAAGGGCTCGTTCAACAACGAAATTTCTATAGTTTATTAAGTATTTTCTACTCCCATCTTGGATAGAGAGTCAAAATATTTTATGCGTGTTTCGAAAGGACGTGGAAAACAATTGTTTCCTGCTGAAAAAGTGCTGTAAAGGTTTTGCACTGATTTATTAGAACCCGTGTAATAGTATAGGTAACTATCGGCTTTGCCATCAGTTCGACTGCTTGCTTATATGGCAAGCGCCTAGCTCTTCCAAGGTCCAGTACGTGTCGGATTTGCGCGCGTTTAGTACACTTTTGCGTGACTGCGCGTCCATACTTAAGACGGTAGATATTTTTATCTTAGTTACGAGTACCTCGGTGCGCGAGTCCGACTCGCACTTGGCCGATGTTTAATCGATTCAGCTTTAAGAGATTTTTGAACAGGAAACAGATTTTTACACAGATCCACTGCCTTTGAACTCTATTTTAATTTTGTAAAATATAAAAATAAGATATAATTATCCGTTTTCTAGAAATGTTAATTAAGCTGTACTACCCGACCGTTACAATTAGGCGCATGACATTTGATAGTTGACAGTTTCGGCGGCACATCAATATAGTTCGTCTACTTCAAGAATGCAGTGAGTCACCGCTTTCCGCCGGTGGAAGCCAAGCCCCGTAACCAATCCGCTCTTTTAAAATTATAAAGTTAAATGCATAATGACTAACTGAAGGCAAACCTTTGAAAGAAGCGGTTGTGTCCTTTGTGTGCTACCTAAAAAAAAATACGATAAAGAATATTTCTGTCGCATTTTAACTCCATTGTAAATGCACCTTTACCCTGCTTTAACTATAGCCAAGGGAAGGGTGGGTACGGGGTGCATCTGTCGTGTCAAAATTAGCATGTAAAAATAATTGGTATGTAGTTAAAATCTCACTGTGTGAATTTTGTTCTTTGCATGAACATCACATCCATAACTACAACCATGCAATGAAATTTTCATAGCGTTTCGTATCCGAAGGGAGCAAACGGAGCCCTATTGTTGTCATTCACGTGTCCGTCCGTCCGTCATAACAAAATCCCAGGAACTATACATAATAATCACAATACACTTCCTTTTGGTTTCGCTCAATCGTGTAAATATTAAGTAATTAATAATTAATAGGGACTTACCGTAATTCCGATGAGTTCCTATTAGTTATAATAAGGTCGTATTTACTAGCTTTTCCGACAGATTGAGATGTCTATATGAAGCTTGAATGAAGTAGGGTCGGTGCTCTCAACTTTATTGGAAAGAGAAACGGGGCCAATCAAACGGGGCACTTATAGAGGTATTTACCGTTGCTTGGACAAGAAACTTGGTGTCCCTTTCTAAGTAAATACGAAATGGGAAAGTAAAAGATTACTACTACTTTTGACTGATTGTTTTGAACAAAAAACAGCAGTACATTTTTTTAAGTTTGAAGACAAACGAAGACAAAGACAAAAGACTTGTTCGCGCTTTGTTTGGTATTTATTTATTATCTTATACTATTAAACGAGCAATATTTGTATAAATATAAATATATACATACAGGGTGTTAGGGACAGCCTTCCAGTCCTTCCAGGGACAAACTGCCCGATCAAGTTTACAATTTTGTATGGAGACGCGGATTTTATTTTTCATTTCCTGAAAGTTTTGTTCACTGAAAGTTGTTCAGTTTTGTTGACTGATCATGCCCCGTCAGTGTTCGGAAGGCTGTCCCTAACACCCAGTATATATATATTTGTAATCGGTTTCTCGAAAACGGCTCTAACGATTTTGATAAAATTTACCATACGGGGGTTTTCGGGGGTGAAAAATCGATCTAGCTAGGTCTCATATCTAGCAAAATTCGATTTCTCCGTGATTTGAAGCATTTGCGTTTTAGACAAAAACCTACAGCGCTATCTGTTGCCGAGTAGCATAGCTTGCTCACCCGATGATATTTTAATGTTGAGGCGGTTATTATAGAGCGAATCTCGGTCGCCCAGGTACTGTTTACTAAAATGATTAACTTACTAACATACCAACGCACAGAAAACTTGAAATTTTTCAAAGTTCCTCTTACAATGTAGGCGAGTACTATGTGACAATTCTAATCTACTTCTCCAGTTTCCTGCACTCGGAGGGACCTTTTTGAAGGCAACCAAAAGGCTATTGATGTGGCTACTTTTTGGGCTAAGCGTTTATAGTCAGTTTTGCCATTGACTCGAAAAGAAGAAGATGTGACAATTTTGCGAAATTCATCCCTCTTATGAATCCATGATATCCACGAAAACAGAATCAATTTTAGTAGCTATCATATCAACTTTTGCTGTTTTAATAAAAGCCTTAAAACCCGACTCAAGATAGTGGTATTAAGTCATGCATGTCAGAGGCCATTTGGTGGCATGGAAACTCTAGAAAACAGGCTTGGTCAGGTTTAGGTACCACAATTGCCACTGACCTGACGTGTCCTTAACGATAACTAATTAACTGCCATATCACATAGATGTCGTCTTCGCCAGGTCATCACGAGTTGGCAAAACGTCTCTCGTCTCCCGGTTCCTCGGCACCAAGTTCGAAGACTCATACACCCCCACCATCGAGGACTTCCACCGGAAGCTGTACCGCATCAGAGGCGAAGTGTACCAGCTTGACCTGCTAGATACTTCTGGCAACCACCCCTTTCCTGCCATGAGGAGATTGTCCTTTCTTACTGGTAAGCTACTAGCTATATTGCGTTTTCATGAAGTCGACGATCTAACCTAGGGAATTTCACGAGAGCATTAGTTGTACACAAAGCTATTGCTGTGTGACCTTCGCAAGCGAGAGGGCAAACCAGACCCAGTACTTGGTCAGGGGAGGGTTCGTCAGATTAGTGGCTAAACTAAGGGGGGTTTCACCATCTATAGATAGGTAACTTTTTTATAAAATCTAACTATGTTTCCGAACATAGAACGAGGTTTATTTGTAGAAGGTAAAGCGAACAATAGATACAACTTCTTCTGCACTTTTGATAAAATAACACAGTATTTCACAAGACTTATACGAGGATGGTTTTAAGAGGCCGGAACAAAGTGAAAGCCATTTTGGATAAGAACGAAGCATTTATACAAAACAAATAACCATAGATTTGATGCGTTTTTGTGAATAGGTTCTAGCTTCAACAAACTTAACCATAACTATAGGTTATTCTGTGCCATAACCCAATACACGCGTCTTGCTTTCTCCAGCCTATTTAGTTATTGTTAAAGTTAGATGATATGATGAAGCTGTAAATTCGATGTAACGTATCGTACCTTCCGAAGCATGGAAACACCACGGCCAATGTTGCTTAGCTAACTAACTGGTGGGTGCAGTAATACAATAAAGAAGAGAGGAGGCTTCTGTCCAGAAGTGGACGTCTTCTGGCTGAAATGAAGGTGATGATGAAATCCTTTTCTTAATTTTTTTTTAGCTCCGATGCGAGCCGGACTTGAAAAAGAGAAGTGTCGCTTGAAGAAGTGATATCGCGATTTTGTTTATATTTTCAATAATACTGGACGGAAGAGTTTTGCCAAATAAACTTAATTTCTTTTTTTTTCGATCCTGTATCGTAAACACACGCACACACACAGACCTCAGATTCAGAAAACAATATATATGTTCTAGCCTGATATCGAACACGAAACTCTCTGATTACTTACGCCCTTGTTCACAAGTAAAGTATTATCCATTTTTTTCGTTAATTTCAACGCTTACTAAAACATTTTGCAGATATGTCAAAAGCAATCGGCTAAAGCTGTCAGAAAAAACACGTTTATAAAACTACTAGCTGTTGCCCGCGACTCCGTTCGCGTGGGGTTCAGAAAAAGTAGCTAATGACTTTTCCCATGGTTCAAACTATCTTCGTAGTTCGTACCACAGAGCAGAAACAAAGTAGAGGTGCTGTAAGCAATGTAGCCTTGATGCAATCAATGTAGTTCTGACGTCACATTCTCTATAGTCCTGATACTCCACGCTAGGAGCGCTGACATCAGTATGCGACTAGTTCTCGTGGAGTGTGCACGTTACTGTTACTCGGAGATCTTTATTTTAACGTGTTTCCCAGTGCAAAATGAAGTGTTGTATCATTGGATGTAAAAGCTGCACGGATGTTCCAAATTAAATAACCGGAAACAGATTTACTTTCCACTCCTAAGTATTTTATTTGACATTTATTTATTTTTTATGTAGAATATTCTAGAACATTGAATTAAGTATACAATCCTGCATCGCGATGGCAATTTTCTTAATGCCACCTAGTGCCAAGTAGACGTACTCGGTATGGACAAATTTCAGGGACGTACTCGAGAATAAAGTAAAACGGGGGGTCAAACATTTTACGATCTTTCAACTGAGAAATCAAAGCAAAACGGCGACGTTTTTATGGTATTTTCGGGCTGTAGATTTAGCAACTAGGTATTAATATAGCGGAGCTAAAAGAAACACGTCCATTCGATAACAACTCGCTTTAATCCGACAGTGAAAATACCCTCCGATTGATGACACAATAAATTGATGTCTTAAAACTACCTACATACATGACACCTCCACCCTTAATTAAGTCTACACTTAACTCTTCGTTACTTAATCATAGAACAAATATTACAATTCTAAGTAACTGCGAAAAACAGTACAAAGCTAAACAATTTACTAAAAGCTAATGAAATCAATCAAATTCCAAGCCATATCTTTTGACTGGTTTAATAATTCGTTTAGGGCGATTATCCCCCGGTTTACTTTGGACCTCTGTGGGTTTAGAAACTCCTGGAGCTGCTTCCGCAATCGGTGGAAGCTCCGGCGCACTCGAGCCCTCCTCCCCGCTACTAACAACTTTAAAATTTTGCTCAGGCAAGGAATCATCTACGCCGGTCATCACAGGAGAAGTTGGCGCTACTGGACTTGTTAAACCCTCCTCTGGAGCTGTAATGCCGTAACTACTGCGTCTTTTTTTCACTTGATCAATATGCCTTTTTATAGGTGGACCACTCTCCCTACTGATAACCAAATTCCGTGAACCCATTTTCTCCGCGACTACACCACCTAACCATTTTCCATTCCCAAAATCACGAGCCCAAACTTGATCTCCCAATCTAATATCCCTTAGAATCCCTCGTGCGTTGCTTACTTGCTTTTGTTGTGCTTCTACAACTTTTTCTACTACGCGTTTATTTTCTCTCATCAAATCTAGCCTAGACCTTAAATTCCTATGTTGTAAAAGCATAGCTGGGGCCGTACCCGTAGAGCAGTGTTCTACATTTCGATACATCATAAGATAAGACTGCAAAGCGACGTCGACATCGCAACCGTCCCTAATTGCTTTTTTAATAGCTCGTTTACAGAGCTTGACGGCGCCCTCCGCCGCTCCGTTAGATGAGGGATGGTAAGCCGCTGTATAAGTTACCTTTACCCCGTTGCTAGTCATGAATTCAAGATACTCTCTACTTGTGAAAGGTGGCCCGTTATCTGATACCACTTCCCGTGGCAGACCAAAGCGTGCAAATGTTTCGCGAAGTTCTTTTATCACTGCACCGGCAGTTGTCTTTTGCATGGGAAAAATTTCTAGCCACTTGCTGGTCGAATCAATAATTACCAAGAAAGTTTTACCCTGAAACGGTCCTAGGAAGTCGATATGCAAGCGGGACCATGGTTCCGGAATGTACGGCCAGGGTTGGGGTGGCGCGCGTGGCGGTGCAGCGCCCTCTAGCGCACATGTCGTGCATGCCTTACTAGTACTCTCGATCTCGTTGTCTATGCCAGGCCACCACACATAACTACGCGCGATGCTCTTCATCTTTACTACGCCAAAATGTCCTACATGTAATTCTTTCAAGACATTATTTCGCAACGCGCTGGGTATAACTAACCTATAACCCCAGGCCACGCAACCACTGTCCAGATAAAGTTCATTTCGTCGCGAATAATATGGTTTTAAATCATCATCTTTGCACTCATTTGGCCAACCTGATTGCAAACACAGTACCACTTTCCTCAACACCTCATCCTTACCTACATGCTGTCTTACTATTTCTCTCGTGATAGGAAGAAAATTCTGTACAAAATTCAAATAAGTACATTCCTTACCCGGATTAGGCTCTCCTCCGACCGGCAATCGCGACAAGGCATCCGCTGCATTTTTTTCACTCCGCACATATTCAATTGTATAATCATATCCTGCTAAAATGATTGCCCACCGCTGTAACCTACTAGCAGCCATCACCGGAATCCCCTTTTTATCCCCAAAAATAGTGACCAGAGGTTTGTGGTCGGTCCTCAGTACGAAATTACGACCATATAGATACTGATGGAACTTTCTGACTCCATATATGATCGCTAATGCCTCTCGCTCTATCTGTGAGTACGCCCGCTCAGCCGAGTTGAGAGCGCGCGACGCATACCTCACCGGCCCTCCCCCCCGGGCATCAGGTGCGAGATGAGGGCGCCCACACCAACGCTACTGGCGTCTGTCGTCAGCACGAGTGGTAAATCTGGCGAATAGTGCGCCAGAATCTCGCTAGATATCAACATCTGCTTAACTTTATTGAAAGCTCTCATGCAGTCATCATTCCATTCATACTTCACATCCTTTCTCAACAGAGTGTACATTGGAGCTAATATTGTACTAATGTTTGGCACAAACTTCGCATAATACATCACCAATCCGAGAAATGACTTTAATTCAGTGACATTCGACGGAACCGCCACTTTCTTGATCGCCTCTATTTTGTCGGGACACGTGTGCACTCCGTGCTTACTTATTTTGTAACCCAGGTACGTAACCGACTCCGCAAAAAAACTACATTTCTCTTTTTTTATTCTTAATCCATATTTACGCAATCTTTCGAATACCTCGTGCAAAGTCGCGAGGTGTGACTCATTGTCACCACCGGTGATTATTAAATCATCTAAAAAGATCCCTACTCTTGGCATATCCGCGAAAAGTTGTTCTAATTTTCTCTGAAATATTCCCGGGCTAGATGAAAGGCCGTAAACCAATCTATTATACCTAAATAAGCCTTTATGTGTGTTTATGACGGTGTATTTTTTTGACTCTTCGTCTAATTCAAATTGGGCGTAAGCCTGCGATAAGTCGAGTTTGGTGAAACGTTCACCGCCATGCAACTTAGCTAATAAATCCTCCACTTTCGGCAAAGGATAGTGATCCACCTCTAAGCACTGATTCAAGGTCATTTTAAAGTCTCCACATACTCTGATATCCCCAACTTTTTTCATTACCGGTACAATAGGTGTAGCCCAGTCGGACGTGGTGACTGGAGTGATGATTCCATCCCTCTGCATCTGATCGAGCGCGCGCTCCACCGGCTCGCGCAGCGCGTAAGCGAGGGGTCGAGCGCGCAGAAACACCGGCCGCGCGTCCGGTCGGAGGTGGAAGCTCACGGTCCCCCCGGTAAAACGCCCCAAGCCGTCCGCGAACACATCACAGTATCTGGAACTGAATTCCTCAACATCAAACGTGACGCTCCTATTCATTTTGTAACAAGTATAAACTGGCATTTTTATACCTAACTCGCTTATCCAGCCCCTACCCAATAAATTAGTTTTTCCACTTTCTATAACATACAAGTCTAACCTCTTATTAACATTTTTATATTTCACCGAAGGCGTAATCTTACCTACTGGCTTTACATTTTCACCGGTATAATATCGAAGCACTAAGTCACTCTTTTGCAATTTACATTTACTAAATAAGCTCAAAAAACATTCTAAACTAATACACGAAATTGCACTACCGGTGTCTATCTCCATTTCTAACACAACCTCTTCAACATTTAACTGTATGGTATAAGGTGCAAAAAACTTAGCATTGTTAGTGTCCATAGAAAAATTATTTACCTCGTCACTATCTTCGCCCTTATCATCCGCAAACTGAAGCTGTTCTTCGTGTAAATTATATACTGATGATGACGTCCCTCGCAACCTGGGACACATCCTCTTCAAATGCCCCTCCCGATTGCATACTCGACAAACGTACATCTTGAATTTACAACTCCCTGCATCATGATTTCCGCCGCACACATGGCATACCGCATTACTAAAGGCACTATTCCTGCCGTTACGATCTACGCCGGTTTGCCTCCCGCTGCCCGCTCCGCTCGTGAAGCTTGGACCGCCGCCCGCCAACTCACGCGCTGCCCGCGTGCCGCTGACTGTGCCGGCTGATGCAGCCGCCGCGCCCCCGCGGCCGTTGCTCGCCCGGCCCCCGCCTGTCCCTCGCCTATGACTCGCTCGCCCCAGCTGATGTACCGACGCTGCCGTAGTAAACGATGTGTTGTCACCATGCTTGCCTCTGGTACAACCTTCCACCAAAGCTGCATTTGTCTCGGCCGCTTCCATTGAAACTGCGAGCTTATACGCCCTATCGAATGAAATCGTGTCGTCTTCTGTAAACAATTTCTGCCGTATATCGTCATTTACCAACCCGCAAACGAACTGATCTCTTAAGTTCTCTTTCAAACTTTCCGCTGTAAATCCGCAATCTTTACTCTGTTTCTTCAGCTCTGATACGTAGTTTGCTATACTTTCATCCTTTCTCTGAAACGTTGACGAAATTTAAAACGTTCGGCTAACTGACTCGGTTTCGGGTTTAAATGCCCTTTCATTAACGTGACTAATTCCGTGTACGTTTTCGTCGCTGGTTTATCGGGTGTGCACAAGCTGACCATCAATTCGTAAGCGTCACTGCCGATTACCGTAATTAAAGTGGCCACTTTTAATTCCGTTTTTATTGCATTAGCCAAAAAGTACTGCTCCAACCGGTCAACGTAAGAATTCCAACAATCTTTATCAAGGTCGAACGGCGGAATTTTTCCCACTGACATTTTCACTATTTATAGCACTTGCACTTTCATAAAAACAGTTCACGCATGAGATCTTGCACTTATCGTCGCCAGTATGGTATTTTCGGGCTGTAGATTTAGCAACTAGGTATTAATATAGCGGAGCTAAAAGAAACACGTCCATTCGATAACAACTCGCTTTAATCCGACAGTGAAAATACCCTCCGATTGATGACACAATAAATTGATGTCTTAAAACTACCTACATACATGACGGCGGCGCGAAATTGTAATACGGCGGATTCTTCAATCCAGCTGCGACACAACGTTCACAGCTTTTTATAGGCACACGCCGCCGGCCCCCCGGCCGGTACCGCCGAAACCGCTATGTCCCTGCATTTTAATCTGTAATATCTTCGAAAGTATTTATTTAAACTACATGCTGTAAAGGGCCAGATTGATATATATTAAATGCACAATGTATTAAAGGTACTTAATTGGATAAGGATTAATGCTGTATTGATTAAAATCGCTTCATAATTAAGCCATTATTTCTCGAAGGATAAAAAATGGTTATTGTGGGTTATCCCTAAGAGATAGGCATATACCATCGCGGACTTTTTTGTAGACCTTTGAAGGTGTACAATACATTATATGCATTACATAATTTTGATCTATCCCGCAGGGTTCAGCCAGCGTTTGCAATGTAAGCGCAAAAAAATATGTTTATTTACGACATCAAATTAGAAATCTCTAAAATTATCAGTATTTCTCTACTATATTATGCATGTATTATACATTAAAACCTTTCTCTTGAATCACTCTATCTATTAAAAAAACTGCAATAAAATCCGTTACGTAGTTTTAAAGATTTAAGCATACATAGGGACATTATATATTAAGGATATAACTCATTTATTAACGCAAGAGTGAAACAAAGAGGCGGAGGTTTACTTATATACGTCAAGGAAAAGTATACATTTAGTACCAGAAACATAGATACTAACCATGCATGTGAAGCAATTCACGGCCAGCTGACTCAGTGTGACAACAGCCTTATGCATGTGATAGCAGTGTATAGGCCGCCGAAGACGAACAAACACAGGTTTATAGAGGAGCTACAGTGTCTTTTAAAAAGTATACCGCCGCAATGTGAAATAGTGGTCATCGGTGACATAAACATCGATTTATTGTGCAAAAATAGCGGGTCTGTGCTTAGTATCTATAAGGATATGATGTGCGAGTTCGGCTTACAATGCGTTATCAGTGACGTCACGCGCGAAGAGGTACTTAGTGGAAGGTTGGTTAGCTCGTGTATTGATCATTTGTGGATTCGATCATTGAGAGTGACGGCCTCTTATGTGTTAATGTGCAAAATCTCTGACCACTACGCTATAGGTACGTACTTCGAAAATGCAAACGCTCAGGACCCGCATTGTGTAACGCAGCGTAAGAACACAGTGATAAGTGATTCCTTAGTAAAACAAAAGCTGGATGAAACCCCCTGGTATGAACTCATGAACTGTAAGTGTCCTATTGAATTATGCGAAAGAATATATTCTATTTTTATTAGTATTTATGAAAACTCAAAGATTGTGTGCCCTATATCTAAAAAAAGACTTTGTAAACCATGGATAAATACTAAACTTAAAAATATGATAAAACATAAAAATTTGCTATTTAGATTGTGGAAAAATAAACCTAGTGATATGAACAGGAGATTAGACTACACTAAACATAGAAATAAGCTAAACAAAATGCTGAACATGGCAAAGAATAAATATAGAAAAAATGAAATATTGAAATGTAAAAATGATGTTAAAAATATCTGGTCATTAGTAAATAGCTGGACAGGAAAACAGAAACTGAGTATAGATGATGTTATTTTAAAGTACTTGGGTCGGTCTGATGAGCTAGTGAGCATATGTAATACTTTCTCCAAAACTTTTACTAAAGAAATTACAGATATTAAACATAATTGTAATGTTACATTTCTCAACCGAGCTGAGTACGTTATACCGAATGATGTATCTATTAAGTATAAAAAAGCTACTCCTCAGGATATAGACAAAATCATAAATAAATTAAGTACTGAAAAATCACCTGGTTTAGATAATATTAGGGTATCAGATATTAAGTACATTAAAAAGAAAATAAGCCCTGTCTTGGCTTTATTTGTAAACCTATGTGTAGAAAATTCTGTATATCCACCTGCTTTAAAATGTGCCTTAATTAGACCGATTTATAAGCAGGGTTCTCACATGGATTATACTAATTATAGACCCATAGCCATTCTATCTGTTATTAACAAAATAGTAGAAAAATATGTAGTTGGACAAATTAGCGGGTTCCTCGAACAATCAAATGTTCTTACAAAAGCCCAACACGGCTTTAGACAGGGCCGAAGTACGGCTACGGCGCTTGCACAGTTCACAGACGACATCAACGACAGTCTGAACGAGAAAAAGCAGGTAGTGGTGGTCTACATTGACTTCAAAAAAGCTTTTGACACCTTGGGCCACCACCAACTGCTACAAGCCATGGAGGAATGTGGGGTAAGAGGGCCCATGAACAGATGGCTCCAGGCCTATCTAACAGGCAGAACTCTTCAGACTGTCGTTGGCGGTGTGAGAAGTGAGAGCGCGGATATTACCTGTGGTGTCCCAACTGGTTCAATTTTTGCCCCGATTGGGTATATTATGCATGTAAATAGTGTCTGCAATGTGGTCAAGTACTGCAATGTGTACATGTATGCCGACGACACCTGTCTAATTTATTCCCATAGAGACCTAAGTGTTATAAATAAATATATACAAATAGATTTTGATAACATCACTAGATGGGCACATGATAATGGATTAATCATAAATATTAAAAAAACCAAATGTATGCACATATTATCTCCCTACTGTAAGATTTGCAGTGGAGCGCCACGCATCTTGGGGCATGATTATGAATGCTTGCATAACAAGCAGGTAGGTTGTGTCTGTGGGGAGGTTGAGGTGGTGGAGGAGTACAGGTACCTGGGCTTGACTATAAACTCTAGCTTTACGTGGAAAAGTCACGTCGAAAACGTGTGTGAGAAACTCAGACCAGTGCTTGTGAAGTTTCACCACCTGAGCTTCGTCGCAGACAGGGCTACGCTGTATATGTTATACTATGGACTTGCCGACTCCATACTATCCTACGGACTAAGTAGCTATGGCCGCACTTTCAAAACATATTTGGACAAGGTGAAATCACTACAAATTAGATTTATGAAAAAGTTAGTGGATAAACGGGTTAAAGAAAATTGTAGGTCAAACTACGAAGCTTTGTTTATTAAGTGTGAAATGCTGCCGGTCCATGAGAAGGTATTGTTGTTAATAGCCCTAGAAGGTTTTGGAGATAATGAGTACAAAAATCCAATTGGTGACCGTTATTTACCTAGATTAGTTAAGAAAAATGAGTTTAAAGTGCCTGGAGTATGTAACTACTATGGTCAAAGAACAAGAAAATATCTCATACCTAAGATCTTTAATGATATACCTAAAGAAATAAAGGAGACTTGTTTAAGTAGGGCGACCTTCAAGTACAAAGTAAAAAGATATCTACTAGAAAAAGTTAGTCTGATAAGGTTATAATAGTGCATGTTTCATAAATAAATAATATGATAATAACTTGTTACCTGGCAATATATTTGTTAATTTTTTATTATTATAATGTTGTTATATGTATGTATACCTAAACATAATTAGAGGGAGCTGTATACTGCCTACAAACTGCTGTGCGGTTTGGCAGAATATAATGAATATGTATTACTGAATGTTTTGGTAAATAAAAGATTTATTTATTTACTTTTTATTTTTATTATTAGGGACAGACAGACAGAAAGCGGGGAGCGACCTTGTTTTATACTATGTAGTGATTTGTCAATTATATTATGCACATACATTAAACATAAAATAAAATAAAATAAAATAAAATAAAATAAAATAAAATGTAATATAAATTTTTGAAATAATAGTAATAAAATTAAACAATACAATTCAATACATTTCATTTTCAATTCTTAAAATTAGTAAATTCCTTAACACTATAGACACATTTACTAAGCAACCACTGCGTCGGTCTTGTTTTCAAGGATGTAGATAAAGCTAATTTATTTCATTTTGAATTATTTCTTATCTTTACCTAGAACCCCCCCCTGGGGGGTTTTTACATTGTGCCTATTATACGTACCTGGTCGAAAAAAAATATTAGCCATCTAGTGCTGAATAGCGGTTAACAACATAAACACACCCCAGATTCCACTAGGTTCTATTCTAGAGCTCCACTTGGTTCTAATACTCATTACTAGGTGGCGGTGGCATCGCGTAACGTCCCCCGCACCCCCGCTTGCCAGCTTCACCTGATTCTATATAGAAAACAAGAAAGGGCAACTTTACTTTGTTTCTGCTCTGTGGATCGTACCAAGTTTATATCACAATCGATTTATCGGATTAGTCATAAAAGCTTAACAGACAGACAGTGCAGTTCTCGCCTTTATATTATTAGGTATACAGAGTACCGATAGTACGGATTTTTGTAAATTAAACACGTCTTGTTTACGTGTGGACTGTTAGGTCGCCCACTATCCTCATAAGTGTAAAATTATAGTCGAATTCCACGCGGACGAACTATGATTCGGGTTTCGTTCGGTTTTCGGGTTTATCTTATACAAAACAAAGCCTAACTAAATCTGAGGCTCAGTCACTTTAGCTTCTGTGGCAACTGAAAAAAGAGCGGTACAAAGTCCAACATGGCTTCACATGCTTTTAACTGTACATGTACCTGCATACAAAACTGTTGGACTTCTGTACAATCGTTGTAACTTATTTCTCCCCTTAAAAGACAATTCCTAAAAAACAATGATTCACATCTCTCTTTATTTATTTAAGTATTTTGTTTATAAGTACCTACTTCCTAAGTTTTCAAAACTTAAGAACTTTCATAATTTTTTTTACATTTGTTGCACTGCCATGCCAAAACAGGAATTTGTTTATTGTTTTATAATAAAACTATACCTTGATTTTACCAATCTTTAGCTGCACCCTCAACTTTTACACAAACAACTGGACCGGATCAAACGGAATTTTCAACAACGTATTTGGCTTTCTTCCGTACAAATATAAATAAATAAAAAAAATAAAATATAAATAAAATATTTATTCCAAAAAAAACCAGGCAGTTTACAATTTAAAAATAATTCTAATAATTCTAAACTAGTAGGAATACATTCCCTGCAGCCAGTAGCGGGTTATCTAAAATCCCACACTAGGCTAGGCCTGACTTGTGGTGATTTTATTTAAAATAACATTACAAGTTCATATAATTGCGGCTTATACTTGACTAATAATAACCTTGATTGAAAATAAAAAATATAATCAGTAACTAACTTAAATGCCTAATCTGAAAATATAGACCTAAAAAAGTTTTCCGATCTCTCGTAGCTCCAATCCTGTAACCCCCTTTGAACAATTATTTTGACTTCCCGGGTTGATTTTGAGTGAATTTTAAAGATATTATTGATTTTCGTGTAGATAAAGGGCTTTCTATAAATGCTGAAACGTTTTGCAAATGTGGTGTTAACTGAAGGCAAAGGAAGAGAAAACACGCGTTTTCTGCATAGATCAGGGTAAATTTCTGAATTAACTACCTCCTTGTGGGTTGTAGTAACTGACCTTAAAATGTATAATCTCCTGACACTTAGCACTTGGACATCCTGAAAGACCAGAGACGTTGAGTATCGTACTGGTTTTCTCAGCATAGTCTTGAGAACAGCGCGCTGTGCCCTCTCTATCCTAATAAGGTACGTAGTGGCTGCACCACCCCACGCCAAGATGCAGTACAACAGCAATGATTGACACAGCGCGGTGTACACTGACCTAAGCAATGCCAAATCCGCTACATCACGCAATAATTTCATTACGTAAATTATTTTCCTAACCCTAGCAGATGTAGCATTAATATGGCCTTCAAATTTTAGTTTGTCGTCGATCACTACACCCAAGTATTTGACTGATTCAGTTTTAACAATTTTTTGGCAGGAGCATGGTTTCATCGCCAAGGTAGTTACTTGATTGCAGGTATGAATAAAGAGCGCGGCATTGGGAGGAGGAGCAGATGCCGCAGTTTTATGAAAACATAAATAGTTAGTTTTGCCAGTGTTCAAAGTCAGCAAGTTATTAGCGAGCCATTTCGCAGTACGAGAAAGACCAGTTTCAGCAACTGAAAATACCTTATCCCAAGTCATTTCGTGGAACAATATAACTGTATCATCAGCATAGTTAATGATATCTGCTTTTTCCATAAAAACTGAAGAGAGGTCATTTAGATAAACAAGGAACAAGGTAGGTCCCAGGATGCTACCCTGAGGAACGCCAAACGAAACACACTTCGGTTCACTAACCGTTGTGCCAACCCTTGTGCACTGTTTGCGACCCACTAGATAACTTGTAAACCAATCAAGACAGGGACCTCTTATGCCAATACACTCTAATTTACGCAGCAAAATTGGCAAAGAGACAGTGTCAAATGCCTTGGCTAGATCAAGGAAAACGCCAAGGCATTTGTGCCCCTTGTCTAGATGGGAGGAGACTATTTCTGTTAGAAGATTGACAGCCTGTTCTGTTGACTTGCCCCGCCGAAAGCCAAACTGCCTAGAGGACAAAATTTTAAATTTTTCCAAAAAGTTGACTAGCTGATTATTGACAATCCTCTCAAGCATTTTGGAGAAAGTACAGAGCAAGGAGATCGGGCGAAAGTTGTTCGGGGAGTCCTTGCTACCACCTTTGTGCACTGGGATTACAATCGCTGTCTTCCATATATCCGGAAAGGTACCAGTGGACAGACTCAGGTTGAATATATGAGTTAGTGGCCCGACAATGTGGTTCTTTATTGCTTTAATAAGGCTATTGGATATTCCATCTAACCCCGGGGCGCTATTACAATCCAGTTTCAGAATTAGACGTTCAACTTCTTCGGCAGTGGTCGGATGCATGAAAAAAGAGTAAGGACTGGCGTCCATGTTAACTTTCGCTGCTAAAGACTCCTGTGAATCACTGTTTGAGGACAAAATATTGTTAGCTAAACGCTGGCCGACTGAGCTGAAAAAATCATTACAATAGGAAAGTGAGTCCATTTCTGTCGCTTTGATCTGACACAGTTCCTGCGAACTATTCTTGGTAGCTTGCGTATGAGTCATTCGTTTGATAGATTTCCATAGTTCCCTCGAGTCTGCTTTGTTTGTATCCAGTTCAGCTCTGTCATAATTGATTCTCAGTTTCCTTATGAGTTCGAAATAGAAATTGCGGTATCGCGTGTAGATCTTTTGCTTGACAGGGTCATTTGGGTTTTTTCTTGCTTCAAGATGTAGTTTGTCTCTGTGTTTAGAACATCTAATTAGACCAGGAGTCATCCAGGGGTTCAAAGCGTGTTTTGCCCGGCTTACTTTTATACATTTCTTGTGCCTGTTAAAAATTGACGACAAGTGGTTCTCGAAAGTTGATGCAGCGTCAGATGGACAAGTTTTATTATAGACTGAGGACCAATTTGTTGATACAAGTTCTTTTAATATAGCTTCAGTGTCGTATTTTATCCGGATAATCCTTTCAGCGGGACGTTTTCCATGCTTGCAGCTTATTCCTATCATTGCTAGCTTGTGATCGGTATCAGAAGATGCACAAGTAGCTGCTTCCATGTTGGCCTTTGATTTGCAGAAAATGTGGTCTAGACATGCTTTACCACGTGTAGGCTTATCAACAGCTACTCTAAACCCATATTGTGCCATTAAGCATAGGTATTCGGACGATGATTCTGGGTCCTCTAAATGTATATTTATGTCACCAATTAACACATGGCTAGGACTTTTCGGCATACTTTGAATAGTCAGCTCCAGAGACGATAAGAAATTGTCTGTGTTAATGATTGATGGGGAACGATAAATTCCCAATAATGTGACAACCTTTGGAACATGAAGAAGCAAGCAATTTGCATCCAATAAATTGGGTTCAGAAACCGTGACAGATAAGGATTTTTTTGCGTAAATTACAACTCCACTAGCTTTGTTAAAGACCTTTGTGGACGAATAGGATTGAAAACCATCTATTTGTCTTACGATTGCGCCTTCACTCAACCAGCATTCAGTTAAAACCATGATATCAAAATCAATATCGAGTCTCTTTAAAATAACTAGAAAACCATCGAAATTACGTGATAAGCTTCTAATATTATATGTAAGAATTTTCAGCCCATATTTTGTTAAGTACACTTTACATTCTTCAGCCAAACTTGCTTCGTGGCAATTTGCATTAAAATCATTATCCAAATTATCAATTAAGTCAACTGAGGCCATAGAAAATGTTTGAAAAAAAGTTTGAATAAATCATAATGGATTTTGCCACGATTGTCATGAGAGTGCTGAGAAAAGTTAAAAATTTGAGTTGAGTGGAATCGGTTTGCGTTAAACAAGAAGCGGGTTACATGTATGACTTTCACAAATTTGACAGTACGAGAGTAGATGATTTTTAACATAATATACAAAGAGAAGAGCATGCATACAATAACATTGAGTAATGTAAACGAGAAGCTAACTAGCATTCTGGTCATCAGGATGGCGGTCAGGACCAATGAGATTGTTGATATCCTCGTCGGAGCGGATGGATACGAACGGGCATTTCTTTTCTCTTGTGTTCGAGAACTTTCTGACGAATATGTTGCCGTTTCGCACCCAGCAGTGTTTAAAGTTATGCAACAGCGCTCGCTTTCGTGCATCTCGAAATAACTTTCGTTTTTGCGAGGTGAGACGTTCATTCAGAAATACCTTCGAGGAAGATCCAGGAACAATATCTTCTGAGGAAAGGTTTTTCCTTTTAGCTGAAGCCGACACCAATTCGTCGCGTTTTGTTTTACGCAGAAGTTTAACAACAATAGGTCTTTGTATAGAACCAGCGGGTATGTCGGTTTCCAAGGGTTTTTTCCCTACTCTGTGTACGTCGTCAATGTCGTCTTCCTGAAGCGTCACTCCGAGTTTGGTTGAAGTGACCAGTATGAGATGCTTGAGATTTTCATTTGGCTTTTCAGGAACTCCTACCACTTCCAGTTCGTTTCGAAGGTTATATTGTTCCTGCCATCCAATAGAGGACTGGAGATCGGCTAATGAAGATTTTAAAGCAGCAATTTCAAAGTCCTTCTTCTCAAGCAGTTTATCATAATCAGCCGTTTTTAGCGCGAGTGTTTTTGAAACGTTGGCCAATTCTTCCTTGAGGTAGGCTAGTTCACCCTTGATGTCTTTCCTCATGAGACGGATTTCCTCTACTAGTGTGAGGTAGGCTTTTTGATGTTCCGGTGTTTCTTTAGAAGCTGTTGGCTGGCTTGTAGAATTTTTCCCACCACTCCCGCGTATCATATTTACATTATTTTCACCAGTGAATGTGCTGTTTAAGGTGCGGATTGGTGAGCTAACGTCGCCAACCTTCGGCATAGCGCATTTGCAGTTAGGGCAGGTCCAGTTTTTTAACTGATAATCGGATAGCTTCTTAAAGTGTTCTTCAGATAACCCAAGACAGTAAATGTCGAACGACTTGCTGCATGTAGCACATTTCATGAAAAAGGTGGACTGAATATTCTTACCACATCCATCACATAGGAAAGGCATTGTAATCACAGGCGCGGGAGTCGGAAAACAAAGCGTATCGTAGGTAGGTAAATCGCAGCAGAATCAACGCAGCGAGCCGGTCCAGTGGAGCGATGATTCACCGCAGCGAGCGCCGCGCGAGTTGAGGTAGGTCAGGAGCAACGGACGTTTTAAATATTTTATAAATAAATTCGTCTATATCTTCTCAACGCGGATAGGTATTAAAAAACGGTTTTCACTAAACAATAGCTCGCAATCTAGGCTTAAAATCTAGTACTTTGAACACACAACTGATAAATTTTGAATAAATTACGAATTAAAATCGCGGAGCAAAGTATAACAGGTCTTTCTAGTGCAAGTACCGCAGCGGGTTTTTCGAAATATAAGCTTTGTTTGATTTCAGCTCGGTTTCACAGCTTGAAACTTTGAACTCGCCCATTTTCTGTTTAAGTGAACCGATTGCAGTAAAAAAATTCAAATGTTGCACGAAAGCAACCCAAATACGTTATTGAAAACTCCGTTTAAGTAGTTCAAGCACTTTGTGAGGTATTGGTATGGCCGTTTAAAATTTCGCGAACCTTCTGTGTAAATGAACCGTTTGCAATGGAATAAAGCTTATATGTTGCACAGAAAGAAGCCCGAAGCGTCATTGAAAACCTCGTTTGAACCAGTTCAGTAGGTGAGTTCTTGGTTCTGCAGCTTGAAATTTTGCGTATCTTCTGTCAGAGTGAACCTTTCGCAATGAAACTAAGCTTGTTTATTGAACAGGAGTAAGCCAAACGCGTTCCTGAAAGCCACGTTTGAATCTGCTCAAAAGTTTGTGAGTTATTCGCGCCTTTGCTTGAAACTTTGCGTAACTTCTATCTGAGTGAACCGTTTTCAACTAACCTAAGCTTATATGTTGCACGAAAGTACCTAATCCAAGCACGTCATAGAAATGCCAGTTGGAATCGGTACAGTAGTTTGTGAGCTATTGGCGCCGTCTATTAAAACTTCGGGCATTTCCTGTCTGAGTGAACCGTTTTCAACGAAAGTAAGCTAATACATTGCAAAGAATTAAGCTTAACACGTTATTGAAAACTCCATTTAAATCCGTTTAGTAGTTGGTGAGTTATTGGAGCGCCACTTGAAACTTAGTGAATTTTATGTCTGAGTGAACCGTTTGCAATGAAACTAAGCATACATGTTGCATGGAGTAGCCAAATACGTTACTGAAAACCTCGTTTTAATCGGTTCAGTTGTTTGTGAGATATTGGCGCCTCCGCTGGAAATTTCGCGCACCTGTCTGAGTGAGACGTTTTCAATGAAAGTAAGCTAATTTGTTGCAAATAAGTAAGCTTGACAGTTTATTGAAAACCCTGTTTGAATCCGTTCAGTAGTTTGTGAGTTATTTGCGCCGCCGCTTGAAACTTAGCGTACTTTCTGTCTGAGTGAACCGTTTGCAATAAAACTAAACTTTTATGTTGCACAAAAGTAAGCCAAACTCGTAATTAAAAACTCAGTTTGAATCGGTTTGTGAGTTATTGTCGTACAGGCAATTTTATACTTTACATTGGTGTAGCTTCTGATTGAGTGAACCGATTTGAATAAAACATAGCCTATATGTTGCTCAGACCTAAGCTTAATCTATCTGCGAAAACCGCGAGAAAATCCGTTCAGTAATTTCGGAGTTTATCGAAAACATACAGACAGACAGACAAAAAGTTCAGAAAACATATTTTTGAGTTTTATTAGTCGTTTCTTATCGCTCACACAATTTTTTTTATAAATTTATCAAAAGTACAGACACGCGGTTTCTACTCTTTTATTATATGTATAGATGTTATACTTTCCGTCAAATATACTCAGTTTTTGGTGACATGGCAGCAAACTGGCTGCTAAGCGTTGGAATAAACGAAAAAAAATTGAGTAGGTCTGTACTATAGGATTTGGTTTTGTAAAAAATAAATTGGATTGGATGAAGACTAAATGCAACAACGTTTAAAAATTGCTACCAACTAAAATTTTCATTTTTAGGGTTCCGTACCTCAAAAGAAAAAAACGGAACCCTTATAGGATCACTTTGTTGTCCGTCTGTCTGTCTGTCTGTCAAGACCCTTTATCTCACGAACGGGTAGAGGTATCAGGTTGAAATTAATACCATATATTAGAATCCATGAACCACACAAGATCTGAAAATTTAAATTTTTTACAACGACGCAATCAAAAGATATGGCATTTTATGTCCTCATCTCCATAAATTTATGCAAAAATGCAAAACCTACAGGGTACCGTTGACGTAAAATTATGAAATTTGGCAAGAAGCTAGGTCTCACAGAAAAAAAATAATGGGAAAAGTGTGAAATCATTAAATATTACAACTTTTCTTACAACTAATGGTAACCAATTGTGGTGAGCTCCCGTTTCAAGAACATTCATATAAGAGAGGGGTCAAGTTGGATGGTCGCTGAGGCGATTTTTGTTTTAGTTCTATTTAAAAAACCGGTCAAGTGCGAGTCGGACTCGCGCGCCGAGGGTTCCGATATACCTATAGTATTTTTGGAAGCAATAAAGTCCATTTTCAGGACCGCAAAACTAAATTTGTTTGTAAAGGTTTTTTGCAGATTTCTGAAAAACTGTGCAACTTAGAAAGATCGTTTTATTTTTGCTGTAAAGTTTATATAAACTTCTGTCAACTGTAATTAATTCAGATTTTTCCTTACTCAAACTTCGGAGATAAGGGGGGGGGAATGGTATTTTTCTTGACATTTTTCATCATAACTTTAAAACTAAGAAATTTAAAAAAATACAAAAATATATTTTTAAATGTACAAGTAAAGCCCTTTCATATGATACCCCACTCGACCTAGTAGCGACAATTTGAAATTTGGCCCCCCCTATTTTGGCCCCCTTTATATTAATAATCATACTTTTTTCAAAATTTTTTCTTGTGCAATTAAGTTGGGCAACTATATTCTAAAACTATTCCAAATTTCAGGTTGATAGCATAAGTGGTTGCTGAGATATAGAGGTGTGACAGACAGACGGACAGACAGACAGACAGACAGACAGAGCGGCACCATAAGGGTTCCTTTTTTTTACCATTTTGGTATCGGAATCCTAAAAACGGGAACACTTACAAAATTGAAAATTGAAATGTTTATAGTGCATAAGCTATAAAATAACAACAAATAATAAAATTTGGTGAAGCGCGTGTCAGACTAAAAAAAATCTAGCACATTAACTTACTGAAATTTCAACTAATACAATTATGATTATGTGGCGGTACGGAACCCGCGGTGCGCGAGTCCGACTCGCACTTGGCCGGTTTTTTTTAATTTATAGCCATACGAATAAATACAAAATAATTACTTCGTTTTGCCATAATGAAATGATCACTTCATTATCGATAGTCAAAAGAATTAGAGTTATGTTTCACCTACTGTTTTACTCATGTGTAATGCAAAATATAAATGTGCTTTCACATTTGTGGCTTTCAAATAAAGTGGTAAATAAGCTGAATCAGCGCTACGCTATAAACGCCCGAAACCTGAGACCTATTTTGTATGGCGAATTTTAGGTAAACTCAATTTTCAGTACTAACATTTTTGCATTTTTCTTAGGAATTATAAATCTATTTTTTTTTTTCGAAAAATATTATCTGTAAAAAAATATAACAAATCTAATGATGAAATCGGACGAAAATTAAGACGACCAATTTTCGAACCTTTAATTTTATATATCAAACTTTAAATAAAAACTTTATTTTATGCGCAAATTGATAAGCTTGAAGTCAACTTTCAAATATAAGACAAGTGAAAAAGATAGCATTAGAATTATAGGAATTATGATCTCATTAATCTGTAAGAAAATTTCGGCAATTTCATAGGTAAAGACCTATTATGTGCAACAAAGTATTAATCTATCTTTTTACCGACATCTGTGCTATTACAGAAATAAGCCTTTAATTTTTTTACACGAATTTGTGAAATCTCGCAAATAAAAAAAGGGTCTGAAGCATTGTCCGGACACTAAAAAGGGTATATTAGAAGGAATCCTTAATCGAGCTGAACATCTTTAGAACCCTTGAGCAGGCCTTGAACCGCGAACCGCTGGCATTTTAGAGGAATGCGATCCTCTCAATCAAGCCCTAAAACTTCGCCCTTTTGTGCTCGGTTATCGTAGGCTTTTTTTATTTAGGATTTATTTTGACCCTTTTTGAACTTTCCTACAAGTAACATTTCTTTAAGAACTTGAATTTTTTTCAGGAAGCTTTTTATGGCCTGTTTTACGGTATTTAGGGTGATTGTGACTTGAAGTTGAAATAAAACAACGGACAAAGACGGAGGCTTTAAAAAGGAGACAACAAAAATAACTAATAATCAGTTCAAGAATAGGTTGGACAGACACCTACAAAAAATTATATAGCCTAACTATATCTGGATACACGCTATATCAGTGCAAACTGCCTGCCTGATTGAATAAATAATAATAATAATTAAAAAGTACTTAGAGTATAGACTTTAAAAAAATCGTACAAAAGACACTCTCAGTAATTTCTAAAAATTGATTCCAAATTAAACAATTTTTAAACAAGAGGAAGTAGAGGAACATGTGGTAATATAATAGGTTTTAAAACCCTAACAGAGTTAGTTTAAAAGGTTTCACCAAAAATATAATTATGCCTTTCTGGGCAACCAAATTCAAGATCGGTCTCAAAGTATAGTTACCAGTCAGAAAATCAAGTAGCAAAAATTGAGCACAAACAAGAGAAAAATTATATGATAAAATAGGGTTTTGATAATATTTATCTACCTAATCCAATCTAGAGCGTACTATACTAAATTTAATTCAGTAATTCACGTATCTGAGTAGTACTCGTAAACCTGGACGACGTCTTTCACCTTATCTTGGAAGACTATAGAAAGCATTGCACCATACTTATCTAGTATCTTTAATAAATGTGTAGATGATGGTGTTTTTCCTGATTTGATGAAACATAGTAAAATTATTCCGTTGTTTAAAGCTAGTAGTAAATAAGACCCCACAAATTTTAGACCTATTTCTATTCTACCAACTCTTAGTAAGATATTTGAAAAAATAATTTTAAATCAGATTCAGAGCCACTTTTATCGCAACAACTTGATGCACCTCAAATAGTTCGGTTTTACGAGGGGTCGCTCAACAATTAATGCAGGTGTTGAGCTAATTCAAAGTATATTTGACGCCTGGGAGGAGTCAAGTGATGCCATTGGCGTTTTCTGTGATTTGTCCAAGGCTTTCGATTGTGTGCGTCATGATATCCTTATCAGGAAATTACACCATTATGGAATTAGAGACCAGGCTCTACGCCTTCTGGAGTTGTATCTAAATGAAAGGATCCAGAAGGTTGATGTAAATGGGAAAAGGTCACTAGGATCAAAAATTTGTATGGGCGTTCCACAAGGCTCAATTCTGGGACCATTCCTGTTTATTATATATATTAACGATTTGCCAAACCTTGTAAATGACAAGGATGAGATAGTACTATTTGCAGATGATACGTCTTTGATTTTTAAAGTCAAAAGACAACAATAAAATTTTGACGACGTAAATACTACAATCTTTAATGTAGTTGAATGGTTCACCGTAAACAATCTTTTACTTAACGAAAAGAAAACTAAGTGTGTTAAATTTGTTTTGCCTAATGTAAAGCCAACTGCTACTAGCCTATTAGTGAAAAACGAAAAATTTAGTCTTGTGGAATCAGCTGTGTTCCTAGGTATTGACCTTAGACAACAAATTACAATGGGGACCGCATATTAATATATTGTCGAACAGACTCAGTTCTCCAGCATACACAGTGAAAAAAATAAGAGCTCTGACGGATGTGGACACCGCGAGGTTAGTCTACTTCAGTTATTTCCATAGTCTCATGTCATATGGCCTTTTGTTATGGGGTCATGCTGCGGATGCAAACAGAACTTTATACTACAAAAGCGAGCTGTTCGTGCAATTTATAAAATGAAGCCTAGAGAATCTCTTCGAAATAAATTTAAAGAAATCAACATTTTGACTTTTGTGTCGCAATACATTTATGAGAATTTAATATATCTTAAACGGAATATACATATTTTTGAGAAAATTTTTGACAGGCACAGTGTCAACATAAGAAACAAGAATCAACTTGCTTCTCATGTAAGCCGTGTTCACAAAATTAGTAAAACATATAAAGGTCAATGTATGCGCTTCTATAATAAGGTACCCACTGATATGGAAAGTTTACCGTTAGAAAAATTCAAAACTGTTATCAAGCAGAAATTGTATAAGAAGGGTTATTATAAAATATCAGATTATCTAGAAGAGAATAATCCATGGGATTAGGCTACGGTGCTAACAGGCTAATTCAAAATTAAAACTGACTTATGTTTGTTGTATATCAAAACATATTTAAAAGAGCGCGTGGGTTATTGTCGCTTCTTTTTTCCCACTATGGCGCCACATTGTTTGTGAAGCGATGTAGTTTAGCTGACGTCATTAAGAGATTTTAATGTCCAACAATGAATAAACGATTTTGACTTTGACTTTGACTTATACTACTCCCATCTAAAACTCCATGTGTCTATCGCAGCTGCACTCCATGAGCGCTCTGTCAGGACAAGAAAACTTCCAAATCTGGAGGTGACGCCAGCAGAAAGCAACGGGCTGCTGCAAAGAACACGGTACAATACGTACCTAAATAAACTATAGATTTAATGGGGAAATGGTTGTCTAGAAATAGTCAGCACAGGGAAGAAGATAGCTAATACTCACTATTTTAAAGTTCACATTGGATCCGTGTTATATTTCGTCAATACGAAGACTCGCATCTGTTAAAATATGTTTTCTAATAGGAATCGGATAAAAAATGCTGTAAGGGGTGTTAGGGACAGTCTTCCGAATACTGAAGGGGCATGAACAGTCAACGACACTGAACAACTTTCAGTGAAAGAAATGAAACAAATATATAGCCACCTTCCGCAACAATGATGGATGCTATGTACTCACTGTGCACCGCCCGCCCGCCCGCAAATAAATGCGCATGCGCAGGCAACTGCAACACAGCAACCACCCAAAAACACTCTACACGTGTTTCGCCTCTACACGAGGCATCCTCAGGAGATGTTAGACCGACCAGTGCCAAACACCTGGTCGGTCTAACATCTCCTGCCAAACACCTGGTCGGTCTAACATCTCCTGAGGATGCCTCGTGTAGAGGCGAAACACGTGTAGAGTGTTTTTGGGTGGTTGCTGTGTTGCAGTTGCCTGCGCATGCGCATTTATTTGCGGGCGGGCGGGCGGTGCACAGTGAGTACATAGCATCCATCATTGTTGCGGAAGGTGGCTATATATTTGTTTCATTTCTTTGAGATGGACTTCCGCAAAGTAACGCCTGATTCTATTAACAACTTTCAGTGAACAAAACTTTCAGGAAACGAAAAAAAAATCGGCTTCTCCATAAAACTGCCCAATTAAGTTTACAATTTTGTAAGGAGACGCGGATTTTTTTTTCGTTTCCTGAACGTTTTGTTCATTGAAAGTTGTTCAGTGGCGTTGATTGATCAATAGAGAACCAGAAAACGACCAGAATCTTGAAAATATAAAGAAAAATTAATGTAGAGATGCTACAGTATCTATGTTCATCTATTCCTTCATAACTACTTATCATAATTTGACAAATGATCATCTTAATCATCCGCAGGTTAAGAGATACAAGACGTCACCTTAAATTGTATACAGCACCCTCTAGAAAATATGAAGCCTATAGATATTACGAGTATACCGTGTTGGGTATCAAATGAAATTTAATGAGCACATTTCAAATGCTTTATTACATATTTATAGCCTCAAAATAAGGCAGAAAATATATTGTCCTCGAAAATGCTTTCATATCCGCAATAGAGTGTACAGTTAAAACCTCAAACTCATAATTGCCTGTTACGCCAGTATCACATGTTATCACTAATTATAACAGACAGCCTCTAGGCACTCTAGGGCAAGATCGATATCGTGGTGATGACGTCATTAGTCCAGTTTGGGGCACCGTAGACGCTACTGACAGGGTGGTGCTGACAAATAATATTACCAACCCATTCTCTACCCGTGGGTGTCGAAAGAGGCGACTAAGGGATTACGGACTTGACAGCAGCGTTCTTCTGTGTATCGTACCATGTTACCTGGGCAACCGAGCTTCGCTCTATAATAGCCGCCTCATTAAAATATCATCGGGTGAGTAAGCTATGCTACCCGCCAACAGATGGCGCTGTAGGTTAATGTCTAAAACGCGGTATTTTAAAAAAATGCTTAAAACATGGGGAAAACGAATTTTCCCAGACATGACACCTAGCTAGATCGGTTTTCGCCCCCGAAAACCCCCGTATGGTAAATTTTTGATAAGTTTTCGAGAAACCGATTACAAATATACAAATACAAATGCACAAATACAAACAAACAACAAGTACAACCAAAAAAACATAACAACAAACGCAAAAACAAACAAACAAATGTACAAATATTGCTCGTTTAATAGTATAGGATACCGTCACCAACAACCGCAGTCCATGGGGCCAGTCGCAACGTTAACAGTTTTGGTGACTTTGGTACTTCCTCTCCAAATTGTAACAGGCGTGAGGAAGCTCCCTGCAGTGGACGTTTCATGAGATGTTAAGATGAGGATGAGTCGCTACTACAGATAGAGAGTTCAGGGTTCATTTCCCGGCTGGTTAAAATATTTGAATTTTAAGTCTGGAGATTTGTTTTTGGGTGTTGTATGTATAGAGTAACACGATAAACGGACTTGCGCGGTTTGACGCTTTGCTGCTCTAAGGTTGTGTGTATAAATAATTGCGCTTGCTCTGTCGATAGCAATGTTAAATTATGTGTTGTTAACTTAACAGTGGGACAGTATAGGCTAGTAATACAAAAACTTAGGGAAACCTGTTATATAGGGTGACTTTTAATTCGTTCTTGATAGAAAAAGGTATAGACCGTAAGGGCACTGCATGTTATCCTACGTCATCTAGTACACGAAATTTGCAACTTTGTAGCGATAGTAGTGGCCTAATAGGTCCACAAAACGTTGGTCTGCCAATCTGAAACCTGGCAGGTTTTGTACAGTTGGAGAGATAAGTGGTTAAATGACAGGTTACACGAATGAAATCTATTCGTAGAAATAGAAGGTACTAAAAACAACAGGTCTGCCTTGCATCCTCTTGGCAGTTTCGCCAGTCCGACCAAATTTGTGGTCCAATCATATCCGACCACATTTGTGGTCCGACTAGCGAAACTGCCAAGAGGATGCAAGGCAGACCTGTTGTTTTTTACTTGTATAGGTACCTTCTATTTCTACGAATAGATTTCATTCGTGTAATCTGTCATTTAACCACTTTTCTCTCCAACTGTACAAAACCTGCCAGGTTTCGGATTGGCAGACCAACGTTTTGTGGACCTATTAGGCCACTACTATCGCTACAAAGTTGCAAATTTCGTGTACTGGATGACGTAGGATAACATGCAGTGCCCTTACGGTCTAGTATGCATGTACTCATAATCCTGAACAACTTTCCCCAAGGAACATAGGTCGAAATACGAAAATCAAGTTTTGACCTTCCATAGAAACTGCATCAGCTAAGTAAGGGAGGTCAAATTTGGTTTTTCTTATTTCGACCTATGTAACTATGTTGTGAAAAGTTGTTCAGTATCATGAGTATATGCATACCTTTTGCTATCAAGAACTAATTAAAAGTCACCCTAAATAGGCTCATGTACTGTAAATATTTTTAAGCAAACTATTCATTTTCGCAAACAGCTGTTGGTTTTCTATATAAATAAAAAAAAAATTTGGGACCCAGTGAATGTTTTCTTGGATCATCATAACATCACATTAATAAGTGTAGATGCCGAAATTCCTACGCGGAAAGTTCCGCGGCCAAAGAATCTGTCAAGTAAAACACCAGCGGAATTTCCGCCAGATGTGTCATAGGTAAGCTAAAAAGCGTTGCGAGCGCAATTAGCCGGGAGCGGAACTCTCCGCGTTGCAAAAATCCACGTCGCAACACTAAAAGTTTCACAACAAAAACGCGAGGGATATTTTGTGGGCATTTACCATAGTCACCATGGTTGTTAGCGTTGACGTTAGTAAGAAGAACGCTGCTGCTTATACCTAGTCACCTTTTACGACACCCATGGGTAGGAATAGGCTAGTGATATTCTAAGGCGGCACCCACAGCTAGTTGTGACATCCTATCAAATTATTATATAAATTTTTGTTTGTACAAACTTTGTAATTTTCCGTCTCCTACGCTTCGGCGTGCTCTAATATCTTAACGCTTCCGTTCGCAAATTTAACTAAATTGCAAACTTGCAATTAAGTTAAAAAATTAAGGGGGGCTCCCAAACAGCTAAAGGGAGAAGCTTGACCAACCCCATTGAGTGGGGTATCGTTGATTAGAGCTCGTTGAGTAAAAACATACTGTATTTTTTGTTTAAAAAATATTTTAAAACAAAGGAATAAGAAGCCATCAAAGCCACTGCTGCTGTTTTTACAAAATTTTGTTTGAGCTGTATCTCATGAACAGTAATGGCTAGACAGTTAAAATTTTCACGGATTATGCATTTCTGTTGCTGCTATAACAACAAATACTAAAAATAAAAATAAAGTAATAAATTAAGGGGGGCTCCCATACTAAAGACCTGTTTTTTAAGGCGATTTTTGTTTTAGCTCTATCTTAAAAACAGGAACACTTATAAATGTGAAAATTGGTATGTTTATAGTGTATCAGTTACAAAAAAACATAAAATAATAAAATCTGGTCAAGCGCGTGTCGGACTCAAAAAATCTAGCACAGTAACTTACTGAAATTTCAACTAATACAATTATGATTATGTGGTGGTACGGAACCCTCTGTGTGCGAGTCCGACTCGCACTTGGCCAGTTTTTTTTTATTTTGTTGCTATTCTATAGCTTATGCACTATAAAGATACTAAAACAGCACATCACAAATAATAAATACACACGAGTAGCATATTAAGCTTTACTATTCGCACTACACATAAAATATCGCTGGCTTGAAACGCAAACATACTTTTTGTGTCGCAGTTCACAATAGAATAAAAACAAAGCAACAGGGAAATTCGAAAAATAAAAATTTTTTTTGATTTTACGAACCATCATAGAGTTTTCATAACTATAGTCTGAACCTTTACAGTATCATGGTTTCACGGTCAAGGCTCCTGTTCTCGCGAAACATCTCAGCGCGAGTGTGAATGGCCTATAAAATACGCCGAAAGTTATGAGAAATCACATGATTAGACATGATACGTTTATAAGCATCATCAATTAGGTAAACGTCTCTTTCTTGGTAGAATGAGGATCGTTAGCGAAATGCTTATTACGCTGAAAATTGGCCAAGTTACGAGTACGTACAACAGCCCATATACGTACACATAACTACGTTTATAAATTAGGCTTGTTATAACAGTCTCGTATCCTACTGGCTGCCTTCTAAGAAAATTTTCTAAATAAATTTTGCTATGTGTGTATCAGGGAAATTGTATCATTCTCCGCTTCACGTAATGCCTTGGCATTTTACAAAATGCTGAGAAATATAAAAATTCGTCATTTGGCATTATGCCATGGCATTTTACATAACGACGCGTAATTCGTTTCTAGTGAAATATAGAGATCGCGACATAACCTAACCCAACCTAACCAATCCTATTCGGAGTTGGATTTGCCTTAACTGACTAACCTATAATGCACCAGTAGTGACGTAAACCCGTTTACAATCTGCCGATGCCCTTTTACAATTTGCCGAACGTATACAATTTGCAGGCCGTTTTTAAACATATATAGACCGCGGTTCTAACCATATATCACCTCTGATATAGCTTAAGATGGTAGGTAAGACACCTAGAAGGACGCAGCTGCACTTCCTCCAATTCAAAATCCCGTAGTCACCCACGGGTAGAGATAATAAAGTGTTAATATTTTAGCCGGCAGCTTACGGATCATAACATCAAACGAAACGTCCACCGCAGGACAGGGAGCTCCCTCCAGAACTCCAGAAAAATGCGAGGTACTTAGGAGGGGATTTACTATATTCACCGCACTATGTGAGATGGTACGACACACAGAATGATGCTGCTGCCCATCCTCCGATTTAAAAGCCCTTAGTCGCCTCTTACGACACCCACGGGTACGGATAGGTTGGTATTATTCTTTGTCGGCACCACAAGGGCGATACGGATAGTGGTACTTATTCTTACCTATGAAACCATTTAATAAGTAACTAAAAGAAAAAAATCAATTAACATTCTACAGAACAGGTACTTTCGACTGCATTTCCTTGAAAATACTTTCACTACGGTTACAGCTCCGTTATAAAGGTTTTTTTAGGTCTCCCGCGACAAAGGCACCTTGACAGCCTGAATGCCTATTGACTGTACGTGCATATTTCATTAGTAGGCCACAATTAAGTACATACAAGAGGGTACTTGTGTGCCTACATGGCAGCACGCAATACACTGGTCACTTACTTCAACAACAATTGCTTTGGCACACGAAATAATTACAAAAAGTAAAAATTATTTTTTGCTGCTGCAAAGTGTTGTAAATAATTTAAAATAGACTAATGAGCTTCGCCACACATCAATCCTGTTTTTAGGGTTCCGTAGTCAATAAGAAACCCTTAAAGTTTCGTCAAGTCCGTCTGCCTGTCTGTCTGTCCGCGGCTTAGCTCAAAGTTGCTTAGTACTAGAAATCTGTAATTTAGTATGGATATACATTTTATCCACGCCAACAAAGTGGTAAAGTAAAATCTTAAAAAAAAAAACAATTTTAGGGTACCTCCCCGGAACAAGTAAAGAGAATAAGGGCGAATATTTTTTTTACTATATCTTCTCCGAAAGTACCTAAATCCTTTCTTAAAAATTACGAAGAATGTACGATATTGCTATCGTACCATTTACTTATATATAAGTACTAGCCCATCGGCACGTTACAATGTCCCCAATTCGTTGGTCCGAAATCTGACGTTTAGGACCAACAAATGTCAGTCGTTGTCAGTCATATTGTCAACATTGGATGCAAATAAACTTACCAACAAAATTGATGTTTTTATTTGAAGAAACAATATACTCTTATTATTATTATATTTATTTCTTATTATTGTTTTTGACTATAGTAAAATTAATGAAACTGAAAAAAACTAGGCCTAAATCACATATAAACAGTAAAAAGTTTATTTGTTTTTTCCCGCCATATTATTTCCGTTCCTTGTATTTAGTACCGACCGAAGTACTTCACAACGTAGTTCACGCGATTTCTCACAGATGGCGCTATTTTTTCTTGTATGGGGAAATTTTGAACCGCTTGTTCCCAAGACCCTATCTTGACTATATAAATCTATGTATCGTACACATATGCGGGATGGAATTCTGTATGAAAATCCATTTCTAACGCGCTGTTTTTTTTATTAAGGCTGTCAATGGCCTATTTATGTCAAAGGACAAAAAGTTTTTAGTTCAGAATTCGCCAAATGAAATGATACTGGCCACTTGCACTTTCCTGAAAGAACATAAATTTTAAAAAGCAAATAGTTTAAAAATGGAAGAGAACGAAGCCCTGAATCTTTAATTTGTGTTCAATTTATATAGTTTTATCTTCTGGTGAAGTATAAAGTACTACGCATCACTCGAAAGAAAGTACGATTCCATCCTCGGGTGTATTCAAACCACACTCTCGTTGGGAATCAGTCCCTTTCTCTTCTCGATGAGCAATGTACTATTTCTCGTCTAACCCATCGTGTGGAGTATCGTTAAAAATAATATGAGTTTACAATGCTCATTTTTCGATTTAGGGATCCGTTTGCGAAATATTTGGCTTGAAAGCGCAATTTTTTGTAAGAGTCGAGTGTCCCTCCCACCTGCTAGACGGTAGTTATTGGAAATGTGAAAAAATTACAGTAGTAGTATATATGACGAAACTAAAAGGATAATTATTACAGCTAAGTAGGCTTCACGGGTAAATGAGCTATAGCCAAAAAACTGGAAATTATAAAAAAAATTAAAAGCAATCAGGCGCTTGAACCTCGCTGAGCATGAGGAGGTAAAAAAAATATGTTAAGAACGTTATGAAATATTTAATCAAAACCCGCTTTGCGAAAAAAGAACGTAAAAAAACTAGGGAACTTCGCGTGGTCCGACATACACTTGACGTTTATTTTAATGGCTTACTCTTAAAACCTATTCACTGTGAACCCACAATAAATAAATAATTATAAATAATAAAAAAAATATTATTTCTCAAATGGAAATTGAATCTGATTATTCAGGCCAAGATTCAGGCATAACATTGTGGTCGCGCTGAAACAGATTAATTGATCACGTCGTTACAGATAGCGAAGCGAAACACTGGGGTGGCTAGACTAACTTCAATTAGATAGATAGATAAATTGTTTATTTAGGAATACAGCACAAATCCACAACAAAATATTTAACAATATAAAATGCACATTAAATCTAAATCTAGTTATAGTGTGCCGCACCCCCAAGTAGGCCCTAACTCAGCATAATGCTGCAGCGGCAAAGCACGCCACAGCGCTGATATTCTGTCAACAGACTAGTTAAGATAGCGCGCAACATTATAGGTGGTAAAGGGCTTCTGTGCAAAGTCCGTCTGGGGAAGTACCACTCCCTTTGAAGCCAGCGATATTACCGACACATGAGATATGCCATGGCCCTGAGACAAGTGGTTTTCTACTATCGCAAACACGAAATAGCATAAACTTGTATGGGATTGGCATTAGATATCATCCTATACTTTATTCTATTCTACTAGCGTTTGCGATTGTAAAAAGCCGCTTGTGTCTACGCCCATTTTAGTTCTCAGGGTAGCCAATTCTGGCTCTAATAAAACAATGGGTTCTATTGCAGTAGTGACCACTTACCACCGGTAGCTGACCTGCTCGTTTGCTCCCGTCAAATCATTATAAGAAACGCAAAAAAATAATTTTATGCGTATTTAAACCTCAACATACATTCTCAGTCTAACATGAAAGAAAACATAAAAACATAAAAATAATTTAAAAAAAACTGCATCAGCTGAGGTAATATTTTTTTTTTCGTATTTCGACCAATGTTCCCTGGGAAAAGTTTTTCTGTTTCACGGTCTACGTAACTCACAGGACATTAAGGGCGTTTCAAAGTGACACACTAGAATAATATAAAAAGCTACTCTAGAGCGTATTCAAATCTATGGCGAGTGCAGTGACCTCAGAAATTGAACTAATGACGTCATCACCACGAAAACGATCTTGCACGAGAGGCTGTAATAACATGTGCTGCAGGCAATTATGAGCTCGAGATTGTAACTCTACTGTCGTTATACATGGTGTACCAGAAAGGGTCTATCAACCCTGAACAATGAGATTCTACCCATGTAACTGAACCACTTTCCCTAAGGATCATAGGTCGAAATACGAAAAAAGAATTTTGACCTGTCATACAAAATGCGCTATCAGCTGTTTCCGTTTCTATGGCATGTCCAATTTTTTTCGTCTTTCGACCTATGTTCCAAAGGGAAAGTTGTTCAGTTTCATGGACAGATTCACATCCTTCAAGGTTGGTATACCCTTTTGGTTACACCCTGTAGAGGTATTTTCCAGGACATTATCTTTTAATCCGTAGCCTTTTGCTACGGCGTAGCGAGTGTAGTAAAATGCTACGATAATGGAGTCACAATCGTGTTTTGCTTATAAAAGTCGCTCTTTCATCCTTTTTTCGTTTGTTTGATTTACAGCCAGATGCAGGGTGTTTGAAGTTAAAGCTCCTTTAATTCTAATGCTCTTACTTTCTGTTTTTTCGACAAAAAAAGGACAGGAATGTTTTTTAGGGTTCCGTACCTCAAAATAAAAAAAACGGAACCCTTATAGGATCACTTTGTTGTCCGTCTGTCTGTCTGTCTGTCAAGACCCTTTTTCTCACGAACGATCCCTGTCCTGTTGTGGACGTTTCATGGGATGTCATGGTGGATGTCAAAAATAAAAATTTAAATTTGTGTACAAAGAGTAATCATAGATCATATTTTGGCAAATGCGCTATATGTGGAGATAGATCTTTATAATCAATTACCGCAATTTCGTCACTCAACTCTAAACCTGCAAAACAAAAATTAAAATACCGGCTTAGCGCGTGTCGGATTTGCGCACCAAGGGTTCCGTACCATTAAGGTAAAAATACCGTCTTAAGACGGTATAGTCAGGAACGCACAGTCGCAGTCCAACACGCACTTGACCAGTTTTTATTGTTTTTAGGGTTCCGTACCTCAAAATAAAAAACGGAACCCTTATAGGATCACTTTGTTGTCCGTCTGTCTATCTGTCTGTCTGTCAAGACCCTTTTTCTCACGAACGAGAAGAGGTGTCAGGTTGAAATTGGTAACAAATATTAAAGTCAATAAACCACACAAGACCTGAAAATTTCAATTTTTTACAACGACGCGATCAAAAGATATGGCTTTTTATGTCCTCATCTCCATACATTTATGCAAAAAAGCAAAACCTACATTGTACTTCCCGTTGACCTAAAATTATGAAATTTGGCAAGAAGCTAGGTCTCACAGTACAAATAAAGGGAAAAGTCTAAAATCATTAAATACATAATTTTTTCTCACAACAAATAGTAACCAATTAAGGTGAGCTCCCGTTTCAAGAACTTTTCTATAAAAGAGGGGTCAAGTTGGATAGTCGCGGAGTTTCTAAAATCAAAGAGCAAAAGCTTTTAGTACATCATATGGTATGGAACTCTTAGGGCGCGAGTCCAACTCGCACTTGGCCGGTTTTTTTTTATGTAACAAGTGAGCAAGCGAGCTTGTGGGCCACCTGATGGTAAGTAGTCACCACCGCCCATAGCACCTACTGTCTTATTAGTACAATAATTTTTCACATAAAAGACAGCAAAGCGCGTTGCACACCCTGAGAACTAAGATGGTGTGTCACATGTGCCAGTTATTTCACTGGCTCCCTTGCCCTTCAAACAGCATTGCAAACACTGCTGCTTTACAGCAGAAAAGAAGCAAGGGGGTGGTTCTTTCCCAGACGGACTTTGCACAAAAGCCCTACCACTTTCTGTTCTTCTTCTGTTCTGTTTCAAAAAAAGGACATGAATGGATTTACGCTTTCGGCAAACAATAAAAAACATCTGCCAATGATACAAAGTCTTTGGTAATCTCTTCAAAGAATCCTAAATTCTCGCTCTACCTATGAAACTAACCTACTTTTGATTGACGACTTTTGAAGAATTCACCTAAGTTTCTGTGCTTAACAATCTATATTGCAGCCATGATACTAAAACCAGATTATATTTGACGGAAAAAATAACATTGTTTTACAAACTTGTTTTTTCTGACAGCTTTAGCCTTTTCACATAGCTACAAAGTGTGTCGGTAAGCGTTGGAATAAACGAAAGAAATGGATCAACCGATAAAAAGTTTTAGAACAAAAGTTACTCAGTTTAATGTGTAGAGCAATAATGCGTTGCGCCATTTGTGTCGCAGCATACGCCCACCCTCGGAGAGGTTTGCAGAGATACAACCAAACAACTTATAAAAAAAAATATTTTTTTTCTACGTCAATATTTTTTTTTTTTCAAATACTTTGAACTTATTTTTACAAGATCGTAGCAGGGGGAGGGCTGTGGTCTCTGCCCACCCCGACGGGAAAGTGGCATGATATTATGTATACATTTTAACCTATTTTTTAAATCAACGCTTAGTGTTTAAGCAGTTATATCTGGTGACTTTTAATTAGTTCTTGATAGCAAAAGATATGCATTTACTCATGATACTGAACAACTTTACCCAAGGAACATTGTTCGAAATGTGAAAAACCAAATTTGACCACCCATACAAAATGCGCTATCAGCTGATGCATTTTCTATGGAGGTCAAAACTTGATTTACGTATTTCGACCTATGTTCCTTCGGAAAAGTTGTTCAGTATCATGAGTATATGCATACCTTTTTCTAACAAGAACTAATTAAAAGTCACCCTATATATACTGCGAATAGCTTGAATAGGTACGATGTAAAAAGTTTACCTAAATTACTTAACACTTTTATTTTTTGCGAAATATGAATGCAACACGGAATAGCTGCATAAAAATATAGTTCGCGAGTTTACTAGGTCAATAGAGAAACTAAATAGGCAAAATTTTTATCAAAGAAAGAGTTTTGAAGTTAATGGATTTGCCATTTAATATAGCATTTAAAAAATCGTAAAAGTCAGCAAGAATTAATGACATCATTGTTCAAAACTTTCATACAAATCTTGTGAAAATTTTTGTTTCGACATTCAATAAAGAACAGATTATTTAACTAGGTTGTAAACTTGCGGATTCCTTTATAATGTATATCAACGGTGGAAATCTCAATTGGCGTAAGGGACAAAATGCGACTTTTCAGGGGAACGATTTAAAAAAAATTGGCACTTAAACTCTTATAACTTTTACAATTTTATAGATATCTGGATGTTGCAAACATCATAAGTTTTAGTTTTTCATGATTTTTACGTAAGTTCATTAATAATTCAGTAAATAGCTAAATAACAGAGTTGAAGTCCCTTACGTCCATGATAAAAACGTAAAATGTCTCTTACAGCCCTTTTCTCATACAAAATAGCCTTTATTTATTAAATATATGTAACCTGAAAATAACAAGGAATAGTTGATCAATTTCCTAGTAAGTTAATAAACTTTTAAAAAATAATAAAGTGTACCAAATTCGCTTCTGGCACTCGCCTATGGATCGGGCCTATGGATCTACGAATTTCTTGCGAGTTTATTATTTTTCGAAAGTTGATCAACTTACGTTTCTTGTTAGTTTCCGGTGACATATACAGCGACACAGATTAAATAATAGTAAACAAACGTTTACAGGTCCGACACTCCCAGGCGGGGTGCCGACAAATTTCAACCTTACGTTCTAAGCATAAAGTTGATACCTGCAGTGCACCGCTTAGGACACGTTTTAAAATCGTGGGTGATCGCGGACAGGTGGGCTAAAGCGATGATTTTGTCACTTTATGAGATACTTAGCGAGAAGGTATGTAATATTGTTCAATCAAACATGCAAATACTTACTTACCTATTTTGCCGCCATAAGCTTAAGATGACATAAAAAAAAAGTAAAATCGACTGCCTCACCCAGTCGACTTCTAGCGCCGCGTTGCATACCTAGAGTGCGGAGTGTCACAGGCCTGACAGCGGTGACTTACATGTAAGTAATTATTTATACGTGTACGCTTCATTTCAATTTGGCCAACGCTTCATCCTCTGATTTAAAAAGACCCGCGAGGAAAGATGGAATGATACAGTAAAGAGCACATCAAGCTTGACAAGTTAGACTTTGTACCGATCTTATTTCAATAGTCGTATGGGTTAGAGTCGCACTGCGAGTGTCAAGCTTGACCTGTCATTGACTGTACTATTTTTATCCAGTACGTACGGTCAACCGCTTGTCGGTAGAAACTTTTTCAACTCTATGAGTATTACCACGCCATAAGGTCCAAAAGTGTTTCTACTGATGTGCGGCCGTGTGTACCACAGCGGACATAATAAGAACTTTTAATATGCGTTGCAAAATACGTAATGTTACAATGTAACTTCTTTTCATCGCTTTCATTTCAAGAAGATTTTTAATAACGTCGTCAGCGCGTTTATAACACTTAATTAATTTTAGATGTATTTTCTTACCGGATAAGCTGACCAGGGGGTCTATTACGGTAGCTGGAACGTGTGTGCCATATGCGAACCATTTTCTTTGCAACCAATGAGGTTTTATTTCTAGATTTCCTTTCAGCAGCTGAAAACGGCTCGCGAAATTAGACCACACTGACAGCCTGTGGTCGTATGTCAAATTAGTTCGATAGGAAATCTAGAAATCATTGTTCATCAAAACATCATTGGTTGCAAAGGAAATGGTTTGCATATGACAGACAAGTTCCAGCTACCTAGACCTCCTACTTACGATTGTTCGAAATGAAGAATAATTTACGAGGTCACATTATCAGTATCTATTATAAAATATGTAACGAAACGCTTTGGAATTATAGCAGTCTATTACATCTCCAAAACTTCTTAGCCTTTTGCAAGTTTCGGCCACACTATAAGAAAAAACTTTTGTGTATTGCTTTCATTGTTTTCATCGTTAGCATATCTAAACTTTTATTTACGTTTTTCCAAAAAAATGTTCAAATGAAATATACAGATCAATTCAGAATTCAAATTGTCAAACATTAAAAGAAACAAACTTCAAACGATTTCGAGTAAATCACATGTTAAACTTTTGGTAGTACTGGAATACCCTTTATATGAATTTTCATAGATCAATGGATACTACCGTAGGATACTTGCATGCACATTTTTTTAATTTCCCTACACATGTTCCTTATGGATAATTGTTCAGTTTGGTCTATTGAGCAAGCCCTTTTAGTTTTTGGTACACCCTGTGTACTAAATTTTATTGAAAAAAATCGTAAATAATATCCAGTCAGGTAGACAACCAATCCAGGATTAATATTATAGAGAATTTTAATAAACTCAATGGAACCAATTTTGGGTAAATCACATATTTACGTTTTGGTGGTACAGGAACACCCCTTATATGAAATTACACTGATCAATTGATACTGGTGCATGATATCTTACATGGAGATGCTTGGTCATGCAAAGTTTCATCAAGATTCTATGAGTCGTTTTTGAGAAAATTTCAATTTTTCATTTTCGTTGTATGACAGCTACCCTCAAAATGAGAGCCAGAAGGAAACCACTCAGAACCCTTCGATGGTTTGCATAAAACTCCTAAATTCAAAATATGGTGTCAATCGGACCATTCGTTTAGCCGCTAGGCCAAAGCGTGACGGACAGACCGACCGAAGGACCGACGGACCGACCGACGGACCGACCAACCGACGGACCGACCGACTGACCGACCGACGGACGGACATTTTTGGGAGACTTGTTTTTTATGATGTATAAGTGATATAGAACACATTTTTGAGAAAATTAGAAAAACTTTTTTTTTTACGAATACAATGCCTTTCCCGCTCCGCTCGAAAGTAAAACTTGATACAATTTATCGAAATTCCAAAATTTTTACTCGACTTCGGCGAAATCCAGAAGGCGCATTACGTATTTGACCTGTATGTACGTATATGTATATGGAGTAATGTTAATTTAATGATAAGTTAATTTTATTATTGTTTTTGAAAGTTCCGTTTTACTTTAGTATCTCCCTCTAAAGGATTAATTTAGTTAGAAATGGCAACACTGAAGTCAGTTTTCAAATGTAATTTTACGATGTCAGCCGTGTTAATAAAAGATTAATAAAGAAATAAGCACTTATTCAGAAACGTTTCACTCGCTACACTCCCACAACTTTGGGAATCGTCCGGGATGTGATCGTGTGTCGTTTTTGAAGTGAATAAAGACGAAGACAGCAAGATTACAACAAGGAATTTGCCGAACAACAGTGAGTGACGCGCCGGTTGGCGTAAACAACGAATGCTGCGGGACGCGCGAACGAGAATATCCGAACCGAATGCTGCAGGACGCGCTAGTAAGAATTTCTAAACCGAATGCTACGGGACGTTGATCGTGACGACTGCACACTTTTATTATGAAGTACGACTTTGATGATTGATTTGTTTTGAAGAAGTTTTAAGCTGTAATTAATATTATCACACATGGAAGCTTATAACTGGCTCTTGTAACAATATTTTGTAACCTATACTGATTTAGCTGTTAGCTTCCCGAAGAAAATAAAATAAAATAAAGAAGTAAAAAGAAGAATGAGTAGACAAAAGACGAAGAATTGATATTTTAATTACAAGCTAACTAAAGAAGTAAAATGGCACCGAAAAAAGACTCGAATGAAACAGAAAGTTCCACTACACCGAAGATATCTTTCAGTGATTTGGAGAAATCTATGACAACATTTACTGGTGATGATACTTATCCAATTACAACATGGATCCAAGAATTTGAAGATACCGCAAGTCTTATGGAGTGGTCTAAAGTAGAGAAGCTAAATTATGGGAAAAGGTTACTTGCCGGAACTGCTAAACACTTTCTACGAGCATTAGGGAGTGTGAAGGATTGGGAAGCCTTGAAGAAATCCCTTACAAAAGAATTTGGTCCAAAATTAAATAGTGCTGTCGTCCATAAGAAGCTTGCTTCTCGTAAAATGAAACACGATGAAACATTCCAACATTATTTTCTTCAAATGAAAGAGTTGGCTTTACACGCCTCAGTAGAAGATGAAGCTTTGATTGAATATGTAATTGATGGTATTCGTGATTCTGAGTCGCATAAAACTATACTATATGGCGCTAAAAATATCAAGGAATTCCGTGCCAAGTTAAAATCCTACAGCAATTTAAGAAAAAGAATTGATAGGAAACAAAGTGGTCAAAAGAATAATTCTTCAAGTCCAAGCACGTCAGGTGCCACTACAGGACGTAAAACTGTTACCAAAAGATGCTTCAATTGTAGCGACACTAATCATTTAGCACCAGCTTGCACCAAAGGCATAAAATGTTTTCGTTGTAACGAATTTGGCCACAAAGGCACTGATTGCCCGAATCAACGTAAGAATGCTTTGAACATTCACGAACAGCAAGAAATGAAGAACTCCCTTTAAGAACATAAAGATTAATGTAGTTGAGATGACCGCATTGATAGATACCGGAACTGACGTGAATCTGATAGAGACTACTAAATTAAAAGAATTCGGACAAGATAAACCAAAATATGAGAATACAAGTAAGACGCATCTGACTGATATTGGCAAAAATGAGATAATTACAGAAGGACACTTTACAGCTAAATTACAAATAGATGATTGCTATATGGACACTGTTTTCCACGTGATTAAAGAATATACTGTACCTGTCAGTCTAATTCTTGGCAATCCAATATTACATGACTTTAACATTAATTTCACGACCGATGGGATTATTGTAGAGAAAATAACACATCTTACACTACTTACCGAAAAAAAGAATCCACACGATGAGTTGAACATTGGAGACACGAACTTCTCTGAAAAAATAAAGAATATTATTAAAGATTATAAACCTAATGATGCTAAGAAAGAAAGTAATTTTGAAATGAAGATAATACTTACCGATGAAACCCCAATTCACCAAACCCCACGCCGATTGTCACCTCTGGAAAAAGAAGTTGTTAACGAACAAATAAAGGAATGGCTCGAACAGAAAACTGTCGAGCCCAGTAAATCTGATTTTACAAGTCCAGTTGTTTTGGCCACGAGAAAGAACGGCAAACCTCGTTTGTGTGTCGACTTCAGAAAGTTGAATAAGAAGATAGTAAAAGACAGATTTCCGTTGCTGTTGATAGAAGACCAATTAGAGTAATTAAAGGAAGCAAAACAATTTACATCATTGGATTTAAGGAACGGATATTTGCAAGTGAACGTCAATAAGGACAGTCAGAAATATACCTCCTTCGTAACTCCACAAGGACAGTATCAATTCACCAAAATGCCGTATGGACTTTGCACAGCACCATCTGTGTTTCAACTATTCATAAACAATATTTTCCTAGATTTATATCTAAGGAAATTGTTCTCGCATACCTTGATGATTTAATTATTCCCTCGAAGACTGAAGAAGAAGGACTGTCACGATTAAAAGAAGTGTTGAAAAGAGCTGAAGAATTTGGATTGGAGTTTAACTGGACAAAATGTCATTTCATGAAGAAGGAAATAGAGTATTTGGGCTACATCATCAGTGATAAGAAAGTCCAACCATCTAAAGAAAAAATCAACGCAGTGTCGAAATTTAAAGAACCTAAGGATGTTAAATCACTGTAATCATTCCTTGGTCTAACAGGCTATTTCAGAAAGTTCATTAAGAATTACTCATTGACCGCCAGGCCACTTACAGATTTGCTGAGGAAGAACGTGGATTTCCACTTTGATGAAAACTGTGCGAAGGCATTTATAGAACTCAAACGCATATTATGTAGTTCTCCAGTACTACGTATTTACAACCCAAATTTCGAGACGGAAGTACACACGGATGCGAGTGCGAAAGGTTTTGGCGCCGTGCTTCTACAAATAGATCCAGAAGATAACCAGATGCATCCAGTTCATTTTATGAGTAAGAAGACTTCATTAACGGAAGAGAAGTACCACAGTTATTATTTAGAAATCATGGCAATAGCAGAAGCTATAAAGAAGTTTCGAGTCTATTTACTTGGAATTCACTTTAAAATTGTAACTGACTGTGCAGCGTTGACGATGACTCTCCAGAAAAAAGATTTGCCTCCACGAGTTTCCCGTTGGGCCTTACTTTTGGAGGAATACGACTATGCAATTGAACATAGACCAGGTGTGAGAATGAAGCACGCAGACGCGTTGAGTAGACATCCATATTGCTTTGTATTAACTGAAACAACTATTCGTATTAAGAAAGCACAAGATCAAGATGAGCAGATTACCATTTTAAAAAGAATCTTGGAAAAAGAATTTAAAGATTATTTAATTGAAAACGGAGTATTTATGAAAGAGACAGAAGATGGAAGAAAACTAATTGTAGTACCCAAGAAGATGCAATACGATGTTATAAAGAAAAATCACGAGAAAGGACATTTTTCTATTGTTAAGACCGAAGAACTAATCAACCGAGAATATTTTATTGAAGACCTGAAAAGAAAAATCAAAAAGGTAATAGACAACTGTATAGAATGCATTTTGACATCACATAAAAGAGGAAAAAAAGAAGGATACTTACACCCGCTATCGACGTATCACATCGATCATCTTGGTCCACTGGCATCGACGAATAAAAATTACAAGTATATTTTGACGGTAGTGGATGGGTTCACCAAATTTACTTGGATTTATCCTGTCAAAACATTGACAACCGAGGAGACACTGAGAAACTGATACTTCAGCAACAAACATTTGGCACACCACAAAGAATCATATCTGATAGAAATGCTGCTTTCACGTTGAATGAATTTCAAGAATATTGCAAGGAGGAAAATATCGCTCATTATACTATAACCACTGGTCAACCTCGAGGAAATGGACAAGTAGAGCGTATCCATCAAATAATTCTAGAAGTTTTGAGCAAACTCAGTTTAGCTGATCCTACAAAGTGGTATCGTAATGTGGCGGCGGTTCAAGGAGTATTGGAATGACACCATTCGAACTGCTTATTGGAGTAAAAATGAGAAACAAGGATGATGGGATATTGAAACTAATCGAAGAAGAATGCATTGTAAGATATAATGAGGACAGAAATGAACTAAGACAGAAGGCTAAAGAATCTATACAAAAAATACAAGACCAAAATAGAAAGACTTACAATAAAAACGGAAAAGAAGCCCATCAATACGATATTTGTGACTTAGTCGCTATAAAGAGAACCCAGTTTACACAAGGTAGCAAGCTGTATACAAAATATTTGGGGCCATATGAAGTCGTACAGAAAAAGCGAAACGATAGATACGCAGTGAAGAAAGTTGGTCAGGGTGAGGGTCCGATAAACACTTCTAGTTCTGCTGATCTTATGAAGCTCTGGGTAGCCCAAGAATCTGACTCATATGGGTCAGATGCCGATGACCGTGTGGAGTAATATGAATTTAATGATAAGTTAGTTTTATTATTGTTTTTGAAAGTTCCGTTTTACTTTAGTATCTCCCTCTAAAGGGTTGATTTAGTTAGAAATGGCAACACTGAAGTCAGTTGTCAAATGTTCTTTTACGATGTCAGCCGTGTTAATAAAAGACACGCGAGGGTTTGGTTTTTAGTATAATAAAATAAATTTTGTATTACGTCTTTACTCAAAATCATTATGGTGGATTTTTGAGACCAAATTGAAAATCACAACGTTTTTTTGGTCTCGTAAACCAATAAAGTTGGATATTAAAATGAAGGGTTACAAGAAGCAATTACAAAAAATAAGGTCGTAATGAAATTGTGAATATAATTGTAGAATGTTAGACTATGAATCTGAACAACTTTCCCCAAGAAACATAGGTCGAAATACAAAAATAAATTTTTGTACACCCATAGAAACTGGGAAAAAAAATTTTGAACCGCTTGTTCCCAAGACCCTATCTTGACTATATAAATCTATGAAAACAAAAAAAAAACAAAAAGCCCGACTGCGTATCTGAAAAGAGCAAAACAAGCTCTAGGATCTATAAGATTTGGTTAACTTGAATTTTGTAAGATATTGCACGGACTATGGCAGAGACGAACAAAATTGTGTGAACCACCACAAAAAGTATTCCCTTCCCCGCAAAACCTAATAAAATTCAATTTAACCAAATCCTACAGATCATAGAGAGTAGGGTAAAATTGGGGTTTCTAGATCCAGAGTTTTCAGAGAACAGGCAGTTTTATGAGAGCGAGTGTTTTCCGAAAACTTATGTTTTCCTTAAGTTTTAGTTTATTTCCTTAAGTTTTAGTTAGTTTTCCTTAAGTTTTAGTTTGTTTTCCTTTTTTATGTTACACAGTCGGTTTTTTTTTAATGTGTCCATGTACCATTAAGTCCGGGCGTGGGCACGGACCTCTACTAACAAATAACATAACTGTCATAACTCGACAAAGTTAATAAAATAAAACGCTAAAGCCAACATAATTTTGATAACATTATCTATCTAAGAACATAAATAAAATTTTATGGTTTGCCATAAAAGCCTTCATAAAACCATGGTACTAAAATTTACACAAGGCGCAAGAAATTCCATTAGGTTCAATTTAATTTGAAAAATGATTTATTCTTTTGAAACATGATAGGTCAGTTTATAAAAACACTTTGTGTTTAAATTTGCGATATAATTTATAAAGGTTAAAGCTACCTAAATCAAAATCAGTGACATTGTAGGAACATTGTTTGGTTAAACTTTCAATAACTGTTGTCAGCTGTACTTTTACCAATCATTTACAAAGTAAAGTCTAAAATATTTCAGTCTCTGAGGAACCGAGACATAGTGGTCCATAGGGTGCCGGAGATCTGAGTCACACTTAGTTCTTCTTGCTTGAAACTTCTCTGCGGATATCCGGGGGTGCTACACCTGGTAAAGTATACGTCAGATCCACAAGGGCTGGCTTGAGACATCCAGTAATAATTCGGCACGTGTCATTCAGTGCTGTATCCACCAGATGCATGTGTGCGAGGCGGCTCACTAATAGCAAGCTTCACTTCACTTCTGTAAAAAGTCACGCGTGGGCGAAGTCACAGGCGAAACGCTATCTAGAGTGTTACAAGTTAAGGGAGTCAGGGTTTTGTTGCATTAGTGTTCTTTCTCAGTTATCAAACAAATTAACCTTCTATTATTTGTGTCATTTTAAGGGTCAAACTAACTATACGTTTTTGCTGGATTTCTGGAAAGAGCTCCTCATCCTGCAGTGGATGTTTCATGGGGTGTGATGATGATACGACAAAAAACATTTTTATCTCTAATGCTGATAAATGAAATCGTGATTATGATTAGGTAGATTAGTTTGGTAATCAAATCATCTATCACAATTACCGTCTTTCAATTATGGAAGTTTACGTGGCCGAGTAGTACGGTCAACCGCACGTCGGTAGAAACTTTTTCAACTTTATTACAACGCTATAACGTCAAAAAGTGTTTCTACTGACGTGCTATTTTTTTTAAAGAACGAAAGAAAGTTAAGCAACGTTGGCCGTGGTCACAACTCAAATGGGTGACCGCTATGCACTAGTAGTATAATATAAGGGCGCACGTCGATGGAAATACTTTGACTTTGAGCGGGACTCTGGCTTTCGGGCATTTGTAGAGTTCAGCTTATACTGATTTTGTTTCTTCGTGCTTGCTGCCGGGCGTACAATAATCAACTAGAACGTTGCCGTGCCTTGGAACGTGGACGTGCGTTAAATGTATAAAATAAATATGTCGCCAAATAAATATGTCCATTACCTATAAGTCAGAGGCCATTTGGCAGCTTGAACATTCTGACAGCCATAATGTTTGCCATAAGTTTGGTTTGCCCTCTGGATTGCGGAGGTAATGATGTCATTCGCTCTGTGTAAAAACCAGTAATATAAACCAATAGGTTAAGGTAGCAGACTCCGTATAAACGGAATAAAGGCAATAAGATACAAGTTAACATAGATATAAGTTGTCTTGTCTTACTAACAAATGGGCCCTTGTTGCCATAATAAATGAATTTAATTATTATTATTATTTTATTATTAATAAGATAACCGAAGAACCTGCTAGTATGTTAAGAGTTTCTATCTATTTATCTATATTTGACAATTATACTTTAATGATGTTTTTTCTTTTGCAGGCGACCTATTTGTTCTAGTATTTTCGATGGACAGCCGCGAGTCATTCGATGAGGTCATTAGGCTTCGTGAGCAGATCCTGGAGACGAAAGCGAGCGCAACTAGTGGCGGTAGCAGAGGGAGGAGACAAGCTCCGAGGGTGCCCATGGCTATTGCTGGAAATAAGTGCGATCGGGACCTAAAGTAAGCAACTTTACCAAGGGCACAGAATAAAGTAATACTAAATACTATCATACAGAACTGACACTCTCTGCCCCCTTGCAATTCACCCCACACCCCCACGCGCACCAGCCCGCGGGATTCGTGTGGTGCTCCTGAAGGGTCTTTTATATTGAATATGCAGTATATCTATCCTTTTAATAACACATCAAATTTGAAATTAGCGCTCCTTGTATGTAGTGTCCGGCGGGGTGTACCATGGTCAAAGCGTATACTGAGACGTAGGTGGTGCAGCGAAGAGAAGAACACGTCTTCTCTTTCGCTTTATTAAAAGGATAAAAATACTGTACTGTACACCTGCGTCTCATTTTACGCCCACCCTTATGATAGGGTTGATGATTCTTATAATGGGTGGAGCCATCAATCCATTTCCTGCCGCTCTGGCGGTCATAGTCATAGGTTCAATATCCGACCTGGGCAGATATACAAATAATTACCGCATTATCAGAAGCATGGTGTTGTATTTTATCTCACGCACACACAAAAAAAATATTGTCAAAAAAAAGGAAAAATAATTTACATAGCTTTTCTTTTATTATATTTTCTTGGCCAAAAATAAACTAAAATACTATTTAAAAATAACATTTTATTTAGTAGAAAAATTTACATACAGAGTACATTAGGGTTTAGTTAAGGGATTCGATTTGACGTCATAAATGAATGAATGAATAAATTCTTTATTGCACACATAAACATAAGAACACACAAAGAATAACACTTAAGGTAATAGTGGGCAAAGGCGGTCTTATCGCTGAGAGCGATCTCTACCAGACAACCTTTGTATAGAGGAAAAGACATACATAAATAATCACAGCAGGTAGTGTACCAATAAAAAATTGCATACAAAAAACATATATATATAAATAAAATAAATACAAAAATATAAACAAATAATTCATAGTTCTGAAACTATAAATTATTTTTGAATCTCAGATAAAAATCTTATTTATAGGACCGTTCAGCCCGAAGAAGCAGCAACGTTCTGCGCGAGTCAAGACACAGCGTGCGTCTTCATAGAAACCTCGGCCAAAAAAAACTACCAGGTCGATGACCTCTTCTACGAACTATTCGTCGTTGCGAACTTACCTTTAGAAATGGCTCCGAACCACCACAAGCGAGTAAGCACAGCTTTCGGAAGTCCAACAATGTTACCTCCGACCAGTAGCAGCGCTAGTAGAAGTAAAAAGTGCACTCTATCTATAAAGAGAAGATTGTCTGACGCGTGCGGTGTGGTAGCGCCTAACGTACGCAGGCCCAGCATCAGAACTGATCTGATGATCATGAGAACCAAGACTTGTGCCAAAGGAGACAGCGAGAGTACCGGTGGAAGCCCAAAGATGAACATCAACAGACTCGCTCGGACCCCAGGGCAGACAGACAAGCGGTCTTGTACCATTCAGTGATATTAAATGTATAAATTGATAAGTGTATGAACGGTCTTACTTTTGAAGTACTCGTGGCCTCCCATCGGCATTTCGATTGTTGTTTTCGTTCCAATCAAGTTAAGCAATCGTTTTAGGTCAGACCCCGTGTAAATGACCTGGGGGTCTACATAATGTGACATTTAACGAAATCGAATGTCAGGAAATGTATGGGATGACATTTGACATATTATGTCATCCTATGCATTTTATGACGTTCGTTGTCGTCGTCTCAAAAATAGGCACTTTGTCTAGATACCTCCGTCGTACCAAAAACCATGTTTGTATAGTTATTTGAGAGGGCACAATAAGCCAGGCCATGGTATTGGCGAGTGCAATGCTATTTTCTTAAGTTCAAATACACTAAGCTAAGGGTGACTACGTTTCGCTAGCACGGGGCCAGCAAAACCCAGCTCTAACTTTTGACTAGCTCTGTCACATCGGTCATAATAACCTGACAATTAACATGGCATTTTTCCAAAGAGATTTTACCCTCGCTGTGACCGAGCGGAGCGAGGTTCAAATCTCTTTGCATTTTTCAGGGCAAGGACCGAGAATAAAATGTAGTGCTAAATAATATGTTAGCACTACGGTAATGACCGTGCTAGCGAAATGAGTTACACCAAGGCTAGACCTGGGTTTCGCTGGCCCCGTGCTAGCGAAACGTCTCTGAATTACACCCTAAAGGGCAATACACACCAAAGCCGCCGACCCGCCGACACAGCCCGCTGACACAACCCGGCGGCCTATATAAAAAGAATCATTTCGGCAACATTTGCCCGCGCGTGTTGCCCGCTGACATGACGGCGGCTTGCGTACGCGCGCAAGCGCTCACTTGCCCGGAGACACTCGAGCTGTAGTGACGTGCTAGTATCGCCAAATAAGTTCCTCATATCGAGCCGCTGACGACATGTCGCCGACAAAGTTTTCCGCCTTGCAATGATTGAAGTCGCCAATATAGCCCGCCGATAAAATGTTGCTAACATATGTCGGCGAGTCGGCGACTTTGATGTGTAGTGTATAGTAGTCTAAAAACATTATAATAGTCTAAAAACAGTGCCGAATATGAGAGGAAGGTGCTATTGTGTAAAGAAACGACTCGTAGCTGTTTGGTCGATGCTGGAAAATTTGCAATAATTAAAAGTAACTAAATTGAGATCATTCACATAATAGGGAAGACATGTTTTTTAAAAATACGAACAAAGTTTGCATTTAAGGATTTTAAATATAATCTCTGTGTGGTTAAGTACTGTTTAGTGTATTTAAGGTGTTGTTAAAGAATTAAAAATGTAAAATTCGATGGTTAGGAATAATTGATGCCTTGTTAAGGTAAGCTGTAGGCAAAAAGCTGAGTTTCACTGTTGTAGGGTGTATTCCGTGTACAGTCAAGGGCGCGTCAAATTTTATACTTTCAAAGTAACTCTTTAGACATTTATTCCACTAAGCTATGAGGTTGGCGCCACGCTTGAGAAATTGGTGATGTTTTTATGTCAGTGCGGGAAAACGAGCAGATAGCTCACCTGTTGGTAAGCCGGGGAATATCACAAAAAGTTTCAAAATTAACAGTAAGGTAAAATTCCCACAAAGACGTTTTTCCTGCCCATTTATTTATTTTTTAATGTAAGCCACTGTTTTTTCTCTGTTATGGGGGTTAGACACTTTATCCTGCTTGACTCGGATTTGATGCCACTTTTTGACGTCAATTTTCGGTTTCTTGTGTAATTGACAACCGCTCAATTTCGGTAACCACATAAAATCTCAAAACCATTTCGAGATTTAGTTCCACGCTTCTCGAAAATGATATATTTTTCACGTTACACTCCGCAATTTTAAAGAATTTATGAAAATTGTACAATTCCTGCGATGACGTCACAACTGAGGCTCCAATACAATTTTGATATAAAATTCTTAAGGAGCCTCAGCTGTGACGTCACCACCGGAAAAAAATGACGACATTTTAAACTCAAATAAATATAATAAAGGCGGCTTATTCGATCAATAGGTTTGACTTATGATTTAATTTATGTATTATTTGACTGTTTTCTATCTGTGTTTTTAACAAGTCTACATACAAAGCTTATTTCCTTTAATAAAAAGATTTATAGTCTGTATTAAACTTAATCACAAATAAAGGATGAAAGTTTTATAAAATGAAAAAATATGTGCCCCTATTATTCTATAATCTTGCAGAAAATCCAGTAAAATGGGTTGCATATGTCACAATGAATGGTTGTCAATTTTAGAGAAATTGTGAAAATTGCAAATTATGCGACTAAGGTCGAATACAGTTTCATAAGAAGCTTCAGCGTCATTTCTGGAAAAAATATAAGGATGAAAATTAAAAAATATATCCTCTGAATATTCTATAAACTTGCAGAAAATCTGCTGCATGTTTCATGTATTCTATGGCTGCATGTCATAATGAATGGGTGTCAATTGTGGCTGGTGGTAGGATGTGGTATCTGCTCGGAACAAGGGTATCTGCCCTCTACGGTGTTGTGATTTGTTTATGGATGTTGTCAAACTTGACCTGCTCTAGACTGTAATGAAACTGCGTTACTTATGGCCGACCCGTGCTTGGATTTTGAGGAATTCTGTAAATTCGACAACAGTTGGAAAAAAAATTTAAAATTTTGCGTAGGCGTAAATTGAAAATTTTTGCCTCCAGTGACGCATGTAAAACCCCACTTTGATGCTGTGAAAACGCATGGAAATAACCTTTGTGAAACTTCAAATGTATATAGGAGAGAAATATTTAATGGATCATAAAGTTTCCCGGCCGCGGGCAGAGTCTCTGGGTTAGTAATTGCAGCAATTAAAACCTTACAGAATTATTCTCGGGGAACTCAACTTCCCCGGAAGGCCTTGCTTCAATAACACTTTTCTGAATCCTTAGAATTTCACATTTCAAATCCGCGCAAAATAATACTATCTTCGATAATACATTTTGTTAGATGCACAATTAGATGACCCGTGTGGTGCCGGCAAAGAATAGTACCAACCCTTACATACCCGTGGGTGTCGTAAGAGGCGACTAAGGGTCCATGGTGCCAGCCGTAACGCTAACAAGCGAGGTGACTATGGTACTTCCTCTCTACATTTTTCCAGCATAAGTTGGAATTCTGGAGGGAGCTCCCTGTCCTGTAGTGGACGTGTCATGGGATGTTATGATGATGAGATGCACAATTGCTGCTCAAATAATGATACTTAAAAGGCTTATGAATTTTTGGGTTCCGTACCTTAGAAGGAAAAACGGAACCCTAATAGAACCACATTGTTGTCCGTCTGTCTGTCAAGACATTTTTCTCCCGAACAGGTAAAGTTATCAAGTTGAAATTATTATCAAATATTAAAGTCCATACACCCTTGAAGCTGTGAAAATTCCAAGCTTCTACTACTAAACAATCAAAAGATGCAGCCATTTATGTCTCCATACATTTATGAGCCAAAACCAAAACCTATAGGGTTTTTCCCGTTGACTTAGAATAATGAAATTTGGCAAGCTAGTTACATAGCTCAAGCAAAGGAAAAAGTCTGAAATCATTAGGAAAATATTTAAATTTTTCACACAGCTTTATATTTAAGCCCGCGTCACACAGAGGCGGTAGCGGAAGCGTTCCGAGGCCGGTATTTTTTGTAAAGTATGAGTTCTTATGCACCCTGTCACATTGAAAAGCGATCGCGGCGCGGTATTTTGTTCCCGCCAAACCGCCCCGGACCGCTTTCGCAATCATACCGCCTCTGTCTGACTTGAGCTTTAACTGTAACACCACAACGTTATCCACCGTTAGATTGCGGCTTGCGCCACTTAGTTTCTAAAACGCGCTATCGACAAGTAATCATTGGTTTTAGTACGTTCATATTGAAGTGAGGTCAGGAGTTTTTTAAATCAAAGGGTAAAAGCTTGAAGAATATGATATGGTGGATGAGTACGGAACCCTTAGGGTGCGAGTCCGACTCGTACTTAGCCGTTTTTTTGCTCAGAGTCGCTTTACCTCTCAAATTTCAAAATTAGAACACACGACAATGGGGACAAATTTTCGTTCGAATCTTGAATTTGTATCTAGCAAAATGTATGATCGTTGATTATCAGTTATTATAATAACGAAAGAAATATTAATATAAAATGGGACCAAAAAGTGGAAATTGCGTTCATTTCTTTGTTGTATATTGAAAAAAAAATTTGGGACATTATTAAAGGTTCGGTCTCTTAAGCGCTATGAAAACACGAAAGATATTCTTTTCTCATTTGTTGGAGGATTGTTGAGCGGTTGTTTTATTAAATTGATGCTAATCTGCACCAAGTTTGTGTCAGAAATTTCGCTGGCGATTATATAATATGAATATTTATAAAAGTTAAAGTTGGTTTGAAGTTTTAACGCGTATCATATTATACTTACTCTAATATCATTATACCTATCTGTGTATGCTCATATCTTTTTACCTTTTACCTGCTCTTCTATACTATTCTTGTCTATAAAACCTATACTAATAAACAGTTACTTTGTTTTTAATGCATTGTTTTATTTCAAAAACCTACGTAGAGTTGCCGATGGATAGTGCGCTATCGATCGATAATTTTTCACTATTGGTTACAATAGCTGGCATCGATACTATCGAAAGTTTTCTAGCTTTTACCAGCTAATACTATCAATACTATCAAAATTTTTTGCTTTCATCAATAGTATTTCCCAATTTAAACTATCAATACTATGGAGAGTATCGATACTATTCTAATTTGCAATGCTAACGTTAGGTCTATCGATATTCTAACTGATTTTCAAGTTCAACTATCGATAGCGAAACTATCGATAGTTAGGCAACACTAAACTTACGTTCTCACCAATACTGAAATAATGGGTAACAGCCAGTTGCACAACGCTTATTTAAAGTTAAAGTTCCCTTAAATTTATTGCTGTCACTTTCTAAGTCAACAAAATCAGCTTTAACATTAAAGACGCTTTGTGCAACCGGCAGTAAGTCTTCTCATTGATTAGGTATGCAAAATGTAAGTACAGGGCGTACTCAGTAGACAAAACTGAACTAAACATGTGTTCGGAAATGGACAAATGTTTCAACTACCAAGAGGCAATTGTATAAAGAAAGGCGAATTTCTTTTATTCATAGTTGTTCAGTATAGTTTACCGTATAATCTACTGAACTAGCCCTTTCAGTTTTAGGTACACCCTCCATTACGCACCCTGTATAGATAAACAGTTTTTATTAAATCGTGTAAAATCTTTCAATGGGTTATTCTGGAGGTTCGATACAACTTTCTAAAACTGTTAGAAAATAACAAAAATAAAAATATAGATCTCTGCAACTCACCTCTAAAATAAGGCGTTTTCTACGATTTTTTTTAGCAGTAATGGCAACCATACATCATCAGTAAACACATACTACGAAGAATATCGCTACTACTACGTAATAAAGGCTGTCTCATCTCACTGAGATTGTACCGACCTGTTCATTTGCGTCATATTGTGCAAGCCGTAAGATCGATGACCATGATGACCAACCTAACAAACCTAACCGGTTTCACAGCTACCCTTCGACCAATATAAAGAGCAGCTACCTACACCATGTATCCTACACTATTAAACGAGCAATATTTGTATATATATAAATATATAAATTTGTAATCGGTTTCTCGAAAACGGCTCTAACGATTTCGATGAAATTTACTATGCGGGGGTTTTCAGGGGCGAAAAATCGATCTAGCTAGGTCTCATATCTGAGAAAATTCGTTTTTCCCGTGTTTTTAAGCATTTGCGTATTAGACAAAAACCTACAACACCATCTGTTGGCGGGTGGCATAGCTTGCTCACCCGATGATAATGTAGGCGGCTTGAGGCGGCTATTATAGAGCGAAGCTCGGTCGCCCAGGTATTATACAAATATATATGCATATATTGCTCGTTTAATAGTATAGGATGTCAGAGGGTTTGTGAGGTTGAGGAAACTAGGGTTTGTGAGGTTAGTTATAATGGTCATCGATCTTACAGCTTGCACGATATGACGCAAATGAACAGTTTTTCACCCTTTAGGTACGGAACCCTTTCCAGATTTTACACTGCAATTTAATTAAAAAACCACAACAATGGTGCTTTATATTTTTAAAACGGGCGAATTGCGGTTCAAACGCTCTAGAAAATTAAAAGCCCTTGTCATTTGCATGCAACATGTTCCTAAATGAGCGTAAAAATATAACGGTTAACAAAAACGTGTTTTTTTTTATCAGAAATCACTTAAAATACTATAATAGGATTTTTTTTAACGGTGCAGTATGCAGTACTACGAGAAATAGACACTGATTCGTCAATTATGAGGGCGTAGACAAGTTGATATGCGAAGTCGCAGCTTTTCTTATGGAGTTTTCAATTATAGTCGGAGACGCTTCTGCCATTCGCTTGCGCATTCTTTTTATACAGGGTTATTTTTGGACCCCTAGCCAAATTTTAGTATATTGCTCAGAACACGAAACTGAACCACTTTCCCAAACAAAAATGGGTCGAAGAACGATAAAAAGTTTTGGTCGTCCCATAAAAATTTCACTGTTGCTGGGAGACCCAAAAACAAAATTCGTTTTTCGACCCATGTTTCTTTAGGAAAATTGTTCAGATTTGTGTTCTGAGTAACATATTAAAATTTGGCTACGGGTCCAAAAATAACCCTGTATATGTCGCAGGCAAATTGTATCATTCATCGTTTTACATTATGCCTTGGCATTCTACAAAATGCCGAAAAACTTTTAATTTGTCATTTACATAATGCCTCGACATTTTACAAAACGGCGCGTTATTCGAAGAAAACATAGTGTTGCGCAAGCGCCCCCTATTAGGACATCTTTCGCTAGAAGACAGTACGGGAGATTATCTTGTCACATATACAATCAAATAAATAAGAAACTTGATATATACCCTAAAAATTTATATGACTGTAAGAAAATTGTCACCAACTGGCTCTTACCATTACAATATGATGAAACAGAATCGCTCTTTCTATTTCAAGCCTAAATCTATCTGAAACAATTATTTCCTGATTACATCAATTTGTAATAAATTTGTTATCTCACTAACTGTTCTGAGCACTTCCCCTCTAGCATACTTATGCTCACCCGAGCACACAATCACACATGTACATTCTCATACACATGTACACACACACACACACACACAAACACACTCATCCACACACAACTATACATACATCCTCACATGCAATCCTACCTACATAAACTTTTACTAACTTCATAAATAGTATAATTTTAAAATTGTTTTTCTTTCTATTTCACTACTGTTTCTCTTTTTGGTTTATTAATTATTTTTATTTCTTTGGTTGTCCTTATACTTATTATTGTCAAAATCCTGCTGCTCACACTACTCATTTAATGTACTAGGGAAGAGCGGGGCCTCCCAATAAAGGGAGTGTCCTAGTAGTTATAAGTTATGCACTGTAAAATTGAAATAAAAACCTATTTTATTTTATTTATTTATTTTATTTATTCGTTTCTGGCCGTGTAGTAGACAGATAACCTAAGATCCCGTGCAAGAAATGGGTTAGGTAGGGTTTACCGTGGCTAACGAACCTAAAATTCACCAGTGATCCATACCCGTTTACAATCTGCCGGCGCCGTTTTACAACTTGCCGACCGTTTACAGTTTGCCCGCCGTTTGTAAACAGCAAATTATTCGACTTGTCTGCGACATATACATGAAATTTAATATAACAAAAACATACAGTTAAATAGAGAACCTCCTCCTTTTTGAAGTCGGTTACAAAAACAGTGCAACAATGTATACGTATGAAATACCAAAGAGATTTGAACCTCACTACGCGTAGCGAAGTTCAAATCTCTTTACGAAATACCAATATTGCAGTGTTTTGTTTCTGAGCAGAGACGACCTCCTTTGTGACCACTCTTTATGAATTATTGATGTCATAACAACGTAGTTAAAATAGTCGCCTCGTTTGTAGTCACCACTTTATAGCCACCTCATCTGTAGTTGCCACACACACACATTAATAGTCGCCATTTAAACACCACTTCTAATAGAGCCACACTTATATTGTCCACGGCCGCATTGGCTTATTATTGTTCACGTTTAAATTTACCCCGTTCGGTATCGCTACTTTTTAACTACCATTATAAACAGCCTATATTTAAATTCCCTTACTGCACCGTTAATAAAAACCTAAAATAGAGCAATTCCTAGTTTTTCTTTGTCGTCTCTTTTCATGGATGGAGCAAAAACGGAATGTCGTAGGTTTTCGTGTCAGATTTACAAAACAAAAAGAAACCTTTCGTCAAGGCCCACTTAGCTAAATGGCTGCTCAGATTTCATTCAGCTAAGTCCTAGAAAGCAACGAGGGGTAGGTAAGCTCCTTAAGTTTCTTTCATCCGAAGGCGTTTTGGAATGAATAAAACGAGTTCATGGCGGATCGCTGTTATACCTAGCGTTAGTGTAGTCATGATAACATAATCAATAGAAGTTAAAAGTTTTCTTTAGCAGGGGACTTTTATTTCACAAAAATCCACGACGGTAGAAGGATGTCGTACCTCAAGATGGACTACTAACTAGGAACGAGGAGAATACTTTTCCTATCTCCTTCAAATTAAAGAAGATTAACAAATTGTTATCTACGCTCTTGGTAAAATATTTTTAATTGATCGAATTAGACGAGACGGAAAGTCATACATACCATAATAGTGCCTATCGACAAGTTTAAACACTATTTTTGTTATGGTAATTTTAGGAACTCACCGCAGATTTAGATTCGATAAGGATGGGTTTCCACTGAGGCGGAGCGGGGCGGAGAGGAGCTAGTTCCAATTAACCCATCATAGCATAATGCTCCGTAGCATAACGTCCGTGTGGTGCCAGCATAAATAGAATAGTACTAACCCATCTTTACCCGTGGGTGTCGTAAGAGGCGACTCAGGGCTTATAAACCGGAGGATGGGCAGCAACATCTTTTTGGGTATTATCGTATCATCTTACATACTGCGGTCACCAATAACAGCGGTCGCCAACCTCAACGCTTACAAGTGTGGTGACTATGGTAAATCCTCTTCAAAGTATACCACGCGTTTTTGCTAGAGTTCTGGAGCTCTGGTGCTAGAGCTCCCTGAACATAATGCTTGAAATCTCCGCTCCGCTCCAGTGGCAACAATGTAAGCGGAGCGAAGCGGGACTAAGCGGACTTTCACTAAAACTATATGGACAGGAGGACCCGAGTGACGTAGAGCGGAGACGAGTAAAATGTAGCGGATCGTTTCAGTACTCGGAAGGCACTTTGAGCCGTTGGTCCAGGCTACTGTCACTGAATGTGGTCGTTAAGCTAAGTTAAAGGCCATTTGGCGACTTAAAAAATTTACAGACATGTTGGCTACTCTGTATCTGGTTAGCTCTCTGGTTTGCGGAGGTCAGATGGCAGACGCTCTGTGTAAAAACCAGTGTCCTTGTCTAGATTCGCTAGCCGACTACGTAAAAACGGAATAAGGCTAGGGCGAGGATGGTGCACCATACAAGGGTTCGTTCAACTCCGCTCTATTCCATTCCGCTCACAGCTCTGCTCCGCTCCGCTCTGCCAAGGTCCGCCTCAATGGAAACACACCCTAAAAACTGTGACATCTTTTTATTCGTGATCATAATTTTCACAGTAACAATCTGTTTTGTGGCGAAGACAACTGGGTCAACACTCTTTAGCAGAGTGCAGTCAGCTCGCCGGTTCTCACAGGCCGATGCTTTCGGATAATGATGCCGGCAGTAAGTATTATATATTTCGCAGTAGGTATCATCATTAAACAACGTAAATTTTCATTCATTTTAATCCCGAAGCTCAGAGCTTCTAATACAAAGATGCCAAATTCTCGAAGAAAATAAAATCGTCGACTTATATTATAATAGGTCTTTACCTATGAAATTTCCTAAATTTTCTTACAGATTAATCCATACTCCATACTATAATATTATAAATGCGAAAGTAACTCTGTCTGTCTGTCTGTTTGTTTGTTTGTTTGTTTGTTGCTCTTTCACGCCTAAACGGCTGAACGGATTTTGATGAAATTTGGTATGGTGATAGATGGTAACTTGGAGACGGACATAGGCTACTTTTTACCCCGGGAAAATATCTCATTCCCGTGGGAATCTACACATACAATAATACTCTAGCGGGGTTGTATCTGCTACAGCACACCGAAACTACTTAACCGATTTTGATGGGACTTTTTTTATTCAACTAAGTATCGCTGATTACGAAAACTACTACAATTTTAAAATCCAACGTGGTAGACGTAAACTACCATTATCCCCTGGGGATAAGGTTGAGGTGCGATAGGGTTGAAATGTCTAAAAATCAATATGGGTGTCGTTTGTAAGGTTTATCGAGCCGCTGATTACAAAAACTACAACAATTTTGAAATCCAACATGGTGGACGTGAAATGCTATCATCCCTTGGGGATGAGGTTGGGGTGCGATAGAGTTGATATGTCTAAAAATCAATATGGGTGTCGTTCGTATGGTTTATCGGGTCGCTGATTACGAAAACTACAATGATTTTGAAATCCAACGTGGTGGACGTGAAATAACCACCCTGGGATGGGGTTGGGATTCGATAGGTTTGAAATGTCTAAAAATCAATATGAGTGTCAGTTGTATGTTTATATAAGGATAGGGATAGCGGTTAAGATGGCGTTAGGGGTAGAAGCAGGGATAGGGGTAGGGTCAGGGATAGGGAGAGGGAGAGGGGGAGGGATAGGGAGAGAGTGTAAGGGAGGGGAAAATGAGGGGAGAGAAAGGGGGAGGGAGGGGTAGAGGGCGTGGGAGGGGGTAGAGGGAGGGGGGGTAGAGGGAGGGAGAGGGGGAAGGGGAGGATGAGTGCGGGGAAGGGGGAAAGGGAGGGGAATGGGAAGAGGGCGAGGGGGGAAAGGGAGGGTGATGGGGAGAGGGGTAGGGGGGAAATAGAGGGGGAAGGAAGGGTGAGGGGGGGAAGAGGGAGGGGCGAGGGAGAGGAAGAGAGAGTGGGAGAGGGTGAGGGAGGGGGAGTGGGAATGTAGGGGGGGGGATACAAAAGGATAGATAGGGAGGAATAGGGACCTTTTTTACTTTTATGAATACCTCCTCGCTACCCATTCACTTCACTCCCTTTATTGCCTTCTTTTTTAAGTTCGCCTGTAACGGTTGACAATGAAAATTCCGCACTACCTACCAGTTAAATAAAATCAAAAGATAATTAAGTTTGTAGTAAGATGCATTTATTCAACTTGGATAAGTACAAATGCATCTTTTACGTAGGGATCAAGAAGGATAAGCGCTCCGTAAAATATGTTTCAATTAAGTTCGAGTTCTGTTTTTTTATAAAATCTACGCGGACGAAGTCGCGGGTAACAGCTAGTGAGATCATAAGTCCTATAATTCTAATGCTATTTTTTTTTCATTTGTCTTATATTTGAAAGTAGACTTCAAGGTTATCAATTTACGCATAAAATAAAGTTTTTATTTTTAGTTCGAAAATTGTTCGTCTTAAATGTCGTCCGATTGCATCATTAGATCTGTTATATTTTTTTTACAGATAATATTTTACAAAAATTAAATTTAAGCTTCTGTTAGCTTAATGTCTTCCCAATAATGCTTTAAAAAAATGGATTTATAGTTCCTAAGAAAAATGCAAAAATGTTAGTACTGAAAATTGAGTTTACCTAAAATTCGCCATACAAAACGGCAATTTCATAGGTAAAGACCTATACATGAAGTCGGTTAAAAACTGGTCGATCACGCGGCTATTCAGAAGGCTGTCCCTTACACCCTGTATATTTTGACGTCAGAAAAGGTGCTTATTGTTTTCCTAAAAAGAATCTCTGGGTTAATGATTGAAAAAATAAATCTCAATATACACGATTGGCCTAGTAAGAACAAACCCTACGCGACTTGGTAATAGTTATTTATGCAACTGTTGCGTAATGAGAGTAATTTTAACACGAGATCTGGTTTTTGATACGAGGCGCAGCCGAGTATCAAAATAGTATAGATCGAGTGTTAAAATGACTAATTACGTATAGTTGCATACAAAACTTTATCTACGACCGACGAAATTTTTTTTTTTAAAGAGTATTGATCAATTTATTGAACTAAGAGGACAGTTAGTACAGTTAATAAAAGTTATTCCCGAAGTTATTCCTGATCCAGAGCTTGTGGATGGCGTTGCTTTAACATTAATTTCATGTTACTGACAGCCTCTTGTAGAATCATGTTCTCCTGGTACATACTTTCCATTTTGTTCAAATCACTTCTTTTGTTGCCAATGTCACTTTATATAGAAGCGAGCCAACTGTCAGCTTCTTGTCGATTTATGTACTCCTAGTCACGCCTGGTACTCTCCGTTTTCTTTTAAATATAGGTAGGGAGTCGTCACCGTCCGTCAAATAGGCTGTATGTAGTACTGTGGTAGTATTTATTGCCTTAGCCTATGCAGATTGAAAATTATGTATTATAACAGTTGCGGAATGAAAATCCATACTCCATTTCCGTACTGCTCGTAGTATGGAACAGTGTGGAAATGAAAATGATAGCGGACAATGACCTCAATTTCGAATCTGTCATTGGTTTCGAATTCGGAATATTCCGGTACGGGAGTAGATAAACAAATAAACAGTTTTTTGCTAACTGTACAAAACGTGCCATAGGCAGGTAAACCTATTCTTTAGACTCACCTTTTATTGTGCACCAGCTGATGAAGGTTGCTTTTTAGTTTGCGATGAGGTAGGGTTACCAACTGTGTGTTCTTACTTTACATGTCTTGTTGATGTTGAAAAATTCGATTCGTTCAGCACTCTTAAGCCGCAATCACACCTTCCTAAATTAAATAATAATTCGGCATACATTGCTGGGAGGCTTGGAACTGTTAATCCTTACTTTAGCTTCAACGAGCAATGTATGCCGAATTCGTTTCTTAATTAAGGAAGGTTTGATAGCGGCTTTAATTTAAATGATGGTTTAATCATAAAGCTTCAAAACTGCATTAAAATTTCTTGCTTAATAAAACGTTTTTTTTTAGGGTTCCTATACCAAAATGGTAAAAAAAAGGAACCCTTATGGTGCGACTTTGTCTGTCTGTCTGTCTGTCACACCTCTATATCTCAGCAACCACTTATGATATCGACTTGAAATTTGGAATGGTTTTAGAATATAGTTGTCCAACTTAATTGCACATGCAAGAATTTTGAAAAATTTATGATTATTAATGTAAACGGGGCTAAAATAGGGGGGCCAAATTTCAAATGGTCGCTACTAGGTCGAGTGGGGTATCATATGAAAGGGCTTTACTTGTACATTTTAAAACATGTTTTTGTATTTTTACGTTTCTTAGTTTTCAAGTTATGATGAAAAATGTTAAAAAAATACCATTCCCCCCCCCTTTTCTCCGAAGTTTGTATAAGGAAAAATCTGCATTAATTACATGTGACAGAAGTTTATGTAAACTTTGCTGCAAAAATAAAACGATCTTTCTAAACTGCACAGGTTTTCATAAATCTGCAAAAAACCTTTACAAACAAATTTAGTTTTGCGGTCCTGAAAATGGACTTTATTGCTTCTAAAAATACTATAGGTATATCGGAACCCTCGACGCGCGAGTCCGACTCGCACTTGACTGGTTTTTTTAGGGTTCCGTACTTCAAAAGAAAAAAACGGAATTCTTATAGGATCACTTTGTTGTCCGTCTGTCTGTCTGTCTGTCTGTCTGTCTGTCTGTCTGTCTGTCTGTCAAGACCCTTTATCTCACGAACGGGTAAAGGTATCAGGTTGAAATTAATACCATATATTAGGATCCATGAACCACACAAGATCTGAAAATTTAATTTTTTTACAACGACGCAATCAAAAGATGGCATTTTATGTCCTCATCTCCATACATTTATTCAAAAATGCTAAACCTACAGGGTACTTCCCGTTGACCCAAAATTATGAAATTTGGCAAGAAGCTAGGTCTCTCAGTACAAATAATGGGAAAAGTCTGAAATCATTAAATATTTCAACTTTTCTCACAACTAACGGTAACCAATTGTGGTGAGCTCCCGTTTCAAGAACATTCATATAAGAGAGGGGTCAAGTTGGATGGTCCCTGAGGCGATTTTAGTTTTAGTTCTATTTAAAAACGGGGACACTTACTAACTTGAAAATTGGTATGTTTATAGTGCATAAGCTATAAAATAACAACAAATAATAAAATTTGGTCAGGCGCATGTCGGACTCAAAAAATCTAGCACATTAACTTACTGAAATTTCAACTAATACAATTATGTTTATGTGGTACGGAACCCTCAGTGCGCGAGTCCGACTCGCACTTGGCCGGTTTTTTTTACTTTACAGCACTTAAAACCTCAAAATACCATTACAGTGTGTCGATTGATGTGTCCGGAAGAGTATCAATGCGTTTTATACGTATAACTTGTATGCGGAAATCTCAATACTTCTCGAGGATTCGTAAAGCTAATATAATGTGTACTGAACATGTGTATAGCTCTCGACAGGAGTGCTCACTCGACTGTATTCAATTTGTTTCTAGTCCAATAAACAAAGGAATCGACCCCAACAATAATTCTATTAATTCTGAAATTCCTTTAGGTTACTAAAGCAAAATATGTATTGTAGGGATTCACAACACAAAACGGCGATTTTCACTATAGATATTTTGTAATCTTTATATTTCTATGTTCTAGTTTGTTCTTGTAGGTATTCTATATAGTAAAGTTAGATTATAAAATACTACTTAGGCATAAAAGATAACGTATTAAGCAAACTAAATATGTTTTTAAAAGCTATTTGAACGCGCACGTACGTGAACCACAGAGTCGTAAATAACGTAACGTAAAACAGGTTTTTAAGATTTCCTCATAATATTACGCGTTTTTTACATGAGCGTTTTGAAAGTTTAATCTAATCACAAAATTTAAAATTATACTTTTTACAAAGTAAATACACTGTATCAGAGTATTTATTTTAAATTACTCAGTCTTATTTATTCTTAAAGAATTGGGAAGAGGTTAGTAAAGATCGTAACCAATGGAAAGCCGCGGGGAAGGCCTTTGCCCAGCAGTGGGATCTAATAGGCTAAGAAAAAAAAAGTCTTATTGCTGTGGAGTTATTATTGTAAGGGTTTCATTGAGATCTAATCTTTATTAATAGGGGTATCCTATTTGCTTTGGATTTGTGAGCGACAACTCTTAGTAACACTTTGATATCGTACAATTTACGAGTCTGCCTGTATATTTGAATTTAGAAGCTGTCTATAGACAGACGTAGGTAAATTAAATTTAAAATATAGGTAAAGGCCTATTTGAATTGGGGCTGAATAGTCAAAGCTCTTTGAATTTCTTTTATCTTTTAAAAGTATTTTTTAAGCGATCAGTAAAAAGGGCTAGGATTTTAGTCTCTACTAGAAATACATACATACATACATAACATCACGCCTCTTTCCCGTTGGGGTAGGCAGAGACCACAGTCCTCCACCTGCTACGATCTTGACATACTTCCCTTGCTTCCTGTACTTTCATCAATCCTTTCATACATGCTCGTCGGTTTAGGGTACTTTTAACCTGGCCTTTATTCAGAACGTCCTGAATTTGGTCCTGGTACGTTCGCCTAGGCCTTCCCCTTCCAACGTTTCCATTCACTCTCGCCTGGTAGATCTCTTTCGTCAATCTTCGTTCATTCATCCTCTCTACATGACCAAACCATCTCAGCATCCCTTTCTCGATTTTGGTCACTACGTCTTCTTTTACGCCGCACCGTTCTCTTATCACACTATTTCTAATCCTGTCACTCAATTTAACACCAATCATACTCCTTAGCGCTCTCATTTCCACTGCATTAATTCTACTTTCATGCTTCTTCTGCCATACCCAGCTTTCACTGCCATACATCAGTGTTGGTACTGTACAGATCTGAAGTCCCTTCCAATAGGATCCTCAAATCAGATACGTGAAAGTTTTGGCCAAAGTTGATCGTCTAGAATAATATCCTTTAAGAATATTATAATTTTTCTGAATCCTACGTCATTCCGTTTTATATCCTTATAATATTTTGTAATTTACAGATTCTGCTCGGTGGAGAGTGGCAATAGAAGAATGAAAAAGAAACACACTTGTTATTTTAATACTTATATTTGAATATAAACCTAATCTTTACATGTCTAATTTGACTTATTTATTTTATTTTATATCACTATTTATTTAAATTTAGTCTCATATTGTTTGGTGTAGTTCATCTGAATTCATGTAGATTCATCAGTTTAGGAGAGGTTTCATCTCTTTTACAATGCAATATTATTATAGCCGTTAAGTTTCTGAAAAGAAACCTATGTTAATATAAACGAAGTAATAAAAAAATAATGTGGGGACAATCCCCATGTTTGGAGCACCACCTTCGCCCCAAACAGCTCGTCCTAGGCTTCCTCTACCCTAAGTCCTAGGTCCGAGGCATATCATCACCCAGCTCACGATGACATGACGCTAAACTACCCTAACAATCCAACTGGATCGTCAGGATTCTGATCATCCTCGCGGAGCTGGAAATCCCATCGAAAACTTAAACTACAGTAAAGACTAGGGTTAATGTATGTGGAGAGTGGAACTAACTAACCACAGTACAACCCAGACGGTGATGATGTCTCCCCCCGGTATGTTCATGCCCCGCGTCAAAACCCGACTTCCACGTGGCCCACCTTTAAGGGACGATCACTGACTCATCCAGGGTTCACAGGGTATTGACTATTTCTTTTAGTCACCCATACCAGAGCTGGTCACCGAGCCCGCCAGGCACACGAAGCATACAGTCTTCCTTTAGGAAAACAAGGCACTCCTACAAAATGAGCTCTTCCTGTAATCCCTCCGGGCAGACAATGATCGACATCATCGAATCCCTTAGTTTGTTTTGAAATAAGTTAAACTGAAAATAATTAGCCAGCTCCACACGTCCAAGTGTGAAGTCTGTACTAGATACGGGTATAGTATTATTGCTTGCATGGCCAGCCTAGATCAATAACGGTTTTATAACGAGAGACATAAAGAGTTTGAAGGGCAATTTCCCTCCCCCCAGTCACTGAGTGACTTTATTGCACCAACAAGGTCTCCGTATATCCTTCATAGCTCTCACTTGTGATGCGTAGCTAAATCTCTTTTCCGTTACCAACCCACGCAGGACAAGAATTATGTAGAGTAACCCCAGTCTAAACACTCATTTAAATAAAATGAATTGCATCTAAACTATAATGGGATTACCCAGCATATTTCGAAGAAGAACATATAAGAAGTAAGTATGACAAAAGATTACTGAAGGTAATCCTTAAATAAAAGTGAAGTTTGATGACCAGAACCAAGAAGATACGGGATAGTAGTATCTAAGCTAGGTTGGGCCAAACATTTATGATTTAAGATCTTAAGGGAAAATCAAAAGCATCGAGAATTCAAAACCAAGAACACTGGGAGAATTTAGCGTAAACAACACTAGCTAAAACTCGATGTTCTTTAAAAGAGGACTCAAAAGAAGTATAAAAATGGGATTATTGTATATACTTAAATATTCGGAACATATCTACAATGAAAGAAACTAAACATTATAATTTCTGTTCCATTATTGTTTTCAAGAATCTATTTAGTAATATTAAAGGTGGTTTCACACCGAGTCAAAGTATAATTTTAAGTATGATAAATTATGACAAGTTTTATTAAGGAAAAATAAAACTTAGAATCTTATAAGGTTTAGATTCCTGTATGATTCAATGAAAATTAAATAGATTATTTAACTACTTCAGGATGACACACATAAAGTTCAGAGGTCCCCCAAGGTCAGAGTGTCGTACAGCCGTCGCAGCCTTACGGGCGAACGTCGTCAACACACTTTACAAGAAGCAACCCACGAACGAACGTAATGTCTCCATCAAGAATATTCTTCCTTTTGATTCAAGACAATTCTAATTTATTCCTTATAAACAATTTAATGTCATTAGACTAAACTAGAATGTCCCTACACAAAAGAAGAAGGTTTTAAATTTTCTAACTACTTTACATTTGGTAGACCAACGCAAAGATCAGGAGGTTCTCCCGTGGTATATGCCACTCAAACGACGCATCTAATAATGGGCGAGCGTTGTCAGCACATAACACAAGAAACACCAATTCCAAAATCCAACGTTAAAACACCTTGCTAATATCCCTCCATTTGTACCGGAATAACACCAATTCATCCCACACATACAGATGGGGAAAATCAGGATGAATCAGCGAAACCTCACACAAATAGAACGAGAAGAACTTTAGAATCAGACCCTTTTAGGCTTGAAGGCTCCGGCCCATGAATGATTAAAATAAATAAATCCGAAGGTTGATATTATCAGATAGACTTAGACAGATACTCCAGTGACACGCGACATACATTTGCCACAACCAATATAGTGGACATCGGGGACACATGTCACGAGGGCATCCATCCATGCTTGGTTGAACTAAATAAACCTGAGAGCAGGTATTTCTTAATCTCAAAATCTGGGACTCCTATTGAATGATAGTAAAAAAAAAAGATAAGCACCTCCTATGAACATGAGTACTGAAATGTAGTAATGTTCTCAGCATGTTCCAATTTTTGGAAATTGAGGCAAAAGATTCAAAATCACTATCAAAGCAATTTATTATTATTTGAAATAATATTATTTATAATATTCACTCTACTTAAACTTACCCTTTACTTCACAATAAAATGTCACAAACTATATCCAAGTTTTAGTTTTCCTTTACTTCACAATAAAATGTCACAAACTATATCCAAGTTTTAGTTTTCAGATATATTATTTTAAGATTTTGAATTGACGTTCTAATTCTTTTGATCTGACGGAATATTTTTAAATTTTATCATATGATGACGCTAGTATATTAAAAACTGGAATTTTGATTTAGGGCCAAAGATTTTATATTATTTTCTAAAAAGGTAATTATTTAATGTATTAATATTTTCTTCCATTTTGATTTTGGGTTTTGATTTATTTTTAGTTAAAGAGATAAAAAATTTATAAATATTTCAAAATAGCGTCTAGCTTTGAGTAAAACTAAATCAAAAATGATTTATTTGTTGACTATTTGACAATAATGTCAAATAGACAATTCTACCTAAAAAAGTATAAAAAATATACATCGTCTAAAGTCACTTGAAATGATGATAATAATATACATCGTCTAAAGTCACTTTGAAATGTTGACAAAATAAACAACATCTAAAGCCACCCTTGAAACGATGACAAAATATACATCAGAGTCCAGTTTCTATGATTCCACCAAGGACTATTTTAATCAATTTCTCTGTAAAGGAAAAAATTAAACACAATGAAATTTACATTACCTTTACAATCCAAGCAATACTTTTTTTTAGCCTTCACGTTTTATCATTTGTGGTTTGCTTTTCCATGTCTATAATGTTCCTTGTAATTCCTGTACCTGTTTAGAAATAGAACATTATCCTGCCTAGCTATACGCGAACAAAGACATTTGTAGAACTAGTTTATACTTAATTATGGGAAAAGGAAATCTTTATTACTATCTACAAATAACGACTCAGATTAGAAACACAGTATGTTATAATTCCCGCAGAGTTATTAATGTCTACAAAAGAAAATCATTAAGAGGGAATATCAATTTACTTAAAGTATCACACAATACAAGCCTCTTATGAACCCGCAGGTAGATCTGTAAAGCTGCAAATATTCTCCATTCAACTCTTCCTCTTTTGACATTGAAATCTGATTTTCTCAACGTTATTTAGCTCACACAACCTGGAAGAAACTATAAATTTCATTAAGTCACATTTCACCTTATCTCAAATACACACAACAACTTTGAACCGAAAATAAATAAAAGATGGAAAACCACAAAATTGAATACTTACATAACGTTAGTTTCACTCCACTTATTCTATACAATTTAGAATCAAATCCTGAATGTTAGCGTTTTGAAATTATACGCAAATATACCTTCCTATACTATATCCTACACGGAGCAATGCCTATCTTTGTCTCAATTGAAGGAACCCGAAATCAAGGATCACGGTCTCCTTCAAAAGATTCATCACATCAGCTATTTGATAGCTTCCTCCACGAGCTACAAAAAATATATAAAAATGACTTACTGATGTCTGGAATTAAACCTTCCTTTTTTTTACCAAGACTATTAGGTGGTCCTAAGATTCTTCCAAAAATTTACACAGCAGCAGAACACTTCGTTTCACGATTTTGCTTGTTAGGCTTTTGCCCAGCAGTGGACCTTTGTTTTTCCGGGATTACCTGAAACTAAGTATTCACGTTAAAATTCTATTTCAGCTCCATTGCCCTCACTATTCAACAAAACCTGATTCTTAGTTTTCTTCTGTTGCTTTCGTCCATAACATTTTTTTGCAACTATTTTTTATCACAATTTGACTCGCAACTCTATTTTTAGTTATTATTCCCTTTTTTCCAGCAAAAATGCCTTTTTTCTTCATTCCCCTTTTTCGACTCTCTCCCGACCCTGTCTCGACTGTCACGCCTTGTCATATTTTTCTACTCCCCGTTTCTCGTTACACTTCTTGACAGTTCCTCTAAATAGTATTTTATGCACTTAAAATTTTTTTTTAGGGTTCCGCAAGTGCACAGCCTCCCCCAAAATTTTATTATTTCGAAAAATCTAAGAAAACAATTTTTTTTCTTTCGAGAATTCTAAAATTTTCAATTTTAAGTTAATTTTTTTTTTTTTTTTTTTTATTATTATTATTATTATTTTATTAAAATAAAACCTCCTATATTGGCCCTTAAAATTTTTTATTCACAAATACAATAAACAAAACAAATAACTAAACTACTAATATTATAAATCATTAAACTAAATTAATTTTTATTCAAAATTATTAAAATTAATTAACATGTTTATCTAAATTTAGATTTATTTCAGTTCAACCCTGATTATATAATCAAATTAAATTTGTATTAAATTATAAATTATTATAGTTCATTATATTTTTTTTAAAACGAAGTCAATTTAATAATGCCAGTCAATTCACTAACAAATTGGCTCACTATATACTATAATCAAAATAGTCTTCTAATATTAATTATTAAATTAAAACTAATAGAATTATATTAATTAGGTTGTGACCAGGAATATCTCAATTCCTCTAAAGTTAAAATTTATGAAACAGTCCCGTGAAAATCTCAGTAGCTAACATCCTAAGTATAATATTTAGCCAAATGGACTGCATTATAAACTCCTTTGACACTTTGAGTTTCAGGGTCAACAAGAATATACACATTAGCATATTTTATTCCTCCAATTCGATATGGTCCATCATATAATAAATCAAATTTCTTAGTTTTATTTCGACTAGAATCCGATTTATTAAGCCTCCTTAATTTTACCAAATCACCAACTTGAAAATCTATCAACTTATGAGTTCTATTGAATCTATCCTGCCGCTTCTGACTCGAAAGTCTAAGGTTTTCTCTAACTTCCTCTCTAATTTGGTCTAACGTTTTATTCGTGAGTGCCCGTGGTAGAAAACGGTCTACTTTAAGTTTCTCTGAATTTCCAAATAATATTTCATTAGGAGAAAATTTCGTACTCTCATGGAACGTATTATTATACAATTCCTCAATCTCCAACAAGTAATGATCCCATCTAGTATGGTCATCATGACAATAAATTCTAAAGAATTTGTTTAATTCTTTATTCTCTCGTTCTGTAGTGTTAGGTCGAGGATTACGAATAGTAGTATACAAAGTCTTAATTCTCAAAGCTCTGAGTCCAATTTTCCACTTGTGACTAATAAATTGTTTTCCGTTATCTGTCATAACAGCCTTAGGTTGTATTATTTCAGTGAACACTCTCATACAATAAAGTACTGAGTCTGCTGAAGCTCCACGAAGTCCGAAAAGTTTAATAAATTTACTAAAAGAATCCTGTATTACAAAAATGTAAATATAACCAGCCTCAGTTTTAGGTAGTGGTCCGAAGATATCAGCCATTACTAATTCACCCGGGTTTTCAGTTAAAATCGATTTACATTTCCCTACCCCTTTTATATAGTCAGGTCTAGAAAGCTGACAAACATGACACTTCTGAATACAAGACTTCACTGTCTTACCCATATTTACCCAATAACACCTTAATTGTAAATATTTCAAAGTTGTATATGCGCCAAGATGACCCATCTCTATATGTACCTGTTTACAAATCTCTTCTTGTAGAACCTTGGGCATAAACAAAACGTAATCTCCACGTACAGTTTTAAAATAAAGTAGATCATTATTGACAATACAGCGCAAAGTTATACGTGTAAATCTATCTGTTCTTTCGGGAACTCTAGAAACATTTATTTTCTCCCTAATCCCACATATGACGTTGTCAAGCCGTTGGTATTCCATCATACGTTGTAATTTATTTTTCAAGTCACGGTCAGTAGAAACACCTACATACATAACAGTTGGATACCACACTTTCTCTTCTTGCAAAACTCCCCCTGGCGGATATCTAGATAAAATATCTACCCCAATATTTTCTACACCTTTTACATGTTCGACTTCGAAGTCAAATTGTTCAAGAAATAAAATCCAACGTGTGACTCTACTATTGTATAATTTCATTTGTTTCATGAAAGTTAATGCCTTATGGTCTGTACGGATAACAAATTTCGCTCCTCTTAAATAAGTCTCAAACTTTTTCACAGAATAAATAATAGCCCACAACTCTTGTTCAGTTACAGTCCATCGTAATTCAGAACCCCGTAGCGCACGACTACAGAACCCCAAAATTTTAACCTCACCATTATTTCCAATCTGAAACAATGATCCGGCTATTCCGATCCCTGAACTGTCGGTCTGTAAATAATATAATTTATCCTGATCAGGATGGCTCAATAGAATCGTTGTAATAAATTCTTCCTTTATATTATTGAAAGCTCGATCTAATTCTTCATCCCAAAGCCATGCTTGGTTTTTCTTTAATAACCTAGTTAACGGAGCAGTCAAAATACTATAGTTCTTAATGAAACGTCTATAATAATTACAAAGTCCCAAAAAACCTCTTAACTGTTTTTGTTTCTTTGGAATAGGGAATTCCTTTATAGCTTTTATTTTTTTCGGGTTAGGTTTAATTCCCGAAGTTGTAACTATATGTCCTAACATTTTTACTTCACTGCAGAAAAAGTTGCACTTTGCAAAATTACAAGTCATTCCAGCTAATTCTAAACGATCCAAAACTATATCAATATGATCCAAATGGTCTTGCCAAGTCCCACTCGTTAAGATTGCAAGATCATCCAAATAATTGACACAAAACTCCCTAACACCAGGACCCAATATAATGTCCATTGCGCGACAAAAGGACCCTACTGACGTCTTAAGTCCTTGCGGAAGCACGTTGTATACGTAAGACTTTCCATTAACTGTAAATCCAGTATATTTTTTACTGTCCTCAGTCAACGGTATTTGAAAATAAGCGTTATTTAAATCAATCAATGTTATAAATTTTACACCAAGGAAAGCATTAAGTATGTCAATCTGTAAAGGCGGTGCTTCTACTTCTGGAACCATATATTTATTGATTTCCCTAGCATCAAGTAATATTCTAACAGATCCATCGGGTTTTCCAGTGAAAGTTAGAGGACTACAAAAGTTTGTAGTTTTTCTCGATATAATCCCTAATTCTTCCATCTCCCTCAACTTTTCTTCTACTTTTGCCCTATGTGCGTATGGTATAGGATAGGTTCGTTGTATCCTTGGAGTACCCTCAATCATTTTAATGTCATGAGTGTAACAGTTTGCCCTTCCAAGTTTCTTTGTAAAAACTTGCATATGGGATCTCAAAACATTAAAAATTTGTTCCTTCTCTACATCAGACAAATCCATTCCCAACCGAATACTTTTAAACAAATCTAATAATTGCTTTTCTTCACCGCCTTCCTTTTCGTTTTGTTCCTCTACTCCAGATATTAGATTTATTCGATTCTCTTCTAAAGACCCACTAGAAAGATTTCGAAACGGAATAGTAATTTCTCCTTTCCCAACGATACCCAATTCTAATGTTTGTGGTTCTTTTAAATGCAAAACAGCGTTGTGCGCAACTAACCAATCTACCCCAAGGATAGCAGAACAAGTTAATTTAGCAATCACTAAAAATCCCGTATCAATATCAAATGAACCACATGTCAAAGGTATAGAGACTAGTTTTTTTATTTGGAGACTTTTTTGTCCAACGGCTCCCCTCACACATATTGGTCTAACTGGTAACGCAGGAAATTCTAACTTTAATTCTCCTTGTAAACTCTCTAAGAATTCTTCCGAAATACAAGTTACTTCACTTCCAGTGTCTACCAAGAGAACTATAGATTGTCCCAAAATTTGTAACTCTATTTCTGATTTAAATTTGGGCCCCTCATTCTCAAAGCAAACCTCTTCATCATATAAAGAATTACCTTCATATTCTTTAATGAACTGGTTATACATTGGTTGATTTTGTTTAATCACGGAAACGTCAAAAACTTTAATTAAATCTAAGACTGTTTGTTTATTATTATATTCTTCTGAAGAATATCCTAAACCTTCTCTATTATATTTCGTTCTAGTATTATTCGGGGAAACAGGATATAAGATCCCTTCTTGGTCACAACCCAATCCTACCCCTGGCTTCCAACCTTGTTTTATTAAATATTTTACAGGAAAAAGATAATTTTGTTTTTTGTTAATTGCAGCCACCTCCTGTTTATTGGAGATGGCCCCAACTAGTTTAAATCTTCTTCTTGAATTATTGCATTAGTGATCCTTCCCCTTGAAGTCTCCCCCTCGATGTGAGCCACCACTTTTGGTTTTTTATAAAATGGCTTGTCTTTATTTGAAACGAATGGATTTTGACGCTTTGTTCCCCTATCAACTCCAATAGTGGAGTCAAAGGAAGAAGATCCACATTGTTTATTCACGTCATCCAATTCACGAAGAAACTCTGTTGCCTCAATCAAAGTATTTCCTTTCTTCATCCGCCAAGCATATTGTACATCCTTCGGAAAGTGTCTCATCAAATCCTCCACTATTTGCCATTCAGGAATTGGTCTAGACATCATCTTTGCTTGCCCTGCTAAACTAACGAAATGTTCTAGCATTGTTCCATTTTCCTTAGACCAAGTGCCATTTACAATCATTCTTCTCAAGGTGTTTTGTTCGGCTTCTCCCCAATAAGCATCCAAAAAATCTCTTTTGAAATCCGACTGTGTAAACCATCTCTGTCTATAAATTCTGGCCCATTTTCGAACATCACCTTCTAAACAACTGATTATAGTTTCAATTGTAGCATCTTCATTAGGCATCCTCCGTAAATAATTCTGAAGATCCTCCAAAAACGACACTGGATGTACCCTAAATCTTCCAGGAAAACGTGGTTTTTCGACTCTTGTATCAATCACCGGGCAAATATTAATCGGTGCTTCATGCCTTTCAGACGAAGCTGATGCAGCGTTAGTTTCCCGAGCTTGCGACAGCTGATTCTCTAAGTTCGACACCTTCTGTGTCAGAATTCCCATGTTTCTTCGAAGTTGTCGAAACATAGTGGAGTTGCGTAAAGAAGGTCGTGGACGTTCTTCTTGCTGACCTGTCCTTTCTAATTCATCTTGCCCCTGAGATGTTCTAAGATTATAACGAGGAGGCATTTTCTTTTCTTTGAATACTGAAAGTTTATTACAAATCATAGGTTGGAATTTTGTTTAAATTAAAGAATAGAAAGCTTATCTAATATTCTTTCCTTAACTTCCCAAAACTGTTGCTTTATGGAGCTAATATTTTGATCTCCATCGATAATCTCTATCCTGTCAAAATCTTCCTTTATATTAGGGTTCAATAACCATTCCTCATGAATGTTGTGAATCCTCTCTATATAATCTAACGTTATCCCTGTCTCTTCAGGTCGACCACGACTTAGGGCTCTCTGATAAGAAACCATAGGGGAAGTCCTAAGATAAACTACTAAATTAATTCGAGTAACAAATTGTTCCTTGAAATAAGAATAAGTTTCATCTAAAACTGCAAACTCAGCCGGGTGCAACAATTCACTCTCTTGCAATTCCCTAATAAAACAGTTTTTGGCTGAATAGATGGAACGTTCCATAACTTTAATCTTAGCGTTAGATTCTTTCGTATGATTCTCTAACATTGTTAGAAGAACATAATTTTGGAAACAGAAACCCCACTTCTTAGGATTTTCCTTAAATAACTGGAAGAGATTAACGCCAGATAAATTAGTCCATTTATCAATTGGTTCTGGTATTATCTCAAAATCAGAGTTGCCTCCCAAAGCTGCCAACAAAGTAGACTTCCCTGACCCTATGTTTCCTTCTATTGAGACTGTAAAATTTCCCATCTTTATTCTGAAACAAGGAATGCATCATATTTTCTATGGTCTCCAAAACAAATAACCCTAAGCTAAAACCAATTCTAACGTCCCGCTTAACAACTTTAACTTAGATAGACTTTACTCTCAAGTTTCTTCAGTTCAAAAAAGCTCGAAATTAGTGTATTTTTCATTTTGTTTCTTTTTTCACTCCTCAATACCTCTCTCGCTTGAAACCAGCATATCCTGGTCACGGCACCAGCTGTACAGATCTGAAGTCCCTTCCAATAGGATCCTCAAATCAGATACGTGAAAGTTTTGGCCAAAGTTGATCGTCTAGAATAATATCCTTTAAGAATATTATAATTTTTCTGAATCCTACGTCATTCCGTTTTATATCCTTATAATATTTTGTAATTTACAGATTCTGCTCGGTGGAGAGTGGCAATAGAAGAATGAAAAAGAAACACACTTGTTATTTTAATACTTATATTTGAATATAAACCTAATCTTTACATGTCTAATTTGAGTTATTTATTTTATTTTATATCACTATTTATTTAAATTTAGTCTCATATTGTTTGGTGTAGTTCATCTGAATTCATGTAGATTCATCAGTTTAGGAGAGGTTTCATCTCTTTTACAATGCAATATTATTATAGCCGTTAAGTTTCTGAAAAGAAACCTATGTTAATATAAACGAAGTAATAAAAAAATAATGTGGGGACAATCCCCATGTTTGGAGCACCACCTTCGCCCCAAACAGCTCGTCCTAGGCTTCCTCTACCCTAAGTCCTAGGTCCGAGGCATATCATCACCCAGCTCACGATGACATGACGCTAAACTACCCTAACAATCCAACTGGATCGTCAGGATTCTGATCATCCTCGCGGAGCTGGAAATCCCATCGAAAACTTAAACTACAGTAAAGACTAGGGTTAATGTATGTGGAGAGTGGAACTAACTAACCACAGTACAACCCAGACGGTGATGATGTCTCCCCCCGGTATGTTCATGCCCCGCGTCAAAACCCGACTTCCACGTGGCCCACCTTTAAGGGACGATCACTGACTCATCCAGGGTTCACAGGGTATTGACTATTTCTTTTAGTCACCCATACCAGAGCTGGTCACCGAGCCCGCCAGGCACACGAAGCATACAGTCTTCCTTTAGGAAAACAAGGCACTCCTACAAAATGAGCTCTTCCTGTAATCCCTCCGGGCAGACAATGATCGACATCATCGAATCCCTTAGTTTGTTTTGAAATAAGTTAAACTGAAAATAATTAGCCAGCTCCACACGTCCAAGTGTGAAGTCTGTACTAGATACGGGTATAGTATTATTGCTTGCATGGCCAGCCTAGATCAATAACGGTTTTATAACGAGAGACATAAAGAGTTTGAAGGGCAATTTCCCTCCCCCCAGTCACTGAGTGACTTTATTGCACCAACAAGGTCTCCGTATATCCTTCATAGCTCTCACTTGTGATGCGTAGCTAAATCTCTTTTCCGTTACCAACCCACGCAGGACAAGAATTATGTAGAGTAACCCCAGTCTAAACACTCATTTAAATAAAATGAATTGCATCTAAACTATAATGGGATTACCCAGCATATTTCGAAGAAGAACATATAAGAAGTAAGTATGACAAAAGATTACTGAAGGTAATCCTTAAATAAAAGTGAAGTTTGATGACCAGAACCAAGAAGATACGGGATAGTAGTATCTAAGCTAGGTTGGGCCAAACATTTATGATTTAAGATCTTAAGGGAAAATCAAAAGCATCGAGAATTCAAAACCAAGAACACTGGGAGAATTTAGCGTAAACAACACTAGCTAAAACTCGATGTTCTTTAAAAGAGGACTCAAAAGAAGTATAAAAATGGGATTATTGTATATACTTAAATATTCGGAACATATCTACAATGAAAGAAACTAAACATTATAATTTCTGTTCCATTATTGTTTTCAAGAATCTATTTAGTAATATTAAAGGTGGTTTCACACCGAGTCAAAGTATAATTTTAAGTATGATAAATTATGACAAGTTTTATTAAGGAAAAATAAAACTTAGAATCTTATAAGGTTTAGATTCCTGTATGATTCAATGAAAATTAAATAGATTATTTAACTACTTCAGGATGACACACATAAAGTTCAGAGGTCCCCCAAGGTCAGAGTGTCGTACAGCCGTCGCAGCCTTACGGGCGAACGTCGTCAACACACTTTACAAGAAGCAACCCACGAACGAACGTAATGTCTCCATCAAGAATATTCTTCCTTTTGATTCAAGACAATTCTAATTTATTCCTTATAAACAATTTAATGTCATTAGACTAAACTAGAATGTCCCTACACAAAAGAAGAAGGTTTTAAATTTTCTAACTACTTTACATTTGGTAGACCAACGCAAAGATCAGGAGGTTCTCCCGTGGTATATGCCACTCAAACGACGCATCTAATAATGGGCGAGCGTTGTCAGCACATAACACAAGAAACACCAATTCCAAAATCCAACGTTAAAACACCTTGCTAATATCCCTCCATTTGTACCGGAATAACACCAATTCATCCCACACATACAGATGGGGAAAATCAGGATGAATCAGCGAAACCTCACACAAATAGAACGAGAAGAACTTTAGAATCAGACCCTTTTAGGCTTGAAGGCTCCGGCCCATGAATGATTAAAATAAATAAATCCGAAGGTTGATATTATCAGATAGACTTAGACAGATACTCCAGTGACACGCGACATACATTTGCCACAACCAATATAGTGGACATCGGGGACACATGTCACGAGGGCATCCATCCATGCTTGGTTGAACTAAATAAACCTGAGAGCAGGTATTTCTTAATCTCAAAATCTGGGACTCCTATTGAATGATAGTAAAAAAAAAAGATAAGCACCTCCTATGAACATGAGTACTGAAATGTAGTAATGTTCTCAGCATGTTCCAATTTTTGGAAATTGAGGCAAAAGATTCAAAATCACTATCAAAGCAATTTATTATTATTTGAAATAATATTATTTATAATATTCACTCTACTTAAACTTACCCTTTACTTCACAATAAAATGTCACAAACTATATCCAAGTTTTAGTTTTCAGATATATTATTTTAAGATTTTGAATTGACGTTCTAATTCTTTTGATCTGACGGAATATTTTTAAATTTTATCATATGATGACGCTAGTATATTAAAAACTGGAATTTTGATTTAGGGCCAAAGATTTTATATTATTTTCTAAAAAGGTAATTATTTAATGTATTAATATTTTCTTCCATTTTGATTTTGGGTTTTGATTTATTTTTAGTTAAAGAGATAAAAAATTTATAAAGATTTCAAAATAGCGTCTAGCTTTGAGTAAAACTAAATCAAAAATGATTTATTTGTTGACTATTTGACAATAATGTCAAATAGACAATTCTACCTAAAAAAGTATAAAAAATATACATCGTCTAAAGTCACTTGAAATGATGATAATAATATACATCGTCTAAAGTCACTTTGAAATGTTGACAAAATAAACAACATCTAAAGCCACCCTTGAAACGATGACAAAATATACATCAGAGTCCAGTTTCTATGATTCCACCAAGGACTATTTTAATCAATTTCTCTGTAAAGGAAAAAATTAAACACAATGAAATTTACATTACCTTTACAATCCAAGCAATACTTTTTTTTAGCCTTCACGTTTTATCATTTGTGGTTTGCTTTTCCATGTCTATAATGTTCCTTGTAATTCCTGTACCTGTTTAGAAATAGAACATTATCCTGCCTAGCTATACGCGAACAAAGACATTTGTAGAACTAGTTTATACTTAATTATGGGAAAAGGAAATCTTTATTACTATCTACAAATAACGACTCAGATTAGAAACACAGTATGTTATAATTCCCGCAGAGTTATTAATGTCTACAAAAGAAAATCATTAAGAGGGAATATCAATTTACTTAAAGTATCACACAATACAAGCCTCTTATGAACCCGCAGGTAGATCTGTAAAGCTGCAAATATTCTCCATTCAACTCTTCCTCTTTTGACATTGAAATCTGATTTTCTCAACGTTATTTAGCTCACACAACCTGGAAGAAACTATAAATTTCATTAAGTCACATTTCACCTTATCTCAAATACACACAACAACTTTGAACCGAAAATAAATAAAAGATGGAAAACCACAAAATTGAATACTTACATAACGTTAGTTTCACTCCACTTATTCTATACAATTTAGAATCAAATCCTGAATGTTAGCGTTTTGAAATTATACGCAAATATACCTTCCTATACTATATCCTACACGGAGCAATGCCTATCTTTGTCTCAATTGAAGGAACCCGAAATCAAGGATCACGGTCTCCTTCAAAAGATTCATCACATCAGCTATTTGATAGCTTCCTCCACGAGCTACAAAAAATATATAAAAATGACTTACTGATGTCTGGAATTAAACCTTCCTTTTTTTTACCAAGACTATTAGGTGGTCCTAAGATTCTTCCAAAAATTTACACAGCAGCAGAACACTTCGTTTCACGATTTTGCTTGTTAGGCTTTTGCCCAGCAGTGGACCTTTGTTTTTCCGGGATTACCTGAAACTAAGTATTCACGTTAAAATTCTATTTCAGCTCCATTGCCCTCACTATTCAACAAAACCTGATTCTTAGTTTTCTTCTGTTGCTTTCGTCCATAACATTTTTTTGCAACTATTTTTTATCACAATTTGACTCGCAACTCTATTTTTAGTTATTATTCCCTTTTTTCCAGCAAAAATGCCTTTTTTCTTCATTCCCCTTTTTCGACTCTCTCCCGACCCTGTCTCGACTGTCACGCCTTGTCATATTTTTCTACTCCCCGTTTCTCGTTACACTTCTTGACAGTTCCTCTAAATAGTATTTTATGCATTTAAAATTTTTTTTTAGGGTTCCGCAAGTGCACAGTACCAAAACTCCCCCATGAACAGCCAAACGAGCCTTGTGAGACACCTTCTGACTCCTCATAAAGGCGTGCAGGGCACCATTCACCATGTTTCCAGCATTCACTCTTCTTTCAATATCACTTTCACACTTTCCATCTCTCGTAAACTTTGAGCCCAGATACACAAACTCCTTCACTTGTTCGACTTGTTCTCCATCTATTAATATAGTACACTCTGTCATACATTCTTCTCTTTCAAGTACCATTACTTTAGTCTTGCTTACATTTACTTTCATTCTTTTCCTGTCCAAAGCCACATTCATCATTGTTACCATCTCCTGCAACTCGTCAGCAGATGACGCAAGTACAACTTGGTCATCAGCGTAGAGAAGACATTTGATGAGTAACTCATTCATTCTCAGTCCACACATACTCTCTTTCAGATCAATCTAACAATTATCCATGAACAGGTTAAACAGCCAAGGTGACGCTACACATCCCTGCCTAACACCTTTTTCGATGCTAAACCATTCAGTGTACGCCCCGTTTATTCTGACACAAGCACTGGAATCCTCATAGAGAGATTTCAGTGCTTGAATCAGATGACCGTTTACCCCATACATAGACAATGCTGACCACAATTCACTCCTCACCACTCGGTCATAGGCCTTTTCCAAATCCACGAACGCGCAGTAGACTTTTTGGTTTTTAGCCAAAAACTTTTCAGCTATGCACCGCAAGGAAAAGACCTGATCTGTACATCCCATTCCCTTTCTAAATCCCGCTTGTACATCCCATATTTTATCGTCAGTATCTTTCATCACTCTTTCAATCAAAACCTTTGCATACAGTTTGCCGACGACACTGAGAAGGCTTATCCCGCGATAATTTTTGCAGTCCTGTTGTGACCCTTTTCCCTTGTACAGCGGCACAATCACAGCCTTGCACCAGTCACCTGGTACTTGGCCGTTCGTCCAACACAAGTTGAAAAGGCGGTACAACTGACTAGCCACAATGCCTCGCCCAGCCTTCAACATCTCGACCGACACTCTATCATACCCAGCTGCTTTACCTGATTTCATACTTTTCATCGCTTTCATAATCTCATCCATACTTATCTCACTTACACAATTCTCCTCTTCATTCTCATTCATTTCCACAGAAGACCTAGGTTCGCTGGCCTCTGCTTTTTCTCTCTCAAACAGACTTTCAAAATATTCCTTCCACCTCCTCAGAACACATTCTTCACCTTTTATAATACTTCCATCCTGGCTTCTGATTTTACTCAGCTCCGATGTTCCAAACTTTCCTCGGGCTGTCCGTATGGATTTCCAGAAAAACTTTTGGTTGGACTGGAAATCTTCAGTAAGCCTTCTGTCAAACTCATCCTTACACTCCTCTTTCTTTCTCTCAACAACTTCCTTAACAATACCTTTCGCTCTTTTATATACCTTTCTTGCTACACTTACGTCATCACTTGTTGCCCTCTGCATTCTTTGGTTAGCTTTTACTGCTAACCAATCTGACCATGCTTTCTTCTTCTCACAAACTACTAGAAATAGGTTTTTATAAATTTGTATAAAATCTTTAGCTGGGCTGAATGGACTTTTCCAAATTCGTAGTTTGATCTTCATACAAAACGATTATAAGTAAAGTCAATTCCTTTTTAGCGAATTTCGAAAACTTGTATTTAGCAAATTTCGAAAACACAAGTTTTTGCTATTACTACAGAAGTACCTGGGCGACCGAGCTATGCTCTGTATGATTAAAATATCATCGGGTGAGCAAGCTATGCTACTCAACAACAGATGGCGCTGTTAGTTTCTTGAACGCACTAAAACACGCTAAGATATATTTAAAAAGACGGTGAAAACGAATTTTTCCAAACGTGAGACCTAGCTAGATCGATTTTTTGCCCCCAAAAACCCCTGTATACAAAATTACTTTGAACCCCTGTATTCAAAATAAATATAAGTACCTGGGCAACCGAGCTTTGCTCTATAAGAGCCACCTCAACATTAAAATATCATCGGGTGAGCAAGCTATGCTACCCGTCAACAGATGGCGCAGTAGGTTTTTGTCTAAAACGCAAATGCTTAAAAAACGGAGAAAACGATTTTTCCCAGACATGAGACCTAGCTAGATCGATTTTTCGCCCCCCAAATGGTAAATTTCATCGAAATCGTGAGAGCCGTTTTCGAGAAACCGATTACAAATATATATATTTATACAGGGTGTTAATTTAATTGCGTGCCATAGCCTAGGGGGTGCTTCAGCAACAATAAAGAAACACAAAAAAAAAAATCCAACTTATTTTTTTTTATCATCAATGATATTTTTTTTATAATTTATTAGGTATAACATTTCAACGCTCCTTAGCTCGTTAAAGTATGAAAGGAAAATTGGAGTCACACACAAAAAAAGAAAGAATTCATTGATACTCGCGCGCTAGCTCGGTGATAGCGCGGTGGTCCGTCCGGGTCATTGCCCTCCGCGTTATTTTAGTTTCAATGGTTTAAATTTTAATTTTTTTTAGAAGAATTTTTTGTGTTCCCCCATCGCCACTGAAACACCCCCCAAGCTATGGCACGCAATTAAATTAACACCCTGTATATATACAAATATTGCTCGTTTAATAGTATAGTATAACCAAAATTTCGTAACACTTATTTATGTCGGAGGTAAATTGTATAATTCTCCGCTTTACATAATGCATGGGAACTTTGCAAATTGCCGAGGAATTTAGAAATTCGCCACTTTACACATTGGCATAATAAAGTCTATTGTGTAATGACATAATTTTTGTCAAATCTCTACAATAGATTTTTTTGTACAAGTATAACTCACAATCTATAGGGTGACTTTTAATTAGTTCTTGATAGAAAAAGGTATTAATGTACTCATGATACTGAACAACTTTCCCCAAGGAACATAGGTCGAAATACGAAAATCAAGTTTTGACCTCCCATAGAAACTGCATCAGCTGATAGCGCATTTTGTATGGGAGGTAATTTGGTTTTTTCGTATTTTGACCTATATTCCTTGGAAAAAGTTGTTTAGTATCATGGGTATAGTCCGTTTCACGAGTCAATGCCAAACCTTACCAACACATTTTGCAGCTATATCAAGGCTATTGTGCTCCATGATCATAGTAATCAGCAATAGCTGTCAGAAAAAACAAGTTTGTAAGACAATGTTATTTTTTCCGTCAAATATACTCTGGTTCGTCTGGTTCGTCATACTTTGTCTGGTTCTACGGCTGCAAAATGTGTTGTTATGCTTTTGCATTGACTCCCGTACATGCATATCTTTTGCTATCAAGAACTAATTAAAAGTCACCCTATAACGATATTTCTGCATCTATTCAGGTGTAAGTTCCCGTTGGGAATTTCTTATCACCTTCTCAACATAGAGAAACTTCTCTCTGTAAGGAGATGTAACAACTTTCTATCTTACCGTTAATTAGTTTGCACTGCACCTTCCTTGCACAATGAGAAAACCTAAATGTAAATACTCGTAGCTAAGACTATACGAGGGGTGTTCAATAAGTAGTGAGAATGAACCAAATTTTGGCTGTAAAGTCATTTGATGTTAATTAGTCATCATCATTATAACATTCCATGAAGCGTCCACTGCAGGACAGGGAGCTGCCTCAGAAGAGGGGATTTACCATAGTCACCACGCTTGTAAGCGTTGCGGCTGGCGACCAGTGTTGTTGGTGACCGCAGTATACCGGGTGTAAGGGACAGCCCTCCGAACAATGAAAGGGCATGAGCAGTCAACGTAATTGAACAACTTTCAGCGAACAAAACTTTCAGGAAACAAAAATAAAAATCGGCCTCTCCATACAAACTGTCCAATGAACTTTGCAATTTTGTATGGAGAGGCCGATTTTTTCTTTCATTTCCTGAAAGTTTTATTCGCTGAAAGATGTTCAGTTACGTTGACTGATCTTGCCCTTTCAGTATTCGGAGGGCTGTCCATTACACCCTGTATAAAACGGTACGATACACAGAAAGATACTGCTGCCCATCTTCCTGTTCATAAGCCCTTAGTCGCCTCTTACGATACCCACGGGTACAGATGGGTTGGTACTATTCTTTGCCTGCACCACACGGACTGAGTTTAATGAGTATTGTCACCAACGTAACGTCGTGCTGTCAGCTGTCATACGAAATAGGGAAGTCGCGCATAGAAAAGGTCCCGGAAGGAAGAGTACGCAGAAGAGGTCCCGGAGGAAGAGTGCTCGGAGGGAAGACTCCGTAGAAGAGGTCCTAGAGCGAGGAGTGCTCTGAGGGAAAACTCTGTGGAAGAGATCCCTGAGGGAAGATTGCAAGGAGGGAAGACCGCACGTAGAGGCTCAGAGGGCGAACTCGGTGACGTGTAAATAGGAAGCTCGGGTTGTAAATCACTCCTGAATAAATGGAAAAACTTACTTTGGCGTTTCACTCCAATCCCGAACCGCTATAGCTCGTAACAGTATTTATAGTTTATTTCACTAAAAAGATGGAATCAAAATTGCAGACAGTCAGCCAATACATCTATGCTTTCGTGCAAAGTGGATACAGGCCCTCTGGCGACAATAATTGGTACTACATCGAGCTTTGGATGAGTCAGAGGGTGAGGGGAGGGGTGTGGGAGGAGGGTTGTGAGGGCAGGAGGCGAGAAAAGGGGTTGAGGGGGTGGAGGGATAAGGGTGGGTGAGGGGTAACATGAATTTAGGGGTAGTAATAGTAAGAGGAGAAGTGGACGTAGGTGGAAAGAGAGTGCTCTTGACAGTACCTACATACATAGACGTATCCACGTAAAACAGCGGATCACGTATTTTTATTAATATTTCAGATTTCTTAGTTTGAATTCTTAACTTATTTCTTAATTCTTAACACAAAATTCGTCATAACATGGCCAATACATCATCATCATCATCCGACTGTTTTCGGTCATGGCGACCGTAGTCAACTCTTACATAGATGTGTTTCGTTGATGTCAATCGGAGTCCATTATTCGGAAGCAGTCTTGTACGCAGGATATATTTCAGTGCGTAAATGTACGCGCAAACACAGATGCACTCTCTCGTCCTTACTCATCTTGATCCAGTGGAACGGAGAACCGCTACGACTGGAGATAAGACGGATGCAGTGTCTAGCAGACGATTTCTTCTGACCTCTATCATCGCCCTTGGCCTTCCACAAAGCCTTGATGCCTCGCCGCATCAGCCAAGGTCCGTTGCTTATCAACGCCGATACATGGCCAATACAATGCAAATAGAGCGAGTCTACTACTTACATAGTTGCCGGGATCAACGGCTTTAACGTGCCTTCCGAAGCACAGCAACATCTTACTTTTCAGACAATCAGACGATTTATCCTGCAATGTTCTAACCACATTGGGAAAGTCACACAAAGTGATTTTTTTTTTGACAGTGTCCCCACCGGGAATCAAACCGAGAACCTCCGGGAGCCAAACACTAACCACTACACCACAGAGGCTATACGAGGCTATATTGTATCGATTATGATACAAGTTCTCGTTGTAGACTGATTATTTAGACGAAGTTAATTGTAAACTCGTCGAGGTTTCTAATTGCAACCTTCGGAGATACAACTTTATAACTATATATAGAAGCTTCTAGCCAATTAACAGACCAAACTTTGACTCCACAGATGAGACAGAGACGTGGAACAGAATTTGATTACTTCAGAAGAGATGTAAGTATAAATTAAATTTTGTTTGGCGCAGGTTACACGTCGATATCCAGGACTCGGAGCTTTATAAGTAAACAAATGCTTTTAGGGATTGCAATGTGTCTTGAACCCGCGTTTTTTATTCGTTTAATCCAAAAACGCTATAATGTGGTCCTGCCTGTTGTAGTGATATTCAAAGTTCAGGAACGCGTACATTTCATCTTTATTGCTAGTTACGCCAGTAGCTAAACTAATGGTAACTATGAAGCCTTCCATTCAGAGCGGCGGAATTAGAGATAGGATCGCTTAGTTCCCTTCCGGTTGTCATGGCAACTGCTCTTAGTTAACTACTCTCTCTACCGGGGCTTGCAGTTAATTTCCAAATGCGTAACATAGAATAATTTTCAGTAAATTTTCGGACACACCCGCAAGTTTATAACATACTCAAATGAGCTATTAAAATGGACGTCAAAACAAAAATCTTACATAGATTTTGTATGAAGCTTTTGAACAATGGCCGCTGCTGATGGCTGATGCTTTTTTATTTTTTGGTATCGGTGAACCGTGGTTTGACGTGCCTTTTGAAGTACGGCTAACGCTCTAGTTGATACGACTTGAGGTCACCCATCGGTTTCCAGCCAGGGTCCAGAGCTAACGACGTCACTTAACTTTCGTCATCGAAAGGAAAAAGCAACGACTGATTATCTAAAAAGAGTGATTTTTAATTAGTCCTTGAGAAAGTCGAATTTGAAAAGAATTTAGGCGAATAAAAACAGGAGAGCCGAAAATCTTGTTCCAATATTGATGTAACAAATTGGCATTTACTCAAAGAAATTAAACAGGAATATTTTAGATTATATCGTTAAAAAAAATTATCCGGAATTTCTATCGAAAAAGGACGCGTAAAAAACGGTTAAGGTTCGGGTTTAAGGAATAAAATTTCATCTTGTAAAAAGATTTTTGGATAAAACATCAAATATCTGCACTAAAAAATTGCAGACCACATAGCGGTCTCATATAATGTAAGGGACAGTGGCAAAACTGAATAGCATGATCAGATCAGTCAACGTAACTGCACAACTTTCAGTGAATAAAACTTTTAGGAAATGAAATAAAATCGACCTCTCCATACAAAGTTGCAAACTTGATTGGACAGTTTGTGTGGAGAAGCTGTTTTTAATTTTGAGCGTGAGCGGAGCGATATGTATTCGTGAAGAAAAAAGATTTTCTAATTTTCTTAAAAGTGCGTTCTACTTACTACATACATACATACACAACATCACGCCTTGTTCCCGTCGGGGTAGGCAGAGACCACAGTTCTCCACCTGCTACGATCTTGACATACTTCCCTTGCTTCCTGTACTTTCATCAATCCTTTCATACATGCTCGTCGGTTTAGGGTACTTTTAACCTGGCCTTTATTCATAACGTCCTGAGTTCTACTCAGGACGTTCTACTTACTAAGAGTTACTTAATAAATAAGACTTAGGATTCTGAGTAGTTTCTTGCTGGGTCTCATTTTGAGGATAGCTGTCATACAACAAAACTGAAAAATGGCGTTTTGCTCAAAAACTGCAAGTATCTTGCGGCAGTATTCGTCGATCTGTCGAAAACCATATAAGGGTGTTCCACTACTACCAAAGTTAAAACATGTGATTTACTCTTAATCGATTTAATTGAGCGTATTTTAATGTTCTATTATTTGGATTTTGAATTGGTTATATTAGTTAGGGTGCTGGCTGCAATTTGCTCATGATTCATATTAATAGGGATGATAGATCAGCTCAATACGAATCGATTTGGTCCTTACAAGTTTTTCTGTGCGTCGCTGCGTTTTTGAGTTAAAGCAAAAAAATTAAAATAAGATACTAAATAATGTTTTTTGTCTGCCTTTGTGGCTCTTGTTTAAAATACTTCTGAAGATGTAGGAAATCGAATCGGCAGACATGCAGGGCTCTGCATTATCACGGGACGAAATAGTGAATTTTTGCATTTTGAAACGTTGTAACTTTACGACGCATGGCTATTATGGTGGCAGACTATTTTTCTGGGGTTTTATACATTGTATTTAATCAGATAGTCACAGTCTGTCAGGTGGACGTTTCATTGTCAAATTTCAAAGTAGTTATTAATTCCTCAAAAACGCAGGGGTTTGGATGTCCGCCAATATTTTTTGTATCTTCTAGAGGATGCTCCTTATCATCAGTCAAAGAGGCAGACATGAGTAAATCATATAGAAATTTGTCCTTCATCACCCTTACTATATCTACCTGACATCATATTTCATTTGATTTTTTTTACAAAAATCTAGATATGATGATAAATCTAAATTTGATGAATAATCTCGCATATAATAAAGTAAGGAAGGTGCTGCTGTACCAAATGGTACAACTTTCAGGAAATAAAAAAAGGAAATCCTTTTTTTATTTCCTGAAAGTTGTTCAATTACTGATGCCCTTTCAGTTTTGCCAATCTGTCCCTTACATCCTGTGTAGTTTATTTCTACTAGAGTGATGATCAGCGCTGAATGTGGTCATTATGATTGTAAATTCATAGCGCATTCGAAACAAACCACAAAAAGCAATTCATCATCAAGGCTCAAAGCACAATACGGCATGATTGCAATGATGTTACTATATTAGCGTTGAATATTTGTAGTGCTTTTTCTGCTCGATAAATACGTAAATTTTACTCTACCTAAAATTTAAAAATATATCTGAATGAATAACAATCTTAATCTGAGGTTCTGAGATTAAGTTTAGGTTTACTTGGGTTTATTACACGGAGCAGAGCCGTGGTTTATTATATCATTTACTTTGTTTAATTATATCGTTTAGGTTTATTTATCATTAGGCTTTATTTTAAGGTTTATCATACTTTCACCTTGTTACCCTGCACTTCCTACTCATTTATTTTCGATGGGTCCCTGATCACAAACAATGTCTGGACGAGATCCCTTACAGCGATAAGGCCGCCTTTGCCCACATTTTTTGGTTTGTTCTTAAAATTTGTATTTGTTTTTTATGTGTGCAATCAAATGTTCATCTATTTTAATAAGAACCTTCATAGAAAGAGAACAGCTGATTGGTTTAGTTTAGTAGTTGTTAAATGTTGTCCTTAACTATACTTCGTTTTTTTTCAGATTAGAATTTAACGTATGAAAAATAAGAGGTTCTTTACAGTTCTCACTCTAAATCCAATGAGTTTAACATTTGTCTAGGAGAGGTGCCTATTAAAGACTTTTCTAATCTGAAAAAAAACGAAGTATAGAGTCTTCTGTTGCTAAGTTTTACCATAGAGGAAAGAAATGTTTTCCTCTATGGTTTTACAAAAGACGTTGAGAGACGAGAAAAATAAATGAAATAAGTAATAATATTTTATAACTTATGCATACAAATTACCAATTATTGTAATTAATTTTTATATGGGCTTGTAGTAAGTATTGTCTGAAAAGAAATGAATTCACTAGTTAATATATAACGTGTAACGGAAAGGACGTGAGAATACTGAAGGGTGTGAATTCAGGCGCGGATCCAGGGGGAGGGGGGTCACAGGGGTCATGACCCCCCCTGAAATCCAAACAGATTTTTTTTACGTTAATTTAGAAAATTCGTTACCCAAACTATATATCCATAATCAAACACACATTCACAGTACAATATTTGTACAGAGTCGCGGGCTATAGCTTCCGTAGCGCATGCGATGAAAGACATCGTATGGCAAATTTTTTCACCTTGGGTTATTTAAGTTTTAGTAGGGATCCCTATTCTTTTCTAGTAATAAATATAGCTTATGTTACTCAGGAATGCAGCATTCTAAAGGTGAAAAAAAAAATTGTCAATATCAGTCCCGTAGTTTTTGAGTTTATTCGTTACAAACATACATGACTTAATGACTGATTCATCAACGCCGAGCCGTAACCGCTATAGCTAAAGATCTGAAATTTTGTACACAGGTTTTTTGCACTTCAAAACCACCCACTAAGGAAATATTTTCCAAAATTCCTCCCCTAATAAGTGATTCCGTATGTTGGTCTATAAGTCTTTATTTTTAAAGGTAGAATTATATAAATTGGTTTTGAGCTCTCCGTACACGTGTTTCTTTACTTCTTATTATTAGCTAAAACCCAAATTTCAAGTACCTTATGTCAAAACTCTAGGATTTTCATACGAACTTTCATCCCTTATTTCATCCCCTTGGGTGATGATATCTCAAAATTTTTGAAACACATGTTTCTTTGTTTCTTATCATTAGCTAAAACCAAAATTTTCAAGTACCGCTTGTCAAAATTTTACGATTTTCATAAAAATTTTCATCCCTTATTTCACCCCTTTGAAGGATGATATCTCAAAATTTCTGAAACACTTGTTTCTTTGTTTCTTATTTTGATATCTCCATTATCGCACAATTAACTGAAACTGTAAGATTTCTTTACAAACTTTAATTTCTCATTCTATCGCGTTAGTGGATTAATTTCCAAACACGTACTTTTTTATTTTTTACGAAGATCTCAAAACCAAATTTGTATAATTCTACCTTAAAAATGAAAGACTAAAGTATAGACCAACATACGAAAAAAAATTAACCCCTTTTTCACCCTCGTGAAGGGTGACTTTTAAGAAATGCTTAAACACGTGTTTTTTATTTTTTTACCAAAATCTTAAATTCAAATTTGTGTGAATCTAACTCAAGACACAAAGGACTTTCATACATACTTTCATCCCTTATTTTACCCCCCTGGATGAATTTTGGAAAATCCTTCCTTAGTGGTTGGTTTTGAAGTGCAAAAAACCTGTGTACAAAATTTCAGATCTTTAGCTATAGCGGTTACGGCTCGGCGTTGATGAATCAGTCATTAAGTCATGTATGTTTGTAACGAATAAACTCAAAAACTACGGGACTGATATTGACAATTTTTTTTTCACCTTTAGAATGCTGCATTCCTGAGTAACATAAGCTATATTTATTACTAGAAAAGAATAGGGATCCCACTATAGCGGTTACGGCTCGGCGTTGATAAATCAGTCATTAAGTCAGGCTCAGCACAAACTATTCTATACCTATATTTAGATTGTTATCAGTATTTCTTAGCTCTATTACGTGCAATTTCGAGCTCCCTTCGATGGTTAATTTGTAATATGTGTATGCCTGTCTCTGTGACGTCATACACGAGGATGCGATATCTTTTTGAAAAATTTTTTTTTCTTTGCTCATAAAACTACCTATGCTCATTATGTTTAGCCTCGATGATCTAGGGCTGGAACCGCGCCTGTGAATCTGCCCATGAAACTGAACAACTTTTAAAAAACAAAATTTGACCTCCCACGTATAATGCGCTATCAGCTAATGTAGATTCTATGGGAGGTCAAATTTTTTTTTCATATTTCCACCTATATTCCTTGGGAAAAGTTGTTCAGTTTCACCCTTTAGCACACCTTTCCGTTACACGTTGTATGAGTGTTTTCTAATCAACTGCGTTCCTTGCTGTTTGTTACTCGAACCATAAAACTGAACCACTTTCACTAAGAAACGTAGGTCGAAACTGGAAAAAATATTTTGTATTAGTAATTATTTTAGTTTATCATGTATTGATTTTAGTTTATTATAAGTTATTTATATATAATTGTAGGTCGATCTCTATCTTACACTGGAGACTCAAATACAAAAGAACAATAGCAATTAGACACTGGCGATCGCAAACAACAACCAAATAATAAAGAACAAAATAACACAACAGAAACAAAATACCCTCCCCCAAGACGATGGGTCTTCGTGGGGGAAAAAGACCACAACCCTCCAACTCCAAAGACAGTCAAACACACCTTCGGATATACATATAGCAACTTTTAACACAAGATCATTACGAACTACTGAAAAGCTCACTGAGTTCGAACTAGCCATAGCAGATATCAAATGGGACATAATAGGAATAAGCGAAATGAGAAGAAACGGTGAAGGTATAGAAGATTACGGGGACTATATTCTACACTACAAAGGAGAGACACCAGGATTATATGGTGTGGGCTTCTTAATTAAAAAGAGACTTGCTCACGGAATCGAAGAAATAAAAGGGATATCTGAAAGAATAACTGTGTTGAATATAACTTTACCCTTACATAAAAAAGAAAAATGGTCCATCATCCAAGCATACTCACCAACTGAATCAGATAAAAAAGAAGATGTAGAAAAAATTGAAAAATTATATGAAGACTTACAAACAACTATTTCAAATTCCCACAAAAATATTATCCTTATGGGAGATTTTAATTGCCAAATAGGAACATGCAATAACAATGGAGAAGAATTCACAGTAGGTAAATACGGTTACGGTAGAAGAAGTAAGAACGGCGATAGGTTAGTCACCTTTGCATTAGAAAACAAACTCAAGATTCTCAATAGCTTCTACAAGAAAAAGGTAACAAAAAAATGGACGTGGATTTCTCCCAACGGACTGCATAAAAACGAAATTGATTTTATTACGACTAATAATGCCAAAGTGTTTCAGGATGTATCAGTCATACAAAATTTAAACTTTTATTCGGACCATAGAATGGTTCGTGCTAGAAAGAAAGAAAGAAAGAAAGAAAAGAAAGAAAAATAATTTATTCATAACAGAATACATAGCTACCTTACGGAACAAACAAATAAATAACACTATACCTAACGATACAGTTAATGTGAGGCAACTATGTACACTGCCGGAAAAGGTGATGACTCAGCATCTTGCCGCAAGAGCCTACCAGGTAGAAACTTGTGACACTGGTATTCTGCCATCACCAGGAGATTACGCGCCAACATAAATTAGTTTACTTAATAATAGTACAGTCAGTGTCCCAGAAAAACAACAATTCAAAAATAATAACAAATCAATAAAATTAGTTTTTGGTCAGAGATGCCGATTGCGATGAAAACTTAGAATAAAATAATAGAACAAATAAACAAAACAAATAAATCAGGAGTGCCAAATATAAAACAGAGGTAATATTAATAAGAAAATATTATAAAGGAGGAATCCAACCGGCGCGGCGCCAAATCTTACGGAATTTCTTTTTGTAAATCAAGTAAATATTGACGTAAACGTTTCTTAAAGGTCCATTTCGATTTAATATTACGGAGAGGCGGTGGAATGTCATTCCAGCATTTAGACGCGCGGTATCTGAAACCTCCACAAAACACTGCAGTGCGGTGACTAGGATGATTAAGAACAAATGAAACCGATCTAGGAGCGTACCTGTGATTCAAGTATCGCCATGACAATTTATTGTATAAATATTCCGGCTGCTTCGAGTTAACTATATCGTGGAGTAAGGAAGCATAAAAGAGCGTTAATCGGCTTCTCATTTTGAGGAGGCCTGACTTATTGAGAAAAGGTGTCACGTGAGACCGAGGCGGTATAGGGAAGCAATATCTAGCACAGGCGTTCTGAACTCTTTGAATCAGAGTATATGTTTTATTATAAAGGCAGGGACCATAAACAGTAAGACAGTAGTTAAGCTTGGAGAGTATTAATGTTTCGCACAACCTAATTCGTAAGTCTATGCCAATAAAAGACCTTATGCGATATAGCACCTTAAGCCTGTAAAAACAGTTGCGAACTACATTAGATACATGGGTTTCAAAACGTAGTTTATTATCAAATATCAGGCCTAGATTGCGTGCCTCATTTACTTGCTCAACAGGCTCACCTGCAATGGCAATCATCGGTCTACATGATTCAATTGTGCTAATTTGCTTTTTCGTTCCAAGTATCAAAAATTTTGATTTTGAGGGATTAAGGAGAAGATTATTTTTGATGGACCAAGAGTGAACTCTATCTAAATCCTGATTAATAAGGTCTACTGCCTCCGTTACGTTGCCTAATGGCACCGGAATGTAGACCTGTAGATCGTCGGCATAAAGGTGATATTTTGTCTTATGCAGACACTTTATGATATCAGCACTGTATATGATAAATAGAAGCGGCCCCAAGATCGACCCCTGTGGCACACCTCTATGAACGGGCAACGGGTCAGAAGCTAAGGTGTTGCCATCAGACTTATGAATAACGACCCTCTGATAACGACCACTAAGGTAACTGTTGAACCATTTGAGTGTAGAAGGCTCAAAACCGTAATAAGACAGTTTTGACATCATCAGAGAGATGTTAATCGAGTCAAAGGCACGAGAAAAGTCCAAAAGTGTAAGAATTGATCCGTTGCCAGTATCAAGATAACCCAATATGTTGTCCACAACGTCAAGCAGGGCAGTAGCCGTACTACGATTAGATCTAAAACCCGATTGCAATTCAGGAAGTATGTTTGCAGAATTACAGTATTTTATTACTTGGGAAAAAACCACTTTTTCTAGTAGCTTAGAAAGGAAAGGTAAGATACTAATCGGTCTCAGGTCCCTTAAGTCAACTACATTATTCTTTTTTGGAATAGGTCGAACTAATGCTTGTTTCCAAGTAAACGGGAAAACAGAGCTGCAAATTGATTTATTTATTATTGCTGTGATTACTTTAAGTGTGCTAGGCAGAGTGAGTAGTATCATGTCCCTTGTGATGCAATCTGAACCTAAAGCATTGGAAGTGATAGACAAAATCAATTTAGCAACAGTACTCTCCTCAACAGGTTCCAGCCCGAATATACCAAAGAGATTTGAACCTCGCTACGCTCGGTCATAGAGGGATTTGAAGGCTTGTCAAGTATTGCACTTTTGAAACGTCAAGTTGGAACCAGGTTTGTTTTGGTTCATTTTGCACTCCTGTCAATTTAAAAAGATATCTGATTGTTCTCATGACAACCAATATGCCATTGTTTGTCATTTTAGTCGTATATATATTGGTGAAATGCGATTATTGCACGTCTGCAGATTTTATTAGTTTATTATAACTAAACAAATTGTATTTACTGTTTGGTGACGGTAATAATAAAGTGCTTTTACCAAATATGGCATGTGCTATATTTGCATGTAAATCTGATTCTTCACGGATGAAAAACAATGAAGAGAAGATTATCTTTCATAAGTAAGTACCCTATATTAGCTTATATTAAACACATGGTTTCATAATTTATCGAGGGCATAAAGTATAACATTAAAACACCGCGTATTTCATATGAAAAAACAATTCTGAACAGCAATATGCCCCAAATTTTAAGAATATTACGTAACAAAGATCGTTTCTCATTATCCACTAATAGAGATGTAAATATTGCTTTGTCGACATTTTGTCGATAACATATAGAACACGTATACGGGTGGAAAAAAGAGTATAACAACCCTGATGGAAGTGAATCTGCCCATGAAACTGAACAACTTCTCCTTTGGAATATAGGTCGAAAAACGAAAAAAATATTTCAACCTCCCATAGGAACTGCATCAGCTCATAGCGATTTTAAATGGGAGGTCGAAGTCTTTTTTATGTTTTTCGACTTATGTACCGTGAGAAAAATTGTTAAGAGGCTCCGCACAGTCCACTAGCGCCCCCATCAGTTAGCTTAGGTACCTTAGTTTATTTAGAATCTTATTTGGTGTGTTGTTTTCAGGATTATAGAGCTTTTACATCATAACATCACGCCTAGTTCCCGTCGGGGTAGGCAGAGACCACAGTTCTCCACCTGCTACGATCTTGACATACTTCCCTTGCTTCCTGAACCTTCATCAATCCTTTCATACATGCTCGTCGGTTTAGGGTACTTTTAACCTGGCCTTTATTCAGAACGTCCTGAATTTGGTCCTGGTACGTTCGCCGAGGCCTTCCCCTTCCAACGTTTCCATTCACTCTCGCCTTGTGGATCTCTTTCGTCAATATTCCTTCATTCATCCTCTCTACATGACCAAACCATCTCAGCATCCCTTTCTCAATTTTAGTCACTACGTCTTCTTTTACGCCACAACGTTCTCTTATCACACTATTTCTAGTCCTGTCACTCAATTTCACACCAATCATACTCCTCAACGCTCTCATTTCTACTGCATTAATTCTATTTTCATGCTTTTTCTGCCATACCCAGCTTTCACTGCCGTACATCAGTGTTGGAACTAAAACGCCTCTATGAACAGCCAGACGAGCCTTGTGAGACACCTTCTGACTCTTCATAAAAGCATGGAGAGCACCATTCACCATGTTTCTAGCATTCACTCTTCTTTCGATATCACTTTCACACTTTCCATCTCTCGTAAACTTAGAACCCAGATACACAAACTCCTTTACTTGTTCGACTTGTTCACTACCTATTAATATAGTACACTCTGTCATACACTCTTCTCTTTCAAGTACCATTACTTTCGTCTTGCTTACATTAACTTTCATTCTTCTCCTATCAAAAGCCACATTCATCATTGTTACCATCTCCTGTAACTCGTCAGCAGATGACGCAAGTATAACTTGGTCATCAGCGTAGAGAAGACATTTGATGAGTAACTCATTCATTCTCAGTCCACACATACTCTCTTTCAGATCAGTCAAACAATTATCCATGAATAGGTTAAACAGCCAAGGTGACGCTACACATCCCTGCCTAACACCTTTTTCGATGCTAAACCATTCAGTGTACGCCCCGTTTATTCTGACGCAAGCACTGGAATCCTCATAGAGAGATTTCAGTGCTTGAATCAGATGACCGTTCACCCCATACATAGATAATGCCGACCACAATTCATTCCTCACCACTCGGTCATAGGCCTTTTCCAAATCCACGAACGCGCAGTAGACTTTTTGGTTTTTGGCCAAAAACTTTTCAGCTATGCACCGCAAGGAAAAGACCTGATCTGTACATCCCATTCCCTTTCTGAATCCCGCTTGTACGTCCCATATTTTTTCGTCAGTATCTTTCATCACTCTTTCAATCAAAACCTTTGCATACAGTTTGCCGACGACACTGAGAAGACTTATCCCGCGGTAATTTTTGCAGTCCTGTTGTGACCCTTTTCCCTTGTACAGCGGCACAATCACAGCCTTGCACCAGTCACCTGGTACTTGGCCGTTCGTCCAACACAGGTTGAAAAGGCGGTACAGCTGACTAGCCACAATACCTCACCCAGCCTTCAACATTTCGACCGACACTCTATAATACCCACCTGCTTTACCTGATTTCATACTTTTCATTGCTTTCATGATCTCATCCATACTTATCTCACTTGCATTACTCTCATATTCATTCTCATGCATTTCCACAGAAGACCTCGGTACGCTAGCCTCTGCTTCTCTCTCAAACAAACTTTCAAAATATTCCTTCCATCTCTTCAGCACACATTCTTCACCTTTTATAATACTTCCATCCTGGCTTCTGATTTTACTCAGCTCCGATGTTCCAAACTTTCCTCGGGCTGTCCGTATGGATTTCCAGAAAAACTTTTGGTTTGACTGGAAATCCTCAGAAAGCCTTCTGTCAAACTCATCTTTACACTCCTCTTTCTTACTCTCAACAACATCCTTTACAATACCTTTCACTCTTTTATATTCCTTCTTTTATATTATAGAGCTTTTATCTAAGACTTTACCAGGTTTTATCTTATTTGTTTACGTTTTTTGCTATTCTAGCCTTCCTATGGATGAATCTTTGAAGCAAATATGGTCACAAACTATACCAAATATTCAAAAATATCAGAAAATGAGAAAAAATTGTTCAAAACACTTCTCACCTGATTGCTTTGAGTTTAGTGGAAAATGGAGACGGCTCAAATGTACTGCCGTTCCCACATTACATTTGTTAAGGGCCTATTAATAAATGTATGAACCCAATCACAAATTTATATTGTATCAGTACTCATACTACTCATTATAACAGTTTTGATATTTACAGATTTCAGAAAACAGTCATGATCAAAATAATGTGTCTACAATTTTAGAACAAACTGAACAAGAAACTCCAGTTGAGGAACGTTGCCCAAAACAGAAACGCAGAGTTGAAAATGCAACTGCAGTTCCTCATAGTGAAGAAAACTTAGACTCTGTAAGTCCCTATTCATTTATTGGTCAACTTGTTCACTCGTACTACTCGTAGGGCGCTTAGAGCATGGGCAGTTTAGTAGAAATTAATGGGATTTAATATTTATTTTTAGAGTCCTATCGATCAATTACAACAAACTACAGCTGCGGGCTTAGATGAACAGTGCCCAGACAAAAAACAGAAGTGTGGGGCATCAACATCAGATCAACTTCGAGACGAAAGACCACTTCTTGAAAATAATGAGTTTGTAAGTTTCTATTTACTCTTTGTCACCAATGAGCAATTAAATTGGTCAAGTTACTCAACGAAATTAGTATTTATTTTTAACTAGGACCTATTGGGACCTTTTTTAACTAAGCTGCTGAATTACCCTTTTCAACGCGTTGTTTTTTTGTTTTCAGGATAAATACTTACTTTAAATAATTTCTTTTAATTTATTTAAAAGGGTAGGCGTCAAGTAGAATGTTGTTGATAAATCATTAAAGTGTTATCGATACATCTTTTAGTTGTATTTGCTCATCTCTAGTTCGCTAAAAATCAAAACAGAGACGTTTCGAAGTTGATAATCTAAAACATATTCATCTCTGTTTTTCCTACTTGAATCTTAATATGAGTAAACAGATAAGCTATAGCCCACAATTTTCGGATCCCTCTATGACCGAGCGTAGCGAGGTTCAAATCTCTTTGGAATATACCATTATGATGTCTATGAAACTCATAAAAAGACAGAGTAGATAGGTCGACTATGTTATTTCCGGGAACATTAAGAAAGTGCTTATTAATATCATCTGGATTGTCAAAATTCGTGGGGAGATCGGACGAGCTTTTAAAGTCAGGAAGAACTGTAGACTGAAGGTTTTTCCAAAGAGCTTTACCGTTATTTAAATTTTTGTTAATAAACTGATCAAAATACGGGTGCTTTTCCGCTAAGGTACAAGAAATGACTAGGTGTATAAGCGATTTGTATTGTGATTTGAATTGAGCCCCTTCCGCCTCGCTCACCGATTGTTTAGCCCTCTCATGAACTTCGTCACGTAATTGTCTCATGTAATTAACATTGCTAGTTAGCCAAGGAATTTTTTTGTGTGTAATCGCAATACGTTTTTCAGGAGCAAATAGGTCGTAAGATAATATAATAGCCTTATTAAACTCATTGACCATATCATCAACATTGTCTAACTGAGCTATCCAATCCCAGTCTACATTCTCAACGAACGAGTTGAAGTCATTAATATTAATATTATTTAATGGCCGGAAAGTTATCAGTCGAGGTGGTGGCTTTTTATTTTTTATTTTAAGCTCCCCAAAAACAACAGCATGGGCTCCAAGTTCAGGTTTGTGTTTACAATAGGATTAATCACCGGGATGTCACTGACAAGCAAATCAATTAGTGTGGCATTGTGGGTTGAAAAGTGTGTTGGAGTAGGTGTATAATTTTTTAGGTCCAAACAACTTAAAAATGCATTCAAAGCATTAGTTTTATAATCATTTGGGCCCAAAAGATCAATATTAAAGTCGCCCATCAAAATTGTTGAATCGTGACCAGACATAGAAGCCAAAGAATCGGTAAGAGAATCGAAAAAATTATCAACTTTAACCCAATGTGGCCTATAAGCTGTACCAATTAATAATTTCACTTTCTTAATATTGAGCAGTATCCACATTTGCTCGACTTCAGTATGAGTGATCGGATGCGGGCACAGCAGATAGCTAATTCCTTGCTTAATGTAGAAACCAACGCCTCCCCCACGAGATTTTGGTAGACCACGTGGACGAGGCAAATGCTTAAAACGATAACCTGGAACTACTGGTGCACAGAAATCAGAACCTTCACTGATCCAAGTCTCGTTGATAGCAATAATGTCAGGCAACTCACTCAAAAGAAAAGCTTGAAATTCATCTAGTTTACTACTCAGCGAGCCGGGATTATAAAGACCGAATTTCAAGTTACGGGACTTTACCATTTTTAACGTTAAAAAATAAAATACATGTAAACAGGTAGTTAACAGTGTTGAAATGAGAGGAAATTTCCTTACTAAACTTAACAACTATCAGCACTATTACATTAACATACCTAAACATCACACTGCAACTTTCAAAACAAAAATTAATATGACATCCTGTAGTAAAACTTTGTAAATAAATAATAAATAAATAAATAAATAAAATCATTTATTTCAGGCCAGTGACCCATAATTAATTAAAAATTAATTAATTAATTAATTAGTAAAAGATGTATATAGAATAAAATAAAAAACCTAAAACGGGCTAAACTAACATGCTTATTAATTAGCATTATTTTCATGTATGATGCCAAAAACACGATCAATGTCCATTTCATTACGCAATGTGTGTACTGGGAAACCGGCAGAGTCAGATTTTCTTGTGTAAATTCGACCATATTTTGTCCACACAAATTTCCAGTTGGCCTTACCAGCAGCTTCACGCGCTTTAGCAAATGTAACGCGGTTTGTTTTTGTGAGTCTCTCATTCACATAAAAGGTCTTCGGTTGATGCTCTGGTAGATCGAGGTCAGCCGTGGTAACGTTGCGGCGAACACGGGAACTTTTAATAAGCTCGTCGCGTCGTGTACGACGGGTAAGACGTACTACAATAGGCCGCGGTCGAGTGGCAGTGTCATAAGACTTTTTGGGCCCAACGCGCATCGCATTTACGATTTCATTTTCATCTAAATTAACCTGTAGTTTTTTAGAAGCAGCCAATACGACGTGAGTGACAGATTCTCCTTCAAATTCAGGAATCCCAGTTAATTCCACATCATTAAGAAGTGATTGTTGATCCTTATCATTTAAATCGGCTTGAAGTTGGGAAACGATGTTTAAAGTTTTCTGAGCCTCAGTAAAATTAGCTTCATTATTTTTTATGACAGCTATTTCTGATTGTAACGAGCTATTTTCCTGCTCCAATTGTTTGATTTTGCTGTTGGAAGCAAATAGATCATTTTTTAAGTCATTGATTTGCCCGGACAGAAAATCTGTAGTTTCAGTAAATTCTTTTTTTAAGTTCTCTATTGACAATTTAATTTCTGTTCTGACATCATTAGCTATTTCAGTGCGTAGCTGATTTAGTTTCACATCCAATTTACTATCCAGCTTGTTGTCCAATAAATCAGAAAGTTGCTGAAGTGTGAACGCAGGACCAGAAGAGGACGGAGTAGCGGCTGCTGCTTGCGAAACACCAGATCCAGAGGGTAAAGTTTCTTTGTTCAAGTCATTGCATTTTTCAATATCCTTCGGCGGACATTGATTTAGTTCCCGACTGCGCACTGGAGTATCGTCTCCCCTTGGCTTGACGACAATACAAGACGGACATTGCCAAGTCTTATGTAAATTGTTTAAGTTAGCTTTGTAATACTCAAGAGTGATGTTAAGACAGGCATAATGAAAATTATTGCGACATTTGGTACAGGCCAGCAAACTATTACGTTCAATACGTTTTTTGCATGCTTCACAGTTCATGGCGCAGATGTAAACGACGCAGTCTATAATTAATGCGTTCGGTGCGTAGCGCTTCCACTCAAGTGAAAGGAACGGTGTCCTTCGTAGCTTCGTAGCTCGGTAGCGGGAGCGTAGCACTCGCGTAGACGATGATGCTCGTAGCACTGTGATCACACGCCGAGCGCAATGCCGATATTCACGCGCTCAGCTACAGTCGCCGTGGTGGTATGCGGCGGAGCGCTGACCTACACGCCGGCGGTCTGGGTTCAAATCCACACGGGTCCAGCCGATCCAACAAATGTTGATTAGCAAAAGAGTTTTAACTAAAAATATGTTTGTCTCTGTCAAAACACGCCCACTGGGAGGAGTATAGCAATTTAAACACCGTAAGATGAAGCGAGAATCAAAATTTGGGTCAATCCACCAATCACAAATTTCACAAAATGATTTTTAAATTTGTCAGGAAAAAAACTGTACGTGCGTCCAACTACGATCGCGTCCACGCGTAAACTCCTAGACTGACAAGTACACCTATAAAGAGGAAAAGGATGTTCAAGAATGATAGCCCTTCCTGTATATACACCTGCGATGACAACCAACTTACGAATAGTTTGAAAGAATCAATAGGAAAAGACAAAATACCAACTCAAACCAAGTATGAAAAATTTATAAACATCTTACAAACACAAACCAAAAAAGTCAACCCAAAAAGCAATAGGACCGTTTCTGATGAGACACAACAACTACTACAGGAGAGGAAAGATCTAGTACAACAGAAAGAAAATAAAATCAACCGCGGTAAAATTGCAGAAATTAGCAAAAAGATAAATGAAAATATAAGAAAAGATAAGAGACTAAAAAGGCAAAATACACTGAAAAAACACATTGAGAAAACTGGTGGAATAAAAAAGGCTATAAAAGAATTGAATACGAAAAAAGATTGGATGCTAAAGGTGAGGACTAAAGATGGAAACTATACTAATAACAGATCAGAAATACTCAAAACAGCTACAGACTATTACCGAAATTTGTACAAAAGCAAGAACCAGAAAGAAATAATAACTGAAAGAAACGTAGCAGACTCAGAACCGATACCGAAAATATTAAAGGAAGAAACAATAAGAGCAATTAAAACACAAAAAAGAGACAAGACACCCGGAACCGACCAAATAACCAACGAATTACTAAAAGATACCCTACCGATCATTGCCCCTACTCTAACAGATATATTCAATGAAGTAATAGAGACTGAAAATATTCCTACAGACTGGACCAAATCAACTATAATATTACTACATAAAAAAGGGGATAGAGGCGATATCGCGAATTATCGACCAATCAGTTTAATGTCGAACATATATAAAGTCTTCTCTAAAATAATTCTATCCAGAATCACATCTACACTTGACGAAAACCAACCGAAAGAACAAGCAGGGTTCCGTAGTAAATACTCAACAGTAGACCATATACATGTTTTAAGACAAGTCCTACAGAAATACAAAGAATACAATAAAAGTTACTGCCTGGGATTTGTTGATTACAACAAGGCCTTCGAGTCCCTAGAACATCAATATATTTGGGAAGCATTGCGTTATCAAGGTATACAGGAAAAATACATACAAATACTTAAGAACGTATACTCCAAAAGCACAGCCCAAATCAGGCTGGAAGTAACAGGAGAGGAGTTCCCTATAGAAAGAGGAGTCCGACAGGGCGACCCAATTTCACCAAAGTTGTTCTCGGCGGCCTTGGCGATGATATTCAGAAACCTAGATTGGAACGAAAACGGACTCAATATAAACGGTGAAAACCTTAATCACTTACGTTTCGCAGACGATCTAATTTTATTCTCGGAATGTCCTAAAAAGCTAGAGCAAATGCTTCAACAACTATCAGATGAAAGTATAAAAGCAGGACTTACAATGAACACAACAAAAACAAAAATTATGACTAATGCTATACAGACATACAACATCACCGTAAACAATGAAAAAATAGAATACGTGAACGATTATATATACTTAGGACAGCTTATTTCCACAAAAGATATTATGCATAAAGAAATTGACAGAAGAATTGCCAACACATGGAAAAGATATTGGTCTCTTAGCGAAGTTATGAAAAATAAAGACATGCCAATTAAAGCTAAAAGAAATGTCTATAACATGTGCATTTTACCATGTTTAACATATGGCTGTCAAACATGGGCATTGACTGAAAAATTAAGCAACAAAATAACAGTATGTCAAAATGGAATAGAGAGAAGTGTAGTTGGAGTAAAAAGAAAAGATAAAATAAGATTAAACAAAATTAAAAGTGTAACAAAATTTAAAGATGTGAGCAAAGTATACAAAACACTCAAGTGGAAATGGGCAGGACATATACTAAGGGAGAAAAAGGAGAAATGGACTAAAATAATAACAGAGTGGTACCCCAGAGATGGTAAAAGAAGTAAAGGACGGCAAGTAAAACGTTGGGAAGATGACCTTAAAAAAGTAGCAGGTCCAGAATGGACCCGAATCGCAAGAGACAGAGATAGGTGGAAGTTTTTGGAGGAGGCCTTTGTCGAAGGAGAAGCTGTTGTTCCAAAACCGATTGTCAGTAACAAAGATATGTAAATATTGTAAAGCAGCAATAAAGGCTTATAATAATAATAATAATAAAATATATAATTGAAGGTATATTTATAGACTTTTAGTCTAATTATACTTTCTGCACTATTATGTCCCACTGCTATTCACTTTCTCACTGCCTTAGGTTGGCTGGAAGAAATCTCTCTTAGAGATAAGCCCGCCCTTGTATATGTCTTTTAATTTTGTTATTTTATTTTTTATACATTTTTGTTCGTCCCCCCCGCCCGCAATATCTTATAAAACTCGAGCTAACCAAATCCTATACATCCTTGCTCTTTTTCCTGTTTTCTGTTACGCAGTCGGATTATTCGTTTTATTTTATTGTATTCTTTTTAGTTTTCAGATTTTTTTCGTCATTCATAATAGATAATATGAATAATCATAAGATGTATGTAATTTTATGATTGCCTCTTTAAGCTCTTGAAAAAAAATATTCAAGTTGCTCAATTCCCTAAAATCAGCCATATTGATTTTTCATTAATTCAAGAAACCCAGTGTCACTCGCGCTATTACCTACGACTTTAACGATGTATAAAACCACGATCACACCTAGCTGAATCCAAAGACTAATTCGGCATACATTGCTGGGAGGCTTGGTTATGTAAATTGCAATATCCTTACTTCAATTACGAGCAATGTATGCCGAATTAGGGCCGTTTGCACTAAACTTAAGAATCGCTTAAGTTGTTGCGTAAGGGCCGTCAAACTATTGCTAGGAGTGTCCTAAACAAGTTAGGGGAGATTCTTAAGTTTAGTGCAAATGGCCCTAAGTCTTTGAATTCAGCTAGGTGTGATCGTGGCTTAACTTATCAAAACTGTTACAGACGTTTGGTAGTAACGAGGGAACAATGAAACGGACATACACACAGACTTATACGTATATACAGTTCAAACACGTAACCCTCCTTTTGGGCTTTGTTGCAGTCGGGTAAAAACAGGAGCGGATCCAGGGTTGGTATTCCTAAGTTTTATCGGAGCTCCGATATTATCGAATTGACAACAACAATAACGTTCGGAAATTTACTTTGTATGGGAATTTCCTTGTCAAAGGCCGAACCATAGACTAATTATCGGCGCGATATTATCGTAGTTTCACTTCGGAATCCGGCAGCTGTACTCCGGAAGGTGCATCATTTCAAAGGATCTGCTCCTCCAGATCTAATAACATATTCAAACGAGGTACTATACAGATGGAGTCCGAACTCTATGGGGGTAACAAAGCTGTAAATTACAAATCCGTGTTCGTTTCAGCATAGCAAGAATTCATTGAAAGCGTCGACAGGGTGCCAATGAATAAATTTTCCCGACGGGTTATTCTCTACGACTTTGGAATAAGCGCAAAAACCTTTGAAGGTGCAGAAGATATTGCACTTTATGAGAATTTGTGCAATTGATAATTACATAGGTATTGTTTTTGTTTCAAAGAAAGGTAGAGACCGAGAAAATGTTAAATAGGTACAGATCCACCGACTTATCTGTACAAATAAAAAATTAAAAAAAATAAAAAATAAAAAGAACTTTATTCACCAAATGCACAATATAAATATAGTGGTAAATAAAGAACAAACGACGCCACTACTAGAACTGACACCATAGTGACAGAATGCAAAGGATGACAGCAAGGCGAGCGAGGCTTGTCAACAAGAAGCTTGCCAAAGAAACATTTCTGGGAAATTAAAATAAAAGACCTGTCCATAAAAATTGCATAAAAACTTTAATTGACATCCAAAAATTAATAAAAACTTTAATTGACATTCTTGTGCCATTTGATTGTTGCATATTGCAATAATCTTTGCTTAAGATATAATCAAGACAGAGACAAGCTGTGGTGCGACAGAACAAAACATGTTCCATCGCAGAGACAAAAAATTGCATGTGCGTATCAGCCCTAACTGCTGACATCAATCGTTTTCTATGTGAAAGGAAATCTTTGTTCTCTAGAAGACGTCGTCGCATCGTTTGGCGTCGCGTGTCAGAAGGCATGCAGATGAATAAAAGTGTAATCAAAAGCGAGCTTGCGATCTCGAACTGGAGAGCCAAGCAAAAAGCGGGCCACGAAAACAACTGTACAGACTTTTTTGGTTGTTGTTGCTATCCTAGAGCACTCTGCAAGTGCTGTCCTGTTCACTCCTTGAGTTCGCTCTCGATAGTACGTTGCCAGGTGAAGACGGAACGCCCAGGCCCTATTCAACAAAACTGTCAATTCAACAAATTTGTCATATAGTTATATTTTGACAATTGTCGCAATGTCACGACAAGTAAAGTTCTAAGAAAAGACAAATATGTAGAATAGTGACAGGTCGAATATCTGGAATTGTAACTCCGTTCAATCCGTTCAAAAGCCAGACAATGACATATATGTAGTGACGTCACGACAGGTGACAACTAATTGTCCCCTCTTACCATTACCTTCGATAAAGAGAGTAGATCTTAGATTAATATAATACTAACGAGTAAATCTTTGTATCACGTGGGTGGGTAATTTTTCGTATTAGATACCTGTATATCCATTGACTGGTTCAAATCACATTAATCACATTATCAATGGATTTTAACAACAAAATAACTATTCTCGGCTTAATTTATGAAAATAAGGAGGTTTTGTTTGGGAAATGCAATGATAAATTCACGCATGAAAATTGCGTGAAAATATCCAAATGGAAAGAAATTACAGAGCAAGCACGAGCTTTGGGTATTTTTTCTAAAGATTGTAAATCTCTTCGTGACACGACATGGAAAAATATGGAGAAAAATATATTATCTCTAAAGAACTTCACTATCTTTGCCCCTCATGTACCTAAAGTCGAATTTCTTTGACAATTCTACTACTAGACTGCTAAGCCCCTGTTTCACCGCTTCCCTATAAAGTTACAGATAGCCTATCTGCTAGTTATTCTGTCGCATAGTAAAAAATTCTAGTTTTAGTATACAAGTTTATCAAATTATCGCGACAATTCTTTGTTCAACAAAACAAATATGTCAACTTTTTTACGACAATTTGTCACCGTCACGATAAAAATTTTCATTGAACAGAAATCTGACAAATTGTCGCAATAATTCAAATTTTTCCACCGTTATAAATTTGTCACGGTGTCATTTGTTGAACAGAAACTTGTCAAATTGTCGGATTGTCACCTGACACCTGTCGTTGACGGTCTACGTCTGCCACTCGGCTGCCACCCAAATGCTATTGACGCAGCGTTGACGTCGTTCGTTATTGGTTCGTTACGACGAAGAGTATGCCCTATCTATCGCCACTATCAATGCGCAATTTTTGCCTGTTAATAAGTTCGTAACGTACGCAAGGCAGCAAGTCAGAGGAAAGAGAACCAGTAAGTATAAGCTGAACCAGCGCTACGACAAACAACACCAGGGGGGTGATCGTGGTAATTTCAACGACATTTCCAAAACAAAAACGTTTGCCTCAAAAGTCATGTTAAGTCTTAACTAAGTGTTTTAGGCAAACGTTTTTGTTTTGGTAATATCGTTGAAATTACCACGATCACCCCCCAGAAATATCTCCACTGGAGGAGTCGGCTGAATAGTACCACCCCATCTGTCTGTATCAGTGTATGTCGTAAAAGGTGACTAAGGAATATTCAAAGGATATTCTGTAAAGAAGAAAAAAAGAATCTTGATTTGTAAATTCTACAGTGATTAGAGTAGGCAACGACACAATAACGACAACGAATATATCGTAATAGAGAATAAACAAACTCAATACATAACAGTCCAACATCAGTCCAAGACCAGCGTCAAAGCCCAAAATTAAGCCGTGAATGTAATAATGAAAATACGGAACCCTAACAAGCCACTTTGACGAATCACTGCTTAAACCAATGGAAATTCACGCTGTATAAAAATGTCAAAAACTGCTATATTAAAAGTAATCATCCTTAATTAAGGGACAGATCTACATTAAGAGGTGAAGGCGAATGGAAACATTTGGACCAGCCCCTTCTATCTGCTACAGACTTGGAATACTGCACTCGCTTCTTCTTCTCTCATCAACCCTTTCATACACGCCAAAAGTAGGTACCCTAAAGTAAACATCTTATCTTATCTGACTGCTAGAAAAAAGTCTATGCCTCTTTCTCACCACTGCTTTCTCTTCTGAGACTACTTTTATATCTAAGTAGAAGAAAAAAAACATGGTGAAACGCTCGTTTTGGGAACCGACTTTTCATTCTTGAGTTGTCTTTGATCGGCCACTGAATGCACGACTCTTACTGACTCGGCATGACCCCGTTCGTATCATTGTGGTAGATTTTTAATAATCCTGAGAACTTCAAACAAAACTGACTGATGATTTTAAAATTAAACATACAATAAAACACTTTAGGGCAAACGATGTCAAGGGCATCATACCGTTATAGCCCAATGCTGGACATGAAACAGAATTTCTCTGTATAAATGCGTGTTACGTTTCAGGGGATGAAAGACCAGCCCTATCCACTTTCTATGATCTTGACATGCTACCCTTGTTAAGGTTCCGTAGCCAAATGGCAAAAAACGGAACCATGCAGGTACATTACCATGCAAATTTCTTGATGTCCGTCTGTCTGTCTGTCTGTCTGTCTGTCAAGACCCTTTATCTCACGAACAGGTAAAGGTATCAGGTTGAAATTAATACCATATTTTAGGATCCATAAACCACACAAGATCTGAAAATTTCAATTTTTTACAATGACGCAATCAAAAGATATGGCATTTTATGTCCTCATCTCCATACATTTATTCAAAAATGCAAAACCTCCCGTTGATCTAAAATTATGAAATTTGGCAAGAAGCTAGGTCTCACAGTACAAATAATGGGAAAAGTCTGAAATCATTAAATATTACAACTTCTATTTTAAACAAGTTCTATTTTAAAAACGGGAACACTTCCAAACTTGAAAATTGGTATGTTTATAGTGCATAAGCTATTAAATAACAACAAATAATAAAATTTGGTCAAGCGCGTGTCGGACTCAAAAAATCTAGCACATTAACTTACTGAAATTTCAACTAATACAATTATGATTATGTGGTGGTACGGAACCCTCGGTGCGCGAGTCCGACTCGCACTTGGCCGGTTTTTTTTAATACCGCGTTTCAGACAAAAACCTATAGCGCCGTTCTGTGGTCGGGTAGCATAGCTTGCTTACCCGATGATATTTTAATGTTGAGGCGGCTTATACAGGGTGTTAATTTGATTGCGTGCCATAGCTCAGGGGTGGGATCAGTATCAGTTACTGAACAACTTTTCCCAAGGAACATAGGTCGAAATACGAAAAACCAAATTTGACCTTCCATACAAAATGCGCTATCAGCTGATGCAGTTTCTATGGGAGGTCAAAAATTGATTTTTGTATTCGACCTATGTTCCTTGGAAAAAGTTGTTCAGTTATTGATACTGGTCCCGCCCCTGAGCTATGGCACGCAATCAAATTAACACCCTGTATAGAGTAAAGCTTGCTGTTTTATAAGTCTCCCTTGGAGAAACCAAATGACCAAACCAACTTAACTTCATCTTCTTTTACGCCACAACATTCTCTTATCAACATTAAGAAAATAAATAGACCAATAATATGACAAGCCAATACAAAACGCATAATAAAAACAATATTAAGTAAGTTCTGAAGGCCTCAATAAAAATAAAATTAGGCAACATAAAAACGTAGAGGACCCCGAGGGAACTTCAAAGGATTTACTTAGTAAATTCATAACGCGTAGGTAACTCGTCAAATCCATTGAGCATTTTTCCCTTTGCATTGTAAAAGAAATTTATGGCCCAAAATATCATTAGTAATGCTTTCAAGACAAACTTTTGATCTTATTCACGCTGTGAATCTTTGAGAGCTTATTTCTTTTTTGGATTTCAATAAGCAGTAATATGTGAAATGAGCAAATATGAATAATCACTGTTTATAGGGAGCAAAAGTAGCATAAAAAGCTAAAGCTGTCATAAAATCCCTGGTTGTCTAAATCCTTGCCCTAAGTTTTACGTGGATACGACTATGTAGGTGGGAACAGTCAAGAGCACGTCCACCCAACCCCCTCCCCCTCACCGCCCCTCGATCCCTTTACCGCCCCTGATCCTCGTCCCCTCACACCCCTCCCCTCACCGTCTGACTCATCCAAAGCTCGATGTTCTTTTTCACTGATGGGTAAACGAGCAGGTGTACGACCGGGTGGTAAGTGGTCACCACCGCCCATGACACCTATAGTCTTATTACATAACATCACGGCTCTTTCCCGTCGGGGTAGGCAGAGACCACAGTCCTCCACCTGCTACGATCTTGACATACTTCCCTTGCTTCCTGTACTTTTATCAATCCTTTCATACATGCTCGTCGGTTTACATGCTGTCTTATTAGTGAAACAATTTGACACTAATAAGACAGCAAAGCCCTGAGAACTAGGATGGTATTTCTCATGTGCCTGTAATTTCACTGGCTCCGTTACCCTTCAAACCGAAACATAGCAGTGCAAACACTGCTGCTTCACGGCAGAAAAAGGCAAGGGGGTGGTACTTCCCCAGACGGACTTTGCACAAAAGCCCTACCACCTACAAAGATGTAGTACCAATTATTGCCGCCAGATGGCCTACATCTACTTTGCACGAAATGACCCCCCAAACGCAAGCATAGACGTATCCACGTCAATGACATCTCATATTAAGACCAGAAATTCATGGCAAAAATTGGAAATATATTTCAGGGGAATGTACCAATTATGGTATTATTAAATAGTCACCACGCTTCTTAGTGTTGCGGCTGATACTTTGGCACAAGGTGACTATAGAGTAGTGGTGTGGTACGTTAAGCAGGACGCTGTTGTCATTCAGCCGGTTCTAAATCCCTGAGTCGCTGTTACGACACCCACAAGAAGAGATAATGCGGTATGAAAACGTGCCATTAAGTGAACGTCATGAAATGCACCTATGGGATGACTGTTGACATATTTTGTCATCCTATGATGTCATCCAAAGAAATTTTAGCAAGGAGGTTTTTCTTCTGAGATGTCATCCCACAAATTGTATGACGTTCGCTTTCGTTTTGATATGTTTATAGTGCATAAGCTATACAATAATAACAAATAATAAACACTGGTCAAGTGCGTGTCGGCCTGGCGTGAATTAATAGGTACTTTCTGTGTTAACACAGCATTTTTAAGGTTCCGATACCAAAATGGTAAAAAAAGGAACCCTTATGGTGCCGCTTTGTCTGTCTGTCTGTCACACCTGTATATCTCAGCAACCACTCATGCTATCGACTTGAAATTTGGAACAGTTTTAGAATGTGGTTGCGCAACTTAAATGAATATGAAAAAAAAATATTGGATTATTAATGGAAAGGGGGCCCGAATAGGGGGGACAAATTTTCAAATTGTGGTTACTAGGTTGGGTTGGGTATCACATGTAAGGGCTTTACTTGTACATTCTAAAATATATTTTTGTATTTTTTTACGACTCTTAGTTTTGAAGTTATGATGAAAAATGTCAAAAAAAAAATACCGTTCCCCCCCCCCCCTTATCTCCGAAGTTTGTGAAAGGAAAACTCTGAATTAATTACAGTCGATAGAAATTTATGTAAACATTACAGAAAAATAAAACGATCTTTCTAAATTGCACAGTTTTTTTAGTAATCTGCAAAAAACCTTTACAAACAAATTTAGTTTTGCGGTCCTAAAAATGGACTTTATCGCTTCCAAAAATACTACAGGTATATCGGAACCCTCGGCGCGCGAGTCCAACTCGTACTTGACCGGTTTTTTCCTTAGTGGTGCGCGAGTCCGGTTTTTTCAATAATAACAAATATCTTCAAAGTGCAGATTCGCCAAGTTTACAGCTTTATATGGTTTACTTCTGTGACTATGGTGTAGAACCATGGTTACAGTTTTCGTGAGATATCTCTTTACACCCTTTAAATCTATTGTCGTTGTTATTATTCTCGGTTCTAATAAATACCCCATTAAGTAAACAACTTAGCTGCCTATCAACATTTCCTTTTCTTTCATCTTGGCCTCTGCTATCGCAGTCCTTTCGGCTCAACGAGTTCTACGTGAGTTTATTACAAAAAACCGGCCAAGTGCGAGTCGGACTCGCGCACTGAGGGTTCCGTACCACCACATACACATAATTGTATTAGTTAAAATTTCAGTAAGTTAATGTGCTAGATTTTTTGAGTCCGACACGCGCTTGACCAAATTTTATTATTTGTTGTTATTTTACAGCCTATGCCCTATAAACATACCAATTTTCAAGTTTGTAAGTGTTCCCGTTTTTAAATAGAACTAAAACAAAAATCGCCTCAACAACCATCCAACTTGACCCCTCTCTTATATGAATGTTCTTGAAACGGGAGCTCACCACAATTGGTTACCATTAGTTGTGAGAAAAGTTGTTATATTCAATGATTTCAGACTTTTCCCATTATTTGTACTGTGAGACCTAGCTTCTTGCCAAATTTCATAATTTTAGGTCAACGGGAAGTACCCTGTAGGTTTTTCATTTTTGAATAAATGTATGGAGATGAGGACATAAAATGCCATATCTTTTGATTGTGTCGTTGTAAAAAATTGAAATTTTGAGATCTTGTGTGGTTTATGGATCCTAAGATATGGTATTAATTTCAACCTGATACCTTTATCCGTTCGTGAGATAAAGGGTCTTGACAGACAGACAGACAGACAGACAGACAGACAGACAGACAGACAGACAGACGGACAACAAAGTGATCCTATAAGGGTTCCGTTTTTTTCTTTTGAGGTACGGAACCCTAAAAAGGGCTTTTGGGTAACAAACCCTTTGTTACAAGGTGCCTATCGACAACGCGGACTATCGACAACAGAAAAATACATTGACAATATATAAAGTGTATCGAAAAGATTTTAAAAAATTAAAGAAAGCGAATCAACTCATTTAACGAAACTACTTTTCTCAAAATACAGATAAAGTTTTTTGGCCACTGCTCAAAATGCTCTAGCAATTTCAATGATGCAGTTTTTTTTAACAATGGGAGGTAATTTTTAGGACGTATGGTCTTTGGAAAAAGTAATTAGCAGATCCAATATGGTTTCGCCACATTTGTACAAAGCGCTTTGAAACATCTTTTGTTATGCGCACCGCCAAAGAGTGTAATTTTTTGCCTGCGTCTATGTTCCCGAGTTCATATAAGCCGAACATACATGAATAGTCAAGTCACGAGTAAATAGGCTTCTTCTGGGCAAGATCGCTCCATCGTCGACCTCATCTCTGTCCTCAAGACTAGATCGAGGTCAAGAGTAAGCCCATTGAAAATTAAAAAAAAACCTTTTTGCTGTAGTGAATAACCAGAATGTTAGGTAATTTCCAAACACCTAACAATATTAACCTAATGGTGGACAATGGAGTACTCCAATTGGAATAGTTCATTTGAGCTATTATGAACGATCACTATCGCCTCGCGTGCGCTGCCTTTCGTGAGAAGTTGGACATGTGATGATAGGGACACACATACACCACACATCCACAGTTACATATTAGTCTAAATAAAGTAGCATCATAAGTTTTTTTTTTGTGTTAATGACACACCTTATATAATTACGTACATAATTTGTATTACAATCTTTTTTTTTTTTTATCGTCAATGGGCTTACTCTTGACCTCGATCTAGTCTTGAAGACAGAGATGAGGTCGACGATGGAACGAGCTTGCCCAGTAGAAGCCTATCCACTCGCGACTTGAATAGATTCGGGTTATGTGAACTCGGGAACACAGACGCAGGCAGAGAATTCCACTCTTTAGCTGTGCGCATTATAAAAGATGTTTCAAAGCGCTTTGTGCGAATGTGCGGAATATCAACCAAGTATGGGTGATATCCTGCGGTGCGTCTGGACTCCCGATGGTAGAAGGGAGATGGTGGAATAAGCTCGTGGAGCTCTTGAGCACACTCTCCGAAGTACAATCTGTAGAAGACCGACAGACATGCAATTTTGCGACGGTGGGCCAGACTGTGAAACTTGGTTTTCACCAACGAGCTTCTTGGCTCTGCGATCTATCGAGTCAAGTGCGGCTAGTTGGTATTTTGCTGAGCCATCCCAAAGGTGACAGCAATTCTCCATGCAGGATCGGACTTGGGCTTTATATAAAACTAGAAGCTGTCCAGGAGTGAAGTAACGCTTAACCTTATTGAGGATGCCCAGCTTTTTTGCCGCAGTTTGGGCTTTAGACTCAATGTTAGCGCCGAAGTTTAGGTTTGCACACAACTTCATGCAGCTTCATGTAGCTCGAGACTGTCGGTAACTGGTACAGTTGTACCTCGGAAAGTAGGAGCCAGATTGAACGGACTCCTTTTGGCGGTAAACAGACACGCCTGTGTTTAGCCTTATTTTGGCTAATGAGTAATTTAAATTTTATTTAAATTGCTATGATAGAATTAAACTAAGGAATGTGTCCATTAACACTTTACTTATTCTATTGTAGGGGAAGTCACATTGTTCTTGTGATTTTTTAAGTCAGTACTCACTGCACTAATATAACATTATTAACTAATTCCACTACACTATTTCGAAAGGCTTTGTCCTTTGCAGTCTTCTGACTATGTCCGTATTATCAAGGAGCTAGATAGTTGTCGTTCATGAGCTTCGGCAAATTTTTAATAGCATTGACAACGAATTCCACTTCAAGGTCCCGATGGAGGTCGTTATTTCTTATGTGCCAGGGTGCATTTACAATTCTTCTGAGTACCTTGTTCTGAAAGGACAAATTGATTAGAATATACAGCATTGTAATAGCAGGACAGAGACGCGTAGATACTGGAGCGACAGACACACATATCCTCCGTTTTGCTCTACGGTGCCGGCAAAGAATAGTACCTACCCATCTCTACCCGTGCGTCACGTAAGAGGCTACTAAGGGCTTATAAAAAAGGAGGTGGTAATTTTGAGGTGAATTCACACACTGTGCGATGGTTAACCGCTCCACATATACACAGCTACCTTGCACAGCTCTGTTGGTAACCAGCCTAAATTCTAGTTCAAGCTCTTGGCTTAGGAGTGAATGTTTTATTGGATGAAGAACGCAGGTTACAGACACTTGTTAGCAGCGCGTGGGTAAGGCTGCGGCCCCATTAGGCAAATAGTTTGAGAGCTGACTGTTTGTTCTCCATATAAATGTGTAAGGGACAGGTTTCCAAAAACTGAAACGGCGTGATCAGTCAACATAACTGAACAACTTTCAGTGAGTGAAACTTTCAGGAATAAAAAAAAAATCTACCTCTCTATACAAAATTGCAAACTTGATTGGACAGTTTATATGGAAAGGCCGATTTTTTTTACAGTTCCTGAAAGTTTTGTTCACTGCAAATAGTTCATTTACGTTGACTGATCATGCCCTCTCAGTTTTCGTAAAACTGTCCTTTACACCCTGTATGTAATACGGAACGTTCATACAACGCGTACTGTACGCAGTACCTACGCACCTACTGTCGAGCCAGCTAGCTAGCTCGCTGACGACTGGCAGCGGCTAACTATTTATTAATGAAGGAGTACCTTGGCGACCAAGATTCGCTCTGCATAATCTTTACCGAATCCCACCACAGATGGCACTGTAGGGTTACTGAAACGCGCTATTTAAAAAAAAAATCTCAGAAATGGAGACATGAGATCTAGCTAAGCTAGGTCGATTTCTCGACCCTAAAATCCCCTGTAAATTTCATCGAAATCTTTAGAGCGTTTTTTAAAAACTGATTACAAATATTGCTCGTTTAATAGTATAGAAAAATTGCTAGAAAATTCGGGCAGTGACAACAAACATCAAAAAATTCCCAACGCCTGTCACCGATTCAAGACAATAAAAGCGACGTCTGTGACGCTACCGCGGCTCATAAATAATTTGAATCATATATTTCAATTTCATTCCAGCTCAGAGACAAATATGTTACATTTGAAAACCAGCGAGTTGTTGTTCTATGTTTGTGAAAGCTCATATCGCAGTAATGGCTGACATGAATAGCTGATGCGCCGGCCGCGTTCATTACTCTGACGCGTTTTGAAACTTCATATTTTAACGCTGGTCATCGCGGATCCGACGAGGTTCATGTAAATTCTTTGTCTCGGATTTATTCAGAAACTCTCTATGTTCCTCTTTTTCGATCCGGAGAATGTGGGTTCGGATTTCACCGGCACTCAAAGCAGCTTTGAAAAGTTCTCCGTTTAGTTAAACATAACCATGCTGATATTTAAAAGAAAGACTAATCTGACGTCCGAAACGTATTTAAATAATTGGCACCTAAACGTAGTAGTTGTATACGTCGTATAAAATAACTGTGACTGTGACCGTTAATCCGCAGAAGTCAGAAAATGAGTCGCAAGGGCAAGCGTGGCAGGTGGGGGGAGGAGTGCGAATCGTTCATTAGCTCTCCGCCTGTCACCCATGCGCAGAAAATAAACGTCACTTATTCTGCTAGCACTATAACATACTAGTCATTTCAAACACGATGCAGACCAACGTTTTGTGGACCTAGTAGGCCACTACTATCGCTAGATAGTTGCAAATTTCTTGTAGTCGATGACGTAGGATAACATGCAGTGCCCCTAAAGTCTGGAATAGCGCTGGGCGTATTCTGAGAAAGTCCGGAAAACGACTACTTGCATTTTTGTATTCTGTGACCACTTGTAGCAGTTATTGTATTTGTAACTATAGTGAACTTTATTTTACAGAGTAAATAGGTTCTAAATAAACTGGAAAGACAGATTAAAGTAAAGACTTTAATCTGTCTTTCCAGATTTCCGATAAGTTATGTATATTTAGCGAGTAATATTTTTTAACTGATGGGCACGTTTATCTAACAAGTTTACAATGCCTGAAGAAATAAAATATTCATATATCTTTACCACAAACCTGATCCGTCGAGTTGATCAGAGTGGAAGAACTAAAACCAACATCTTGATCATAAGCCATAACCAGTATTCTAAGAGGAAAAAATATTCCTGTTAAATAACTTGGTTTTGTAATAGAAAATTTTATTCCTCGTAGATAACCAGCTCTATTTCAGGGACTCAACCGTTCAGAAAACTTTATTATTTTGTGATACTTGCGCCATATTATTACGTACTTATGTACTTAAGTAAAGCAAGTATCACATAAATATTAAATAGCCAAAGTGCAGTTTCATGAACGGTTTACCTTAGTGAAACGGGTGTTTTCCAGCACAATAATATGCGTTTTGAATATTTATTATCACGTTTATGACTTGCTACTTGCTTTCGAGACTCAAATTACTCACGTCCTGACATTCGAGCAGTTTATTATGGACGTGATCTGTTTCCGCGCTCATGATAGAACCATAGAGTAATATAATACTGGGCATAGAACTTACTGTACTATAGCAGCAAGCTGCGTACCTACGTCTTTTAGGGTTCTTCCACGGAGTAAAAAAGGGAAGAGGAGATGATGATATCAGTCGAGCCGTGATTCAATCAATTGAGCCATGACGTCACGAAAGGGGGCGGGGCATACGCCATTTCCTCTTTGAACTTACCAGTGATCACATCGAAACACGCTCTGCAAAAAATTGTTTAAATAGTGGGAAAAACTACTCCCACTATGAAGTGTTGTGTGCCTTTGTGTTTAAAATCGTCAGAAAGGCAAAAAGAAACTGCATTTAAAGTGTCTTTTCACTTGTAAGTAAGATTTTTCAATAAAATTTGCTATCCATGTACTGTAGCCATGTGGCCGTAACATTAGTTCTGCTTTATGTCGCTAGATGGTTTTGGGAATATTTGTAGACGATCGAAATTCACCCCTTCTTTTTACTTCTACAGACTCAATTTACATTTCTGGCTTTAGCTTTAACAATAGTTTGATAAAAATTACGTGAATATCGTGAATATTTTATTTATTTGGAAAAATATTTGTAGTTTGTAGTTATGTTGTTTGTAGTAGCGCCACCTAGTATGCACTGGACAAACTCGCCAGAGTTAGGTTCAAGAACCGTCTTCCAGATTTCAGCAAGTACGTAGTATATAGGGTCTTAATTTAATAACGTGCCATAGCTAAGTAAGGTATGAAAAAAAAACCTACTTAAAAAAAATTAAAACTTCATTGAAACTAAACTAACGCGGAGCGCAATGACCCAGATCATCAAACCAGCGCGCAAGTATTAGTGGATTAGGTAGGCACATACATAACAGAAACTGTTTCTTTATTGCGTTAGTTTAGTTTCAATTTCAAGTTTTAGTTAGTCAAGGAGATTTCGTTTTTTTATGTAGGATTTTTTAAATAATTTTTTTGTGTTCCTTTATCGTTACCGAACCATCTTCTAAACTTTGGCAATAAACACCCAGTAGATAGAGAGCGGGAAGTCAGCAACCTTACCTCATCGCAAACAACATACCTACTTCTCATAGTAGGAATAGCGGAATGCCTCTTATTTTTAATTTGTTTACTAAGTAGGTATACAAATGAATACCTATTGTTATTTTTGAATTTTCTAATCAATATAGTTGGCTCTATATTCATATAGATAGAGGGAGCATAACGTGTTAAGCTGCCACCACTTTTATCTTTTTAATCTACTTCAAAAAGAAGAGGTTATCAATTCGACCCGTCCTGTCAAAAATACACAGTTTTTGTAGCTTAGCTTACAGATTCGCCGAGTTCGCGATTTTATTATACGTATAGATTGGTCGCTATTTTCATAAGCAACGAGGAAGGGTTACCGACTGCCCGCTCTTAGTCTCAGGTTATAATTTAATTGCGAACCATAGCTCTGGAGCAAGATCCGTATCAGTGACTGAATAACTTTTTCCAAGGAACATAGGTCGAAAACCAAAAAATAATTTTTGACTTTCCATACCTACTGTGTGACCAACACAATTGTATGGGAAGTCTAAAATTTATGTCCTTTATCGAACTATGTTCCTTTGAGAAAGTCGTTCAGATACTGATACTGAACCCGCGAGCTATGGCACGCAATTAAATTAACACCCTGCACAAACAATTTATTTTTGTAGTATAGTGTCTTTATAGTGTCTTTTACGCCATCTAGCAGAGTATAGCAGTACCACCAAAAAGTGCGTAAGGACAAAAAGTGCTAGTAGTTTCACTATTTGCCACTAGGAGGATTTTACATAAGTAGGTGGAGTCTAGTTATGTCCCGCCAACCCGTGACTCAATCTTGTCGTACAAAAATCTCGTAGGGGCAGCTCCTCTTCCCTTTTTTACTCCGTGGTTGAGGGACATATATTTTTGTGTAATATTTATTTTCCTTTTAAATAAAATTATTAGTTTGAACATTTACCATTGCAAATATTCAATCATTATTGCAAGACAATTTTATTAATTTACTCATTTCAGAACTTGTCCGAGTTTGCCGTGTGCAATTGTAAGTTAGTAGTAGCAGTTCCATACAGCGACATCTATCGGATTTTTCAAGAACTTGTTATACCCACTTGTGTAGAGCTGGTACAGGCAATATTTATACTATCATTAATTTCTCAAAATTTACCAATCACTGATTTGCGCCGGCTTCAAGACAAAAAAGTTTTTATAGTTACACCTCTTTTGTCGGGGTAAGCAGAGATTACATGATTTATTATTAACTATTTAGTGTCCCACTTTTGGGCAAAGCAAAGGCCTCCTATAAAAGATATATGATAAAAACATAGACATTTTATTTCGGGTTTATTTTCAGTGATGTTGTATTTCATTTCACAAAGAAAGTATAAGCACAGAGTTCTAGTAGCGATCAGCTGTCTCAGCGCGACGCCCTAGATAAAATTAACATCTAAGGCCGTGTCCCGACCTGGCGTCAGTGAGCCGCTCACTGTCTGCCTCCTTATATATTTTAGATGGAGTTTCCATTCAGCGCTCACTCTACGCAGTCTGCAGCGTTACGCTTGCGAATTCATTCAGTGAGCAGCTGAGTCGCCGCGAACTATGCTCCCGGTCGGCGGCTCAGTCAGCTTACTACGCCACCGACGGAATGAATTGAGTGAGCGACCGATACGCCGCCGCTCAGAGTCGGTCGGCTCACAGTGAGCGGCTCACTGACGCCAGGTGGGGACCCGGGACATGGCCTAAGGGTTCGTGCTAGCACTGCAGGTAGCATAGTTTAAAAAATTAAAATAAAAGAAGCCTTTTTTTATCTAGGACTTGTTTATTTTGAAAATAGTAGGGTACAAATGTAAACCTATGTTATACAATACAATGGAGCACCATACACATACAAATTAAACATTGAAATTACATACATACGGGACATACATACATACATACATCATCCAATTAAATACAGTACCTGGCAAATCATTTGATAAAAGGCAACACATTTTGGAACACATCACATCTCACCAGACAAAAAATAAAATAGTTTTGGTCTAAAATCTTTATTACTTGTTAAAAAAAGTGCCAAGAGGTCACTTAGCAGTTTTTGTATATGTAACTACAGTGAACTTTATTTTACAGAGTAAATAGGTTCTAAATAAACAAAGGTACCTTTACTTCAATCTGTCTTTTCGGATTTTCGATAAGTTTTGTATTTAGCGAGTAATATTTTTTCAACTGAAGGGGGCGCTAGTGGACGGCAGAACCTATGATATGAATTTTTAAAGTGATATTTTATCAGCCAATGATATTTAAGAATTGATCCGCAAGTTTTGTTTGTACTGGCTTTGTTACCACTTTACTTCTGCGACCGTGTGCGTGCGTGCACTGTCATCTCATCACTTGATTATTTTATGATAAGATTTTGTATTTGTGATACAAATAATTTTTCCTTAAAACAGCGCCACCTCTGGGACCGTTTCAATTAGTGGCTTATCTGCAGTTACCACCTCACCAAAAATTATTTAATTGAAGTAATATAGGAAGGTATCAAATAAGTTGCCAGAAACAATAGGAGGCCGTTCCGTTTTGGGTAACCAAAAATTATTTAATTGAAGTAATATAGGAAGGTATCAAATAAGTTGCCAGAAACAATAGGAGGCCGTTCCGTTTTGGGTAACCAAAAATTAATTAATTGAAGTAATATAGGAAGGTATCAAATAAGTTGCCAGAAACAATAGAAGGCCGTTCCGTTTTGGGTAATAATCACCCTTTGACAGCAATCTGTCTTGACTACACATATGGTCGTCATATAAGGCTCTTGCTATCAGGGTAATTTCTACCCGATTCGAAACTTGCCCTAGGTACCTACTAAAATACATCTTGCGACTTAGCCTAGTATGTATAGAAGGGTATTAAAGGCATATAGCTTAGTCTTTGTCAGTTTTAATAATAACTTCTATGGTTAAATACTTCTTGGGACAAAATTTCACAAAATATTCTATGTCTATAGTTTATCTGAACTAAAATGATGCGCCACATCACTATATGATCCATTTCTTTTGTTTACACCGACGCTTACCAACACATTTTTTTTGCAGCTATGTCAAAAGCAATCGGCTAAAGCTGTCAGAATAAACAAGTTTGTAAAACAATGTTATTCTTTAGATATCTAAAATAGATTTGTAAGCGTTGGAATAGACGAAAAATTGATTATATAAAGTATAATAAAAGGGTATGCAGTAGGACCGCGATACCTGTTCAGGTAGTCTAAATTAAACTAAATTTTAACCACATAACGCACAAAAAAATCAACTTTCCATACGAAATGTGTTGGTGACTTACGTTAGGTACTTTGTATGGGAAGTCGAATTTATTTTTTACGTTGTTGCCAAAGACTAAGAGCAAAAGTTGTTGTTTTTGACCTAACTAATAAAGTGGGCAAACGCATATCAGGTCAAAAAAACCACAAACGTATAAAAAGATACTCGGAGGTCAGAACATTTTAGTGGCGCAGCCACGGAGCAGAGAAGGGTAGAGGAGATGTTGATATCAGTCGAGCCGTGATTCAATCAATTGAGCTATGACGTCATGAAAGGGGGCGGGGCATACGCCATTTCCTCTTTGAACTTACCAGTGATCACATCGAAACACGCTCTACAAAAAATTGGTTAAATAGTTGGAAAAACAACTCCCACTATGAAGTGTTGTGTGCCTTTGTGTTTAAGTGGGTTAAATTCGTCAGAAAGGCAAAAAGAAACTGCATTTAAAGTGTATTTTCACTTGTAAGTAAGATTTTTCAATAAAATTTGCTATCGATGTACTGTAGGCATGTGGCCGTAACATTAGTTCTGCTTTATGTCGCTAGATGGTTTTGGGAATATTTGTAGACGATCGAAATTCACCCCTTCTTTTTACTTCCACAGAATCAATTTACATTTCTGGCTTTAGCTTTAACAATAGTTTGATAAAAATTACGTGAATATCGTGAATATTTTTTTTATTTGGAGAAATATTTGTAGTTTGTAGCTATGTTGTTTGTAGTAGCGCCACCTAGTATGCAGTGGACAAACTCGCCAGAGTTAGGTTCAAGAACCGTCTTCCAGATTTCAGCAAGTAAGTATTATATAGGGTCTTAATTTAATAACGTGCCATAGCTTAGTGGATATTCAGTACCGATAAAGGAACACAATAAGATATGAAAAAAAAACCTACTTAAAAAAAGTTAAAACTCCATTGAAACTAAACTAACGCGGACTGTCCATACCTACTGAGTGACCAAATGGGAAGTCCAAAATTTATGTCCTTTATCGAACTATGTTCCTTTGGGAAAGTCGTTCAGATACTGATACTGAACCCGCGAGCTATGGCACGCAATTAAATTAACACCCTGTATAAATAATTCATTTTTGTAGTATAGTGTCTTTTACCATCTAGTAGAGTTTAGCAGTACCACCAAAAAGTGCGTAAGGACCAAAAGTGCTTGTAGTTTCACTATTTGCCGCTAGATGGATTTTACATAAGTAGGTGGAGTCTAGTTATGTCCCGCCAACCCGTGACTCGATCTTCACCCCCGCGCACTGTCACGTTTCGTGTCGTACACAAATTTCGTAGGGGCAGCTCCTCTCCCCTTCTCTGCTCCGTGGTTTCTTCACACTGTGCTGGCGAGCTTTTTCTACATAATAAAAGCCTATTCGAGCAACAAAAGCCGCCGCTGGTTGGTTGTACAGTCAAGACCACATCAAGCTTGAAACATTGGACTTTGTATCGTTCTTAATGCAATAAAGGTACGGGCTAGAGTCGCGCTGCGAATGTCAAGCTTGAACTCTCGTTGACTGTACGTACAGCTCTATTTCTTGCAATGTGGGGTGTAAAGGTGCGTTTCTATAGTGCCTCTTATGTCACTATGGTTTCTGTTCGAATTTGTCAAATTTTGTACGTCTCCGCTACGCTCTACGCTCAGTGGGAAAGCACCCTTAGGGACGGACCATGAAGGAAATAGGTACCATTGCTCACACATCGAAACAAAACTAAACTAAAGAAGTCGTTAAAAACTTAAAAAACTGGTCACTCTTTAAGAAAAAAGTGTTAAAATCGTGTTAAACTTTGGGAATTACTATCACGGCCACTCTAGCCTGACCACCGCTATGAGCATTTTTACTTGCACTTGAAAAATAAAAACGCTCCCTAACCCCGCTCTGGTGACCTTGTAAAGACCAAAATTTAGCTTACAAACACTAACAATATGGCTAAGAAAATAACAGAAATGCCCCGCGTGGTGCCAGCAAAGAATAGTACCAACCCATACATACCCGTGGGTGTCGTAAGAGGCGACTAAGGGTTATAAACTGGAGGATGAGCAGCATCCTCCTGTGTATCATACCATCTTACTTACTGCGGTCACCTACAACCGCGGTCCATGGTGCCAGCCGTAACGCTTTCGAGCGAGGTGGCTATGGTACTTCCCCTGCACATTTTTCCAGCAAAAGCTAGAATCCTGGAGAGAGCTCCCTGTCCTGTAGTGGACGTTTATGGGATGTTATGATGATGATGGTCATTATGAATAACAGAAACCTTTCCAAAATACATTTTTATCACAAAACTAGATACATTTTTATCGCAAGACTCGTATATCTGTTAAGTATACGGATTATTTATTCAGTGCGTGAGGTTCAAATGCACTCAAAATACCGAATATCCAAAATATCGAATTTCGGTTTTGTCCCATGTCGTAAAAAAATCACGTAAAATACATGTGTGCTGTGCGATAGATGAATGCCAGTATTTTAAATGGAAAAGTTTATAAAACTGCGGTCCGTCCTGCCCTAATTTACGGTTCCCAATGCTAGCCCATAAAAAAGGTCCATACCATCAAAGTCCAATATACGACGGAAATGAAGATGCTGAGATGGCAGGAGGAGTCACCCTAGAGGACAGGATGAGGAATGGGCATAGACGTGGAAGTTTTAAGATCCACCCCATCTAAGCAAAACTCCCCGGAACGCGTCTTAGGTGGTATGGACATGTAATGAGAAGGCCTGAAGAGCATATGACTAGTCAAGTCCTTAATATAAATACGGGTCCAAAGAAACGCGGAAGACCCCTCCAAACTTGAATGTCCGTCATCAACAAAGACCTGAAGAATGCCCAAGTAAATGACTCAACGACCCAGAACCGATGCACCTGGCGAAGTGACGAGGAGAACCGATCCCAAATTATATAGGATGACTTTTAATTAGTTCTTCATAGCAAAAGATATGCATGTACTCATGATACTGAACAACTTTTCCCAAGGAACTTAGGTCGAAATACGAAAACCCAAATTTGACCTCCCATACAAAATGCGCTATCAGCTGATGCAGTTTCTATGGGAGGTCATAACTTGATTTTCGTATTTCGACCTATGTTCCTTGGGGAAAGTTGTTCAGTATCATGCGTACATTCATACCTTTTTCTATCAAGAACTAATTATGACCCTATATGCGATAAAGCTAGGCAATGAGAGAGACGTAAAATATATGAAATTTATTTATTTAACATTTTAGATGCATTTTTAAATTTACACAGTTAATTTTAGAGTTAATAAGTTCGTTAATGATGGCAATAATTTATGACGTCACAAGCTTTCCTTTTCTACGTGCAATAAAGAGGTGTTCATTTGACAAAAGTGTCAAATAGCGAATTCTCGTGGGTGATTGAACCTTAGTATTATAATAATCTAAGGATTGAACCCCTGAGCACCCACAGAGTCAGCGCCTATTATACATTCTGTGACAGAGCGGGCGTAAGTCGATCAATCGTGGCTTTCTTCAATCGTAAACGATAGCGTTTAGAATAGAATAAAAATGTATGTGATTGAGATTAGCTGTCAAGCAAAATTTCGTTGGCTAATGTCAATCCCATACATTTTTATTCTCTTGATTGTAGCAAGCCGCTTGTCTCAAGGCCCTGGGCCTAGAGACTATGGCCTAGTGGCTTTCTTTTATCGTAAACGGTAATATAATAGAATAAAAATGTATGGGACTGACAACTGTCACGCAACATTTCATTAGCTATTCAATACATTTTCATTCTATTCTACCAGCGTTTACGATAGTAAAAAGCCACTTGTCTACATTCCCTGTAAATTTTCCACGTTCTCTTTCGCTTCCGATCAGCTCTCTGTGTGAAACGAACTTGTTCCTACTCTACTGGACATCACAAGAAAGTCAACGTACAAGAGAATGCTCAAGTTAGTTACTGAGAAACTGAGAAACAGGACGAGGTATTCTCATTTAACTTTGAAATTGTATTGCTTAAGGTGAACGTACACTTGCAATAACCGACGTTCTTTTGAAAATTATGATAGCAATACGTCTCTTAGAAGGGAACTGTAAGAGAATAAGTATGTGGTCAAGTTTGAAAAGGAAGAATTTTCATTTAACTCTTCCCGCTGGGATAAATTATAAAACTTTGGTCTACAAGTGCTTTGCACCTAGACAAGTGGCTTTTTATTATCGTAAAATAGAATGGAAAAGGTATGAGATTGACATTAGGGGGGTGATCGTGGTAATTTCAACGATATTACCGAAACAAAAACGTTTGCCTAAAACACTTAGTCAAGAGTTATCATAACTTTTGAGGCAAACGTTTTTGTTTTGGTAATGTCGTTGAAATTACCACGATCACCCCCTAGCTGTCTACCACACAATATTTCATTAGCATAATAAATGTAAATTTCAGACATTTTTAGTGTATTCTACCTGGCGTTTACGTTTATAGGATTAGGTAGCCTCTTGTCTCTAGGCCTTTACGTTTTGTCCAGCAGTAATATTTTTGGGCGTTTATAGTACTTTTAGCTCAGAAGTGGAGATTTCATTAAAAAAAAAACAATCACAGTCGTAACCTTAACTATTTACTTTTTAACAAAATAAATTTTACACAAATGGTAACTGAAACAGAACAACACTTATTTTCCAAACGTCACAATCACTAATTTAGCAGGTATCTTAAGAAAAATAACAAAATGGCTCACGTGACCTTCCAACAGTAACGCACGACTATCCGCTGCCAGCGCCGAGAAACAAAAAAAACCGGCCAAGTGCGAGCCGGACTCGCGCACTGAGGGTTCCGTACCACCACATAAACATAATTGTATTAGTTGAAATTTCAGTAAGTTAATGTGCTAGATTTTTTGAGTCCGACACGCGCTTGACCAAATTTTATTATTTGTTATTATTTTATAGCTTATGCACTATAAACATACCAATTTTCAAGTTTGTAAGTGTTCCCATTTTTAAATAGAACTAAAACAAAAATCGCCTCAGCGACCATCCAACTTGACCCCTCTCTTATATGAATGTTCTTGAAACGGGAGCTCACCACAATTGGTTACCTTTAGTTGTGAGAAAAGTTGTAATATTTAATGATTTCAGACTTTTCCCTTTATTTGTACTGTGAGACCTAGCTTCTTGCCAAATTTCATAATTTTAGGTCAGCGGGAAGTACCCTGTAGGTTTTGCATTTTTGAATAAATGTATGGAGATGAGGACATAAAATGCCATATCTTTTGATTGCGTCGTTGTAAAAAATTTTAATTTTCAGATCTTGTGTGGTTCATGGATCCTAATATATGGTATTAATTTCAACCTGATACCTTTACCCGTTCGTGAGATAAAGGGTCTTGACAGACAGACAGACAGACAGACAGACAGACGGACAACAAAGTGATCCTATAAGGGTTCTGTTTTTTTCTTTTGAGGTACGGAACCCTAAAAATGAGGGAAATGGCGCGCGCGCGGGCTTTTATACTCGTTTGGAGGAGGGGGCAAGATGGCGTCGGGGAAACAGCTCATAGTACATTAAGATGCAAGTGCGCTATTTTAGTAATTACGATCCACTCTCGAGAATTTCAGCCCGAGCCGTAGGCGAGGGCGTAATGGAGCTGAAAATATAATGACCAAAGTGCACGCACTTCTTCCGACCTTTTTCAACACATTTGAAAAAGAAGTAAAATTTGCTTACCTTTTTTCCCGACGGAAAAATTGTAACGGAAGTTTGGTATTTTTCATTAGATATCTACGTTCACCCGATAATTCAGACTTAAGTTTTGTGTCTAAGTATTAATTGCTTCTTTTTTTTAATTTGAAGAAGTCGATACTTTTGAAAATATTACAAAAAACACCACAATATACATGCGCGTGCAGGAGGCACGTTGACTAAACTACCAAACACCCTAGTCCTTGAATTATTTAAAATGATTTTTTTTTAATTATTATTATTATGTAGCCTCTAATGTGTCCCACTGCTGGGCAAAGGCCTCCCCTTTCTTTCGTCAGTTATCGCGGTCTTGAGTCTCTGTTCTCCAGTCTGATAAAAAAGCATCCAAGTCGTCGCGCCATCTTCTTCTAGGACGACCTTGGCGACGCCACCCGTCTTCTGGGATCCAGTCCGTAGCTAACTTAGCCCACCTATCTGGATGCATGCGTGAGACATGTCCTGCCCAGCTCCACTTCAGAATAGCTGTCTTTTTTCCAACGTCTTCGATGCCGGTTTTGGAACGCAGGGTGGTGTTCCGGATGTGATCTATCCTTTTTACACCTAAAATGCTACGCTCCATTGCACGTTGGCAAACCTTGAGTTTGGACTTTTGAGCTTCCGTCAATGACCATGTTTGCGCACCGTAGGTTAAGATGGGCAGGATACACATGTCGACTAGTTTTCGCTTTAGTGTCAATGGAAGGTTGCCCTTCATAAGCTCCTTCATAGACCAGTAGCTCTTCCAGGCATTTTGGATTCGTCTGTGGACCTCTTTGTCATGCCTGTTTTCGAAGAAACACACGTGCGGTAATATGAAAAAAGCACGAGTGTTTAAAAATCTGGAGCTGTTTATGAGCAAATGTGTTGATTTTTTTTTATCACTTAGAAAAAATGTTAAACCTGCAATTATGTTTGGAACAAGTGTGAATCCAGCCTTAACTGAAATGTTGTCTTGTTCACAATTGTATGAGAGAACTCTGGTGAGAACTATGTTAGGTCAATATCAATTCAAGCATCTACGAGGTAGTTGTAGGACCGAAATAAACATTATGACGATTATGTTAAATGTTGTTCACTGATATTGGCAAGAAATCTAGAATGGTTTGTTTAGCAGCGTCGTAGTAGGAGCTACGCACGTGCTACGCTTTCTACGTCGTAGCTGGTCGTAGCTAGGTTGGGTGACAAAAAAAAAGTTATGTAAGTTGTGTACGTCTACAGGCGTCATCATTTAAAGATATTCTTCGTAAACAATGTTTTTAAAAACTAGCGGAAATTTATTGTATTTTTATATCTAATAATAAAAATTTTCTTTGAGGAGTGGGTTTAAGTTTTTTGCTCAAAAAGTCATAGGGTAGGGTACGGTATCGTTGTTAGCTATAAGACCTTTCATTATACAGGGTAAAATATAGAAAATATTATGGTCCTTCCATACAAATCTTGTGCCGATAAAAGTGGGATTTATATGGGAGGACCAAAATGTTTTCTCGCTTTTCGACCCCTGTTCCTTTGAAAAAGTTGTTCGGATTCGTGCTCTGAGTCAGGTACATACTAAAATATGGCCAGGGGTCCAAAAATAACCCTGTATAAGTCGAAATACTTCATTTTTATTTTAGGTACTTTGATCAAACCCAGCATTGCAGTAAGTTTAATCTAACAATTTAAAATAGAGGAACATTCTTTCTGTTCTACCTTTTTTAGGGTTCCGATACCAAAATGGTAAAAAAAGGAACCCTTATGGTGCGACTTTGTCTGTCTGTCTGTCCGTCTGTCTGTCTGTGACACCTCTATATCTCAGCAACCACTCATGCTATCGACTTGAAATTACTAACAGTTTTAGAATATAGTTGCCCAACCTTTTAAAAAATTATGATTACTAATGTAAACGGGGCCAAAATAGGGGGGCCAAATTTCAAATTGTCGCTACTAGGTTGAAAGGGTACCATATAAAAGGGCTTTACTTGAACGTTCCAAAATATTTATTTTTTTATAACTCATAGTTTTCAAGTTATGATGAAAAATGTATAAAAAATACCATTCCCCCCCCCTTATCTCGGAAGGTTTCGATAGGAAAAATCTGAAATAATTACAGTCTATAGAAGTTTCTGTAAATATTACAGGAAAAATAAAACAAACTCTCTAAATAGTACCGTTTTTTAGAAATCTGCAAAAATCCTTTACAAATAAATTTAGTTATGCGTTTCTAAAAATAGACTCTATTGCTTCTAAAAATACGAAAGGTATATATATCAGAACCCTCGGCGCGCGAGTCTGACTCGCACTTGACCGGTTTTTATTAATTAAGCGCAGTGGCAGGCGAGTGCAACATTTTTCACTGAGACGTTGTCATTACAACGACCAGCTGTTATAACAGTTTTTGTGCCCAGCAGTAATGTTGCCCACCTAATTATATCTGCAGCGGGAAACCAGGACCGGTCGTCATGGAGATCTTTAGGGGAGGCCTATGTCCAGCAGTGGACGTCTTTCGGCTGATATGATGATGATGATGAATGACCGCTGTAATTACAGAGGCCATTTGGCGGCTTTAATAACAGTCAGGTTGGCCACTATCCTGGAAAACCTTAATCAAGGATTGAATCTGGTTTTCCATCTTCCTTCTGGCTTGCAGATAACTGTCGCTCTGTGTAAAAAGAAGTACCTACATTTAGTAAGGCTAGAATAGAATAGGTCTTGTGCTTTATTGACTACGCTAAAGCGTTTGATTGTGTGCGGTGGAAGATGATGTTTGATGTGCTTGTGGAGATGGGCGTGCCTCAACACCTTACTTTCCTAATACAGAACTTGTATCTCGACGGCTCAAGCTTCGTGAAATTGGAAAACCAAAAATCAAAGTCTTTCCACACAGAACGAGGCGTGCGCCAGGGCTGCATTTTGTCACCTAAGCTATTCAATCTGTACGGCGAATACATAATGCGGAAAGCACTTAACGGCTGGGATGGCGGAGTTGTAGTAGGCGGTCGCAGAGTCAATAATTTGAGGTATGCAGACGATACGACTATAGTTGCGTCGAGTGAAATAGAAATGGCAACTGTTCTGAAGAAAATTGAAGTTGAGAGTGCCAAACTAGGTCTTAAGATCAACCATTCAAAAACTAAAATAATGGTGGTAGACAGAGCGCAAATACTTCCAAGCACCGCCGCACTGGATGGTTAGGAAAAAGTCAGTGAGTTCGTGTATCTTGGATCAATGATAACCTGTGATGGCAGCTGCACCGTTGAAATTCGTCGTAGAGCCGGTATGGCCAAAAGTGCTATGACTAACCTAGATAAGATCTGGAAGAACAGAGGTATTAGACGTACGACTAAAGTGCGCTTGGTTCGAGCTCTGGTATTCTCAATATTCTTGTACGGTGCCGAAACTTGGTGCGTGAAAAGCCGCGATAGCAGTAAGATCGATGCGTTTGAGATGTGGTGTTGGCGGAGATTACTTCGCATACCATGGACTGCCATGCGAACTAATGAGTCCATATTAAAAGAACTTAACATCACGACGCGGCTTTCCACTATATGCCGAAAGCGTGCCCTCCGTTTCTTCGGACACATTATGCGGTCTTCAAGGCATTGTTTGGAGAAACAGATTATTTTGGGCCAAATGGAAGGCAGACGTGCTCAAGGTAGGGCACCTATGAGATGGTCTGAAACAATGAAGAAGGCAGTCGGCGGCAACATGCAGCGTGCGGTCCACACATCATACAATCGCAGCCTGTGGAAGGAGACAATATGTGGTCGCGATCCTCATCGGTGAGGGACCGAGGAAGAAGAAGAATAGAATAGAATAGAATAAAATAAGATTTATTTGCTTCAAACATGGTTGATACTATGGTAGAATATAATACAGCATGCAAAATATAATACTAATACATTATAAATTAATTGGCAATTCAAACAAAAATATAAAATATGAATCCACAATGTCAAAATTATTTAAAATTCAAAAATTCATTTACTGAGTAAAATTTTATGTCTCTTAGCCACACAAATAACTTATTTTTAAAACTTTCAAAAGGGAGCAATTTGATGTCATTAGGAATGGCAGTATAGATTTTCACACACATTACGTTGCACTGTCTTTGATAGAAGGTAAGTTTTTGAGCACTTCTGTACACTCATTTGTACATAATGAACAGCCAACAACGATGATGACTGAAGTAGTGTACCCGTTTCAACGTTGAAAGGTTTTTGTTTTCAGAAACAAAGGCCCGACGCGACGGCTTTCGCCCGCAGCGCAGCCGAGATGAAAACGACATATTGACAAGTTTATCAGCGGGGAGCTGAAGTTGTACCTTTATAATTTATTTATTTATATTAGTTACAGAAATATTACTTTAACGTTCCCTTTCGTTTATATCCTAAAAAAATAATGCGTGCGTACAGGGAAATATAAAATGGGAAATTATTTATGATATTTTAATTCGTTTCCAGCTTTTTCTTGCATCAAAATAATTAAGAGCTTCAAGTTGATTTTAAGTAGGTACTTCCTAACACAAAATTGCCTTCCAAAGTAAATCAGCATCACATTATTTGGCAATTTTTTTTTTATTTGTGGTTTGAGTAGAGTAGCCTCCTGAGACCCAGCCTAACTGGCAGTTGCATAATGAACCTTACAATCATACAATAGGACTTGTTTGCCTAAGTACCATAGGTATCATAGATGATACCTGGGGTCTCCGGAGGGTAGGCAAGAAAATCATATGAAAAACTTGTATGTGAGCTATTTTGTTTATTTTTAGGGTTCCGTACCCCAAAGGGAAAAAATAAGATCACTAAGTTATCCGTCTGTCTGTCTGTCAAGATCCCTTTTCTCATGAATGGCATAAGACTGCACTCCGCGCACACTAGTGCCCTCATCAGAATTTAATTAATTTCCTTGAATTGGAGACCAAAATGAAAAATTTTGGTCCGATAAAGTGTTCTTTGTTAGGATAGCGTTATTTTAAATTATTACAATTAGCTTTATGTTAACTTGTTTATTCAAAATCCTTTAAACAGAGATTGGTGGCTACCGCGTTCCGTTCAAAGGATTTTGAGAAAAACGAGATAACATAAAGCGTATTGGAACAATACTTTATCGTTCTTAAATTTTTCATTTTGGTCTCCAATTCAAAGAAATTAATTAAATTCTGATGAGGGCGCTTCTTCTTCTTCTTTCGTGTCGGCAAGAACACAGGCTAAATCTTACTTGCCCAGAAAGCGGCTACCGTGGTAGCCCTTTGGTTACCGTCAAGTAAGGGCTCCCGCACACGACCGAGAATCGGTGGCCGATTTTTTGTCGGCATCCCGCTCTGACGTGTTATCACCTGAATCTTCCGTCCTTGTCCTGGCCGATAATCGCCCACCGATTCTCGGTCGTGTGCGGGAGCCCTAAGTCCTCACGCGAGCAGGTGGTCGGGCACGCGGGAGAATTAGTGAAGTGTGCCATGGTTTGCAGGAGTTCTCCACATTCACAGCTGGCGTCTGCGCTACTTAGGAACCCCCACCGGCATAGGTTATCCTTGCTTCGGCCAACTTGGGTCCTCAGCCTATTTAGACTTCTCCAGGTTGGCCAAGGTTCCTTAAAGCCAGGAGGCAGGTTTTCGTTGGGGGGGTACAGTGAATGTGGGTACTCGCTTGCCCAAAGTCTGCACCTCACGTCGGAAGGGTTTTGGTCGGTAGGCTGTGTGGATCGCAGGAAGCTTTTGCGGCTTCGCAACCGACCTGCGGCGGGAGAGAGCCCGTAGTAGAGTGGATGTCTCGGGTCGCTTTCGCTAGTGTGCGCGGAGTGCAGAATATCAGATATTTTAGTCCGCCGACCCTTAAAGGTGTGAAAATGTCAAGCTTCTATGACAAAAAAAAAAAAAAAAAGATACTTCCTGCTATTTATGTCCAAAATATAGGGTACTTCCGTTTAACGTAGAATCATGAAACGTGGCAAGAAGGTAGGGTCCATAGCACATGCAGATAAAATTCTAAAATCGTCAAATATTACAACTTTTCTCACAACCTATTTTTGGGCTGGAATTTGCTTGGGAAAGTGGGTAGCTTTTTGTCTGGTCAGGACCATCGTCCTCGGGGTCTGAATCTGATGTCCTTTGGTAATTGTAGGTTAAGTCAAAAATTGTTCCAGATATTTTGTAAGGAGTTTATTTTACACTTTCTTAGTAAGTAAAATCATTAATGTTCTCACTTCATAACAAAATTACAGAATAAATCTTCTCTAAATATATGTATAAAAGGCAAACCTGACTGACTGATCTATAAACGCACAGCCGAGACTACTAAACGGATTTCGCTGAAATTTGGCACACAGATAGTTTTAGTGACGTAGGCATTCGCTAAGAAAGGATTTTTGAAAATTCGCCCCCTAAAGGGGTGAAAAGGGGGTTAAAAGTTTTTATGGAAGTCCGTCATTTTTAAAGCTAGAAGCTTGAAACTTTGTTTTTAGGTTAACGATTAGAAATAAACAATTACGTGTCCTAGGGTTTTTGAAAATTCAACCCCTAAGGCGGTGAAAAAGGGGTTGAAATTTTGTATGGGGAAACAAGATTAGTTAAACTATTTTGTTCGAAACTTCACAGGAGTACTCCTGAGTAAACACATGTTTAAGGTTTTTTCAGAATTCAACCCCTGAAAGGGGGAAACGGGGTGGAGGGAGAGGAAGAGGGAGGGGCAGGGGGATAGGGAGGAGGGGGAGAGGAAGTAATATATAATAATACTGCTGCTAAGTTCATCTGTTCTGAGTAATTTATGAGTAACTTCAGCTGGATCTTGAATTGTACTCATTGATTTGCGCAGGGTTAGTCCCGTTTTTAATTACCCCGAAATGACGGGAAAATATCTCATTGCTTAGGAAAACCGGTAACAACATAAATACGAAAACCACGCGAGCGAAGCCGCGGGCAACAGCTAGTTTATTATAAAAACATATGAACAAATCATTTAAACTTTTTCTCAGAGTGAACGTCAAGATCAAGAACAGTAACCTCCGCTCCACCGAGAGAGCTCGCTTTATATTGGGCCCGCCCCACCTCGCCCACTACGCAGGTGCGCGCAGGTGGTGGGTGAGGCACGCAGGTGCGCGCAGGTGGTGGGTGAGGCACGCAGGTGTGCGCAGGTGGTGGGTGAGGCACGCAGGTGCGCGCAGGTGGTGGGTGAGGCACGCAGGTGCACGCAGGTGTGCGCAGGTGGTGGGTGAGGCACGCAGGTGTGCGCAGGTGGTGGGTGAGGCACGCAGGTGCACGCAGGTGTGCGCAGGTGGTGGGTGAGGCACGCAGGTGCGCGCAGGTGGTGGGTGAGGCACGCAGGTGCACGCAGGTGTGCGCAGGTGGTGGGTGAGGCACGCAGGTGCGCGCAGGTGGTGGGTGAGGCACGCAGGTGCACGCAGGTGCACGCAGGTGTGCGCAGGTGGTGGGTGAGGCACGCAGGTGCGCGCAGGTGGTGGGTGAGGCACGCAGGTGCGCGCAGGTGGTGGGTGAGGCACGCAGGTGCGCGCAGGTGGTGGGTGAGGCACGCAGGTGCGCGCAGGTGGTGGGTGAGGCACGCAGGTGCGCGCAGGTGGTGGGTGAGGCACGCAGGTGCGCGCAGGTGGTGGGTGAGGCACGCAGGTGCGCGCAGGTGGTGGGTGAGGCACGCAGGTGCGCGCAGGTGGTGGGTGAGGCACGCAGGTGCACGCAGGTGTGCGCAGGTGGTGGGTGAGGCACGCAGGTGCGCGCAGGTGGTGGGTGAGGCACGCAGGTGCACGCAGGTGTGCGCAGGTGGTGGGTGAGGCACGCAGGTGTGCGCAGGTGGTGGGTGAGGCACGCAGGTGCGCGCAGGTGGTGGGTGAGGCACGCAGGTGCGCGCAGGTGGTGGGTGAGGCACGCAGGTGCGCGCAGGTGGTGGGTGAGGCACGCAGGTGCGCGCAGGTGGTGGGTGAGGCACGCAGGTGCGCGCAGGTGGTGGGTGAGGCACGCAGGTGCGCGCAGGTGGTGGGTGAGGCACGCAGGTGCGCGCAGGTGGTGGGTGAGGCACGCAACTTGCCGCCGACATATTATGACCAATTAAGATGAGCTCCTGTTTCAAAGACTTTCATATTAAAGAGAGTTCCGAACCAAAGTGTTAAAAACTGAACCCTTATGGTGCGACTTCCTCTGTCTGTCTGTCACACCTGTTTAACTCAGCAGCCAGTAATGCATCGACTTGAAATTTGGAATAGTCTCAAAATATGACTGCCCAACTTTATTGCATTAAAAAAATATATATACATTATTATTGTTAAGGGGCCCCAAATAGGTTAAGTGGGGTAACATATGAAAGAACTTCACTTTTACGTTACAAAACATAATTTTTTTTTGATCAACTCAAGTTATGATGAAAAATATAAAAAAATATACTATTCCCCCACACTTATCTCCGAAGTTTGCAAAAGGAAAAATCTGAATTGATTATAGTCGATAGAAGTTCATGTAAATATTACAGAAAAAATAAAACGATCTCTCTTAGAAGCACAGTTTTTTAGAAATCTGAAAAAAAACCTATACAAACAAATTTAGTTTTTCGGTAATAAAAATGGACTACATTGCTTCTAAAAATACGATGGGTTCGGAACCCTCGGCGCACGAGTCCGACTCTCACTTAACCGGTTTTATTTTATTTTGTACAGTAGTCAAAGTAAGTGGATGCATAGTTTTTAAAATCAAAGGACAAACACTTAGTACGCGATTTTTTTTCACTCTTCATGTGTGCATGAATAGGCACTTCTTTATGGGTTTTGCCACATTTCTTGTTTCAAACATTAATGACGTCGGCCGAAACTAGAGCTCTTCTAAGTATTACGAAGTCCATTAAAATTAAAACATCCTTCTAAGCGGGCCATTTAGAGAATTTAAATCGCTCTCGAGGATTCCAAGAGCATTCAAAACGGAATTTAAAATAGCAGATAAAATTTTACTGCGGAGTTTATAATCAGCTTTATTATTGAGAGTAACTTTAGAGCAGCGTCGCAAATCTGACTTTCTCTTTAAGATTATGAAGTTTTGACGATTTATTGGAGGACAGCCTTCTGAAAACTAAAATCATTCAAATTGAAAAAATCTGATGAAGAATATGAACAACTTTCCCTTAGAAATATAGGTAAAAGAAATAAATATACTTTGGTGGATCACTAGGGTTTCTTCGTATCTAAAAATAAAATATTATGGTATAAAAAAACCAACAAAACACGCTTTGATCACGCACTTTCTGTATTCCTATTAGCAAACCTTTCATTTGATACCCATATCATGGGAGTGCATAAAAATTTACTAATCCACCATGAAACATATTGTATTCGTGAATAAAAATTCGAATTTTCTGAAAAATGTGTTCTGTATCAGTAAAATTTTACTTCATAAAAAGCAAGTTTCCCAAAAATGGCTGTCCGTCGGTCGGTCGGTCGTCGTATACGTACGTCATGTATGTATACGTCACCTTTGGCCTAGCGGCTAAACGAATAGTCAGAGGAATTGTTCTAAAATATGATGCTGTACCTATGCTATGTACGAGTATGTTCTACGTTGAGGATTGTTGAGGTATGGTCTGGGTCTGGTCATATGGGGAAATTTCGTCGATATCTTATACAAAAAAAAAATGCTTAAGAACTCTTTGCGGTGCTAGGCCTTTCGACTCATATAGACCTTTATTCAATAATTAAAATCTTTTAACATTGTCTGCCTGTTTATTTCAAGACCCGGGATAAAATAAACATGTTTGAAAAGTGCGAAAGTTTCAAACAAACCATTGTCTGCCTGTTTATTAAATATGTTTGTTTGTTAAGAATAATTTTCACTTATACACATTGCCATTTAGGCTTCTTCTGGGCAAGCTCGATCCATCGCCGACCTTATCTCTATCCTCAGGGCTAGATCGAGGTCAAGAGTAAGCCCATAAAAAGTAAAAAAAAAACACTAGCAGGCAAGAAAACATCCTACTAGTCATGAAGGAAAAAAAGTCTAATGGCTAGATTACAACAAATTTTTCAAAAACTTGCAACAATATGTATGTAAAGCTCTATAACAAATATACCTAGTATTAAAAATGGGGGGTGTAAGTGTGGCATTAAATTGATAGTGGTAAACCTATGGAACCTATTTAGGTAGAACTAGTTGTAGCGTAATATAATAAAGTAAGTTAAAATTACATATTCATAAATTTATTTACAATAATATTCAGTTTTTATATTCTGTGCAGCAAATGAATATGTATTCACAGAATTGTCAACGGCCGGCAAAAACGGCTGTTATAGTCTAGACAACGAAGCGGATCGTTGTATGAAGACCCTCCGCATTAAATCCTCAGTCGATGAAACTTTGCTGGGGTATTTATTACACTAAACGAGACAAACCTTCTATAAAAAAATCAAAAAAAAATCGGTTCTTTTAATTTTTCCATACAAATATTTAAAAAAAGTATATGAAACAATTTTTTTGTATTTTTTTTTTTGATATTTTGAATTTACATTTAATTCATGATTCTTTATCATCCTGTCAAATAAAATCTGCCAGAGAAATTAATGTTGGGGTCAACTGCTTCGTTGCCTACACTATTAGTAGCTCTTTGCTCACTACGTGTATTTACCTATACACAACCAAAAACTACATAAAAAAAACAGCTAGCAACCAAAGGTTTTCATTACCTATTTTCATCTATTCTTATGCTCCCAGCGGAATGCTTTCAAGACGTGATTCTTTTACTAAACAATATTACAGAAAAATACGCTTTCCATAATTCCATGGAGAGCGAAAGGAGGAAGGGAAAATATGAAAGCAATAAATAAATAACTTCGTTTGTTACGTCTTCTAGGAATTTGTATTTTTCTAAGCAAATTTCTAAAGCATTTATCTATCTATCTAGGTATACCTAATCCTAAACCTAATGGCTGATTTACACTGGGCAAAATTTAGACGCCTCTGGAGGATGCAGCTAGTCAAATAGCTTTCTCTTTCTTTCGTATAGCTGCGTCGTGTAAATCCGGATTGCGGTGCCGCATAAGAAAAGTCTTTTTCTCGCGAATTTACTAGGACGAAACTTAAATAAAATTATGTTTGCATCTAAGAAAGAATCTTTTAAAATTAATGAACAGCTAGTAAAAATCTAAAATTTTAAATGTACTTTTAAATTTTTAATCATTTATTTAGTGTTAAAAAGTTACTAAACGATGGCAAATTATAATGACGTCAATCTAATTGGTATGTTTTATATCTTTAACTATTTTAACAATATAGATAACGTTATCTTGTATAAATTCTTACTTTATATGTAAATTTGTATTGAGTTGCATTGCAGTTGAAATATGAAGTTTAATATGGGATACCCAGAACTTAACTAAATTTTGGGATGAAAAAGGGAAATGAAACAAAGACAAAAACATATTCATGTTATTTTACACATAATTACCTCTTTGATAATAGGAAACCATAAAATTTCTCTCTGAAACACCACAAAATAAACTATTGACGAGTCAAAATGAGCACCATTGCACCCTCCGATTTTGACAGTGTATTTTGCGTTTTTAGGGTTCCGTACCTCAAAAGAAAAAAACGGAACCCTTATAGGATCACTTTGTTGTCCGTCTGTCTGTCTGTCTGTCAAGACCCTTTATCTCACGAACGGGTAGAGATATCAGGTTGAAATTGATACTACGAGTATATGTTAGGGTCCATGAACCACACAAGATCTGAAAATTTCAATTTTTTACAACGACGCTATCAAAAGATAAGGCATTTTATATCCTCATCTCCATACATTTATGCACTAAAGCAAAACCTATAGGGTACTTCCCGTTGACCTAAAATTATAAAATTTGGCAAGAAGCTAGGTCTCACAGTACAAACAAAGGGAAAAGTCTGAAATCATTAAATATTACAACTTTTCTCACAACTAATGGTAACCAATTGTGGTAAGGTCCCGTTTCAAGAACATTCTTAATATAAGAGAGGGGTCAAGTTGAATGGTCGCGGAGGCGATTTTTTTTTTAGTTCTATTTTAAAAACGGGAACACTTACAAACTTGAAAATTGGTATGTTTATAGTGCATAAGCTATAAAATAACAACAAATAATAAAATTTGGTCGTGTCGGACTCAAAAAATCTACCACATTAACTTACAGAAATTTCAACTAATACAATTATGATTATGTGGTGGTACGGAACCCTCGGTGCGCGAGTCCGACTCGCACTTGGCCGGTTTTTTTTGTACTATAAACGATCCCACTGACTTCTGAGAGTGTTACCCTGTTTATTATTTCACATTTTTTAATGCGTGCGGTAGAGTACGAACTAAAATTGCGTTGAAATTAGCGAGAAACATGGACGATGTCGTGGAGTCCCACCACAGGACTCGCCACAGATGCGGCTAAGTTGTAAAAGTCCTGTCATGGGACTTTCCACAGATTAAAGGTTAAAAGGCGACGTTGGGTGTGGTACACTACCAAAGTCAACATCAAACATTTATTCATTTCATTCCAGCTGGGGTGATAAAAAAATAACACTGTATACGCGAGTAAATCTGCGAGAGAATGCTGGTTAATATTGAATAGACTGCTCTTCAAAGACGACAAGCTGGCATTATGAAATGCATCGTTCACTAGCAATGCGACTCGCCTTTCATCGTACATTCCAAAGCAAACTATCGCCAGATAGTAGAACGTCGATATAGATGACAAAGGCTGCAAACATAAAGAACGGGGTAGCAAGTACGTAACATCCGTCGGAATAGGAAGAGGCTACAGCCCTCTACCTGCTACGAAAAAGTTATTTTTAACCCTAGCTTCCTCGACAAATAAGTTATTACTAGTTGGCCCGATTTTTTTAATTAAAATTATGTTCTGGGCAGGACGAGGCTAGAGATTGGAATTGTATCGCGGAACGCACATGACTGAAGGAAAATCTCTACCTACTAAAAGTTTAAGGAACAGCTGTGGACAGCGAAGGACCAGGAATCCAATTCTTGAATATCACAGGGTGATAAAATATCACCCAAAAGATTCAATTCGAACAATGATGTTCGGTGTAGGTATATGTATATCTATAGGCGGAGGTTTGTTATTAGCACAATAATATTTAGCTTATTATTATATTATTTTAGCTTATTGATACCTAATTAAGTTGCTGTAAACCTTCCTAATATGAAAAAAAGATTTTTTTTTTCTTTTTTTGACCTCCTAACCTCCCATCAGCTGATAGCGCATTTTATTGGAAGGTCAAATTTGGTTTTTCGTATTTCGACCTACGAGTATGTTCCTTTGGGAAAGGGTTCAGTTTAATGGTCTAAGTATCATGCTACAATTAGGTATGTCCACTATTTCTGATGGATGTAAGAGAGCTTCCCGAAAACTGAAAGGGCATGATCAGTCTAACTTTCCCTTCCGTAGGTACATCATTCCCTATGAATAGCCGACGAGCTTTGTAAAAAAAAATTCTGACTCCTCTTAAAAGCGAACTGAGAACGTTATCTCTACTATCACCAATGAGGTTACGCAATCACACATAAAGTACTATAAGTTCCATGCACCAGCTGATTGCGCATTTTGTATGGGAGATGAAAATAGTTTTTTTTTACCTACGTTCCTTAAAGAATATGAGGGCACCGCAAGTACCAAACCTGCCGCATTGGCAGACCAACGTAATGTGGATCTAAAAATAGGGCAAATGTACACACGGCCGCTTATCAGTAGAAACACTTTTGGACCTTATGGCGTGGTAATAGAGTTGAAAAAGTTTCTACCGACAAGCGGTTGACCGTACCTTCTCGATGTACAGGCTGTAAGGGACGGTGTGGTGCCGGCAAATAGTACCAACCCATCTCTACCCGTGGGTGTCGTAAGAGGCGACTAAGGGTATTAACCAGGGTTCATTAGAACCAGAGGATGGGCAGCATCCTTGTGTGAATCGTATCATCTTACATTCTGCGGTCACCAAAAACTGCAGTCCATGGTGCCAGCCGCAACGATAATAAGCGTGGTGACTATGGTACTTCCCCTCTACATTGTTTCAGCAAAAAATGGAATTTTTGGAGTTAGTTCCCTGTCCTGTAGTGGACGTTTCATGGAATATCATGATGAAGGGATGGCGAACCGAAAACTGAAAGTACGTGCTCAGTCAACGAAACTGAGTAACTTTAGCATAAAAACAACTCCATTTGTAAGTGGTTTTATGAGACCCTATGTAAATTCATGTAAAAAGTTCTAAAAATAAAGATTTTTATCTATCTATCTATCTATCTATTTGTGTAACTGGCTCAAAAAAACATTTTTTTTTTTCATTTTTGGTAAATAAATAAAAAATGTTGACCTCCAAACTGCTCGATCAGAGTGAGCCAGTTGTATGGAGGTCAATTTTTTTTTTTAATTTCTCAAAAATATTTCTTTGGAAAAGTTGTTTAGTTTCGTTGACTGAGCACGCCCGTTCAGTTCCTTACACTCTGTATGACGTAGAATATCGTGAAGTGCCTTTTAAGTTTAATGGGGAAAGTTGTTCAGTTTCATGGTCTGTTTGCACAGTTTTAAGGATCAAAGTATCCTTAAGACTATAGATTATAGCTATTTTTTTAATTTACGTATTACTTACGCATACTCAACGGTTTATATGCTGTTGACCCCTATCCCAGTGGTGGTACCATCGCGGCCAGTTGGGTTCTCATCTCATCGCAGGTTTCATCAAAAATCATAACTGGACAGACAGAAATGTCCGCGATTGTACCCAAGTAGAGCTCTTTGAATTCAGGCCGCGCGCGAAACACATCGCAATAAGTCGTAATAAGCGCCAGACCTTGATATGCACAGAACGCTTTAATAACACTGCAAAGCAACGAGCAATTCAAGAATTTTCGCCTGAATACAGATGGGTGTCCGGATTTTCCGCGTCACAGTTACTAATAAATAAAAACTCCTTTTCCATACCCTTGTGGTGCCGACAAAGAATAGTACCATATGTACCCGTGGGTTTCGTAAGAGGCAACTAAGGGTTTATGAACCAGAGGATGGGCAGCAGCATCTTTCTGTGTATCGTACCATCTTACATACTGCGGTCACCAACAACAGCGGTCGCCAGCCGCAACGTTTACAAGCGTGGTGACTATGGTCATGGGGACCCATTCCGTACTACGGTTTTTTCGACGGAGTAAATAGCCCGAATTCATTTGGCCCTTTTGTTTCTAATAATTAAACTAAATGTTACTACTAGGTTGGTAGGTAAAGGTGTAAACTATGACATTAATTCAATTTTAACATCCAGATATCAATTTATTCTAAGAAAATACCTTATGGAAAAAATAGCCCGATCAATTTTCGGCACAAATTCGTTCTATGACGTGAGGCATCTGTACTAGTATAGTATTATATTATCTGTGCTATGGTAAATCCCCTCCAAAGTACCTCGCGTTTTTGCTGGAGTTCTGGAGGGAGCTCCGTGTCCTGCAGTGGACGTTTTATGGGATGTTATGATGATGATTCCATAACTGTAAAAAAGCGTATGTTAAAATCCACGAAAGATTGCGACGTTTTTTAAACTACAGAGTGTAACAAAAAGGGTTACAACCCTGAAGGATGTAAATCTGCTCATGCTCATCAACTTTCCCTAAGAAACAGGCCGAAAAAAAAAATACCTTCCATAGAAAGTGAATCAGCTAATATAATATATACGAGTAATAGTGCATTTTTTATAGGTCAAAACCATTTTTTAATATTTCGATCTATGTTCCTTAGGGACATTTCTATGATCTATGTTCCTTGTTCTGTTTCAGAATCACATCCTTCAGGGTTGATATACCCTTTCTGTTACACCTTGTATAAGTTACGGCCCTGGGGGAATTTTTATCATGTCTGCCGTTGATATTCGCTGAAAAACGTCCATTGCGGGACAGAGGCCTCTCAAAGATCTCCACGACGATCGGATCCTGCACTGCTCGCACCCAGCGGCTTCCCGCAACTTGAATTAAGAGAGGATTAATTCTCGAATATCACTCAGTAATAAAATAACACCGGATTTTACTCATAAGAGATTTTCAGAGCATTTTTAATTTTTAAAATCTCGTGAGCTCTTGATGATATTTAAGTGTTGGTATACCAAGGTGAAAAACGAAGAAGACGAAGCGAGAGAAGTATGTCACAGTCGTGGCAAGGTTGCCAGTTGAAGGCTGTGGTCTTGCCTCCTAATCCAGTCACGTAAGGAAAAAAAGGGGTGTTATCACCAAAGAGATTTGAACCTCGCTACGCTCGGGAGGTTAAAATCTCTTTGGTTATCACCATATTTTTTTTTTTTTTTACATTTAAATACGTTTATAGGCGAATATTATATCCTTCCCTTTTCTTCTTACCTTTCCTTACGCACGCACGCATTCGTCGTCTCAATCAAAAATGATGCATCGATGCCGCACGCAAGGATGGTTTTGGTCTTAGCAGACCAGTCTACTACTAAACGACTCACGAGCAAGGCCGTACTTTCTCTTCTCTTAATTAAAAAATACCACGAGGTTCTAGATTTGTAAACATTATAGAGTTTTATTGGTGTTTTATATTAAAATAAAGACAGTAAAGGTAAAAATTACCCGGTACCGGTAAAAATTTGCTGGACGTTCTTACGCCATCTGAAAGACCAAGAAAGAAAATTCCGGAACCTGCTTGATTTTTCTGCAGAAGAGAGGATCCAGTCATCCAGATAAAGCCAGGTACGCGTGCTTTCCTTTGATTTTCCCGCTTCCTTCAATTTCTCCATTTTTCGAACCGCACCTTTTACTTTTCCTCCACTTTTTATACCTATTCCAAAAATAATCTGTCCTTCACTTACCTATACTCAGTTAATTTATTTCGCTAACAAGGGGGTAAACCTCGGAATTATAGATAACAAGCTGTAAACTCGTGTACACCTTCATTTTGGTGTTTTACAAGTTCTCTCAAAAGTCTCATAAAATCTCGTGGCCGCGTCGTAAGTTATTCAAGGTCAAAGGTCACAAAAATCAGTTTTTCGCAATTATCTCGCTTTCTATAGCTCCAATGACGTTGTCATTTGTATAAAAGTTGTAGAGCAAAAAATTTTGTCGTAATTTTTTTTATACGCCCATCCGTTTTTGAGATAGAGGTCGAAGAGCCCGCAGCTTTCAGCCATACTCACTGTAATTCAATGTCAACTGTAAATTATTAATTGTTTATTATTTCATCAATTTAAATTATTCACTGAGAATCACGGTTGACCTTGCAATACAGTGAGTATGGCTGAGCGCTGCAGGCTCACCGCCCTCCATCTCAAAAACGGTTGGGTGTATAAAACGATTTTGAAACAAAATTTGTCGCAAATTTTATGCTCTACAATCAACGTCATTGGAGCTATAGAAACCGATATAATATCAAAAAACTAATTTTTGTGAACTTTTATCTTGAATAACTTACGACTCGGACACGAAATTTTATGAGACTTTTGAGACAACTTTTAGAACACCAAAATGAAGATGTACACGAGTTACAATACAATACAAATTTATTTATTTCCATACAAAAACACATACAAGATACGAGTTTACAGCTTGTTATCTATCATTCAGAGGTTGACCCCTAATATGACTGGACCATCCCGACGGAAAAAAGGCGTGATGTTTATGTATCTAATAAAATAAACACATAAGTTACTTGTTTCGTATATTTAACATTTAAATTCATTTCAGTTTACATTTTATTCTGCCACCGAATTGTATACAACAATAGTTTTCTACCTCAAGGGCTGCCACGCACATATAGACGAAATCTGGGCTGAAACATTCGTGTCCACACATTAACTGTTCATGCATTCTGAACCTACGTGTCATATTTGTAAAAAATATATAATATGTGCTTAAAAATACAAGGAATAATAAAAAACGATGATACGATTTTATTTAAGTAAAACTTGCGCAGATTTCGTCTCAATATAAGTTATCCCAGGTGCATGGAATTTGCCTGACAGGCCCACGTAACATCGAATGGGGACTAAAACTGCGAACTAAATGGCGCCAAAAGTACAGTGACGGATTTTAATTTAGAGCCCAGTTCATATACACATTACTTGAATAGTCATAAAAGTTTAATACGGTTAAGAAAGCACATCTACATACAGTCAAGCTTGATTAGAATGCCAGCAGTGTGAGAGCAGGACGGAGCGATGCGCTACACATTGGAGCAAAAGAGCTCGCATCGATCCGACCTGCTCTCACGCGTAATTCTTCCTCCTGTCAGTCTAATCAAGCTACATAATTTCGTCTGTAGATATATAGAAATTTAGTATGTCAATAAACTTTGCAGTAGCGTTATCACCCTCACATAGATCCGAAATTAAAGTCCGTGACTGTACCTTAATCATTTTATTGGTTGATCAATAATGTTCAAGTGTATTTTATACGTATTTTTACCCAATCATATTACATCCGACCGATAACGCCATTTAGTTCTGTTTTCCTCCTAATTACATTGATACGACTTTCGTTACACTTTATTACTATTTACATAAAAAAGATTATTTACACTACACAAATTCTAGTACTTTACTTACAAAATAAGACTGAATAACTTTCTCGAAGACCCATCGGTCTTGTACGAAAAGAAATGTTTATTCGGAAATTCTTCACAAAACCGTTCTCGTTTTTAAAGTTCATCACAGACAAAAATATACTAGAATTTGTGAAGTGACTTAAAACACACAACGTTATTTTTTCGACGTTTCGCTCCCTCCTAGTGATTTTACTGTAGGTAGTCGAATAAATGCAGCTCGATTAGGATGACAGCAGGTGCGTGAGAGCAGGACATGGCAGGGACTCAATTCTTGAATATCATTCAAAAAATTCAAATAAGTATACTGATTTTTCTTTTCAAAAGTGAAGATTGATATTCGTTAAGCTAAGCAGTCCTTGATAGTAAATTTTCTTGTATTCTGATTTAACTTTAAACAGTTTAAGAGGGTGAATATGAATTCTTGATCTTCAAAGCATTTTTTATGACCGGTAATATCCTTTAGCTTGGTGAAAATGGTGGAATTCAACTTAATGGTCTTGAAGGGTCTAAGTCTCAAAAGTAATATTTTATCACCCGATGATGTTCAACGCTATTAAGCGTGAGAGCAATATCTTAATTTGATTTACTTTATTTATTTACGTTTGAGACAACATCATAAATTACATTGATGTTCTTAAATTTTCTAAGTAACATAAGCCAATAATCGTTGTCCACGGTTACAGTTTTAAGGGGTTACCCAGTGTCGATGACCTTGAGCATTTGTACTTGAAACCTTCCCCCACCCCCTACCCCTCACAATATTTACGATAACAAGGATTAATCGGCATCATGATTCGTCATCATCGAGATTTGCATCGCCAATGCCATCTTACAATCGATTAGAGAACTACGACAATTAAAGGTTCTCAACTGTCAACTGGTTCGTTAGGTTCTGACATTCGCATCAAATCAAATATTTGTAATATGGCTTCTGTCAACATATCAAGCTATGAAATTACGCATCGCCAAGGACGATAATAAAACGCATCGCTCATCGTACGTTAGTATTATTATAATCTAAGGCTCATCGTCATTATAATCAAGGTGTATTATTTCGTCTGTAATGAAAACATGCAAGACTCGATTCGCCTGGGTAGTTTCATTTTGCTTTGGGAAAGTTATGTCCTTATTTTCATTAAGGCTGTGCATTAAAGTGCCACCAAATTTGAGTAAATTTTTACCAAATAATATTGACCAAATTTTGTCTACCAAAATGGATGAATGTACACCAAATTTGCTTCTGGCACTTCGCCGGCCGCTGCCGCGGCACGCTCGCTCGGCTCGTGCGTTGTGGTCGCAAGATAACCTAACACAACCTAACCGAACCGGTTACCCAAATTTGGTGTACGTTCAGCCAATTTGGTGTACATTCATCCATTTTGTCAGAAGTGTATTGGGGTATAAAAAATATTTTGGGAATCACTTAATTTGTTGCCTTTCGGGTCTCATATCATCATATAGCTTCAATTTCCAACATTTAAAATGCAATATCTATGTTTGAAAGCCATATCTTTGCGTCAGGTATTAGTGGGGAGCTAAACGATTAAAAAAATTACGTTGCAATTCCACAAACTTATTTGAATTGACGACGATAGTGTGACAGCTCTGTGCGCGACGCAAAAGAAACTTATGTCACCCGAAAGAAGTGTCGCACACAAAGTTGATGGACTGTTCCAGTTTTAGTCACCGGTTGAGATAAGTTTGTGGGACTGTACAATATATTTTTTTTTGTTTAACAAGACCTACTTCATTTATTTATACTCGTCCTACGAAAAAAAATGTGATTTGAAAATAAATAAATTAAAGTCTATATTAGGCCCTCGACTCTAAGAGAAGGTGACGGTTGATTTATATAAAATTGCAATGGGCGATAGCTGAACAATACCCGAACTAGATGAAGACCAAAGAGGAAAATGTATAGGTAACAATAAGGAATTTAAGTTTTAGCTAGCGCAAACGAGGGACAGTCCGCGGCGTAGTATGTCTGCTACGAGTATAATAGAACATTTCGAATTGTATCGCGTTACGCGCTTGATTCATGTAAAGTCCCGCGTACTAAGGGTCGTACGATGGGATTTATTATATAAATAGATATTTATTTAATGGCATCACATCTCATTACAAATGTATCTTAGTTATAAACAAAGCAGTCACATCTTGACAGCGTACTCAGCTTATACCGCTCTTAGAAGGCATTTTTAGGTGATTTATTATTAATTCAACCCTAAAAGTATAAGAAACAGCTGCGGACACTGGTGGACTAGACCGAACTTGAGTACGTGAATACAAAACTAACACTCACTAGTGAGCGAAGTATTTTCTCTGAAAATGTTCATTTTTTCTTAAATATCAAATTAATGGCAACACAACGTATTTTCATAATATTTTCTTTGATGACGAGCAACTTCAGTCCCTTGTCTGCGTAGAATCTGCGGTTTTTAATTTTTTTAAATTCGCGGGCTATTGTACCTCTCGCCTGAGCAGGTTCTTATAACCTATAATATCACTAACTCAAATCCAAATAACAGATAATTTATTATTTATTTTTACAATTCTGTCAAACAGAAATTTCGGGAAAATTACATAACAAACATATTATGTGCTAAGTAATCAAATATAAAAAAATCTGGACAAAGCATTTGTATTTAAAAACACGATCCAACTAATTACTAATAGAATGTCAAGGTTTATTTACAAAGAAACACGTTATCCAATTATAAGTTTTTTTTGCTCTTAACTGAGCTGTGTAATTTTTTAGTTACTTTCCCGTGGTATGCAGCCTCTTTGCTCATCATCTCAAGTAGAATTATCTCTTCAAAAGAACTTAAGAGTTAAAACACTTACCATGACCAGTGTCACAGAAGAATGTAAGAGTACTAATCATACAGAAAGGACACTCTACGCCCCCCACCATTTTCAATACCTCACCTCCTTTGTGGCCATTGCTAGGGTCCGTTAATACGAGCCAAGGGGGCGCGCCATCTAGAAAACACTGAAAATCAGCCACATACTCAACAAATGATGATCTTGCACGCGTCATTAGAGTGTCCGTGTCGCATCGCAGTGAGAATGGGAAATATCTGTCCGTCTCTGTCACACTCGTTGCTCGACCCATTTAGTTGGAGGTGACGCTCTGCTGTTGCTTGTGCCGCCGGTGGTCGTAGTTGACGAGTCTTTGGCCCACTAGATATTTGTCGTTCTTGATGTGCTCGTAAAGTTTTCGGAATTGCCGAATCTGGAATAAAAAAACATTGATAAATGAAACATGAATCGATTTCTGATGAGAATATCGTGTATGGGACGGATTCACCCAAAAGAAAGAAAACACGGGAACTAAAAATCTGTAGTGCTGTCGTACTTCCTACCTATTGGATCTTCCACTCACTTATCACTGTGGTCTCCAGCCGCAACGCTATCAAGTGTGGCTATTCCGGTATTTCACTCCAAAGCTCATTGGTGTGGTTGGTAGTCAAATGAGCCTGACTTCTACGCCGTGCTATTTATGTATGTATGTCAGTCTCCCTATAGTACTGGCTTTGCTTAGCTTGGGATCAGATGACCTTGAGTGAAATGTTCCCAATATTATTATTTATTAATGAGCTATTTTTTTACTGTCGGTTTGGTCTCGACTTCAATCTAACCCCTGAGGACAGGTGAGATCAATGATAAAGCGAGCTATTATGGACTATTATAGATTATATATAGACTATTAATGAATAGACTTGGCTTGATGTTTCAACCCCAAACTAAAAACAACCTCAAAACAAAAACTTTTTGTTGGAAGAAGTTTTGGGAGAGGTTGGCGTCCAGCTTTAGATATTTATGGGCTATTGAGGAATTTGAGGATAAATACAGGGTGGATTTTTGAGATGAGACAGGTACCTTAACCGTTACAGCTACACGAACATGGTCTTAGGAGACTTACTACAACTTTTCGTAAAATTTTGATCCCCATTACCAACAGATTAAAAAAAATGTACAGTGTAATGTTAAAAACTTTTTTGTGTAAAATAGCTATTTTCTTGCTAACTGTACATGTTTTTTGAAATCTGTGAATGGCGTTCAAAATTTCCTAAGACCATTTACGTGTAGCTGTAAGAGGCACCGCGCACCAGCGGTTTTTAGTTGGCCGATAATTTGATCGTTCTGGGAATCAGTATGTATTCTAAAGTTTAATTTTTAATTCAATGCAGTAAACTGACGTTTGGTGGGTTGCCGCTTTTTTGGGAAAAATAAATAGTGATGTGCTAAAAAGATATAACTCAATCACTCATCTAGTGATATGTTCATATAATATCAAAGTGATTATTTTAAGCTTATTAAATAACGTAAATACCTACTCGAACAATAACATGGCTCAATCTGAGCAAGTCGAGCGCGAACTGATCATCAATAAGAAAATAGTGCTGCCCTTAAACCTAGAGAGATGAAATTTGGCACAGAGGTAGGGTTTAGTGCCCATACATAGGGAAAAGTATCAAACTAGGATCATGGAAGATCTGGTGTACCTGATGACCCTGAGAAGAAACCTTAACAGACCAGCCAAACTATTAAAATTTTCGGCATGCTGTGTTCACAACATTTATTAAACGTGGTGAGACTTTTCTATTGAAATTTTAAAAATGAAGATCTGGAGTATCCGATGAAGAACTCTGAGAGCTCAGCTGAACTATGGGAGCCCATTTTGTTTGCATTACAAAGACTATTTAAATCAAGAAATTAAGAAGTTAAGTGGCTCAAGAATATAGGCAGTTATATTTTATACTTAAGGCGGTGCATTGTTTTAGGGAAGGTGTTTAAGAAAAAACGGCTCATATAAAAATAAAATTTTATTCACTGTCATAATCATCGTCACTATCGGATTCAGTAACATTAATAATCAATCTATCAACAACGCCGTCAATGCGTGGATCAAGATGGTACATATCGTCTTCTACTTTTATTACATGTGTCACACAGCTCTTCCATTTCTGCGGTGTGATGTTGGTAAGAGCCTCTTCGAACAGGGTTTTCACTTCATCCATTTTAAATGTTTTGTTGTTTCTTGCGACATGCCCCTTTGCTTGAGCCCAAACCATTTCAATGGGGTTCAACTCACAGTGATAAGGAGGCAGTCGCAAGATTGTGATTCCCTGCTCTTTTGCCATCTCGTCCACAGCGTACTTAACGGGGAACTGGTCTTTATGCTGCCGTACAATGTCAATGAGAGTAGCTTTAATCATTTTTTCTTCATATTGTATCTCTTTACTTGTGAGCCACTCTTGTATTCTTGACTTAGTCCATGACATTGTTGGCAGAGTTTCGATCTTCCGGGAGTGGTAGGGTGCATTATCAATCACTACCACTGAATCTTTTTTCAATTTCGGCAAAATGTCTCGGAACCAGTCTTCGAAGCACTCGGCGTTCATTTCTTGGTGATAGTCTTCACTCCCCTTCTTTGCTTCAAAAAGCATTAACCCATTCTCTACAAAACCTTCTTCTCCCCCGATGTGGCTTATAATAAGCCGTTTTCCTTTACCCGTCGGGGACTTGAGGCCCGTGGTCAAACCCTCCATAAAAGCTTGCCTCGATGAAGTGATGGTCGTATCGACCCAAGCTCGACTCGTTGTATGCCCTGAGAAAGAAGAAAAGGTTATTATTTGATTATTAAATAAATGAAAATGAACAAAGTAATAGCAGTTGAAAGTTTATTTAAAATTAAGTTTGTGAATTCCATTTGTGTAATTTTCTAATAGTAAAGGATTTAGTATTTTATAATAGTTATAGATTGCATGTTGGTATTCTTCTACTACAGGATATAAAAGATAAGACGGCATTTATGAAGGCGAGGTCTAGGAGTAGGATAAATAAGTGAATACCTTCGTTCAGCCAGGTCTCATCTTGGTAATAAATGTACTTCTTCTGCACTGCAATGCTGTTCTGTCTTCTATATTCTTTTATTTGATATATATATTTTTGGCGCCACAACACGATATCTTCTCTGTCAATGAGAGCACTTCGTCGCGATTTAGTGATAAATTTAAAATTGAGGAACAGCAGAGTTTTCCTCATTGTACTCCATGAAAAATTGGGTAAGTCCACATCATCATTGACGCTTTTCAAAACCTGAAACGGAAATAAGTGCCTTTTATAATTTAATATTGAAATCATACAAGTACCTTTAAGATACCTATCTATCTTGGGATAGATATACTTGGGACCATAATGAAATTACGTATGAATAAAAAATATGTTTACCTAATTAAAATTATGATTATTTTAATAACTTACCTTTTTATTGGTAGGAGCTTCATTTTTCGCATAAAACCCGTGCACCTTTCTTCGAATCGCAGATAGCGTAAAATCGTCCAATTTGTCTTTGAAGTTGTGCTTGGGTCCGGGCTTTTCAGGTGCTTTAAAATCTTGGTTTTCTTTATGTTCTTTAAGAGTGGTAAATACTACTCTCTGAGAGATGCCCAGTATGTCAGCAGTTTTAGAAGCACATTCGCTGACTTTTGCAGATTCTATCTCAGAAGACTGTTCATTGAAAACATACTTATAAACATTTTGCACCATGATTTTTTCAGTTACACTTAGAGCACGCTTGGGTCTCTTTTTTCTAGGAGATAAGAAGCTACCGTCACTTGAGGTTCCTGGGCCAGGATCCATGACAGAAGTTTTAACAAATAACAAGGTATAACAAAAACAAAACTTCAGCACCAAAAACTTAACGAAAAACTCAACGAAATTTTTTACGGTGAAACGCATAGGCAAGAGACACATTCGAACACTCAGACCGGAGGTAAGAAGCCGAATGACGGACAATGCAGAAGTTCTTATCCACTGCTCATGTCGGTCATCCAATTGTGAGTCTAGTTGTTTGGATGACTCATTTGTTTGTGTTGCAGCTGCAAACTTTTTCTAAGAAATTTTAACACCACGCTTTATTTATTACTTAAACGTTTCTTTTAGTAAAAAAGTGCACAGCTGCAGTTTTTATCAGTTGTGTTGTGGCAACTTAGAAGTGTTGTTTATTGATGTTTTGTTGATGTAATATAGAGTGGTTGTGACGCTACAAAAAATTATTAATTGTATGATAAGTTAAACCTCCAAAAATTAAGCAATTTCGACGTTTTGGGGAGTGTGGAGATAATGTATTTTAATATCAGGCCAAAATAAAAACAAGTTAAAATGTGTTCAATATTATATGAATTCGTTTTTTATATATCTATCTCTCTCCTCAAGAAATAAACTTAGATAATAACTTCATACATCAAAAAATGGCGGCTCGATATCGGCGAACCAGTGTGAAGAGGCTCAATGAATCACCTCATTGAACTTAAAATTGAACGGGAGTACGTCACTTTGGTTTTCGAGTTGGCAACATTATTTACATTGCAGCTGTCAGTTTACTGCATTGAATTAAAAATTAAACTTTATGGTAGTGCGCGCATTTGTCGATTGAAAGTTTGTAGCCCGTGTTTTTCACACATCGATTTCATATAGAAATCAATACACGTGCTGCCATCTGTCATCGTCGCTGGGAAACAATGGAGCCACAGTTGCAGTAGGTGAGTGAGGGTTAGTTCATATTTCTATCACAAGATATCGGTAGTGTATGGGTTACAGGCTGTCACGTTGCTGTTGGTACGTGTGGACGCAAATATTGGTATTTAGGCAGGCTCGGATACTACATTAGGTACGTCGAGATTCGCGTTTTGTAGTCTATGCTGTGACAGTTCTCGATTTTAAGAATGGCAACACTTCTTTGATTGTCATTGCACGAGAGACCGTGTATTAAAAAAAGAAAAATTTTGTAAAAGTGATAAATCCATGAACATCGGATAGGTGAAGCTGAATTAAGATGTGATCATCAAGAGACAGGCCCAAGATGTCTGATTGCATTCAATGTAGATAAGATTTTAAATATTTGTTCATCCCACATGTAAGTAGAGTGATGCATTTTTTGTTCTGATAAGGTTATGTCTGATATTTCAGCAGATCAGGTCTTCAATTTGAGCTATTTGTCTTTTTTTAGGGGTCGCAGGTAGGGGCTGTAGACAAGGGCCATCCTTTTTAAGAGAAGATGATTTAGACTTCGTGGGTGGAGCCCACCTTTAACATTAAACTCGTGACCATGAACCTGGCGTACATCGCTGCATCTCATCATCGGCGCAAGACACTCAGATGATCTCGTGACGATGGATCCTCGGCACGATCTACGGAGATTTGTCTTAAGTATAAAACCAATGTAACGACAGGTCAGTTCTTTAATTTTATGCTACAACCTTAAACTTAGGTTTCTATTTAATTTTTGGTACTTCATGTTTTTAACTTACTTAATATAATGTGAAGATACAGTATAATAAACTTGCCCGACTCATGTGGAACATAAGAACAGCTTTTAATTCAATAACAAACAAGTTTACAACACCCTTTCGTCTCATGTAATGCGGCCAGCAGCTCCGGTGAGTAGCGTGGAACGCACTACAAGGAGAAAATTCTCTTTGTAGCGACTTAACTTTAAAAACAAAGTCCTCCAAGGCAACTTTAACAGTTAATAGCTGTCTGGGAGGCGACTTAACAATAAAACATGCTACAAAGTGGCGCCCACACTTAATTTTAATTTAACTGCACCCGTGTAAACTTGGATGTTAGTGAAATACATAATGCACTTAGCCCGTGACAGAATCAACACAGCTTAATTATTTGAACGCTTAACAAAATACTGTCTTGGTTCTTTCATAGCAAAGCAGAAATAAAGATAACAAATTTCATAATTGTAAAATAAAAGTAGCCAGTAAAAAACAAATATAAACAATAAGATTAGTATAAAATAGTCATTAGCTAATACTACACATAGTAATAAACACTATACATAAGTTTTGTAAAATATAGGTAACATTGTTAAGGCGATGCCTTATTAAGGTGCTTCCTTAGAATCTTTAGTTAGCCATTAATTCAAATAGCTATATCATGGAAGTATTTCTTTCCAATTTGATGTAAATTTAAATTAGCACTTAAATGCTTGCTTATATTTAATTTAAAATTAAAGCAACATTAAAATTAATTGAAAGAAATATTTTGAACAACTTTCAAAAATTCTTGAAGAATCATTAAGGTCGTGACACACTTACCAAACACTAAGGTTGTAGTACACTTGTCAAAATTTTTGTTAAAATTTTTTTTAAACAAAATATTTTAAAATTTATAAGGCTGTGTACACTTAATTATGGGCATGTTCCTGCTTCACTAAGGAATTTTAATCCCGACACTTAAAGAAAAAAATAAAAAAATAATTTAAATTTTTTTCTTATCTCTGCAAACAGCAGTAGGGATCAGTTTTCTTTAGTAAAGTGGCACATTAAGCTTCAACATGACAACTTTAGATGTTAAATACATTAACCATCTTCTAAGAGATGAACTTATTTATGAATTATGTATCATTGGAATGTCCGCAGATGAGAACTCATCACGAGATCAACTGCGGAGTCAATTACGCCAATCATACAAAGCGGCCAGACGCGGAAGTTTAATCTTTTCGCAAAAAGCACCGGTAACCGCAGAAGAAATCCAGCGATGTACGCCAAAGGTTGATGAGTTAGGGGAGAAGGTGATCTCGCTGGATAGAGAGGATGCAGGTAAGATCGGTAGGCTTGTTATTAGGGCCAATTATTTGTTAGATAGATTGTCACGTATTAAAGAAGAGAATAAGGATCTGTCTGAGCTTCGAAGTCAATTGATCAAACTCCTCGCTGACTTGGAAAGGGACAACGATAGTAACGACAGCGAGCTTGAGAACGAACATAATGACGACACCTTTAATAGTGAGAACAACGGTAGGGACCGTGTGGTATACGTCCGTGAGAAGCACCACAACTTAAATTCATTTAATTTAAAATACGATGGAACCACATGCATCCGTGTTTTCATTGAACGCTTAGAGGAGCTCAGGATTGCCAGGAACTTTACCGAGCAACAGGTTCTCTCATCATTTACAGACCTACTGGAAGGCTCTGCCCTACAGTGGTTCCGCAGTAGCAAACCGCAAATTGGTAATAATTACGGTTTATTGCTGCAATCGCTGAAGGAAGATACTTTGTAGCATGTTTTATTGTTAAGTCGCCTCCCAGACAGCTATTAACTGTTAAAGTTGCCTTGGAGGACTTTGTTTTTAAAGTTAAGTCGCTACAAAGAGAATTTTCTCCTTGTAGTGCGTTCCACGCTACTCACCGGAGCTGCTGGCCGCATTACATGAGACGAAAGGGTGTTGTAAACTTGTTTGTTATTGAATTAAAAGCTGTTCTTATGTTCCACATGAGTCGGGCAAGTTTATTATACTGTATCTTCACATTATATTAAGTAAGTTAAAAACATGAAGTACCAAAAATTAAATAGAAACCTAAGTTTAAGGTTGTAGCATAAAATTAAAGAACTGACCTGTCGTTACATTGGTTTTATACTTAAGACAAATCTCCGTAGATCGTGCCGAGGATCCATCGTCACGAGATCATCTGAGTGTCTTGCGCCGATGATGAGATGCAGCGATGTACGCCAGGTTCATGGTCACGAGTTTAATGTTAAAGGTGGGCTCCACCCACGAAGTCTAAATCATCTTCTCTTAAAAAGGATGGCCCTAGTCTACAGCCCCTACCTGCGACCCCTAAAAAAAGACAAATAGCTCAAATTGAAGACCTGATCTCTTAAACTCCAAACACAAATAAATAAATATCTTTCAAACTCCAAACACAAATAAATAAATTTGACGCACTGCAAGACAGTTTCAAGGAAGCACAAACTGAAGTTACTCGACTACAAAATCATGTTGAGTCATTAACGTCCCTGCAAGATCTGCATCAGTCCACCCTTGATAGAAATAGTTTATTGCAAGTACAACTGCAAGAAGCACATGTACAACTAGCAGATTTATACAAGGAAAAGGAGGATGAAGAAAATAAGCATGCTGTATCCTTACACCATGAACTATCAACTGTAGAAGAGCACAAGGAGGAACTTGAGGAGCTTGAGAAAATAATAAAAGACAAGGATGTTGAGTTAACAAAGGCACAACAATGTCTTGATGCGCTTCATTCTAGACTGAGCGAGATTACAACGGCTTATGTTAAAAGTCAATCTTCGCTTCAACTGTTGACAAATAAATATGTAGAAACTGAGCAGTGCATGAATGAAATGTTGTCATCCACAGCTGAGCTCAAGCAGCTTTATACCACTCAGCAGCAACTGATAGCCACCCTCACCAATGACAAAGAGGTTGCTTGTGCTCTAGAACCACCGCGGACATCAAATATCAGTATGTCTTCTAGCTGTACGCCTGCCACCTGCGGTTCAACGTCAACATTTTTCAACTGGCGATTTTCAGCTCGCCTTACGAAGAAACAACGCCGCCAAAAGCGACACGCGTACGATCGACGCCAGCAGCGCGGAGACCAGCATGAGCAGACCGCTGTGAGTGACGTCATCGTGGTGGCACCACGGCAGCACATCGATGGGAGCATGGTGACTGCGAGTGACGACATCACCACGTCGCCAGTGTTGCCAACACATGATGCCGCCGCGCGTGAGCAGACCGCTGTGAGTGACGTCATCGTGGTGGCACCACGTCAGCACATCGTTGAGAGCGTGGTGACTGGGAGTGAAGACATCACCGCGTCGCCAGTGTTGCCAACACATGATGCCGCCGCTGGTGGCGCCACGGTGGAACAGCAGCCACCTGTCGATAACAGCACAGAGACCAGGGATGGCGAGGACTTTTCGTCGACTTCCAATAAAAAGAAGATCTTTGTATATTCAGACAGGATAGGAGTAGGTCTAGGGTCTATTTTTAATTACTGCCATAATCAGCAGGTGACCAATATTTGCTGTCCCGATATTACTTTCGACGGTCTTGTAAGAAAGATTGCTGTAGGCAAGTTTGACATAAACACCACTGTTGTTATCGTGGTAGGCAATCATTCTGACATAAGTAGATTAAAATTAAACAATTTTGTGACATTGTTAAACAAAATACAGGTTGAAACTAAGTGTAGGTTTATTCTGTGTAACTTCCCATACTGTTCAAATGTTACTGAGCAACACAACAAATGTATACACAGAATGAATTTACATTTACAAAATTTGACAAGTCGTCATAGTGACATTTTATATCTTGACATGAATACTTTTATAAATTATTTCAAATTGACAAAGGATACTATGTATCTGCCTCTTAAGTTTAAGAAAGAGCTGGCTACATTGATAGCATATAATATATCTGACTCTGTTATAGGAAGTTATACACAAAAAACTTCTTTAGTTAGTAACATTACTAACACCAATTCTTTAAACTAGTTCATACGACAAAAGAGGGTTTTTCTAAACAAAATTTTACTGAAGTAAATGAAAAAAAACCTTCTGGCAAAAAACTTCCTATAGCAAAGACAAAGGAAAAATCAAATATTTTGAAAATTTTACATCAAAATATTCAAGGTTTTTCTGGAAAAATTTTAGAATTAGAATTATTCTTAGAAAGAACAAAATTTGACATTATTAGTCTGACAGAACACTGGCAAAAAGACTATCAAATGTTGATAAATTATGAAAATTATTGTATAGCCAGTGCTTTCAATCGAAAGTCTGCTTTATACGGTGGATCACTGATTTTAGTTCGTAACAGTTTTAAGATAAAGAACCGTAAAGATATTGTTCGACTTTCGGTTGAAAGATGTATTGAAATATCTTGTGTTGAGCTGGACGAGCATGTTGTAGTGTGCGTATACAGACCTCCAGCTTTTCAAAAATTTTCAATGTTCGAGTTAGTAATGGAAGATGTTTTAAAAATAGTGACAAAAGAAAATAAGTTTGTGATAGTGTGTGGTGACTTTAACGTCAATATCTTAGAAAATAATACCTATAGTAACAAACTTATAAGTCTTTTCAAATGTTTTAATTTAGAGCATGTATTTTTTGAACCTACAAGGGTGACGTCATCCTCGGCTACCTGTATTGATAACGTCTTTTGTAATTGCGATTATTTTGAGAAAAGTATCATAAACTCGATTCAGTCTGACCACTCTGGTCAAAGTGTTACTTTTAATTATTCTCGAGTAACCCAGAAGATAGATATAGAAACCAGGAGCCTAACGAGCGGTAGGTTAGAAAAGTACAAAAACACGTTACTAGAAAAACTGCCCTGTCACAATTATAATACTAACAACCCTAATAACTCATATGAAGATTTATTCACATTGATTAATACTGAATTCAGTAAAATTTTCACTATTAGAAAAAAGCAAATTATTGTAAAATTCAAATTCAGTGACTGGGCTACCGCTGGTATTCGCAAAAGTAGAGAGAGACTTTTTGAATTATATGAGCTAAGAAATTATTCAAATGACGACAATTTCATTGAATATGTCAAAAAATATTCAAAATTGTTTAAATTAGTTTGTTCAAAAGCAAAGTCATTTTTTCTTCGGAAAAAAATACAGTCTGCTGATAACAAAATTAAGGCTGTATGGAATGTTATAAACAGTGAAACTGGAAAAGTGAAACCGCGTGACAATCAAATCACACTTCATACAAATCGCGGAACTATTAGTTCAAACGTAGAAGTGGCTCAAGAATTCGAAACCTTTTTTACTAATATTCCTTTGAAAACAACAGAGTCACTCAATTCTTCATCTTCACTTGCTAGCGATTTACTTCAAAAGAATGTGGACGCCTGCGAAACTGAATTTGGGTTCAATCATGTCACCCCTAACGAAATTATTAAAGCCTTTAAAAGTATTAAAATGAAAACTACTGAGGACCTATGGGGAATGTCAGTAAAAGTCTGTAGTGCGATCATTGATACTATATCTCCATATTTAGCTGTTATATTCAATGATTGTGTCGATCATGGTACATTTCCTGACTTAATGAAAAAAAGTAAAGTAGTTCCATTATTCAAAGCTGGTGACAAAAAGGATCCCAGTAATTTTAGACCAATATCAGTTTTACCTGTACTTAGTAAAATTTTTGAGAAGGTCATACTCAATCAAATGCTTTCACACTTCAATAGAAATAACTTACTACATGACCATCAATTTGGTTTCACGAAAGGGCGCAGTACAACGGATGCCGGGACTGCACTTTTAAAATACATCTTTTGCGCGTGGGAAAAATCTGAAGATGCTATTGGTATCTTCTGTGATCTATCCAAGGCATTTGATTGCGTAGATCATAGCACATTGTTGCTAAAACTTGAACATTACGGTGTTAAGAATAATTCACTTAAACTACTTAGGTCATATTTGGAAAACAGGATTCAAAAGGTACAAGTAAACAGGACGAAATCACTGGGATCTGTTGTCAAAATTGGCGTACCTCAAGGGTCCATATTAGGGCCATTTTTATTCCTTATTTATATTAATGACCTTCCTTCTGTGGTGAAGAATCTGTCAAAGATTGTGTTATTTGCTGATGATACTTCATTAATATTCAATGTAAGTAGGAAATCACAAAATTATAACGAAGTCAACGATGCACTTGGACAGATTCATGCATGGTTTACTGTTAACAATCTAGTCCTAAACGCCAAAAAAACTAAATGTATTAAATTTGCACTACCAAATGTAAGGTCTACTTCACATAACATAGTATTGAATAATGAGCCATTAGATTTTGTAAATAGTACAGTTTTCTTAGGGTTAACACTAGACTCTAAACTTCAATGGGGCCCTCATATAACGGCTCTTTCTGGTCGATTGAGCTCGGCTGCATATGCTGTTAGAAAAATCAGACAACTTACTGATGTAGCTACTGCAAGGCTGGTTTACTTTAGCTACTTCCATAGCATTATGTCTTATGGCATACTGCTTTGGGGCCGAGCAGCTGATATACATTCAATATTCGTTTTACAAAAGAGGGCTATAAGAGCAATTTATTGCCTGAAGACTCGTGATTCCCTGAGAGAACTGTTCAAGGAAATCAACATTATGACAGTGCCATGCCAGTATATCTATGAAAATATAATGTATGCTAGAAAGAACATTCATCAATTACCAAAAATTTGTGACAGGCATAATTTTAATACTAGAAATAAGCATAAAATTGATCAACCATATACTAGATTAACTAAAGTCAATACATCTTTCGTTGGTCTGTGTATACGATACTACAACAAAATACCTGACAATATAGTGCAATTACCTGAGAGAAAGTTTAAAGAATGTGTAAAGCAAACGTTATGTAAAAAAGCTTACTATAGATTGGATGACTATATGAATGACAAAGAGGTATGGTGCTCTGATATTCCAGCGAAACACAAGAAACACATTGTAAAAAGCCGACTCTTAAAGTAGGCCGTGCTGCAGTGGTTTCTTGCCGTTTCTTTTACGCTGCCATAGCACGATCCGAAACGGCGTAGACTCGCTCTATTTGCATTGTATTCTGCATGACATTCAATAAGTATTCTGTAAAGAATCTACATTGAATAAAATTATCTGAATCTGAATCTGATCTGCTGAAATATCAGACATAACCTTATCAGAACAAAAAATGCATCACTCTACTTACATGTGGGATGAACAAATATTTAAAATCTTATCTACATTGAATGCAATCAGACATCTTGGGCCTGTCTCTTGATGATCACATCTTAATTCAGCTTCACCTATCCGATGTTCATGGATTTATCACTTTTACAAAATTTTTCTTTTTTTAATACACGGTCTCTCGTGCAATGACAATCAAAGAAGTGTTGCCATTCTTAAAATCGAGAACTGTCACAGCATAGACTACAAAACGCGAATCTCGACGTACCTAATGTAGTATCCGAGCCTGCCTAAATACCAATATTTGCGTCCACACGTACCAACAGCAACGTGACAGCCTGTAACCCATACACTACCGATATCTTGTGATAGAAATATGAACTAACCCTCACTCACCTACTGCAACTGTGGCTCCATTGTTTCCCAGCGACGATGACAGATGGCAGCACGTGTATTGATTTCTATATGAAATCGATGTGTGAAAAACACGGGCTACACATGCTCAAGGAAGATTTTGACATCCCAGACTTCGACTACAAACTAACTTCTGATATCAGATCTCGAACGCAGTCCAGGTCTGAGACGATAACCACATACTTAGCCACCATGCAAGGCATGTTTAAACGTCTCTCTTCACCACTTAGTGAGAAGGAGCAACTTAATATTTTAATACACAATGTCCGACCTGAATACATGAAAGACTTAGCACTTCATGATATATCTTCAATTGAGACACTTAAAAAATTGTGCAAACAACTTGAGTTAGCGCAGGTCAGATCTGGACAATTTAAAGAACCTGATTTGTCAAACCTTAACACTAATGACAATCAGCAAAATAAAAAAACGAACTTCTAGCTCGAAGAGTTCCACAATCGCAGGTACAGGTTGCTGAGCCTCAATCTTACGTCAAACGAATACGTGAGCTTGAAACAATATATAACAAGGTGCAGAAACACTTAAAAGTTGCTCACCTTAAGAATCAAAAACAATATAACTTAAGAAAAAGACATGTTGAACTTAAAGTAGGACAAATCGTATACAAGCGAACTTTTTATTTGTCAAACGCTTCGAAAAAGTTCACTTCAAAGTTAGCTCCTAAATTTCAAAAATGTGTGGTAACAATAAAGAAATCACCATTAGTTTACACCTTAGCTGACATGGATGGTAAGGTCTTAGGTGACTTTCACATTAAAGACATCTTAAAATATGACGACTGACTAAAATGACTAGAGTGAACTTAGGTGACAAAATTTTCCGGAAAATATTTTAGACTTAGGAATAAAAGGTGATGTATGTATGGGTCAATATAGTCGTATCTCAGGGCAGTCACAAACTACCTTACTGTGCTGTTGGCAATGTATTTTGAAATAACAACATTAACAACTTGATTTTGTCCTCAACTCAATATCGCTTAAAAGTTAATTTAATCTTAACTGTTCTTTAGGATACTTAATTGCCTAAGAACGGAACTTAAATACAACTTACGGTTGTTTACTAAATTGTAACTGTTCTTAAGGTTCTTAAATACTTAAGAATAGAACTTAATCACTCTTAAAAAGTCTGCAGACGAAACTCACTTGATTAATTTAAAATCAACAGTGAAACGGGTACCCACTAAACATTATGAACTTAAGCAAGAAGTCATAATGCCAAATTTTTTGTCTGTATATCCGGTAAGTGAGAAACTTAGGATAGTCTCCACTACTGTTTCCACAGAACACATTTTTGTAAATAATAGAAATATATGTAAATAGTAGAAATACATTACCAATAGTAAAGCACTCTTTCAACTCTCATGTGTCGTAGGCCTTTGCTTAAGTGTGTGTAGTGTACTGTTTGATTGTCGCTCACATGATGCCAAGACAGAGAAGTCTCTAGGAGTCAGTAGTTTAAGAGAAGTTTTAAGGAAGTTTAAAGAAGTTCTAAGGAAGTTTAAGGGTAGTCTTAAGGAAGTTTTAAGGATGTTTTAGGAAATTTTTAAGGATGTTTTAGGAAATTTTTAAGGATGTTTTAAGGAAGTTTAAAGAAGTTCTAAGGAAGTTTAAGGGTAGTCTTAAGGAAGTTTTAAGGATGTTTAAGGAAATTTTTAAGGATGTTTTAGGAAATTTTTAAGGATGTTTTAAGGAAGTTTAAAGAAGTTCTAAGGAAGTTTAAGGGTAGTCTTAAGGAAGTTTAAGGATGTTTTAGGAAATTTTTAAGGATGTTTTAGGGAAGTTTTAAGGATGTTTTAGGGAAGTTTTAAGGATGTTTTAGGAAATTTTTTGGAAGGTTCAAGCGTTGATTTCTTGGGTCAAAAATTTCTTCACATATGAAGAAATTTTTAACCGAAGGAGGGGTATGTGTAGCCCGTGTTTTTCACACATCGATTTCATATAGAAATCAATACACGTGCTGCCATCTGTCATCGTCGCTGGGAAACAATGGAGCCACAGTTGCAGTAGGTGAGTGAGGGTTAGTTCATATTTCTATCACAAGATATCGGTAGTGTATGGGTTACAGGCTGTCACGTTGCTGTTGGTACGTGTGGACGCAAATATTGGTATTTAGGCAGGCTCGGATACTACATTAGGTACGTCGAGATTCGCGTTTTGTAGTCTATGCTGTGACAGTTCTCGATTTTAAGAATGGCAACACTTCTTTGATTGTCATTGCACGAGAGACCGTGTATTAAAAAAAGAAGAATTTTGTAAAAGTGATAAATCCATGAACATCGGATAGGTGAAGCTGAATTAAGATGTGATCATCAAGAGACAGGCCCAAGATGTCTGATTGCATTCAATGTAGATAAGATTTTAAATATTTGTTCATCCCACATGTAAGTAGAGTGATGCATTTTTTGTTCTGATAAGGTTATGTCTGATATTTCAGCAGATCAGGTCTTCAATTTGAGCTATTTGTCTTTTTTTAGGGGTCGCAGGTAGGGGCTGTAGACAAGGGCCATCCTTTTTAAGAGAAGATGATTTAGACTTCGTGGGTGGAGCCCACCTTTAACATTAAACTCGTGACCATGAACCTGGCGTACATCGCTGCATCTCATCATCGGCGCAAGACACTCAGATGATCTCGTGACGATGGATCCTCGGCACGATCTACGGAGATTTGTCTTAAGTATAAAACCAATGTAACGACAGGTCAGTTCTTTAATTTTATGCTACAACCTTAAACTTAGGTTTCTATTTAATTTTTGGTACTTCATGTTTTTAACTTACTTAATATAATGTGAAGATACAGTATAATAAACTTGCCCGACTCATGTGGAACATAAGAACAGCTTTTAATTCAATAACAAACAAGTTTACAACACCCTTTCGTCTCATGTAATGCGGCCAGCAGCTCCGGTGAGTAGCGTGGAACGCACTACAAGGAGAAAATTCTCTTTGTAGCGACTTAACTTTAAAAACAAAGTCCTCCAAGGCAACTTTAACAGTTAATAGCTGTCTGGGAGGCGACTTAACAATAAAACATGCTACAAGTTGAACTTGAATTTGTATGTTGTACGGTTGCGACAGAACTGTAGGCCAACCAAAAATCGCAAGTGTGCGGTGGCTCTAACGGTTGAGTTACCTGCCTTTGCTGTCCCATAACAAAAATGCACCCTGTATAATGTTACCTGGAACACGGTGATCACGGTGAGCGTGGCGCATAACAAAAGCGTGGGGTACACGGGGGTGTGCCAGGAACCACCTGTCTCACTAACTGGAGAGTACCCCGGTATGAGTCACCCTCACTAACTGGAGAGTACCCCGGTATGAGTGACCCTCACTAACTAGAGAGTACCCCGGTATGTGTCACCTGGAAGACGGTGAGCGCGGAGAGCACGGCGCACAGCAGCAGCGCGGGGTACACGCGGCGCGCCAGCAGGGTGCGCTGCGCGGGGGCCGCCAGGAACCACGGCGCCACGCTGTGCGCGAACGCGTACGGGATCGCTAGCGCCAGCCCCAGCCAGCACACGATCGGCGCCGCCACTTCCAGCAGGATGAATCTGAGACAAAACAATAATTTTACATTACTACGCACTGCACGGCCTAGCAGACCCCGCCTCTAGTGAAGTCACTCTGTGCTAGCCTACGGCACAGAGCTGTGGGCCCGCGCTACTGAATGCCGACGCGTGATCGCGATACAAAAGGACGCAGTGGTCAGACGCCGTTTCTGCACGTGAATATTTCAGACCTAGTATTTAGATTTACCAAATGCGGTCTGTCACAACTTTTTGGTGTAAATATGTCCCCAGTAAGTATAATAGGGGTATAACGCACTTGAGGTCCATCTCCCGGATGCCGTCCCGGTAGGCGCGCTCGATGTGGCGCCGCATGCGCCAGTCGGGGCCCATCATGGTGAGCGCGCACGCGATCTTGGTGTAGAGCACGCCCAGCGCCCAGTCCTGCCACACGAACACCACCGGCGACTGCTCCAGCGGCACTCGCAGCGGGATCACCAGCACCTGTGTAACATAACTCACAGTTACTCGTACAGGCCAATTCATGTACATTCATTGATGAGAGCAGTATTGAGCGATGATGTCATCGCTATACCACAGTAAATACATAAGCTAAAGCAGTATGCAAACTCCTAACAAACGTCCAAAAATGACACACTCACACAGACGCACCCCTCTACAGGAAAATAAGCAGTTTTTGCGCCGGAGTAAGTCGTGGGTTGTGATTGCTTTAAAAATCCCACTTCACCTAGGTGCACTAAATCAGCTTAACTTGGTTGTTTAGATTGGAAAGTTGTTTGGTTTTTTAGTTTGAAAGGTTATTTCTGCTTGGAAGGTTGTTCAATTTGAAATATTTATCAGTTTTAGTTATTCAGTTTGGAAGGTCATACCGTTTGAAAAGTTGTTTAGTTTGAAAAGTTTTTCAGCTTGGAAGATCGTTAAGTTTAGAAAATGATCAGTTTGAAAAAAAATCTGTTTGAATAGTTGTTCGGTTTCAATAGTTGTTCAGTTTAAGAAGATGATCATTTTTCATAGATGTTTCGTTTTAAAAGACGGTCAGTTTGTCAAATTGTTCAGTTTAGTAGGTTGTTTAGTCAGTTTGGTAAGTTTCTGTTTGAAAAGTTGTTCAGTTTCAAAAGTCATTCCGTTTTAATTTTAATTCCATTTTACACATTTGATCAGTTTGTCAAGTTGTTCATTTCTTAAGGTTGTTCAGTTTGGAAAGTCGTTAAGATTGAAAAGTTGTTCAGTTTTAAAATTTTGTTAAGTTGGAAGTTGTTCAGTTAATAACTTGTTCAGTTACTAAAGTTGTTCAGCTAAACAAGTTGTTCAGTTTTCATAATCATTATATTTTAAGTTTGTCAGTTTGGAAGGTTGTTCAGCTTGAAAGTTTTTTCGTTTAGGTCATTGTTTGAAAAAAAAATGAAATTTGAAAATTGTTCAGTTTCAATAGTTGTTTAGTTTTAACAATTTAAAAAAGTTGTTCAGTGTTATAAACAATTCTTAAATATATCGTTTCAAACCGAACTACTTATCAAACTGAACAACTTTACAAACTGAGCAACTTTTCAAAATGAACAGCATTTCGAAACTGAACAAATAAAAATTTAAACAACTTTTAAACTGAACAACTTTCCAAACTGATACACGTTTCAAACGGAACAAGTTATCAAACTGAACTACTTCTCTTGCTGAACAACTTCTCAAGCTGAATAACTTTTCAAATGAACAACCTTCCAAACCAAACAAGCTTCCAAACTGAAAAAACTTCCAAACTGAACACAACCTTCCAAGTTGAACAACATTAACGGAACAACTATTAAACCGGAACGACTATTGAAACTGAACAACATTTCAAACAGATAAACTTTCCAAATTGACTAACTTTCTAAGCTGACCAACCTTCCGAGATGAATAACCTTCTTAAATAAACAACCTACCAAACTGAACAACTTGACAAACTTTAATTTAGTTTAACGAGCAATAAGAATTATGATAAAATAGCTACCCGCCACGGCTTTGCAAGGGTGCATTGTACTCGTAGAGTAATGTAAAGTATTTCGAAAGAATAATAAATTCTCAGTCGGCTTGATTTCTTCCAACATCTATAGTTATATTTAGAACAATTACGATTTGTTGAAATATGACTTTATTTAGAATTTCTAAATTTGATTTCGGAACTTTCGCCTCGGCCTCTTCCTTCCAACGTTCAGATGTTATGTAGAGGTTTGAGATGAGTGTCCTATACAGGGTGTTAATTTGATTGCGTGTTATAGCTCAGGGGCGGGATCAGTATCAATAACTGAACAAATTTTCCCAAGGAATATAGGTCGAAATACGGAAAAACAAACTTGACCTTCCATACAAAATACGCTATCAACTGATGCAGTTTCTATGGGAGGTCAAAAATTGATTATAGTATTTCGATCTATGTTCCTTGGGAAAAGTTGTTTAGTTACTGATACTGATCCCGCCTCTGAGCTATGGCACGCAATCAAATTAACATCCCATATACATACCATACACTATTGTTTGCCGGCACCAATACATACCCGTGGGTGTCGTAAGAGGCGACTCAGGGTTATAAACTGGAGGATGGGCAGAAGCATCCTGTTTTGTATCTTACATCTTACTTACTGCGGTTCATGGTGTCAGCCAAGCGAGGTGACTATGGCACTTCCCCTCTACATTTTTCCAGCAAAAGCTAGAATTATAGAGGGAGCTCCCTGTCCTGTAGTGGACGTATTTTCATGGGATGTTATGATGATGATGATATATACCAGCTCGAGCAGCAGCCCCAGCATGAGCGGCACGAGCCCGAGCAGCAGCAGCGCACACAGCGCCGCGCGCACCGCCACGCGCGCCCACGTCCACAGCCGCGTCAGCAGCGCGCCCAGCTCTCTGCCAGTGTGGATACATACCAGCTCGAGCAGCAGCCCCAGCATGAGCGGCACGAGCCCGAGCAGCAGCAGCGCACACAGCGCCGCGCGCACCGCCACGCGCGCCCACGTCCACAGCCGCGTCAGCAGCGCGCCCAGCTCTCTGCCAGTGTGGATACATACCAGCTCGAGCAGCAGCCCCAGCATGAGCGGCACGAGCCCGAGCAGCAGCAGCGCACACAGCGCCGCGCGCACCGCCACGCGCGCCCACGTCCACAGCCGCGTCAGCAGCGCGCGCCGCCCGCCGCGCGCCCAGCCCGCTGCCAGCGTGCCGCCGCGACCCATCGCCCAGCACACGTACATGCCTGCAATAGCGCATTGTACAACTAGGGCGGAAACTTATACATTTGTGACGAGTTTGATAAAAGATTACGAGTGAAGTAAGTAATCTGTACTTAGGATTTCTACTTCGCATAGAGGAAAGATAAAAAGTAATAGAGTTTGGAATATGTTTGCGTGTTAAATAACGCGTGAGGACTTATTTCATGCCACTGACAATTCAGTGCGATTGGCAAAGTACTAGACAGTGAACATTTAGTATCTAAAGCTATATTGATGAAGAAGTAAGCCAAATGAATTAGTAATCTGTACTTGAACTTTTACTTCATTAACGAGAAAAACAAAGGGAAACCAATAGCACGCTTAACACTATCGCATACTATCGATATGATTTGATACTGGTATAGAGACATATTAATACCACATTTGACAAATCTATTCATATTCTATGGTTTGGTAATATTTGGTTTTGCATGTCAAAAAGTAAAACATTAAAAAATCGATCGAGCTAGCGCTAGATAAAGGCCTCAATACGAAAATGCTTATAACGCGTACCCCGGAAATGCCTTTCGTACATCCACGAAAAAGAGAAAAATATATCATTTATTCTAGATGTTAGACATGCCTGCAACAATAGTGCATTATTCAACTAGGGCGAAAAGCGAAAGATTTGTAACGAGTTTTAATAGAAAATAATTATAATTTACTGGCGTAAAAATCTAAGTGTTATATGGCTTTTCTAACAGTATCTAGCTTGCTCTGCCTATAACTAAAGCGTGCAAAAATATGGTTTATATCATAATAATATTGAAAAATATACAAAGTGACAGAATAAAAAATTACGAGCACATTCAGAATGCCCCAATAATGTCAAACTTAATAATAATATTCAAATTGATTCGGGAAATATACACAAGCCAATTGCAATATGAATAGGAACATATATGAACAGAACAACACACTAACTAAAAAAGCCAATTAAAAACAAGTAACAAAATTTGGCAAACAAAAAAGAAATACAATCAAACGCTCACATAAATCACGGGGCAACGCTTAGATAAAAATATAGAAGTAACAATTACACAATAAAGAACCTGGGACTCCACTGGCGCCTAGTACTCGCTATTCTATTAAAGAGATCTACATCAGTAGTAGTGTAGGTAACGAAGCACTTAACCCCCAACAAACTTTGCTGGGGTATTACACTATATGAGACAAAACTTCTATAAAAAAAAATCCAAAAAAAATCGGTACTTTTACTTTTTTTTTGTATGGAAAAATTAAAAGTACCGATTTTTTTTTTGGATTTTTTTACCCCAGCAAAGTTTCATTGACTGAGGATTTAATGCGGGGGTCTTCATACAACGATCCGCTTCGTTGCCTAGACTATAGATAAATTGATAAAGTTACTACTCGCTCTCCGCTAGTTTTGGCGATAGTCCGCAGAGGGAACAGACACAAGATCATTAGATCTTAGCATTTTAAAGCGATTTTGAAAAGAAAAACACCAGGTCTGCAATTTCACGCCTGTTACTTAAAGATTATTCATACAGAAGGCTATGTAACTCGAGGAATCATATCGTCGCCGCAACTTGTAACACAAGAATTTAAGGTTTTATTTTTTCAATTGTTAGTGAGATTTATTTTATTTAATGATTAATAAGGATTTTAATGGCAACCAAAGGGCTACTATGTAGCGACGTTTTAGGCTAAGTTGTCATGAACACTTGTACGATTGACAAGAAGAAGGATATAGGAGGCAAGTAAATAGAGAATGAAAGTTCGTAAATACTGACCACAAGCGGCGGTGTATAGCTCGTGTACGCCGTCGGAGGCTTTAGGTAGCCACACCGCCATCACTTTCCTCCCGATTGCCACTGGAATCACCTAAAAGTACACCGTTTCATTAACTTTAAGGAGAGAAAAATTTAAGCCTTTCTGCGAATTAGAAAGTCACAATACAAATTTTGTCTTCTTTTAATAATAAAACGTGTAACGGAAAGGTGTGAACAACTTCACCCAAAGAACATAAGTCGAAATACCGTGCGGGGAACCAAGGCGAGAGTAAGCGCACTACGGCTCCAACAATGACCCTGTATGAGTAGAGTGGTGACTTACGAGAGTGAGCGCACTAGTGAGCACCAGCGAGGCGGCTACAAGCGCGAGCAGTGCGCCGAGCCGTGCGGGGAACCAAGGCGAGAGTAAGCGCACTACGGCTCCAACAATGACCCTGTATGAGTAGAGTGGTGACTTACGAGAGTGAGCGCACTAGTGAGCACCAGCGAGGCGGCTACGAGCGCGAGCAGTGCGCCGAGCCGTGCGGGGAACCAAGGCGAGAGTAAGCGCACTACGGCTCCAACAATGACCCTGTATGAGTAGAGTGGTGACTTACGAGAGTGAGCGCACTACGGCTCCAACAATGACCCTGTATGAGTAGAGTGGTGACTTACGAGAGTGAGCGCACTAGCGAGCACCAGCGAGGCGGCTACGAGCGCGAGCAGTGCGCCGAGACGTGCGGGGAACCACGCCGCGCGCACGTACGGCTCGAAGCCAGCAGGGCCATCGCGACGCATCAGCGCCTGCGGACATAAATAATAGTACATTACTGTCCAGGCTTCAAATAAAACATTTGATGGCCGAGTAATATTACAAGATTGAGGCAAACTAAACGAGCCACTTTATTTTACGGCATAATTTTTTTAATCATTCGTGCGAGATATTACATTATACTATAATGTATAATTTAATTTGACTTATAATGTATATTATTAATAAATTAAATTATTATAAACTTACAATTAATCATTAATCAATTTGGGGTAATGCAATATCGTAAAATTAGAATACATAAGTCACAAATTTTTATTCATATGTTTTTAAATTATTTCATCATAATGACAAGTCAAAGATTTATACAATATCAAATTAAAAACAATAACAGTCTAAAATTAAAGTTATAAACAACAGCATAAAAAGCCTGTTTCTCAGTCAAAAAGTCCGCCCCGGAGCGTGCCAGGTTGGAAAGTCCCCATAATACCAGCCCCGTTGCCGCGCTGGATGGCCAACGAAATGTGCTGCCTTAGGAACGCTCCGGAGCGGGGGTCGCAACCACGATCTCGCAGGCGCCGACCCAGTTCGGTTACAAATTGTTTGGCCTCCTCACACCACGGACCACGTTGTTTCCACGGCCAAAGGTACAAATATATACTGACTTTCCAGTTCAGCATACTTTGCACGCTTTAGCCGGGCTGCCTGTTCTGCGGCAGCGCCTGCTTTACGTGTGGTGTAAGGATAATGGGACGCTGCGAAAGTATTTACACAGGTGGCGTCCCATAAAAGGCATCGGCCTCTTTCCCAGGGGATCAGGGTGAGACCGTCCGGGCGTTTTCCGTCCGTGCGGCTAAGACCAGGGGGCTCAAGCACACACGGAACCTCAGCTGACACCAGCGCCTTACGAATGATTTCATTCAGTGCGTGGTGTCTAGGAAATCTACCAGCACACCTTGCACAACTGAGCCCATGGTGTGCGTATTCGTCAACGTTTATGCCGCAGGGGCAGCAGTGCGCCTCACACAACTTACACCCTAGCCTCAGCGCAACCGCTATCCGTAATGAATTATTGTCGAGATGCGTGCCGAGCTGAGGCGAGGGCAAAGCGTGCAGCCATGCGCCGGACTCCGGGCAGGCTACAGCCCTGATGCGCGCCCTGTCAACCCCTGTAAACGATTCGGACAACTCCGACAAAAGAAATTTGGAGGCGTGATCGTCCCAGGCGCGCTGGGAGTCTAGCCTTTTCGGAACGTCAACGCCCGGACACATTACCGTCCAAGCTTCCATTGCATCGTTTTGAAAGGGGATCCTGCAACTACCACCATGGATTTGAAGAATGCTAGTAACTAGCGCAGCAACCCCGTTCGACGACGCAAGGAATGCAGGCAAACCAATGGTCTGAACGCTCCTGATGCCGAGACCCCCATGCCTGATTGGTAACACTGCCTGTTGCCAACTGGAATCGTCTAAAGTGACATTGACGATTGTTTCCAGAATGGACCGAATAGTATTATCTAAGGCAGCGACCTCTACAGGAAAAAACCATGTCGGAGCTGTCTGAACCACATATGTCAGTTTGGGCAAGGAAAAACAGCTGCGAAAAAGAGTTAAAGCAGCGTGTGCTGATACATTCCTCAGATGCTCTTGGACCCGGGCAAGCGTGCGGGTTTTAACATCCAAAGCCGCCGGTATACCACTCGGGAATATGGGCGCTCCCAGAAGGGTAAAAGAGCTTTCGTTTAACATCCTTAAACCCGGCATAAGGGACTCGAAAATGGAGATACTCTCTTTCGCCCGGTTACTACACGGAAATATCTCGCACTTGGTGGAGTTGACCTGCAACCCCATCTGCGCTAAACTCGAGATAATAGCGCCCACGTCAGCAGCAACCGAATCGACTTTTCCACCGATTGTGCCATCGTCAAGGTACCAAACATTTAAACTCGATTTTAAGGAAGTGACTGCCTTGTGAACGGCCAGACTAAAAATGAGTGGACCAAGCGGATCGCCCTGTTGGGCTCCGACTTGCGAAAGGACTTGGCAACCATTCAAAGATAAAATGCTTGGTACGATATAACACTGCCGAAGGAAGGGATACAAAGAAGGAATTAAATCTTTCTCTTCTGTCAATATGGTATCTCTTTCGACACTGTTAAACGCGTTTTTGAGGTCCACCTTGACGACGACACAATCTGTGTTTTCCGGGTCCATGACGAATGCTCTTGTGGCGTGAATTGCGGCCTCACAACCCAGGGTGGTGCCGAATCCTACTTGGTGCGGCTGTAGATAGGCCGCCATGCTATCTTTAACTGCCCTACAACCGAGTTTAGCAACCAGTCGGCGCAATGTGCTACCCACCGCTATGGGCCTGATTCCCCCGTCCTTTTTCGTGAGACCACAAAGTGAGGCCCCGTATAAATATGGGCATACGTCCGTATTGAGTGAACCCATTAGAAGAAAGTTGCAGAAGTAAAAAAAAAAAATCGTTTATTGCACATAAAAAACAGTTTAAATTTTACATACAAGTTCCGCCAAACTATAAAATAGTTTGTTGGCAGACAAGTGTCTCGAGTAAACGAACACCATTACTGCCCGCGGACGTCGAAACGAGTTCCTTGAGGTGTTGTGGCCGGATACCATCAGGCCCCGACGCGGAAGAACTGTGAAAAGTGCTCAACGCACTAGCCACTTCATCAACTTTCACCACCAGGGGAGTCAAAATTTGGTCTGGTGGAAAATTTACCGTCCAGTGCGGACGCGACGATGCCGGGTGTTTCTCCCTGAGCAAATTGATAGTGTCAGCGCTAGACGGAGCCACTTTGCACTCTGATACTAGTAAGCGTGCCGCTCCGCCCAAGTCCCCTTCATGCACCTTAGCCTCCACTCTTCTATAAAAATTGTAAGGTCTGGGGACCGGCTGCTCTAAGGGTTCGGAGCAAGGGCAAGAGCTATTGATATTTTCCTTTACCTTAGATGTAAGGGAGGCGGACCCTTTTTGCTCGGGTACCCTAAGAGCCACTTAGGCGAAGGATAATACCGCGAACCACGCCTCTTTGGTATTTTCTCTTAAGCCCTCCCGAATTAAATCAGAGAGTTTACCCGCAGCGAGGCTCCTTGCGCCCTTCGGAACGTGCTTTAGAACACGAATCCTACTTTTAAGTTTGGGAAGACTCTCCAGCCCGAAGGAGCCTCCCTGATCCGGCACAGCGTGCAGCAAAACCTCGGGGCCGTTAGCAACGTGTTGGGATGCCAAACTCCTGTGTATACGACCAATATGGATATTTAATCCGCGTGCTCCTGCAAAACGACGGGATGAGTTGAAAGAATGGGGACATGATACGCCTGCGTTATCGCTAATGGTATCCATGTTCATACACAGATTAATCAACAATAATATTCACAACAAAATAACATCATTTAAAATACAAAAACTAAAAATTACATAAAATAAAATTCGAATAATCAAAAGAATATACGAATGTTGTTAAAATTTTACCGGAACAATGTGTCGTTATTCTCAAAGGTCAAATAAAAATAATTTTATTTTATTCCAAAATTAAAGTAAGTATTTACACAGATACTTATAAAGAAGTATGCATCAAAATCCTCAGTCAATAATATCATTAAAAAAAAAACTTAATAAAAAAACAAAAATCCAGATTATATAAATTAAATTAATCATGAAATTATATACATTAAATTAAAACAATCATCAAATTATTCAAGGTAGTCTACAGTTACTAACTAAAAAAAAAAACCGGCCAAGTGCGAGTCGGACTCGCTCAAAGAGGGTTCCGTACCACCACATAATCATAATTGTATTAGTTGAAATTTCAGTAAGTTAATGTGCTAGATTTTTTTAGTCCGACACGCGCTTGACTATATTTTATTATCTGTTGTTATTTTATAGCTTATGCACTATAAACATACCAATTTTCAAGTTTGCATGTGTTCCCGTTTTTAAAATAGAACTAAAACAAAAATCGCCTCAGCGACCATCCAACTTGACCCCTCTCTTATATGAATGTTCTTGAAACGGGAGCTCACCACAATTGGTTACCATTAGTTGTGAGAAAAGTTGTAATATTTAATGATTTCAGACTTTTCTCATTATTTGTACTGTGAGACCTAGCTTCTTGCCGAATTTCATAATTTTAGGTCAACGGGAAGTACCCTGTAGGTTTTGCATTTTTGCATAAATGTATGGAGATAAGGACATAAAATGCCATATCTTTTGATTGCGTCGTTGTAAAAAATTTAAATTTTCAGATCTTGTGTGGTTCATGGATCCTAATATATATTATTAATTTCAACCTGATACCTTTACCCGTTCGTGAGATAAAGGGTCTTGACAGACAGACAGACAGACAGACAGACAGACAGACAGACAGACAGACAGACGGACAACAAAGTGATCCTATAAGGGTTCCGTTTTTTTCTTTTGAGGTACGGAACCCTAAAAAACCATATAAGCATGTAGACGAATCTAAACGTGATCCTCTAGCGCCTTCTGTTGCAATAAGGTGGTATTAAGTAGCGGCAAGCGTAATTTGTAATCGAACGGGATTCGATGCGTCGATGGAGTCCACGAATTTCAATCTAGGTCATTTCATGTTATGGCTGTCCGTTGTGCTAATTCCTGTAGTGCATTATAGATGGCGCTATTAACGATTTATGTGTTGGCATTCTTTATGGGGATTTCTAGGTTTATTAAATTCCATTCAATGTCACTTTGTGCCTTGCACAACCACAAATCACTGTTTTGCACTATAGCACACTTGCGACGCCACTTTTCTAAGAACAAAAATCCGAAGACTGAGTGTAAACATCGCCCAACACCTCATACCGGGTTTCTTAAAAATCACCTCGAAAAACGTTCGAATCTCAATAATAACAGTAGGGCACGTGTAACACAACTTCTATTTTGAGATTAAATTTTTAATAAAATGAAATGCGTTTAACCCAGACAATTCTTGCTAACACTGTTGAACCTATATATGACTAACTCTCTCGCGCTCACATGATGCGCTATATATAGCAAGCTGATGTGAGTGAGGTACAGGAGGGTTGTTGGGCGCTCGCTCTGGCCTCGTTTCACCCAGTAGATATGGTCGTCACTAATAAGACACACTGTTGAACCTATATCCATCTCTTTTGCACTCACCTGATGAGCTATAGCCAGCTGATGTGGGTGAGGTACAGGAGGGTTGTTGGGCGCTCGCTCTTGCCTCGCTTCACCCAGTAGATATGATCGTAAGCCCAAAATTCCGGCCGCCATTACGCACCACCATCGCACGGCGGCTTTGAGCCAAGTACGGGTGTGAGACTGTTCCAAAAGAGCTGGCAGGATCACCTAAAATGAAAGATAAGATTTATTGTAGACACAGATCTTATAGTTAGTAACAATTTAAACCTCTGAAGTACCAAGCAAAAATTTGCGGAACAGAAAAGAAACTGTAGTTTTTACACAATAAGGCCAATGTTTTTACAATTTCAATTGGAATAAACAGTTCAACTGTCTGAAAATATATTTTTGTTTCAAATTCTTACAGTGTTTCACTTACAATATCTAGAACACGCCGTTTAAGTAAAAATGTGTGACTTCTGATGCTCCTTGCAGATTAAGTATAAAGTTAGCCCTGCAGCTTAAGTAGCTTAGAAGCAAAGTACATGGAACTATAAAAACTGGCTGATCTATCTACAAACCTGCAGCAAAAGCAGTTCTAAGCTTAATTCGTTAACCGGGGCTTCAGTGTGCACAGCCACAGCATAAGGTAGGAAGCCAGGCAGGACGAACTTGATCACTCGTATTGGGAGCCACAGCATGAATAGAACAGCTGTACCGAAGATCACTGCAGAAACTACCAGCCGGCGGATGTGGGACCACACTGAGAGATGGATCATTTCCTGTTGATAGTTTAAAAACAGAATTTCAATGGTGTTAACTAAAGTTAGTCATCAAATAGCTAAGAACTTGAGATACGTTAGGCCTTAGGTTTTTACAATTGCAACCTTTCCATTAATCAACATCAATTGATTAGTGTGATCAATGAATAACAATCAATTAAAGAATAAATGAACGGCCGAACAACAACTGTGAATTGACTGTTGAATCAAACAAATAATAGAGCATCTTAATTTGGTCTAGTGATAACTGCCAACTGATCAACTATGGTATTTGTTACAGCAGAAAAATTGTCAAAATTAATCAAAAGCTTAAATCAATTCTAACCAATAACTTTCTAACATCTAATAACGATTCTAACAGTTAGTAGATTAATAGGTCTTTACCTGAACTGGACTGAAATCGGGATCATTGAGATTCTTCAAAAACCACAACACTCCTGGTCTCAAGACTTCACGTAATAGCAGAATGAATGAAGCAAAGTAGTAAACATAGACCATTCCAACCAGCCAATGAATAAACATGAGGGTCCATGGAGCGGCTTGCAGGCTTGCTTCACGGTCTTTCAGGGTTGCATCAAACATGGATAGAGAACAGAGGTCAAGCCACCATCCACAGACGAGAGGGATCACTCCAATCTGAAGAGAAATATTCAAACACGTCTTTCTTAGCAAATATATAAATTAAACTACGTTGTTTAGTTAAAAAAATCGGGCAAGTGCGAGTCAGACGCGCGCACTGAGGGTTCGGTACCACTAAGAACAACTAAAAATATTATCTAAGATACGCAGTTGCGCTGAAGTGTATTAAATGCGCGCGAGTCAGACTCGCCCATGACCTTTTTAATATTTGTTGTTAATCTATAGTTTATGCACTATAAACACACTAATTTTCATGCTTGAAAGTGTTCCTCTTTTTATGATAGAGCTAAAATAAAAAAAAAACTGCCCACAGTAGTAGGAAAGTGGTGATTTGATTTACAATTGTATAGGTATAATTATTATTATGCATCAAAAACCTATCAAGGACAAAAGGACCTAATTTACTATAGTCCCTTAATTTTCAAATGCAACATATAGACATAAAATGTAGAGGAAGTTGCTTATTAAACAGCTTTTTATGGTTCATTAGGTCTGTGTAATGTACTCAGAATTGAGTTCAATTGGCAATTTTGCATGCATTAACTATTGTTTGCATGAAACTGCAATTTTTTTTTTAAATACATAACTTATATTAAAAGAGCCAAATTAGAACACAAACAAAATATTTATATCATCACCATATTCAACCCACATCCACCACTGCTAGGTAAAGGCCTCATGTGTCTTATGCCACCCCTCAGTCCTAGCAAGCCTCCTCAATAGTATTCCTCTAATTCTTGTATTAAACTTGATTCTGCAGCATTTTATTTCTTTGCACCAATACTCTGCCATACAGACAGTGCTATTGATTGATGGTGTTGTAAATTTTGTTGTAGTATTTTAAAAAATATATTTTTTTTTTACCTCAACAACAGACAGCAAAGCCACTTTCACAACAACATAGCAGAATCCCAAAGCCTTCTTTGCACTTCTGAGCCGCAATAGTGATGCTATCCCATGCAGCACTGCCAGAATCGCCCCGACCAGCACATAGCCAGCCAGAGCAGTCAAAGGACCCGCAAATGGTCCCTCAGCTGACAATCCAGCCATAGCAGCCCCCAATCTTCCAATATGGTATGGACAGAATGCAAATACAACTATGAACAGTGTGTTGAGCGAAACCACCCAAAAAACATGCTCTAGGAACACCATTGAGCCATCTAAGCCGAGTAAACGTGCCCAGGTCAACTCCTCAGCAGCAGCACGGTCCCATTCCATTGGATTCCAGTTAGCCTCATCTCCAACTAATGGATCTTCAACACCATCTCCATTGGCTTCATCTGGAGCAACCCCTTCATTGCCAACTCCTTCATTTAATTGATCATTATTGTTATCAGGCAGGGGCAATTCTTCAGGTGCCGGAACTGGTAAGTTCTCCCTCTCCATCCAATCTGGACCCCCTCCATGCATAATCTGCTCTCGGAGCCAGACCAGCCCAATGAAAGAGAATAAAGTACAGGTCACAACAAAGCAGCCAGAAAAAACATCTTTAGCCAAATTTTCAGCAGAGATGATGTCAAACGGTAGCGAGATGACCGGGTCGAGTGAGCCGGAGAAGAGGCAGCGGTAGGTGCGACAGGCGGTCAGCGGGACGATCCCCAGCCAGGCCAGCGCTACCAGCGTGTAGTGCAGCCAGTCTCGTACAGCAGATGCCACGGACGTAACCAGACCGCCCACCACGTCGCGAATCGGCAGCCGCCGCGGCATATCCGGCGAGTAAATTGGCATGAAAGAGAAACGGTGACCGCAGAGCTCGCAAATCTCCTTGCGCGAGTATCTCATCCACTGCACTAAACACTCTTGATGGATCCATTTTATCGACCCCGTACAAATACACGGATGGAACAGCGGCCTGTCGGACGAAGCCTCCGACCGACAGAACCGGCAGAAGTCCGCTCCGGACGAGTCCGAATCCATCATTCTTGATCTTTTCGATCCAGTTTGACTGCTTTTCAACCTGCGAAATTTAACGATTTTCTTGCTTCAAAGATTCTGTATACATCACCGTAATTGTTTCACAATGACAAATGATGGTTCTAACACATACCCTAATGAATGATAACAAACAAAAATCACAAAAACTGTGGATTTTTACACAAAATACGGATCTGTAAATCTACTTTTTTTTTTTTTTTTTTTTTTTTCTCTTATGGCACTAGTCAGACTTTGTGCCAGTGTCACGTTTAAAGGTAGGGAAACTAAACGCGGAAAATAAAAAGAAAGGAATTTGTAGGAGACAGTCAGGTAATTGATATAAAATAAAGTACTTAAAGTTTTACATTGTTACTTAAAATAAAAGATGATAATATATTGCAGAAATCAAGTGGATACATTAATATACAGGAAATACGGGTAGGGAAGGGAACATGAAATGATTGGAGTGATTGTATAAAAGTAGAATGGTCATACATAGGACAGGAGAAGAACACATGGTCCAAATCGCCAACATCCGACCCACACTCACACAAATCCGATTCCACGATACGAAGTCTCGCCAAATGAGAACGAGTGCATGTATGACCCAGACGCATTCGTGAAATTATTGAAGTCACAAGTTTACTGAGTTTTACTTTAAAAAACCAAGGTTTTGAGGGAATTGTAGGCTGAATATTAAAGTAAGATCTGCCCTTAATCTGACCGCTCTCTGACCAGAGTTGATTCCAGGTCTCCTGAAGATCAACCCTGGGCAGCGCAATCAGATCGTGCCCATACAGTTCATATGGAACCATATCTCCGTCAGTTGTGGCTTCTTTAGCAAGTTGGTCTGCTTTCTCATTTCCTTTTATACCACAATGGCTAGGAATCCATGTAAGTATCACTGATAACCCCTTAGAGGCACACAAACTAAGGCACCTACGTATTTCGATCACAGTGGGATAAAATGGTTTCATCTTGAATGGAAATTTATCTATGGTTTGTAGAGCACTTCGGGAGTCAGAAAAAATTACTGTTTTATCAAGTTTCATTAATAGAACTAATTCTACCGCCTTAAGGATAGCAAAGCATTCCCCTGTGAAAACAGAGGATTGTGGTGGAAGTTTGATTTTTTGTATCAATTTTAACTGGGAATGAAATATGCCTACACCCACACAGTCCCTCGAGGAAGATTTAGACGCGTCTGTGAATATATGGTTCCAGTCGAGCCAATTCTCTTCTTCAATACTAAAATTGAAATGGATGTTGCCTTCAATATCTTGTTTGTTTATACCAAAATTATATCGGATATTAGGTGCTGTTATCAAGGATTCGAAATTGGTATTGAATAAGGATAAAGAAGGAAAACGATGTAAACGTGTCTGTAAAGCTAAAAACTTTCGGTAACTGTTAATAAGGCACGGGATGGGTTTATGTCGCCAATATGGAGAAGTTTCTATAGATTCATGTAAAGCTTGAAGTTTGGGATAAAGTGGGTGATTTGAAAATTGCAAACATTTAAATAAAAATCGATCACTCAAATATTGTCTTCTTAATTTTAGTGGGGGCTCACAGCATTCCACTTGTAATGCATTGATTGGACTAGAACGCATCGCTCCCAAAACAATTCGTAGGGATTTTGATTGAATAGTATCCAGTTTCTTAATGCCCAACATACTACCTCCCTCCAATAAAAATGTGCCATAATCAAGAACTGACCTTATCAAGGCATTATATAAGAGCTTTAAGGAAAAAGGATGAGCTCCCCACCAAACCCCAGAAAGACATCTCATAATATTGAGCAAACGTTCGCTTTTTGTGACTATATACTCATAGTGATGGATTCCAGTGAGTTTATTGTCTAAAATTACTCCTAAAAATTTTGCATGAGAATTGACAGGCAGTGGCATTCTATTGTACATGACAGTTAAAGCGGGCATAGTACGTCTTCTTGAAAAAACTACCACTTGACTCTTAGAAACTGATAATTCTAAACCGTGGTCATCTAACCATGTATTTAAACAATTAAGAGAAGATGTCAAAGTTTCACAAGCATTACCAATATTTTTATCTATAGAATATAGCAGAAGGTCATCAGCGTATTGTAAAACATTTATGGATCCCAGAGATGATTCTAAATCGTAAGTGTAAATGTTATAAAGGAGCGGGCTAAGCACAGAGCCTTGTGGCAAACCCTTATAAACAGTACGTCTGAGTTTTGTAGAATCGTCAACCACTAAAGATATTGAACGGACTGATAAAAGGTTAATAATAAAATAAATTAAAACGTCCGGTACATGCAGTTCAAACAATTTGCGTTTAAGTATTGGTATCACAACATTATCATAAGCTGCAGATATATCCAAAAATGCTGCAACCACTTCTTCATTGTTTGAAAAGGCTAGACGGATATCTGTGGTTAATATACTTATACTGTCTATGGTGCATTTTGCTTTGCGGAAACCAAACTGGTTATAAGATAAGAGATGATTGTGTTCTATGTGCCACTCTAGACGGTTTTTAACAAGATGCTCTGCAATTTTTGCCAATACCGACGATAACGCGATAGGCCGGAAAGAAGCAGCCTCGTTATGAGGTTTGTTTGGTTTTTTAATAGGTACAATTTCCTGAGATTTCCAGGAGGGAGGGATATCCCCAGACAATACCACAGAATTTATAATTTCTAAGAAATAAATTAATGAAACATCACTGAGGTGAGAAAGAAAAGAATATGGGATACCATCTTCGCCTGGGGATGAGTCTCTTACGTATGAAAGTACTCCTTTTAGTTCGTATAAGGAGAATGGAGAAGATAACGGGGATATGATTTTATTTGAAATAAACGGTGGCAAAGAAGGAAAAACATCTCGTTCAGGGACTGAAGGAGGGGCCAATATATCTAAAAAGTTATCTATAATGGGCAATGGAATTGGAAGACGCGATGAAATGTCAGTGAAAGCAGATTTGAAGCGTTTTATGCTTTGCCACACTTCGGAGGGGCATGTAGTTGGAGATAGAGATGTACAAAAAATTCTCCAACCTTCCTTTTTTTTTTCTCTAAGAAACTGTTGTGTACTGTTAATGAGATCGGTAAGCCTCTCCAAATTTTCATCAGTCATATTTTCCGCATATTCCCTCTCCATATTTTTTCTTCTTAATACTGCTTCCGAACATTGCCTATTCCACCAAGGTGGAAGAGGAACCCTGCCGGAAGAGCTACTTTTGTGAGGAAATAATATATCAGCTGCCTCATTTAAACATTTAACTAAAGCTATGGAGGAATCCGTTTCACCTCCTCGAATTACTTCAGGAAGGTTTATTATTTTACTCTCTACGAGATCTCGAAATTTGGTCCAATCAACGTCCTTTAATTTATATTTTAATCTAGGTTGACGTTTCCTCGAAGGCGGACATCGAATGGGGGTAGATATGATGAGTGGGAAATGATCACTACCAAAAGTCGACAGAAGTGGTGACCAAGAATAAGAGGAAGCCAAACTAGGTGAGCATATTGACAAATCTACTGCACTAGCACTTAAACCAGGGGCCGTACGGCGAGTCGGTAATCCTGTATTCAAAATACACAGATTATTTTCATCCAATACCTCAACCAATCGCTCTCCCTCCGCAGTAGTGATTCCACTGCCCCACATTTGATGATGGCAATTAAAATCACCAAGAAATAAAAACGGTCCAGTTACATCAGAAAATATATTATTAATTTCGCTGAGAATACTCATAGAACATCGTGAGAGATAAATAGAAACTATTGAAATATTAAATATTCGTACACCAATTACATTAATGACATCTTTGGATATATGTGCAGGAAACTGTATTACAGAAAACGAAACGCAATTTTTGACTAGTATGGCAACACCGCCATATCCGTCAAATCTGTCATCACGAAGACAAATATATCCAGGCACATTAAATAAATATTCAGATTTTAACCAAGTTTCAGATAAAGTTATGACTATAGGATCGTATTCATTTATGAGATAAATTAAATCACTTTTCTTTGGGATGATGCTTCTGCAATTCCATTGTATTATCTTGGAATCCATTGTTATTTAAAGTATTCAATCTTTCAGATATTAGGGCAACGTGGGACGGTTGTAAAGAATTAGACTGAAGAAGAGAATTTATTAGAGACAGGATGGTCTCTAGAACTGATTCATCAGATTTAGACTCACGTGGAATAAGTGCGCAACCATTTTTAGGTGCTGGAACTTCAAATTCTCTAATAAGAGCTTTATGAGCAGCGTGATCGTATCCGTTTTGGGATTTCGGCGGTAAACGAGGTTTTAAAAAGACAGTTTTTTTATAGGACTGGTTGGGACTAGAAGTTTGAACTGAGGAATTGTTAGATTGGTGATGAAGCCTTTGATCAGAATTGTGTCTAGGAACAGAAGTTAAAACATCTGCAAATGACTTTGATACAGGCGGATGAACCTTGCATGCTTCGATGTAAGAGATACAGCTATGAGCCATGGTAACCTTTATTTCCTTTTGTCGAACAAATTCTGGGCAAGACTTACTTGTGGCAAAGTGAAAGCCTCCACACATCACACAATGTGCAGAATCTTCCTCTGTGCGACAAAATTCACCCACATGATCATCACCACACTTATAACACTTTGGCAATCTAGAACGGCATTGAGATTTGGTATGTCCGTATTTACAGCAATTGAAACACTGAATTGTTGGATATATGTATGTCTCGACCGGTAGAGCATTGTAACACATAAAAATCCTCTTAGGTAAAACCTGACCATCAACAGTGAGTACTACAGACTGAGATGGTTTCCATGTAGTTGTGCCATTAGTGTTGACTCTATAACTTAGACGTCTGACTTTCAATATGTTTCCACAACCTATGGGTGTGGAAATATTGGCTTTAACTTCATCTTCGCTCCAGTCTGCTGGAATTCCACGGACTAATCCCATACGAGTGACATTAAATGTTGGAATGAAAGCCTTGAATTTATGTGTCTGTAAGAGATCATTATGTAAGAAAGCATTTGCATCTTCACATTTAGAGAAAGCAACCACACACCTATTTCTACCAATGCGTTTTACACTTCCATGAATAATGTTTTGAAATTTGTTTTTTTTAAGGAAATTTCCAAATGAAATGGGATGCAGGATGGTACCATCGTTTGGAGAATCTTCTTGGCGTTGGACGTGAATTAAATAAGGGGGATTATCTGTTGGGAGATACATGGCTCGGCCCACATGGCGAGGCTCCGACTGTGAAGAACCTTGAGATGTTTTATCTGTATTAATATTCTGTTGTGACTGAGTGTTTGTGGACTGGGTATCATGTGATTGCTGGTCAGATGAATGCGACTCAACCTGTTCTGGCACAACCTTCTTTAATAAAATTACATTGTCATTTTCACACTTACAATAATCACCAAGAACTGGCTGGCCATCTATTTTCTTTCTCCTACGCTTAGTACATTCCCGACAAATTTTAATGTAACGCGTACGTTTCCTTCCCGATCCCGATTGTCTGTCATCAGCTCTAGATGACACTGAACCATCAGTGTCCATTTTAGCGAGTTCATCATTGGATACTACACAGAGAGATGTGCCTACAGGGAGATTCAGGCCAGGCCAAAGCCTGCCTGCATCCCCCCGATCGGCGTCGGGGGGATCGTTCATAAGCGTTGTAAACTATATTACAATTATTTACAAAAACTTACCATAAAACAGGAAAAAAATATACACAAATAGAAATATATACACTAAATACAAAGTTGAACTACTTTACCAGACTGTCTTTACTTATTTTAACTATGAAAATGAAATTAATTTTCACAAAACCCAAGAAAACAACCGCCCTTTCGAAGTTTCCCGCGCTTTTTTTCGTAAATCTACTTTGTTTGCTAACCACACGAAAAAGTAATACCATAACAGATCGCAAAAAAACTACTACTATGTAACAAACATATCATTTAGATATGAGAATTTTGGCATCGATCTTTTATTGTTTTTCACGTATTTATTGAGAGTTTATTAAAGTGTTCGTGCTGGTGACCAAATCTTTACCGCATCGCGAAAACCTAATTATCAAAGTCAAGTCTACCACATAGTAACAATCTAATGAAGTTGGTCACACTAACGAACATACAGGCGCTGCGCAAACGAAAGATATTAGGCTCCTCTTCACGTTGGGCCATGATGGGCAGTCATATGTTCGCCACCGAATTCTGTTAATCCTGAAAGTATTAAGTGCCTGATACACGTTCGGCAACATGGGTATCAAAAGAGGTGACCTTGGTCGGTTCTGACCTCAGAGTAAAAAACTATAGAGTCCGTCATATACATGTTCTGTATGAACTAGTGAAGTGTAAAGCGTGTCACTGTCGCCCATACTAGTCGGTCAAAAAACTCAGTTAAGTTTTACAAAAATCAAGAAATTAAAAATATAATGTTTTAGTATAAACTTTGTTTGCAAAATTGATAATATATCTTTTTTTACTTGTGAATTGATGATTAATACTAAAAGTGGAAGCATAAATAATCCGTAATAGCCATTTTATGCGTGATTTTCAACACCGTTTTTTTCCTGAATGGTAAGTGTTTTCACCAGAAAAACTGTGGTAGTAGCGTTTATTAGTACCATGTCACATATTTCTCAGAGAGAAAGATAAAAATGTTACGTTTTTAGGATTTGAAAATAATCCATACATTTTAGTATGGAGGTCCCTCGCAAGAAAGTGATACGCTTATGGCTCCCTCCTTAGTAGAAAGAGCTGCTACTTAAACCTCCTTGGTTCTGACAGTATATTTTACGTTCCGACCGTGTAGATAGCAGTTTATATAATACCGTGGAGTTAGTAGTCTACAGAACGCGAATGGTTGCCAGCCAAGCAAGGTCACTTCTGTCTGTCGGGACCCATGTTGCCGACCGTATATCAATCAGGCAATTCAGAGTGAGTTCCAAAACGGTAATAGTTAAAATTTGACAGCAGTCTGTCTCGACCACACCGATTGACGTCATATAACGCTATCCTGCTGTCAGAGTAATTTTTACCCGATTTGGAACGCAACCTCAATCATGTCCCTCGTGTGCATAATGCCTAAGTGCAATGACATTTTCGTTCAAAAATTTAGTGTGGCCGGCCAAGGAGGTTTGGGATTTGTTTTTGTTTTGTGAAAGAAATATTACGTGTCCAATCCTCTTGTATGCATGCGTGTCTTCGATAGAGGTATTTTGTGATTAATTTCGCAATTTATTAGTGTTAATTAGCGTAAAGGTATTAATTGGTAATTAGAAACAAATAGTGTTTATTCTTCAGCTTATTGTATTCGAACATTACCATGCATTCAGTTATTTGTGCATTCTTTGATTATTGTGTTCTGCTTATATTTTTCATCATATTTCTTAGTTTTTACATTTACCTTTCACTTGAAATTGTGCCTGATAAATTGTTGCAATTGTAGCTTTTTCCACTTTATGGAAAAGTATTTGTTTTTATGTAAACAATATTCTAACCTATTTGAAGTAAGTATTTATGATAAATATTAATTTTATTTTCAGTGACAACAGGACCCAAAAAATCTGATGATGACAACATAAAAGTTGGTTTCTTAAAAAATCGGGCACAGGGTTATAATTTCATCATGAGCAGCCCAACTGACACAGTTATAAGCATAAACAACCCTAAATATTCGTCTATAAAAGATCCACATGAAACGGAGACCAATATTCTATGTCTAAACATAAGCACATATAGTCAACTCATTCAATTCTTATTGTGTACAATTTATGTATTTATTTGTTATTTATCCTTTGGTTACTTCCTTGAGCTTATATATTCTAACAAAGATGTGAAGCCAATATCTCTGTACATAACTTTATTACAATTTATTTTTACTCTTGGGTGTGCTTATGTTGAGATGCTGATAAGAAAGAAAATTGAAAGGAAGTAAGTATAGGTACTTACCTACATTCCTATATTATTCAAATTCAAATAATTTATTTGCATTAAATAGGTACAATACGGATCTTAAATTTAATTAGGTGTCTCTATTTAGCTTATAATAGCATGCAAAAATTTCTTTTTCTTTTAAATTCAGGCAATATACATTATTAAATCAATCATAACATTAGTCGTAGTAATAAAATTAAATGTCACAAAATAGAGAAAGAAAAAAAAAAAAAAACCAAACAGTCAATATTAATTTCAATAAAACCTAAAAATTATTACATGTCACAAAAAGTTCTTGTAAATTATAAAAACATTTCTCAGATAACCACTTTTTAACGGTTGTTTTAAATATTTGTATAATATGTAGCTCTCGAAATTCTTTCGGTATATTGTTATAAATCTTAATGCACATATAAAAGCAATTTCTTTGGGCTAGACTTGTTCTGCAAGAGGGCATAGCCAGTTTGGTCTCATCTATTTTACGTAGGTTTGTCGGTCGTTTTTCGAGTTGGAAGAACCTGGGGTGAGTCTTCACGAACATGCAGGACTCTAAGATGTACATGCTGGTTAAAGTTAGTACATTCAGTTTTTTGAATATTGGCCTGCATGAGTCAATAAAGCCTGCACCAGCTATCGCTCTTATGCATTTTTTTTGCATTAAGAAAACTCTTTCTATTTCTGTAGAGTTACCCCATATAACTAGTCCATATCTAAGAACTGAAGCCACGTAGCCATGATATGCTAGTAGTGCTATTTTCTCGCCTGCTGTACACCTTAGTTGTTTTAGAGCATAAACAAATTTACTCAGCCTAGTACAGACACTATCTACTTGTGGCTTCCAGTTAAGATTTCTGTCTAGATGTATGCCTAAGAACTTAACGCAATCTATTTCCTCTATCTTAGTACCCTGACAATGTATGCTGATTGATTTAGGATCAGTTTTATAGTTTCTAAATTGTACCATACACGTCTTAGTTAAGTTGACCATTAGGTTATTGTTTTGCAACCAGGAATATATGCTATTTATCGCATCAATTATTTGTGTTTCAAAATTGCTAGTTTTGTCGATATGAGGTATTACGAGCGAGATATCATCTGCAAAAAGAACTGTATCATAGATTGTAGCCTTGGGTAGGTCGTTAATATATAATAAAAACATCAAAGGACCCAATACACTCCCTTGTGGTACACCGAAATCATTTCGGCGATATTTGGATTGATATGTCCTTAGTTGAAGACTGTCGTCAATCCGCTTGACCTCTACACATTGACTTCTTCCGCCTAGGTAGCTTCGGAGCCATTCCAGGGCTAGACCCCTGATGCCATACTTTTCACATTTCGACAATAGTATTTTGTGTTCCACAAAGTCGAAAGCTTTGGTCATATCAAAGAACACGACTGAAACTGGTACCCTTGAGTCGATGCAAGATGCTAATTTTTTGACCAAAGAGAAGGCTGCAAGTAGTGTTGACTTTGCACTCTGAAAGCCGTTTTGTTCTTGAGCTATAACATTATTTCTGTCGAGAAATTGTATAAGTCTATTCCGCATTGCCTTTTCGAAGATCTTGGAAAAAACAGGAATAAGTGTTACAGGTCGGTAGTTGTTTAAATCATTCGGATTCCCTTTCTTATGTAGTGGTTTTACAATTGACTTCTTTAAACTTGTTGGAAAGTGTCCTTTTGCAAACGATAAGTCTATTAGATATATTAAAACCTCAGAAATTTCTGCTACACATTCTTTTATTATTTGAGTTGACACGGAGTAATAGCCAACTGCTCTGGTGTTATTAAGTGACATTATTATCTTCATAATTTCTTCCCTTGTGCACGGCTTCAGAAAAATACTTCCTGGTATTGAGTTTATCGTAATCTCGTTTGTTTTGACAGCTTTTAGTAACTTGTTTGTGGTATCAATAAAGAAGTTATTAAAGGTCTCTGCAATCTTTAATGGGCTTTGAATTATTTTACCATTGCATTCTACCTCCTTGATCCCCTGATTATTAAACTAACTAGCAATATTTGTGATCTCATTCTCAAAAACGAGTCTTAAAATTTTGATATTTGCAATATAGATCTTTTTGGGGACGAAAAATCTATGTGGGTCACATGTCTGGGATTTGTTTCCTTAATCTTTAAGTATTTCTTGAAAATAGTGTAATTCAGAAAACCTATACTGCCATCTATTGCTGGGCTTCCGTTAAGATTATACAGACAAAGATGATACAGGTAGGTACTATCTGTAATTTACAACATTACCTGTGGAAAGAATATTCAAAAATTCTTTTCTTGTTATGGGGTGTTCGAACTAGTGGGACTTTTCTAGTGGGACTTTTCATGCTTCTAAACCCACTAGTTGAATTCTTAATCGACCATCACTTTAACTTTTTTTTCCATTCAGAATTACCATTTGGCACAGAAAGACATATGAATGAAGTTTTAAATTGTATGCACTTTGTTAAAGTAAGTAGGGTGTCAAAAAGGAAGTAGGGTGTCAACAAGACCTGCTTGATAATTAAAAAAGTGACTTGCGAAATCCAAACATTTTAATGTTTATAGGAAAAGTTTTAATGATATTAATTTCTTTATTTATTTTTATAGCTGCATTTTGTTTCAGGGTACCGCTGCTGACATATGTATTGATAGCTGCCTTAACGCTAGGAACCATATCTTTCTCCAACATGTCTCTCGTATACTTGAATTACCCGACACAACTCATATTCAAGAGTTGCAAACTGCTCCCAGTGATGATTGGCAGCATCTTCATTGTGGGCAGGAGATATGGTTTCCTTGATTATATGGCTGCTGTGTTCATGTGTATTGGGCTGACCATGTTCACATTAGGTAGGTAAATGTTTTTTCTATTCTATACTATTAAAATGATTATCAGATCGTCAGCAAATTGCAAGTTTGATAGGTATTGTATTTGCCATTGATTGATAGTTCGGGAAATTAAAAAAAATCATTTGTGAAATTAAAAAAATTTTTGATCTCCATACAAATTGCTCACTCTGATCAAACACTTTGTATGGAGAGGACAAAATTTTTTAGCTTGATGTGCACTTGACTACGTTTACCTACCAACAAACACAGTTTAGGTACTAAGTATCAACAAATCGGATTTTATTCGAAAATAAAACTAAGTTTTCAACTAAGAAATATTAATGTCTAATTGATAAAAACTTAACTATTTTATAGTTTTTAAATGTTATAAGATCGTAAGCGATGGTTAAAAATTGTTGTCATAAAAAATCCATATCAAATATATTATAACAGATTTCCACCCCAGATTAGTAAGTATAGACATAGACTCTATGGTATAGATTTCTACGAAGGCAAAAGTGATGCACCTCGGAGGGATGCAACTATAGGAATAAGGAAAGAAAGAGATAGCTTATCCACTATTTCGTTCTTTTCTATCGCTGCATCCCTCCCAAGATGCCCAAATTTTGCATTTGTGTATATCAGGAGATACAGTCACCAAAAGCTAAGGCTATATACACTTTTGAAAGCGTTTTACATGCTCATGGTGACAAGAAGGCGATCGTAAATACAACTTTGACCCCCGACCTTTGGATGTTTTTTTTTCACAAGAACTTTTGTAAAAGTAGTTTGTTACAAGTTACTTGTAATGGGTATTATCCTGTACTATTAAACAAGCAATATTTCATCGGTTTCTCGAAAACGGCTCTAACGATTTTGATGAAATTTACCATGCAGGAGGTTTTTGGGGGTGAAAAATCGATCTAGCTAGGTCTCATGTCTAGGAAAATTAGTTTTTCCCGTGTTTTTAAGCACTTTTTAAAATTCTGCGTTTAAGACAGGAACCTAGAGCGCCATCTGTTGGCGGGTAGCATAGCTTGCTCACCCGATGATATATTAATGTTGAGGCGGCTATTATATAGCGAATTTCGGTTGCCCAGGTACTTAAAAAATATGTGGTAATAGTTAGTTATGGGGCATAAAAATAATAACTTTCACAAATAAGAAATCTGGACAAAAATATATAGCTGGGTCCGGTGGGAGTCCACATGTGCAAACAAAATGGCTTGGGCAGCGCAAACAAGGCACAGAAAAAGTTAGATGTGGATAGCCACGTCTTTTATTGACTGTACCTACAGGTACAGTATAGGTACGATAAAGGGGATTATTTATTTCCGTAATACAGTTTTCAAAAATACGTTTGATTCTAAATAAAAATAAATACATAATACTGTTCTGATTTCAGCCGATTTACGAACATCACCAAAGTTCGATTTCCTTGGAGTAATCATAATATCGTTGGCGTTACTGTGCGATGCTGTGATCGGCAACGTCCAAGAAAAAGCTATGAAAACGTACCAGGCGTCTAATAACGAAATTGTTTTCTACTCCTATGCCATTGCTGCCTTATATTTACTATGCGTAGTAACAGTTTCCGGCACTTTAGCTGCAGGATATACTTATAGTAGTCAGGTATGCCTATACAAAGTTATTTTTTTGGACCTGATTTGCGTATGCCCACGTTATTATAGAGGTCAAAAGCAACAACTTTTGTTCTAAGACTTTTCTAACAACCCACGAAAAATTTTCAACTTCCCATACTAAAGTGGTCGCGTGACCGACCCATTTTGTATGGGAAGTTAAAAATTTTTCGTGCGTTAGAAAAGTCGTAGAACAAAAGTTGTTGCTTTTGACCTCTGTAATAATGTGGGCATACGCAAATCAAGTCCAAAAAAAAAACCTAATAGTTTTACCCGGGACCTACGTACATCGAGCGCAAGCCCTCAGAAGTACCACGAGAATCTTGCAGGCGAGTGCGCGCGGGGGTGCGCAGTGTCCGTTATGCTTATGTATAATACTTAGTACTATTACTTTATTCTGTGGTAGAGTCAGACATACCGTATGCGAAACACGAATAGTATCGTATCGATATATCGAAAATTGAGAGTAGACACCCAGAACCTAATTCAACCCGTTTGGGATCGGATAGGTTGTGTTTGCCTTACCTAACGGACCTATAGATCTACGAATTTCCTACGAGTTTATTACTTTTTGAAAGTTGATCAACTCACGTGGCAGTTTATCAACTAAATAAAAGAAAGAATCGTAATTCTTATTGTTCTGGTGACATACACGTATGTACTACTAATTATAATCTTTCTTATTTACAGAATCCACTAAAAATATACCCAAACGTATTCCTACTGAGTGTGAGCTCGTACCTCGGTTTGCAAGGAGTACTGACACTTGTCAGATTATTCGGCGCGACCATCGCTGTGACAGTCACCACTATGCGGAAAGCCTTGTCTATTGCCATCTCTTTCTTGCTCTTCGCAAAGCCTTTTACATTTCAGTAAGTTTATTTTATTTTATTTTATTTTTATTAGTATAGTTACAGATGACAGACCTTAGAACTAGTAGCAAACATTATCTATGTATCATTATAAATCTGACACCCAATTAAAACTATACACAGCTTTTCCAAGTATCAAGAGAAATTAACATTAAGAGAAGTAATTATAAAGTTAAATTAACATTAATAGTAGTTAACAATTGAATTACTTATACTTAAAAAATAAATTATTAATAATTAAGGGTATTTTACAGTGATACTAATTAAGTTCAGCTAGGTAATTACATGACATTTTGTTTTAAACTGGTTATAGTTTAGAGCGAATAGATCTAAATGAGGATATACATTATTGAATAACTTGCACATGCGAATTAAAGGATTATTTTGGGAAACATTATTGCTGGTACTCGGGATATCAAATAATTTAGGGATGCGCACAGATCGGGTTGGCGCCTTAAAATTTAAATGTTCTAGGAGACAAGCATCCATATAACCATTAGCAATCTTGTGAAGGTTACACAAGTCATATACACTCCTACGTTTATTAAGACTATCAAGTCCAAAATGTCTTAGACGTTCATCATAAGTAGGTAGTTTACGCCTCAGACCTAGTCTAGAACTAAGATATCTAAGAAAACGGCGTTGTATTGACTCCATTCTATCCACATGAATGTCGTAAATAGGAAACCACACGGAGGAGCAGCACTCCAAGCAACTTCGCACTAAGGCACAGTACTCGTATAAAATTATCCACGACTTAGGATTTCTAAAAGGTTTAGCATTGCGAAATATAAACGCTAACATCCTATTGGCTTTATTACAAATGTAATCATAGTGCGGTCTAAATGAAAGAAAAGAATCAAAAATTATGCCCAGATCTTTAACGTTGAAAACTCGGTTAATAGTGACATTACCAATAGAATAATTATACATGATAGGATTCTTAGCTTTAGTAAATGAGATAACCTGACACTTTGTGCGCTTAAGTTGCATAAGATTATTAGTGCACCACGCAACAGTTATATTAATGTCGTACTGTAATAACTTGCAATCATTTTCATTACAAATTTTTCTAAATATTTTGATATCATCTGCATAAGCCAAACATTCACTATTAAGTCTACTTAAAAGATCATTAATGAATGCAAGAAACAACAAGGGTCCCAGGTTTGACCCTTGGGGCACCCCAGAACTTGCGCAAAAGGGGATGGAGTCAAAACCAGCAACTGCTACGATCTGTGAACGATTTAGTAGATAAGATGAAAACCAACGATAAAGACTGCCGTGTATTCCTAGGTGATATAATTTGCATAACAATATGGAGTGACTGACACGGTCAAACGCCTTAGAAAAGTCCAAATAGACAGAATCAACTTGTTCTGTTTTATTAAAAGCGTTTGTTAGGAAATTCACATACACAAGATGCTTGTTTTTCATTTATTAGCCCGTTGGTGTGGTTGTAATTGAGCCGCGGGTTCGGTCTCCGCCCAGGGCAAACATTTTTGTGAAAAACACAAGTGTTTATTCTGTGTCTGGGTGTTATACATATATCTCTTTATGTATGTATGTATATCGGTCTCTGTCTTAACAGCCTACGTGGTCTAGTGGTTAGAGCGCTTGGCTCTCGATCCGGAGGTTCTGGGTTCGATTCCCGGTGGGGACACTGTCAAACAAAAATCCGTTTTTGGGACGTCCCCAGTTTGGTTAGGACAATGCAGGGTGAATCACCTGATTGTCCGAAAAGTTAGATGATTTCGTGCTTCGGAAGACACGCTAGGTCCCGACTTCTATCTACCGATTTAGTCGTTAATGAGCCATGTCAGAGGCCTTTGGCGGCTCAATAACTCTGACACCCTGGTTTGTGAGGTCGTTCATCGACCTTGCCACAATTATATGAGATGAGTGTCTGATAGACTTTGCCTAGTTTGGGATCCGAAGATCTTGTGTGATATCCCTCGATATTTATACTCATAATTCTTATAATATTTATTTACATGTACTTATTAATTTCGTTATATAATCCACTGAATCGAACTAAGGACAAAGCCCAAGAGCATAGGCGTGTAGGGGATTTTGTCTAGGGTGGGCACCAGGGTACAGGTTGCCCATCCTAGGCAAAATCCCTAGCAACACAGTACTATTGTTACTTTCAGATACGTATGGTCGGGCATGCTCGTCGCCCTGGCTATCTACTTGAATCATCAAAGCAAGAAAAATCCCTACTATATCCCTATACCAATACTAAGGCTATCTAGTTGCTTAAAAAGAATGTATGACCACGAATATCAGCATATGATCATAAGAACGCAATCAGGAAAGAGTTACATGGATTCTGTATGAAACATTGGACGTTATTGACCTGGCAACCTTTCGTGGCGAGTATTAAGTAAAATTAACAGGGAGTAAAATTAAGTACGATGATCCTTTTTAGAGGCGATTCGCATCAGTTAAGATATTTCAAAAATATACAGGTAGGTACCGAATATTTTTTGTATCTTTCTTGACGATAATTAATTGTAAAATTTGTTGAATTTGAATAGACAATAGACGTCGGTGCTCACGCGCACTTAGGCACTTAGGTACTAACTGAAAAACAGCGCTAAGGTTCGTCAGTCGGGTTTTAGCATAATGCTGAGTTAGGGCCTACTATGGGTGTGGTACACAAATAAAAGTTTTTTATTTTTATTCAATATTTATTGTAATACATATATAGGTATAAGAAAGTGTTATTAGTGTAAGTACTGCATCCATAATAAACGGTTATTCATTCATTCATTCATTCAGACATGTAATAATTTTAATAGATAGATACTTATATTACTTATATTTTACTTACTTTTTATTGATTTCTTCATCTACACACTTCACCAACAGTATTTTTATTTCGGAAAAACAACGTTTATAAATATTTTTTATGTATTAATCGTGCAGAATCATTAAGGATAATCGTTCTTATTTTTAAACCCTGTATATTTTAATAGAGCTCGTATAATAAATAGCTATAGGATTATCTAATGTCGCGCAGAAAGATAATTTATATATCGAAGATACACTCATACAGACACATTTTTCTATGTGCGGAAGCGAGACAGATAGCGCTTCACAGTTACTGTACAGTATTACGATATTATTAGGTACTGACTTGTGTTAGTGAAACCACTGTTAAATATATTCTGTCACTTTCACTTTTCATGATAAAGAGAGTGACAGCAATAGTTCTAAAGGAGCTGGCTAAATAGCTCTTGAGTATTTCTATCTATCTGTTTATTTTGTTATTAAGTGCATGTGATAACAAAATAGAAAAGGAAGACAAAAGACAAATATTAAAAATCCCAAAAATATTTGGGAGATGATAAATAAATTGTGCGGTTTAGACACACAATCGATAAATAGAAAGATTTATCAATATAAACATTATGGTTCGCCACAGAATTTAAAAATAATGTTAAAAGAAATTGTTCTACTGTCATCTATAATGACATGACGGACTTCTCATAACTCACCCAAAGACAGAAATAAAGATTGTGTTTTAGATTATAAAACGATATAAAATAAAACATGAACCACGAAATAACTACAATTTAATTAATTTATTTATCTCTACTAAACCAAACCCTAACCCAACCACCTAAGAAGGGCATTATTTGACCAATACAATACCAAGACAATACTTTACTTTCATGTATAGATAAGATAATAAAGGCATATTTGACAAAAAATATCAGTGAAGAAAATCAAAATCATAGATTTTTCTTTTCAAAAGTTAAAATTGATATTCGTTAAATATAATATTATGTTTTATTGTTAATTTTCATGTATTATGAAAAAAAGATGCGAGATGTATACTTTTTTTATCTGGAGTTTTAAAATGGACTATTTATTATATTTATAACGATTTATTTTAGTTATTGTTTAATGGACAATTTATAGTGGAAGTTAAACAATTTATTCAAGTTTGAATGAATTGTTTAATTTCCACTCTTACCACCTAGGTGATAACATTGTAAATTATGATGCTTTATTCGGGTATTTTCTACTTTTAGTAATTAGAGCATTTTCTTATCAGGGGGCATGAAGAAGCTACCTGCAGTCCACTAGCGCCCCTATCAGTTTAAAAAACATTACTAAAATAAACTTACTAAACTAAATACAAAACTTATTAAAAAATTTGGAAAGACTGATCAAAGTAAAGGTTTATTTAGAACCTATAAATTCTGTAGTTACAGTTACAAAAATTGCGAAAAACGGCCACTTTTAGCAGTTTTTGTATCTGTAACTACAGTGAACTTTATTTTACAGAGTTGATGGGTTCTAAATAAATAAGGGCACCTAATCTTTAAACTGTCTTTCGGGATTTTCGATAAGTTTTGTCTTTAGCGAGTAATATTTTTTTAACTGATGGGGGCGCTAGTGGACTGCAGGTAGCCCCTTAAAAAAGTCCATCCTTTTTCATGGGACTACGAAGGCTTAGTAATAGGGCCTCATTGGCACTCTTGGGTTCGGTTCGGACCCATAAAATAATATCACTCAAAAAGCCAACTATCACCTTCAAGAAAATAATTTCATGTTATACAAGGTGTAACAGAAAATGGATGTTATTCTGCCCACGAAACTGAACAACTTACTAAGGAACAAAGATCGAAATACGAAGAAAACTTCTTATTGACCTCCTTTTGCAACATGTGCAAAAAAAAACTTTTCTCATATTTTGATCTATGTTTCTTTAGGAAAGTTGTTCAGTTTCATGGGCAGATCCACATCCAACAGGGTTGTGTTCCTTCATCCCTTTTTGCTACACCCTGTATAAGTTAAGATTGTCTGAAGTTTGGCAAGTATGTATGGGGTTTTTAAATAAAAGAAATAATAATATCAATGACATTTATTTCATTGTATGTACAAAATCTTACAAATCTAGTCGTTTTCATACAAAAGTGTCCAAATGTTATGTGATTTAATATTTGGAATGTTATTAAGACACTATTTCCATTGGCTTTATACAATCTCTAAATGAAGTGATTAGGTTTTTAAAGCACAATTTTAATACTTTCAAAGTGACAAAAATATTAGAATAACATTATAAAAACTCGGCGAGTGGTCAGTCATTATAACAACAAAATTAATTTAATAGTTTTAGATTTATATAAGCTGTCAGAATAGGGAATATTGGTCAAATTAATTATTAATAATACAGGTCACAAGGTTTGAGGGCGCTTCTCCAGTCACGCGGATTTGCGTCCGCGTGCGGATGTGGTACACATTGGGATGTGGTTAGCATGCGTGCCGTTCGTATTTGATAATTAAATACATGTTTCTCCTATCTTGCACATCGGAAGCATGCATGATTAAATGCGGACGGCACGCATGGAAAGAAAATCCGCGCGACTGGAGAAGCACCCTAACTATTCTAGAAAATTAAATACGCTCCCATCTACTTGATTCATTCGTTCATAATGTACAATTTAACTCTTTGGTATATGGCCCTAAAGCTAGCATTATTCGTTTGTCTTTTTACACGACGATACTTGGCCCCTTTGCAAAGTTGCAAACCGCTTGCACATTCAAATATTGCACTTAAATAGCTTAGAAAGCTCATCAGACATCAAAAATACCGCCAGTCCTGCAAATTTATTTAAACTGACTATCAAACTGAACCCTCCGAATTGAAAAACTTTTCAAGCTAATACCTTCCAAGTACGATAAAACGACCCATACAAAGCCCTGCCGGCAGAGCTCTGCTAACTGCTTGCAGTGCGCACTGCCAATCGTACTGTGTGAGATCTTGCAGGGCCAACGTAACGGTGATTTTGTCGGCCCTGCATGCACACAAAAAATACGACTGGCAGTGGGTACTGCATGCAGGGCCCTGCAGGCAGGGCTTTGTAAGGGCCGTTTAAACCACGAAATACGTTCAACTACATATGGATAATATCGATAATTTTTGCAATACTTGCAACACTGGCAGACTTTTTGTTCCTCTGATGGGCCCCTACAACGTTTACGCATCCGTTTGTGGGGTGATATCGGCATCTCGCACTAACGCGCGTGTACCGTATCTTCTATTCTTTTTTTTATATCATCGCACAAGAGGAAATGATCCCTTGAACGAAGTATTTAGGCCTTACGATGATTTAGGTATTATCGATGCGGGTATATTGTTTAAAAATTAATAGTAAACATTTTATTTGGTGAGACGCATATTTGACCATTTTTTAAATTTATCTGTTAGAGATAAACTTCGATAAAATGGCCCGCGCCTCCACCTTGTTTTTAGTACAAAACTACTCTACTCTTGTAAAAGCAAGTGGAAGGTCAGGCTATGTTATCGTAGTTTTATATTTACAGTAGTAAGAAGATTGAAATAAGTCGCGCATTTAAGGCGAACACATTAAGTGTTAGAGTTATTAGACCACACACATTTAGTGATTACACAGACGCATCTCCTCAGTGTGTAAGCAAAACAGAAGTAGGGTTACCAATGCTACCATCTCGGACATTTAAGTCTCGACATAAAACCGCGATCTAAAAAGTCAAAAAATAATTCCGCCGCACAGCGAAAGTTTCACAGGACTAGCGGGTACAGGATAAATAAAACATCCGAACAGAGAAGCCGAAGTAAGTTTGGACAGAAGCCCCAAATCAGCAAGAATCCAGATCTGATTGTAATCCTACTTCGAAGTTGCTACAGGTATGTACAGTCAACCGCACGTCATTGGAAACATTAGCAACTCTTTTACCATGTTATAAAGTCCAATGTGTTTCTACTGACGTGCCGTTGGGTGTACTGATGCACCCGCCTCACAGCGCGACCTATATTCTATTAGATCGAGTGGCAATGCCTGAAGTAGCAGCTACTCAGTAGCTGCTACTTCACTGCTTCAGCAAGTCCAGTGAAGACGTCCCGTCTCCCTTATGTCGACATTGTTCCGCGACCGAATTGCATCGACTCTCGACTCTATTTTAATACCAGAAAACTTCAATTTCATATCTTGCAAAGGAGCCCAAAAATTTTAACAATAAGGGCGATAAGTAAATTTAATAAAAGGTATAAATCAGGGCTAACTACTTAAACAATAACATTGGGCTGCGTAAAGTCGATTTTACATATTGACGTGCGGCAAACCCTACCGCACTACGCGATTATTGTTGAAGTTGTTTGCCGAGGGGTTTAACAAGAATTATTATAAAATTGGCAGTAGGTATTTAGATAGGAAGATAATTTGTACGCAATTTTTTTGGGAAGTGTGCAGCTTTTATGGACCATCCACACACATTCTCTTGGGCGAGAAGTACCCGAGAAGGCATAGGAAATGTCTTCACGTTCGCCCGTCTCGCCTAAATTTCTCGACGAATGTGTATGCCATATTTGACATATGCTCAACAAAGCACGGCGTGAATCTTGAAACTAGAAAGATGCTCAGATGTGAAGGTGCTAAGTGTAATTCTTAATCATTTATTAAATATTTATGATTTTAAGGACTGTTTCGGAGCAAAATCATAAAAATGTTACGCGGCTATTTATACAGTGCAAGAATTCAGGTATTTACTGGATTATTTTTGGACCTCTTGCGAAATTTTTTATTGCTCAGAACACAAATCTGAACAACTTGCCAAGAGAAACAATGGTCTAAGAATGAGAAAAAAATTTGGCTTTTCCTTACAAATCTTGCGCTGGTTATGTGAAACTTGTATGGGAGGACCCAATAATTTTCGTTTATCGACCCATGTTTTTAATTTAGGAAAGTTGTCCAAAGTTTGAGTAACATACAAAAATTTGGCTAGGGCTAAGAATCTAACACAGTATGAAGTTAGTGTTTACAGGGCTTCAGAGGATTCGAGATCTTTTACATGTTTTGGTGATACAAAAATATCACATCTTTTTGCTATGAAAATATCGTGTTTTAACAATTTTATACCTTATTTCTTAAGTAGCTTGAATTATTTTTTTTTGTACAAAATGCAAACAATAATCCTAAATTGTGCTTAGAAGCTACCTTCAGCTAATAAATAAGAAATAGTGTTTGCAGATTACAATGGCTTAAATTAAGTTAAAGTGGACATGCAGCCAGATGCAGAAAGCTTCATTAAAGATAAAGCTGCTTTAAATCTATTGCTGACCTGACTCTATCTTCGTCAGATTCAAAGGAGCTTTAACTATAGAAGCGCTTATAGCAACTAACGATTAGCGTTATAATGGTTTATTATTGAGATTTACATAATAATTGTATGAAACATAATTAAACAAAAAGTACCGGGTTTTTTTACAATTTAAGAATATTTTTTATAAATATTTATTTTAAAAACTAGCTTAAAGTAAATATTGACTCAGACTTAATTATCCATATGATTTTTAGTTTTGTCATCTCCATAAAGGCTTGATTACACAGTGGCGAAATTAACAATAGGCCGATAGAGTCGCCACAACGAGTTGGTAACACAACTAAGTTTGCCAAGTCAGTTCAGTTTTGACTTTTTTTGTATGTTACAAGTGAGCAAATGAGCAGGTGGGGCACCTGATGGATGGTAAGTGGTCTCCATCGCCCATAGCACCCACTGTCTTATTAGTGACATACTTTGACGCCAATAAGACAGCAAAGCCCGTTGCCCACCCTGAGACCTAAGATTTTATATCTCATGTGCCAATAATATTTTCACGGATCCCGTATCCTTCAAACCGAAATACAGCATTGCAAACACAAAAAGCCCTACCACCTTAAAAATTTGACTCATTGAGCAACGATAATGGATCGCAAGAAAAAGAATTTAAACGGATTTGAACCGCCTCCTACCAGCTATAATAAAATAAATGAGGGATTTATCGGACGAAGAACACAGAAGAGCTTGGACCAAAAAATTGATTTTAAAAAGATCTGCCCTTGGTTCAGCAAATTGTATTTTAGTGGATTGACAGAAGATACCAAAGGATTCAGGGTTCCACTTGTTGTAAATGTTCATTTTAATTCAAATTCCGAAAATATGGGCGAAAAACAGAATACCTACTTAACGAATAAACGAGTGGTGAGTGGCGTCCGAGAGTGTTCATGCGTGCCGAGAGGGATAGCGAGTCGCTGCGGGGGCAGAAGTTGAAGCGGGGGGTGGGTACTCGGTCTAGTAAACAAATTGGGATTCTAGTGACTGTCTCACCTCTTTGCTCGGTCGAATACTCGCCAAAATTTTCATACAAACTGAGCGCTCGGCCACAGGCACTGTCTCGCCACTGTACTGTAAAGCCTTTTGTGCACAAGAAATACCTAGTTAGCCGTCTGACACAATAAAGCAACGCAATTCTCAAAATAAACCATTATTGTTATTCATTTTATACTTACACGCTAAAGATTCGCTGTTCATAAAAATGTCCAGATAATAACAATCGTGAAAGCTAATGTTCAAGAAAAATGACAAGCTCACACTTTCCTGTAGTTTTAGTTGCTTTTTTTTAGTATAAAAATACCAAAAGTCGAATTGTAACAGTACGTGTGGAATGGCCTTTATTTTTCTAGTACTGATCTACGTTAATATAGCGCGCGCTTCTATACTGAAAATGAAATAGGGGAAAATATGTACATGAACTAGAAAAATAAGGGTAATTCACACGGTAGACAACTCTAAGAGGCAAGTGACACCGAAATGGCGTCTGTACGTGTGGATAGGACGTCTTGCCATTCGTATTTGGCGAGATTCTAAATACACTGAAAGACATATGGCGCCTGCGCCAGTTCGCCATCAGTCAAATGCCTGTAATAGTGTACGAAAACGTCGAGTTTAGCAAAGAATTTTACCGCGTTTACATACCCGTGCCATATCTGCGCCACGTCCGCGCCAGACGGCATTTCTGTGTGGCTTGCTCCTAATTGGCTAGTGGGACCGTACACGCACTATTTGTCTATATCACAGCACTAGTCTTGCACTTCTCTGTATGGGATCTCACTGGTCACCGTAAACGATTCAAAGTAATGATTTAGGAACTCAAAAGTGGGTCGTTTCTCTGGAATTGCGTCCCAACACTGCAGCATCAACCTGTATATGTCATCAGGGAGGTAATGGCCTACCGGTTTGGGCATACGGTACCCTCTTTCCACTTGTTCTATGACTTCTTTCCCGTGAAGACCCGGGTAAGGTATCTGTCCGTACGTGAAGAGTTCCATAAGTAGGATCCCGTAGGACCAAACGTCGCTTTTGATGGTGAATCTTCCGTAAATGATGGCTTCTGGCGCCGTCCACTTGACGGGGAAACGAGAACCTTGCTTTGGACAGTACTCGTTGTCTTCGATAACTCGTGCGAGTCCGAAGTCACATATTTTGGCAATGTTATTATCACCTATTAATACGTTTCTTGCAGCTAAGTCTCTGTGTATTAGAAGTTTCGACTCAAGGTATTCCATTCCAGATGCCACCTGAAAATAAACAAAAATGGCCCGTATAGTGATGTTAGTCGAGGATAGATGGCGCTAAGTAACAAGTTGACAGTCGAGTATAAAAATATATACAAAGAAGACGCGACAGCTCAATAGGGAGTTTTCCTTGACGTTTGTCAACTACATATTTTTAGTGTCCGTGGATGTGCCGTGGATGGTACGCTGATCGATCACTGTCGGTAAGTTCTTTTTTTGACGCTTAGTAAAATTAAGAAAATCTTTTTGCAAGAAAAAATATTACAGGCATTTGGCATCAACTGGCAATCAAACTGACTTAATAGATTTTTCTTATGCTGACCTGCAGCGCCATTCAGTTAAACTTTGAACGGGTGTTTTAAAACACCCTATTGTTGTTGAGTTGATTTTTCTTTACAGCGTGTATGGTCCGCCATGTTGGCTTGGCTTTCCATTAAGTATTGGGGCGGGCAATATTTGATCCGGAATTATTGCTTCCCGTATATAATGAGTTTTACTAACCTGAGCAGCAACATAGACGAGATCTTCAAACTGTAGCAGCTTCCCCTCACCGTTCCTTAAGAATTCCAACAAGGACCCTTTACTCATATACTCTTGCACGATATACACCGGCTCTTGCGTGGAGCAAACCGCGTATAGAGCCACTAGTCTCTTGTGCCTGAATTGCTTCATTATGGCCGCTTCTTGGAGGAACGCTTGTGTAGACATTGTGCCTTCGCGAAGGGTTTTTACCGCCACCTGAAATTTAAATATTTTATTTTTCCGAGTTTTCCAAAGTGTGACCCAGTGACACTTTTTCATTTCATTTTATTCATATTTAAATATTCTATACATGCATTCTACAGAGTGTAAGGGACGGTGTACCGAAAACTGAACGGGCGTCTCAATTCATACAAACCTTTTGATCAGAGTGAGCAATTTGTATGGAGAGGTAATTTTTTTTTTCATATCCCGAAAATGTAAGTATGAGTAAAATACAAATATTCAAAAATAGTTTAAAATCTCTATTAATCTCTAAATGTTATTATACTGTTGCTGAGTTCATTAATGATAATAATTTATAAATTAATATGACATTGTAATACATTTAATCTATTGATTATTTTCGGTTCTAATTTAATGAATTAAATTACTAACATAGGTTTAAGTTGCAGTGCCCGAACACGGCGCTACATGCCATTGTCTTTACTAACACTAGTATGTAAGATTTTATGACATGTAGCATGCAATTATGAATAAATAAATGAATACATAAATGAATAAATGTTTCTTTGGAAAAGTTGTTCAGTTTCGTTGACTGAGCACCCCCTTTGAGTTTTCAGTAGACCGTCCCTCACACGTCGTACAATTGAATTTTCATTCCGATAACGAATGTTAAGCAACGTCAGTTGACAGAAATGGCGTTTGGCGCAATTCAAAACTATGGATGGTGCACCATTTTGACACATTAACCCAATCGCCGCCTGTCGATCAACTGCTAGGAACATAGAAATGCGTAAGGAACGACGTATACGAGTACCTAGCTTATTTATAGCATTTCCTCAATTCGCCTTTGTGCCACGGCATTTCTAAACAAAACCCGTGCCATATTTGCGCCACAACCGCGCCATGCATGCGCCATTTCAATGTAACTTGCCTCTTAAAAATACCAACTCACCTCAATATTATTCCTCCATTTCCCGTAATAGACTTCCCCGAAGTTGCCTTGCCCTAGTTTCTTAATCAACTGTATCTCAGTCCGCGGTATTTCCCACTTGTCCCTCAATTCAGGTCCCAAGTCCCACATTTGGGGCTCCGGTTTGGGACAGGGCCGCGCTAGCACGTGACACAGGCCTAACGCGTTCTCTGAAATTAATAGTATCTATTATTTAGATAGCGTTGATAACTACGATGAAAATGTTAGGCGGTGTCTATTTTGTTTAGGTTAATAAGGTTGATTAAATAATTAATTTTCAATGCCTTTTTATAAATACAGCATTTAAGGGACGGTGTACCGAAAACTGAAAGAGCGTGCTCAATCAACGAAACTGAACAACTTTCCCACAGAAACATTATTGGGAAATAAAAAGTAAAATTTGACCTCTCCATACAAACTGTTCGCATACAAACTGTTCGATCAGAGTAAGCAATTTGTATGAAGAGGTCAATTTTGTTTTTTCTTTTCCCAGAAGTGTTTTTTTGAGAAAGTTGTTCAGTTTTCGGTACACCGTCCCTTACACACTTTATATTCATTTAATAACCTAAACAAACAGAGTTTATGGTAATACGGTTATGATCAGCCGGGACCTAAAGAAGTAATGATGTTCTACTCTACAGTAACATTCAACACACTGACTGATCATGGGCAACGCAAAAAAATTCTAGTCCACTCTCGAAGGCCAGTCAGGTTGACAATTCCGTTCACTGGGGCAGCTAAGTCCCCAATCATGACCGCCGGGTCTAGTGCCCGTTTCGTTAGCTAATGTCAATCCCATACATTTTCATTCTATTCTACTGGCGTATGCGATTGTAGAAAGCCACTTGACTCAGGGCCCAGATCAACATGGAAAGGTTGAGAAAATAATGTATGGCCAGTGTGTTTCTAGATCTTATGTATAACTACAACTCTTTACGTCATATAAAACTCGAGATAAAGCACTTGATACACTACCGCAATTTCGAACTTTGTGGGGAAATGGCCAATGTTTGAAGTGCTGTATCTTAAAGTATTTTAGACCTACAGAGCTTTTATAGCATTATGTCCTTTTGAAGTGACGTGGTGGCTTGCTTTGTAGGATCCAACTTTAAAGTAAGCCGGCAACTGAAAAAAGTCGAGGTTTTCGAGGCACCACGCAGTTAGCACAGGTCTTTTGAAGCTGATAATTCAGTTTAAACTATTTTTATGTTTCTTAATAATATACCAAAAAATCTGCGTTGTGAATACTGCCTATTAGGTCTAAGTTGACGTATGTCTACAAAACCAAACGATTTTTGGAAAGAAAAGAACATTGCACTCAGATTTTTTCGTATCAGCTGATGTGATTAAATGAAAAAAAAAGTGATGTAAAAATATGTTAAATATGTTTGAAAAGAGCAAATCGAGCTGGACACATTGGATTTCGTACCGTTCTTAATCCAAGTACTGTTGGAGCTAGACTCGCACTGCAAGTGTTAAACATGAAGTGCTCTTGACTGTACATATGAAACATCTTTCGGAAACAAGAGAATTATGTAGTACCTACTAACATAAGAATCATGCAATTAAAATTTAAATATCTCTATAAGATATCACTCACTCGTATAAGACATGACGAGGGCAGGCAAACTTGGAAACGTCTGATTCGTCGCGATATAAAACCCTCCATTATCCAAGGGCTTGATTTTGTAATGCTTCACGTGGTATCCTCTCCCTTCCTCCCAGTCTTTGACACTCAGGCTGAAGCCGTGAGGGTTGTGCTCTGCCGGCCGAACTAAGAAGGTGCCTCTTGGGTTGCATTCCGCTAGGAGTAACTTGTCGGCTTCTTTTCTTGAAACGTGCGGGAAGAACCAGCTGCAACATGATGTCTGCCTTTAGAAAAAGTCGGCTATTAGTGCTGGGGGGTGTTTTTGGACCGTCACCTTTCCCTTTGTACAAGTTTAGTAGATTCGAGCATTGCAGGAATTAGTTTGCATGCATAAGTAATACCTACTAAAGTCCATATAAGGGTTATGATTTTTTCCTTTGTAGATTTAGTAGATTTGAGTTACAGCATCTCAGGAATTAGTTCGCATAAGTAAGTAACACATTTACACATTTATAGACGTGTCATGGAATGACAATAAAAGCGCTCGTGCAGTCAAAGATGCAGTCGTATGCGTTGTCACTGTGACTTCGCAACCGTAACCTTAGTAAAGTGCAGGTCCTGTCATTGTATTTACCTACGTACCTACTCTTCATACTCGACTGAGCTTTAGAACTTACAGGTTTAGGACGTCCAACTTCTCAACATTTCAACTTAAGTACTTACTATACATATTCCTTTCCTGCAGTGACCCAAAATAAGTCTTGGTTTCGGGAACTTGCTCGGTGATTTTCCGCTTGCATAGTGCGTAAAAGTCTGTCCTCCACTGTCTACCTCGGGCGGCAAACCGAATGTCATCTCATCTAATATAAGCTTTTTTACCGTGGCTGACCCCCAATCCCTCCAAGTGACGAAGCTTTACACACTCGACATAACCCTCTTCGGCGACGAAGTTCACAGGCATGGGTTCTTCTTTCCTCGTATCAAGATGTAGCACGCGCCAACAACCTAACTCAGCATCGTCTAGGCTTTTCATCTTGCCTCCTTTCCGACTATCTGTATATTATAAATATAGAATAATTTAGCTACTTACTCTTCACACTCGACAGAACTCTCTTCAGCGACGAAATTGACAGGCACGAGTCCTTCTCTCCTCGTAGCAAGATGTAGCACGCGCCACCAATCCGGTTCGGCATCGTTCAGGACTTCCATCTTGTCTCCTTTCCTGAACGAAATGTCTGAGTCTGCCCGAGCTGTGTAAGCGCATAGTGCCTTCACCACGCGTCGACCGCCGTTCGATATGCCTGGAATCATTGTTTAGTTTTTATTAAAAATAGTTTAGAAAATAGAGGTAGGTAATCGACGTCGATTGTAATGTAATAGATGGTACCCGTATGGTGCCGGCAAAGGATGGTACCTACCAACCCATCTCTACCCGTGGGTGTCGTAAGAGACGACCAAGGGATTATGAACTGGAGTATGGGCAGCAGCGTACTCTGTGTATCGTACCATCTTGTATTCTGCGGTCACTAACAACCGCGGTCCATGGTGCCAGCTACAACGCTAGCAAGTGTGTATATAATAAGGTATTGGACTGTAAAAGGCTCAGGTTGGAGGTTGTTATGGCAAGAGCCAAGTGTCTTAAATCAATTTTTCTCCCAGTTTATAAGTCTTTAGGTATAGCCAACTTACATTTCCCTGGATTCCTGGCACGAACAAAGTCGACGTTGTGATTGGCCCGCACTCTGTTGTTGGGCTCGCCAGTGTACCGAGTCTCCAGTGATGGACATGTTGTGAACGCTGCTTCGTTCTTCTTGTATTGAGGATACACTGGAAATAAAACAAAGTAAACTGTTATTGCCTGTCTCATTCTCCAAAATCTGCGAAATGAACACAGCGGTGTAGTGGTTAGATAGTTCGGCTCTCATTCCGGAGGTTCTGAGTTCGATTCCCGGTGCGGACACTGTTAAACAAAAACCAAATGGGGAGAGTCAGTTTGGATTAGATATTGCAAGTGGAATCGCCTGATAGTCCGACAAGTAGTCAAAGTCCGCTGAAGTGAAGGCTGCTTAACATAAGTCAATATTCCACGTGGTCAAATCAGTTTTACTAAAAAGTCAAAGTTCCACGTGGTCAAATCAGTTCAAGTATAACTATTACGCGGAAGAAAGGAAGGAGCCCTTTTTTGCAGCTCAATTACTCTTACGCCAGGGTTTGTGAGACCGTTCATCGACCTTATATCTCATACAATATGATGAAAATGAGCAAAATTGTGTATTAAATCCAAAGCTTAAAGTGTATGGAAAACTGGTAAATGCGGGCTCAAACGGCATACTTCCAGCAGCGCTAGTACAAGACGTTCCCCCCAGGGGCGTCGACTCTGAAGGTGCTCAGGGCCTCAAGCACCTGCAAGAAGTGGAAAGTAGATGCGGATTTCATCAAAAGTTTACGCAATGGATCATCAAATGGGAGCACCCACGAGGTTTTCTAAAAGCCGGCACCACTGCCACAGATTACTATAATAGTTACTTCGCCACTGCTTCCCCTCTATACAGGGGGTGAATGGACAGGTTTCCGAAAACTGAAAGATAAGAGGAGGCCGATTTTTTCCATTTCCTGACATTTTGATTCACTGAAAGTTGTTCAGTTAAGTTGACTGATCGTGGGTTTTCAGTTTTCCGAAGCCTGTCCTTTATAATCCTTGTTTATAATTGTCACAGATTAGATATTAGTATACTGACGTTCCTAGATGCAAGGAATTTGGAATTTGTTGTTGGTTGGTGTATCCCAGATGCCTAGATAACCGCTTCATTTATGCTCGCGCGACAGATATTGACGACATTTGCTCCATACATTATAAGTCAATATAGTCAATATTACATTTGACCTTTAGATATACAGGGTATTTGGCAAATGTCTGCAAATCTGTGAGTTGGTAGCACTACCCATGAAACTGAACAACTTTACCTAAGAAACAGGTCGAAATACGAAAAAAAATTGTTTAACCTCCCATTACCCATACAAAATGCGATATCAGCTGATGACGTAAATTCTTTTTTTCGTATTTCGACCTATGTTCCTGAGAGAGATTTGAAGATATTTACTTTTGTAGGGGCTTCTGCAGTCTCGTTTGAATTCTCTTTAGTTACACCTAACTATAGCTCCAGTATATCTCTAAGAAAACTCTAGCGTTCTCGGCTATAAAACTCACTTGATGTTCAATCAGGAAAGGCAGCTTTCAACTCTATATAACTTCGTCTTAAACGACCTTCCTTTTACCAACCGTTCAGTAAAAAAATAATCAAGTAAGCATTGAAATTAAATTTGAGATTTAATTATGAGCATTCAGTTTACTAATTAGCGGTCAAATAATGCTTGACCTCGTAACACTCTTGCGCTTTGGTACACTCAACAGCACATCAGTAGAAACACTTTTGGACCTTATGGTGTGGTAATAGAGTTGAAAAAGTTTCTACTGACGTGCGGTTGACCGTACACACGGTTGCAAATAAGTGGTAAAAAAACCAGTGTAAGCAGGACCAGAGCTACGCTTCAAACCTTAGAAACCAGAGACCCGCTCAAGAATACCATTAACGCGCGGTCGACTGTACAATTGGCGCCAAAAAGATGTATACTCAACTGGGATAAGCTGGTCTCTCTTATTTTAAAGTCACGTTCTTGAAGACAACTTACAGAAATCCCTTTTTTTCGGTCTTTTGACTTTTTGATACGAATCCAGATTTGCTATTTCCTTCACGTAATCCATGTAAAGTCCACATGGTGTCAACCTATCCTTTCCAGCAGGTGTTATAAAAGGCGGTTAAGAGACCTAAATTAGAAGATGGCCAATGGCGTCTGCCAGCACACTGCGTTACGGTCGTTAGCCGCAATTAACCATCCAAATATAAGTTACTCTAAGACAATAGTTACTACGGCCGGGGCGACTATGGTAAGTCCCTCTAAAATAAAGCACGCTTTTTTATGTACGTAATACTTCGAGGGACTTGGTCCAGTAGAGAAACATTTATTGAAAGGAGGAACCCATGTTACTCTTCGCGGTATTAGCCATACTACCATATAATTATCTAAGTAGTGTGCCAGCTTTGACTGGGAAAAGCAATAACATAACCGACTATGTGGGCTACTTGCAAACAACGAAGTTCAAAGTGCTGAATTAGCACAAATTAAAGCGTTTGTATACGGTGAGATTTAAACGCCCCATACAAAGCCCTGCCTGCAGGGCCCTGCTTGCAGTGCGCACTGCCAATCGTACCGTGTGTGGTGTTGCAGGGCCGATGTAACGGCCATTTTGTCGGCCCTGCATGCCCACACAAAGTACGATTGGCAGTGGCAAGCAGGGCCCTGCAGGCAGGGCTTTGTATGGGGCCCTTTAGCAGCGGCAGTGTGACCAGATGTGGCAGGATTCTCCTGCCAATTTCAACCTTTGTTAGGATCTGTGGACGTTCCGTGGAATTGGCACGATCTGGCAGTATAGCGTAAAAGAGAAAACAAAATAACAGAAAGACAACTGAAAGACACGTCGCTAAAATTTCTCACAATATCTTGTACCACTAGTGGTACAAATGGACGTACTTTACTACACTATTCCTAGATAAACATCTCGTGTTGCGTTTTTAGCTCCTTCAAATTCATGGTAATAGCCGCGCATAATTATAAACCTCAATCATAACATCCCATGAAACGTCCACTACAGGACAGGGAGCTCCCTCCAGAATTCTAGCTTTTGCTGGAAAAATGAAGAGGGGAAGTACCATAGTCACCTCGCTTGTTAGCGTTACGGCTGGCACCATGGACCGCGGTTCTAGGTGACCGCAGTAAGTAAGATGTTAAGATACAAAGGAGGATGCTGCTGCCCATCCTCCAGTTTATAACCCTTAGTCGCCTCTTACGACAACCACGGGTATGTCAGGGTTGGTACTATTCTTTGCCGGCACCACACGGGACATTATTACCTACCTAGCATAATTTAATACGAGTAATGTCGGCAATTTTTCTGAATGTATTATTATTACGACATGTTCAATTTGGTAGTATTTTAGCATTTTATGAATTAAAATTGACAGGATTTGTCAGTTTTCTTGCAAACGTAAGATTGAGCGGAGCGTGGTTATAAAATCTTTGCTCCGACCCGTAAATGGCCCGTTGCGTTGGTATAGCGAGCTTGCCTTCTACGCCTTGGCGGCGCGGGTTCGATCCCCGCCCAGGGCAAACATTTGTGCTATGAACACGAATGTTTGTTGTGTCTATGGATGTTATTTTTCTATTCAGGCTTTGCCTAGTTTGGGATTTGATGACTTTGTATGAATGTATTATATTCTTTCCAAATTCAAGATGGTCACACTACTACTGGCTGCAACGCCGCACTGTCGTCGACGCGCGTTTGTGTCGATACAGACGAGAATCGCAAGTGATTATAAACATCTACGAGTACATCGATAAAAACGAGCATCAACAACGGTGCTAACTGCAACGTGCAAGTCTTTTATTTTATCAGTAAGTAAGTTTCAGCTTGCCTTAGCATCGTGTGAAATCTCGGTCATTGTTCAATTCAACGAAATAGTTCCGCTCGACTGTTTCGGAATGTGCTCAAGCGGTTCTTTGTGATCTTGCACTGAGGATCAGTGCGATGAGAATATGTACGGTTTCTAAACCTATCGTAAGATACAGGATTTTCGATTAGTTCTCCAATTGGCTTCATGAATATTGTAACTTATTAGCTATCGATAGCAAACAAAGTACACACTTGCTTTAAATTCTTCTAACCACAAATCAAGTAGAAAAGAACGGTTATATGTGCTGCATGATTGACTGCGAATATTTGTAAAGCACCCTATATTATGAAGATGAGAATAACCGAAGAAGCTTACCCAAGGGTCTGTCGGGGTCGTGTCGGCGGCTGCAGCACTTGTTACCCATGGCGCGGCCCGCCAACTACCGCGCCTGAGGCCTCTGTAACAATACAACAACATGACATTAGAAAACAGTCATCATCATCCTCAGATAGTTTTCGTACTGGCGTTGATGCGAGCCTCTATTTTGTTGTATTATCTTTGGGAATTCTTCATAATTCTATAAGCTAATATGACCATCGTCGACCTCATCTCTGTCTCTGTGATCAAGGTCAAGAGCAAACCCATCATCAAAAATTGTGGCTTGGGTCTTACTGAACACACATTACTTTACTCAGACATTACTTTGTCCACATTACTTTAAGCAAGTTTTTCAGAGTTTTTTCTGAGTATGATGAGGACACGTGAATTCACCGTTTATATGTAGTTCGCAGGATATCAGTATCAAAAGTAAGGCCATCGTAATAGGTCCATTTTGACAGCTGTCAAACGTATAAAAAATTACGACCTGCAAAGAAAAATTAACCCTGTGTGTTGGTGATAAGAAAACTTCAAAACAGACTTCTGTATTGGTCCTACTTTAATATAGCCGCTTTTATTCGCGAAAACGTCGATCAGAATTTTTCACCAATTTTCAGATTTGGCGGCGCAATGGAGCCGCCATCTTACTAGCTAGTTGGGTACAGATTTTATTTATTAAAGCAGAAAAACGCTATCCCATTTGATATGTATCAGGTGATAAAGTTGTTTTTTTGTGCGATGAGCAAAATTCATTTCTCTTTGATCCTGCTCTTGGTCTATGCGGACCCTAAAAAATCCAAGTGTATGAGAAACTTTGGGATCCAGAAAATATAAAATATGTTTCATACATTTTCATTGCCCTCGATTTTTTTTTATTGTCAATGGGCTTACTCTTAACCTCGATCTAGTCTTGAGGACAGAGATGAGGCCGACGGCGATGGGAGCTGACCTCGTTAGGATAGGTTATGTTAGGTCACTGATGACCATCGCACCCAGAAACCTCCGTCAAAACTTGATGAAACCTTCGCCCACTAAGCCATCCGCCTAGCCGTTTAATTAACTGGCTGTTTTAACAAGCTGGCTGCGACATATACAGGGTGTGAAAAACTGCGATGATCCTTCTAAGGGGTGATCCTACATCACCAATAATAGATTGTAAAAAAAATATTAAAAAATGCTTTAGATGTCTATTAATCCTCCAGGTGCTGCACTTCTTTTTGAGCTAAAACAACTTTTTTAAAGATTTCTTTTTAATATATTTTATACAATCTATCAGTGATGTAGAATTTACCCCTAAGAAGGATAATCGTTTTTTTTACACCCTGAATGTATATGGCTTCGATAGTTAGAATTAATAATTTATTAGATTAACTTTTTAACCAGTTCTACTTTCATTGGTTTCATAAAGTTTACCAGAATGTTTATTTTCTTGAGATCAAGACTAAAATATTTCCTCAATCTATTCCTGAACAGAAAATGTTTAGTCGAGAAATATACTGACTTCTATAAACTACGTGATAGTGAAGAGCGTGACATATTGGCGATAAAACTCCTTTGAAGTTATAGCTAGAGAGAAGTACTTGCTTGGTGTCCTCCCTTCTTTGCTCTTTGTTGGTATCGTAAGTTTAAAAAAAACCGGTCAAGTGCGAGTCGGACTCGCGCGCCGAGAGTTCCGATATGGTTTTAGAAAAAAACGCAGTACTGCCACTGCTTTACTTGACGTTGTGGATAACCTTCTAAAACATACAGATTCAGGCATGGGATCTATATTAGCTTTGCTTGACTTTTCGCGGGCTTTTGATGCGATCAATTCCTCTCTTCTTCTTTCTAAGTTATCATTTTATGGGTTCGAATGTTCTACTCTTCGTTGGTTCAGTAGTTATCTGAGTGGTCGCTATCAAAAAGTTATCATCCGAAAACCCGACGGTAAATGTCTATCATCCGCACCTTTACCAGTTGATCGAGGTGTTCCACAGGGCTCCATATTGGGGCCTCTTCTTTTTATAATTTATAGTGCAGACATAGTTCAATGTCTTCAAAACTGCCAATACCATATTTATGCTGACGATATTCAACTGTACGTTCCAGTTGACCTCAATTTCATCAATGCTGCCGTTGGTGAGTTAAATTAAGATCTGGATAGAGTTTTTAGATGGTCCGAGGATAATTGTCTTGTTTTAAATGATTCGAAATCGAAGTGCATGATAGTAGGATCGAAGCAACAAGTTATTAGAATTGAAACCCAAAGACCACTTGTCAAAATAATGGGTGAGCCTCTAGAGTTTGTTAAGGAAGCTCGAAATTTGGGTTTGAATTTCGATGCTCAGCTGCGTTTCGAAAATCATGTGGTTGACTTAGTACGGAATTGTTTCTATAGGCTTAAAGTCTTGTATAAAATAAGACCGTTCATTAGCACAGATTTAAGAACTAAACTTTGTGAAACTTTAGTGTTATCGAAACTCAATTACTGTTTAACAGTTTATGGACCTTGTCTTTACAATAAAACTCAAAAGCTAATTCAAAGGGTTCAAAATGCTTGTGCAAGATACTGCTTTCCCATTCCTCCCCGCACTCATGTAACTCCTTTCCTAAATATGGCAAGTCTAATAAAAATGCAGGAGCGGCTTACACTTTTTTATGCGTGTCAATTACATGACATTCTTAAATTTAATGAGCCACAATACCTGTATAAGAAGCTATCTTGGAGATATTCTGGTAGCAGGTACACTGGACGATCCTGCTCTGTAGCCTTAAATATACCAAGTCATCGAACTGCTGTTTTTCGGGGTGGCTTCAGCTACCGAGCCTCAAAATGTTGGAACAATATTCCTCCCCCAATTCGTGGAATAGTATGCAAATTTAATTTTAAAAATAAATATCGTGAGTTTTATTACATCAGGATTATAAACTATAATATATATTTACCGATCTTGTTTCTTATGCTGATCAATAAACTTCTAAGATAGAGGCAGTTACGTGTTTCCAGCGAAACACAAGAATAACATCGTACAAAGCCGACAGGCCGTGGTGCAGTGGTATCTTGCTATTTCTTTTACGCTGCCATGACACGATTCGAAACGGCAGTAGACTCGCTCTATTTGCATTGTATTCTGCTTGTTATGACATTCAATAAGTATTGTATTCTGTAAAGAATCTACATTGAAAAAAATATTCTGAATCTAATATCTGCACTTGCTTCATGTAACATATTATAATCACGTACCTTACAAAGATTTATTTGCTAATCAACATCACAATCGTGATGTGTGTGATAACAAACAACAAACATGAAATGTTTTAGAGACATCAAACAACTTTACGAAGTGAAACAACTTCAGCCAACTTAACCAATAGTTTTAAATTTTATATTCCCATTTAAATTAAACCAATAATAAAGGGACACCGCACAGTGAGTTTAGGACACAACGCAAGAAAACAATCCATTTTTCAGCGTCAGACGCACGTTACCCACCCAATCCCCGAGGGTATGCGAGAGTCAAACGATCCAACAAAACGCATAATATTATATGTTACCGGAACATAATAAGAATCGTAAAGTAATCGTAAGTTGATCAATTTCTTAGTAAGTTAATCGACTTTCGAAAAATCACAAACGGCAGTAGAAAATTATTATTTAACGCAATACATTTCAGCTAATTGATCAACTTACGCTGCCGGGCGATAACTTGACAAATTAACGATTTTGCCACACAAAGTTGTTCAATTTATAAATAACATAATAACCTGATTTACAGGTAGCCAAACAATGCTAAAGCAATTAGTTGGATCATTGGAACCTGCCCCTATTTGTCAAAGTCATGTCGACTTCCAACGTAAACAATTCCTAGAAGGATATTGGAATTCTTGAAATATACGCTAATTCTTCTCCTGTCATTAAACCCGAAGTTTTCTGATTAAATTAAGACAGTAATATACCCCCAGTATAGCTACATAGTGTCCCTCGAGCAAGAAAGCATATTCTTTCACATGCTTAATTACGTCATGTCCAACTAATTCATCTCATAAGTATTTGAATTATAAAATAAAACGACGGACTCAGAAATGCGAGGATCTCATTTCACGATCTTAAACGCAACGCATAATTGTGATAAATGCTGAGATAAATTGGCCCAAGGCGTTTATTACGGTGTTAATGTGAAATATTTCGCTGATAAATTACCTCTCACGCTCATTACAGGCGTCTCCGAATTATAAGTAGATACAGACTAGAGCCCATCAAGCCTGGCTCATTGAACTTTGTACCGTTCTTTTTTCAATAACACTAGGAGCTAAAGATAGCTACTATTGTAAGCTCAACGTACACACGGCCGCACATCGGTAGAAACACTTTTAGACCTTATGGCGTGGTAATAGAGTTGAAAAAGTTTCTACCGACAAGCGGTTGACCGTACAAGAACGATGATGCGACCAACATTCGAGTAAACAAGTCAATTCAAGTAAAACAATCCTATTATTTGTTTAAAAGAGACCTCTTCAATGGTGATGAGCGGCTTATCTCGACCTGAGGACTGAACGACTTTAATAATTCAGCCGCTCATTTCGTGATTCTTATGTAAATCCTGGAGTGGTGAACCAAAAAGAGGAAGAGGAAAGTGAAGGTGGTGTTGCGGAGAGAGGGGACCGGGACGCCCCAACCACCTGTTGCTGCCAATCAATATCACCAACGCACCATTGTTCCACCAAACCCTCAAAAGGCATCCCATACTCAAATAAATCCCATAAAAGTCTTCAAACTTAACACTTTAGAAAATAACGTGAACGGTGTGACAAATCAGAAAATTTTATCTTAAACCACGGATATCGATAACATAAAAGCAGGTATAACAGTAAGGCTTATCACCAAAACTAAATCAATGTTCGCAACATCGGCATCGTTTAAGTCCAGATAGGGCAATAAAAGCGCTTAACGGAAGCCTTGCCCTAACACCCTCTTGAGATAATGCATTAATCGATACTCAAACCCCAAAATATCGAATAAACGTTCTGAGATTGATTAAATATTAACAAAATTGAAAGAGGCTTGTTTAAATTAGTTAATTAAAAACGTTTAGGCTGTTAAAGCAGCACAAAGGTATCTGTCGCGCATGTTCCGTGAGCGGTCAATAACCTAGCGGGCAGAATCTTGAACTTGAACCATAAAAGCGAATGCAGAAATTTTCTGCCGGTATCCTATTTGTAAAAGACAAACGAGTCGCAATGATGGAAAAGTCATGTACCTAATGTGATAAAATATTGTTGGAAACCGATATGATATGAGTCAGTGGGTAATGCGGAAAGAAAATAAAGGTGGACTCGAAAATCGATTATGCAATTTGTCTCGTTTGGGTGGCGCGTGTTGCGTGCTGTATGACGTAGTTGTGTATGTAAGTGACTGTGTAATGAAATTACATACATTATGAACTTTTTCCTCTTTCAACACTGGCGATGTCCACACGATAGCTAACACTGAATACTGATTCACGTTAAATGATGTTAATAAAATCTATAGATTGTTGACTTCTATACCGGAAACAATGAAACGAGACAAAACTCCATACACGAGGATTGTTAAGAAGTCTCTTCACGTAGATAGTGCTGAACTTGACAATGATTTGTATTTGGAGGACGTTTGTGAGTTCGTGGCAGACGCAGCTGTGGCGGACAATGGGTCGAATATTATGATAAACGTGCACCAGGCTTTCACCGTAACCGTCGTATAATGAGTAGGTGTGCATCTGACAGGCGGTGCAAACAAAGACATTGAAATGGTTGGTGCTTTGTCGTTAATGTATCGTATTGTTTTCAGTATTACTGCTTTTCCAACTTTTGTTTCATACGGATAAAACTTGTTAACTACGATACAAAAACGACTTTGATGGAGGCCCTTTAGTTAGATACATATATAATTTATTTGTTTATTGAAACCATTGATGTGAGTTGAAACGAAAACAAACTGTAAACAAATCCACAAAAAAGAAACACAAAGTGACTGTGTCAAACACAGTAAATTTATGACGGTTATCCTTGATTACTTTCTTGGACGAAATTAAACTGGAATGTTTCCTTTTGTTAGAAAAGAAAACTCGCCGGGGAATATAATTGTTTCAGACGTCAGACACGTGTATCAAAAGGTAAATTCTTTGGTGGTAATCGCAAAACAGAGTATTCCTACATTTCTAGGCTCACATAAACCACCAGCGCGAAAAATTCAAATTATGTTGTCCCTACACTAAAGTTAGGCCATCGTAATAGGTCCGTTTTGACAGCTGTCAAATATAATATGAAAAATTGCGACATGCCCGACATGCACAGTAAAATGAACTCTGTGCGTTGGTGATAAGGAAACGTCAAAACAGACTTCTTACGTTAGCCCTAGGTCCAAAGAACTCAATAGTCAAAGGAATTGTTCAATGAAGGAGAAAATAGTATTTCATAATTTTCATACAAAGCTCTTAAAGATATTGAAGAAAAACTAACAAAAACTGCACATGTTTGAGTCCAATAATAACTTTTAGTTAGATAAAGAAGTTGATAGCATTCTGCTCGGCAGCGACTCGGCGCTAACGTAGCGTAAAATGCAAATCGCGGGCAAATGGGCTAGCAAAAAGAATTTATTTATGCACGGACATAGTAATAAGCCTGATTAAGACCCGATGCACGGTCCAATGAAAGTTGGAGGAACGGCTATCCGCCGGATATGTGTGGATATAATATGGTGGATAAAGGATATAACGATACAAGTCTTGTTGTGCTGATGTGTGTCATCAGTCATAAGATCCGGGGGATTCGGTTACTGGACATCCTTCCTTTACATAAGTTTCCTGTGTAATTATGAAGATGAATTCAATTAATGACTAAAATGAAAAATAAAGGAAAATATATCTCTTAAAAAATAAGTTTGTCGTTATTTTGTGATTGGTTATGAATTTGAAATAAAAACTAAAACCTAACCCTGACATACTTGAATATTATACCGTTTCAACAAATTGGGAAAATAAATAGCATACGCTCGAATGAACCGTGTGAGAAATACGGCTTGTAAAATGTAATAAATGGGGCTTAGGGGCCCACATTGAATTCTCTCAGAACCACCGCGTGGCTGAGTAGCAGTTACGCTTTATGGTTTCAGTCGTATAATGTTTGTTTCCGGATCTAGATTGGAGCAGAGTTAGTGCAAACTAGAGCTAATGTGTGTAATCACGTTCAGTCTACCGGTGTTTCACTAGGAACGACAATGGCTTCGTAAACAATGGCACAGATTACATACGGTCGACACGAGGAACCGAATACGGAATGTCTTCAATACCTGCCCAATACGGAAGCCACGTACGCAACACTGAATACGCCTCTGGGATTAGGCAGCTTTTGTATCCATGTGCGTTTAAGCACTCATTTACTGATCATAACATTTTCTAAAACTTTCACAGTTTTTCAAATACAAAGTGTGGTCAGACAGATGTCTGACACCAATGATATAATGTCTGACACTAGGTAATAGCATCTAGCTGAGTTTTGGACGACAGTGGTCGCTGACACTGACACTCGCTGAGGATATAGCACCAGAGGAAGAAGACAAACACATACATAACAATTTTAACTGACTAATATCTAACTAAGAACAGTTTTATTGAAAACTGGCAAAGACCCACATAGAATTATTATTAAAAATTCTATGAAGGATACAAATAAATTACAAGAGAAAGTTTTTATAAAAGAGTTCAGAAACAGATGAATAGACGTTAGGCACGCCTGAATCGACAACTGTAGAATTTGCTGCAAGATAAACTCAGCAATAAACCCATCCGAACAAGTTTATTTCGATGCTAAAAAAACAAACACGCTAAACAGAATTAAGAAACAAGAAGGCCTCGTTAATTAACGCAAACGCAAACAAAACATACCCGCAAGAGACAACGCCGCCAAATACATCAACACGGGAGCTGAAGATAAACATGCCTGCATTTGCTATCTCACGCCCTAAATCTCCCCTCAAACAAAATATCTCGGACGTTCTCCTTCCACCCGAGGGTTCCGCAATTTCCGCTGACCGTCCGAGCAACTTTTCGCAACCTTGTGGAAACAGGACCATGCCCATGCAGGTGGCTGAATACGCACTTAATCTTGTTTATCTGTTTTATAGCGGGTGCGACGGTTTAACACCGGGTAACAAAGGGCTCTACAGGACGAGGAGTCGAGGAAACAATACACCCGCATGGGGACGGTTTGTTCAACGCAATTCCGTTCCGGTGTACAAAAATAGTAACCATAATAGGCGACAATTCGTGTGAAGTGTCTTACGTCGTCCGGCGTATGTTAATCGCGGCGATTAAAGTATATTTGGTTAACCTACTTCCTTCGGCCGGGATGTTTATGTCCGAGCTGGTTACACAATGTTTGCATTCACAATATCCAGCTGACTGCATTTGGGACAAATCTCGCCTGGAGTCACAGGAAATTGTAGAGGCGAGTCAAAATAACGTCAACTCAGCGGTGAAAGTTTGTCACTTAGGAAAATCATGTAAATCTTGGGTACATTGTTATGGTCATATACATAAATAATAGCGAGCGACTATACTGAGATGATTGAACTCATTAATTGAATGTCTTCTCCAGCCGGGAATCGAAGCCATCCAGTGCCAAACAGGCTGTCAAGGATTATGGATTGTCTTGGAGCAAACGAACCACAAATCTAGTGGAAACAGAATAACAATAACAAAGAGTTTCGCAGCGAGTTATCTCAGGAGTGAATCGCTATTCCGCAGTAAGTACCCATTCCGGAAATAGGTGGATTTCACGAAATAACTTTTCTGTTGTACGCTTGTCGCGTCATTATGGTTTATGCAAAGCGACGGGCATGTTTTATATGCAAATAATGAAAGCTTTTTATTTCTAATCTGGACTTTATGCGATCAAACTTTGAATTGGGTTATTCGGTTCTTGCTTCACTTTTGCCAGCTGAACTACGAGTATGAAGATGATGCTCGCAAGATGATTTAAGTATTCGCTGCCTAAAATTTCTTGCTGAAGTTTTAAATTTGCATTCGTTATAGAAAAACTTACATCTTACCCCTTATTATTATCGTAATCCGACACGCGAATGAGCGTGATTTCGGAGAAAAGCGAAATATGTATTTTACTCTCTTAGTAAAGTTATTTTTCTGTGTAGCAGTAAGGGTAAGGCTTCCATCGCTTCCGGGAATAGTTCTCGGACACCCATTGGAATGTTTATGCCCAAAACGTCGTAGGCGGGTGCGCCTTACTGACGCCTAAGCCTGTGTAGACAAACTTGAACGAAGGGCATTACGATATAAGGAAAATCCAAATTGGAGATAAGAAACTTTTGCAATAATGTTACCGTCAGAATGATAAGCAGTTTGGTTGGGCAGTTAAAAATTCGTGGGTTCTTTATACCAATTTGGGCCAATTTTTGTATGATTAATATAGTCATGAACGTTTATAGTTAATTTATTTGTGTAACCTATCGTTATTAATAATTTTTGTCTTGTTGTAACTGAACCTTAAACCTTGCTTAATAGAATCTCAGCCCCCAGCGAGCTGTTTTATGATTGTATTAATACTCTTTATTTGTAGTTAGGGTCATTATGTTACATTGTCTATGTGTTTATATTTGAGCTAGGTTAATAGTCGTCAATTTACTGTTAATTTTATTTTATCTGCAGTGAAGCGTTTATAAATTCATTCAATCAGGCAATATCCACCCCTGGGGCACTCATAACTGATATCAGCCGGAAGAGGTCTACTGCTGCACAAAGGGCTCAACCCAATGAACAATTCGCTTCTCGCTACCCTAACCAGTTCGTCGGTCCACCTTTGGGGCGGCCCAATAGTTCCCAAGCTACGTCTTCCGGTTCGTGTTCGTCGTCCGCCACAGAAAAATAAGGGTACTTAGAAGGAGGATTAAAGAAATAATTCGTCACAAGGTAGTGAAGGCGTCGTTCTATGGATTTGACGGGTTATTTTGAATATTTCCTAGTGATCATTGATAATTTGACATAAAAAATTGGGACATGTTGGCAGATGTCATCCCATAGTAAAATAAATTAGCAAGGTATCTATTCTATAATAGAACCCATCGGCAGTCAGTTGTCTTTATCTACCAATATTTGAAATTCATTAGAAGAAATTTTAAATAAACGCTTTTAAAAGTTTCAAATCATGTATGTGTATTGTATGAGTACCTACTTATATTAGAACTTTTTAGGCTTCCCAATAATTTGAGGGGAATGTGGACTGTTTATTGTAGAGGTAGCGCCCTCGTGTCGCCGCCTTTGGGCAAAACGCGAGGGCGCCTGCGATCAATACTAGGGGCTTCCCTATGAACATTGTATAGGGTTGACGATTGAAACAGCTGACTTCGAAAGTCGTAAACGGGACATGAAGTAATTTTTGAGACTCCTTAAACTTTGCTCCCAACATTCAATGAATATGTTTAACAGCGAGTGGGATCGCAAATAAAATGGGCTGCTTTTGGAAATCTAAAACTTGCAATCCCTAAAAACTGAAGACCAAGGATTTTAACCAGTGTGCTGCCCACACTCGATTCGATACCCTATAGAAAACAGTGCACAAAATACAAGTCGCACAGAGAGAGCGTATATACAATTCTTGGCATTAAGCTTCAGGATCGTGTCCGAAATACCGCAAACCGACGCTACATTAAGGTAGAGTAAATAGAGGATTATAAAGCTAAAGTGAGCTTGGATAAAACATTTGGCAAGGCAGGATTAGAAATATGGATAAAGGAGGCCGCAGAGTAGCGAACAAGAGGAGGAAAATTTCAGTAGGTCATCCAAGAAGAAAGAAATTTTTCACAGAGAATGTTTGCACGGCAACGTACGTATCTAGTCTGAAGGCATCTATAGAATAAGTAAAAGGTTTGCTTGAAGTTTTTGTTTACTTACTCATTGTAACATTAAAATGACTAACATTTTTTTACCCAGCCTGATTCCTCAATTGAACTTAATCTTATTTTAGTAATTTGCTTAGTCATACCATTATGTCTTTGCACCATCTAAATTGTTCCATTATTTCTAAGTCAATTAGAGCCTTAGTCATGGATCTTTGCCACTTTTCAATTAGATATTAGTCAGTTAAAACTGTTATGTATGTATGTGTTGTCTTTTTCTTCGGGTGCTATATCCTGAGCGGGTGTCAGTGACAGAGACCACCGTCTGAAACCCAGCTATAACCCTAGATTTTCTGCTCAAGGTAGCACCATCCAATCAGATCCAGCTCCTTAGATCCATCCAAAATATTTCCTCATGAAACCTCGATCTTCCAGAAAACGCTTATACCGATTTATTCCCAAATAACCAGTGTCCCAAACGCTCCCTTATCCTTCTTTTATCTCACTGGATACTCGTATATTTGGGGTCGTACGTATGTATGTATATTTGTATAGTATTGTGGGAACCGTACGTGACTATTACTCCGAGTTTTTCATCCTCGCAGATAATGTTATAATTTTTGGTTAAAACATTATTCGCGTGCAATTTTCTCTTTAGTTTTGCGGTCCTAAAAATAGACTTTATTGCTTCCAAAAATATTATATCGGAACCCTCACGCGCGAGTGTGACTCGCTCTTGACCGGTATTTTTTTTACTTGTGAATTGATTATTAATGTGATCCCGAACTTTCCCGAGTGGTAAAAGAAAAGAAAAAGAAAAGCTGTGGTAATAACACAGATTAGTCCCAAGTCACATATTTCTCAGAGAGAAAGAAAACAATTTTACGTTTTTGGGATTTGATAAAAATCCATACATTTTAGTAAGTATGGAGGTTCCCTGCCAGATATATTGGTTTTTACGGGAAAAAGGGGTAAAAATCCTTGAGCAACCGCTTTGTTAAGATACCTTTTATCGATTTTACGAATAATTTACGCAACACAATGTTTGACATACAAACAAAAGCTTAGGAACGTAAAACAGAGCGATAATATTTATTTCACGCACGCTTCTCTGTATTACGTTATTAATTAAAACAAGGAAAACAACATTTTTATCTAAAGTCATTTAAGTGATGCATTGAAATAGTACATTATGGGCCCGTCTCACCGACTGCTGCTAAAGTTCCCGATAGTATGTCTGCCAGAAAAATCCTATACTATTAAACGAGGAATATTTGTATGTATATTTGTACCTTTATATATTTGTATATATACCATACGGGCGTTTTTGGGGGCTAAAAATCGAGCCATCTAGGTCTCAAGTCTGGCAAAATTCGTTTTCCCCGTGTATTTGAGCATTTTTTAAAATACCGCGTTTTAGACCGAAAGCAACAGCGCCATCTGTTGGCGAGTAGCATAGCTTGCTCACAAGATGATATTTTCATACCGCGTTTTAGAGAGAAACCAACAGCGCCATCTGTTGGGGGGTAGCATAGCTTGCTCACCCGATGATATTTTCGTGTTGAGGCGGCTATTATAGAGCGAAGCTCGGTCGCTCCGGTACTAAGACTGATTTTTGCCCGTGCTAATCTGTCAGTTAGAGCAATTAATCACTTGTGAAACAAAACATATTCACTATCTGATAGAAATAACTAGCAGTTAAGCTATCTGGAACTTAGCAGCAAGCGGTGAGACGGGCCCTTAGACAGTTTTAAGACCAGACGGTTCTAAGAGACCCATTTATTGGAAGGTGGATATTTGACAGAGACAAATCGATACCTGTTTACCTGGGACTTTAATCTAGGTCTCAAACGACCGGCGGCGATAAGTGGTACTAGGGTTCGCAAGTAAAGTTCCTAAGGTTGCATCAACATTTTTTATCATGTTCATCAAACCTATTTACTTCTAAGAATTTAATGAAAAAAGAATCATTATCCTTGACTGTGTAATGCAGAATGATAATTTGTGAAAGATAAGTGTAAATCAAAAATAAATTTTATGATGGAACAAGTTAATTGCGGCTTTCTAGCCTCGTTTAAACTTGACTATTTAATAGAAATATTAGAAGTCTGTGTTCAGGAAATAGCAATTCGATAGTAGAACTACAATTAGAGACTAGAGAGAGTTGTTTGAAAACAGATGATAAAATTAAGCCACCATACCCTGCCATATCCTAAATAACACATCTAACACCAGTCTGGCAATACTGAGCCCTAAGTGCAGAAAGAGCGTAGTTCTCACGTAAAGTTGAACTTGGATACAATTTATAACGTCATTCTGGGCAGACTAACTGCCAGGAGCTCCAAGTTTTATTCCATTTGTAAGAATGAGAGCGTCCTGTGGGGATTTTTGTTTTGTTACGGCACTATTTGTCTCAATTCTAGTCGGGTTGTTTACTAATGTCTGTTATTTTAGCTTTTTTAGTCGTAAAAAAGACATGCAGAAAATTATACCACCAAAAACATTTTCATGTAAAATGTTGCAAAGACGAGACCATATAGGTAGCTCTCATTTTCAAAAACTTATCAGATGTCATGTAGAGCCAAGCTTCTAACTTTACACGTCTTAACTCTACACGTCTTAACTCTACAAGCCCTAACTTATAAAATCTACACCTTAATCAAAATATGTGGCTATCCGTTTCGTTAGTACAAGAATTATTGTATAACAGAAAAGCAATGAGCAGTGAATACATTTTTCAGCTTAAGCCCACGTGACGGTAACGAAACAAGCTACATATTTTGACTAAGGTGTAGATTTTGTGAAGTTAGGGCTTGTAGAGTTAAGGCGTGTAGAGTTAGAAGCTTGGCTCTACATGAGATCTGATAACTATTTGAAAATGCGAGCTATATCACAGAATATATTGCTATATGGTCTCGTCTTGGCAACATTTTATTGAAAGTACACTTCGTTTTGTAAGTTACATAATACTTTTTTTATTTTCATCATTTTTTCTTTCTTTTTTTGGGGTGTATTTCTTGCACATGAGAGGTGCCTCTTTCACAGCCCACTCTCTATCTTTGGCTTTTTTCGTTTTTGTTTCAATGTTGATAAGAGCTGAATTAGGTGTAACTGTTTTTCTTTCCAATTCCAATTGAATATTCTATACATACATACATAAAATCACGCCTCTTTTTCGTCGGGGTAGTCAGAGACCACAGCCCTCCACCTGCCGCGATCTTGACATAGTTCCCTCGCTTCCTCTACTTTCATCAACCTCGTTCAAACTGCTTGATGCTTGCGAAATAAAATAAAAAATGCAGAACATCTGAAGTCGGAATAATGTAACTTGATTACATTGCTTGTTAAGAATGACAGCAGTGTGAGAGTACAACAAAGCGATGCGCAAGATCTTGGAGAGACAGAGACACGTATCGTTCCGACCGCTCTTGCGCATAGCTCTTTCCTGCTGTGGTGCTAATTAAGCTAAAATATTTCGACTGTAGCAAGTTTTTTTCAATACAAGTTTACTACAGCTAAAAAGTCGTGCGCATTATAAAAGATGTTTCAAAGCGCTTTGTGCAAATGTGCGGAATATCAATCAGCCAAGTATGGGTGATATCCTGCGGTGCGTCTGGACTCCCGATAGTAGAAGGGAGATGGTGGAATAAGCTCGTGGAGCTGTAAAGCACACTCTCCGAAGTACAATCTGTAAAACACCGACAGACATGCAACTTTGCGACGGTGGTCCAGACTGTGAAACTTGGTTTTCATCATCATCTCTACCCGTGGGTGTCGTAAGAGGCGATTAAATCTTTCTGTGTATCGTACCATGGAGCACCCTGTCCTGCAGTTGTCGTTAATTAAAAGTCAGAGTACAAGTATAGTTTGCATGTTTACTTATTTTGTCAGTCATGTAAAGATCTGATTATAATGGCGTGCACTAATTAGTTATATTCGTGTTGACGACATTTATTAATTACGTTTTCACGTGAAGCTTCACCATCGACGGTTAATTACTGGTTTGTAAAATAAACATTGTTTAGTTAAATGTGTTTGCGAAAAGACTTTATCAGACACCTAATTAATTTTAATTACTATTTCGAATCAGATCCACACATGCATTTAAAACGATCACGCTGTTTTTACAGTAAGTAGGTAGATAAGTCCTGACAACATACATACATAACATCACGCCTCTTTCCCGTTGGGGTAGACAGAGACCACAGTCCTCCACCTGCTACGATCTTGACATACTTCCCTTGCTTCTTGTACTTTCATCAATCCTTTCATACATGCTCGTCGGTTTAGGGTACTGTTAACCTGGCCTTTATTCAGAACGTCCTGAATTTGGTCCTGGTACGTTCGCCTAGACCTTTCCCTTCCAACGTTTCCATTCACTCTCGCCTGGTAAATCTCTTTCGTCAATCTTCGTTCATTCATCCTCTCTACATGACCAAACCATCTCAGCATCCTTTTCTCGATTTTGGTAACTACGTCTTCTTTTACGCCACACCGTTCTCTTATCACACTATTTCTAATCCTGTCACTCAATTTAATACCAATCATACTCCTTAGCGCTCTCATTTCCACTGCATTAATTCTACTTTCATGCTTCTTTTGCCATACCCAGCTTTCACTGCCATACATCAGTGTTGGTACCAAAATACCCCTATGAACAGCCAAACGAGCCTTGTGAGACACCTTCTGACTCCTCATAAAGGCGTGCAGGGCACCATTCACCATGTTTCCAGCATTCACTTTTCTTTCAATATCACTTTCACACTTTCCATCTCTCGTAAACTTTGAGCCCAAATACACAAACTGCTACACTTGTTCGACTTGTTCACCACCTATTAATATAGTACACTCTGTCATACATTCTTTTCTTTCAAGTACCATTACTTTCGTCTTGGTTACATTTACTTTCATTCCTTTCCTGTCCAGAGCCACATTCATCATTGTTACCATCTCCTGCAACTCGTCAGCAGATGACGCAAGTACAACTTGGTCATCGGCGTAGAGAAGACATTTGACGAGTAACTCATTCATTCTCAGTACACACATACTCTCTTTCAGATCAATCAAACAATTATCCATGAACAGGTTAAACAGCCAAGGTGACGCTACACATCCCTGCCTAGCACCTTTTTCGATGCTAAACCATTCAGTGTACGCCCCGTTTATTCTGACACAAGGATACTGGAATCCTCATAAAGAGATTTCAGTGCTTGAATCAGATGACCGTTTACCCCATACATAGACAATGCTGACCACAATTCATTCCTCACCACTCGGTCATAGGCCTTTTCCAAATCCACGAACACGCAGTAGACTTTTTGGTTTTTAGCCAAAAACTTTTCAGCTATGCACCGCAAGGAAAAGACCTGATCTGTACATCCCATTCCCTTTCTAAATCCCGCTTGTACATCCCATATTTTTTCGTCAGTATCTTTCATCACTCTTTAAATCAAAACCTTTGCATACAGTTTGCCGACGACACTGAGAAGGCTTATCCCGCGGTAATTTTTGCAGTCCTGTTGTGACCCTTTTCCCTTGTACAGCGGTACAATCACAGCCTTGCACCAGTCACCTGGTACTTGGCCGTTCGTCCAACACAAGTTGAAAAGGCGGTACAACTGACTAGCCACAATGCCTCGCCCAGCCTTCAACATCTCGACCGACACTCTATCATACCCAGCTGCTTTACCTGATTTCATACTTTTCATCGCTTTCATAATCTCATCCATACTTATACTTCCATACTTATTCCTGACAAAGTCGGCCATTTTAGACAAAAAATTCAATAGTCATGTCATTAAAGGGTGCTTCCGTATTCATGAATATCAACTACGTTCCTTTAAAACTGAACAACTTTATGAGACACACAGGTCGAAGTACGAAAAAGAATTTGAACTACTATATTAAACTACATCAATAGAACTGATAGCGCATTTAGTATGGAAGGTATTATTTTTTCGTATTTCGACGTATTCCGAAAAATTGTTTGGTTGTATGGATCAAGTAACATATACTCAAAAGAATTGGGAAGAATCCTGTATATCCAATGGAAAAACACTTAGGAGCCGGAAAGATATAAAAGTAACTATAAAAACGGAAATGTGAGAAAAAAAATATTGACCGCTTATCTTCTTCTTCTTTAGTGTCGGCAAGAACACGGGCTAAATCTTAATTGCCCAGAAAGCGGCTACCGTGGTAGCCCTCTGGCACAGTAAAGAGATCTCTGGTCTGGACCGCTTATACTAACTGATGTAACATAAGTGGTTCTATGCATTTTTTTTCGAATCTCGATTCTTGAGCAAAGTAATTTATATTCTACCTGTTCCAAAATACTATTCCTAACACCTTGGAGTTTAACACCCTGTAAAGAAATTAACAAGATTACAGTTTTTAACCGATATTTAAAATTTATCGTTTCCGATCTTTCCGGTCTGACGGGTTCATCGTATCCGCTTATAACACCTGCAGATGTCGTCAATAAAAAACGAATTCCGTATATAGCACGACGTTCACTCAACTAATAGTACTACTTTTGTGTATTCTAGTGTATTCGCGTAAAACGTCGATCAAAACGTTACAGCAATTCTAGTCTTATCTAGGATTGGGTCTGAGAACCAGTGCCCTCCTCAAATCTCCTAGGTTGGCTAGGTGACTGCTTAGAAACAGAAAAAAAGGCTAGGGCAATGAAGCAACCTTACTTTGGCCGAAAACCTGGTGTGTGAACCTAGCCTAGAGTATGATACGCGCTTCGAAAAGCAAGCAGAATTAATCGCCTAAAAACTCTATCTGACAGTCAGGTTAGTTGGCTACTAAATAGCCAAAGTTAGGATATCTAGGGTATGAAAACCATTACTTTCGTCAAATAGGCTAAGTCATTTTGGCCGGGATATAGTGGAGCTATATTAGGCTAGTATTTTAATCAAACCAAGCCACGTATGAGGTCATTTGTTAGCTTGAAAAGCCATGACAACAAGGTACTCGTAAATCAGGTTTAACGCCAAAACTGTGCTGCAGTGCAGTGGTTCTTGCAGTTTCTTTTACGGTAACTGCTTTAGCACGCACCCGAAACGGTTCATGATGTATGCTTGCGTGTCTTTCGGCCACGCGGCCCCCTCTAATATGTATTAACAAATTACAAATCATCCAAAACCGCTTCTTGCGTCGTGCCACTGGTTGCCTGTGGAGCGTTCGCAATCGGGACCTTCATGCAGACTTGGACCTTCCGTCCATCAAAAAGCTCGATTCCGCTCCCCACCACCCGAATCCTCCGGTGGTGGAGGCAGCGAACTACTTACCCAACCCTACTACTAATTCTTAAGACGTCCAAGGCACGTCCTTACCAATCTTGATGAAACCATCACGCAATACGAGTATGTCGATTCAGTCAACAACAGTAGGCTACCCTCCACAACCGCGAGCTCGAACACCCGACCCCGCCTTCGGGGTCGTAGTCGCCTCCATTTCAATTCAATTCTATTCTTTGGGAACTATCGGCATGTTCCAGGTCGTTTCTCTCTGATCCCTGGCAACAACCTAAGTCGAGGTCCGTGTTTTTTTCTGGGTAGAGTCTTCCGTCCGCTCCCCAACCGTCCGGTAAAGTTGTGACAGCCACTAAGGCTAACAACAAAACTCCACAACAAAAAAAAACCCGAACCGGTAGAGGATTTGCTCTATTTACGTAGCATTCTGCATATTATGACTTTCACTAAGTATTTTGTACAGAATCAATATTAAAAACTGAAACCTAAATATACCGTATGGCCATTGGCTTGACCTGATTGTTCCTACATGATACATAACTAACTATAGACTCCACGAAACAAAGTCAAGGCCTAATGGGTTTGAACTTAGAGCTGAGTTCATTGCCTGTTGAATACAACTTATACCAACTAGACTATAAATAAAACGCAAATGTGGATCTCAATCGAATGCGGCTCGTTTTGTGCGGACGTAGACTCGCTGTCTCTGGTTCGATTCCCGTCCGGGAAATGTAATTTAGTGATAAATTCAACTACTTACATATTTGGGTTTGGCTGCATTTTGATGGGCTCTGCCTTTTATACTATCGGTCATCATTATCATCATAACATCCCATAAAACGTCCACACCAGGACAGGGAGCTCAATCCAAAAATTTCCAGTAAAAACGCGTGGTATACTTTGTCATCACGCTTCTAAGCGTTGAGGCTGGCAATCGCTGTTGATGGTGACCGCAGTATGTAAAGTGGTATGATAGGAAGATGCTGCTGCCCCATCCTCCGGCTCAAAAACCCTTAGTCGCCTCTTACGATGCCCGCGGGTAGAGATAGGTTGTTACTATTCTTTGCCGGCATCACACGATCGCCCAGGTCTAATTGACATTTGTGTGATTACATAGGTGTTAGTTATGATGTGTTATCTGTATTATGTATGTGATCTATGGTACAGGCTTAGCCTTAATTGGGATCAGGTGACCGTGTCTGATAATTATGTCCCCTATGTATTTATTTATATATTTTGTATTATTTAAATGTAAACATTGTTTACAATTTTATGGTTCTTTCTTATTGGGGTAAACTTCAATTGTCTATGATTATTTTGTACTTTCCATAGAGTTGTCCTAATACTAACACCTAAGCCGAACAGTTTTCCGCCCGGAAAAATAACTTATATAAAGATGGCGACAAATAAAGCCTCGACCGAGGAAAACCATAAAAATATGAGTATTATGAAGGCATTATCCATTGTATCCGATTTCCCCAGTCGCCCCTAATAGGCACCGCCATTACCGCAGCCCTAAAGTCTTCATGGTATATTTTACACCACTTCACCCTACAGACTTATTCATATGTAAATAATTTTCTGGTAAAAGTATAAAAGGTGTTTCACAGTACAATTAAGGCTATTTATGAAAAAAGAGCTTTTTTATTTTAGGTACTTACAGAAAATCAAGGAGGCTCTACAGTACCAATTCAATACCTTCAGTTTTGTACTGAGATCTTTGGAATGTTATGTTATGACTAGCTGTGCCCGCGGCTTCGCCCGCGTGGAATTCAGACAATGTGTAGTATTGTGCAGTCTCTCCCTCTCCCCCTCCCTCACCCACTCCCTTTCTCTCTACCTCCACCCCACTCCCTCTCCTCCCTCTCCCTATCCCTGCCCCTAACCCTACCCCTACTCCTATCCCTATCCTTAACGCCGTCTTAACCGTTATCCAACCTATCCTTATATAAACATAGAAAGGATACCCATATGAATTTTTAGACATTTTAACCCTATCGCACCCCAACCCCATCCCCAGGGGATGATGGTTTTTCACGTCCACCACCTTAGATTTCAAAATTGTTATAGTTTTCGTAAATAGCGATCCGATAAACCATACAAACGACACCCATATTGATTTTTAAACATATCAACCCTATCCCACCCCAACCCCATCCCCAGAGGATGATGGTATTTCACGTCCACCACGTTGGATTTCAAAATTGTTTTAGTTTTCGTAATCAGCGACCTGATAAACCATACAAACGATACCCATATTGGTTTTTAGACTTTTTACCCCATTTTCCTCTTTAACGGGTTGAATTTGGGGTGGAATTTCAATAACAGTGATGTATGTATCATACGTCACAATTACTCATTTTGCTTGTAAAAAAAAACCTGTAAATTAAATCAATGGCGCATTAAGAGGCGTGATTATAGCATGGAAAACATGTTTAAATTCAAAAAATGTTTACAAAGCTTGTCGTTTAGTAATGTTTATAACTGTACCGATCCGAATAGAGCTTATGATTGTTTTTTAGCTGACTTTTTAATGTTTTATGATCTGTGTTTCCCATTTAAATTTATTACATTAAAACAAAAAAAAACACATAAGTGGTTATCAAGAGGCATTAAACAGTGCAGTAAGAGAAAGAGGGAAATGTTATGGAGATACAGGAGTAAACCTAATGTCACTAATAAACAAACTTACAAGAAATACTCTAAGCTGTTAAAAAGGATCATTAAATTGACGAAACTAGCTCAGAATAGGTATAAGTTACAAATAGCTGATAACAAAGCAAAAACGACTTGGGAAATAATTAACGAAGCAAAACATAATCAACCAATAGAGTCTATATTGAAAATACAAGTAAATAACTCTTTGATCACACATCCACAGGACATTTCAAACGCATTCAATAATTTTTTTGTTGACAAAGTTCAACCAATACCTGGCTGTGGTATAAATGTAAACAAATATATACAACGACATTGTTCATCTATGTTTATGGCACCAAGTGTACCTAATGATATTATCAAATGTATAAAATCATTAAAAAATACCAACAGCGTAGGTAACGATGGAGTGTGTACAAAAATTTTAAAATTTGTTTCCGAAGAAATTAGCAGTCATCTTTGCTTTGTACTAAATTTGTGTATTGCACAGGGAATTTATCCAGAGCATTTGAAAACAGCTCTTATTAAGCCACTTTTTAAAAAAGGGAATAAAGAACAGATGCATAACTATAGACCTATAGCTATTGCGTCAATTTTCTCGAAAGTCTTCGAAAAATATATCTCTTTAGGAATAAGTAATTATTTAGAAAAATATGACATTTTATGCACTGAGCAAAAAGGTTTTCGACGAAATAGAAACATAAATATGGCTTTATATGACTTTTTAAATAATGTTATTAATAATGTGGATATCCGAAACCCTGTTTGCTCTATATACTGTGATATGACACAGGCGTTTGATTATGTAGAGCACAAAATATTGATTAGTAAATTAGAATTTTACGGTATCAGGGGAAATGTCCTTAAATTAATTGAATCATATCTTTCAAACAGAAGACAATTTACAGAAATATCAAAAATAGATTTAGAATCAAAAACTGAATGTGTTTATAGGTCAGAAGAACGTATAATTAAGTATGGTGTGCCACAAGGCAGTGTACTTGGGCCACTGTTGTTTATTATGTATATAAACGACTTACCAAAAGTAACTGATCAACACATGTCGCTCTTTGCTGATGATAGCACTATAACTGTTGGATGCCAGAATAAACATCAATATGAAAATGACATAAATCTAGCAATTAGATCAGTCATAGATTGGTTATATAATAATAATTTAAAAATTAATTTAGACAAGACCAAAATCACTCATTTTAGTCAGCGTCCAATCACGAGCAATGTAAATGTCAGCTATGAAACTAAATCTATTGATATAGTAAGCGACACGAGATACTTAGGTTTGATTATAGATAGTAGACTCAGATGGACAATACATATCGAAGAACTTTGTAAGAAATTAAGCTCAGCTGCCTATGCTTTATATAAACTGGCACCTGTTATGGATGTAGACTCCCTTTTAACAGCGTACCATGGAATGGTAGCATCACGCCTAAGATATGGGATTATTTTTTGGGGTAATTCGACTGACAGGGATTTAGTATTCAGAGCCCAAAAGAGATGTTTACGCTCCATGTTTACACTCTCACGTACGGATAGCTGTAGGCCATATTTTATAAAATACAAATTGTTGACATTTCCCTCTTTGTATATTTTAGAATCAGCAATTTTTGTTAAATCTAATCCAGGCCTATTTGAGAAATTATCAGTTGTGAGCAACCGAAACAGGAGAGACAACGAAAAAGTTTATGTTCCTGGAGCGAAAACAGCCCTTATGTATAAAAGTGTCACATCTATGGCTCCAAAAATTTATAACAAAGTACCTAAATCTATAAGAGAACTGCAAATCATATCATTTAAAAAAGAGCTAGTTACGTACTTGACCGACAAATGTATATATAGTGTTAAGGATTTTTTAGAGTAATTGCGTAATATGTTTTTATTTTTATATGAATTTTGATTGTAATTAATGAGAACAAGAGTTTTTAGATTTTATACTTTAATCTAATATTTGTATGCCTTTAATGGTAGGAAATAGCAGAGCTAACATAGTATTTAAGAACTTTTCTTGTATTACCTATTTCCGACAAATAAATCTTATCTTATCTTATCTTATCTTATCTATGTTTCACAGAATTACAACCCTAATGCCTAAATAATAAATTTTGTGGATATTACTTTCCCACAATTGGTTACCATTAGTTGTGAGAAAAGCATATATATTTGTAATCCGTTTCTCGAAAACGGCTCTAACGATTTCGATGAAATTTACCATACAACACAAAGGGACAAAGAATCGATCTAGCCAGGTTTTATGTCTAGGAAAATTTGTTTTCCCCGTGTTTTTAGACATTTTTATTACATTAACCTACAGTGCCATATGTTAGCGGGTAGCATAGCTTGCTCACCCGATGATATTTTAATGTTGAGAAGGCTATCATAGAGCGAAGCTCGATCATCCAGGTACTATAATAGTAAACAAGTTCAGCGTAGCGCTGGTTCGGCTGGCTTCAGGTTACACTGATTTTGTCTCTACGTGTACTCTGCCGTGCGTTCCATGTCATCTCTAAGATGTATAAGTTTCTGTGTAAAGTTATCACTTGAGAGATTTTGCGTTATTTACCTAACGCGTTGTTTTTGAAACACGTGGGTAATACGTGCCTATGAAATTTGAGCGTTGCTTTAGATTTCTCTGGGATCCCATTGTGAGATCCTGACTTGGTGACCATGGGAGAACTTCTGAAGTATGTTTTATCGGATAAAAAATTGAAAATCGTTCTACAATTTGACAGAACGCTGTAATTGTTGTGCCACTAGCGGTCACCCATCCAGGTGCTGACTGCACCACGGCTAGCGTTATTTAATTTTCGAGATCGCAAAGAAAGACCAACTTCCACTTGGCCACGAACGCTCCAAACTATCGATCAATACGTGACTAAAGTTTTAAAGAATTATCCACTAACTCCTAACCGATAAGGAGTTGTACCTTCCATCATCAGACCATCAATATGAGATGATAAATTTCAGACGCAAATACTTTTGTAGCTTTAAAAAGTATATGGAAAACGTTATTTGCGCCTTTAAATTTTGAGGGTTGCCCTCGATTTCCCTTTGATCTCATCATCAGATCCTGACTTGGTGACAATAGAACCACCTCTGGAGTGTACTTCTTCGGATACAAAAAGAATTTTGTAAATCGGTTCACAACTGACGGAGTAATCGGCGGACATACATAAAAAAAATTCACAGATTTCGTGTCTTACACGAGTATCGAGCACATTGGAAATGAATCTTATAAGTTATTTTATTTATATTTTATTTTCAACTTTTTAGTTTTGTCTTAATTGTTATGTGAATACCGTCACTGATTGATAGTAAAGCTGTGCTCACTGAGAGCAGGGTGAAATTCTTTTGGTCACGTATCCAATGGCACTGTTCACTAGACCTTTCGTTAAATCACCAATCACAAGCGAGCTGAAACTGTCTAGGACGGCAACGTTTATAACATAGTTGCTTTGTCTAGCTTCCAGTTCCATCTTTAAACCATGGATAGTTTCGAGTGTTTGCTAACCCACATCAGACGAGTCCAAACACAACGGGTCTATCTTGTTTAGTTTAGAAGTTCCTATGGCCAACTTACGACTCCATCATCTGTACCCTGATCATCATCTCTGACCAAAATGCTTGGGAATACAAGTCTAACGAACCCAAACACGACGGGTCTATCTTTGTTATTCTATTAGTTCCTATGGCCACAGTCCAACTCCATCATCTGGATCGTGATCATCATCTGAAACCAAAGTGCTTGGGAATACAAATCTAAAGAACCCAAATATGATGGGTCTATTTTGTTTATTTTAGAAGTTTCTATGGTTACCGTCCGACTCCATCATCTGGACTGTGACCATTATCTGACACCAAAGTGCTTGGGAATACAAGTCGCAAACACGACTGGTCAATCTTGTTTGTTCTATGAGTTTCTATGGCCACCGTCCAACTTCATCTGGATCCTGATCATCATCTGAGCCCAAAGTGCTTAGGACTACAAATCCAAAGAATCCCTACACGACAGGTCTATCATGTTAGGTTTAAGAGTTCCTATGGCCACCTTCCAACTTCATCATCTGGACCCTGACCATAATCTAGGACCAAAGGGGTTGGGAATACAAGTCTAACGTACCCAAACTCGACGGGATAATCTCGTTTAGATCATTAGTTCCTATGGCCTCCTTCTGACTCCATCATGTGGTGCCTGATCATCATCTGGGTCCAAAGTACTTGGGAATACAAATCTAACGAACCCAAACTCGACGAGTCTGTCTTGTTTAATTTAGGAGTTCCTCTGGCCACCTTCTGACTTCATCATCAGGACCCTGGTGAGCATCTGAGACCAGAGTACTTGAAAAGACAAATCCAACAAACCCGAACTTGATGGGGTTACGTTGTTCCGTTTAGAAGTTTCTATGGCCACCTTCCATTACCAGACCAGCTCGTAGATACCATAACATTGTATTGATTGTCTTTGTTTTAGGCTCAAATTGTAGCTGACTAAATTGTTCAGAGGAAATTTTCAAAAATTTTTGATATCTTCTTTTCCAAAATATCGAGCGCCAAAATAAAAAAATCGGAAAATTTTTTATGTTTTTGCACTATTTCACTAAATTAAGGAGTTTCAACTTCATCCCCCTTTTCACCCCTTAGGGTGTAGAATTTTCATAAACCCTAAGACACGTAAAACTTAATTTATAGTTGTCAGTCTACATACAAATTTTGAAGATCCTAACTTCAAACCTGACGGACTTTCATACAAACTTTCATCCCTTATTTCACTTCCTTAGGGGATGAATGTTGAAAAATTATTTAACTTGTACTTTTTTATTTTTTACCATAAGCTCGAAACCAAATTTCTATAATTCTACCTTTAAAAATGAAAGACTTATAGACAAACATACGGAAAAAATCATTCCCTTTTTCACCCCCTTGAAGGGTGATTTTTAAGAAACGCTTAAACACGTGTTTCTTTATTTTTTACCAGAAGCTTAAATTTTAATATGTGTGAATTTAGCTCAAGAAACAAAGGACTTTCATACAAACTTTCATTCCCCATTTCACCCCCTTAGGGGATGAATGTTGGAAAATTCTTAAACGTACTTTTTTATTTTTTACCATGAGCTCGAAACCAATTTCTATAATTCTACCTTTAAAAATGAAAGACTTATAGACCAACATACGGAAAAAAAATCATCCCCTTTTTCACCCCCTAGAAGGGTGATTTTTAAGAAATGCTTAAACACGTGTTTCTTTATTTTTTACCAGAAGCTTAAATTCAAATGTATGTGAATCTAGCTCAAGAAACAAAGGACTTTCATACAAAATTTCATCCCTTATTTCACCCCCTTGGGAGATGAATTTTCCAAAATCCTTTCTTAGTGGGGGGTTTTGACGTGCGTAGAACCTGTGCACAAAATTTCAGATCTGTATCTATAGCGGTTACGGCTCGGCGTTGATGAATCAGTCAGTCAGTCAGGACATGCTCTTTTATATATTTAGATAAAATGAATTAGTATTATCATAAATAAAATTGTCAGTCGCTTGCCTCGCTGGTCTGACATTTCCGGAGGCATTATCCATTGTATCCGATTTCACCTTAAAAGGCACAGGGATAACCGCAGCCCTTAAGTCTTTATTGTATACTTTACACCACTTCACCCTTAATCACAATATAAATAACATTCAGGTAAAGGTGAGTATGAAACAAAAACAATAAAGTAGGGGCTATAAAGCCACCTTGGTTGGTTTGTAACTATGAGAACCAGAAGTTAACCAAAGGGCTATTGATGTAGTCAATAAGGTCCTTGTGTTGCCAATGTTGCCATTGATTTAAATAGAAAAAGACGAGGTCATCTACACCTAAATTTATTATTTTCAATCGCAATCAAATCAAGCCCGCGGCTGCCTGGTTTGTATTGATTTGTATTGAACAATAACTGCATTTTTGTTTTGAAAATACTACTAGATACTTTCACATACAATACACCAAAAGTGCTCTTATAGCTAAATGTTTTAAATTTGGATGTATAGTTCGTTGCATAAAACAGCCATTGTAGGACTCAAGAGGGCAGTTCAAAACATTTTACACCCCGTTTACTCGTACGCACACCCCTGTCACAGCCCCTGTATTGTGAAAAAGGAAATTCTTATTTCACAAAACATTGCATTGTTCTTTATTCTAACAAATAACGACTACAAATTACTACTTTAGTAAATAACGGTTTAAACCTAGATGGTGCCAACTTCCTAAACAAGGAGATTTGAATACAATGCTCTTTTAATGCACTTCTTAAAACAACAAACAAATCATTACAACCCACACGACATGATGATGATGAAAGAACTTATCAGAAAATAAATTCTAAAGGAATAAAATAACCGACAAACATGACTCATAAGTTAATGCTCATACGTCATTAGATAATTCACTCAGACTAATTATTATAAACAGCACCACGACCCGATTTTGATCCCGAGCTCCAAGTAAAGCCAGGGACACACACGACCGACACGGCATCAATAATAAACCTATAGTAATCACGATTCGAACCTAAGTGCATCGCCTTGCTGGCTCGTACTCGTCAAGAATATGATATTAGGTTCGCCGATTAAATAAGGCTGTAATAACAGGGGATTGAAGCATAGAGTAACACGATGACGAACACGTATTGCTTTAAGGATCGAAGTGTTGTCACAAAATTAAGATACTTTTCACTTCTCATGCTCTGAAAGTGCTTATTTGTGCAGGATATAGGCTGCACAAAGTCGAATTTTGTGCACTAGGGCAAAATAGTAATCTCGGTGGTGTACGCCCTGCGCGCGGGCCTGCTGCACCCCCCCCGCGCCGCGCGCGTTAACATATTCTTCACTAAAGCAGAACAACTCATTCTTCAGTTACATTTAGAGAGTACTTTTACGTTTTATTTCCTCGCAATCAAAGTGAAAAGCAGAGTTTATAACTCGTTCACAAAACCATTTTATCCTCGACATTACTATCAGTCAATCAGTCAATCAGAAAGTCTCGGAAAAATGGTTCGTTTTATGCACTTGTTGTAAAATCTACTATTTGATGCCATCGAGGAAAAGGCATCTCATATCTTCGGTTATAGTAAATGCCACTTGGAGAATTTAAGGTAAACCAGAAAAACATAAGAATGTATCTATGCTGTTTATTAATAGTTAGGTTCAGGCGCCATCAAGCCAGTCACTAGCAGTGGCAAGGAAAGCCTTTCTAATGAAGTCAAACGTTCTCTGACATAGTAACAACCAAGATAACAGCCAGGACCAAAGCCTTTGTGTCTTTCGAAACACTAAAATCGCTCTACTTCCTTTATCATTAGCGGTCACCTTCTGGTTCCCGGCGGTATGGTCAAAACCTTCTATCTTTTTGGTTGTTAAGAATTCACAGGTAAGCCAAAACTGCGGGCTTCATTAACCTTTATAATGAGAATGAACTTTCAAGAGCTGAGAAGGTATCATTAGTACCCCTGAATTTAAAACACAGCGAAGTAGTCATTATGTAGGCACATAAAGCTACAACCACTGTCTGCGAATATGCAATTGTAATGAGATACTTGATTAGAACAAATGATGGATGAAGGGAGCCAGGGTTGCTAGCCAGCCAACCTAAAGATGAAAAAGATAACGTTATGATAGACGATGTGGCGAAGATGATGTATAATTTAAAAGAGCCAATACTATACAACATGTAACGTAAAGTGTGATATTAACAGGGTAGACAGACGATCAGAACAGGTCGTATGTCGTCGATAACTCAAGGAAGATCCCTTTGTCCAGTAGTGAACGTCTTTCGTTTTTTATGTCGCAGGCATATTTTCAGGAACCGTTAAATTATAATTTATCAAGTTAAATTTAACTGGGTAAATTGTAAAGCAAGGTAATCTAAACTACCTAACTTAGTAACCCAAGAAATTACAAAAATAGGCCCCGTGAAATTATAATTTCACTAGTTAAATTGTAAGAAATTGAGCCATTTGACAATTTACCATAAAATTATAATTTAGCTGGATAAATAACAATTCAATGGCTCTGACAATATACCTGCGATATGACAGATACTCGGTTCTCGATTCCAATGGTAGGTAAAAGCTTTTTCCACAAGAATGACGTGTATAAAGGTCACGCTTTAAACGACGCCTACAAGCCTACACACTCGTATTATATATTCTGTGCCTACATGCAAGACTAATTTCTGTGCCTGAATCAAATTACGCAGATCAACAAAGGGCAAATTTTAAATAATTGCCAAAACGCTGCATATTTCTTTGGTAGAACAATTTAAGCGTGGGTGGTGTATCATCCCACTCAGATGTATTTGTTCAGGCAGAAATCTTTACTGCTCATGCACAGACTTGAATGTAGTTACATTTACGCCAACGCATAAACTTGCAAGTTTGAAAACATTTTATCAGTATTGTAGTTTAAAAAGGTGTCTTTGTGGTCTACCGAAAGTAGGAGAGGATATTATAACTTTCCATCATGTTTAGTGGGGTCGCACTCGGACGTGATCGATGGGGCGATATTGTGCTTTTCCTTTGTAACATTAGTAGCCATTACGCTTTCGACCCAAGGCTTATCGCAACCACTTCCTCACCCGACAGCGATCGTAAGCAGTGAAAACTCTGTTATAGTGGCCGCTCATAAAACCCACTTACGTTTACGACTTGGGTTGTTTGTTTGATATTTTACAATTTTTACTCCTGGGCTATGATTTGTTATACGTGACTGCGCTTCGTGTTTTGTAGTCGCATCTAAACGTGAGTAGCTGCACGTGTTGTGTAGTTATTAAACTACTCGTATGTACTATGTACAGGTGGAGTATACTCATAGAGTGAAGCTACACGAGACAAAGCAACTGCTTTATCCATTATCTATCTAGCGACATAAAGCACAGCTGCGGGCCGCTGATTGACCGAACGCTTGGGACTAGCAGCGATATGCGGTTATTATATGAAATCTATCGTATTATACTTACGAATATCATCCTCGCTGATATTATAAAGCGATCATTAACTAACATTATGTTCGCATTTATCAACACATGTACAATACCTGAGATAAGTAATCGGAGTAATTTCAAATTTTACAGTGATTTACAATTTGATCCATCGACTAGCTGATAAGATACCGAAAATTTACATTCGCAGAAACAATAAGATTATTTTTGAAGGGAGAGATTACAGAGGTAAGTACTTAAATTTAATTGCGTTATGCTTTGCTGGTTCATCATAACATCCCATAATACGTTCACTACAGGACAGGGAGCTCCCTCTAGAATTCCAGCGCTTGCTCGAAGAATGTGGCGAGGAAATACCTTAGTCACCACGCTTGTTAGCGTTAAGGCTGGCACCATGGACCGCGCTTGTTGGTGACCGCAGTATGTAAGATGGTACGATACACGGAAGGACGCTGCTGCTAATCTTCCGGTTTATAAACCCTTATTCGCCTCTAACGACACCCGCAAGTGGAGATAGGTCGGTACTATTGTTTGCCGGTACCACATGGAACTGCCGGCACTATTTTGCTGGTTAGACTCGTCTAATCTAAATCAATTACCTAGCAAGTGGACATACCATGTAGCCCTACAAAGCCCGTTCCCAGAGAATGGACACAGCCGGGAACCGTTGCACGTATAATACGCTCAATTACACCGCTGCGTCGCAAGCCTGCCACCCGCTCCAAGCTTTCCACAGATTAAGCATCCTACACAACCAACCTTTTCGTTGTCTCGTAGCTGCCTAAGGATTAATCAAACTACTGAGCCGGACCTAATTTGACAACAGCTGCTTTAGCAGCGACAGACGAGCAAAAATGAAACTAATTTCCGATTCAACAAGCGACGGCGTGTTCATCAAACATAAAGAATACAGGGATGGTATTCTGCTAAATTAATAACTTGAAAGACGTGTTCTAATGGCGACAAAGTTTGTAAGAAGATGTACAATACATAATTTGTACGAGCTTTGAAAATTTGGTTTCATACCTTATACAACGTAACCTTTACGAGAAATCAGTATCCGAATCGTATGAAACCGTGTACGACTTGAAATCACTAGCTCATATAGAGACAGAGAGAGATTGCAAAAATTATATCATCACGTCACCTAGAATATAAAGACTCCAAAATTAAGACCATGAAATACATTGATGCTTCCATATTTTTAATGACACATTCTTTAAGAAAACAATCAATGTAATAAGCTTGTCAGCGAACGGATTTGCAATAATTCGCCGGTAGTCGACAAAAGCCCGTAAAAGTAGGAGAATTGCCTCCGAGAACACAATTTTCACGTTCAATTTCTGTGCCAAATGAACATCAGTCAGTATTTCATCGGAGGCGGTTGCTACTTTCATACAAACGACGAATTATTTATTCTAATGTCGTCTGCTGAACATGGCTTGCAAATAAGATGTCGTGAAAATGTGGTTGCAATATTGTGAACAATTTGTTCCCCCAACCAGTGAAACATCTGGAATCACTGCAAATAGCAACCAGTATAAAGAAAGACTTGGAAATTCCTGTTGTGTAAATGTTCAATATAAAACGTCTTGAAACATTATCATTTCGATGACCGAACAAACTTAACATGTAAATTCGAAAAAAATTTTGGTCATCTTCAAAACCTAAAAAAACCTGCAACGAAAATGTGACAACAAAGAGCAGAGATAATTCAAAACGTTTTACGGAAGCGAGAATCACAAAAAAGACAATTTACAACGAGACTTTAAAAGAGCGGAATTGCGAAAAAAGTTAAATTCGTTGCAATTATTTTAAAGCGCCGTAAAAATAATAATGTATTTCCCGGGGAATGAGTTTTAAAATTGCAGAGCTGTAAGGGAAGTAGAGGGAGTAGGGGAACTCAGGAAACTTGCAAGAGACGGAGGAAATCATTTTATCGTACGTCGTGAAAGGCCCACAAACTGTACTTTGCGTCTTTACACGACAGTCTTTATTAACACACGCCGACAATGGTCGTTTTAAAGTAGCATGTTTGTTCTGTAGACTATAAAGAAACATACGTACACTGCAGAACATTTTGATAAGGTAAATGTTGAGCTGAAGATTTTAATAAGTTACGCTGACCCCAAATTGATGGATGAGATAAACTACAAAGTGCAGTCAAATACTTTTAAGAAATGCACAGCACAGGTAACTTATTTTTACAGAATTGTCCTGAAGACAACAGACTCATGAACATGACCGTGGCTTAATTGAAACAGTTTAATCTAATACTGAAGTTTGATATAGAGCAACAGCAGCAGTTGTAAATTCAACGGCCGGCGGTGTGGCATAGCCAATAAATTAGGTTCTTGAACTTGAATGCAGATATATTTTTAGTTGTCGTCCACGAACACAAATGGAGCCGCAACTGGTCGGGAACTAAGTAACGGTTGAATAGCTGGTCACGCTATAAATGTCACTAAACAATCAAGTTCTTTGACCGCTTCACGGCAGTTGAAGGTCGCGATTCTGATAAACCATGATTCATAATTTATGTAAATAAGCTTGCGTATCTCACAAATTATTCGAAGTATCTATTCGTGTCACTGGAAATCACAAAACGAACAAACGATAAGGCACAATTTAGGTTAGCCACCAAAAAGGGTATGTTTTAACTTATCATTTGGACAGCAAGACAAAACTTTTATTGCAAAGTCCGACGTGGCATCTTATGATATTGCAAAAAGTAAAAACATAACATATATGTCTGTACGTATTATATTTAGCGCAAAGCAACGAGTTTATCCAACAAAGTTAGAGAATGCGGCAAATGTTAAGCGTTATTTTAAGTAACAACTGCTAACTCGTAACTCTGTCCCCTGTAAGGACAATTTTGGATTGTTAACGCAAATTGCAACCCTAATCTTCAAGTTAGATTAAGTTTTAAGTTAGGATTAAGTTAGAGAGTTAGTCATGCATTAAAAATGCTGTTTGCAATAGACTTGACCAAATGTTTTTCAGTGACATTCTTTCTCCTATTCGCCCAGTTTAAAAAGATTCTAATGCCAGGTGTTCACAGATTGAACAATACCCTTATGGGTCATTGTTGAACGCTGTACTATAAAGAGAAATATTTGAGAAGCCGTTATTACCATGAATGAAGTTTATGGTCGTGACGTAAGAGCTCGTTCGAAGAGGCAAGTACAAGTACTACAGAAATACCAGCACCAACTCTCACCCACTAAGATGTGGAAAGATTCTAAAGCAAGCGTTATCTAGGGCGGTCATCACTTCTCGTCTCGAATTTCGCGGAACGAGTCCCATCGGGCGTAATGCTTGTAATGGGAGCAACTTCGAAATGGATCTGCTAAATTCATAGCCATTTTCGAAAAATGGGTTATCGTTGCACACTCGGCTAACAAATGAGAATTTAGTGCTCCTTTTTACGGTGTGAAACAAAACATATAAAATCGCTGTGAGAGCTTTTCCGGTGTTAAATCTCATCTTTGGCTTTTCTTAATCATAATATTGCATGTATTCCTATTGGTTTAGTTTTTGCCCGTGTGGAATAGTACTGAACCAACTCCATCAATGGGTGTAGAAAGAGGCGACTAAGAGATTATGATACGAGTATGTCCTTCTGAGTATCGTGACATTTTACATACTGCAGTCACCAACAACCGCGGTCCGTGATGCCAGCCGCAACGTATCAACCGGGGGAACTATGATACTTCCCCTCCAAATTATTCTGGAGAGAGTTCTCTGTCCTGCAGTGGACGTTTAATAAGATTGTATAATTGATGATGGTGATTTAGTTTTTAACGTATCTATCTTCAACTGCTTGCTTTGACCCTCTTTGACCTTAAGAATATCGCAGTTTCTTTTAATTAACAAAATGGTGCAAAACCACATTTATCCTTTTCCTAATAACCGTTGTTAGAATGCTAGGTGAAGTAAGACGGACGTGAGAACCTTCTGCTCCTGAGGTTCGCGGCTGCGACCCGCGTTGCATAATCACTGCAATTATCGGCCACTAGGGCTTGTTGTACAATGCTGTTTCTATTGTCGAGTTGGCAGCCTCTATTACAGTAGTCTCAACGTCAAACGGCATTGTATCCGCATCAAGCTCCCGCTGGGTTGCGTCAACGGTCCTTCTGTACCACCCGTATTGAAACGTTTCAAAGGCTATCAGAATACATTTATAATAATACAATTAATAGTCGAAGCTAAATATAACTATGTGTAGCTGATAGCGTTCGGATTTGCGTATTCTATTTTGCATCGATACTCCAAAGGTACTGAATTACTTAAACAAATCTAAAAGTGGGTAACTTAAACATAAGATATATACAGCACTTTAGAACCAGAATCTTAACTTTTTGCTCATAATCTCTTCTCGAATTCTTTTTTTTTGTTTTTTACTTTCTTCTTAGAAAGGATCATTTATTACAATAGATAGACGCTATAAAATACCTATAGGTACATGAAGAATACGTACAACACCTGATTTCATTTGTGCGTCGTACTCTCAGATTTGACTAAGTGGCTTCCACGGGTGGTTAACAGCGATAGGATATCAATCCTAAAAACAAAATTTATATATACGAGAAGTTCACTTTTACGTCTTATTTTGAGAAATAAAATTGTATACCGACAGACAAAGAAATTCCACGAGAAATTGAAGTCTCTATTGTTTCTATCGTCGTTTTCCATTACCAACGAACTTGTCGCTAAAGAGAAGTTACACGGTAATATAATACCATTAAAGGTGAACGAATGCTCGTAAGGTTTTCTTTCCACGTGTACGGGTCAGGTCGATGATCTAAGTCCCTTAGCGTCACGCAGCGCTTGTTTTGATAAAGGCTTTTTAGGGTTCCGTACCTTAAAAGGAAAAAAAACTAAACCCTTATAGGAAGCTATAGGATCACTTTGTTGTCCGGCTGTCGTCTAGACCCTATTTCTCACGAACGGGTAAAGGTATCAAGTTGAAATTAATATCATATATTAAGGTCCATGAACCCTTGAAGCTGTACAAATTCTAAGCTTCTACAACAACACAATCAAAAGATACGGCCATAAATGTCGTCATTTCCACACATTTATGAACCAAACCATAACCTACAGGGACTTCCCATTGACCTAGAATCATGAAACTTGGCAAGAAGCTAGGTCTTATAGTAGAACTAAAGGAAATAGTCTAAAATCATTTAATATTCTCACAACCAATTGTAACCAATCAAGGTACGCTCCCGTTTCAAGTACAATCATATTAAAGAGGGGTCAAGTTTAAGTGGACGCGAAGTTTTTAAAATCAAATGGCAAAAGCTTGTAGTATCATAATATGGTACAGCAGACAGGTACAGAACCCTTAGCACGCAAGTCCAACTGGCACTTGCCGGGTTATTTCTATAATAAGTACTTATTAAGAAATGGATTATATTAAGCTTTGCAAAAAAATATGGTAATTCAATATCCCACGGGTCGTTAACTCAGTCGAACACCGTAAAAGTTTATGTTCTTCACCTTATAAGAACGTGCAAAGTTCTGCTAAACATAAGGGCCGGTGGTTGATGGATGAAGAGCATAATGATGACTTATATACAACGTTTAATAAAATGGATAACCAATCAACCCTGGTAGATAAGATTCTGCCCATGAAAGCGAACAGCTTTTTCCAAAGAACAAAGGTCGAAATACGACTCAAATGTCAACTTCCCATAAAGCATTTCGTATGAGATATCAAATTGTTTTCTTTTTCTGACCTTTGTTCCTATACATAGACAGGCTATAGACAGGCCCCGAGTGCCCGGCGTCTCCGGGAGAAGCCCTGTCGATGACGGTAGACAGGTCGACCCCGGAGCATGGGGTGCGAAGAATCCCCGGGCGGGAAATTCTCACCGTCAAACGACCCCTGCTATTGATAAAATGGACTCCGAGATTAACATTTTGACATACAATGTAAGAACCCTTAGAACAGAGGAAAGGCTGGTTGAACTGGAAAACGCGCTGAAATACATTAATTGGGATATCGTGGGTCTTTCAGAAGTGCGCAGGGAAGGGGAAGATACTTTGGAGCGGGAGGATAACATATTTTTCTATTACGGAAAGGCGGGTGGTCTCTCAGGGGTAGGCTTCCTTGTAGCTAAACGCTGGAAAAACAATGTACAAGAGTTTGTTGCCTATTCCGAGAGATTAGCCCTGCTAAAATTTCGAATTAACAGTAAGGAAACATTAACTATCGCCCAAGTATACGCACCAACCACCAGTCACTCTGACGCCGAGGTCGAAGAATTCTACGACCTCCTCAATAAGGCCCTCGACGAACACCGCGGCACATGGAACATAATACTTGGTGACTTTAACGCAAAAGTTGGTCAAAGGCAAACTTTAGACGATCATAACATAATGGGTCCACATGGATTAGGAGATCGTAACGATCGAGGCTCACGACTTCTACAGTTTGCGTTTGGACAAAGCTTGCGCCTGGCAAACAGTTTCTTTTTTAAACGACTAAACAGACGCTGGACGTGGATATCACCAAACGGAAAAACCAAAAATGAAATCGATTTCGTGCTTTCCTCAAATATTCAAATCATAAATAATGTCGGTGTGATAAATAAAATACAGTTCAGTTCCGATCACAGACCGCTCAGAGCAACATTGAAATTTGATCGCAAAATTCTTCGGCTAAAGCTGTTCAAGGCAAAAATCAAACGAATTGACAAAGACACACTGATAGGAAACCAAGACCAGTTCAACTTAGAACTAAGTAACACATTTTCGATTCTAGGGGCTGAAAACGCCACAGAAAGAGAAGAAAATGTTCAGTCTCAATTCGATAACATTGAAAAAGCCTTAAGGGCCGATCACACCTGACTGAATTCACACACTAAGTCAGTTAGTCTCCTACGTAGGAAAGGAAGGTAGAAAGATGGAACTAAGTAAGTCACTAACTGAGTAAGCCGCATAGTAAGCAACGCAGAAAGGAACTTTAGTGAAGGGCCAATACGAATAGAACACCTCATCGTACGGAAAATATTAATAAGGGCTAATTTATGTTGTATAGAAAAACACTAGAATAACTACAAAAAAAAACCACAGAATTACCGGTATACTAAAAAACAATCAAGGAATTAAAATAAGGTTGCACCAGTCAAGTAAACACAAAGAATTTGAGTGCTTTATTCATTCTTTTAGTTAGTATAAATTTTTCATTTAAAATCGTACGAAAAGCGAATAATGATTCCAATGAAAAATAACAATTTAATGATAAAAGATTATTTGGATAGTACTAAGTAGTACATTCGAATATTTCGATTGTTGCTTCTTGAAATAATTGTACATCACTATTAAGGAACATCCACATAGTAGGGATCATAGTCAGTTCACTAGTTGTGCTGCTATACGTTAGTATACGTCTATATTTTCTGTGCTGGTACACTTTATAGCGCGACTGATATGTTCAGATACTTTGTATAAAGGCTTCTATGAGTATTTTGAATGACCTTAAAATAAATTGAAAAGCAAGCTAAAAACTCGTTTATACTTTTATATTTAGTAGTAGAAGTAGTTTTAGAATACGATTGTCTTACTTTATTGCAATTGAAATAATTATAATATTATTATTATTGTAAAGGGGGCCCAAATGGGTAGGTCAAAGTTTTTAATTGTCAGTACTAAGTCAAGTTAGGTATCATATAAAAGTGCTTCACTTGTACATTCCAAAATAGTTCTTTATATTTTTAACGACTCTTAGTTTTCAAGTTATGATGAAAAAAGTTTAAAAAAATACCTTCCCCCCTTCCTTATCCCCGAAGTTTTCCGAAGAAAAAATCTGAATTAATTAAAGTCCATAGAGGTTTATGTGAATAATTCAGAAAAAAAACAATCTCTCTAAGTAGCACAGTTTTTTGGAAATTTGCAACAAATTTAGTTTTGCGGTCCTTACAATGGACCTTATTGCTTCTAAAAATACTACAGGTAGGTATATCGGAACCCTCGATGCGCGAGTCCGACTCGTACTTTAACATTTTATTTGTTGTGTGTATGGTGAAAATCGTTAATTTTTCATGGTATGAGTCCATTGATGAAATTTTTAGGAGATTGTTTGACACCTTGTACTTGTCCGTAATTTTGTTAGACTTCCTTAAGGGATCCCGCACACAACCGAGAATCGGTGACCGATTTTTTGTTGGCATCCCGCTCTGACGTGTTATCACCTGAATCTTCCGTCCTTGTCCTGGCCGATAATCGCCCACCGATTCTCGGTCGTGTGCGGGATCCCTAAAAGAGATACTTTGTAATCCTGACAAAATTTTCAATTCATGTCTAAATCAGTTGTCCCTTTCATAAAAAAATGTATAGGATCAAAACTGTTTAGTTTTCGCGTCGAGTCGGAAGCAACAGTAGTGTGCGTATGATCGAACACACACATGCGCGCAGTCCACGCGGAGTCGTAGTGCGTCATTTCACCCGAGACGCGTTCTCGCCCGCTCGGAGGAAACGACACCTTTTAAAAAACTGTGTTTTGAATGGAACTTTTTTCTCTCAAGGTATTTTTAATGAACTACTAATATAGCTCAGCGCAACGATTGTATAACGGAGGGTTACTCGAGGGGAAGCGAGGGGCGACAGGGAACAGCTCTTCAAGTTTGTATACTCAACAGCACGTCAGTAGAAACACTTTAGACTTACTCGTAATGACATGGTGGTAGAAACTATCATCCGCACATCACTTATCATCCGAAAATCACTCATCATCCGCTCATCATCATTCATCCACTCATCCACGCATCACTCATCATCCACTTATCATCATTCATTCACTGATCAACTATCATCCGCGCATCACTCATCATCATTGATCCACTCATCAACTATCATCCGCGCATCACTTATCATCCGCTCATCATCATTCATCCACTCATCCACGCATCACTCATCATCCACTTATCATCATTCATTCACTGATCTACTATCATCTGCGCATCACTCATCATCATTGATCCACTCATCAACTATCATCCGCGCATCACTTATCATCCGCTCATCATCATTAATCCACTGATCAACTATCATCCGCGCATCACTTATCATCCGAAAATCACTCATCATCCGCTCATCATCATAATTCATCCACTCAACCACACATCACTCATCATCCACTGATCAACTATCATACGCGCATCACTTATCATCCGAAAATCACTCATCATCCGCTCATCATCATCATTCATCCACTCATTAACTATCATCCGCGCATCACTCATCAACTATCATCCGCGCATCACTCATCATCCGCTCATCATCATTCATCCACTGATCAACTATCATCCGCGAATCACTTATCATCTGAAAATCACTCATCATCCGCTCATCATCATCATTCATCCACTCATCCACGCATCACTCATCATCCGCTCATCATCGTTCATCCACTCATTAACTATCATCCGCGCATCACTCATCATCCACTTATCATCATTCATCCACTGATCAACTATCATCCGCGCATCACTCATCATCATTGATCCACTCATCAACTATAATCCGCGCATCACTCATCATCCTTTCATCATCATCATTCATCCAGTCATCAACTATCATTCTGCCTAAGTTTGGCGCCGTTTGCTTTTAAAAAAATAATCTATTTAAATCCGTGCCATCGCTGTACATTTCGTTGATTTTACGATCGAAAGATCGATGGACACATACTAACGACCAAAAGGCAGTCTTATTTCGGAAAGCCATGCCATGGAAATCCGTCTAAAGAAGAAAATCTAACAGACCTGACGAAATAATGTAGCCTGTTTCCTGCCTACGTTTGGCGCCGTTTGCTTCTTTTAAAAAAGTAATCCATTTAAATCCGTGCCATTGTTGTACTTTTCGTTGTTTTTGTGATCGAAAGATCAAAGGACACATACTAACGATCAAAAGGCAGTCTTATTTCAGAAAGTTATGCCATGGAAATCCGTCTCAAGAGGAAAATCTAACAGACCTGACGAAATAATGTAGCCTGTTTCCTGCCTAAGTTCGGAGCCGTTTGCTTCTTTTAAAAAAGTAATCCATTTAAATCCGTGCCATCGTTGTACATTTCGTTGTTTTTGTGATCGAAAGATCAAAGGACACACACTAACAATCAAAAGGCAGTTTTATTTCGGAAAGCCATGCCATGGAAATCCGTCTCAAGAGGAAAATCTAACAGACCAGACGAAATAATGTAGCCTTTTTCCTGCCTAAGTTTTGCGCCGTTTGCTTCTTTTAAAAAAGTAATCCATTTAAATCCGTGCCATCGTTGTACATTTCGTTGTTTTTGTGATCGAAAGATCAAAGGACACATACTAACGATCAAAAGGCAGTCTTATTTCGAAAAGCCATGCCATGGAAATCCGTCTCAAGAGGAAAATCTAACAGACCTGACGAAATAATGTAGCAAGCAGCACGTTCAAGTTTCCGATCATCGACCCTAAACAGCTCTACCTATTCCGACCACTGCCGATTACCCATCATCTACCGGTCACCCATCATCTACCATTGACTCGTCTTCCGCCGGTCACCCATCAATATCATCCACCGGTCACCCATCACAAAACAAAACTACCTAGGTATGGTATGTAAGTAGGTACTTACTTGGTTAAAGGAATTGATATTTTTTGAATTTTTGACGGGATACATAATATTTATCTTTGCGCTTCCCCATTCTCACTTCGAGCTCTTGTGGGTATCGGCCGCGTGTCAGAGCTATTTATTAGACTTCGCGCGGTCATACTAAAAATGTATGGCGTAATCGTAATGGTTTTAAAAAAAAAACATATTAAATATGTAAGCAATATTAAACCGTGATTGCAGTTTTGGTAGTTTTTACGTGGTGCAGTCTTAAGTAAAATATTTTCGGCCAACGATATTTTTACAGTAACAAAATGCTGAAGTCAATTCTTTTTATCTAGAAATTTATTGATCTTATTTGGATTTTTTATTTCTGTATGTAAGTTTATTTATTGTTTGCCATAGTTTCTCATTATCTTTTGGATATGGTTTTAAAAGACCTCGACTAACAATGAATACTTTCGGGCGAAATGCCCAACCGGGCGAACTCGCCTCGGAGGAAATGACCACCAAAAAATTACATCGGAATATAGTAAGCCACTTAGTTAGGAGGTTTAGTGATGGGCAAATGCGAATGATTGACTCGAATTTAACAACTTGTCGAACAAAAATTAATGGCCTAACTGATGGTATACTTTTTTACTTAAAACAAGCGCTCCTACTAGAAAAACAATTAAAGACCGCTATATTCAAAACTAACAGTGTTGCACTAGTCAAGTATTCTACACGGACACATCTGACTCCGTCGCGCTTTAAGGCCTTAATAGCGCTCAGCGTTACTTGATCAAATTAAAAATGCACTCTAATCGTATGTGCACGCTAAGATGTCACGCGCTTACAGTTTTTAGTCGGGTTCGCGGCCGCACGCGCTCAAAAACTCGGTTTTTTGCACTTTTCATTAGTATTATGTAGAATAAAAATAAAACAATCAAGTAAAAATATAGATATAATAGATACCTTTTTAGTGTGTAAAAACTAACTAGTGAACTTTTGCGGTTTTGGAGAAATTTTGCAAATTATCACAAAAACAGGTGCTGCTGGGGATTTTTTTCCTAAAACGTGGTTAGCAAAAATACAATTCTGTTCAAGTAAAAACCTTTTTAAAATCTTGATATATCACACTGTATTTTTTTTTCAATTGTTTTGATGGCCATTTATTTTAATATTTCAACGTAAAGTTAGGCATTTGACCGCTATTAGCGCCTTAACTGGCGATTGATTGAGTACCTAACCGAACCGTAAATTTTGAAAATTATTGAATCAGTGTTGCTGCGATAACGAGATCGATGGTTGAATTTTAAAAATACAGTAACTCTACCGAATATTCCTATAGAAAATATCGAGAATATCGAATTCTTAAAAGTACCGGTAATAATCGATACTAAAAAACCGACCAAGTTCGTACTTCGTGTCAAGCCACGCGCAGTGTAGAGTTAAGGAGTGATCACACCTAGCTGAATTCAAAGACTAATTCGGCATACATTGCTCGTTGAAGTAAGGATATTTCAATTAACATAACCAAGCCTCCCAGCAATGTATGCCGAATTAATCTTTGAATTCAGCTAGGTGTGATCACTCCTTTACCTAGTTCTTTTTACGATTTTTTTTTGTCGCAAAGCAGGTTTATTAACTCTACTGAACAGTCGTATAGAAAATATCGGAACCTTTCAAGTATCGATGGTAATCTATAGTGAATTTTTTAAAAAAAATATTAGTTCTTGTTATTACACCATGAATAATAATTATTCTTTATCGACAAGTTGTTCATCATCATTCGCAAAATTTACCCATCACTAAACTTCCTAAGTTCTTTACTTGAAGGGAGTAAGGAGGTTTAGTGATGTCCGAGTACGAATGATTAATTTTAATTGAATTCCGTGTTCGCATCGAAATTAAATTGACCAATACATGGTCTAAGGGACTGGTTTCCGAAAACTGAAAGGGCGTGGTCAGTCAACGTAACTGAATAATTTTCAGTAAATAAAACTTTCAGAAAATATTAAAATAATCCTCTTTTCCACAAAAAAGCCACGATCACACCTAGCTGAATTCAAAGACTAATTCGGGATACATTGCTCGTTGAAGTAAGTATATTGCAATAACACAACCAAACCTCCCAGCAATGTATGCCGAATTAGTCTTTGTATCCAGCTAGATGTGATCGTGGCTAAACTGTCCATTTGCAATTTTATATGAAGAGTATTGAAGAGGCTGATAGTTTTATTTACTGAAAGTTGTTCAGTTACGGCGAATGACTATGTGCACCTGCAAGAAAAAAGAGAAAAAAATGTATCCACTTCATTTACCACAGCCATTGTTTTTGTTTGATCAGAAATACTCTCATTCATAAGATTTGGCACGGCAATGTTCAGGTCTCATTTGTCCATTTAAGTTAAATAAAAATAAAAACATCACGGAAATGTATTGTCAGCCTATTAAAGCCACGATCACATCTAGCTGGATTCAAAGACTAATTCGGCATACATTGCTGGGAGGCTTGGTTATGTTATTGCATTATCCTTACTTCAACGAGCAATGTATGCCGAATTAGTCTTTGAATCCAGCTAGCTGTGATCACTCCTTGACTCAACCGAACAGTCGTATACAATTTTTTTATAGTGAATTTTTTAAGTTTATTATTAGTACTTATTATTAAACCAAGATAATGCTTTATTTTTATTTTGCATGGACAAGTTGTTCGATTCGAATTAATCATTCGCAAAATTTTCACATCACTAAACCTTCTAACTCCTTTACTTGAAGGGACTTAGCATGTTTAGTGATGTCCAAGTGCGAATGATTAATTCAACATATCGAACAAAAATATACTTATATTAAAAAAAACGGTCAAGTGCGAGGCAGACTCTCGCTTCGAGGGATTCGATATTCCTGTAGTATTTTTAAAAGCAATAAAAGCCCATCTTTAAGACCGCAAATAAGTTTGTCTGTAATTTTTTCTTCTTCCAATTATCGGTTGTATTTGTCTTGAGGTTGTATCAGTCATTTTTTAACAATCGATAGCATTTTATTGTACAATAATTATTTTCGGTAAGGCTATTCAACAGAGTTACTGTATTTCAAGATTAACTACCGACAGCGAAACTATCGCTATCGGAACATCACTATTCAGCAACTGTATTAGTAGGCAATTTTTCTACTTAGCTTCCTAGCTAGAACTCTGAATTCACAAACGTCTTTTTCAACGTAGCCTCCTAGGTAGATTTCTTATTCAGTCGTCAAATTCAAGCAGGTGTAATCGCGGCTTTACAGTTAGCAAGTAAAAAGATACAACTATGTACTAACAAAAGAAAAAAGCTATCTCCGAAAACTCTGCAATTAATTCAGGAACGAGAAAATCACAGAACCAATATAACCAAGGAAGAATTTAGAAAAGTAGATATAAAAGTGAAGCGAAACATACGGAAAGATCTCAGAAACCACAACCAGCAGTTAATTAAAGTAGCTTTAGAATGCAACAAATCCCTGAGGATAGCCAAACAAGGCATCGAAAAGGGACGCAGCTGGATAACTTGCCTTAAAGATGGACAAGGAGTCAAACAGGGAAATAGAGAAAAAGTCTTGCAAATTAGTACAGAATATTATAAATCATTATACTCAGACCCCAGCCTTCCATTACAAGACCTAAAATATCAGTTTGATGATACCATTTCACCCATAACAGAAACCGAAGTCCAACGTGCTTTGCGCTGTTTAAAGTATAATAAGAGCCCTGGTGCGGATGGTATCACAACAGATTCCCTAAAAACCGGTGAACCTACACTACTTCCTTACTTAACACATCTCTTTAATGATATATTTACTACCGGAAATCTTCCTCATAATTTTTGCCACGCCAACATAGTACTGTTACACAAAAAGGGAGACAAATCAGAAATAAGTAACTACAGACCCATCAGTTTAGTGTCTCATCTATATAAAGCTTTTGTCAAAATTATTGAGCGCCGTATTTCCAGTGAACTTGATCAGCATCAACCTCCCGAACAGGCAGGATTTAGACCAGGACTGTCAACTATCGACCACTTGCACAGCCTTAATCAAATTATAGAAAAGAGTCAAGAATTTAATCTTCCCCTTTACATCGCATTCGTAGATTATACAAAAGCCTTCGATAGCCTCCATCACACAGCTCTATTTAATGCTTTGCGCAACCAGAATATAAACCAGACTTACATTGATCTTCTTAAACTCATTTACAAAAACAGTACCGCTTCTATCAAATTAGAGTCAACTGGACCAATATTCAGAATTGAAAAAGGAGTTAAACAGGGAGACCCTTTGTCCCCGAAGTTATTCACAAGTGCTCTTGAAGAAATTTTTAGGAAACTGGCGGATGCATGGAAAGAGCGAGGGATTGACGTCGGCGGTCGAAAGATTACAAACCTCAGGTTCGCTGACGACATCGTCCTGTTTTCCTCGACAGCTACAGAACTACAACAAATGCTCCAAGAGTTATGCACGGCAAGCTTTGAGTCTGGATTGATGATGAACATGTCAAAGACCAAACTTATGACAAACAGCACCAAATATAGCGTAACTGTAGATGACGAGAGAATGCAGTATGTCCAGGAGTACTTATATCTGGGCCAAATAGTTTCCTTCCAGGCACGACAAGACAAAGAAGTTGCTAGACGCACTGAAAATGCCTGGAGAAGCTATTGGTCCATGAAAAGCTACATAAAAAGCGATCTTCCGATCACATTGAAGCGCAAACTAATGGACAGCTGCATTCTCCCGATTCTTACGTACGGTGCACAGGCTTGGTCTTTGACAGAATATCAAAGATCCAGGCTCACGGTTTGCCAACGAGCAATGGAGCGCAGTATGCTGGGTCTGAAGCTTACTGATCGGGTCAGAAACACCATACTGCGCTCTACAACACAAATAGCCGACGTAGCCTATACCACCGCCAAGCTCAAATGGGACTGGGCAGGCCACGTGTCCCGTATGTCGCCGGACCTATGGGCGAAGACCACCACCACCTGGCAGCCGCAAACCGACAAAAGGCGTCGAGGCCGACCAAGGCGCCGATGGCGCGATGAACTTGACACCTTTTGCAAGGCCTGGCAAGAGCGGGCTTTAGATAGGGACCAATGGAGGGAAGAGAGAGAGGCCTTTGCCCAGCAGTGGGACATTATAGGCTAGATAAGATAAGATAAGATAAGTTCCTATACAATCGTTGTTCAGTTTTATGGTCAGATTCACATCACATCCTGCGGGCTCATATACCCTTTCTGTTACAAGTTCCAACATGTGCAATAATGTGCAAGCGCAGTATATCATGATTTAAAATGAAGGATTTTTTTTTTTATTTGCCAAGAAAAGAAACGGATTCGGGAAACACTGCACATATTTTATTCTATGAGATTTTTTCTATGAACTCAAGACCATAACACGCGATCACGGTAAGCGTATCACTTGAGAACGACTGAACGGATATTAAAATAATAGAAACATTGAACAACCAAGGAATACTTTAACGAAGACCACTACTGTACAAAACATAATAATATGTAATAAACAAACATCTGAATCTAGGTTTTGTTCTGTAAACTTTGAATCCACTGAAATTGCACAAGCTGTAACTAAGTTTGCAATTAGAATGTTCATAGACACAAACTAAGGTACGACTTCAAAACTAGTTGATCCAATATCGTTACGACAATCCTAACTACACAGGGTGTCTATTGTCAATTTTCGATATATCGATACGATAGGTACTATTCGAAACATGCAAATTCAAAACTTTGTCCCCTGAAATATTGGTTGGATGCTATTTGACAATTCATCCAACGAATATTATACACTATTGTCAGTGAAAGAAGTTTTCGAAGTGGTATCGTATCGATATATCGAAAATTGAGAGCAGACACCCAGCTTTCATTCTGGCCAATCCATTATTGTCAATAGCGGCTTAACCTCAATGTTGGGCGAACGGAGACACTTGAATATACTCGTAAGTAGAAAAATTACTAACAAAAAGTAAGCATTTACAAATTCCTGATCTTATCATACAAGGACATTATCATACAAAGCCATTAACATGACCGTACGGTTTTTGTAAAAGCAGTCCACAAGGGAACCTTGTTCAATGTTCAGTTTCATGTATCACTACATACTCGTATTATAAAAGAAAGTCCCCCGAAACGTTTTTCTGTCGCGCATGCATCATGTCTGTCTGTGATCGCTAAACTCAGGAACTACTGTATGGATTTTAATCCGGTTTTCACTAATAGATAGATTAATTCAATAGGAAGATTTGCGGTTATAATTTATAAATATTTATTGCAAATTAACTGAACTATGATGATGTTTGTCGATCGAGTTGGAAAAAAATGTGCCTCTTGAGAGCTTTCTGGGCGTGCGCTGCGTAAATAGTTTCATTTATATGAAAGTTATGTATGAAAGAATTGTTGCTCTCTAAGAGCTCTAAAGAAAAGTCCGCGATAGTATTTATCTATCTTTAAAGGATTATCCATAGTAACCAACTTTTTATAGCAAAAAAGTAGATTTTCAAAATAAGGTATTTTTGAACGTATTTTTACCCTTAAGGTACGGATCCTTATCTAATTTAAAAGGATAGTAATAATAAGCAATGGACATAGATCAAAATTGTCCTTTACACCATGTTATATAAATGAATATCTTAGAAGATATCACAATATTAAAATCACTCTAATTAAAGTCCTAGAATGAGCTTCACACTCGATGCGCATTTCCGTTGATAGCCGACCCGACGGGGCACCGGGTGGGGGGGGAGGGGGGGCACACACGGAGAGCACACGTCGCGTCGTTGCGACTGGTCGTCCGAAGCCTGAATTTTAAAATTTTAGATATGTTCAACCATTCTCGACTTATACAGATAGTTCAAAATGAGTGTCGTTTGAATCCAGAGAAAAAAAATGTATACGATTCGATAATGTCATCAGTCAACAATAACATAGGGAAAATAATTATCTTAGATGCTCCTGTCTTTCACACGGGCAATTGTATGTGGCCCTGTCACGTGTAACATCAAAACTCAATTATGTTCATTTTTGCACGTAATCCTGAAGAAGCTATAAATGTTGTGTACAATTGGTACAACGAAATATTTTAGAATGTTTTAAAAATTGTGTAGCAAGTTTAAGACTACGTCATAATATCGTAATAAAAGGCACCACTCTACCCGTAGATTAGTACCCGTGCGAAGCCGGGGCGGGCCGCTAGTTTTGCAATAAAGTAGAGTCAAGAACACTTCAACACTAGCGACGCGACTTTAGATACTAACACGAATATTTTGAAAAGTTGTTTGCACTGTGATAAGGAAATTAGATACCAGCAAATAAAAATGAAGGCCGTGATACCATATTTTTACTCCACCTACATGACCTACTTTTCTAGCAAGTTAGATAGTTATATTACCAAAGTTTGAAACCAAAAATATACGCAAGAACGTCTACCCATAATTACACAACACTTTTATAATGGGAGCGAATCTGAAATATGAAAATCTGCTATTCAATACATTTTCTTCGCCATACTGTTTTAACCAAAGATTTCGGACCTCCTTGCTTCGCTCGGAAATCTCGGAATAGAAACCGTGCAATTTTTTTTTATTATGGGAATGATTTCTGCCAGAATGTCGCATCTCCTTTGCTATACAATGTTCAAAATAACTCTAGCAAATTAATAGACCGACGCCTTCATTGCATTTACAAAGATAATAGGATTATGTAATTTGTGACTTTATATTACACATCCCTGACTTGTGACGAGTTATTTCTTTAATGCTACTTCTATAACCCTTACTCTTCTGAGGTTTTAACCCTAACCCTTTATAAATCTCAAAATTTGAATCTATTCATCTTCTTGTTAGCAGAGAACCGGACACACCTCGCAAATTTGTATCCTACCTGAGGCTGCTATGTGTTTTGCAATATTTCAGTAACTATAAGTTGTATGAAGTTGCGACCAACGAAAAGAAAGCGATGTGGCAGACCCAGGCGGAGATAGTGAGATAAGCTAGACTACTTTCAAAGGAATTGACCAGAGGAAGCACAGGATAGGACGTCATGGAGAGAACGGAAGGAGCCCTTTGCCTAGCAGTAGGACAGTTAGGGGCTATTTAGATAAGTTGCTTACAATCAGGCATGATTAGAGCACCTGACATCCAGTCCGACTTTTGGTAGAGTTTGTATCTTTATGAAAAATTCCATAATTCAGGATGTTCTAAATAAAGACGAGGTTAAAAGTACCCTAAACTGACGAGCGTGTATGAAAGGGTTGATGAAAGTAGACGAAGCAAGCGAAGTGTGTCAAGAATGTCAAGATTGTAGTAGGTGGAGGGCTGTCAGGTGGTGGACGGGAAACAGGCGTGATGTAGTACCTTTAAAAGACCTTAAAAGCGCTAAATTAAAAGTAATTACAAATTCTTACCACTCAACGAAAATCACATGGTTAATACTCTTACCTGAAACAGAAGTAAATATTGTTTTAGAAATTAGTGCAAGTAAGGTACACAAGCTAAGTTTATGGGTTAATTTTATGACCCATAATCGTAAAGTTACCAACGATCGATAAATAGTTGACGAGCACGGCTTTCGGTTAATATTACTGGATTTTAATTACTTATGCATACTCAAGATGTGTTGCCGTGTTGTGGCTATGAATAGTACCACCCCGTGGGTGTCTTAAGGGGCAACTACGGGGTTTAGAACCGGAGGACGGGCAGCAGAGTCCTTTTGTGTATCGTACCATCTTACATACCGCGGTCATCAACAACCGCGGTCCATGGTGCCAGCCGTAAGACTAACAAGCATGGTACCGTGACTATGGTACTTCCTCTCCAAGTTGTAAGGTAAGTTGGGGTAAGACCGGAAAAGGGTTAGGACCGTATACATCAAAATTCTCCTGAATGCGACCATACTTTTTAATGGTGGCAGCATTATGTACAACGCCATTTTATTTTGCATCGACCTTAAATTCCTTCCTCTCTCAGTTTTACTAGATCACGCATTTTTGCTGGAATTCTGAAGGGAGCTCCCCACGTGGAGCTCCCCCTATCCTGCAGTGGACGTTTCATGGGCAACCCCCATCTCAGAGAAAACGTCGCTGAACAGCGGATCGGATGGGTAGCAGAGTCCCACTGAGTTTTGTGCCTTTAAAAGATAAGTTTGTTAAATTGCCGTGGTATTTTTCAGATCTCAGATAAAGTATACTGACGTATATACCCGTATCTCTGTTTCGGGTATTATGAATACTCGTCACTTATATTTTTTTGTGTTCTCTTTTGATCTCTCCCTTATAATCTTAAAGTTTGGTACACGCGGATTCTACTGTTAGCGCATAACTTTTGAGACAGAGTCAAACATAAAAAATAACATAACGTGGCGTCGTGCTATACATATAAGATTCTTGAGAATTTCGGTTATGTCCATGAGTCACTCTTTCTCATGATTCAATACCAAGTAACTATGAACGTACGTCATTTTGGTATACTTATAAGACTTACATGCAATAAGCTTGCAGATATCCAAATCAACGATCAACATTGCATTTCCTACTTCTGCCATTTGGGGCGGTAAGTTATTGTATAATCTATAACAATACATAATACAACAATTACACCATTTCACTTTCAAACAGCTGGGTGTACCGTTATAAGTAAAACGGCTTTCCTAATGCAACTATTACCAAGATTGCGATTAGCCAATGCTTTATGTAATTTGCATGTGCGTTTGCCAAGTATTTCATGTAAAATTTACTTACTTTTAATATTAAAAAATCTTGCTATTACAGAAGGCTATTAGAGTTAGACTGGCGATCGAGATACACTAAAACGTCTAGTCATTTCAACATTGTCTCGCTATCAAATTAAAGAACAGTTACGGCCGATAGTTTTTGTACCAACACAAAAGGTTGTGTAACTTAATAGCTTAGGATTGAATCTTTTGTTTGGTAGCCCTGCGACGTTTGGTTTCTCTGATGGGTTTATCGAATCGAAAAGTTCAATGAATCCGCTTGATTCGAAAATCACGGTAAATATTAAATTTCCAGCATGATAAGCAAAATTTCGTCTTATGTTAAGAGGAGGCCAGCATCTTAGTTACGAATTATCGAGACAACAGTTTCTAGTTTAAAATGTGGTAAGGCTATTGTGCAAAGTCTGTCTGTGGAAGTATCGGCACCTCATTTCGATTCGAAGGATAAGCAAGTGAAATTACCGGTACAAGGGACATTTCTTCTTAGATCTCGGAATGAGAAAACATGATCAACTTCTCTTTGAGACTAAGCAACTTTTTCATCATAAGCAAACAATATATAAGTGTCAAAGTAAGCACGGAAGCAATCATGTAGAAACAAAACCAGTTTAATTTGAACCAACGCTACTCTAAAAACGTCCGAAACCAGAGACCCGCTCAAGGCCAAAGTATTTCCAGTAACGTGCGGTCGTGTGTACGTCACATATAAGGCAGTAGTAGGTTCTATAGGCGGTGGTGATCACTTAATGTAAGGAGTAATAATATCTGCTTGTTTGCTCAGTTGTGCCATAAAAAGGTATTTTTGCTTATGTTGTATTGGACATAGAACCAATCTTTATGTTGACAACCCTTTGGGTTCCTACGAGACCGATAAACGTACGCTCGGAGCTTGAAATGGCTTTCGTCGCGACCAAATCTCACCCATCCCTCATTCGAACCAAATGTGTGCCCCTTATTACTTAGGTACTATATTTAGAAATTGGATTATTTTTGTTACCATTTCACATTTCAATCATCAGAACAACCCATGTTAATTAATGAACACGAGTTTCGACCCTTCGTGCTTTGAATGGGCGTATTGGGATCTCTTTGATGTTTCTCCAAAATGATATATCGAGCAGTTATCCCGAGCTTACTAACCGATTTAGAGCGTGTGAGATCATACTATTTTTGGATCAAGTTAGTAAATTTTGAAGCAGCTAAAACAACAGGATTTTCTTACCAAGATCCGGTAGTTAACTCTAAAAAGACATACGTAATGGGTTTATGCTTTCAACGGGAGCTGTAAGAGGCTATTCCGTATAACTTATCTGGAAATGTCTGAGCTTTAACTTATTTTCTGCTTCGTGAAAGATAGAGATTGTTTGAAGGGCGATGAACTCAAAAAATTTAGATGCAAATGCTAAATGCTGCGATCTTCAGACTAATACTCAAGGTGATACTACTCGTAAGTATTTAATAGATTTTACATAATAAATTTTATCTATAGACAAAAAATGGTATGAAGAATCTTTAGCCGCTTTGGAATAGTGTTAAATAATTATGGCAGCGTACGAAACTACACCAGAAACCCCTGAAGAATTATAATATACTGACATGACGGCTGACCGGCCCAGTGAGGCAATTTAATTTAAATCTTGAATACAGGTTATAAAATATCACTTTTGAGACATCAAAATTCACTTAATTTTTTTTTATGTAAAAAGTGAGCAAGCGAGCTTGTGGGCCCCACCTGATGGTAAGTGATCACCACCGCCCATAGCGCCCACCATGATTATGAACTTTATGAACTATGACTGTTATATTATAGTCATACTTTATAGCACGCTTTTCAAAGCACAGTTCATATCATATCATCACAAAATCTTATGAAACATCCACTACGAGTACAGTACAGGATAGCTCCCTCTAGAATGCCAGCAAAAATGTGTAAGTAATACATTTTGGAGAAGTACCACAAAAGTTACCTCGCCTGTTACCGTTGGGGCTGGCACCCTCACCGCGGTTGTTGGTGACCTTAGTATGTAAAATTGATTCACTCAGTAGCACGTCAATAGAATCACTTTAGACTTGAGTTACAGATTAGATAATAGTAAACTGGCAAACGCCAAACACTTGAGTTGCGTTTTTTCTGACGACGACGTGCGTTTGACAGAACGACGTACAGAAAGGCGCTCAGCAGATGAAGGGGCGGGCAGACGCGGGCAGTCATGCACGGACATTGTCCTCCAGTGTGGCCGGTATTGCGAAAATTATAGTTTTTATCAGAATAAAATTCAAACTTATAATTTTTCAAACTTGCTCTACGTTTTAAACTAAACAACAATCAATCTGAACAACCTTTTCGACTCAATAAAACTTTGAATTGAACCAACTATTCAAGCTGTTTTCTTTCCAAACCAAAGATTTTGAAAAATACGCGCATAGAAACGGAGCGTTTATTTCATGTCAATGACTATAATAATACGAAAATAATTGCAGTACCCGCCACACTGGCGCGCCGGATCAGGATCAGGACAAAAAGTCTGCCGTCTGCTGTGGCTCAAAGACGCTGCCGTGCGGCTTGCTTTATACAGACTTAAATCTTCTTTGCATAACCTGACCGTGTGCTAAAAATACATCAGTCACGGCACTAAACATCAGATTACGGCATTAAAATTACAGAGTACACTTAGACTTAACGTGTCATTAAGAACAAATTGGAACGGAACACGCAGATGGAATCTTCCGACAAGGACAATTACGTACTCGACATAAATAAATAAATAAGAGGTACATCTAACCAGGCAAAGCCTCCAGGATTTATATACTTTTCAAATATAAATTAAAGACCTGGCTGTCTGTCCCTGTTGGGGATTGAACCCACGACCTACGGTGCAACAGGCACTACCAATAGGGCCAACCAACAGGCCAGTAATAAACATATTGTACAGTCAAGAACGCATCACAGCTCTGGTGGAACACCACCCTTAAGGAGTGATCACAATTTTGTGCCGTTCTAATATCAATGGTCGTAGCGGCTACAATTGCACTGTGATTCTCAAGCTTTAGTTTCCGTTGAAACCCCGCACGCCAGTGGAAATATTTTTAAATCTATTATACGGCGTGCAAAATAACTCTGTCTGTGACCGTTAATGCGCAGGAGTCAAAAAAATTGTTGCGTGCCGGGGGTGAGGTGCGGCATGTGGGGGGTGAGGTGCGGCCTGTGGGGGGTGAGGTGCGGCATGTGGGGCGCGAGCGAGTCGTTCATTGGCTCTCCGCCTATCACCGATGCTCAGAAAATAACCGTCATACAGCTCGTTGCACAAAGCGTCTTTAAAGTTAAAGCTCCCTTAAATCTATTGCTGTCACTTTCTTTGTCAACAAACAGAAAGAGTTAACAATAGACTTAAAGGAGCTTTATCTTTAAAGATGCTTTGTGCAACTGGCAGATAGACAGACTTGTCTTGAACGCGCTGTGCTATGCCATAAAGTCCAAAGTGTCTACTGACGTGCTGTTTAGTGTACCTATAAACATAATAACAAACTATTTATGTTAGTGGAAGGAAGTGGCCTATATTTTTAAATCTGCCTTCCAGACATTGAACTGGCAATAAATAATAACCAAATTGATTTGATTGAGCGTAGATTGATTACAATAGCCTTCAAACATAACAGGGAAATAGCTTGCAAGACGTTAGGTCAATGCTTTTAACCGCAGATGTAGAGGTCACATAATATTCGGATAATTCCTAGATCATAAATACAATACTGATTTAAATAGAAATATAGAAATAAAAATAGTCTTTTGTATAAATACTATTTAAATAGAAATAAAAATAATATTGTTTTATGAAAAATCAATAAAACTTTCAACTTAAAAAAGAAACAATTTGTTTTTCATTGAGTAAATATCAATTTTACTTGAAGGTAAGCTCGCAGATTATGCATTTGTCTGACTCTAAGGAACTATCCGATTGTACCCAGCTATCCCTTTCGAAAAATATTGACGAAACGCGAGTGGTGCTTAGATACTCGTAACTGACACAAATGTAAAATATAGACGACACTTAAAAATCTTTCCTAAAAAATTTGTTTCCAAAAGTCCCATCCAAGCTTCGTTATTCATATGAATGACAATACCCAACTTAATGTACTATATAAAATAAACATAATTCGTATTTTTGCTTTAATGTGGAAATTTAAAACAGAATAACTAGATAGAAACATATTATACATAATAACCACTTGGTGAAGTGATGAAATTGTTTTTTTAAAATGAACTGACTAGCAGATATTAATGAAATGAACCATTAGATACATTAATCAAGAAGATGAAAAGATCTTCAAACAATGAACACTGGAAAATAAATTACTCAAAAACAGTCACAAGAAGCACTATTCTAAGGATTTAAAAAACAAGCGAAACCAACAAAAAACTAAAACTTAGAGATGTAAATAACAATTATACGGACGATACTGCGGCCCGCATAACCATTATGTGTGTTACAAGTACCACTACCACTGGTAATCCCGTATAAACTAGGGTTTTATTGCTTTGTGATGATGGGGCAGATTAAATAATGATCAAGTCTGGGACGCTAATTGAATTTAAGCGAGGGCTAGACCATACCCTGATGAACATTTAATCAAGGCTTGTCTAGGTCCAGATTAAAATACTTACTTTATCTTTACGACCAGCTTATGAGGGACATTCGCGTTGTTTGTTACCAAACTTTGATTAAATAATCAATGTTCTGCAACTCCAAAACGAGAACCTGACTCGTGTCTTGCTCCATTTAGCAAAAATGTGTCGTTACCAAGAAGCTATTAACCTTTAAATGTCTTGGTAATGTCACTTCATTCAAGTTTGCCTCCAAAAGGTTCCGGATTTTTATTATCTGGATTCTGGGCTGCATTTTACGACCAATATAGTTGAATCAGAAGACAGTAATTACTAAGCAAGCACTACGCAATCATATCAAAATCAAACTCATTGTAAGATCATATCTATAGATGGACAGTCATCTGTGAAGGCTTCTAAATAGCATGCCTTGTTGATGTATCATGTGACCTCAACACACACATGTACGAAAACTCTCGCAATAGCTGGAAGTTCTAAAAACCATCATGAGACAGTAGGTAATCATCGTGTGTTTAGTGGTAATCTGCCATCGTGCACAACACATCACCAACGCTTCCGTCCATGTAAAATAAAAATATACGAGAAAAAACCTTTCCTGTTTTTCAAGTAGCACGTCATTATGCTCACGAATTGCTGTAATTATATTTTATTTTTAGTCACGTTGTTAACATACTGACCTACCGGGCTTCAAAATTTTCAAAAATTACTTTTAATTTTGTAATCATGTTAGCTATCGTCTTCAATTTGTATCCCTAATTATCTTCAAAATTTATTATGACTTCTCAATGAATGCCGTCATGAGAACCATTGCCAACATGTTCAAAATCCTGTCCACGTACAAGACGCGAGCTCACGAGCTGCGCCCATATCTTGACGACTTCATCACTGAACTGTTGTGACCCGTATTCTGCCATTAAATTGCATTCTTAATTATGTTTGCTTCATACACCATCTGATCAATCTACAGTCTTGACTTCATCTTGACAAGCGACATTGGGATGTCGAGTTTGATATGCTTGTCGCGGAACGAAAGGAGAATTATGCATGTTCAATTGATTCTAAGCATAGATTTTTATCGGACCGGTCGCAGTGAAACTCGTATGGTCATTGTAGTTTTAGTATGAAGAAATCTTCGATCAGCCAAGTTGGGTAGGCGTGTACATTTCTCGAGATGAACTCGTAAGCAATTACGAGTTGGATGTATAAACATAATTTAGAGCAAAATTACATATTCTAACGGCGTGCAAAGGGTCAGGAGTATTCGTGGAAGTTCTTACATAGTTTCGCAACAAGTTAGCGTCCCACGTTCCCCATCAATGTATTCACCGCTTGATTCAAGATGATAATGAAGCGTCTATTCAAGTATTCACACATCGGCGAACTGATCAAGGTTATATTGTGTTACATCTAATTCTAACTTTGGTTCTTGAAATTTGATAATAGAAAAAGAAAGTCCTTAATGCAAAATAATTTCAAAGTACAAAGCAGACAAAGAACAAACATAGCAATCTCAGAAAGCTAGTCTGTCTCTAGAGACGAGATAGGAGACAGAATCTAAATTGAAAAAAAAAGAGAACATTCGCTTCGGTTGCTCTGCACCTCTCCATCTATTTCCATACAAAATTGATGCGAGGCACGGGCAGGAAATGGTGACTGCGATAGTGCGCGACGCGAGATAGTGGAGAAGCATTCGTCAGTCCTTAGTTTCATTCTACCATACGGCACGAATTTTCTATATGGGACGGACAATATTATCAATACCTGAAGAACAAAGCCAGACAAAACAAAACAATATGAATTTTTACATGAGTGTACTGTCAGTGTACCTACATTCAATATAAACAAAACAACAAACGATACATCAAGGGAAGACAAGCTCAAGAGTTAATTATCACTTTAAACGAGTAAAACAAAACCATCGACGCAAACAGCTTTCTTGTAGGTAATTAGCACATGTTCGGAGTAAGTAGGCCAGGTAAAATGGACAAACACTCAAAACCCTTCCGTAAGGCTTGGAAGAGTGCACAACCCATAAATATTAATGCCAAACAACGCTTCAATAACCACAGGCAGGTCAGCGACCTTTGATCCGATTGTTAGAACTTCATCCCAGAAATCTCATTAGGAATTCCTCATACTTATGAATAAAACAGACTTAATAAAAGCAAAGGACACACAAAGAATTCTGAGTGGCCTAGATAAGATGTAATCAATCATACAAAGTAGCATTGCCGACAAAAAGTTATGCCTGCTTCGTATTTACAATAAACATCGTTAACCTAGATACATTCGTTAATCTTGGTAAGATTCTCATCAAGAGCAAAGCCATAGATAGCTTTTGGGGCGTGAGCGCAATGTTAATGTTTCTTATTTACATGCATATGGAGTGGAGATCGTATAGTCACTAATATTTTAGATATTGGGTCAGCAAAGTCAAAACCTTTCAAGTCTTGGGATGAAGAAGGAAGAAAAAAGCTATTACTTTAATAATTTTATTTTTTATTCCTTTTTCTTGCTTTATATTTTTTTTTCTCAATCATTTTTTTTATTGTAGTTGGACAGAAGTATGTATGAATCAATCATCATTATATCATATCAGTAGTAAGCTCGATGAGCGAGCTCATTAACCCTGTTGGCAGAGTAATTGATCTACTTCCGTTAGCAACCGGGACCAACCGCTTAACGTGCCTTTCGAAGCAAAGAATCATCTTTCTTTCCAGACAGTCAAGTGGTATCATCCTGCAATGTCCTATCCTAACCAAAGTAGGAAGGTACCTCTAAAAGTATTTTATACAATGGGGTTTCACGAGGATTCAAAACTAGAACCGCTTACTTTAAAACAAACTAGAACAAACAAAGACGAAGGAATAAATAAAGGAATAAGTTAAAATAAATAGATTGGTGTGAAATTGAGTGACAGGACTAGAAATAGTGTGATAAGAGAACGTTGTGGCGTAAAAGAAGACGTAGTGACTAAAACTGAGAAAGGGATGCTGAGATAGATGGTTTAGTCATGTAGAGAGGATGAATGAAAGAAGATTGACGAAAGAGATCTATAAGGCGAGAGTGAAGGGAAACGTTGGAAGGGGAAGGCCTCGGCGAACGTACCACGACCAAATTCAGGACGTTCTGAATAAAGGCCGGGTTAAAAGTACCCTAAACCGACGAGCTTGTATGAAAGGCTTGATGAAAATACAGGAAGCAAGGGAAGTATATCAAGATCGTAGCAGGTGGAGAACTGTGGTCTCTGCCTACCCCGACGGCAATAAGGCGTGATATTATGTATGTATGTAAAAATAAATACTACATCCTCAGTTATAGCCTTATTCCGTTTCTTCAGAGTCGGCTACCTAACATAGGGGATTTGACGAAGGCACTGTATTTTACACAGCGCGACTGTCATTTGACCTTACAGGGAAAACCAGACCCAATCATGGATTAAAAATACTACTTACTTACATATTATAACGGCGAAGAAGAGTTGTCATTGTCACCTTTGTTTACACAAAAGTAGTGTAAGCGAAGTCTTCAAGTGAAAGCATACAAAAATGTTACCTACTTGCCATTGAGTAGCCATTTATAATACTTTCATGACAACATTGTGCTGACAATACAGCTGAAGAGGACAAAGGACGTGAGGTAATATTACACCGATTGTTTTGAGAATTACAACAACAGTTGCGTTACATTCATGACTGGCTATTACCCGCGACTTTGTACGCCTTATATCTTCTATCAGTGGAAATTGAACTTTTTCCCGAGGTAATACGAGTAATTACGTTGTTACTACATGATAGTCAAGATTTGTACTCCACTTACTTTCTTACTCTCTGTCGCTCTCTTTATCTTACTCTCTCTCTTCTTCTTATTAGCTTGGACCTTCAAAAAACCCTAACAATAATGAAAATCGCATTTAATTTAATAATCATCATCATCATATCGTGTGGGTCGCAAGGTCATTGACCGACCTCACAAAACATTCTGTCAGAGTTGTTGAGCCGCCAAAGGTTTCTGACATGGCTCATTAACGACTACATCCCTACGGATGTAGTCGTTAATGAGCCAAAGACGCTTAAGACGTTGGTCCTGACTACTATCTACATAGTAGTCAGGACCAACGTCTTAAAGTGCCTTCCGAAACACGGAATTATCTCACTTTTCGGACAATCAGAGGCGCTAGAACCGAACTCAATCATTATCGATTCTCTCTGTTTTTCTATATAAGAAGAAAAGAGAGATTCGATAACGATTGAGTTCGGTTCTAGCGCCTCAAGTAATTCTATCCTAACCTAACTGGAGAGGTTGCACAAAGGGATTTTTGTTTGACAGTATCCCCACCGGGAATCGAAAACGGAACCTCCGAATAGAGAACCGAGCGCTCTGACCAATAGACCACAGAGGCTGTTAATTAATTGAATGCAGCAGTTTAATTACATACATACATACAGAGAGAAGAATTCCAAGAATCGCGGATTTGGAGTCACGTTAATTCATGATTTTGAAAATTAGTCACACAGAAACCGACCTGTCACAGTTTTATAATAGGTAATACGAGTAGATAACAGTGAAGTAAACATGCACCATAAATCGGAACTCAAGAGATTGAAAGGGTCAATGTCCTCTTAACTATAACTGATAGATCTCTGGCAGACAATAAAGCGAATTAAATGCCATTGTAGACACTTGACAACCGGATTTCATTTCAACGCATCAATTTATAATGAGTTAAACTATTAAAACAAATAATTGAATCAAACACATAATATTTCATATTCAGTTATCTAAATTGCTGGCACTATAAATCTTATTTGACAGAAATCATATCAATACACAAAGTTAAAGAACCTTTCATTGGACATTAAGAAAGATTATTTTGACAACATTCACGATGTTAAGATCACCGGATGTTGTAATCTCGTAAGACTTGAACACTGGACAAATACATTCACGTACATGACCATACTGAGGCCACAAAGGTTCTTGAAAGTTTCTTACAAATACATCAAGTGAAAGTTACTAAAGGATACAAAATAATGACCTTTAAAACTACTTATAACGACAATCGAGATGTCGACACAATTAATATTAAAGACTGTCATTTTGAAGATTTGAACAATTTGATAAGGCCTAATGGTGATGATGACTTATTTAAGATACTAATTGAATTCATCAATATCCATCAAGATAATAAGGAATGAACAACAGAAATCGATTAGGAACTACGACATATTTATTATCAATTATTGTCATCTACCTCAGAATAAATGGAAAAGGCGATAGATACCTAACTAACTCTACGGAACTTTGTAAAGTACGTAATATCCATACTTTTCTCATAATCCAGTAATTAACAATTGTGGAAAGCGTGGTGGTTTCAAACGCAAATATTTGATGAAAAGTTGCTAGCGATATACCTACGTAATTGGATTATACAAGAGAGTAAAATAACAACGGCTCTCACCTCGCAATTAAAAGAATAGTTGTGCGAATCGGTAGTATTGTTCTGCGAGAAAGTAGTTTAGGAAAGTAATATTACTCGTATTTATCTCTGACATTGAGCTTACACCTTTAATTAATTGATACGAGAAATGTTGCTTGTTAATCTTTCTTGTGGTGATTTGTTGCTTGAACAGGCTTGAACATGATCATACATATAGGGAAGTAAAGTTAGATTACAACGGTATTGTTGTTGACCAAGCAGGCAACGAAAAGGTCCAGTAGTTCCTTGATAAGGAGTCCCACGCTTGAGCACGTCCAAACTAGTTAAGTCATGTTGAAACTTGCGTGATATGGGTTCCATGGGTTGTATTTTATTGAACTGAATGCGCAATATCATAAATAATCCATAATAGACTCAAAAGTACTACTAGATTTATTTATTTAGGTGTTTTTTATGACTAGCTGAAATTCCCAGGCAGATTAAAAGTACTTCAGCGTAATAATTTAATCTAGATAAGAAAGAATGGGCGTGATACTTGGTGATGGTTGGTGACAATGATAAATATTCTAATATCTGTGATAGAAGTTTTCATATGACCAGTGAATTGACTGGCTCCCACGTTTACACGAAAATCCTCGTTTTAGCCAGCTATGTTGGCAACCCCTCTGGATATGTATCGCTATCTCGTTTCCGCACCGATCTCACCCTCTTCCATGGCATCATCGTGGGATAATTAAATATTTATGCCATCACAGACGGTTCCATTAAATAGAACCGCCACGAATTATACAGCAGACATATTAAAGAAATAAATGTGTCATTATTAGAAGATGATAGGACATAGCTAAAAATTAAATCAAAATTAATGTTTACCTACTATTCGTGATAATAATAAACACCTACAAGCATTACGATCAGAAACTAAAAAGTCGAGATCTGTAAAAAAACTTAATATGAGCATATGAATAAGAATTTACCATTTATCAAAGATTAGTTATGGCTTTTGTGCGACAACTTCAATGTGGCTTTTTCCATTTCGCATTAAATTACAAAATACTGAGAATCGCATACCTGATAAATTGTTAGATGCTAATGCAACTGATACATCCCGTCGATAAATGTAAACACTAACACCTAACACGAATCTTTACTTAATAATAACTAGACCAGCACCACTATAACCGTTAAACACTGTTCAGCTATGACAGATACGTCAAAATTTACAAACACTCACTAGCACTGGCTTAACAATAACTGTAGGACAATACGTTGTTGCAAAACATATGACACTTCATTATATATTAGACAAAGCTCGGATACGAGAAGCTTTTTTTGGTGAGAAGACGTACGGTTCATACGGAGGTTTGGTGGGGACTGCATCAGTCAAGCAAGCGGTGAATGAGGTGCGGGGGCAAGAGGGTACCCACCACAGCAGGGGGCGCCAGGGCTGCCAGATGCACGATTTAAGTCGTAATCTTACGATTATTTGGTCATCAGTACGATTACAAATTTGGTATATTTATATGGGAATACGACTTTTTAAATGTCAAGATTGTCTCTGCCTGCCCCGACGGGAAAGAGGCGTGATGTGAAGTTATGTATTTTAAGTATGTAAATGTCAATTTATAAGGATTTTTTTTTACTTTTTCTAGGATTTGTATGGAAGTACTATTGTTTTTACTCTTTTGTACGGTTTCCTCTAAAATGGCCTGGCATCCCTGGGGACGCGCGTCGAGTCGAGACTCGAGTCTGACTAGAGCAGAGCCACAGATCATATAATACTTGTAAACTGCAGAGCCAAGCCAGAGGCGAACCGAGACCGTGCCTTGTGTGACTCTCGCTGATACTCGTATCATAATGATAACGAACGTATACAGAACACCGTATCTATCACACATTACCAAGAAGATGAATGACCTTTGACTGAACGAACAGAGAAAAATGCATTCCAGATTAAAAAGTATGATGGACATTTTATTCTTATTAAGTAATAGCAATAAGCAATATTCTTTCAAGTGCAAATACTGGAAGTTCTAACGAAAAATATAACGAGAAATAGAGTAATTAACTTCCAGACAATAACTTCATAAGAGAGCCAAAACAGATGTGTTATGTCAATAGGACTTACAAAATAAACAAGACGACGGATAGAGATGTAGGCGAAATAATAAATCTTTCGAGGCAGGTCTATGAAAAGGACGACGGTGTATTGAAAGTTTTTATAATGGTCTTTGGGGTTTGGGGTTCTATTCTATACGCAAAGATCAAAGCGGTGGCCTAAAGACTCAACGTGGAATAGTCAATAGTCAGATTATGATTTTATCTGAGTTCTTTTAAAAAATGGAAAATAAAAAGCGGAAAAAACCGAAAAGACAAGACAAAACTAATTTGGAGACAAACATGTTTATGTGGACGATAGCTTTTACGATTACCATATTTCGTTATGTTTCTTTTCATCAACTCTCTCGCGTTGTCTCGTGCCAAAATAAACAACTCGACAAAAACTTATTCGTCTCTCTGCCTTACGTAATTTAAGTGGCATATGGGAGAAACACCAGAATAGGAACTCGACAGATGGAGGGCCCAATATTTTGGAGGTGAATCATCCCACTGTAGGTATGTTTTTGTACATGACGGGAGAGCTGAAATAATTAAACAATTTGAGCTTTTGTTTTAAACTTAAGAACAAAATCTTGTATAGATTCTGTTATTAATTTAGGAAAAAAATTCTAGTTGGCGTTCATGAATGAAATCTTTTTAGCAAATCTACAATATTATTTATTGACAGGTACAGACAAGAGCATGTCATGAAGTGCATCACGGGGTACAAACTCTAGTGTGTCAAGCTTGACGTGCTCCATTATTGTTTGACCTACGATGCAACAAAACTATATTCATTGTTGTGTTACGATCATCATGTTTGTTTATATAACTTTAGTAGACCTATTAAAATTTAAAAACCACGTGCAACATGAGGTTTTATTTTTAAACCAACACTCGTTTTGTGTAGTTAAACGCTCCAGTCTTCTGCAAATGTTTTTTTGTTAAGCTAAATATACTCCAATCTTGAGCATTTATCCCAACTTAGCAATTGTTTCTTGGGTTGGGGCTTCTATTTTTACTGATGAACAAACTAAGCCGACAATTGAAATATTGAAACCAAGTTTTCTACTCATAAACACATGCAAATTTTACTATGAGTAAGATTCTGAAATTTTAAAAAATTTCAACGGCTTTATACAAGCCTTCTTCAGGTTTTTTTTAAGTTGCTACTTAAGCAAATGGATCTGACGAGGGCACTAATATTTACCTGGTTAGTAGTACACACGGCCGCACAACAGTAGAAACACTTTTGGACCTTATGGCGTGGTAATAGAGTTGAAAAAGTTTCTACCGACAAGTTTGACCGTACGTGGCTGTCGTCTGTCATAGATTTCAAGCAGCCAATAAATATATGGTCTCTCTCTTACAGTATTGTGCTTCCGAGCTCCGAACCTACTAACTATCACAGATTAGATAATTATACTCAACTACCAGAGAAAAATTTTTGGGAAATGTAAACATTTTTTGACCTCTCCATACCAATAGCTCACTCAGATCGAACAGTTTGTATGGAGAGGTAAAATTTTTTTTAATTTCTCAAAAATTTTTCTTTGAAAATGTTGTTCAGTTTCGTTGACTGAGCACGCCCTTTCAGTTTTCGGTACACCGTGTCCCTTACACCCTGTATACCACTCGGCATCGAAAATGTATGAAACAGAAAATACAACGTGTAATTCCAAATACGCAATACCTCTCAGGGGTTAGTTGTACCCATGTAACTGAACTACTTTTGTTCTACAACTTTTGAAAATTAAAATAATAAATTTGGTTCTCAATACAAGTTTACCTACTGGATTCTCATTTTGTATGGAGATCCGATCATTTTTATTTTGATTTCCAATAGTTGTTCAGTTACGTCGGTAGAACTATCGTCCAAAAGGTTTTGCTTATTTGGAATTTCACGTAGTAGTATATCATTTTTAGATTTTCTATAATACTATCTATAAAGTTGTTTGTTATTATGAATAGAACTTTTGATTTCAACACTTACATTCTATTTAGTTAAGAGACTCGAGAATTTAGAACGGAAGTTTTATTTAAAGCACTGACGAGGAGAACATTAGAATATGAGATTATGGGAAACCACTTATATTCCACCATTCAAGTAGTCTTAAAACATGTCTTGTAGGTTATTGTCGCCTGGTATTGCAAGCTGTAAAGTTTACGATTCTAAACTCGAGCGATGCATATTGCACAATGCACTGTAGTTTCATGAGAAACAGTTCACACAGCGGTCCTGTTCCAGTTACACATAAAAACTTAGTAAGATATGTGTCACGGGCAACATGATTAACCGGGCAGTATTAATAATGACCAAGAACGTTACTCAAATTTATAAATTTATTGCTTACTTTGACCCTCCTATATAAATAATGCCCGACAACTCGTGGTCCATTTGAAAAATCAAGGTTTGAGTTAGCTTGAATTTATCAGGCAATATGATAAATAGGGCCGCGCCGTGTAACGTTATGTTATACATAAGGCAGTTCATCTGTTTTATTACTTTGACGAAGATGAGGTGGTCAGTATTAATACTGACCGGGAAAAGTGATAAGGAGCTTTACTCTGTAAATGAATATATTAATTTAATAAGAAGGTACTAAGTAATTAAGTAAATGACGATCACTTTACCTTATAACTTTATCTTGACATATGTAATGACATTTAATTTCTGTAGATTAATGCGAAATAATTTTATCTAAATCTTGACAAGCCCATTGGTGTGCTTGGTAATGAGCCTGCCTTACACGCCGTGGGCCGCGGGTTCGATCCCTGGCCAGGGCTAACATTTTGTGTTATGAAGACAAGTGTTTGTTTTGTGTCTGGGTGTTATTTATCTATTTATGTATGTATATGTATAAGGCTCTGATGCATAGTTTGGGATCGAATTTCTCGCCATATTTATTTATTATTTATCTAAATCATGCAATTGCAAACTTAATTGCAAACTTAATACGGGCATTATAAATACAGACCGGTCATTATTAATACTGCCCGGTTAATCATGTTCCCGTAACATATATGCATCCCGTTTTAATGAATGCACTGCCGCTGATTCATAAACTGCATCGTAAAATCAAAGCGGTCACTCGCCTGGCAAATGAGTTCTCAGCCCATGTGTAATCCAGTAATGATGGAGATAAGCCGACCTTAGGTTTAACTGCTTACTCGAAGAACATCACAACTTTTACAACTATGACATCTCACAAGAAATTTCACTGCTGAATAAACTTCTGAACACCCGGTTCGGCATTGATTTTTTATTTTTAACGGGAGATCATGAGCTCCCTTAAAATTTCAACATTTTTTTTTTTTTTTTTTTTACTATGTATGGGCTTACTCTTGACCTCGATCTAGCCTTGAGGACAGAGATGAGGTCGACGATGGAACGAGCTTGCCCAGAAGAAGCCTATTCACTCGCGACTTAAATAGATTCGGGTTATAAGAGCTCGGGAACACAGACGCAGGCAGAGAATTATTTCAAACACACACACAACACACATTATTATTATTTCGCACTGATATCTGGGTACTTATTAGTGGTGGTCCAGCCACAGATCATGTCACGATATAATGTACTATAGTCACCACACATGGAAGCATTCGGCTGGCACAATGAATCGCGGTGTTTGGTCACTTTCACTACAGTACGGTCGCGGTGGTGGTACATACAATACGATAGGCAAAAGTATGCTTCTGCCTGTCCACACGTTCAAGATCCTTTAGTCGCATTTTACGACATCCACAGAAAATAAAAAGAGGCCGTACTATTCTTAATATAACCGGCAGGCACACACGGAATAGGTGAGCTAGGTACGGTCAACCGCACGTCGGTAGAAACTTTTTCAACTTTATTACCACTCCATAAGGTCCAAAAGTGTTTCTACTGACGTGCTCTTGAATGTACATAAAGTAGACTGCTCAGGAGTGCGTGCTATACATAATCAAGTCATCATAGCATCTCTTGAAACATCCACTGCAGGACAGGGAGCTCCCTCCAGAATTCCAGCAAAAACGCGAGGTGGAGGGAAAGTACCATAGTCACCACGCTTGTAAGCATTGCGGCTGGCGACCGCTGTTGTTGGTGACCGCAGTATGTACGATGGTACGATACACAGAAGACGCTGCTGCCCATTCTCCTGTTCACAATCCCTTAGTCGCCTCTTACGACACCCACGGGTAGAGATGGGTTGGTACTACTCTTTACCGGCACCACACGGGCACAGTCAATTAACATATTTAGGTTGCAAATGATTGTTAACATTCCAGGTAATGTCAGCACTTCAAACAGTCATAATATTTCACCAAAACGCAAAATAAATTTAGAAACCCAGTGATGCTAAATCATTCAACATCTTTAGACTCATTGACACTGAAACATTAGAGAGAATTAGTTTTAAGACTCGTTTATCTTGCAAGATGTGCTTCAAGTAAGGAGATCGGTTTTGTTGTTGTAAAGATCGTTTGGCTTTAAATATCTTCGGAAGCTGTAAAGAGGAATTTGGAGCAGTGCATTATAACGCTTAGGTTGTGCAACGAGGAACTGGAGATTTCTTGATTTGCTATATGCGGAGGAAAAACAAGTCTGGTTTGTCAATCTTCCACTGCAGACTGGGAGATCCCCCCAGTACTTCACAACAAATATTCGTGGTATGTTTTAGGGGAAGGTACACACGGCCGCACGCCAGTGGTATTTAGTTTGGGGGTTTGTAGTGTAGCGATATGCGCTGGTTCAGTTTATACTGGTTTTGTTATCACTTACTTGCTGCCGTGCGAACAATAGTAATTACGCTTGTTAGCTTCGCGGATGGCACAAAGGACAGCGGTGGCTGGTTAGTGACCGCAGCACAATTATTAGGCAACAAATTAAATGATTCCCAAAATATTTTTTTATACACCAATACACTTCAGACAAAATGGATGAATGTACATCAAATTGGCTGAATGAACACCAAATTTGGGTAACCGGTTCGGTTAGGTTGTGTTAGGTTATCTTGTGACCGCAACGCACGAGCCGAGCGAGTGGAGCGAGCGTGCCGCGGCAGCGGCCGGCGAAGTGCCAGAAGCAAATTTGGTGTACATTCATCCATTTTGGTAGACAAAATTTGGTGGCACGTTAATACACAGCCCTATTATTATAGGAATGACGGTTCATGGTCCCTAGGTCGGTTTTTACGACACCAACGAGAAAAGATGAGATGATACGCAACGCAGCAAGGTAGTGGAAACAAAGCCACTATAAGCTGAACTAACGCTACACTACAAACGCCTGAAACCAGAGATCAGCTCAAGTTCAAAGTGTTTCCACTGACGTGTAGCCGTGTGTACTATTCTTAACCAGCATCCACACAGACTTGTAAATGCCTAGGTTCTATCGCAGCCAAGTGACCTTGTTAAGACCAAAAAGTACAGTTTGCAAACATCAACAGTAGAAACCAAAATGCAAGGAAAGTACTAGAAGTAAACTAATGGCACTTAAAACTTCAAGTGAAGAGAAGATCAGCGCCTACGCAGAGTTCAGACGAAAAAAAACTTAAGTAAAGATAAGAGAAGTTTTACACTTAGAATAAATTCATAGGTGAAAAATTGGCATAATGCAAGTTCCTAAAGAAGAAGAAGACGTGATAGCAAGTGACTCATTCATAATGCTTACAGAAACTTGAAATTAACTATATATTAAAGTGATGTAGCATAAAGATTCTACGTTTAGTCGAACAATCGGACATAAAGTGACAATAAACGAACATGAACTGTTTTCTTCAGACTTTGATAGCACATAACTGGAATAAACGGTGCGCCACGCTGTGCGAAAGTTAAGCGTCCCCGACAAAGTGAGGCAATAAAAATATTACGAGACCACGCCCGAACGCCGCAAACGTGCTAGTGTGTCGCCCAAAAATCGATAGTCGATGTTAGAACAATTCGTCAAACACGTCTCGAAACTTTATTATAGGCTTTAGACTAATAGGTTTTCCAAAAGGGTATCAAAGTTTAAGCCCAATATTGATTAAAATTCAATTAACTGCTGTTTGAGTAGAGTTAATGCTCATAGTTCTAACTTTTATTGCATCTAAGGTCCTATCTATCGAGCCGCTTTTTTGCCTGTGGTGGGTGACCGCGGCAGCTTTTGTACAGATTCGCCCGAATTCGCTTGTTGTGTATCCAAGCGACACTTGGTAAGCAAACATAAACAAGATTTATGGCGAGTCGACGTGTGCGGCAACTCAGTTTCCCTGTGAACGTTCCATCATAAGATCATGTGTATTGATTCCCTTTGTAGTTCCGCCGGTATCGGCTTCTTTGAACACGTGTGTGTTCTTTTCTAAATTGTTCATAAATTATTATCAACTCATAGCGCTTCTGGGATATTTTCTTTCCGTTCTTTCTTTTAATTCATTAGCTTCATTGTCTTCAGTTTTAATTCCTGTTTACATTAGCAAAGGGAGTTTCACACGGTATTAGTTCAGGTAATTCTCTCTACTATTGTTTTATAGTTAACGGCTTCGGCCATTGACTAGCCTTACTCATTCTTTTGTTACAAATTTTCAAACTTCCAAATGGACTGTGACTGACAACCTGACAAGGCTTGCTTAGGTAACTACTACTACTTACGATAGTATCCGGAAACAACGTAGGGGAGCAGGGGGCAGAGTGAATCAGGGGGCACAGTGGTTATTCATTAATATCTCGCTCGCTATTCATTAAAAACACACACTCACTTCGAACGATTGCATGATCTATCCAATACCCCTCCCTCCCACCGGTCACCGTCACGTTCTCACTGCCAGAGGTCACGCTGCAGCCGCTCCGCGAAACATAAGCCACCACTTTTTTTTCTCGATGTTATTTTGTGAATCTTTTTGACAAACTTAGCCATTCAAATTGTATATTTGTTTGTTTTTTTACTAATAACCATTTAATGAGCTACGTAAGTCGTGGTTATTCTATTGCGTCACGATTAATTTTAATAGTAGATTCAGTTATTGTTTTTAATTTGACCATAAGGGGTACAATGAACTAATTTCAAGTGGGGCACTGTGGACTGTGATCCATAGTGCCCCATAAATGTATTATTTAACTTAACCTTTCTGTTTAATTGATTCAGGTAAAAATGATAGGTACACAATCGTATGCACCAATGTAAGGTATTGGTGCATACGGAAAAAAAATAAAAAAATGCTGTTTTATGTTTTTCTTAAAAAAAAAATTATTATGATACCTACTAAATGTAAGTACATAATGACTCAAATGCAACAAAAGAGACTAATTTATGCCAATTAAGCACTAAAAAACTTTAATATGTGATTACCAAGCAAATTGTGTTTTATTTTAATAACACATCAATTAAGTTCAATGTACCCCATATCAATTTTGAAGTAAAATTAAGGTAAATATTCACTGTGCCCCATAGAGATTCACAGTACCCCAAGCCTAAGTCCATAGTGCCCCATAGCTGGGGCACAGTGGACCATTATCCACTTTAAGAAAAATATTCAATTTCTCAGAAACTGTTGCGTTTATTTTTTATTTTTATGTTTTTTTGTATACCTTTAACACCAAGTTACCCCTACCTTCCGAAGCATGGACTTTGAATGATATCTACAGAAGCATAACAGCGTTAGTGCGTTCCATTCCATTCACACTTGATTCATACATACAGCGCCCCATTAATTGCGTTATGGAAATCATATTCACTCCCTACAGGGCGGCTGTAGGTAGTATTAATTTAATACGGCCATGAACACGACATGTGTTAGGCCTAGTTACATGATACAAGCAGTTACACAAATTATTCGCTGAGTGAGGTGGACCATGGAGCAGCAAGATATTTCGCACGAGTGTCAATATAGGAGCCATTCATCTTATTATATGAATGAGCAGCGGCTAAGTGGTTTTACAGGAAAGTTGCTGTTGTTATAAAATATTATCCAACGAGGTCATTGAACTACCAAGAAACGCCAAGTGGTGTTTGTTGTTTCTTAATGATTGGAAGAAAAAACCCTTGGCCGTGAGAAGTCAGATGGATAGTCTCTAGTGGAGTGAATGAAGTGAGTGAAGGGAATAGACCGTTTTCGTGCTTTTGGAAGGCAAGTTAACCTGTTTATCTGACTTCTATTTCAGGTAAAGGCCGTAATCTAAGTCTGAGGTAATTTAATTTACGCGGCTCTAAAAAACTGACAACTGAAAGGCAATTGCATAAAGCTCTATTAAAATCTACTACTGTCGCTTATGTTTCTATGACAAAGAAAGTGACAGTTATAGATTTAAAGGAGCTTTAAACTTAAGGACGCTTTGTGGAACTGACAGCGAGTTACGTTAGGCTGGTCATTGGTCAGACGATGCCAACACGACAACTTGTTCAACTAGGAGTTTGGACTTTATTTAATATTTCTGTTGAAGTGTTTTTCCAAAGAAGCAGTTACCAGGTTTTCATGACCGAAAGTAATTGGGTCGCTCCGAGAGAGCAAAGATAATAAGTCGAGATAGAGCACTTAATACGGCGGAGACGAGATTCATCAGGAGAAACTACCAGACTCTATAAAATTAGAGGTTATTAAGAACTAATAATAATGAAGGTCTATTGAAGGTTATTGTTGCAAATATTGACACTAAGTTTTCTACTCATGATTAATTGCGTTGTAGCAAACCGTTTGGAAAGAGAGTCCTTTCAGAATTTCACATAAAAAAATGCGTTGTAGATATTTATTGAGGGGAAGGAGGCCCTACGCTTGTTAGCGTTGCGGCTGGCACCATAGACCGGGGTTGTTGATGACCGCAGTATGTATGGTTGGTAAATATTTGCAATCTATTATCATGTCATATATTTTTTGCCACCTGTCTCAAAATACTTGTAAAAGTAGACTATTATATTTTGCGATTTCAGAACTTATCTCATTGTAAAAGTGAGTTTTTCACGAATTACTCTCTAATTAGTCTTAGAGCACAGTTCTTATTAGCTTCAATTTCTTACAGTAGTAAAGTAAGTCTAAAATACTTACGCGCACCGCACCCTCTTCGAAATAGTAAAAGACTTATAGATTAAGGAGTTCAATATATATATCTATACAATTCAATGAAACTAAGTAATTTCAATAACCGAATTTTTACCAAGGCACAAATTACGTTTATTCAACATGGAATAAACACATTACTCATTCGAAATCTTCTTTCTAGCTCAAATAGTAACGGAGTTTTTACAGAAGGCACTTTAAGGGATGGATTCTGAAGGTCTTAGACCCATTTGGACCTATTTATTTCATTTCAATTCAATAGTTCATTAAGCACATGAAAATACAAACAACAGACTGATTATTTCGAACAGGAAATTTATCTTTAACTAAGGGGTTTGATAAGGGCAGTGGTTTTTACAAAGATCTGACCTCTGCAATCCAGAGGACAAACGAAACCCGAACCCAACAAATATTTTATAGCCTGACCCCTGAACCGATTTTGAAGAATTTTGGTATGCAGATATATTGAACCATAGGAATAGACATAGGCTACTTTCTGTACTAAGTTGCTGTCAACCGTAGCTGCCAACAACTAGTCCTAAATGAGGCTACGGCAGGTTGGTGGCCAACTTGTCGGTCAAAAGTCTTCAAGCAGCCTTATAGCCCGACTCCGCTTTACAATTACTATCAGAAGCAGTAGCCGAAACCAACGGCTAAACGTGCCTTCTCAAGCATAGAAAACGTGAGAAATATTTTACAACGAGCGGTCACCCATCCAGGTTCTAACCGAGCCTAGGGGCCTGGTTCGTGATCGGAAATAAAGACCACCTACCACTCGGCCACGAGAATTTCTTTTTAAAATCAGCTTAGGGTACATCTCGACCCTCAAAAACTGGTCTGCGGGCGAGATGTACTTTTTGAAAAATAGCTAGGGCCAGATTCAGATTTATGTTTCGCCCGCAACTCACTTTACCTATATCACCGCACCTCACCATTTCAATCGAAGTCATTACAAAATCACACGCCAGTTGTTTACATTATTACTTCTAAGTCTTCTAACCAAAAAACGTATAGTGAATTCCAAAAACCGATTTTACAAATATTTTCTTTCAAACGCTTTGACTTCCAAATGCCATTAAGATGTCTTTCGTTTTTCTTGTAAACTTGCGGAAAGGTAACCTCCTGATTTAACGAGCTTTCCTTTCATCTTTGAATTTGATAAGCCCGCCCTCTTAAACTGGAAAAGACAATATGAGAATACAAATACAGCCAAGAGCAGCAGCGCTAACAAGAGCCCCTAGATTAACGTTTTATTGAATCTCGAGCGACAAAACAGACATTTTCTTCAACATTAAAAGTCAAAAATGACATTTGACCTTAGATATACTTTTTATAATTTTGGCCCTTGACAACGCTGTGCTACTGGAGCTCCTATAGCTTTTGGAATCAAAGAACGGTACTAAGTCCAAAGTGTCAAGCATGATGTATTAATGACAGTACCACTCAAAGAAATTATGTAAAAAATTACCAGCCAAATTGAAGAGATTCCAGCGATTTTTTCTGTGCACATTCTCATCTATGTCGGGGGCGTTTTTGTAGATCGTAGACATTTTTCCGTCATATGAATAAAGAAAGCCTGATCGACTGAGCTGATCGAACTTATTTGTGGAATTAAAGAATAATAATATTTAACGGGTTAGGTGGCATCCGTCGAGGGTGGCTTGGAGTATGCGGAGTTGCATTCTAAAATTAATGGCACCAGCTGGGCAGGGCGTAACGGTCCCGGAATACCGCAAGCGAGGTAAAGAATAAGCCCCTTACTCAACTTAGTTCCGATTAATTTTACCATACCACAATTTGATGTAGGTTAGGTATAAGAACTCGATAAAATTTTGGCGTAAAAGACGATAAAGTGACTAAAATTGAGAAAGAAATCCTGAAAGAGTTTAGTGATTTAGACATATAGAGAGGATAAATGAATGAAAGATATAAGAACTCCATAGAATTTTGGCGTAAAAGATGTGACTAAAATTTATGGTTTGGTCATGTAGAGAGGATCAATAAATGATGATGATAATGATCTACCAGTTGAGAGTGAATGGAAACGTTGGCAGGGGAAGGCCTCGGCGAACGTTCCAAGACCAAATTCAGAACGTTCTAAATAAAGGCCAGGTTGACAGTAGGTACCTAATACGAGCACGTATGAAAGGGTTGATGAAAGTAGAAGAAGCAAGATCGTAGCAGGTGGAGGGATGTGGTCTCTGCCTGGCCCGAAGAGGCGTGATGTAAGGGACGTAAGTGGAATTTTGATATAAACCGAATCAGATTCAATTAAAAAACAGAACACGCTGTGAAAAAGCATAATTACGTTTTTGATTCCCTTTTTGCAAGAAAACAAAGTCAAAGTTGACTCTTATCTTATTATTAATGAAAAGAATACCTTTTTAATCAAAATACGGGATCAAAGGACTCCCAGGGTCCGAAGTATTTTTTATAAGACAATAGCCTCAGTTTTTATAACAACGATGACATCATTTTTCATTCAAGTTGAACTTGAATAACATCGGCACGAAGAATTGGACGCGGTAATGTTCCGTGACGGTTTTTTTAAATTTAATTTTATTACCGATTCTACACGGTGTCCGAATAAGCGAAAAGACTTAACACGTAAGTCCTACATAATACAAATCCACGAGTGTCCTATGCTAGGTCAAAATGGAAAAAATACCTTAAAGGCCAGGGCAGAGAAAATTTTTGCCTTGCTTTTTCACGTGATAGTCAGGGCGAAAACGAAATGCCGTAGTAGATGGGGGACAATGAGAGGATCAGGAAAAATTATGTAAGAACTTCTATACCGGAGCTAGGTGTTCAGGAGGCCAGATTTTCAGGATTTACAGAAAGCGTGGAGTTCATCGGGAAATTTATATTATATTCTGATATTTTAATTTATATTATATTTATGATATTCTGTAAAGATAATCTACATTGAATCGAAGCAATGAATTCCATGTGACTATGTGAGTCCTTATGTGGTTGTCAAGAAAACATCATCTGACCCCGAAGAACCGTATGACGACGATGTCAGGATTTCATTAGGTTAGAGAACATGAACAACTTCAGAAGACGTAGTCCACCAACTAGTCCACTTAGGCTATTCTATTAAAATCGTAGGTATCTTCAATTTACTTCGACTATAATTCTTTGTACTGTACCTTATATTATATCCATAGAAATATAAGGGTAATAAAAGGAAGATTAATGAAAATATGTGTCACAAGGAATTCTGACATTCATTCAGTCATGGTAAATACGGCATAGGCGTCGTTCCTTCGTCGTTCTGTAAATTTTGTATGAGGATAATTGGGACACAATGACGTCATCCAATAGTAAAACAAATTAGTATTCCTTCTATTCCGAGCGGAGCATGAAGTTCGAATTCTTTGCTAATATTACAGATAAATTATGCCAAAACAAACATATTATTTTTTAAAACTACTTCGCGAAATCAGGATGAACTAGATGTACAATTGCAGGGTAAACGTATCCAAACAGTGGATAATGTTAAGTTTCTAGGCATTCATATGGATCATTTTCTAAACTGGAAAGTTGAGCTTGCATCACTAGAGAACTCAATTAGTTCTGCATGTTACGCTTTGCGTAGTTTACGGGATGTCCTAACTTTGAATCAGTTGATTTCTGTCTATTATGCTTTGGTTGAATCTAAACTCAGATATAGTATCGCTTTGTGGGGAAATAGTTTTCAATATAATATGGGAGCCGCTTTTGTTTTACAAAAAAAACCGGTCAAGTGCGAGTCGGACTCGCGCGCCGAGGGTTCCGATATACCTATAGTATTTTTGGAAGCAATAAAGTCCATTTTCAGGACCGCAAAACTAAATTTGTTTGTAAAGGTTTTTTGCAGATTTCTGAAAAACTGTGCAACTTAGAAAGATCGTTTTATTTTTGCTGTAAAGTTTACATAAACCTCTGTCAACTGTAATTAATTCAGATTTTCCCTTACTCAAACTTCGGAGATAAGGGGGGGGGAATGGTATTTTTTTTGACATTTTTCATCATAACTTGAAAACTAAGAAACTTAAAAAAATACAAAAATATATTTTAAAATGTACAAGTAAAGCCCTTTCATATGATACCCCACTCGACCTAGTAGCGACAATTTGAAATTTGGCCCCCCCTATTTTGGCCCCCTTTACATTAATAATCATACTTTTTTCAAAAAATTTTCATGTGCAATTAAGTTGGGCAACTATATTCTAAAACTATTCCAAATTTCAGCTCGATAGCGTAAGTGGTTGCTGAGATATAGAGGTGTGACAGACAGACGGACAGACAGACAGACAGACAGACAGAGCGGCACCATAAGGGTTCCTTTTTTTTACCATTTTGGTATCGGAACCCTAAAAAGAGCTCTTCGCGTAATGATACGCCTTCCACCGTGGGAGTCATGCGCAGAGCACTTTAAAGAGTTAGGTATATTACAGTACCCAGTCTGTACATACTAGTCTTATTAACAGGATTATTCAAAAGGCGAAAGAATTTTGAGACTGATGAAGATCAAATTAAAAGAGAGGCTACTAGAAGACGGGACCTTACTCACATAATATATCCTAGTTTGAATATCGTTAAGCACTGCCCCCAGTATCAATCAGTAAATTTATTCAATAAACTGCCTGTAGAGTTAAAGATTTTGATAGACATTAAAAATTTTAAGAAAAAACCTTAAGTGCTGTTATAAGGTAGAGGATTTTTAATTTTTATATGTAGAAATTTTTGACATTATTATATATCATTTTGACAATAGATTTATAGAATTTTTGACATTAGATTTAGAGAATTTTGGACATCAGATTTACAGGAATATTGACATCAGATTTAGAGATATTTTGACATTATTAATTTTAGTTCGTTTTGACATAAGTAGTAATTTGAAGTAAATTTTTGATATTGTTGTTTATGATTATTTTTATATTAAATGGCATGATATTGTGGAGTCTTAACTTCATCCTGTTTGGTTGTAGGTGCACTTTTATCTTATATTGTTTAAGTGGTTTTATTATTTTAATTTGTGTATTTTTTTAATTGTAATATTCAAAAACAATCATGAATTGTTCTATGAATAAATGATATGATATTCCTAAATCAAATAACCCGGTCAAAGCACCATCTGCAAACTTCAGTATGTTTTCCAAATTCATTAATATTAAGCTGGGGCCAATTTCGATACTAATGGTGTGTTAGCTGTTCCGCCGTAAACGGCCACGTCTGGAGGAGATTTTAATAAGTGTTTCATAACGGGTACTGCCTTATTTGAGCCACTCTAATTGTCGAAACGCGAATATTTTGAGTGCGTTTCGTTCGTTGAACAGTTAAGCTGAATAACATATTATGTTAAAAACATTTTTAGATAACTGGGCCCTAAAATCATCATAACATCCCATGTAACGTTCACTACAGGACAGGGAGCTCGCTCAAAAATTCCAGCTTTTGCTAGAACAATGTGGAGGGGACGTACCATATTCACCATCACCTCGCTTGTTAGTGTTACGGCTAGTATCATGGACCGCGGTTGTTGGTGACCGCAGAATGTAAGATGATAAGATAAACAGAAGGATGCTGCTGCCCATCCACTGCTTCATTAACCCTTAGTCGCCTCTTACGACATTCACGGGTAGACATGGGTTGGTACTATTTTTTGCCGGTACCACACTGGGCTCTAAAATACTGCAAATATATTAATTGTATTCAATTTGTGTGAAGACGTAAAGGTAACGCAATGCAGCATACGAGTAATATAACAAAATCTGATTCTGTAATATTGATGTAAGAAAAACGTGGGCTCTTCAACATTTTTATAACTCAGCTGCAAAGAAAAGAATACGGCTTGATCTAATTTCCTCCGTCATATTTATTGTGATGATAGTGCCAAGTTGTCAACACACGGGTTATGAAAACGTGGTTTTGCCCCCGACTTAAAGTCTAGTTTTAAAAAACTTGTCAAGAATAGTTATGTCGTAGGGCACGAGAATATCATCTAGGCCTCCTGGTAAGATTTTTTTTTAAATTTGCAATGTGCTTGCTTTTGACCTCATTCCAGCTGAGGACAAAGATGAGGTCGACGGTTGAACGAGCCCACGCTAAAAAAGCCTGTTCACTCGCGACTAGAACATATTCGGGGTTTCTACACGCTTTTATGAGGAGTTACAAGGTGTCACACAAGGCTCGTCTGGCTCGTTTTCTCACCAGCACAGATGTACGGCAGTGAAAGCTGGGTATGGCAGAAAAAGCATGAAAGTAGAATTAATGCAATAGAAATGAGACCTTAGAAGAGTATGATTGGTGTGAAATTGAGTGATAGGATTAGAAATAGTGTGATAAGGGTGCGTTGTGGCGTAAGATGACTAAAATACTAAAATTGAGAATGGAATGCTGAGATGGTTTAGTCATGTAAAAAGGATGAATGAACGAAGATTGACAAAAGAGATCTACCAGGCGAGTGAATCGAAACTTTGGAAGCGGAAAGCCTCGATAAATGTTCCGAACTAAATTCAGGACGTTCTTAATAAAGGCCAGGTTAAAAGTACCCTAAACCGGCAAGCGTATACGAAAGGATTGATGAAAGTGCAGAAAGCAAGGGAAGTATGTCAAGACCGTAGCAGGGGGAGGGCTGTGATCTCTGCCTACCCCGACGGGAAAGAGGCGTCATGTTATGTATGTATGTACTCGGGAATACAGACGCAGACAGGGGATTGGGAAAAGATATAGAAATAGACATCTCCTGAAAACCAAAACCAAGGATTAAGGCCATGAAACTGAACAACTTTTCCCAAGGAACATAGATCGAAACAACCTTCTTCTTCAGGTCTTTTACACCGGCATTTAAAACATTTGAATGTAATATAAACGTAATACGTTCGCGTGGAGTTTACGCCGTAGACAAAACATATTTAAATGAAATAGGATCTCAATCGATCAAATTACTGTCTTTGAGAGATGTTCATTCACCTATACCCGAGCACAGAATTGCCCTAAGTTCGGTAAACTCTGAAAGTCAGTGTCTTTTAGCGCCAAAATAAAATCTTCAACAATAGGCCTACCATTCATAAACTATATCTGAGCAACTATTATGTAATGTAACATTTTCTTTGCGATTAACGGCATTATACAAATTAATTAAATCTCAGCTCTTATTATTTTTGCATTTCATGGGATTTTAAGATGATGATGCATATTATTTAGTGACTGTTGAGACCCGGAAACCCTCATATAAAAGAACTCTTTCTTACCCTCTCAAGCCTATTTTAAATCCCGAAAGAAAGAGACCCTCGAAAACTCTCAAAAAAATGAGCCTTATAGAAATGCTCCTTTGAGTTACCGGAAAACGGGAAATTGATAAAAATTTCGAGTCTATTATCGACACATATTTGTCAACAAAACTGAAAACGACGTTAAAATAGTGTGACATCAACAGTAATAAGTCTCTTCAATGCTACTGTTCAGCAACCTTGAAAGTGTGATATAAATTAGGGAGATATCGAAAGCCCACTAGGACCTAAAATACGAAATTGTTAAGTTAGAGTTAATTATATCACATAAATTAAAGTACCTGGGAGACCGAGCTTCGGTCGTAATAGTCGCATCAACATTAAAATATCGTCGGGTGATAAATCTATGCTACCCGCCAACAGATGGCGATGGATGGCGCTGTAGGTTTTAATCTAAATCTCGGCTTTTAAAAAAAAAACCGGCTAAGTGCGAGTCGGACACGCGCACTGAGGGTTCCGTACCACCACATAAACATAATTGTATTAGTTGAAATTTCAGTAAGTTAATGTGCTAGATTTGTTGAGTCCGACACGCGCTTGACCAAATTTAATTATTTGTTGTTATTTTATAGCTTATGCACTATAGACATACCAATTTTCAAGTTTGTAAGTGTTCCCGTTTTTTAAAAGAACAAACAAAAATCGCCTCAGCGACCATCCAACTTGACCCCTCTCTTATATGAATGTTCTTGAAACGGGAGCTCACCACAATTGGTTACCATTAGTTGTGAGAAAAATTGTAATATTTAATGATTTCAGACTTTTCCCATTATTTGTACTGTGAGACCTAACTTCTTGCCAAATTTCATAATTTTAGGTCAACGGGAAGTACCCTGTAGGTTTTGCATTTTTGAATAAATGTATGGAGATGATTACATAAAATGCCATATCTTTTGATTGCGTCGTTGTAAAAAATTTAAATTTTCAGATCTTGTGTGGTTCATGGATCCTAATATATGGTATTAATTGCAACCTGATACCTTTACCCGTTCGTGAGTTAAAGGGTCTTGACAGACAGACAGACAGACAGACGGACAACAAAGTGATCCTATAAGGGTTCCGTTTTTTTCTTTTGAGGTACGGAACCCTAAAAATGCTTAAAAACACGGGAAAATGAATTTTCCCAAAGATAAGACCTAGCTAGATCGATTTTTCGCCCCAGAAAACCCCTGTATGGTAAATTTAATCGAAATCTTTAGAGCCGTTTTCGAGAAACCGATTACAAATATACAAGGTTATTTTTTTGGACCTGATTTCCTTTTGCCCACTTATTAGTGAGGTCAAAAGCAACAACTTTGTTCTACGACTTTGCTAACAACGCACGAAAAATTTTCAACTTCCCATACAAAATGGGTCGGTCACGTGACCACTTTAGTATGGAGAGTCGAAAATATTTGTGCGTTGTTAGCTAAGTCGTAGAACAAAAGTTGTTGCTCACGTCACCTCACTAATAAGTGGGCAAAAGGGAATCAGGTCCAAAAAAATAACCTTGTATATGCAAATATTGCTCGTTTAATAGTATAGGATAAACATAGAGGACTTTTTACTAAAGGTTATGATCCCAATCTAGGTACGGTCTGTATAATGGGTAAATGTAAAATAAGAGATAAATAACTAGACACAGAACCGACCCACATTCATCGGACAAATGTTTGCCCTGGGCGAACCCACGTCCTACGACTACGACGCATTACGCAGGGTCACTTCACTACCACCCACGCAAACAGGACAGTCAAATATGTAGGCTAGGGTTTTGCAGAGAAAACATATGCAAATCCATAGACATCATCAGAACACACCCAATACACACCATCCCCTACTGGACACTCTGGACAGAGAGCTCCCACACACAATAAATAAAACCGGCCAAGTGCGAGTTGGACTCTCACACTGAGGGTTCCGTAATTAAAACCGACTCAGTCTGGGACGCGCAGTTGCACAGAGAAACTCGCACTCGAACAGTTATTATTATTTGTTGTTATTCTATAGCTTATGCACTATTTTCAAGCTTTTAAGTGTTCTTGTTTTTATGATAAAGCTAAAACAAAAAAAACCGGCCAAGTGCGAGTCGGACTCGCGGTTCCGTACCACCACATAATCATAATTGTATTAGTTGAAATTTCAGTTAGTTAATGTGCTAGATTTTTTGAGTCCGACACGCGCTTGAACAAATTTTATAATTTGTTGTTATTTTATAGCTTATGCACAATAAACATACCGATTTTCACAAAAACGTAAAAACGGGAACACTTACAAACTTGAAAATTGGTATGTTTATAGTGCATAAGCTATAAAATAACAACAAATAATAATATTTCGTCAAGCGCGTGTCGGACTCAAAAAATCTAGCACATTAACTTTCTGAAATTTCAATTTATACAATTATGATTATGTGGTGGTACGGAACCCTCGGTGCGCGAGTCCGACTCGCACTTGGCCGGTTTTTTTACTTTTTATTGTTTTAATTATTTGTTAGTTCATCCGCCATAATAACCATATTCTGTGAAAGTTTCTTAGTAATGAATAGGGCTCCGTATGGACCCTCGGGTATGGAACCCTGAACAGGAAGTAATTCATAAGTACGCACAGCAGCAAGTAGGTGGCAACAAAACCAGTATAAGCTGAACCAGCGTTACGCTATAAACGCCCGAAACAAGAGATCCGCTCAAAGTCAAAGTAATATTAAAACTGACGACTGGCGGCCGTGCGAACGTAATGTGACGTAGGGATGTATATTGGTAACCAAGCCAGTATAGGCTGAACCAGTTCTATGCCTCAAACTTTCTCAAGGTCGAAGTTATCACTGACGTGCGCCCGACATTAGTAAGTACGTCTACTTGAATCTTTAGCACAGTTTAAACTTGTATGTGACGTAGGGATGTACATTGGTAACCAAGCCAGTATAGGCTGAACCAGCTCTATGCCTCAAACTTTCTCAAGGTCGAAGTTATCACTGACGTGCGCCCGACATTAGTATGTACGTCTACTTGAATCTTTAGCACAGTTTAAACTTGTTTACTAATATACAGCGTGTAAGGGACGTTGTACCGAAAACTGAAAGATCGTGCTCAGTCAGCGAAACTGAACAACTTTCTCAAACAAACGTTTTAGGAAATAAAAAAAAAAAATTGACCTCTCCATACAAATTGTTCGACCAGAGTGGGCAATTTGTATGGAGAGGTAAATTTCTTTTTCTATTCCCAACATATATTTCTTTGGGAAAGTTGTTCAGTTTCGTTGACTGAGCACGCCCTTTCAGTTTTCGGTACATCGGGGACGACGTAAGGGATTACACCCTGTATATTTTGTACATACATACATACATACATAACATCACGCCTCTTTCCCGTTGGGGTAGGCAGAGACCACAGTCCTCCACCTGCTACGATCTTGACATACTTCCCTTGCTTCCTGTACTTTCATCAATCCTTTCATACATGCTCGTCGGTTTAGGGTACTTTTAACCTGGCCTTTATTCAGAACGTCCTGAATTTGGTCCTGGTACGTTCGCCTAGGCCTTCCCCTTCCAACGTTTCCATTCACTCTCGCCTGGTAGATCTCTTTCGTCAATCTTCGTTCATTCATCCTCTCTACATGACCAAACCATCTCAGCATCCCTTTCTCGATTTTGGTCACTACGTCTTCTTTTACGCCACACCGTTCTCTTATCACACTATTTCTTATCCTGTCACTCAATTTAACACCAATCATACTCCTTAGCGCTCTCATTTCCACTGCATTAATTCTACTTTCATGCTTCTTCTGCCATACCCAGCTTTCACTGCCATACATCAGTGTTGGTACCAAAACTCCCCCATGAACAGCCAAACGAGCCTTGTGAGACACCTTCTGACTCTTCATAAAGGCGTGCAGGGCACCATTCACCATGTTTCCAGCATTCACTCTTCTTTCAATATCACTTTCACACTTTCCATCTCTCGTAAACTTTGAGCCCAGATACACAAACTCCTTCACTTGTTCGACTTGTTCACCATCTATTAATATAGTACACTCTGTCATACATTCTTCTCTTTCAAGTACCATTACTTTAGTCTTGCTTACATTTACTTTCATTCCTTTCTTGTCCAAAGCCACATTCATTATTGTTACCATCTCCTGCAACTCGTCAGCAGATGACGCAAGTACAACTTGGTCATCAGCGTAGAGAAGACATTTGATGAGTAACTCATTCATTCTCAGTCCACACATACTCTCTTTCAGATCAATCAAACAATTATCCATGAACAGGTTAAACAGCCAAGGTGACGCTACACATCCCTGCCTAACACCTTTTTCGATGCTAAACCATTCAGTGTACGCCCCGTTTATTCTGACACAAGCACTGGAATCCTCATAGAGAGATTTCAGTGCTTGAATCAGATGACCGTTTACCCCATACATAGACAATGCTGACCACAATTCATTCCTCACCAATCGGTCATAGGCCTTTTCCAAATCCACGAACGCGCAGTAGACTTTTTGGTTTTTAGCCAAAAACTTTTCAGCTATGCACCGCAAGGAAAAGACCTGATCTGTACATCCCATTCCCTTTCTAAATCCCGCTTGTACATCCCATATTTTATCGTCAGTATCTTTCATCACTCTTTCAATCAAAACCTTTGCATACAGTTTGCCGACGACACTGAGAAGGCTTATCCCGCGATAATTTTTGCAGTCCTGTTGTGACCCTTTTCCCTTGTACAGCGGCACAATCACAGCCTTGCACCAGTCACCTGGTACTTGGCCGTTCGTCCAACACAAGTTGAAAAGGCGGTACAACTGACTAGCCACAATGCCTCGCCCAGCCTTCAACATCTCGACCGACACTCTATCATACCCAGCTGCTTTACCTGATTTCATACTTTTCATCGCTTTCATAATCTCATCCATACTTATCTCACTTACACAATTCTCCTCTTCATTCTCATTCATTTCCACAGAAGACCTAGGTTCGCTGGCCTCTGCTTTTTCTCTCTCAAACAGACTTTCAAAATATTCCTTCCACCTCCTCAGAACACATTCTTCACCTTTTATAATACTTCCATCCTGGCTTCTGATTTTACTCAGCTCCGATGTTCCAAACTTTCCTCGGGCTGTCCGTATGGATTTCCAGAAAAACTTTTGGTTGGACTGGAAATCTTCAGTAAGCCTTCTGTCAAACTCATCCTTACACTCCTCTTTCTTTCTCTCAACAACTTCCTTAACAATACCTTTCGCTCTTTTATATACCTTTCTTGCTACACTTACGTCATCACTTGTTGCCCTCTGCATTCTTTGGTTAGCTTTTACTGCTAACCAATCTGACCATGCTTTCTTCTTCTCACAAACAGCTGCCTGTACACTTTTATCCATCCACATATTCTTCTTCTTTCCACCCTTTTTCCACCCCACAAACATTGACAGCTATACCTACTACTCCATCTTTAAATTCATTCCACAAACATTCAATATCATTTACTTCATCCAGGTTCTCAAATCTTTCACTCAAGTCTTTCAAGTATTCTTTTCTGACATCCTCCTCTTGCAATCTCTCTACTTTGATACGTTCTAGAACGCTCGTCTGCTCTTGTGGTCTATGCCGCCACCGGTTAAATAGACCACCAATTCGGGTCACAACCAGGTGGTGGTCTGTGTCGATGGCGGCTCCACGATATGCGCGAGCGTCCAGAACTCTTTTTCTCAATCTTTCATCCACAACTACAAAATCGATCATACTTCTCGCATCACCCTCCTCTCTTGTATACATATGGATCCTTTTGTGGTCAAACATAGTGTTTGCCACAAAAAGACTCCATTCCAAACATATCTCAAGCAAACTTATTCCATTATCATTCACACGTTCATCACCAAACTTACCAACAACTCTTTCATAACCGTCACGCTTTCTTCCTACCCATCCATTAAAATCACCTAGCATGATAACTCTTTCATTCTGATCACATTTCTCTAACGTATCTCTCATATTTTCCCAAAACTCATCTGTTTCTTTCTGGGCTTTCAGGGACTTTCGCGAACCAATATTCGTTGGTGCATATGCACCTAGAACAAAAATTCGGGTCAGTCCGACTTTCAGTCTGACCCAGATGAGTCTTGGGCTCACACACTCGACTTCTTTCACGCACTCTACCATTCTTCCGGAAAGTATGACACCGACTCCCTGACAGCCTCTGCTGGTACTGGGAACACCAGACCAGTACGCTGTGTAAGGGCCGTGTTCTGTGGTGTCACAACCTTTCCGTTTAGTCTCATTCACACAGAGAACGTCTATACGCCTTTCATCCATCATCTGACATACTTCATCTATTTTGCCATTCATTCCACCTCTGACATTCATCGTAGCAAAGCGGCTCTCCGTAGCCCGCTTTTCGCCCCCGGTATATTTTGTCTTTTGTATATTATATTTTGTATATTTTGTCTTTAGTTAAATTACACGAGTAATTAATTTCATATCATTGAGGGATTCGCAGTGATAGGTTTAGTATTGTATTTCGTAAACCAATTAGGCTTTTAAAGTACCTGCGGGCATAAACCTGGGTCTACGTCCTATTTCTAGGACGCTAGGTCAACGAACAGCAAATAAAGGACACAAGGTTACTTCAAACGATACCATTTCATCGGGTCAGAAAGATAATTATATTCTTCTGAAAGTTGGGTTTTATTGAAAAATAAAATTAATAAACCGTTCAGAGTATTTTTCGTCAGCTTTTATGTTTAAAAATAAGCTCTATCGTTTTAGACGTCTCGTCAAATAACTCTTTCTTTTTTACTTTTTTTGTTGTTGGACGATGAAGAGACGAGAGACGGAAGAAAATTAATTTATTTATAGAGAAAGGAAGACAACAAAATGTTCTGCACTCTCACACGTTTCTTCCCTATGTTATTTTTTCTCTATCAACAAAATCGTTGTTAGGTACTTACAGTCATGCTTAAGGTAACAAATATTCCATAGGGTCGAAGTGCTCTGAGGTCCATAAGGAACTAAAGGAACCCAATGTATTAAGCTAACTAGGATTTAAAAGTTCGCGTTTGTTATACAAAAAATTAATTTTATTTATATCTGATAATTACATTCTTTATGTTTTTTAGGGTTCCGTACCTCAAAATAAAAAAACGGAACCCTTATAGGATCACTTTGTTGTCCGTCTGTCTGTCTGTCAAGACCCTTTTTCTCACGAACGAGAAGAGGTATCAGGTTGAAATTGATAACGAATATTAAGGTCCATAAACCACACAAGATCTGAAAATTTAAATTTTTTACAACGACGCAATCAAAAGATATGGCTTTTTATGTCCTCATCCCCATAAATTTATGCAAAAAAGCAAAACCTACAGGGTACTTCCCGTTGACCTAATATTATGAAATTTGGCAAGAAGCTAGGTCTCACAGTACAAATAAAGGGAAAAGTCTAAAATCTAAATATATAAAAGAGCATGTCCTGACTGACTGACTGATTCATCAACGCCGAGCCGTAACCGCTATAGATACAGATCTGAAATTTTGTACACAGGTTCTATGCACGTCAAAACCTCCCACTAAGAAAGGATTTTGGAAAATTCATCTCCCAAGGGGGTGAAATAAGGGATGAAAGTTTGTATGAAAGTCCTTTGTTTCTTGAGCTAGATTCACACAAATTTGAATTTAAGCTTTGGGTAAAAAATAAAGAAACACGTGTTTAAGCATTTCTTAAAAATCACCCTTCAAGGGGGTGAAAAAGCGGATGATTTTTTTTCCGTATGTTGGTCTATAAGTCTTTCATTTTTAAAGGTAAAATTATAGAAATTTGTATTTAAGCTTTCAGTAAAAAATTTAAAAGTACGTGTTTTAGAATTTTCCAAAATCCATCCCCTAAGAGGGTGAAATAAGGGATGAACGTTTGTATGAAAGTCCGTCAGTTTTAAAGTTCGGATCTTCAAAATTTTTATTTAGACTGACGTATAAAAATTAAGTTTTACGTGTCTCAGGGATTTTGAAAATTTTACACCCTAAGTGGTGAAAAGGGGGATGAAGTTGAAACACCTTCATTTCAAAGTAATATCCACAAAATTTATTATTTAGGCATTAGAGTTGTAATTCTGTGGAACATACATCTCTGTTATTGAAATTCCACCCCAAATTCAACCCCTTAAAGAGGGAAATGGGGTGAAAAGGTCTGAAAACCAATATGGGTATCATTTGTATGGTTTATCGGGTCGCTGATTACGAAAACTAAAACAATTTTGAAATCCAATGTGGTGGACGTGAAATACTATCAACCCCCGGGGATGGGGTTGGGGTGCGATAGGGTTGATATGTCTAAAAATCAATATGGGTGTCGTTTCTATGTTTATACGACTATAAGGATAGGGATAGCGGTTAAGACGGCGTTAAGGATAGGGATAGGAGTAGGGGTAGGGTTAGGGGCAGGGATAGAGGGGCAGGAGAGGGTGAGAGAGAAGGATAAGGAGAGGGAGTGGGATGGAGGTCTACCTCTAAAGAGAGGGAGTGGGAGAGGGTGAGGGAGGGGGAGAGGGAGAGGGAGAGACTGCACATTGTCTGAATATCACGCGGGCGAAGCCGCGGGCACAGCTAGTCACTAAATATTTCAATTTTTCTTACAACTAATAGTAACCAATTAAGGTGAGCTCCCGTTTCAAGAACTTTTCTATAAAAGAGGGGTCAAGTTGGATGGTCGCGGAGTTTTTAAAATCAAAAAGCACAAGCTTTTAGTATATCATATGGTAGATAGGTACGGAACCCTTAGGGCGCGAGTCCGACTTGCACTTGGCCCGTTTTTTTTTATTTGCTATGATACCGGTCATAGTAACATGACTTATGTCATCTTATGTTAAAGCTTAGGTGGCAATTGGAGTCTTGTGAAGGTCGGACGGACGGACAGCATAGAATGGTTGGTAGTTTGTGTGCGACTTGACTGCCACACACGCCAGGGTAAGGCCCGGCCGCCGTGAGTGTGCACTAGCGCAGACAAAACTATGCAGTGATTATGTAGGGCTAGCTTTAGCTACAGGCCCGTTGGCACCTTTAACTACAGAACCCTAACAATAAACTCTTATCAAACCAAGTCAAGTCCTATTGAACGTTACATGAAGGCAAAGATTGGAAATAAGTAAACTCGAAAGTAAGCCTTAGTAAGCAAATGAATCCATTACGCGAATGAATGAATGAAATATTGCGAGTACTCGAGTTGAATTTGATTCGAGCATACTTTTATTAACAATCTGAAGTTAATAAAAGTATGGCACACGAATTATTAAACTTGAATGAGGGAATATCAAAATGTGGCAGATGGGTGAAATCAACGGCTCGGTAAAGGGCAGACAGAACGATGAACTCTTCATCTTGAGGGCGAATAGCAAAAAGTCTCCATGAGAGCTTTTAGAAAAAAAATACTTAACTAAAGTTTGAGCTGAATAGAAATTAGGGTTCATTTACAATGACCGGCGGGTGTACGAGTATTCAGGGTGCTGCTAGTTAGGCCAGTGGCTCCCCTCAATAAGTTAAGTTAAGAGTTTACAAGCCGCCAAATGATCTCTGACGTCGCTTGAATGAAGACGACTATCTCGGAACCAACCGGCTTTCACGTGCCTCTTACGACGTGCCAAATAACTCTGTCTATGACCGTTAATGCGCAGAAGTCAAAAAATTAGTCGTTCATTGGCTCTTCGCCTGTCACCCATGCGCAGAAAATAACCGTCATAGCCAGACTTGTCCTGAACGCGCTGTATATCACTAGCGGTCGGGTGACAGATGGTAGTGGTAGATAGATCTGATGGGTATCTAGGTTCTGACTACGTAGTTTTGACGTGGATACGTCTGTGCTTTCATTTGGCGGGTCATTTCTATCAAAGTGGTTTTGGCCCTCTGGCGTCTGGCGGCAATAATTAGTGTACTACATCATGCGTTGGATGAGTCAGATGGTGAGGGGCGGAGTGTGAGGAGAGGGGGTTGCGTGGAGGGGGTGAGGGGAAGGGTTAGGCGGGGGGGAGGGGGGAGCGAGGGGGGGTGAGTGAACCTGGATGAGAGCTTGACGTGCTCATGACTGTATCTACCAACAGAGACGTATCCATGTAAAACTTACGGCCGTATCAAAGTAACGGCCCGCCCAGGGATTTTGGGCTTGGGAAAAGATGTTGTCATGGTCTGATCTGAAACTACGGTTTAATTTTTCGGGTGATGTCTTTTTACACAATGTATAATATTTCATTGAGTTTATACTCAATAAATAGAAGTAAAAATTCAGTAAAAATCTAAACTGAAGAGCAAAAAAAACGGGTCGGTAGTTTTTCCACTATACATTTTCATACAATGATGGGCTCAATCAAGTTTATCACTACATATTATAAAAGAAAGTCCCCCGAAACGTTTTTCTGTCGTGCATGCATCATGTCTGTCTGTGATCGCTAAGCTCAGGAACTACTGTATGGATTTTGATTCGGTTTTCACTAATAGATAGATTAATTCAATAGGAAGGTTTGCGGTTATAATTTATAAATATTTATTGCAAATTAACTGAACTATGATGATGTTTGTCAATCGAGTTGGAAAAAAAGTGCCTCTTGAGAGCTTTCTGGGCGTGCGCTGCGTTAATGGTTTCATTTATATGAAAGTTATGTATGAAAGAATTGTTGCTCTCTAAGGGCTCAAGTACGCGATAGTATTTATCTATCTTTTAAGGATTATCCATAGTAACCAACTTTTTATAGCAAAAAAGTAGATTTTCAAAATAAGGTATTTTTGAACGTATTTTTGCCCTTAAGGTACGGATCCTTATCTAATTTAAAAGGTTAGTAATAATAAACAATGAACATAGATCAAAATTGTCCTTGACACCATGTTATTTAAATGAATATCTTAGAAGATATCACAATATTAAAATCACTCTAATTAAAGTCCTAGAATGAGGTTCACACTCGATGCGCATTTCCGTTGATAGCCTACCCGACGGGGCACCGCGGGCACACACGGAGGGCACACGTCGTTGCGACTGGTTGTCTGAAGCCTGATTTTTAAAATTTTAGATATGTTCAACCATTCTTGACTTTTACAGATAGTTCAAAATGAGTGTCGTTTGAATCCAGAGAAAAAAAATGTATACGATTCGATAATGTCATCAGTCAACAATAACATAGGGAAAATAATTTTCTTAGATGCTCCTGTCTTTCACACGGGTAATTGTATGGGGCCCTGTCACGTGTAACATCAAAACTCAATATGTTCATTTTTGCACCTAATCCTGAAGAAGTTATAAATGTTGTGTACAACGAAATATTTTAGAATGTTTTTAAAAATTGTGTAGCAAGTTGAAGACTACGTCATAATATCGTAATAAAAGGCACCACTCTTCCCGTAGATTAGTACCCGTGCGAAGCCGGGGCGGGCCGCTAGTACTCAATAAATAGAAGTAAATTTAATTCAGTAAATCATTATTATATTATTATTATTAATACTTGAGTTGTGCCCATCATTGTATGAAAATGTATGGTGGAAAAACTACCGACCCGTTTTCTTTGCTCTTCGGTGTAATTAACCCAACACGAAGGTATTATTATTAGTTTGTGTAGCTACCGCGGTCTGGTCTACCTTAGATTAGAGATCTAGCCATTACCAAAGTTGTTCTGCAACCGGCACATACCATTTCAGGCGAAACTTGTTTGATACTCATAAACTTCCTGAAGTTTTCATATAAACTCTGACTTGCTTACTAAAACTTGCTAAAAGCGAATCCCATCAAAAACAGTGTAAAAGGGGGCCAAGATTGGCGCAACGAATTCGCCAATAAAAAAGTAAGACAGAAAATCCTTAAGTCATAACTGCAGAAATGCACATTGTACAGCCAAGAGCACATCAAGCTTGACACATTGTACTTTGTACCGTTCTTGTTTTATACATACATACATAAACATACATATTAATGTAACCTAATTACTTACCTTGAACCAGAATCTAATCGCTCTGCGTTCACTTGTACTGATATCTTTTAAGTGTTGCCACTCGGAGGAACGCTAGCTCCCATAATACAGATTACTCTGATAGTCACCGATCTTCACTATCTGTTGGAGGGGATTACTTTGATAGTCACCGATCTTCACTATCTGTTGTCTATTTTGTAGGTAAGATTGAAACATTCTCAGAGCATTACCACTAATACCGATCAACTGGAGCTTTTCGAGTAGAAGATGGTGACTTACTGTGTCGAACGCTTTTTTGAGGTCGACAAATACCCCTACAGCAATTTTTTTATCATCAATGTTTTGTCTAATTTTGGTAATTAGTTCGACTGTCGCAGCTTGAGTATTGCTTTTTGGCCTGAAACCAAACTGTCTAGGTCAAATAAAGTTAAAAGAGTTAAGGTAGGATTCTAAGCGCTTGTGGATTATCTTTTCCAAAATTTTAGATGTCACTGGGAGTTAGACGTTACATCTAGTAAGCTCTATCAGCTTTGTCGTTTATTTTCTTTCTTTAGTGATAAGTTCATATTGTAATTAGGCTTTGCTCAATAAAGATTTAGTTATTTATTTTAAAAAAATAGACGTATGGGCTAGAGTCGCGCTGCGAGTGTCAAGCTTGACCTTTAGTTGACTTACAACGTTATCTTATAACAAAATTTGTGATGAGTTCTGTTCTAATAAATGGCGTCGTCAAATTTTACTAGGTTGTATTCTACCAACAACAATTCCAAATTCCTTGGTTGTATTAGTAAGACGTTATATTCTAAATCTAAAGCATATTATGCCGCCAGAATTCTAACTAACCAGAGTCCATATCTTAACGTTAATACTAAAGAAAATTTATTAACAGGTTAGGTTGACGAAGCAACGAGACTTAAGCTTTTGCAGTTACTGAATTAAGAACGGTACAAAATACAATGTGTCAAGCTTTGTTTTCGTGACTGTACCTGATTTCGTTTGTTGTGACTTGTAACTCTAAAAACATTTTCAATTTCGCAAGAATTACCAATTGCCTTTTCTTATAATTTTGGTTCTTGGAACATATCTATAGAGATGCGACGTAAATATCTAAGTCGCCTATAATTAGTTTCAATTAAAGAGTTGACAACTTATTTTATCAATCTTTCTTAAACAGCGTGTAAAGTAAAGGTGTGATAATACTGAAGGGTGGGAATCTGCCCATGAAACTGAACAACTTTCCCTAAGGAACATAGGTCGAAATATGAAAAACCAAATTTGACCTCCCATACAAAATGCGCTAATAGCTGATGCAGTTTCTATAGGAGGTCAGAAATTTATTTTGTTCTATAACCTTTGTTCCTTGGGAAAAGTTGTTCAGTTTTATAGGCAGATTCCCACCCTTTAGTATTATCATCCATCACACCTTTTTGTTAGACGCTGAATAGAAAAGATTAGCAAATAACTTTGAAGAAAAGAAACGTATGACATAACGTTTGTAACTATTATAGAAATTAAGGAATTAATAATAGTCGTGAAGTTTTAAAACAAAGTCGTAAATTCGTCTTAACGATGGTTTCCTTAATAAATCTGTTCGACGCTCGTATTTAAGACAGCTAAGTGACACTCAGAGACCCTCTTGAAGAACTCCGGGAAAGAAGTCGTTGACCTAATATCGATCTTGAGCTCTTCTTCTTATTGAGAGTTTAATTAAGAAAATTAAAAAAAATAACCTTCATCAAACTGGCCTTAATCCATTTTTACGGAGTGTAGGGCACTGCACTGGCTTTTACACCAGACAAATGGGCAGACAGTCAGAGGAGGTTGTCTTAGTAGCAATCAAAATATAAGTTCAAAAATAAGTTTATTTCTCTCTCACAAGGTCCCGTTAACACTCTCTGACAACGGAACCCTAAAAACGCAAGCCGCCAGGGTGTAAAATACAAAAACGTGCGACAGATCAAGGGTGGGTTGGGCTCAGACCACGAAACTGAACAATTTTTCCAAAGAACATAGGCCTAATTCGAAGAATTTTTCAGGCTTTTCTACAAACCTTCAACAGTCGACAGTGCATAATGTATGGAGAAGAAAAAAATCTCCTATTTCAACCCATATTGTTTCTGTGAAAAAGTTGTTCAGTTTCGTGGTCTGACACCCTTGAGCTGTCGCACGGTTTTGATTTTACACCCAGTATGTTAAATTTCAAAAAAATGGGCAAGAGCAGGCTAATGATAGGAAGGAAGAAAAAGAGGGAGGCCTCTGCCCAGCAGTGGGTCACAAACGGCTCGATAACATAATAAGAAAATATATTAAATCAAAGTGACAAAATAAATCCACATTGTATGTCATTTCCATTAGGGTATATTGATCAAGCCGTCATAACAAGGTATCAGGGTGTTGGTAAAGGGTGATCGATCCCTTCCGCTCGTTTAATCGCCACGCAATCTCAGGCAGTAATTACTCAATTTGAGTCAATTTACTCAAGACAGGAGGTGATGCGATCAAAGCGCCGTAAGATTTACGTGGACCGTCTCCTACAAGTCCTTAACTATAATTTATGATAGAGCTCACATTGATAGCTTCTTTTTTATGTCACAACAAATGAAACGGCTTCTCCTAGGCAAGCTCGTTCCATGGTCGACCTCATCTCTTTCCTTAGGGCTAGATCGAGGTCAAAAAGCAACAACGCCGTCGTCGGGGTGGATCACGAAAAAGATGGCGGCGTGACGACTTAGACTAATACCAACGCAGCGCTGTTGGTGGGAATTTTCTAAGAACACGATAGTTGGAGAAACTAGGGGAAAGCCTTCGCCCAGCAGTGGGACCATAGAAGCTACAAAAAAAAAGTAAGCAAACTAGCAGACAGCCAGCCGCTTGCTTGATGGTAATGAATGAGTAGTCATCCCACCACCGCCTATTACGCCTACTGTCTTATTGTGCCCACGGAGTATAGTGCTCCATTTTTGTGGCACACTTTAGCAACAATAAGACGGTAAAACTAGCTGCCCAACTTGAGAGCTACGATATGTCTAATATGCCAGTAATTTCGTTTCACTCTCTTACCCTTCAAATCAGAACACAGAACTGCTGTTTTATTTGGCTTAGGGTACATCTCTCCCCTCAAAAACTGGCCCATGGGCGAGATGTACCTTTTGAAAAATAGCTAGGGTTTTTGGTAGAAATAGGCAAGGGGTGGTACTTCCCTAGAGTTTCACACAAACTCTACCACCAAAGACATAAAATTTATGTGTCATTAAACCAGTATTTCGACTTATGTTAGAAATTTCGAGGCGCTAATACTCACTCAAATTGTCTTATCGAAAATATCCGTGGCCTGTTGTATTAAGCCAACTAAGTAGTTGCAATTACGGCTTTATAACAGACATTTACTTTTTCTAGCTATCCGCAAGTAAACATATGAAGCAAACTTAACAAAACGTCCCTCAGACAGAAATGCCATCAAATATCAAAACATAAATACATCAAACGAACATAAACGGAGAAGAAAACATTCAAAATTCTTACGGCCGCATAAAAAGCAGCATTGATATACGATAATCGAAGGCATAAATGTAGCGGAATGTGAACCATGGCAACCACGCCCAGTCGTATATGGAGTTTATGGGCGACGAAGCGACGCATCAGCAAAGATAATTATAAACGGACGCGACCTAAATTCAGGCACACGTGAACGACTATTTCCAGCAAACGAGAAGGTGGGTCTGTCAGGTAGCTTTCGAAATAACACCTCCTCGTAAACAAATGTGTGTTTATGTTGCACGCTGAATCTGAAATGCTTTTGCTTACTTAAGAACCTATTTGCGAAATGTGTCATCCAAACTAATGTTGACGTAAATACCGTAAGCATTACCTACTGTTCCATTTTATTTCAACGGAAAGGAACTTTGTAATTGAGTATCCATCCAACAATAGCTGCAGCAGGCAGACGGGATGCAAATAACAAAAATCAATACGGCGGGCGAACGCAAACCGACTTGCACAAAATTAACCCTCACAATTTTAGCACATTTTATGCTCTATGGGTTTGAGTGGGATGAAATTTTAAATGGAAACTGTGCGCCGACACGAATAAGTAAGCATTGATAAAGTATTCAACAAGCGAGATCCAGACAGAATTCTCAGACAGGGCAATGCAAGTAGGTATACAAACAATAGATCATCGGACGTCCTGTCGACGACGTTAACAGCCTTACAACTACCATCGACACTAGTAAATCACATAGCACAGCTGTATCGCATTCATTTCATATTTAATCGTTCACGATGACAGATCTTTTACGACGATTTAGAACGCGGATTAATTCTCGGTTTTTGGCGCAGTATAAAACCGTTTATAGGTCGATTTATACGTCAAACTATGTAGCACATATGAAAGGTTTAAGTAAGTGGTTGAGAGACTAGGCTGCTGCTCGACGGACCTGTTGACCCAGTGCGCAATGCCTGCGGGCAAAACTTTGCCTGCACCTGCAACCTGCATAGACGCTATGCATGCCTAGTACCTTCGCTAGCCAAACGAAAGTCTTTGTCTCTGTAACTTAGAGAAATCCCGTAATGAAAAACAAAACAAATAATTTAAGAGAAACAACGTCTATCAATAGAACGTTCAAAATAAGTACGTACTTTAATTAAAACATATGAAAACCTTTCAAATGTAATCAATACCGCGACATTTGTATACCTTTCTAAAGAGCTTGCGTGGGTGAGGCAACGTGTACCTACTGGTATTAAACTGAGCGATAAACAACTTATTCGTATCTGAGAAAGGCACATATTAATTGCTACAAGAAGATAAGAAAGCTTTGTTGACTAATACCTATCTATATTATACTAGTCGTTTTACATTACATTTGTGAACTACTTGCAAGTAGTACTCGTAGTAGTAGTGGAATGACAACCACTACAAATCGGACCTCTTAGTTACAATAGTAAAAAAAAATATCTTGCAGTATTAGAGTTATCATAAAAGAAAAGGAAAGCGATTACTGAATTGCTTATGCAACTGACGTTCAATTTGGGGAAAAATAAAAATACCCCGAGAGGCGCATACGAAATTAATTCTAAAGGGCCATCGGCGTCAGAACAATGCCACAGAGCATCGTAGATCTGATTAGCTTTACGTCCCTGAAAAGATAAATATCTGCTCAAACAATGTTGTTTGGCAGTTGTTTTTGTTTATCTCAAAGATGTGAATCGTAAAGATAAAGATATGGTTAAGTACTTTCGCTCCACGTTCAATGTTCTACATGAAAGTTCGATGCCTTTCGATTTATAACAATGGTATTCAAAGAAGCTTAATTATAAGTTCTGCGTTCTAGTTTCAGAATAAACTGATATGGGAAATTCTCAGCGGAAGTTGCCCATATTGGAAAAGTGGCTGACGTCATGTGTCTTAGGATAGGTTTTTCTATAGACGTTGTATAATATCTAGTCTTCTTGACCGAAGTGAACTCGTTGACCCACTGGCTGGAACACCTCGAGAAGTCGATTACTGCGACGCTCTCAGGCTCCAAATGTGCTGACGAAAGGGGCGCCTACAAGATATGACTTGATACTTTCTAATCTACAATCTCTCGTATGGAGGACATAGATAAAATATACGAAGGAACGGGCTGTTTATTTGCATATGTCAACACAAATATTGATAACGTTTGTGCAAACGGGAACCGACCTAGAAAATAATATCCCAAGGGATTTATAGAGCTGCGGTTTTGACTACAGCCGAAGTACGTTTGTGTACCAATATCTCTTATTGTATGTATAGAGATATCAGAAAAGCAAAACAGTAAGTATCTCATCCTGGATTGAAGACATGCAAAGGGACAAGGGACCCTCGTCTTAAGTCGTTTCCATGACAATTTCGCTTTGTGATGTCTTGTGAGTTAGACAGTTGCCTTTCTCAGAAAACTTGCAAGTACAAGCCAAAACTTACTCTATCGTATGTCTTCGACAAGGTAAACGATCACAAAGGAAACGTCGCGAGAAAATTCGATACTTCAAATTAAACTTGTTACGTACCGTTATAAGAGCAAATAATGTCCTAGAAAAACAAACAACGATGGCACACATGTCCAATGAAGCGAAAGAAAAACAACAGGACAAAGTACTTAATCAAAACTAACGATTCCCCAATTTCACGGTCCACAAAACCATTCATAATCTAATGCAGTAGCGCATGCAACGTGTGCATATCAACATTCAATTCAAAACAATATTCTATTCCATCAACAACATTCGTAGCATGAAGTTAAATTTAAAATTTGTGCAGTCACAACCTGCCGCTGTCAGGAGATGGCTATTATATCGCAAAATTGGTCCGCGGAAACAAAATTTGCATATAATTTAAACTGTAAATGAACATACATTTTCCATCGCTCGTTCTATGTAAATTCAGTGCCGAAACGTAACATTGTTACCGGCTGCGACTAATGGATTGCGATCTGCATTCACCACTTTTAGTGCAATCTTTTCAGACTGAAAAACTCAGGTGGTGCTGGAGCGTGCAATTGGGGCAATGGGTAGTATGGATGGACACGGTTAATGCTAAATACGTGGTGTAGGTATTTTACTTACCGAGATACTACATTTTGTCACGACAAGAAATTAGCTTTTTCCGTCACCTGCAAGTAACTCCTTTTTGGTCTGCCTACGTTCTGTTTTTCTTCAACTTCTCTTTCATAAATGATGTTTCGCAAAAAGTTTTCATATTCTCTCCTTTTCCCTAAGGTTTTCAACAGGTTTCTCTTTTCTTGCACCATTCTCTTCCTTCAATGTTTTTCGCCTTTTTCTGGTAAGTTTGGAGCAAGTTGTCGAAGCTTATGTCTAGCCCCAGGTCTACAGGTAAGTCACTGAGCTAGTTCCGCATGGCTGCTATTACCGCAAACAAAAGCAGTTCACATTCGGAGTCGGTCACCCCTAAACAGACCATATTTCTCTACGGTGCGTCCAATAGCCTCGATTCCGTAGCGTTCACCGTTCAATTGTTCACAGATGTGTTCCGGCACTCCAGATATTTCCTATACTGAATAAAGCAGTGCCTAAGAGTGGGCGACTAGGACTTTAGGTGCTTTAGGGGTGTCAGTCAGAGACATTTCGGTCGCACGGTAATATAATAAGTTAGCAATACCTTTGCCCTTATCCTATGACCGTAATAAGAAAACTGTCACTCAATCTCCCAGGTTTTTGCTAGTATAATTTCAAATTATCACCGTTGCTAACGAAACGTCTCTCAATGACCCATAGCTAGGACTTTACTAAGCAATGCGATTTATTTTTTTAATTGCATGAATTATAACTGTTTCGGGCATTGTTAAATGATAAAATTATGGCTCTCCTCCCACTGCACAGTCAACAAGCCAGCATTTATTAGTCCCAAAACTGGTAAACGGTGACATCCACCCGCCATGTTTGGGACGAGAGCGTTGTACTTTAATCTCTGATCTCATACGCTCGCCGTTTCGGAGCTGTTATTCAAAATATTTAGAAACATATTTTCATAATAATGTAATTGGCCGGAGGAAGCACAGGATAGGACGTCGTGGAGAGAACGGAGGGAAGCCTTTGCCCAGCAGTGGGACAATTAAGGGCTATTTAAGATACGATAACATTTTATCTCTTGCTCTTTCTTTCTAATCACGAAAGTTGACCAACATCGGTCGTAGGCTCGTAGCGAACCAGAATGGTGGTCGCCATAGTCGAACAACTAGAGCGATTTATGTGCCTCAGAAGGTATGGTAGGCTAGAAGCTTCGGCTGTACTATCTCGATAGCGGCGATAGTCAGCGGCAACAGTCAACAACTAGAGCGGTTAACGTTCTTCAGAAGGCACGTTAATCTATTAGCCTTGAGTTGGCATCTATTTCAATAGCGGCGAAAGTGGTCGCTAAGCCGTGTCAGGGGGGCATTCGTATTTCGGATTCTTGAAAATTCTATGTTGAATAGTTTATTTTATACTGTGAAGTTATATGTTTGGAAGAAGAGGAAAACTTAGTAGAAACAACTTGTGGTGACAACGGCAGGAGTTTATAAGTTGGAACCAGGAGTTAGAAACTGCATAGTCGAAGTTAAAGCTTACTGAATAATAGCTAAGTTACGTGCGTCATTAGGAGGAATAAATACACTATTCCACTCTGCAAAGTGAAACAGAAAGGTGTGATGGATGATACTGAAGGGTGTAAATGTGCCTATGAAACTGAACAAATTTTCCTGAACTAAAGTCGAAATACGAAAAACTGTTCAGTTTCATGGGCAGATTCACGCCTTTCCGTTACACGCTGTATGATCTGTTTTTAGGGTTCCGTACCCAAAGGATAGCCCCGTGTGGTGCCGGAAAAGAATAGTACCAACCCTTACATACCCGTGGGTGTCGTAAGAGGCGACTAAGGGTTATAAACTGGAGGATGGGCAGCAGCATCCTCCTTTGTATCTAACATCTTACTTACTGCGGTCACCTACAACCGCGGTCCATGGTGCCAGCCGTAACGCTAACAAGCGAGGTGACTATGGTACTTCCCCTCCACATTTTTCCAGCAAAAGCTAGAATTCTAGACGGAGCTCCCTGTCCTGTAGTGGACGTTTCATGGGATGTTATGATGACCCAAAGGATAAATAACGGGCCCCTGTTAATATACGTCCGATGTCTGTCTGTCAGCGGGCTGTATGAGCTGTATCTCATGACCCGTCTAATAGATAGACAGTTGAACTTTTCACAGATCATGTAGGTAGGTATTTCTGTTGCCGCTATAACAAATAATAAAATAAAAACTTGTAAATTAAAAGGGGCTTCTTTACGTGTTTTTAAGGCGACTTTTGCTTGATTTTTGTTTTACATCTATCGTAAAAACGGGAACACTTAGAAGCGTGTAAACTAGCAAGTTTATAGTGCATATTATAAAATCCTAAAAGCAAAGCCGCAGAGCCGAAGATTTGGTAGAGTACAGGTAACATTATTTTTTTACTGTACATATGAGAAATTAAGAACAGTAATAATACACAAGAGCGTCAAGGTAGAGTGGTAGAACCAAGACGAATGCACTGCGTGGGTTGACCCACCCAACACCTTATTGTAATTTGTATAGACACTTCCTTAGAACTGCACTAAACTCACTTTACATAATTTCACCTGAATAACTTTACATTAAGCCACGATAACACCTAGCTGAATTCAAAGACTAATTCGGCATACATTGCTCCTTGAAGTAAGTATATTGCAATTAACATAACCAAGCCTCCCAGCAATGTATGCCAAATTAGTCTTTGAGTTCAACTAGGTGTGATCGTGGCTTTATATAAACCGGAGGATGGGCAGCATCTTTCTGTGTATCGTACTATCTTACAAACTGCGGTCAGCGGTAACAACAGCGGTCGCCAGCCGCAACGCTTACAAGCGTAGTGACTATCTATGGTAAATCCCCACCTATTTAAATACCACGCGTTTTTACTAGACTTTTGGAGAGAGCTTCCTATCTTGCAGTGGACGTTTCATGAAATAATATGATAATGATGAACTTTACATTAATAAAAATAGACATATAAATCGACTTGCTAGTTTCGAAACATCTCATAAGTAACATGATAAAAGAGTTGTACTTATCCATAGCACCCACGCGGACATATGAAACACTTCTCTTTTTAACAGACCGGCTTGGAACATGGTAGGCTTTACAATGACGCGTTTACGTTCTTTAAAGCCCACGTCACACAGAGCGGTACGAGCGGTAAAGCGGTCCGGGGGCGGACCTGCGGGAAGCGAAAGCGTTCCGGGACCGGTCACACAGAGGTACCGCGCGGAAACCGCGGCGGGACAGCGGCGCGGTAGCGGTCGGTGTGACACTATTTATCTGTGATTATTCAAAAGACGTAAATCCTTTGCTCTAAACAAAAAACCAATCTGATAACCTAAAAAGTCTGCGCAAAGCCGCAAAATTCTTGTAAAAAAATACAATGTCAAAGTCCGCGCCCGGACCGCACCGCACCGCAGCGCGCCGCGCCGCTGCCGCTCTGTGTGACGGGTTGCATTGAACGCAATGGAATACTGTACAGCGCCCGCTCCCGCCGAAAGTTCGGCCCCGCCGCGCCGCGCCCGGTCCGCGGGGTTGTATTAGCGGCCCGGCCGCCCCCGCGCCGCACCGCGCCGCGCCGCGACCGCTTTCAATGTGACAGGGTGCATAAGAACTTATACTTTACAAAAAATACCGGCCCCGGAACGCTTCCGCTACCGCCTCAGTGTGACTTGGGCTTAAGATAGGCCATACATAGATTTAATCAAGATAAGTCAAAATTGGCTTTCACTATAGGACGATTTGCATACAGCCTTAGGCGTACAGAGATGATGTGTTCCACCTTTATCGTGATCTTAATCCTTATGGTCCTGCTCCGCTTTTCGTTCAGCGTAACGATTTTCGTTTATGGCCTCGCCCTCCGATTGGAAGCCGCTAAATGCATAATAGATGAGATCTATATTAGAACGGTCAACCGCTTGTCGGTAGAAACTTTTTCAACTCTATTACCACGCCATAAGGTCCAAAAGTGTTTCTACTGACGTGCTGTTGAGTGAACCATTGAGTTTTCCGGAGCGGACGTTGCTCTGTGGATTATTTTAGGCGCTTTCCAGTTGGAAACTGTGAATGGAGCCCGGAGCTTCGCTTGTCGATGCACTATTTATCGCAGACTATTTAAAGCACTTCGAATATCGAGTTCGAAGACGGAAAAGATCCAGGAAACAGCTTCGCTTTTTAAAAATTGCGTCCATTTGATTATTAAATAAAACGTATCAATATTTTTCAATGCATTACTATTTATCTTAGGTACTTGAAGACATAAATTCGTCGGCTTTTCTTAATGTTCTATGTATATGTGTCGCAGGTATACCTATTGTCAGACGCGTGATATTATGATTTCACGGTAAATTGTAAGCTGACCTACACCGACCTACCTATACAAAGAAGAAAAAAATATAATAAATAACACTAGTTAAATTGTAAGAAATGGAGCCGATTATCAATTTACCGTGCTTAAAATTATATTTTCACTGGATTTCACCAGTGAAATTATAATATCACGGCCCTGACAATATAGCTGCGACAGATAAAAGGAAACCGTGACTGACCAATCTATCGACATAGTTCAAACAACTGAACGGATTGAGCTGAAATTTGGCCCTAATAAAATAGTAAACAGGAACATGAAACTTAACATATTTCGTTAAATAACAGAGCCTAACACATATAGAAATACGATTTTTTTTCCAAAGAAACTGCATGAGATAAATTTTCTTTGGAAGGTCAAAATAACATGCTAGAATTATGTTCTATGCACACTATATTATAACTTAGGTATCCGCTAACGTAGGTATACGGATTTTTGAAAATTAACCTAAATCACTTACAGGCGTAAAACGAGGGTTCATTTGTATCTATGTAGAAATAGTCTGTTTTGCGATAAAACCTTATACATACAACTTTTACCTTATCTTGTATTTCGGATAAGGGTGAATTCACACAAGTGCTGTGCGAGGGCTTTAAGTTGGAAAAAAAAAACCGGTCAAGTGGAAGTCGGACTCGCGCGCCGAGGGTTCCGATATACCTATAGTATTTTTGGAAGCAATAAAGTCCATTTTCAGGACCGCAAAACTAAATTTGTTTCTAAAGGTTTTTTGCAGATTTCTGAAAAACTGTGCAGATTAGAAAGATCGTTTTATTTTCGCTGTAAAGTTTACATAAACCTCTGTCAACTGTGATTAATTCAGATTTTTCCTTACTCAAACTTGGGAGATAAGGGGGGGGGGGGAATGGTATTTTTTTTTTACATTTTTCATCATAACTTGAAAACTAAGAAACTTAAAAAAATACAAAAATATATTTTAAAATTTACAAGTAAAGCCCTTTCATATAATACCCCACTCGACCTAGTAGCGACAATTTGAAATTTGGCCCCTTTTACATTAATAATCATACTTTTTTCAAAAATTTTTCATGTGCAATTAAGTTGGGCAACTATATTCTAAAACTGTTCCAAACTTCAGGTCGATAGCATAAGTGGTTGCTGAGATATAGAGGTGTGACAGACAGACAGACAGACAGAGCGGCACCATAAGGGTTCTTTTTTTTACCATTTTGGTATCGGAACCCTAAAAATGGTGCAATCCTATTGGTGGGAATTTTTAGTCGCACAGCACTGTTGGAAATTCACCCCAAACAGATGCCTACTTATCCTAAAGATGTGACCGTATCGCGATTTCAGCCTGCTTAGCACTCTCCCCGAGATAAAGTTAATCTTAGAGAAATGTCACTTTAATTGGGAAATTATGTCATCTAATCTATCACCTCCAAGCGCGAAGAAATGTCAGTGGAGGAAAATGTTTAGCAAATCCACAAATTACGTTTTTGATATTTTAGACAGAGATAGCTTTACGCACTAATACATGTAGCCGTCCTTGTCTTTCAAAATGTGTCGCACTGCTCGGATGTTAAAAAAAACGTGACGATGCTTAATGTCTATAATCTATGGGCCTAACGTGACGATGCTTAAGTCTATAATCTATGGGCCTAGATAAACTGACAAAAAGCGTGCTAAGCAGGCAGCTCTAGTATCTCGGCAACGCGCGAGTCGACTCACGCGTAAAACGCCTCATCTGGACAAGCAGTTAATTAATAATAGGTTTTTTCTAAACGAACGCAAAACGAAGTTAAAATCAATCTTTATTATTTCTATCATGAATTAGTTAATTGGAGCGACAGAGTGGAAAAAGTTGACTGATATTGAAACTGTATCGAACAAACGAGCGTTGCTAGTTGCGCCATGGCACCCGCTCGTGCGTTCACAGGCATTCGTTCCCGATATTAATGCACAGATTACACTATGGACTACGGAAAACAGGTCATCGTAACGCGGGGTTGCACAAGATAACCCCTTTAATGTTGCCATAAATTTTCCCACTAAAAATGCTATCCTCGTACACAGACGGAATATTATCGACATAAATTTTGTTATGCTAATGTAGGCTCTTTGATTACTTTGTATTAGGGAAGGGAAACAATGTTTCATTGGAGAAGATTAGAAGAGCTTATGGTTCCAGATTTCACGGAAAATACTTAATGAACAAAGAGTTGGAAATAAAGCACGAATACCGTAATTATTATTGACGGGCTTCTTGAACTCAAGCCGTTAGTTGCTATGCGAATTTTAGGCAAATTAAGTTTGCGGGTCGCTGATTCACTGGCTTTTAATTAGAACCGGAATCTTGGTACCGTTTGAACACCTCAGCTCTCATGCAATGTAACCAAATGCGTTCAGTTCCACGAATGCAGCAGGGTCGGCGTCCATTAACCGCTTCAGTACCAGACCATCACACACTAACTTATTTAGAGAAAAACTGACTTTAAGTTATGTACCTAGTATACATTTTAAATTTAGAAGTGTAATAAAAAATAAGTTCGAAAACTCAAACCCGACTACTGAAAAATCTTGCTCTAAAAAGTATGAAACAAGAAAATAATGTGATCTGAAATTGTTATGTACAAATTTTGTATGCAATAAATATTCATAGTGATGTTTAGATAATAGCCGTGGTCATATTATTTTGAAAGTGCTAATTAAACCCTTTCATTTGATACCCAACACGATATCATACAAAAGTATTTAATTTTTCACGTATGAAGTCATGACTTAATGTCCTCTATAGGCCGCCACATTCAATTCAATGAAACGTGTTTATCCTATAACCAGCGGATGATCAAGACGCTTCTAACTATACCTCATTTGTCAAATTACGATAAGTAGTTTAGAAGTTATGAGGGAACAGATGAACATACATACATACCGGTCAAAATTATAACCTACCTTTTTGCTGTAGTCGGGTAATAACCCACCTTTTTGCTGTAGTCGGGTAAAAATAGTGTACAACGCGGGGACTTTTTAGTACAAACTAGGTGCTACTGGTCGGGAGCTGAGGTGGCTTCGCCTAAGACTGATGCTCGCATGTATCACCAATAGCCATTGTTAGCAGATCTCTCGTTACATTCTACGTTTTTTGGCGACTGTACTATACAGGGGTCTAGACTCTTTGGCGAGGTTTAATCGCATTAAGCCTTCCTTAATTAATGCAAATTTTACGGCTTTCGTTACGCCATTCACACTCGCCTATTTTCGTCTTGATAATGTAAAATTTTGGTTGAGTGCGCAGTTATCATGTACAGTCAGCGTCAAATTCATATGAGCGTCTATCGTAGTCAAAATGATCTGTAGAAAAAAAGTTCAGTTTCATATACGCCATTAGAAGTATCATATACCTAGTTGTAAGCACCCAAAGGATTTAAAAAATCTGGGCAACAAGTTTTCCAATATTATATTCGCGGTCGTCAGCGTCAAATTGATGTGACTGTCTAATACTGTCTATAGTACCTAGTCAAAGTTATCTGAAGTAAACAAGATCTAGATTACTTCAGATCATTTTGACTACTATAGTCGCTCACATCCATTTGACGATGGCGGCCGCGAATATAATAGGTATTGGAAACTATGTTGCCAAGATTTTTGAACACCTTGGGTGCTTACAACTACGTGACAATTCTAATTGCGGATATGAAATTGAATTTGTTTACCACAGATCATTTTGACTACGATAGACGAATTTGACGCTGACTGTACGTACCTAAGTACGTAAAGTCAAGAGCACGTCAAGCTTGACACATGGGAATTTGTTACGTTCTTCAATCGTCGCGTCGTCGTCGTTGGGGCTTAAGACGCGCTTCAAATGTAAAGCTTGATCTGGTCTTGAATGTACCTATACACCGTGAATTTTCATTTGGTATTGCTTCCTAAGCCCAGTGATTTTACTCATTCGTGATAACATGCAACATTCCCTAAGAAAAAAATTCTTTACTCGAATATTTTTTTTGATCGACTTCGAAAAAGTTTTTCGAGTTACGATTACCTACAAAAAAAATTCTTCAGGAAAGCTGCTAGTATTCACGAATAGAATCACTGGGATTCGGGCATGATTCAGGAGCAAAACCAATCAAAATTCAAGCTGTATTCAATAAAATAGAGCGGCCGTGTACCTATGTAGATGGGTAACTCTGATTTGGCGGAGCTGGCAGAATATTTGTTGGCATACCTATGCAGGTAAAAATGTTCAGGCGATATGCTTTCTTGGCCTAGATTTGCCGGTTTGTCGGCCGATTTCATGTCTGACTTGCATTGAAAATTCTACAAGCATTTCTCGGATGAATTTCGCTCTAAGCTATGTTTCCGATTCGGAAAAGGATATATTTTTATATCAACTTACAGGTAGATATATTCTATTTATAAATGCATCGATCGTAGCAGAAATAGTTTTATAGTGAACAGTAAAATAAATAACGGTTAGCTTCGCGCTCACTGCGGGTTCAGTAACTATCAATTAATCATGATCACTTCAAACTCTTGTCTTCTGTACCTATAGTAACTATGACGGTCAGTCCTGTTATTTCATGAAGGATACTCTGAAGGATGTAAATCTGTCCGTAAAACTGAAAAACAGCATTAGCAAAAACTAGAGCATTGATGACATATGGCACCGAGACGTGGCCGCTCACGATGGGCCTAATCAGAAAGCTCAAAGTCACCCAAAGGGCTATGGAAAGGGCTATGCTCGGAGTCTCTCTGTGCGATCGAATCAGAAATGAGGAGATCCGCAGAAGAACTAAAGTAACTGACATAGATAGCCCTGAGAATCGCTAAACTAAAGTGACAGTGGGAAGGGCACATCGCAAGAAGAACCGATGGCCGATGGGGCGTAAGGGTTCTAGAGTGGCGACCACGTACCGGAAGACCACGTACAAGGTGGACCGACATCTGGTGGCGGTCGCGGGAAGCCGTTGGATGCGAGCAGCGCAGGACCGGTCGTCATGGAGATCTTTAGGGGAGGCCTAGGTCCAGCAGTGAACGTCTTTCGGCTGATATGATGATGATGAGAGCATTGACACATTGGAGCGACAGAGACTAGTATCGATCCGACCTGCTCTCACGTATAGTATTTTCTGCAGTGATTCTAATCATTTTCGATCCATTTCGATTCGACTGAAGTCCCAATGAACAAAAAAAGGTCGAAATACGAAACTTTTAACCTGTCATCATACAAAATGGCTGATGCAGTTTTTATGGGAAGTATTTTTTTTTTGAAATTTTCTAATTCGCCCTATGCTCCATGGAAAAAATGTTCAGTTGCATGGGCAGTTTCGCCTCAGTACGTAATAATTTATTTTGCACTTGCTGTAGCCCGCTAATTCGTTTGCGTAGTATTTAGAAAGAAGTAGCCTATGGACTATGTCCTTTCCTATGGTTCCAACTATCGTCATACAAAAGTTCATCAAAATCGGTTGAGCCGTGTAACAGACTTAGGTCGTTAGCGTAATATTATATATTCTTTGCTTAGGTAGACGGACAGTTTTACTTTCGCATATATTATTATTATACATACAGGGTGTAAAGGACGGCTTTCCGAAAACTGAAAGGGTCTGGATCTGTCAACAAAACTGAACAACTTTCATACAATTAAACTTTAATTTTATTTTATAAGGTACATTTACATATACATACACACATTAAATAAAAAGGTTTCTTAGGTCTAGTTCTTAACGTTAAAAATACCGTTAAAATATAGCAACATTATTTTAACGGTATATTTTATAACGTTACTTTTCCGAGCAGCTGGTAACGTTACCAAATTTTTTACGTTAAAGCAAGCCCTGGTTCTTATATGTCTACCAATAATTACAAACGTACACAGCATTGACAATAAAGAATATAAACAAACAGAACGATTACATGCTGAGATCAATTAATAACTACTTTTTACTACTACTACTAACTTTCAGGAATTGAAAAAACATATCAGCAAAGCCATACAAAATAAAAACTTGATTATACAGTTTGTATGGAGAAGCCGGTTTCTTTTTCTTTTCCTGAAAGTTTCACTCACTGAAAGTTGTTTAGTATCATTGACTGATCATGTCCTTTCAGTTTTCGGAATAATTCAGGGATTGTTAATAATATAAATTATTAAAGCTTAAAGAAATTTCTTTATAAATAATTTTGAAGATTACTAGTTTAATTCAAGTATTTAAAGATGATCGTAAAGGACCATAAAAAATGTTGGTAATTTTTACAAGTACCAAGTTACAAGTACCATTTTTATAACACCAACTTGTATACAACAACAACGTGTACAACGTGTTAAGGGGCTGATAAGAGCTGAATTACCTCCCTTTCTAACAAAGGGCAGAATGCGCACGCTAGAACGGAGCGGATTCGCGCTGTTTTACGTTTTTCGCTCATTTTTGCATTTTTTTCAAAATCTGTACCCATAATATTAATTATCAAATAGCTATATTATCATGCATAATGTATTGAATAATGTGTAAAAGTTTTGGCATCATATATTAATGGGTACTTAAGAAAAACGGTTTAAAAGCAAAAAGCAGAGGTAACATTGGATTTTTTTTATGGCGTACAAAATATATTTAATCGTGTTTCAGAGTCGGCCATATTATTGGAAAGATGCTTAATTATGACATAATTTTTTTCCACGGTAATATTTTCATCACTTTCTGTTAAAAACCTGCTCAAGTGAAGCGTATTTAGGTCTTATCAGCCCCTTAACGGAATAAGCGAAACTGAGAAAATAGTTTGTTCAGAATCGAGAGTAAAACAACTTCACAAGTTTTTGATAAGGGCATTTTTTTTTTGCCGCTTCTAAATATTTCTGTGGCTACGCGGTACATACAGTCATTAGTTACTCGAGCGCAGCGAGGTTCAAATCTCATTGGTCGCGAATGTCGCGATGAAGCGGCGCGCGGTGCTTGAGCGGTGAGGAAGGGAGGATAGTGGACATGGCGTGTGCGCACTCTTCATGATGCACTAAAGAGCTCAACAATCTACCAGAACAACTATGAAACTTTAAAATAACAATATCTTAAAAATTCTATTTTTTTTAGGATTTTGTTACGGGAATGGATTTATTTTAATAAAAATCAGTTGGGGTGTATGAGGGTTTCGCTTATTCCATTAACACGTTGTATACTCTGTTGCAACACGTTGTAAAGATCTAGACTAGAGTAGGTACTTAAATCCCCTTTTCGAGAAATCATATTCTGCTAAATATCCACTATAGGTATTAGACATGCAGTGAGTGACATCCGACCCTCAGCGTTTCCGAAACACGAAATGATATCATCACCAGCTCAGATAAAAGTGAACTACTTATCTACCACCTACTTTATCGTAAAAGGAAAGAATTTTAAGTTGGTAGTCATATACAAAACCCTCTACCACCTACCAACGATAGTTGGCGCAAGATTTGTTATCTGATGGTTTAAAAAAAACATAAGGTTATTTTATATGGAGTCGCCCAGAAGCTCCCTATAACCACAGTAAATATCTTTAGCTTATATATTTACTGTGCTATAACTGTATAAGGCTAGAGTTGGTAAGGCGCTAGGCGCAAGGAATAAACTACATACTCTCTAACCGAGTCAGGCAACCCTGTGGCAGTCACCCCTCTATTTAAGCTGAGGGAAGGTCAACGGCGGCGGCGCCCAAATTGGCGCCAGTTGGTCGCCGTAGCTAAGAATGTTCGCCTTGCATCATACCTAGTCCTACCTAAAAGAGTTCAAGAAAGAATGAGACGTTTTATAAACAAACCAACATTTTGTAGTAAAAAACCGGCCAAGTGCGAGTCGGACTCGCGCCCTAAGGGTTCCGTACCTATCTACCATACGAGTATGATATACTAAAAGCTTTTGCTCTTTGATTTTAAAAACTCCGCGACCATCCATCTTGACCTCTCTTTTATAGAAAAGTTCTTGAAACGGGAGCTCACCTTAATTGGTTACTATATGCTGTGAGAGAAATTGAAATATTTAATGATTTTAGACTTTTTCCTTTATTTGTACTGTGAGACCTAGCTTCTTGCCAAATTTCATAATTTTAGGTCAACGGGAAGTACCCTGTAGGTTTTGCTTTTTTGCATAAATGTATGGAGATGAGGACATAAAAAGTCATATCTTTTGATTGCGTCGTTGTAAAAAATTTAAATTTTTTGATCTTGTGTGGTTCATGGACCTTAATATTCTTTATCAATTTCAACCTGATACCTCTTCTCGTTCGTGAGAAAAAGGGTCTTGACAGACAGACAGACAGACGGACAACAAAGTGATCCTATAAGGGTTCCGTTTTTTATTTTGAGGTACGGAACCCTAAAAAAAGATTTCACTTCAGTTACAGAGATACAGGTTAACAGGTTTGTGATTCGTAACAACAATAGACACCCAGAAAAAATAACCGGTCAAATGCGAGTCGGACTTGCACGGCGAGGGTACCGATATACCTATAGTATTTTTAGAAGCAATTAAGTCCATTTTAGGACCACAAAACTAAATAACTATGCTAATTCGACAGATAGTTTTGTTTTTCCTGTAATTTTTACATAAATCTATCGACTACATTTTAATTTAGATTTGTGCATTTCTAAACTTCGGAGATGCCGTCCTCGAGGCACCCGTACCACGAGGGCTCCGAAAATTTGATTAAACGTTTACGTCACAGTAAAGTATCGTAGGCAACAAAAGTGTTATACTACTAATTATTAATTTCTCTTTCGGTATTTTGTAATATACTTCTCAGTACATTTTAACAATAAGTTAAGCACATACATCGTTATGAATCTTGGAACTAAGTGTAAGGTTTTAAAGAAAATTAAAGTACGGTAGAAATTATTTGATGTTTTTTTAGTTTTACTATTGGCAACACTGTAGAACGAATGATTGGAATGGGTAGGAATGAACGACACACTTGGCAAGGCGGGGATAGCGAGGGGGGAGCCATTGGGTGTCGAGCGACTGGAGAGTTCGGACGTGAAGAAAATAAGTTTTGAGCACGTGGTTAATAAGTTTTGTTAAAAGCAAACGGTAATAAGTTTAGTCCCAAGCCGTGATAAGTTTTGAAGTTATAAAGATATATAATAAGTTTGGAAATAAATCAGTTTTGAACGTCGTTGTGGTTTATTTCTGAGATACTCTAAAATCTCAGAAGCGGTCAAGCTGAACCGCGCACCCACAAGTGGACCAAGGAAGATCCTGTAAGTACTCGCCTATTATTTTTCGTTTAATGTTCTCTTTTACTATTTTCAATGATGAGATGAGTTATTTAGACGATAGACAATTTATTTTTATACATATACTCGGAAAAAAAAAATATATATGGGTGTCTTTTTGAATATATTTTAATTAAATTTGTTGCTGTTGAGTATGGGTCCAAAATGATGTGGTCAATAATGTGGTTCTACCTACCGACACGTGGTTAGTCGTTTCATTGAGCACGTGATCCGACCCACATGTTCTCTTAGGTGTATGGTATGCAGGTACTAGCAGTTTACCTTTAGGGTAAATAGGTTTATAAATCCTATGAAAACCACAGTAACTTAGTTTAGTAAATGAATTTACAATTTTATTGTATTGGCTTACTTAGGTTATTTTTATTTTTTTAGTAGCTTACTCTCTTCATTCAGGTATGCAGGTAGGTGGATTAACCTCATTTTATTCAACCATGTGTGTCGCACTCTTAGGAAATAAGACTCCACTAAAATCGATAAAAAAAAATTGAGGGTAAAAAAAAACATGATTTTCTGTTAGAGATAAAGTTTGGTGGGGTTCTTAAAAGGGGGGTCAAAATTTCGTTATTTTTGCTCTAAAGTGCACCGTTTTTGAGATATTTTCATTTTAATGATCTGAAAACTATAACAACTGATAGATCTCTTAACGACGTAAGCTCGCCTTTGTAAACAATTTAATTTAAAATTTTTATGTCACTTGTATGCTTGTTAAAGGTCCGTATTTATGTGACGAGTTTCAGATCATGGATCAAGCGGAGAACACTCGACGGAGTCTGGAGACTCCTCGACGTCACCGCTCACGCTCGAGGCACAGCAATCGAAGTTCGCGCCGGAGCAGCCGCAGCCACAGCCGCCGGCTTCAGGAACGAGAGCGGGCACTGCAGAGTGAGCGGGAACGAATACGGATGATGGAGCTGGACCTGCAGCGAGCTCGTGACGAGGAGCAGCGCCGTCTACGCGATGCTGAAGCTACAGCACGGGCGAGCCGTAGCCGCAGCCGGTTGTCAGCTGGCGACAGCAGGAGACATCGCGACAACAGGAGCAACGATCGTCGTCGCAAAAGGTCACGTAGTCTACTTTTCCTGCTAAGGATGTTATAGACATAATAAAATCTATTAAGGATACCCCATCGCAGTCATCAAACCAGAGCACTCAGCCCATTTCTAGAGGGTTAGATAGTAAAAATATGATTCCAGAGTTTAACCCCTCTGTGAAAAACCAACGAATGGACATATGGCTTAAAAAGGTAAATGAGTGTGCGAAGGTTTATGGCTGGGATGAGAAGACGGTAATTCACTTTGCAATGCAAAAATTGGTATGGTTAGCGAAGACTTGGTATGAAAGTCTTAGTTCTATAATGTTTACTTGGGAGGAATGGCAGACAAAATTAATAAATGCATTCCCTTGTGAGCAGAACTACGGACAACTTTTAGAAGATATGTTGAAACGTAAAAGCAGGCCTCAAGAATTAATAGAAAATTATTTTTATGAAAAATTTGCTTTATTAAACCAATGTGATATTACCGGTAGGCGGGCGGTAGACTGCATCATTCACGGCATCAGCGATAGGACTATGAGATCGAGCGCATTAGCTACACGTTGTGAAGAGCCAGATAAACTTCTTAAATTTTTGTTAAGCAACAATAAGGAAATTATTATACAACAACAGTCCTTTAAGAGAAAGAAATGCTGCTGTTCAGGATGACAAATCGAACAGTAGGATGAATCCCAAAACAAATTCAGGGCTTTACTGTTATAATTGCAAAGAAAAAGGGCATCCGTTTTTACGGTGCACCAAACCTTTGATCAAGTGCGGCCATTGTAGTAAAGTAGGACATAAAGCCGAGAATTGTCGTTTGAAAGAGGACTCTGCGTCAGGAAAGTCTGCCACGGTGGCAAACACCATGCGTATCTCTGGCGGTAATTCGCACGATAAGTTCACAAAACAAGTTAATATTGAGGTGACGCTCATAAAACAATCTAGTTTTTTAAAACTTGGGTGCAGTCATGATCACATTCCGACGAAGATGAAAGGTTTTGGAAATAGCATCGTTCAGTCAGTAGGTTCTACTAACTTGAGTCTATCAATTGATGTGCTGTTGTTCCTTGTAGGATCGTAGAAGATTTACTATTGGAGAAGCCGTTGTTAATAGGTCAATCCTACTCTGAGCAACCCCACATTGTCGTTTATAAAGACGTTAACAAGCTGCAGTTCATGAGCATTGGCACCGAGCTACCCAATCCTAGTTTGGCAGAGGAAGATGAGCACTCGTTGAGGGTCAGGGTTGTAGCGCATAACAAGCTTTTTGGTCCAGCTAGTATCAAAGCCGCAACCGAGACTTCGTTTACTGGAACGGTGGTGTTAGATACCAAGATTGTAGGGAAACCAAACGAACAGTATATGATAAGTGGTGGCGTTCATGAGGTCAAAAATGGTTCTTTTCATGTTGCAGTGACTCCTTGTTCAGTGCCATGCTTACTTCAGGAAAATTTTGTATTTGCTCGTGCTGAAAAGGTTGAAGCTGTTTACAGACTCGTGGAGGCAAGTCCTTAGTTATAGGCCTTACCGTCTATCTCACCACGAACGCGAGAAAGTTCGTGAGATGGTAGACGAAATGGTAAAGGCTGGTATTATTCGGGAGTCGACGTCAAATTATGCCAGCCCGATCATTCTTGTGCGAAAGAATGATGGTGGAATACGGCTCTTGTGTGGATTATCGGCTACTTAATTCACTTACCGTCAAGGAAAGATATCCAATACCCATAATCGAAGACGAGATCGCAAAGCTGTCGGGACAAGCATGGTTTGTTACGTTGGATCTAATGTCGGAGTACTATCAAGTACCTATTGCTGAAGAAAGTAAGCATTTAACAGCGTTTGTCACGCCGGACGGCCACTACGAGTATAATCGGGTGCCGTTCGGACTGGCAAACGCACCAGCAGTTTTCCAACGCATGATGAACCGTGTGTTGGGCCCGGCACGTTTTAACAAAGCCACTGTGTACATAGATGACCTCTTAATCTATGGCAAAACTACAACAGAATGTTTAGACCGACTAGGCGAAGTTCTAGAGTTGTTGAAAAAAGGCCAATCTAAAACTAAATCTGTCGAAATGCAGTTTTCTGCAAAACAAAATTAATTACCTGGGCTATGAAATCAGCTCAGAAGGTATGCGTCCAGGCAATGCCAAAATCCAAAGTGTGATTGACTTTCCTCAACCCGAGAACGTACATAGCGTCCGCCAATTTTTAGGGCTCGTGAGCTATTTTAGAAGATTTATCGATCCTTTGCTCAATTGGCTCAACCTCTCACCAAGCTGCTAAAAAAGGACGCAGTTTGGGAGTGGACAAAAGACCAAATGGAATCGTTCATGATTCTGAAGGATAAGTTGATGGACAGGCCAGTTCTAGCTATTTACGATCCGTCTGCAGAGACCGAACTACATACAGATGCTAGTAAAATAGGTGCTGGGGGTATTTTATTGCAGCGTCCTCAAGGGAGCAAAGGTCCCTTTCATCCTGTGGCATATTATAGCCGTCAGACTACGCCAGAGGAAAGGAACTTTCACTCGTATGAGTTAGAGACCTTGGCCCTTTTGTGAAGTCCAAGAGGGGATTTACTCACATATTGACTGTTGTGGATGCATTCACCAATTTTGTATTCATAAAACCAGTAAGGAACACAAACGCTCTAAACGTGATAAAGGTTTTACAAGATATTTTTGACACGTTTAGATCTCCCGATCGACTAATAAGCAATCGAGGCTCCTGTTTCACGTCACACGCATTTCGTAGGTTTTGTCTAAACCGTGGTATTAAACATGTACTAAATGCCGTCGCTAGCCCGAGATCCAACGGACAGGTCGAACGATACAATAGGACCATACTAGACTCCTTGGCGGCACAGAATCTACGAGACGATGAAAAAGACTGGGATAATAAGCTTGGGAAGATTCAATGGGGTTTGAATAATATTGTGCAAAAGACTATAGGTAGGACTTCATCGGAAGTAATGTTTGGAACTGCGATGAACAGTGAAGTTAACCCTACAATGAACGAAATAATCGAAGAAACTCGTGAGGTATCTCACTTGCCATCTATTCGTAGTGAGGTCAAACGCAGGATTGATGAGGCTCAGAACCTACAAAAACAATACTACGACCGAGGGAGTAAAGCGGCACATACTTATAATAATGGTGATCTAGTAAAAATCACTAAGGTCGCTTTTCAAAATGATGGCAAGAGTAAAAAGCTCATGCCTTCATATGAGGGTCCTTATAGAGTCGTGAAAGTTCTAGGTATGGATCGATATAAGGTTGCCCCTATAGCCGGGTTTGAAGGTATGAAGCACAAACGGAAAACGACCGTAGCAGCAGACCGAATGCGACCATGGATTCATGTGGCTTCACTGGAAATTGACGATGACGATAACGATGATGCTGATGTTGAGAATGGTGGGGACGATGAAAGTATGGCCGAATGAATAGACTTGTATATATAGAATAAGAAGATTTAAATACGTTTAATAACTTTGTGTAAATAAGCCCTGTGTTTAATTGGAATAGAATAACTACATATATGGTTCTGTGTTGCTTGTTTCAGGTTAGGCTCGAGCTATTGAGTGGAGGATCAAGTCGTGCCTTGGCCTGGCACAAGTTCAATGCATTACTAAACCGTAGTATATTCTGTAGATAGATATAGGTAGTGCACACACTATAGATGAATAGAGTAACGTAACTATTGATAATTCGAAATTCTGTACAGTTGGTCAGTCAAATGGTTATTATTTTATTTGTATATCTTGATAGTTATTATTATTATGTTTCTCACGCGCTTATTTCTCCTCTTGCCAAGTGTAAGGTTTTTGTTTAGGTTCCACCGGGTTTCGTGTATGAGGACATACACGCAATCAGGATGGACGAGTGTAAGGTTTTAAAGAAAATTAAAGTACGGTAGAAATTATTTGATGTTTTTTTAGTTTTACTATTGGCAACACTGTAGAACGAATGATTGGAATGGGTAGGAATGAACGACACACTTGGCAAGGCGGGGATAGCGAGGGGGGAGCCATTGGGTGTCGAGCGACTGGAGAGTTAGGACGTGAAGAAAATAAGTTTTGAGCACGTGGTTAATAAGTTTTGTTAAAAGCAAACGGTAATAAGTTTAGTCCCAAGCCGTGATAAGTTTTGAAGTTATAAAGATATATAATAAGTTTGGAAATAAATCAGTTTTGAACGTCGTGGTTTATTTCTGAGATACTCTAAAATCAGGTATAAAATGAAAATTTATGTAACATGGTTGGAATAGTAGTAGGTATATTAGGAAAAATAATATAGTGAATAAAGGTAGCAAGTTATCACAGATTTTAATATCAGAACAATTGACATGCATATTTAACGATTTGAAGATTAAGAAGCTTATTCCACCATCTCCCTTCTACCATCGGGAGTCCAGACGCACCGCAGGATATCACCCATACTTGGTTGATATTCCGCACATTCGCACAAAGCGCTTTGAAACATCTTTTATAATGCGCACGGCTAAAGAGTGGAATTCTCTGCCTGCGTCTGTGTTCCCGCGTTCATATAAACCGAATCTATTCAAGTCGCGAGTGAATAGGCTTCTTCTGGGCAAGCTCGCTCCATCGTAGACCTCATCTCTGTCTTCAAGACTAGATCGAGGTCAAGAGTAAGCCCATTTTCTATAAAAATAAAAAAAAAGATGATATTAACTTTAACCTTAAGGCGATTGCAGAAATGTCATTTTCATAAAAAAACGTTTGATGAATGTATGTTTTGTATTAATGGTAACAAAATCACTTTACGTGTCTTATCTCACTGAACCACCACACTTATTTCTTTTTTTTGCTACAGGTCCAAACAATAAAACTAATTTCTGACGATGTAAGGCACAAGCAAGTCCAGAATGCAATAACCACTTTCCACCCAATCTAGTTTTTGTAAATTTATAATTTTGCTTAATCTTTCCAGAAGGTCCTTCTCCCGAAATCTTTGTGCGACACACTAAACTTCCTTATCAGTTGCATATTTCTAATAGCAATAATTTTTCACGAGTGAAAGAGATAGTATAGCAAGTTGTTCAAAATGCGTAAAAGATATGCATTTATTGGCTTATCAGTGGCCTGGCAGTGCCAGCTCTATTGTTTCATTGTTATTCTACTTCTAATAATAATTTGGGACAGATAGGATAGTAAGAGACGCATTTACTAAAGTTTCAACCAACAGCACCAGCTCTATTGTTATGTTATAACTAGTTTGAATCCAGGTATTTATTTACAATGGGACAAAGTTGTTTGCTCCTACTTAAACTTATTAGTATTTCTAGAGATCGAAAATATCGAATAACATACTATTGTCACTTCTATACTAGAGCGCCTTCCTTCAGCTAACATACATTTATTTTTAAGTACTTTTTGTGTCAACTGTACAAATGAAAACAATGTCAAAAATAACAATAGAAATTTAATTAAATTTATCGGGTGCCTAGCGGAACAGGGCCCTCGCGGATGGGGCCATCCAGGAATGGGATCCTCAAGGAATAACCCAATTCCTTACTTACAAAATTATAAGAAATACTACTCCTTTGGAGCACATAATCTTTAGTATTAATTTTTTTTTAATTAGGCTTTAAATAAATTTTATTACAAACAATCTTGCCTTTTCCAAGAACGGTTGGTTTGGCAGAGTCCACATCTTTCTGCATTTGGGTTTGTACGACTGTACTTTGTTGGTATCATACAGGTATTTGCGCTGATGCTATAAAATTTCTCCCTGCCTTACGTTGGATGGAAGAAATACCTTTTACAGATCAGCCTACCTTTGTATATGTCCTTTAATTTAGTTGTTTTCTATTTATGTATGTGCAATAAAGAGTACCTATGTAGGGCTGTATGTCCCGTGCGGTGCCAGCAAATAGCAGTACCGACGCATCTCTACCCGTGGGTGTCGTAAGAGGCGACTAAGGGTGAACCAGAGGATGGGCAGCAGCATCCTTCTGTGTATCGTAACATCTTACATTCTGTGGTCACCAACAACCGCGGTCCGTGGTGCCAGCCGTAATGCTAACAAGCATGGTGACTATGGTACTTCCCCTCCACATTGTTTCAGCAAAAGCTGGAATTTTGGAGGGAATTAACTGTCCTGTACTGGACATTTCATGGGATGTCATGATGATGTAGGGCTGTAGGGATTGGTACTGATGCCTACCTTTAAAACCTGAACCATTTGACTTGCTACATAAATATGACTAAAATGTAAATTGTGTTTTCTACCTTGACTAAATAGGTACCTACTTCAATTTTATTGATTTGAAAAAAAAAATTATAACAAGTGAGGGTAGGTAGTTAATAATAAGTTGCAATATAAAAATTGCATGCTGATAAAGGAAATTGTTAGATTATCATACCTAATTATATTGGATATATACCTACCTAGGTACTTGTGATTTCAATTATTTGAATGGTGAAGTAGTAGGTACTTGTGACCTTAGATTATGAATAACGGCAGCTTACTTTGTGACAAAGATTTTAGAAATATAAATTCTATGGCATACCTAAGAAACCTACCTATTATACCATTCTCGAGACTCTTCAAGCTACCAAAAAAGCTACCTATGCCTACATATCTCTATTTTCTAGGTTTACTGAGATAAATCCAGGATGTTCAAAAAGCTGTGAAACTGCGATTTTCTATTTTGTAGATTTATCCGAACGCAGGAAGTATTAAAATAAAAAAATCATGTTCAAAATACCTACGCTAACCATTCGGGCTTGTATGGAAGGGTTCACTACAGTAGGTTTATAGTCTTTCGTGCAAATCAAGAGTCCTGCATGCAGCAAGTGTTTTTAGAGGGGAATCAACATTACCGATTAAATACAAAATTAGTCATACATTTCTTTTACTTACCACAACAGCTGATGATCTCCATGCAGATTAAACTTGGTGAGGTAAACGGAAAAACTCAAGAAAAAGTTTTTAACGATTAGTAATAAAGTAATTACTGTATTCTGCACAAGATTCTGTATACTTTTCTTAACTTTTTAGTCAGAAAACCAAAATCCAAACCGATAAATTGAACCAGACAAATGCACGTACACAAAAACACTGATCTAAAGAGGATATAAACACTTTTTTTTTTTTTTCCATTCGTCCCTGTAAGGGACAGGCGAAGGTATCAAGACCATACTGCCTCGTCTTAAGTTTCTTCTTCATCAGTAGGTTTTCTCAATAAAACTTCTTCAGTTAGTTTTCTTCTCCACTAAAATTTTTGTCTTCGTTAGTAGGTTTTCACCTATCATCTTCAGTTATTCTTCTTTTTCGTCCGTTCGATTCTGTCTTCAGTCCCCCTTACTCATCATTAGTTTGTTAAGTTGAACATCTTTAGTTCTACTACTCCAAGTTCTTCATTGTCAGAAGTAATTTTGTCTCATCAGTATGTTTGATAAGTAACGTCTTGTCTTCAGTTGTTTTGTTTGACGAAGCAGTCATCCCCCGGCACTCAGCGCTAATGCCGATTGATGAGTGCACCGTCAGTTACGTCCGTTGTTATTATTCTTCGTCTGCAATCCCGCGGTCCCGCCGTCAAATTGAACATCTATATATAGTACCTACTTATCTAGTCCCTGCATCTATATCTTCAGTTTTACTTCTTTATGTGTCTTAAATTGAAGGTCTTTAGTCCCCCATGTTCATCAGTAGGTTTTCTTGAATTATGTCCCTCTTCATTTGTATGGTTTTCTTTGTATCCTTGTGCTTCCCTCGTAAAACGATAGCAGACTTTACGAGGGAAAATGGCAATGACTTTTTGAGACAACTCAAACGGGGAATATACACAGAATCACTTGAAATTTCCATAAGCTTCGCACTCCTGAATTAGTTCACTGTATAACATACTATCTTTATTATCCATTAAACCACTTTAAACACGAAAAACGAAAAATCAATCGAAACTGAAAACGCCGCCGTCGAGTTCCCGCCAAAAACCAGGATATAAACACTACCGTCACTGATCATGTCACTGACCCACAGAAAAATAAGGGTACTTAGAAGGAGGATTAAAGAAATAATTCGTCACAAGGTAGCGAAGGCGTCGTTCTATGGATTTGACGGGTTATTTTGAATATTTCCTAGTGATCACTGATAGTTTGACATAAAATATTGGGACATGTTGGCAGATGTCATCCCATAGTAAAATAAATTAGCAAGGTATCTATTCCGAGCGAAGCAAGGAGGTCCGAAATCTTTGCACTGACCTCACCGCAATGTTGCCATTTTCCTTTCTTAAGGGATCCCGCACATGACCGAGAATCGGTGGGCGATTATCGGCCAGGACAAGGACGGAAGATTCAGGTGATAACACGTCAGAGCGGGATGCCGACAAAAAATCGGTCACCGATTCTGGGTCGTGTGCGGGATCCCTAAACGGGCTTTCTTCCAGAGCAGTCGGGTACAAAAAGGCTCCGCGCACACCAAAAGGAAGAGCAGACGAGAGCAGTTTTTGATAGCATTGCAAAATGGACTTCAAACTCATGGGAATAAAATGCAAAATTGCCTGAGGCATAAAAACTGCTCGCGGCTGCTCGAGCATGCGCGAGCAGTCGCGCGGACGCAAGGTCGTAGTGTTGCCTGCTTGAAGGTTTTAGGGCTAAATATAGCATTTTTTACAATTTGTAATGCCCACGGCCGTATTTTTTTCGGCCGATTTCTTGTATGATGATTAGGGAGGAGATCGATCAAAATAATATCGACACACGATGTAAGATAAAATTCCATGAGCATAAGTCTCGGTATTATCAAAAATGCATCTAATGGTCATTTAATATACAGGCAATGATATTACAATTATATTGTATACAGGGTGTTAGGCTAGCAGGTTAGGGTAAGTAAACAGGGTGTTAGGTTGGGATGACTACTATATGTACAGGGTGTTAGGGTAAGTATTAGGTTAGGTTTAAGGCTAGTAGTAGGTTTAGGTCTAAATATAGCATTTTTTACAATTTGTAATTAAGGGCAAGGGCTAAATATAGCATTTTTTACAATTTGTAATAAAGGGTGTTAGGCTAGGATGTTAGGGTAAGTACACAAGGTGTTTGGTTAGGATGACTACTATATGTACAGGATGTTTTTTTTTTGTATGTTCTTTTGTATCCTCTGACATGGGATCACAGACTTTTTTCAAACGAACACGGACTTGAGAGCATGCATTTATTTATTTTATTGTTTTTGTCCATAATAGGTTTTTGGTGTTGAAGGACTCCGGATTTTCGTACGGGAGCCCTGACAACGACAAGGGATAGTTACAATATATTTTAAATTTCATGCGAAGTTAGAAGATAGACAGTAGAAGGGTCTCAAATTTTGTTTCTACAATATTGATCGTATTGCTAATTACATTTTCACTATATTTATAATTATTGGTATGCTTAACAATAATATAAACATATATTAGGTAAGCATATATTTAACACTAACTCTTATTTCTTTTTATTACAATCCTAGCTATTTTCTTGCAAAAATCAATAAATTTTTCAAAATCCTTTCTCATCATTATTTCATTTATTAGGTCTTTACCTATGAAATTGCCGTTTTGTATGGCGAATTTTAGGTAAACTCCATTTTCAGTACTAACATTTTTGTATTTTTCTTAGTAATTATAAATCCAATATTTTAATTTTTTTTAAGCATTATTGGGAAGACATTAAGCTTACAGAAGCTTAAATTAAATTTTCGGAAAACATTATCTGTAAAAAAATATAACAAATCTAATGATGAAATCGGACGACATATAAGACGAACAATTTTCAAACCTTTAATTTTATATATCAAACTAAAAATAAAAACTATATTTTATGCGTAAATTGATAACCTTGAAGTCAACTTTCAAATATAAATCAAATGAAAAAAATAGCATTAGAATTATAGGAATTATAATCTCATTAATCTGTAAGAAAATTTCGGCAATTTCATAGGTAACGACCTATTATATTTTCCTTCACAACTTTCACGTTTAATTCTTGTTCAATGTTAAATCTTTCCTTCGCAAATGATATGCACTCAAATAGGATGTGTGGGACAGATTCTGCTACATCTGGGTCACAGATACATGATGGGCTCCCCTTACACTTGAAGCGATTCAAGTATTCGGAGAACCCACCATGTCCTGTCATAATTTGTGTCGTCACATTATTTATCGTGATCTTCCTTACGAGTCTATATGCCGTTGCTGCGTCGGGGAAGAACATTTTGGTGACCGACGCCGTTTCACCGGAAGTATACCTGCGGTTCCACTCGTCAGTCGTATCCATGCGTATGCTACGCCTTACGAATGAAATCGGACACTGGTCATAATCTGGTGCTGTTTTTGTTTTAGTGGCAGCTTCCTTCGCTAGCTCGTCTGCTCTTTCGTTACCATCCAAACCAGCGTGAGCTTTGATCCAGAACAAGGTTACCATCTTGTTCTGGCGAGACTCTGATTTTAAATTCTCTCTTGTTTTCACGGCCAGGGGATGATAACATTTATTTATTTATTTGGGAAAACAAACAGTAGTACAATGTGTATTACTAAATTTAAATATTTGCAAAACATAGTTTATGGTACTACCAACGACATTTTCCACAGATTACTAATAAAATTAAGTAAGGACTTGTAATGTGTACAGAACATGTTATATCAGTGACTTGCATTAGTGAGAACAAATACATAAAAGAAATAGAGCATCGGTTCCTGAGATTTAGAGTGAATTTTCATCAGATAATATTTTTACTATAGCTTTCTTAAAAATAGGAGATGATAACGAAAAAATATCTATATCGTGGAATTTAGAGTTATAAATATCAAGCAGTCAATGAATCGGAGAACATTCACAGTTTTTGACGGTTAGGAGGGCTGCCATTGAGTCGCTGTAAATTCCGAAGGTTACAGTGTCGGTATCCAAAATTTTTCCAAACGTTTCGCATATCGCGAGGAGCTCAGCCTGGTATACCGTACAGTATCTTTCGAGAGCAAGTTTGTGGGCCCTAGTTTCGGAGCTGCCACTCCAAATGGATAGCGCAGCGCCAACTTTACCATTAATCTTGCTCCCGTCTGTTAATATACGAACATCTGGTTCGGTTTGAGCATCAAACTGTTCCTGGGTTACCAGGCTGATCACCTCTAGAGTCATAAGCTCAGCTGGATGGGGTGCGTCGATAGCTGCTGTCATACAGGGTGTTAGGGTAAGTATACAGGGTGTTAGGGTAAGTATACAGGGTGTTAGGTTAGGATGACTACTATATATACAGGTTGTTAGGGTAAGTATACAGGGTGTTAAGGTAGGATAACTATACAGGGTGTTAGGATAGGAAAACTACATAGGGTGTTGGGTTAGGATCACTATTATGTATAAAGATAACTACACATAGTGTTAGGTTAGGAGCACTCTACATATAATGATCCTAACTTAACACCCTGTATAGTTATCCTATCCTTTCCCCCTGTATACGTACCCTAACACCCTTTGTAGTAACACCCTGTATACTTACCCTAAGACCCTGTACATACAGTGATCCTAATTTAACACCCTGTGTACTTACCATAACACCCTGTATAGTAATCCTAACCTAACACCCTGTATACTTACCCTAAAACCCTGGACATATAGTAATCCTAACCTAACACCCTGCATAGAGATCCTATCCTAACACCCTGTATACTTACCCTAACATCCTGTATAATAATAATCCTAACCTAACACCCTGCATGCACGTCCCAGTGTTGAATTACCGCTACAAATTAGTAACATGGCATGGCAACCCTGAGAAACTGCTCCGGACTGTTCATTTAGTAAAAGAGAGAGGGCCAGAAAGGGTTAAAAACCGTTAAAGACACAGAGCACTGAATCGTCGCCCCCCCCCCCCCAGTACTAGAGAGTAAGATTGAGCCATACAAAGGGAATTAGCGGAACTCATTAATTGTCTACCAAAAGTTTTAGCTTTGTGTAGTCGTTGACTCTCTTCACAACCTCAAATAAATTTCTCTCGATTATTGTCAGGGCTACTCGCAGGACAGATCGAGAAAGGTCCTTTTTTAGGACTTTCGCTAGCAACTTGAAAACAGTGCGTCTTAGGGTCCCCGCACATGGTCAAACCGTTTCGCGATCAGACTTCGCGATCATTATTATTACTGTGATCAGCGCCGTCAGTCAACCTCGGAGACGTCAGTCTGTGATCCGCGATCCGTGGAGATGCAGCTATAAGAAAGAAAAAGAAAGCCAGCCATCTGTATGCCCACTCGTGAAAGATTTCTGCCAATTCGGCTTTTAATTTTCACTTCGATAAAATATTTTTCTTCGTTTGTTAGAAGTTCATATTTTATGGGAAATTATTTCTGAATACAAATACAAAATCAATTTATTAGAACACATGGGTAGAATTTGTTTACATACACAAACCAGGTGCAAGAAAGGTGCAAGTTTTACAATAGGTACATTTACAGTAGGTAGGTATGTGGTAAACACAAATACAGGTTGCGCTAGTGCCTGTTCTAGGTATCACCTGTGTTACAGGGTCCAGCGCCCCCTCCAGGGCACGGTGAGAGTCATTGATTAAAACCCTTAGAAAATTTAATACAATAAATGTGATAACAAAAGAAAATGTATCTAAACTTAGCACATAATAAATAAAATAATAATAATGGCAACCTTTACTACTTACTACATTTGACAGATTTTGCTGTCCAAACAAATGAAATTTTATATATTTTACGCATTATTACGATTACGCAATACCACAATATACACATTTTTACCAAAATCTAAACTACAGAAAGGAGGTAAAACGTCCCAGCAGCAAATAATTTATGACGGTAGTTATAAGTTGTTACTCGTATCATACTTAACTAGATTCTAATGGAATCGGACGCACACACGCTCAGTCACGCTACCGAGGGAAGATGACGTATTATGACGTCGTGTCATTTCACAACAGAAGTACTAGGATAACATTGCATCGAAGATATGAATGCATGAATGATAAATTATTAGAAAAGGTTTGAATTTCTCCAAAAGTATAACTCTGCTGAAAATTCAATTATTAATTACAAATAAAAATTGCATTACTACAATATCCCAGTCCATCACATTTACGAATGCACGTCCCAGCTTTGAATTATCGCAAAAAATAGTAACATGGTATGGCAACCCTGAAAAACTGCTCTCGCATCCGCCGCCGCCGGGCTGCTCGCGCATTTTGACGTTTGGTCTGCGCGGACCTCAACACGCAGGTACAGTCAAGTATGTTTATGCACCGTGTTCCCGAGATAACTTTATAAAGTTACTTTTAGACCGTAAGGGCACTGCATGTTATCCTACGTCATCTAGTACACGAAATTTGCAACTTTGTAGCGATAGTAGTGGCCTACTACTATCGCCACAAAGTTGCAAATTTCGTGTACTAGATGACGTACGATAACATGCAGTGTCCTTAAAGTCTATTAAAAGCATCCTTACAATTTCGGCACACCACTGTCCACACGACGCGAATATTTTTATGGAAATAGTTTATTTTGTTGTGTTATCAGAAACTGCTCTGCTCTCCGTATGTGCGCGGATCTTAGACTGTGTTGACAGAATGTATGTAAAAATATGCTCGTAATAAACAAATCCCATTCTAGTCATAATAAAATTTAATTATCAAAAAATAATACTAAGCATGTCTTTCTTATGTACTAAATTTTTACGTGTAGAATAAACAGATAAATAAATGATAAATAGTTGTCAGAGAAATGAGCCGCATCTCCAATATCGAAGTTAGCGGAATGAACATTAGAACTACATTAGTTTATTTACAAAAATCACACTTTTATAAATACACTGGCCTATTTTACATATAATTTAAATCAGGTTTGGTCACCTTGCGGTAAACTTTATGACGCCACCCTCACAATGTTCAATAACTCCTCTCCCTTTGAAACAGTTCAACCAGGTTCTAGAAAACAACCTGTAACTTTCTCTTTCGGCGTCACTTTTAGACACTGGCGTTAAGTTTATCTCTGGTATACATCTTCCGAAGTCTATTGCCGGCAGCCATACTTGGAAATCGGAATCTGGGGAGTACTTGAAAATGTCCTGACAACCTTCCAAGTTGATTTGTGGCACTGGAGGTTGACGTTGCAGAAGCTTCTTCAGTGTAATGAAAGTTAATAGGTTGTTTTTAAATGTTAATGTCTGCAAATTCTTGGCACGGCCGAGGGATCTGAAAGTTCAAGGATTGTTTTATAAACAGCAGAATTAAGCAAAAGCCTTTTTATGAAATCAAGGAAAGGAAGAGTCTCGGTCGGTATACGCCGGGCAGGCTAACTCTGGGCCTGACGGTTATTGGGTGCCCCCACACAGTCAATCTGCTCGCGAAGAGAAAGCTATAGTACCATAGACTAGGTGTATACGACTATTTCTTTCTTTCCTATAGCTGCATCTCTACTGGATTGCGATCAAATCGACTGCGGGCACCCATTTTCTTTGCATGGGTGAAGCCAATGAATGGTTTTCACGCCTCTCCCCACCTGCCGCGCTCATCCCCGCGGCTCATTTTCTGAGTTCTGCGTAATTAACGGTCAGGGTAGAGTTAGTTTGCGCCCGTACACAAAGAAAGTTTCTTAATCTTCTACTAACCTGAACAATCTCATAAACTGGCCATCCACAAGGTTACAGTTCGATAAACTGAATCTTCTTATCTTTAAGTCTTTTGCCGAATCCATGAACGAGGCTATACATCCAGCAACATTGCCCTCTACGCCGATATTATCAAGTTCCAACTCTGTTAGGGAATTCGGACTTAAAGACGTCAATAAACAACTTAAAAACACTTGTTTAATTTCATTATTGCTGACATCAACAGCCTCCAAACTTTCAAAATTCATATTTTTATTTGTCTCATTAACAGCATTCTCTGTTATATTGCAGTGATTAATTTTTAAGACTTTTAATCTTATATGTCGGCAAATCTTTTCGATAGTCTTAAAACCATCGTCTCCTATGGGATTGCCACTTAAAACTAGCTCTTCCAGCGTTTGTAGTACTGGTCTTGCTGCCTTTTCGAAAACGTTTAGAAAAGCTTTCATTCCGGCACTTGTGATGTTATTTGAGCCTATATCTAAGTGAGTTAAGTGCCTCATTGTGCATAAAGAATCTGTCAGATATTTGACTACGTCGTCACCTAGATTGTTGTCCGATATCATTACAGCAGTGATATGAGTTTGGTGCATTAGCGCTCGGAATAAGGGACGAGTTTGTGATGGAGGCAATGTCTTCGAACCTAAAGCAAGTCGATGCGTTGTATGGCTTCTACCAAGCGCTTGCTTGATTTCTTCGGAACACGCTGTAATTAAAAAAGTCATCCATTTAATTTAATTGTTTTGTGTACAATGTGATTTTTCATTGTGGCTCTCAAAAACCTGGTAAATTGTGAATTAATACTAATCAAATTCGAATAATATCATTAGAAAAAATGCTTACCAATGCCTAAAGCATCACAACATTCCAAATATCTTTCTTCTGCAGGAGACGCTTTATAATTTGTAATGCAAGTCTTCAGTTCAGGCGAAGCGAGGACCAAGCTCAACGGATCATCTTCAGACAAAATACAGCCATCTGACGTCATCAGACTGAATACGGGCCTTCCACCCGTGAGTCTACAACGATAAGAAACGTTTTAACCTTTTTCGTTCGGAAAACTTTGCTTCGAAATCTGCATGCAAATGCTATTTTCGGCCGCTAGCGTGGAATAGGTTTTTGAGAATAGAACGTGATGATGGTTTATGGTAAAGAACTTTCGTGCCTCGTGCCTTGAAACCCTCGCTACGCTTAGGATTTTTCATTTGAACCACTCGCTTCGCTCGTGCCTAGAATCCTTCGCTTGCTCGAGTTTCAATACAAGGCACTTGCCATGCATAACAAAATTAAATAACTGTTTTTACTTTTACAAAGCAAGCACATGATTGAGGTGATTTGCGAAACGAAAATGAATACGTACTTATAATACCGAGACTTGACTTCATCAACCAGCCAGCTGATTGTCAATTTATTGATAGAATCCAGTTTCAAAGATATCAAAAACGTTTTATCCTCCACTTGAACTTTAACCGCAGCGGGTGTTACGATTTGAGTCTTCACAGGTCGCCCAGTTTTCGACGACGGAACCACCATTGGTTGTACAACATTCATTGCCGGTAGTATATTCGGATTTATATTTTGTACTACACTAAAAGCATTATTGGAGTTAGCAGTGTAAAAGTTCTCGTTCGACCGCTTTCGGGAAAGAGATATAGCCGGAGTAGATAATCTATTTCTTGAATTAAATTCGGTGTCACTTCCACTGTTACTTGATTGGTCGATATCGTCTTTTTTTCTTTGAAACCCGGCTTTTAAAAGAGTACTTTGCGTTTTCCATCTTTTTCTCATATTTGCTCTGGTATCACTTGATCTTGAGTCGTCCAGTTCTTTTGCAATATTCCATGCAGAATCTAATGCAGATACTCTTGGACAAATATTTTCATTTCTTTGGAAATAATCGCTGTCTGAACTGTTATCACTTAGCTCTATTAATTCTCTGTTGGATTTATTGCCTTTTGGGCTGCGTTTGTTACTTTCTATTAGAGGTTCTTTAAGTTTGTTTATGTTGTCAATAGTGTCTTTAATGCTTTCAATAGAAGGTTTTTTAGCTGGAATCGTAGACAACGGATCACTTAGTTTTCGCTTCTTATTTTGTTTATTGATTGCTAAGTCGTCGTCGAGCCAATCGTCATCTACTTCATCAGGGTTCAACAAAGCTGGTTTCGGGTCGGATTTCTTAACATTAACCTCAGGGAAATCATCATCATTGACACCTCTGTTCCTCAAAGCTGATATAGCGTCTCGGTATTCTTTTACTCCTGAGGTATCTTTATATCGTTTCTTGTTAGATTCATCAGACGAATCTGAATCGTCGGAAGGAAATGCCACTTGGTTTCGCACATTTGGTGACGAGTCTAACTCATCATCTGTGTCATCTTCAATAATATTACGTCTCTTTATTGGTGATGTGAATTGTTTAATTCTGCTGTTAGATTTTGATGTACTAGGTGGAGATATTTCTTTGATGCAGTTATTTTTATTTGGAGTTTTAGGTTTTGATGTATTTAATGTATCCATGTTAGTTTTGTCAATATAACAATGTATTCTGTTACAAATGTTATTGTACATTGTTTCTTCAGACTTTGTCAAAATAGTACCGGCACGCCATTTTTGTAAAACATGCAGTGGTGTTTCACCGAAGTCGGTTTTGAGAGAAGGTATCGCGCCTTTGTCTAATAATAGTTGGACTACTTCCAAGTGACCATTGCTAGCTGCATCATATAAAGGTGTTATTCCTGTAATGGAAAATTTACTTGATGATAATATAATACCCACAGAAGCATATAAAAAAAGCCACTAACAAAAAGCTTTTCACTTCTACAAGGTCCTTCTGAAATGTTCACATAATTTAATTATACTGGGTGTTATAGTTAGGGTGCTGGCTGCAATTTGGGTATATGATTTGCTCATGATTCATATTAATAGGGATGATAGATCAGCTCAATACGAATCGATTTGGTCCTTACAAGTTTTTCTGTGCGTCGCTGCGTTTTTGAGTTAAAGCAAAAAAAATAAAAGTAAGATACTAAATAATGCTTTTTTCGTCTGCCTTTGTAGCTCCTGTTTAAAATACTTCTGAAGATGTAGAAAATCGAAGAGGCAGACATGCAGGGCTCTGCATTATCACGGGACGAAGTAGTGAATTTTTGCATTTTGAAGCGCTGTAACTTTACGACGCAGGGCTATTATGGTGGGAGGCCATTTTTCTGGGGTTTTATACATTGTATTTAATCAGATAGTCATAGTCTGCCAGGTGTACGTTTCATTGTCAAATTTCAAAATAGTTAAAACTTAATTCCTCAAAAACGCAGGGGTGTGGATGTCCGCCAATATTTTTTGTATCTTTTAGAGGATGCTCCTTATCATCAGTTAAAGAGGCAGACATGAGCAAATCATATAGAAATTTGTCCTTCATCACCCTTACTATTAGGCGCATCGTGTGCCAAAATGTATAAGGCATTAGAAGGGGTCATTTGCTATCCCTTAAGCCCCCATAACGCTTTCTATGCTCCACGGTTATTTTTAGTTGGGTTTGTGGGGGCCGAAGGGGTTATAAATAACCCCTTCTAATGCTCAATTCATTTTGGCATACGATGCGCCAAGCACTGTATAATTCAGACGTTATCTACATGTTATGTGTACCGTTGTCGTTTGTGGAAGGAGGAGCACTCTCTCGCAGAGAGCCTCCCGCCCGGACATGACCTACCGAGAACGATATGGGCGTTAAGACGTTTGGATTTCTACTATCATAAACGCTAATAGAATATAATAAAAATGTATGAGAATGACATAAGCTAACGAATTTTGCGTGACAGACAATCCCTATTTTACTAGCGTTTGCGATTATAGAAAGCCACTTGTCTAGATACCCTGGAAGTCTTTAAATAGACTCCGAACTCAAGTACGTCCGTGCAAAGGCATAGCTATAACAACGAATGCGAGTGCGTTGCCTCCCCACAAATGATGGAAAATCTTACCGCATGCCCCGACACCTTGACGCGTGAAGATTGAAAATGCAATGCGCGTGGCAATGCACTGGCACAGAATAAAGTAATAGTACTATCACCAACAACCGCGGTCCATGGTGCCAGCCGTAACGCTAACAAGCGTGGTGACTAAGGTACTTCCCCTCTACATTCTTTTAGCAAGAGCTGGAATTCTGGAGGGAGCTGCCTGTCCTGTAGTGGACGTATTATGGGATGTTATGATGATGATGATGACTATCATATAGATCGGGCACTCTCCGCCCCCCGCCCGCTGCCCCTGCGGGTAGTTGTTAGCTCAATATTTTCATCCAAATGTTCTTTGACAACCCAGGACAAATTACGGCCGACAATTTTTTTTTTATGGAAGTGTTCCTTAGGTCCATACAAACATATCTAGAAAGTTCCCTGCCGATCCCATTTTCGCTCCCCCCTCCCCCCCCCCTCGAAAAGGTCCCTAATTTTAGATTTTTCTGTATATCTCTCAAAGGGTTGAAGTTAGGGGAAAGTCGTCAATGTAAGACTTGATGGTTATAAAATTACCAATCTATAGACACCTATTTTATTTCGATGTGACCTACAGTATCTGAAATATAGCTACAAACAGTTCACCAAAAATTAAAAATTATCTTCAAATCATTTTTTCTACTAACTTTTAACAAAAACTACTGGAGTTGTGGCAAAATTATCTAAGAGCATGTGAATCTTAATACATTTAGGAATAAAACGAGACATAATTCATCATTATTGCAGAACTAGTTCTCGATTTACAGCGAGTTACATCAAACACCCTGAGATAATTTTATAGGACGAAAGAAGTAGGAACAGTAAAACTCAAGTTGTCTTCTAGGATTAAATTAAAGCACTTCCAATTTAATTGAATGGAATAAAAATAAACTATTTCGCCCAAAATACTACAAGATTTATGCTTTAAGTAACAAGATGGCGTCACTTGTATAATAAATAAATTGTAATTACAAGTGGGCTGCTTCGATTTTGAAATGTGAGATGTCAGACTATAAATCTTGTCATGGTCTATTAGAAAAAAAAAAAAAACAGTTTTTCGAAAGTTATTTGTTCGTCAAAACATTAAAAAGTTTCGCTTGATATTTTCACTTTAACTATTTTTGTACATAAATTACATTCTAAGCTGGAGGAGGCTTCGAGCTTCGCTCTACGTTGAGCTCGGCCTTCAGCCTCGCTATATGGTTTAAGCTACTTAGAGGGGACGGAGTAAGTGGATGGAGGTAATAGTAAGGGTGGACGCTTTGGGCTTCGCCCTACGCGGAGTTCCGCCTTCGGCCTCGCATAAAACTTGACTTAATGGATGTATGCGGAAGCACGACATGCTGGGGGACGCTTTGAGCTTCGCTCTAGGCGGAGCCCGGCCTTCGGCCTCGCCATGTTTGTTTACATTTCTTGGGAGGAGGGGTTGGGGAGATGCAAAGTAAGGGAGGGACGCTCCGAGCTTCGCTCTAAGCGGAGCTCGGCCTTCGGCCTCGCAAGTTACCAGGTTTTGGTAGTTTCTATGGCAGCCATATTGGAAAATGGCGGCAATAAAAAATTACACCAGTAACGTAAACTTCACCCCCAAAAATCCCCAGATACCAAATTTCACTCAAATCGGAGCAACTTTTATTTTGGCCGCCATTTTGAATCCGCCACCTTGAAATTTTTTTTACAGTCAGTTGCCCCTTGGCATCCTCTTTGACATTTGTAAGAGAACATTATACTTAACTCTTTTCGTTTAGGATTTATTTGACTTTGAATAACATTTTTATAAAATTTGTATGGCGGCCATCTGGTTTTTCGTCATTTCGTCAATTTGACCAGGGTGTGGGTCGACTTTTGTTCGAGGTCGACCCACCTAACCCTTACAGTTTTTACTGGTCTACCCTGATGCTGAAGACTTTTCCAAGGTTTAAGACTTTTCTGGACCTCATCAGACCTGGTTGTACAAGTCTTTCACACATGACTTTCACCGGTTTGCTTTCATGGAGAACAGTTGTGTCAATGAGTCAGTCAGTCAGCCAGTGAGTCAGTCAGTGGTAATTGAATTTAATATTATAATAGTACAGATAGATAGATGACAAGAACTATCATCTTAAATCTCACATTTCAAAATCGAAACAGCCCATTTGTAATTACAATTTATTTCTTATACAAGTGACGCCATCTTGTGACTTTAACCATAAATCTTGTAGTTTTTTGGGGGAAATAGTTTATTTTTATTCCATTCATTTAAATTAAAAGTGCCACAATTTAATCCTGAAAGACAACGTCAGTTTTATTGTTCCTACTTCTTTAGTCCTATAAAATTATCTCAGGGTGTTTGCTGTAACTCGCTGTAAATCGAGAACCAGTGCTGCAATAATGATGAATTATGTCTCGTTTTATTCCTAAATGTATCAAGATTCACATGTTCTTCAATTATTTTGCCACAACTCCAGTAGTTTTTGTTAAAAGTTAGTACAAAAAATGATTTAAAGATAATTTTAAATTTTTGGTGAAATATCTGTAGCTATATTTTAGGTAATACAAGTAAGGCCTGCAACAAACAGCTTGCAAAATTAAAAGGAATTGAGTCATAATCTGCAAATGTGATTTATGGTGAAAAATAGTTTAAGCGGAAACCTCGAGCAAAACTTTTTAATATTTTAACGAACAAATAACATTCAAAAAAATGTTTATATATATATTTTAAAGAACATGACAAGAGCTGTCGTCCGACATCTCATGTTTCAAAATAGAAGCAATCCATTTGTTATTATATTTTATTTCTTATTTTACTATGCAAGTGACGCCATCTAGTTACTTAAAGCTTAAATCTTTTAGATTTTCGGGGGAAATTGTTTATTTTTATTTAATGTATTTAAATTTTAAGTGCCATTATTTAATCCTGAGAGACAACGTCAGTTTCACTGTTCCTACTTCTTTTGCCCTATAACATTATCTCAGGGTGTTTGATGTAACTCGCTGTAAATCGAGAACCAGTGCTGCAATAATGATGAATTATGTCTCGTTTTATTCCTAAATGTATTAAGATTCACATGCCCTTAGATAATTTTGCCACAACTCCAGTAGTTTTTGTTAAAAGTTAGTAGAAAAAATGATTTGATAATTTTTAATTTTTGGTGAACTGTTTGTAGTTATATTTCAGGCACTGTAGGTCACATCGAAATAAAATAGGTGTCTATAGATTGGTAATTTTATAACCATCAAGTCTTACATTGACAACTTTCCCCTAACTTCAACCGTTTTAGAGATAAATAGAAAAATCTAAAATTAGGGACCTTTTTGAGGGGGGGGGGGGGAGGGGGGAGCGAAAATAGGATCGGCAGGGAACTATCTAGATATGTTTGGATGGACCTAAGGAACATTTCCATAAAAAAAAATTGTCGGCCGTAATTTGTCCTGGTAACCATTTCTAAAAATATTGAACTATGTACTGAACATTCAGCGCTTCCAATAGGGAATGTGCATGATTTTTTTTTATTTAAAAAAAATATCCTCATTTATGTAGTAAACAGTTTAGTAATAGTTATTTATGCAACTGTTGCGTAATGATCTGGTTTTTGATACGAGGCGCAGCCGAGTATCAAAATAGTATAGATCGAGTGTTAAAATGACTAATTACGTATAGTTGCATACAAAACTTTATCTACGACCGACAAAATAAAATAAAATTTTAAAGAGTAGTGATCAATTTATTGAACTAAGAGGACAGTTAGTTAGTACAGTTAATTAAAGTTATTCCAGATCCAGAGCTTGTGGATGGAGTTGCTTTAACATTAATTTCGTGTATATGGTTACTGACAGCCTCTTGTAGACTCATGTTCTCCTGGTACATACTTTCCATTTTGTTCAAATCACTTCTTTTGTTGCTACGGTCACTTTATATAGAAGCGAGCCAACTGTTAGCCTCTTGTCGATTTATGTACTCCTGGTACTCTCCGTTTTCTTTTAAATATAGGTAGGCAGTCGTCACCCCAGTAAAAAGTATTTTTACAAAATTACTTAGGCTGTATGTAGTACTGTGGTAGTATTGCCTTAGCCTACGTAGATTGAAAATTATGTATTATAACAGTTGCGGAATGAAAATCCATACTCCATTTCCGTACTGCTCGTAGTATGGAACAGTGTGGAAATGAAAATGATAGCGGAAAATGACCTCAATTTCGAATCTGTCATTGATTTCGAATTTGGAATATTCCGGTACGGGAGTAGATAAAACTATTTTCCGAATAACTATGAAATTAAAAAGATATAAGCCATCGAAGATTTGTTTCTGTCTCTTTCTAGCAAAACGAAATTTAATACGAAGTTTATATGGCCGTAGTGGCATGTGACGTCACATGCCATGTCGGATCTCTCTCTCTAATCGGCGCGTAATAAATAGTTTTAAAAGCTTATATCGGCCGTATTTCTACACCAATTAAAATTTTTATTTCACTTTTTGTCATCTCTACTACGGTATTTTCATATTTTGTTAATAAATGCGACTAAAAAAATTTATGCATGTTCCCTATTTCAAGTTTCAAATTCGCACTCCATTGTATGTAGGTTCCGGGGTGTGGTACTGGGCAGCGAACATTTTGTACCTAAAGCTATTGATCGACACGATAATAAAAGGGATACTCAGACCATAAGGGTCAATTTTCACCAGTGCTCTGCGGGGGAGCTAATCTATTAGCTGGGAAAGTTCCAACCAATCAGATTGCGCAATTTTGCTAGCTTGTCAAATGCGCTGTCAAATGAAGAATTTCCCAGCTCACAGCTTAGGTCTCTCGCACAGCACTGGTGGAAATTCACCCTAAACCACAGCCCTAAACATTTTCATATTTACCGCACTTACCGTCACAATTGCTCCCGCCCCTGTCGTTGACATTAGCGCCGTGGTTGATGAGTTCTTCAGCGATCTCGAGGCGGCCGTGTATACACGCCTCGTGCAAGGGGAGCCATCCCGCGTTGTCCCGAATGTTCACCGGGTGGCCTTTCGCTAACAACCTTTCTACTAGCAGCTTGTTACCAGATATGCAAGCCTGAAATTAATACCACATTAACATTAGCAAGCACGATTAGTCACTTACGGTCAACCGCACGTCAGTAAAAACTTTTTCAACTTTATTACAATGCTATAAAGTCCAAAAGTGTTTCTACTAACGTGCTGCAGAGTGTACATGAGTGTAAAAAGTTGATAAAGGTGGCTTAAAATTTCTGGACACCACAGTTTGTAGACCGTACAACCCCAATGCCAAGATAGTGATTAAAACAAAACACTACTGGTTTATTTTACATAATCGCTAAGTAAGATTGTTTTATCGCCTAATAAGCTACAAAATGCTTACGTATTGCGATCATTATTTCCAGTACCGTATTGAACAACTGAATGAAATAAGCAGTCCGCAATACGAACATAAGCGTAAGATTAACCAATGGCCGTTATCTAGCTGATTTCACACATACTATACCTACCACAACTGCTACTAATGTAATAAGCAAGGTGGTAGGGCTTTTGTGGAAAGTCCGTCTGGGGAAGTACCACCCCCTTGCTTTTTTTCTGCCGTGAAGCAGCAGTGTTTGCACTGCTGTGTTTCAGTTTGAAGGGCAAGGGAGCTAGTGAAATTACCGGCACATGAGACATACCATCTTAGTTCTCAAAGTGAGTAACGCGCTTTGCTGTCTAATTAGTGACAAAATATGCCAATAATAAGACAGTGCGTGCTATGGGCGGTGATGACCACTTACCATCAGGTGGCCCACCTGCTCGTTTGCTCACTTGTAACATAAAAAAAAAATCTTTTGAAAAGGTCTTGACTTACATCATTTGCATTTTAACTCCAACATTCATGGTAAAAATAAAATAAAAACTATTTAAAGAAAGAGCAGAATTAAAAAAAAAGCATGGGAAAGGTGTGGTGGGAGGAATCGTGCATTAACTTTTCACGAGGTACACACGGCAGCAAGCACTTAGAAACAAAGCCAGTATAAACTGAACCAGCGCCACTCTACAAACCCTCGAAACAAGAGACCCGCGGTCAAAGTGTTTGCACCGACTTGCGGCTACAAATAACCGTCGATGTTTGACTAAGGGGTGGTTTTCCACCAAGGCTGAGCGAGGTAGCTAAGCCGTGACTGACACACTCTCGAGCGCGAATTTAAAATTGGAAGATCCCGTAAGCCCGCATATTCATTAAGTACAATAAACCCTCAGAAGGACAGGACCAAGGCGGGTGCGCGCGGGGGTGCGGGGTTGATTGCAAGGGGGACCGAGAGTGTCCGTTCCTCAGAGTAAAAAACTATAGAGTCCGCCGTATACATATTCTGTATGAGCTAGTGAAGGGTAAAGCGTCGCACTGTCGCCCATGCTAGTCGGTCAAAAAACTCAGTTAAGTTTTACAAAAATCAAGATATCTTTAAAAATCTAATGTTTTAGTATAAACTTTGTTTGCGAAAGTGAAAATATATAGTTTTTTACTTGTGAATTGATCATTCATACTAAGAACGGAAGCGTAAATAATCCGTAATAGCCATTTTATGCGTGATTTTTAACACCGTTTTTTTCCTGAATGGTAAGTGTTTTCACCAGAAAAAGTGTGGTAGTAGCATTTATTAGTCCCATGTCATATATTTCTCAGAGATAAAGATAAAAATTTTACGTTTTTAGAATTTGAAAAAAATCCATACAAGTTAGTATGGAGGTCCCTCGCAAGAAAGTGCTACGCTTATGGCTCCCTTCATAGCAGCAAGAGCTGCTACTAAAACCTCCTTGGTCCGTTCTGTATGATAGTACTATTACTTCATTCTGTGACCGTGAGCTGGAAAATTTCAACCAAAAGGATTGCTCCACTTTCTTGGTGAAATCCCACACTTATCGCAAAACCTCGTATACTTACAACATGAAGCTGTGTCTCTCCCTTCATGTTCTTCTTTATGGCGAAACTTTTCCCTCTTTTTCTGGTGTCACGTTTGGTTTTATTTACTTCTTCTTCATTTGTGTCCGATAAATCTGGAACATTAACATTTTTAAATATGCTGCTGCTTTTTTCCAAATTCAAAAATGTAATTAGAATGTCATGGAAAAGCACGCCGAAAATTGAAGAAATTAAAAAAAATCTGGTATGACAAGGCCACTCCAATACAAGTTTCCCCAGAATTGCCATAAATAATTTACCTGTAAGATCATCAATACAAATATCGTCTCCAATATGCGTGGTATCTTCGTCCCCGCCACCGGCAGAACTTTGTTCATCATCAGAATTATCCAAATTATCAAAGTCGTTATAACCCAACGCTCTCAACTCCGCCTTAGTAGTTTCCACCTTGTCACATTCGCCGTAATCCTCCTGGTATTTGAGTAGGTTCTTCAGGATACGGATTTCCGATTTCTTTTTGTGCATATCATTGGCCTGTATTGGAAACAAGCTTAAATTGGTTTAGATTTGAAAATACAGTCTGTCAAAAAAGTCATGAAAATAATAGGGGCGCCACTTTCTATGCCCAAAACCTTAGACTATATAATACTACAATAGTAGATTTTACAACAAGTGCACAAAACGAACCATTTTTCCGAGACTTTTAGCAGCCCGAGTCGAAGGCGAGGGCTGATAGTAATGTCGAGGATAAAATGGTTTTGTGGACGAGTTATAAACTCTGCTTTTCACTTTGATTGCGAGGAAATAAAACGTAAAAGTACTCTCTAAATGTAACTGAAGAAAGAGTTGTTCTGCTTTAGTGAAGAATATGTTGACGCGCGCGCGCAGGGCGGACACCACCGCGATTACTTTTTTGCCCTAGTGCACAAAATTCGACTTTGTGCAACCTATATCCTGCACAAATAAGCACTTTCAGAGCATGAGAAGTGAAAAACAGATTTTATATGGCAACATTCACTCACTCTTGTATGAATAAATTTTGTGTTACCATTAATATTAATAATGTTTGTAAATATAATAATAATAATAATTAAGAGTCTCTGAGCTAAACCGCAGACAGACAGACGGACATGACGAAACTATGAGGGTTCCTTTTTGAAATCGGAGCCCTAAAAACGGGCCAAGTGCGTGTCGGAAATTTAAAATAATTTTAGTTCTGTTTCATGACTTTTTTGACAGACTGTAAATAAAGAGGGACGTGTATACAGGGTGTGAGAAACAGAGTTCCGAAAACTGAAATGGCATGATCAGCCAACGTTACTGGAAAAAAATTGGCCTCTCCATGCAAACTGTCCAAACAAGTTCGGAATTTTGTATGGAGGCAGACTTTTTTTAATTCCCAAAAGTTTTATTCACTGAAAGTTATTTAGTTCTGTTGACTGATCATGCCCTTTCAGTTTTCGAAAACCTGTAAATAACATCCTTTATAACAAGGTGTAACAGCAAGGTGCAAACCTGGAAGATGTGAATCTGACTAATCTGAACAACTTTTCCTAAAGAGTATGAAAATAGTTTTTGACTTCCCATGCAATATGTGCTGTTAGGGATGGGCCGAATATTCGGCTAAACACCGAATGTTCAGTACAGTTGCACTTGAAGCTTCTTGTGGCAATAATCCATCCAACAGCTCTTCTTACCTGACCGACAGGTCTTTCAAAACTTAAGATGACGCTTTACAGCCGCTGCTTCCACAATTGGTTTTGTCTTTGATTGGTTTAAATTAAAAACCTTTTAATGGGCTTCAAACCCTTCAAAACGATCCAAGAAAAAAAAAAGAGTTTCGCCGGCAGAGCTGCTGTACATTTATTTTTGACGCGGATAAGTCTATGCTTTCGTTTCGGCACACACCAAAATACCCTCAGAAGGACCACGTGAATCTCGCGGGCGGGTAACCGCGGGGGTGCGGGGTAGATTGCGGGCGGGGGGCGGAGTGTTCATACTGTATGATAGTGCTATTACTTTATTCTGTGGTTTGGGGGTCATTTCGTGCAAAGTGGACAAAGGCCCTCTGGCGGCAATAATTGGTACAGACGGTGAGGGGTGGGGTCTGAGAGGAGGGAACGGTGAGGGATAGCGAGGGGAGTGAGTAGACGTGGGTGGGAGCTACATAAACGTATCCACGTAAAACTTACGGCCTTATCAAGGATACAGCCAACCAGGAATATTAGCGAATATTCATAATCGGTTAAATTCATGTTCGGCTCATCACTAACTATGACCGGAGCTGCAGTTTTTTTGGGAAGTTGAAACGTTTTCTTCATGATTCGACCTGTGTGCCAATGGGAAAAGTTGTTCAATGCCTTCACTCTTTATTGACATAATAATATACTTACAGCTTTTCTAGCTTCTAAACAAGCTTTTTCGATTTGTTGGTAAGGCTTCTTAGCTAAATATAGCGCTTCTGCTATGTTATACAATGTTGTATAGGCCTCTTTAGGGATATCTTTTATTAGCTGATACTCCTTTTCATAGTATTGGAGAGCTTCATTGTAGCATCCCATGTCTTTGTATGTTTGATATAAACTGCGAAAAAGAAATTAATAATGTTATTATGTTACAACGTAAGAGCATCTCTTGTAGTATCAATAGGTTGCCCACACACCGTGTCTTGATTGCGTTCCGTTAGAGATACAGCTTTAAGAAAGAAAGAAAAAGCTATAGGATCATAAACTAGGTGTATACGACTATTTCTATAGCTGCATCTCTACCAGATTGCGATCAGTTTGTGTGTGCGGGCACTCATTATGTTACATCTATAGACAAGTATAAGAAAGGGATGAAAATACACTATAAGTCTTCCAAATTATTTCTAGTAAGGAATGAGGTCCTCGATAGTAAAGTCATCTTTAATTAATTTTCTAGTACCTGGACGACTGACCTATGCTCGAAATAATGATACCAAAACAAACCACCAGATGACACTGCAGGTAGGGTTTTCTCGAGGGTTAACTGAATTGCGCAATTATTTTTTCCCGAGGCTGTACAAAAAAAAAATTAAAACGCATTTTTCAGTCATGAGAATAAACCCCTACATTTTAAATTTAACCGAAATCATTATAAACTTTGAGGGCGCCACAAGTTGTACGAGGTGGACAAATTTGCGAATTTCTGGTACTCGATGGTACAAGAAATTCGCAAATTTGTTGAGAGAGTAGTCGCCTAATAATAGGTCTTTACCTATGAAATTGCCGAAATTTTCTTACAGATTAATGAGATCATAATTCCTATAATACTAATGCAATTTTTCAATTTGTCTTATATTTGAAAGTTGACTTGAAGGTTGTTAATTTACGCAAAAAATAAAGTTTTTATTTTTAGTTTGATATTTAAAATTTAAGGTTTGAAAATTGTTCGTCTTAATTGTCGTCCGATTTCATCATTAGATTTGTTATATTTTTTTACAGATAATATTTTTCGAAAATCAAATTTAAGCTTCTGTTAGCTTAATGTCTTCCCAATAATGCTTAAAAAAATAAAAAAGATTGGATTTATAATTCCTAAGAAAAATGCAAAAATGTTAGTACTGAAAATTGAGTTTACCTAAAATTCGCCATACAAAACGGCAATTTCATAGGTAAAGACCTAATAGATCCACAAAACGTTGGTCTTCTAATGCGCAACCTGGCAGGTTCGGTACAGACTACAATCGGAGAGAAAAGTGATTACGTCATAGATTAGGTACACAAATACAACCTATTCGTAGAAGGTACCTAAATAAATAACATCATCTTGGCAGTTTCGCTAGTCGGACCACAAAAATGGTTGGACGAATAAGTTTCATTTGTGCCATTTTGTGCACTCTATGACGTAATAACTTTTCTCTCCGACAGTACCAGATTTGCCAGGTTGCGCTTTGGCAGACCAACGTTTTGTGGAACTAATTGGCCGCTAATCTCACTATGAAAACTTATAACATGGGATAACTTGCGGCGCTCTCAGTCTACTACAGCAGTTTTCGAAAACGCGATTACAAATACACCGTGGGCTTTAACCATCGATTCTGATGTCCAATTGGAGTAAAACAAGTGGTATGATAGATAAATTGACGTAGCCGACGTTTCGTGTCGAAGTGGTTCGTCAATTGTTTAAACCTTCGATTTGTTTACAAAAATTACAAAACTGATTTACTTTGTTCCAAAAAATAGCTAAGTTATAACCTCGTAACGCCCAGGCTATTTTTACAAAACATTGGCTTGCAGCCCAGATGCCTTTTAAAAGGTTCACATGGTGCGGACCCGGAAGTGATGAAAATTAAAAAAGTGTCTTATTATTTCCGTATGAGCGTGGGATTTTTTCTGCATGTAAATGTATGTCAGTGGAAGGTTTTGTGACACTAAATAACCCCAAATTCGTTATCCTTTATTTAGGCATATGGGCTTTAATATATTACAAAACCCGATTTCGCAAAATTCGTATTTTTAAAGTTATTGAGTAGCGGTAGACAATACAGGGCTTATTTTATATTATAAAAAAACAATGAACATAGATATTTGGAAAAATACCTGCCTTCCAAAATTTAAATGACCAAAAACATATCTAACACTAACAATCTGAGAAGAAAATATCAATTTTTGAACATTACAATCATTATTTTCTGTACTTATTATTTTTAAAGGCTAGTTTATCACATGTTTTAGGATTTCTATCAGAAGAAATCCACATCCAACAGAGAACAAAAGCAAAAATTTAAAAGTTTCTGAATTGGACCTAAAAACACTATAGCAACCCATATACCTTTTAAAATTAAAATGATAGTGAATGGACATATTTTTATAGAAACTTTAAATAATTTTGGGAATACGAGTTGGTTTTTAATGAAAAACTGAATGTTCTAAAATAATCAAATCGTTTACTGTAAGAATATACCTGATAAGGCTTAATCAACATCCTAAGAAACAAATAAGCATCAAAAGTTACATTATTTTTACTTACATAACTATATAATCTTTGGACGAAATAATCATTTTGGTTTGTACCAGATATCAGTCTTGTCAGAGTTATTTGCGTAACTAATTAAGAATATTAATTTAAATCACAATGTGGCACAGATTATACCCGTGCAAAGTATATGTAACTACCGACAATATCATAATTAAAGTTATTTTCAACTCTACTAATCACTTACAATGTAAATAATGAAGTTAAGTCTCAAGATCAAACCCGTACAAAAAGTTACGAAAACATAGGTCACAAATGACAGTAAAAAATATAGGTATCTTAAATCCTATTAATCAAAAAACAAAAATCTAAATATAAATGCTTTAGAAAAGTTAAAATTGGTAACAAACTAGTATCTTCTATCTGATTTGCAGTGAAATTGTTGAAAGCAGTTGCGATCGCGGGTAAGACATAAATTAATTTTGCATGACATGCACCTTATTTTGGACTTCTTTTTACATCCATCACGACGACAAAGTTTTTGCTCCTCACCAACTTCAGGCATGTGCACTGCTCCTTCATAACGTGCCTTATCTGAAGGAATAGGCACAGGTAAGCACCTTTTTCTAAATTTAGAGCGCTGCTGCTCACACTTTTCGTCTTGCTCTTCTTCTATCTGTGACTCTTCTTCCTGTGACTCTTCCCTCTGTTCTTCAACAGTATTTTTGAGCATTGTTTTGGCAATATCTAATTTGAACGGCCGAAGCTGTTGAATAGATTTGAGTCTTTTACCTTTATTAAGTTCATCTTGACGGTATAATATCCAGGAGTTGGTCACGGCCAAATCAAAAAAGTGGGCAATAATCCGTTGTGTCCATTTTTTTGTACGGTAGCGATACGGGCATACTGATAACATCCTATCAGCTAAATCGACGCCACCCATGTTCTTGTTATAAAGTTTAACAACTTCTGGTCTTGGTATTGCGATGTACTTTCTTTCCTTTTTTGACCAGCGTTCGCAGGAATCCATAGTCTTATCAGCATGTGTGGATGACATAAAAGTCACTGGCTTACTGTCCAGCCATTTAGTAATAACAATTTTTTTTGCCTTGTGTACAGCTGTTTGCCACGATCCCCTGGTTTTCTTTTTCATTGCTATATCGTCGGGTATAACGTGTCGAGCAGATGGCGGAACCCTATTTTTCATCAGAGTCCCTGTACACATCAGTCCTTTATCCTTAAGTGCCATGACAAGTTTTTCTGAAGTAAAATATCGATCGCAATATATAATATGACCCGGTACTAAGTCTTTTGTTAAAGTCAATACAGCTTTTTCACCTAAGCCATATAATGAGCCTTCAAGATCTGGATATGTCGTGTCGCCTTGATAAATGTGGTAATTACAGACAAGCCCGTCTGGCGTCGCAAGCACGAAGGCTTTCAACCCAACAGGGTTGGGCTTTCCTGGACAGTACTGCTTCAAACGACATGATCCTTGGAAAGGTATCATCATCTCATCGATTGAGAGGTCTTTGGTTTTTTCCTGGACCAGGCAACCTTTCAAAACAGCCTCAAGCAGTGGTCGTACCTTCCATAATTTATCTGCTTGTCGTTCTTCAGTACTGACGTCTTCATCTACTACCAATTTTATTGCGTTCCTGAGAATCAAGAAACGATTTCTTGGCATATTATTGGCAATTATTGGTACTCTAAATTCCTTTGACCAGTACATCCTGAGCGTTGGATAGTTTATACAAGACATTATCATCTGAATTGCTATGTAAGTTTTGAGTTCTTCGCAAGTTAAGTGTAAGGCCTTCATGTTTCTAGAAAAATAGCTCCAGTTCGATTTATCTACTATATTTTCGATAACTTTGTCATCAATATACTGATAAAAGTAATCTATCTTAGTAAAATTATCTCTCTGTAAGGGCAAATAAGCTGGTTGTATAAATGGCACGGTTTCTGGATCAAAATCACAATCTTCCCATTCTTCAAAATCGCCAACATTTTCGGATGCATTCAATTCATCAGCTGGACGCAAGACTGATCGCTCCCGAACCCGACCACGACTTCCACGAGATCTACGAGCATTTTGGACCTGTCGTCGCGATCTTGTTGGTCTACGGCACCTACCTCTATTCCTTTGAACTACTGGTATATCATTTTCAGATTCTTCAGAACTGGAAGAATTTGCTTGGTTTTGGTTTATGTTGAAATCCTCATCTGCAACATCATCATCTCCAAATGGTTCATACTCTTCTATATCTGACTGATCTAATACTTCTAAAGCTTCTTCGATTTGCTCATCTCTTATTGGGTTACCTGAAAAGGATAGGTGCTAATAAATATTCTGTACCGGACTAAATAATGTACTTTATATTATGAATGAGTAAACGTTCTAAATCATAAGTTGCAAAGACAAATCCAATTGATTAGTGGTATATTCCCTTATACCTTTTAAAATCTAAGAATATGTTAATACTCTTATACCTTCTAAAAGGTAACCGGATTTTACGAGGTTATTTTACATGCTTATTCTTTAATTTCGCGTAAATCTTCATGTAATTATAATATTTACATATTTGTCAACAAGCAGAGTAAGATACTTTCAGTTAAAAACATAAGATTGCATAGAGGTGGGCGTTAAATAACGTAAATAGTTTTGATAACTATTTATTGGTGCAATAGCTTCATTACGTTATCGGCTATTGCGAAAACTATCTATCGAGCGAAACTAGTTATTTCTGAAAACCGAAAACCATTGAGATCGCGCGACTCAACGCGTGAACGAACAAAGCTTGATTACAGCGCGAAGTTAATTTGATTTCGATATTTGTTTAAACCTACAGTCAAAAATCCGAAAATATTCCTAATCTAACTAAATCACGTATTTCATAAAAATAACCAACACGCATTTCGGTTATTCTGATACTCGTTTTCCGAACGTCAAGCGATATTCAAAAATAAATAGTTATTAAAATAAATAGTTTCAAAAGCCGCTATCGGCTACTGTAACGATAGCTAGTTTCGGTATTCCGAAAAACGAAAACGACCCACCTCTAAGATTGCATCAATAATCATGGATTTAACTTACCACGTCCTCTACGTCTGGCCATCTTGACTGACGTTTCGCTGGAAATGACAGATATTTTTTTTTTCTATTGGCACTATTGCTTAGCCATAGACAAAAACATACTTTCCAGTAGCCGGTTAAAAAACAATTAATAGATTTGGCGCGTAATTTAAAATGATAAGGCGCGTTCAAATCAGATACCTTTTAAAAGGTAGCGTGGGCGTTTATATCATGAAATTGAATAACATCATGGGCCCGTACCACTATCGAGCTGCATGCCTTTGAATAGGTATCTGGGCGTTACGAGGATAATTATATAATTGGACCTATGTTCATATACATTATTTACTTACTTATTAAGTTATTACATTGGCAGATGTAACTGGTTAAAGTTTTTCGGGTTACTCGGGCCTACACCGTATGCACTGAATACACCATATGTATGTACATGCAAATATGCTTGTCTCATGAGAATTTTATAATTCGATGACTTACCTGACATAAATTGGTATAAGTGTTTTTCCACAGTCTCCAGCCAACTCTGCGTGATCCAACATTTTCAAGTAAAACTCAACTGCTCCGGAATAGTTTTTCAAGTGGCACGCTCCATCGCCCAATTTCTCATATAACTTCTTAAAAGTTGCGTGGTCAGAAGGATCAGTTGAAATTAGCAAGTCTTCTGTGTAGCACATAGCTGCAACTGTAGGGAGTTGGTTAGTTTAGTTGGGAATCAAACAGCTTCGATATAATTACATTTCAAATGTACTATCCTACTTGTGTCTTATCATACCTATCAGAAAAAGTGTTAATAAATAATTTAACTATGAACACAGGCAAAAGCAAGAACATAAAAAAGCCAAGAAAGTAATTGTGTAGGCACTGTTAGCTACTGTGTGAAGCTACTTCCCTCATTATCCCGCCAGGAAACGACGGCATGGCCTGCTTTTCGTTGAGCCCCAGCTACAAGATGGCAAACTGACTTACTCTGACTTTTTTAAGCCGTTGCTATCTAAGATACTATAACCTTAAGGTGGTAGGGCTTTCAGCATAGTTCATCTAGATTATTTCTTGTGTAAATCAGCAGCACTTGTACTAAGCCCTGTATCGAGACAGTACTTGCAGCGTAGTACACGAACAAGAACTAGGCGCCCCTATCAAAATGACTGCTGGCGTCAAGCAGGGCTGTCTCCTATCACCGCTTTTGTATATCATCCTACTTGACGACATCATGCGAGAGGTAGTTTCTACACCGAGGGGCATTGAATGGAGCAACAACATCCTGGAGGATCTTGACTACGCCGATGATATCGTGTTAATTTCGCCAACACTCAACCAGATGCAGGCTAAACTTGAGCATCTCAGACTAACAGCTGAAACTATGGGACTGCGAATTAACACGAACAAAACAGTAGATATGCGAATTATGTCAAGTAACGCTATACCTCTAAAGCTAAATGATGCCCCGCTCGAAACTGTCCCAAAATTTACGTACCTTGGCAGCTGCATTACCAACCAAGGAGGCTCGACCGAAGATATTGAAGCCAGAATTAAAAAAGCAAAAGGCGCTTTTGCCCAGCTCAAACCTGTCTGGACATCAAATATAATCACCCGTCGTATGAAAGTAACCTTCTTCGAGTCGATCGTCAAGAGCGTGCTGCTGTTTGGCTGCGAAACGTGGAGAGTGACGAAGGCACTGACGTACCAGCTCCAAGTGTTCGTCAACAAGTGCCTTAGGTCCATACTCCGCATCTACTGGCCGGACACGATCAGTAATGAAGATTTGTGGGCCCGATGCCAGCAAAGGCCTATGAAACAAGAAATTTCGCAGCGAAAGTGGCGGTGGATTGGGCATACCCTCCGGCGTAACGACATAAACGCGGCGTCAATAGCATTCGAGTGGCAGCCGAGTGGCAGACGAAGACCTGGGCGACCCGTTCTCTCCTGGCGACGTACCGTCGAGAGCGAGCTCAAGGCTGCTGGACTGACGTGGGAAGAAGCAAGAAGGGTGGCGCAAGACAGGGGGAAGTGGAGACAGCTCGTGAAGGCCCTTTGCACCAGCGGGGTGCCATAGGATAACAACAACAACAACTTGTACTGTTGTGTTTGTGTTTAAGTGAAGAGTGATGACTAGTGGCTCATCTGCTCATTTAAAAAAAAACATTTTCATTACCTAAAGTCAAGAGGAAGCCTTTGTAAATATGAATCCACTTACCAACTTTTAAATTGGACTCAATATTCTCTCTCTCGTCCTCATCAGGAGTCTTCAATTTCCACGCCTTAAGTAGAACCTGCTTCGCGCTCTGGTAATCAGACATCTTGCACAGAATGTCTGCTTTTGTAGACAGTGTTTCACACGTTTTTAACACCTGAAAGTAATTATATTTTTTTCATAAATACATAGTTTTTCATGATAGAATGAACACTGTTCATAAAAAGAAAATGCACAAGACCCACAAGAAAAACTCAGGCTATTATTTCGTTTGTTTCATTTGAAGTCATAATTACACACAATATTATTTCACCTTTTAAGATACGAGTATATAGAAAATTTCAACTGTCATGAAATACAGTCCACTGACAGATAGATGAACATCGGAGGCATGATAATAGGGTCCTATTTTCTACCCTTTGGGTACGGAACACTAAAAATTGTGGCGACCCAATTTACTCCTATTTCACAAATTTGTAGACACGAAACTAACATTTAAGTAACACTTACAAATTCAAGAAAAGTAAAATTGCCATACATTTATAAGTATTTCATTGTATAACAGTTTCTGATTTCACTTAAAACAAACTTACCTTGTCCTCCAACCTACTAGCAACCTCTAATGCTTTATTTAAACTACCCAATGCCTTTGCATAGTCCTTTTTCTTGTTTGCATGTAACAATGCTTCCGTAGAGTAGCAGTTATGAAGAACTTCATACAAATCCTGATTTGAGCATATTGATATGGCCTTATTGATGCAATCTAGGGCTTTGTCAAAAGAACCTAGGTGTTCTTGGACTACTCCAATGTTAAGTAGTAGTCTAGCTCTCATGTCCATAAGTTCATGTTTGTTGATTTTGCCGTTCAAACTAAAAGCAAAGGAATGTCTAATTAGTCTTTATTGAAAGGTAATTTTGTTTTAGGTTAATAGTGCTTACTATTTTATTACAAAAAGGCTCTTAGGCTAAGTTTATCCTATACTATTAAACAAGCAATATTTGTATATCTACACTAATATTATAAATCTACACTAATATTATAAAGAGGAAAGATTTGTACCTATTTTTGTATGTTTGTAATGAATAGGCTCAAAAAGTACTGGGCCGATTTAAAAAATTCTTTCACCAATAGAATGCTACATTTTTCCAATTTGACAGAGGCTACATTTCATTTTGAAAAAAATTAGGGATCCTTGGTAAAATTTGAATAATGTAACCGAAGGTGTAGAAAAATGAGTCTTAAAATGTCTTTCGTCGAATGCGCTGCCGAAACTATCTACCCGTAGATTAGTACCCGTGCGAAGCCGGGGCGGGCCGCTAGTACATATATATATTTGTAATCAGTTTTTTGAAAACGGCTCTAACGATTTCGATGAAATTTTGTATACAGGGGTAAAAAATCAAAATTAGCTAGGTCTCATGTCTGGGAAAATTCGTTTTCACCGTCTTTTTAAATATTTCTTAGCGCATTTTAGTGCGATCAAGAAACTTATAGCGCCATCTGTTGTTGAGTAGCATAGCTTGCACACCCGATGATATTTTAATCATACAGAGCATAGCTCAGTCGCCCAGGTTCAGCACATTAAATCTCATGATGTCTGATTAGGTAACAGTGACAGTAATGTTATTTCAAAGGATGATTATATGGAATACTCAGTTGAATACTAGTGATAATACAATGTGTCCGGTGACCGACTGCACAAACTTAAAGGATAGATTCTAACCATGAATCGGAACAACTTTTCCCTAGGAACATAGCTGGACATACGAAAAAAAAAATTCAACCTGCCATACAAAATGTGCTGTCAAATGATACAGTTTGTATAGGAAGCTGAATTTTTTTTTCGTATTTCGACACCTATGTTCCTTGGGAAAGTTATTCAGTTTCATGGTTTAAATCTACCGTTTTTTGTGCAGTCGGTCACCCGACACAAGACCGGATAAATTTTTAATATGTACAGTCAATAGAACAAATTGCTGAGAAGGTTGAAGATCATTAATTAATTTGTATAATTAGAAGTAGATAAACTAGGTTATTTTTAAAAAGATTTTGACTCTCCATACTAAAATGGTCACATGACCAACCCATTTTTTATGGGAAGTAGAAAAATTTTCGTGCATTGTTAGCAAAGTCGTAGAACAAAAGTTGTTGCTTTTGACCTCACTAATAAGTGGGCAAAAGGAAATCAGGTCCAAAAAAATAACCATGAATAATAAATAATGTAGTCTTTCTGTTGTGAATTATCATAGAAGCTGACTTGATTGTGATGAAGAACAATTTATATAATCTATACTATAGGAAAGATAGAGAAAGTTGTGCAAGTATTTCTGTATTTTTCAGAGGTGCAAAAATTTTGCCTTCATGTAAATCAGCAATAGTCAAATCTCTGAATAAAAGGCTATTTTTATTTATTAAATCAGCCATAAGTGCATATAATTTTGGATAGAATCCATCATTCTTAAATTGTATGCACATCTAAGTCATAAGTAGCTATCTTTATATGTTCTATTTTTCTCATTGACTCTTTTGATTAATCTTTTACCTAATTGATACAGTTTGACTTATCACTAATAATAATCAACAGGTTCAACAATTTTATTCTGTGGCTGTACATAAACAGATTTTTTGTTTTGGTCAATTCTGATTGTGATACATTTAGAATTTAACCGCTCAGCCCTAATAAGATTAATAAGAAATAAAATAAAATGTTTACCTCTCACATAAAACAAGACTTTTCATAAAAGCTTTCTCAGCAGCTTTTAGAGAAGATTTTGTCTCCTCGTCATCTGTAGAACTTTGGCCACTTAGTAAATAAATTCTTCCCAGCGTTGCCAATGCTCTCTGCTCCTCAACCAAATTCTGTAACTCCTTTGCTATAGCTGTAATTTAAAAGATTGATCTATATGTATAAAAGGATAGACTGATGGACATATCAACCCACAGCCCAAACACTTTGGTCTATGAAATTTTGCACAGAAGTTACTTTTATGATGTATGTGAGCTCTGAGAACAGTTTTAAGGTATTCATGTGGGTGAAGTCATGGGCAACATGTAACAAATAGGCAATAGCAACCCTGATGGATGTGAATTGCCCATGTAATTTATAAATGATTAAACTCAATTAAAACTTAGAAAAAAAAAGCAGCATAAGTTGAACCTCTACAAACGCCCGAAACCAGAGACCCGCTCGAGGTCAGTGTTTCCACTGATATGCAGCCATGTGTACTTATGTGTGATGCCAGCTAAGAATACTACCACCCATCACACACACCAAGATGGTGGTGGTGTCGTAATAGGGATCTAGAACCAGAGGATAGGCAGCAGCATTCTTCTGATATAAATGTTTGTGTAATACCCCATTTATGATAAATGTGTATGCCCAATTGTTTGTGGTCCCGTGTGGTGCCAGCAAAGAATGGTACCATCCCATACATACCGGTGGGTGTCGTAAAAGGCGACTAAGGGTTATAAACTGGAGGATGGGCTTCAGCATTCTCCTGTGTATCATACCATCTTACTTACAGAAGTCATTTAACCCACGGCCCATGGTGCCAGCCGTAACGCTGAAAAATGAGGTGACTATGGTACTTCCCCTCTACATTTTTCCAGCATTAGCTAGAATTTTGGAGGGAGCTCCCTGTCCTGTAGTGGAATTTCTTGATCTATTATTACCACAGAGCAGAATTATGACGAATTGTTTGTAAAATAAATTACCTAAATGACGCTCCTCAAACTTTAAAGCCTTATCAAACTCTGCCATGAGCGTGTACATTTCTGCTATCATCCGATTACAATTACCCCATTCGAGTCTAAGGCCCAGTTCCTTGCAAATATCCGCCTCCGCTTTGTACTCATCCAGAGCGTCGTTGTAGCGGTTATGTTTATAATAAAAGGCAGCCAAATCATTGTGGGCCTCGGCTAATAATCTGCGATTACTGTTGTTCAAAGCTTTCTTCTTCCTACGAAGAAGTTCTGCAAGAAAATAAAATTAATAAAGTCTGTAACTCTCTTATGCATTTGCAGAGAAGCGGTACGAACTTACTTTCTTCTTCCATTTTTACGTTCGTCAGTATATTATTTAATTTACCACATTATATTAATCAGCACAGATTTGATAGAATAATTCAGAACAGGAAATACTTGAAAAATTATAAATTATTACATACAAAACAATAGAAGAATGAATGGAATGAATTACTCTGTACATAAACTTACTAATCTGGGGAATGAATGAACACAGAATGGAATATATGAATGAAGCGCTGTGTTCCAAAATGTACAAACGCTGCTAAAAGCGTATACAGTACTGACGGGCGGTCCAAATTGATTTTGCACGCTCACAAAGCTCTCACTGCTTTAGTGGCTCTAGTCAATATGGAGCGGATTTAAGCGTGCTCACGTGTTTATCTGTCAAAGAGACAGTTTTAATTTTATTTTCTTTAACAAAGCCTGAGCTAATCCCTAAAAAAATGGCGTTAAAACCACTCTCATTTCCATTAGAGACAAGCTAATTAAAATCAAAACCTGAGAAACGTCAGCTGGCTGCAAATCACGGGCGATAATCTTCATACATGAAAAACTCGCCATATAGTCTATGGATTTAAACTAGAGGAATAGACAAAAGACCCTTTATTACTCAAATTGACAGTACTTTCCCTCCTTATTTTAAAAAGAAAAAATTAAAGAAGCCTGTGAAAGAATCCTGTAGAGATGAGAAAAAATGTCTGCTTTTGTCGCTAAGTAAAAGTGCATTTGGTTGTGAATTAAAGAAATAAAACGAGTCAAAAACCATAATATCTTTGTTTTAAAACACAAAATCTCAAAACGACGTAATGTGCGCCAAGTTTTTTGTTGTGAAGAAGCAATTGTCAAGAATTTGTAATCAAGAAACGTCGGAACCTTCAGTCAGTTATAATATAGTGGTGAAATTGTGCATATTTCTGAATAGTTTAATGTGAAACGAGATTCCGGTGAAAATATTTTTGTTACCTACGCACGTACACATCATGAGATTGAAGAAACGTCTTGTCTAGATGTTTGTTTGGTTTGTTGTAAATGTTTGTTTACTAAGCTTCCCATTTTTCTCATCGATTTTTACTTGCATTATATTCCGCATGCCATGACTTTCAATAAATATTATGTATAGAATTTGCTTTGAATAAATGAAACTATATCTACATCTGATGTCTTTTATTGCTTTAAAACTAAGAAAAGTAAAAGAAAAATATTTGTAACTTATAAGACTAGTATCATATCCAAAAAATAAATGTAGCCAAACTAGGGAATTAAAGATTCCAAATCAGAACAAATAAAAAAAACCGAGTTGTCAAAATGATTTGATGAGGGCATCAAACCTCCTTGGAAGGCATTCTTAAAGCGAGTTTTGACATAAAGGAGATTCCCGTCTGATGCGTTAGTATCCCTAAGTAGTTTGTGCTGCAAATGTGTGGGATTTTAAATGTGTCAAATCGAATTTGACATTCACTACGGTTTAAAACCTGCTCATGAGCTTTGTGTGCAGTTTTAGCGCGCTAATAGTCGGTTCAAAACTTGCTCGTATTCACTCGTTTAAGCGACGTGACGTCATCAGTGACGTCACTTTAGCGCGCTATCATTGCATACGAAAATGAGGTAGTGCAGCGTGTGCGAAACGTCAAATTCATATGACATTTGTCATCAATCTCGTTTTCGAGAGATTTTTTTCCACTTTTTTTGGGGTTTTTAGATTTAATTATCTTATCGAATAATCATTATCTCTCAATAATTTCTTACAACGCCAAACAAAATCAAAATTTAAATTTTTCTCAGTGACATTGACATAAGCGCGCTCTAGTCTGGTTTAAAACTGTATTCGATCGTATTCGACGAATGCACGCATATAGAAATAAACCGACTATATTCAGTGAATGTGATGTGTGCGTTAAATTCAAGAAACAAACCGTAGTGATTAGCGCTTTCTCCACCTATTTGACAGCACTGATAGCAGAAACGATGATGTCATCAATGACGTAAGGCGGTGAACGAGCGAGTGCTTTAGAGCACGCTTTTGGTCAATTTGGACCGACTTAAGCGCGCTCACCAAACCCCCCGTGTAAGCCGTCTCAAATGCTTTCAGCGCCTGACATTTGTGACGTCACACTGTTTAACTGTCATAATCAAGTAGTGATGAGGTATTGTCGATTTTTATATCGATGAATTTTGGATACAGGTGACAAAATTTGTGAAAAAAAAAACAAATACTATCAGATTTTTTTTATTATTATGGATTACTTATTTTTAAACTTGTATTATGTAAATAAAAAGGCCGATATAAGTTTATAATTTTATTTTTAGCTTAAAGAAAAAAGATCCTTAAATAGGTATATCCTTAACAATAACTATCATTATGACAATGGATAATCATTTTATTATTTTCCATTAGGCAGTGTATTTAATACTTAATAATACTACTAATACTTAAATAAAATGTACAAAAAGCTATTATTAGTACAGGTTTCACTCATGATTCTTCATGACCAGCAGTTGTCTTTTTCACTACGTACTCAAGATTAACAATCATAATAATCTGTAACAAAACGCATTTTTAAGTACAATATCATAAGAATATTCTATTTTAACACTTCCTGTGTTCGGATAGATCTACAAAGTAGACAATTGCCAAATTCTCAGTACCGGAGACGCTTTACCAACTAGGCTCAGGGTCCCGCATGATGTTGTAAAATTTGCGATCTCTATACGTATTTCAACGTTGCGTTTGTGCTTCCACCTAATAAGCATTACCTGTACTAGCTCAACAAGTCCTATTTTTGTAAATATAATTCAAGTCAAAAATTGGTAACACTACGTATAATTCAAAATGATTAAATTTTGCAATTTTCTACTTGGTAGATTTATCCGAACACAGGAAATGTTAAAATAAAATCATTTTCAATCAATACGTAGTGTTACCAATTTTCGACTTGAATTCTTTTCGCAATAATAGACTACTTGAGCTAGTAGTCAAGTACAGCTAATGCTTACTAGGTGGTAGCACAAACACAACGTTGAGATGCGTATAGAGGTCGCAGATTTCACAACATCAGGCAGGATCACAGTAGCCTAGTTGGTAAAGCGTCTCCGGTACTGACGGAGAAGACGCAGGTTCGAATCCTTCCTGTGGTTGTAAAATTTTGCGTTTTTCTACTTTGTACATCATCATAAGTTCAAAACTATTCTATTAAAGGGTTTAGAACAAAACTCAGTTTATTGGCCTTCCAGGCTCCGATATTAATACCACCAACAGTTGTTGTTTCCTCTCCTTATTTAAAATGTACAAACATAAACACCTGTAACAAAATACATTTTAATGTACAATATCATAAGTTAAAAACGGATGTATTAACGTGCCACCAAATTTGAGTAAATTTTTATCAAATAATATCCACCAAATTTTGTCTACCAAAATGGATGAATGTACACCGAATTTGCTTCTGGCACTTCGCCGGCAGCGGCAGCGGCACGCTCGCTCCGCTCGCTCGGCTCATGCGTTGTGGTCGCAAGATAACCTTACACAACTTAACCGAAACGGTTATCCAAATTTGGTGTACGTTCAGCCAATTTGGTGTACTTTCATCCATTTTGTCTGTAGTGTATTGGGGTATAAAAAATTATTTTGGGAATCATTTAATTTGTTGCCGTTAAAAACTATTAAAACATAACTCACTTTATTGTCCTCTCCAATATTGATTCCACCATCAGTTGTCTTTTTCACTATGTACTTATTGATTAACAATGATTAACCTGTAACATAATATATTTTATGTATAAAGTCATAAGTTATAAACTATGCTATCAAAGGGTTAAGGGTGTATCTCAGTTTATTGGTCTCCCAGGCTACGATATTGTTACAACCAACAGTTGTCTTTTTCAATATAGATAAACAATCATAATAGCCTTTAACAAAACGTATTTTATGTACAATACCATCAGTTGAAAATATGGCATCAGTGTTTAAAATTTTACTAAAACCTAGCTGAACACCTCATAAAATTAAAATATAATATATCAAGCCATTTGGTAGGTACGAGATTTGTGCTTCGCCGCAGTTGGATAAAAATATATCGATGTAAGAAATCCCATCACTATATCATGTTTTGATATCAATGTTTATCATCATATTTTTATGTAAAATTTACTAATAAAATGCGATATTGAGCATACACCTAATATACCACAATGTATTGAGTACTACACAATATTTCGTGAAGCAAAATATTGCGTATTATCAAAAATAAACTAAAAAATACTTACGCATGATACGATATGACTTCGGCACTGTTTTCTTTGTAATTTTCTCGGGCATTGCAGCCTAATACGCAACAAAACATTTTTCACTAACTTTCTGAGCAATTTCTGAGCTCAAAACATTGGCTGAAACACACTTTTATACTAAAATTTTGCAAAAACAACCACTAAGCAAATAAACAACAACTTGCACAGTCTGACAGAAAAATGGAGGCATAAACCTTCCAAATTAAGTGACACCTTACAGGAGGGGTTTTGTCCTATGTTTATGGATCCTGCATTTTTAGTCGGATTATGCTTATCATTATAATCCGACCAAAAAATGCTTGTGGCGGGGGAGAATCGAGTATAACCAGACGATATATTTCTAGCTCTTTCTATTACGATGAATCACTTCTAGTTGAAGTGAGATAAAACGTGGTTATGAACTAATGCTCAATACAATCTGTCTTTTATACGTTAGTATTATATAGTCTAAGGCGCTCACAGTGCTATAAAGCAGTTTGTTAGCGCAAATTGGAACGCAGAGAAGGAAAAACTGTTTTGACAGTCGTGACGTAACCTTTCAAAAGTGACATTAGGAGTGTTGCCATTTTCCGATAAATAGTTCATCTATTTGTAAAATAAAATCTTTGGAACTACCTGCTCAATTTTTATATTCAAACTATGCCCGGCATTGAGACGTTGAAGGTTAATAACAATAATAATTGTATCATGTTGTTTTGTTGTTGTCCTAAGGTACCCATAGGGCCTTCGTCAGATTGAACGAACTCCTTTTGGTGGTGAACAGACTTGTCTTTGTTGGCATTGAAAATTAACAGATCTTTGTCACCCCATTCGGAGACAAGATTGCAAGTTGAGTTTGTTCGAGTTTTAGTTTTGTTGAGTTATTATTATTGTTTGTTGTACGTACAGCAAGCACGTAGAAATAAAACCAATATTAGTTGAACAAGCGCTACGCTACCAATGCCCGAAATCAGAGACCCCCTTCAGGGTCAAAGTGTTTCCACCGAAGCTCAGTAGGCTAAAAATCGACTTTCATAGACTTTCGAATTTTAAGGGTCGTGTTTTTTGTTGGATATCGCTTTATTTAACAATGACCGTACTAGAATATGGCATGCGAATTGGTTTTGAACAAAAACTAATGAATCGAAAATTTTGTATGGAGCCAAGAAGAAATTTCCAATTATTTTTGGAACCGCAAAGAAAACCTTAATATCCTTAGAGATCGTCAAAGTACAAATTATTTGTGTTTTTTGACATACTGCACACAACGGTCACGGTTGCTTTTTTTTTAAACGATGAAACATTTTTCAAATATTATGCATTGTTTACCTATTTTTTTAACTTGTTACCATAAAACACTGCTTTTAGCCTTTTATATATAATGAGTTACAATTATTTAACACGAAAAAGTAAAAAAAAAAGAAATTGAGTAAAAAATGAAACTTTATGTGAATTTTTTCTTAGTCATTTAAAAAAGAAACGCAACATTGACCGTTATGTGTAGTATGTCAAAAATCACAAATAATTAGGACTTTGATGATGTCTAAGGATATTAGGGTTTTTTTTGCGGGTCCAAAGATAATTGAAATTTTCTTTTTAGCTCCATACAAATAAAAAAAAAATGTCATTAGTTTTTGCTCCAAATCAACTCGCATGCCATATTTCAGTATAGTCGTCGTTAAGAAAAGCGATATCCAACAAAAAACACGAACCCTAAAATTTTAAATCTCTAAGTACTAAACTCGATTTTCAGCCCACAGTGTGACGTGCGGCTGTGTCTACTCTTTCACCGCCGGCTTTTGTGCTAGATATGTCTTCATGACAGTACTGTCACTTGCGTACCCAACTAGACCAGGAACTAGTAGGTCGTTGATCCGTAGCAGAAAAAGTTTTGGTGTAATACACGGAATATAAAACAGTAGAGGAAGGGGCATGAATATTATTTCTAAGAGAACCGGTGTCACCAAATTCACACATAGACAGCCATGTTATAACAGTAAACTCACACAAACACGTTTTTCAGAAACCAATCAGAGCGGTCACATTTTTCCGAAACCAGAACGATGTATCTTAATGTTCTCTTATTGCAATAAACGCTCAACTTCCTTAGAATAGAGTTACTTTTTGCATGCTGGAAAACATCAAATAAGCCTTTTTGTCGTTACGTACGCTCTAGTTACGTAGTGATTACATGTTAGTTCAGCCACTCGACGCTAGACGACGCTCTTCAAGCTACATACGAATTCGTACCTTAATAGCGAGTGACTAATATTATTTTAGCTTGCCTAATAGGGGGAAATTGGGAATCCACTAAGCCGTTCGCTAAACTCGTGCGTGTAGCAAGGAACTGGTGCCGTACGAGTCAGCACGAGTTCTAATATCGACTTTATTGCATCGTGATAGGGTGGAAATTTGTTTGTAGTTGAGCCATTAAATTGTTTAAATAAATAAATTGTAAACAAATTGATAAAATAAAACAGAATAAAGACTCATATATGATATGAAATGTCGCCTTGCTGTCGGTTATTAGTCCAGCTTTTATTTTGGCATTAAAAGATTGCGCAATTGGGCATCTTTCCAACTTTTTTTAATTTTCGAGAAGTTGCGTCCACACGTCACTTTCGCTTTTGGAACAAAGTAAGCAAAACTTTTACTACTTGCGACACACACAGCCACCTACTGTGCTTGAACATGCCCCTTCCTCTTGTGTTTTGTATTCCGTGGTGTAATAGGATCTGTCGATGTGATTCGATGTCAGATGTCTGTGATGTCAGAGGATAAAATACAAACGGGAAATTATGATATAAACCATGCAAAGTATGCTCGTTATTTGTAAATAAATACGAATGAAAATTTTTAAGTAACTAATAATTTACCATAGTGGGGTCGATTCTAGAGCAACAGCTGAATTCACAGACTACTAACACAGTAAAGAGATGGGCTTATCAGCAGTAAAGAGATGGGCTTGCATCATTGGAGCGTCAGGGTTGTAACAAACACAGAAAAATAAAGAAAAGGTCCGAAATCTTTGGTAACAAACTAAACATCAACTCAAAATTTTATTTTTCGAGCAACAAAGACCAATACATTGCATAACCAAACAATAAGTACAAACATTAAATAATAAATGAAAAACGAAAACAAATTTTAAACAAATTCAAAACAAAACAATTATTCAAACAAATTCAATTTCAAACAAAGATTAAGACACTCAGTCGCCTTTTATGACACAAGGGCAGATTAAGACACTTAGTCGCCTTTTATCACTCAAGGGAAGGTTAAGTTACTTAGTCACCTTTTATCACTCAAGGGAAGGTTAAGTCACTTAGTCGCATTTTAAGGCACTAGGGCAGATTAAGACACTTAGTGGATGATTAGGACACTTAGTCGCCTTTTATGACACAAGGACAGATTAAGACACTTAGTCGCCTTTTATCACACCCGGAAAGGGTAAGTCTCTAAGTTGCCTTTAATTGCAAAACGTCACTTAGCCGCCATTTATCACACAAGGGCAGGGCAGAAATAAAAATTTATATATCCATATGCCGCACAATATGACATGAAACAACCGACACCAAACTAACCCACCGCCTCCCTTCCCGCGACAACCGCGACAGAATTCAGGGCGAACTTTGCTTAGCGGCCTGTAGAAACGTGCGTCTGTGTGAGTGCGCCATTTTGGACATTTAGTATGAAGCTTCCATACTGCTGATAAGCCCATCTCTTTACTGTGCTACTAAGAAGAAACTGCTGAATTTAAGGCTAAAACTTTACAGGTCTAAAAGTGTTGCCGTCTTTGTTACATCACATCCTCCCTATAAGCTGAAGAAAGACAACAACGCCCTTAGACCTGTCAAACTTTAGCCTTTAATTAAAAATCACCCCAATGCCTACATACTCGAAGCTTAAGCAGAAATCTACCCCTACATCCTATCAAACTTAAAAGTAATTGGAATTGCAAACTACATTAAAATTTACAGTAGTTACTTTTGTAATTTCAATTACAGTAATTGAATTAGTAATTTAGTACTTCTCATACTTACACTTATTTATTGGTAATACATTATCACAAGTCACTAGCACTGAAAGTAATGAAATTATAAAAGTAATTTATTATGCCCAACACAATTATAAAAAGATAAGATAATTCAGACGAATCTCGACCATGTAGCAACACTCCCTACCCATCTCTAAAAACCCTATGAATTAACCCTATTAAAAAAGATAGCGTGCTACGTGCAAGCAAGCGAGCCGGTGCACAAACGTTTATAGTACTCCTTGGCCCCTGTATACAAAGTAGAGGTACGTTTTAGTTATATAATTGAAAATAGCGTGAGTTCACCAGCTCAGCATAATTCATTACATTACGAGAGAGCTCAGTGACTGTGTTTGTAAACAAATTATTATCGTTTTTACTTCTAAACGATAATATCGTAAAGACCTCTTTAGACGTTGTTAGTTCTAGCTCGCGTTGCATTGGTGTTGCCAGTAGTGACGGATGGCAAGAAGAGTGCTCGAATGTAAATCTTTTTTCAATACATTTGCTCGAAAAACGTACTTACAAGGACGTAAACAAACATTGCTCGTAAGTAGTTACTTACCGAACTAGTGCGGTAAGTGTTTTGCTGATTGTCACCCATCTTGGATAATAATTAAAGATTTAGTATCACTTCACAAAGCATTTTTATTAGCGCTCAAACACGAACAGGAAAGACAGCAGAATGACAGACTTACTTTAAAAAAATCTTAAAGCTAGTGTTGCCACTAGGCAAACCCCATCAACATACCCCTTTTTATGATGAACTACTATAAACTTAATCAACATATTCATAATCATCACTATAGTCCTTAAACTTAATAGGTTTTCTGACAGTACGGCCGCTTCTAGTAACATATTCAGATTCTATACAATTTTCAGATAAACTTCTCGATGTTCTCGTCGATGACTCCTCTATCTCATCATTAGCTGTCTCAAGAATATTCTCAGACAAACTTCTCTGCAAAGAAGCCAAAGATGATAAACTTAAATTAAATTAGTATTATATAGTCTAAGTTAAAATCAAATGATTTTTCTGAACTTGTGTCTGAAATCACAACCGATGTTCCACTATCAATATTTTTATTCAGAGCTGCTTCTTTAGCATCAAGCTCTAAATTTCCATGACAGTTATGTTCAGCTTCATCATGGATTGTAACATCAGGCACAGTCTCAAAATGACTAAAATAATCATCCTTATTAGAATTAGGCTTACAGGTGTTATTAATACAATTAGAGTCAGAGTTGAACCCAGGGCGATTGCTCATGTACTTTCTATTTCTTTTGTAAATATTACCTGCTTCATCCCCCTCCAAATAGGATCGTGGTTCATCACAATTTTCAAGAACTTTACCTGGGACCCATTTTGCATCAAGAGTTTTCTTGAAGTACACATGCTGGCCAGCATTCAACTCGGACAATGGTTTAGCATTTTTGTCATAATATTTCTTAACACTGTCCAAGTGGTTAAAATATTTTTTCTGACAATATGAAAAGAGATGTAAAATTTTACTATGGAGGTTGGATTTTTATTTCGAGGGAAGATTAACAGGGTTTAAACCAAGTTCATATGGTGGATAGGATAGTTGATAATATTTTGGTGAAGGAAGAATATTTTTATAGGCCACCATTTTTTTACAATTGATTTTTAAAGTTATTGAAATACGGCATCACTGATTGGAATTTGGCAACACTGATTAGACTATGACAACCCTACTTACAACAGGGTTTTAGGGTAAGTAAGTATACAGGGTGTTAGATTAGGATCACCATATGTACAGGGTCTTAGGGTAAGTATACAGGGTGTTAGGATAGGATAACTATACAGGGTTTTAGAATAGGATCACTATATGTACAGGGTTTAAGGATAAGTATACAGGGTTAGATTAGGATCACCATATGTACAGGGTCATAGGGTAAGTATACAGGGTGTTAGGATAGGATAACTATACAGGGTGTTAGGTTAAGATCACTATATTTACAGGGTTTGAGGGTAAGTATACAGGGTGTTAGGTTAAGATCACTATATTTACAGGGTTTGAGGGTAAGTATACAGGGTGTTAGGTTAGGATTAATATACAGGATGTTCGGGTACGTATACAGTTTGTTAGATTAGGATCACTATATGTATAGGGTCTTAGGGTAAGTATACAGGGTGTTAGGGTGTGTACAGGATTTTAGATTAGGATCACTATATGTACAGGGTCTTAGGGTAAGTATACAGGGTGTTACTACACAGGGTGTTAGGACTAACACTAACACACTAACACCCTGTATAGTTATCCTATCCTAACACCCTGTATAATCACCCTAAGACTCTGTACATGTGGTGACCATAATCTTACACCCTGTATACTTACCCTGAAACCCTGTGTATTTATCCTATCCTTACACCCTGTATACTAACCCTAACATCCTGTATAGCAATCCTAACCTAACACCCTGTATACTTACCCTAAAACCCTGTACATATAGTAGTCATCCTAACCTGACACCTTGTATACTTACCCTAACATCCTATATAGTTATCCTAGCCTAACACCCTGCATATTAACAAATAATGACCATAAGAAGCATTTTTGATAATACCGAGACTTATAAAAAAATATATTCATGGTATCTTACTAGAAAAAAAATAAATCATCGACATCGTGTGACGATATTATTTTGATCGATCACCTCTCTAATTATCATACAAGAAATCGGACGACAAAAATACGGTCTTAGATTGTAATAATACTATAAATACGGTCGTGAGCGGGAGCCCTGAAACACACTGCTTCAAAAAATTATTACTTTGAAAAACTCATAAACATTACCCTTTTGCCACAAACAAAAAAAAATTACCCTTCGACAGCAGTCTGTCTTGACCACGCACACGGGCGTCATATACAGCTATCCTGCTGTCAATGTCAAGGTAATATTTTGCCGCACAAATCTTTGGTGTTGCCAGTACTTAAAAAAAAGTCCACTATCAATATTTAAAAAAAATATTATAAAAAAATGGCGGCCCCAAAAAAAAAAATTTTTGTTGTTCTTCTTTCTTTTTTTTATTCTCCTTTATATGATATAAATTTCAAGTCTGTTAGTTTTATCTCGGAATAAAAAACCACTAGTATACATGTCTTTTAGGTTTTAACTGACTTTTAGGAATTGGTAGCAGTGAATTTAAATTTCTAGAGAAAAGCAATTGTGCGGGAGATGGCAGATGGCTTTGGTGTGTTCCTGTAATTCAACAGACCTAAGTACGGGTCTGATCCATCGTTGCATTTTTTTAATATGTTTTTAAAATTTTAACGCAATTCTCACTTTGACCATTAGATTGTGAGTGCTTTGGACTTGTTTTGATATGATCGAATTTATAAAGCTCTGAAAATTCTTTAAATTTATCAGATGTAAACTGTGTGCCACAGTCTGTAACCACCGAGGCCGGTATGCCATGTCTGGCAAAAACTGATTTACAGTTGATAATAACACAATCACTTGATAAGTTATCAAGTTTACACACCTCAATATACTCGTACTTAGAATAGTAATCCATTAACACCAAGTAGTCTTTGCTTTCTAGTGTGCATATATCAATGCAAACCTTGTGCCAAGGAAGCAGTTCTATGGAATGATTTATTAAAGGTTCTTTTTGTAAATTCGGTTTGTATTTTGCACAAGGTTCACACTGACTTACATACAACTCCAAATCTTTATTGATATCAGTTCTGGCTCTAATTTTACATGTGCTTACGCCTACATGTCCATCATGAATTATTTTCATTATTTCTGTTTTCAAAGAGTCTGGTATCAAAATTAAATTGCTTTTCAAAATGATACCATCCAAAAGACTTAACTCATCCCGGAAAGTCCAGAATATTCGGGCTTTCTGACTCAGATCATGTATATTTGTTGGCCATCCAAACTTAATGTAATCTATAATTTGCCTTAATAGAGGATCTGATTTTGATTCATTTTGTATTTTAATTAGTTGTTTATTTGATATGGGCAAGCAATCAAAACCTCCATCAAACAGTTCACTGAAATAATTTTTTAAATTATTAATCATTTCCTGTGTTTTATTATCATGACACATTAAATTATGAACATTTACGAGGTTGGTATTTGCAGCCACAAAATTAAATTTAAGACAAGTTTTGCAACCTAACAAAGTAGGTACTAATCCCTCAATAACAATGAATTTTACATTGTATTTATTTTTGTTAGGATGAATTATTTCTAGCAGACAAGTACCCCTAACTGGAACACTTTTGACATCAAGTTGTATCACATTCTTATTACATGGCTGAATTTAAAAGTCCTTGACACCAAGTTTTTTACATACCTCACTTCCTATAACATTACATGCAGCACCCGTGTCCATTTTTATTGGGATCTGATTGTTTTTCACTGTGAATTCTTAAGTTATCTCGTTACCTGTAGTAGCACAACCTATAAAAAAATCATGGCCATCTTGATTATTGTCAACCGAGTTGTCAACATTTTCTTCCACCACATTGACATGTTTTTATCTGTTCCTCCTATTCTGATGGCTAGTGCGGCACATGTTACTAAAATGATTGGCCTTTTCGCAACGAAAACATGTCTTTCCGAAGGCAGGGCAGTTATTAATATCATGTGATTGTCCACAGTTACGACAATTAGTTATTTTCTTTTTGGTTTTCCCTGTGTAGAAAACATTTTGGTCATTCATGTTGTCATGCTCATTCCGGTTCTCCATATCATCAACATATTTCCTTGATGCCTCAGCACTTAGTAAAAACTGCATAACATAGTCCAGGGTAAATTTTTTCTCATCTTCTGCCATAAGTCTTGTTTTTAGGTTATTATATTTTACTAGCTGTTGCCCGCGGCTTCGCTCGCGTGGATTTCGTATTTATGTTGTTACTGGTTTTCCAAAGCAATGAGATATTTTCCCGTCATTTCGGGGTAATTTTAAACTAAGGAAAAACAGGACTAACCCTGCGCAAATCAATGAGTATAATTGAAGATCCAGCTGAATTTTATATAATATACAGACGTTACTTATAAATTACTCAGAACAGAGGAACTTAGCAGCAGTATCCTAACAAATGTAAAGAGAGAGATGAGAGACACCTTTATGTAATATTTCAAAACAGAGCCAATTCGCAGAAGTAATTGAGAAAAACTGAAACCCTCTCTCTCCCACTCCCCCCTTCCTCTCCCCCTTCCCGTCCCTCTGTCTCTCCCCATCCCCCTCCTCCCTCACCCCCTCCCTCTTTCCTTCCCTCTCCCCCTTCTCCTCTTTCTCCCTCTACCTCTCTACCTGTCTACCTCTCTACGTCTCTACCTCTCTACCTCCCCCTCCCTTTCCATCTCCCTCACCCCTCCCCCTCCCTCTCTCCCTCCCTCTCCCCCTTCCCCTCCTTCTCCCTCTCCCTCTCTACCTCTACCTCTCCCTAACGCCAATTTAACCGCTATCCCTAACATATAAACGACACCCATATTTATTTTTAGACATTTCAAACCTATCGCACCCCAACCCCATCCCCAGGGGATGATGGTATTTCACGTCCACCACGTTGGATTTCAAAGTTGTTGTAGCTTTCATAATCAGCGACCCGATAAACCATACAAACAACACCCATATTGATTTTTAGACATTTCAAACCTATCGCACCCCAAATCCATCCCTAGGGGGATGATGGTATTTCACATCCACCCCGTTGGATTTCAAAATTGTTGTAGTTTTGGTAATCAGCGACACGATAAACCATACAAACGACACCCATATTCACATTTCAACCCTATCGCACCCCAACCCCATCCCAAGGGAATGATGGTATTTAACGTCCACCACGTTAGATTTCAAAATTGATGTAGTTTTCGTAATCAGTGACCCGATAAACCATACAAACGATACCCATATTGGTTTTTAGACCTTTTCACCCCATTTCCCTTTTTTAGGGGTTGAATTTGGGGTGGACTTTCAATAACAGTGATGAATGTTGCATAGAATTACATCATTAATGCCTAAATAATAAATTATGTGGACTTTACTTTAAAAATAAAGAATGTTCAACTTCATCCCCCTTTTTACCCTTAAGGGTGTCGAATTTTCAAAAACCCTGAGACAGGTCAATATTAATTTTTAGTCGTCAGCCTAAATACAAATTTTGAAGATCCAAACTTCAAAACTGACGGACTTTCATACAAACTTTCATCCCCTATTTTACCCCCTTAGGGGTGGAATATTGTAAAACCCTTTCTTAGTGCACCCCTAGGCATCATAAGGAACCTACATGCCAAATTTGGAATCTCTAGACCCAGTGGTTTGGGCTGTGCGTTGATATGTCAGTCAGTCAGTCAGTCAGTCACCTTCTTATTTTATACTAGCTGTTGCCCGCGGCTTCGCTCGCGTGGATTTCGTATTTAGGTTGTTACCGGTTTTCCGAAGCAATGAGATATTTTAGTCCAGGGAAATTATTATTTATCCCATCATTTCGGGGTAATTTTAAACTAAGGAAAAACAGGACTAACCCTGCGCAAATCAATGAGTATAATTGAAGATCCAGCTGAATTTTATATTATATACAGACGTTACTCATAAATTACTCAGAACAGAGGAACTTAGCAGCAGTATCCTAACAAATGTAAAGAGAGAGATGAGAGACACCACCTCCCTCTCTCTCCCTCTCCCCCCTTCCTCTCCCCCTCCCTCTGTCTCTCCCCCTCCTCCCTCTCCCCCTGCCCCTCCCTCACCCTCTCCCCCTCCCTCTCTCCCTCCCTCTCCCCCTGCCCCTCCTTCTTCCTCTCCCTCTTCCTCCTTCTTCTCAACCTCTCAACCTCTCAACCTCTCTACCTCTCTACCTCTCTACCTCTCTACCTCTCTACCTCTCTACCTCTCTACCTCTCTACCTCTCTACCTCTCTACCTCTCTACCTCTCTGCCTCTCTACCTCTCCCTATCCCTGCCCCTATCCCTACCCCTAACGCCAATTTAACCGCTATCCCTAACATATAAACCACACCCATATTTATTTTTAGACATTTCAAACCTATCGCACCCCAACCCCATCCCCAGGGGATGCTGGTATTTCACGTCCACCACGTTGGATTTCAAAGTTGTTGTAGCTTTCGTAATCAGCGACCCGATAAACTATACAAACGACACCCATATTGATTTTTAGACATTTCAAACCTATCGCACCCCAACTCCATCCCAGGGGGATGATGGTATTTCACGTCCACCACGTTGGATTTCAAAATTGTTGTAGTTTTCCTAATCAGCGACCCGATAAACCATACAAACGATACCCATATTGGTTTTTAGACTTTTTCACCCCATTTCCCTTTTTTAGGGGTTGAATTTGGGGTGGAATTTCAATAACAGTGATGAACTTGCATAGAATTACATCATTAATGCCCAAATAATAAATTATGTGGATTACACTTTAAAAATAAAGAATGTTCAACTTCATCCCCCTTTTTACCCTTAAGGGTGTCGAATTTTCAAAAACCCTGAGACACGTCAATATTAATTTTTAGTCGTCAGCCTAAATACAAATTTTGAAGATCCTAACTTCAAAACTGACGGACTTTCATACAAACTTTCATCCCCTATTTTACCCCTTTAGGGGTGGAATTTTGTTAAACCTTTTCTTAGTGCACCTTTAAGCCTCATAAGGAACCTACATGCCAAATTTGAAATCTCTAGACCCAGCGGTTTGGGCTGTGCGTTGATATGTCAGTCACCTTCTTCTTTTATATATATAGATTATATTTTTAGTCCAGCTATTATTTTGCTTACTGTGAGGTTTTCTCGCAGTGTATCAAACTCACACGATATTCCTAGGTTAATTACTCTTTGAAAGTAATCTTCTAGCGTCATGTTTCCTTGGGAGATTGTAAAATACTCGTTTCTTTGAATTATTATAGACTTTCTAGGTGAAAAATAGTCCTCGAATTTCTTTTTTACTACGTCAAATTTTTTAAATCTGTAAGCGTTTCTGGCCGATGAAATTTAATAAAATACATACGCGACGCTTGTCACTTGCCTCTTCGAGGCCATTAGCCACTTAATATATTTCGAATCTTTGGATCCAATCCTTGAAATTTTTGGATAAGTTCCCACTGAATTGCATTTCAGGGAGCGGCGGTAACCCACCTGATACCATGTTTTGCTGATTGTCACCCATCTTGGATAATAATTAAAGATTTAATATCACTTCACAAAGCATTTTTATTAGCGCTCAAACACGAACAGGAAAGACAGCAGAATGACAGACTTACTTTAAAAAAAACTTAAAGCTAGTGTTGCCACTAGACAAACCCCATCAACAGTTAGTAAAAAAAGTGTAATACCAAGGAGTTTTTACACTCTGATCTAACTATATTTAAAATAAAATGGAGAGTATCAGGAGAACATAAATCGACAAGAGGCTGACAGTACCCATGGTTTGTTCCTTTACCAAGTGTATTACTTATACCTGTTTTCTCACAAATGTATTGAAAAACGTCGTAAGATACACGTCCGTAAGGGTTATGACAAACTCGTTCCGATGGTAAACCCTCGACTTCGTCTCGGGCTTACAAAACGTCAACTCGTTTGTAATAACCGTACTTACGGAACTTGTATCTTAAACTACTATTGAATGCATCTGCACATTTCATTAGAACATGGTTTGAAAAACCCAAAGGAATATATATATATGCTCAAATATGTTTATTTATTATTTTTAACATATTTATTGAATCAACAGCATTTTACAAACATTATATAATAAAGTATTAATACACAGTTCTTTAGCCGATTACACTATATTACTTAGCAATAAGACAGGTACATATATTACATACGAAATATTAAATACAAAATAAAAACTCAGTGAAGTTAAGCGCCGCATTTGCTGTGTGTGTGAATGTGTGTGATGTGAGTATGTGTGTGATTATGTGAGTACCTACATACACATATATATGTACATAAAGAACATAAACAACATAGCATAAACAGTACAAATATATATGCAATCACTATGCAATAAAAGTCTATAAATGTGTAGGCAAAGATGTGGGTGAAAAGGGTAGTCATCATCACCATATTTAGTACCTACCTAACTAGCAAAGTAAACACGAGAGATCACTTTACTATTTATTTAAATACTTACAGCTGTTTTAAAGCTATTTTTTGTTAAAAAGAAAATGTCCAAGTCAGAGAATGCCTTATTGGAGGTGCGTGGTAACCTGGTGGTAACAGAGTTAGCCGCGTAATTCGTTTGAGAAAAAGGAATATGAAGTAAGTATTTGTACGTCTTGTACGTTTTTAGGGTTCCGTACCTCAAAAGAAAAAAACGGAACCCTTACAGGATCACTTTGTTGTCCGTCTGTCTGTCTGTCTGTCTGTCTGTCAAGACCCTTTATCTCACGAACGGGTAGAGGTAACAGGTTGAAATTAATACCATATATTAGGGTCCATGAACCACACAAGATCTTAAAATTTCAATTTTTTACTACGGCACAATCAAAAGATATGGCATTTTATGTCCTCATCTCCATACATTTATGCAAAAAAGCAAAACCTACAGGGTACTTCCCGTTGACCTAAAATTATGAAATTTGGCAAGAATCTAGGTCTCACAGTACAAATAAAGAGAAAAGTCTGAAATCATTAAATATTACAACTTTTCTCTCAACTAATGGTAACCAATTGAGGTGAGCTCCCGTTCTTAAGAACATTCTTAGACGAGAGGGGTCAAGTTGAATGGTCGCGGAGGCGATTTTTGTTTTAGTTCTATTTTAAAAACGGGAACACTTAAAAACTTGAAAATTAGTACATACTAATTTTCAAGTTTTTAAGTGTTATTGTGCATAAGCTATTAAATAACAACAAATAATAAAATTTGGTCAAGCGCGTGTCGGACTAAAAAAATCTAGCACATTAACTTACTGAAATTTCAACTAATACAATTATGATTATTTGGTGGTACGGAACCCTCGAGGCGCGAGTCCGACTCGCACTTGGCCGGTTTTTTTTAGGTACACTGAAGCACAGAAACTTTGATGCAAAGTCAATGCAAATGTACACAGATTGGTGTAACAATACTTTATGGCTTGATTTAAAGTTAGCTCTAAGGACTTCATAAAGTAATTAGGCATTTGATTGTAGTTCTCCAGATTTCACAGTAATAGTTAGGTTTCTTGAGTTCTAGGTTTCATACCATGAACCATCTTGGTTCATGTTTCATACCCCGCGTTCCAAATTGCGCTAAAAGTGTGCTTTAGATCACTGTGAGCACGCTTAGTGCGTCAGCCTCGTGAAGCGTATACGCTCGCATTCGCTGCCTGGCGTTCGTGTTCCATGAACACCGCAACGTGACGCGTATCATACGGCACGTCTCTCCATACACGTGCGTTCGATCGCTTCAACAGGGGGAGGGCCTTAAATGAGGACCCATTAGGCAGGCGAGCGAATGGAACTAAGGGCTCTTTCTTAGGGCTCCCGCACACGACCGAGAATCGGTGGCCGATTTTTTGTCGGCATCCCGCTCTGACGTGTTATCACCTGGATCTTCCGTCCCTGTCCTGGGCGATAATCGGCCACCGATTCTCGGTCGTGTGCGGGAGCCCTTAAAGACCAGCGTCAAGTGGGGGACGACTGTTTGCGACTGCCGACAAAATTCGCGCGCGATTCTCGACAACCGCCGGCGACAATCATCGGCATTCGTCGACGGTCGTCTTCTCACCTTGTCGCTGGTCTGTAAGTTTCTTTTTTTTTCTTTGTTTAACTTGACGTGTGCTTGGCTGTAAATAAAGGCGTGGCGTTCGAACATGGCGTGTATAATAGCCACACCGTAGGATGCGCTTTACATGACGGTGTTCATAGACTCGCACAACCCAGGCGTCCAACGCATATACGCGCATATATATTCCTCTGGATTTTATTCCCTTAGTAGCCTCTTACGACACCCACGGGAAGAGATGGGTCGGTACTATTCTAGGCCGGCACCGCACGGCCTTTTTCCTTTCAACTTCCACTACCATAAAACACAATAACAGCCAGTCATAGCACAGTAAAGAAGAGTTCGACATTTTAATCTCAGAGATTATGTCCAAGTTTATAATGAAGAAAAAAGTTAAAAAAAAATAGTACATATTAATATTTTGAAAATTATGTTTAACATGAGTATATTACGAGACATTTGGCGTATGTTTTACAAAAACTTACTAAGCCGTCTCCTGCCTGGAGGAGCCCAAACTTGGTATGTTTCGAAAACATTTCTAAGATTTTTATAAAACAGGTGACCGAAAGGTAATGGTGTAGTATATTTTTGAAACCGGTATAAGAAGCCCTTTCATTTGATATCACACACGATAAGATTCTAAAAAAAAGTTTTCAAATCCCATACAAAAAATTTATGTAATCAAAACTTGCCCCACCCGTGGAATATTTTTAAGAACTATGCCCATGAACTGCCGCTCAAAATGATTGTTGTAACCTAAAGTACCTGTGTACCAAACGGCAATCGCGTACATGGATTTGCGGTTTTCTATCAATATTAACTTTGTATCCACCACTCACTCCGTCCACTATTTCTATGCTTACTTACTAATTTTATTGCCTGTGATAAATAGAGTTCTTTTTCAGAAAATAATGTCTCGTCATCCAAACAACGAGGATCCAGTCTCGTACTACGATGCACTGTATGACCAGGCGGAGGACGAACTTCAGGATGAAGAGGTTTGTCATAATATTAATGTATAAATGTTAGAAAAATGCATTCCTACCACAAAATACGGAAAACGGTTTGTATGTGTGGTGTTGAAATCTTTCATGATTGAATTAAATCAAAATTTTACATTCATTAGCAGGACCGATCCTGATTTTTTATGGAAGAAAACACAAGATTTTATAAAATTCGTGTAAAACCTTTTAAATGGTTCATTCTACTTTTGTTCTAAAAGTTATTAAAATTGGCAAAAAAAAATATAAATCGACTCCTTCTTCATACAAAGTAATCTGCTGTATCAGTCCAATTTGTGTGAAATGTCAATCTTTTTTGCGAATTTCTAAAATTCGTATGACTACCTATATCTATTGCATTTTGGCCCCCAGATTAACTTCTTAAAAGCATTAACATGAATTTATTACCTAAAGGCCTTAAAGTATTTAAAAGTTTACCATATCATCATCATCATATCGTGTGGGTTGCAAGTTGCAAGGTCGATGACCGACCTCACAGACCCTGGTGTCAGAAATGTTGAGCCGCCAAAGACCTCTGACATCGCTCATTGACGATTACATCCGTAGGCAGTAGTCGGGACCAACGGCTTAACGTGCTGTCCGAAGCACGGAATCATCTTACTTTTCGGACAATCGTTGTGATCCATCATGCAATGTCCTAACCAAACTGGGGAGTTCGCACAAAGGGATTTTTGTTTGACAGTGTCCCCACCAGGAATCGAACCCAGAACCTCCGGATGGAGAGCCGAACGCTCTAACCAGCAGACCTCAGAGGATGTTGTCTAGAACTACTAGACAACATCCTCTGAGGTCTGCTGGTTAGAGCGTTTAGCCATAAGATTTTTTAAACCGGAGAATTTGAGCCACAAGATTTGGTTTTAGGATTGATGTGTACTACGTTTATTAATTTACATTCTTGATTTACATTGTTGTCTTGTGTTTGTTTTCATGTTTTTGACTTTTGCTTTGGTCTAAAAATTATAATAAAACTTTTCACGTTTACATCTGTCTCTATATTTCTTCAGTGTATATTTATTGGTCAATTAAGAGTATTCCTGTTTGGACCAATTTAATAGGATAATGTTATGGGAGCACTCATTGAGCCGGATGCCGAAGATGGAATGGATGAGGTGGATGACCAGGATGAGAGAGACGGGGAGGACGATATGGATGAGGAGGATGCCGAGGACGATTTTGATGAGGCGGACGATATGGACGAGACAGATGCTGAAGACCAGGTGGATGATTCAGACGAGATGGATGCTCAGATCGAGATGTAAGTATTATAAGATGAATCGCGCATCTAGTTCAAATCGCAGGGCCTGTCAGATGACAAGCTCGTAAATTAACGTGATTTAAATAAACTGCTTTACCATAATTTCATAATTTATCTACTAAATTGTTTTTTTTAGTGGCTATCAGGATACAAGCATAACATTTTATGATGAAAATGGTATGGCATTTTACGGTGACGGCCATGTGCAGTAAGTACATTTTAATATTACAAAAAACCAGCCAAGTGCGTGTCGGGCCACGCGCAGTATAGGGTTCTGTAGTTTTTAAGATTTTTCATCGCAAAGCAGGTTTTGCTTAAGTATTTAGTAATGTACTGGTAATGTATATAACATAAACTCCATACCTCCTGATGCTCAACGTGGTCCTAGTGCATGATCGCAATTGCTATTTTTATTATTTCCAGTTTTTAGGCTATAGGTTATTAACCTGTAAAGTATACGTTTCATCATATATACTTTTTTCATATTTCCAATAACAACTATTTAGCTACCAGAAAAATTCGCTTTCAAGCTAAATATTTCGCAAATGGATCCTTTAATCGAAAAATGATACATGAAAACTCACATTATTTTTAAAGACTTACGATGGAAGTGATAAGAAAAAAATTTCCACCCCCACTTTACTTGTAGGTAAAAGGTAAGGTTTTTTGAGACTTTTTTATTCTGTCTCTGTCGGCGTAAATAAATTGTATATCCGTGCTAAATTACAGCTTTCTGGTACTAAGGGTAGCTGAGCTAAGCCGCGGACAGACAGACAGACAGACAGATAGACTGTTCCTTTTTGACTACGGAACCCTAAAAAAGAAAGTTGATTACAGGATCACATAACAGGACACATTTTATATGTGGAGTAAAAAAATGTTGGTACTATTTTAAAATATTGCTTAAACATGATACTGAACAACTTATTAAATTAACACCCTGTATAGTGCTTAATTTTTTTATACAGGTATAGTTAGTTATTTTTTTGTTAATAGGCTATCTCCGATCGGCTATCGGTGGCCCGTCCCGTCTAGCTCTTCCCCGCGTGTCCCTAGTGGAGCTGTATCACCCATCACGTATGTACTTATAATTATTATGTTATGGATCAAGGGAATAATTGGGCATTATACACAATGCCAAAAAATGCCCGATATGAGAAGGCGATATAGTTGCTAAAATCATTAAATTTCCCGAGCTTTGTTTAAATTAAAAATATATTTTTTTTTCAAATCAAATCAAATATCTTTATTTGCGTGAAACATGGTAAGAGGGTCTTATTACCTACCTACTCGTAGTTTCCAGCATGCTCTACCTATAGACTAAGGCGTGCAAATATGGTACATTTAAGACTACCTAAATTACAATAACTAGATTAAAATACTAATATAAAGACAAGACTAGATTAGGATTATGGAATAATAATTACATGCATGTCATAATATTAGAATAATGTCAATAAAAATGAATTTTGGGATATTAATAAAATAATTTACAGCACAATAATCGACTCATTTAAATATTCATTGATGTCATTGATGTCATATTTGTCCCTAAAGAAATTCCGCACCTTTTTTAGGGTTCCGATACCAAAATGGTAAAAAAAAGGAACCCTTATGGTGCCGCTCTGTCTGTCTGTCAGTCTGTCTGTCCGTCTGTCTGTCACACCTCTATATCTCAGCAACCACTTACGCTATCGAGCTGAAATTTGGAATAGTTTTAGAATATAGTTGCCCAACTTAATTGCACATGAAAATTTTTTGAAAAAAGTATGATTATTAATGTAAAGGGGGCCAAAATAGGGGGGGCCAAATTTCAAATTGTCGCTACTAGGTCGAGTGGGGTATCATATGAAAGGGCTTTACTTGTACATTTTAAAATATATTTTTGTATTTTTTTAAGTTTCTTAGTTTTCAAGTTATGATGAAAAATGTCAAAAAAATACCATTCCCCCCCCCCTTATCTCCGAAGTTTGAGTAAGGGAAAATCTGAATTAATTACAGTTGACAGAGGTTTATGTAAACTTTACAGCAAAAATAAAACGATCTTTCTAAGTTGCACAGTTTTTCAGAAATCTGCAAAAAACCTTTACAAACAAATTTAGTTTTGCGGTCCTGAAAATGGACTTTATTGCTTCCAAAAATACTATAGGTATATCGGAACCCTCGGCGCGCGAGTCCGACTCGCACTTGACCGGTTTTTTTTAAACTAATGTAGTCAGTTGCTTGAAATTATCTGGCAGATGGTTGTATTTTTTTACGGCCATACAATAAACATTTCGTGTAAAGACCGTGAGCTTTTGCTTTGGCAAGCAAATAGTATATTTGTATTGCGATCTTACATTATTCCCATCTTTTAATTTCTGGAATAAATAGAAATATTTGTGCACAAATACGCACACCTCAAATATATAAAGGCTTGGAAGAGGGAAAATATATTTTCCTTAAAAACAGGTTTACAGCTGTCTAAAGACCCCATGACATACACTGCTCGCAGACATTTTTTTGCGCTCTAAAAGCCCGAATAGCCTCAACCAAATTTCCCCATAAAATTATTTCATACCTTAGTCTAGATGAGACCAAGGAAACTCGATAATTTTTGTCTTTGAAATGTTATATATATTGTTTATTGCACAAAATTTTACAGAAAAGACTATAACTAAAGGACATACACAAAGGCGAGCTTATATTCTAAAAGAGATTTCTTCCAGCCAACCGGAGGCAGTGAGAAAGTTATATCAACGGGAACACAATAGTGCAGAAAAGTAATAAATAAATAGTAATACAAATAAATTTTAATATTTAGATTATTTTTACCCAACCAATCTTTGATATTTGTCAGAGTTTTGTTTGCCTCAGTCTCAAGAATGGACTTGCTTCTACCTTTAACAACAAGAGTTGTGTCGTTAATATAATGCAATTATGGTTAGTTGCACTAGGGAGATCATTTATGTAGAGCAGAAAAAGCAAGGGGCCCAGGACACTACCTTGGGGTACTCCGCAAGCAAATCAACAAGAAGACCTGTGTGTCAGCTTCATATACCTATTACCAATTTTATTAATATTCGTGATCTCTACACACTGTTGTCTGCCCTGAAGGTAGTTTTCAATCCAATTATTTTTTGTACCTCGTATTCCGTAGTCATTTAATTTTTGTAACAATATCTTATGTGAGACGAAATCAAATGCCGTGCTAAGGTCAAGGAATATTGATATAACACGTGAACCTTCATTCATGCTTTCAGTCACTAACTTCATCAGTGAAAAACATGCTAAGGTTGTTGAGCTGTTTTTTCTGAACCTGAATTGTTGTGTGCTAAAGTTGCTTATTCTAAACCTTATCGGTATCCCACAGATGACCTATATAGAGAAACTAAATAATTGCGTGTAAGACAACTTTTTGTGTTAGCTACCTTGCTGCGTTTCCATAAAACCGCCCTAACCACCGTTGTGTTAAGATCGCGACGTCAAAAATGGCAAATTCCATCCATAAGAATTGGTACGGCTCGAAAATTCTGGTTTCTCGGCCCTTATCTATACGATAAAGTCAATCTTAAATTAAATATTTTTAATCTAATTAAATAGAAGTCCAAAAAAGTTGTGTCTCAATGGCTAAATAATCTCAGTTACGACGAAACCGAATCCTACTTGTACCTATCCAATAACGTTTGTACCTACTAATTTTATTTCAATTTACAATTCGCTCATCATCCTGGGACCTCACCCATATCATATTAAAATTTCTCTGTCTCATAATACTTATCTATACACAGTCGCTATTGTCATCCATTGCCTTCTTACCATGTGAAGAACCAGCAAACATACTTTCACATTATTATATTATCCCTACCCACTCTATCAAATATGACCTCATGATATCATACCTACACATTATACATGACAATCCCACTCATAAATATACAAACACACACACTTATACACACTCTATTCAAACTTACATTCGTACACACACATTAACAATTATATTTCATTTACTGTAAGTACACTGTAACACACATGAGATGGTTTGGTCATGTAGAGAGGATGAATGAACGAAGATTGACGAAAGAGATCTACCAGGCGAGAGTGAATGGAAACGTTGGAAGGGGAAGGCCTAGGCGAACGTACCAGGACCAAATTCAGGACGTTCTGAATAAAGGCCAGGTTAAAAGTACCCTAAACCGACGAGCATGTATGAAAGGATTGATGAAAGTACAGGAAGCAAGGGAAGTATGTCAAGATCGTAGCAGGTGGAGGACTGTGGTCTCTGCCTACCCCAACGGGAAAGAGGCGTGATGTTATGTATGTATGTATGTATGTAACACACAATCTTCTTCTTCTAAATATATAAAAGATCATGTCCTGACTGACTGACTGATTCATCAACGCCGAGCCGTAACCGCTATAGATACAGATCTGAAATTTTGTACACAGGTTCTATGCACATCAAAACCACCCACTAAGAAAGGATTTTGAAAAACTCATCTCCCAAGGGGGTGAAATAAGGGATGAAAGTTTGTATGAAAGTCCTTTGTTTCTTGAGCTAGATTCACACAAATTTGAATTTATTTATTTATTTCGTGTTTAAGCATTTCTTAAAAATCTCCCTTCAAGGGGATGAAAAAGGGGATGATTTTTTTCCGTATGTTGGTCCATAAGTCTTTCATTTTTAAAGGTAGAATTATAGAAATTTGTATTTAAGCTTTTGGTAAAAAATAAAATAGTATGTGATTTAGAATTTTCCAAAATTCATCCCCTAAGGGGGTGAAATAAGGGATGAAAGTTTGTATGAAAGTCCGTCAGTTTTTTCAAAATTTTTATTTCGACTGACGACTAAAAATTAAGTTTTACGTGTCTTAGGGTTTTTGAAAATTTTCACCCTAAATGGTGAAAAGGGGGATGAAGTTGAAACTCCTTCATTTCAAAGTAATATCCACTAAATTTATTGTTTAGTCATTAGGGTTGTAATTCTGTGGAACATACATCTCTGTTATTTAAATTCCACCCCGAATTCAACCCCTTAAAGAGGGAAATAGGGTGAAAAAGTCTAAAAACCAATATGGGTATCGTTTGTATGGTTTATTGGGTCGCTGATTACAAAATCTAAAACAATTTTGAAATCCAATGTGGTGTACGTGAAATACCATCATCCCCCGGGGATGAGGCTGTGGTGCGATAGGGTTTAAATGTCTAAAAATCAATATGGGTGTCGTTTGTAAAGTTTATCGGATCGCTGATTACGAAAACTACAACAATTTTGAAATCTAAGGTGGTGGACATGAAATACCATCATCCCCTGGGGATGGGGTTGGGGTGCGATGGGGTTAAATTGTCTAAAAATCAATATGGGTGTCGTTTCTATGTTTATGTAAGGATAGGGATAGCGGTTAAGACGGCGTTAAGGATAGGGATAGGAGTAGGGGTAGGGTTAGGGGCAGGGATAGGGAGAGGGAGTGGGATGGAGGTAGAGAGAGAGGGTGAGGGAGGGGGAGAGGGAGAGACTGCACATTGACTGAATATCACGCGGGCGAAGCCGCGGGCACAGCTAGTAACCTACATAAACAGACATACAGGCACAAAATCAAACACATGCACACCTCTGCATATTCTTTTTAATTTTTATTAGTTGTAAGTCTTGTTATACCTTCATTTAATGCTTACCTTGCTTGCTTGTTTGTAACCTGAAAAAGATTCTAGCCCTCACGACGATACAGGGAATCCTAGTGTGAGGACTAGCGAATCAATGTAAAATCACTTTTTGTACCCAATAAAGTTATTTATTTATTATTATTTAAGGATATTATGAGAAGCCAGGAAATAATATAATCTAGAATGCATCTCTCTTTCGAACACTTTTGCCAGCACAGGTATTAACGTGATCGGACTGTAATTATTCATGTCCATCGTACTCCCTGGGCTTGACTATGAAATGGGCTTGACTATGGAGTATTTTTGACGAGATGGAAAAATTCCTTCAGCAATAGATATATTTATAATATGGCAAAGTGGGTAAGACAAATAATCAGCGCAATCCTTCAATATTCGTGTGTTAAGGCCATCATATCCAGTAGAGTTTGAGTTACGTAGTGATATAAGTAGTCTTTTTACGTCAGTAGGGTCAACAGGTCTTAAAAATATTGTATTACTGAGTCTATAAGCTTCAACGGAAGTTGTTATGAATGTGTAACGAACCTGTGATTTCAATAAAAAAATTGTTAAACAATTCGGATCTCCTTAGGACAATTAATATTTGTGCTGCTATTAGGTAAAGTGATAGATTTTTTATATGTGTTTTTATTTACATCATTTGCATTTGAAATTTTTATGTGCCAAGAATCTCTAGCTTTATTTTCAGCATTGTTTATAAATTTTGTAGCACAAATTTTTTGAGCAGTCGGTACACATTTTTTAAATAATTTTGCATAACTATAATACAGTGACTTTTGGTTTTGATTTGCCACTATTCACTATCCTGTAATTAAAATAAAGATTTCTTTTAACTATACAGCACCTACGAATGCCTTTCGTGAGTCCTCTGTTTTTAATAGGTTTGTTGACTTTTTTTATGACAATAATTGGAAAACAGAGATCATAAAACAAAGTTAAGTGGTCATGCAGTATATTTAAGGCAATTTCGGTGCTATTCTGTTCATAAATATCCTCAAAAGACCTGCTATACATTCTTGATTTTTTTAAATATTTTGTTTACTTAAGCCGGCATGTAATGTAAAAATGTGCTAATACAGTCTCTATGCGTTGTAGTTTTAGATTTGGTTCTGTAAATACAGATAACCAAGAGATTAATATTAATTACTTCCGTTATACAGTATTCGAAAATGAAGGGAACTGGTTGTATTGGTGAATTAATTACCTTAAAGTCATAGTTTTTAGAGACTAGAATGCTAGAGCCCCCCCTCCGTTGATCTTCTCTGCAAAATGACGATGCAAGTTTATAATTGTTTATTATTAAATTTTCAACACATTTGCTCATAAAACAGCTCTATTTGCACTGTATTAAGGTCCATTATCCAGCTTATCAAACATGCGTGCTTTTTTTTTCATTACATGACCGCACTAGTGTTTTATTTTTGTTTTTTTTTTAAATCTCGTAAGGAGCACGAAGATTTTATGCTTATTACGTTAGTAACATTTTTATGAAATTGTATTCGAGAAAATTTGATAAATGTTTATTCATTTTATCAAATTGTTTATATTAATGAACCAATCAACAATAAATTTGTCATTTATGACACGATATTAACTTTTTGGTAATTTATTTCAAGGTTCAAGGAATAAACTGTGTCTGTTCGCTGTGGGATGGTGCGGGTGACACTGTCAATATTACAAGACTAGGGAAGTGATATGCAATTCAATTTTATCGTTATCGATTCTCTCGGCAAAAATCTTGTTCCCTTTTTTGTCATCATGAATTTATTTTAAAATAAGTGGTGCCCAAGACTTCGTTCGCGTGGAGTTTGGACTCTCACAGTAAACACTAACAACTGGACCTGTTCAAACATTGTTTGTAGGGTTTCGAAATTTAGCTGCATTTCTTCCTTACTAATTGATACTAATGTATTCCCCCCCTATTCACTCCCTGGATAATGCCTGTTGAGCGATGGTATTTTGTTTTTAAATCAAGGTCTACTGTAGGCATGCCCCTCTCAATTATATTTTTACGAAAAATAATTACCAATAGAAATAATTTTTAGCCATATATAGAAGACTACCAAAAAAATTATAAATTTTATTTTTTCAAGATAAAAGAAAATATTAGAGCATAGATCTACTCTTCCTTTAAATATGGATACCAAAAATAATTGAATCAGCTCAGTTTTGGAGAAGAAATCAGGGGAAAGCGTAACGTCATTTTGTAGGTAAAATCGTTCTAAGCTGTAGGTTGTCCCTATCGAATATCTATTTCTCGGACTAGAATACCCTCTTAACTTAAAACTTTGTGGTTCGTATGTCTGTATGGCTTCTACAACAACATAATCAAACCAAAACCTGGGAACTTCCCGCGACCTAGGATAATAAAATTTGGCAAGAAGCTAGGTCTCAGCACAAGCAAAGGGAATGGTCTAAAATGATTATATATTTCAACTTTTCTTACAAGTAATTATAACCAATTATGGTGAGCTTCCGTTTCAAGTACATTCATATAAAAGACGGGTCGGGTTTGAGTGAACTCGTAGTTTTTTTAATCAAAAGGGCAAAAGCATACAGTATATCATTCCATGATCGTAGTAATTCCCCTTAAAATTGTCCCCGCTTTTTTGCCGGCAGGGAGGTCTCTGTCCTGCAGTGGACGTTTCGGGGGATGTTATGTAATAATAATGTATGTTTTGTGGTTTCATATAAGTCTATAGATATACAAAAAAGTTTAATAATACATACAGTAAACTTCCCTTTCTTTAAAAAAATATCGACTATCCATCGTAGCAAAACTCATCCCATCACTAGAAAATTCGAATGCTTAGCTACATATTTATTTCAATTTTATTTTATTAATATACCATAACATTTTGATAGGGTAAAGTAATTAAATTTACTATAGATATTACATATATAGTATTTTACGACTATGGTATTTTAGGTATAACTAAAATATTAGGTCATGCTTGTAAATCAGATAGCAATGCCGTCAGACGTGGCGTACCTCAACTACCCGGGTTACTCGTTGGAACACAAGTTTAAAAAAACCGGTCAAGTGCGAGTCGGACTCGCGCGCCGAGGGTTCCGATATACCTATAGTATTTTTGGAAGCAATAAAGTCCATTTTCAGGACCGCAAAACTAAATTTGTTTGTAAAGGTTTTTTGCAGATTTATGAAAAACTGTGCAACTTAGAAAGATCGTTTTATTTTTGCTGTAAAGTTTATATAAACTTCTGTCAACTGTAATTAATTCAGATTTTTCCTTACTCAAACTTCGGAGATAAGGGGGGGGGAATGGTATTTTTCTTGACATTTTTCATCATAACTTTAAAACTAAGAAATTTAAAAAAATACAAAAATATATTTTAAAATGTACAAGTAAAGCCCTTTCATATGATACCCCACTCGACCTAGTAGCGACAATTTGAAATTTGGCCCCCCCTATTTTGGCCCCCTTTATATTAATAATCATACTTTTTTCAAAATTTTTTCTTGTGCAATTAAGTTGGGCAACTATATTCTAAAACTATTCCAAATTTCAGGTTGATAGCATAAGTGGTTGCTGAGATATAGAGGTGTGACAGACAGACGGACAGACAGACAGACAGACAGAGCGGCACCATAAGGGTTCCTTTTTTTTACCATTTTGGTATCGGAACCCTAAAAACGAGCCGGGGTCTGTGTGTACGTCCGCGATGACATTTGCTATCGGCGTCTCCGTTGCTTTGAAGATTCAGGGTCATCAACACTGTGGATTCTGGTGGACACCGGCATAGAGAAATCCAGGCGCAGGTTTGCATTGTCGCTAGATCTCACCCAGCTGGTGAATGTAGCTACGCGGGTGCCTGATGTAGACGGACACACGCCCAATTGCTTGGACTTACTGCTGACTACAGATCCAGACAGGCACTCGGTGTCGGTATCAGCCCCGCTGGGAACATCCGACCACTGTCTGGTGAAGTCCGTGTCGATCAGCTCTCCTCCGGATGATAGCCCAAGAGGCACGAGGCGAGTTTGGCGATACGAGTCAGCAGATTGGGATGAGATGCGGCACTTCTTTGCATCCTACCCATGGCAGCCAGTGTGTTTTTCTTCGAGCGATCCCTCATGTTCAGCTGAAGCGGTTGCGGATGTGATACGGCAGGGGATGGAATACTATATTCCGTTCTCCGACATACCGCTCGCTCACAAAGCCCGACCTTGGTTCAATGCGGACTGCGCTCGCGCTGAAGCTCGAATGCAGTACGCATACCAAGCCTGGGTTCAAGCCCGTGATCGCAAAGTTCGAGCTCGACGGGTTCGCGCGAAGAAAAAGGCATTCAATTATGCTGCAAAGTTCTGCAAGAGGGTGATCCGAAAGGCACGTTACGACCATGTCAGTCGTATAGGGACCAAACTTGCATCCTACCCCTCTGGTAGCAAACAATTTTGGTCCCTATCCAAATCGGTCGAAACAAACTTCTGTCGTCCTACATTACCTCCCCTGCTAAAACCTGACGGGTCGCTAGCTCACTCTGCAACAGAGAAAGCAAATTTATTTGCGTCTCTATTTGCAAGCAATTCTCGTTTAGATGCCGGCTCTTATCAACCACCAACGATTCCTCGCTGTGACTCTTCGATGTCGGAGGTCACAATACACGCAAAAGAGGTTCGTAGAGTACTCCGAAGCCTAGACGTGAACAAAGCAAGCCGTCCTGATGGGATACCAGCAAAATTCTTGAGAAACTGTGCGCCTGAGTTGTCTCCTGTGCTAACACGTTTGTACCGCCTCTCTCTAAAAACAAGAACGGTGCCAAAATCTTGGAAGGTTGCCAACGTACAGCCAGTGCCCAAGAAGGGTAGTCGTGCCGACCCCAGCAACTATCGGCATCGGTTTTGACAACCTACTTCAATATTTGAATTAATTTGAAATCATTGAAACAGTTGATTTCAGGAATGATGCCTGGGTAAAAAACTAAATAAAATACTGTAAAGATTATAGTTATCACATTCAATAAAGAGAAGTTCATTTAACAAAGTTGTCTCTCTTCTCGTGTATTTTTATGGTTCCGATACCAAAATGGTAAAAAAAGGAACCCTTATGGTGCGATTTTGTCTGTCTGTCCGTCTGTCTGTCTCGTATGGTGGCTGTCGGGAGCGGCACAAAGGAAACGACTGTCTCTCTGAATATTCGTATATTGACTACTTAATAAGAGTACGTGGGTTCTTACAATATAGCATATGTATGTGGAGGTGCGACACACTACACCTCCACCGTAACTGAAAAAAAAAATTTACATCACAGTTTTTTTTTAAAGAATAACTGTCTAACATACTCGTAATACACTACAAAAGTGACCTGAAACCTTCACTGATTATGATACGAAAAATTAAAATATAAAAATAATAACATGTGTTATCAAAATAAAGAAAGATATTAACAGATCAAATATTTTTATACCAATATGTAAGAAGATGTCGGAATAATTTCTAAATTAATTTTACGAAATAAAATTTGCTTATCATAAACTTTTAGTTTTTATAACTCCAGATTGCAATACAAGAAAAGTACACTTTTTTTTAATTAATGTTATCAACGCATCAGTTTATGTTTGACAATATGTTTAAAGAAATTATAACGAATGGCAAAAGTCTATCTTATTCAAGTTTCCTTCTTCTTACTCAAAGTTTAAGATTATCGATTAGCAAAACTGATAATGATCCATTTTTTCCAAAAGTTTACACAGTCGTATCGATAAAAAAAATTTTAGATAGTTGTAATTACAGAGACTTACTGTAATTCTATTGAATACTTCTACACAACATAATGTTCTTATATTATTTGTCACACAACTACAATGGTGACATAACTAAAGATATAACTAACCTTCTGAATACATTGAAGGATCCATAATGAAAAAGAGTGATTATAATATAAAATACTTATATAACTTAATAACTAACAGATAACGAGCTAAACACAGTTAAAAAGATAAAACTTAAAATTGGTCATAATTCAAGAAAAGGCTTACGAGTAAATCACGTCTGATTTCTCAGTAATTATTACCATATTGTCATTCCGAGATTTTTATTAATCAGCTGATTTTATTCTAAAGTCATTTAGTTGTTGATAAAGCCATATAATATTTACGTCCTTTTTTACTAAAAAAATCGTAAGACTATCAAAAGTTTACTTTAGTTCTTTTTCATTATTAATTCGTATACGTTTAATTAATATAAGTGCCATTTGTCTAGACGTCATAATATTTTATATTTCATTCATTAACTTGCGGTATTATTTATTACTTTTGGGGGGCCCCCTTTACTATATTTTATTGTTGGTACATAATACTGAGTCGACTCTTTTATTAAATAATTGGCAACCTGTGCCTACTTGTGGGTCGCGCGCACGCCCTTATTTTTAGAGGTCATGGTTTAAGCCTTTGTACGACTCCAACTTAACTCACGGAGCAAAACTCGTTGTCACCATGATCGATAGAAGGATCTGAACCTCACTGTACCATATAAAGCTCAAGTCAAACAGAGGCGGTATGATTGCGAAAGCGGTCCGGGGCGGTTTGGCGGGAACAAAATACCGCGCCGCGACCGCTTTTCAATGTGACAGGGTGCATAAGAACTCATACTTTACAAAAAATACCGGCCCCGGAACGCTTCCGCTACCGCCTCTGTGTGACGCGGGCTTAAATGGGGTCTAAGATTTAAGACTTCTATGGTCTCCAACAGTTTTCCCAAATGGAATCTCGTCCACTTTTTGGCTGAAGGAACTAGCCCTATTGTACCGCATTACGCGTACCGCTTACTCATATTTGAGCTACATGTGTGGTTACACCTACAAATTCACATAAACTGCACTCCATTTTCAGTTCTATTTACTTTTCCCATTTCATTTCAATCACACAAAACTTTCATTCACTTCTTTGAATATTTCGATATCCAAGTCTTGGCTAACAAATAACAATCGTCGTTTGGGTGATCAGTCCAAATGACAGCCAAGACTCTGTATAGCGAATTATCCCCATACATATTACTCATACTCAATCCATAAATCCTGCTACACAACAAAACACAAATCCAAACCATAAAACTTATCTAAACATTCATCGTTCGATCACTTTACTAAGTTTCAATTTAACACCTTTAGAAGAAAGTACCTTATTGTCACTGATGGAACAAAAATTTTTTTAATGCATTCTCCTAACCTTCCTTAATGCTTTTCTTATCTCAATGTTTTTATTTAATTTCATAAGTATTTATCGTCAATTATGGCCTTTTTGTCTCTTGTCTTGTTAATTGTTAATCTGTTTTACTTTTAGCAGCGCCATAATATTGTGTCGGTATACTACTTACTATTTTGTTTCAATATCCCTCGTTTACTATTTATGCCGACGCGGTCCATGGTGCCAGCCGTAACGCTAACAAGCGAGGTGACTATGGTACTTCCCCTCCACATTTTTCCAGCAAAAGCTAGAATTCTGGAGGGAGCTCCCTGTCCTGTAGTGGACGTTTCATGGGATGTTATGATGACTATTTATGCTACAAGTTTTTCCTTTATAAACATCAAAACAGGATGACACTAATATTACACTAATGCCTGAAACAAAGTTTTTCCTTTATAAACATCAAAACAGGATGACACTAATATTACACTAATGCCTGAAACAAGTCTTGTTTGGTTTAATTTATATACTAAAAAAGTGTTACAATCTTAATTATTTTGTAATTTTAAAATTGAGTGATAAATTTTAGCGATACTGCACCGGCAAATGGAATTGCTTTGTTCTGAGCAGCAGTCTATACCTATATGTAAAAAATACTATATTAGTTGCAAAGTAATGGAATGTTACTGAATCGAATTATATATTACTAATGAATGCTCTATTTGGTGGAGTTTCTACAATCTATATTATAATTTATTATTGGTATCCATTAAAGAAACAAAATTTTAAGTTTTTGGATTATTGCAAAGGCCTTTAATTTTTTTTTGTCATTATATGTCTGATTATTTGAATAATTTTCATTGCATTTTTTACGCCAAATATTATTTAATTAATTACTCTTTAAATAAAGAAGAAAATAAATTTAAAGTTCTACCCGTTTTTAAATTAAATAGTTCAGAAAAAATAGATCTAAACAAAAATGTTTTACAGTTTACAGAACAAATACAAGGTACTAAGTCCTATCGAATTTCAATATTCAAGACCCAAAATACTGATATAAATTTTAATATTAATTTAATTTATTACTGTGTATTTACTGTGACATTTTTATTTATCTAAGTAGGAAAAAAGAATTTAAATGTTATGTAGGCATTTAATCTTAATTATTTTATTATTTCTTTTACATATTTCCATATTATGTAGATTTTTTATTTAAACTGAGGTAGGAGTCAAATTCTATTAGTATTTTATGTTTTGAAAAGACTTGCAGAATCGATTAATAAATTTTTATGTTTTTATTTATACACATTTCCTTTAAACAAAGAATACAATTTTCCTATAAATTATTCAGCTTATTTATATTTTTTTGTACCCAACAACACAACACATGAATTACGTAAAATAAGTAAGTACTTAATTGAAAGCATGAAAAAATTTCAAATGTTTTTGCACTGTTTTGACTTTTTATTATTTTAATTAATAACATGACTCTATTCGTAACCTTAAATTTTGACATTATTATTTAGAATCCATTTTGTGTATATATAATATGTTTTTAATTGTACTATTTTGACATTGATTATTTAACTATTAGACTAATATTAAATAAAATTCTATTTTTTAAAATTGTATTAAAGGACTTTTATGCTACACCTACAAAGGTTTGATACCTGTGAGACTATTTACATGTAAGACCATTGTTATATTTTACCATTTGAATGCAATAAATGAAATATGAAATATGAAAAAATCAGCACAAAATAAACGAATAAATAATATAGATATATATAATAGAAACAGACATTGAATAGCACTTTTTTTTTATAAGATTATTATACATTGTATAATTATAATACATTGTATACAATAACCACGTTTTCAAAATTTTGTTACACTTTCACAAAAATAAATGTTTTTAAGATTTTACCTGACATTAAGATTTTTCAATAGTTTATTTTTAAAAATTGTTTAAAATTTAATTTTTCTGAAATTTTTATTTCTACCAAACTAACCTTATTTCAGCATGTGACAAAGCAAATATAATAGAAAAAAAAATACTGTAAACAGCATCGACGGCTAATAACATTAAAATAATAATTCAAAATGAAATCTAAAAGAAATTTATTTTAAATGATAAAAAAAATATTCAGAAGCTAAATACAAAAACTTAACTACATGACTGGCTTTTTCTTCCATATTCCAAAACAACTTATCAAACTAATTAATGTTATTGAATTTGAATAATTAGTCTACTGAAAATAAAATTATCGGTTAATAATCGATTACAAACTTGACATTCTTGTTAAAACTGATGAGCATGGTTTTCGAGGTTTTTTTTATATAATTACTTGATTGTTTTGAAAAGAAAGTTTTAAGCTATGTATGAATGTAATCAAATAAACAATTCGCCGTTCCCATGCTTACAATAATATCGTATGTCATATTATCAGTAATCGTTGCTAACAGTGTCACATTTAGCTAAATAAGTACTTATGATATGATTTATGTAAAAGAATACCTTACCTACTTTATCAAAGTATCATGCATGATAATTTATGTAACTAAAATAAACGATTTTACTTAAATAAAGATTATATTGGGAAAAATAATACGTAATTTTCCTTACTGGCATACATAGTCGGCAAAATATTTTCTTCCAAAGTGGACCAAAAGACCTTGAACTTCACCCGGCGGCAACTCATCATCAAAATTGGATATGTTGATACATCATAGTATCTTACTTTTCTTCTCTTCGCTTCATAATGTCGGCTCGTAAAACTTGGTGGCCTTTAACAGCTTTCTTGTGTACAGCCTTCGCATAAGTCGTGGTCAGTAGGCAAATCGATTCCCAATTCACGTCTTACGAAAGTTCTAACGTGGTTCTTATTCTGGTGACCAAATCACTCGTGGTACAGCTGAGTCTCTGTTGCCATGAAAACCTCTAAACGTTTCTTAGGTTTCACGTTCTTTACGTCTAGTTTGTAAAGTCCACCTTTCAGGCAACGACTTCCTTTTACTTTTATTTCTCCGTCTATAGACAAGCTGCATTGTCTCGGGGTTGAGGAGAAGATGCTTTGCGAATTCTTATCATGAGCAGCTAATACAGAGAAAAGGTTTCTTTGGATTTATGGAACATACCAAACATCTTGCAGGGTAATCGGTACTTTCTTCCCATTAAAATTTGCTTCAGTTATTACAGATCCCTTGTCTTTGGCGCGAATAGTGTCTCCATTGGCTGTGGTGACTGTAGAAAAATCGTCATAATGTTCGAAGGTGTGGAACAAGTCACTCCGATTCGTGATGTGGCTTGTTGCGCCATTGTCCACCCACCAATTTTCTCCATCGGTTTCTGCTAACAGGGTTGTTGTCTGTGCCGTCTCTACAGACATCAATGTCATACTTGCTATTCCACTCTTTTGCGTAGAAGGTTTGGGGTTGTCGGTTTTGGGTGGCTTGCCGTCATTGATCCTCTTCGAACAGTTTCTCACACGGTGTCCTAGCTCCAAGCAATAATTACACCTCAATTTTTATCCTTCTTTTTCGATATCTGTGTGCTTGTACTTGCGGTCAGGATGTCTTCATCGGGCACGGGTTTACTCGATTAGGCTCTCTCAAAGGCACAAAGATGGCTCGTAAGATTCTCTACCGTTCGTTCTAACTTTGTTATTAACAACCAACTGCTTTTAAAAGAGAAATATTCTTCACTAAGAGTGTCTAAAATCTTAAAGATAAGAAGCAGTTCGGGTAACTCCTTCGTCGGTTTAGATTGTGACATTTCTTGATTCAATTCAGTCCAAATATTTTTCAGTTTTGATAAATGAGTAGTGATATCGATACTGGTCTTGGTAGTCCCTTCGTCATAATGTCAGCGATCTGATTCTTCGAGGAAACTCGCTTCACTTCAATTGCCTCTTCTGACACTAGTTCTCTGACATAGAAATGTCGTATCCGTATGTGTTTCGTCCGTTTATGAAACTCCGGATTGTGTGCTAGTCGAACAGCGGCTTCGTTGTCCACGTTCAACGTTGGGATACATTTCAGTGTCGTGAGTTCTTTCAATACTCTCGTCAGCCAAACAATTTCTCTGGCAGCTTCGCTCGCAGCAACTAACTCTGCTTCTGTAGTCGATATAGCTACTGATGCTTGTCTTTGGCTAAGCCAGGCTATTGCACCACCTGCGTAGCGGCATATGACACCAGTCGTTGATCTTCCCGTTGCGTCGCTGAAACATTCTAAAACTCTGACTAGGTAATCAGGTTTATATCTCAAGCCGTATGACATCGCGCCTTTAAGATATCGCATGATCCGTTTCACATTTAGCCAGTCATTCTTTGTTGGTGCTTCTAGTTTTCGAGATGCTACTCCTACTGCATAGGCTAAATCAGGTCGAGTGGCTACCATCAGGTATGCTAATGCTCCAACAGCTTCACGATATGGGAAGGACTTCACTTCTGTCTCATCAGTGGAATCGATTACTTTCCCTGACTCAAATGATTCTTTGTCGATTGGCGTTGTTATCAGATTACAATCGCTCATCCCAAATCGCTCTAAGATCTTTCTCGTATAGGCTTCTTGCTTCAGTACGATAGATCCTTTGCATTGCAGAATTTCCATGCCAAGATAGAAGGTAGCTAGTTTGGCAGTCATCTTTAGCTTTTCGCGCAAGGTGCTAAGAAACTCGTCTGCTAGCTTCTGTTCTGATGCTGCAACCAATCCATCGTCGACAAAAAGCGTAAGAAGTATCTTCTTGTCTCCAAGTTTCTTTGTATACAGGCAGGGGTCTGCCGTGCTCTGAACAAACTCAAGTTCCTTTAGGATCTCGTGGAAACGGTAATTCCAACATCGTGGGGATTGCTTTAGTCCATATAGACTTCTGTTAAGTCTACAGACTTTGTTAGAGCCGTCATCGAAACCTTCGGGTTGTTTTATATAAATTTCTTCTTTCAGATGACCGTGATGGAACGCTGTAGTAACGTCGAACTGTGTGAGTGTCATTCGCTCGCTTGCAGCTACACTAATCAGTGCACGTATGGTCGCCATTCGGGCTACTGGACTGAAAGTTTCCTCGTAGTCAATTTCTTTCTTTTGGCGAAAACCTTTAATTACTAGGCGGGCTTTGAACCTCTCAATTGTACCGTTGGGGTTTTCCTTTATTTTATAGACCCACTTGCATGGTATCGCTTTACGATCTCTAGGTAGTTCCTGCAAAGTCCATGTTTTGTTTTCGTGGAGTGACGATATTTCACTTTCCATCGCTTTCAACCATTTCTCTTTGTCGCTACTAAGCATGGCCTCTTTGTAGGACAAAGGCTCGGTATATCATTGTTAAGAACTGCCATAACATAATCATCGAATTTTACTGGTGGTTTGAGGGTCGATCTATTTCTCAAGATATATCTCGGTTCAGGTTCACTGTCCTCATTCGCGTCTTGAATTTCTTCCATAGGTTGTTCGATTCTATCGATAAATTCGTTGAGTGTTTCTTGGTATAGATCAGATTCTTCAAACTCATTTTCTCCCTCTAATTCGATCGATTCTAAGTTTGCTGGTTCTTCTAACGAATCTCGATTGTCTCTCTCTATTACGATAGGGTCATCGACAGTAATTTGACGTTGCGTGTTCTGCAGCGTCGGTTGGACGATAGGTATGCGTTCAAATGACACTGTAAACTCGGCCACGTTGGAGTTTGTGTCCTGCGCTTCCACTTTCGTTTCATCCTCAATTGATGCAACAGGCTTTTCATCAAAAATTACATCGCGAGATCGAATAAGGCGACTCTTTTTGCCTTCAGTTACCCAAAAACGATATGCGTCTTCATCATATCCGATTAAGTAGCTTTCTTGTGTATTAACCTGTTAGAACCGTAGTCTAATCCCATGGATTTTTCTCTTCTAAGTAATATGATATTTTATAATAACCTTTCTTGTACAATTTTTGCTTAATAAAAATTTTGAATTTATTTTTCCTAATATAGTTTTTCCTATTTCGACCTATGTTCCTTGGGATAAGTTGTTCAGTTTCATGGGCAGATTCACACCACGTATATGATTCATTAAATATTTGTCGTTATTCTTTGCTTACAGCGCCGAGCCTGTCATAGTCGTAAGTGAGCAAAACGAGGGCCATGATGATCGCAAAGGCAGATGCGACCGTGGTAGCCGTAGCCGAGAACGAGCTGGTCGCGCTGGTCGTGCCCGAACTAGCGGCGTTTGGCAGCGAGGCAACCCCCTTCGCGAGATTTATTTGACTGATTATGATCTGCCTGAAGATTTGCGTATTGCGATAAACGCTGCGCATAAAAGAAAAGAAGTAAGTAAGAGGTCAATGATTAGGAGGGCTGCAAGATATACTGTTGAAGAGGAATGTTTCGATGCGGTTGATGTTGGAGATGGGGCCCTGTTTGTTGGAGATAAAGATGCACTTTGCTTTGATTGGCGACCTATGGACACCTTTCAAGGTTTAAGGGAGTCATTTCTTCCCCAAAAAACAGGGCCTACTATTGCGTCTGAAAGTGCGCTAGATGCGTTTTCGCAGTATTGGGATGAAGGTATCTTGTCTCATATAGTTTCGGAAACAAACCGTTATGGAGCTACTCTTGGCTTCAGTGATTGGTACGACACAAACGTACATGAAATTCTTGTCCTTTTCGCTTTTTGGATGATGCTTGGCATCATCCGAATGCCATCCATTAAGACCTGCTTCTCGGAGCATCCCCTTCTCACGACAACCTGTTTTAGGCTTATGTTCTCCCGTTTAAGGTACGAGCGATTGTGTTCTGCCTTAAGCTTCAATGATGCTTCCTTGCAGACTCCAGAATCATCGAAAACCTTTCTTATTGATCCCATTATTTCCCATTTGAACGCCCGGTTCCAGGCTGCCTACACTCTGCGCCAGGAGGTCAGCTTAGACGAAAGCTTGACCCTTTGGAAAGGCCATCTTTCGTTTAGGCAGTACTTAAAAACCAAAGCTGCCAAGTATGGAATTAAGACCTACGAACTTTGCGAATCCGCTACTGGATATCTTTGGTCCTTCTTTGTGTACACCGGCAAAAGCTCCCTTTCCGATTCTTCTCTTCCATCGTCATTGCTGAAAAGCACGGCGACGGTATTGAGCCTTATAAGTCCCCTTCTCAACAAGGGGTATACTTTGTTCATGGATAACTGGTTCAACAGTCCTTTGTTGACCAGATTTTTGAAAAGGAACAAAACAGATGTTGTGGGTTCCTTGAGAGCAAATCGACTGAATGTACCGCCGTTAATCGCGCTATGTCACTTGAAACCGGGACAATTTACTGCTCGTCATTCAGGAGACATGACGGTTATGGCCTACCATGATAAAAAGAAAGTTACCCTCATTTCTACTTATCATGGTACTGAGGTTGCCCAGGCTCCTTCGAAATTCTACCGGTCTGCTCCTTGGAAACCACAACTCGTTCTTGACTATAACAAGAGCATGGGAGGTGTCGACCTGAAAGACAGCCTGCTTGAAGGCCACCTATTGGAAAGGAAAAAGTGTTCAAAGTGGCATGTAAAGCTCTTCAAGCATTTAGTTAATTGTTCGATTTTGAATTCTCGAATCTGCCGTGAAGCTTCAATTGGTAAACGCATTTTGCACGTTGATTTCCGCCTTGAATTGGTTGATCAGATTCTCAATAAACATTTGTCTCTCGTACCAAAACCTCGTCGCCCGGCCCCTGAGCCACGACCGGCGGAATTTGAAAACGACCGATTTGTCGGAAACCGCCATTGGCCTACAGAAGTGGATAGGCGCCTCCCAAACGGTAGAACCGCGCGCCGCAGATGCGCAGTATGTGGCAGACTAATGACTTACGAATGCAAATTGTGCAGCGTAGGTCTGTGCGCAACTGTCTGTTTCGGGCGCTATCATACTCGTCCTTAAATGTGCTAACCCTTTTTTAGGGTTCCGTGCCTCAAAAGAAAAAAACGGAACCCTTATAGGATCACTTTGTTGTCCGTCTGTCTGTCTGTCTGTCAAGACCCTTTATCTCACAAACGGGTAGAGGTATCAGGTTGAAACTAATACCATATATTAGGGTCTATGAACCACACAAAATCTGAAAATTTAAATTTTTTACAACGACGCAACCAAAAGATATTGCATTTTTTGTCCTCATCTCCATACATTTATGCTAAAATGCAAAACCTACAGGGTACTTCCCGTTGACCTAAAATTATGAAATTTAGCAAGAAGCTAGGTCTCACAGTACAAATAAAGGGAAAAGTCTGAAATCATTAAATATTACAACTTTTCTCACAACTAATGGTAACCAATTGTGGTAAGCTCCCGTTTCATTCATATATGAGAGGGGTCATGTTGGATGGTCGCGGAGGCGATTTTTGTTTTAGTTCTATTTTAAAAATGGGAACACTTACAAACTTGAACATTGGTATGATTATAGTGCATAAGCTATAAAATAACAACAAATAATAAAATTTGGTCAAGCGCGTGGCGGACTCAAAAAATCTAGCACATTAACTTACTGAAATTTCAACTAAATACAATTATGATTATGTGGTGGTACGGAAACCTCGGTGCGCGAGTCCGACTCGCACTTGGCCGGTTTTCTCCCTTTGTGCACCATTTTATACACCGTTTACACATTTACAACACTCATCGCTCGAACAGACACGGGGTTGTGTTGGTTCATATAGGTAACTAGCTGTTGCCCGCGGCTTCTCTCGCGTGGATTTCGTATTTATGTTGTTACCGGTTTTCCGAAGCAATGAGATATTTTCCCGTCATTTCGGGGCAATTTTAAACTAAGGAAAAACGGGACTAACCCTACGCAAATCAATGAGTACAATTCAAGATCCAGCTGAAGTTACAATTACTCAGAACAAAAGAACTTAGCAGCAGTATTATGCCTTTAAGTTGTCACTTAACCTAACAAATGTAGAGAGAGGGATGAAACTAAAACCTCTCCCTCTCTCTCCCTCTCCCCCCGTTCCTCTCCTCCTCTCCCTTCTCCCCCTTCTACCCCTTCTTCTCTCCCTCCCTCCCTCTCCCTCTAACTCTTCCTCTTTCTCGTCTTCTTCCTCTTCCTCTACCTCTACCTCTACCTCTACCTCTACCTCTACCTCTACCTCTACCTCTACCTCTACCTCTACCTCTACCTCTACCTCTACCTCTACCTCTACCTCTACCTCTACCTCTACCTCTACCTCTACCTCTACCTCTACCTCTACCTCTACCTCTACCTCTACCTCTACCTCTACCTCTCCCTCTACCTCTACCTCTCCCTCTACCTCTACCTCTACCTCTACCTCTTCCTCTACCTCTACCTCTACCTCTACCTCTACCTCTTCCTCTACCTCTACCTCTAACTCTACCTCTACCTCTACCTATCCCTGCCATTACCCTACCCCTATTCAATTCAATTCTTTATTTTGAAAAACCCTACCCCTATCCCTACCCCTAACGTAAATTTTACCCCTATCCCTAACATGGAAACGACACCCATATTGATTTTTAGACATTTCAACCCTATCGCACCCCAACCCCATCCCCAGGGGGATGATGGTATTTCACGTCCACCACGTTGGATTTCAAAATTCTTGTAGATTTCGTAATCAGCGACCCGATAAACCATACAAACGACACCCATATTCACATTTCAACCCTATCGCACCCCAACCCCATCCCCAGGGGATGATGGTATTTCACGTCCACCACGTTGGATTTCAAAGTTGTTGTAGTTTTCGTAATCAGCGACCCGATAAACCATACAAACGACACCCATATTGATTTTTAGACATTTCAAACCTCTCGCACCCCAACCCCATCCCCAGGGGATGATAGTATTTCACGTCAACCACGTTGTATTTCAAAATTCTTATAGTTTTCGTAATCAGTGACCCGATAAACCATACAAACGATACCCATATTGGTTTTTAGACTATTTCACCCCATTTTCCTTTTTTAGGGGTTAAATTTGGGGTGGAATTTCAATAACAGTGATGAACGTTGCATAGAATTACAACCCTAATGCTTAAATAATAAATTATGTGGATTTTACTTTAAAAATAAAGAATTTTCAACTTCATCCCCCTTTTCACCCTTAAGGGTGTCGAATTTTCAAAAACCCTGAGACATGTAAATATTAATTTTTAGTGGTTAGCCTAAATACCAATTTTGAAGTTCGTAACTTCAAAACTGACGACTGTCATACAAATTTTCATCCCCTATTTTACCCCCTTAGGGGTAGAATTTTGTAAAACCCTTTCTTAGTGCACCCCTAGGACTCATAAGGAACCTAAATGCTTAATTTTGAATCTCTAGACCCAGCGGTTTGGGCTGTGCGTTGATATGTCAGTCAGTCAGTCACCTTCTTCTTTTATATATATAGATATAAAATTTATTCTTCTTTTATATAAAATTTATTGTTTAGACATTAGGGTTGTAATTCTGTGGAACGTACTTCACTGTAATTGGAATTCCACCTCAAATTCAACCCCTAAAAGAGGGAAATGGGGTGAAAATTTCTAAAACCAATATGGGTATCGTTTTTATGGTTAATCGGGTCGCTGATTACGAAAACTACAACAATTTTGAAATCCAACGTGGTGGACGTGAAATACCTTCATCCCTTGGGGATGGGGTTGGGGTGCGATAGGTTTGAAATGTGTAGGGATAGGGGAAGGGGAGGGGGAGAGGGAGGGGGTGACGGAGGGGTAGGGGAATGGATAGGGGGAGGGGGAGAAGGAGCGGGAGAGGGAGAGACATGACAGAGAAAGGGGGAGAGAGGGGTAGGGAGAGGGGGGGAGAGGTGGAAAGGGGGGTAGGGGGAGGGGTAGGGGGGAAAGGGAGGGAGGATGGGGGGTAAGGGGGGAAAGGAAGGGGTATGGGGGAAAGGGAGGGGATGGGTGGTGGGGAAGGGGGAAAGGAAGGGGTGTGGGGGAATGGGAGGGGGATTGGGGGAGGGAAGGGTGGGAAAGGGAGGGAGATGGGGGGAGGGGAATGGGGGAAAGGAAGGGGTATGGGGGAAAGGGAGGGGGACGGAGGAGGGGAATGTTAGAGGGGAGGGAGGGGTGGGGGAGGGGAAGGGGGGATGGGGGAGGGAATGGGGGATGGGGGAGGGGAAGGGGGGATGGGGGAGGAGAAGGGAGATGGGGGAAGGGAAGGGGGATGGGGAGGGGAAAGGGAGGGGAAGGGAGAAAGGGAGAGGGAGTGGGGGGGGATGGAGGGGGAGAAGGGAGGGGGAGAAGGAGAGTGCGAGAGGGAGAGTAAGAGGGAGGGTGAAGGGGGAGGGAGAAAGAGGGAGGTGAGGGATGGGGGGAGAGGGAGAGGGAGGGAAAGAGGTAGGGGGAAAGGGAGGTGGGGAGGGAAAGGGAGGGGGGAGGGAGAGGGTGGGTGAGGGGCGAAGGGGAGAGGGAGGGGGGATGTGGAGGTCGGGGGGGATAGAAAAGGATAGATAGGGATTAATAGGGACTTTTTAACCAACGAAAAAAAACGGAGGAGGTTCTCAAGTCGACGCGTATATTTTTTTGTTATTTTTTTTTATGTATGACCACACATAACTTTTTACAGAGTAGTCCGATTTTAATAATTCTTTTTTTATTAGACAAAGTATACCCCGAAGTTGGTCCCATATAAATTTGGAAAAAAAAAATCCAACCCTAAGGGTAGGAAAAGAGGGGATGATTGATTGTTCACTGACTGATTGTAATGTATGACCACGCATAACTTTTTACAGAGTAGTCCGATTTACCCTAAGGGTGGGAAAATAAAATTTATAGTCACAAAAAATTGTAAAATAAAAACTTTTTAACAAAAAAATTAAACCGCCAAAAAAACTGAAAAGCAAGAAATAATAAAACTGTTTTATTTAACCTTAATAACAAAGTTCTTAAACTAATGTAAACAAGTATACCCGAGTAATTTTGAGTCGCGTTTACAAAGTTTTTTTGACTTTTATGAATACCTCCTAGCTACCCATCAAAGAGATTTGAACCTCGCTACGAGCGTAGCGAGGTTCAAATCTCTTTGCTACCCATTCACTCCCTTTATTGCCTTCTTTTTTAAGTTCGCCTTTAATGATTGACAATGAAAATTCCGCACTACCTACCAGTTGACTAAAATCAGAAGATAATTAAATTTGTAGTAAGATAGCATTCAACTTGGATAAGTACAAATGCATCTTTTACGTAGGGATCAAGAAGGAAAAGCGTTCAGCAAAATTTGTTTCAACTAAGTTCGAGTTCTGTTTTTTTTATAAAATGTACGCGGACGAAGTCGCGGGTAGCAGCTAGTATTCATATATTTGTAATCGGTTTCTCGAAAACGGCTTTAACGATTTCGATGAAATTTAGTATACAGAAGTTTTTGGAGGCAAAAATAGATCTAGCCAGGTCTCATGTATGGGAAAATTGGTTTTCACCATCTTTTTTAACATTTCTTAGCGCGTTTTAGTGCGTTCAAGAAACTTACAGTGCCATCTGTTGTTGAGTAGCATAGCTTGCTCACCCGATGATATTTTAATGTTGAAGCTATTATATAGGCTATAATAGAGCGAAGCTTGCTCGCCCAGGTACTGAACTATTAAAATGAACTACCTCATATTATTTAGTGCAAAACTTAGTTACTTTTTAGTCTTTAGCTTTATAGCATTTAATTACTTTTGAGTACTGTACTTGTATGTAATATAGATCTTTTAAAACTATATGTTTATTATTAGATGGATATGTCACAAAAAATCTCATTGTCAAAACTACTTTTGAGTGTGACAATCAGTATGATAGTCTTTTTATACCTAGGTCCAATTAGTACCTAGGTGGGTGGGCACCTTGCCACCAGAAGCGAATTTCTTTGCTTTTGTAACCTAAAAACACTTTTTTGTAATCAAAATTAGTTTTGACTGGTTATGAGTTCTGAATATTGCCGTTCTACTGGTAAAACCTATTATCTAGAGATAATTTGAAAATAATTGAGCTAAAACCATGTATCGATCAGCAGGTAAAACCTATTATACGCTAACATGCACCGTTATACAGAGTTAGCTAATCATAAAACATAGTAATTTATGAAAATTTGTCTCGAAGTAAATTATGGTACACACGGCCGCACATCAGTAGAAACACTTTTGGACTTTATGGCGTGGTAATAGAGTTGAAAAAGTTTCTACCGACAAGCGGTTGACCGTACATGGATTTAAGCCAACAAAAATGTAACACTGTATTAAATCCATTTATCATATTTTGTTTGCGGGAAATCACAGATTTTTAAAGTCTACTTGTATGGCAAAAGCTACTTTATGCAGATAATTTTGTTAAATACTTGATTTTTTGCAGCGAAACAGTATTATCACAATTGACAAGGTTTTACCAGACAGCATGTTTAATAATCTACCCTGGCAGATTTCTCGATAAAAGATTGTTTTCCAGGTTATTATATTTTATGATTTTATTTGACAGTTTTTGAGTTAAAACTTGAACAAATGTCTCCAAGTAAAATGAATTTTTAGTTTAAAGTATGAAGAGTGAAATGTAATTTAGAAGTACTTAACTTTGTTTTATAGGCTCAGCAGGCAAAAACTAAAAGTCCAACATTATTTCCAGTAGGTACATTGTCTAAATTATTGTCGGGTTGAGTGTTTTCCGTATTCTTAGTTTAGAAGACATTTTTGATAACATTATGCATGCTAGGAAGAATGTTCCTGAAAATTGTGACAGGCTTAATGACGTTCAATAGAGACCTGACTTCCTAAAAGTACTGTTTAAGGAATAGTAGTTTAAGATACAAGTTCCGTAAGTAGGGTTATTACCGTTATTACAAACGAGTTGACGCTTTGTAAGCCCGAGACGAAGTCGAGGGTTTACCATCGGCACGAGTTTGTCATAACCCTTACGGACGTGTATCTTACGACGTTTTTCAATACAATACGTGAGAAAACAGGTATAAGTAATACACTTGGTAAAGGAACCAACCATGGGTAATGTCAGCCTCTTGTCGATTTATGTTCTCCTGGTACTCTCCATTTTATTTTAAATATAGGTAGACAGTCGTCACCCAAGTTAAAAGTCACCACTGTAGTATTTATACAAAATAATTTTATGATCAGAGTGTAAAATCTCCTTGGTATTATACTTTTTTTACTTACCGCACTAGTTCGGTAAGTAACTACTTACGAGCAATGTTTACGTCCTTGTAAGTACGTTTTTCGAGCAAATGTATTGAAAATCAACATTATGACGGCACCATGCCAATATATTTATGAAAAATCTTCAGACTGCGGTATTTTGGACGTGAAGATATTGCGTAGCTTTCCGAACGCGGCCTATCCGAGTCAGATTCGACGAGTAACGTCTTTCTCTAAGTTGGATGTTTGACTGTTTGTCCTATAGGTTTACGTATTCATCGACATCTTCGAGCGTAGGGTCTCTAAGTTTGAGTGGAGTTGGTACAAAAAGGGCGTTAGACATAATTTTCGTCTTATTCATGTTCATTTTAGGACCCACTTGTTGTGAAACTCTACAGAGGTTATTGAGTTATGATTATCTTCCAGGCTTTAAGCCATTACGACAATATCGTTGGCAAATCGAAGGTGTGTCATGTACTCGCCATTGATGTTGATTCCAAGACCTTACCTTTGAGAACCTTACCTTTTACCTTATCTAGAAGAGAAAAATCCATGGGATTAGGCTCCAGTTCTAACAGGCTAATTCAAAATTCAAATTGACTTATGTTTATTGTATCAACCCAGTATATTCAAACATATTTAAAAGAGCGCGTGGCTTTTTATTGTCGCTTCTTTTTTTCCCACCATAGCGCCAATTTGTTTGTGAAGCGATGTTGTTTAGATGACGTCATTAAGAAATTTTAATATCCAACAATGAATAAATTTTGAGTTTGAGTTTACCAGTCCAGGAGTTTGAAGACGTCTTCCAATGCAGTAGTTAACAGTTTAGCAGTTATGACGTCTAACTTCCTGTCTCACTTCTCGCTCCAATTGGATATTTTTCAAGTCCTGGTCCTGAAGACGAACTGACATAGTGGCATTTTTATACAGATCCTTCAACACTTAAATGTACCGATGGTCGACTTGGCACCTCTGGAGAGATCGTAGCACACACAGCCCACGTCTCGATAGAATCGAAGGCCTTCTCATAGTCCACAAACGCTAGCAAAAGTGGCTGGTTATACTCATCGGCCTTCTGTATAACTTGCCGTAGCGTATGTATGTGGTCTATGGTACTAAAGCCTTTACGGAAACTGGCTTTTTCGGGAGGCTGGAATTTGTCGAGCCTGCGCGCGAGACGGTTCGTAATGACTCTCGAGAACAGCTTATAGACATGGCTCAGAATTGATATGGGTCTGTATTTCTTTATCGAGGTCTTATCACCCTTTTTGAAGAAGAGCACCACCTCACTTCTGTGCCATGCCTGTGGCGTTTTCCCTTCGAGTATGACAGAATTAAACATCTTCAGAAGAGCTTTTAACACTGGCCTTCCGCCCGCTTTTAGAAGCTCAGCCGTCATTCCATCGTGCCCGGATGCTTTGTTGTTTCTAAGCTGTCTGAGAGCCATACTAATCTCGTACAAGCTGACATCCGGGATATAATCGGTATGGTGTCGGGTGAGTCTATATCTTGGATCGTTGACCAGACTGCTAACGGGTGGGCCGGTTGACGTGTATAACTGCAAATATAACTTCTCGACTTCCTTCAGTAGCTCAGGCTTGTACGATACGGTTCTGCCATCCTCGGTCTTCAGCTTCGTCAACTGGCTCTGCCCAATAGGCAGATCTCTTACGAACACTTCGGAGCCTTTGTTCCGCTCAATCGCTTCTTTGATATGGTTAGTGTTAAATAGCGGAAGGTCGCGAGTCAGAGACTTAGAGATCTGTTTATAGAGCCGCTGATATTGAATAGCATCTTCCGAAGACTGCAGAACCATTTTGCGTCTTTCTTATGATCAGAGATCTTTTGGTTCTTTTAGTATGGTGTGGTCTGAAGTACTTTGACCCAATTGTATGGACAGTTTCCACGAACCCGTTATTGTAGTCGTTCATATCTACGCATTCTTCAAAGCGGTTTTGCAGTTCGAGCTGAAAGCCGTCGGGGTTTTGGATATTGGTCGGAGCGTAGACTTCATCAGTCGAGTTCTTACCAGCTTTACGTAGATATTCTATGTGCCTCTTACCAACTGGTGATCGCATCTGGTTTTAAACACATCGATCACAGAGACATCATTGAATATTTACTTCTTAATCGACATGATAAAGTCAATCTCATTTTTTGTAGCACTGTCGGGCACCATTAAAACCTAGATTGTGATAAAAATCAAAAATTATTTTTAAACATAATTTTTAATGGTTTTCATTTCATTTCATTTATTTTGGAATTTTTGAAGTAAATTGATTACTAAGGTTTGAGATAACACGTTAATTTCGAAATTATTTTCCAGGTAAAACCAATTATCTTTGCCTTTATTTGTTAATTTTATAGTTAAAGACGGCCATTTTTTTCTTTTTCTTACTTGTTTCGAAACTAAATAAATAAATACTACAATCTAATTTAGTTGGTTTTATTGTAAGTCTTTCAGTTGGAAAATTAAAACACAATTTTCGTTCACCAGGCAAAACCTGTTAACTGGGTGTCTGGTGGCAGTTTTTGAATATTTAATGATTTTAGACTTTTCCCTTTATTTGTACTATGAGACCTAGCTTCTTGCCAAATTTCATAATTTTAGGTCAACGGGAAGTACCCTGTAGGTTTTGATTTTTTGCATAAATGTGTGGGGATGGTCCCCAAATGATAGGCAGAAGTGATTTTAACGTAAAGAATTATAATTTCAAGGCTTGTGCAACTTTTACAAGATTTTCAGTTTTCAAGTAAATTACTTCTGTACTATACTTACTAATCTGGGAAGTAAATGAAATAACAACGATTCACCATAGCAACCTGAAGTGTACGATGTTCATTGCGGGGCGAGCGCGACGGCATACATTGCGCGCCGCCACACCACCCCCCTGCTTAGACCGATCCTACGGTCGGTAGAATCTCACGCGGCGTTCAAGGCGCGTCGGGTAGGACTGCTCAAGTTCAATCTGATCAAGCACATATATACTAATCTGTGGATCAAGTGCGGTTGAGGCACCAGGTTCGTCTCTTGTCGCGAACAGAGGCGGCTCGTCCTAAAGAGCACTGGTGCAGTGCACTCCCTCTTTCACAAAACTCAAACTTAGGATGTATTACCTACCTAGTTAAGTTACATACGATTACATACCTATTTTCATAACCCTATTCGTTGTATACATTTATATTGAAATTGTTTATTGGTATTAAAGCTAGGTAGTGTAGCGTTATCGCTCAAATTCCTTTTTCGTGTTCGATACTTTTTGCTTCTTTCTAGATGTATTGACTGGCTGTTTGTATTCTTTGACAGTGGATTCAAAATTTTGATTTTCCTTTCTCGGTGCTTATTATTTGTTTGGATACAATAGATATTGTGTCAAATTGATCTGAATATTTAGTAAATTTATATAATACATCAAGATAAATCATATAAAAATCAAATCAAAATATATTTTAAAAAGTTATCTTCAAAGCAAAGTTTTTTTATGCACAGTTTTCTTTCCGTCTTATTTTTGCCTACAATTTTGTAAGTATTTTTGTCTTTACGTAATTTTTGTTGCTGGGAGGTTGTCACTCTCTTATGCCGCATTTTTATTCGTGCAGCTAAAGCTGCCCGATTACGGGCAGTAGGTTCCGGCTTGCACCTGCAACACAGCCAAGCCCTGTCTCCAGAGAGACTTTGACATCAGCAGCTTGCTCCTTGCTCTCTGCCGCTGCATCTCTTCAACTGCGGGTTTCCTACCAGCACGGGAGGACGCCACGAACTGCGCAAATCCAACTACTACCTATGACAGATATTTAATTCATTTATATTATTAGTTTTAAGTTTTATTTCCCAAAATTCAAAAATAGGCCTCCAGACGCGCCATGATTTATTTAGATACGAATCTTTGGCAGTAATTTTTAAACTTTTAGAACATTTATCCGCGATACATTGCGGAAGGTACGACTATGACCATATTTAACTAGTCGCTATAGTAATAAGTTAGGTGGCCACTTAAAGTTATCACTAGTCTTTTCCAAGCGATACTATCTAGTAGCTACAGACGGAGCGTTTTACCTGATGCACGCATCGCGCATTCCTTTCAAAATTTATTTGTCTTATTTTTAACACCTAACGTAGATTTTTAATATTTTAAACAATATTATATATTTATATTTAATCTCCGATCGTACAATCAAATTTAAACTTTATTACGTTGGTTATATAATAGTGAAATTATACAATAAAACTGTGGTCAATCTGTTTTTATTAAAATATTGTGTGTTATATTTCTTTGTTTGCTTGATTAGTTTAAGGTAAGTTAACTCTTACTCTATTTCTATCTAACTGCAGTACATTTACTATTTAATTTACTTTATTTTACTGCAGTAGGTAATGAGATGTTTACATAATATATACAAAGTGTCTCTAGCTTCTGTCTCTTGGAGACGTATACATACATGTTATAATGAACTAATCTACTAAAGCTAATAATAATTAAAAATTTAACATTGAATTTGGAATTTTCTATTATTAAATTTAATTACAATACCTACACTATACAATTTAAATAAAAAATAATATAATATTAGAATTACAATTACAAGGAAAAGAAAAATAATAATAATGTCAAAATTATAATTATAATTGCACATCATCATTTAGGAATTCGTTTAAATTATAATAGCATTTTTTGATTAAAAAAGTTTTTAGCTTTCTCTTAAATTCATTTAAAGTCATCAAATTGGTATGCTCTGGAAGTTTATTGAAAATTTTTGGTGCAGTGCAGAAAAAGCTTGAATTCTTTAGTGCAGTTTTAGAGGTAACTGCACAAATACGGTTTTCATAGCGCAATTTTCTTTTTTGACTCTCAGCCCTTGTAATAAATAAATCAGGATTAGTCTTAACGAATATAGCTGATTCAAATATAAGCAAAGCAGGGAGCGTGAGAAGTTTATATTTAAAGAAAAATGGCTTACAACTATCTGTTTGTTTTAATTTAAACATCGCCCTAAGGCACCTTTTTTGTGCAATAAATATTGCTTGCTTCTCACAACAGTTTCCCCAAAATATAAGTCCGAAGCGGAGAGTTGACTCTACTAATCCATGATATGCAGTTATGAGTGCATCGAGACTCACGGTTTTAGAAAGCTGATATAAAGCATAAGCCTGCTTATTTAATTTATTTATTATTGTTTCTGCATGCCCTTTCCATGAAAGCTTATTATCAATAGTTATTCCTAAAAATTTTGTAATATTTGTTTCTTTTATAGTTTCTAATAGCCTAAGCTTTATAATAGCCTAAGAAATAATTACGCAACAAATAAGTAGTCAAGTTGTACCAAGTGGCGCGCCAGCGATTCCGCTCCTATGAAGAAATCTTCAGTACAATTCCTTATACAGAATTCAATGAGTGTGAAAGAGAAACATCAACACGCTCGAGCGCGTGAAACAAAAGATTTTCTATGAGAAATTAGCCTCATCAGGAGCGCTGCTCAGTGCTACGTTGCCAGGTCGCGCGCGATGCGCATGCAGTTCGGTGACAAGGCGCTGTTGCCGATCATACGTAAACAAACTTTTCGTATACAGCTTTCAGTTACTGTTCGCAATTTTGCTTGAAAATTTAGAAATAATTGTTTTTAATAGTGTACGTGCTTAATTACTGTAAAAATGGACGAATACTTTACAAATACGACTTGAACTCAATGAAAAGGGGCCGCCACGACCTGAAATCGCGCTAGTTCAAAAATGTAGTACAAAAATTCACATTTAATCGTGTTTTTAAACCAGAACAATATTTAAAAACACCTTGGATGTGCGGTTATAAATAAATTGTTTTGTTTCCCGTGTCTGGTATTTGGAGCTGGCGCTGGAGCGCATAATATGTAGGTAACAATAAAGCCATAAAAAATATTTCATCAATAAATGGTAGGTAAGTAAATTTATTTAAGTATTTAATTTTTTTTGTGCACACCCATTAAAAAATGTCACGAGCCGCCTCTGGTCGCGAACACTGGTTTAAGTCGGTCCACGGAGACGGTGATGATTTTTCCTTTGACTTCCACATCAAAAGTCTTCGGTCCGCGGCTCACGACCTTGAACGGTCCTTGGTAGGGTGGCTCAAGGGCTCTATGAGGTTGCCCCTGACGGATGAACACATGTGTTGCTGTGAAAAGGTTTCTGGGAATATAAAATGTTTCGTTATGTTTGTGATGCCATCTTGTGGGTTGAGGTGATAACATGATGAAGTAGCTTCGAAGCCTTTGTGAAAAATCTGTTATATCAGCATGCGTGTAATCTGTCTTCGGACTGACAAACTCTCCTGGAAGAGTGAGAGGCTCTCCATAGACTAGCTCAGCTGCTGTTGTCTGCAGGTCTTCCTTCCAGGCGGTGCGAATACCTTTTTTTTTTTATTCAAGTAACATATTAAAACAATGACTTTTTAAAACAATGTAACAAAAACTAAGGCGTTTATCCGTACATTGCATAGTTCGTCGACGATAGTCTGCGCTTGTAGAGTGTGAGTAAGGTAGGTAGGTAAGTATTACTGTTGGAGTTATCTTATTAAATATGTGTGCGTACAGGTGAGGTACTCGTAAAACAATGGTGCATGCGAGTGTGCGTGAGCGAATTGAATGTTTGGTTTGATGTTTGTAAAGTTGGTTGCGTTGTGGCTATGTGAGTGGAGTAGATATAATATAGGATGTTCTTCTCAATTGGTTAGTTAGTTATAGATTAGTTAAGTTATATTAATAAGATATAGGTTAGTTAAATAAAAGTACTTATAATAAGAAATACAATTAAGTTATAAGGTAATATTAGATATTGTGTAATTATGTATAAATTCAAAATAAAAAAATATAATGATTTAATTTACAGATATCCGTATAAAATGTATACGAGGGTAATTTGTCTGTCTGTTTGTATTGTAATCATTTCATAAAATTTGGGGCTTCATAATGGGGGTGGATAGCTAGTTTATAAAAAAAATTTTTCTAGAAAATATGCTTTTAATTTATTTTTAATGTTTTTGCTGTTTATTTCTTGTTTAAGAGTGGTTGGTAATTCATTTATCAACAATGGTATTTGGTAAATAAGTTGGCTATAACCATAATTATTTTGACATCTTGGTAGGACGAGCAGTTTCTGAGCAGTACTTCTGGATTTCTCTTTATTATTGGTGTCTGTAAATCTTTGTTGAAGAAATGCTCAGTTAAGAGTGAGTACTTTACTTTATCGTGTATTGGCAGTATTTTACAGTAGGCAAACAATTTGCTGTAGTCGTCTTTATGTTGTTCTTTTATTTTATGTGGCACGATTTTTTTAAGAATTCGTAATTGTAGCTCATAAATATGGTCAAGATGAGATTTATAGGTTCTCCCATAACTACTTAGGCCGTATCCTATAATAGATTCCCCGAGCGCTTTGTAGAGGGATAGCTTGATTTGATAGGGAATTTTGTTTTTAATTATAGAAAATTTCGCTAAAATTGCACGGAGTTTATTACATACACTATGGATATGGGAGATCCATTTCATCCTATCATCGATCACTAGCCCGAGGTATGTTTGTTTGTCTGTCACTTCTAGGGTAGGGCAGTTACATGTGGACTGTCTATTTGAATGCAGGCAACAATGTGTGTGAGCTAATATTTTTAGATCGACCTGTGCTCTATTTTGGGATGAACTTATATACAAGATTTTGGTTTTTCTTGCATTTAGGATTAGTCCCACATCATGGGACCACATATTGAGTAGATTGAAGTCAGTCTGTAGTCTCTCAAGTGCTGTGCCAATGTCAGTATCTGCCGAAAGAAGACAAGTATCATCGGCAAATTGGAATATTTCGCAGTTGCTAATTAAATTTGGCAGGCTATCCACGTAGGTCAGATAGTGCAAGGGCCCCAGCACCGAGCCCTGTGCTGTTCCTTCAGTAACAGTTACTCTTTCACTGAGAGTTTCGCCTATTTTGGTGTGATAAGAGCGATTAGAAAGATAGTCCCTACTCCAATTTAACAAAGGCCCTCTGACACCGCAGTCTTCTAACGTTTCGAGAATTATATCATGTTTCAGAGTGTCGAACGCTTTGCTGTAGTCTATAAAGGCTACCAGGATATGCTTTTTACTATCTAGATGTTTGTATACTGCGTCAGTAAAAGTAGAAAGTAGTTGTGTTGTACTTTTGCCTCTTTGGAACCCATATTGTGTGTTGCAAAGTATTTGATTATCGGTATAAAATTCGTGGATCTGTTTACTAATATACTTTTCTATTATTTTATCGAGTGTAGGTAGAATCGTTATTGGTCTATAATTGTCATAGTCTTTTTTACTACCGCTTTTATATATAGGCCGCACGATTCCCGTTTTAAGCTCTAACGGTACTTGACCTATTTCGACAGAAGTGTTTATAAGTTTAACAATCGCTAGCGAAATTTTATCACATAATGATTTGATTTCTATGGCTCGGATGCAATCACTACCGGGTGCTTTTTTACTATTTAATGATTGGTTGTATATTTTGTACTGTGGCCTTTTTAAAGAGTATCGAAACGTTTGCAGGTTTTTTGTAAAGGTTTTTATCAAGAGTTAATTCGTTGCAAGCTGGTATAATTTTTTTAACGTTATTGACAAAGGTTTTAGAAAAATAGTTGGCGATTTCTTTAGGTGTATCGTATTGTTTTTTAAAGGCATTCATAGTGATACTATCTATAGAGGGTTTTATCCGTCCTGTTATTTTATTAAGTATGTTCCACAATTGTTTTTGGTTATTCTTGTTTATAAATATCAGATTTTTTATGTTATGATTTTTAGTTTTTTCTATTAACTTGCTGGCAAAGTTTCTGGCTTTGTTATATTTACGTTTAAGAATCATGTCATTTGTGTCTTTTATCCATTGCATAAATAGGTTATCACGGAATTCGCAGGCTTTAGTGATTTTATCGCTTATCCAGTAATTGTCACAACGCGAGTTATTTGTTTTAACCTTTATATTTATTTTTGATTTATCATAACATTCCTTGAAACTTTGACTAATAAATTTATAAATCTGTAAAGGGCAACTCATTGTTTTAGTTTCTTGCCAATCTATTTTTTCGATAAGTAAATTTAATTTTTTGTAGTCATATTTTGTCTTAGTATAAGGTACATCCTGTATATATTTTTCATTCACGCCACAGTAGGCGATAGCAACCGCTTGGTGATCTGACCTAATAGAACTAACGACAGCACTTCCGACCAGATTGTGCTGTTGTGACATACAATGGCGACTTTAAGCTGTCGATGCAATCTTTCCACCAATCCATTCGCTGCTGGACGGTATGCGGTGGTGGTGTGATGCGTTGAGCCTAAGAGTGAAGCCATGGCCTTGAACAATCGTGCTTCAAACTGGCGACCTCTGTCCGTGGTGATGTGGGTAGGGCATCCGAACCTAGCGACCCATCCTGCGATGAACGCGGTCGCACACGACTCTGTCGTTATATCGACTAAATGGTACGCCTCAGGCCATCTAGTACACCGGTCGATTGCTGTGAGGCAGTACCTGTAGCCATGAGAGTAGGGCAATGGCCCAATCAAGTCCAGTAGGTGAAAACGAGCAGTAGGTGAAAACGAGCAGTAGGTGTGACGAATGAAGACAATGGTGCAGATGTGTGTCTTACAATTTTGCTTTCTTGACAATGAAGGCATTCCTGTGACCATTGGCGGCAGTCTTTGCGAACACCAGGCCATACAAAACGTTCAGCATCTAACTTTACTGATGCTGACGCTCCTGGATGACTTAACCCATGCAGTGAGTCGAATACCTGTTTGCGGAAAGGCTTTGTGACAAAAGGTCGAGGTCGTTCTGTAGATAAATCACAGTATAATCTGTCGTTACTACCTGGTAACCTGACTTTTTCTAACTTCAGGGTCGAACCATTCTGTAGTAGATTTTTTAGTTCTAAATCGGTGTCTTGATCCGCAGAAAGTGCTTGTAGAGAAACCGGAGCGACTACTTCTTCCAATCGAGACATGGAGTCTGCGACAGTATTGTCCTCGCCTGCCACATATTTGATGTATGTGGTAAATTGCGAAATATAGTCAAAATAGCGGTATTGACGCGGCGAACAATTCTCACGTTGATATTCGAAAGCGTAAGTGATTGGCTTATGATCTGTAAAAACGGTAAAATGTCGCGCTTCGACCATGTAACGTAAATGTTTTATAGCTTTATAGATGGCAAGAAACTCGCGGTCATATGGGCTATATTTTCTTTGAGATGGGCTAAGCTTTTGTGAAAAGAAAGCCAAGGGTTGCCAAATACCATTCTTTTTCTGCTGTAATACTCCGCCTATTCCGGTATCTGAGGCATCAGAATTTATTGCTAGCTCTGCATTCATATCAGGGTGTGCTAATAATGTAGCTCTGGATAGACTTGTCTTACAGGCTGTAAAAGCGTCCAACTGTTCCGACGACAGAGTGATCGGCTTCGATCCTTTCATGCCTGGTCCGGAAAGAAGTTGATTAAACGGTGCTTGTAAGATAGCTGCAGAAGAAACAAATCGGCGATAAAAATTGATCATACCTAGAAAATGTCTAAGCTCTTTTACAGTCTTCGGTATAGGGTAGTCTGTAATAGCCTGTACCTTCTCTGGTAATGGTTTGATACCAGCTGGTGAGACGTTATGACCTTCAAAGGTAAGTTCTGTTTGACCAAATTTACATTTAGATGAGTTGATTAAGATGCCGTACTCACTTAGTCTTGCAAAGAGCTGATGAAAGTGATTTCGATGTTCATCTTCCGTGGTCGAATAAATTAAAATATCGTCCAAATATCCAAAACAGAAGTCTAGTCCTCTTAGCACTTCATCGATGAACCTCTGGAAAGTTTGAGCGGCATTCCGAAGTCCGAAGGTCATAAACGGAAATTCAAATAATCCGACAGGTGTAATGGCAGTTTTTGGAATGTCCTCTGGGTTCACCGGAATCTGATTGTATGCTTTCACGATATCTATTTTTGAAAAGTGTTTGATCCAGCTAATCTGTAGGCAAAATCCTGTATGTGCCGAATGGGGTATCGATCAGGAATGGTGCGAGCGTTCAGCGCCCGATAATCACCACATGGTCTCCAGCCGTTGTCTTTCTTTGGAACCAAGTGTAAAGGAGAGGACCATGAGCTTTCAGATCTGAGTGCTGTACCATTTTGAAGCATTGCATCAAACTCTGCTTTTGCTATATCTAATCGATCAGGAGCCAAACGACGAGGGCGAGAATTGACAGGTGGTCCTGGTGTAGTACGGATGAAGTGAAGAGTATTGTGTTTAGGTGAGTCTGTTTTACCTGCAGGTCTTGTGATTTCCGGAAAATCTTTCAAGATGTCAAGAAAAAGGCTGTCTCCTGCCACTGCTTTAACTGAAGAAATGCTTTCAGCTGACTTTTGCCTAGGGACATGAATTGATAGGCTTGTAAGATTATCGACAAGTTTCTGGTTACGGCAGTCGACCATAACGTTGTAGTGACTGAGGAAGTCGACGCCTATTATAGGTTTACTGACATCTGCAATTGTGAAATTCCAGGTAAATGCTCGACGAAGTCCAAGGTTGAGTTCTAGCTGTATTGATCCAAAAGTAGAAATTACCGATCCATTGGCAGCAAGAAGCTCGTACTTGAATTTTCTGCGGCATCCTCTTACTGCCGATCTAGGAAAAACGCATAAGTCAGAGCCGGTGTCGACTAGAAACTGTAGCTTCGTTTTGAAATCGGTGACAAAGAGGCGGCCTGATGATGTGTGACAGCCGACTTCCGCCGTTAGCGGCTGTCTCTGAAGTTTCCCGTCTTGAACGTGCAAGGGGACGTGCATTTGCTGGCTTTGTCTCCAAACACATTATGATACCAGCAGTACTGTGGATTTTTTGTGCGGGAGCGAGAACGAGAACGTCTATTGGAGCTAGGGTGAAAACTGCGATCATTGCTACGGCCTTTTAGATCATTACGTAAATCTGATGCTAATGCGGCTACTTGCCCGGACAGTTCGGCAACTTTTGCTTCCAGCGCAATATCGGAGGCGCTTCTCGATGCAGCTTGAGTAGCAGAGGTATACGAGAGAGGCATTCCAAGTGATAATCCGGGACTAACTGCGGCGATGTGTTGTGGAAATGCGCTTTGTCCATACCCGTGGATTCGGTCTGCAAAAGCGACGGTAGCCATCCTGTGTCCTTTTCGGAGGTCACCAATGTGGGGATGGTCCCCAAATGATAGGCAGAAGTGATTTTAACGTAAAGAATTATAATTTCAAGGCTTGTGCAACTTTTACAAGATTTTCAGTTTTCAAGCAAATGAAATAACAACGATTCACCATTGCAACCTGAAGTGTACGATGTTCATTGCGGGGCGAGCGCGACGGCATACATTGCGCGCCGCCACAAATGTATGGAGATGAGGACATAAAAGCCATATCTTTTTATTGCGTCGTTGTAAAAAATTTAAATTTTCAGATCTTATGTGGTTTATGGACCTTAATATTCGTTATCAATTTCAACTTGATACCTCTTCTCGTTCGTGAGAAAAAGGGTCTTGACAGACAGACAGACGGACAACAAAGTGATCCTATAAGGGTTCCGTTTCTTTTTTTATACCTCAGATACTTGAAGATAAATCTTTTCTTAACTACAAAATGTTAACGCGTTCTATCGTGAACTCTGTTATATGTTAGTACTATGTATTTACGATACTGGCTCATTTTTCAGAAATATTTAATAAATCTAGACCTAGGAGTCCAATATATAATTAACCTTAAAACTGACTACGAAAAACGTTTTTGAGTACACAAATTTGTTTTTACGTTGTAAAATATATCTCAAAAATGATACTTTATTGCTGTTGTTTTATTTCTTAATATCTTACCTACTTTGGGCATTTTCATTTGTGAGAATACTCGAATCCAAGGGTGGTTCAACTATTCTTACAAGAAAAAATGTCTAAAATAAATTTTGATAATAGTCTATATTTGAAATTTCCCGCTTCACAAAATAGTAACTTTGGATAAAAATGGATGTCACCGAAATCGTCTTCCGTTTGCTCCTTGATGTTCCAACTGATCAAAACACGGCAAAAGTGCAGGTCCTTATTTTATAAAAATGGGATAATGACCATGGTCTCCATATTGTATGAGGTATCTTACGTGCGCCGAAATATAGATTATTATAGCACCCGCACAGGTGGAGGCCATTCGCTAAGAAATGTGGGAAGACTTGCTAGCGTCCCTCGCCGAACTGAGCTGGCGTTAAAAAACCCGTGTGATTGGACCTTATTATTACGAGCGACTACCGGCAGACTTGAGGAACTTGACCAACAATAACACCTTCTATCGGCAATTAAAAAACCTTTTGTTGGATGATGAATTTTACACTGTAAATGAATTTATCTTAAAATATAAATGAATAAGCTACTGTCGTAGACTTATATTTAAATTCTTTAAAAAAATAAATATTTAATGTTAAAATCAAAATAATTAATTGACGTTTAGGGCTCCCGCACACGACCGAGTTTTTGTAGGTCCGATTATCGGGCACATTTTTCCTCCGATTTTACGACCGATTTTGTGACCGACCCAACGCACACGAGCGATAATCGGTGACCGATTTTCTTGTATGACGAATGACGATGATCGATCAAAATAATATCGACACACGATGTCGATGATTTTATTTTTTGTTAGTGAGATAAGATTCCATGAACATATTTTTTTATAAGTCTCGGTATTATCAAAAATGCTTCTAATGGTCATTATTTGTTAGGCTAGGATACCTATACAGGATGTAAGAGTAAGTATAAAAGGTGTTAGGTTAGAACGACTAAGTACTATACATACAGGGTGCTAGGGTAAGTATACTGGGTGTTAGGTTAGGATTATTATACAGGATGTTAGGGTAAGTATACAGGATGTTAGGGTAAGTATACAGGATGTTAGGGTAAGTATACAGGGTGTTAGGTTAGGATAAATACACACGGTTTTAGGGTAAGTATACAGGGTGTTAGATTAGGATCACTATATGTATAGGGTCTTATGGTAAGTATACATGGTGTTAGGATAGGATAACTATACAGGGTGTTAGGTTAGGATCACTATATGTACAGGGTTTTAAAGTAAGTATACAGGGTGTTAGGTTAGGATTACTATACAGGGTGTTAGGGTAAGTATACAGGGTGTTAGATTAGATATGTACAGAGTCATCTATACCCGTGGGTGTCGTAAGAGGTGACTAAGGGCTTATGAACCGGAGGATGGGCAGCAACAACTTTCTGTGATCACCAACAACAGCGGTCGCCAGCCGCAACGCTTACATGCGTGGTGACTATGGTAAATCCCCCTCAAAGTACCACGCGATTTTACTGGAGATCTGGTGGGAGCTCCCTGTCGTGCAGTGGACGCGTTTATGGGATGTTATGATGATATTACGATATGTACATCGTGTGGCCTGGAGCAGCGGCAAATAAAATTAATGGACCGTCCATAGGGTATCACTGATCGATTGACAGTACTTGCAGGTATCCTAAACCAATAAATTCTGCACAATAAATACAATAAACTTTTAATTCACTACCCGACTACGGCAAAGAGGAGGGTTATGATTTTGAACGGTATGTATGTATACTGGTCCTTCATAACTTCTAAACTAGTTATCGTAATTTGACAAATGAGGTACCGTTAGGAGCGTCTTGATCAACCGCTGGGTATAGTAGGTAGGACTAGGCCCGCCCCGGCTTCGCACGGGTAGATATAGTGTTTTTTTGTGTCACGGGTTACTAAAAAAGAGTAAAAACGATTTGGATTTATTTTTAATTTGGATTTATTTTTAAATTACTTAGTGGTAGGGATTTTGTGCAAAGTGCTTCTGGTGAAGTACCACCCCCTTGCCTATTTCTGCCGTGAAGCAGCAATTCGAAGGGTAAGGGAGCCAGTAAAACTACCGGCACATGAGACATACCATCTTAGTTCTCAAAGTAAGCAACGCGCTTTGCTATCTTATTAGTTTCCAAATATCCTATACTATTAAACGTGCAATATTTGTACAGTACCTGGTCGACCGAGCTTCGCTCTATAATAGCTGCCTGAACATTAAAATATCATCGGGTGAGCAAGCTATTCTACTCGCCAGCAGGTGGCGCTGTAGGTTTCTGTCTTAAAGGCGGCCCCCGAACGCTCTCTTATAGTAAATTTCATCGAAATCGTTAGAGCCGTTTTCGAGAAACAGATTGCAAACATATAGGTACATTTGTATACAAATATTGCTCGTTAAATAGTATTTTCCCAAGGAACATAGTTCGAAATTCGAAAAACCAAATTTGACCTTCCATACAAAATGCGCTATCAGCTGATGCAGTTTCTATGGGAGGTCAAAAATTGATTTTCATGGGAAAAGTTGTTCCGTTACTGATATTGATCCCTGATCTATGTCACGCATTCAAATTACCCGGTATATATATATATATTTGTAAACGGTTTCTCGAAAACGGCTCTAACGATTTCGATGAAATTTACAATTTCTCCGCGATTTAGACGGAAATCTACAGTGCTATCTGTTGGCGGGTAGAATAGCTTGCTTATCCAATGATATTTTAATGTTGTGGCGGCTAATAGAGCGAAGCTCGGTCGACCAACTACTGCCACTAATATGGGTGCTATGGGTGGTAGTGGGCACTTATCAGGTGGCCCACTGCACGTTTGCTCACTTGTAACATAAAAAAATGGTTTAGGTTCATAAGTAATAGACAAAGCTAGATTTCTCATCATCGCATACACTCTTTGATGCTCTACCTATGGGATAAAGGCGTGATGATGCGTTTGATTAATATTAAAATAACTTTAAACATCATTAAACCAATTCCTCATAATATCTAAGAGAGCCTATACTTTAATTATTTGCCCCTGTTATGTACAGGACTAACGTGCCACACGTTGTAGGTACGAGTATATACCTAATCCGTTTCAAGCTATGGTTTCAAGAGTCAATGCCAACACTTACCAACACATTTTGCAGCCATAGAACCAGACAAACCACCAAGAACCAGACGAACTAGAGTATATTTGACGAAAAAAATAACATTATGTTACAAACTTGTTTTTTTTCTGACAGCTTTAGCTGATTACTATTGATCATGGTGCACAATAGCCTTGATATAGGTAGCTGCAAAATGTGTTGCTAAACTTTGGCATTGACTCGTGAAACAGATTATATTATATTCACTAGTACCTACTCCAGCGCACCTAATGTACTTACGCAGAGCAACAGAGGGGTACTTGCGGTGAAGCGGGGGGAGGGGGGCGGGCATCGTAAATACAGATACGGAGCACCTTGTTTTAAAGGTTGATAACTAAACACTGGCTCTACACGTTGGCCGCGTGACCGCGCCGGCGCAGCCAACGTCTACTAAGCCCGTTTGCGTGAGTTTGCCGTTTGCGACCAACGCTCGCCGGCGTGCCGTCGGTTATCGGTTTTGCCACAAGCCGCAAACGGCGTTCACACGTTGGCCGTGTCCTCATTTCCAATAAGTGGAGTAGATGGACGTTTTAATTTTTTTTTAATAAGTAAAAATAATTTCGTCTTATTTTTCAAATATGGTGCAGCTGGTAATAAAAACTAAAAGCACTGTAAAAGTACATTGCAGCGGCAGTAATAGTCTCCGCGTCTACGTCCATCTTGCTTGACAGACCTACACGCTACACCTACACACACCAACGTGTGAACGCTGTCATCAAGCTTGCCGAGCCGGCGCGGCCTACGGTTGGCCCAAAGTCTACTGGGGGCTAAAGGCTCATCCACATATTCGGCCATGACCGCCAAATATAAGCCAACACGCATGTGTAGGTATAAGGCATATACAGCGAACAAAATAACTCTTACTGTGGCGCAGAAGTCAAGAAAAGAGTCGCGGGAGTGAGCGCGGTAGTGGGAGAGAATGCGAGTGAATCGTTCATTGGCTCTCCGCCTGTCACCCATGCGCAGAAAATAAGAACCACAGAGCTCTGAAGTACATCTACTTCTGGAGACGAATTCTTTATGTCATTCAATACAAATCAGTGTCACCATTTACTAAAACTAACACGTTTTCCTTTGAGTGCGATAAAATGCAAAAAACCAGTGACAGCGTCTCTATGGCAACGAATGTGTTTATGATGTGCATTCAAAATAAGCACCTAGGAACATAAATTGGAAAGTATACCTATTCAATAAGGAACCAATGTTTTTTACTATATTCGCTTCTATGGGGGGGTGCGCGCGCAGGCGGAGTGGCCTTATCTTAGTTCTGTGGTCAGAACCAAACTTAAGGAGAGATCACACCTGGCTCAATTCAAAGACTAATTCGGCACAGTATATCACGCCCCGTGTGGTGCCGGCAAAAAATAGTACCAACCTATCTCTACCCATGGGTGTCGTAAGAGGCGACTACAGGGCTAATGAACCAGAGGATGTGTATCGTATCATCTCTCTTATATTCTGCGGTCACCAACAACCGCGGTCCATGGTGCCAGCCGTAACGCTAACAAGCGTGGTGACTATGATACTTCTCCTGCACATTGTTTTAGCAAAAACTGGAATTTTGGAGATAAGATAAAGATATTTATTTGCTATAGAAATTTAGGGAGGGAGTTTCCTGTCCTGTAGTGGACGTTTCATGGGATGTCATGATAATATTACGATATAAATCGTAATATAGAAAAGGAGCTTTTATTTTTAAGAAGATTTCTGCAACTGGCAGTAAGATGCATATTTATAGAAAAGTGCCTACGTACAGTTGACCGCACTTCAGTGGTAACACTTTGTCCATTGCGGGTCTCTGGTTTCGGGCGTCCTGTTTATGTTTTGACTGACGTGCTGTTGACCGTACCTACCTAGCATAGGTATCCAAACCTGAAACGAAACTGAAAAAAAAACAATGAAAACCGGTTGTTTCGGTTGTTCCAGTCCAAAAACCGACCCTACCCGTAAATAATCCGTTCTTGAATTTTTTTTTCGTAGGTCCCTCGGGGGGTACTGGGAGTGTAAATTTAAAAAAGAGACTGAATTAGGCTCCCGTGTATATTCGAAAAATGGTTTATTTTAAAAAAAAATGGTTTTTCTTGAATAACTTGGCCATTTTTGATTTCACAGTAAAACCGTACGGACAAAAATTTTAGGAAATTTGAATTTCTACAAGTTTAGTCCTCACAATTTTTCTTCAAGGATCGATATTTTAGAAATTAAACCTGAAAAAGGAAACAAATTCAAAATATTACCATTATCTCCTATGTTCCACGTTTTACGGCATGAATAAAAAGAAACAAAGTTGTAGAAAATCAAATTCTGAACAATTTTGGTCCCTACCTTTTTTCCCCGGAAATCGATATTTTGGAAATTAAACCTGAAAAACGCGACAAATTGAAAATATTATCATTATCTCCTATGTTCTACGTTTTACGGCATGAATGAAAACAAACAAAGTTGTAGAAAATCAAATTTTGAACAATTTTGGTTCCTACCTTTTTTCCCCCAAAATCGATATTTTGGAAATTAAACCTGAAAAACCCGACACAAATTCTAAATATTATCATTATCTCCTAAGTTCCACGTTTAAAGGCATGAATGAAGAGAAACAAAGTTGTAGAGAATCAAATTTTGAACAATTTTGGTCCCTACCTTTTCCCCCCCAAAATCGATATTTTGGAAATTAAACCTGAAAAACGCGACACAAATTCTAAATATTATCATTATCTCCTATGTTCCACGTTTTACGGCATAAATGAAGAGAAACAAAGTTGTAGAGAATCAAATTTTGAACAATTTTGGTTCCTACCTTTTTCCCCCAAAATCGATATTTTGGAAATTAAACCTGAAAAACGCGACACAAATTCTAAATATTATCATTATCTCCTATGTTCCACGTTTTACGGCATGAATGAAGATAAACAAAGTTGTAGAGAATCAAATTCTGATCAATTTTGGCTCCTACCTTTTTTCCCCCAAAATCGATATTTTGGAAATTAAACCTGAAAAACCCGACACAAATTCTAAATATTATCATTATCTCCTAAGTTCCACGTTTTACGGCATGAATGAAGAGAAACAAAGTTGTAGAGAATCAAATTTTGAACAATTTTGGTTCCTACCTTTTTCCCCCCAAAATCGATATTTTGGAAATTAAACCTGAAAAACGCGACTTAAATTCTAAATATTATCATTTTCTCCTGTTCCACGTTTTACGGCAAAAATGAAGAGAAACAAAGTTGCAGAAAATCAAATTTTGAACAATTTTGGTTTCTACCTTTTTTCCCCCAAAATCGATATTTTGGAAATTAAACCTGAAAAACGCGACACAAATTCTAAATATTATCATCATCTCCTATGTTCCACGTTTTACGGCATGAATGAAGAGAAACAAAGTTGTAGAGAATCAAATTTTGAACAATTTTGTTTCCTACCTTTTTCCCCCAAAATCGATATTTTGGAAATTAAACCTGAAAAACGCGACCCAAATTCTAAATATTATCATTATCTCGATGTTCCACGTTTTACGGCATTAATGAAGATAAACAAAGTTGTAGAGAGTCAAATTCTGAACAATTTTGGCTCCTACCTTTTTTCCCCCAAAATTGATATTTTGGAAATGGAACCTGGAAAATGCGACAAATTCTAAATATTATCATTATCTCCTATGTTCCACGTTTTACGGCATGAATGAAGAGAAAGAAAGTTGTAGAAAATCAAATTTTGAACAATTTTGGTTCTAACCTTTTTCCCCAAAAATCGATATTTTGGAAATTAAACCTGAAAAACCTGACACAAATTCTAAATATTATCATTATCTCCTAAGTTCCACGTTTTACGGCATGAATGAAGAGAAACAAAGTTGTAGAGAATCAAATTTTGAACAATTTTGGTTCCTACCTTTTTCCCCCAAAATCGATATTTTGGAAATTAAACCTGAAAAACGCGAAACAAATTCTAAATATTATCATTATCTCCTAAGTTTCACGTTTTACGGCATGAATGAAGAGAAACAAAGTTGTAGAGAATCAAATTTTGAACTATTTTGGTTCCTACCTTTTTCCCCCAAAATCGATATTTTAGAAATTAAACCTGAATAACCTGACACAAATTCTAAATATTACCATTATCTCCTAAGTTCCACGTTGACGGCATGAATGAAGAGAAACAAAGTTGTAGAGAATCAAATTTTGAACAATTTTGTTTCCTACCTTTTTCCCCCAAAATCGATATTTTGGAAATTAAACCTGAAAAACGCGACCCAAATTCTAAATATTATCATTATCTCGATGTTCCACGTTTTACGGCATTAATGAAGATAAACAAAGTTGTAGAGAATCAAATTCTGAACAATTTTGGCTCCTACCTTTTTCCCCCCAAAATTGATATTTTGGAAATGGAACCTGGAAAACGCGACATAAATTCTAAATATTATCATTATCTCCTATGTTCCATGTTTTACGGCATGAATGAAGAGAAATAAAGTTGTAGAAAATCAAATTTTGAACAATTTTGGTTCCAACCTTTTTCCCCCAAAATCGATATTTTGGAAATTAAACCTGAAAAACCTGACACAAATTCTAAATATTATCATTATCTCCTAAGTTCCACGTTTTACGGCATGAATGAAGAGAAACAAAGTTGTAGAGAATCAAATTTTGAACAATTTTGGTTCCTACCTTTTTCCCCTAAAATCGATATTTTAGAAATTAAACCTGAATAACCTGACCCAAATTCTAAATATTATCATTATCTCCTAAGTTGCACGTTTTACGGCATGAATGAAGAGAAACAAGTTGTAGAGAATCAAATTTTGAACAATTTTGTTTTCTACCTTTTTCCCCCAAAATCGATATTTTGGAAATTAAACCTGAAAAACGCGACACAAATTCTAAATATTATCATTATCTCCTATGTTCCACGTTTTACGGCATGAATGAAGAGAAACAAAGTTGTAGAAAATCAAATTTTGAACAATTTTGGTTCCTACCTTTTTCCCCCAAAATCGATATTTTAGAAATTAAACCTGAAAAACCTGACACAAATTCTAAATATTATCATTATCTCCTAAGTTCCACGTTTTACGGCATGAATGAAGAGAAACAAAGTTGTAGAGAATCAAATTTTGAATAATTTTGGTTCCTACCTTTTTCCCCCAAAATCGATATTTTGGAAATTAAACCTGAAAAACGCGACTCAAATTCTAAATATTATCATTATCTCCTGTTCCACGTTTTACGGCAAGAATGAAGAGAAACAAAGTTGCAGAAAATCAAATTTTGAACAATTTTGGTTCCTACCTTTTTCCCCCAAAATCGATATTTTGGAAATTAAACCTGAAAAACGCGACACAAATTCTAAATATTATCATTATCTCCTATGTTCCACGTTTTACGGCAAGAATGAAGAGAAACAAAGTTGCAGAAAATCAAATTTTTAACAATTTTGGATCTTACCTTTTTTCCCCCAAAATCGATATTTTGGAAATTAAACCTGAAAAACGCGACACAAATTCTAAATATTATCATTATCTCCTATGTTCCACGTTTTACGGCAAGAATGAAGAGAAACAAAGTTGTAGATAATCAAATTCCGAACAATTTTGGTTCCCACCTTTTTGCCCCCAAAATCGATATTTTGGAAATTAAACTTAATTAATTAATTACCTATTAATTAATGAAAACTTAATTTGTTCAGAATTTGATTCTCTACAACTTTGTTTCTTTTCATTCATGCCGTAAAACGTGGAACATAGGAGATAATGATAATATTTTGAATTTGTCGTGTTTTTCAGGTTTAATTTCCAAAATATCGATCCTGGAAGAAAAATTTTAAAATATAAACTTGTGGAGAATCAAATTTACTAAAATTTTTGTCTTCATGGTTTTACTATAAATTCAAAAATGGTTGAGTTATTCAAGAAAACCCATTAAAAAAAAAAACATTTTTCGAATAAACAGGAGCCTGATTCAGTCTACTTTTTGAATTTACACTCCCAGTCCACTCCCCCCCGAGGGCCTACGAAAAAAACCAAGAACTGATTATTCACGGTCATAAATGTCACAATGATTGAACTATTTGTTATTATCTCCAAGCATACAAACATATTAGAATATGATATATCTACTAATTAAAAAATCCGGCAGTGCGAGTTTAATATTTTTTTACTTAAGTTTCTAGGACCTAGCCTAGGCACCTACCTCAGTACCTTTGTACCACAAAAGATGTAAAAACAGTATAATTACAACTACCTACAAGGTACGCACAGTAGCAAGTAAGTGTTAACAAAGCCAGTAGGTACCTATAACTTGAACCAGCGCTAAGCTACAAACCCCCGAAACCAAAGACCCGCTCAAGGTCAAAGTGTTACTACCTAACGTGCGGCTGACTGTACCTACCCACTAGCGCCGCGGTTGTTGGTCAAACATACACAATCACTCTGATGATAACTAGGTAGGTTTAGGTTACCAAGAAGGTATATTATTATACAACTTGTAATTACCAATACGCAAAACCTCTCGGGTGGTAGTTTTACTCGTTCTACTCATGAAACTGAACAACTTTATTGGAAATTAGAATAAAAAAATTGAGAATCGGAATTTTGTATTTTATTTTTGTTGAACAAAAGTACCACTCGAGAGCCTTTGCATACATTGTATATCTCACGGAACTGTTTAATCTACAGGGTGTAAAAAAAGTTCGACTATACTTCTAAGGAGTGATTCTACATCGTATAAAATATAAAAAAATATTTTGCTTAAAAAAAGTTGTTTTAGCTCAAGAAGAAGTGAAGCACAAGGGTTAAACGACGTAGACAAGGATGTTTATTGTTATTTAATACCCACTCACTAGCACATTTCAATAAATTACTGGAATGTAATTCGGAGGAAAAACTAATTTAATGATCAAACAAATCAGAAATTAAATATTAATTAAAGTATTTTCATTTTAGTAATGTACGAACAATCACCCCTTAGAAGGATCATCCTACTTTTTTTTTACATCCTGTATTTTTCATTCGTCCACGGCTGGCAATGTTGATCGTAGTGGCACGACAATTTCTGTAGGTAGGACAAGGATTTCCAATTTCTATGAGGTAGATACTTACCTAGAGGTACTTATGTAAACCTACCTAGAAAACCAAACGTGAAGCAAATCTAGAATAAAATAGGTACATAATTTTACTCATTTATCGTCGTTCATTCTTCCGGCGGAAAACAGAAAAACGTTCGGTTTTTATTTTTGTCTGAGACTTGTCTTCATACGTTGTTTATTACCTACACGTAATACAGGAATCAAAATCTCGATGTCAATATCCATCGTGCGTGATTCAACACGCACCCCTCCCTAGCGAGTGTACGGAGCTGACTGACGAGACCGCGACGGCCGGCGACGGTGAGTCGTGTGCGTTGAAGTATAGATTTACGTATGTTCCATTTCTCACCGACAAACGGATCGGCCGTGACGGCCGATTTTATTTCTCACCGAGTTTTTGTCGGTCGTGTGCGTTGAAGTATGGCAATCAGTACGTTCCATTTTTGACCTACAAAAAATCGGTCACCGATTCTCGGTCGTGTGCGGGAGCCCTTAGGGATCCCGCACACGACCGAGAATCGGTGACCGATTTTTTGTCGGCATCCCGCTCTGCCGTGTTATCACCTGAATCTTCCGTCCTTGTCCTGGCCGATAATCGCCCACCGATTCTCGGTCGTGTGCGGGAGCCCTTATAATCTTGACATTTCATTTTTACCCGACTGCCCCAAAACAGGAGGGTTATGTTTTTCAAGTGTATGTATGTATGTATGTCGATTTCTTTGTCGCGCTCTGCTGCCTAAACGGCTTGGTCGATTTCAACATGTGAGGTGTCGTTAGGTTCGTATTCATTGTAGGAGTGTCATAGGGTATAAAAAAATAAAAAGTACTAAATAAATCGGTTTCCGATTGAGATGAAATTTTGCATGCGTATGTGAATCGGATGACAATGCAATATTATTGTAACTTGGAGCTGATCTGATGATGGAGCCGGAAGATATCCATAAAAAAGTGGAGATATTACCGCGTTTCAGAATCCTACAGCGCCATCTGTAGGTGGGTAGCGTCGGTTGATCACCTGGTAATATTTTAATGATAAAACAACTCTGGGAGGTTTCTTTACGAAATATTTGGGCTTAGCTAGGCCTTTTGGAAATAAAATCACTTAGTTTTAACATACAAAGCAATGACTAAATTTCCCGTGCAAGATGCCGCATTCATTACTTTTGTAATATACTGTAGTTTTTCTACTCTATACCAGAGGCGCTGTTTTTATTACCGCGTTTCAGAAACCTACAGCGCCATCCGTTGGTGGGTAGCGTCGCTTGCTCATCTGGTAATATTCTATTGATAAAATAACTCTGGAAGGTTTCTTTATAAAATATTTGGGTTTAGCTAGGCCTTTTGGAAATAATTTTCTAAGTTTTAACATAAAAAGCAATAACTAAATTTCCCGTGCAAGATGCAGCATTAATTACTTTTGTGGTAGACTGTAGCTGAGCTGTTTTTTGATGTCGACTACCCAAGGAGGTTTTAGCCCACGCTTCGCCAAAGCGAACCACCAGCGACTAAAACCTATGCTTGTGACTACCAAATTCAACCATACCTTACGTACGGTCTACCGCACGTGAATGGAAAGATTGGCAACTCTATTACTAAGTCACAAAGTTCGAAGTGTTTCTACTGACGTGCTGTTGGGTGTATGTATAAAAATACAGTCAGCAGAGAGGGACTATATATCGCCCTTAACAGCATCGGGTGTCCAAGATAAATGCTGCGCTTTAAAGATTGCGCCAAGCGAGACATGATCACTTTTGGTATTGAACACCTAGAGTGGGAGCAGACAGCTGAGGACAGAACCAAATGGCGTAAATCATTACTGGATGGACACACTTAGATTAGTACTAACCCTAAAATTTAAATTTTTAAGATTTATATTCATTAAACTTAATCGGTGCCAATGGAAGAGAGATGTCTCCTAGCACAGGCATTGTTTGCTTAAAAGGAGGCATCATGTTGCTTAATTTTTGTAAAATAATTAATGAATAAAGATTATTCTATTCTAAAAAAAAAAAAAACCTCAGTTATTGATAATACAAGCTTCACCTGCAGAGCGTGTGGCAGGATCTGCCGCTCCCGTACAGGCTTATTCAGCCACGAAAAACGGTGAAATCGACAGAATATTGCTTAAATCGTCTGACATAGACGGCTAAGGCCTATGATGATGATGTATGTATGTATGTCAATTTATTTGTTGCGCTCTGCAGCCTAATCGGCTTGATAGATTTCAACATATGAGGTGTCGTTAGATTTGTATTTATTGTAGGAGTATCATAGGGTATAATATTTTAGTACGGCACCTTTGAAGAGAAAAAAGGGGGAAATATTTATTTTTAAATCATTACTTTTACAACATGGGTATCAAACAATAGCTGGTAAAAACCTGATTCTAAGGTTTAAGCAAATGTTTTAGTATAACTTGACGTAGCAAATCTGAAAACTAAAAAGATTAAAATAAAAAATTATTAAATAACAAAAAACCCAACTGCTTGGCACAAGAGAGGAAAACAAACATAAATCCTATTGGATTTGGTAACTTGAATTGTATAAGATACTGCAGGCGGGGACGAACAAAATTAAGTCGTAAACATCCACAAAACCTTTTTTCGGGTGTGTCCCACTATTTCCATGGAAATGTAAAATGGAAATAGTGGCACTTTCGTCCCCGCCTGTAGTATCTTATACAATTCAAGTTACCAAATCCAATAGGATTTATGTTTGTTTTCCTCTCTTGTGCCCAGCAGTTGGGTTTTTTGTTATTTAATAATTTTATGTTATTTAATTATTCAATACTTTTTTGACGTTTGTATATTTATTTAATGGCATCACATCTCATTACAAAACGTACAAAACGTACAAAACGTATTTCGCCAATGTCAAAGTAAAGGAATTGTTACAAAATTATGGCGACACGCCAATGTCCAGTATCTTTTATTTTATTAGTTAATTTGACATTTTATATTTATTTTGACATTGAATATTTTTTTGTATGACTGTGGCACAGCAGACGACAGACTTTTTGTTCTGACAGTCCGCCAGTGTGGCCGGTACTGCAATTATTTTCATATTACTCAGTCATTGACATGAAAAAAACGCTCCGTTTCTATGCGCGTATTTTCCTAAATCTTTAGTTTGGAAAGAAAAACAGCTTGAATTCAAAGAATTAATCACTAGAGAAGGTTGTTCAGATTGATTTTGATATGATAGAGCAACTTTTAAACTTGTTATATTTGAATTTTATTCCGATAAAAACGCAATACCGGCCACACTGGCGACAATGTCCGTGACTGCCCGCGTATTTCCGCCCCTTCATCTGCTGAGCGCCTAAGATGATTTTGTATTTGCCGCCTTTTGACATGTTTGTATTTCTTTATTGATTATTTTTTGTTTTTATATTATTTGACGATCATATTATTCATTGACATCTGAACAATTTATGTAATTTTGAATGTGATAGTATGAAATAAATATATCTAATCTAATCGAATATTCTTCTGCGTCCGTATATTGTATTCTGTGCTACTCGTCAGGAGGAGTATAGTATGTATTACACCGGCTCTTCACGTTGGCCGCGCTGGCGCGGCCAACGCGAACTAGGCCCGTTTGCGTGAGTTTGCCGTTTGCGACAAACGCTGGCCGGCGTGCCACCGGTTGCAGGTTTTTTGTGCACGATTCAATGGGATTTGCCTCGAGTCGCAAACGGCGTTCACAGTTTCACACGTTGGCCATGCCCTCATTTCAAATAAGTGCGTAGGAGCAGATGGACGTTTTATTTTATTTTAAATAAGTAAAAATATTTTTTTTTTCAAATATGGTGCAGCTGGTGTTAGTTAGTTAGTGGGCTCCTGTTTCCGCAATTAAACTCTAATTTGGTCATTTTTGCGTACAGGTTAGTCTGGTTAATTAAGCCAGCCCAGCTCCTTCCAGAAGCTCAGAAGTCTCCTGGGACATTCGCAGGCTTCGCGGAGCGACCTCGTGTTGTTGAGGATTTTAGCCCGTTGGTCGGCCAACGCAACGCACTCCAGGATCACGTGATTGACCGTCTCTTCCGCTTCAAGGCAGTCCCTACATAGTGGGCTATTGGTGACGCCGATTGTGAATAGGTATTTGTTGAGCGAGATATGTCCTGTAATAGTGCTCACAACTATTCGGAGGTTTGTTCGATTGAGGCTGAGAAGTCGGTGGGTAAGCTTAGGTGAATTAGTGGACAGCACCTCCTTTGACTGTCTGCAGCTCGTTAGGCTAGCCCAGCGGGCATTGTGTTGGTTCTGGGTAAAGCCGTGAAGCCATGTGCGGATTTGACTGAAGGGCAGTGGTAATAGTGGTATAGGACCTGCCACTGGTGTTTGTGAACCATGCCTTGCCAATTCATCCGCGGCATCGTTGCCCAGTGATCCGCTGTGTCCCTTGATCCATTGCAGGATTACCCTGTTGTTTGAAGCAATGCGCTCCAGTGCAAGGTGACACTCGTAGATAAGCCCTGAGGTAAATACATTACTCTGCAGTGTCATTAGTACGGCCATGCTGTCGGAAAGGATTCTTATACAAAAGCCTTCTACCTTCCTTCGCATTACCGCGGTGGCGGCCTCTTTGATAGCTACACATTCACATTGGAATATGGAGCTGTGTGTGCCTAAGGCCAGTGATATTTTTATGTTGAGGTCGAGTGAGAAAGTCCCGGCGCCTGTTCCTGAGTCCATTTTGGATCCGTCAGTATATATTCTGACCTCATGGGAACCGGATTGGTCTTTACCTGACTCTGATAGTTGTATGTGGTATTTCCTGCTAAGGTTATATGTTTTGGGGATCCTGTCGCACGGGGCCTCGCAAAAGGGGTACTGTTTCCGAACAGTGTCCTAGAGCGTGGCAATAGGACCATTGTGGTTAACCCATTCGCCTAAAAGCTTTAGGCGTAGGGTCGACATTATTGCCTCCTGTTGTATATACAGGTCTAAAGGCGGGAGCCCAAGAATGACTTCTAGGGCTGCTGTCGGGGTGGTGCGCATGCAGCCCGACATGGCTGAACAAGCCAGGCTTGTGGTGGTAAGCTCTGTCCTGGGCCACCAGGCTATAGCACCATATGATACAACAGGTCTGATGACAGATGTGTAGAGCCATCGGCAGATTTTCGGGGATAAGCCCCAGGATCTGCCTATGAGTCTTTTGCATTGCCAAAAGGTGATACATGCTTTTTCTAGCTTGTGGTCGACATGTTTGTTCCAGAGCAACTTGCTGTCAAGTATTACACCCAGGTACTTGACTTCGTTGGTCAGGGACAATTCAGTGTTAAAAAGTTTAGGAAGCCTGAGCTTGCCTAGACTACGTTTATTGGTGAAGAGAATTATCTCAGTCTTTGACGGGTTCACCGATAGTTTGTGCTTTGAGCACCAGTCTTCGACGACCTTAAAAGCGGACCTCATGAGGCTGCATAGCACATTTTCAAAGGGTCCTCCTATGAGAATGGCAAGGTCGTCAGCATAGCCTACTGTATAATACCCTCTTTGATTGAGGTCAGCGACTAGTTCGTTGACGACAACATTCCAGAGTAGAGGCGAGAGTACTCCCCCCTGTTGGCAGCCCTTCGCCACCACTACTCTCGTTGTGGTATTTACAGTAAATTGGATCGCTCTGTATCTTAGCATGTTGTCTATCCACCCGGCAATAGTGGTATCGACTCCATGCTTGTTAAGCGCTTGGCTAATGCTGTTAAAATTGGTTTTATCAAAGGCTCCTTCTACATGTATGAAGGCGCATAGTGTTGATTGTTTACTTGATAGACTCCTGCTTATACGTGATGTCACACAGTGTAAGGCGGACTCTGTTGATTTGCCTGATCTATAGGCATGTTGGTTAGCATGAAGTGGCCTACACGAAAGGGAGTTCGTTCTTATGTCCCTATCACACAATCTCTCCAGTGCCTTCAAGAGGAACGAGGTGAGACTGATCGGTCTAAAGGATTTTGGTTGTGTGTAGTCACTTTTGCCGGGCTTGGGGATAAATACTACCTTTACTTCTCTCCATTGTAGTGGCACCTATCGAAAGGCCAGACAGCTCCTGTATATTGCAGTGAGGTGAGCGGCCAGGAGCTTCGCGTTGCACCACTTCAGCAGGCCCGGAAATATGTTATCTAGGCCCGCCGATTTAAACGGGAGGAAGCTGTTGATTGCCCAAATTACCTTTTCGTCGTCTACTACTCTGTGGGCCGTGGTCCAGTCCAATTGATTATCCCGGTACTGCCGCACCTATGATTCCCATATTTGGTTGTCTTCGATGCGGCAGTCAGGGAAGTGAGTCTGTAGGAGGAGTTCGCAGGTCTCAGCATCGGATCTGGTGTAGGTACCATCTGGTTTTTTCAGGCAGCCTAGGTTGCGCTCAGGTTCCCTGGCTAGAATGTTTTTTACCTTAGCGGCCTGATTGGTAGATTCAATGTTGGTGCAGAAACGTCTCCAGCACTCGCTCTTTCTGGCTCGGATGCACTTCTTATAGTTGTATTGTGCCTGTTTGTAACTTACCCAATCGACTGGGTTGCGGGAGTTTTTGGCTTTGTTGACCAGCTTTCTTACTTTGCGGCGCAGCCTTTCCAATTCCGTTTCCCACCATTGGTGTCTGTTACTGGAACCGGGTTTAGGCGTGGTAAGTGGGCACGTATGCTCATAGCTGTTGATAAGAGTAGATGTGAGGTTTGTAACGTGTGTTTCGATTTCTGCAGTGTTACTGTGCTTGGGAAGTAGGTTGATCATCTCAAGACCAGCCTCTGCCAATTTCCTGTACCTGGCGCGGTCTGTCTTGCGGGGATTACGCCAGGGAGCTGCAGATTTCAAGTTTATGTTTAGGTTATACCGGATCCATCTATGATCGGAACAGGACTGCTCATCAGATATGTGCCAGTCTGAGATGAAACCGGCGATCTGTTCCGTGGCTAGAGTGAGATCTATGATAGTTTGGGCTCGTGAAGTCACAAAAGTTGGCTCCGAGCCTCTGTTTAAAATTCGAAGGTTGGTTGTAAATAAGTAGTTTAAGAGTTCCTCACCCCTGCTGTTTGGTTTTTCGCTGCCCCAGATGGTGTGGTGCGCGTTTGCATCAGCGGAGATGATGAGCTCCAGTCCCTCCCTTTCGCAGTAGGCGACCAGCGCTGCTAGCTCCGGGGTTGGCACGTCAGCGTCGCCAGGCAGATAGGCAGACGCGAGTACCGCATCCGGCAGGCCTAGGGTGGGATCAGACCGGAGCCTGACGGCGGTCTCTCTCTCTCTGGAACAGAACTCGTTTAGTACAAAGGTGGTAACATGCTTAGGAGCAAAGATGCATGTGCGGGGGTTACTTACAGTGGTGTCAAGGAAAATTTTTCCCCCGATGTTACTCAGACCACAGATTCTGCCCTTCCTAATCCACGGCTCCTGGATTAGGCCTATGGTCTTGTTATTTGCCTCTAGCACCCGGCGCAGGTTAGCCGTTGCGGTCTGGCTGTGCTGGAGGTTGGTTTTGAGGAGCTTAAAGTTGGGAAGGAGGGCAGTCTGAGTCGCCATCACTTCTCAGAAGCTCCTTCTCCTTCTTCTCGTCCACCGGGTACCCCAGTCTGCCATATTCATCGGCCGTCGCGCCCCAACAGTCCATTTCTGGCGGATCCCCTCCTTGAGGAGGAGGGCCGCCGACCACGGATGAGGTGCCCGCCGAGCAGCCTGAGGCCCCTGGTGCGGAGTCCCCATGGCGCATTGGCAGGGTGGGCACACCTAGGACAGGTCCCAGGCCTCCCACTGTCTCCTCCTCCATGCGGACCTCCAGTGGCGGCGCGACCGCCGAAGCAGCAGACGTGTGGGGTACTTCCGGTGCCGGTGGTGCAGTTTTTGTTGCGTCTTGGTCTTCTAGGCGAACGTAGGCGCCGCCGGTTTTGTATGCGACGCGTCTGCCTCGGTCTTTGAGTTCGGCCACGTCCTCGGGCGGTATGCCAAGCAGGAGGAAGACACCTTTCCTCTCCTCCTGCCTGTCCACCTTGTATAAAGACCACGCACGGACATTATACCAGGGGTTCTGTTGGATAAATCTTTCCTGCAAGACTTTAATGTCTTCGTGCGTGAACTTCGGCACAAACATACACGCCCTAACCTTGCGCGGGATTTCGGCTATGCGCCTCACCACAAGCTTGGTTCCAGGACGTGGCGAACGGATCTTGGTTGCAGTTCTGTGGAGCCATTCCAAAGAGAAGTCGTCCTCGCACAAAAGTTTGAGGGCGCCTTCGCTGTGGAACGCCCTGCCGCGGAAGCTGGGTAGGCGTTTTGGGTCCATTCTGGAAGAGGAAGGCGCGAAGAGCTCCGCGTCAATCGCTTCCTCGAGGGCGAGATCAATCGCCTCTGTCTCTTGCTTGGTTAGGTCCAGGAATGGCTCAGTCATCATCGCCACCTGCAGGTTGTTTGCTTGGCAGGCTTCCGCGTAGTTGGCTGAGCCACTCCCAGGGGCGGTGCGGGAGCCGGTAGTTTTCAGGCGCTTAGTTTCGTCCCGGGGCGACAGAGTGTCGTCCGGTCTAGACCGTTTGGTCGGTTTTGGATTTGGTCCCTGGGGGACTGCAGCCTTCGCGCTACCGTACTTCCCGCCTCTGCGCTTCCCTCGTGGTTTATGTTTCCTGCCACCTTGTTGCTACCTCCCGGTGCCTGAGGGGCTGCAGGAGCTACGGGAGCCGCGGCTGCAGGAGCTACGGGAGCCGCGGCTGCCGGTGCTTGAGGAGCCACGGGAGCCGCGACTGCCGCAGCAGGATCCTCTGCGACTCTGGCGTTGTGGTTGCCCTGCTGTGTGAGGGCTGGTCCGCCTTTAGCAGCCAGTTTCCTGGCCCTTTTGGCCTCCGCACGTCTTTGTCTTTGGTTTAGTGCTGGGCGGCTTGACTTTCGGGTCAGGTTTTGTTGGTGCGGTGGGTGGTTTGCCTTGAGCCTTTCGAATCTCAATTGGCAAACTCCACACATTTCCCGCGGGGGGAGCAGTGGGGATTGCGTCCTTGAGGGTCGAGAGGTCAAGTGTTGGTGGCGCTCCTCTCGGTTCGACCGTTGGTTGTGGTTGTTGAGCGCTCCCGAAGGATCAGCTTGGCTGGTAGTTAAGTTTTGGTTGGTATTAAAAGGGGGGGTTGTCCTCTTTGCGTCCATGAGGTTGGTTTAAGTTGTTCATCCTCAGCGCCCGCAAGATGGAGACGCCATGCACCATGATGTACATGGTTGCCAGAACTACCCTGAGGATATAGTCACCCTCACCGTGAAGGACTGCTGACTGACGACCGAAGAGTTCCAGGGTTGCCTACGAGCAAGAGGAGCTCGCACGCTCGCCCTGGGCCCCGCGGCCGGGCCATAGTCCCCACTGGATTGTTGGGTTCCTCACCTGACACCCCTTTAACGGGATGTCGCAGCCGATTGATCGTGGGTGGTTGGCCCACGACCTCCCGTTTGAGATGAAATCCAGGCCGAAGAGGTGTGTTGCATTTCTGCTCAACCTCCAGGGTCCCTTCATCCCTCCGTACGGGTCTCCACGCACGGTCGCAATACGATGGATCTGGAGTCCATTATATTGCGCCCTAGTGCCCTCCTCCTTTATCCGGGCTTGGGACCGGCACGGACGGGCTCAATTGTACCCACTGGTCCTCCAAAAGATACCCGAGCGTGGCTGAGATTTGCTGGCTCTCTGCCATGCCTAGTGAGAGGCCCGATATGAGACCCCCTCCTCGTCCGGTCCACATTCAGTTCCAGTCACTAAACATGTTGCCCGGGGTGTGCCGGTGCGGCAGGTTGCCTTCACTGCTAATCCGAGAGGATCTACAGTGACTGCAACCTGCCGCACACACTAGGAGGCGTCCAACTTACACCCCGGTGCCGTTTGCTCTTTGATGTTCCAACTTAATATTCTTCTGCGTCCGTATATTGTATTCTGTGCTACTCGTCAGGAGGAGTATAGTATGTATCACACCGGCTCTTCACATGGCGCGGCCAACGTAAACTAGGCCCGTTTGCGTGAGTTTGCCGTTTGCGACAAACGCTGGCCGGCGTGCCACCGGTTGCCGGTTTTTTGTGCACCACGAGTCGCAAACGGCGTTCACAGTTTCACACGTTGGCCATGCCCTCATTTCAAATAAGTGCGTAGGAGCAGATGGACGTTTTATTTTATTTTAAATAAGTAAAATTTTTTTTTTTTTTTCAAATATGGTGCAGCTGGTGTATACGACGCACAAAATAACTTTGGCCCTGTCATTGATGCGCAGAAGAAAAACATGGCCCATTTTTGACTACTGCGCATCAATGACAGGGCCAAAGTTATTTAAATATCAATATATTTATTTTGCCCATATCTAAGCCTCCAGCTGGCAACATCAACGCAGCACATGCTGAATCTGCGACGTGTAAAGAGGTCTTGGTCGGTCGACAAACGATTGGACAGAAACAAAAAATAACCTAAAAACTACAAAGTGGTTACAAATTTCGTCATGAAAAAAAAAGCGCGGGAAACGTTGCCTTTGGCATACGGGTTTTTAAAGCTTTTTCTTAAAATATTTAATTTGTGGTAAAGGAAAGGAGATTTAGGTGTATAAATAGGTGTTTTGTGTTCTATTGTATGTATTTTATATAATATCCACTTTGTTTGTTTGTGTAGAGTGTAAATATTTGAGAATTATATATAGGTAAGCTTTTTCATTTTTGTCGCGGGATATGGAGCCTCCGGGTGACCCCGGAGGAACCGACCCGGGGGGAACAGGCTCGCCGGAGCTTGGCCCTTCGGTTGGTTATAATGTAACTATTACGGTCGACTCGAGTATGGATACGGATGGGTCAGTAAATGAACGTTCTTCAGCAGGTCGAAAACGCGCTGCTTCGCGTGTTGTATGTAGGCAATGTAATAAGAAACGTAGTAAGACACGGAAGGGTAAGGATTTAATGGATAATGATTGCCATTGTTTGGAGAACTTGTATCAACCAAATTCACAATCATCATGTAGTACTCATCCCAGGCCGAATTCAAGCAACGTTACCAAAATGATCGAAAAGATACAAAATAATGAAATTCCACCTAGGACACCTGCACGTCCTGAGGCTACTCCTACCGAACCTTTACCTCAACAATCTCCTGTCATGCCACAGCAAACTCCCACCATGCCCTATCAGGTCCCTACCATGCCTACACAGTCCCCTGCTAGAATTATTTATCAGGCCACAGATGCAGCCCCTTACTTGGTTCATGTGCAAAAAAAACAAGAATCTCCTAATGACAATGTGATTCTGCACCCAGTAAGTTTTGGGCGATTTTTAAAGAAAAATAATTTTAGAAACATCATTGACGGCAGCCTAAAACGTATTGGGAGAAACAGACTTGCTCTGTCATTCTCTCACTACAGTGATGCGAATACTTTTATTGAAAATCCTTTGTTAGACAACCACAACTACAAAGCTTTTATTCCATCGTTCACTGTTACCCGGATGGGAATTGTTAGAGGCATCCCAATTGAATGGACTGAGGAAGAAATTAAAGAAAATGTTAATGTCCCTGTTAGATGCGGACCTATCCTGAAAGTGAGACGATTAAGAGCGCGTATAAAGCCAGGAAAAAATCCGATTTCACCCGCGCGTCTTGCATCCCCCGCGCCGCGCAGCGGGCAGGAAATGATCGCACGGCGCTCGACACTTATTATCATAGTTCGCTCGATTTCATACGACGCGCATAGTATATAGGCCAAAAATAAGAGGAATCTGCTACACTGTAAGATATTTCAAACGGATCACTACGGGTCGGGTTCATATTTAGCATTTTGTAAACATCATACACGCAATCTAAATTTAGTAAAAATAATGTAATTTAGATTATTTGAACAACAACAAACAACTACATCTAACGTAATGAGCTATGCCAAAAGGAGAATAGGCATTTTGGCCTATCAGCGGCCATTGATCTTTCTGGTACTGTTCTTTCTCTTGACAGCTCGTAACAATATTATTATAATTTATTTTACCGGGAAAATGTTGTAGTCGTAATAATATTAATTTAAAAAAATGAAAAATCATTGGTCACTAAAATTCGGTATCGCGGTTGACCTTGGTAAATGCCAATCTATTATTTTAGGTAGTTCATATTAATGTTGGTAGTACACAATAATAATGTTATTGAACTCTGTAAAAGCGTGAAGGATCTTGGCTTAATTCTTGACAACACCCTCAGTTGGAAAGACCAACAAAATTAGCCGCAGGGTCATAAATTCTCTTAAACTTCTTTATAGATTTAAAAACTTCCATCCAAATCTTCCAATTGAGACAAAGCGTATGCTTGTGCAAGCCCTCTGCGTCCTGGTCATTTATTATGCAGACACATGTAGCCTCGATCTCAACTTGGGGTTTCTGATTTTTTTTTTATTGTCAATGGGCTTATTCTTGACCTCGATCTAGTCTTGAGGACAGAGATGAGGTCGACGATGGAACGAGCTTGCCCAGAAGAAGCCTTTTCACTCTCGACTTGAATAGATTAGGGTTATATGAACTCGGGAACACAGACGCAGACAGAGAGTACCACTCTTTAGCCGTGCGCATTATAAAAGATGTTTCAAAGCGCTTTGTGCGAATGTGCAGAATATCAATCAAGTATGTGTGAATTCCCGCGGTGCGTCTGTACTCCCGGTGGTAGAAGGGAGATGGTGGAATAAGCTCGTAGAGCTCTCGAGCATACTCTCTGAATTACAATCTATAAAAGACCGACAGACATGCAACCTTGCGACGGTGGGCCAGACTGTGAAACTTGGTTTTCACTAGCATCTCATCTCATCATCTCTCATCACCAACAAGCTTCTTGGCTCTGCGATTTATTGAGTCTAGTGCTTCTAGTTGGTATTTAGCTGAGCCATCCCAAAGGTGACAGCAAGTCTCCATGCAGGATCGGACTTGGGCTTTGTATAAAACTAGAAGCTAACCAGGAATGAAGTATCGTTTAACACTATTGAGGATGTCCAGCTTTTTTGCCGCAGTTTGGGCTTTTGAATCAACGCTAGCGCCGAAGTTCAGGTTTACACACAACGTCATGCCAAGTAGCTCGAGGCTGTCAGTAACTGGTACAGTTGTACCTCGAAAAGTAGGAGCCAGATTGAACGGACTCCTTTTGGCTGTGAACAGACTCGTCTGTGTTTTGGTGGCGTTGAAACTCACCAGATTTTTGTCACCCTACTCGGAGACACGACTTAAGGTCAAGTTTATTCGCTCTAACATAGCCTCTTTCGAAGAACGTATGTCGTCACTGCTGGATCTTGTGCTAGACATATATAATTCTCGACGGCAGTACTGTCATCTGCGTACCCAACAATACCAGGACCAAGAAGGTAACCGTTCACAAGATGCATCACTCTTTCTGTTCTGCCTTTAGGTTGACCGGTAGATAATGCTGCGTGGCATCAGGCCCGCCCTTTGTACGTTTGTGCAATTAATTTAAATTAACAAAAAAATGAAATTTTCTCATTATTATCACTTGAATTAACTTCGTTTTCAATACGTAAATCATCAAACATTAGACATTCTTTTCTAGACCCCTAAAATGACCCCTAAAATCGTACTTAAAAAAAAGCAAGAAACAAAAGTGTTAAGCTAAAAACATGCCTTTCAGTTGAGGAATTATCAACAGTGTGGGTGTGTGGGTGGGTACTATTTGGACCAAAATTATCGTTATTTTTCGGCCTTACTGTTGAGCTAAAAAAGTTATTTATTCAGGCATAATTCATTAGGCATAATCCATAAGAAAATCAAAGTCCGGTAAACAAAGCTTAGTTCAACATTATAAAGAATAAATTGGGGTCTAAGATATTTGCCAAGTCACCAAAAAGACCACAGATAAGTGCACGGTAACGTTTCTAACGACTGCAAAGACTCCATGAAGGTGACGTGGGTTTATTGCCTAGGAGATAACAGGCGAGAAAGAGACAGAACACATAGCTGCGATCCTGTTTGCGTCATTACTCATTACTCAGACTAGAGATAAATGCTAGTGTGTATGACAGCGGTATCACGCGCACAAAGCATGCGTGCGCGATCTACAAGCGAAGTTCGACCGACTCGTTGTGACTTTTAACTGTTTTTAGACTTTCTATTTCTAACGAGCTTATTTTATTATTGAATATTCCACGGGCGACGGGACTTTTTTTCGAACCACTAAGAAAAATTAGTATGCATTTTCAAATTGTTTATGTTAAGACAGACTAGCATAGGGTTAAGGGTGTGAAGACCATTTGGTTTCTATTAATGATACCAATTATTACTCCGAGTTAGATTTTTATGGGAAAAAATATATTTTAACACTCTTCTTCTTCTTGTTTCGTGTCGGCAAGAACACGGGCTAAAATTTACTTGCCCAGAAAGCGGCTACCGTGGTATCCCTCTGGTTACCGTCAAGTAAGTCCTCACGCGAGCATGTGGTCGGGCACGCGGGACAATTAGTGAGGTGCGCCATGGTTTGCAGGGGTTCTCCACATTCACAGCTGGCGTCTGCGCTACTTAGGAACCCCCACTGGCACAGGTTATCCTTGCTTCGGCCAACCTGGGTCCTTAGCCTATTTAGACTTCTCCAGGTTGGCCAAGGTTCCTTATAGCCAGGAGGCAGGTGTTCGTTGGGGGGGGGGGGGGGTACAGTGAATGTGGGTACTCGTTTGCCCAAAGGCTGCATCTCACGTCGGAAGGGTTTTGGTCGGTATGCTGTGTAGATCGCAGGAAGCTTTTGCGGCTTCGCAACCGACCTGCGGCGGGAGAGAGCCCGTAGAGTGGATGTCTCGGCTTTGTTATCGTATATACTATTTTTACTTATTTATTAGGCACAGGAGTTGAAATCATGTGTTATATGCTAAGAAATTCAATAATTATGAAATCACATAATTCCTGAAATTTGCAAGGTCATAACTTTTTTTCACCGGGACCTATATTTTTGGTGCTATAGTAAAAGTTGTTAGTACTGATAAAGTCTATCATTTGACATAGGTTTCGCTCTGTACAACACCTTTCAAAATGTTGGACCAGAGGTCTATGGAAAAGTTGCACTGTCTTTTGTAAGGTGTTTGTTGTTTTTTTGTGTTGTTAGCAAAGTCGTTGAACAAAAGCTGTTCAGATTGATCCCATCAATACAAGGTAAAAAAAAAATTATGTAAACCAAAAAAAACTAAACGAAAACTACGAATACATTCACAGCCCCTCACAAAAAGATTTGTTTTCCGTATTTATTCATGTTTTCTTTGTTGGTTATGTTTATTTTTACCGTGCGGTGCACACAATCACAGTCTTCCCGTCTCAACGGAGCGAACAAGACTGATTCGTGAAACAAAACACGCTTGATGCCTGCCGTTAGCTGCGACGGACGATAACTTGCTGCGCGGAATAAAAATGTCGTAAGCGCCGAATGTTGTTTATTTTAATAACTCGTAAAATATAATTTATTTTGTAAAATCGCTAATAGTGGCGCTCGATAATATGTTAAGGATGTGATTATTAAATAATGGCTTAATAATATGCAATACAACCTGACAAAAACTCATTTTAGATGAAAATAAGAGGTTACTTTGGGATTTTTTTCTATCAAGATAGTTTTATTCTACTGTGAATTGAATCAATTAAAAATCTTGCAAATACGATGTTGTAACCATATATATTTATTATTTATTAATTGGATCTTATTTTGCAATATTAAATACAATCTAAGATAGGTAATTTGCCTTTATACCCGCTCTTAAAAAGAAAAATTGTTACTGAGAATGGGCCGGAGCTGAAAGCAACTGAAACTGTAGTGCTAACATTCGATGGGCAAGTTTTGCCAAAACGCGTATTTGTATGTTACACTGCTTTGACAGTAGATATATATATTTTCCCAACAGTACAATGTTACAGGTGCTGCAGATTTGGTCACGTACGAGTAAATTGTAGAGCAAAGTCTCCTCGCTGTTTTAAATGCGGACAAGAGGGCCATGAAGGAAATTCTTGTAATATTAATGACGAAGATATTAGGTGTTGCTTATGTAAAGGTTCCCACGTGGCAACAAGCAAGAAGTGCCTAGAGTTTGAAAGACAAAAGTCTATAAAAGAAACAATGGCAAAGTGTAGCCTTTCATATGCGGAGGCTTCTAAACAACATGCACCTGTGTCAAGAATTTCATATGCGGAAGCATTATTATCATCAACCCCGAGTAGATTACCTTTAGACTCCTCATTATCACAAAATATTCCCACTGGAAATCAGAACTCAACTTTATCTTATAAAAAAACTGTACTAACAAAATCTCATACCCCTCGTCCAGCTTCCTCTAAAGGATATGATGTGGCGGCCCATAAGGCTCTCACAAAAGATTATACTAATGTACCTACTTCAAATGGTTGTGCTTTGGTTTCTGAACCTACTGAAGTGACAACTTTAGAGCTTATAATGGCTTTATTAAAAGCCTTAATGTCTAAAGACAAAATTAATTCTTCACCGTCCAACGCTGCCTCATCAGTCAATGTCACTGAAATTTTAAAAACATTTAACAATGGAAGTCTCAAAAATTGTGCAATGGAATTGCAGGAGCGCAGCTCCTAAAAAATCTGAATTAATTTATTTAATTAATAATTATAATCCGTTTCTTGTTGCTTTACAAGAAACTTGGCTTAAACCAGGATCTATCTTCAAGATACCTGGTTATACAATCATTAGGGAGGACCGCTATGATGGTTATGGCGGTGTTGCCTTGCTAATTAAGCATCCTATTTCTTACTCATATTTTCCCATTCCCTCACATAGTAATGAATTTTCTGTTATCGCTGCTACTATTAAAAATATTTGTTTTATTTCCATATATATTCCTCATCCTTCCAGTTCGATTTATTCAGAAATTGAAAACATAATTTCTTCTCTTCCCAGACCTTTTGTTATTCTCGGTGACTTTAATGCACAACATCCTGCATGGGGAAGTTCTTCATCGAATCCTGGTGGTATTGCTGTTCTGGATATCCTTGAGTCTCAAAATTTATGTATTATTAATAATAGTCACCCTACCAGGCGTACTGGCCCTTCTGAAGGAGTCAGTGCTCCTGATTTAACTATTTGCACGCCGGGCTTAGCTTCTACTCTGTCATGGAGTACTCTTCAATTATCATACGGCAGTGATCACTTTCCCATTTTAATAGAACTTCCAATTAATTTCGGACCTTTTTTGAAGAGACCTCCAAGACTCAAGTATAAAATAGACGGTGATTCTGACTGGGATTCTTTTTCTAGATCTTTGGAGATTAAAATTTCATTACTTCTTCATATTTATCAGAGTGGAGAATGTACATGTGCAGAAGCCCTGGCAAGGGCTATTATTGAATGTGCAGATGAGACATTCCCAATAAAACATAGAATTGAAAATTTTATCCCTTCCCCTCCCTGGTGGGACAGTGAGTGTTCCGAGGCTGTTTTAAAAAGAAAGGAGATGGAGATAGCCTACAATGAATGTGGGTCTGATGAAAATTTTGTTCGACTTACTGAACTAATAACCAGTACCAGTCAATTGTTCAAAAAGAAAAAATTTGAAAGCTGGAAGGCATTCTGTCTGACCTTGTCTCCTGATGTTTGTCCATCTGAAGTATGGCGTAATATCAGAAGATTCAGATCAGCATTTCGTGAAGGTGCTTCATCATGCCTTTCTCCCACATTGGCTGGTAAATTTTTGGATAAATTAGCTCCACCAGATGTTCCGGAACCCCTTAGCCATTCCATTCCTTCCTCATTGGGCAATCTGAGCGGACTCGATGAGCCATTTTCACTTGTCGAACTTAAAGGTGTTTTAGGTTACGTAAAAGATTCTGCCCCTGGTTTAGATGGTATACCTTATTCGTTTGTTTCCCATCTTAGTGATAATTCTCTCATATATTTTTTAGAACTGATCAATAGTATTATGAATTCTGGAATTGTTCCGCCTTCATGGAGGGTACAAGAGGTCCTCCCAATTCTTAAACCCAATAAAGATCCTTCAGATTTCTTGTCGTATAGACCGGTTGCTTTGTCATCTGTTTTGATGAAAATCACCGAACACCTTGTCAAGAACAGGCTGGAGTGGTTCGTTGAGTCTAGCAGATTGCTGAGTGAGAGTCAATATGGGTTTAGACGGGGCAAAAGTACCATTGATAGCATTAGTATATTTGTTACTGATATAAGATTGGCTTTTTCAAGTAATAATTCTGTAGTTGCAGCATTTCTAGATGTGAATGCTGCATATGATAACGTGGTTTTAAGTATCCTTTACAGGAAGATGCAGGATTTGGGTATTCCATTAAAATTAACAAATTTTATTATCAACTCTTTTTCCGAAAGACGAATTAACCTAATCTTGAACGACTCTAGTGAGGAGTCGAGGCTGGTCTGGAGAGGGCTCCCTCAGGGTTCGGTGTTGAGTCCATTACTGTATAACATTTATACTTATGACTTAGAGGCGTCTTTGAGCGGCGGTGTAAATGTTTTGCAATATGCAGATGATTTACTTTTGTATTACGCAGATCGTTCTGTTGAGAAGGCAAGCTCGTTACTGACTGCAGCTCTTGATTGCCTAAAAGTGTGGCTTGATTCAAATGGACTTGGCTTATCCCCTTCCAAGAGCTCAGTGGTTTTATTCAGCAGAATGAGGCTTCCTCCTCCAATTTCAGTCTTTTATAATAATTGCGAAATACAAGTTACTAGTCACACAAAATTTTTAGGAGTTATTCTAGATTCAAAACTTACTGGTATGCCACATTGCGAATACATCTTTGCTAAATGTGAACGTCTGCTCAATATGCTCAGATGTCTCTCAGGCGTTTGGTGGGGCGCTCACCCTTTTTCGATGAAATTAATTTACAATGCCTTGATCCGTAGTGTCTTAGATTATGGAACTTTCCTTCTAGAGCCGGGCAGTGCAGTTGCTTTTAAAAAATTGGATACTATACAAGCAAAAGCTTTAAGGTTGGTTGTAGGTGCAATGAGATCTAGCCCAATCAATGCTTTACAGATAGAGTGTTGTGATCCACCCTTGTATTTACGCCGCCAGTATCTGTCTGATAAATTCCTGTTTAATATATTAAAATTTTCTAACCATCCTCTTCGTTCAAAACTTGCATTACTGACTGACCACATTTCCTCATCTAACTACTGGTCTCATAAAAATCCACCTTGCCTAGTTAAAAGTTACCAAAAGTTTCTGGCTATTCAGGCTCCAGTTCATAACTCACTTTCTTTTCCTTTATTTTGTGCTTCATTTGATTCTTTGACTCTTGTGCCAGATGTTCGCCTAAATGTCGGATTGAGGAAGGGTGATGATGATGCAAGAGTTGTTTTTAACTATGTTAGAGATAGAGATTGGAGAGATTTTCACTGTGTCTATACTGATGCCTCTAAACATTCCTCTTCGGGTCATGTAGGTGTAGGAGTGTACCACTCTCAATACCGTATCGTACAAAAAATTAAGTTTCCTCCAGAAACATCCTCTTTTACTGGAGAATGTTATGGTATTTTTAAAGCAGTAGAGTATATACTCCTAATGAAATTGCGGAAAACGATTATAGTATCAGACTCCTTAAGTGCCCTACAAACATTATTAAAATACCCTTTTGGGAAAAATAAGTCTTATCCTATTATTTTTGAAATTAGGGAGTTACTTTTAAAATGCATCCATCAAAGTTTTATTGTTACTTTGGCTTGGGTCCCAGGGCATAGTGGGATTCCTGGCAATGAGAAGGCTGATCAAGCTGCCAATGATGCTGTGTTGTGTGGAGATGTTGTGCCTTACATGAATTTTTCTCATGACCTTTCTTCTCTTCCACTCACTTTTCTTCAAGATTCTTGGAACGAAGTTTGGGCTCTTAGTAGCCAAGTAAAAGGTAAACTGTACAAATCAATTCAAGGTGATATAAGTTGTAAGCCCTGGTTCTTCAGGTGGAAATTCAGCAAAAAAGCCACAAGCATTTTGGTAAGAATGAGGCTGGGTCATGTTTGCACTCCGGCCCACCTTGCTCGGCTTGGGATAGTTGCTAGTGCAGCATGTGATTGTGGATTTGATCCTGGTGATTTAAATCACATATTCCTAGCCTGTCCTCTCCGATGTAATTATGTACTTTATGAAAGCCTTCTCTCCTATAAGATACCCTTTCCTACGTCCGTATCCATCCTACTGTCCTCTAATGATTATCGTGTATATAGCTCGTTGTATATATTTATTGTAAATAATAATATAAAATTATAGAATAGAATTTGTATAATATTGTAATCCTATCTTTTCCATATCCTTCCAAATTCCAAATTGTTTTCCTTAATTTTCGTTTCCCTACCTTGATATTGATTATGGCAAATACGCAAGTCGCGTGGGCCCAAAAAGAACACAAAAAAAAAAAAAAAAAAATTTCGTCATTCATTGCTGATTCTTTGATTTTTGCTTAGACTATTTTGTTATTGTAAAACAAAATTAACTTTGATTTTAGAAATAGTTTTTCAAAAAGCCAAAAATGGCGGAACAAGTGAATCAACGGATAGAGGACATGATAAATGAGTTGGAGCAAATGCGAAGAACAAATATTTACAGTGAGGATGAAATAAGGTATGTTTATATCTGTTACCTACATTTTGAAGAACTCGGATGAATTTGTAGATAAAATCATATTATTAATCTATGTTGCACAATCAACAAACAAGAAGTTACATTTACAAAGACGGGCTTATCCTCACGAGAGATTTCTTCCAGCAAACACATGGTTGTGTGAGAGAATGTTCATAAGCAGGACAATAGTGCAGGGAGAGTAAATTTTGCAGATATTGAATGTTTGTAAAATTTAGGTAGGTAGGTAATACTTTGAAATTTATAGTACCGGGAAGACAGAGCTCTGTTGTGGATAGATGTGTGAAAACACGTATGAATCGAGTTCTCCTAGGCTAGATCGATTTTTGCTTCTGTAAACTCCTGATTTGTGAACTAGTATTGTTAAGTTGAGTAACTCTGACGTTGGGGAAATACATCTCCTTCCTTATGAGATGTGAAAGCCATTAACAAAAAAAAATACGGAAGTTGGACCTAAAAATTTATTTATTTTATGTATTGGCTAACATATGAAGTCCATTTTGATGTATCATTAACACCAACACATAGGGTCCATTTTTCTTAACAGGTAATTTTTCATATGTTTTCCACCTGTCACAACGGACATATCACAATGGCTTTAATTTAGCAATACAAAAATAAATATTTTCATAGTTTACACTTGCAATATTTATTTCCAGAGAAATATCTCGGAAACGAAAAGATTTTGAGTACAAAGTGCAGAGGAGAGTAAAAGAAAAAGAAGACTATGTTCAATACATCGCTTATGAACTTGCACTACTTGAAGACATCTCGTTAAGGCGTATCAAAAACAATCTAGGAGAGAAAAAAAAGGATATTGAATATGCAATAGCAAAGAGACTTAACAAACTCTTCAAGCAATTTATATACAGATTTCAAAATGATATTGTGATCTATTTTGAATATATAAAATTTTGTAAAAGTGTTGGCTTTGAGTCAGCTGTTTCTGCAATTATTGGGCAAATGCTGCAGGTAAGATTTAGGTTAAAAAACTTGCAGTGTACGTTTTATGAGATGTTATGATTTGAAAAGTGTTTATTAATTATTTTCACAAAATAATGTAAAAAGTGCTTTTTTTAATTAAATGTCTCACTCATTAATTGAGATTTCTTTCCGCAGATTTACGGCGATAAGCCAAAAATGTGGCAGATGGCTGCTAAATGGGAAGTCAGAGAGCAAAATAATTTGGAGAGTGCCAGAAGTTTCCTGATCAAAGGGATCCACAGGCATCCAGAAGCAGACATACTCTATTTAGACTTGTTTGATATTGAACTGATGCTAGCTTTTAAAACTGAAGATGAAGAACAAAAGGTACCTTGGTTTGTATTGATAAATCATTCTCAAGTCTGTGATTGCAATAAAGATGTTTAACTTGTAGGTGTAAGTGTTAAAGTGCATCTTGAGAGCAATTTCACACTTGAGATGGATTTATTAATACCACCGCCACCCTTACTTACTTGAAAGTAATTAATCTTATTCTATTACATGAACAATATTTGTAATTGCATTCTAAAGAAAAAGTCTATTGATTTTGATGCAATTTACAATTTAGGGGTTTAGGAGATGATTACCTAGCTAGGTCTCATTTCTGGGAAAATTAATTTTTTTAGTGTTTTCCAATATAGCTTCAGAAATAAAACTATTGTGTGATTCAGTAAATCCTATAGTGCCATATTTTAGTCTGCTGGTGTTCAATTATTTAAAGATGAGCTCTGCTGCTGACTACTTCTCATCTAATAATGTGGGTTGTAAGATCAATGACCAACCTCACAGACCCTGGTGTCAGAGTTGTTGAGCCGCCCAAGGCCTCTGACATTGCTCATTTGACAACTACTAGTAGTTAGTAGCCAGGACTAAAGGTTTAACATGCCTTCCGAAACATGAAAACATCTTACAATCATTTGATTCATCTTGCAATGTCCTAACCAAACTAGAAACTTCACACAAAGTGAATTTTGCTTGTGTCCACCGGTATCCTGAATCTGGATCAGAAGCTCTGGATCGAGAGCCAAACTTACTAACCAATACACCACAGAGGCTGTATTCGCCGAGTACTAATAGATAGATAAATTCTTTATTGTCTAATAATAATGTAAGTTTGGGACTCTAATCATAATGTAAGTTTTTACAGGATGTTTGCTTGCTATAAAGTTGTTAAAAATTGATGTCTCTGATAGAGGATGGTCACATGTTAACGATGGACAGGAATCGAACCCACCGTGACTGAAAGGCAGGGTCACTACCAACAGCGCCCATAGGCTAGACATTGAAAAAAACTAATCTAAACCTATCATGTTTTCAGGAAAAGCACCTTAAAAGAGCAGATATAGTATGGAAGAATGGTTCAAAGAATGTAACAGATGTGACATTCCTGTTCAATGTATGTGACATATCAATGAAATATGATGTTGAAGATTTGACGAAACAAATTAAAGCGGAAATTTGGGAAAACAGAAATAAAAAAGAAGTTTGGCCTTATATTGCATGTATGGAGCTGAGGGTAAGATTTCTTTCATACATACATAAATAAATAAAGAACCGATAAAATAAAAAATATATAGGTATTGAAATATGGTATTGAGACTCTATCACTATGCCATAAAGTCCAAAGTTTCTCTACTGACGTGCTGTTGGGTGTACCCTTTTCTAAGATTTGCATGACTCATTTAAATTTTAAAGGTACCTACAGACTTTTAACTGACCATTAAAAAAAAACAGAGACTTGCCACTTTGATATTGTGTCTGTTTTTACGATAAAAATTCCTAATGGGGCATATTACCGTAGCATAGCAAACTCTTAGGTCAGTGCATTACATATGCAAAAAACTTGAATGATATCTAGCACAAATTCTTGACTGGCACATACAGACGGACTATTTTGGATGAAGATCCAAGTTTTTTGACATTTTCTCCATACTTTACTTGTTATATTTGTGGGATAAATACACTACATAAAATGATGCTACATATCATCCAATTTCTTGCATAATGAAATAAAATACCCACACAATAGTTACTTTTTATGTAAGGCAGCAAAATTTTTAGTTGGCGCGAGTGCCATGTATTGAAACTCGAGCAAGCGAAGGATTCTAGGAAGAACCGTGAGCGTAGCGCGAGTTTCAAAGCACGAGATGCGAAATAACTTTGTTGCCGCGCCAAACACATAAATTTTCCCTATACTACTTTGAACCATATTTCATTATCTAATTTAAAAAACCATTTTCACGCTAAAATTACTTCTGCACGCAGATTTCGACACATTTTAAGACCTACGAAAAGGTTTTTGAAATTAGAACGTGATCGATGGTACTGTCGCTATTCGTTAGCATTTAATTTTCAATTTGAGGTCAAAAGTGTGTTTCGCTCGGCAGCAAAGTTATTTCGCGCCTCGTGTCTTAAACCCTCGCTACACTCAGGATTCTTCTTTTGAATCCTAGGATCTTTCGCTTCGCCAAATAACAATTTTGCTGCCTTGCACAACAAATAACTATTTGAATACCTACAAACTTTTTGCTATTTGGTTTTGGTAGAATAAAAAGAAAAAAAATCCAAGTGCATATAATTTTTTTTTAACAGGGACAACATTGGGAGGAAATAGAAGAATATGTAGAAGATAATAATTATACTAAGGAAGTAAATAACTACATTGCTGTCTACGAAGAGGCTCTACAGCAGGTAACTTTATAAATGTAGGGTGCTTCCTAGTCACTTTGAGTGACCAGAAAACTGAACTGATATACAGAAACTGCTGATAGCGCATTTTGTAAGAGGTCATTTTTAGGGTTCCGTACACAGATATAGATTACACAAGTGTATGTACCTCAGCGTGTGACGTCTCATAATAAAAACAAAATGCCTTGTTGTGCAGTAATTAACTGCAATAATTGCAATCGCAAAATTGAAGCTGGTAATTTAGGTATTTAGTGTCATCAGTAAATACTATTTGTCTTAAAATAATCTGTTATTATTAATAAAACAATTTATTTTGTTATTTTCATCCAAACGGTAATGTGTCCATATATTTTTCCATTGCGGCTTTAATTTAACGAACCAGACTTGTCGTGTATTGAAAACCCGCAATGTAAAAATAAGCGATATAACCTTTCGAGTCACGTTCAAGGTCAATTTCTCATTTCCTCTGTCAAAAGTAGTAATTAGTGTTGTACAGTGCAATTTTCGATGCCGATTTCGTATTCGATTAAAATCGATTTTGAAAGCAGAGGAAATGATAATTATATTTTTAAATTATTACGTAACTACATAATGTAGGTAGTGAAATGCAAATATAATTATCGAACAGCTGGTAATGGTTACTTCTTACGTCTTTGTTATTTATTCACACACATGAAAACTACAACAACAAAAAGAAAAATTTATAACAAGTTTATCCATTTTCACCAATCCAAGTTTATCCCTTTTCAGGGACAGAAACAATTATTATTAAAAATACTAGTAAAAAAATTATTTAAAACAAGCTTTTATTAGATGTAAAAAAAGAAATAATAAAACGTTAAACGTTATCATAGTCTCAAGCTTTCAAAGAAAAGCGTGTTATTATATCCTCTTTTTTATTTCCTCACGCTTTTATTCGAAAATCTGAGACTGTGATAGATAACACTGATAACGTTTAACATTTGTATAATCTTAACCAAAGCCTACTAACAGATGACGCTGCAGGTTTATGAAACATGCTATTTCAAGAAACGGAGAAAACGATTTTTCCCAGACATGATAAGTTTCAAGTTCAAGTTTATTTATTTCTTAACAATAACATTGTGTCGAAAATATCTTACAATAATCATAATCAATCAATCAAATACCTAATTACAATTAAAACTGTCAGCAAATATTAATAATAATAATAAAAAAAATATATTCATTAAACTAATAAGGAAATAAAACGATCACAAAAGTCAATTTAAATAAATCTATAAAATTTAAGTTTCTGTTAAAATCTTACATATCAAGCCCTAACCCATCTATTCCCGTCTATAATTACCAGCATCATATTTCGAACCTTTTTTATATATTGGTAAAATTTTAGCGAGTTTAAGCTGATCAGGAAATGTACTTTGGTTGTAACACATATTGAAAAAATAAGCAAGAGGTTGTGCAAGAAGATCGATATTCCTTTTAATGACTGTTCATGGCACTTCATCATAACCAAATGACGTCTTCGATTCCATTATAGATAATAATATAAATATAGTTTTTTAAATCGTTAGGGACGTTTCCGAGAAATCGATTAAACATAAACAAATATTGATCGTTTAATAGCATAAGATATGATTTTCATTTCATATGTCGATTCTAACTATCATTTCTTCTGCCGATTCTAATTATTATTACCTCTGTCGGTTCTAATCGATATAAAATCACATCGATCCCGCAGCTCTCTCGTTTTGGTTACTGGTCTGCTCATGAGCTTTATGTATATTAGCTAGATAATTTGAAAATGGGTAGTTAAAGTTAAGTAGTAAAGGTATTTATTTTGATTCACGATGTGCGATCGATGCCTCACCGCCGGTTTCCCGCTTTAAATTTTAAAAACAACTGAACTGACGGTTGGCGCGCGCGGCGCCAGCGCCGATGCGAGTCGCGAGGGGGGCGCGGCGAACCAACTTTGAATCGATATGCCGCAGCGAAGATGGCGGCGCCTTTGAATCGATTTCGCCCGGCTTGCGATTCCCATCACTAAATTACACTCGTGACGTCAAAGTACCTACCAAAAATGTTACACGCTCGGTTCCCGTACGAATCGACGAAGACTAGCGTTCTAGCGTTAGCTTATATATAGTTCTGTGGTTCCGTACCTCAAAAGAAAAAAACGGAACCCTTATAGGATCACTTTGTTGTCCGTCTGTCTGTCTGTCTGTCTGTCAAGACCCTTTATCTCACGAACGGGTAGAGGTATCAGGTTGAAATTGATACCATATATCAATGTCTATGAACCACACAAGATCTGAAAATTTAAATTTTTTACAACGACGCAATCAAAAGATATGGCATTTTATGTCCTCATCTCCATACATTTATGCAAAAATGCAAAACCTACAGGGTACTTCCCGTTGACCTAAAATTATGAAATTTTGCAAGAAGCTAGGTTTCACAGTAAAAATAAAGGGAAAAATCTGAAATCATTAAATATTACAACTTTTCTCACAACTAATGGTAACCAATTAAGGTGAGCTCCCGTTTCAAGAACATTCATATAAGAGAGGGGTCAAGTTGAATGGTCGCTGAGGCGATTTTTGTTTTAGTTCTATTTTAAAAACGGGAACACATACAAACTTGAATGTTGGTATGTTTATAGTGCAGAAGCTATAAAATAACAACAAAATAATAAAATTTGGTCAAGCGCGTGTCGGACTCACAAAATCTAGCACATTAACTTACTGAAATTTCAACTAATACAATTATGATTATGTGGTGGTACGGAACCCTCAGTGCGCGAGTCCGACTCGCACTTGGCCGGTTTTTTTTTTCATCCCATCTATTCCTAAATCGCAGATCAGTTCGTCAATATCGGCGAGCAAAGTTGCCGAATCCTCCAAGATATTTTCGTGGTGGGTAGAAATGACATGTCAATTTGGGGCATCAATTTTAGTACATGGTATGTACACGACCAAGAAGGTCAAACATAAATATTGTATGAAAAATGTCCGATTGTATTTAATAATAAAAGAAAAAAGAAATATGCCCGAACTATAAACAAGACTGTAGTCTTAGAGATTCGTTCCTAATGAATACAAAAACCGAACATGTGCGTGTCGGGCCACGCAGTATGCGCAGACCACAGTATAGGGCTCCGTAGTTTCTTTAGGATTTTTTGTCGTAGAGGAGGTTTTGATTGGATTTCAAAACGTTCATAACAACTTTGTACCTATTTTTATTATTTTCAGTTTTTCGGCTATAGCTCATTAACCTGTGAAGTCTGCTTAGCTGTGATAGTTTTCCTTTTTATTTCATCATATATATTAACTGTGATTTTTTTCACATTCTAATAACAACCCTTTAGTTGGCAGGGGGGTGGCACTCCATCAAAACGCTTTCAAGCTAAATGTTTCTCAAACGGATCCCTAAATCAGTCAAGTGCGAGTCGGACTCGAGCACCGAGGGTTCCGATGTACCTTAAGTGTTTTTGGAAGCAATAAAGTAAATTTTTAGGACTACAAAACTAAATTAGTTTCTAAAGGTTTTCTGCAGATTTCTAAAAAAATAGTGCCACTGAGAGAAATCGTCGTACTTTTCCTGTAATATTTATACATAAACGTGTATCGACAGTAATTAATTCTGATTTTTCCTTTAGCAAACTTCAGAGATAACAGGAAAAATCGTATTTTATAAATCATTTTTCATCTAAAAAAAAATTTAAAAGTCCATTTTGGAATGTAAGTAAAGCCCTTTCATATGATCAGTCGACCTAGTAACGACAATTTAAAATTATGATTCTTTCATTTGCAATAAAGTTGAGCAATCTAAAACAATTCCAAATTTCAAGTCGATAGCATGAGTGGTTGCTGAGATATACTGGTGTGACAGACAGACAGACGAAGTCCCACCATAAGGGTTCTGTTTTTACCATTTTGGTTCGGTACTCCAAACAGATACATTATTTTTAGGGTTCCGATACCAAAATGGTAAAAAAAGGAACCCTTATAGTGCCGCTCTGTCTGTCTGTCACACCTCTGTATCTCAGCAACCACTTATGCTATCGACCTGTATTTTGGAATAGTTTTAGAATATAGTTGCCCAACTTAATTGAACATGAAAAAAATTTGAAAATAGTATGATTATTAATGTAAAGGGGGCCAAATTTCAAATTGTCGCTACTTGGTCGAGTGGGGTATCATATGAAAGGGCTTTACTTATACATTTTAAAATATTTTTGTATTTTTTAAATTTCTTAGTTTTCAAGTTATGATGATAAATGACAAAAAAAATACGGGCCCTTATCTCCGAAGTTTGAGTAAGGAAAAATCTGAATTAATTACAGTTGACAGAGGTTTATGTAAACTTTACAGTAAAAATAAAACGATCTTTCTAAGTGTCACAGTTTTTCAGAAATCTGCAAAAAACCTTTACAAACAAATTTAGTTTTGCGGTCCTGAAAATGGACTTTATTGCTTCCAAAAATACTATAGGTATATCGGAACCCTCGGCGCGCGAGTCCGACTCGCACTTGACCGGTTTTTTATTACGACACCCCACACGATGGGTTAGACAAAAAAAATCACCCCCTCCCTAAAAACATTTCTTTTCAAGATTTTAGTTTAACACCTTGTCGGCGTTGATGAAATGTATAACCATACTAAATTACAGCTTTCTAGGGTGTCTGAGCTAAGTCAAGGACAGACAGATGGACATGACGAAACTATACTAGGTTATTTTTTTGGACCTGATTTCCTTTTGCCCACTTAGTTGCCCGTTTATAGACTTCGAGACAAACCTATTACGGGTTTACCTAATAAATAAAATAAATAAAAAGTGAGGTCAAAAGCAACAACTTTTGTTCTACGACTTTGCTAACAACGCACGAAAATTTACAACTTCCCATACAAAATGGGTCGGTCACGTGACCACTTTTTTTTTTTATTATTAGGTTCACAAACCGAATGTTACACACCTACAACTAGAATTCTGATAAAACATAAGTTAATGATATTTGTGTACATTCTCAAATAGTGAACACAGCATTCACAAGGGATAAACAAAATATCCGGTAGTTTTAATTTAAGCTACGTTAAATTAGGTTAGAAGTAAGAAGTTAGATTACAACTAGGTTAAATTAAGTATTAATTAAAATTTGGTAATAACCAAATTACTAAGTACTTTATCCTTAACTGAGGCCAAAGAACCAGTGAATATGTCAAATTTGAAACGAATACCGTTATAACCGGCACACATTCTGTGGATAGGACTGTGTTGGCCAATGTTGGTCCTAACATGAGGAAGGACAAATGTTCTCCAATTTAGAAGCCTACTGTTTGGTCGTGGAATTTCAAATTTTATGGCTTGTAGAAGTTCCATGGAGTCAATACACCCATTGACTAATTTGTACAGGAATGTTATGTCCGCACATTTCCTTCGGATACTTAGTGGTGTTATTTTATAGAACTTTAGGCTAGATTCATACGAAGTAAGTTTTTTACATTTATTGTCAGCATACGCCAAATGATACAGAAACTTTTTTTGGACCCGTTCTATACGACTAATATGCACTTGATAACATGGATTCCATGCTGGACTTGCATACTCTAAGACACTACGCACCACACAATTATAAATAGGGATGATAATACCTGGATCTTTAAAAACTTTAAGTTGTCTTGTTACAAATCCCGTGAGTTGAAAAGCTTTTTTAACAATTTCATCAATGTGCGTCCTGAAACTCATATCCGAATCCAAATAAACCCCAAGATCGCGGATGCTACACACACTACGCGGATGCTACACTTTAGTATGGAGAGTCGAAAATTTCTTGTGCGTGTTAGCTTTGACCTCACTAATAAGTGGGCAAAAGGAAATCAGGTCCAAAAAAATAACCTTGTATAAGGGTTCCATGTTGACTACGGAACCCTAAAAAAGAAAAAGTTTACAGTTTTATGGTCTAACAATAATCTTATTTCTGTAGTTTCCAGACAAGAATCTGTGCACACAATACATTCACGGTTTACTCAAAGTAGATGAGAGGATATGCAGTGACAATCAAAAGATCAGCGCAGTGAAACATGCTTGGAAGTATGGACATGAGAATGCACTGCTCACTGACGATATGTATGCGTTTGGTATTGAGATGTTAAAGTTGGAAAATGTTACTTCTGAGGAAGAATTTATGGAGGTAAGTTAGTTTATTTTTGGACATTTCCCCCGAGGTTATCTGATCTCAAAATTCGTTTGAAACTGTCAAAGCAATAAGGTTTTTTATTTTTTTTTTTTTTATTAACGGAAACATACAGTCATTAACAAATCTTGAAATAATAGTAAGATAAACATAAAGACCTAGAGTTCCACAAACTAAAATATAAAGGTAATTAATAACAATTGAGGACGAGACTTAGCTAATATATCCTTACGTTAATTGCTAAGAGAAAAAGTTAAGGTAAACCCAACTGATAATACACAAGAATGATGTATCTTAATTAGTACGATATTAGACACAAAATCAGTGAAAAAATAAGCAGTCACCAATGAGACTCTTATATCGGCTCAGTGAAAGCCAGAAAATATCGATGTCAATGAGACGCTTATTATAAGCTTATTATTATTCTTCTTGATCATTTGAATGAATGTTTGAGCGAAATTCAACCTACCTGTATTTTCTGTATGCACGAAAATAAGCATAAGCCGGGTCTTGATTCAAACTGTACATTCAAGATCAGATCACTCTTTGTACTTGCAACGCGACTCTATTCCTAACGAAATAAGGGTCCGCGGCACTCCGCGGCAGCGCTCTCCGTCAAAGATTAGATACAGAAGAACTAAGGCTGTTGTACATCCTTTTCTAGAGCTAACTTGCCACATTTTTAAGGCCCTCATTTTGTTACGGAATAGAGAAATAGCCTGAAAATTATTCAGTGTGCTTTTAGCAGGATTATTACCTTAATCAGACATTTCGGTAGGCGTTGTCACGTTATCTACGAACTTTCTGGTTATGATAAGAAGTTCTCTGAAGTTTTACTGTAACTAATAAAAGGTCAGAATATAGGTATGGAGGTGGTAGGGCTATTGTGTAAATCCCGTCTGGGGGAATACCACCCTTTGCCTCATAACATCCCACACAGCCATGAAACCTCCACTGCAGGACAGGGAGTTCCCCCAGAATTCCAGCAATAACGTGTGGTACTTTGGAGGGGAAGTACCATATTCACTACGCTTTTAAGCGTTGCCACAGAATATATAATAGTAAACAAGTTTGCGTTGCGGCTGGCAACCGCTATTGTAGTGACCGCAGTGTGTAAGCTGATACGATACAAACAAAAAGGGGCTGCCTGCCCTTCCTCCGGTTCAGAAACCCTCAGTCGCCTACTACGATACCCGTGCGGTGCCGGCAAAGAATAGTACCAACCCATCTCTACCCCCTTGCCTATTCTCAAAGATTTCGGACCTCCTTGCTTCGCTCGGAATAGATACCTTGCTAATTTATTTTACTATGGGATGACATCTGCCAACATGTCCCAATATTTTATGTCAAACTATCAGTGATCACTAGGAAATATTCAAAATAACCCGTCAAATCCATAGAACGACGCCTTCGCTACCTTGTGACGAATTATTTCTTTAATCCTCCTTATAAGTACCCTTATTTTTCTGTGCCTATTCTGCCGTAAATCAGCTGTTTCATTCATCCTTCATAATTATGATGGATTTTTGCCTTATTTCTACTAAGTACCGCCTGATTTTTGTCAAGTATTTTTAATGTTGCATTTTCAGATTCTTGACACAGCTTCGAAACACAACCCACAAGCCAGAAACATATGGGAAGAGAAACTCCTACGGAGCAAAACTGACATAAAAAAATACATGGGAATTCTTCAAGAGGCCAACAAAGTTTTGAAGCCAGAAGATTCTTTGTACCTCTGGAACTATGGTCTGGAGAATGTTGAAAGTAAAGATATGGTAAGTTATCTACAATGATTTCATCTATAAAAACAAATTATATATTATAATGAGGACTGGGTACTATTGTTCCCCAGGACAAATAGTGCTTATACACATGAAACTGAACAACTTTTAGTATATAACATTACATGTAATATGCGGCGTATTGGTGATCAATATTTTTTGCTCGCATTTCGGCATATGTCCCTTGGGAAAAGTTTCATGCCATGAGCCTTTAGCGGCTCAATCACTCTTGACACCAAGGCAGGCCTGTGACACTCCGCACTCTAGGTATACAACGCGGCGCTGGAAGTCGACTGGGTGAGGGAGTCGATTTTACTTTTCTTTATGTCATCTTAAGCTTATGGCGGCAAAATAGGTAAGTAAGTATTTGATTTTTGATTGAACAATATTACATACCTACTTACATCTCGCTCAGTATCGCACTAGTATTCCCACTATGGCGCCACATTGATTGTGAAGCGATGTAGTTTGCTGACGTCATTAAGAGATTTTAATATCCAACAATGAATAAACGATTTTGACTTTGACTTTATCTCATAAAGTGACAAAATCATCGCCTTAGCCCACCTGTCCGCGATCACCCGGATTTAAAAACGTGTCCTAAGCGGTGCACTGCAAGTATCGACTTTATGCTTAGACCGTAAGGTTAAAATTTGTCGGCACCCCGCCTGAGAGTGTCGGATCTGTAAACGTTAGTTTACTATTATGTAATCTGTGACCAAGGTTTAAAAGGTTGGTCATCGATTTTACACAATCCCCACGATACGATGATGATGGGTAGATTTATTTATATCGTTTGGGCAGAAAGGTACTCCCAACAGCACGTCATTAGAAACATTTTGGACCTTACGGCATGGTAATAGAGTTGCAAATATTTCCAGTGACGTACTTTAGACCGCACTTTTCCTAACACCATGTTCGTATAGCTTCAAGACCTACTGGTTGGCGTAAGAAGACCTTTTACTATTTCCAGATTCAAAACTTCTACAAAAGATTCAAAAACTGTGAAAACTCCACTTTAATGGCGATAAAACCCAAGCTTCTTCAGAAGGTGTACGACAATTCAGGCCTGCAAGCTGCTAGGGCGACCTATGAGGAAATGATCAGGGCTCCTCCAACTCAAATGGAAGTCCATAGAGTTATGATCGATATAGAAATGACACAAGAAAAACCTAATATCAAGAACATTAGGAAGTACTTTGAATGCGCAGTTCAACATCATGGAACAAATGATATTCATCTTTGGTTGGATTATATACAGTTTGAAATTAAAAGCGGAAGCGTTCAAGCTTCACCTGCCATTTACAGAAGAGCAATCGGAACGTTGAAGAAAGAATTAGTGGACGAATTTATCAAAGCGCAAACTTTAGCCAAATTAGAATAAAAATACAATATTTTTGTATATTGATTTAATAAATTCATTTTCTGTAAATTGTTCAAGTACATTTTTTTCTGCTTTAACTCGAAACATTTCGTAAATTTACGTCTGGAGAACATGTAGGTATGTTACGCAAAGCTTTTAATAATTGAAGGAAAAACATGGTTGTGGTTAAGCTTATTAGAAATAGAATCATAGGAATTTTTTATCGGTTTGCGTTTATTTTTTATCAGGGAGCTGTCTATAGAATAGCGCGGCGCCGCGATCTGTTTCTTCTTTATCCATAAGATCGTAAGCGCACTGAAGCCAAGAATTGTAACGCGGGACACCGGTATTCATACTGCTTCCACAAACAGCCATAACAGTCGAAACTAGGGTAAAAAAATACGTGAAAGAACAAGTCACCAACGTAGCCAGAGAAAAGGTATGTACCCTCAAGTCTTTAGTCTTAAACAAATACTTGTTAATATAAAAGGCTAGAAATCCTCCCAAAGCTATACATGTTAAATCTCCTAACAATCTAGGTATGAATCCGTGATAGAATCCGAATATGCCGTTATCTCTGACGATCGATGCGATGGCTAGGGGCATTGTGCTGTATTCCTCTTCTCGCCCTATAAACGAAGCCATCATCCTAACAGCTACTACAAAAAACGGGTAAGCTACCACCAATGAGAAAAAATGCACGACCATGTCGACACGAACGTGTTTAATATAGTCCACTCGGTTCGGCGGCTCATCCGACACTACGACAGGATTTTCCAAATACTCGTTGATTTCATCTGTAGTTGTACCAGCATGTTTCAATCCTTGTACTATTATGGTCGGGGCTATTTTCAGAGTCATGAACAAGCCGACTATGTTTGCTGTTACTCCTCTGAAACAGCCGATGAAGCCGTCTTTGCTGTATATATGCCCGATGTATTTTAGCACGTTTGGTAACATCATGACCGGTCTGCCTCCTAAGGTGGTCGCCTGGATCGGTGGTATTGGCTCATGTCCGAGCTGCATGAGAACTCTTGCATATTCGACTGGATGTGACAGAACCAGTACTGCAAAGGGATAAAGTTCAGCCGGCGGCGGCACCGCCGCTGCTATATTCTGTAAGGAACTAATTTAGGCTGATCTAAGTGCACATTTAGTTAGGTATCTATTTCCTTATCATCCTAACATTGTTCACTCGGTATTACATATGTAGTTTTAAAAGCTGCATTTCATAGGTTTTCGGTGTGTGTAAAAACTAATAGAACATAAAATAAAATTTCGAGAGGGTCATGGTTGTGTGACAACAAAGTGACAACAGCGTGTTTACAAAAATTACTTTCTAACTGATATGTCAAAGTCAGTCAACTTTTTCCTTTTACACAAGGAGTTTCTGTTTTGTAACCTAACCTACTTTTTGCCTTAACTATGCCCGCGCCGTAGATTTTGAAAAATTCGCGCAGGGCATTTAGAGCCTATGTAGCCTAAGAACTTTCCTATATTTTTGGAAAAAATTCTATACAACGTGTTAACGGAATAAGCGAAACCCTCATACAACCCAACTGATTTTTATTAAAATAAATCCATTCCTGTAAAAAATATCTTGAACAAAGTTTTTTTTAAATCTAGATATTGTTACTTTAAAGTTTCATCATTGTTCTAGTTTCATCGCTGTACTCACAGAAAAGTAAGGGTGATTAGAAGGAGGATTAAAGAAATAATTCGTCACAAGGTAGTGAAGGCGTCGTTCTATGGATTTGACGGCTTATTTTGAATATTTCCTAGGGATCATCGATGATGTGACATTTAAATTTTGGACATGTTGGCAGATGTCATCCTATAGTAAAATAAATTAGCAAGGTATCTATTCTGAGCGAAGCAAGGAGGTTCGAAATCTTTATGTCCCTCAACACAGAATCCTCAGAGAAAAAAACTGCATATAAACTTATTTTTACAATGCCAAAAAATTGTCATAAAATAGTCATAAATAGTCACCATAAGGAAAAAAATAGTCGCGTTAATATTCTAGATTCATAGCTATGGTTTGCTGAGGATTATGGGCATATGCTATATACAGAATCCTCAGTTCTGATGCAAGCAAACCGTGGTGACTATCGACTTGGTTTTTATTTTAAAAAATAGTCATGAAATAGTCGTCTTGACTTCCAAATTCTCAAAAATAGTCGTTTAAGGATTTCAGAGTTACAGGGGTAGCTTGCTGAGGATTCTGTGCATAGCATTTCACGGACGCAGATTCCAGCAGAACGTTAAGGTTTTTCTGTTTGATACTGATGTCAAAAAATAGTCAACAAATAGTCGTCTCAAACCATAATCACTTTGGTCTGGTTTACCTTGTAGAAGTATGTTAAAAATGCATGTTAACTTCGCCATACATTTTTCAACTCAAGTACAGTCGTGTTCAAAATGCATATCATCTTTGATGGTAACTATTTAGTTACTTTTTTTATGTATTTGGAACCCAATATAATTAATTCTGTAATAAAAAGCAAAGTTTATTTGTTTTCATGTTAAATAATATAGCTTAATAAACTACAATAATTGGTTTTAAACTAAAATAATAAAAAAATCTTGTTTATGAATATATTCAGTACCTACAGATTATTTTTAAGTAAGTTTTTTGTATAAATCACAGTCTTCGTACTTATGTCCGTTAAATGGTTAAATGAGTAATACAGGGTGATAATTTTATTGCGTGCCATAGCTTAGGGGGTGTTTCAGTTACGATAAAGGAACACAAAAAAAGGCTGTAGTGTAAGTTAACTTTACATTTCATATAATTACCGTAGAACACGGCAATTGTCGTTGTACGAGTAATAGCAACACTGTAGGGCACTTCAATACGCGCCGGCGGCGGCGGCGAGCGCTAGCTCGGTCACACAATTCGGTCGAGCTGAACGCCGCCATACTATTGGTTAAACATATCTCGTCTCAGAATATTGGTGCTTTTTCTATTATACGACCCACGTTAAACATTTCCAACTCTGTTACTATGCCATTAAGTAACTGATTTGTATTATTCTACTGATGTGCTATTGGGTAAAAGAAACACATATGCAGCGACATTTGAAATTTTAATGAATAGTTAAATGCGTAGGCAAACAACATTGATCAATCAAGAAATTAGTAAAGTTAGTATAGTTAATTTAGTAATATTTGCGAACCTTCCAATTATTATTAAAGTATTTTTATTTACTGAATGCATCTGGGTTTAAGCCCGATATTCTAGTTTCTAGTTTCCTTTCCTTAAACGTGGAACCTACATTATAAGTTTTTAGACCAAAAGGTTGGGGCTGTGCACTGATATATCAGTCGGTTTATCCTCTTATTTACCTAATAAAAATAGATAACACTAAAATAGGGTCTGCAAAAATATATAAAAATAAAAGCCTCTAACAATATCAAAATCCATTTTTTTTGACAACTTGAAATCAATATCAAATAATTTTGTGTACCTACGCGACTGTACAAAGGAAAAATGTATGGCGAAGTTAACATGCATTTTTAACATACTTCTACTAGGTAAACCAGACCGAAGTTATTATGGTTTGAGACGACTATTTGTTGACTATTTTTTGACATCAGTATCAAATAGAAAAACCTAACCGTTCTGCAGGAATCTGCGTCCGTGAAATGCTATGCACAGAATCCTCAGCAAGCTACCCCTGTAACTCTGAAATCCTTAAACGACTATTTTTGAGAATTTGGAAGTCAAGACGACTATTTCATGACTATTTTTTAAAATAAAAACCAAGTCGATAGTCACCACGGTTTGCTTGCATCAGAACTGAGGATTCTGTATATAGCATATGCCCATAATCCTCAGCAAACCATAGCTATGCATCTAGAATATTAACGCGACTATTTTTTTCCTTATGGTGACTATTTATGACTATTTTGACAATTTTTTGGCATTGTCAAAATAAGTTTATATGCAGTTTTTTTCTCTGAGGATTCTGTGTTGAGGGACATAAAGATTTCGAACCTCCTTGCTTCGCTCAGAATAGATACCTTGCTAATTTATTTTACTATAGGTAGGATGACATCTGCCAACATGTCCAAAATTTAAATGTCACATCATCGATGATCCCTAGGAAATATTCAAAATAACCCGTCAAATCCATAGAACGACGCCTTCACTACTTACTCCAAATTCTCAAAAATAGTCGTTCAAGGATTTCAGAGTTACAGGGGAACTCTGAAATCCTTGAACGACTATTTTTGAGAATTTGGAAGTCAAGACGACTATTTCATGACAATTTTTTTAAAATAAAAACCAAGTCGATAGTCCCCACGGTTTGCTTGCATCAGAACTGAGGATTCTGTATATAGTTATGCCCATAATCCTCAGCAAACCATAGCTATAACTCTAGAATTGTAACGCGACAATTTTTTTCCTTATGGTGACTATTTATGACTATTTCATGACTATTTTTGGCATCGTCAAAATAAGTTTTTATGCAGTTTTTTTCTCTGAGGCTTCTGTGTTGAGGGACATAAATCTTTGGCTGTATTAGTCCGCGCCGCGCTGTCCGCGCACGTCACGGCCACTTCCCTCCCCGCCTCACCGCTCATTAACCGCGCGGTGCCGCCGCCAGCGCGCATATCCACAGAAATACTTAGAATAGAAGCGGCAAGAATTTAAAAAATAAAAAAAATTACCTTTATCAAAAACCCGTGAAATTGATTCTACTCTCGATTCTGAACAAACTATTTTCTCAGTTTCGCTTATTCCGTTAACACGTTGTATAAGGCCAAATTTTTGTAGGCAATATTTTTGAATCCACCAAACAAACTGGAAGGTACTTACACAAAAAAAAGTTATACCCCGAAAATGGCGTAATTTTACGGGTTGTTCCTCGTAGCCAAACTCTTTCGTCAAACTGATTTGGCTACGAGGAATTCCATTTCCTCGTGGCCAAACTCGTCAAAGTATACTCGCCACCGTAGAGGATAACAGCAATAAAGCTATCACCGATATTATCGTGAAAATGTGTCTATGATCACCATATTCAAGCAACAAAATCGAAATCCACCAAAAATATAAACGGGAAATTAATTATACTCCTCGCAACCCTTTGTTTTAACGATCCGTGTTTACAATTACTACTTAATTTTTTTAGGTGAATTTTAATTTAGGATGATATTATTTGACCTTAAAGAAAAATGTCTATATAGTTTTTTTTGGGTTAATCTCGTTTTACCCCATTTCCGGTTTCGCCCGTCCCGTTTGCACCCGATTTTGATAAATTTGATTACATTTTATATCGTTATTTTTTCTATAGTTTTCAACTGGTACCGTCAACATAAAAAGTGTTTCAAGGTAAAGTAATGCATTTATTTTTCTGTTTTAGATAAATACATTATTTATACAGGGTGGCCCATTGATAGACGTCCAAAAGAAATGTAAGGAGGTTCATTATTTTATGTATGAAAGTAACGTTCAATGCAATCATGACTCAAAAAGAAAATTGAATAAATGATCAGTAAAAAAAGAAATGAATTTTTTTATTTCCTCCGGCAGAAAATCTTAAAAAAATATTAAATATTTATAACTCGAAAACTACAAATAATCGCGGAACATACATGGGGGTTATTTGGATACCCCTTAGCATGACGCATCCAAATTTTTCTTTTGAACGTCTATCAATGGGCCACCCTGTATATTTATTGATTATAACAAGAAAAATAATTGAAACTTAGACAAATATTGCGGGTTTTTAAGGTTTTAATTAGACTTTACATAGAAAAAAAACTGAAATATTGTGTATTTTAGTGTTTAGTTAAATATGATTATAGAAAAAAAAATCCATACATATATTTCAACCATAATCTAATAAAACCTGTGATTATACTCCAACAGAATGTAAATTGTTTTATTCCATACATATACAACGTGTTAACGGAATAAGCGAAACTGAGAAAACAGTTTGTTCAGAATCGAGAGTAGAATCAATTTCACGGGTTTTTGATAGGGGTATTTTTTTATCTTTATTATTTAAATTTATGCCGCTTCTATACTAAATATTTCTGTGGATACGCGCGCTGGCGGCCCACAGTGGGCTGAAATTAGTGTTTCATAGACATTCAATATTTTATTTTGTGTGACGCTTTTTTTGCTTGGAAACGATTAAGGATACCTACTTTATGCCTTGTATAATGAACTTTCAGGTTTATAATTGTAAACAGCGCACTCAGAATTTTTTCGAAAATATTTGTATGGAGTCTGCGTATTAAATGATGATATCTCCACTATCGTACAATTGCGCCTAATATCCTCTTAGGTTATTAATATATGAATTATTTTGGATTTTTTGACATACTACATGCTAAAGCCAAACTTGCGCCTTTTTTTAAATCTTATTTTGTTATTTTTTTCGTTTTTGACTAATATTAAGCTTAAAATGGATTTAAATAGACTGGATATTTACGCAAATTAATTGTCTGAAATATTAGAATGTGAAATTTGCTTAAAAACTCATTAGCTGTATAATAAACCAAAAAAACTGGTAATTTTTTAAAAGTTTTGTTTAAAAAAAGGCGCAAGTTTGGCCTTAGCATGTAGTATGTCGAAAAATCGAAAATAATTCATATATTAATAACCTAAGAGGATATTAGGCGCAATTGTGCGATAATGGAGATATCATCATTTATTACGCCGACTCCATACAATTTATTTCGAAAATAATTCTGAGTGCGCTGTTTACAATTATAAACCTGAAAGTTCATTATATAAGGCATAAAGTAGGTATCCTCAATCGTTTCCAAGCATAAAAAGCGTCACTCAAAAAAAAATATTGAATGTCTATGTAACGGTAATTTCAGCCCACAGTGCGGCCGGCGCCAGCGCGCGTATCCGCAGAACAACGATGAAAATAGAACAATGATGAAACTTTAAAATAACAATGTCTAGAAGAAAAAAAACTTTTTTAAAGATTTTTTTACGGGTATGGATTTATTTTAATAAAAATCAGTTGGGGTATATGAGGGTTTCGCTTATTCCATTAACACGTTGTATTTTAACCATAATCTAGAACTTAGACTTAGCATTAAATTCTTGATCCTTAATGTAAAGTATGTGAACTATAATAATTAAATTTGGAATAAAGCTTTTCCTGCTGAAGGTTCACTTTTAATCGACTTCATCAATAAAATTTGAAATCGGGTGAAAACGGGACGGGTGGAACAGGGAATGGGGTAAAACGAGATTAACCCTTTTTTTGATTAACTGCTTTATTTTTTTCACTAGTTTTTATTACCACTAAAATCATTTTCAATTAACATTATATTTGAGAACTGTGGTCTCTGCCTACCCCGAAGGGAACAAGGTGTGATATTATGTATGTATTACATTTTTTTGTTGGATTTGGTAAACTATATATGTTAAGGGACGTAAATGAAACAAAAGTATATAAAAACTGATCTGATAGCATTTTTATCATAGGTCTAATGAAACTTTGAGATCTACGTAAAAATATTTTAAGGTTTAATTGTTTTTCTTTTACAATAGGTGGATTAGGTATACAACGTAATCATGTAATGTCTGACTATACTTGGGTATGGTACTTAGGACATGAAACTGAACAACTTTGCTCAAGAAACAGGTCGAAAAAGAAAAAAGAAATGACTTCCCCATGCAAACCTTGCCCCGTCAATACTGTAATTTGTATGGGACGACCAAAAAAAATCTCACTTTTCAAACTAAGTTTCTTGGGGAAAGTTGTTCAGTTTCATGCCCTTAGTACTCAAGTATAGTCAGACATTACATAATCACGAGTTATTAATAAAGGTAATCAAATGTAAAGTAAATAATATTTATAGCATTTTTGCCCTTTTTTGTGGATTTTATACCTTTTTTTTTTAAATCATGCTGTCGTGAATTTTGATGGATTACTAAAGAATTATTTTATAGACCAGCTTATCAAATTTTTAACGAAAAAACGTTCTGATATAAATGAATGTTGAATCTTCATACAGTGAAATAGTAGCAGACATGTTCATGAATAGTAGGCTCTCAGGCTAATAAAGCGCTACACGCGCGAGACGGCTCGCGCGTAGACACTCGCGCGTTCCCGAGATACTACAGCTACATACATATATTCCGTTTAGATGATGCCGCGCTTTCCTCACTCGCGCGTAAATGGGCTATCTGGATGCAATATAAATTAAAACGCGTGAGTTCACTCGCACGTATAACACCTCATCTGGACAGGCTCTTACGTCAATGGCCCGCGCCATCGTACGCGCCATTTACGCGCCCTAAAGTTTCTGCCTGGGACTTGGTTCATGATGTTACTTTCTTACCTTATTTTATGGGGTGGCACCATGGTGGCACACAGGGGCCACACCACCTAAACCCCTAGATGCTGTATTTTTCTTGCAGATTCATACCTTCTGGTTCTTATGTTTTTCAATCCCCACAGCAACCCAACCTCGACCTGCATGTTCATGCACTCCTGGGTCTTTTGCATTTTTATCCTGCCCCTACCTATAATGGGGTGCCTCCACTGGGCTGCAGGACCCCTAAGAAAAACAAGCTTTCTAAATACGTGTTTTGGAATAATGTAGACTGATATTAATTAAATAATTGTATTTCTCTTTTCATTGGTAAGTATATCTACTTTCTGATAATCATCGACAAGAGCACTTGTGTGTGATCAACTTGTAAAGGGATCTTATTTACAAGACACCACCATGCAGTTAGCAATAACGGTCAGTGGATAAGTTAACCCGTAAGCTACTAAACCCATTACAGGAACAGAGATAAATCTTCCTTCTTTCGTCTTCACATAATTCTTGTTAACGTAATATGTGAGGCTCCCCGCAATGGCGATACATGTAAGCTCACTCGTCATTCTAGGAATCATTCCGTAGTAGAAACCAAGTATTCCGTCTGTTCTATAGATGGCCCCGATGGCACCGAACATGGTATAGTAGTCGCTTTCTTTGCTCATGAATCCACTCATCATCTTGAGTGTAATCACATGGAAAGGATAGCCTATAAGGAGGGAAGCAGTACAGTATAAAATTTCGGCTCGTGTAAGTTTAACGTAGTCTAACAGTACAGGCTCTTCGTCCGTGATGATATTCGGAGGGTCTGTGATCTCTGGTAGCGGTACACCCGAATGCTTGACGCATGTGTTGACTAACATCGGCGCGAGTCGAACGGAAGCGATGGTGCCGAGTAGATTTGGAATGAGCCCCCTGTAGCATCCGAACGTGCCATCGGCTTCTTCTATATCGTTCAGAATTTGGAAGAGATATATTTCCTGGAAGGTGGTATTGCGAACTATGGGCTTGTACCCATGCCGCTTGAGAACCAATGCGTATTTGATGGGGTGACATATTACCACTAATAAACATCGCCAGATTTCAGGCGGCAAAGCCGCTAAACGGTCTTGTATAGAACTAATTTAGAGGTTTTCATAAATCTAAAATTTGGATAATTGCACAACTGCAGTGATTGGCAGTGACAAGCAAAACAGGAGGTGACAAACCGCAGTGTGTCAGACGATGTGTCAGATAGGTGGTGTTTTTTTTCGTAAGTAGGTAATCATAGGTTATAAGGTTCTATTTTCCTAACTGTAGACCAAAAACCAAAGGATTTTAACCTCGCCAAAAACTGATGAATAATAGGAAAATGAAAATTTAAAGTACGCAACATTGGGGTAATTGGACTAGAACTTCTTGATACTTTTGTACTTCCAAGCCTACCACAGTTCTATCCTCATTTGAAGGTATTTTTTCGTAGATTTTTTCACCTGCTCGCGCCTGGAAATAGCACCTCTTGCTCTGAAACCACCTTGAAAACTACTGGTTGGCTGGGCCGTAAATTTTACGTGGGTGCGTGGATGTAATGTTTTGAGTTTGAGGGTAAAGGGAGTCTAGAGCACGTCAAGCTTTACACCCCCAAAGCGAAACGTGGGCTGAAATCTCCTTAGGTTGCTTGTCACACTGGATTTGGCACCGCGCATAGAGACACAAGTCGCACTTCCAGTGTCAAGTTTGCCCCGCTCTACTTAGGGTGCTTCCTTTTCTTTCTGAACGACTTTCCCTGAGGAACATTGGTCGAATAAAATACGAAAAAATATATTTGTTTGTTAATTTTGTATGGGAGGTAATTTTTTTAGGGTTCCGTACCTCAAAAGAAAAAAAACGGAACCCTTATAGGATCACTTTGTCCGTCTGTCTGTCTGTCAAGACCCTTTATCTCACGAACGGGTAAAGGTATCAGGTTGAAATTAATACCATATATTAGGATCCATGAACCACACAAGATCTGAAAATTCCAATTTTTTTACAACGACGCAATCAAAAGATATGGCATTTTATGTCCTCATCTCCATACATTTATTCAAAAATGCAAAACCTACAGGGTACTTCCCGTTGACCTAAAATTATGAAATTTGGCAAGAAGCTAGGTCTCATAGTACAAATTATGGGAAAAGTCTGAAATCATTAAATATTACAACTTTTCTCACAACTAATGGTAACCAATTGTGGTGAGCTCCCGTTTCAAGAACATTCATATAAGAGAGGGGTCAAGTTGGATGGTCGTTGAGGCGATTTTTGTTTTAGTTCTATTTAAAAACGGGAACACTTACAATCTTGAAAATTGGTATGTTTATAGTGCATAAGCTATAAAATAACAACAAATAATAAAATTTGGTCAAGCGCGAGTCGGACTCAAAAAATGTAGCACATTAACTTACTGAAATTTCAACTAATACAATTATGATTATATGGTGGTACGGAACCCTCAGTGCGCGAGTCCGACTCGCACTTGGCCGGTTTTTTTTGTATGTCGACCTACATTTGTTCCTTAGGGAAAGCCCAGGTAGCAAAATGACGTCTGGGACGAAAAAAGTACGTCATTTTAAGGTCAATTTAGGGTCAGTACTACATTCGTCGAGATAGGACGTAAAACTGACGTCATTTTAAGGTCAATTTAGGGTCAGTACTACATTCGTCGAGATAGGACGTAAAATTGACGTCATTTTAAGGTCAATTTAGGGTCAGTACTACATTCGTCGAGATAGGACGTAAAACTGACGTCATTTTAAGGTCAATTTAGGGTCAGTACTACACTCGTCGAGATAGGACGTAAAACTGACGTCATAATAAGGTCAATTTAGGGTCAGTACTACATTCGTCGAGATAGGACGTAAAATTGACGTCATTTTAAGGTCAATTTAGGGTCAGTACTACATTCGTCGAGATAGGACGTAAAACTGACGTCATTTTAAGGTCAATTTAGGGTCAGTACTACACTCGTCGAGATAGGACGTAAAACTGACGTCATTTTAAGGTCAATTTAGGGTCAGTACTACATTCGTCGAGATAGGACGTAAAACTGACGTCATAATAAGGTCAATTTAGGGTCAGTACTACATTCGTCGAGATAGGACGTAAAACTGACGTCATTTTAAGGTCAATTTAGGGTCAGTACTACACTCGTCGAGATAAGGCGTAAAACTGACGTCATTTTAAGGTCAATTTAGGGTCAGTACTACATTCGTCGAGATAGGACGAAAAACTGACGTCATTTTAAGGTCAATTTAGTTTCAGTACTACATTCGTCGAGATAGGACGTAAAACTGACGTCATTTTTTGGTCAGGACAGGGTCGGTACTACATTGGTCGGAATCGTTCGTCTAACTGACGTCATTTTTAGTCAGTTTAAGACCGTACTGTATTGGTCGAAATCGTCCGTCAAGATGTCGTCACTTTCAGTCATTACTGTACCTACTTGTGATCAATTAACTCTACGAATAAAATGTACCTTAGATTATAATAATACTAACATGTACCCAGTGTATATTGAAAAGCCATCGCCACTCAGTCGGATCGGACCAGAAAGTTCATTCATAAATCATAACCGAAGTAATGAATATAGCTTCCCGGCGCATAATGTCACGTTCGCAAAATGTCACACTAGGGTTCACCATAGCAAAATGTGACGTTCGCAAAATATCACGTTCTGCGAACGTGACATTGTGCCTAAGGACATTTCTACTATACGAAATACAGAAAACTAATGAAATTATAATAAATTTTTTCTATGTCCACAAAGAATGAAGTCCCAAAACGATATCCATTATTTGGAAAAATCGCCAAAATGTCGTCACTTCTTGGTCATTTTAGGACTGTGCTGTACCAGTGAACAGTGAGCGTTTTTCAATAATCAGCTGAAGTCCATTAAAGGTCATTCAAATTTAATGTCCATCGTGGTCACTTTGGGTCAGTTAGCGAAAGGTCAGCTGTGGTCAGTCTTTGGTAGGTCGACAAAGTCGGGAGAGTGACGTAATCTTACAGTTTATTCAATGAATAACGGGTCAGTAATTTATTTATCGAAATTGTACGTAATTTTTTTTTTGGTTAATATAAGGTTGGTAGGGTACTGCATTCGTCGGAATCGTACGTCAAACTGACGTCATTTTTATAGTAATAAATATATGTAGGAGATGGCGCTGTACAAAACGCAGCATTTTGTATATCGTGGTATTGAGATTTTTTCTCGTAGAATGACCCTCTCGCAGTATGACGTGGTATATAGCCGTGACATTTCCTTGGTGGTGGAAATGTAGGGTTATAGGTTATACCTATAAATAACGTTCCTAGATGGCTAGATTGGTTAAAGTGACTTAACATCACTTATAACATCACATCTTCAGTTATGCAGCTATTTATTTTTATTAAGCCACCTACAGCAGCGCCGCTTTGCCTTTGTCTTGAAGCCACGTCTACAGAATGAACTACTACAGTACGTCGTGAGTACGTCATAAGAGACGTCATCAGTACGTCGTAAGAGACGTCATCAGTACGTCGTAAGAGACGTCATCAGTACGTCTTCAGAGACGTCATCCTACCGTCCTCATATGACGTCATAAGGCTGTGACAATAGTACGTCATTGGCTGGTCATACAGACGTCATAATATGACGTCTCCTACGTCGAAAATGACTGTATTATGACGTCATTTTGACGTCATTTTGCTACCTGGGAGTGGTTCAGTTATATGGTCTAACATAAGTACCTACTTATCGCAGTTGATAAGGGTACGTCCAAATAAAATTTTTAAGTAAGGTTCCTTAAATAGTACAGGTCTTTTGGACACAGTTCTTCTGTTTTTTATTCATTCAGTAAGGGTTAGTGCACAGTGTGCACTGCACACCAGCGATTTTTGGGCAAGTGGACATTGAACTCGTCGCGATACCATATCGCGGCTAGCAAGAGGCCTAAAATCGCAATTTTTTTTATACTAGGTACCGAAGTATTTACCTACTCAACTATGTCGCGACATGCTCGCCACGTACAGTCAAGAGCGGGTCAAGCTTGACAACGTTGCGCCAATAAAGCTACAGACAGCTATTCAAATAACAACACCACGGTCAACCGCACGCCAGTGAAAACATTTGCAACTCTATCACCAAGCCATAAAGTCAAAAGTGTTTTTACTGACGTGCTGTTGGGTGTACAAAGTCCAAGGCGTCAAGCTTGATGTGCTCTTAGACTATACACGAAGCCTTATCGTGTGTGGCGCTAAAAAACTGCGATGCGTGCCCGCCCGCCATGATTATCGCTTGGCCCTAAAATCGCTATCTTAACACATTGAGTGCCGAAGGTTATGGTCAGACCAAAGTTGGTGGCCACCATACAAACTACCTTCCACGAAATATTCCGTAGTTGGCACCAATTATTTAAGTTTTTTTACAGGAAGCCTATCTACGAAATATTTAGTATACGGAATATTGCGTATTTCGGCACTACTGCTTACTTCCTCCCACATGCATATCGGTTGCTATCCCCACCATTTCGTGATTACGCTTTAGCGCGAGCGCGTGTACAAAACGCTCACCGATTAGGTACTTCTGAAGTCCGATCGTACAGTCAAGAGCAGGTCAAGCTTGACACACGACCTTAGCTCCTACGGCATTTGGAATAAGAACGGTAGGTACATAGTCTAATGTGTCAAGCTTGAGGTGCTCTTGACTGTACCTCTTAAATGCGACATAAAATTTCGTGAAGATTTTATAAAGTAACCCATCAAATTGAAACCTACAACAGTAGCAAGAGAATCTATACGGCAGCCAGAATCCCACTAAGATGTGCTACAACCATTGTAATCCCCAGCAGTAGCAGGGCCTTCTCACTCAGCACCGACACCACCTACAGTACGAGGCGGTTATCAGCTAATGAGCGCACACGTGTTCCTGTGAATAACTTTCATTTCTTGGAGAAGCTACCACCGAGCGTAAAGAAAGCTGTTCCATCTAAACCTTGCCGTGTATGCACGAAAAATAAAATTAGAAAAGAATAATCTTTTTTTGCATAATGATACACATACCTTGTAAAAGTATTTTCCCGTTTTATATTTTTCTAACTGGATTTTCTTGTAATTTTTGTTGAAGTTATCGATTTTTTGGGCCTTATTTTCATAACCAAGTTGATGGTACTTTTGCAAATATTGCTTTCGAAAATGTGTTGTTTTGATAAGTTATAAATAATAGTCATTTTATTTTGAAGTCTTGTTTTATTTGAGAGGCCAACAAACATAAAATTGTCTAAATCAGGGTGCCAAATTAAGCCTATTACTATGTAGAGGCTATGGAACACCTACGAAAAATGTCGTAGTCGGCCCCTAGCATAAATTAATACCTACGAAATATTTCGTATTGGCACTCAGTGTTAATTTTCAACAGCAACTTTTGTCGCCGCAACAACGTCATCGTCCTTTCGTGAAATGCCTTGTGAAGTGCATCGGAATATCGGGACCAATTCTTGAATGTCATCAGGATATGTGTGATCATCAATCAGGATATTTTAAAGTTTATAAAATCCGATAAGTCACTTGGTGATATTCAAGAATTGATACCCTGTTCTATCACTGCACATATTACATTATTAGAGAAGAATTTGGATGATATTATGCAATGTATATATATTATTATTATATATTTTATTTAATTTTATATGGTGCGTTAATCAACTACAGCACTCCTTCGAATATGTTACGAAAAAAATTCTCCCTAAGAATTTTTTTTTCGTATTTCGACCTATGTTCCTGAGTAACATACTCAAAGAAACGCAGTTACTCAAAGAAGCACCCTATACAAGGTTATTTTTTTGGACCTGATATGCATATGCCCACCTTATTACAGAGGTCAAAAGCAACAAATTTTTTTCTACGATTTTGCTAACAACGCCCGAAAAATTTTCAACTTCCCATACAAAATGGGTCGGTCACGTGACCACTTCAGTATAGGGAGTCGAAAATTTGTTGCGCGTAGTTAGCAACGTCGTAGAACAAAAGTTGTTGCTATTGACCTCTGTGATAAGGTGGGCATACGCATATCAGGTCCAAAAAAGTTACCTACTATGTAACCGCTAGAATTAGACTCATGATAGATAAAAACATTTAAATACCTAATACATAGAATTCCTACTAACTATAAAAAATCTAATTCTCAACTGATTTTAGATGTTACATTTCCACTGTTTACCTGTAGTCCCGGTGGGTCGACCCATTACTTCAATATTAAAGTAAGAAAGTTTCAAAACAAATGCAATTTATAATTTTATTGAATTTCTTACCTGTCATCTCTTATTTTAGCGATTGCATAGTAATGTATAATATCTGAGAAATATGCCCCCTTGTAAATTCTGGCAAACAAATGTGAATAGATTTACTCTATAAATTATTATAAAGTTAAAGATTTTACAACCAAAGACACGAGTCATATCTGCTTTTTTCCACTAGCAGGTACCTGAAACTAGTGGTGCGAGACTCATTTTAAAGTTAAAAGGGCCGCCCGTGTCTTCGGTGATACCTATTCAATATAATATTTTGTGTCCATGAAATATCTGATAGCAGATACCCAAAAGAGAAATATAAATCCCAGTTTATTAAAGAGGAAAGTAAGCAAGGACATCTAGGAACCCAGTTAGGTCCAGTTCAAAAACCCAGTTATTGTCCGGCGGCATTAACATCTATCTCCATCACTAAAGCTGAAGTAGAAGTAAGTTGAATCCTGCCTGTGATAGTTAAATTTTAGCACTTTCTAATTTGTAAACAAGTATCCAAACACAGAAAATCTTAAAATTTATTTAATTGTTATGATTGGAATGAAATAAAATTCAGAAAACTTATTTTAAATCTTTTAAAATTATAACCATATCAATCAACAATCTAGCAGAACAAAATATCCACATGATACACCATTTATACTATATTATTTACATATTCCATTGTACCTTACTTTTTCTTAGGAGGTTGAAATTCTACTTTGGTGATAGTGGTGACAACACTTAGCAAATAAAGCTAATTGATAAATGCATTGGTAAGTAAGGTTCGGTGCACCTACTGTAAGGCAGCTATTGGTGCGATGTAGTACCTAAAGATAAGTGAAGAGCCCCGTTTATGTTGCTTATTTCTGAGCAGATCCCTCCAGCAAGCCTGCCATGAGGGGTACTTCGGCATGAAAGGTGGATTACCCGCTTTCAAGCTACATCCAGCGACAGCCATACAAGTAGATACAACAACTAGTGGGTATGTTATTGTACTTGTAATAAAAGTCAGAAGGGGAACGGTGTAGAATCTCAAATCCTTTGTCTTCACTAAGTATTTGTTTACATAATATGCCAATACACCCGTGACAGCAACACAAGTTATGTCTGCCAATATTTTTGGAATGATACCATGGAAGAACCCTTTAATACCATCTTCTCTGTAGACGGATATTATGGCACCCAACAATGAACTGTATTCTTCCTCTTTACCGATAAATGAGGCCATCATTCTCAATGAAACTACGTGGAATGGGTATGAGACTACCACGGCAGCGCTGTGCATGATTATGTCTCGCCGGCCGAGCTTTATGTAGTCTTCTGCCTTCGGCTCGTCATCTGTGACAATATTGGGAGGGTCATTGATTTCTGGCAGGTCGATGCCGCAGGCGTAGATTACCTTCGTTGAGAGCTGACTGGACGCAACCAGTCCGAGCACTTTAGCTGATAAGCCCCTGTAGCAGCCTAGGAAGCCGTCCGTATGCTTGATATATTTGATGTATTGGAAAACGTTAGGTAATATCATGGCAGGGCGGCCGAAGAGTGTTGTCGACCGGCGTGGTGGCAGAGGTTCGAAACCAATCTGGATGAGCACTTTTGCATATTCCATGGGATGGCATATTGTAGTTATTAACAATTGAGACGGCAAAGCAGCTATTTTTTCCTTTTCAATTTCGTCCATTATTGTGACAAGGATACGGGGTCCTCTTCCGAAATCAAAATTAATCACAGACAATATAAACCAACTGTCATTTGTCAAAACGAAATGTTGCCAGTTGCCAGACAAAAAAAAAGCTGGCTCTTCATATTAGTCGGTGTTGGGCAAGTATAGGCCAACACGCATGTGTAGAGAGAACACTGACCTCTATATACTTGTATTTATAGAGGTCAGTGAGAGAGAATGTTCATCTGTCTGTAAGCCAACACCGGCTTATTTTTGCGTAGGCCAGCCGCACACATCCGGAATCTGAATCTAAAATTCAGAACATGGATTTTGGGCACCTAGCGCACATATCAGGTTTTTTCTATACGGAATTTTTGAGACCAGTAACGACATAGACAATGAATAAAGAGGGAACGTCGTTATTGGGTGCACCCGTTAATACTCCTACTTTTCCACTCACATGATAAAAGACATGTATACTAGTGGTTTTTTATTCCGAGATAAAACTAACAGACTTGAAATTTATATCATATGAAGGAGAATAAAAAAAAGAAAGAAGAACAACAAAAAAATTTTTTTTTGGGGCCGCCATTTTTTTTAAATATTTTTTTTTAATATTGATAGTGGACTTTTTTTTAAAGTACTGGCAACACCAAAGCAAAATAAACTAGAAGCACTCAATTGCATTTTCCTTCGTTAGTATTATATAGTCTAAGCCTTAGACTATATAATACTAACGTATAAAGCATTTTCGTTTTTTTTCGTACATTTGTGCCAGCAGGATAGCTGTATATGACGCCCGTGTGCGTGGTCAAGACAGACTGCTGTCAAAGGGTAATTTTTTTTGTTTGTGGCAAAAGGGTAATGTTTATGAGTTTTTCAAAGTAATAATTTTTTGACAGCAGTGTGTTTCAGGGCTCCCGCCCACGACCGTATTTATAGTATTATTATTAAGACCGTATTTTTGTCGGCCGATTTCTTGTATGATAATTAGAGAGGTGATCGATCAAAATACTATCGACACACGATGTCGATGATTTAACTTTTTTCTAGTAAGATACCATGAATATATTTTTTATAAGTCTCGGTATTATCAAAAATGCTTCTTATGGTCATTATTTGTTAATATACAGGGTGTTAGGCTAGGATAACTATACAGGATGTTAGGGTAAGTATACCAGGTGTTAGGTTAGGATGACTACTATATGTACAGGGTTTTAGGGTAAGTGTACAGGGTGTTAGGTTAGGATTGCTATACAGGATGTTAGGGTAAGTATACAGGGTGTAAGGTTAGGATAAATACACAGCGTTTCAGGGTAAGTATACAGGGTGTAAGATTATGTTCACCACATGTACAGAGTCTTAGGGTAAGTATACAGGGTGTTAGGATAGGATAACTATACAGGGTGTTAGTTTAGGATCACTATATGTACAGGGTTTAAGGGTCAGTATACAGGGTATTAGATTAGGATCACCATATGTACAGGGTCTTAGGGTAAGTATACAGGGTCTTACTAAACATGGTGTTAGGGTAAGTATACAGGGTGATAGGGTAGGATTACTATACAGGCTGATATGTTTGGATCACTATATGTACAGCGTTTTAGGATAAGTATACAGGGTGTTAGGATAGGATAACTACACAGGGTGTTTGGTTAGTATCACTTTTATGTACAAGCAGAGAACCTCCCCGTGGTGCACCCTGGAAACTGTTCTGAGCCCGGTAACGCAGGCGCCTAGACTGCTCTATAGCTCTTGATATGACTGTTGCGGAACGTAATGCAAAAGGTCGCTTTTGGAAGAAAGTAAAAGACCAGACTAAACGCCCTTCTCAGGGCCAATGTGAGGAGTCAGATGCATCTGACTGCAGTGCTCGGACCGTGACGTCCTAGGCTTCTACTGCCAACCAAAGCGTCAAGAAGACTCACAGTTGGAGCAGATCGGCTTCCAGCGGTGACGAGGCTGCTACTCTTTTTAAAATCCCTAACTCATTACGGGGAAGGCGAAGAGGTTGTCCACGTAGTTCGTCGGGGGCTCGCGTTGAGCTTTCCGACGAAGAATTAACGGCTAAGGTCGACGAGATGGCCCAAGCTAGACGCGAGTGTGCCACACTGATTGCAGCATCAGGTGAAAGAGAAGCGACGGCTGCAGACACGACTGGTGTCAAAGCCTTTTAGGGTGCTGACCTCGTACTTGACGTTGTGCGCAGGTCTAAAAGCCTGAAAGGCACAAGTGTAAAGGCGATCAAGGAGGCTATCGAGTGTATCCGGACTGCCGTAGAAGGTCTAGCGAAGCGGAGTGTGTCTGTTCAGACCCACTCCCTTTAAATGGAGAACGATCGTCTGCCAGCGGAGTTTAATACCACTCACAAACACATGGAATCGGTTGCGAAGGAGAACCAGGAGCTCAGAATGAGTCACCTTACTGGGGGACCTTCTTAAGAGGAGACGATGGCTAAAAACTTGACTAACTCCACCATCTGCCAGGGGGCAAAATGCTGGATGCGCGGTTTGTCGGTCTGGAGGATCGACTGCTGCCTGCAAGGGTCTGTCGATCTCCATTGGCGGCTGACAAGAGGACTTTGGTGGCCTCTAAGATTACTGAAAATCAGCCGTCAGCTGGAGCAGGGTCAGTACCGGCTACTGTTGGCTCTGCTGCCTCATTAAAGAAGCCAACGAAAAAACCAAGGGGTGATGCCGCCTCAGCCACACCGGCTGATGAGGGTTGGCAGACAGCCGGTACCAGACGCGCGAAGAGGAGGAAGAATGCAGCTCATTCTGCTCCTTTTGGTCCTCCACCTCCTCCGAAAAAGGTGGATAAGACAAAAAAGGGTGAGGGAAAGAAACTCCGCGTCCCTAAAACAGCAGCTGTAGTGCTCACACTGCAGCCTGACGCCACGCAGTCACGTTTGACCTACTCAAGCGTATCAAGCAGTGTGCGGGAGCGGGTTAGCTTGGCTGAGCTCGGCATAACCGGAGGTTGCCACTTCAGACAGGCTGCTACTGGCGCCCGAATGATAAAATTACCTGGTGCTAATAGCGGAGAGAAGGCAGACAAACTTGCAGAAAAGCTGCGGGAAGTCCTTCATATTTCTGTTAAGATCACGAGGCCCACATAATGCGCTGAGGTGCGTTTTGTGGGTCTCGATGATTGAACGACCGAAGCGGATGTCGAAGCGGCCGTCGTTGCAAAAGCTGAATGCCCTACAGAGTTGATTAACGTGGGGCAGATACGCCGCGGCTCTAGGGGCGCTGTATCTGTTTTAGTCAAGTGTCCAGTTGTGTCGGCCAAGCTGCTCATTGTGGAAGAGCGGCTCTTAATTGGCTGGGCTCGCGAGCTGAGTGGCTCTTAAATAATTTTGTATTTTTGTGTTTTTTTGTGATTCCGATGTGGGCAATCTGGTCATAAGGCGGTGTCTTATACTGCCGCCCCTTACTGTCCGGTTTGTGCAGAGGCTAAGTTACCAGCCAACCACCAGGTTGGCGGCAAGGGCTGCAATCCTCCAGCCCCTAAGAAGCAAAGAACGGCCACTTCAGCGCTGGTAGCTCTCCAGCCAGAACAATCGGCGGCAGTCGAGAATATGGCTACGCACTGATCATGAATCACGATCATAGTCATAAAATATTGCAGACGAATTTGAACCACTCTGCATGTGCGCAGGATTTGCTACTGCAAACCATGGCAGAGTGGTCTTTAGATATTGTGGTGGCCGTTGAGCCATATTTCGTCCCTAGCCGCCCCAACTGGGTAGGTGACGATGTGGGCTCCGTAGCAATTATAGGTTCTATCTACGGCCATGTTCCCCACCCCTCTCACTGGAAGAGAAGGGTCTGGGATATGTGGTAGCTGCTTGGGGAGAAGTCACCTTTTTAGCCGTATATTTCTCCCCAAATCGAAGCTTGTTCGAGTTTGAGGCCTTCCTTGATCGGCTTGAAGTCTTGAAGTTCTGGGGACTTCAATGCTAATTGCACGGCTTGGTGTTCCCCAGCAATAGCACAACACGCTCGCAGTGGTGTGCTACGTGACTGGGCGCAGCCCTGGGTTTAACATTGCTGAATCGGGGCACCGTGAACACTTGCGTGCGGCAGTACGGGGGGTCAATAGTAGATCTTACGTTTGCTACCCCAGCTGCTGCCATTCCTGCTCAGGGATGGAGGAGGCGGAGTCGCTTTCGGACCATCGCTATATTAGGTTCGACATCTCCGTCCCCAACAACAACGGTTATTCAGATTCAGCAAAGTCTGCTTTCCTGAGGTGGTCGCTCACACGTTTGGACAGCGAAATTGTGAAGGAGGCGGCGATTGTCCAGGCGTGGTTCGTGGAAACAGCAGATATCGTGGTCGTGTATGAGGAGGCACTTAGGGGCGCGCTCACCAGCATCTGTGACTCGGCGATGCCCAGTGTCAGTCGACGTCCCCCAAAGCGTGCGGTATATTGGTGGTCGCGTAAGATTGCAAACCTCAGAGACACCTGCGTTGTGACGCGACGTGCATACACTAACCGCAGGCGTAAGGTCAGGGTGCAGGAGGGGATGGACAGTCTGTATGATTTGTATCGCGATGCAAGAGGAGCTCTGCAGCTGTACATCACCCAGGCCAAACAGAGACCCCGAGAGGAAATGCCTTCGGATCTCGATACGGATCCATGGATACGCCTGTACCGAGCGGTGCGGAGCAAGCTGGCGCAGGGACCACCAGTGGTGGAGTCCTTACAGCCGCAGCTGCTGGAGGAAGTGGTGTTTCCGGACAGGTTGGAGCATACGCCACCGCAAATGGTCTCCGTCCAGTCCGCAAGTGGCTCTAGATGACGAAGTGGATACACCTCCACTAGTCGCCGATGGAGAGCTCAGGGCCGCAGTTTTGAAAATGCGGTCCAAAAAGACAGCTCCAGGGCCCGACGTAATACTTGGGCGAGTTTGTTCCCTCGCCCTGGGATCCTTGATGGATCGGCTGAGGGGGCTCTGCGACGCTTGTTTGAGCTCGGGCAGCTTCCCTCAAGTGTGGAAGGAAGGAAGGTCGGTCCTTCTCAAGAAGCCGGGGCAGCCGTCAGAGCTTCCCTCTGCCTACCGTCCAATCGTTCTGCTGGATGAGGCGGGAAAGTTGTTTGAGCGTATCTTGGCTAACCGCATCATCCCGCATTTGTTGGTAGAGGGGCCGGACCTGGACGAGTGCCAGTACGGCTTTCGCGCAGGTCGTTTCACAATTGATGCCATCGCTTGTGTGAAGGACTTCGCGGAGGAGAGTGTGGCACAGGGTGGAGTGGCATTAGCGGTATCGCTGGATATTGTTAATGCTTTCAACACTCTGCCCTTCAGTTGTATAGAGGAGGCACTGCGCTACCATCGCGTGCCTCTCTATATCAGGCGGGTCTTGGAGGCGTATCTGAGAGGCAGATGTGTTCTCTATCAGGGAAGAGACGGGAGGGTCCAGCGCAGGGAGGCCACATGCAGTGTTCCACAGGGTTCGGTCCTTGGACCACTCCTGTGGAACATCGGATATGATTGGGCACTGCGAAGTGAGCTACAGCCCTGTTTGCGTGTCGTCTGCTATGCAGATGATACGTTGGTTCTTGCCAAGGGGGCTAATTACGAGGAAACGGAGTGATTTGCATCAGAGGGAGCCGAGCTTGTCGTGTCGCGAATACAGCGCCTCGGGTTGAGGGTGGCCGTTGAAAAGACGGAGGCTCTTTGTTTTCATGGGCCGCAGAGGAGGCCACCTGCTGGTGCCTGTATCCAAGTGGGTGCGGCAAGTGTGAGGATCGGATCCAAGATGAAATATCTTGGACTCGTCCTAGACAGGAAATGGGACTGCCGCTGCCCGCTGCTCTCGGAAGTCTACTTCCAAATGTGGGAGGACCAAATGTGGGGTGCCGCCGCCTCTACACCAATGTAGTGCGGTCCATGGCACTCTGTGGAGCGCCCATCTGGGCCGTTACCATCTTTTCCCAAAAAAAGGCGGAGATGCACCGCCCGCAACGCACAATGGCAACGCGGGTTGCTAGAGGGTATCGCACGATCAGCTTTGAGGCGGCGTGCGTATTGACAGGGTCTCCACCTTGGGATCTGGAAGCGGAATTCCTGGCAGAAGGTTATGCCAGGAAGGTGGAGGCCCGTAACGCGGGAGTACATCCTCCCCAGGAGGAAATCGAGGCCTGGAGAGATGAGGCGCGTATTGTCCTGCTTAATAAATGGAGCCTGCGCCTTGAATCTTTCTCTGCAGGCGTCAGGACGGTGGAGGTGGTCCGCCCGCTCCTCAAAGAGCGGGTGGAACGTGAATTCGGTGGGTCGACCTTTCCGGCTGGTGCAGGTACTGACCGGACATGGTTGTTTTGGCCGGTATCTGCACCACATAGCTGGCAGAGAACCAACTCCAGCATGCCATCATTGTGACTGCACCGAGGACACGGTGCAGCACACAGTGGTAGAATGCCCAAGATGGGCAGAGGAGTGTGCTGCCTTAGTGGCGGTAGTGGGTGGAGATCTCTCGCTGCCGGTTATTGTTCAGGCGATGGTCGGCAGCAAGAGGTCTTGGGAGGCCATGGTCTCCTTCTGTGAGTCAGACATATCACAGAAGCATATCGCTCTGTCTTACCCGCTTCGCAAAAGGCGCAGGGGGCGCAGGAGACGGGAGAACGCCCGTCCTCCGCCCGCTCCGTAGGCTTGCGTGCGGCGGGCCGGGGAGCCCGTCGCTCGCACTAAAAGGTCAGTGAGGGGGCGTCGTCTGATGTGTGCTCAGACGTCGCCTAGGTGAGGGAACCTCTCCAGAGGCTATCGCAGGGTGGGTTGCGAAAGTAGTGCGAACGTACAGTGCTCGTGACCCACTCAAAATGCGAGAGTGGCACACGGTGGAGTTTTTAGTGGGTGCAAGCCCCACATAACCGTACCGCTTCCCCGAACGGTGCGGCATGCGTAGGTATTTTCTCCATCACAAAAAAAAGGATCACTATTCTATATAGTTATAACTACACAGGGTGTTGGGTTAGGATAAATATACAGGGTGTTGGTTTAGGATCATTATAAATATAATGATCCTAACCTAACAACCTCTATAGTTATCCTATCCTAACACCCTGTGTAGTAATACCCTGTATACTTACCCTAAGACCCTGTACATATAGTGATCCTAATCTAAAATCCTGTACACTTACCCTAACACCCTGTATACTTACCCTAAGACCCTGTACATAAAGTGATCCTAATCTAACAAACTATATACGTACCCGAACATCCTGTATAGTAATCCTAACCTAACACCCTGTATACTTACCCTCAAACCCTGTACATATAGTGATCTTAACCTAACACCCTGTATAGTTATCCTATCCTAACACCCTGTATACTTACCCTAAAACCCTGTACATAAAGTGATACTAACCTAACATCCTGTATAGTGTCTTCCAAGCAGAAATGTATGCACTGTATAGGGCAACAATGGAAGCAATCGCGAGTAAAGATGACAGAGTAGCAATATTTAGCGACTCTAAATCAGCTTTACAACTTTCAAAGGATCGCGACTCATACCACCCGCTAGCGGTCAAAATTAGGCAAAACCTATCTTTGGCAAAGAACAATGGAACCAATGTTTGCCTTTACTGGATAAAAGCTCACAAGGGAATAACAGGAAACGAAAGAGCCGACGAATTAGCCAAACAAGCTGCTAATAAGAAAACAGCCCCGGACTACGATAAATGTCCAATCTCATACGTGAAGCGAAAACTACGTGAAAAAACCCTTCAGGTGTGGAATGACAGATATAGGAAGGGTAGTACAGCGGCAGTCACTAAAATGTTCTTTCCAGACGCAGTGAAAGCATACAGTGTGATAAGGAGGATTAGATTCGATCCGAATATGATTCAAATACTTACTGGTCACGGTAGCTTCGCGGATTACCTTTGTAGATTTAAGTGCAAGGACAGCCCGGCCTGTATCTGTGACCCAAATAAGAATGAAACCGTAGAACATCTGTTATTGGAATGCCCAAAATATGAACATAAACGGATTGAACTTGAAATTGCTGCAAAAGTTAAATTGAAATATGATACTGTGCATGATTTATTAGCTAATAAAGATCACGTAGTTATGTTCACAGAATATTGTAAAAAAATAATTGTAGACGCCAAGAAAAGAAACGGAGCTAAGAAATAGTATATTACCAAATATATACTGAGATATATATTAGAAATATACAAAATAAAGTCATTAAAAACTGAACACAACGGAACAAAAAACAAGAACAGGACACTGAAAACAAAAAACACAGTTCATAACACAAAGAATAAAAAATAAGCATGCAAGTAATGAGGAATCCCGATAAAGTCCGGAATCTTCTTACCATCCAACAGAGCAAGGATTAAAAAAAAAAAAAAAAAAGTTAAGAATCCGTGTACTGAATGACAAAGTCTCCACCCTGTGGTGGAGGACCCAAGAGGTACATACAAAAAAAAAAAAAAAAAAAAAAAAAAAAAAAAAAAAAACATCCTGTATAGGTATCCTATCCTAACACCCTGTATACTTACCCTATGACCCTGTACATATTGTGATCCTAATCTAACCCTGTATACTTATCCTTAAACCCTGTACATATAGTGATCCTATTCTAAAACCCTGTATTGTTATCCTGTCCTAACACCCTGTATACTTACCCCTAAGACCCTGTACATATGGTGATCCTAATCTAACATCCTGTATACTTACTTACCCTAAAACCCTGTTGTAAGTAGGGTTGTCATAGTCTAATCAGTGTTGCCAAATTCCAATCAGTGATGCCGTATTTCAATAACTTTAAAAATCAATTGTAAAAAAATGGTGGCCTTTAAAAATATTCTTTCTTCACCAAAATATTATCTACTATCCTATCCACCATATGAACTTGGTTTAAACCCTGTTAATCTTCCCTCGAAATAAAAATCCAACCTCCATAGTAAAATTTTACATCTCTTTTTGGCAACAAATTAAATTATTCCCAAAATAATTTTTTATACCCCAATACACTTCAGACAAAATGGATGAATGTACACCAAATTGGCTGAACGTACACCAAATTTGGGTAACCGGTACGGTTAGGTTGTGTTAGGTTATCTTGCGACCACAACGCACGAGCCGAGCGAGCGTGCCGCGGCAGCGGCCGGCGAAGTTCCAGAGGCAAATTTGGTGTACATTCATCCATTTTGGTAGACAAAAATTGGTGAATATTATTTGGTAAAAATTTACTCAAATTTGGTGGCACGGTAATACACAGCCATGAATTTTTCAGTCTCAGAATTTTTTTATTTCGTAATCAGAAAAAGCGGGTCGGACTTCCACTCGGCTCGGTGATATCGAGATTCAGAATTAAAATTTCCGGATGTGTTCGGCGGTCGGTACATTTTGTTCGCTAGCGCTGCGTTCTGAACGGTTTTTTTCCGTTCTGAAAATTTGACGCCCGGAAAAATTCAGAACAGAACGTCAGGGTTTTTTCCGTTCTGAAACCGTTGATGAAAAGCAGTGCGTTCTGAATTCAGAATCTTAATTCCGGATCTGAATTTCTGTTCTGATTCCTGATGTGTGCGACCAGCCATATTCGCAGTGTTGGCCTTGCCAGACTGTACAATCTCTGCTTTAATTTGTTCAGAGATGTTTTGACACTGGAGTCCAGTTTCTACACCGCTATCTGAATGTTGTTCGTAAGAAGTTTAAATTAAATAATAACGGAGGTAATGTTTACTGCATACTAGATAAGTTATACTGCGTACAAAATAACTTTGTCCATGACCGTTAATGCGCAGAAGTCAAAAATTTAGTCACGGGGGTGAGCGCGGTTCCCCCCAGGAGGCAAACGAATCGTTCATTGGCTCTTCGCCTGTCACCCATGCGCGGAAAATAACCGTCATGGACAAAGTTGTTCTGAACGCGCTGTACTAGGTTTACTGTGACTGGTGGCGCCACCTTCCTCTATGTAGGTATATCCCTCTATGTATGGGATGGTAATATTCCCTGCCGGCACTACACGGGACAAACTTTACAAACATACCTACATAAAATAAAATAAGGATATGTTGGCCCAAGAAGGACGACAGTCAAGAGGAGCCTAAACGAATCACCATCCAAATTCTCAGAGCTACTTCGGTTTCGGTCTCTTGGGCAGTCCTTCTGGGGAAGTACCTACGTACCACCCCTTTTCCTATGTATGCCGTAAAGCAGCAGTGTTTGTGCTGCTGTGTTTCGGTTCGAAGGGTTAGGGAGCGAGTGAAGGTCCTGGCACACGAGACACACCATCTTAGTTGTCTTCTCATGGTGATATGTCTTTACATACCATCGTTCTCAGATTAGGTAACGCGCTGTTCTGTCTTATCAATGTCAAATGTTGCCACTGATAAGACAGCGGGTGCTATGGCCGCTGGTAACCACTTAGGTAGCCCACCTGCTCGATATCCCACTTGTGACATAAAAAAAACCGGTCAAGTGCGAGTCGGACTCGCGCGCCGAGGGTTCCGATGTACCTATAGTATTTTTGTAAGCAATAAAGACCATTTTTAGGACCGCAAAACTAAATTTGTTTGGAAAGGTTTTTTGCAGATTTCTTAAAAACTGTGCAACTTAGATAGATCGTTTTATTTTTGCTCTAATATTTACATAAACTTCTACTGACTGTAATTAATTAAAATTTTTCCATTCACACACTTCGGAGATAAGGGGTGGTATTTTTTTTGTCATTTTTCATCATAACTTGAAAACTAAGAGTTGCAAAAAAGTACATAAATATACTTTAGAATGTACAAGTAAAGCCCTTTCATTTTGATACCCCACCCCTCAGAACAAAAACCTCCTTGCTTTTTGCCCCACCCGACCTAGAAACGACAATTTGAAATGTTGCCTTCCCTATTTGGGCCCCCTTTTACATTATTTATCATAATTTTATGTTAATCTTTCATATGCAATTAAGTTGGACAACCACAGTCTAAAACTATTCCAAATTTCAAGTCGATAGCATGAGTGGTTGCTGAGATAGGTGTAGGTACAGGTGTGACAGACCGACAGACACAGAAAGTCGCACCATAAGGGTTCCTTTTTTTACCATTTTTGTATCGGAACCCTAAAAATGTAAGATACGAAAAGTTGTTCAATTTCATGGACAGATGCTTGTTATGTTACACCTGTAACACCTTGTAAATTGAATACATAAATATATTCAGTTGCTAGTGTTTTTAAAATATTTAATAAAAATCGTTGCACTAGATCTTATCCGTTAGATGTTAATATTTCAGTGGAACCATCTTCGTCGATTTTGTAAGGAAGCTGCGTAGACGATGGTGCTGTTAGAGTAGGCGGGCCTTTACTCGTGTTAGAACCTCTTTCAGGTCGCTGATTTAGATTCTGAAACATACATCGTATAATGAACATACAAAACATAACATCACATAAATCTAAATAAATACAGGTTAAAACTACCCTAAACCAACAAGCGTGTAAAAGGGTTGATGAAAGTAGAGAAAACGAGGGAAGTATATCAAGATCCTAGCAGGTTAAAGGCTGTGGTCTGGGCCTACCCCACAGGGAAAGAGGCGTGTTTTATGTACATGTGTGTACCTATGTATATCAGTACTTTGTCGCCTTTTTTGACACCCACGGGAAGAGATAAGGTTGTCTACCGAAGACGCCTTAGGAACTAGGCTACTGACTGGTATATGAGGTATAATAATTATACTACTAGAGCTGTTCTTAAAGTTATGCACTCAAAACATTTCAGGTTTCCATTTCCAACCAAAGATTTATATTCAATTTCCAAAGTTCTTACTGTAAGCAGCTCTTTGCGCTCCGTGCAATTTTACCTAAACACCCTCATGTGCCATTATCTGACCCCTCTAAAAGAAAAACTCACAGAATATGCCCTGTTCTATATAACCAAATTTTCCGGCTTGCAAATCCCACATCTGTAGTTCTATTCTTTACAACTCTATTAATAACGCTTTAAATATTTGTAATTTAAATAAGCTCGAGATTAAAAAGAAATTGACTACTTGGCTTCAAAATCTTAGTTATGATGAGACTGAAAGGCTATTACCAAATAGTAATTAATATTAAATATTTAAAAACACCGTAATAATTCACAAACAATTACACACATGCTCGCATACAAACAAACACACTCGCGCATACACACATATACTCACACACACACACGCATACACACACCCACACACACACAAGCACATTCACACATACACACGCACATTCATGCATACTATTTGTTTGACCATATTTTTATAATCGAGTTATCAGTTTATTACCTTCCTCAATAAACACGCTGTTGCGCTGGTTGATTGCGCTGAACGAACAATAGCTCATACTCGTAGTAGAACACTGACTCTTTTAAAATACAGGCTTTCGTTTAGTTTGAGAATCAGGGTTTAGCAATTAATTTGTGCACAACTTGTGTAATGCAACCTTTGTATTAATTAAGTCTATTTTGTTTTGTACAAATCTATTGAAATACATTATTTTTATTATTATTACTACTGACTGGTATTATGAGGTACATGGTATGGTATGAGATAAAAATGTTAGGTATACGTCGCACAAAATAACTTTGGCCATGTCATCGATGCGCAGAAGTCAAAAATGACTTATTTTCTTATGACCAACTGACATTACTCTGTACATTAACTTACTAATCTGGGACTGACATGGCCAAAGTTATTTTGCGCGACGTCTATATTGTGTTAAAATGTTAGTGTTATTCGTGGTTTTGAGTCCCGCTTTTAGTGAGTGGTATTTTCTGGTTGTCGTTCACGCTCTTACCCAATTTTTCTCCCTGAAATCTTCGTTATTCTGTTCTATGTCCTCTTCCCCGCCTGAATTGTACTTGGAGCCATTGCTTTCAGTGTCAGTTTCCACTTCACCGTCATCACCGCCTTTTTCTTCTTCTTCATTTTCTTGAGTTTCATCTGTTTCTTCGAGAGGTTCCCATCCGTTATCGACGATATCTACAAATAAAATTTTATTGGAATAAAATACTTAGTCAATATCAACGGACACTTACTCTCATCATCGTATTGAGTGGGTTGCAAGGTCGATGACCGATCTCACAAACCCTCGTGTCAGAGTTGTTGAGCCACCAAAGGCCTTTACATGGCCCATTATCGACTGCATCCGTAGATAGTAATTGGGACCAAGGGCTTAAGTGCCTTCCAAAGCACGGAATCATCTAACTTTTGGTACAGTCAGATGATTCCTCCTGCAATATCCTAATCATACTGGGGTGGCCGCACAACGGGACTTTCTGACAGTGTTCTCACCGGGAATCGAACCCAGAACCTCCGAATTGAGAGCCGAGCGCTCTAACCACTGGACCAGGAAGGCTGTCAACACTAACTCTTAATTTTTATAAAATGAAAGGTACCTTTAAACCTCAAAGAGCCTCTTCTGCTACTGGGTTTAGTATCCTCAGATGGCACTTCTATTATAACCGTTGGTATAACATCTACTGAGACTCCGTTAGGTTTCTTCTCCTCTGCATCTTTGTCTTCTTTGTTAAGCTAGAATTTTTAGACAACGCGCAAAAACAATTATTATTTCCGAAGAGCATAGGACACATAAATTGACATTACTGGTATTTTGTTTTATATTATATCAATGCTAAGAAAATTTATGAAATACAGTTTTATATTTATGTAAATTATTAATTTTAATGTATGAAAGGATTGATGAAAGTACAGGAAGCAAGGGAAGTATGTCAAGATCGTAGCAGGTGGAGGACTGTGGTCTCTGCCTACCCCAACGGGAAAGAGGCGTGATGTTATGTATGGATATATGTATGTAATTGTACTAACCTGTGCAAATGAAATGCTTGGTTCTTGTAACTTTAGAGCCTTTTCTTTGCTTTTCATAATTTTTTCATCCTCCTCTTTCTCACGACGTAGTTTATAAGCTTTGTCTGTTCGCCACATCTGAAAAATACATTTTGTAAAGTTACTTTACTATAGTAGGCAATGAGATAGTAGGCATACAAGTACTACCGCCTGTGGCATCTACTATATGAATTATCTTATAATGCGGCAAAGCGCGTTGCTTACCCAAAGGACTAATGAGCAAAGGACTAAAAGACTAATTTCCTTCCTTCGAACCGTAACACAGCATGACGTCAGTGGTCTTTGTGCGACTTTGGGAAGTCTGTGGGGAAGTCCGTAAGTTGCAAATAAGTACTTACATGGTAACCGGTGTAGGTAAGGCCGAGTACCAGAATAATAATTAAAGCAATGAAGATTTTGTCCGTATTTTCTTCTTCATCATCAGGTTGTTGGTGCAAGGAGTCGTAGGGCAGTCTTGACGGTGGGTCCTCTACCCACGTTTTGTCTCCACTCTGTAAATAACATTGCATAAAACGCCTGCAAAACAATAAAATGCAATACTAGAGCAAAATATTAGGCACTTTTCTCTCTAGTGCTCTTGTCGGTTAGTACGGGAACTATATTAAATTTAGGGTTAAAAGGAAAGTTGTGGAAGATTGATAATTAGGACCACAAAAGCATATCTTGAGAGTTCCTGGGTCCTAGGGTGTGTGGTTTCTCCCCCTTGTCCCCAATCATTATTTTCATTATTTTCTTGTTTTTATCAAACATTGTTAACGCTAGGTCAAAATTTTCAAAAAAGTTAATAATCCTTATAATATTGAAGCATCCTTAGAAAAATAAACACGAGTTAATGACAATGTTTTCTTGTTTAGGCTTGTTTTCGCTAGTTCCTTTACCTCCTAATACGACTCTAACTGTACTTTTTCTTTGATTTGTTAATGATGAGTTAATTGTCTTACAATAAGAAAGCTCCCGTTATGAGTAGCACCCAGCTGGTCACGTTCAGGCCATGCTTCGTCGAAATCTGCTGAACACTGAGCACTTCGCACCCCTTGAGCATTGACTACGTTCACCTTCTCAATATCGGACCTGGTATAAAGCATGTACTCTTCTAAAGGCTTCATACTGCTTTGATTGTTGATTTCTACAAAGATATCTGTAAAGAAGCTTTTGATGAGAAATTTCCATTAAGGCTGCAGCGTGAAAGAGGCATATTATGTCAATCAGAAGTTAAAGAAGTTCTGAAGTTTTTGTTGCGTCTACGAACTTCGTATTCGATTTCGACTCGAAAAAATTTGTTTTCCGCTACTATTCTAATAGCAAAAGATTATTTTGCTTTTAGTTAGATTCCAGGAGCTTTTAAGGTCATACGATATAACCTCGCTGAATTCAATACTTGTAAATTCACGTAAATTCATAATGATTTTATTTTAATTTCATCTATGTTGATGATTCACTGATGGATAGGTAAAAATATAAAAAAAATCTCAATTCTTACTCGACAAACATCCATTGTAACCTTTGTAAATCTTAAGTCTCGGATCTGTTGTATTCAATCCTCCAATTTGGACCTCATTGGCACCGACATCTGTAGCCTCCCAAAGATCTTGTGGTGGTAGTTTCTCAAGAGGTACTTCTATTCTGTCTATGAGGAGTGTAGCGTCGTCTCCAGATCTTGTGTAGTAGACTGTATGTCTTGCTCCTGTAGAATAAATGTTAAATGCATTGATATTGTTTTACTGAATCAGGGGAATATAAAGACCCCGAAGAATGTGAAAGTGCCCATAAAAAAAAATCATTTTTCCAAGGAACGTTCAATATCATCGTTGACTTCTTGTAAAATTTTTGCGAAATCGCCTAGGTAGCCGATAGAGGATTTATTTCCGATGGTTTAGAAGTAAGAAACATAATGCGCTGTCAGCGCTTCACTCATAGATTTAAGTGCATCAGTTTCTATGGGATCAAATAATACGACATTTTTTCAGGTTTATGGGCAGATTTACTTGCTACAGGGATTTTAAACCGTTTTTGTGCTTTATTGAGATTTGACTAGTTACTTACCATTTAAGAAGTTTCTGTTTTTAAATTCAGCACCATAACCTGCCTCTTCCCGATCTTCCTCGAATTTCAAATAACCGTCTTGTGTTATTGCTACCAGCAGATAGTAACTTCGTCTGAAATCACAAAGATTTTATATTTTACATAAATACCATTGTAGGCTATGGTATTAAAAGTTTGCCTTTTCAGCTTCATTTACAAAACATAATTTTATCTTGACTTACTTGTTCTCAGTTTGAACCAGTAGTAGCACAGTATTCTTTTGCCGAAGATCATTGCTTGAGAATGCTAATTTGATTTTGACCTGAAATAAAAAAATGTTAACTATTTGGCATTTGCTTGAAAAAATAAAACGTTAATATAATACTTTACCTTCCAAATAGGACCAGATAGAAGAAATCTCCGCTGCAAAATGCTTTCCCCATTGAAGTCAGCTCCCTTTTCTTCCATACAGTTTTCCCCGAAGTAACTCGTCAGTTCACAGTTGCATGAACTTTCCTGCTTTGTGAAGTTTTCTGTACAAATTCCACCGTTCTTGCATGGCTCAGAGTCACATTTCATGTTACATTCTGGAAGCACTCCTGTTAAATCTGCGAAAGGTAGAATACATTTTTTTTATAAAGAATTTGTTGTTTTTAATTCTTTTCCAAAGCAAGTTTCTGGACTTGTTGACAATTGATATTAATTCAGTAGTACATTTATTTCATTAGACGTTCGGGCTAGAGTCATATTGCGTGTATCAAGCTTGTCCTGTCATTGACTGTACGTTGGGCTTCTATTTGCGGCATACTCTCAGCATGTATGAGTGTCCTTAGTCACTCTGTGCCACATAGTATGTACTATAAAAAACATTGAAAATTTACCTTGATCACCTTCAGCTTGTCGTGCTTTTCTAGGCAGATCCACAACATGATCAGCAATTTTAAATCCTCGTACACATCCTACATACCCTCCTTGAGGTAACTTCACTGCTCTAGGCGCCAGGTGGAGGGAATATGTGTCAAAGCCACCGAGGTTCAATTGAAAGTAGTCAGTTGGGGGAGCCGGGGGTCTTTGTGGGCGGATCACCTCTGGGAACAAACATAGAATGTAGCATAGCAATATTAGATAATATTTTAGATGGCTTAACACAAAGCACAGTTATGCCATGATGGTTTGGCCATCATGGCACCACATTGGTATTTATTAGCGTTTATTGGTACGGTACCTATAATAAATGAACCAACTATTATTTTAATAATTTTATTGTTATGTCATAGCAAGTTTCAATGTAACATTAAAACTATTTAAATCAGAAACATTCCGATTGTGTAATGTATTTTAAAACCGCTGCCGTATCGGTTTAAAAAAATGTTAGTTTCAAAGCAATTACCCAATTCCGAATTAATCCAAGGTTTGTTTGTGTAATTGGTCAATAATTTTGGGACTTTATTAATCGTTGCATTCTTGTTATTGACATGAAGAGTGGTAGTGTTTGCAGTCCTGATGATAGCTATTTGCACACTTTCACCTCTGTTAATATTTTCATTGGTAACATTCATTTGAACAATTTCATCTTCTTTGTTAAAGAGGTAAATAATTTGCGTTCCGTTGTGTATGAATAAATGGATGAAATTATTCAAATTATCATTAGCGTATAATACTAATGAGTTGTCGTCATAGGTTCGAAGATTCATCAGGACGTTCTCGGTCATCATTTTCTTTAATCTATTCTTTTCTGGATCCGTTATATTGTTAACTAAGTAATTTTTCTTCAAATAAGCTTCTGGTGTTTGGAATGTTAACGCTTTTCTGTTTATATCTGGAGCAAAATATATCAAAGAATTAGTTAGCCCTTACGATTCTTTTCCAATTAGTAACATTGCAATCACAAAATGTCTACAGGTACTTTACTTACTCTCTTCACAATGTGCTCCCAAATGAGCCCATGGGTTTTTACAAATACATTCATAGCTCGACCAAAGTTCTTTACATATGGCTTTATTCTGACAAGGGTTTGGAACGCATGAGGGCTTACAGTCCTTGATGATTTCAGACAAATGAACGGACATGTAACTGTAGATGTCAAGAATTTCTCCGTTTACTACGAGACCACGGAAACAGCCAATGAGACCTTGGTTAACTGCTGATTTCTTAAGATGTTCTCTGCATGAAAAAACCCGAATTACTCTATATTCCAAACAACAATTGTATTAAGTACAAGATGTGAAGGTATTGCAAAGGATATAACTTACGCAGTTGCACCACCGATGAACATAGACCCTTCGAAAGGACCAAATTCTTCTTCGAGTAGCAGATTCATCATTTGGTATTCAGTGTTTAACATAAACCTGACGTGATAAAAGTTATAGTCAATCCAGATCTTGTGCCACTCCCCTCCGTTAAGTTTTCTTTTAGAGTTGATAACAAGTTTTCTTGTAGTTCCAGTGTTTAAAGTGAAATTGAACGTCAATTCATGTTCTGTGGGACAATTTGGGAGTAAAAGATCGACATCAAAACGCGAACAATACTATAGTTAAATTACGTACCACTAGTCAAAGCAACCATAAAAGAAGGATAATTTGGTCTGATTGGTGGTTGAAACAGCAATATTGCACTAGTGCCTGTTGTCCTGAAACTGAATGCAATGTCTCCTTTTCTCCACCCTGGAACTTCGATGTATGATTGGGACGTGGTAAAAGTCACTACGTAACGTTGAGTATCTGAATGAATAAAAAAATACGGTAAGTGTCACGCCCCTACTGCAAAATAAAAAAAATATATATTGGAAATAAAACTGGTATGACTTACTTGTCTCAACACATTCTAATGGCCCAAGCGTGATTCTCCCCTGAGCTTCTTCTGTTAAATCCTTCTGTTGTAAAAAGAACATCTCAGTTATTCCCAGACTTGTAGGGTCCACTAAGGTTCCTTCATCAGAATGCCATTTATTTTCATTGGCATCGCAATTGCAGGACTGAGTGGGATTCACGCAAGTCGCATTTACACCGCAGGGACAATAACCTCTGAAAGAATTTCTACTTGATGTATGGGACGAGTTAACATTTTGGTGATAAAGTAGATGGAGTTGAAACTATCACAGTTTTGAAGTACCTGTAAACAATACTCCATTTACCTTGAGACATTCCCCAAGAAGTCTACAGTATCACTGGAAGAGGATATAAACCAGGTCGCACTGTGTAACTCTAGTGGTGCCATGTTGCAATCGTATTTGATGTACTGACGGCAGTATAAAGAGTGTGAAATCAATTCTTGGAGCATCTCTGCTGTGAACTCTCTATATTTGATTTTGAAGCTGAAGTCGTGACCGGAGGCTGATCTGACATCCTAGATTGTAAAAATTATGTCTTAAATCCATGCATGTTAAAATAAAACAAAATTGTATAAAGATCTAAAATGTTGCAACTTACCACTTGACTAGGCAAATTATGTTCAACAACTGTAATAGACGAATCAGCTTCAAGATCTCTGAACTCACATTTCACATGAGCTGGAGGAAATTTCCCGTTTCCATCAATATCTATAAGATATACGTCATTTCTTGTGTAACCAAGTAGTGCTAGTTCCTCACAAGTTTTTCTGAATGTTGCGAAGTGGCAGTTTTCCCCAATATAGCCTGAAATTAATATAAATTACTCCTTCTATTTTATGAAACGCTTTGGCGATTTTATAAATACTAACCTGTATTCTCACAATTACAAATGACTCGGTCTTCTTTGACTGAACAAATTCCTCCATGTTCACACGTATTCGGTCTTGTGCAAGGGTCTACATATCTACAATCATCTATAGCTACTTCCCCTACCACCCTTTCTGTGTTTATTACAAACCTAAAACACGATAAAGATGCTATATTCCTCGGATTTAAGTTTTCTGGTAATGATTGGAATAAATATTACCGTGGTTCAATCAAAAGTCCGTTAATTTTGATATTCCGCATACAACCGATCAAACCTAAGTTTGCTGATTTCAAGCCACTACCAATGACAATTTGGTCTTGCAGCAGAAAATCTAAACCTGTAATAGATACAACTTCACGCTCTACTTTAATGTAATCAGGTAGGTAGGTATGTTATTGTTATCAACATTTTTAAATTTTCTTTACCAAACATTTGCGCAGGTTTGTTATATGGTCCATCTACAGTTAGTTTGATTCGACCTTTTCGATAGTCCAATTCAACTGTATGCCAATCGTTACTGACGTTAAACTTTACTGATTTCAGTACTGTGACGTTCTTGCCTACGTCTGGCACCAATTCAAATCGTATTTCTTCTTTTACCATGCGTACCTGTCAATTAAAAAAAATATTTATTTATTAACGTTTTTTCACTATCGGATTTTTTCCAAAATGGTAAAATAAAATCATACCTCCCAGTACCCTTGCCCAGAAGTTATCTGGCTGTACGCCAAAACAGCCATGTTCTTGCTAGTTTTGAACTGAAAAGCTAAATTAATAATATGACTCTGATTTAAAGGCCACCAAATATGAGACGTCGCGAAAGGATATGTGATGGGTATTACTTCTATGTCAATCTCTTCGAACTCCGGTTCTATTAGCACTCCTATGTAATGAACTTTCGGATTGTTTTGTTTAAGTTCGTAAAGAATCGACACGTCGTTATAGTACACATATTTTAAATTCCCTGCAAAATTATTGAAGGACTTCAAGCCTTTCATTTTGTACAGGTCTGGGCCTCCGCAAATGTAAATTTCTGGGTCAATGCAGACGTATTTGGCATTCCCGGGTATAACATATCTCGCGTTTATGTCATCAAGGTACACATTTACGTTCCTTTCTTGTAGTATTACTGTGAGGTTATGCCATTTGTTGTTATTGACGTGGTCACCTAGATAATCCTCAACGGCTCCGTCTCCGAGATCTATTTGAATGGCGACTTTTTCTTGGTGTATAGAAAGAGCAATGTAATGATGCTTGTCGTCTATTTGCCCACTGGCGTAGAACAGAGCCGAGTCATCGAAGCGCGTCTGAAAAGATCCGATGTCGTAGAAACATTCTTGTTGGTTGAATTGCAATATTATAAGATTTTATCAAGGTCGGTTTTGTAAAACAAACGCAATAAATTGTCTGGCTTGTGGTTGTGACGTCATAAGCAGCCAACTGTAGAGTTTATTTTTGTAAAGATTGTATAAATTTAAAATAAATTACGTAACCAAAGTTGTTTGGGTAACTATCCAAGTCTGTGTACAACCATGTATAACATATATTTTCGATACAAAGTGTAACAAAAAGGGATTGTAGGTATAAATATATCTGAAAGTTTTGAATCCGCCCAAAAACTGAAAAACTTTTCCCAAACTTTTCTTTCTTTTTTACAAAAAGGAACATAGACCCCATAAGCGAAAAAAAAAGAAGATAGGTATAGATAGATAAAAACATTTATTTATACACGTATCTGACACACAATATACAAAGGATTTATTTCCCATAGAAGCTGCATCATCTTATATCACATGATTTTTTTCGAAGGGTTCTTTAGTTTCATTTGCAGGTTCACATCCTTTAGGGTTGATATACGTTTTTTGTTACACCTGGTATAGGTGTAACAAAAAACAAAATAATAAAAAACGTTTTTCACCCTATTAATCAAATGAAAGGTGACTCATTGAGTGAAGAAAGCATACGTGATTCTATATACAAAAATATGGCAACTTATTACCTTAAAATGCAGACTGACACGAGTATTTGTAGAGTGCACTCTGTCTTTCCAATCATAAACACGATAAGACACGTAGCTTGATCCACGTAATGTCAGGACTGTAGCCGCTGTGATGCAAGAGATAACAGGACAATTTTAAAAAGTAAACATATGGAGAGACTTAATTATTTTGGTATATGATATAATTAAGATGCAAAATGGCTTGCAGTATCAGTATATGGCAAGGTGGTAACCGGAACCAACATAAAATGTTATAATATTTACAAGCCTTCTTTAGAGTTGGTGAATACGCAACGAGCACTTTGTATTCATTTTGTATTCATAAGATCACATCAAGCTTGACATATTGGACTTTGTAACACTCTTATATCAGTCAGTTTAGAGACGGAAATCAAGCTTGACCTGCTTTGCAAACTATAGGTAAGGGTTCCTTGTCGGCTACGGTACCCTAAAAAGGAAGAACGCCTAAAAAATCAAATCATCATAACATCCCATGAAACTTCCACTACAGGAGAGGGAGGCAGCTTTTGCTGGAACAATATGGAGGGAAAGTACCATAGCAACCACGCTTGTTAGCTTTGCATCTGGTACCATGAACCTCGGTTGTTGGTGACCGCAGAATGTAAGATGATACACAGACTGCTGCTGCCAATTCACTGGTTCATTAACCCTTAGTCGCCTCTTACGACACCTACGGGTAGAGATGGGTTGGTACTATTCTTTATCACATGGAAAAATAAAAAAAATCAAATATTGCTATTACGAATAAACATAGGTATTAAACAGATGAAGTACAGCATTGCAATGTCAGAATAATTAAAGTAATAATGATGCACTGCACTAATTAGTACAGGCACTAGTTACGATTACGACTCCTTTACAATTAGGTAGATGTAATTTTTAGATGAACCACCTACTTGGTAATTGTTAGGGTCAGACAGATGTCCGTCAATATTGTTAGATAATCGATAAAAATCGATGTAGGTTAGTTAAAGTACTTTGTAATTAGATATAACAAAACAAAAGATCGTTTACGTAGGTATTCATTATAGTAATGTGTCTTCCTTGTTAGACTAAAACGTACGATTATGCTTTAGATTATTATTGTATCTAAAGATGGCATAGTGTAAATAATTTTGGTTAAGCAGTTAAAAAAATACTTAATAGGATAATTGACTACCATTATACATATTTAACACCGCTTGAGAAAATAAAGAGGCTTCAAGGTGACTGCAAAAAAAGATAATTTTGTCACAGAAATTTATACGGATCTTATAATATTGTGATACCTAAGTGGTAACCCAAAAGAATGAATGTTAATTAAAATATTAAATAATATCATTTTCAAATTTGGATCTGGAAACAAAAGCGCGATCTACACAAGTGAAAGTGAACTTCGTACAGCTTAAATCAAACAAACCAACATGATACGGTTAATACACGGGCAGTGAAAAGGGAGGAGAGTTGAAAAAGATTGCAATTTAAAATTGATGTTATTTTGATAGGGATCATGGAAATTTTTTGAAGAGAAAAGAAACCATAATACCTAATTGTTATAGTTTTCGGTTTGCATAACATTGCATTGCGACTTACATCCGTTTCGATGTACCAGGCCACTCAGAAAGTATTGCGAAAAATAGTTTTTATATATGGGAGACTGGCCGGTCAGAATCTTTTTCGAAAATATGATTACTTGTAAGTAAAAATATGTGTGTTCCATTTTCAAAATTTCCCTCCACATTTTTTGCGAGCCAATTCAAAGTATCGTGTCTTACTGAAAAATGGATCTGCGCCGGGAACATTTTAGAGCTATGATTTTTTACGATTTCAAGTGTCGCCTGAAACCGGATGAATCGTTCGATAGACTTCAAATGGCATTTATGGATGAAGGCCCCTCCAAGGCAACCGTGTATCGTTGGTATAACGAATTTAGGCGCGGTCGACCAACCTTGGGGGATGAAGAAAGAAGCGGTCGCCCTTTGACGGCTATTACGGAAGAAAACGTGCTAGCAGTGAAAAATTTAATCCAAGATAATAGGCGAATTACATATCAGGAGATTCAGCACATATTAAAGATTGGATCGGGAAGCGTTCACGAGATTCTACACGGGCATCTTCGCGTGAGGAGGATAGTATCGCGCTGGGTGCCGCACTACCTCACCGACGCTCAGAAGCAGGCCCGGGTGGAATGGTGCCGTGATATGCTGAACAAATTTGAAGCAGGCTCGTCTCGGCGTGTTTACGACATCGTAACAGGTGATGAGTCCTGGATTTATCAATACGATCCAGAAACCAAGCGCCAGTCGACAGTTTGGGTGTTTCAAAATGAACCAACGCCTACCAAAGTGAAGCGATCTCGAAGCGGGGGGAAGATTTTGATCGCCAGCTTTTTTAATTTGACTGGCCACTTGGCCTCAATTCCCTTACGAGATCAAAGAAGCATCAACGCCGAATGGTATACTACCAAATGTTTACCAGAAGTTTTTTCTGTTGTGAGCAACAAGCGACCAAACACAGGGCTCCGCGGACTACTGCTCCACCACGACAATGCGCCTGCACACACCGCGCTCAAAACGAGGGACTTCCTGGACAGCACACCAGTCAAACTCCTGGGTCACCCTCCTTACAGCCCTGATCTAGCACCGTGTGACTTCTTTTTATTTCCAAAAATAAAAAATCAGCTCAAGGGGATACAATTTTCGTCGCCGGAAGATGCGCTGGCTGCGTTCGAGCAGGCTGTAAACGAGGTGTCTACGGCGGACTGGAAAAAGTGTTTTGAAAACTGGTTCAGACGCATGAATCTTTGTATAGAGGCTGGTGGAGAGTACTTTGAAAAGATTTAATAAAAATATATGTACCTGTAGAACAATTTTTTTTAGTGTCGCAAATATTTCTGAGTGTCCCACGTATGTTACGTTACGACATTATTTTTTCTTAAATATTGTTCGAAATGTTTTGTATGTAAATATAGTAATTGAATCATCATCATATCGTGTGGGTTGCAAGGTCGATGACCGACCTCACAAACCCTGGTGTCAGAGTTGTTGAGCCGCCAAAGGCCTCTGACATGGCTCATTAACGACTACATCCGTAGATAGTAGTCGGGACCAACGGCTTTACGTGCCTTCCGAAGCACGGAATCATCTAACTTTTCGGGCAATCAGGTGATTCATCCTGCAATGCCCTAACCAAACTGGGGAGGTCGCACAAAGAGATTTTTGTTTGACAGTGTCCCCACTGGGAATCGAACCCAGAACCTCCGGATCGAGAGCCGAACCCTCTAACCACTAGACCACGGAGGCTGTCAGTAATTGAATAACAGTTAAGTACTATCAGTTTAAGAAAATCATGTATCGCTAAAAACAAGCGTGAAGATATGTATAATTAGGCACTAAAATGTTCGTAAATCACGGACTTATATGGTCACGGTAAACATCATGACTATTAGATCAATCAAAGTTAACCGATAGACTTACATATCATATAAACTTTTCTTTACCCTATCATTGAAAGAATTGGAAAGTATATACATATGCATACTTACTGTACACATCGCACAGATGCTCCTCATACAAAGTCCCGAAACAATCACATCTGTATCCATTATACTCATTAATGCACCTAGATCCTTCGAAACATAGATTTTCCATAGTCCTACATTTGTCAATGCATCCTTCTTTGACATTTTCATGTTTGGTGGCTATCAACGGAACGATTGGTAGAAGGTCTGATGCAGCTTTTCCGGAGCTAAGCACCATGTCACTGATGCAGCCAACGAACGATTCAATAATGTATTTCACACCATGAAGCTTCTCCTCAGAGCTGAGACCTGTAAGTTACCTGACAGTTACGAAAGTGCGTGTGTAATTTAATTTGTCAACCTCAATGAGTTTGGCTATCAGAAAACGCTTTGCGGATTAACGGACAAGACAAGAAAAGACATACCTCCAATCAAAATCACTGATGTTAAGTTATCGGTAATACCATAATTTGTGTCGAAACTTAAGCCCTAAAACAAAAGAGTCAAATTAAATTTAGCCATGCAAATCTTTCAATTATGAAAGATATTCAGAAGGCTTGGCACAGTTCTTGCCTTCAGATAGACTTCCTTCAAGTGGACAATTTTAGCAATAAATCTTGAGCCCTATTCTATCCACCACCTCTTCGCTGTGCTACTCATCCCCATTTTGAGCTCTACACTCACCGATGTTAAAATCATCGAAGGGTTCAGAACTTCAAATAGACTTCTTCTTTCAAATTATCAACTTAGTAACAAGTCCGGCAGGAATAAAATCTATAATTAAAACCGGAGGTTAAAACTTCATTGTGCTATTCATCTCAATTTGGAGCCCGTCTAAAACTTAAGAACCTACCTACAAACAGACTTCTTCTTTCAAGTGATCTACTTTGGCAATTTGTCTGACATCGTGCGTATCAATAGTTCAAACTACACTGTACTATTTATCTCAATTTAGATCTCTTCGGTCATGTTAAAAAAATCCAGAGGTTCAGTACCGGACCTTCAAATATCTAGAGCTCTACGCTCATCTATATTGAAATTATAGATACCTACCATAGGCACAAGCGATCCACAGCCAAGACTTGTTAAAATACTTTTTGTGACGTTATGTAATAATTTAATTTGGTTGTGGAGAGAAATAAAAAACTTTTTTTTTATTTTTTATTATGGAATGATTCAAGATCTACCTTCAAATACACTTCTTCTTTCATGTGATCAACTTAAGCAATTAGTCTGACACCGTGCACATCATAAGTTACAACAACACTGTTCAGTATCTCAATTTAGAGCTCTACGCTCATCGGTATTGAAATAATGGAAAGATTCAAGACCTACCTTCAAATAAACTTCTTCTTTCAAGTAATCAACTTTAGCAATAAGTCTGACACCTTGCACATCATAAGTTACAACAACACTGTTCTGTATCTCAATTTAGAGCTCTACGCTCATCGATATTGAAATAATGGAAAGATTCAAGACCTACCTTCAAATAAACTTCTTCTTTCAAGTGATCAACTTTAGCAATAAGTCTGACACCGTGCACATCATAAGTTACAACAACACTGTTCTGTATCTCAATTTAGAGCTCTACGCTCATCGATATTGAAATAATGGAAAGATTCAAGACCTACCTTCAAATAAACTTCTTCTTTCAAGTGATCAACTTTAGCAATAAGTCTGGCACCGTGCACATCTATTGTTACAACAACACTGTGCCATTCATCCCTGTTTAGAGCTCTACCGACGGTTACTGATGTAAGGTGTTTTCCAAATACGTGGACAACTGAAATATTAAGTAGGTAGTTAGTTAGATCAACATCAGGACAGGCGCACTCAGAGACGTCACCTAAAGTTGTTCTTTAATTAAGTCTTACACTGTCTCTTTTTTGTCAATGGAATCGAAAAGGACAGCATGAGGCTTGAAGAAAGATGTAATGTCTTCTTAATCCTGTCGTCAATAGTTTTCAATATCACGCCTCAATATTGCTACCAAGCTACAGCGCGATATAGTACATCCTGCAGCGCCATCTATTGGTCCGCTTTAGAGGTTAATTCGAGAAGAGTATCACACGGTCGTCTGGATATTATCCATTATTAGTTTCAGTCCGTGATGTTTGTCAGTTTTTTACCATTACAGCTAAACGTGCCTTCCGAAGCAAGAGTAATAGTTAAAGCAAGAAAGATGATTCCGTGACACGCCTAACCGTCATTAATTTCAATGTTAAGAGTCAGAAGCTTGCTGGATCGGATTTCTATCACACACACCACTCGTACGATGAGTACCTGTAGTTCGGAATTAGTTGATAGTTTACAAGATTCTTTATTGTGTGATAATGATAAACAATTGGCCTTTGTCCTATTATTTGAATGTTTTGCAATACGCAAAATTTGTAGAGTATTGTGTTAGTTTTCTACCTAGTCATGCGAGTCATGCATTCTTTAACCTATAGCTCATTCCGTTTGAATAAGTACAGTTGTTGTTTTACTTGAGCGAAGGTTGTTAAATTTTTTGAGACTTAAGTATAAATAAGCAATAGCAAGAAAATCGCTTGAAACTCTTGAAAAGCTAGAAATTAGTTCTCTCTCTTTCGTTGGCCGTTGTCAAGTCCCACATGAATGACCGCTAGTGGCATAATAATTGAGTCGTGCTTTTAATTTTGGCTAGAATTAAAGCGCTTTCATATGATACATAATCGACCTAGTATCGACAATTAAAATAATTGACCCCATTTGGGCCCTCTTTATTAAATTAATAATAATATTATTATAGTTCTTTCATTTGCAATAAAGTTGGGCAACCATATTCTAAAACTATTCCAAATTTCAAGGTTGCGAGATATTCAGGTGTGACAGACAGACGAAGTCGCATATTAAGGGTTCCGTTTTCACCATTTTGGTTCGGAACTCTAAAAAGTATTTCCTTGGCGCTTTCGCATTTTTAACACCATTAGGGAAAACAAAAAAAAAAATATATAGACATACCTTTGAGTTCTCCTTTTTCAACGATAACGTACAAAGCGTAGGGAGGCATTTTGAACACTGGATTCTTTACGTTATGGTACACAAGTAAGCCGTGAGGTAGCCTCGTACGAAACCTGAATGATATTTCTCTGCACAACCTGAAAAGTTACATTAAACCAATGTCTTTAAAAAATAAATTCAGATGTCGCCTGCTTGGTTAGGACATAAATTATATACAATTGGTTCACAGAAAATATGTCTGACATTATTTCGTAGGGTATCATTTTCAGACCTAAATTATAGTCTGCAGGTATAGGATTACCCCAACCGAAATCTCTGTATAACATCTCCACATTCTATCAACGTGTTAAGCCTTTGTTTAGCCGTTAACTCGGTACTCACTCACTCATGTTTATTTTTAATACAAGGTTCCACGTCATGTCATAGGCTTTTATTTTCAACGTGGGACTCATAGTTAATGTGACATTTCGACACATGATTTGAAGACGTGTTTTCCTTACAAACCTAAATGCCCTGTGATTACCGGTCTCCACTAATGTCAGAAATCGGCCTTTATTGGATGTGTCAATGGTGATGTTGTTCGTAGACTCGTATAGGCTTACCTCAACTGAAACCTTTGTATGACATCTCCACCACGCTGTATAATTTTGTTGTTTGTATCAAACATGAACGTCCTGTAATGAACGCACTCCGCAAATGTCAGAAATCGGTCTTTGTCATTAGATGTATTAATGTCGATGTATTTAGTAGTCTCGTATAGGCTTACCTCAACTGAAACCTTTGTATAACATCTTCATCAATCTGTATAAATGTGTTGTTCTTAGCAAACGTAAACGTCTTGTGACGACCGTTCTTCGCGAATGTCAGGAATCGGTCTTTGATAATCGGGGGTAATAGATATATCGAATGTTTCAATGTCGATGATGTAAGTAGGCTGGTATAGTCTTACCTCAACTGAAACCTTTGTATGACATCTCCATCAAGCTGTATAAATGTGTTGTTCTTAGCAAACATAAACGTCCTGTGATGGCCGGTCTCCGCGAATGTCAGGAATCGGTCCCTGTCACTCGGGGGTATTGGAGGTATTAGCGTTGCATATGTTGTTGATGAAATGTTGACTGTGGTTGCCCGGGACGATAAGAATGTTGAGGTCAGCGATAAAGTTGTTGGTGGTAAAACTGGAAGAAAGATTGAACGCATTAAATTTTGGCTAATGAGAATAGATGGGGCCGATATCAAGACATAGTCGTACGTGTCTAAAAATGCCCAGCAAAAACTTGTTTTATACAAATGAAAGTAAAAAAAGTACGACGATCCCTCTGATTGATTCAACATCATTTTGATTGATCATCAATAGATTTTATAAAAAAACACTTTTATGGCTCAAGAAGAAGTTAAGCATTTGAAAGGTTCACTTTCACTTCTATCAGCTGGTAACACAGACGAAGATTATTTTTATTATTATATTCAGTTATTAATTCATGTTCAAAACTCAATGTTCAAATGTAAAAAAATATTCTGATATATAAAATATACAAAAAAAATGTTTTAAAAGCAAAGAATAATATTATTGTTTTGGCAGACCTTTTCAGGGCACTTTCAAAAATCAAACAAAAAATGTCACTCGGTGCTATTTAATTAAGAATTACCTACCCTGAAAATTAACCCTGAACTGTTTTGTTTGATGTGGGGCTGGTTGATTTCTTGCCGAGTTTCATTGAAAATAGTTGTTCGTTGACAGCATAGATAATATCACAGTAGTTAATTAAGGGACCTCTTAACAAATTACAATTTCATACCTCCATAAATTACTCAATTCTTCCTAAAGCATGTAGGAAGTAACTAATTCTTATTGTTGAGTATGTGTCACACATCAAGGGGAAATCAGAGTAGGTACCTACTCTTTTAGGAAGGGGTACGTGTTTTTTTACAGTTACAATTTTTTTTTTCGTTACTCAGAACAAGTTTCTTACAGAAACATACATAGATGTACGCTTAAGAGCGAGATTTTTAGACTCTACCATAAAAATATGATGCTTATGTATAATTTATGAACAACTTTCTTAAAAAAACATAAACAACTTTCTTTAAAAAAAATTTACCTCACGTTGCAAAATGAGAGTAATTTCTAGCTCACTTATAACAAAATTGAACTACCAACTGAGATATTATTGAGATATTATGACCAACTTTTCTGAAAGAACATATTAAATAGGTACGAAAAAAAAACAAGAGCTTTATGCACTTCTATAAAATCAGCATTCGAGATGTGGTGGAGAAGGTTGGAGAAAATCAGCTGGACAGATAGAAAACCATTCAGGATATGTTCGAGGAATACTATTGATAAACAGAGAAGAGACTAAGTGACATAGACGAGGCAAGATGTTGGGACACCTGATACGACACGACCAATTGTTGAAAACCATCATAGAGGGAAAGGTTGAAGGACAGAAAGAGGCAGGCCCAGACGTTGCTTTATCATAACATCCCACGAAATGTCCACTGCAGGACAGGGAGCTCCCTCCAGAACTTCAGAAAAAACGAGTGGTACATAGGAGGGGATTTACCATAGTCACCACGCTTGTAAGCGTTGCGGCTGGCGACCGCTGTTGTTGGTGACCGCAGTTAAGATGGTACGATACTCAGAAGGGTACGTTGCTATATGTAAGTATAAACCAAATAAAGGAGAAGGTGAATATCGTGTCGTATCAGAAAGTCAAGAAAATTCAGAGGAAAGGAAGGAGTGGAAGTCACTTCACTGACAAGAGCGCTGCTCCTAAATAAGAAGAAAAAAATTGCGTTATTGATTAATAATCACTATTTGAGGAAGGCCAAGACGTTGCTACATGGACCAGATTAAGGAAAAAATAAATGTCGTGTCGTATCAGAAAGTCAGACAAGTTGCAGAAGATAGGAAGGCGTGGAAGTTACTCCACCGACAAGAGCGTAGCTTTTAAATAAGAAGAAGATTTGAATATTGTATTGAATTAGTAATAAATAAATATAGTTAGACTATAATAACATACCTTTTTCTTCTGGAGCTAAATCTACAGGCAAACTAGATTGGACATCAGCTAATCCATAAAAAAATAACTGTATTATTAATTTTACTCCTCTTCTTTTCCATAAAGTTCCCATTCTAATCGATTCTGGTCATTTATCTGAAATTTCCGTTTATTTTTTATTTTCTTATATTCTTATATTCTTCCTTTCTTTTCTTAAATATCTGTAAAACTCAAGTAAAGTGTGTTCTCAATTTGAATTAATTTATCCTGGTTAAGAAATTTTAAAATGTAGTCACGGTATGACATGTCACGGTGTAAAAGTCGACTAGTTGTATTGAGACTTTGAATTAAAAAAAATCCCTAGAAACTAGTCAGTCGTACGAAAATAAAATTGATTTCGAATGTAAACTACATAGCGTATTTTGAAGTCAAATATTTTTACGTGTTCAGTTTTAGGTTAGAAGGAAGGCACGGGATCGAGCCGCAAAGAGGGCGTATCAAGGCAAACTATCAGCCAAGATACCGTTGGAAGGATGAAGTCGCCAAGGATCTTAAAGAGCTGGGAGTGCCCGACTGGACGGAATTGGCACAGAACAGGGAAGAGTGGCGTACTTTAATGTCGGAGGCCAAGAACCACTTTGGTTCACTGAGCCAAAAAGGACTCCTTTTCGTCCGTATGTTGGAGAAATATACTTAGTTAAATGTCAAGCAAATCTGATCTATACTCCTTTTAATATAAGAGTTAATGTTAAAAAGTTTTACGTTGGCATAGGGTTGAGCAACGGAAATACGGAATCAGAGTAGCCACTTTATGTACCAGCATAGCTTGACCTTCTTTGCTCCTGTTTCAATCTTGCGATTGACTCTAAAAGCATAATGGTAGGATAAGCGAGAGGTCTAACTATACTGGTTATTTTTCTGAGTTAAATTGGCTCAAGTAAAAGCGATCTCAAGGCGTGACGTTGAGTTTGACACGTGGTTTCTGTGCAATTGTAGAAGTAAAATAAATCATTATGTTTTCACCTAGTTTCTAAGTGAATTGAGATTATTATGACTCATTCACAATAAAAATAAATGCAGTGTCGGCATTGGATCTTAATATCTCACTTGCACTAATTTAATTTTATCTAGAATTTAAACTTTTTAACCACCATTTCACACACATTCTACATTCAATTTTACCACCCACAAAATTACAAAAAAAAATCTATTATTTTTTCTTTTTATAAGTGGCCAGGACGCAACGTCCCGGGAGCCACGTTGTACTGACAACTGAGTTAACAGTATGTAATCGGTGCAGACAATTTGTACTGGTAGTACGAGAGCGAACTATAAAACCTTTATTACATCATCACCAAGAAGGCATTTGTGGTGGTTGGAACAGGATAGGTTTCTTAAATAAAGCGTGAAACGGCGAGGTGTGATAATACTGAAGGATGTGAATCTGACATGAAACTGAACAACTTTTATACGAAAAACTAAAATGGACCTCCCATACAAAATGCGCTATCACCGTGAACTTTTCCTTGGGAAAAGTTGTTCAGTTTCATGGGCAGATTTACAAGTATCATAACAACTTTTAATATCACACTGTGTATGGGTAGCCTGAGCAAAACCTAGATTGATTTGAGAGTCGACCGTTTGAGGAAAGGCGACCGTTTTTTAGGGTTCCGTATCTCAAAATGAAAAAAAAAACGAAACCCTTGTAGGTGACTTTTTGTCTGTCTGTCTGTCTGTCAAGATCCTTTTTCTCCCGATCGGGTAAAGACGTATTAACTTGAAATCAATATGAAATATGAGGAGCTATGGACGCTTGAAGCTGTGAAAATTTTAAGCTTTTACGACAACACTTTTAAATAATTAGGTTAATATTTATTTATTATATTATCCAATGCTGGTTTTCATCTTTAAGTCAACCGAACGTCAGTGGAAACATTTGGAACTCTGACACTAAGCCAGAAAGTCCAAAGTTTAATCACTGACGTGTTGTACTTGAAGACTTAATTAGGCAAAATTTTAAACTTGCGTACATTTAAGAGCCCTATCCTTTTTTAAACTATCACAAATTGTCCCATAACGTGGTACTCGATGACATTGGTTTTTGCAGTCCGATCTCGTACTAACGCGAGCTACCAAGAAGGGTAGGATCACAGATATATCGCTGAGTCAGAGTTGAACTGAGAAAAGAGTTTCAGAGTGCAGGGTCACAGTAACCTGTCATGGCAGGATTCATTTTGTTCAATAAAGAGATGTTGGTTTATACAGTCCGATCTCGTACTATAGCGAGCTACCAAGGGTAGGATCACAGATATACTTACCTCTATCGCTGAGTTACAGAATTGAACTGAGAAAAGAGTTTCAGAGTGCAGGGTCACAGTAACCTGTGGCAGGATTCATTTTGTTGCATTAAAGAGATGTTGGTGTTTACAGTCCGATCTCGTACTATAGCGAGCTACTAAGGGTAGGATCACAGATATATCGCTGAGTCAGAGTTGAACTGAGAAAAGAGTTTCAGAGTGCAGGGTCACAGTAACCTGTGGCAGGATTCATTCTTGGTTTTTGCAGTCCGATCTCGTACTATAGCGAGCTACCAAGGGTAGGATCACAGATATATCGCTAAGTTACAGAGTTGAACTGAGAATAGAGTTTCAGAGTGCAGGGTCACAGTAACCTGTGGCAGGATTCACGTTACCGCTCCCCCCTTACCTCCGTAGTTTGCAAAAGGAAAAATCTGTCGATCGATAGAGGTTTATGTAAATATATTTCAGCAAAAATAATACTTTCTTTCTAATTAGCACAGTTTTTGAGGAATCTGCAAAATTCTTTACAAACAAATTAGTATTAGCTCAAGTACAAGTAAAGCGCCCGGAGGGTTCAATGACCTCTATGATCAGCTGGTGATGCAAACAAGATGTTTTTAGGGTTCCGTACCTCAAAATAAAAAAACGGAACCCTTATAGGATCACTTTGTTGTCCGTCTGTCTGTCAAGACCCTTTTTCTCACGAACGAGAAGAGGTATCAGGTTGAAATTGATAACGAATATTAAGGTCCATTAACCACACAAGATCTGAAAATTTAAATTTTTTACAACGATGCCATCAAAAGATATGGCTTTTTATGTCCTCATCTCCATGCATTTATGCAAAAAAGCAAAACCTGCAGAGTACGAGCTAGCTTCCGTTGACCTAAAATTATGAAATTTGGCAAGAAGCTAGGTCTCACAGTACAAATAAAGGGAAAAGTCTAAAATCATTAAATATTTCAATTTATCTCACAACTAATAGAAACCAATTTAGGTCAGCTCCCGTTTCAAGAACTTTTCTATAAAAGAGGGATCAAGTTGGATGGTAAGAGAGCAAAAGCTTTTAGTATATCATATGGTAGAGAGGTACGGAACCCGTAGGGCGCGAGTCCGAACCGCACTTGGCCGGTTTTTTTGTTATAATATCCAGTCACTGGCAAGTACCTATCCCAACGAAGCAAGGAGGTTTTTGTTCTGAGACCTATCCATTTCAATAAATTACTGTAATGTATTTCAAAGGAAAATTAAATTCCATGATCATCAAAAAACATAAAGTATTTTTTACAACCTATTAGTGATGGATGTAGAATCACCCCTCAGAAGGATCATCTACTTTTTTTGACACCTGATTCCGTGCTCCGGAAGGCATGTTAACAATGAGCCATGGCAGAGGTACTTTGGTGGCTCAACAACTCTGATACCTAACAGAGTTTGTGAGGTCGGTCATCGACCTTGCAACCCACACGATATGATGATGATGACCAACGTTGTTTTATTACGCAGTGGTTTTATAAGTACCTGGGCGACCGAGCTTTGATCTATAATAGTCGCCTCAACATAAAATATTTCATTGGGTGAGCAAGCTATGCAACCCGCCAACAGATGGCGCTGTTGGTTTCTGTCTAAAACGCGGTATTTTTAAAAAATGCTTAAAAACACGGGTAAAACTAATCTTTCCTGACATGAGACCTAGCTAGATCGATTTTCGCCTCGTATTGTAAATTTCATCGAAATCGTTAGTGCCGTTTTCGAGAAACCGATTACAAATATACAAATATTGCTCGTTTAATTGTATAGGATTCAATCGAAGATTAGCACAAGATTTTAGAAATTTACCGTGACATAAAAACAATTTTATTCTCCAAAACGACTGTGCGTACTTTCTTAACCATTCTTCCATTTACAAGCAATTTTTATCGCTTTCCATCCAGTAACATTATATTTACTTTTGATCCACTTAAATTCACGAATTCAAGTCGTGATCATTTTGATAACACTTTGAATGATTTAGCAACGATTATTGCGTAGTTAGCTACATTTTGGTAATAAAGACAAGAGAGTAGGCAACTAAAACATTTTATAAATTTTATACAACAACACGATCTAGTCTTGAAGACAACCTTGCCCAGAAGAAGCATATTCACTCGCGACTTGAATAAATTCATTCGAAATAAACCACAAATAAATAAACTCAGGTACACAGACGCAGGCAAAGAGTCCCACTCCTTAGCTGATCCCAAGATATTGCGAAGTGCGTAGTGGGACTGTGCTTAATTTGATTGCGTGCCATAGCTCAGAGGCGGGATCACACAACTTTTCCCAAGTAACATAGGTCAAAAAACGAAAGTCAATTTTTGACCTCCCATAGAAACTGCATCAGCTGATAGCGCATTTATATGGAAGATCAAATTTGGTTTTTCGTTTTTCGACCTATGTTCCTTGGGAAAAGTTGTTTAGTTACTGATACTGATCCCGCAAATTAACACCCTGTATATACTTATATAGGGTGACTTTTAATTAGTTCTTGATAGCAAAAGATATGCATGTACTCATGATACTGAACAACTTTCCCCAAGAAACATATAGCCTAAGAGCCAAACGATTTCACTGTATGAAGATTTAACAAAAATTCATATCAGCATTTTTTTTTCGTCAAAAATTAGATTAGCTAGTCTTTAAAATAATTCATTAGTAATCCACCCAAATTTACGACCGCATGATTTAAAAAAAAATAATAAAGGTATTATAAATTCCTCAAAATAAGGGCAAAAATGCTATAAATATTATTTACTTTACATTTAAAAACCTTTATTTTTATCTTTTTTTTAAGTATATAATCCTCCTATATTTGTAAAAGAAACAGAATTAAATCTAAAAAACAAATTAACGTAAATCTCAAAGTTGCATTAGACCTATGATAAAAATGCTATAAGATCAGTTTTTTTTATTTTTTATTTATTGTTTAAAACAATTTACAAAAAACATAGGTAGTTTTTAATCACACCTCTAAAAAAACCTGTAAGCCTGTAAACCTGTAACCTGTAAACCTGTTAACCTGTAAAACCTGTAACCTGTTCTTCAATGCTTTTGATTCATTAACGTCCCTTAACATATAGTGTACTAAATCCAACAAAAAAAAATGGAAATTTAAACCTCCAGAAATTGAAATTGTACTTTCCAGTTTGAAATTTGGGTGGATTCAAAAATATAGTCTCTTAAAATTGCATTTAAAAGCCGTTTACAAAAATTTGGCCTGATATAAATTTTTTCTCCAAAATATAGGATAGCTCTTAGGGTAATAGGTCGAAATACGAAAACCAAATTTGACCTCCCATACAAAATGCGCTATCAGCTGATGCAGTTTCTATGGGAGGTCAAAACTTGATTTTCATATTTCGACCTATGTTCCTTGGGGAAAGTTGTTCAGTATCATGAGTACATGCATATCTTTTTCTATCAAGAACTAATTAAAAGTCACCCTACAAGGATAAAAGCGATTTCTCAAAATAAGACACGTTAGCTTGTACATACTAAGATATATTGCATTGAACCAAGAACATGGTGCTCTCATATATAGTGAAACTAATATTTACTTGCTGCAAGAAAAATATTTACTTGAATTGAAAATGATTTTCTTTTGTATTAAGAAAATTAAGACTTGATCAGAGACAATGTATCTATCATCAAGAATAATTTGTTTTCTAGTCCCAAGTAACCCAATTCTCTTAATACAAGAGTTAATTATTTCTTAGTTCAAGAAAATATTGATTTGTAATAAGAGTTAGTGTAACTTTTCATAAAATTGTATTTTCTTAATTTAAGAAACCACGAATTAATATCAAGATAGTATAAATGTCATTACAAGATAATATTTGTTTTTAGATGTGTAAATATCTTCTTTTAACATTATTTTATTAGCTCCAATGATAAAAAATAAAAAATCTTACAACATTACATACAAATATTACAACCTTATACTTACAAATATCTTACAACATTTTGCGGTAAAGAAAACCCTAGGATTACAGACAGAGAGAAGAAGATTACACGAGGTACGTTTGTAACTACACACAGGAAAACCCACACAAGAAAACCTACACTGAAAATATCCACATTTTGAATACGTTTTACATTTCTCGTAGAACTCTCTCAGATAACTTTTTGTAATTTAAGCTTCGTTCATTAATAATGTTCTACCGTAAAAATATTTACTTATTTTAAATGAAAAAAGAAGTAAATCTAAGTCTTTTTTTTCTCTCATAAAGTAAAATCACATTTTAAAATAAGAAAGATATTCAAATTCAACTGAGATACGTTTACATTATCTTTAAATGAGAATTTTTTTTCTTGGTACCTAAGAAGATAAAAAAAATTTGCCATAAGAACATTTCTTATCAATTTAGAGAATATCTTGTGTCAGATCAAGATTTATAATAAGTTGATATAAGAAATATTGGTGTTCTTAGATTAAGACACTTTTCGTTTAGTTGAAGATTGGTTTCTTTGGTTGGAACAAATATGTCAAGTAAATTTTATTATTGTTTTAAGAATGTCGTGCTCTTTAATTAAATTAATATTTCTTAAACAGAGACATATTTCCTTAGTTTTACGAAATATTTCAAGAAAATATATTTTGTTGGTCCGAGAAATCCTTTTTATCCGTGTATATATAATATTTTCAAGGCTAGAGTGAACAGGCATTACCTATCTCTTCGACCCCACCAGGTGAGTTCAGGGTCTGTTGACCCTCACCTAAAAAAAAGTACGTAAAATAAATAGTTAAGATAAGCGCATTCATTTGGGATGCCTTCTAAATCTAAACTAAATCATATTTGTGGAGACAAATTGTGCATGTTTAAGAATTTACGCAATCTTTTTTGTTCGCAATTAATTAAATTATTCAAAACATTTTTGATAAAACATCTACAATACTTGATTTAACACACAGTTCAAGAAGGAAAGCAGAATCAAGATAGTGAAGGAATGTAGCCTTGCATGTATGTAAATTCTTTTGGATATTTAAGATTTACCCACTAACCTAATTGGTTCAATCTTGTATTAAATGTATGTAATTAATTAGTCGTCTGCCCGTGTGGTGCCGACAAAGAATAGTACCAACCCATCTCTGCCCGTGAGTGTCGTAAGAGGCGACTAAGGGTATGAACCAGGGGATGGGCAGCAGCATCCTTCTGTGTATCACGTCATCTTACATTCTGCGGTCACCTACAACCGCGGGCCATGTTGCCAGCCGTTAACGCTGACAAGCTTGATGACTATGGTGCTATCCCTACACATTATTGCAGAAAAAGCTGGAATTTTGGAGAGAGCTCCCGATCCTGTAGAGGACGTTTCATGGGATGTTATGATGATGAATTAGTCATTTATTTAGACTTTTCAAATGCCTATTATTAGTTGAAGGGTTTTTCTTGCTCTACAAGACCCCAAACTTCATTTTGAAGATGGCACCCAATTATAATGGATGATGAGTAAGTTTGTTTCAATGATTAGTTTCTGCGCGGTCCTATTTAAATAATGCTTCTTCAAATGAGTCCCTCAGGGCTAAACCTTAAGGTTTATTCAAAATGTGTTAACAATTTGTGTTATTGAATATCGCTAATGAAGGCTGTTGCAGTTGGATTTTTTTCTAAACTTTCTCTTATAAGACAACATCAACATGTATTTTACCAAACACAGCCCCCGTTACAGAGATAGAGATAGGCTGTATTCGTGAACTGCATCTCTTTGTTCTCTTAATTGGAGGTTCTGTAAACATTTTTTAACAGTTGCCACGCAACGAGATCTGCAAAGAAACCGCTTGTTGCGAAACGTTCAAGTCGCGCGAAGGTGAAGGCAGCTCACCGTCGCCAGTCGTTTCAGAGAGAGGGGCACGCGCACACGCCGAACGGATACGCTACGTCTACAGCGAACCTCAACGGTATTACCGAACATAACCGAACCGAACGCCGCGCGCGCACAAAACAGTTCAACATCGAACTTCAAAATTTCAGTGCTGTGAAGTTTCAAGTGACAGACTACAAACAGTGCAGTGGTAGATTTTCAGTGCCGACGGAGATTGTGGGAATTTTTTTCTCGTTGTTTGACACACATATGACGTGAATAACGGTGCGGGTCCGACGCTCGATCGACTCGCTAATATCGAAAAAGTGTTAGTGTTTTAAAGAAGTGAGCCGGAATTTTAACGGACTTGTCTAAGCACAGGTAAGCACGGATGTTTACAGTTACATATGTTTTGTTTATTGTATAACTCTGGAATATAGAACAAAGCATCTTAAGAAGCTTGTATGATTATCAGCCAGTTGCACAAAGTTAAAACTCCAATAAGTCTAATGTGGACTCTTTTTGTTTTATTGCCAAAGATAGTGACAGCAATAGATTTAAAGGAGCTTTAACTTTAAAGTCGCTTTGTGCAACTGGCTGTATGTTATCTAATGTAATGAGCGTTCTGAACTTTACCATACAATTAACGTGTGCTTGCAACAGCATTGATAGTGGCTGTGAAATAGGGTACTATATAAGCTACCATTCCAATAAGAAATAATATGGAAATATTTAATTAAGCATTAAGTAGGTAGTTTAAGTTTTAAGACGTAGACATACCCACATAATACCTACCTACCAAATTTATGCAAGGAGGATCGACTTATCCGTTTATATTTTTATCATCATATCAGTTGGCGATATTAGCAAAACAACTTTCCGTCACAAGAAAAACACTTGATTAATCACATTCTTTCATTGATTTATTGACTGTTTAACATACGCGACACGATGTATAGAGAAACTTAATTTCAATATTTGAACTAGTTTGAAAAAACTTGTTTTATAAAGTTTTAAGACATGAATATTGAAAAACTTTTTGTCGCATTTCAAGTCTGTATGAGAAAACTGTGAACGAAGGGAGGTCTGTCTGCTATTCACAATGGTTGGAGGAAACGGATGGTTAGGTAGGACCTTTCCCCACTCAACTGTCCTCTTCTAGCAAATGGAAAAACACGCACGTGGAATCAGGACGGAATGACTCCAATAGGGAACATGCATAATTTTTTTTAGTCGCATTTATTAACAAAATATGAAAATACCGTAGTAGAGATGATAAAAAGTGAATTTAAATTTAAAATCGGCTAAGAAATACGGCCGATATAAGCATTTAAAACTACTAATTAGACAGAGAGATCCGACATGAATATTGACGTCACGATTCACTACGGCCATATAAACTCCATATTAAATTTCGTTTTGCTAGAAAGAGACAGAAACAAATCTTCGATGGCTTATATCTTTTTTAATATTATAGTTATTCGAAAAATAGTTTTACAAGACCGTTTATTAAATGAATGAGAATAAATTTCTTAAATAAAAAAAATTCGTGCATGTTCCCTATTAACCCTTTTTATGGTTCCGTACAAAAAAATATTTTCAATGGGCTTAGTAGGTACCTACTCTTAACCTCGATCTAGTGTTGAGGACAGAGATGAGGTCGACGATGGGACGAGCTTGCTCAGAAGCCTATTCACTCGCGACTTGAATATATATTAGGTTATATGAACTCCGGAACACAGACGCAGATAGAGAATTCCACTTTTGCGCATTATAAAAGATGTTTTAAAGCGCTTAGTGCAAATGTGTAAAATATCAACCAAGTATGGGTAGCAGGTGGAGAACTGTGGTCTCTGCCTACCCCGACGGGAACAAGGCGTGATATTTATGTATGTATGTAGTATGGGTGATATCCTGCGGTGCGTCTGGACTCCCGATATGAAGGGAGATGGTGGAATAAACTCGTGGAGCTCTCCGAAATCTATAAAATACCGACAGAAACGCAACTTTGCGATGGTGGGCCAGACTGTAGAACTTCCATCAACGCAAATGGCAAAAATAAACGGCAATAATTAACACAATGTTCCTACCACGAGTAAAATAAAACCTCGCTCTTCCTAACATACCACTATAAGGTTCTTGATTCATCTGGCGTTCCTCGGCAGCGTAGCGGCTTCTGTTTAGAATAAATTTCCTTTTAAAATGAGGTTTGTTGATCAATAGAATAGCGCGGTTGATGCAGCTACAGACTTTCAAGAGGCGGGGTTTGACCATACTTTCTTTGTTACATTTTGTTTGAATGGCGTTGGAATTTTTAAACGCTGTAAACGTACTATTTAACCTTCCGCAGGTGACATTTAAACCGATGCGCCGTGTGTTGCATTACACTATGCAAAGGCCCCGTTTTACCGCTTCTTCCCAACTGCTCGTTATTCTGTCAGATAGAGAAAATATTTTATTTCCATATAATTATAATACACTATTGTTTATTTCACAAGAGTCTGAATGCTTTGACAGACAGATAAACACCACTGAGCAAGGAACCACGTATATAAACACAGGCACAGATCAAACATATCTAGCTGACAGATATTTTATCTGTCAGTCGGCACCTAGAAAGCTCGCTAAAAAGCCATAATAGATACTTCTAGTTTTTTTGGTTTTAAACATTATTTCAAAGTTGTTGTAAAAGTAAGCCCACATACATGACACGCTTATTGGGAGTTACATACGGTTTATACCACATTAAATCACCTCTTTCATGTAAGATTTTTACTACATTATAACATCCCATAAAACGTCCACTGTAGGACAGAACTCCAGCTCCCTGCAGAACTCCAGTAAAAGCGCTTGGTACTTTGTAGGGAATTTACCATAGTCACCACGCTTGTAAGCATTGCGGCTGGCGCCCTCTGACTTTGTTGGTGTCCGCAGTATATGTAAGATGGCACGATACACAGAAAGATGCTGCTGCCCATCCTCCTTAGTCGCCTCTTACGACACCGACGGGTAGAGATGGGTTGGTACTATTCTTTGCCGGCACCACACGGCTTTCATATGTTTAGGTATTCAAATTATCAAAGTTCGTCAACACATTTAAGGATGAAGCTTTTGTGAAGCGTTTTTGCCATAATCCGTCGAAAAAGGCACTTGAGACTAGGATTTGGATAATGTAATAATAATAACATCATCACCGCGAAAAGACACGTTCACTGTTGAAATTGATCAAGGAACCACGTACATATCGCGTTTTTGTTACATCAATGAATAACACCTATTAAGATCTGTCTGTGTAGTGTCCACACCTCAAACATGGAAATTACAAAATAAAATAAAAGATTACACAATAGATACCTAGATTTGAATAAATTCCACCAACGAACGTTTATTTTTCTTCAAAGCCAGTTCGACGTGAAAGTGCTCTCTCGCGTAATGATAAATCAAAATGATGTAACTTTAAAACAGAGAGTTTGGAGATTTATTTCCATCACGTTGATCGATCGGAAATATAATTTACATTTCGTAAGATATGTTATCAATAATTATACGAATTTTAAATATTTCCGTTGGTTCACTTCGTTCTTTCTTAACTCAACATACATGCGGATCTTTTCTACGCGGAGAGTTCCAACGACGCTCGCAACGCTTTTTAGAATCTTCCGCAGGTATGCTGCTACATTTAGGAGTTAAACATCAACCTCATCAGTGATAACACTCGCAGCTTCACACTAGGAAATTCATGTATCGCATGACGCACACAAAGGCACCTCACCAACAGCTGTACAAACCCAAACTCACTAGGATGTCTGCCCAAACTGGAAATTGAACCCGGAACCTCCAATGCAGCAGACAGCTGCACTACTAGGCAGTAAAGTCTTTGTCTTGAATGTATATCTTCGTATTTGTCGTTTTTCTTAAGTAAACAGCAACTCTTTAATTTGGGTTTCATACATGTAAACATTGCATTTTACCTAAAAAAATCATTCAGATAGTTTCGGGCGAAATGTACCCTAGTGACCTTTTGAAAGGTACAACTGGCCCGAACACGAATTTGCTTTAGTGCGAATCAGGCCCTAGAAATTTTTCAAAAGGTACATCTCGCCCATGGGCGAGTTTTTGAGGGGGCGAGGTGTAACCTAAGCCGTAAAAATACCTAGTTTTATTTATTTACTAGCTGTTGCCCGCGACTCCGTCCGCGTGGGGTTCAGAAAAAGTAGCTAATGACTTTTCCCATGGTTCAAACTATCTTCGTATCAAGTTTTTATCACAATCGGTTTATCGGATTAGCCATAAAAGCGTAACAGACAGACAGACAGTGCAGTTCTCGCCTTTATATTATTAGGTATACAGAGTACCGATAATACGGATTTTTGTAAATTAAACACCTCTTGTTTACGTGTGGACTGTTAGGTCGCCCACTATCCTCGTAAGTGTAAAATTATAGTATAATTCCACGCGGATAAACTGTGATACGGGTTTCGTTATTTCTTATACAAAACTAAGCCTAACTAAATCTGAGGCGCAGTCACATTAGCTTCTGTGGCCACTGAAAAAAGAGCGGTACAAAGTCCAACGTGTCTAGCTTCACATGCTTTTAACTGTACATGTACCTACATACAAAACTGTTGGACTTCACTTCTGTACCATCTTTTTAACTTATTTCTCCCATTAAAAGACAATTCCTAAAAAACAATGATTCACATCTCTCTTTATTATTTGAAGTATTTTGATATAGGATTTTGAGATAGGATTTTTTTATTATTATTTTTATCATAAAACTAAATCTAGATTTTACCAATCTTCAGCTGTACCCACGACATTTACACAAACCAAACCACCGAAAACCAAACCGGATCAAACGGTATTTTCAACAACGTATTTGGCTTTCTTCCGTTCAAAGTTATAAGCTTTGTTTGATTTCAGCACGGCTTCACCGCTTGGAACTTTAAACTCGCCTATTTTCTGTTTGAGTGAACCAATTGCAATAAAAAAAGTTTAAATATTGCATGAAAGCAACCCAAATACGTTATTGAAAACCCCGTTTGAGTCGTTCAAGTAATTTGTGAGGTATTGGTGCGGCCGCTTAAAATTTCGTGAACCTTCTATCTAAGTGAACCGTTTGCAATGCAATAAAGCTTATAAGTTGCACAGACAAAAGCCCGACACGTCATTGAAAACCTCGTTTAAATTAGTTCAGTAGGTGAGTTCTTGGTTCTGTAGCTTAAAACTTTGCGTATCTTCTGTCAAAGTCAACCTATCGCAATGAAACTAAGCATATATATTGCATAGGAGTAAGCCAAACGCGTTGTTGAAAGCCACGTTTGAATCGGCTCAAAAGTTTGTGAGTTATTCGCGCCTTCGCTTTAAACTTTGCGAAACTTCTATCTGAGTGAACCGTTTTCAACTAACCTAAGCTTATATGTTGCACGGAAGTACCTAATCCAAGCACGTCATGGAAATGCCAGTTGGAATCGGTACAGTAGTTTGTGATCTATTGGTGCCGCCGTTTAAACTTCGCGCACCTTCTGTCTGAGTGAACGGTTTTCAGTGAAAGTAAGCTAATAAATTGCAAAGAATTAAGCTTAACACGTTATTGAAAACTCCGTTTAAATCCGTTTAGTAGAGTTTGTGAGTTATTGGAACCGCCGCTTGAAACTTAATGAATCTTCTGTCTGAGTGAACCTTTTGCAATGAAACTAAGCATACATGTTGCATGGAGTAAGCCAAACACGTTACTGAATACCTCGTTTAAATCGGTTCAGTTGTTTGTGAGTTATTGGCGCCACCGCTTGAAATTTCGCGCACCTTCTGTCTGAGTGAGCCATTTTCAATGAAAGTAAGCAAATATGTTGCAAAGAAGTAAGCTTGACAGGTTATTGAAAACTCCGTTTGAATCCGTTCAATAGTTTGTGAGTTATTTGCGCCGCCGGATGAAATTTCGCGTACCTTCTGTCTGAGTGAACCGTTTGCAATGAAACTTAATTTTTATGTTGCAAAAAAGTTAGCCAAACTCGTAATTGAAAACCCCGTTTGAATCGGTTTGATAGTTTGTGAGTTATTAGCGCACAGGCAGTTTGATACTTTACATTAGTGTAGCTTCTGATAGAGTGAACCGATTTGAATGAAACATAGCCTATATGTTGCTCAGAGCTAAGCTTAATCTACCTGCGAAAACTGCGTGAAAATCCATTCAGTAGTTTCGGAGTTTATCGAAAACATACAGACAGACAGACAGACCGACAGACAGACAGACAGACAAAAAATTCAAAAAAAAAATATTTGTGTTCTATTAGTCCTTTCTTATCACCCACACTCATTTTTTGATAAATTCATCAAAAGTACAGACACGCGGTTTCTACTCTTTTATTATATGTATAGATTTCCAAAACAAAATACTTAACGCATTTTTTAAAAAGGTGACAGGTAAACGCTTTTCTCACTTCGTCTTTGCCCTAGTTTTAATAAATTTTTACGAATCTGATTGATTAGTCTGATTACCTACGTAGCAATAATTCAGTTCCCGAAACTGGGTGTCTATGAATACGCGTACACGTGTATATGATGAGTTCAGTTCGGAGCCACGCACGAAACAGGATTTTCCTGTTGATGTAGTATGTTTTACTGTTCATGCAGTATTCGAGAAATATAACAGATTTTTGACAAATAAGTTGTGCAGTATGAAAGGTTGCCCTCTGGGGGGGCTTCGAGCATCTCTACCAGTGAAAACTGTATGATTTTTTTCCTTATGGCCAACGCCTGTTCTCCAAAGATTTTGGAAACTACGCCAGCAGCGTTTTTCTTACGTCAATGCTGTTTCTTGAGTTTATGGCGCCCTATAAAGTATGGTGGCTTTATCTACCACTAAGGTATTTCTAGGTTTGTTTAAGTTTAAACAAGGGTTGTTGTAAAGTTTCTAACACCTGATAAGAGCTATACAAAGGGTCTTTAGAACTTTGTGTACTGTATACATTCGTAGGTTGCTGGCGAATCCGGCTTGAAGGACCAAGGATAGTTTCTTTATAATATAGGATGGAGGGGGTCATCAGAACTTTAAACTTTGTGGACTGTTTACCGTTCCAGGTTGCTGGTTCGAATCCGGCTAGAAGGACCAAAGTTAGTTAGGGTGGACAGATTTTTTTTGTGTTTAAGTAAAGATCAACTGTTGCCGTCGCAAGATTTGTATGGTATGAAGAAAATTTATTGTCGTTTTTCGACCTATGTTATATGGAAAATTGTTCAGTTTCATGTTTTGAGTAACATACTAAAATTTGACTGGGGTTCCAAAAAAAACCCTAAGGATCCTAAAAAGGTTAATTTATTAAGTACGATTATAATAAAGTTAGAAACTTAGTTAATGAATTAAGAAGTGAAGTGACCACTTCAAAAATTGTTTCTTCCAAAAGTCTCAAAAAAAAATTATTATGAGAGAATTTTCCATGAAAGCCATGTTTACGGTTTAACGCAAATTATGTAGAATAATAATCAGAAAGACGTGCTTCTACATAAATAAATTCTTATCTTAGTCGTCTATTACGGCACTTAGGTACACCCAACAGCACATCTTTAGAAACACTTTGGACCTTATGGCTGGTGATAGAGTTGCAAATGTTTCCACTGACGTGCTGTTGACCGTACCACATTGCTTCTATTCATCATCATCATAACATCCCATGAAACGTCCACTACAGGACAGGGAGCTCCCTCCAGAATTCTAGCTTTTGCTGGAAAAATGTAGAGGGGAAGTACCATAGTGACCTCGCTTGTTAACGTTACGGCTGGCACCATGGACCGCGGTTGTAGGTGACCGCAGTAAGTAAGATGTTAGATACAAAGGAGGATGCTGCTGCCCATCCTCCAGTAACCCTTAGTCGCCTCTTACGACACCCACGGGTATGTATGGGTTGCTTCTATTACCTACCAGGAATTTTCATAAAACTATAACACCCGAGAAATCTTATTAAAAGACCCTTTATTTTTAGGGGGATGAGATATGCAGGAAAAGTTTGGTGGCCTTGACACTTTGACACTTTTGGAGTTTATGTGCTTGTCCCTAGTGTGTTTGCATAAGCATAAAAGTAAGCATGTAAGTAAGTGTTGGCCCTGTTGTCGAGTTTTAAGGAGGTTGTATCTTTTCATACGTTGTTTCCTAACATACATATTAGGTTAGGTGAGATACTTATTATTATCCTACTACGGCAAAAAGGAGGGTTATGATTTTGACCGGTATGTATGTATGTATGTATACACATAATTATGTAATTATGTATGTTTATATGATCCCTCAATGCTATTATCCGCTGTTCCGTTATGTGAAAAATACCGTGACGAAGTTATAGTGCTAGAAAACTTTCCTAAATAAAGACTTGGCTTAAAGGTACTAGCAACCAAGCCATAAACTCCTTAAAAATAAAAAAAATCTGATCCCTCAAAATTTCTATCCAATTTTGACAAGTGAGGTATCGTTAGAAGCGTCTTGATCATCCGCTAGTGGCAAAATAATATGACCAAAATACCATAGTTAGTAGGTGGTACATAACAATTCAGGTGACAATATTTTTTTCATAAGTACAGCTGAATTTACACTCCACATGCCTGAGTAAAGTTGTATTTATTTTGTCATACAAATTTTAAACTTCTAGATTTTCAGTTTTAGTTCATATGTGGTTGTAGGAACGTGAGTAATCTGACTGTCATACAACTCACCTCTTCTTATAGCTGTCACACAAAGCTTAAAGGGAAGTCTTTGCCCAACCGTGGGACACCATATAGGTTACATGGAAAAAGGCTTAGAGAAATTAACCAGAGGATAGCGTCCTTGTGTTGATCGTTGATCGGTATAGGTGCCAATGAAATTACCGGCATATTCGAGTAAGCCGGGCGGGCGGGCAGGCTTTACTGTCTTATTATTGTCATATCTTGACACTAATGAGATAGTGGGCGCTACAGACGTCGATGACCACTTACCATTACCAACCACCAGGTGGCTCTGCCAGAATAGCAATGCTAGTATGCTTGCTTCTAACCTAAAGAAGTAAACTAACAATCTATGATGATCCGGCTGATAAGCGTAGTATACTGCGTACAAAATAAGTTTGTCCGTGACCGTTAATGCGCAGAAGTCAAAAAATGAGTCGCGGGGGTGAGCGAATCGTTCATTGGCTCTCCACCTGTCACCCATGCGCGGAAAATACCCGTCATGGACAAACTAGTTCTGAACGCGCTGTAACTAACTTGTATCGATGGAAAATGCGTTGGCTTTAACAAAAAAGATGAATAAAACTTAGAAAATGATAAAAATTAATAGATGTAACCTTTATAAAGGTCAAGAGTGGCCTTAAATTTTAACGAACTGTGAAAATGCTAATGTTTTTGTGCCGTTGTTATACTGTGTGTAAAGAATCTGACAGTATAATTTTAATTACTCAAAAATACTTATATTATAAGAAGATGAAAGCTCATATAGCCTAACTTAACCTTTTGTAGGAGACTTTAATTTGTAGTTCCATAAAACCCGGGTGTCATCGATTGTTATGTGGTAGATAGGTAGATAGGATATTTTTCCAGTCTTAGGATTCAAACTTACTTCCAACGGCTGGGAAACAACAAGTGTACATAATGAATTTCTTTGTTCCCTAGACTTACAAGAATTAGAAGTATTTTATGTACCGTGCGACATAAATTTGTACAAGTAGGCTCGAGCTAATACCGCCGCCCGCTACCTTAAAAAAATACTGATTGCACATCAAAATACTGACTGTACATCAAAAATACCAAATTCCTACTTCTCAAGTGCAATACTTAAATTCACATAAAAAATAATGATTGCGCATCAAAAACTATAGGTTCGTCAGCTAAAGTGGGTTGGGTTTAGAAATCGGAAGCCACCAAACCCATAAATTAGTAACAGAACTATATTGGTCAACCCCGACTCCAAGCTGCCGACTCTAATGGATGGAGTTTGTTTTTATAAAGCCGGAGGAGCGGAGGGAGAGCAGCCCCCGCCCGCCGTAGCAAGAGCCAGGCACCACGCGAGCCGCAGCGGCTGAGGCTGGTCGCCGTAGCTGCGGAGGCGAACGTGGATGCCTGGCTCTTGTTACGCAAGGGCGAAGGGGCTGCACTTCCCGCAGCTCCGGAACTGTGAAAATTCGAAATTCCTGCTTAAGAAATAGGGGTTACAATTTTTTTTTTAATTAATAGTGTTCAATCCAGGAAATTAGCTGTCCAGGAACTTAAATTGCTGCCAAAATTTGAATATTTCGAGGTAACTATTTTGCTGTGCATATTAGTATTTCTGATTAACATATGGATTTTATTTGTATTAAAATTCAAGGAATATTGATTTGCAGTTAAATACAACCCTTTGTTTAGTAGTAAACCTGCCTTTCACGCCATGGACCGCGGGTTCGATTCACAAGTGATAAACACAAGTGTTTGTTCTGCGTGTAAGGGTTCTAAAGTGGCGACCACGCACCGGAAGACGAAGCGTTGGCAGGCCCCCCACAAGGTGGACCGACGATCTGGTGGCGGTCCCGGGAAGCCTCTGGATGCGAGCAGCGCAGGACCGGTCGTCATGGAGATCTTTAGGGGAGGCCTATAGTATGTCCAGCAGTGGACGTCTATCGGCTTATATGATGATGATCTTCTGTGAAATGTTCCCACACAATATATTTTAAGAGTTCTCACAACATTCTACCATCGGATGTCGAGACATACCGTAGGATATATATATATATATTTTATTGTAATGGGCTTACTCTTGACCTCGATCTAGTCTTGAAGACAGAGATGAGGTCTACGAGCTTGCCCAGAAGAAGCCTATATTACCCACCCTTGGTTGGCACAAAGCGCTTCGCAGCATTTTTTATAACGCACACAGCTAAGGAGAAGAAACCCGAGTCTGTATTCCTGAGTTAAATTAACCCGAATCTATTTAAGTCGCGAGTGAATATTGATAGTACAAGTTTTAAAGGAAAATTTTATTTTATTCTTTTTAGCGCATTTAAATAAAAGCTTGTTTTTAAAAAAGTTTTTTACCAGTAAGGTACGGTACCTTAGTGGAAGAAAACCCTTGGTGGTGGTAGTCAGGGAGGCGCTGTCGTAGCGCAGAAATGTATCAATTGCGCGCGATTCCGATTCGCGCTTGACCAGTTTTTATTATTTGTTGTTATTTTAAAGCTTATGCACTAAAAAGATACCAGTTTTGGTGCTTGTAAGTATGGTTTACCGTTTTTACGATAGAGCTTAAAAAAAACAAGTTTCTTGTATGGGGGGGCTTATTTTTCAACTTTTCATTGTTTTTCTTATTTGTAAGGTAATCCGTCATAATAACACATATTCTGTAAACTTTTCAACCATATAGCTACTATACAGCTATTATAGTTCAATTAAAGGTCAGCCAGAGATAAGAACAGAAAACGGGGCAAAGTAAAAGGCACCCTTTGGGTATGGAACCCCAAAAAAAATTCCTCGTCGCTCTGTACCACTGTGAACGACAGAAAAAACTGTTCGTTTATAGATCTAGTGATATTTGACACCAATATGAAAAAAACTGAGGTTCTATCTTGAGAATTTTCGTTTAACTGCTAATTGGATCAACGTTTTGAAAACAGATGGGTACAAATAAGCTAGTTTGCCTTGAAAATATAACACTATCGCTAAAAAGATTGCAAATATTATAACTTACATAATATTATTAAAAAACCTGCCAAATTCGTATTGGGTCATACGTTTCATAAGGACTTTTGCCAAAACCAAAAGCACTAATGTGGATTTAAAAGCTCTAGCTGTAAAGGAATCTCTTGGGTTTTTGAATCGGTCCCCAAATTATTGAGCTCGATGTCCAACGCTGTTTAATTCTTTTGTTTGGTAGCAGTAGCTGCCTATCAAGATGCAGAAATAAATGCACCAAGGTCCTCTTGCCCGCTCACCCACTCAGTAATAAGGGCACCTTAATTGGAACGAGGACCTAGTTTGACACCTACGCTTACCATGTTAAGGAACTTTGACTAGATCAAAAAAGAAGGTTTGCCTAAAGACAATTTATGACCTAAGAAGAGAAAAAGTAACCAGAATAAGGGGCTCCTAGACCTTTATTACAATTTTATTGCACAGTACCTGTTACCTATATGTAGAGTGAGTATTAAATATTTCGGTTACGGTTCATACTTGTCGCCAAATACAATTAAATAAAGAATCACAAAAATATATTACACCAACTTTTAATACAAATATTACACATTTTTTAGTCTTTTAAAACTGTTAGAAAGAAATGTTTGTTTTTAAAAGCTTGGACTATACGATGACTCACTTCACTTTGTTTGACATCCTACTCATAGCGCTCCGATCTTTTGCGCGGATTCAATATTATAACTTGACCTGATAACTTTAAAGCCGATAATTCGGCATACATTGCTGCGAGGCTGGGTTCTGCTTATTCCAATATCCTTGCTTCAACCAGCAATGTTTGCCGAATTAGTTTCTGAATTAATAAAGGTAGCCGGCATCATTGCATATTATTTTGAGCAGGGTCTGACATTTCCAGTTTAGTGCGGATCGCCTACTTCTTGCCGTAAATCATGAGCATTTTGTTTTATTTAGTTGGTAATTAAATTACAAAACTGTCTGGTCTGGTGTGGATAATGTCCGGGTCTGTGGTTGAAATGTTGAAGTACCTAATTATCTATTCGATCAGTGATAGTTGGTTTTGCGAAATATTTGCGTGAGCTTTTAAATCAGCCTGAAATTGCTATGTTTATTCTGTCCATTAGTTGTATAATTCACTAACTCGTATGATACAAGTTTTTAGCTATAAGCGTTTTAAGTTAAAACTCTTACAAATCACAAAAATGATTGTGTAATAACTGGAATCAAAATTATATTTAATACGAAATCAGAATAATTGACCAATATTTACCAAACCAATACAAAACTCAAAAATATTAACATATTAAGTCAGACATTTGGAAATACTGGATCAACATCAATTTCGTTTCCAAAACAAAACTTAACTGTCTCAAGGATTTCTGTGTGGCACAAACTTGGAAATACGCCTGGCGCTGGCGCTACCTCGCGTCGACCTCGCACCAACCTTTGCATTCACCGATGCTATTGGCTCTCCATCTATTTGTTCGAAATTCGAATTAAATTAAATGTGGAATATCTTTCCTAACTTTTTATTTTAATATCGGGTTAAGATAGAGGATGAATAATTAATGAAATATATTTTTTTATAAAAGGGCTGTAAGATGCCATTTTGCAGTATACAGGTTAAACCTTTAAAAAATAAATTTAAGTCCCTCGAAAGAGTGGAAGTAGCTCTCGAAATATAAATAGGTACCCTGTGCTCACTACATTTCTTTAGCACAGGTGTGTGCTACAATTTTACGATTTTAATTCATAATTAAAGAGTTACGCTTGTGTCGTTGAGTTTTTTGTTTATCATATCACTAATTGTTATTTTACACATCGGTTTATAAAACTGTACTGCAAAAGATTTTACACACGTATAACAAACTAAAAGTTTAAAAAAATATGTGTTTGCGGTGTAGAATCTATACAAGAGGTGTGTAATTTTTCTTACTTGTGTACAAAACTTGTGTAAGTCGAGATGAGACAGTCATACTAATTTAAGCGGAGAGTTATGCAACTTTTTAGCAACAAATCAAGCAAGACAGACTTTTTAATGTTCGGACGATACAAATTGTAAGGAATTTTGTTAAAAAGAGTCTGCTTGAAAACAATTTTGCGAGCTTATTTCTGTTGTTATCCTATTTAGTAAAAAACGTTGCCAAAAAATATGCCTCGAAAACATCGTCGTAAAATAAGGTTATTTTTTGGAATTTTAAAAACCTTGCGCCACAATGGGATCCAAAATGATTTAGTTTTTTGACCATGTTTACAATTTTATGGTCTGTGTACTGGCTGGTCTGAGTACTGAAATGATAAATATAGGGTGATTTTTAATTACTATGTAGTTTTTGATAGAAAAAGGTATGAATGAATGTACTCATGATACTGAACAACTCTCCCCAAGGAACATAGGTCGAAATACGAAAATCAAGTTTTGACCTCCCATAGAAACTGCATCAGCTGATATGTATTTTTATTTTATTTTGATAGCGCATTTTGTATTGGAGGTCAAATTTGGTTTTTCGTATTTCGAACTATGTTCCTTGGGAAGAGTTGTCCAGTATCATGAGTACATGCATATCTTTTGCAATCAAGAACTAATTAAAAGTCACCCTATACGAGTATAACCCTGCGTGTCAAAAGTCTCAGTTAAATTAACTACTTGGTTAAGTCTTAGAGTAATCAAAGGTTTAAATAGTTTCGTAATGTACATATGGGTCAAAATCAGAGAGGTGAGCATTTTCGGTTTTCAAATATCTGACAAATTAAGTTTCATTTCAAAGAAAACTAACAAGAGAATTCTGTTGTGTCATTTATCATGAATGTTCTCTGTGAAGAGGCACGCACAAAAATATATATTTTCGAAATTCTACCTCTTAATAAAAATTTTGCCAGAGTCGTGAGTCATTTCGGGAACATTATTAAACAAATTTTAAATAATAATATAACTGAAGTATTAAAGAATCACCTTCAATAAATTGTAATAAACCTGTTCCTCAATTGGAAAATGTTGGTAAATTGTACATTTTTATAATCAAAATACTTATTTTTCAAATTACTCCCATAAATTTTCAATTGGTGTAAATTCTGCTCCAAAATTTCAATTTATTTTATACATTCTTGCGCTACGTGTAATAATAATAATATAAATACAAAAATTCAAAGGTCATTTCATGTTGTATATGCAAGATTCATCTATAACGTTACTTATTTGTGATTTATTTGCCGTTTTTATGACGTTCCCGAAAATGATAGGGGTGTTCCCAAAATGACGGAGAAGTTACCTAAATGACGTTGACGTTCCCTAAATGAGCGCAATACCCGTTTTCCGACATATTTTATGCATGAAAATAATATACGTTTACAGTATTATAACTTTATTTGTACTTAAGGATTGAGGAACATGAGTATCAAATGTTAATCTTAAAATCTAATAATAAACTTAGTAGTTTCAGTCAACAAACATAAGATATTAGGAACAAAATGTTAATATCACACTCATTAAGATTACTTGCATATCAATGCTTAAAATTAAAATCGAACAACTGAGGTGTCAGCGACTGCAACGTATCTGTATTTAATTTTTTTATTTTCAGTTGGTACATTAACTAGCAAAAATGTCTTTGGGCGTATTAAGTTTGGATGCAAGTTCTCCTTGTCTTCGCCGTACGATGTACCAGCACCGATATCGTCATTCTTTCCATGAAGTTTATCTGAAACCGTTTGGAGATTCTCATCTGACGGCGCTGGACTTTCTTTTTCTCCATCTTCGACTGGAAATGCCTGCAGTTTAATTTCTCGCAACAATTTAGAAAATTGATACAGTAGTATGGTCACATCAGAAGCATTCTGCCAGGCAACCTTAGTAACATTCATGATTCCGGAGATAGCATCTATCTTTTCAGGTATTAAGTTTTTGATTGCAACTATTTCATCGTCGGTGACTTCATGGAGTAAAACAGTTGAACTTGTTAGTGAACGGACAAACTCGGCAGCTGTATTGACATCGTTTCCTCGTAATACATGGTTATCAGCAGTTCTTTTTAGCACTCCTCCTACGCCATCCATTGGCCCCTTACCATGACCTGGTTCACTGAATGTCCACGTTGAAGCAGTTATTTGCGGAAATTGGTCCATTAAGGTTTTAATCAGGTTTTGTTCAGGTGTCATTTTGTCTAAAAACTTGCGCTTCCTTGCATTAGCCTTTTCACGAAGCCTTTTATAAGCTATACTGTCCTGTATTAATCGTTTTTTCGACTTCCTTTTCTTTTCATTTTTATCGTTTTCCATGTTACTCGTACTAAATGGATACCTAAAACCAAAATTTAGAATGGTTATGCTTTTTAAACGACTTAGAGTGTCATTTTGTTCACAGATTGTCATTTCGGGAACGGCCGTCATTAAAGAGAACGTTCCCGAAATGACCGTTCCCGAAATGATTATTCGATAAATATTTTCATGTCACGCTTGACGCCGCCATGTTAGACATTGAGTTTAGAGGTTATGTCCAAGTGAGCTGAAATGTTAATCAGAATTTTGCAAAAAATATGCAAATTAACGAAAAACTAATCATCAAACAGCGTTCCCGTAGTGACAGGGAATTAAAGTACGCTACACAAATATCAAATTAAATGGTAACTTACCAAAAAAATCAATTATTTTTTTCCGTAAACACGACACACGCCACTTACTTTGTCACGCGAACTTCACACTGCTACTCCCTAACGCCACCTAGGCTATTTTGTTTTAACTACGTCAACCAATATCAACCGTGTTCACGGAATGATTTGATAAACGTCAGACAGCATTTGAATAGCCAAAACAGGAAGAAATTAAAATGATAAGAAAAAAATTTATACATATATTCATAATTTAATGATTTTCAAAGTTAATATCAAAATATGACATTTTTATATCCTAATTGTATACATTTTTGAATTGTCTAAACTACGAAACATGGTATAAGGATGCGTTCCCGGAGTGACTATTTAGGCCTTATTTTGTTTAAAATCAAGTAAAACATTATATAAAAAATAAAATATGCTAAGTGCCTTGTAATTATGCACAGTACCTATATTATGAAATAAATATTGTAGTAAAATCATCTTATTTTATTGAGAAAAACATTGTCAGAAGCATAATGCTCACCTCTCTGATTTTGACCCATATATTGTTTTTCATCTCTATTAATAGTTTTCGAGGCGATTCACATATTCATAGGGCATTGTATAGCACAAACAATGCATAACGATAATAATAAAGTGCGATTAGCTGTATAGCAGGTTGTTCTATTGTGCTGTTTGTGATTATTCAGAAAAAAATAATATTTGTCAAGGCGACATCAAAATGATGCAAACATTTTTAAAAATGTTTTTTGTCACATAATATAAGTGCTCAACAATTTATAACAGGAAAACACCCAACTGATATGTGTCTAAAAGTGAGTGTCCCGTGTATATGCCTGTGAATTCATTTTGAAGTATTTTTATATAGTAAGCAAGCATTTGACTCCCACCTATAGTGTTACAGATGACAACATTTATATTCTGTCGTTTTAATTCTTTGGACGCTATTTCGATATAAAGAATGGCGAATAACGCCAAAATGGGGTCAATCAAATAAACACGAATACAATTTGACTACAGTTAATGTCGATGAGAACTATTGAGAACCCTACTGACAAAGACTTGATTCTCGATTTTACTAAATGAAATTCATCCTCTTTTACGACGGATTTAAGAATATATTTTAACTTCGGGAAATTATACTTTTATATCCACAGTTAGTCATGTTAAATTTTATTCAGTAGAAGACGATACTGTAATTCTTTGGCCAGATTCAGATTCAGATTCAGATTCAGATTATTTTATTCAATGTAGATTCTTTACAGAATACTTATTGAATGTCATGCAGAATACAATTCAAATAGAGCGAGTCTACGCCGTTTCGGATCGTGCTGTGGCAGCGTAAAAGAAACGGCAAGAAACCACTGCAGCACGGCCTACTTTAAGAGTCGGCTTTTTACAATGTGTTTCTTGTGTTTCGCTGGAATATCAGAGCACCATACCTCTTTGTCATTCATATAGTCATCTAATCTATAGTAAGCTTTTTTACATAACGTTTGCTTTACACATTCTTTAAACTTTCTCTCAGGTAATTGCACTATATTGTCAGGTATTTTGTTGTAGTATCGTACACACAGACCAACGAAAGATGTATTGACTTTAGTTAATCTAGTATATGGTTGATCAATTTTGTGCTTATTTCTAGTATTAAAATTATGCCTGTCACAAATTTTAGGTAATTGATGAATGTTCTTTCTAGCATACATAATATTTTCATAGATATACTGGCATGGCACTGTCATTATGTTGATTTCCTTGAACAGTTCTCTCAGGGAATCACGAGTCTTCAGGCAATAAATTGCTCTTATAGCTCTCTTTTGTAAAACGAATACTGAATGTATATCAGCTGCTCGGCCCCAAAACAGTAAGCCATAAGACATAATGCTATGGAAGTAGCTTAAGTAAACCAGCCTTGCGGTAGCTACATCAGTCAGTTGTCTGATTTTTCTGACAGCATATGCAGCCGAGCTCAATCGACCAGAAAGAGCCGTTATATGAGGGCCCCATTGAAGTTTAGAGTCTAGTATTAACCCTAAGAAAACTGTACTATTTACAAAATCTAATGGTTCATTATTCAATACTATGTTATGTGAAGTAGACCTTACATTTGGTAGTGCAAATTTAATACATTTAGTTTTTTTGGCGTTTAGGACTAAATTGTTAACAGTAAACCATGCATGAATCTGTCCAAGTGCATCATTGACTTCGTTATAATTTTGTGATTTTCTACTTACATTGAATATTAATGAAGTATCATCAGCAAATAACACAATCTTTGACAGATTCTTCACTACAGTAGGGAGGTCATTAATATAAATAAGGAATAAAAATGGCCCTAATATGGACCCTTGAGGTACGCCAATTTTGACAACAGATCCCAGTGATTTCGTTTTGTTTACTTGTACCTTTTGAATCCTGTTTTCCAAATATGACTTTAGTAGTTTAAGTGAATTATTCTTAACACCGTAATGTTCAAGTTTTAACAACAATGTGCTATGATCTACGCAATCAAATGCTTTGGATAGATCACAGAAGATACCAATAGCATCTTCAGATAATGTTTTAAGATAATGTTTTAAGGCCTATAATGTTTTAACCGTAAATTCAAAAAGCGATATTACGTCATATCTAAAGGTAGTGTTAAATTCTGTATCCCAACTGTATCCAATTAAAGCAAAAAGTTGACGTTTAATTGCTCTAAACAGCCCATTGTTATCTTCTTCCTGTAAATAGCTTTGAGACGTCGAAACGTTTCCGTATTTCTTGTTTCTTCATTGTTTATACTTAATACGCCATTCACCACACCTTGCTCTCTTATCTACACTTAAAGGAATATAAATCTTATTATCAAAGTGCTAAAGACTATTTTAGGCCATTTTAGATTTCTTCCTCTGTACAGATTTCTTGAACTCAACGTTGGCATTTCTTTTGTCTAGATCGCACGCTTCAGTTTTTATTGTTTTAATTTAATTGTTGATACGGATATACAGTTATAGAAAATTTAATTTAGGAGGTTAGTTGTCCCTTAATATTGTATTCAATGTGTCAATGGAGTACAGTGTTAAAATAGCAACTATGCAGAGGTGGCGCCATTTTAAGAATAAGAGTTATTGTACCTTTCATAAAATATTGAATGTTTTTCAATTGAGTGAGGTAGTTTTTAATTTTAACAAAATAAAAGCAAGGGCTTTACTTTAGCGAAATTGAATTTCTCATTCAACAAGATTACCAAATCATAATTATTTTATTACCAATAAAACCAAATTTTAAAAAGCGTATTATATCGTCATTTGTGCTTCAGTTTTAACTAGTTTTGACAGCATAAGCAAGGTGTTTGGCAGCCATTATTTTAAATTTGTTTGCACAAAAATCTTCAATGTTTTAAGAACCACATACTAGTCGGCGCAACTCGATCGCTTCCATTTCTCTCCACCGGCTGTAATTTCAACATTCGCTCATTTCTTTCGCATTTGCATATCATCTTTTATACAGGGTGTTACTTTGATTGCGTGCCATAGCTCAGGGCCGGGATCAGTATCAGAAACTGATAAAATTTCCCAAGGAACATAGGCGAAATAAGAAAAACCAGATTTAACCAGCGCAGTTTCTATGGCCTCCCATACATTGATATTGATATTGACCTCTCAAACATTGATATTCGTTTCTAGACCTATGTTCCTTGGTAAAAGTTGTTCAGTCACTGATACTGATCCTGCTCCTGATCTATGGCATGCAATAAAATTAACTATGCAGATAGTCGATCCATCTTTTCTTTCGCGCCCTCAATCCATCCACATTTGTACTCAATCTTTGTTACATGTGGTGCTTCTCTCCTCATAGTTTATGTCCATACAAATGCTTAATAACTTACTTAATAATTTGTTCTGGTAATAATTAAGTTTCATTATGTTATATTACTTATAAGACAGTCAGCACTCTTATCTCCTTTCTATTCTGCCAGTTGAACGGTACGTCTGAAGTAGACCGATAGAAAATACACAGTGCAATAAAGTTTAAATAAATAAATACTGATGATGATGCTTCGTCTCTGTCTTCTTCACTGGCTTCCTACTTTTTTTATTCCTTTTTAGGGTTCCGTACCTCAAAAGAAAAAAACGGAACCCTTATAGGATCACTTCGTTGTCCGACTGTCTGTCTGTCTGTCTGTCTGTCAAGACCCTTTTATCTCACGAACGAGTAAAGGTATCAGGCTTAAATTAATACCATATATTAGGATCCATGAACAACACAAGATCTGAAAATTTAAATTTTTTACAACGACGCAATCAAAAGATATGGCATTTTATGTCCTCATCTCCATACATTTATGCAAAAAAGCAAAACCTACAGGGTACTTCCCGTTGACCTAAAATTATGAAATTTGGCAAGAAGCTAGGTCTCACAGTACACCTAATGGGAAAAGTCTGAAATCATTAAATATTACAACTTTTCTCACAACTAATGATAACCAATTGTGGTGAGCTCCCGTTTCAAGAACATTCATATAAGAGAGGGGTCAAGTTGGATGGTCGCGGAGGCGATTTTTGTTTTAGTTCTATTTTAAAAACGGGAACACTTACAAACTTGAAAATTAGTATGTTTATAGTGCATAAGCTATAAAATAACAACAAATAATAAAATTTGGTCAAGCGCGTGTCGGACTCAAAAATCTAGCAAATTTCAACTAATACAATTATGATTATGTGGCGGTACGGAACCCTCGGTGCGCGAGTCCGACTCGCACTTGGCCGGTTTTTTTGGTTCCTTTTTCCAAAAGTCTACTACCATCTTCTTTCACCCTGACCGTGAAAGAGGTTAACAAAATATCAGGTTGTTTCGTAGTCTACTCCACTACTATTCATCACGCCATGGTTAGAAAACGTATTTTATTGCAAAACATATGAGTGGTATGAAGTGTTAGCCAGGTCACCTACCTATATAGCCTTGTAAACATCCGGTTGCTTTTGTTGTGGTAAGTTTTTAACATATATGTATATTTCGTTAATGTATCTACTCATTAGGGTAAGAAAAAGTAAGTACTTGTATTTTATTATTTTGAAAACAAACAGTTTCGAGCTCGTCAAACAAAATCAGCTGATCAAATCGAATTTACAATGAGAGTTCGAATTTCAAAAACTTATAGAAGAAGAGATGACCCCTATAGTTTTTAATAAGCCTTTATTTTTCGTAGATATATTTCGCATTTACATTATTTTTAACTTACTTTTGTAGGAATATTAAGGTGTGTACTATGCTAAAGTATAGTGATATTCTAAATTTTAACGGTTTCAATCATAAAACCAGTGAAACTTGTTTATAAAGGTTAGCCCGAATGCGTTTATAACCGTTTTTGATGACTTCACCTCTCTGGTAGCTTTCGGTCACGTGGCTACAAACATAAGTACTTACTTAAATTATGGGGGTCAAGATTTTGATCTAACAACTGTCTATGAAATGTCATCTCATGTTAAATTAATCAAAATTATATCAACACGATTTGCGAAGCTGAGTAGAAAATATAAAAATAAGAATCATATTATTTGATTTGGAGTTGCGTAAAAAAATAAAATTTTATTCTCAATTCAAGACGAATGAATTATTATATAATATATAAATTACCGCAGTAAAACTAAAAAGTATTTTTTTTTGTCTCTACATAATTTTTTTGTTGTTAGTCGGACAGTGAAACAGTACAACTTTCCCTAAGTGGTTGAAAATAGACTATTTTAGCCTTCCATACGCCGCGGGATAACCAAAATAGTTTCTTATATTCGATCAAAAGGAAATAGTTTTCAGTTTTATGGTCTGAGCGATACCAAAATTTTTGCACTGATAAAAAAAAACAATCTGCGTTCAAACTTAATGTGAAATTCATTTGCAAAGTTTAAAAAAATATATTTTCAGTGTCATGTTTCTAGGCCATGCTAACCGATACTGAAGCTAGGTTTCAACATAAGTTAAAGTACTAAAATAGTGTAAAATGAGACAAGGACACCAAAAATCGTGACAAACAAATATTAGGTTGCAAAAAGTATATCCAAGCACCTTAGTCATAAAGACAAATTTTATTTCAATTCGATTTGTGAACTAGAAACTTAAATAATGTTTTAAGTAGCTTGTCACGACATTTTAGCGATTAAGTATTTATGATTTCAATTTAAGCAATAATTAACGTACTTACAATTTTTTTATTATCTTTTATTCCTTTTTGTACTAAATAAAGGGTGTAAGGGAACTGAAGGACGTGCTTAGTCAACGAAACTGAACAACTTTCCCAAAGAAACATATGATGGGAAATGAAAAAGAAATTTGACCTCTCCATACAAACTGTTCGACCAGAGTGGGCAATTTGTATGAAGAGGTTTTTTTCCCAACATATGTTTCTTTGGGAAAGTTGTTCAGTTTCGTTGACTAAGCACGCCCTTTCAGTTTTCGGTACACCGTCCCTTACACCCTGTATATGCGTGAATTTTTATTTGTTTTGATCCCGAAGCCCAGTGAGTCTACTCATGAAAACAACCAACTTTCCCAAAAAAAATCACACTGTATCTATAATTCTCATGAAGAAATCAGAAATCGCAAGTAACTTAAGTATAACAATTTCATCAATGTTTATCTGTAGGTGTATCCACATGATTTTGTGGCTGATTCTTTTGTTGGTACTTCATTCATCATCATCATCATCATAACAGCCGAAAGACGTCCACCGCTGGACATAGGCCTCCCCTAAAGAACTCCATGACGACCGGTCCTGCGCTGCTCGCATCCAGCGGCTTCCCGCGACCTTGACCAGATCGTCGGTCCACCTTGCGGGGGGCCTGCCAACGCTTCGTCTTCCGGTACGTGGTCGCCACTCTAGAACCCTCACGTCCCATCGGCCATCGGTTCTTCTTGCGATGTGCCCTGCCCACTGCCACTTCAGTTTAGCGATTCTCAGGGCTATGTCAGTTACTTTAGGTCTTCTGCGGATCTCCTCATTTCTGATTCGATCGCGCAGAGAGACTCCAAGCATAGCCCTTTCCATAGCCCTTTGGGTGACTTTGAGCTTTCTCATAAAGCCCATCGTGAGCGGCCACGTCTCGGAGTACTTCATTATTCCATATTAAACACAAGTATGTACCTAAACGGTAACCCAGATAGATTCGTGACTAAGAGGTGACGCAACGGCGGCGTTTTCACCTTGCACTTTGCGAAGTAAAAGGGTATGCAAATTTTCAAAGACCCCTCCAGTCTGCTAGCTCAACTCAACGAAAACTACATTAAAGGTTTAAATCTAAGGAAGAAAGAAAAGCTTTTTTTGTATCAGGCCGTAACTTTCAACCCTCAAACTCTCCGCTGCTTCTGCGTACAAGTACTTTATTATCAAATTTGCAGTCACACGTCAGTAAAATTGCGTACTATAAGCGGTTACAAGGACATGAAGCCAACACTGAAAAAATGCCGATATCGCTTTTAATGAAAACGCGTGCACTACCTGCGCCGTCACTTATAGTAAGTATTTTTTTTTTCGTATCGGAAAAGTCGTTCGGTTTCATAGGCAGATTCACATTCTTCTGTGATTTTGAACATAACAGCTTTGTGAAAATAAAAGCTTTTTAATACTTTGTGGCTGGTGCTCTATCGGCGGTCATTCTACATTTATATTTCTATCTGGATTAAGTCATTATGACTAAGCCTTCAAGGTTCACTAGTAAGTAAATGATAAAAGCTATAAAGATTTAGCCTTAAGGCTCTAGGCGTGGTGAGAACTAAATTATCTAGTACAGATATCAAGTACAGATATTTATAGTAAGATATCAAGTATTTAATACTCAATCTTTTCCAGCATTCACAGTTTGTATCATATTCTTATCTACTTAAGGCGGTTGCAGAGCAAACTTACTGCCACTCCTAACTAATATTATAAATTCTCATCAATATTATAAATGCTTAAGTATGGATGTTTGTTTGTTCCATTATCACACATAAACGGCTGAACGGATTTCGATGAAATTTGGGAGGTAGATAGATCAAGCATTGGACTAACATGCATGGTTCCTGTGTAGAAGACACTACGTCTACGTCTGCTTACTATATTTGTCTATCTATAGTTAAAATTGTTTTTTGTCAAACACGAACTCTTTATGTCGAACAAGAATAAATTTGCGAGTGTGTCAAGCTAAATTGCTCAAGGGCACGTAACTTTGGCCCTGATTCTTTCTATATTGTTCGTCGATCCTCACGATTAGTAAAGTCGGTCGAAAGCTTAACCGAAGATTTTTAATCTGAAGTCCCACTTAAAAAAAACTGGCCAAGTGCGAGTCGGACTCGCGCACCGAGGGTTCCGTATCACTAAGGTAAAAATTAAAAATTTAAAAAACCCCCGACAAAAAACGATCCCCTAAAAAGTAAAAAATAATATATTGCCTACACATACTTGCGCTAAAGATGATACTTGTGATATTTTGTTGTATTGTTGTTGTGCAATAAACAGTTTTTACTTACTTTTACTATTGTTGACCCTTAAATGCCTTGGGGGACCGCTAAGAAAACAAAGTAGGTAGGTAACTGCAATAAAACAACTTACGTATATTGTGTATTTAAATGTTTTAATGTTTTTAGTTTGACAACTGTCATCCGAAATGTAGATCACATCGAGACCTATCATTTGTCTCAGCACATGAGTAGTCTAGGGTCAGTAGTTTTCAAGTTATAGGGAATTTTAGTTTGACAGCTGTCATCCGAAAAGTGGTCTAGGATCAGTAGTTTTCGAGTTATATCCCATACCATCTGCTCGTTTTCCCACTTGTAACAGAAAAAATATTCCAATATTCACGCTTGTAAGTGTTTACGTTTTTACGGAATCGCCTAAAAACATGTTTTTAGTATGGAAGCAAGCATTAATATTTTTAATTTTTATTATATGTTATTATAGCGGCAACAGAAATATATAATCTGTGTAAATTTCAACTTTCTAGCTAACGGACAGTCATCGGAGGCATATTAATAGGGTCCCGTTTTCGCCCTTTGAGTACGAAACCCTAAAAATGTGAATATGTTTGGTTGGCGTATTTGTTGATCTTTTATTACGCCATCGCATCGCGTATGCCTATTCTAATAGGTCTGTGGCACCATTTCCCTTCTACCGTCGGGAGTCCACATGCATTGCCGGATATAATAACTCTTTGTTTGATATTCCGCACATTCGCACAAGCGCTTGTGCCATTAGAATTCCTTGCCTGAGTTTGAGTTCCCGAGTTCATATAACGAGACACTTGAATTAACTTTTTCTGGGCAAGTTTGCTCAACTGTCATCCCCGTCCTCACGACTAGATAAAGGTAAAGACCAAAATATTAGGTATTTTTAGATAGAAATTAAAATGCAAATGAAGATAATATTTTATGTGATGTAGGAAGTGTCATTCAACTTGAAAAATAAGATGAATCTCAGGCTTGATAAAGATTGTTTATAATAGTGATGAGCCTCTCAGTTGGATTTCTTCCTGAATATAACCCGCGTTTTATTTAAGTTGCTAATGGTTGGTTATGGTTGTTCTGACTGAGCTCCATTCATGTCGCCAACTTCATTCCTACCCTTTGGGATAGATTGAGAACAAGAGCAATAAATAAATAAATGCAAGACAATTTGAAATTTTATTAAATGAGATCCAAACCGGACTGCAGTGAAACTTTGATTTTCTACAAAAACCTCTTTTATGTATGTACCAGTGTCGATCCGCTGTGTTTCTGTACTACATTATACCAGTTCTTTTACTAATAACTTGATAAAATATGTATTAGGCATATAGGTAACTACTAGCGCCTCATACCGAGTGAAGTCTCCTTGGTCGTTGCTACTGGAATAGAGCATCAGCTGAGTATTTTAGGTAGCTGTTGCTCTGAGTGCCAATGTGAAGGAACACGACACAACTAGCGATCTTGGAATAAAATCCTAATTTGTGAGGTTCCTCAAGAATAATTGCAACTTGTATAATGTCAGGGCAATCATTGATAATAATCACTTAGTGTAGAACTAGTTAACCAATCAATAGAACCTGGAATTAATTGTGATCAATGTTACTTGAGCTAAATTATTGATGTTCCTTTAAAATTAAACCTGAACCCACTACATCTTGGACTATTCTGATAGTCACGGCCTTCCTGCACCTACAAATAATTTAGAACACACGGCCGCAGATAAATTCACGTCAATAAAAGCAGATTTACGCTATAATTTACTTCATAAACTAGCCAAAACCTGCTCAAGGTCATGGACCTTCCGCACCCCTAACGTGCGGCCGACTGTATAAGAGCGTATTTTTCGACCAACGCAAGTCAAGGTAAAAATCGCTCAGTCATGTGTGTCAATGTGTTCGTATTTGGTTTTACTGGTTTTAAGAGTTGTTGTATTAGTGCATTCTACGCCTACGTGGTACTAATGTTGCTACTTTCATATATTTTGTATGCAGATGATGTTTTGGCTTTGCAGCTTTAAATGTAAACACAGTGCCAAGGTTACATGTAGGTGGGATATAAGAGCTATCCATGTCTTTTGATATATTGGTATCGGACCAAGATTCACGGGATCATATCGATATATGCATTTTGGTTTTTAAGGGGCTGATAAGAGCTAAATACGCTTCACTTGAGCAGGTTTTTAACGAAAACTGATGAATATTTGGCCATGAAAAAAAATTATGTGATATTAAGCATCTTTTCAAGAATATGGCCGACTCCGAAACACGATTAAATATATTTTGTACGCCATAAAAAAATCCAAAGTTACCTCTGCTTTTTGCTTTAAACCGTTTTTCTTAAGTACCCATTAATCTATGATGATAAAACTTTTACACATTATTCAATACATTATGCATAATAATATAGCTATTTAATAATTAATAATATGGGTACAGATTTAGAGAAAAATGCAAAAATGAGCGAAAAACGTAAAACAGCGCGAATCCGCTCCGTTCTAGCACGCGTATTCTGCCCTTTGTTCGAAAGGAAGGTAATTCAGCTCTTATCAGCCCCTTACGCCATGTCAAAGGCCACTTCGCGACTTGAAAACTCTGAAAACAGAATAATTAGGCTAGCTGACTTGTCGATTCCTGCAACTCCTCCAAGCTAAAACTATGGGTTAGTTTTATGTATTTTAATGGCTTGGAAACTCTTCACAACAGAAGAGTTTTCTAACCCCTAGCTACCTTCGAAATCACCATCGGAATTATGTATTAGAATATAAAGAAAATTCTAATACATCTCGGCCGAAGAACGAGAACCATTAGTTTTAGGTCACCCATCCAGTTTCAAGCAAGAACCCCCGTTGCTTAACTTTCATGATCGTAAAAAGAACAATCAGAACTATACCACGAGCGATTGCCTATAACGTTATTTCTAGTACTTAGTAACGGGGTAACGGTAAACCACACCGCGACAAAGCCGAAATTGGCGGTTACGAAATCCATAGAGTGAAATTTTCGAAAGTACATAATCTATGTATGTAATAATTGCCTTTCTATGCTGTTCTGATGCCGTCGTGTCCGATTAGACGCAAGAAGAAGTGTGGTTGGTAATTGTGGGTAATTACCCGTAATTACGGGTAAGTTACCATGCTATGATTCACGTTGCCTCATTTTGTGGTTGCATACTGTTTGGTCTGTTGATAAGCTTTGCTAATTGATTCTTCAAGCTATCTCGCTCTTTTATGTAAAGGAAAAGAGAGACGAAGGTTGTGTGTAATAGTTAACAGTAATATAAACTATCTACAGGGTGAAATTGAAAATATTTAGGGGGTTGAGAAACGTACCCTAAACCGACGAGCATGTATGAAAGGATTGATGAAGGTTCAGGAAGCAAGGGAAGTATGTCAAGATCGTAGCAGGTGGAGAACTGTGGTCTCTGCCTACCCCAACGGGAACAAGGCGTGATGTTATGTATGTATGTATGTTGAGAAACCTTAAATAACAAAAGACTATATTATTAAAGCTATAAAGAAGACTATATATAAGACCGCTAGCTGTGCCCGCGGCTTCTCCCGCGTGGAATTCAGACAATGCGCAGTATTGTGCAGTCTCTCCCCCTCCCTCTCCCTCGATAAGTTAAACTACCCCATATTACCGCGAAACGAACAATACTACTCAAAGTGATGTATTTGTGACACAATGAATTAATTTCTTTATGTGGCAGCACCTCTGTTCTGCAACCACTTTAAATAAGATAAGATAAGATAAAATTTATTTCATTTTACTTAGGCTAAAATATACGAGATATTACAAAATTGGAAAGATTTCGGTCTCAAATAGCATTGTAATGCCTAAACTAAGTAAAAATTTTACTTGTATCTTAGGCATTGGCAAAACTAAAGGCAGATTACAATTTTAACTAATAAAGGTAGTAAAATATATTTATAATCTAATAGCACTCTCAAATAATCAAATATGATGTAGTTCCACTCTTACAGTCATATTTTGTATTTTCAGGTAAATCAACGTTTTGGTACCATAACCTGGCATCGTGACTGAACTAAAACACCTTTAATTACCGTCGGTCAATGCCTTCCGGCACAAGTGCACGAAACAGGTACTTATATCAAACTAGCCCATTGTCCTGACTAACAATAATAAATAACTGTTCAATATCTCCACAAATTTTGCCATCTTCAACAATTTTGAACTTTATTTCTACGGCGTAAACACCACAGTAAATGTAACAATACCTTTGCAAAGTCAATCAAATTGACACACATTGTTCGAAGGTCTAAGCATATTGACCTTAAAGTCTGGTTAGAATTTTGACTGCTAAATAGTTGTATTAACAATACGATTTTAAGACAAAAGAACGGAGGTCGTTTTAAAATAGATAATGTGTTATATTTGGTTATTTTCAAAACTAATATAGCTATGATTGTGTATTTTGTAAGCATGACGTGTTTTGCCTAATAAAAGATTTTTTTTTTTTATATAAAGGTTAAAGATTTAATTATATGAAAGCACATCATAATTACAATAATATGGACGCATGGTGAAAATTATCACCTAGAAATTTTGAAACAGTTTCCTTAGACATTGTTAATGATCACTAAGACAGGGTTTTAGCGAATCTCCCACAAAACAAGAAACATAAAGATGCTAGAATGGTCATATCTTGCTGTTTTTGGTAAAAAATGGAGTAAAATTATACATTTCTAATAGTGTTGCAACTAAAACGGCTCCACTTTTAGATAGGCACCCTTGGAATCGACCCAAATGTTCAGTTTCAAAGGAATTTGTTAAAATCTGAGCTAATTTATCGTTCCGTACCGCTTGCTAATTTCCATTTCTTTACTATATAAGTCCGTGCCGCCCGTGCAGCTGCAGGGTTTTTCTTTATTTGTGACTAAATAATTCAGCATCAACATACTAGATTGAGAACGGAAGCGACGTTTTGAGAGAGAAATGCTGAGATTTACACCGCCATGCGCCATACTGCCCATGTATCCCACAAAACCAATCATTCAGCCATTTCCAGCGCGTTTCTAGTATGCAAAAAACTGTAGACGCTAGGTGTAAACACATTACCACATACATGGTTGGTTATACACGGTCTTTTTGCATTATGTTCAACAGTTGATTCTTTGCTCCGTGTTTAAAAGGGCCTAACTATTTTGTATAAAAAGTGTTTTATGCAGTTTGCTCAATACAGAATGAAAAAGTAGTTACTGCGTTTTTCCCTAAATAATATTTGATAATACACATCTTAGTTATTGAGAAGCCATTGGTGAGTATTAAGAATGTTCAGTTCATGCTGCCGAAATGACCCCTGAAATAATTTCACAAGTGTTACCTGTTGGGACCAATGGCTTCGTGTAAATGTGTTGCTTCGGTTCATCATAACATCTCTGTTTCATGTATTCTATGATAACATCCCATGAAACGTCCACTACAGGACAGGGAGCTCCCTCTAGAATTCTAGCTTTTGCTGGAAAAATGTGGAGGCGAAGTACCATAGTCACCTCGCTTGTTAGCGTTACGGCTGGCACCACGGACCGTGGTTGTAGGTGACCGCAGTAAGTAAGATGTAAGATACAAAGGAGGATGCTGCTGCCCATCCTCCAGTTAACCCTTAGTCGCCTCTTACGACACCCACGGGTATGTATGGGTTGCTTCGGTTGCATCTACAAAAAAAAATTTGTTCATTGTAAGATCACAAATCTTTTAATGATGTCATGTAACTGACATCGCTTCAAAAACCACATTTGAAAGACTCTTTATACATGTGAAGGCGTGTACGTGAAATCGTCGCGTGCGCCGGCGAGATTTCTTTGCGTTCAAGGAGAGAGACTCAACAAGACGTGGTAAACTTGTTGCTTGATTTGGACGCGCCACTGGCACTTGTAGCACCCACTCTGCGTCCTCTTGTTGAAATCGATCTACTTTAATCTACAGCTTGTAACAAAAAGAGTACAATTATCTTGATTTTCTATGGGCTTGCTTTTAACCTCGATCTAGTCTTGAGGATAGAGATGAGGTCGATGATAGAACGAGATTACGCAGAAGAGACCTGTTCACTCGCGACTTCCATAAACTCGGGTTATATGAGCTCGGAAACACGGACGCAGAAAGAGATTTGCACTCCTTAGCTGTGCGCGCATTATACATGTAAAAGATGTTGCGAAGCACTTTCTTCGAATGCGTGGAATACTAACCAAGTGTGGGTGATATCCTGCGATTCGTCTGGATTCCCGATGATGGTAGGGGAGGGAGGAATAAGCACATGGAGTTCTTGTACAAAGCTTTATCATACTCATTACATGAAACTGACATAAAAAAAAATCTGCTAGAATCGCGTGTCAAAAAAACATGACTAATCGTTTGAATCCCAAACATAACCTCTGAAATATCAAGCGCGAATTTCAGTAATTTTAGTAAGTTTCTACGTAGCAAAATTTCCTGCTTCATGTTGACTATGAGGCTGTGTAGTTTTCACTATGGCAAAATATTAACAATTTACTTAAAATTTTTACAATGACTTTCCTCGTCAGTGTCGGGGACACCTTTTCCAACTGCGCTATCGTCGTCCAGCGTTGGGTCCTGCCTATTAGCATTAAAAAATCTTCCACCCTTTATAAATCTTCATCAATCAATCAATCAATCATAACATCCCATGAAAACGTCCACTACAGGACAGGGAGCTCCCTCCAGAATTCTAGCTTTTGCTGGAAAAATGTAGAGGGGAAGTACCATAGTCACCTCGCTTGTTAGCGTTACGGCTGGCACCATGGACCGCGGTTATAGGTGACCGCAGTAAGTAAGATGTAAGATATAAAGGAGGATGCTGCTGCCCATCCTCCAGTTAACCCTTAGTCGCCTCTTACGACACCCACGGGTATGTATGGGTTGGTATTATTCTTTGCCGGTACCAATCTTATAATTACACATTTCAGAATTTTCTTAGTGTAGAATTGTAAGCACGATTATTGTTGATATTACGTATAGGCTACTTTCGCCCGAGGTTGTAACTTATGCACCTTAGTATATTGATGATAGGTTTCCGCCCAGAGACCTTTATTAATTTAAGTTATGCACATTTTCTAATTTGAAGTTGTATTATATTCCGTTACGTTCTATCATGTCAAGCGACTATAAACAAACAACGAAATGGCTCGTTTTATGGAATTGAAAAAGCCAGCGTGTTATCTACTGTAAGTGTTCAATTAGTTTATAATGGCTTGCGCCGCCCATGGGAACGAAACTGACATTACTACCAACAACGTTCGCGTTGCGCAAGCAATAATCGCCCGTGACACCATTCTAAATTATTATCTTTGCTAACTACTGTTTTGAACTTTTTATCTTTCTTTTTATGGTAGGGGTTCAGTTTATAGTATTTTCGCGCGATATGCCAATTTCCACCTGTATAAATTTTACTGTCACTCTACTTTTGACATAAATTTTGATAAATCTCTTATAGAGATGTCGTAACAGAAGGGCAAATGCTTAGCCTTTCAGAGTAGTCTATGAAGAAGGAATGAAAAAAAAACTGGCCAAATGCGAGTCAGACAATCCCTATCGTACCACTAAGTTAAAAATACCAGAGGTTCCGGACCACTAAGGCTAAACCGTCTTAGTCAGGGACGCGCAGTCGCGCAGAAGTGTACTTAATGCGCGCGAGTCCGACTCGTACTTGACCATTTTTTATTATCTGTCGTATTCTATCTATAGCTTAGGTACCTACATTAAACATAAAAATTTTAAGCTTGTATGTGTTCCCATTTTTATGATAGAGCTAAAATATAAAAACACGATTCTTGTATGGGGACCCCCCTATTTTTATTATGTCTGTTTTGTTAGGTAGTCGGGCATAATAACACATATTCTGTGAAAATTTCAACCATATAGATACTATCTAATGTTTAAAAACATACAGCCCTCGGACAGACAGTCGACACGAAGGCTTAGTAATAGGGCTCCGTTTGGACCCTTCGGGTACGGAACCCTAAAAACAGAGTTAGTTCTCGTCGTAGTTAAGCCAGTTTGATCCGCCTTAACAGAAGAATCGAAGTAACTGGTAATTATTATAGCTGTTCCATTACAAATGTCAACAAGTAATTTCTCCTGTTGATTGACTTGTGTCACTCACCTTTCACGCGATTTGTTGGCTTCGAGCTTGTTGGAAATTGTTTGGTCTTTATTACTTTATGAAACCTTCTGGGCCCTGAGACAAGTGGCTTTATACAATCGTAAACGCTATAGATAGAATATAAAAAAAAAATATGGGATTGACATTAGCTGTCACGCAACGTTTCGTTAGCTAATGTCAATCTCTTACATTTGACTTATATTCTACTACCGTTTGCGATTGTAGAAAGCCGCTTGGCTCTAGGCCCTAGAGAGAAACTAGAATCTTAGTAAAGAATATAAAAAAAATTGCTATAAAATTTAACTTTTCTTAGGAGGTCTTCGGGTTCTTTGGACGGATCCAAAAAATAATAAAATATCAATATCATATAATTTAAGCCCTTATCCCACACAAGGTGGACCGACGATCTGGTCAAGGTCGCGGGAAGCTGCTGGATGCGAACAGCGCAGGACCGGTCGTCATGGAGATCTTTAGGGGAGGCCTGTGTCCAGCAGTCGACATATTTCGGCTGATATGATGATGATGAAGCCCTTATCAACCCACAGTAGGGTATAGGACTCTTCCTTTACCTTCCATTTATCCTGGACTCCTGGTCCCATTCTCCTTCCTTATGTACGGTCAACCGCTTGTCGGAAGAAACTTTTTCAACTCTATTACCACGCCATAAGGTCCAAAAGTGTTTCTACTGATGTGCGGCCGTGTGTACTGTCTTGATGTCGTTGGACTATCGTGCGAGTGGTCAGCCTGCGCCTGCGCTGCAACGATGTCACAATCAAATAAATTCCAAAAAATGATTTCATCTCATTACCTGCATAAAATATTCAGATCAGTAATAACATAAGTTTAAAAAAAGAACGAATAAAAAAGGCAGACAGAGGAGTAAGTCAATAGTCGTTAGTTGTATTATTTTATGCTCTGAGGCAATGCTGGCGGCTTAGGTTGTGCAAAATATAACAACTATGAAAGATTTATAAGAGTTGTGTAATAATGTCTACAGAGATACTGCAATACTAAAACCACAGCTAAACGTTTAGAGCTATTAACTTGTAGACTAGATGTAGAGGTAGGTATCTTAAAATATATTTTTGATGTCTTCTTAAAAGCTAAAGATAAATGTTATACATATAGGGTGACTTTTAATTAGTTCTTGATAGAGAAAGGTATGAATGTACTCATGATACTGAACAACTTTCTCCAAGGAACATAGGTCGAAATACGAAAATCAAGTTTTGACCTCCCATAGAAACTGCATCAGCTGATAGCGCATTTTGTATGGGAGGTCAAATTTAGTTTTTCGTATTTCGACCTATGTTCCCTATATAATGATAAATCTTTGTTAACCTTTTCAAGCTTTTAGTGAAATTTTATTGTTTTCCTTTTAGGTATGACATGTTTTCCTGAGATACAAAATAGCAAATACAGGGTCTACCGAAAACTGAAAGGGCGTGCCCAGACAACGGAACTGACCAACTTTCCTAAAGAAACATTTTTGGGAAATGAAAACATTTTTTGACCTCTCCATACATATAGTTCGATCAGAGTGAGCAATTTGTATGGAAATGTAAAAAAAAAATTCCCAAAAATGTTTCTTTGGGAAAGTTGTTCAGTTTCCTTGACTGAGCACGCCCGTAAAGTTTTCGGTACACCGTCCCTTACACCCTGTATACAATTATCAGACAAAAACACAAACGAATAGATACCTTCTTACAATGGGAGGTAAACAGATTATTACATACACCTGGTTTTAATTATCAACCTTCTAAATTAAAGTTACAAAGATAGTTATTTACAATGGGAACATGTAAAACCTTATCAAAATTAAATCACATCAATATTATTGTAAATTTATGTCATTTAAATTTTATTTGAATTTGATTATAGTTTTGATTTTTACTTAATTTTATTTTTGATTTAATAAAATTTTTATAGTATTTGAGCTTCAACTATTATTACGACACAAAATAAATATGAAATAATATAAAATGTCATCACAGTCCTTTTTAATGGCTTTTGTAGAATCATTGGAGCAATCCGTTTTTATCTATAAAGTTTTTGCATCTAGCTTAAATATTTCATATAAAAAAAGTTTCTAAATCTTTCGAAACAACATGTTGACAAAATTAAGCCACAATGATGAAATGCGCTCATGAATATCAACGAGAAAATTAATGAACCATACGAAATGCTGTCATGACGTGAAACGAAAGTGAATTACGCAAAATACCATGCTTGGAATATGAGTATGTATAAATGTATGTATGTTTGCGAGTTAACAATGTTTATGTCATACATTGAAGACATAAATTATATTGATAATGTAAAAGAAATATCGTCTTCTTCGTATCTTCGTGGATTTCAATGTGTGATGAATTTCGATCGCCTACGTTAAATATTATGTGTAGGGAACATCGGTGCAAAATTTAAACTTTTTGAACCCAAGGGTTAGGGCTGTGCGTTAATATGATGGTCAGTTTGTCCTATTGTGTATAAATGCTGCAGGGATATAACAAAATTAAAGATTTGGTCAATTCCCTAAGGGGTTCGATCAAATCCTGGGAAATTATAAAATAATAACATAATTTTAACATATACCTAAACGAATCTAGGGATTTGACCAAATCCCTGAACTTAATCTAGTGTATTGTAATTTCAGTGAAATGTCGAAAATTTACGGCAGATTCGAAACCTAGGTTGACCTTATTCCGATAAGACAAAATTTTATTGTTCCTTCATTTTATCATAAACCTAAACAAATCCAGGTTTTTGATAAAAAATCTGACCTCTCAAAAGTGTCTCAAAAGAACAATTCGATTTAGGCACTCACTCATCAAACTAGTTCAGGGATTTGATCAAATCTCTAGATTTGTTTAGGGATATGTTGCAACTGTGTAATTATTTTAACATTTTCCCTAATTTTATCATATCCCTGGGTCATATGGATAAAATGTATATCCTTTTTTTTCGTTTATTTCAACGCTTACCAACACATTTTGCAGCCATGACACTAAAAACAGAGTATATACGACGGAAAGAATAACATTGTGTTACAAACTTACTCCATAGCTAGAAAATGTGTTGGTAACCGTCGAAATAAACGAAAAAATTTATCATTCATGTACAGTCAAGAGTACATCAAGCTTGACACATTGAACTTTGTACCGTTCTTATTTCAATAGAAGTAAGGGCTAGAGTCGCACTGTGAGTGTTAAGCTTGACCTGTCGTTGGCTGTACTGCTAGGAAGTAGAGATTCCCACATTTAAAACCAAACCACACTAACCTAGAAACATAAGCCTTAGTTTATGAGCCGTATTTATATTTCTAATTAATAAACAAAACTAATTTAATATTTAAAAGCAGACGACGAACGACTTATTTTATTACACTGTAACGGTACCGGCAACCGCCAAGTAGGTCTAGATTCCGAGACCAGACCAGCCTCGATAGTTTTTATACAAGTTTCTCTTTTATACCATATTTAACTTAAAGCAAAAAAGTCGTTGGCAAGGTCTTGGCTAATTAATAAGGTTGTTTTGATTGTTAACTTGAGACAAATGAGTAAATATGGGATCTTATGTATAAACCATGGTTTGGATATTTGGTTGGCAGCCTTAGAAGCTTCTAAATAGAGAAAAATCGTAACAAAGTCCGTATTTATAGTTCCTTAATTTAGTCAGCAGTATAAACGCATTGACGCGTTCGAAATGTGGTGCTGGCGACACGCATGCTGTTGGTACCGTGGACGGCCCGCCGGACAAACGAATCCATTCTGCAGGTAATAGGAACCCGAGACAGACTGACGGCGTTAGTGACTCGTCGGACCCTCCGTTATTTGGTCACATCAGTAGGAAAATGCCGGATAACCTAGAACGAAATATCTTGCTAGGGAGAGTAGAGGGTACAAGACTTCGTGGACGAAGACCAACGCGTTGGATGGATCAAATTACGAGTGCCTTTAATATGTCCTTCCAGGATACACTCAGACTGGCGCAAGACAGAAGTACCTGGCGATCAAAAATTTTAGCCAAGACGGCATCTGTCATTGTGGGTCACGATCCTCAGAACTGAGGGAGCGACTAAAAAGAAGAAGAATTTAGTCAGCAGATTCTGCATTCTTTTACGTGTTGATGACCCTTGGTCACCTTTAATAACACCCGGTCGTAGTAAAGATGGGGTGATGCTATTTTTAGCCAGTGCCACATAGTGCATTATCCTTTATCCATTCAGGAAATCAACTGTTATTCAAAGAGAACCAAAATGTCATGGCTGCTCTGTTAAGTCGTTTTCAATTTGAAACGATCTTTGCTAATAAACCTTGCCATTTGGCTTGATATTTAGTATAGAGTAATTTAAGCATACTTCTATGTGAAATACGACTGTATCCTAAATGTAGAGATTGCAAATCTTGCTGTATGTGCAGCAGCAAGTAAGTGGTAACAAGTATAAGCTGAACCAACTCTCGCACAAAGTGAAATTGATACCGCTGATGTGCCGCTGACTGTATCAATTATAATGAACTAGCTGGTGCCCGCGACTTCGTCTGCGCAGGTTTATAAATTGTAGCCTATGTGTTATTCTGATGTATAAGCTATATTATTGTAAAGTTTCATGAAAATCCATTCCGTAGTTTTTACGTTAAAGAGTAACAAACATCCATCCATACTTATAAACTTTCGCGTTTATAATATTCATCATCATCATCATAACATCCCATGAAACGTCCACTACAGGACAGGGAGCTCCTTCTAGAATTCTAGCTTTTGCTGGAAAAATGTGGAGGGGAAGTACCATAGTCACCTCGCTTGTTATAGTTACGGCTGGCACCATGGACCGCGGTTGTAGGTGACCGCAGTAAGTAAGATGTTAGATACAAAGGAAGATGCTGCTGCCCATCCTCCAGTTTATAACCCTTAGTCACCTTTTACGACACCCACGGGTATGTAAGGGTTGGTACTATTCTTTGCCGGCACCACACGGGGGTTTATAATATTAGTAGGATAGAAAAGCTGAAACAGCCACAAAAACATGGCTCTTTGATGCAGTAATTGTTCCTTGTTATACGGACGTAGCTTTAAATCTGCGGAGTACTTCTTCTATAGGATTATGGATGAACTAGATACGTATGAATTTTTGTGACACATGGCCGTTCGTCGGTAAAAACACTTTGACTTTGAGCGGGTCTCTGGTTTTGGGCGTTTGTAGCGTAGCGCTGGTTCAGCTTACACTGGTTTTGTTTCTACTTGCTTGTTGTCGTGCGTTCGTGGCTCTTTTGACAAGGGATTGTGATCGAAGAATAACCTCATTGTTTAGTTTTCTTCATTTACAATGCATGTTTACGCGAATATAACCTGCTACTTTCATTATATCTACCAGGCGAGAGTGAATAGAAACGTTGGAAGGGGAAGGCCTAGGCGAACGTACCAGGACCAAATTCAGGACGTTCTGAATAAAGGCCAGATTAAAAGTACCCTAAACCGACGAGCATGTATGAAAGGATTGATGAAAGCACAGGAAGCAAGGGAAGTATGTCAAGATCGTAGCAGGTGGAGGACTGTGGTCTCTGCCTACCCCAACGGGAAAGAGGCGTGATGTTATGTATGTATGTATGTACTTATGCACAAAAATAGGCTTTGCCCGGTTCTTGATTCAAATTGGTCGATTGTACATGAGCTTAACTTTCAAATGATCTTCAGTATTAAATTCATTCATCCTGGGTAAAGGTCATTCGCAGATCAGAATTCGTTATTTCTTCATATTTATATATGTTGTCAGTATAAATAAAAGCTTATTTTCTGCACTTAATTTACTATGGCATTCAAACTTACAAAATTGTAGTGATAAAAAGTAGGTGGTGCTGACAAAACACCGTATTGTCATTTAAACCAGACAACGAGACAGCAAACAAAATTACCAATGCATGTCATTCAAACGAAAACATCTACATAAAAAGTGGTACTTTCTCGAGATTTCTTTAGCAGGTGTTTTCGAAATGGCTTCCCGAGTGGAAAATTGACGGATTTCATGTCACTGACCGTTCTGTATGGCCAATCAGTGATTTGTTCGAATTGCATTTAAAAGATTAAATGCAATTCGAACAAATCGGAAAGAATTTTGTGTGAAGACCGTTAGGTTTGTGCGATAGTTTTGTGCAATCAACCGCACGTCAATGCAAACATTTGCATCTTTATTGCCATGCCATAAACTTCAAAGTGTTTGAACTGAAGTGGCCAACTTTCATAAATATTTTTTTGAAAATTAACAAAAAGTGTTTTAGGTAAAATATTTATGATTTGTAAATTTTTTGTCCATTGTTTAAAAATGTTTCGTTAGATTGTGAAATACTGAGTTAATCAATTGATCATTCTTTATGAAATGTATTGTACATACATACATACATAACATCACGCCTCTTTCCCGTCGGGGTAGGCAGAGACCACAGTCCTCCACCTGCTACGATCTTGACATATTTCCCTTGCTTCCTGTACTCGTACTTTCATCAATCCTTTCATACATGCTCGTCGGTTTAGGGTACTTTTAACCTGGCCTTTATTCAGAACGTTCTGAATTTGGTCCTGGTACGTTCGCCTAGGCCTTCCCCTTCCAACGTTTCCATTCACTCTCGCCTGGTAGATCTCTTTCGTCATGAAATGTATTGTATCGTTGAAAATTTGAATATAAAAATGTCCTTACGAGATTCTCGTTTATGTGCTCTGATTTTCAAATATAAAAAATACTTGTCATGTCAAAAATGACGTACCTTATTCCGATGGAAATAAAAAAATATTTTCTCACAGAAATGCCTTCTGTGTACTAGTTATATCACGGCATGATCTGACGGAACGTGACGATACAGATTCGAGATGAGGCACGCTCGTGGAAAATGCCTAGTACTCACTCTCAATCAGAGATTGCAGTGTTCAGACACGGAGACGTGGGTTTGAGCAATGCCGTGTTACAATATTGAATATAACTATATTCTACAAAGCATAACCGTGTCGATAACAACATTTACTTAAACTCAGCGACGCGAATAACATTTGGATGGGCTTTGTTGCAGGTTGTTTCCAAAGATGATGATGATGTTATGTTTAGGCTTAGATTAAGGTGTTTGGCATGATTAGCAGAGAGCATGATGAATAGACAGTATGTTTTGACTGTTTTGTTACAGTGTGCAATTATACAAGGTGTGACAAAAAGACTATACTAACTTTCCCTAAGGAAAGGAACATAGGTCGAAATACTAAAAAAACTATTTTGACCTCCCATACGAAAAGCGCTATCAGCTGATTCAGTGTTTATTGGAGGTCAATAAATTTTTTTCGTATTTCGACATATGTTCCTTAGGAAAAGTTGTTCAGTTTCATGGGCAGATTCACACCCTTTACGTTTGGTATTTACCTTTTTTGTTACACCCTGTAGAGTGCGTTAATATCCATTGCTGGTGCAAAGATATAAAAAATAATATCTATTAACGCAAAACCTCTCGGGTGGATGTACCTAACCGTAAAACTTTGTTTTACAACTTTTGGAATCTCCACATAAAACTAAAATATGATCAGATGAGTTAGTATAAAATCAAATGATTAAAATTTTATTTCCAAAAGTTATACTTATAACAAAATTACATGGGTGGAACACAGTAGAGTTACAAGTTATATACTTTGAAGCATTTGGGCATTTGTATATTTGCAGGACACCATACTAAAAGTTACAACACCATGTACTGCTTCCAATTATGAGCTTTATTCAGAGCCAGTCGTGTTTTTAATTGTTTTACCATGTTTTCCTTCTATACTTATCTTCCACATCTACATACTGTTTAGGTACTTGAAAAAGTCAAGGGCCTTTTTTAATCGCCCATTTCCAGTTCTTGATGGGTCTAGAATAGAGATGGGCCGACTATACACCGACTAGTCGGTAATTCGGCATATTTTATAGTCGGTTACTAGTCGGCGACTAATCGGTAAAAACTGCGCCGATTATTCGGCAGTAAAAGTATGAAATAAAAATACAGGATCTGAATATTTATTATGTTCTGTCCTTAGCCATGACATAAGTTGTGCATCACTATCATCGTTGCTCAAGGAATCTTTAAAACTTTTAGTAAAAATTGTAACCTCTTTGTTAATATATTTTGCGGCTCATAAAAACTGCAGATTATATCTGGGATCAAGTACGAAATAAGGATGATCGGCACTGCCGACTAGTCGGCCGACTATCCGGCAATATCAAAACCGACTAGTCGGCTAGTCGGCTGATCGGCAAATCCCATAGTCGGCCCATCACTAGTCTAGAATCGTGTCCGGAATCGCTCGGTTCCTTGAGATTGCATCTCTTTTCCTGTGATTTCGTAAATATTACGGCTGTGCAGTCACGAATATGATGTGGAGATGGTTTCCAGATAGGCCTGTTAGTGCAAAATTTGCTGGTTTCTTTATATCGCGTGTTCTCTGATATTTTAAACGGGTATTATTGGAACGAAAGGTCAATTTTCAAACTTAGTCGGAAACGTGGATACATTAACTTAACTTTCGTAAGGTCGCATTAAAAAGTCCTAAACTGGAGAGGTAGTTATCATGTCATTTATTATTTATCTTGTAGCATAGACCTTCATGATTTAACGTGAAGACATCAGTACTACGTTTTTGGCTTGAAAAAGGCCCACAGCTTTTAACCCACAGCCGACAAAAAAACTTGTAAGTGCGTCCAGATCCCCAGACAAAGACTGGAGAATTATACATGTCACAATAATTTCACGCCGAAGCGTGAGACAACTAAACAACAAAATTAGTCAGTGTCATAATCAATCAAAAATTCACTGAACGAGTAGAAGTAACAAGTAATCACGGGGTACAAAGGCTATTGAAGTTTGTTATCTTACTCGTTTCGATAGTTTCTTTGCGCACGTACGAACTGGTAATACATAAAACAACATTCATATTAATGCAATAACAAAATTAAAGTTAGAAACATGACTATAAATATGTCTATGGTTTTATTACATAAGATTGGTATGAATTCTATTATTACGACAAACAAACAGAAAATAAAGCACGTGCAAATCAAACTTTTCTTAATGTCCAAGCTAACCATAAATATTGGCTCCATTAATATTATAATCAGTAGACTTAAGGCTCGTTTGACAAGATTACCATTAATACTATCCCTATCACACTAAGCGATATGTATAAGAGTGTGAGTAAGAAAGTGGATTACCGTCAGCATGATGCATTAGTCGTTGAGTCTTTAGCATGTCAGGTTTAAAATAGATGAGCTTATCAATAGCAATGTATATTCAAGATACTAGATACTGTCAATATCATGTCAAGTCAATACAACGCTATCGCTTATTTCTATGACTACAGGTGCTATGCTAGCTAGAGTCATATGCAGTGGCGTGCACTCCATAAAGACAAAAAGACACTGCCTACCCTACCTACCCTAACAAAATAATCGGATTTTATTTGGATACCTTGTCACATTGTATTTATTTATTAGTGGTATTTACTACCTACCATTATTGAAAGCATAGGTTGAAAGAAACATTCTAAAAAAGCATAGGTTGAAAGAAACATTCTAAAAACTTAAATTTGCTCCACCTGTCGAGTATCAGTGGTATCATCGCCTCGGTAAGTACCTGTGGTATGCACATTCCACATCGCATTATTGCGCTGCACTAGCGCCGCTACGCGCCCAACGGCAAAGACATATACTATTCCTGTCTAAATGTTTGCATGTGTGCCGACGTGGTTATGCGAATGCACTATGTGTGCGTTCTTATAAATACATAGCACACAATAATACAATTAACGCACACAATCGCACAGGGTAGGCAATGTCTCACTTTGGCCGAAAGTTACCGAAGTCTTACGTAACAATTTTAAAAAGTGACATTAATAAAGACCATTATTATTATTTTCTTCGTGCTTATGTACCTATGTATTTGGTTGATAAATTTTATTTATTTTTTATACTGAGTCGTCATTGTTTGTTTTGTTTTGTTTTGGCGATAGTAGGTAACAGAAAACGGAAAATTTCGAACCCCATTTTTAAATTAAACACACAAACCAATACGTATTAGTATTTTGGTAAGTAATAGCATCGAAAATTTTTTGCCTACCCTGTCTAAAATCTCTGTGCACGCCACTGGTCATATGCTGTACCCTGCGTGGCTGTACCTAATTATAAATCTAGACATGCTCTGGTCTTTTACATAAGGCATTTTTAAAGTTACTGCTAATATCGAAACTGTGTGTCGTATTCTGATTACTAATATGCTGACTGTACAAAGTATGACAATAGAACTCGTTAATGACACTGCCAGTCATCTGCGTGTGTTTGATTCAAATGAACGAGATTTGTAGAAACATTTTAATGTCCTAGACGCAATGATTACTTTATTGACAACCAACGTTAAAAAAAGGCAATTATTATTTCTTTGTTTAAGCAAAAATGTTACATTTATTTAAATATGCTTGCAAATCGTCAATGTTGAAAAAGTCACGATTTTTCTCATGTTGTCGTGTCTAGCTACCTACGTGTTTTTTAAAAGCATACTTGAGCACCACTTGGCGGACCAATTCTCAAGCTTAGTGAGGTCATTTGAAGTGGTCTTCACTTTCAGTCGCACGACCGAGACACCAAGGTTCGATCTGGTCCGCCTTGTTACCAAGTACCATTTGTTATTGCCGTACAGGCTGATCTGGTTTCATTCGAATAATATTTGCAACAATACATATACTTACCTTGCAAATTTTACCTTCATCGTCAGTTTCAATATTAAAATGTCGTATTTGTTGCGATTTTATTTGTGATGTCTTTAGTTAAAATGAAGGATAATTATTTCCATATAATTTAAAATTGCTTAGCTGCTCTCACTCTTTCTTTATCATCATCGTTTCGTGGATGTTGTCGATGACCGAGCTCACAAAAAAACAAATTGAGTTGTTGTGCCGCCCAAGGCCTCTGACACGGTTCATTTGACAACTATTTCCCACTACTACCATCGATAGTAGCCAAGACCAACGGTTTAACGTGTCTTGCGAAGCATGGAAGTCATAATCATAAATATGTTGTGCTATTAAAAAAACATGATTACAGTTCGAATGTTTTAAACAATCCTTGGACAGTCTTTTTATTTAAAATTCAGCATCCTGTAGAACAAGTTATTTATATCCCCGATCCCAGTACTGAGCTATAATACCTACTACCTATACATCGGGTTACTGCTACCAGTTGTCAGATCCGGCTGCGGTTTAAGTGTCAATGTCGTGGTTCTTTGTGCATTGTTATTAGACCCCTAGTCTGATTTCATTGATCTTGAGTTACTTGGTCGTATTATTATGCTAATTAATAAGGCGCCAAAAGTTTTTGTCCGAGTGCTTGTTAGTTATGTTTTTGTAATATTGGTTTAATACAAAGCTATTGTTGCTCTATTTTTGTAACGTCACTTGAATAGTCAAGGTGATCTAGCAAGAGTTTTATGGGTTTTTAATTTTTGATCATTTTCATATCATTTACCAGCCTGAAAAATTTATACAATCTACTGGTGGCCTCGCAAGAGTTTATTTACGATTTGTATATAAAATATAAGTACCGTGAATATTTTACAAATACGTAACTTCATATTCCAAAATTATTTTTATGTATATTATTGACTCTTATAGATAACTCAAATCTTTAGTTTTATTTCAGTAAAGTTTATCACATCCTTTTTTTACCGCTTATCTGTGTTTAGAAAGTCAATTACTATCGTCTACCAGTTTATAGTTAACGTATTTTTTGCTTAAACAGCGATATCTTAATGATATATCATTATTGCGGTTTGCACAGGTTTGCATATTTGCATAAACGTCTTACATTTATGTAACAGAACATCGCTTGAAAGACAACATTACTCTTGGCTCCAGTAATAGTAGCCAAGCTGGACTATTAATAGTACAAGTTTTTTTTTTTTTGGTAGATCAAAGGTTAATTCTTTCTTAAAGGATTGCACATCCCTTTTCATTACTTATCTATTGAGACTCTAATGATTTTCGGTTCACTAAATGTAATGACACTGGTTGAAATCGCAAGTGTCAAATACCAAATGAAGGAACTAAGAAAAAATGTCCTTGAATGTAATGAGCTGTCTAGTGTCCATTATTTTAGGTGACTATAGTAATATGACGCTTGAATTTGTGGTAATTATAAAGAAATAACTGCAGGTATGTAGAAATACGAAAATAATTCAATGGTATTGGTAGATTAATTTGTTTGCACAATACAATGAAGTCTTAGGTCAAGTGTCTATGTAACTATTGAAGTAACACGTCGGTCTAGTCTAGAGGAATCAACAAACAAGGCTAATTAGAAGTACCTAATCGAGACATGAAATCTGCGCGTATCTAAAAAAGAGAAAAATACCTATGTCGAAGATGTTTGCCTAGAAATCGGAAATTAACGGTGGAAACAAAACGATAAATCATTTGCATTTATTATTTTTGAACACATTTTTAAAATCTTTCACGAACTTACAAATCTGTTTTACAGTTTTTGTATGAAAACTCAAAAAACATATGCAATTTGTAAATGTAGGAAAAATAAGTAGTACAAAAATTAAGAAATATAAGCGCTGAAAAGTTTTAGCATAAAGATCCTCGTTTATTCCCGATTCCATCTCAAAAGTCTAAAACAAAGTCTCTTGAGTAAACCATTTACCCACTCAAGATCACGCAAACCACTTCGAAATTACTCTAAAACAATTTCAACAACAATAATCATCCAATTAGTGAAACAGTATACGTTGTAAACGTCTAAAACGTTACGTTGTACCTTTATCGTATCTCTTCCGGTGGAGTCATCATGAGATGCTCATTTGTCGTGAGAAGGAAAACTTTCTCTAACCATTGACAGTCTATCTATGTTGACTTCTTCATGTTTACATGAGTTCTAAAGTCTGTTTGTTAAGTGTTAGAAATGTCTTTGTTAGTTGCGTCTGGAGGCATTTATGGTGTGGATACAGTGACATTGTTCAAACGAATAACGAACGAACTACATTCTTAGAGTTTGGGTTCCTTAGCTGTGAGCAGTTCGACATTTAATCGTACTCGTACACGTATTTTAACCTTCCATTTCCTTATTCATTTGTGGTCACATCAAAATTGAGCTTCATTTTACTTAGCTACACCCAGAAATTTCTAACCTTCGAGGTTACTAACATAGTATATTTTGCAAGTGTCTTCGTAAATGTGTTTTCCTACTGCCACGTGTAACGCATTGTTGCAGCAACAGGTGCAATAAGTGGGTCGGAAGTTCTCCACAGCCATTCTTTATCAGTTTGGGCAGGTGCTGTTGACATAATTGTAAAAAGTTTCGCAATCGGGAAGGCATTCAAGTTTTTCAAGACATTCTTTTTTGATAATTTTCATTATGTTTCTTTAACATTTAAAGAATTGGGTTTGAAAATGTACCAAGTCTTAAAAATATATATATATATATATATTTCCCTAGATTGTAGCCGACATATGACTGTTAATATGTGTTGCTTAACACGCCTTCTATAGCACAGATTCATCTTACTCTGTAACCAACAGTCGATAAACTGATTCAGGTGATTGATCCAGCAACGTCCTAACAAAACTGGGAAATTCTCGGCTTCTCGCAAAGAGATTTTTGTTTAATGAACCCCACGAAGCATTGCCTTTAGATTAGGGGCCAAACTCTCTAACCACTAGACCATAGAGTCTGCTAATCAGGAGCACTTAAGGTACGGGTCTCATAGTTTGGGTAACGTTATGCAAGAGTTCATCTTTAAACTTTCTCGGCGTATACTTTATCATGAGCAAAGCTAATTTTCTCTCGTCACTATGTCAATCCGAATGTCTGTTATTATTATCACCTGTCTGAGCATCCATGAATTAAAATATCTCGTTAAAAAAACGTTAGCACGCAATATGACCAGCTTGACATTTTACACATATGAAAATGGTTTGATCGTTAGCAAACAAGTAAAATAAGTAACTAAGAAACGTATTTAACAAATAATTTATGTTGACCTCGTAGCTATGGTATTAAAATGTAATTTTGTCAAATAATACGGTCAAATAAAGGGTCGTTTTGCATAATTTTAGAATGTACTGCGATCATGAAACTCAACAACATTTTCAAAGGAACACAAAATACTATAGAAATTAACTACCGATACAAACTATGCATGGGCTGATAGGCCATTAAAAGAAACCAAGCTTCTTTTAAATCTATTGCTGAAACTATCTTTGTTTACTAAACATAAAGTAATAGATTTAAAGTCGCTTTGACTTTAATGAAGCTTGCTGCAACTGGCGCGGCAGTTAGAGCCACTGCGCACCAGCGATTTTTTAGTTAGCCGATAGTTTGATCGGTCTCGAAATCAGTCGATTTAAATAAAGTTGGCGATCTGTCTATGGAGAACGATTGCGACTAAACTGTCGGCCAACAAAAAAATCGCTAGTGCGCGGTGGCTCTTACAGACAAGTAGAGAGTTCTTCGTTTGTAAGTAAAATTAATAAGCATTATGCGGTATTACACAGAAAAAAAAGATATCTTGAACCAAATAATATTATTTAAGTTAAGATCTTTTGGGTTTTCGATATAAGGAAACTCGAAAACGTCTTAGATTGAGAAATAAAATGTTTTGTATTATAGTTCTCCGTCCAAGAGCTAAATTTCTTATATCAATTTTCAATTGTTATCTTATTGTAAAAACTAAAAGCTATCACATGAAGAACCAAACTTAATTGATTGAAGCATCTATCACACCAAGAATGAAACTAATTTAAATAAAGAATTTAAAGCTCTTTTTTCAAAAAGCTATATGTGTTACCCCAAGAGCGAAACTACTTTGTTTAAAAATTTAAACTTCTTTAAAAATAAAAACTAAAATAAAAGGCTCTTTTAAAAAAAAGCACTTTTTATGTCTTGTTTTTTCTTTTTATTCCTTTTGCTCTCTGCCGGTATTTTTGATATTTGATCTTTTTATTTTTTATCCATTATCTCATTTGTTTCCATTTCTATCATTTATTAATGTTATCATTAACTATTACATCATTATATCATATCATATCAACCATTATAATTTACCAAATGTCCTGGGGGTGGCTGGATTCGAACCCGCGTCCATCGGTATCGTAGTTCCTCGCTCTGACCATTAGACCACAGGCTTAGTTAGTAAACTAATCGAAATTTTGATACCGTTCCGTATTTGACACAGTATCTTGTACCGAGCAACAATTATTTGCCTTAATATCGCCTTAACTCTTCATTGCATATCTAACTAGGTCTTGAGTGAAAGAACTTAATGTTTTTGCCAAGCAAAATGTTATTTTCCTTAATATAGTCTTAACTCTTCACTGCTTACCTAACTAGTTCTTGAGCGAAACAACAACTATCTTATACCAAGCAACATATTATTTGCCTTAATATTGTCCTAAATCTTCATTTAATATTTTTCATAATTCTTAGGCAAAACTATTTATTTTTTCAATCAATTATTATTTTACTTGCTTTTAAAAAAATTTCATTGTTGATGTAAAAAATAAATGGTTTTAATTCAAAACATCAATTTCAAACCTAGTAATAGAATTCTTGTTAGAAGAAATTCTCTCTTGAATTTTAAGAATTCGGCATTTTTAATACGTTAGAGTGATTACCTTAATCTAAGACATTTAATTTTATAATCAAGCAATATCAGTTGAGACATATTGCGTTCTTGTTTTAAGACATCATTTTTTTCTGTGTACGAGTGCAATTTTCTTAAATGTCAGAAGGCAAGTCAAGTACTACGGTTTAATCATTCTGGGATTGACATTTTAAAATATAATATATTCTGACATAATTACATTTAGGAAGTATGCGATAACAGTCGTGTCTGATCATCATCACGCAAGCTTTAGAGAGTTGTCCACTAATTATAGATATGAGTAGGTACAGGAAACGACGTGTACAGAATTTGTCTATTTAAAAGTAAACAAACTGGTTTTTAGAGCGTATTAGTTTGTTTGTTAACGAAACTTTCTTTTTTGTTTTGCAGGTAATATCGGCATTGGATAATGCAGTTTATTCGCTATTAAGTAAGTAAGTACCTGGGCAAACGAGCTTCGCTCTATAATAGCCGCCTAAAAATTAAAATATCATCGGGTGAGCAAGCTATGCTACCCGCCAACACATGGCGCTGTAGGTTTTTGTCTAAAACGCAAATGCTTAAAAACACGAAGAAAAGAAATTTTCCAGACAAGGGACCTAGCTAGATGGATTTTTCGCCCCCGAAAACCCTATGGTAAATTTCATCGATATCGTTAGAGCCGTTTTCGAGAAACCAATTACAAATATATATATATATATATATACAAATATTAATATTGCTCGTTTAATAGTATATGATATAAGTGATATCGTACACCGTGTAAGTACATTTTACATGTGTATAGTTGCATCTTGTATTGAGAAATATCTGCAATACTGACTTTCAAACGATAAAACTTAGCACCTCGTTTAGCTGTGTGAGTAAACACAGCCGCGTCGGTGGAAACACTTTGACCTAGAGCGGGTCTCTGGTTTCGGGTTTTTGTAGCGTAGCGCTAGTTCAGCTTATACTGGTTTAGTTTCCACTTGCTTGCTGCTGTTAGTGTGTGCCTATTATCACAATTTTATTAAAACGTCAATGGAATTGTCATCTTTCAACGGTAACAATGATTAAGATGGAATTGAGGTAGAAATGCAACAGTATGTCTTTCAAATTTCATTGCGCTGTCTTAGTACAATATAATATGTATTGTTTAAGCGAAAATAGTTATAAAGTAAGCAAATCAGTCTTATTCTCGAAGCAATCTTCAGAAAACAATACTATACATAAGAACTAACTAGATTCAATACAGTCCGCGCGACGAGTATACGACGCACAAAATAACTGTGGCCCTGTCATTGATGCGCAGAAGAAAAAAATGGCCCATTTTTGCACATTTTTGACTTCTGCGCATCAATGACAGGGCCACAGCTATTTTGTGCGTCGTATATTTTTCTTACAAATATTGCAACTGCGCATACCCCCTCCATTCCGCCCAGAAGCCCAAGTAAGCCCATACATAGTAAAAAAAAAAAAAAAAAAAGAAGCCTTAACTTGTCGCGCGGCCTGTCGGCACTTTCGACCACATTTGAAAAGCTCTTCATTGAAGAGGTTATTTTGTTTGCTGTCTTCGACATCAGACAGCCGCGCGTCAATATGCGCGAGAGCATCGCACGTGCGCGTTCGAGTAGAAAGCGCGGGAAAACGACGCATACGGTTTTATATATTCATGTGTACGAGTGAAAATACACTAAAGAGTTTTTAATAAAACTTGAGCTATGGTGAATTTGTTTAAAATAGTTAATAGTAAGGGTGATGAAGGACAAATTTCTATATGATTTGCTCATGTGTGCCTCTTTGACTGATGATAAGGAGCATCCTCTAGAAGATACAAAAAATATTGGCGGACATCCACACCCCTGCGTTTTTGAGGAATTAAGTTTTAACTATTTTGAAATTTGACAATGAAATGTACACCTGGCAGACTATGAATATCTAATAAAATACAATGTATAAAACCCCAGAAAAATGGTCTGCCACCATAATAGCCCTGCGTCGTAAAGTTACAGCGCTTCAAAATGCAAAAATTCACTACTTCGTCCCGTGATAATGCAGAGCCCATGTCTGCCTCTTCGATTTTCTACATCTTCAGAAGTATTTTAAACAGGAGCCACAAAGGCAGACAAAAAAACATTATTTAGTATCTTATTTTCAGTGTTTTTACTTTAACTCAAAAACGCAGCGACGCAAAGAATAACTTGTAAGGACCATATCGATTCGTATTGAAACTGATCTATCATCCCTATTAATATGAATCTGAGCAAATCATATACCTAAATTGCAGCCAGCACCCTAACTATAAGCTTTAAATATGTCACATACATATTTTCCTCGGTGACCAAATCTACTCGAAGGAACTAATGCCGCAAATAAGCAATGATGAACCAAGGTTGAACAGATTTTGTTTGCTTGTATCTTGGGACCGAGTCTGTTTAATATTATATTTTAGGAATCACTAAATAATAAATTGCTTCTGTGTAACCAATCATGCTGGCATGAAATAGGTTGATAAGAAAATTTTCAGGTTTAACAAGAGTTGCCCTCGTTAAGAGTTTTGAACTCATCTTGTGCATTTATCAAATATCATGAATGGCCACAAAGTTCACGTGGCCTCAAGCTGCAATATACGGGTTTTCATTCACACACCTGACACTCTACTCAGCATTAATACGATACTTCCTCTGTTTACGTGCTATCCTAGTACCGGTTTGGAATTTAAGTTATTAGAGTCAGCGACGAGATACACCCATCCCTTTCCTGCAAGTGGAAAACTGGTAGAGATGAAATGAAATGGGAAATCTGCAGATTTATGTCGGATTCCGTTCTCACAAAACCGATGAGCAGTTGAGCGAAAGACATTGAAAAACTGCTCGATTACTTACTGAAGTAGTTTACAGCTGTTGCCTCAGGAACGAAATAAACTTTGAAAAAAGAAAACCAGCTAAGTTCGTGTTGTAAAGGTAATTAAATAGTAGAAGTATTATGCAATTAGCGAATAAAATACGGATTTAAAGCGAGGGCCAGAGATGAAATTAAGACTATCTTAATACCAAACTTCATCAAAATCCGTTTAGCAAATTAGCCGTGAAAGCGTAACAGAAATTATTTAATTAATTTCCCATAAAAACTTTCATCCCCTACTTCACCCCCTTCCAGTCTCATTTTTGAAATTTAAAGTAACCTATGTCCTTTCTCATGGTTCACACTATCTTTATACCACATTTCATCGAAATCGGTTCAGTGGTTTAGCTGCGAAAGCGTAACAGACAGACAGACAGACAGAGTTACTTTCGCATTTAATAATATTAGTTTGGATATATATATATAGTTTGGAAGTTTGGATTTGGATATAATAGATGAGATGGACATCCTGAATTTTTATCAAGGTAACATATTTACTGACAATTCATAATTTTCATGTCTTTAGCAATGTACCTTTTGGGGACCGACACGCTTTAAAACGGAAGTTAGTTTCCTTTTCCTACGATTTCCACAACACGGCCATTTAGACGATTATTCAAAACACGTGATCAATGAAAGCAGTTTGCATTCTAATTCACGTCACTATCATGTATAAGAAACAGGTTTTTTTCAATACTTCTTCATCAGTGTAAATGTAAATGCATCAGTGTAAATGCATTCGGGAAATTTTTCATAATACGTTTCATAAAAGAAATTTCCCGAAAACTGATGCATTCAGATCAAGAAACGGGACAACTTCCCAAAAAAACGTACCAATAATGTCACAATAAAAAAGTCAAATATAGTTTATTAATTGTTGAATTCAGCTAAACTACATCGCTTTACAAACAAAGTGGCGCCATAGTGGAAAAGAAAGAAGCGACAATAAAAACCCACGCGCTCTTTTTAATTTTTTTAAATGTACGGGGTTGTTGATACAATAAACATGTCATTTTGATTTTCAATAAGTCAATATTCAAATCACGACGATTAATCACATGATGCAGTTTAGGGAAGTGATTTTTTTTGTGTTTAGTTATATCCTAGATGTTTTTTAGGGAAAAGGAAGTTCATGTTTTCAGTTTTCGAAAGATTTCTTTTTATTTACCTTATAGTATAAGCAAAATTATATTGTCTTTGACTTTTAAGTTGTTCATGGTTAAAAACAATTTTTATATAATTATAATAAGTATGCATATTATATACGTTAACAACAAGTAGTAAATTGTAGCTGTCTTTTTTGCGATTTCAGCGATGGTTCTATTGTGAAAATTGTTTGTAATCGTGGTGTTGAGCGTCTGACTTTTGATATTACCAGTAAAAATAAGAAGTCATATTTCTTTGAACTAATACATACAAACAGACCCCGTGAGCTCGCAAGGCGTTTTATTAACTTTGTGGCTTTCAATAATTGTAAACGCTTGTAGAATGTAATGAAAATGTATAGAATTGACATTAGTTGTTACGAAAGGATTGATGAAAGTTCAGGAAGCAAGGGAAGTATGTCAAGATCGTAGCAGGTGGAGAACTGTGGTCTCTGCCTACCCCGACGGGAACAAGGCGTGATATTATGTATGTATGTATGTATGTATGTCACGAAACCTTTCGTCAGCTTATGTTAATTTCATACATTTTTATTCTATTCTACTGACGCGTACGATTATAGAATGCCACTTGTCTATGGCCCCAGGGCTTGTTGCGATGCCGATCTGACGATGCCGTTTAAAGCCACGATCACACCTTGTTGAATTCAAAGACTAATTCGGCATACATTCCTCGTTGAAGTAAGGATATTGCAATTAACATAACCAAGCCTCCCAGCAATGTATTCCGAATTAGTCTTTGAATTCAGCTAGGTGTGATCGTGGCTTAAGCCTCCTAGATTTGATAAAAATACGAGACAAAAAAAATTGCAGATATAAGATTCTTGACGGAAATCAATAAGCAACCTGCGTTCTTGCACGTCAGCGCATGATTCCGATCGATAAACGATACGTGGATCGATACCCAGCAAATCGTGATTAATTGATACACAGCTATCGAAGTTTCACTGATTTACATTCATTTGTATAAACATGTTTAAACGCCTACTTTGTTTGTTGAATAACATGTTATAATATTATGCTTTGTGAGTGTGCAGCTGGCAAATATTTAGATGTTTTATTTATTTAAAATACCTACTGTTTTTTTGCAATCAGTTCCTTAAAACACAAGGCTACACTAAGCTACGAATAGCAGGTTTTTCTAGATTTATTATTATCAACCGGAGGATATGTTCAAACCTAAGTAATTTATAATTCATTGTAATTAATTTAAAGTGTATTGATATTTAATAAGTTTATTCCAGAGCAAGCAAAAACAAAAATGATAGATGATTTAAAAGATGGTGTGAAACGATAATTTATATTGTGACCAGACCAACATGTAAAGGAACTATATTTTTAGTTTAAGCAAGTGGAAGAATTAGACCAAAAATAACCGAAAAGCCGCTTTACAGGCAGTTACACAAGGCTTCTTTTAAATTGAAGCTCTGAAATCTATTGCTGTCACTTTTTGTTTTGATGATAAAAAAGTGACAACAAAAAGCTTTAAATTTAAAGAAGATTTGTGCAACTGACTGTAAGAGAATCACTAAGATTAACGACAATTTCTGCTAAACGAGATAAAATCTAGATAGTTAGATGCTATTTATTAAACACCGGATGGACGGACATGCGAGTATTATAAACATCCGAAGAAGCTATAAAAACTCGGTACCATCCTGTCGAGAAACGAGGCAGATCACTCAGTGTACCCTGCATCCATGCTCAATACATGCTACAGGCTAAACAATTGATTAATTAAATAATTAACCATTGATTTGTTTTTTTTTTAATTACGAACAATAATTACCAAATTACAGTAAACCGACGACACAGATAAGTTAAATGACGATGCTTGCGACAATAAAACAATAACATAAGACATTGACGAATCACCTATTCATTTCATTAAAGACCCGTCACGTCTCATGAACAATACTAAACTTACAAAAACGTTTAAACAAGATTTCGCACTTTCCCGCTCGATCACTTTCTTAAAATTCCTCTGTCATCAGCAAATGCTTGGTGCTTCCCAACGCTCTCTGTTCTCACTGAATTGCATAACTTGATGCGAGCAGTGGATCAGACCATTGTGACATGGGAACGCCAGCTTTCTACTTAAAAATCTAATTAATGTTAATTGTTGGAACTGCACTGAGGCTCGATCCTGATAGTGGAAGAAGGCGTTCTCCATTGTGAAAAACTATATCTCACAAAAAGAAGTCCTCTTTCCGGGTAGTAATACATGCAAAATACCACCGTGGTATTTTGCATTTTGTCGGTCTGGAAGTTACTCAATCGCTTGCAGACCGAGGTTGGCTACTGGAAGGATAAATTTATCGCTTGGGTCAAAAATCATACATCAAATTCGTGGCGCACCCTCAGCCCTCCAGAAGGATAACGCTCACCACTTGGTACCCCACTAGGACACAACATCTTTAACGCAATTAAAATAAGAACCCACCCAATTTATGGGCATCCTGTGTAAAACAAAACAAAGAAGATTCTTCTTTTGAAGTGGTCATCCGCAAGGCCCTTCATAGAAATTATAATCAAGACCGGAAGTTGAATTCGTTCTTTAGTCAAGACTGGCGATACTAATTATTTGAAAACTTTCAATCCGTGATATGTTTTTTTTATAATCGCTAAAATTAAAGGGCATTGGGCCAATTTTATTTGATTGGATTTGCTGAGGACACTACTCGTATTAGAAGAAGAAGGTTTTGGAGTGATTTTGTTGAAAATAAGAAGTAAAATTAAACACAATCTAAAGGGGACAAAAGTCCTTGGACAGTATTGGAAATTATGATAAATAATGATAAGCATATAGAAAACAATGGGAGGTTACAAAATATTAAAGACATTCCAAAGCATTGGGCAAGAATTTAACTAAACAAAAAAACAAATGTACCTTGAAAAATATAGGACTATTAAGCCGATAAATCGCTAACACTTGGTCAAACAGTCGTGTAACACATACATACACTGATTAAACAGCCTGTTGCGTAAAATTAGTTTTAACTACTTTTAACTGGTTTTAGTTATAATTATTTGTATGGAAGTGGCACGGATAGTACCCGTAAATCTTCTTCCACTGTTAACTTTAGAAGCGACAGGCTGCAGCTTAGCTCCCTTCTGTTTTTATTCTTCATTATATTGCTATCTAGCGTACCCACGACTTTATCATTCGTATAGGTGACCTCCTTCCTGATTTAAAAACCTGTACTGACATATTGTGTCACCATAGTGTGTCACGAATTTTACTGATGGTGGTTACTTTTTTACCATTTATCCGACCACTTTCAGCCTTCAACTAATTAATGCCATATAGATTTCAGATTATTTATCCCGTGAGGATAGAAAGGCATTTTTCCCAAAAAATTACCGCACATTTTGTTATGTTTAGGACTTGTCTTGTAGAGGATGTTTCTGAGGATGTTATGATGGACATAGATACATACCAGTAGTTGTAAGTAGCTCTATATGGGCAAGGATATTTTAAAAGTGTTCTAAATTTAAATCTTCAAATTTAAATTTCAGTCGATGACGTGAGTAGTCTCTATAGTATTACATCACATCTACTTACTTCATAGTCTTATTGTAACGATGTTACGACTTACGAGAGAAGATGGTTGGTGCTATTCTTACAGTAATAGTTACATTTACGGAATAGTTATATACCAGCACAGCTTGCACAAAATATTTATAGAGTGGCATGTCACTTGCATTTATTTACAAAGGTGGGCCAAGCTGGAGAAAGACGAAAATTCTCTCTAGAAGATGGCAAAGCGATTTTATGTCAGACTGGAAGATAGCATCACAAGAACGGGTCTGTTGATGTGACAAGAGTAGACATTCAAGAGTTTAAGCCGTTAAATAGCCCCAAACCAAACAACAGCTCAACATTCCTTCCAAAGCATGAAAAGATCAAGGCTCTATGAAATTTTTTTTCGTTTTTTCCAACGCTCACCAAGACATTTTCCAGCTATATCAAAAGCAATCTGCTAAAGCTGTCAGAAAAAGCAAGTTTGTAAAACAATGTTATACTTTCCGTCAGAAATACTCTGGTTTTAGTGTCTTTATAACTTAAAATCCATTTTCTTACCAATCTCTTTTGCAGCCATGACACTAAAAAAATGGATTTTAAGTTATCTGCTTACCCATTGGTCAGGAGAAAATCGCCATGTTTTCTCGTGACTTGATTTCTTAACACTTTGTATAGTCGCCATCCAACACTCTACTTTCAAAATCATTACAATGTTACACTTCCGATACATCGATCATGTCAAGTTACATCGACAACTTTAGTTGCGCAACATTTTAGACCATAATAGTTAACGTTGTTGATAACATTATTTATATGTTATAGTTACTCAGCATTATTCGGTAGACCTGTCAAAAAGTAGTTCACAGCTGTTATATTAGTTATGTAAGAACACTAATGGTTTTAGGAATCTTGTAATGAATTTTGAAGAGCGGCGCCTTATTTGTACCAAAGACAATGTAAGTGAATTAAATTGTCTTTGGTTGAACTAAAGACATACTTAGCGATTGTCTGGATCTCAGAATAATAAGAGTTATAGAAGTGGGATTAAGGAAAAAAATCGTCACAGGTTAGAAATGTGTGATGTAAAGTCACAGCAAATTACATAATCCTATTGTTTTTGTAAAAGCATTGTACCATTCGTATCATTCTATTAAATTAGTAGGGTTATTTTGAATATTTCATAATTATCGATGATGATGTGATATTGCATAGCAAAGATGTGACGTACTGGCGGATGTCATCCCATAGTTATATAAATTAGCACGGTTTCTATTCCGATTGAAGCAAGGAGGTCTGAAATCTTTGGTCTGGATAATGCAAAGAGATTTGAACCTCGCTGAGCTTTAGTAATTTATCTGAGGGTGAGGGTATCAGTGAGGGATAGTGCATTGATGTAAGAAAAACGCTCCACAAAAAAAAATCTTTGGGATAGTGACAAAGCCTATCGCTTATAAAACAGAACTTTCCACGTCGTACTCTACGTTAGACACCTCGAGAATGACATGGGGCGGTTTCTTGGAGGAGTTACGAAGTGGTTTTATTCAAAGCCGGGCACAACACGGTAATGGTTTTTTTAATGCTAGGGAAAGACAATTTTTGATTCCTATGCCGTCTACGAAACCCTCAGAAACGGAAGGAGGCCTATTACAAGGTTGGAAACTAAACGCAAAAAAATGGGTCAATAAAAAGGAAGAGCGGTCAGTAGTTTCTTAGTTTATGTTGTAGAGAAAACAAATATTGAATTAGTGACACTTGATTATTTGGTATTCTGTTTTTAAAATCAGCTCGGTTTCAGATGCCCACGGGCCTAGGCCAAGTGCGCATCATTATAATTGTATGGTTCAATAATTGTTTGATCAGCATCTAAAAACTTCCTGACAATCCGGCATGTATTTAAAATTATGGCTTTTTGCAGGGTTATACTATAAACAAATTTTGATAGTGAAGTTGTTGTGGTATAACGCCTGTTGTAAAAAGAACTATGAGAACGATGACTACCTTCCAAAGGTTCCACATACGGGTGATTTCAATTTTAAGGTCTGCGTATTTGTTCAATTTAAATTATGCCTATTGGGTACTGCTACGAGTATGTCTATGATGTGGGCTGTTCTACTAATTTTTTATCTATTCTGTACGCGAAATACTTGAAACCTGAGTTAGAAGCATAACGCCCTCTTACGATTGCTCACCTATTTCACGTAAAAAAACATAACAGTAAATATGTTTCTTTCATTTGAAAAAAATAAATAAAAAAATCTCTACTTATCGTCCATCTTTTTGGTAGAGTGATTTGCAATATGCAATATAACCGTAGACTTTGGATTGTGTAGCTTGTGATCTAAGTAGGCTACTTTTTAAAACTGTAAACGTTATATATCATAAGTTAGTTATATAAAAAAAAAAAATAATTAATTCATTGTTAGTAAGTACTTACATTGTTCGTACTTACATATTTTATCCTGCAGTGCCTATTAAATGTAAAGTGTTTTAGTAAAAAACCTTTGAGTGCCTGTGAAAGGTACTCCCGCGAACGCAGGCGCAGGTAGTACGCAGGCTGATTAAAATTCAATAGTGGTTGCGTGGAGGTCGTTGACTCGGTTTATCAACATGAGTATGGGTTGTCCTCTCGCCTTGTGTGTTTGGTTCAATATTGTGTTTTTAGCGTTATGTGGAAACTAGTGGAAAGTTAAGATTTGATTGATTATAGTGGTTATATTTTACGTTTGTGGTTACTTAGTAACTTACTCGATAATTTCAAAACCATGAAATCGTCTACTGTAGGACAGTGAGCTCCTTCTAGAATTCCAGCCTTTACTGGAACAATTTGGAAGGGAAGTACAATAATTACAACACAACGCAACAACAAGAGTACAATTGCTTTTTAGCAATAAGGCTGCCTTATTGTGCTCCAATTTTATGTCCACATATGTTTTTTTTTTGTACTGTTTGTTATCTGTGTGCAATAAAAGAGTATTGTATTGTATTGTATTGTAATAGTCACCCCGGTTGGTAGTGATGGCTGGCACCACGGACTGCAGTAGTTGGTGACTGCAGTATGTAAGATGGTAACGATACGCAGACGGACGCTGCTGCCCATCTTCCAGTTCATAATCCCTTAGTCACCTCTTACGACACCTACGGGTAGAGACTCTTCTTTGTCGGCACCACACTCGATAATTTATACTTGTTTATTCTGTTAAGTTTTCAAACCGTCAAAGCCATCAAACCGAGTCTACACCGTCCACTGTTTAGGATAATAGCCGTTAACAACAATTTGAGTCCACAATTTCTTTTCAAAAAAAGTAGGTACCCTAAACCGACGAGTATGTTTGAAAGGATTGATGAAAGTTCAGGAAGCAAGGGAAGTATGTCAAGATCGTAGCAGGTGGAGAACTGTGGTCTCTGCCTACCCCGACGGGAAAAAGGCGTGATTATGTATGTATGTATTTCTTTCCTGTAAGAAATACTTATTATGTATGTTTCGTACAAATAATCATAAAATTAAGATAAATTCATTACTGTTTGATAATTTGGAAATAAAATCCCATTATAATAAAGAAAAAAATATTCGTGTGACAATAACTGGTCTCTTCTTCCCTATTCTAGAAAGAAAAATATAGAAACGCTGGTCGCTTGTGCCTCAACACCTTGAGTCATTGTACGGAATCATAAAAGCGAGTGCACTTGCATAACAGTTTATCTTTTTACACAGCTTTTTCTTCCTCGTCGTTGTAGGAAAGTTAATGTTGATTAACTAATAATTAATCAATGTCTTATTATTTCTTATTCTTATTCTGTCTTGTTTTAAAATTAATCATAGACTTATATAAGGTACTTTCAAAGGTATTGCAAATAGACACAACCAACCAGAATACGCACAAAATCAGCTGTTTTATATATTGTAGTCGAGTTAAACAATTAACGTATGAAACTGCCGATACATTTATCGCGATTTCAAAATTGATCCCACAGTGATTATAATACCAGAACGAGAGTTAGTATATGTGCCTGACTATTTTTGATAAATCCGATTCTTTTCTTAATATTAGCAATGGTGAAATTCGCATAGGAAACGTATTTGTAAGGTACCTCGAAACTTGGCTCATAGACAGGGATAAGGTCAATAAGTAAAAATAAAAAATACGATTTTTTTCCGGTTGCAAATAATAAAGTTAAAAAATAATTTTGTTTTTGTCAAATGTCGATAGGTCGTATGGCAGAATGAAACGTAGCCATGGCCATACTTAAAAAAAAAAAACAACTGACAACTGTTCTAAGTAGTCTGTGTTCAGGTTTATACAGCTGTTAGTTTTTTTTTATGATAGGCAATGACTACTCATCACATTTTGCCATACGACCTATCGATACGAAACCTCGTCATTTATGGCCGAAAAAAATTGGTATTTTTTATTTATCTTTAATTTTCCTATTCCTGTTTATGAGCCAAGTTTCAAGGTACCTTACATAAAAGTTTCCTATGCGAGTTAAATAAATTATGAGTAAAGAACTTGGTTTCATAATTATGCAATATTAAATTTTTTTTGTTTATTCCAACGCTTACCAACACATTTTGCAGCTATATCAAGAGCAATCGGCCATAGCTGTCAGAAAAAACAAGTTTGTTCTTTTTTTTTTAACAATTTTATTCTTAGTAAAATATCATGGCTGCAAAATGTATTGGTAAGCGTTGGAAAAATCGAAAAATTTGATTCTACTAGAACCTTGAAAGCTCTAGTAGATAGAGTTTCAGTTGGTAGGAGACATGGAATGGTATAAGAAGTTAAGGATGAATACACTCACAGGACAGTTTAAAATATTGAGGACAATAATTTATACGAACTACCTAAAACAATTAAAATATTCAAACACAGACTGTTAAAATAAAAACATTTCTTCAACGAAGACAATGCCTCGATACTATAACTTCAAAAAGTTTATATGTTTTGTTAAAAGTAGAAATAAGAAACAACATACATACGTTTCTATTTAACAATACATCACAGAAACAATAGGTACCTACTCTTTTTAAATGTAAATGGTATATATAGGTTAGTCTACTTCAGTTATTTCCATAGTCTCATGTCATATGGCCTTTTGTTATGGGGTCATGCTGCGGATGCAAACAGCATTTTTTTACTACAAAAGCGAGCTGTTCGTGCAATTTATAAAATGAAGCCTAGAGAATCTCTTCGAAATAAATTTAAAGAAATCAACATTTTGACTTTTGTGTCGCAATACATTTATGAGAATTTAATATATGCTAAACGGAATATACATATTTTTGATAAAAATTGTGACAGGCACAGTGTCAACATAAGAAACAAGAATCAACTTGCTTCTCATGTCAGCCGTATTCACAAAATTAGTAAAACATATAAAGGTCAATGTATACGCTTCTATAATAAGGTACCCACTGATATTGAAAGTTTACCGTTAGATAAATTCAAAACTGTAATCAAGCAGAAATTATGTAAGAAGGGTTATTATAAAATATCAGATTATCTAGAAGAGAAAAATCCATGGGATTAGACTACGGTTCTAACAGGCTAATTCAAAATTAAAACTGACCTATGTATGTTGTATATCAACCTTGTACATTCAAACATATTTAAAAGAGCGCGTGGGTTTTTATTGTCGCTTCTTTTTTTTCCCGCAATGGCGCCACATTGTTTGTGAAGCGATGTAGTTTAGCTGACGTCATTAAGAGATTTTAATATCCAACAATGAATAAACGATTTTGATTTTGATTTTTTGATTTTGATATAGTGTCTTCAAACAATAAGGCAGATCAACGCCGCCTCGTCTAAGTTCATATTTTAATTTTATTCATCCACACTACTTACTGTATTTGTTAAATATCTACCAACCCCACACCTGATGATGTTGATGGATGACTATTACTATAGCATCGTAAGTAAATGTAAGTAATCCTATACTATTAAACTAGCAATATATATTTATAATATATATATATTTGTAATTGTGATCGGTTTCTTGAATACGGCTCTTACGATTTCGATACAATTTATCATACGGGGTTCTACGGGGGCGAAAAATCGATCTAGCTATAGGTCTCATGTCTATGGGAAAATTTGTTTTGTCCGTGTTTTTGAGTATTTCTTCAAAATAGCGCATTTCGGAAACCCTTACAGCGCCTTATATTGGTGAGCTTTGGTTAAGATCACACAGAGCGAAGCTCGGTCGCCCAGGTACTATACAGTGAAATGTAGTTAAAATTGCGACTTAAGGATGGACTATTGCTCATCTAGCTTCATTCTACTTCTTATTGCTGCGGGTGTCAGCATGGTCACTACAGTAAATTTCCCCAAATGAACCACAACTTTCTCAGTCGTGGACGTTAAAGACTGTTATGATTTAGTGAAGCTACCACGCTTTTTTTATTCTGTAGCTGGTTTAGACCATACAGATGTATCTGTTGTTCCGGTTATCGCTAATAGTTTATTTTTTACATCGAAGTCGACAAGCACAGACAACAAGTTATTTGAAGGGGTAAAGCTATTTCGATTACTATCTTTCTAGATAGATCCTAAAGATTTCAGAAAATAAGAGCACTAGAACAAGATATAGTCCACAAAAAATCTACAATTGTAGATCAAACTTCTTAGATTATAATAATACATATTTATAAATCAATGCCACAGTCTGTAAAACTCTTTACCATGGCAAGCTATTGGAAGCAATCTACAGAATTTGCTTGCTACTATTTGCTAAAAGTATGGGAACCGCGGAAAGAATGCTGACGCATAGATTATGCAAGTAATTTTTATATTAGAGAAAATTGCATGGTAGGCAATTTCTTTCCTCCATATCGTGGCCTGATGTGGTATGGTAAAGTTTTAGAATGTAATCTATTTCTTTCTAGTCTATCTGCGAAGCAGAAGTCCGAATTCTTTCGTTCACAAGAGTTTTGATTGAAGATGGTTCTGGTTGTGAATCGGATTGGTGTCCGCTAAGAGAGTTTAACAATGATTGAGAAAAAACTCGTGCTTTCAGACGCTGATTTGTATGTTCATCCAACTTTTGCCAATGTTGGGCTATGTATTTTAATTTACTATGTTACAGAATACTTTAAAAAGTTTAGGAACATAGGTATGTTATTCCTCTTTTGCGAATTATCGGAAATTCGGGCACAGGCACTTACTCATTAAATTCTTGTACCTGTTACAGGAAAATAACACGGAATCATAAGTAATTTCCTAGTAAACTGAAAAATAATAAACTGCACCGAATTCGCTTCTGGCACTCGCCGGCTGCTGCCCGAACACTCTCGCTTCGCTCGCTCGTCTCGTGCGATCCTATTCGGGGTCGGTTAGGTTGTGTTTGCCTAACCTAACGGATCTGTAACGAGACGTCTGAAACGTACACATGTATAATAAAATTGTAACTACACATGAAGGCAGCCTGACACTGGAAGGGCCCGCCTAAAATGCCATCACAACATCTAAATTAACTGCTTATGGTCTGAGGACTTACTAGGAAATTGATCAACTTATGGTTCTTATTATTTTCCGGTGACATGTCTACTTTTATGTAATATCTTCTTCAGTTATAGCTTCATATGTTATTGTACGTACAACAACGACCGCACCCGACCGAGGAAGGAACGGGTTCCGCGCATCGGTCGGCGATCGAAACAGATCGCCCGAACGCCTCTTACTTTCATTATTTTCACTTTCGACGTAATCTTCTGTGGGTATTACGTTACTTATGTATAGCACTCTCGTTTTGGAGTTCCTGAGTTATAAAAAAAATTGATAGGTACCTAAGTTTCCTATTTTGACTGTCCAAAAACGACACACTTAAACTTTGACAGACTTAAATGCCATACTTATTCTGCTATTTCTTACATCGTAACGTAACATGCAACTGTTTTCTACCAACAAAGTTTGTTTTTTCTTCATTGAGTAATGTTTGGTATTTCATTTCTCGTACATTTCTCGTACTTTTTAACTATGATTCTGTGCCAGTATATTCAAAAACAAAATGTGTACTCTCTTTTTATTGGTATTATAATTGTCAGCTAATAATAGTACCTACCTAGGTATTTTATATTTAATGATGTTTTGTTTTAATTACAGGTGTGGAGACGCGGCAAGTGGAATAATACTAATATTTAAGGTAAGTTTTGCTTAAATATACTTATTCGTTTCTCACTTATCTTTTTTCTAACAATTATCGACTTTTCTTTATTCTGCTTTTAGTCTACAACAACCCTGACAGATGTGAGTCTGTCTATGAAACTGAGCAACTATTTTTCATATAGGTTTTCTACTTCTTATTTGAGAACTACATACAGTTTTGTCGGTGAAGTAGCTTCCACGCCTTCGTATCGTCAGCAACTTCCTTGACTTTTTGTATGACACGAAATTCGCCTTTTCGTTGACTGGTACATGTAACAAACCATCTTATGCGTCTCTTTCCCTATACCTTTCCATCTATGATGGTTTTCTAATAATTCGTCGTGTAGCATCAGATATCCCAACATATTCTCTCGCTGTTTTTCAATAGTATTTCATATGCTTCTTCTTTCCCCAACCATCTTTAACATCTCTTTATTAGTTTTCTTTTTGTCCAGCTTTATGTATATTGTGTAAATTGCATTACATATAATGATGGATGATATGTAATTTTGTATGGAAGTTTAGATTTTTTTTCGTATGCTTGTTCTTTAGAGATTTTTTTTAGTTCATGGGCAGATTAATATCCTTTAGGGTTGACATACACTTTCTGTTACACCTTGTATATTATTTGACGTATTATTTATGAATTGAACACCTGCCTAATTAAATGAACGATAAGAGTGAACAATATGAATTCGGTTATACAATAAAAACATTATGTATGTTCTTGTCATTTATCAAGTTATTTCTGGTTGCAAATAAAATTTCATAATCAATGTTGAAATATTATTAAAGTGATAAAATATTCGTTCGATGTGATTTATCAACAGTTACGTGAGGACCGAGGTTCTTTATTTGAATATGCTTAAGAAAGGAGTGGTCATTTATAGTAAATACGGCAGCAAGAAAGCGGTAACGAAATCAGTATAAGCTACCAGCTTTATACGCTCCAAAATCCCGAACGAAACCAGGGATCGCTCAATGTCAAACCGCTGCAAATATGCGGCTGAAAATGTGCAGGTTCTATTATCATAATCATTTAAGGCGATATGTAAGTTTTTATGGGTATTCTAAAGAGAAATATCTTAATATTTACCCAATATCTTGCCGTGATTTTCAGGTATGTATTTATTCACCATTAAAGTGAGGGCATCACCAAGACCAAAACATGATTAGTGAAAATCGACTCGACAATATAAAAATCCAAAGTTGCCTCTTCAATTTTCATTTATTCCTCTTTTTGTGGAATCGGAGGTATTTTAAGTAGTGAAATTAAGTATACAGAATGGTATTTGTAGTTGCTAGGGTTTGCCCAACCTAAAATTTTATTTTATTACTTAGTTTTTACAAAAAGTTGATATTTTATATCAGGCGCTTACGTCATTTAGTTTTAGTAACACACACAGTATATCTGTCGCAATCGAATGCATTGCGGATTGCGCACTTTATCCCTTTCTTTCAAGCGAAAAGACTGCGCGCACTGTCAAATATCTATCTTTTCCCATAGCCTCTTAACAGCATTAAATCGTCCACTTAGTAGGATAAAGCCTATCTAAGCTTAAAGTCGTCTGACGTCTCCCTGTAGAATATCGTTGGTCAACACATGACACATCTGGGTTTTGTTTGTGTTGTCACTTCATTGTGCCGGCGAATATTTCATGTCTGTCTCCCTGACTTACGGTCGGGTGCTCAAAGATTTGCTTCAGTGACAACAACAATAGATTTAATGAAGTTTTATCTAAATAAAAAGCTTTTTGTGACACACAACGCCAAGAAGTAAGAAATCATGCACAGGTTTTAAAAAGAAGGTGAGTGAGCACTGAGAAAATAATTTTTGAAAACGCATCCTCTAAGGGCTAACTATTGTAGTATTATACCTTTAGGAAAATCAATGAAAACAAAGTTACTAAAGCTAACGATTGTACCTGTTACATCAATCGTAGTAATCATTACGTATTCTATGATTCATAATAAAACATATCAGTACTTACTATGCCGAATGCGAAACGGAAGTTTCACCAGGGAAGTGTAATAATACCTATTTTATATGTATTGTATGTTATTGTCCTTGCTTAGGCAACGGATGTAAGTTGTTGTAATAAATATGATGTACCTACAAGTACGAAAATAGAAAAGTATTATGTGTATGTAACGTTTGTTAATAGTATTATTGTCCTTTTCTTTTCTACTTTTTAGATGCCTCCAAAGCCTTTATAAGTACGAAATTTGAAGAATCGACATTTACGTCACGCTACTGATGCTTTGAAAATTTGCGAATATGATGAATAAATAACTGTTTTAAAGTTCACTGACCCTTTAAAAGAACAAACCTGTGAATTATTCAAGTGTAATTATGAAGTGAAGAATGCTGTGTGACGGACTGTAACTGTTATTATTGTTCTCTCAGAATCTCGGAATGGGAGAGAACCAAGCCAGTTTTACTCTGAAATAAAAAGAAACCACATGGTAAACGAAAAATTTTAAGATTTTGTGTCCTTTAAGTTTCTTACACTAAAATTTTTAAGATGCTAAATCTTGAGTATCGTTATCATCACAATATTCCACAAAAAAATTTACTGCTGCGCAGTAGGTCCCTCTAGAATTTCACAATAAAAATGTATGGTGGATATATTTTATTTAGAGTAAATGTTACCAAATATGGAATTTCTGTCGCCATAATTGAAAATATAAAATTACCTGCAAACGTTAGGTATGATGTTTTAAAACATTTTTATTAGGAAAGCTTTCTTGAAATATTAAGTTCATTGCTCTTTGCTTTAAGAAAAGGTGATATCTGAGTATAATAATTGTAAAAACCATCAGATCTGTTTATTTTTAGGCAAGTCTTTCGCCATTATACTTTAAACTTCCTTTTCTATAAACAAGTCACTTTAATTCTAAACGTTCATCATCATAATTTTAATCATGTCTGAGGACGCGTCTAAGAAAACATGTTAATGACAATAATTATATCTTAAACTCTAGAAAGTTAATGATTTGTGAAAATTTTCTTTAACTGCTGAACTTTATGGTTTAGTAAGTTGGGAAAAGTTTTAATGGTTGTCTTTACGAGTATTAACATTAGTACAAGGTGTAACAAAAAGGGTGTACCTATGTATAGTGTGTGCAGGATAAGTTTGGCTCTGACGGTTATTTTCTGCGCATGCGTGTCAGGCCGCCTGGCGCCTGACACGCATGCGCAGAAAACTGAGTCACTCAGGCGCAGAGCCAATGAACGATTCACTCACCTCACCCCACCTGCCGCGCTCACCTCCAAGATTCGTTTTTGAGTTCTGCGCATTAACTGTCATAGCTAGAGTTATTTTATTCTCTGATAATCTATCAATGAAACTGAACCACTTTTCCGAAGTAACATGGAGACAACATTTACGAAATACGATTTTTTTTTACAAAATGTGTTATCAGCTGATGCAGTTCCTACAGGAAGTAAGATTTTTTCCGTCTTCAACCAATGATTCTTGGGAAAAATGGTTCTGTTTGAAGGATATACTCACACCTCCTAGGCTTGTTGCACGTTGTATAGGTACACGTGAGTTAAGTATAAGATATGATTTGTACTGAAGTGGTTCATCAAGGTAGATACTTTGCCAATATCATTGGTTCCAACCTTGACATGACTGACACTGCATTTGCCATTGTTAATCATCCATTATCAAACTGTTAAAATCAATTGGTTATATTTTAGCTTCCGTTTGATTTCGTTATTTGATTATTAAATTTATTAATCTAACAGTATAACATTTCTATAATATGTTAAATAATAACAAGACTTTACGTGTTATACAACAGACAAAAATGGCTGAAGAAAGAAATGAATAGACACAAACAATTTCAAATTAACGAAATAAAATTACCGGCACTTCGTGATTGAACGGACTTAACCCCAAGATTCCTTAGAAATTTGATTGTCTTCTATTCAGAGGCAATTCAGATTTATAATCTGATAACGATCTTAATAACAAAAATTCAGTGCTGACGTGACTTGTCAAAACACAATCGGATTCGATTTTCGATTCAACATAGGACCGGTTCTGGAGAAAACCGAAATTCGCCGGCTCAGTACTGCACCTGGCTGCTTTCTAACCGAAGCGAGGAACACGTGATAACGTTATGTAACGTGTATTTCTAAGGTCTGGGTCAAAGTATACATAAATATATTTTTAAACCTACTCATAAACTAAACAATATATCAAAGTCTTGAAACAGACGGTGACATTTATTAAGGCACACAGAGATGCCTAGTTGGCAATGTATTGGAAAATTGCTCGCCACTTAGACAGTCAGTAAAGTCTGGGCCAAGCCGCAAAAAAAAAACGGTGCGGCAGCGTTTTCCAAGTTTAAAAAAAACCGGCCAAGTGCGAGTCGGGCTCGCGCACTGAGGGTTCCGTACCACCACATAAACATAATTGTATTAGTTGAAATTTCAGTAAGTTAATATTGCTAGATTTTTTGAGTCCGACACGCGCTTGACCAAATTTTATTATTTGTTGTTATTTTATAGCCTATGGCCTATAAACATACCAATTTTCAAGTTTGTAAGTGTACCCGTTTTTAAATAGAACTAAAACAAAAATCGCCTCAGCAACCATCCAACTTGACCCCTCTCTTATATGAATGTTCTTGAAACGGGAGCTCACCACAATTGGTTACCATTAGTTGTGAGAAAAGTTGTAATATTTAATGATTTCAGACTTTTCCCATTATTTGTACTGTGAGACCTAGCTTCTTGCCAAATTTCATAATTTTAGGTCAACGGGAAGTACCCTGTAGGTTTTTCATTTTTGAATAAATGTATGGATATGAGGACATAAAATGCCATATCTTTTGATTGCGTCGTTGTAAAAAATTGTAATTTTCAGATCTTGTGTGGTTCATGGATCCTAATATATCGTATTAATTTCAACCTGATAACTTTACCCGTTCGTGAGATAAAGGGTCTTGACAGACAGACAGACAGACAGACGGACAACAAAGTGATCCTATAAGGGTTCCGTTTTTTTCTTTTGAGGTACGGAACCCTAAAAATGTGTTACTTTAAAAAATACCGGCCAAGTGCGAGTCGGACTCGCGCCCTAAGGGTTCCGTACCTATCTACCATATGATATACTAAAAGATATTGCTCTTTGATTTTAAAAACTAAGCGACCATCCAACTTGACCCCTCTTTTATAGAAAAGTTCTTGAAACGGGAGCTCACCTTAATTGGTTACTATTAGTTATGAGAAAAATTGAAATATTTAATGATTTTAGACTTTTCCCTTTATTTTTACTGTGAGACCTAGCTTCTTGCCAAATTTCATAATTTTAGGTCAACGGGAAGTACCCTGTAGGTTTTGCTTTTTTGCATAAATGTATGGAGATGAGGACATAAAGAGCCATATCTTTTGATTGCGTCGTTGTAAAAAATTGAATTTTTCAGATCTTGTGTCGTTTATGGACCTTAATATTCTTTATCAATTTCAACCTGATACCTCTTCTCGTTCGTGAGAAAAAGGGTCTTGACAGACAGACAGACAGACAGATGGACAACAAAGTGATCCTATAAGGGTTCCGTTTTTTTATTTTGAGGTACGGAACCCTAAAAATAACAAACTTGAAGTAAAATTTGGCAAGCATATTTAAAACTTGAGCCTACAACCTTGTTGCCTACTACTGACTGCACCAAATTAAAACTGAAGGTCGAAAGACAGTTTCCTTGGACTTAAATGAGTATTAAAGTTTTTGTCATTTAGTTTATTATAGCCCGATTGTATAACAAGTATGTGAATAAATTGCCTATTATGCTGATCCCTAAAGATTGTGAAATGAAATGGTTTCTTCTTGAATACGTTTTAACAAAAACAGAATACTGTTAATTTGTTAGTAGTAACAGAAGACGTAGCGTGGGCAGGCCCCCCACAATGTGGACCGACGATCTAGTCAAGGTCGCGGGAAGCCGCAGGATGCGAGCAGCGCAGGACCGGTCGTCATGGAGATCTTTAGGGGAAGCCTATATCCAGCAGTGGACGATTTTCGGCTGAGGTGATGATGTTGATCATTATGCAGGGTCTGAATTCACGGTTTTAGTTTACGCGAGCAAAGACTACTAGTACAATTTATATTGTCTTTGACAGGAGCGAGATATGCGCAATATCGGCGCCGTCTAGGTTTCGTCTCGGTAGATATAGTCGCGGTGGACAAACGATGTAAATGTCAGGAGGAAAAATCGATCTTCTTGTTTTATGACGTTCAAATGAACTTCAACTCAACCTTGAGGAGGTGACCACATTTTAGGCCGACTGTACTTAACATAGTCACCAAAACTTTTCCGTTGCGGCTGGCAGATGAACGCTAATGCCCATCTTTCGTTTCGAGAACAGTTTGTCGCCTTTTGCGACATCCATCCATCCATTTCGGTTTGAAGGGCAAGGGAGCCAGGGAAATTACTGGCACAAGAGATACACCATCTTACTTCTCAAGGTGGACAATGGGCTTTGTTGTCTTGTTAGTGTCAATTATGCTACTAATAAAACAGTGGGCGCCATGGGCGTTGGTGACCACTTACCATCAGGTGGCCACAACCTCGCTTACTCATTTGTTACTTAAAAAAAAGATTAGAAGCCCCATACCCACTGTGGTACATTCAAGAGCATATCAAGCTTGACATGTTGGACTTTGTACCGTTCTTATTTCAATAGACGTACGTGCTACAGTCGCGCTGCGTGTGTCAATCTTGACCTGTCATTCACTGTACCATCTAGCTGTTGCGAATTATTACAAAAATGATATGTGCAATCAGATTAAAACATGTTGCATGTGCTGCTGTAAAAAGTCATCGATATGCCAAAATAAGCTATGATGCAATTTTAAAAGATGAGTAAGTTTTTACCTTAGATTATTGATAGGACCAGCGGAGACCTATCAGTAATCTAAGAATCTATTGCAGAAAAAACTTATTTATTAGCATGCATTATACTAGCCTGAAATCTTTTAATCAACTTACCTTTTAGTTCGTACTTATGTACACTCATTTAAATGTCTTGCAAACGTATAAATTATTTTGAATGCAAATGTGCTAATGATGTTTTTGTATTTTATAAGCGTTCTTGAACTGTGTTTTTGCCAATATGACATTGGCATAGTCAGTAAATCCAAATGTATGGGGTCAAAGTTGTCAATTTCATCATTTTTGTATTAAAATATTTATAAATTTTTTTAGTGTTGTTTGAAATCAATTTTGGTTTAGATGCAGGCAAAGCGGGATTACGCAAACAAAAAATTTACTATAATTGTTTCAGTTTCACTGTTTGGGATATGTAATATTATAATTACTGTTAAAAGTTAAAGATGTGTATGTATGTTTGTAATCGGTTTCTAGAAAATGGCTCTAACGATTTCGATAAAATTTACTAAACAGGGGTTTTCGGGGGTGAAAAATGGAGTTAGCGAGGTCTTATGTCAGGGAAAATTCTTTTAGTCTGTTTTTTCGAGGTTTTCATAAAAAAAAAGCGCGTTTCAGAAACCCTACAGTGCATCTGTTAGTGGACTTTGATTAAAACTGGCTAAGAGAAGTGGCCTTGTATAATCGTAAACGCCGCGCCAGTAAAATAGAATTTGTATTGGTTTTGCTCCCGAAGCCCACTGATTCTACTCATGAAACCAAGCACTTTTCCCGAAGACTAAATTTTTACTCGAAAAAAATTTTTCCCCTCCATAGTAAAGTGGTCACAGGATCGACTCATTTTGTATGGGAAGGCGAAAACTTTTTTTCGAGTTTTTTTTTTTTGGGAAAGTTGCTTGGTTTCATGAGTAGAATCACTGGGCTTCGGGAGCAAAACCAATACAAATTCACGCTGTATATGAGATTGACATAAGTTCACAAAAAGTTGCGTGACAGCTAATGTCAATCCCATACATTTTCATTCTATTCTACTAGCGTTCACGATTAGTATAAAGCCACTTGAGGTATACAGGTATAGGGTGTTAATTGAGTCCCGTAGTAAGTATAGCTTAGAAGACAACTGAACAACTTTTCCCGAGGAACATAGCTCGAAAATCTGTTTTCATTTATTTTGCATACATAATGCGCTATCAGCTGATGCAGTTTCTATGGGAAATTGAAAGAATTGTTTTCGTTTTTCCTTCTCTGTTCCTTGGGAAAAGTTGTTCAGTTACTAATAGTTAACTCGTCCCTGAAAATGGCATGTAATTCAAGTAACAGCTTGCACAAAATTGAGAAAGGGTTAGATTTCCGTTAAAAATATCAAACATTAAGTTTTCCTGTAGAATAGAGTGACGTCATTATGAATCCATTATATCCCGAGAGAGACGGTTTATCTTTTGTTTCTTTCTATCATAAGTAGTTTTGCTAACCCTATATTATCGATGATGAAAATGCAATACGTGAAGCAAAACAAAAGAAGAATCAAGTAGAGATGAGAATTTCATACCTTTACGATAAGACGGAAATCGATATTCAGAATAAACTATAGTAATGAAAATGCGCGGACTTTAAATGTTAAATTATTCAATCTTTATCATATTAATTAAAAATTACAAGTTATGACAAATGCGCTGATAGACTTTTAAGATCAAATTCCATCTTACCTGAATTACAAATTTCCTCAAAGACACAAAAATTACACTGTCATGAACAAGGAAGATATTGATCTAGTCAAAGAATACCTTATTTAAAATAATTAATTTGTCAATGCCACGATGGATGAAAATTGCTTAATTTGGCGTCTAATTGTCAATTTGATTCATTCAAATGGGTTCTAATCATGCCTAAAACTCATCGTTATCTCAAGAGCACGTCGTTATTCGAATGGCAGCCACGCCAATTTTTCCAAATGTTCCGATCGATTTAGATAAGATCAATTTTATCGATAATTTTGTTTCACAACAGTCCATCACTACTTAGGGGCCAGAATAATACTCTCATTATATTTAATAGCGGATCTTAAAATGGGCCTGAATTCGCACTAAGGTAATTACGGGTCTTAATCTTCTTCGATACAGGGTTTTAATAAATCAATTTTGAGGGCTTACTCTGAAGTGAAAATTGCAAAAAACTTCGGTTCTACAATACTTTGGAATTTGTAAAAATGCTATTTACAAATAGATCGATCCAGTTTGTGATAGGAGTAGGATCACCATTCCTTTTGAGAATTTTGGACAAATAGTTAAAAATTTCGAAAAAATCTAGATAATTAATTAAAAGCCCAGAATTTGACTCACAAAATTAAATTATAAATCCTATAGGCAGCGCAAAATTCGCATTTTAATTTCCAACCAAGGTTAAATTAAAAAGTTATGCAGTGTCCGAGAAATTTGAGACCCTGATTCGCTTCGAGTTTTTTTTTAAATTGATTATATCAATCCAGTATAGAATAGAACAGAGTATACTTTATTGCATAAAATGTGGTGGAAAGTTGTTACAGATTTTATGGTGTATCATGCGACAGAGAGAGAGACTGTACTTAATTATAATTACATTTTCATAAAATATAAACATATTAATATAAAAAAAAAAACGAAAAATTTCAAAAGATAATAAAAATTATTACAATATTATTATAATTTTATATTAAACTAATTATTTCAAAATTCATTAATGCTGTACAGACACTTATCACATAAATATTTATGCAGGTTTTTAATACTATCGGGTACTTTGTTATAAAGCTTTACAGACATATTGTAGCAATTTTTTGCAAAACATGTTGTAGAGCAGGATCTAGCCATTAGACGAGTGGGTTGTCTTGCATTGAAGGCACAGGCATCTTGCCTAATAGTGTATAGGTCAAAATTATTCTTAACAAATAAACATATTTCAAAAATGTACATGGCAGGCAAAGTTAAAAGATTTAAATTCACTGCATCACTAAAATTGTACTACACATCAAAGTAAAGCATTGCATGTGTAAAACATTTACTTTTACCCATGATTTTACTATGTTCCTTGATGTTATAAGTGGATGCAATGAATACAAATTACAGACAATTTATAAGGTTGTGTAGTACCTACATTTTGAGCCATCTTCTTTGCACGCGATTGTTACGAAATAAAATACAGCAGTCGAAATAAAAAACAATTCGATTATTTTTATGTGAATTTATAAAAGTTGTTTAGGTAGAGTAGGCCGCACATCAACACTACGACCTTGAGCGAGTTTTGGTTTGTATAGTTTGTAGCGTGGCATGGTGGCGTGGTTTTGGTTTAATAGTCTGTTTCGACTCAAACTAATTTGCTACCACTTATATAAAGCAGTGTAATTTTTTTATAAATACCTAGGCTTGCAATGTGCTTGAAAAACTCGAAAAAAAAACTTACATATCCTTTATCCTTTTTCCTTGGCTAAGCGCATTAAAATTGTCTTGAAATAAACATATTGATAACACTTCTACGATGGCTATCACTTGAATCTTTTACAACTTCTTTTATTACAGTATGCAAAACGGAAAACGAAACCGACAATGAACACTTGAAACGTGAAGCACAATGAATCTCCTTGGATGTTTGGATAAACCCATAACTTGGGAAGCATTATCTTGCTTTTTATCATCCAACGTCAAGGTGTAACAGGCAGGCAGACGGACATCCTTTGCTATCTGCATGAGTATCATACCTTGTACAGTCAAGAGTACGTCAAGCTTGAGATATAGGACATTATACCGTTCTTATTTCTATAGACGTAGGGGCTAGTGACACTTCGAGTGTCAAGTTTCATCTGTCGTCGACTGCTCATGTACTTTAGTATACTAAAACATAAGTACATGGTACAGTCTTTCGCACATCGAGCTTGACAAATTGGACTTTGTGCCATTCTTGTTTCAGATTTCAGGGGTTAGGTTGCTATTAATCCGTCAAACTCTGAAGGTATAGTCATCCACGCAGATAATGTACCTTAGATGAGTGCTTAAGGTACATTTTATAGTAGAACATGTTTGATTCGTTGTATGTTAAACAGTGACCATCTCAAAAATTTAAAAGTACGGATTAAATCCCGAAATATAATTAAAATTGTCCGGGCAGTTTAAAAATAAAACACGAGCATTTTAATCACAAAATGAAGTAATAAATTTCACGCGCAATGCACGTTTTAGCACGATTGCAGGCGCAGGGTACTTAGACAAAATACCTAGACAAAGTCCGGACGGAAGGCCGGTAGTTCGGTCATGTCCGGAAAATTTCGGACGGATGGTATCCCTCTACCTGCCTCTGAGTATAGACCTTGTACACATGAACGTAGCCGACCATAGATCCTGAGTAGGTATTGTCCCATTATCGCATTCAACGATGGTATAATGTAACTGATGATTTTAATTCAACGGTGCTTTGAATTGAGCATACAAATTCTCTAAGTTAGAAACTCAAACGGAAGGAAAATAAATATCAGGAAAAGGAAATGAACTTGAATCAAAGAATAACCCTATATTTTACGTCGTCATAACTTTCTAGTCGTAAAATTTTCATACGTTTTTAGTGTTTTTATTTCTTATGTAGCTTTGTTCAATGAGACGTTGTTTGTTAATAAGATAAAGAAGGAAATGGATTTTCAGTCGTTAGTTTTCTAAATGTAATTGTTTTACCGTCAGCCGAAGAAAGACCGATGAACATTAATGTAACATTATGCCTCGAGCTGTCTTTGTCTGTTTGTTTAAATAAAAGTTTCAGTAACAGAATGAGGATTAACACTAAATGGAAAGTTTGATTGTTTTTTGTATATAACGCAGGCAAATTGTATAATCGCCGCTTCACAAAATGCCGAGAAATTTTTAAATTCTTCCTTTTATATAATGCCTCGGCATTTCACATAACGACACCTAATTCATTTTGGTCGCAAGATAATCTAACCTCTACATGACTGGGTAACTAACCTAAAATGGACCAGTAGTGATCTACACAATTTGCCGTCGCCGTTTTACATTTGCCTCCCTTCTGTAAACCGACTGAGCACGTCCTTTAGGTTTTTGGTATATTACAAGTCAATGACATACACCCTGTATATCATTGACTGTATGTCATTGACTTGTAAATATTCCATGAAAACTTTTTCTAAGCAGACTATTGAAGATCGAAAATCTTGTTGCCATCAATGATATCACAATAAATATTATATAAATCTTTGGTTACCATTGACAAAAATGCTTTTATGGCTATGTAAATGTCAAGTTTATCGACAATTAATTTGATATAAAGAACAAAAACTAAAATTAACATAAATAATCTCAAACCTCGAAAAATCTACTTTATCAAAGCTTGCAATTTATCAAAGCAAGAGTTATTTTGTATTATTAGTTTCTTTAAGCTTACGTTGATGATAAATTGACTGTCTGTCTGGTAGATAGTAAGGCGATTACCATCATGTGTCAAGCGAAATGTCAGGGCCGTGTCACGATATGGTCGGATAGTCTTGGGATGGTCGGATAGCTCTCTTTGTCCGTCGTGTATGTAAAATAAATTTTTTGTAGTGTTTAAATGGAGCAATTTTTACTGAATCTCTGCTCTACCTAACTTGACTTTCTGCCTCCGTGTTTTCTAAATTAGAACAGTTGTCTTTTTTCGAAAGCGTTTAAACCAAGGAGGTTTTAGCCATCGCTTCGCTTTTCGCCACAGTTGGATAAACTCGTCGTTACACTTAGGCCATTTTTTTGGCCATTACGCACTGCTCCCCAAAGCGAAGGGTCTTCATAGCCGGTATCACCACAGGTATCACTGAGAAAATAGTTATGAATTTTTTTTTTGCGTGTTTGTTTATTGTTGTTAGCATACACTTTGGAGCCTTATATTTATTATGAATCTACCCGTAAAATTAAACAAATGTTTTTAAGGAATATCAAGGTCGAAATGCGAGAAAAAAACAATGAACTAAAGTACAGTGGGACACTACTAAATAATAATAATCATCATCATATCAGCCGAAAGACGTCCACTGCTGGACATTAAATAATAATAAACATTAGTTAACGTGAATACAGACATTACCCTTATCCTCACTTATTTTTATAGATAAATTTTTAACGAATTTGGTTTGTTAGTGAAAGTGTTCTTAATATGATAATGATAAATGAGTGATAGGAATAATGTTTGTGTAGGAGTGTTGATTGTTTGTATATTGTCGTGTTGTGATACACAGATTTGTGATTGGAACTTTCTTGTTGAGACATTTTAGAGTGTTATGTTGATACAAAACAATTGTGTACTTAAGACAAAAACCGAAGATCACAGGTGCATGCTTTCGAACACAATTTATTGTTTGCGAATAAACTTGAACTTGAACTTAAACAAGATCTTTATCTTAATATAGTGTCATTTGACTATAAGCGGCCGCTTAGTATTTCTACGTGGACACGCCTTATAAATGCACCAAATTGTTTCCAGGTACTAACTAGTAAGGTACATAGTTCTCAATTTTTGATAGGAGCCATTGAAAATCCAAGAAGTGGCTCCTATCTAAAATTGAGAGCTATGTACCTAACTAGTACCTACCTGAAAATTTTTTGGTGCATTTATAATGCGTGTCCACGTAGAAATACTAAGCGGCCGCTTAACGTCTTATATCGCCTTTACGTGGACACGCCTTATAAATGCACCAATTTTTTTATAGGTACTAGTTAGGTACATAGTTCTCAATTTTCGATAGGAGCCAATTCCATTGAAAATCCAAGAATTGGCTCCTATCTAAAGCTATGTACTTAACTGGTACCTGGAAAAATTTGGTGCATTTATAAGGCGTGTCCACGTAAAGGCGATATAAGACGTTAAGCGACTGGACTACCTACTAGTATTTCGTCTTGTGTAACTAATAAAGAAATAACAACCTTTATCATATCATATCGTGTGAGTTGTAAGATCGATGACCGACCTCACGAACCCTGATGTCAGAGTTTTTGAGACGAGAAAGGCCTCTGACGTGGCTCATTTATGAACTACTACCGTGGATAGTAGCCGGGACCAACGGCTTAAGGTGCTGATAAGAGCTAAATGCGCTTCACTTGAGCAGGTTTTTAACGAAAAGTGATGAATATGGCCGTGAAAAAAATGTGTGTGATAATTAAGCGTATTTCCAAGAATATGGCCGACTCTGAAACACGATTAAATATATTTTGTACGCCATAAAAAAAAATCCAAAGCTACCTCTGCTTTTAAACCGTTTTTCTTAAGTACCCATTAATCTATGATGCCATAACTTTTACACATTATTCAATATATTATTCCTAATAATATAGCTGTTTTATATTTAACACTAGCTGTTGCCCGTGGCTTCGCTCGCGAGGATTTCGTATTTAGGTTGTTACCGGTTTTACGAAGCAATGAGATATTTTAGTCCAGGGAAATTATTATTTATCACATCATTTTGGGGTAATTTTAAACTAAGGAAAAACAGGACTAAACCTGCGCAAATCAATGAGTATAATTCAAGATCCAGCTGAATTTCATATAATATACAGACGTTACTCATAAATTACTCAGAACAGCAGCAGTATCCTAACAAATGTAAAGAGAGAGATGAGAGACACCTTTATGTAATATTTCAAAACACAGCCAATTTGCAGAAGTAATTGAGAAAAACTGAAACCCTCTCCCTCTCTCTCCCACTCTCCCTTCCTTTCCCCCTCCCCGTCCCTCTGTATCTCCCCCTCCCCCTCCCTCTTTCCCTCCCTCTACCCTTCCCCTCCTTCTCCCTATCCCTCTCTACCTCTCCACCTCTCCACCTCTCCACCTCTCCACCTCTCCACCTCTCCACCTCTCTACCTCTACCTATCCCTGCCCCTATCCCTACCCCTAACGTTAATTTAACCGCTATCCCTAACATAGAAACGACACCCATATTTATTGTTAGACATTTCAAACCTATCGCACCCCAACCCCATCCCCAGGGGATGATGGTATTTCACGTCCACCACTTTGGATTTCAAAGTAGTTGTAGCTTTCGTAATCAGCGACCCGATAAACCATACAAACGACACCCATATTCACATTTCAACCCTATTGCACCCCAACCCCATCGCACCCCAACCCCATCCCAAGGGAATGATGGTATTTAACGTCCACCACGTTGGATTTCAAAATTGTTGTAGTTTTCGTAATCAGCGACCCGATAAACCATACAAACGATACCCATATTGGTTTTTAGACTTTTTCACCCCATTTCCCTTTTTTAGGGGTTGAATTTTGGGTGGAATTTCAATAACAGTGATGAACCTTGCAAAGAATTACATCATTAATGCCTCAATAATAAATTATGTGGATTTTACTTTAAAAATAAAGAATTTTCAACTTCATCCCCCTTTTCATCCTTAAGGGTGTCGAATTTTCAAAAACCCTGAGATACGTAACTATTAATTTTTAGTCGTCAGCCTAAATACAAATTTTGAAGATCCTAACTTCAAAACTGACGGACTTTCATACAAACTTTCATCCCCTATTTTACCCCCTTAGGGGTGGAATTTTTTGAAACCCTTTCTTAGTGCACCCCTAGGTCTCATAAGGAACCTACATGCCAAATTTGGAATCTCTAGACCCAGCGGTTTGGGCTGTGCGTTGATATGTCAGTCAGTCAGTCAGTCAGTCACCTTCTTCTTTTATATATATATAGATTATGGCTACAGATTTTGAGAAAAATGCAAAAATGACCGAAAAACATAAAAAAGCGTGAATCCGCTCCGTTCTAGCACGCGCATTCTGCCCTTTGTTAGAAAGGGAGGTAATTCAGCTCTTATGAGCCCCTTAACGAGCCTTTCAAAGCACTGAATCATCTTACTTCTCGGACAGATTCATCCTGCAATCACCTAACCAAACTAGGGAAAAGTCACTCAAAGTGATTATTGGGTGACTCTGTCTCTACCCGGAATCGAACAGGAGACGCATTTTTGAAGCGTTCGAACTTCAATTCGCATTCGAATTGGCAAGATTCGTATACGAATCCGTAAAATTCCAATTTTTGAATATTCATACCTGTGAATTCTACAACGAGTGGTCCGACCCACTCGTTTTGCAATTCTATCACTCGAAAGTATGTATAATCTGTGATGAGAACGACATTGACGTTTCCTTCACAAATGACATCAAACTGACATATCAACTTTTTAATTTGCGTTCCATTCCCTCGCAATTCATTACCGGTTTTTAAAATCAATGAGTAATTGCTTTCCGGTTTTTATTTTTTCTGCGTGAAAAGAAAATTGTTGAAAGATTTGAATTTAATGGCAACACTGTTTTCGAATGATTCAAAAATGCGTAAAATCGATTGCATTAGAAATTAAATTCGTACACGATTTGTTTTCGTATGCGAACTAAAGATTCACTTCGAACGCTTCAAAAATGCGTCTCCTGGATCGAGACGGAGGCTGTCGATGAACGTACGAGTATGTAAATTTTTTTCTTGTTCTTTATTAGGATCCACTAAAAAAGTTGTTATATTTCACAACCTTCAGGGTGATTAAACCATTCTTATTACAAGTTGTGGAATTAATAACTTGTATTTCGATGAGAATACGAAAAGTAGCAAAAATATTATTAGTTTTAATTTTTTTTTATGTCTAGTACTTTCTCGTATGTACGTGGCCATTTTTCACTTCATTGGTTCCAATATAGCGCCAGCTGTCGCAAAGTTTTTCAAAATGCGTTTAATACAAGGTATAGCACCATCTGTGCCTTGGTTGGCCTTGACACTTTCTATATCTCTGTGGCAGCCAGGCCAGGTGGTCAGATTTCATAAATTTGATTTACAAATTTCTGTGCGGAGTTAGATATAATTGACTGCACTTGGCTGCACGTTAGTAGTAATACTATGAACTTGAGAAGGCCTCTGTTTTCTAGGGTTTTTAGGCTAGTAGTGCTGATTCTGGACGTGCTGGTTTTGTTACCACTTACCTGCGTCCGGGCGTACCAAATTAAAAATAGCAACTGCGGAAATTCCGACGGGGAAGCTTCCGCAACCGAAAAATCTGTCAAGATTGACACCAGCGGAAATTCCACCAGAAAAGCTTTGCGAGTGTAATGAGCGGGTGTGTCTCTACACCTAAGTGAAAGTTCTTTGTCTTAAAAAGGATTTTAAACTCTCGTTCCGCTTGATAGTTTTAGATTGATTAAATTATTATTATGAGCTTGTTATGTTGTCTCCCGTAAGTGACTGGTCCCATTGCAGGAGAAAGACCTCTCTCTCATCTTTCCGGTTTTCCCTTTCCTGGGCCAACTCTTATCCAATTTTTCGCGCAAGTGTCAAGCTCGTCACTCCATCTCTTTTTGGGCCGACCACTGTGATGCCGATGCTTAACGTTGGTAGAATCCATTCGTTCGTAAACTAAATTCACTAAAGTAGTTACTTCGACAACCTAAATTCGTGTCTCTTCAATCTGAATATTGGGACATTACGGTAATAAAATCGGTACTTACTTTTAGCCAGCGGAAAAAAATGCTAATTTTATTGGCAAATTTCAGGGTCGCACCGTTAATAAATAAACAGACTGAAAACCAATACCGTTCTGGAAGGGAAACGGTTGTTTCATTACGTGTTTTAGGTTTCAGGCAAATATAATGTCTTACTGCATACAACTACCAACTTTATTAATATTATTATTTATTTACATAAGGTGTTGCCATCATTTTGATGAAAAACACATTCTGGTGGACATTTTAGATAGGATTTCGAATTATGATGATCAGTTTATGAATTGTGCAATGTCCAAAACCCCATAAAACCCCATTGTTGTCAAGACTATTCTAAGAAATACTGATTATAATTTTTCTCACTGATTATCATTTCTTTCTTACTCCTGAGATCTATAAAAGTGACGTTATGGTTGCTTTCAGCTCAAAGAGCACCAGTTGTAGATCTCAACAGGCTTCAAAGTAGCCACGACCTGTGGCATCTGATATTTATCTCGGGATTTCAGTGTTGGTCTCATGAAAGAACATGTTGTCGCTTTCATTATTCGTCGTACCTTTAAAAGTACCTTATATGAAAGGAAGCATTTTTACGTACATGGCGAGTGATACAATGTCAGATTATATCGGAATTTATCTTGCATTATAAACAATAACCTTGAATTTAGGAAATTAATGCATAATAGACAAAGCCTTGAAACACGATAAAGATGATAATTAAAAGGAAGAAACAAAACGGAAGAACCTGTGAGAATTGATACTTAAACATTTACTTAAAGAAGATTGATAACACAGCTTATTCTTATTTTCATTAATTTCCTTCTCTGTATGAAAAAAATATATAACTAATTCTGTTTTCAAAAGTTTTCAAGCCTTCGAATGGATTTTAATGTGGCTCAACAATTATGTACGTACGTATTTTTATAGCCGAGATCGACAGCGTAACGTATTTTATGGATAGAAAACGCTGTAGTTTATTTACCTACCGCTATTTACCGACCACATCACATAGTTTTAGTTATATTTATACTTAATATTCGTTTTATATCAATATCTATTAGTATCAATAGCGACCAATGTCATATTTGAATAGATCTTTCTATAAATTACAGTATGAGAGTTTTATCACTTCATAAGACATTCGATTAAGACACTACGATTAAATTGAAGATTAGTGTGTCTGAATTCAAAGCATTAGTAACAATGGTGTCTTCAATTAGAGAAATTAGGTCTATCGCTTAAGGCACAAAACCAAACACAATAAACCTCATGTATGACGAAATGTTAATGAGAACAAAAGCAGATATTGTCTGAAGCAAAGCGGCGAGAGTTGCAAAATTACGCGTGACTGGTTCATTTGTGAACCATCGGTAAACATTATTTTTGTGACCAAGAGGGTTGCCAGATGCACTAGCTAGATGTTATAGCAGTACAATTTTATCTCATTTACATATGATGTCTGGATCGAACGCAGCAGTAAGAAATCTGAAAATATATTTTTTTGCATTGAATCAAGTTTTTGATGAACCTGTGATCCTGCTGACTGAAATATAATTGTGTTTGTCTGGCAGCCCTGTTGTAACAGTACAGACGAGGCTTTTGCATGATAAGTGTATGATTTGAAAGACACGTTTGGACATGATTTTACTGCTAAAAGTGCTTGAGGTTTTTTTCTGACTCATTGTTGATTTAGTCCGGATTCCAAAGGAAGAAAGAACAGTTGACATACAAAAACGATAAACATCTTAATAATTTATGTAATGTTAACGACCACTATTAGGGGGAAGATAACCGGAATCAACCACTACTCGGGCCTTCCAAAGTATGAAAATCACTGTCCGTTATCTGGAAACCACCTCATGCAGTAATTTCTTCATTATTAGGTACTTTGGGTGCCTCCTGTGCGATTCAACCTTTCAACAACTACTACACAGTGGTCATTAGGAAAAATTAAGCAAAACTTTCCATATACATATTTAATATTTATATCATGAAAATAAAATGACTTCTCATCAATTCATTAAGTACAAATCATTTTGTGAAATAAGGTATACGACCCAGATCACCTTGAAACTCAGCAGAGGCAGTTTTGCCTTTGGGAACGGTTGTTTAGACTTAATTATTTTGTATCTTTCGTTTTCATGTGGCTATTATTTCCCAAGAGCATATACCTATCCATTTCAATAATATTTGAATGCAAATCTTAAGTTGATGCAATGCTTAAATGAGACGTCTTCGTACAATCAACTTGATATTTAACTGTCTATTGTGTACTACGAGAATTGTTGCCCTCCAAGGAATGTTTACTCTGCACTATTGCACATAGTTTGCATCTCACTCGCACATTTAAATCTTTACCTTCAGATTCTATCGACAAAAAGTAGGGGAAATATAATTCTGAGCTAAACTTCGATCAGCTGTAGTAAAACAAAGAAGTAATTGGAACCTTTCTTCCGCAACACGAGGTCAGCCGTGACCAACACAAATTCCTCAATCTAAATATTCCTACCAAAATCGACCAACCTGCCTAGAACTTCAATATTTAAGTCAATATTACAATGAATAGCTCAAATTTTGTTGGTCGATCTTAACCCACCTATTCACGAAGGCCTGTAATCTCAAATCGTTTATCTCATGAAGTAGATCAATGTAAACTGGCCGTATTTTTGGACCATGAAACTGCTTTAGTGGCATTAAATTGAAGATTACATTGTCTCTTTCAACGAATTCAATTTCCTCTGTCATTTCGTATCGGTTTTTTTTATCCAATCATAGCTTTTCATGCTCGATTTCGCTAACCGCTTGCCACAAAAATTTGTTCTACATTCTCATTCATCAGTTTATGATTTTGTTGGACTTCATATTGTCATTAAGTTTGATTTTAAGTTAGCATAATAATGAACACTGATCTTTTGTATGGTATATGTGTTCAACTTTTGCTAAGTACAGGCACAGGTCTCATTTAAACGACCTTCCCAGCTTTCTCCAACTCATAACATAATGCTGCCATTATAAGAGCATTAGTCACATAGTCAGAGTCTTTGCGGTCCACTAAAGACGTTCAATGCACTCAAGTACTTGAACTAGCTCAAGAGGACATTTGCATTTACCATCGACATAGTTTATTAGAATTGCTGTAATAAAGTTATTCCCTTTCTCCGTCATACTTTCAGATGTGGGTTTATTGAGGCTCTGTTTTTGTGACAAAACATTATTGCGACCGTTACTTTTCATCTTTTGTGTATTTTATTGTAGATCTTTATTGGAAGCTTTCTGAAGTTTAAGTTTATGTACCAAACTAATTATCGTTCACGTTTAATGTCACTTCATATTATTTTATTGTTATTGAGAAGCAGTTTATCGGGACTAGAATTTTGTTTTATGTTGCATCTTGCATCATAACATCCCATTAAATGTCCACTACAGGATAGGGAGCTCCCTCCAGAATTTTAGCTTTTGCTGGAAAAATGTGGAGGGGAAGTACCATAGTTACCTCGCTTGTCAGTATTACGGCTGGCACCATGGACCTCGGTTGTAGGTAACCGCAGTAAGTAAAATGGTATGATACACAGGGGGATGCTTCTACACATCCTACAGTTTATAACCCTTAGTCGCCTCTTACGACACCCACGGGAATGTATGGGATGGTACTATTCTTTGTCGGCACCACACGGGTCATTTACCTGTAGGAAATACAAATTTTTGTTTCGTGGATTTGCACCCGTCATTAATTATGCTTGCGATGGCCAGCCGAGATATGAAACCTATCGCAAGCAAAATAATATGACATGTTTTTTTTCTATCACGTTCTATATCATAGCTGTTCAGTTATAACTACTATCGTTTGACAAAATTATAGTAGCTCCGAAGAATGCATGCGATACGATACCAAATGCGTTCCTAGAACGCAGAAGCGTTTGCGAAACATTTCTCGGCAAAAATCACGATTCTGACATTTCAAATATCGTTGCAGGCGGAGTAGAGCATGGCATTTGCGCGCACATACCAGTCGGGCATTTCGAGGATACACGTGCAAACTTATCATTTGCTTACGCTAGAATATCTAGGTCGACAATTTTGTATTAGTTGCACATTTCACGCATAGCATACTAATATTTGTTATCACGATATTTCATTTTGAATCACTCTTAAACCTTAAATCCTATACAGGGTTTGAAATAAATGTATAGTATATACCACCAACAGCAAACTCCAAATTCCTTGAGTATATACTTACGTATAATTTTAGGTTAGCTGAAAGACAAATATGACAATCAAAAACCATGTACTGTAACGAGACCACAGATTAAATAATAGTAAATGACGAGACTTTCAAAATGCGGGGCTACACAAATAGTTTATACTAGCTTATAATTTTGATAAATTTATTATTTTTTATTTAATAAGTAGGTGCTTATAGTAAAACATTCAAAAGCGAGTTGGATTTAACAAAATTTTGAACATACGTTGTGATTGTGAACCTTTTCCTGAAATCAATCGTCATAATTCCTATTGTGTGGTAGTACGGAACCCTCAGCGCGCGAGTCTGAATTGCACCATAAATCGTAAAAGAACATAGAAGTTGTGTCACTATAGTACTGTATAACATCTTCTTGTATTACATATAACTTCCATACAAGCTTTGGCTGCTAGATAAGCCTTGTATAACCTTACAACAGAGGTCATTTGAAGAGATATGGTCATCACAACTTAGATGGGTGTAAATCTACCTTTTCTATGTACAATGGTTATCTACATCAATGTAATGTTTCTTAACAATAGAGAGCTTTGTCCCGCTTGCCTTATAGGGTTAGCAAAACGTTGGCCCTATAACTGGATTGCGGCAGTTTAGATAAGTGTAACTGGAGTTGTCTCAAATGTCAGTTCTACATTGTTGTAGAAATTGTAAGCTTAAGCTTTAAGGACCTTTGTTTACGATGCTACTAAAAAGATCTAGTAACGGACACAAATTACCAAGGAATGTAGCTAGAATGTCACACACATTACTACTAACTAGTATTTCAATGTCGGTTCGTTCGCGAATTGAAGCAACTAGAAATAGTCACTAATGGGTTTAAGTATTCACTCACGACCCTACATACGGAACTAGACCTACTAAATGGTTCCGTTTCTTTTGATCCGCCTCAAAGATGAATACATTTCTGTTTAAATACACACATATTATGAAGTCAGTCGAGAGTTTCATTGAAAAAAAAAAATCCTGGCATGTCTTGTTACAGCCGTAATCGTCCCACTGCTAGGCAAAGTCCTTCTCTCTGTTCTTCCAAAACGTTATCTGTTGTGAGCTATGCTTTCCCAATATGCCTTAATACATAGATCAAGCCTCAAGATAGATCCAGGATTTACTTTTCCATTGTGCTCGATTTTATTGTGATTCATTTAGTATTATTTCAACTTTACTAAGATATTAGTTCTAAGTATGTCAGTAACATGGATTGACTGGCTAAAAAATAAAATTATTTTGTTTTCTTTTATTACTTGAGTATACTGTCACAAATACGTATAAAATGATCACACATATACCGATGAAACTAGTTACTAGCAACTAAGTCACTTGTTTACGAGTTTAAAGAATTGCTTCTCTCGCCTCTCATCTTTTTAACATGTGTCAGTTCATTGTAAAAAGGCCATAAATAATGTTCCTTTGGGGAGTTCGTTAAAATAACAAACTAGAATTTGGCAAGGGGTCGAAAAATAACCTTCTCTTGTGACGAAATTGACAATTATGATTAAAATTTTCCACAGCCTTACATTAACACGTTTGTCGGAATGTCTTGCGTTACTCGGTTTAATTTAATTGATTGCACAATTTTTAACTTGTCTGTTTTCATTATAAAAAGTTATTGGTTATTTATTGTAAAAAGTTTATATTGATTTAAATTGGTCTTTTTATCGGGTAAAGGCTTTTGATGAAAATTAATTGGCAATTAAGGGTACCACAATAGTTAGAACAGTGAAAAAAAGCTGTTAATTCTTGCTCTTAGACTTATGAACTTGCTTTTTTTCAATATTGTAGTTTAATAGGTTATGAAATCCAATGAGTCAATTAGAAGAAAAATAGATGTGTTAAACGACAATTTTTAATCAAATCGGGTTGGGATAACAGCTGAAAGGAAAGCATGGAATATTGATCGCGGAAGCAAAAGTATTGACTTTGTTGATACACCAATATCCCTTCATATAATTTGGAAAAAATGTAAGCGACGTTTAATATTCAAGCTTGATTAGATAATTAATATCTGCCTTGCTATGTAATATTTTGTGGACGCTTTTTACTGTGCGCCTTTACCATTTAGTATTATTTTTTAAAGGACTTATCTATTGCTGTCTTTCGTATTTTTTCTCTTTTTTTTTTACTCTTTGACCTCCCATATCTCCCTTATTAATGAATCTAAAAAAAAAAACTGAATTTTATAGAAAATGTAATCAGCTTTATTTTTTATAACAAGGTCTTTTTCTAAAACGTATGGTTTTTGAGAGAATTACAAAAAAACATAAAATGGGACCTATTTGCTCAAAAAGCTTTAGGGACTTTTGATTATGTTATACCTGGGTATCACCCCTACCATTTGAAATAATAACCTAGACTACACAATTTATTGTTTTTACTTTTATTTCGTTGAACGAACGTTTTTATTGTTTGCTAAAAATAATGACTTCAATCTTGAAAGGTATTTAGAATATTTACATTTCGAGACCGAACCAGTCACGAACCAAAATGGCTTTTTCAATGTCACTTGAATTTGTTCAGCGTGTAGTGAAAGTTCAATAATGGATGTTATATTGAAACAAAAACTGTGTTTTTATACTCAATGGAACGAGCATAGACGAAGAGTTGAAGATATTCGGATTACGTGGATTCATGTCAGACACCACTGACTCTTGAATACAAATGCCTAAAGAAGTGGCTTTCTATTAATAGTAGATTATAATAAAAATGAATGAGATTATCATGATAGTACGAGTATGATGGCACATGTATAAGATTGTTCGCTGACTTAATAGGATTATGTGCACCTTCTTCTTCTTTCGAGTCTATTCTGTCGTGAAGTCTTCCTAATGCATTAGACCGATACTCCATCACAAATACAGCACTATCGGAGGCATTATATCTACAGGTCCTCGCGTGAGCAGGTGGAGGGGCACGCAGGGCATATCAAAAGGTGTGCCATCGTTTGCGATGCGATTCTCACAAACAAGCAGGACTTACTCGATGATCTTAAATATCGGAGTCTGCAGCGCCATGTAGTAAGCGTGTGGGAGCTATGCGAGTTTCAATTAAAAGAGTTTGAAATTCGCAACAAATAAGCAGGTAGTTGATTGCAGCATCTGGAACAGTTGACACTAAATTTCAGTCATTTTTAGGAAGCATGTGCAGATGATTGACTATCTATTATCTATATAAATTTCACGTGATAGCTAATGCCAATTCGGTACATTTTTAATATTATTATGTTCTACTAGCTTTTACGATTATAAAAAGATACTTGTCTACTAGTAAATAGGTTTCTTCTGGGCAAGCTCGTTCCATCGTCGACCTCATCTCTATCCTCAGGGCTAGATCGAGGTCAAGAGTAAGCCCATACATAGTAAAAAAAAAGCCAGCCTTGTTACTTCTGATCGTACCAACACAATAACGAATTTACCAAAATTAACACCTTGCATACTTAAACGTCGAGCATATGTATTTGCGTTTGTACAGTCAAGAACACGTCAAGCTTGACACACAGGACTTTGCTTCACTTGCTCTTGGCTGTACATAAACTTGTTACAACTTGTCACTATTAATTGTTATTACAATTTTGATTTAATGTCCTATTGTATAATTGTAATTGACTTTTCAGTGTTGCCTTTGGAGGTTTATTATTGACAAGAATTAATCGTTTATGATAATTCTTGTCACGATTACAATTGTAATTAGTTATTTAATGAGTAAGAATAATGAAACCTCATTATTTTTGTTTGATGTATGACATTAAGCTTCAAGATCGTAGAAGAAGCACTAAATTCGACACTGCAATGTAGGGCATACGCAGAAGAATAAGCGAGCAATATATCTCTAATTCACCCTAAGCAGACTAGCACACAATGCTTTAAGGTATTTCTGTAGGCAAATGCGCGTAAAGAGAATTTTATTTCAGGAATGTTTAGCAGTTGTCGTAGTAAGTGTTATAGACTCCGGTGGACATGTGTGCTAGCTACTAATCCAGAACCTAGATATAGTTCTGGATTAGTAGCTAGCACACATGCTCCTCACACTTGGAGGCGCTCTGTGGACTGTCGTGGAGCGATGCAAGGAAAACTGCGCGGGACCGGCCGGCGTGGAAACATCTTATTGAGGCCCTCTGCACCAGCGGGGTGCCATAGGACTACAACAACACATGCTCCTCAAGGTGGTAGGGCTTTTGTGCAAAGTCCGTCTGGGGAAGTACCACCCCCTTGCCTATTTCTGCCGTGAAACAGGAGTGTTTACACTGCTGTGTTTCGGTTTGAAGGGTAGGGGAGCCAGCGAAATTGCCGGCACACGAGACACAACATCTTAGTTCTCAGAGTGGGCAACGTGCTTTGCTGTCTTGTAAATTTATGCCACTAATAAGACAACGGGCTCTATGGGCGGTGGTGACCACTTTCCATTAGGTGGCCCACTTGCTCGTTTGCTCACTTGTCACATAAAAAAAAAGAATGCTCAGCGCAAAAGCTGTAAAAATTCTATCCAACAGGATTGCTCAATTTTCCTAGCTTAAATTTGCGTTCGAAAGCAAAGCAATCCTACCGGTTGGAATTTTTACAGCTCACACCTTACTTACCGAACACCGTTCTAGTAGATAGGCAACCTTACCACCCTTGTACATTTTTGTGCATCAAATAAAATAAATAAATAAATATGCTTAGTAGGTGTGGTACGGTCAACCGCTTGTCGGTAGAAACTTTTTCAACTCTATTAACACGCCATAAGGTCTAAAAGTGTTTCTTCTGATGTGCGGTCGTGTGTACAATGGAATCGTGTGTACAAACGATGGACGGTTGACTTAGACGGGAACGTCCAAGAACTGGAAGGCATTTGGTTGGCCGACCACCTGCAGATAATCAGATGACAATGTCTGTCGCATGAAAGTGCTGGTTATAAGCTAACATTTATTCTACGTCTATGCCCGTGGTAAGGAAAATGTCATGTTGAGTGATAGAAAATTATGGCCAGTGACAGAGCTAGACCAAGGTTAGACCTGGGTTTTGCTGGCCTCGTGCTAGCGAAATGTCTCTGAATGACACTTGAAGTGGATAGCGACATAAAGAGGAGACAGTGGGCGGATGGGAGATAGATAGATTATATTTGTGGATTAACGTCTACATCAACTAAATCAGATGATAGCCACAAGCGTCTTTGTGATACCTTTATCTACAGTGACTAACACCATTTCAGCTACCCATTTTCTAATTACAGACGACTCTTTGTCATTCACATTTGCTGGATGCTTTTTTGTGGCCATTTTATATGTTGTGTTGATTACTGATTTGATTATCCGAATTAATTCGAATGATAAACTTTGATTGTTACAGGTATGAGGATGAACGTCATATCGTGTCAACAGAAACCGTAAGTCTAATCAAGGTTTTAACAAATTCGGGACGTACAACCTAGTAAGATATACGTGGTGGTGACGAGTAGGTATGCTTATTAGGCACAATCGTGAGTAGTGTACCTATACCTTATGCTTGAATAAAATGCATTGAATGGTTTTTATGCAAGGTTTTTTTTATGCCCACCTTATTCGTGAGATCAAAAGCAACAACTTTTGTTCTACGAACGGCCAAAATAATTTCTACTTCACATACAAAGCATAGCATGGTAATCTTTATTTTACAATATTATCTTTTATTATTGAATTTACTGTTTATATCAATTTTATCCAAAATTTTAGTAATCTTTATAATAATTTGACATTCAGAATATTTTTGAAAGTGAAATTTTTTTTTATTGTAAATATTATAATTTTGCATGCACTCGCTTTGCACACCTGAATACAGGTTGAATGTATCTACTGTACTAAATTTAAGATCTTTAACAATGTATATTCACGCAAATAAATGAATGATTATGATCATGTTGCTCACACTTGTATTGGAAGTCGAAATTTTTTTGGTCATTAGCAAAGTCGTAAAACAAAAGTTGTTAGTTTTGACCCCACTAATAAGGTAGGCATACGCATATCAGGTCCAGAAAAATATCCTTGCATAGAGCGACAAATATCTGTTATGTGTGTTGGTCGATGGATGTTTGTGACATAAGACTACTATTATATTTATTTATCATCGTTAGTTCTGACCACATGCACGCACGTCTGCGTAGGCACCTGCCAACAAATCCTTGTGGCTCTATAACGGTTAAAACCAAAGACGTAACATTGACGTTTGTGTCATCTAATTAGCAACTTTTTATAATTAAATCTATTATATTTTCAGATTTATTTTTCTGATTTTGCTTATTATATTAGTAATAATTAAATATCTGCTACTTTTAGAGCCTGCGCAGATGTGGCACGAGTGAAAGGGTGAAAAATGTATGGAAATAACGAGCATTCTTCTTTCACTCACAGTCAACCCACGCGCTTAACAAATTAAAACAAATTCTTTTAAGTAGTCTCTTCAACTCCTACCCACGTTTGGTGTTATAATCTCCCATAACTAACCTGTTGTAAAAGTGTTATATTAATTGCGTGGAATTACGAAATAAATGATTTAATTTGGCTTAATGCGCAGGCACACTTTCGTTCTCGCGATTGTCAAGTGTTACGTCTTCCATTGTGGTGTGAGAAGCTAGATTTTGCGGTGTGGGTGGTTCATTTACTACGGATTTTGCTTTTACGCTGGTAGTTGCTTTACAATTACGCACGTTGAAGTACTTGATAGTTTTTGACACAGACGTAACTAGTATTAATAATTTATTTTATTTAGGTAAGCAATTTTTTCCGTGGGTGCTTACCATGTGCTAAAATATAAGACGTCACTTTATGCAGAGCCCGACAAAATACGTCAACTTCCAGTTTTGCTCAACCCTCATATTACACAGGCTTTATGTTTATCTACTATTTCATGGTAAACATACTTTCGCAATTAACAAGTTATCAATATTTTTACCTTATTTGAACCTAGTTTATAAACATCCCACATTAATTTGTCGCGAAAAAGTAAAAAGATCGCGCTTTCATCTTTTGTCTCAAAATTTTCCCACGACAATGTTTTAAATGCTCTTGCGTTTGTACGTGACGTCATCATGTCGTGATTCGTTAGTTATTTAACTCTCTTACTTAGGTGTGAGAATTAAAACCACTTGTATGATTGAGATGGGATGGTTCTGTTGTATTGCTTGAGATGGGATGGTTCTGTTGTATTGCTTGAGATGGGATGAGTCTGTTGTATTGCTTGAGATGGGATGGTTCTGTTGTATTGCTTGAGATGGGATGGTTCTGTTGTATTGCTTGAGATGGAATGGTTCTATTGTATTGCTTGAGATGGGATGGTTCTATTGTATTGCTTGAGATGGGATGGTTCTGTTGTATTGCTTGAGATGGGATGGTTCTGTTGTATTGCTTGAGATGGGATGGTTCTGTTGTATTGCTTGAGATGGAATGGTTCTGTTGTATTGCTTGAGATGGGATGGTTCTGTTGTATTGCTTGAGATGGGATGGTTCTATTGTATTGCTTGAGATGGGATGGTTCTGTTGTATTGCTTGAGATGGGATGGTTCTGTTGTATTGCTTGAGATGGGATGGTTCTGTTGTATTGCTTGAGATGGGATGGTTCTGTTGTATTGCTTGAGATGGGATGGTTCTATTGTATTGCTTGAGATGGGATGGTTCTGTTGTATTGCTTGAGATGGGATGGTTCTGTTGTATTGCTTGAGATGGGATGGTTCTGTTGTATTGCTTGAGATGGAATGGTTCTGTTATATTGCTTGAGATGGGATGGTTCTGTTGTATTGCTTGAGATGGGATGGTTCTATTGTATTGCTTGAGATGGGATGGTTCTGTTGTATTGCTTGAGATGGGATGGTTCTGTTGTATTGCTTGAGATGGGATGGTTCTATTGTATTGCTTGAGATGGAATGGTTCTGTTGTATTGCCTTAGATGGGATGGTTCTGTTGTATTGCTTGAGATGGGATGGTTCTGTTGTATTGCTTGAGATGGGATGGTTCTGTTGTATTGCTTGAGATGGGATGGTTCTGTTGTATTGCTTGAGATGGGATGGTTCTGTTGTATTGCTTGAGATGGGATGGTTCTGTTGTATTGCTTGAGATGGGATGGTTCTATTGTATTGCTTGAGATGGAATGGTTCTGTTGTATTGCTTGAGATGGGATGGTTCTGTTGTATTGCTTGAGATGGGATGGTTCTGTTGTATTGCTTGAGATGGGATGGTTCTGTTGTATTGCTTGAGATGGGATGGTTCTGTTGTATTGCTTGAGATGGGATGGTTCTATTGTATTGCTTGAGATGGAATGGTTCTGTTGTATTGCTTGAGATGGGATGGTTCTGTTGTATTGCTTGAGATGGGATGGTTCTGTTGTATTGCTTGAGATGGGATGGTTCTGTTGTATTGCTTGAGATGGGATGGTTCTGTTGTATTGCTTGAGATGGGATGGTTCTGTTGTATTGCTTGAGATGGGATGGTTCTATTGTATTGCTTGAGATGGGATGGTTCTGTTGTATTGCTTGAGATGGGATGGTTCTGTTGTATTGCTTGAGATGGGATGGTTCTATTGTATTGCTTGAGATGGGATGGTTCTGTTGTATTGCTTGAGATGGGATGGTTCTGTTGTATTGCTTGAGATGGGATGGTTCTGTTGTATTGCTTGAGATGGGATGGTTCTGTTGTATTGCTTGAGATGGGATGGTTCTGTTGTATTGCTTGAGATGGGATGGTTCTGTTGTATTGCTTGAGATGGGATGGTTCTGTTGTATTGCTTGAGATGGGATGGTTCTGTTGTATTGCTTGAGATGGGATGGTTCTGTTGTATTGCTTGAGATGGGATGGTTCTATTGTATTGCTTGAGATGGGATGGTTCTGTTGTATTGCTTGAGATGGGATGGTTCTGTTGTATTGCTTGAGATGGGATGGTTCTGTTGTATTGCTTGAGATGGTATTATTTATTAAGGAGCCGGTCAATGGTCATGTCCCACTGCAGAGCAAAGGCCTCCCTTCCATATGTAAACTAAACTGCACATCAGTGGAAACTTCTTTATACTTATGTGTTTTTAGCCTAAAGCTCAGACTAAAGGATTCATACATTAAATTAAAGATATTTTTTGCAAGCTTTTACACGAAGATTTTTGGTGTTGACGGTATAACGAGTAAATCATTTTGTGTAAACTTGGTTTAAGAAGAAGAATTTCAGGAAATTTACCACCAAATAATATTTTTTTTGGAAAGTAACACAGAAACTTAAATTTAGCAGACAGTCTTGCATAAAATGTTAAGTCAGAAGGTTAAATCACTTAGTTGGCTTTTATCACATAAACTTAGATGAAGACACTTAGTCGCCTTTCAGCACCCAAGGGAAGGCTAAGCCACTTAATCACGAAACACTTAGTCGCCTTTTACGACACATGGAAAGGTTAAGTCACTTAGTCGCCTTTTATTACACAAGGGCAAATAAAGATACTTAGTCGCCTTTTACGACACAATGGCAGATTAAGATACTTAGTCGCCTTTTATCGCACACGGACAGGGACATACTTATAGGGACCCTATATTATGTATCTATTTGTTTGTGTTATGGTTTTGGCACCCACGACTTACTTCAGCGCGAAAACTGCTTATTTTCCTGTAGCCGTGTGCGCATGTGTGAGTGCGCCAGTTTTGGACGTTTGTTAGGAGTTTCCATACTGCTTTAGCTTATATATTTACTGTGCCAGAGACCCACTCAATTTCAAAGTGTTTCCACGGACTAGCGGCCGTGTTGCGTAGCGTTGCAGAGGGCCCGCTATTAATCTATTTATTTATTTTTACACAACAGATCACCATCACTTTTAATATCAAAATTTATGTAACATTGGTTTTGTTCTAGACAGAAATCCAAAAAAGGGTAATCAGTAAAAAAAAACCGGCCAAGTGCGAGTCGGACTCGCGCACTGAGGGTTCCGTACCACCACATAAACATAATTGTATTAGTTGAAATTTCAGTAAGTTAATGTGCTAGATTTTTTGAGTCCGACACGCGCTTGACCAAATTTTATTATTTGTTGTTATTTTATAGCTTATGCACTATAAACATACCAATTTTCAAGTTTGGAAGTGTTCCCGTTTTGAAATAGAACTAAAACAAAAATTGCCTCAGCGACCATCCAACTTGACCCCTCTCTTATATGAATGTTCTTGAAACGGGAGCTCACCACAATTGGTTACCATTAGTTGTGAGAAAAGTTGTAATATTTAATGATTTCAGACTTTTCCCATTATTTGTACTGTGAGATCTAGCTTCTTGCCAAATTTCATAATTTTAGGTCAACGGGAAGTACCCTGTAGGTTTTGCTTTTTTGCATAATTGTATGGAGATGAGGACATAAAATTCCATATCTTTTGATTGCGTCGTTGTAAAAAATTTAAATTTTCAGATCTTGTGTGGTTCATGGATCCTAATATATGGTATTAATTTCAACCTGATACCTTTACCCGTTCGTGAGATAAAGGGTCTTGACAGACAGACAGACAGACAGACGGACAACAAAGTGATCCTATAAGGGTTCCGTTTTTTTTATTTTGAGGTACGGAGCCCTAAAAAGCGGCCTCAATAGAAATGTTTCTACCGAAAGGCCGTTAACTGTATCTTTCTCTATGATAAAGGCTAGAAGTATCCCAAACCTACGAGCGTGTATGAAAGGGTTGAAGAAAGTACAGGAAGCGAGAGAAGTATGTAAAGATCGTAGCAGGTCAGGCTGTGGTCTCGGCCTACCCCGACGGGAAAAAGACGTAATTTTATGTGTACTCGTATTTTTTATATGTTCTCTTATTGTTTACGTTTTCAGTAGTAAATATCTCTGCCTTACAATATGTATAATATTATTATCATAACTTTTTAAATCATGTAGTAATCCGGCACACTTCCCAACTCATACCCACGCTACTTGAGCGCGCGCATAAAATTCTATAATCGCAATTATCACTAATTGTGGTCCGTCCGACAGAAGCTGGCCACTATGTCACCTTGGAGAAAGTTTTCAAGCAATAATGAAGCTTAACTCAAAGGAAAAGAACTTTAATTTACATCTTTGCAGTTTATTCTGGATACTCTTGACACTTGCGGATGCTTAAAGTAGAATAATGCGATTTTATAAAATTACCAGGATAATCTTCGAACAGCTTCGGAGAAATAATGTTGTAAGCTTGAATGGTGGCAGTAAAATACTTAGCTGCGTGAAAACTGGACCAGGGAGGTATAACTCGAACGAAGCTCTCTAGATACAAGTTCATAAGTCAAGTATTACAATACAAGACAACCCCTTGTAAAGCTACGAAAAATGTGGCATAGATTGTGAAAAAAAATCCGGTCCAATTCTAGTTTGTTTGATGGCAAGCACTGTATGGACCTCACCTTACTCAAAAGGTGTGCCCCGGTTTAAGAAGGTGGTTCTACCCATGATATTGAACAACTTTTTCCAAGGTACGTAGGTCGAAATAGAAAAAAAAATTCGACCTCTCATACAAAATGTGTTGTCAGCTGATGCAGTATGTATGGGGAGTCGAACTTATTTTTTTCGTTTTTTGACCTCTGTTCTTTGGAAAAAGTCATGAGCACAACCACTTCTTAAACGGGATGATAAAAAATAGCCCTGTTTAAAATAGCATGCAGGCAAAACAGCAGGGCGATAGTCTACTAGTGAGACTATAAGACTTCAACTTCGTCCTAGGGATAGATTGATTAAGGTCAAGAGTTAGCCCATTATTATAAAAAAAAACAACCTTATCTATTATTTGAACGACCGGAAATAATCAAACAGTCATATTTGCATTTAGCCAGTCAATAATATATCGTTAAGCTTATCTCTTTCCAAATCAATCATCATAATATAATAATTACAGAAATTACCGTAATCAAAGGCGAACAAAGAACAGGAAAGAAAACATGCTGACCTTACACATCTAAATAATTACATAAGTAATAGTTTTTATGTGGTATCGTATACCACTTATTTGCTATCTCTACATCTAAATAGCTTAATTTACACGGGAAACTAGTATGTTTAGTAGTTTTTGTACGAAAAATTGCGTTGAAGAGGTTGAAGAGATGATACTTGAAGATGACCATTGAATATCATGCATTGTGAAGACGTTCAGTTTACGTATTAATATATGTATATTTTTTTGAAGAGTGGATTATTGGACAGGTTACAAGCAATTTATTTGATAAAGCTTTGTTGCTTCCTATAATCAAAGTTCCATTTGATATTAATAGAGCACTCAAAAATTTTCTGTGAATAAAAAGAACTTGATTAGGCAGCTTGTATGGAGAGGCCGATTTTCTATTCATTTCCTGAAAGTTTGTTTCACTGTTAGTTGTTCAGTTTCGTTAACTGATCATGTTTTTTTTAGTTTTCGGAAAGCTTTTGCTTACACCCCGTATTTTGTAGGGATTATAATATCACTGTATCGATTGTTAGGTTTTTTGGTGATTTTATCAAGATTATAAAATTTTTTGCAGATTTATTAAATAAAGAGCTAGATATTAATAAATTATGAGCTTAACTGAATCTTAACAGAATAATATTAACGATACTTTGTTAGAAGGAAGTGAACACAAGGTTGACAGCCTCTCACTTGGGCGTCGAAGCGGCGCGAGCGCAACCAGACACGGCTAGTTTTTGTACACATAGAAATGCATTACGCAATGTTTGTAGAGATTTTTTGGAAATATTAGAGGTGTTGACAAACGGTTGTAAGGCTACTTGGCGGCAAGACTCTCTGTAAATAAGCAAGTGGCCGCCGGTGCCGGTGCTCAAATCCTGTTTTGAATTGTAATTTGGTGAACAAGTGTCTCGTCTGGGAAGTTGAATAGCTACACAGTAATAGAATGTCCATGCTGCTATTTGACAATAACTTGATGACTAATAGCTTGTCATCAATTGAAGCAAGTGTAAAAAAGCGTTTTGTACTCTACTTCGTGTAGCGTCACTTATAGCGTATATCCTTTACTCTCATTATCAACACCAAGAAATCTTCTACTATTACTTGGAACCATATTTAAATTGTAAAGTTCAGACTTAAATTCATCTTGGAAAAGCTTATTTTATTATCGTATTCACTCTGAGTTAAATTTTAACTTATTTGTTTGAATCATTCATTGGTAAAATACAAATAAAGAATAATTGCTATTATTGTCTAAACTAGATTCATGGATTTGTAGATGCTTTTGTCACAGCTTGTTATTACTGATTTATTTATTTATTTTAATTTTATTCAGAGTACCAACAGCTACTTAAATTTAATTATAAACATAGGTGTATTAGTACACAGCCATTTATAGGTACCCGCAGATTTTGATTAGATATTAATAAACTTTTATGTACAGTATTGTTGATATTGTGGGTTTTCTTACTGATGTTGCTTTCCCTCGAATATTTATACATTTATTTTAGTTTCGTCCTGGGAAAACTTTAACCAGGTATTTTTCATGATGGTATGAGTATATTATATAATAAATATGAGCATAAGTCCAATTATGTAATTTTAACTTAGCAATTTTATGAACATTATAAATCAGTTAAGTTTTGTACTTCTTTGTAAATAAAATCCCTAGTCGAATGAGTGACATTACACTTGATGATACACTCCGACACGATACGACTACGATACGTCACATTCATAAGGGTTTGTTTCACTGGAGATTTTGACAATGTATAATTTAAAAAGTAAGCGTTTTTTTACTCAAATTGGATATTAGAATCAATGGTTAAAATCTTTCGGGTTACTCGGGTCCACCACGATGTACATACTGAAAATGGGTTCTTTAATCATCATGATTTCATGTAGGTTGCTAGGTCGACGACCGACCTAATAATAATAAATAACGTCAAAAATACACCGTCAACAAGCACGTTACAAACATAACAACCTTGTAATATGTAAGTCTTGTAAGTCACGGTTCTCTTTACCAAATACCACCAACACAATCGGAACGTACCTTTCTCTCCATTGACGATGCGTGCATCCGATTGTTCGCCTCTGTACTATCCTCAGACCCATTCATATGTAAAACCACAAGAACTGGGCCGTCCCGACATAGCACATTAAGTTCAGCTAACGGTACTGTAGTTCTAAGATTCCGGGCTTCAGATTTTCTTTATCCACTGCTGGAACATGAACTAGTCTCTCACCAGGTAATTGACGGATTTCCTTTTGTAGATCATACATTATGTATGCGACTGTATCTTTTTGTATTGAATTCTGGTACTTATCACTTTCCTTTTCTGTTCGGTGTGACGAGTGACACTTTCGTTCAGTGAGGTGAACAGGATTTTAACATATTTCTAGGGCTAGCAACGAACGGAATCAAAAGTAAGGCACCTATAGAATGTATTGAACCTCTTTAAAAACAGAAAAATACCCTGTTTCGATAATGTCTTATTAACATACACACGGGATGTAAAAAGACAATCCCGAAAAAGGAAGCCATGGATTCAGACCATGAAAATAAACAGACTATAGCCATATAAACTAAATACAACAAGGCAGCCTTTAAGAAACGAGCCTTCAAATATCTTAAAGGCCGGCAACATCTGTGACCCCCTTGGTGTTGCGGGATCTATGGGCGACGATGATCACTAACCATCAGGTGATCCGATCAGTGTTCGCCTGCCTCCGTCTTCTAGAAAAAAAAAATCTGAATCACGTGAAAGTTCATTTTGTAAATGGGAGGTAAAAATGTTTTTCGGTTTTCGACCTGTGTTAATGGAGAAAGTTGTTTAGTTTATTTAAATCCATGGTTTCAGTTTTCGGGAGATGTTTTTTACACCTTCATGTATATTGTGAGTCTCATTACGAATCCAAAAGAATACGCCTAAGTTATAAAAAGTACTTATTCCAAATACGTCAATACTCACTGTAAGTCTTTTTTTTAATAAAGCCGGTCAACTAATTAAAACGGAAACTCGGCAAAAAATCTGTCAACCCGGAATGTTTTCTTTAAAAAATGATGAAGTACAGTGAAATCGACAAGACAATGAGCTGTTCTGAAACTGGTCCAGTTTAGTGAACCGAATCCGAGTGGGCGGCGGATTGCACTTCCCGACTTTCTCGTGAGTTATTGCCTTAGAAGTACCTATAGCTAAGCTTCGAAGGGAACATTCGAGAGTGTTTGTTGTCTTAAAAGATTTTTCCGTCGTCTTTATGGAAAGATTCGTTTTTCTCGAAAAGTATCATATGGTCATCGACACTTTAGAATAAATGGACGACCTTTTCAGATTATTAGTCACACCTTGCAATGGGTGAAAATAATCAAAATCCTAGATATATTTTTGTAGTTTTTGGATCATGCATTAAGTAATTTAGGGGAATCATCTAGTAGGCAAGCAAATATTATTCCTTACCTTCTGTATTTACACGAAAGAAACGGTGGTGTCGCCATTGAGTTAAAGTAAAGGTACGTTTGGTGAAGAAAGACTCCATTGTGATTGAGGTGATTCAGCCTGCATTTTGTGCACCCTTTCACTGTTCGAGTTCTTCTAATTGTTCTACTTTCTTAATTATCGACGTAGTAACATGTTTAGTATCTTAGTATCACAGCAAGTAGCTTCCTAATAAGAAACGGATGTTTTTTTAAATTGATTATGGAAGTTATTAACTAACTAACCCAGTCTTCAAGATCATTATTAAAAGTTTTATGACTGAAGTACCGTAAGCATTTAATGCTTAAATTAATTTAAATCGATAGTAGAAAAGGTGTTTCCTGCTTTTAATTAAAATTAATTTGAGTAACTTTATGTTTTTATTCCAAGTAGGTAGTATTTTATTGAGTCGCGGTGCGTGGTAGCTCCCTGCCTTCCTTTACTTTCTCAAATTTTGTCTAAAAAAGGTTAATTTTTTTCTCTCCAGAATTTTTTTGTATTTGTTACCTAAAAGATTTTATTTGTTTGAAGTAGTCCACTTATGAACGAGTAGCAATCAAGACCAACTCAATCAAGGAAACTGGACCTCCTTGCTTCGCTCGGAATAGAAAACGTGCTGAATTATTTTACTATGGGATGACATCAAATGGCAATGTCACATCATAATCGAGCATTATGAAATACTAGCTTTCCACCTGCGGTTTCAACCGCATTAAATGCGTTTTCCCGTGGAAATGAAGTGTTTTCCCGCGGTAAAAAGTAGCCTACGTGCTATTTCAGGACCTAACCTATATGTGTGCCAAGTTTCATTAAAATCCAATTAGTAGTTTTTGCGTGAAAGAGTAACAAACATCCATCCATCCATACTTACAAACTTTCGCGTTTATAATATTAGTAGGATTCATAGTAACCCTACCAAATTAATAAAACAACGCCTACACTATCTTGTGACGAATTATTTCTTTAATCCGCCTTTTGATATATTATAATTTTTGATCAAGACGCACAAAACCAACACACAAAAGGGTCTACGTATTGTAGATCTAGAACTCAAATTCAAACTAGAATCAGACCACATTAGACCATGAAACTGAAAAACTTTTCTATAGAAACGTTATTAAAAAAAAATTTCTTCCCATTTTCATACAAAATACCATATGATTCAGTTCCTACATACTATATTGGACAGCTACAATTTGTTTCGTGGTACAATTTATGTTTCTTGGGAAAAGCTTTTCAGTGTTATGATTTGACCGTCATCTTTCAGTTATTGTATTTTTACAAAACGAGTTGTGTGTTCGGCTTTCAAAGTATACAATAGTTTTTAGATTAGAACGTAAAAGTTGTAGATTTTGACTCGAATAGCTACTGCTTCTTCTAAAAACTATAGATTTCGAAGCTACCTTAGCATGATATCCTAGTTTGAAAACTAGTCTCGTATAGCACAGGCATTATGCCCGTTATTGTACTCGGGATCTTACCGCAAGCGTTTAGAAATCCAGTATAATGTAAAGCCTAGCGGTTTCCAAACTGGTTACGTACCTACGAACTCTTAATAGGTCAACGAAAGTGGTCCGTTACATTATGGTAGGCTTGGGATTAGACGCTGATGCAATAAACCATCAATAAACATATCGATAGTATCAATTTAAAACTGTCATATAAATAAAAGCTGGTAATAAGTGTTAACAGGTTAGATTACATTTTAAACTTCACAGAATGATGACCTAATGCCCTAATCCCATTTTATCGATTGGTGCAACTTGTCAATTGTTTTCTTTCTTCTTTATATCGTATCGATTGTCATATCAACATTTAAACAATTACTTAGAGGAGTAGTCAATCCTGGGTTGCCGATTTGCTTTGCATTGTATATTGAACTAAGTAAAAATTTATGGAAGTCCCTTTCTATCTAAAATTAAATCGCATAACGATACTTGGAGGAGATCGTAATTAATAATCATTTTAACCCCTCTTTCTAGTATTCTATGATGTCATCTGTACTCGTAAACCCAAAAGCCCATGGTTCACAGCAAGGACAAAAACTTTGTATATTAAATATTTTTATTTAACCAATGAAATGAAATGAAATATTAAAAAAAATTGGGAAATATGCGTGATCTATAAGGTGTAACAGAAAGGGTATACCAACCCTGAAGGATATGATTCTGCCCATAAAACTGAACAACTATCCCCAAGGAACATAGGTCGAAATACAAAAAGAATTTGTTTACGTCCTTTACTATCAGCTGATTCAGTTTCTATGGTAGGTCGAATTTTTTTTTCATAAGTCGACCTATGTACCTAAGGGAAAGTTGTTCAGTTTTATGGGCAGAATCAACTCCTTCAAGGTTGGTATACCCTTTTTGTTACACCTTGTATATGCGTGTACGAGTATGTACGTATTCATCAAGCTTTTTGAAGAAATTTACAAAACCCGTTCAGAATCCCAATAAGTTATTCATAATGCTTTGAAGTTTGAGAGCTACAGTCTAAGATTAGATATCTGGAGGGCGTGATAGCAAATAATAGCGTTAGAGCAGCCATTCGCTGATAGCAGACGAGGATAACGGACAACCTTATTGATTCTAATGTCGCACGAGCAGTTTCTATAAAATACTGCTTGAATTGTTCTAAATGAGTGCAAAAGATTGTTATTATTTAGGAGCCGGTCGTGTTCCACTGCAGGGCAAAGGCCTCCCTTCCATCCTTCCACACATCCCGGTTTAGAGCTAGCGTCTGCCATTGACGAGAGTGTTCGTTCAACTCGTCTCGACATCTTTTTCGAGGTCGACCACGACGTCTTCAGGAATTTGGCTCCCAAAATACTGCTTGAATTGTTCTAAATGAGTGCAAAATATTATTATTATTTAGAAGCCGGTCGTGTTCCACTGCAGGGCAATGGCCTCCCTTCCATCCTTCCACACATCCCGGTTTTGACCTAGTGTCTGCCATTGATGAGAGTGTTCGTTCAACTCGTCTCGCCATCTCTTTCGAGGTCGACCATGACGTCTTCTGGCATTTGGCTCCCAACATACTGCTTGAATTGTGAGATGCCCTTGTTGTCAACTTAGTAAATTATTTCATATTTTAATGAGCCTGAGACTCAAAAAATAAAATTAGCGCCTCACAAGTGACTTTATAAGATTTTGATATTTGCAAGACTGAGCTAAAACTACAGGTTTATAAACTTGTAGTTTAATTCACTATCATTTGGTGATAAAATATTATCGCCCGAATAATTCAAAATCACGGACTTTCCTTTCCAAATGGGAAGATTAATTCATAGATATGAAGTAGGGGTTTTGTGTTAATTTTCATGTACGATTTACCTTTAATTTATCATGGAAAATTAGGTGTTACTCAAGAATGAGGTCCCAACTAGGTCCCAAAGTCTACATACGTACGTCTACATTTAACTGTTTATCAAAAAAATAAAATATATTTCTTTTGACAAATTTTCCAGTGAAAACTTGCCCATTCAATCACAGTAAATTAATCCCTAGGCTCTGTATTAATATACACTACTACTAATGTAATAGGGTACAGTACAGCCCTGTTACGAATCACTTCTATTAATAATGTTAATATCTCTACCTATTTGTCTAAAGCAAAATAATTTCTTCATGTTTTGCCTTCAAGTAAATTATAACCAATAAATTCTTGCGGATCATTAAATAAATACCAGTGAAAGCCCTTTGGTTGCCAATCTGACAACTCTATTATAATTTATTATTTTACAACTCGATCAATTTGTACTTCCGCTCCATTATGCCCTTCACTCACTGAATTATGTAAGATTCTTGTCAGCACTCTGCATATTAGCTACTTATTTGACATGTCTTTTTTGCGCTTCCAATATTAGTTAGGTAATTTGTCGATGGAATATTTTGAAAAAATAAGAAAAAAAAAAAAAAAAAGATGCTAACAATAGAAAGCATGACAACTGAGACAAAAAAACCCTTCAAGGCTCGTAGTCAACTACAACACATATGATGTTGAAGAAATGGGGAAGCTTAATAGCTGTCAAAAATAAGTATTAAAAACTGAAAAGATGTTGTTAGTTGGGGGGTGAAGAATATGACATTTCCTATGAAGAGAACCAACAAATGCGTTGTTTAAAAGCAAGTACTCAATACATGCATGTATACTACTCATTTTAGCATCTGAACAACGACGAACCCATTATTATCACCACAGCGGATAAACTGTAAATCGCAACTTAGTCGCATGTCTGACGGACACAAACAGTCACGCAAGAATGCGTCTAGTGTAGTCACAAAAACAGTCATTCTCAAAACTCATTCACAAACATCAAGTATACACCTACGCTCCAATAAGTGAAACAATAAAAAGGAAACTGGCACAAGACGATCTGCCACGTACACTATAAACAGACAATAGGACACCACTTTCATCTATTTGTAATGTGTCATTATTTCAATGGAACACAGTTTGAGCAGTTTGATGCTCCAATGAATGGGTAAAGAGGCGGAAAGTCAAATGGAACTTTCGTTTCGTCTGACGAATTTCCGCACTTTGTTCGGGACTTGGGACTGAATGTGACAGGTATGATTTTTATTAAGAAAAAGTATTTGCAAGATAAAAGGAAAATAATGCGAGAGTTTAAGTACACATAATTCGATAGTGTAAAGGGTTTTGTCAGTTATGATCGGTTTTTTGTGAACCAGGCCTTCAATAATGTTTATTGGTGCGTTATGAAAAACCTCTTTATTATTATTTTCTAATTCCGTATTATAATGTGACATATTTCGTAAAGTTCATTTTTGTATGATAAATAAAATGATCTGATTTCTTAGATAAACCACGCACAAAACTTAGTTCAAAGAAGATTGAGGTTACAGTACAAAAATTTTGATTGTAGACAAAATATTAGACGTTCAATGAAATATCTTTACTGCTGCCACTGCATTACCATAAAACCTCAAACCAGCGTTCCACACATAGAATTCAATAGTGAATAGCAGTTTTTTTCCTTCATTATGCAGTGGCGTATTCGCACCGTAGAACAATGGCGCAAGTGCAAATTGCTACAAACGGCAACTTGGTGTTAGGTTTGTTGGGAGAAAGCAATGGGAACATAGAAATCGTTTAACGATAATGCGAGTAGTGTTTTACTTTACTAATGGTTAATGATACATTTTGTCAGTTACATTGTTGCGCGATGTTCGATAAGGCTTTAAAAGAGGGATATTAAACATTCTGTAAACTAGTTACGATTTGAGTATTTGATTGTTTATTGAGTACCTGTTTCGTGATACAAAAATCATTTCACCTGGCATCATCCTGATTTGTTTGAGGTCTGCGAAATAATAACGTCGTCAAACGACGCAAACGCCATACACAAACGGGAAAACATAAACTTGCGAAGCTGCCGATCCACGTTGCCGATAATAAGTTAACAATAACAAAACCAAAAAGTCATATTTATAATATGCAAATACCATAGCATGGCACAGCCACAGCTAACCATTACTTATGATCGTCTGCTACCTCTCCCAATCCTTTCACAATCTTCACACCTCTGGTCTTTATTTCCGATATTTAATTAGGTAGGTACCTAAAAACAAATTATGACTATGAAACACGGGACTTCTAGCTTAGAGGGAAATTTTAAATTTTAAAATAGAAACAGAAATAAAAGTAAAATTTAAAAAAAACGTCTACCACTGCCTGCCAGGTGCTAATAGAATTCATAAGTAAGTACTTGTATAAATAGAAGGCCTGGACTTTCACTTAGATATCTGTAGTACTCTTGATAAAGCCTAATGGCGCTTGACAAATGGAATAAAGGATTTCTAAAGCTTAAATTACTAATACCAGTGAAATGTCAGAGCGTACTTAGTACTAAGTCGCTGTTTTAAGCCCATTTGTAAAGCCTGATACTAGTCTTTCAGTTAGACATAATTATCAGATTGAGCGGTTGCTGCAGTATACATTTTAAGTAAGTACGATGTACTGAAAGTCTCGCAAACGTTTCTAAAGATTTATATTAAAACAATGTAAGCTTAGCGTTCAAGGGAGCAAAAAATCGATCTAACTGGGTTTTTTGTCTTTTATAAAATGTAACAGATAGGGTATATCAATCATGAAGGATGTGATTCTGCCCATGAAACTGAACAACTTTCCCTTTGGAACATAGATGAAAATACGAAAAAAGTTTTTGGCTTCTCATACAAAATACGCTACCCGCTGATTAAGTTTTTATGGGCGGGCAAATAGGGTCAAGTGGAATGACCCTATTTGTATACAAATATTGCTCGTTTAAAATTATAGGATAAGATCTAAAGTTTTGTATGATATGATTATTGACTTCTAGAAAGTCTATTTTAGCAGAGTTGCGTGTAAAAATCCGCAAAAAGTTTTACGAAACAATATGTTGCGTTATTCATGTCCTATGCTAATAAGCTAATATCATGTCAAAGCTAATACACATGTAACTTTTGACCTTGCGAAGTTTTATATTTAGTGCCAGGCACTTCGTATAGACTGTTTATTTTATTAAAGTAAATTTTTTGTTTAGTTTTATGTCATGTAGTAGCATGTACGTACGAGTATATATCCGAACTGAATTTATCAAAGTGTTTCTTGTTATGATGCTAACAAGTAAGTACCTGTGGGGGAGACGGTGTATCGAAGATCAAAAGCAAATTTTCCATTACTTTCAGGCCGGCGCCAATAATTATCGATTATGTGATAGTCTCTGTCTTCAGCCGCAGAATTAACTTGGCTTTGCTCTCTACTTCTGGCCAATCTTTCTACTTTTATTTGCAAGGTGTTTCTGTATCTTTAAATAAATTCAAAAATTATGTTTTCATTATCTTTAAATAAATTTAAAAAAAATTTTTTGCATGTAACAATTATGTAACAGTATAACATTTATGTAACAGTATAACTGTTATACAGTTTGGCGGAATTTGTAATAATAATAACTGTAGTATTTTTTTGGAATAAAGTTTTGAAAATTTAAAAATTTTATGCCCTCATTGTTCGTCATTGGCCTTACCTCGATCACATTTCGTTGAGAATCTAGTTTGTTGATAAAGCGTGTTAGTTTTAACCTATCAACCGAAAGACGGCCATACAAGCCGTGCACCATGTTTTTTTTTTTAATTTTTCCCTCTGAAGATCTGCAATAGGACCTTTCCTCAGTTTGCAAAATCGTAGAAGTTGGTGCCCATGACAGAAAGAGTTCTACAACCCCCAAGTATTATATAATCTGTGCCAGAAGGATGTGAATTTGAACTTTTATATTCAGCCACATTATCGTTCTGGAATTCTGTCCATCATGTCTCCATGTATCGATATAGCCACCTACCTGAGTGAGTACGCATGTGTTCAAAGTACAGTTACCCTGCGGTTTGTTTACTGGCATACCGGCTCATAAGTTATTGCCATCAAGATTGTATAGTTACTGCGATAAAGCTATACGGAGTCTTATTAAAGTATGAAAGTAGAATTCTCAGTCAAAATGAGAGTGAGAAGTAAGAGAGAACTTTGTGGCATAAAAGAGAGATGGTATGGTCATTGGTCATGTACATACAGAAGCACTGGTTATTTAACAAAGCACAAATTCTAGAGTGTTTTTACATTCATAGATTGGATACATTACTAATCAATCATTTTATTTTTATTAATTTTTTTTTTCCAAAATAAACAGAAGAACACTGTTGCTCATCCTTTGGCTTGTATGATTTTCTCGGGAGAGACTTAAAAATAAAATTTAAATTTAAAATCGGAACCTAATCACCATTCCAAAATAAAATAAAATCAATCAATTAATATTTTTGAAGGCAGTAAAATGATTTGGGTAAAATTAATAGCCGCCTCTCTTTCTGGAAGAGAAGATAATATTAATATATGATTGATAAATTATATTTTATTTTACAATTATAACTAGATTCAGATTATAAACTTTAATTTCATTTAAAAGTTTGATTTGCCTGTTATATTTTTTAAGTTACATTAAATAAATAAAATAAATAAAATGTTTATTTTTCACCACAACCATTACAAAACTCAAGTAACACTGTTGTGTAACAAACTTGGTTGTGGATCGCTGGTGCCTGTGGTAAGTAAAAAAACCTGTGATACGAGTATAGGTCGCCAGGTCTCCACCACTCTAATCAGGATAAAAATTAGTGAATACTTAAGTCGACACAGTACACAAAGTACGTAGAAATATTTTAGAAATAATAACTAATGCAAGAAAGAGGTTTCCTCCCCTGCATTTGATTGTAAAAGACCTCATATAGAAAATGATTTTATTTTAACACTTCCTGTGTTCGGATAAATCTACAAAGTAGAAAATCGCAAAATTTCACAACCACAGGCAGGATTCGAACCTGCGTCTTCTGCGTAAGTACCGCAGACGCTTTACCAACTAGGCTACTGTGGTCCTGCCCGATGTTGTGAAATTTAGCGACCTCTTTACGCATTTCAACGTTGCGTTTGTGCTGCCACCTAGTAAGCGTTTTTGCTGTACTAGCTCAACTAGTCCATCATTGCAGATAGATTTCGAGTTGAAAATTGGTAACACTACGTATAATTGAAAATGATTTTATTTTAACACTTCCTGTGTTCGGATAAATCTACAAAGTAGAAAATCGCAAAATTTCACAACCACAGGCAGGATTCGAACCTGCGTCTTCTGCGTAAGTACCGCAGACGCTTTACCAACTAGGCTACTGTGCTGTGCAATTTCACAACATCGGGCAGGACCACAGTAGCCTAGTTGGTAAAGCGTCTGCGGTACTTACGCAGAAGACGCAGGTTCGAATCCTGCCTGTGGTTGTGAAATTTTGCGATTTTCTACTTTGTAGACCTCATATAGTCTGCTCGGAGTAGCGTTTGCGCCGGTAACCGACCCACATCAGCACATTGCATAACCCCACTCGCCCCCGGTACTGTTTTCAATTCAGTTTGGAAATAGGGCTTAAGTACTGATTGTGAATTGTTTGGGACGATTACAACAGCTACGGTTAGGTATTAAAATTATCGTGATTACAAATAAAAAAGTGCCTAAAAATTTAGGCAGATTAAACAAATAAAAAACTAAACAGATATAAAATAAGGACGATTATATCGGAAAACTATTTAGGAATCTTGCAAAACTAAGAGATAACTGGAGATTACTTAGAATTCAAACTAAAAGAGTCTGGTAGAGCCAAATTTAATGAAAACGCTAAAAATGTTGTCTAATTTAAACTAAATGTTTTCAGCAATGTAATTCTGCAAGTGCCAACTCAAATTGCAGCTCAATAACATTTTCTACAGCGTAAAAAGTTGGTGTATTGTAACTAAGTATTTCCTTTACTGCAACTTGTTTCGTCGTGATAGCTATGAAGGTCGCTACTTCAAAAATTGCAAAACAAACTTTTCGTTGCGTTAAACCTTACTGATATTTTTACGCAAAGTTCGCCTTATCACCTGCAAAGTGAGTTGGTAGTTTTCATATCGCGTATCTATCGCCTTAGGTATTTAGCAGTTTATAAACGTCGAATTCAATGAAAGCAATTTATTGAATAGAATGTTGTAAGGTTGCATTGCGCAATAGGTAACATTTTGGTATAGAAAAAGTGTTATGTCCGCTATTACTTTTACTGTGGTAATAAAACGGGTGTAGTTTATCAAATGGAATATTATTGGTAACAGATATTACACGATAAACTGCTTTCATTGGTTTCCTGTTTGATAGAAATTTCGTTTTGATGTGTTAATCTCGACGTTACAATATTGAACTAAGAGGAGTTTTGAATTGAGCTATTTGTTTTGAGCATGTTTTATAAAAAAAAAAAATTTTTTTGTTATAGGTACTGCAACAATTTTAAACCGTGAAAACGAGAGGGAAGCTTAAGGCATAGTAAAGTAAGTGTATAAGTATACACATGTGATGAGAAGAAATGAGCAGCATGTTACAAAGAGAGTGAGGAAGTCTGAAAAATATGTAATGGTATGAAATATAAAGAAGCAGCTTGTTGGTAGGTATGATACGCAAAAGGACGCTGCTGATTATCCTATACCTACTTAATTATTCCTGCCTTTTACGACACCGAAAAGATGAGATGGGGTGGCACTATCCTAAGCCGGCACCTTACAGACAATATCGTACAAAATTCAAATACCCGACTACAAGTATTCAAAATTAAATCGCTTTTACATAATAGTTTATCGATGGTTTTTACGCCGTTTACATTTTCGAGGTCAAACGCTTACATAGCAAAGAACATTTTTATGCGAACGTTCTCAGATATTTGCAGGTTTTGCGTATTTTTATCGCTATGGCGTGGTTAGTCTCAGTCACATGAAATTTTGTTGACATTGCGTGTTACCGCCTTTGATGGGCATGTAAATTTCTTTCATTCAATTTTTTTATTCATCGCTAAACAAGCATCAGTATCGGCGTATTTACTTAGATTATTGAATAAATTTGAATGAGTTTACTTAAGTATTTTTTTGATTTCATAGTATTTTGTAGTCCTAAATTTAGCGTAGGTTCCCATAATCTCTCTCTCGCATGGTTATAGACATGACTCAAGAGCAATGCTCTACTCTGCCATTCTTTGTCGGTCGTTTCGACATAGTCACGCCATATCGCTCCTTCTTTTGTCTTATGGCTATCGAGGGCACCTATTCGGTTGTGATGTTTCTTTGGTTGTGATTAAAGCCCATCTTTCTTTAATCAGTTTCGTTATATCGAAAACGATAAACTGCTTTCATTGATTGCAAATTCATTGGTAACTTTAGGCTAAGAGCAACCCAATCTACACGGGATACGACTGTGTATATATTATTTCCCCTCAATTGTATCTCCCTTTTACTTGGGGTCAACCTTCCTTCTTCTTCTTTTCCACTGTACACGCTTTTCTTCTATGATAGCGTCCATTTTGTCTTCTATCAGATCTTTCTTGACCATCATCCTCAGCCAGTGGAGTGCGGTCTTCCATGTCCACGATCATAAAAAAAAGCTTTTGAACCTTCCATACGCATAGGCAGACTTGTATGTACACAGGGCGAAAACATTACTGCAAACAAGAAGTCATAAAAACAAAACGTGGCATTTGGCCTGGAAACTTTTTTTAAACCCTGTTAATAGCATCAGTAGGCTAATTGCCTAAAGATCAAAGTTTACTCCTTACATAATAACTTTTACACTCATAGGTATTTAGACTCGTATCGCAAGCATAAGTAAACGCTGCTAATCGGTTAAAAGTAAAATTGATATTACACAAGAGATAATTTGAGAGTTGAAACTAAAACAGTCAATTATTTTCGATTATTTGTCTAAAGATGTGCCTAAGGCGATAAGTGTAAATAGATCCAAACTGTATATTTCTATTGCAGCGTTTTTAACGTTGATGTGACATGATATATGTATATGGAATAATAAAGTAGTTACAACTAATTGTTTCTGATTTGGAACAAAAAGTAAAATTCGAGAAGATAGTGCTTTTGTGAAAAGTGCAAATGGGGAAGTACACACCGTGGTACACACGGCCGCACATCAGTATAAACACTTTTGGACATTATGGCGTGGTAATAGAGTTGAAAAAGTTTCTACCGACAAGCGGTTGACCGTACGTGTCTGGTTTCGGAAGTTTGTAGCGTAGCGCTGCTTTTGTTTCTACGTGTTTGCTGCCGTGCGTACTCGTATCACGCGCTTGACAAATTGTGCCGTAAAGCAGCTGTACACTTTACAGCACGTCAGTAGAAACACTTTGGACTTTGTAACATGGTAATAGAGTTACAAATTTTTCCACAGACGTGAGGTTGACTGTGCCTACTTGCACTGCTGTATTGACAATACTAAGGCCGCCGATGAAATTACCGGTACATGAATGATACATGCCATCAAGTACTCAAGAAAGGCAACGTGCTTTGCTGTCTTATTAATATCAAAGTAAGTTGCAAATTAGACAGTATGTTGGTTGGTGTTATATCAAATATGATGGTTTAACCTTTAGATGGATAACCGCTAGTGGCGTGACAACTAAAACGTTATTTAGTTTATATTGTTAGGTTATGGACCCATACCTAACTTGTTGCCATATTTTTCAAGCCGCTACTGCAAAGTCTCTATCATGGCTGGCTTGATGATAACTAACTAAAATAATAACCGGCACCGACGGCTTAGCGTGCCTTCCGATCCGAAACACTATTCGCTCTACCTTTACGCCACTAGCGGTCACCCATCCATCAAAACTTGCTCAATTTTCATGATCTTAAAAAAAGAGCGCCATTTGGCCACGAGTGCTTCAACATAATAACAAAGCATTAAAACGTAGAATTCAATTGGTGAGCTGTCGAAAGAAAAATAAAAAATAAAAAGAATCGTTTAAGTGTTGCGCAGCAGGTAACCATGATAGATTCGGTTGTGAAACGAGAGTGAACGTGGTTTGGGAGGTCGTTTCTAAGTTTTTGTGGTCGGAATAAAAGAGACCCATTTATTTTCGTTTATGTTTAAGTTAAACCGGTTTGTAGTACAAAGTAATGGGAAAATTTAACCATGTCACGTGCCTATTGTTGTCAAAATATTAAATAAGTTTCATAAAGTTATCAACGTTACCTATGACGTTACCAAACATTGTAATCAAGAATTCAAAATGAAGGTTTCTATTTTGGAAGGTTCTGTGATAAAGTGAGACTTCGTTTCAGTCAGAGCCATAGTCTGCAACTTCATAACGGACGATCCCTTTGAAATTGTCTAAATTGTTTGAAATTGTCTAAGTTTTGTGAAAATGAAATTATTTGAAGTCAGTTTTTTGTATGTTTTAGGAATTCCTTTTCTCCAGACGCTCCAGACACATAATTCACACTTACTTAAAGCTTATTCCCAAAATCCTCCACAGACGGATGTCTCATAAAAGCTCTACCATCTCGATGGTCTTCAGGTTTTGATATAATTGTTTTGACGAGAAATTAAATTTATGGCACAAGGGGTTACTAAGTCCGGCGTCGATTTGACAACCCGTACAACGAGAAAAGAAGCGAAGTAAATATGGGTCAGTGTTCGTAATACAAGACAGACGGAGCCATTAGCGGGTAACTGTGAACGCGACCGGTAGACTTGGATAAAAAACAAACATGCGGGTTAAGCTATAAAATGTTAGCGGTTTGCCCATCGTTAGACGGCTGATAGAGCCAGTTTGTATGGCACATGAACTTCCAGCGATTTTCAAAATCTAGTAAAATAAAAGTTGTCAGATGGTCTGACAATTTTCGGTTTCGGATTATTCCATTTCCATGTTTTTCCAATAACTGGTTTACAAAATGTGAGAGATTAAAACCGCAGGTGTAACTCGAGCTCTATACTTTCGGTAGTAGAGACGCCTCTATCAACTGAGTTACCGTTGTGCTGCGTTTATAATACGCAATAATGATCTTCGGCACCACGAAAGACCTGTCAAAAAAACCTTGTTAAAGGACCAACATTCTTTGACTTGGACATAACCACACACACAGCCTTGTGTCCTTAATTAATGTGAGTGACTAGGTAGGGCGTTGACGTCGCTATTCCTTATAAGATAGCAGCTCTAGGTGGGATTCTTATACCATCGGAAACAGTTATACTCTTGCTATATTGGACTAGAACTTGAAGGTCGTCATATGAATACTTATAGCTGTCGTGTAAAGAAAAGCCCGACTCCAAAAGTATAACTATCGGCCGCAAAGCTACACATCCCCTAAAATATTGTAAAAAAATTGGGAAGGACTTCATGACCAGCAGTGGAGGGTTCACATGACGTAAAAGTACAAGAAGAAGTAATGCTTGTTAGCTAATAACAATTAACATTTGAAGGCTGTAACCTAGAATATTGCTGTACGGTTGATTGGATTCGTTCTTGAACCTCGCGTGAGGAAGGAATGGCGAAGAAACTGTGCAGTTGATTGTTGACGCATGACGACCTCCTTTAGAGCAATTTTCAGAAACTTCGTGACAAACGAGGGGTTTTCTTCTTCATGTTCAATGAGTAATGACTTAGTGACCTATTGAGGATTTTTGAAACTAGTTATATTGGCTTGTTCTCGCGGTTTTTGGGTTTTAAGCTGTTATACAGGATGTTTTGTTTAAACATTTATCCGAAACATTAATTTGCTAAAATTTTATCGCAACTTATAAGAACGAAGAACGGAAATCCGAGGGTCACTTAGCCAGTTTGCCCTCTAGGTTGCAGAGGTCTGATGGCTGCCACTCTGTGTAAAAACTAGACCCTTCATTAAATCTCAGTCGGAATAAAGCTAAGCAGTGAATGAATGTAGATGAATGAGTGATTTAAATCAAACATCCCGTAACAAACAAAGATGCAGCTACGAAATGCATTATAATGAGTGCGATAGAGAACTACAATGTTAGTATGCTCTGTTTCACAAGTGGGACAGAAAACAATGGTTAATTTATATGTGCTGAGTGTATGCATGGCGGTTTACTTCTAGCTGCTGCAGTTTCTTTAAACGAAGCAGTTGTAAGATGGTAATAGTTGATAATGGAGGTTTATTAAATGTCACAATTGGGTGGGTAAACGAGTAATTACCACCTAATGGTAAATGTTCGCCAGCGCCCTTGGCATCTACTGTCTTATTCGTGGCATACTTCGACCACAGTAGAGACTAGGTAAAGACTAAGACAACATACAAATAAAGAGCATTTCCTCGAGGTCCCAATATTTTGCCACGTGTTGAGCTTGTAGTAAATTCATCATCATCATCGTCCTAGCCTTATTCCGTTTATACCAATAGTTTTTCGGAGTCGGCTACTTAACCTAGAGGATTTGACGATTTCACTGGTTCACACAGTTCGACTGCCATCTGACCTCCGCAATCCAGAAAGGAAATCAGAACCAATCAGAACTGGGCAACCTGGCTGGCAGAGTTTCCAATCTGCCAAATGGCCTGGCCTGTGACTTGGCTTAACGACATAATTCATTCATCATCATAATTATCATGTTGTAGTATCTATGACCGACCTCACAAAATCTCATAGATGTTGAGCCGAGAAAGGCCGCTGACCTGGCTCATTATCGACCTCTCCTGTAGATAGTAGTTGGTACCAACGGCTTTCGGAATCATCTTGCTATGCGGACAATTAGGTGATTCTTCTTGCTAAGTTCTAACCAAACTGAAGAAGTCTCTCAAAATAATTTTTGTTTCACAGTTTCTCCACCAGGAATCGAACCTAGAACGAAGGTACGTATCGATGGCCTAAGTCAACTTATTTGATCAGCTTATTCTTATTTTCTCCCACTAGGTATTTCAAGATGTGAGAGTTATGAATGTCATTTTAAAATACCTTGTTCTTATTTTGAATGCTGTCATATATTTTTAATACTTATTATAACATCAAGTGTATGTGCGCAACTTGACACAATGGTTGCATAACGTATGTAATTACTAGCACAAGCAGAGTGTGACGTTCACACACACTGCTCCAGTATTCTTTATTCAAATTTTTATTTTGTTTTTAAAAATAAATTGCTGCACACTTTATTAACTGCCAGTGTGAACTAGATTTGGTGTCACTATAATGACATTAATGTCTGTTTGGCGAGATATGAAGATGAAAACTCGAAAACGGATACAGGCAAGTTTCAGACCTTACAATACTACGGAGCCATAAAAACCGGGATAGAAACTCGATGGGTGACCGCTAGTAGTACTGTGCTTCAGAAAGCACGTGGAGCCCTTAGTCCCGATACTGTCACTTATATGTACTTATTATTTGGCGACTTGAAGACATCTAGGTTAGCCTTATCAAGAAATGGGACTAAATTACCCCTAGGTTATGTTAAAACCAGTGCCTTCGTCAAATCTGTCTGGGAAGTAGGTATTCCTGACTGCGTAAAACTAAATAAGGCTGAGCATGAGAAGGTACTCAAGCAACAACTATGGTTCCATGCTTATCAGGCTTATTTATTTCAGTTCTCTATATGGCAAGCTTACAATCTTTAAGAATGAGAAATCGACCACTCGTCAGTCAAGCTTTCGATTCTGCATCCAGTTTTTAAATAAATAGTTTTTGCCTTAGTTTTAATGGTTCATTATAATTATCAAAGAACTTGTTAAATCAGCCTATAATGGATGAAGGAGTTATATGACAGTGTTCATAGCAGAATGTCCATGATAAGTAGAGGACTAAATCCAAACCTAAGTCTAACTTGCATACAAAGAGATTGGAGATTGGCATACAACTTGGGGGCTCACGTGAAGGAACGACGAATTTCTGTCCCTAAAAATAAAACTAAAGGTGCCTCAATCTCTTTCTAGCAACCCTGCTAGCGATATGCTAGAAAGAGAAAATCTAATCTTGGCATAGTTAATGATATCTGTGATCAGGGAAGGGACATTTTTGCCATCCGCGTGCACTCTTTGTTTGTATTAGAATTATCGTACTTGGATTCTTTTCGCCACAAAAATATTTTAACAATTCAGAACGTTTCAGCAATAGACTTAACAGAGTTTAAACTAAAGAATAACTTCGTGCAACTAGCGGTTAGTCTAATACTTAGTTGTTTATTCTTGGTCACAGCTCTTCGAATTGCACAAAAACATGAAATGTGGGAAAATACACCATAAATTTAATGTAAAAGTTATGTTTATGATAGCCTCGGTAATCATAAATCCCTTATTCGTATGCAACAAACGTAGGACACGTATATACGTGAGCGATTAGCCGATTACGCGGTTACGTAAATCGAGAACATGTCATAATTTGTACTACCTAAAATAATATTATGAGGTAGGTAAGTTTTCTTTGAAGGGGCTAATCCTTTAACTATCGAACCAATTCGAAAAACTCATTCAATAGTACATACTAATTCATAAATAGTTGTATGTAATCTCCCCGTGTGGTGCTGGCAAAGAATAGTATCAACACCAACCCATCTCTACCCGTGAGTGTCGTAAGAGGCGCCTAAGGGCTTATGAACCGGAGGATGGGCAGCAGCATCTTTCTGTGTATAGTACCATCTTACATACGGCGGTGGGTGACCAACAACAGCGGTCGCCAGCCGCAACGCTTACAAGCGTGGTGACTATGGTAAATCCCCTCCAAAGTACCACGCGTTTTTGCTGGAGTTCTGGAGAGAACTCCCTGTCCTGCAGTGGATATTTCTTGGGATGTTATGATGTTTATACCATCTAGACTATGTAGCTCTGACAATTACAGGCTTTGCACCAAGGAAGAACACTTAATTACATACATACATAAAATCACGCCTAGTATGTAGGTAGACATCCACGTTCATTCACCCCCTCTCCCCCTAACTTCCTTCCTCTCCCTCTCACTTCCTGCCCCTCCCCCTCTCTTCCTTCCCCTCCCCCTCCCCTCACCCTCCCTCCGCTCACACTCACCCGTCGCCCCCACACCCCTCACTCCACCACTCACCCTCACCTCTCACACCCTCCCATCCTCTGACTCATCCAAAGCTCGATGTAGTACCAATTAGTGTCGCCAGAGAGCCTATAACCACTTTGCATGAAATGACTCCCCAAACGAAAGCATAGACGTATCCACGTCAAAATGTAAGGCAGCTAAAGTCGCGGGGCTGGAGCACCCATCATACATCATAAATTTATTTTTACCAGCCATATCACTAGAGACATTTTTGTACACACACACTCCGATATTGTATTTTTACTAGGATCCTTTTGTCTTCGGCTGAGATGTACAACAACTGTGTAAACAGGCGACACTTTGACCACATTTATTTTTCGATATTAATGTTCATTTTCAAGAGTGTAAAGATGGAGAAGAAAGAGTAAAAATAAAAGTATGAATATATCGTCATCATATTAGCCGAAAGACGTCCTCTGCTGAAGATGTTTTTGACAACCGGCCCGGTAAAAACGTCATTGATATCTTTTATTTGTTAGTTATGTTACACACCAAAGTCACCGACCCGACGACACGAGTTCGTTCCCTATACGAAAAGAAACTTGTCGGCAACATGCACCCGCGCATGTTGCCCGCTGACATTTTACCCGCCGACATGTTGCCCGGCGACACCCAAGGTGTAGTAAAGTTCCTTATGTCGAGCGGCCGACAAGTCACCGACAATGTTTTTCGACTTGCAATGCGTTAAGTCGCCAGCATAGCCATCCAACAAATAGTTGCCAAGTATTTTGGCGGTTCGACGACTTTGGTGTTTTTAGGTTCCGTACCTCAAAATAAAAAAAACGGGACCCTTATAGGATCACTTTGTTGTCCGTCTGTCTGTCTGTCTGTCAGGACCCTTTTTCTCACGAACGAGAAGAGGTATCAGGTTGAAATTAATAACGAATATTACGGTTCATAAACCACACCAGAACTGAAAATTTAAATTTTTTCATCGACGCAATCAAAAGATATGGTTTATTATGTCCTCATCTCCATACATTTATGCAAAAAAGCAAAACCTACAGGGTAGTTCCCGTTCCGAAATTTGGCAAGAAGCTAGGTCCCACAGTACAAATAAAGGGAAAAGTCTAAAATCATAAAATATTTCAATTTTTCACACAACTAACCTAACTAGGTTTATGCACCACTGTAAAAAAAAACCTTATGTAAATTCTTTTGTAATTTTTTCAATAAATAAATAATAAATAACTAATAGTAACCATTTAAAGTGATCTCCCGTTTCAAGAACTTTTCTATAAAAGAGGAGTCAAGTTGGATGGTCGCGGAGTTTTTAAAATCAAAGAGCAAGAACGGAAAGTACGGAACCCTTAGGGCGCGAGTCCGACTCGCACTTGGCCGGTTTTTTTTATGTGACAAGTGAGCAAACAAGCAGGTGAGCAAAAGCAGCACCTGATGGAAAATGTTCACCACCACCCCTTGCTTGCTTGTGAAGTGCCCTTTAATGTTACATCAACATCACTGATGTCTAATAACAAACAACGTAATAGATTTACACACAATACTTACGCAATTCTATACTTAACATGGCGCGCCTATTCAGAAGAAATGCTCCTTTGCTTAGGGGCTCGTCGTAGGTGAGAGGATCTCTAGGCTATTTACACTTCACATTCACGTACCTTATGCATGGCCAGTTCCTATACAACAAGTAAAAAAAGGGTTATTAAGTGAAGAATACTGGAAGGCTGAAAGGAAAGAAGGACCATTCACAAAAAGTAATTGAACTAGGGCCACTAAGCTTTTTTTTTTAAATATTTTCAGCCAGTCAGATGCAGAGCCGGAATTCATTGTTATTAGAATTAAAGTAAGCCTCGAACAATTCGATTCAATCAAAACGAAATGCAGATGTCTCATCAGATTTCACACCCAAAATTGGTCCGATTAAATGGCTGTCGTAAATTTAATACTTCTGCTTTTCTTACTTTGAGCACAATGCTATGCTTCGGGTCGTGGTCAACATGCGATTGTGTTTTTGAACATGTTTAACCTTGTGCTAACGAAGTGGTTGTTATCTTTTAGTATGCGATGACAGATTTAGCGACGCTTGCGTTTTTACTCGTAGTTCTACTTCATCTTACTTGCTGTTCCTCCTTTCGGTTTGGTATCACAAAAAAAACTCCTGTATGTCTTTTTTAAGTAAGATGACCTAGGGCACAAAACAAAGTAATAGTATTATCATACAGAACGGACACTCTCCGCCCCCCTTGCAATCTACCCCGCACCTCTGCGCCCAGCCGCCCGCGAGATTCTCGTGGTCTTTTGTACTGAATATGCGGACCTACGCGACCTTCCAATTTCAAATTTCTAATTCGCGCTCGTTGTGCGCAGCGAGGTTAAAATCTCTTAGTAGGTTGTATGTAGCTGTAGTGTCCGGAGTGTCGGGAAAACCTGTACGGTTTTGCTGATACGGTTAAGTGGCAAAATATTTTTTAGATTCTTCAAAAAAGTGCCCTGCTTGTGTACTTAGTGAAGAGATAAACCGATCGCCGCCGCCTTAGACCGTTCAGCAAGGTCATGGCCAAACCGTTACACCTTTAGGCAGATCAAGGCGAAGGTCGAATCTACAAAAAGGCAGGGAACTTCCATGTCCGCACTTAAAAGAAACTAGTAACTGGCTTAAATAAATTGAAGCAACCACTGAATAGCTGGATAGTATGCTGGTTGCGGAGTATTTTTGTCGTATCGTGAACTAAAGGCCTTTGTTAACGATACGCCGCCTACGCCGCCGGCCATCTTGAAGTTTACTTCTGCTTTTTGCTTCATCATACTCATAGCATCCCATGAAACGTCCACTGCAGGACAGGGAACCCCAGAACTCCTGCAAAAAACATGTGGCATTTTGGAGAGGATCTACCATAGTCACCACACTTGTTGTTCTTGTTGTAGTATAATATTTATTGCACGACAATAATTACAAAAATACCTTCTAATCTAGGAAAGATAACGTGCAAAGGCGGACCTAACCCTAGGTGAGATAAGCTTGGAAGGCTTGTAAGCGTTGCGGCTACCGACCGCTTTTGTTAGTGACCGCAGAATGTTAGATGGTACGATACACAGAAAGATGCTGCCCATCCTCCAGTTCATAAGCCCTTAGTCGCATTTTATAACACCCACGGGTAGAGATGGGTTGGTAATATTCTTTGCCGACACCACACGGATCAAAAAAAACTTATTAACTTAAATTGTGTCATAAGGAACTCCTGAACCAAACAAAGAATAAAAAGCCTAATCTTAAGATTCCCGACAAAGCTAATAAAGCTGCAATGAATTTCAGTAGGAATTTTACTGTAAATTCGGAAACCCATGCCATGTGAAGACCTGCAAATTATTAACCGCAGAATTTTATGAAAGCCACATAAGCATGAAAATGAAGGAAGAGGAGGGTCGATAGACTCTTCATTCCAAAACGCCATAGAAACTAGATCAAATCTGTTTATAGTTGAAAAACTGATCACAGATAGCAAACACACAATGAAAAAAAAAGTTACTAAGCGTTGTCACGCCTTTAAAAACTGCCCCACGCGCCACAGAACAACGATACGGCCACTCCGCCTACTGCTGCGCGCGCACGCAACACGCATGGACTTCAAACTCGGACTTCACAGCTCTGTGTTCTACGCCCATCAAGCGATCTCTTTTGGATCTTGTGTTTCGTCTGACGTAAATAGCCACTTCCTAATATTCCTACATGTACGCAATGCAGCCGAGCAAGGCAGGAAGCGAGTGGAAAAGAAGAGACCCGCTCAAGGTCAAAGTGTTTCCACCGACGTAGTGCGTCTGCATGTACAAGCAAGGCACATAATAATTATAAGTTAGATATTTGCAAAACACTACTATTTACTTAAAATCAATAGTCCATTAATAATTATGCCTTTAGCAACATATTAATTTTATAGCCCCGCGTTATAAATGCGAACTTTCACCCAACCACCTGTAGATTATGACTCAAGATACTATAAATACTGCCTACTTTGATTTATTTATTAGCTTTTGCCGATAAACTATGTTAAACCGTGATAGATTAACATGGCTAGCCTCGACATCGTTTAAAATATAACTAGTAAAAAATCTGTTCAAAAACTAGAACCCGTCTGCTGGCAAATCTTGCTCTAAAAAGTATGAAACAAAAAAATATTGTCATCTTAAATTGTTATGTACAAACTATGGTATTTAATAAATATTCATAGCGATGTTCAGATAATAGCCGTGGTCATATTGTTATGCCTCTTTGCCCTGAAGTTTATGATCGCTTTTTTCGGATAGGTGGCATAACATGACCACGGCTATTATCTGAACATCGCTATGAATATTTAATAAATACCATAGTTTGTACATAACAATTTAATATGACAATATTTTCTTGTTTCATACTTTTTAGAGCAAGATTTGCCAGTAGTCGGGTTCTAGTTTTTGAACTGATTTTTTATTACAATTATTTTGGGGTTGTAAATACATAAAAAAACTAACAATATATATATTTTTGAAATGTGCTCACTAAGCCCTTTCATTTGATACCCAACACGGTATGGTTAAAAAAATTTTTTTTATTTGTCCTTGACTTAATCTACTCTAGAGGGCGCCACATACAATTAAACGAAATTTCTTGTATTCTTTAACCAGCGGATAATTAAGACGCTTCTAACGACACCTCATTTGTCAAAATATGATAAGTAGTTTAGAAGTTATGATGGAACAGATGAACATACATACATATATACATACATACATACCGGTCAAAATCATAACCCTCCTTTTTGCCGTAGTCGGATAAAAATAGTACACGAATTAACAAGTAACTTTGTGTGAAAGTTTTACAAACTGACTATCTTTCATCATCATCATAACGTCCACTACAAGACAGGGAGCGCCCTCCAAAATTCCAGCTTTTGCTGAAACAATGTGGAGCTTTTTAGCGTTACGCTGGCACAATGGATCACGGTTGTTGATGACCGCAGATAATAAGATTCACAGAAGGATGCTGCAGCCCATCCTCTGGTTAATTAACTCTTAGTCGCCTCTTACGACACCCATGGGTAGACATGGGTTGGTACTATTCTTTGCCGGCACCACACGCATAATTGAATAGTCCTAGTCCATTTGGTGCCGGCAAAGAATAGTAGGTACCAACCTATATCTACCCATGGGTGTCAGATGGGACTAAGGGCTTATGAACCTAAGGATGGGCAGCAGCATCTTTCTGTGTATCGTACCATTTTACATACTGCGGTCATCAACAACAGCGGTCGCCAGCCGCAACGCCTAATAGCGTGGTGACTATGGCAAATCCCTCTAAAGTACCACGGGTTTTTGCAGGAGTTTTGTAGGGAGCCCCTGTCCTGCAGTAGACGTCTCATGGGATGTTATGAGAGTCCTTGAAAACAGATCGCACTTTTCAAATATTTTAGATCATTCGCCATTCTTGTCATGTTTTAAAATGAAAGTATACCCTGAATCGGTTTGTACACCGCAAAGCTCTTAAATTTAATTTTGAAACTTTTTTCATATTTGAATAAGGAACGCATCAGAGCCTACTTTGCTCCTTAAAACAGTTTTGTAACTTATAAAGCTAAGAAACTGAAGTCATTTATTCATTGTTACAAAATTAAAAATTAAATACAAATTACAGTCAATCCATGTCAATAAAAAAAAAATATCCCCCTATGGTTCGTCAAAAAGACCTCCCCGAATCGCACCTGGTGGAAAAGTACCCATAACACTGGCGGCGGCGTTGCCGCGCTGAATCGCTAGTGAAATGTGCTGCACCAGGTACGATTCGGCGCGGGGATCAGCTCCGCTTTGCCTGAGCCGTCGCCCTAGCTCTCTCACAAAGGCCCTTGCTTCCACACACCATGCCCCAGTCACCTCCACAGCGAAAGGTATGAAAATGTAAGGGCCTACCAAGTTTTCATATTTTAGCCGCTTTTGTGTTGCCGCCCATTCTGCAGCTGCTCCCGCTTCACGGGTAGTGCGCGGTAGGTGAGTGGCCGCGAAAGTACTCACGCATGTTGCGTCCCAGATCAGGCACCGACCTTTCTCCCATGGCACCAGTGTAAGCCCATCAGGACGTTAACTTATAAAGTAGGTAATTCCTGTGGCAACAGCTTTGTATTTAAGACTATACAGCAGAATGAGAAACTTTTAAAATTGCAGTCGTATTTTAGTATAAGCGAGGGAATTGCTGACTAATTGACTGATAGCACTAAAGAGTACCAATCATGCTCTTAAGATACCATATCTTGGTTTCAAAATGTCACTGGCGAGTGAAATGTAATCAAGAGTATTCATTATCCTACATGCGTTCATGTCTGCGCATGCGACATTAGACGTGCATTGTGTTGCCAGATTACATATTTTTTATATAAATAATTTATGCTATAATCATCATTGTATTATGGACAACGTACCTTGCTAAATTTGGCAAAATTATGATTATTTTTCAGTATGATCTATGAAAAGATCTAATTATTATTTCAGGACAGTACGTTGAAAAATAATATTAAATTAATAATTATTACTACTATACCCGTTCGGGAGAAAAAGGGTCTTGTCAGACAGACGGACAACAAGCTGATCCTATTAGGGTACAGTTTTTTTCTTTTTGAGGTACGGGTACGGAACCCTAAAAATTACAAGCCACAAAAATCAAGACGTTTTAAATAATACAACAACCTCTGGCAACATCGCTCTGCGCACGATCGATCACTACTTATTTATGTCAGTAAAGTGTGTGAGTGAAGATTGAATCACGCGCACACGATCGAAAATTATAGGAAACGCGACTATTGAGCAATTGTTACGGTTTTCTAATTGATACAATTGCTTGGTAGTGTATGATTGTAAACTAGATGAAAGAAATTTCTACTTTCCTTAAATATCAAATATTTTTTACGTAAGTTAGGTACCTAATGTTAAATAACACAATAAACTTAACAACTCGACGTAACTGAACAACTTTCAGCGAAGAATCTGAAAGCTGTGGAAGCTTGTCATTGGCTTTTAATGACCCATATTGTTTACCACTTTTCTGAAAGTTTTATTCGCTGAAAGTTGTTCAGTTAAGTTGACTGATCATGCCTTTTCAGTATTCGGAAGGCTGTCCCTGAGACCCCATATTATAAGAAGAAGACTGTCATAAGACCACGCCAAGCTTTCAATCAGAGTAGTGACCAATGTCTCGCTTCTTAACGTGCCACTCGCTGTAAAAATTTGGTGTGGTTTATGATATAAGCCTCTGACTTTCTGTCAATCTATTTAGACTCCTTTCACATGAGGTGGTTTAACAGAGCGGCAGCAGCGCTTCAATTTCGGACCCCTTCACATTACAGCATATACAGCAGTTTCAGCGTTGCTAGCAAAACGACTAGGTACGCGTTAGGTGCTCAATGCGAGCCGCTCGACTAAATCATCACATGTGAAACGGCTCTTTAAGTCAGAGTAAGTACACATAGCCGCAGATAAGCGGTAACACAACCAGCTGAAGAACAGCTCTAAGACACCAGAAACCCTCAGTATAGTGTGACCTTACAACTGTACCCGCGTCGGAAACAGAAAATTTACGAGCATGCATCTGATGAGTCGTTGAAAGCTGGTATTTTCTTACATAAAAATTGAAAAATACACAGGATATTGCGCTATGTCTATGACACAGGTGTAAAAATTAACAGCAATTGAGGCAGAATTTAATTCAATCGGAAATCGTTTATAACACGTTTAGAAGCAATAAAATAATCGAGATCTTCTACTTTACAATAAAATTATGATCTCGCTACTTACTTACAACATTATTGCAAGATGGCTACCGTAATAAGATCCATGTAGCCTTTCAGTTTATGATGAAGACTTTTATGACTATTTTATACATAATCATAACCTGACAAATATTAGGTCTTTACCTATGAAATTGCCGTTTTGTATGGCGAATTTTAGGTAAACTCAATTTTCAGTACTAACATTTTTGCATTTTTCTTAGGAATTATAAATCCAATTTTTTTAATTTTTTCAAGCATTATTGGGAAGACATTAAGCTAACAGAATCTTAAATTTAATTTTTGAAAAATATTATCTGTAAAAAAATATAACAAATCTAATGATGAAATCGGACGACATTTAAGACGAACAATTTTCGAACCTTTAATTTTACATATCAAACTTAAAATAAAAACTTTATTTTATGCGTAAATTGATAACCTTAAAGTCAACTTTCAGATATAAGACAAATGAAAAAAATATCATTAGAATTATAGGAATTATGATCTCATTAATATGTAAGAAAATTTCGGCAATTTCATAGGTAAAGACCTATTAGTTAAAGCAGACGTGACATAAAGTCATAAACAAAAGTGCATAAAACGTTTTGAAGTTTTATCTAATTTATCATCACTGCAATTTCAGCTCTATTAATGCTAAAGTATGCTTTGTTTTTGTCATAAATCGTGTAGAAAGAGAAAATGAAGGCCTTTGTCTTACAAAGGACACACAAAGGGAAGAAAGAAAAAAATATATGGATTGAGATGTTTTTGAAGGTTCAATAAGGCGAATAGCTGATAAATAAATACGCAAGCAGTTTTCGGAGAAGAAGGGGCTATCAATGTTTCAGAAAAATAAGAGTTATAGGTAGAAGTAGGATTAAAGAAATAATTCGTCAAAAGTTAAGGATGTGTGATGACAACATATTACATGATCCTAGTATTTTTGTAAATGCAATGAAGTTGTCGTTCTATTAATTTGGTAGGGTTATTTTGAATATTTTTTATATTTCATTAATCATCGATGATGATGTGAAATTGCATATACCCCCAAATCATTTATTTTATCGATGACAGCGAGTAAGAAAGATACGACAAAAGTGCGTAGGAAAGAGATAGATCGAACAGAATGTACGGACTTGACGGCTGTCAAAAAGAAAATAAATGCTTGGAAATAGTATAGTAAAGGAGATGTGGCATGCTGGCAGATGTCATCCCATACTAAAATAAATTTGCACGTTATCTATTCCGAGCGAAGCAAGGAAGTCCGAAATCTTCATTCAATGTTACAGCTCAGCCTTAAAAAGTCGATTAAATTAAATTCACTATAATTCTTCAGACGATCAGCAACGATAGATGGCTTCCGGAATCAGTCGGATAAGATTGAATCTTGGGATAAGTAGTTGTGGGCAGTTTCATCTTTCTCTATTACAGTGTAACTGTTACCGGTGGCTTTGATCTGTGATAGAGATAAATGGTGGTTAATATGTGCGGAAGTGTTAAGCTTTTAATTTGTAGTGTATTAACGCAAGTGTTAACACACTTTTGGTGACTTCAGCAAACAAAAAGCAATGATGTGGAAAGGTTTTGTAATTAATAAAAAGTAAGAAATAAATCTTTTTAGATAAACAAAAAACAAGAATGACTAGTAAACTGTCCTGCTCTAAAGTTTAATAGAAAGTATAAAACAAACATGAAATGTGTGAAACTGCCCACGAAACTGAACAACTTTTTTTAGGAAAACAAATTTTGACCTTCGTAGTGCAATTTCTATGGCAAGGTTTTTTCGTGTTATATTTTTTCCTTGGGAAAAGTTGTTCAGTTTTATGGGCAAATTCACATCCTTCAGGGTTGTATTACTTGCCCTCTTTGTTACTTACTCGTTGTATAGCCTCGACTAGTTTTCCAATCTAACCACAATGAAAATCCAATCATCGTCCAGTAGGTACTGCAACAGAACTCTCTCTTAATTACCTCTTGCGATTAATAAACAATCACAGAAAGCACTTCAGTGCCACTTCTATATCTCCTCAATCATAATTTTAAAATAATTATGTACTTACCTACTTTCCACAAAGACACAAAAGAACGTAAATCAGCTAGGCACAAACAAACAATGTATAAACGTGACATTAGTATGTAGATAAGTTTCCTACATATCTGCGTGATTGCACACTTTATGAGGAAGGCGAAGAGAGCTACTTACATAATTCAACAGTTTTTATCCAACGCCGGACTTGCTTTTTTTGAGTATTAACAAGTTCATTTCATGCAAGCTTAAAATTGGGAGGGAATTTCACTTACCATGGAATTTAAAAAACTCCTCATGACTTATCTTTGAAGCTTTATTAAGGCTAAGTGTTAAGTGATAACTTGTGTTATACTTTAACAGCAAAAGCACATTGCTCACCCTGAAAACTAAAATAAAGCAGTGCCAGTGCAAGCACTTCTACTTTTCTATAAGCATAATTAAGGTGGTACTCCCAGAAGACGTACTTTGCACAAAATTTTACCAGCAACCGTTCAGATTAATTCTACTAATAGTCTCCTTTCTTCATGATATCCGTTTTCCTTTGTAAAGCCTCTATTTTCTTATTTAATATATTTTCAGAAGTATGTAGTGATTTAGTACATACGCGTGGTTTCTAAATCTCCAATATATTCTTTCAACGAATAAGTACGCGTACGCAAATCAAATGTACCATAAACATGTCTCGCTCGGACGTTTCTCCCATAGAAAGTCACACCGGACGCAGACTGACAATGTTTTTGCTTTCGGTTCTGATGTTCTACAGGGATCTGTTTTCGACCTACTTTTGTTTCTAATGTATGGCTATATTAAACTTTGAAATCTGAGTTTTCGACTTATCAAAGACTGACTGACTATAATTTCCGCAATGATTTTGTTTTTGTAATTGGAAGGTAGTAGATAAAATAAGGTAGTTTAATGAGGAATCGGTTTGAGCATCAAAGGAGCCTTGCAGCCTTGGTTATAAATTTCCTGACATGACGTTTAGCATTCGTGCCCATGACGTTTAAGACGAGTTTTATGATACATCATAAAATGTATATTGTGCGTGGGCTTAAGTAGCATCAAGAAATGATTTTTTAATTGTAGTACATACTCAAAAAAAATATAGAAAATATTCGTATTTTCAAAGATTTTTTGTCCAAATTAAAATTTTGCTGTTGATTAAATTACGGCAAAGCCTTGGTGAAACTTTCATCAAAATCATATTTATTAGGTATTTTTTTCTATGTCTGTAAATAACTAATTATATTATACTTTAATACATACACTTGGATATAACATTTTATAGACTATAATCATCCCGTTAGATAGTATCATCTGTATATTAAACCTCTTCCCTGATGTTTTCCTTATTTAAAGTTGCATCACATGTTAGGACGTCCTATAATTATACGGTGTAAACAACTTTCTTGCTAATTAAGAACGTGTACAGGAAATTACTTCGGATGAAGAGGACGCCCTGTTTACTTCTTTGTAATTCATGAATAGAATTGGGTTTCATTATTATCTCTTATTTTATATGCACTTAATGCTTTTTTACAGTTGATGGGCTTTTCCCTAATAACCTATTCACTCGTGACTTGAATGGATTCGGGTTATATTTTGTATTTGATTTCGTATTATTTTACGATTTCGTAAATTATCCGTCCGTATCTATGGAATCAATTGCTAATTTAAAAATTTATTTTTCATACGCATTAAATTTCAAACAAAATTATTTTTAATTCAACAAAACTTGGTAGAAGTTTATCGGAAGATACTTAACCTAGCCTTTGATTAGAGGTTTTGTTAGGGTTTGATGAGAGCTCTGGTTTTCTAATTAGAGCCACTCCTGTCAAACCTCTCAGAGGACAAACCAAACCCAATCTCAGACAAGTCTTTTGCGAAGTTAGTAGTTAACCTTTAGCCGGTATTTTACTGGGACACCATGGTAGCGCAACCAGTCGCCGCTACCAACAAAATGTATACAGCTCTATAGAGAGTTACTCCCCTGGTGTCCGTTTGGTTGCGCAACCAATTTGGCGGCGCAACCAGTTCGGATGCTGGTCGCGCTACCACTCCCAGTGAAATATAGCCCTTAATACTGTGGCCGCAGGGTGTGGCGGCTCTGGTGTGTTTACTGGTGTCTAGTTACGGACACCAGTGGCGCAACCAGTCGCGCTACCAGTCGCGCCACCGTGGTGTCCCAGTGAAATACCGGCCTTAGAATTTTAGGGTGTCATTCATCTGACATTCATGTATCTACATTTCGCTAGCACAGTGATAAGTTAGCACTATCCTTAGCTCTTCTTCTATGCCTGTGATAAGAAGAAAAAATACAGTCAGAGTGACAAATTTTTGCTAGTACGGGTATACATCAGGATTTTTTGCTTGGTCAACGGTTGTTACTTGTCTTCACCAAAAAAGTACCTATAAATTCAAATGTTATTTCTTTCCTGGTAAATTTTAACTTTATTGTAGTAATGAAACTGCAGTATAAGTTTGTTCTCAAAACCTTGTTCATTTCTCTGTAGTGCTCTTTGTGGGCGCGCCCACTGATTGTCCAAGAACAGTATGACTGTTATATAGGGTGTAAAAAGAAGTACGATCATCCTTTCTAAGGGGTGACTCTACATCACTAATAGATTGCAAAAAATATATAAAATGTTACATTATTTTTTATATTTAATTTTTTGTATTTTGGGTGATAATGAAATTTTATTGTTCTTACATTAGTAACTTATTGATATGTATAGGTATTTGCTAGTGAATGGATATTATAACAAAAAACATATTTGTCTGCATCACCAGCTGGTCATAGAGCTCATTTAACCCTAAAGGCGCTTCACTTCTTCTCAAGTTAAAGCTACTTTTTTTTAAGAAACAATATTTTTTTATATTTTTGATACAATGTATTAGTGATGTAGAATCACTATTAGAAGGATCATCGTCCTTTTTTGACACCCTGTATATGAACTTATGACGACGTACGTACTCATAGTGGTTTATGACTCAAAAATGGTTTTGTCCTTCCCTTACAAGATAAATTTTGATGCAAAACAAGATGTTTAACCTTTATCAGTGATGCAGTCGCTTCAACCTTTGTTGCATGGCAATTTTTTTATCCACGTGCTTTAAAGATATTTTTGTTGAAGGGGTAGAAAAGTTAATTATAGTGAACACTTTTATTATAAGTTAAATTCACTATAATAATACGCCTCTCATTTAAAATTTGCTTTTCACAGATTTCAACATCATTGGTAGGATATATGAGGCATAGGTAGTTATTTATTTTGCTTGACATAAATACTTACTCGTACATCTTGAACTTTCTCGTAGGTAAGTTGAAACTGTATTCCAGCCTACGAAAGATTAAATATTGCACGAGATAACCAACAATGTAGGCTGCAAAGTTCTGTTAGCCAGCTTATTACAAAGCCCACGCTATAACACTGTTACTAAAGAAAGACAACTGCTAAAAGCACAAGTGTGCCACTTTTGGCATATTCTTATAAGGTAGTGATGAAAGTACCTAGTTAAAATACGGTTGAGATTGAGACTGTTTAAAAACAGAAGATCGTCTTGCGTAAAACGGTAAAAAGAACAAAATGTTTTAACGAAATGTCTTTTTTTTATGTCACAAGTGGGCAAACGAGCCGGTGGGCCACCACCGCCCATGACTCCCACTGTCTTATTGGTAAAATAATTTGATACTACTAAGACAGCTCTGTGGGTTATTCTGTACCGGAACACTGAAGCAGGCAAGGATATTTTTTAACTACTTTTCATTGCTTTCAGAATTCAAGGTATCTTAAAATAGGTATTGCCTGTATTCTATACTATTTCGGCCATGTACGATGTGAAAACATTCTTTAACTCGTAGTTCAATTCTAAATTGCTTTGTAATGGTAAGATGACGACCGGAACATATAATTTCAGAGTTGGGCACTTGTGGTCGTTGCCCATTATGATTTTGTCTTTTTATTTTTCTGCACTTTCACTGTATCTTGTGTCAATGGGTCGTTTTAGAGGTTATACAATTATGTCATTATGGTGTAGTGATGTGATGACAGAACGGATGACAGACAGAATGTGCTATTATAAAACGATTTATACAAGATAGTACACTTTTATTTGAGACCTGTTTTAGTTTTTTAACTAAGTAGGTACTTTTTGAAGAACGAAAGTTTTGATGGAATCACTTTGAGTGAAATTTTAAATTGATACATTTTGTTAAAGTTAGAGGTTCCCCAAAAAGTTGGGCCGGCTATCTGGTGAAGGTCATAAGGTCATTTTGAAATAAGCAATGGGCCATTTTTTGCTACCCATGCTTCTAAGACGTTTACTCGTAGCTATTGCCTTGGGCTTCTATCACAGATAGTTCGGTCATTTGGCGTTAAGAAATATCTGTGCCACACAGCCGGTTTCTCTGGCAAAAGATAATTTATAGAGTCTGAAACTGAAAATGTAAAATCGGATGGCAGACCCTCCGTGTAAATACCAGTGCCCTCGTCAAATGTCTTAGGTTAGGTATTTGACTCCGTAATTTATAACAGAGACCTTCGTGTCAGCCGGAAAAGAAGCGACACAAATACCTGTAATTCTAACCCATTACTTTTAATACCACCTTCCGTGAGGTGGAAATATGAGGCGAGAAATTATGAGGAAACTTAAGCATTAAATTAAATTACAAAGAAATAACATACTAGAAGATTAACGAGTGCTTTATTTTAAGGATTTTGATATACACCACGTGATTTGGTAAGGCATGCAATAGAAAAAGACAGACTATATTTCCTGAATTATTCGCTCTAACTTATGGTCTAGCTAGTGGTTTTTCTTGTTTCTCGATCACGAAAGTTAAATAAATTTGGTTCTGACTGAGAATCCGATGGGTAGAAACGTAGAAATAGGTAAAACCAGTATAAGCTGGACTAGCGCTACACCACAGAATAAAGTAATAGTACTGTCATACAGAAAAGGCACTCTCCGCCCCCCTTGCAATCCACCCCGCACCCCCCGCGCGCAACCGCCTGTGCCATTCGCGTGTTCCTTCTGAGGGTATTTTGTACTGAATATGTGGGTTTACACGACCTTCCAATTTCAAATTCGCGCTCGTGTGTGGCAACATTAAAAACGCCCGTAACCAGAGACCCGCTCTAGGTCAAAGTGTCACTACACTACCGATGTGCGGAGTGTGTACAACAACCAGAGCGTCGGTCGTTCGTACTTCAGAAAATACGTCTTTCAGTCAGTTTATAACATCAGTCTTGTTTCTCTCACCGCCAACGTGTAGGTCACTGTCAAGTTGTTTTTCGATAATCGCTGCCGCATTAAAGGTGTTGCAAATTTATTTAAAAGTTAAGGACGCAATGAACTACAAACTGTTAACCGTCGTCACAAAAAGACAAAGCAGGTGCAAGCAACCTGTGAGTTCGACCTCCGGGTGGTTATTATCATCTATTATCTAATCTTGTGTGTGAGCTTTATAACGACGAGACTTAATACATAAAAAAAAAACATAATTGTTATCTTACGTGTCTGGGAATTGGAGTATATTTGCTTAATTAATCATTTGAGAGCAGAGGAATTTGAAGTTGTTTTTGGGTTTTTAAGAATAGTAATAATAAATTGGACGTTGCTTCTATTAAATTATTTTTCTACACTTTGTGTCTTCTTACTTTTCAATGGCATGTCTATTTATTTCTTTTACTGGCTTACTCATGACCCCAATCTAGCCCTGAGGACAGAGAAGTGGTCGAAGATGGAACGAGCTTGCCCAGAAGAAACCTATTTACTCTTGACTTAAATAGATTCGGGTTATATGAACTCGGGAATTAAGACGCAGGTAGAGAATTCCACTCCTATTTATTGTATGTACGTATTAACTTTTAGAGCTAGTTACCTATGTCTAAGTTGTAATTCTGTTTTGAATTCTGTTTTGGAAATATAGAATTTATTATTATTTGTTTTGTATCTGTAGGTACCTACTTTTTGATTTATTTCGTGTAGTAGTAGTGTAGTTTTCTATTAAAAATAGTATTTATACTATTTATATCGCTTTGAAGCATGTTTTATAATGTGCACGGGTAAAGAGTGGGGTTCTCTACCTTGCGTCATTCTCTCTCTCTGCGTTCGTGTTCCCGAGTTCATATAACCCGAAATAGCTTCGTCTGGGCAAGCTTGTCCAAATATCGACCTCATCTCTGTTCTCGAGACAAGATTGAGGTCAAGAGTAAGCCCATTGACATAAAAAAAACTTTTGCAGTGGCTGTTAAGAGCTTGGATTCTCAACCACTTTACTCCAAAACTGGCTCCGTTTCTGAACACCCTAAGATCGTAAACCACATGTTAAATACACCTTAAAAATAAATAGTACCTATTTAGGGCCTATTAAAATTATAATAAAACTACTGTTTAATAACTACACCTGAAAGACTATGTACTTTACTTGTACGGACGTCTAAACGACACTATAATTACATAGAGCGACACGTAGATGTAGTGGTAACGCTACAATTTCTTTAAACAACGCACTATTGTGTGTGTACACCGTGTACTTTCATGTGCGATGTGCTCCTAGTCACAACGGTTTATACCCATGTGAGAAACTGTCTCTTGAGCGCCACAGATTATCAATTACCGGTAACATACAAAAAAATAAACATTTTGGTTTGTTTGAAATATAATGAACCGTTTTTTAAAAACGAAAAACTAGTTTTCCTTTTCTTGATAGATAGCAAAGAGAAAGCAAGATAAATGCAGTGAATTATTTTTCTATGATAGATAGCGTCGCTGTAGGAAAATTTAACCGTCAACTTCTTTTTTCCTATCTGTTGTCTAAGTAAGTGTTACGTATAATTATTTAATTCACGTTTTATCTATGACAGATTTGTTTTAGTTCTTCAGCAACTCTCTTCAGCGCAATCTATCGACACCTTTGAATACTTACTTGACACTTAAGTGTGAAAACAGCTCATTACGGTGAAAAGTAAGGAAGTAAAGTAAAGGATGTAAGAGCAACTGGGCTACTATTTTAAGTTAGTAGAACAAAATAACTAACATAAAAAACAACATCAGAAATATTTTGCAGGTTGACTAATAACCAAGCTCATGTCAAAAATGTCACAAAAATGCAAAAATATAGGCTAAGGTTAGAAAAGACTACAGTTTTAGATCTGTCGAACACGAATTTTAGGCTTAAATTAATTGGTCACGCAGGAATTGACTCCTGATACTTAATCATATTTATACTTAAATCTCAGACAAACAGAAAGAGTTGATGAAGAATTCAATAACTTAATAAATCTTTTATAATTTTATTCTCATGAGAATCTCTGTACCAAGCACTACCTTCATCGATAAGCTTATCCAACCATCAATTTCACTCCTCAGTTCAGCTGTCAAGAGAATAAGAATGACGTGCGATTGATATACTGATATGATCTAGGCTGTGACCTGCGAGGTCATTGACACCGAGTGCACTGAGGCAGCGTCTGCGGATGCGCCGCCGACGCATTGCACAATAATGGTTGTAGGCTGTGGTTTAATGTCGTTTAAAAAGAGACGGAAAAGTATGTTTTTTCGTGTAATGAACATGAATGACTTCTCGACATGCTAACATGTGATAATATAGTGTTCTTTCTTGTATTCACGATTGATTCATTTAATGCATTTTAAGTTTTTTATTTATTTTGCTGATCATTCAAAGTAAAATAATAACTTATACAAATAAAATACGAAAGAAATATGATAGGTAAGCAAGTTTTAAATAATTTCTTGTAAAACATTTAAGGGATTACGTAGGTACTTAAATCAGCTGTGACTTCTCGAAATAAGCAAAAACAAAAATTAAGTTCTCTTATATCTTATCTATATATCTAATTAGCCATGGCCGTCCCACTGTTGGGCAAAGGTCTCCCTCCATTCCTTTCACTAGTCATTTATTACAGTCAAAATACATAGGTATTTCTTGCGTATTCCATGGTATTCCTAAAAGACTTAGAACGCAAGTTGCATTAGGCGGCCAAAATGAGCCCTTAAATTATTTTTGTCCTCCTCATTCATATTTAAGCTAAGACGAATTTTTTTTACGACATTATGACTTATATTACCCCCCCCCAGCCCCCATAGCTAAAACCTATAATGGATGCATTCGAAACCACTGACTCAGATCGAGAACGTACGAAGATGATATTTGTTGTCGCCACCCATCATTTTCAATTCAATGAAGTTTGTGCAGAAGTAGGTATGATGTCGCCTTTGCATATTTTCGCACGACCTCCTGAGCTGTGCATTCTTGCTATTTTATCTCCAACAGCCGTAATTCCTCGAGCAAATTACCAGTCTACCCTTGCTACTAATTCACTCGTCCTTCCATATAAAAACATTCCAAAGGAAATACTATAGAAATAGCTTCGTTTCCTTTTTATGGAATATACCACAGCATTTACATGTAATGTAACAGCTCGGAAAACGAGCATTACATTTAGTAAGAATGAAAAGCTACGTAACTTTTCCGTTATAAAGTATTTTATTTGGATAATTTATCACTGTTTAGTGATGATACGTCTTCAAAGCAATATTTTACCGATCGAACTAATTATTGGTTGAATCTTGTTGATTCCTTGGTACTTTAATAACTTTTTACTTCATTTTTGTAGGTATATGCCATAACTTACGCGTAAGAAAATCTAAGAGCAGCGTAGCGCTTATGAGTGGATTATCCACTTCCGCCACAGATGAAATAATAGTAAACTGCTTCCGAAAATGCAAAAAATAAATAAATAAGAGCAGTCCAATTTTTTCACAACACATGAATATAGCAAAAAGTTGACTTTTAGGTGCTCTATTGTTCCTTATGTATACTAAAGTGCTGCAAGGTTCTTACCTGGGTCCTCTCTTGTTTCAGAGCGATGTCTCGGTGGAAGGGCAAGCTGAGGTAGCCGGCAGATGGCAGTAGTGAGCGCGGCAATGTTCCGGCCCGGGGCCCTAGACCCCTCCTGTTATTCCACGCAAAGGGTAAGTTTCATTTAGTACAGCTTAAATGAGACAGATGGTGCTAGTTTGCGAAAAGTAATTTTTGTTTTTTCTGTGTGTATATTTCTTAACTTATTAAATTACTAAACCATTACTGATTTATACGTATTTAAAATAAATGATTGGAATACTAACAACTTTTCAATATCTCTACAACTTCTTAAAGTTTACGTAAAAATGGGCTTACTGATCAGCTTATCGGTCCAATTGGTGTGAACAAAAAGTCGAACTCAAAATAAACCCTCATAAAATTTTACCTATGTCCTTGTTAACTAGAAAATCCTTCGCTACCAATAAATAAAACTACCTTTTCGGAGTTCGAAGGCAGTGGGCAGTTATTTCCCCAATTCCCAGAACGCTCTTCAAGATATTTATTCTGTACTTCTAGCACTGACCCTCAGGTCCCTGAAAAAGAATTAGGTAATTATCCTCATCTATTATTCTGTTATTCTCGAGATCAGTCGATTTACCTGTAAATTATTAATGTTACTTAACTGATGCTTTCTCTACTATTGGTTACGTCTTTAACAGTGGATTAAAGTTTTAAGCTAATTTTATGTTGTATTTTTTTTGTATTATGAAATGGTAACTAAGTAAATCGCACTAGTTGAGCTTTGTTGATTATCCTGTCAAAATATAATAACAGTTTGTTCTAAAACTGTTTGATGAAAAAGCACAAGCACTTTTATTACGTTCGCTGCCACTTTTATTGTCATCAAAAAATAAACATTCAGTAAAATTTTTGCTTTACTCCATAGTTCATTCGTAGATTCTTTAGTGTCTAGACAATCAGATTGGGTACATTATAGTCCTGTACTTTGTATATCAGATTTCATCCAATTATTTTGGCTATAGTATTGTATTAAGTTTCTTGCGAACCGTTACATTACTTAATAAAAGCAGATGTCTTGAAGGGCTATTTCATCTTATTGCAATTTTCTTTTAAAGGTTCGATTACCTTTTTTGAACATTCTGAGCTTTTAAGTTAATCGAATTAGGTATATATTTAAATTAATTATTTACACCCTGCAAAAATCGGCTAAAAGAATGTGAAACCATGGTGAAGTTTGTTTGTTTGTTAGTTTTCTGAGAACTACTGAACCGATTCGAAAACTTTGAAGAGTTTATACTGCTATTTATTTTTTAAAGTTTTTTTTTGCAAAAATATTTTTAAAGACTTAGATTCTTATAAGACTTAATAATATTCACCAAATTTTGTCTACCAAAATGGATGAATGTACACCAAATTTGCTTCTGGCACTTCGCCGGCCGCTGCCGCGGCACGCTTGCTCCGCTCGCTCGGCTCGTGTGTTGTGGTCGCAAGATAACCTAACACAACCGTCAGATTGTGTTCTAACGAACCTAACCGAACCGGTTACCCAAATTTGGTGTACGTTCAGCGAATTTGGTGTACATTCATCCATTTTGTCTGAAGTGTATTGGGGTATAAAAAAATATTTTGGGAATCATTTAATTTGTTGCCAAATGGATCTATGATGGGGTCAAAGTAAATTAAAGAACTATACGTCACAATCACATATTTCAGTAGTTTGAGTGTATGTAATTTGATATTGTCACTAAGTCAAACAAGTACATCACTCCAGCAAGTCTAGATCTTGATGTGACGTACTGTAAACACACTTGCACATGTATTATGCCGTGACACACTATTGGAACAGTACAAATGGACTCGCCATGTGTTTGAGCATGTTAATGAAACATGACCACTGCTACTTCACGTATAAGTGGTATGGACTTTCGCGGTACATTTTTAAAGACTTCAGTGAGTAGCGGAATATTGCGTGATGAATATTTCAAAATAGCCTTGACCTATTCTATAGCTGAGAAATATATACATACATATTACTTTTTCCTTGCTGAAAATACTTTACGGTAGGCCAGTAAATTGTATTTGGTGTGTTTCAATTAATTTATAATTATAAAAAAATAATAATAATGAAGTTACTATATTTAATAAATTGGTGTTAAATATTTTAAGCGCTTATTTTGGAAGATTTTTTTGAAATTAGCTTATAAAAATATTTACCTTACTACTTGGACCAATTTGTTTTCAATGAAGAACCATAATATTTTTACGGAATCTCCAAAAGCCGTGAAACAAAAGTTACTGCACTGAGCCCCCACCAGATAAGTCCTCAAAAGGCTTTACATGTTTTTATAACCCTGAATAATTAAGTAAGTGTATTTTCGTCTTACTAAGTGCGAAATACCCAGTTGTTTTGAGATAACCCAAAAAATACCGGTTAATACGGTAAGCGACGTGACGTTTAAATTGTGGTATCTTAAAATAACGGTACAGCTATTTTCTGTTCTAAAAATATGCGTACCGAAATTATTATGTAGCAAAATGGTACGATATTGTTTTATGATACCTAAATAATAATGTAATAATTATATTATTGTATTGTTAGTCCAAGCGTTTTTCGGTACCTAAATAATTTCGGTGAGGTACCAGCAAAATGAAGGTATAACCATACCGTAAAATATAACTTTATAACGTTAGCATAACCATAATTCTAAACTATTTTGTCTTTACATTTAAATCAAAGCGGTACCGTAATCCGATAACGTAAGCGGTTAAGGTACCTTAAACTTTACAATACAATACAATGCAATGCAATGCAATGCAATGCAATGCAATGCAATGCAATGCAATGCAATGCAATGCAATACAATACAATACAATGCAATGCAATACAATGCAATGCAATACAATACAATACAATACAATACAATACAATACAATACAATACAATACAATACAATACAATACAATACAATACAATACAATACAATACAATACAATACAATACAATACAATACAATACAATACAATACTATACAATACAATACAATACAATACAATACAATACAATACAATACAATACAATACAATACAATACAATACAATACAATACAATACAATACAATACAATACAATACAATACAATACAATACAATACAATACAATACAATACAATACAATACAATACAATACAATACAATACAATACAATACAATACAATACAATACAATACAATACAATACAATACAATACAATACAATACAATACAATACAATACAATACAATACAATACAATACAATACAATACAATACAATACAATACAATACTCTTAACCTTAACCGTTTGCAAGCCCTGTTTTAAACATTACATGAAATTCAAAATTATCTTACTAAAATATGTACAGAACAAACAATGCAGTTTCCTAAAACAGTGTTAGATATTAATGCGAATAGTAAATTTCTCTTCTCCAAAACAATGCTTTAGAACGCGTCATGACCTGAGGCCATTGTGAGTGTTAACTAATGTTTCCTTTAAACCTAGACAGGACCATTTTCTAAGAAGCTTGTGATAAATTTAATTTTACTAACACTAAAAAGTATAATCACACTTATATCCTAGAACATGGGAATGTGGAAAATTTTATGTTACAAAAAATAGGCCCCTGTTTTAATAATTTATGACCAAGAGCTGTCGCCTCCCGGGTAGCCTCCAAAGATTTCGGACTTGCCTCCGACACAAGATTTTTTGACATAACTTTTGTCAAACTCAAACCTCTGTACAAGAAAGATTTTTTTGCAGAGCTCGGGAACAATTATTGCACACAGAAAAAAAATATCTTGAATCAAATAATATTATTTAAGTTAAGATCTTTTGGGTTTTCACTATAAGGAAACTCGAAAACGTCTTAGATTGTGAAAATAAAATGTTTTGTATTACGAGTATAATTCTCCGCCCAAAAGTATTGAGGGATTAATTTATTCAAGCAGAGTAAAAGCTGGTACTTTATGATCACTAAGTGACAAGACCCTGTGACAGAAGGGTGGAAGGTCATCAGGGGATGTTCGTGGGTTCGTTGAGGCTCTGAAGTTGCAGTGGCGGCGGAGAACAGTGGTGTAGATGCTTCAAAGAAGGAGATAGTTGTACTTACAGATGTTTTATTGGATATATACAAAGGTATTTATAATATAGGGTGTAGAGACCTGAAAACACTTACAAGGCTTCAGAGATCACAGACAATTTTGATAATTTTCCTAAAGATAAACGAAGTGATAAATAAGCACAAAACGTTTATAATAGGGATATTAAAATTAAAAGATAGATTTACGATCGATACAACGATCGATATGAAGTGATAAAAAACGTCAAAACCTTGCAAACGCGCAGAATAATTTTGAATTTAGAACGTCAGCTGATTGTAAACCGACACTAGCTGTATAAATTTAGAACAAGGCAAAACGAAACGTAAAGCGCTTCGTTACAACCCTTTAGCAACAATCTTCACCCGCCACCGCCCATTCATGGAAAACCAATTACAATTTCCTATTAAAACAATAGCTTCGGTACAACACACATTAACTCACAGCTAAAGGTTACCTTTAACGAACATGCGACAATCAAACCAAAGAAGCCGAGAAAGTTAGAGTTTCCAAGAAAATAATTACACATTAAAGACAAAGTAAACACTTTTCACTTTTCTTCCATTTCATCATCACTTGTCTCTTTACACAAAAGTGTTCAATGGCTTTATTGTTCTCACTTTTAGCTTAATCTAGAATCTAAAGTTGTAATTATCATTACAATAGAGCCGTCATAGGCGATGGTTTATAGCTCGGCACATTTCATAGCACGCGACATGAAGTCTAAAAATACTGTGGGAATAATTCAAAGTAATTTATAGGCTATGAATTTTCTAGACCGTAAAGGGTTAAGTTTCATTAGAATTTATTTTTGTAAGCACTAATGTTATGATTTACGTACAACTTCATTAAAATAAGGTGTTGAGTGCTTTTGTAACAGGTAAACTTTGAATTAAACATTTCAATGTTTAGTCAAGAGTAGGTAGGTTAAGCTTGAACTGCTTTAATAAGCCGCAATCACAACTTCCTAAATGCAAAGACTAATTCGGCATACATTACTGGGAGACTTGGTTCTGTTAATTCCAATGTCCTGATTACAACCAGCAATGTATGTCGAATTAGTTTCTGAATTGAGGAAAGTGTGATTGCGGTTTTCATGTGATATGTTTTTTTGAGTCGTACTTAGCAGCAAAATAGACCTCGGCAAAGGCCACGCGAGATGCAGCGTAGGTGAGCTATCAAATATAACAGGCAGAGCACAATGTCAATCCTTTTATTGGGGCTGAGACCGCCTAAAAATAGAGCTTGCTCTTGCAAGTAAAGTTTGTGCTACTGTACTGCTGTATTAAACGCACGCGAGTCCGACACGCACTTGACCAGTTTTTATTATTAGTTGTGATTCTGTAAGTGGCTTATGCACTATAAAAACGGATCCCTAAATCGAAATTCCCGTTTTTACGATAGAGCTAAAACAATAATTGAGCAAAAACACGTTTTAGTAGGGAAGTCCCCCTTTACTTTTTTAGGGTTCCGTACACCAAAAGAAAAAAACGGAACCCTTATAGGATCACTTTGTTGTCCGTCTGTCTGTCTGTCTGTCAAGACCCTTTATCTCACGAACGGGTAAAGGTATCAGGTTGAAATTAATACCATATATTAGGATCCATGAACCACACAAGATCTGAAAATATAATTTTTTTACAACAACGCAATCAAAAGATATGGCATGTTATGTCCTAATCTCCATACATTTATGCAAAAAAGCAAAACCTACAGGTTACTTCTCGTTGACCTAAAATTATGAAATTTGACAAGAAGCTAGGTCTCACAGTAAAAATAATGGGAAAAGTCTGACATCATTAAATATTACAACTTTTCTCACAACTAATGGAAACCAATTGTGGTGAGCTCCCGTTTCAAGAACATTCATATAAAAGAGGGGTCAAGTTGGATGGTCGCTGAGGCGATTTTTGTTTTAGTTCTATTTTAAAAACGGCAACACTTACAAACTTGAAAATTGGTATGTTTATAGTGCATAAGCTATAAAATAACAACAAATAATAAAATTTGGTCAAGCGCGTGTCGGACTCAAAAAATCTAGCACATTAACTTACTGAAATTTCAACTAATACAATTATGATTATGTGGTGGTACGGAACCCTCAGTGCGCGAGTCCGACTCGCACTTGGCCGGTTTTTTACTTTCGAGCGGATTCGTGAAAAAAAAAGTTTTCCTAATTTTCTCAAAAATGTGTTCTATATCACTTATACATCTTAAAAAGCAAGTCGTCCAAAAATGTCCGTCCGTCGGTCGGTCGGTCGGTCGGTCGGTCCGTCGGTCGGTCTGTCCGTCACGCTTTGGCCTAGCGGCTAAACGAAAAGTCTGATTGACACCATATTTTGAATTTAAGATTTTCTTGTAAATCCATCGAAGGATACTGAGTGGTTTCTTGCTGGCTCTCTTTTTGAGGGTAGCTGTCATACAATGGAAATGAAAAATTGCAATTTGCTCAAAAACGGCTAAAATTATCTTGATGAAACTTTGCATGACCAAGAATCTCCACGTAAGGTATCTTTCGGCAGTATCTATTGGTCTGTGGAAGTTCATATAAGGAGTGTTCCCTTACGACTAAAATTTAAAAATGTGATTTGCTCAAAATCGGTTGCAATGAGCTTATTTTAATGCTTCAAACTGGAATTCTAAATTATGTACCTGACTGCATATTTAATTTAAACCTTTTTACATAAATCTAGTATAGGTAAGTTTGTATTTCCATATTATTTGTATGGAATTACAAACTTAAGTTTTCACTTGGTCCTTATTTTTACTCGTTACTATCCGCAGCCCTTTATAATCTAGTAGTTTAAAGCATTCGGCTCTTGATCTGGAAGTTCTGGGTTCGTTTCCCGGTGGGGACACTGTCGAATGATGACTCTCGTATATCGCGAGAAAGTAAGTGCAGTGCTGCTGTACCATTTATTATTTTTATTATTGTTTATTATAGCAGCAACAGAAATACATACTCTGTGAAAATTTTAGCTGTCTATCTATAACGGTTCATGAGAGACCGGAGACCTGTAATACAGGGATGACCTAGCTCAGGCTCCAGTCTCCCACAACATTTGAATTTTAAGTTTTACCTCTAGCATTGTACTTACCTAGTATGGAAAAATGTTATGTGGAGAAATAAATAAATTATTTATTTATTTATTTATAGATATACAGCCCGCTGACAGACAGATAAACATCGGAGGCATAATATGTTAATAATTATAGGGTCCCGTTTTTCACCCTTTGGGTACGGAACCCTAAAAAGGAGTCCTACGGTGCTCGCATTCAGCGCATTTCAGCTGCGGTCATCGATCGTCATACTAAATGACCTTTTTAGGGTTCCGTAGTCAAAAGGAACCCTTATAGTTTCGTCATGTCCGTCTGTCTATCTGTCCGCGGTTTAGCTCAGAGACCCTTAGTACAAGAAAGCTGAAATTTTGTACGAATTAACATTTCATCTATTCCGACAAAGTGGTAGAATAAAATTTAGAAAAACATTTTTTTAAGGTATCTCCCATGCAACTAAAGTGGGGATGATTTTTTTTTCTCGTCTACCCCATAGTGTGGGATATCGTTGGATAGGTCTTTTAAAGATAATATAAGTTTTTCAAGGTCATATTTCGATTTAGGGATCCGTTTGAAAATATTAAGCTTGAAAGTGCAATTTTTTGTTGGGTCGAGTTCCCCCCCCCCCCCCCCCCCCTGTCGGCTAAACGGTTATTATGGGAAATATGAAAAAAATCACAGTAGTAGCATATATGATGAAATTAAAAGAAAAACAGCAATAGCAATCAGGCGCTAGGACCTCTGAGCATTAGCAGGTAAAAAGTTTATGTTATAAACGTTATGAAATACTTACTCAGAACCCGCTTTGCGATAAAAAAAAAATCGTGAAATAACTACGGAACCCTATACTGCGCGTGGCCCGACACGCACTTGGCCGGTTTTATTTAGTAGCTTTGGTGGAACTCATGATTCGGTCTAGCGTAGAACTCTTAGCCAGGGTATAGAGCCTTACATTCTTTTACTATGAGTATGAATTAACACGTTGTAATGTAACTGATGAAAATCAGTGTTGCGTACGATTTGCGGTTAAACTAAAGCTTATACGAAATTCACGACTTTAAATATTAATGTGTAAACTTTGTTTTAACTAGCCTAAACTACTGTTGGATTTAGGCCTCTACAGTTTCACATTGGTTGGCGCAAGCTTTGGCCAAGTTTTGTTAACGGCGTCAGATTCTTTACGGTATCGTTTTCTTGGCTTATTGTCACCATAATTAGCTACCTGTTTTGTGGAAAAATTAAACGCTCGTGGCTCAAGGGCCATTGCTCTTGTTTTAAAATCACGAAAATTACGCAAGGTCGGTTTTAGTTCTCAAGGAATTGAATGGGTTCGGGCTTGTTCTTAAGGCAGAAGGTTTTCTGTACTCTGGAACCAACGCCAAGCAAAGGGCAGTTTCATATGACGTTTGTCATCTACGTTTTTTGAAGTGTCGATAGGTGGCACCCTAATCACTTTTGGTAATTTCTTTTTTTATGGCTCTGTAAAATAAATGAAATCTTTTTAATCGACGTAAGAAAAGGACAAGGTTCTCAATTCGTCAGAATCCTTTTTTTTAGAAGAAAACGTATTACAGACATTAGAAATCAAACTAACTAACTGTGATACTCAGAGACGCCACTTAAAGTTAATCTTTCGTTAAGCCTCATGCTGTCGTTTTCAATTTCATTTAATAAGAAAGTGACAACACGAGACTTAATCAACGATTAACTTTAAGTGACATCTCTGAGTGCGGCAGTTAATCATTTTCCTACTGGGTAACCGTTTAGTACCAGTGTTTTATTTTTTCTAACGATGATGAGCAGCGCCATCCAGTTGAACTTACAAAAGGTGCTGAACAACAACCTATTGGAAAGACGTAAATACTAAATTTAGGTTGCTATTTTAGATGACAGTCAAGATGCGCCTGCCATTAAGGTTGTCGGTTTTTCTGAATTCCCTCCAAAATAATGATACAACTAATGTGGAAAAATTGAAACATAAGCCCAGTTTATTTAAACCGGTTTTTAAAACGGCGAACAAAGCATAAACACGATTTTATTTTCGTTCTTAATATAATTTTCTCACAATGGATGCAAAATTGAATTTCGCGTACATTACCGGACCGTGTCGGTAATGAAATTCAGTATTAATTGATTAATGAGCTACATTGCTTGTGGTAATTAATTCACGGTTATAGTACGCGAACCGGATAATTCAAATGCGAACAATGTATTACAAAAGGGTATAATGATCCTAAAGAATGTGAATACCCATAAAATTGAACATCTATTCGCAAAGGTGGAATACAAAAACATCATGGCATGGTCCAATGTTGTTGCTTATCTTTCTTAGGTAATGCATTTGTTGACGTACTTTTGGTCAACCATCATCAGTATCATTATCAATTAAACGCCGTGACCGCGTCCAGTGTCTGGCCGTTTTGCTTAGCTTACAACACCGCAAATATTGAAATTTTGGCGGATTTCAAGTCGTTTGATTGCAATTTGATAGGGTTTCAGATTCTCTATCGAATATTGACTTTTGCCGCGTGTGCAGTGCTGTTAGCTAAGCGACTAACTATTTGGTCACTTTCCTGGAAGGTACATTAATAGGTAGCAACGTCTAGGCCTTGTTTGCCTCTTCTTTCCTTAATATTTTCCTCTATGATGGTTTTTTAAAAAGTTGTCGTGTTGTAGCAGTTGTCCCAGCATCTTTCTTCGTCAATTTTCAATAATATTTAACATGCTTCTTTTTTCATGAAATATTTTTAACATACCTTTTTGTCCACCTGGTATTTATATTATAATTATTATTATTGCATTGCAATACGTGAGGTGTGCAGCATGCTTTTCTGTAATCAAAATTTCCGTATTGTTATAAATATGAAAATTTGCCTTCGGCTATGAATTGTCGTTGTGAATAAATTTTGACGGATTTAATGTATTTCATTTACCTTTACTGGTTATCATGGCCTGCAGATATTATCGATTTATTGAAAACTATTAAAAAGTTATTGTTAAAATAACTGTAATATTTTGTGTCCGATTTCATTAAAACTGCACTCCGTTCGGTCTTAATCCTAGGATTGTGCAGAAAAGTACTGCCTCCATACTAAGGTTTCCATTCAGCTATTGAGTGTAGAAAATCAGGCGATTCGTTACAGAATAATTTATTTTCTTGATAATGATACAAAATTATTTTCTTGATTTATTTTTTTTATCACCATGGATATTTTAAGAAGTGTTTCGGCCTATAACCGAAAAACTTTTCCCAAAGAACAAAGGTAGAAACACAAAAAAAAATCGACTTCCCATACCAACTGCATCAGCTGACAGCATTTGTATTTATGCTTTGATATTAATGGTCACCAGCGCCCATAGCACCCACTATCTTATTGCATATTTTAACACTAATAAGACAGCAAAGCGCGCTGCTAACTTTGAGAACTAAGATATTATGTCTCATGTGGTGGTAATTTCACTGGCTCCTTTACACTTCGAACCGAAACACGGCAGCGCAGACACTGAAAGGAAGGTCGATTAATTTTATTTTATTTCGACCTATGTTCCTTGGGGAATGCTCTCCAGCTTCATGGGCAACAAGGGTTTTACAACTTTATCGGGGCAAACATAACATACATATGCAAAAAACTAGTGTTTCTGTGATGTGTGTCCCATAGTAGAAACATCAGTTTGATTTTGCACAAAACATGTTACGACTTTCAAAAATGAAACAATGGTGGTCAGGTTATGTTTTATGGCTACAAATTACAATATAATAACTAGTTTTATTGTATACTACTTGAGAGTTCAAATGTCGATTCATGTCATTCTCATAATGATTTTGCTTAATAAATAAAGGGTCTTAAAAATTATACGATGATTCCTTTAAGAGACTACCCGCTGTCCACTGGCGCCTCCAACAGTTAAAAATATATCACTCGCTACAAACATAACTTATCGAAAATTTTGAAGGACAGATTGAAGTCAAACCCTATCAAATATAAAAAATATAGGTCACTGCAGTTACAGATACAAAAAGCGCGAAAAACTACTTCTTTTAGCAGTTTTGGTATCTGTAACTATAGTGAACTTAAATTAACACAGTTAATAGGTTCTAAATAAATAAGGGTACCTTTGTTTCAATCTGTCTTTCCAGATTTTCGATAAGTTTTGTATTTAGAGAATAATATTTTGTAACTGATGGGGGTGCTAGTGAACGGCGGGTAGTGCTGCACTATTATTAGATTGTATAAACAATCTTATAACCTATATTCCTTGGGGAAAGTTGTTCAGTTTCATAGACAGATACGCATCCTTCAGTTATATCACACCTTAACGTTATACTTTGTATAAAACACTTTTTATGGCTTGAGAAGAAGTAAATAGTGTGAAGAATTCAATGGCCTCGGTTACGCAGAGGAAGATAATTTTATACCTATCTGTATTGTTTCAATACTGTAGTGTTATTTAAGGAAAATTTTAATTTCGCAAACACCTACAATAAATAATCAGACAAAAAAACACAATTTTTTTATACCTATATACCTATAGTCACTTTTAATTAGTTCTTGATAGCTAAAGATATGCATGTACTCATGATACTGAACAACTTTCAAGGAACATAGGTCGAAATACGAAAAACCGAATTTGACCTCCCATACAAAATGCGCTATTAGCTGATGCGGTTTCTATGGGGGGTCAAAACTTGATTTTCGTATTTCGACCTATGTTCCTTGGGGAAAGTTGTTCTGTATCATGAGTACATTCATACCTTTTTCTATCAAGAACTAATTAAAAGTCACCCTATATTTTACAAAGAGTTACCTCGCAAAAGGATTATCGTATTTCTAACATCCTGTATAATACAGCCTTATAATAATAGAGCTCTTTGAAACGGATCAAAAGTAACCTTGCTTTCAACAAGGCTTGTCCACAATACATTGGAATGCATTAAATGTATTGAATTGTTAATCTTTGCATCACGATTTGAAAAGGAATCGGATAAGGTCAGAACGTGGTATTAACAAAGGGATAAAAAAAATAGAAATTTGCTCAAACCAAACCAAACAAAAAAACTATGACTATTAATTATTAGTACCTGGGCGACCGAGCTATGCTCTGTATAATTAAAATATCATCAGTTGAGCTACCTATGCTACTTAACAACAGATGGCGTTGTAAGTTTCTTAAACGCACTAAAACGCGCTAAGAAATGTTAAAAAAGACGGTGGAAACGAATTTTTCCAGAAATGAGACCTAGCTAGATCGATTTTTTGCCCCCAAAAACCCATGTATACTAAATTTCATCGAAATCCTTAGAGCCGTTTTCGAAAAACCGACTACAAATATATATGTGACTTTTAATTAGTTCTTGATAGAAAAAGGTATGAATGTACTCATGATACGGAACAACTTTCCCCAAGGAACATAGGTCGAAATACGAAAATCAAGTTTTGACCTTCCATAGAAACTGCATCAGCTGATAGTGCATTTTGTATGGGAGATCAAATTTGGTTTTTCGTATTTCGACCTATGTTTCTTGGGAAAAGTTGTTCAGTATCATGAGTACATGCATATATTTTGCTATCAAGTCGCCCTATATTAAAAGTCACCCTATATAGGATGACTTTTAATTAGTTCTTGATCCCGCGTCTCTCCATTGGTCACGATCATCTTTGATTTCTTCACAATCCGATATGAATGTCGCAGAAAAAATTTATAATTCGCAGCTTTACATATTGCCTAGGCGTTTAGCAAAATGCCGAAATATTGTGAAATTCTTGAATTTTCCTACCTATTTTACAAAACGGAGCGTAGTTCGTTTTTGACACTGTCTTGACTTCATGGTCGCAGGACTCCAGTTTAAGTTACATACGAGTATAACTACATACGTCATATGAAAAAATAAAAATGGTAGGTAAATTCGAAAGGGTCATTGCAAACGGGAGGAACTTTTTGAAGCCAACCAAACGGCTTTCGTTACGTAGCTATGTATTTATAGTCTACGTCTAGTATATTTGTAGTCTACGTTTTCGCCAAAAAATAAATAACTATTTTATTAATCTTACAAAAGTATGTTATTTTTAAAACAACTTTAAAATATCTTCCTACAGTTATCTTAGCGAATTCCCAGTAGTAATTAGAATTAGGAACATCGGACACTGCGCCCGGAGAAGCTCAGAGCTTATCTACTGCTGCAAGTCTGTACGTGACTTCAATGCTAAATTCACTTTATCGTGGACTACAGATTACACACACATTACATATATTATATTCACGTAATGGGTAATTATTATTATCATAGTAGCCTCGCTGTGCCTGTGACTAATGCAAAATAAGTTCAAATATATTTGTACATTTTCGTTCTTTTTGGGCAAATCCTACCTTCAATACTATACAACCCTCTACATATTCAAACATATTTTAAAAAAGGGTGTGGGTTTTTACTGTCGCTTCTTTTTTTCCTACCATCGCCCCAGTTTACTACAAAATAGTTAGACATCTGTTGAAAAAATGCGCACAAAATAACTGGCTATGTCAGTTGATGCGCAGAAGTCAAGTCATAGTCATTTTTGACTTCTGCGCATCAATGACATAGACAGAGTTATTTGGTACGATTTTTTTAATCAAGTGTTCAACAGATGTCCGGGCCTGTCCGCACAGCGAATTTTATTCGCGCGATATTTGTTCGCGCGAATTATATCCCGCGCGATTTTTTCTCGCTATTCTGTAACACATTGAATCCTATAAGAGTATTCGCACTGCGGGAAAAAAATCGCGATTTGTTGCTATTTAAATAGCGGAATATAATTCGCGCATAGCGGAATATAATTCGCGCGCGCGGTGAAAATTCGCTGTGCGACTTTTTTGTAGTAAGACGGGTGTTTAGCTTATGTCATTGACCGATTTTAATATCCAACAATGAATAAATAATATTTGATGTGAAATAAATTGAATAAATTAAAATATAAAATTGAACCACTTTTCGGAGTCCAGGTATGGACGAAAAAAAATAACTTTCTACAAAAAGTGCATCCATTGTAAAAGTTATTCGAGTAAAATACCAAAAAAAATGTGCACGTTTCTAAAGGAACCTATAACATCCAGAAAGCTATAGTGTTGATACTATCCTATCATCCAAGTATCCTAAATCAGCCCACTGCTGGGCATAGGCTACCAGAAAATTCTTACCCCATTGCACTGGTTTAACTAAAGCCCGTGCAATGGTAAAAGTTCACTAAAAGTGAAAACAAATACAGTAAATATACCTAATAATTATAAAGGTAGGTACTTAATGCTACAACTAATATAGTAATAAAATATTTATGTCTCATAATTTATCTCTATATCATACTTATGTAATTTATCTCTTAGCTTTCATCTAGTTTATCAAATAGAGCATTTTTTAGAACCAGCTAGTCGTTGATCTTAAAACATCCACAGAAAAATCTTATCAAACTTTTTCTTTCAAAAATTTACGACCAGATAACGAAGGTATAAAAATTTATAGAGTTGATGCCGCAAGATGCGGTATTAACCCTAGATACCCAGGAAAAGTTAAGTTACATTAAAGCCAGTATACTGAAGTTAAGACTAGCTGCGGATATAGGAACACAAAGTTATTAGAAGTGTCTAGAATATCGGTAAAATACCAGATGCCCCCACACCGGTGGTATTGGGATTTTTTGAAACGAGTGAAGTATGGGCAGAGACATATGCTTCCACATTCCACTCCACATTATGCATGATTGTCAGTTTTAGGGTACTCTTGACCTCTGGGACAACGTTGATAGGGACACAACAAAAGTGAAACATTATATATCTGTCCGACCAATTTCGGTCATGGCGACTGTTTCATCTCCTTTGTACGTGGCGTTCATGTGCTTGCATGTGGCTTATGTAGCCAATCTTATTGATAAAGTGAAACATAACCACGAACAGAAGACATAAATCAAAAACAAGTAAGAATACACAAAATTTTGGTTGTAGTCTTTTTATGTTTTTGAGTATTGATAGTTTATTTCAGTAAAAAGATGGTGACAAAAACCTAGGTCATAATATTAAGAAACGTAAAAATAATGAGGTAAAGTTCAACACAATCCAGCAAACAACTTGTAAATATGAAAAAAATGAAGGTGCGAGAGATGCAATTAAAGAAATAAAACAAGTTATACTCCCCTACATACCAAATTTTACAGACATTCTCCTAGTCTTAGTGAAATGAAATAACACATAGGAAGAAATAGAAACGCAAGCAAAATCGAAGTCATGGATCCCTTGTGGAGAGCTTTTTGCAGGATGTAATGAGAGTTTTCCTTTTCATAGAGATCGAAGCTTTGGAAAACTGCGGGATTCAGGTTCTGAAGAGATTTTAATGCTACGTAGAAAAGTGCATTTTGGTTGCCAATTTAAAGGTATGCTTGCTTATATTGCAATCGAGTGTTTTATCTTTTTATATTTGTTACATTTAGACGCATAAACAAGGAAAGTTGTCAATCTTATTCTAATAAATTTTTCTGCAACTTAGAATAGCCTCCATAATAAGCTCTTAAAAGATCTTAAATAAATTTTAACGCATGTTGATTTGTTTAAGCTTGCCACAGTAAGACATGCCCTAATAATCAAAACATGCCAATTCTATTACAATCTATATCTATGTATTCTCTGTAAAACTAACTTGAGTTTGTAACTCTAGCTTCATCACATATTAAATTACACTCGAATAGAGTTACCAGAGTTGCAGTCTGTATTATCTAACGTAACTATGAGCAGTTTGCTTTAAATCAGTCTGTGGAACCTTCACCATACATAAATGCAACTTTGATATAGTTGATCCATATATGTATGACCTGAACTCTGTCTAAAAGTGGTTCCATGATTGCTAGTTGATTTGACTATGAACCAAAAATTCAAGTTAACTAATAGACTAAGAGCTGGCAGTTAGCAACCCTACCTGATACCAAAAAGCGACTATCTAGGCTGGTGCGCAATGAAAAAGTTGAGTCTAAAAAAACAGGGTTGCCTGGGCGCAACCTGGCACTTTTTGTACAGTCAACAAAAGACTGTTTTTTTTTTTCCAAATCGTATACAAAGTGTATACAAAAGTACCAATTAAGAAGTATTTAATAAATTTAATATATTTAAACTAATAGTTTATGTAATCATCTTCTTAAGACTAGTATGAAGAATGCTACGACACTATCATAGGAAATATGTTAAGGTTCAGATAAGAGAAAAAAAAATAGCAAGGGCTGATGCAAATGTCTGAAATAAAACAAATCGGGCAAACTTTAAATCCATAACTAGGATGAGAAAAAAGCGAGTGTCAAAAAAATGGCAATGTACCTAATGGTTTTAGCTTTTAGGATGAATGTTTAGAATATTAGGTAAATTAAGTAGGTGAGTGAACTGCCAAACAAAAATCCACAAGCAAGGTCAACGTAAATTACAACAAAAACATTCGCAAAGAATTTCTTACTTCACCAAATGAGCCCTCACAAAATTATTTTGTATCTGCTAATTTCAGCAAAAAGTTACAATGAAAATACTCAACACTCAACTACAAGTCAGCAGAAACACTGACTTTTTAGGTCGTTTTTATCTTGTAGTATTCGTAGTGCTAGTGTGTCCATTCATGTACTATTAGCTGTACTTATTTATGTTAAAATTTGACATGCTTCGAGTTTCCTTGCCCAAGCCATTAAGAAGCGGCTGATGTACAAATTTTACCTAAACGACACAGCTTAGGATATTAAAATGTATGAGGAAATAAATTCTTCTAAGGCATTATGGTAAATAACCAACGCTATGAAAAGACTGAGAGATTTAGTGCCCAAAAATTTAGGTCGCATTTTATTTCTTATAATGTGAAATTGTTAGTTTTCTCAGCAATTTTGCATTACTTTTTGTAGATAAATAAAAAAACAACAAAACAGATTTACCTACTTTATTTTAGAAAACGCTGACGTTTTTATGTTTCGGATTGATTCAAAGTAAGAGTTAATACTACAGGCTACAGGCAGGCCCCCCACAAGGTAGACCGACGATCTTGTCAAGTTCGCGGGAAGCCGCTGGATGCGAGCAGCGCAGGACCGGTCGTCATGGAGATCTTTAGGGGAGGCCTATTATGTCCAACAGTGGGCGTCTTTCGGCTCAAATGATGAAGAGTAAATAAATAACAAAATTGACAGACTGATTGCGCAGTTTCACGGTAAATATATTCACTGAATCGCAAGTTGATAAATTTTCGAAAAATTATAAACGGCAGTTCAAATGTCTTATTTTTCAGGTAATTGATCAATTTACGGTGTCTCGCGGGAAAAATGATCCGACGAACGCGAGGTGTAGGTACGCTGATTGGTTGAACGTCGATTGTGAATTCTATTAATAAACACTTGCCACATGCTTGCCGCCAATCCCATCGACCAATGAGAGAACAGTCTATTATTTTACGGGTGTTAGTTTATATTAATAAATTGTACCACACGAGTGGCAAAATCGTAAGTTTATCAACTTACCGCCAGGCAGCGTAAGTTGATCAATTAACTGAAATTTATTGCGATAAATAATACATTTTTCAAAAGTTTATCAACTTACTCGAAAATTGATTAACTCAATTTTCCGGTAACTTATATACCGTTTAAGTGTGAGTTTTGATATCATCTTCATCTTTTGATATCATTATCATAACATCCCATGAACCCCCCACTACAGGACAAGGAGCTCCCTCAACAATACAAACAAAAACGCGTAGTAGACTGAGGAGGGGAAGTACCACAGACACCACGCTTGTTCGCGTTGCGGCTGGGACCATCGACCGCGTTTGATGGTGACCGCATTACATCAAATGGTAAGATACACAGAAGGACGCTGCTGCCCATCCTCCGGTTTATAATGTTTTAGTCGCTTTTTACGAAACCCATCCGATGGACAAACTTAGATTATTAAGTACCCAGTGACCTGAAATCTGCATTCTACGTTCATTTCTTAATGAGCCATGTCAGAAGTCTTTGGCGGCTTATCATCTCTGACACTGACACTAGGGTTTGTGAAGTCAGTCATCGGCCTTTGCAACCCCCACGATATGATGATGATGATTCCTTACAAGAAATCGCATTAAACTACATGTCATTATTACCAAAGCATTACAAAGTCCGTTTTTAAATATTCTCCAACAATCTCATGTTCATCGCTGGATGGCCCTGACATAAACGTTTGCATCTATAATAGTAGGTTTATATTATGATTTTAAAACCGCACAGTTTCAACATTCTAGGAAAATTATATCCAAGATTTGCGCAATAATTGTTTCTTTTCTAAACAACCTGTTATTATTGTAAACCATAAACGTGGTTAAAATTGTAGACTTGCCTTGATGGTCTTTCTTTAATTCTCTGTCAAGTTGTTTGCAATCGCAATTTTTGTAATTAAGTTTATCTAGGTAAAGCTTGATGACCTAGGATTACTAACTCTAATGGTTTTATCAAACTAGACAGTTACTGGCAGTTTTGGCTAATTGCTGTTAATCATTAGTTCTTACAAAGTTTCATACTGTGCCAAAACCTTTTAGTACGTTACTTGGAGTATATTCGATCTACGTTTCTAGAGAAAAGCGCTTCAGCAAACTGAAAGCAAAGTTGATAGGTAAGGACGCACCCTTTATATTTCATAGAAGAAATTTCTTAGTTGAAACAGTACCTTATTTGTAATGTCTTATTTCTTAATGTATGTTTTTGTTTGTATTTTTATGTACTATAGGTACAATAAACAGTTAAATCATTTCTAAAAGTTGTAAATACAGCGCTCAGCTTTTTTTCTTACCGAAAATCCTCATCCAATCCTACGAAACACGCAAAATAATAAAGGAAAATAAGTCGGCAAGGCATCGTACCCATAGCAAATGAAGTACAAAAATCCGCTGGCAATCTCGACTGGTATAGCGACGTAAAATTTATTGCTACAATAAAATGTGGGATGCTTCCGCGGCGGGCGCCTGGCTAAAAGCACCGAGCAAGGATTGTTTGAGGTAAAGTAGGTATTTCTACCTATCTTTGTAGGGTTATTTGTAACTCTACCAATTCCCACTAAGGGCTTTTTGTGAAGGATAAATGCAACAACTTTTGTTCTACGACTTTTGAAAACTCGGCAGAAAAAATTTTGATCGAATCCATTATAAGTAGTCCGTCCATCTTAGAAATACAGTGAGTCATCGCTTTCCGCCAATGTTAGCCAGGCCCCGTGACCCGCCAGGTCGCTCAAAATTATAAAGTCAAATGCACAATGACTAACTGAAGTCAACCCTAAGAAAGAAGCTGTTTTACCTAAAAAACTAAAAAATAAAAGGCGTTTATACTCTATTGTGAATACACCTTTACCCTGCATTAAAATCGTAGAACAAAAGTTGTTGCATTTATTATCCATCACAATAAGCCTATAACGGGATTTGGTCGTGTTACAAATAACCCTATAGTAAGTGTAGTTTGGCTAAAAGCAGCTGGACTTACTGCAACTGGTGCTCGTTTAAGTTTTTATGACAGAAATGTCCTGTATGTTGTAACGTTTCCTGCTGGATAGGTGAAATCTGGAAATAAAATGTATTACTTACAAGGAACAAAGTCGCATCAGTACTGGATCTATCTGGATTGAACTAGATTTCTGTGACATCGCAGTTTCAGCTACCAGTACCTTTTCATTTAATTGTATAGGTACCTACTATTCTTTATAGATTTGCTCTTACATTGTGCTTTTATGTGCTTCTGGGTCTGGTTTAAGTACTATTTTAAAAGCGAACGGGTTCAGATTGTAGAGCAAATTAAAAGATTAAACTTAAGGGTTAACGTGGACCGATAAGACATTGTGTGCAACAAAATAACGTAACTCGTTCACATTTCTTGCTGTGTGTGAATGAAAACGTTGAATTATACTACATATTATTTAATTGATAAAAATATTTGTTATATATAATTTTATTTGCGTCAGAATAAACGGGGCGTACACTGAATGGTTTAGCATCGAAAAAGGTGTTAGGCAGGGATGTGTAGCGTCACCTTGGCTGTTTAACCTATTCATGGATAATTGTTTGACTGATCTGAAATAGAGTATGTGTGGACTGAGAATGAATGAGTTACTCATCAAATGTCTTCTCTACGCTGATGACCAAGTTATACTTGCGTCATCTGCTGACGAGTTACAGGAGATGGTAACAATGATGAATGTGGCTTTTGATAGGAAAGGAATGAAAGTAAATGTAAGCAAGACGAAAGTTATGGTACTTGAAAGAGAAGAGTGTATGACAGAGTGTACTAAATTAATAGGTGGTGAACAAGTCGAACAAGTGAAGGAGTTTGTGTATCTGGGTTCTAAGTTTACGAGAGATGGAAAGTGTGAAAGTGATATCGAAAGAAGAGTGAATGCTGGAAACATGGTGAATGGTGCTCTGCATGCTTTTATGAAAAGTCAGAAGGTGTCTCACAAGGCTCGTCTGGCTGTTCATGGAGGCGTTTTGGTACCAACACTGATGTACGGCAGTGACAGCTGGGTATGGCAGAAGAAGCATGAAAGTAAAATTAATGCAGTAGAAATGAGAGCGTTGAGGAGTATGATTGGTGTGAAATTGAGTGACAGGATTAGAAATAGTGTGATAAGAGAACGTTGTGGCGTAAAAGAAGACGTAGTGACTAAAATTGAGAAAAGGATGCTAAGATGGTTTGGTCATGTGGAGAGGATGAATGAAGGAAGATTGACGAAAGAGGTCCACAAGGCGAGAGTGAATGGAAACGTTGGAATAGGAAGGCCTCGGCGAACGTACCAGGACCAAATTCAAGACGTTCTGAATAAAGGCCAGGTTAAAAGTACCCTAAACCGACGAGCATGTATGAAAGGATTGATGAAGGTTCAGGAAGCAAGAGAAGTATGTCAAGATCGTAGCAGGTGGAGAACTGTGGTCTCTGCCTACCCCGACGGGAACAAGGCGTGATGTTATGTATGTATATTTGTTTTAAATTATGGCTCGTAGCTTCAGTAGGCCTTGAAAATTTATAAGTCCTGTTGGACCTAGATATTAAAAATATAAGTCTTAGGATGTGAAAGTAATTTGTAAGTCAAGGTATACTGCGGTCATGGTATTGTGTCAAGTTCCACAAAAAAATTACACTAGAACATTTTGAGATAAATGAATGACAAAGCAGGGAAAATCCTAAAGCGTCAGATAGCTCTTGGCTGACACAAACTTTCAATAAGCCTACAGTTAAGTGCCCTCACTATACATACGTCTCTCCTCCCCAGACAAAAAAAATCTCGTTATTGTTTTTCAATTGCACATACCTATCTTTTTTTGTAGTTGTAAATATTTTTCATCCCATCTATTCCAAAATCGCTGAACGTCGTTCGTCAATAAAGGCGAACAAAATAGCTGTTTTCTCCAAGAGACTTTCGTAGCGGGTAAAAATGGGATTTAAAATTAGAATTTGAAATTAGGTCCACCATAGGGATATTTTAGGTCAACCATAGAGATCGAACGAAAATATTGTATGAAAAATGATACTGGCCGGTTGTACTACTAAAATTAATATGAATATAAAAAAAAGAAATATGCTAGAAATGTAAACAAGACTACCAACCAAAGAGGTTCTGCTCCTAATTAATACAAAAATGTCAAATTTTAGTATTGTTTCATCAAGTAATAATATTGTAATGGTATTTTGTATATAAAACTAATGACGAGTGTGTGTCTCAATGAGCGTCTTATTCTTTTCTCATAGAGGGAGATGAAAAGTAGAGTGTATTACGTGGCTGCAAAAATATTGTTACCTTGGGCGACCTATTGAATCCCTCGCTACGTTCAGGATTCTACTCAAGAATCCTTCACTTCGCTCTGGATTCAAAATAGCGCCCTCGCCTTAAAAATATTATTTTACAGCCTTGTGATACAATCTACTATTATACCCTGTAGTCTTAGATAGAGCTCGACTAGCTCGAGTTAGAAAAGTGATAAGTTTTGTTGTAGCAAGTACACGACGTCACGGGGTACCTCCAACGATCCTTAAGGGCCGATCACACCTGACTGAATTCACACACTAAGTCAGTTAGTCTCCTACGTAGGAAAGGAAGGTAGAAAGATGGAACTTAGTAAGTCACTAACTGAGTAAGCCGCATAGTAAGCAACGCAGAAAGGAACTTTAGTGAAGGGCCAATACGAATAGAACACCTCATCGTACAGAAAATATTAATAAGGGCTAATTTATGTTGTATAGAAAAACACTAGAATAACTACAAAAAAAACCACAGAATTACCGGTATACTAAAAAACAAACAAGGAATTAAAATTAGGTTGCACCAGTCAAGTAAACACAAAGAATTTGAGTGCTTTATTCATTCTTTTAGTTAGAATAAATTTTTTCATTCAAAATCGTACGAAAAGCGAATAATGATTCCAATGAAAAATAACAATTGAATGATAAAAGATTATTTGGATAGTACTAAGTAGTACATTCGAATATTTCGATTGTTGCTTCTTGAAATAATTGTACATCACTATTAAGGAACATCAACATAGTAGGGATCATAGTCAGTTCACTAGTTGTGCTATACGTTAGTATACCTCTATATTTTCTGTGCTGGTACACTTTATAGCGCGACTGATATGTTCAGATACTTTGTATAAAGGCTTCTATGAGTATTTTTAATGACCTTAAAATAAATTGAAAAGCAAGCTAAAAACTCGTTTATACTTTTATATTTAGTAGTAGAAGTAGTTTTAGAATACGATTGTCTTACTTTATTGCAATTGAAATAATTATAATATTATTATTATTGTAAAGGGGGCCCAAATGGGTAGGTAAAAGTTTTTAATTGTCAGTACTAAGTCAAGTTAGGTATCATATGAAAGTGCTTCACTTGTACATTCCAAAATAGTTCTTTATATTTTTAACGACTCTTAGTTTTCAAGTTATGATGAAAAAAGTTTTAAAAAATTATCCCTTCCTTATCCCCGAAGTTTTCCGAAGAAAAAATCTGAATTAATTAAAGTCCATAGAGGTTTATGTGAATTATTCAGAAAAAAAACAATCTCTCTAAGTAGCACAGTTTTTTGGAAATTTGCAACAAATCTTTACAAACAAATTTAGTTTTGCAGTCCTTACAATGGACCTTATTGCTTCTAAAAATACTATAGGTAGGAATATCGGAACCCTCGATGCGCGAATCCGACTCGCTATTTAACATTTTTTTTTGTTGTGTATAGATGTATGTATGGTGAAAATCGTTAATTTTTCATGGTATGAGTCCGTTGATGAAGTTTTCAGGAGATTGTTTGACACCTTGTACTTGTCCGTAATTTTGTTAGACTTCCTTAAAAGAGATACTTTGTAATCCTGACAAAATTTTCAATTCATGTCTAAATCAGTTGTCCCTTTCATAAAAAAATGTATAAGATCAAAACTGTTTAGTTTTCGCGTCGAGTCGGAAGCAACAGTAGTGTGCGTATGATCGAACACACACATGCGCGCAGTCCACGCGGAGTCGTAGTGCGTCATTTCACCCGAGACGCGTTCTCGCCCGCTCGGAGGAAACGACACCTTTTAAAAAACTGTGTTTTGAATGGAACTTTTTTCTCTCAAGGTATTTTTAATGAACTCTACTAATATAGCTCAGCGCAACGATTGTATAACGGAGGGTTACTCGAGGGGAAGCGAGGGGCGACAGGGAACAGCTCTTCAAGTTAGTATACTCAACAGCACGTCAGTAGAAACACTTTAGACTTACTCGTAATGACATGGTGGTAGAAACTATCATCCGCACATCACTTATTATCCGAAAATCACTCATCATCCGCTCATCATCATTCATCCACTCATCCACGCATCACTCATCATCCACTTATCATCATTCATTCACTGATCAACTATCATCCGCGCATCACTTATCATCCGAAAATCACTCATCATCCGCTCATCATCATAATTCATCCACTCAACCACACATCACTCATCATCCACTGATCAACTATCATACGCGCATCACTTATCATCCGAAAATCACTCATCATCCGCTCATCATCATCATTCATCCACTCATTAACTATCATCCGCGCATCACTCATCATCATTGATCCACTCATCAACTATCATCCGCGCATCACTCATCATCCGCTCATCATCATTCATCCACTGTTCAACTATCATCCGCGCATCACTTATCATCCAAAAATCACTCATCATCCGCTCATCATCATCAGTCATCCACTCATTCACGCATCACTCATCATCCGCTCATCATCGTTCATCCACTCATTAACTATCATCCGCGCATCACTCATCATCCACTTATCATCATTTATCCACTGATCAACTATCATCCACGCATCACTCATCATCATTGATCCACTCATCAACTATAATCCGCGTGTCACTCATCATCATTTCATCATCATCATTCATCCAGTCATCAACTATCATTCTGCCTAAGTTTGGCGCCGTTTGCTTTAAAAAAAATAAACCATTTAAATCCGTGCCATCGCTGCACATTTCGTTGATTTTGTGATCGAAAGATCGAAGGACACATACTAACGATCAAAAGGCAGTCTTATTTCGGAAAGCCATGCCATGGAAATCCGTCTCAAGAGGAAAATCTAACAGACCTGACGAAATAATGTAGCCTGTTTCCTGCCTAAGTTTGGCGCCGTTTGCTTCTTTTAAAAAAGTAATCCATTTAAATCTGTGCCATCGTTGTACATTTCATTGTTTTTGTGATCAAAAGATCAAAGGATACATACTAACGATCAAAAGGCAGTCTTATTTCGGAAAGCCATGTCATGGAAATCCGTCTCAAGAGGAAAATCTAACAGACCTGACGAAATAATGTAGCCTGTTTCCTGCATAAGTTTGGCGCCGTTTGCTTCTTTTAAAAAAGTAATCCATTTAAATCCGTGCCATCGTTGTACATTTCGTTGTTTTTGTGATCGAAAGATCAAAGGACACACACTAACAATCAAAAGGCAGTTTTATTTCGGAAAGCCATGCCATGGAAATCCGTCTCAAGAGGAAAATCTAACAGACCTGTCGAAATAATGTAGGCTTTTTCCTGCCTAAGTTTGGCGCCGTTTGCTTCTTTTAAAAAAGTAATCCATTTAAATCCGTGCCATCGTTGTACATTTCGTTGTTTTTGTGATCGAAAGATCAAAGGACACATACTAACGATCAAAAGGCAGTCTTATTTCGGAAAGCCATGCCATGGAAATCCGTCTCAAGAGGAAAATCTAACAGACCTGACGAAATAATGTAGCCTGTTTCCTGCCTAAGTTTGGTGCCGTTTGCTTCTTTTAAAAAAGTAATCCATTTAAATCCGTGCCATCGTTGTACATTATACATATTTCCATGGCATGGATTTTCGAAATAAGACTACTTATTTCGAAAATCCATGCCATGGAAATCCGTCTCAAGAGGAAAATCTAACAGATCTGACGAAATAATGTAGCAAGCAGCACGTTCAAGTTTCCGATCATCGACCCTAAACAGCTCTACCAATTCCGACCACTGCCGATTACCCATCATCTACCGGTCACCCATCATCTACCATTGACTCGTCTTCCGCCGGTCACCCATCAATATCATCCACCGGTCACCCATCTTCGTCCGGACATCAATCACGTACCGAAAATCTATTACTCTGATAACCCTTCTGACCCATCATCTACCTATCTTCCTCCGCCTACCCTTCATCACCAGTCAACCATCACAAAACAAAACTACCTAGGTATGGTATATAAGTAGGTACTTACTTGGTTAAAGGAATAGATATTTTTTGAATTTTTGACGGGATACATAATATTTATCTTTGCGCTTCCCCATTTCTCTAAAACAAACACTTTACGAGTATAAATACAAGGAAAGAAATATCTTACTTTAGAAAATAGTAAAAAACAAAGTTACCTTGTTACACTATGAAAGCAGAGAATGTGTATACGTTGAAACGCGATCCATAATTTTGGCGCGTCGCGGTGCAAACTGACGTGGTCTCACTTCGAGCTCTTGTGGGTATCGGCCGCGTGTCAGAGCTATTTATTAGACTTCGCGCGGTCATACTAAAAATGTATGGCGTAATCGTAATGGTTTTAAAAAAAATCATATTAAATATGTAAGCAATATTAAACCGTGATTGCCGTTTTGGTAGTTTTTACGTGGTGCAGTCTTAAGTAAAATATTTTCGGCCAACGATATTTTTACAGTAACAAAATGCTGAAGTCAATTCTTTTTATCTAGAAGTTTATTGATCTTATTTGGATTTTTTTTTCTGTATGTAAGTTTATTTATTGTTTGCCATAGTTTCTCATTATCTTTTGGATATGGTTTTAAAAGCCCTCGACTAACAATGAATACTTTCGGGCGAAATGACCAACCGGGCGAACTCGCCTCGGAGGAAATGACCACCAAAAAATGACATCGGAACATAGTAAGCCACTTAGTTAGGAGGTTTAGTGATGGGCAAATGCGAATGATTGACTCGAATCGAACAACTTGTCGAACAAAAAATAATGGCCTAACTGATGGTATACTTTTTTACTTAAAACAAGCGCTCCTACTAGAAAAACAATTAAAGGCCGCTATATTCAAAACTAACAGTGTTGCACTAGTCAAGTATTCTACACGGACACATCTGACTCCGTCGCGCTTTAACTGGCGATTGATTGAGTACCTAACCAAACCGTAAATTTTGAAAATTATTGAATCAGTGTTGCTGCGATAACGAGATCGATGGTTGAATTTTAAAAATACAGTAACTCTACCGAATATTCCTATAGAAAATATCGAGAATATCGAATTCTTAAAAGTACCGGTAATAATCGATACTAAATAACCGACCATGTTCGTACTTCGTATCAAGCCACGCGCAGTGTAGAGTAAAGGAGTGATCACACCTAGCTGAATTCAAAGAATAATTCGGCATACATTGCTCGTTGAAGTAAGGATATTTCAATTAACATAACCAATGTATGCCGAATTAGTCTTTGAATTCAGCTAGGTGTGATCACTCCTTTACCTAGTTCTTTTTACGATTTTTTTTTGTCGCAAAGCAGGTTTATGAACTCTACTGAACAGTCGTATAGAAAATATCTGAACCTTTCAAGTATCGATGGCAATCTATAGTGAATTTTTTAATTTTTTTTTAGTACTTTTTATTACACCATGAATAATAATTATTTTTTATCGACAAGTTGTTCATCATCATTCGCAAAATTTACCCATCACTAAACTTCCTAAGTTCTTTACATGAAGGGAGTAAGGAGGTTTAGTGATGTCCGAGTGCGAATGATTAATTTTAATTTAATTCCGTGTTCGCATCGAAATTAAATTGACCAATACATGGTCTAAGGGACTGGTTTCCGAAAACTGAAAGGGCGTGGTCAGTCAAGGTAACTGAATAATTTTCAGTAAATAAAACTTTCAGAAAATATTAAAATAATCTTCTTTTCCACAAAAAAGCCACGATCACACCTAGCAGAATTCAAAGACTAATTCGGGATACATTGCTCGTTGAAGTAAGGATATTGCAATAACACAACCAAGCCTCCCAGCAATGTATGCCGAATTAGTCTTTGTATCCAGCTAGATGTGATCGTGGCAAAACTGTCCATTTGCAATTTTATATGAAGAGTATTGAAGAGGCTGATAGTTTTATTTACTGAAAGTTGTTCAGTTACGGTGAATGACTATGTGCACCTGCAAGACTAGAAAAAGAGAAAAAATGCATCCACTTCATTTACCACAGCCATTGTTTTTGTTTGATCATAAATACTCTCATTCATAAGATTTGGCACGGCAATGTTCAGGTCTCATTTGTCCATTTAAGGTAAATAAAAATAAAAACATCACGGAAATGTATTGTCAGCCTATTAAAGCCACGATCACATCTAGCTGGATTCAAAGACTAATTCGGCATACATTGCTGGGAGGCTTGGTTATGTTATTGCATTATCCTTACTTCAACGAGCAATGTATGCCGAATTAGTCTTTGAATCCAGCTAGCTGTGATCCAGTGGCGGTACTGTCATACAAGCCCAAAAGCCGGGCTTGCCCTATAAAAATAATTATCGATTACGAATCAAGAACAAATAAGAAATCAAATTAATGAGAGCGGAGAGTCCGAAATATTTATTTTAAAAGTTCGCGCTATTTTACTTTTCAAAATAAGTCGCGCGTCCCGCCGTGCAACCGAGCCGCGTGAGGCAGTGTCACCCACTGAGACTCGGCTAGTCATCTCGCTCGCACGCGCTGGCTTGCAAGCGGGCTTCGATTCCAGCCGGCATATCTCTTTCTTACCTATTGAAAATGTGCACTATAAGGATATAGCTATGCGTAGGTTTATATAGCAATCAGTACTAAACTGAAAGCCCAGCTTGCGTATGAAGTTGTACACGGATTCATAGTGAATGCGAAAATTCGGCGAGTGCGCGGTGGTGTTCCAACTTCACTTTATTGTGTTTTTCTTAAGTTTGGGTTTGAGCGGATGGATTTGTTTGTTTTGTTTGTGTAGTGTATTATCAGTAAAAAGTGATTACTTTGTTAGAAAAAATGGCAGAAGTTATATTTCCTTGTAAGGATTTAAAGTTGTAAGGCAAGGAAAAGGTAAAGTCTTTTAACTTTTATCAAAAGAAAAAAATCTCTCGCTAGGCAAGCAAAGATAAGAAGTCGACCTTAATATAATTCGCTCAAACAAACCAAACGGCTTTTTTCAAAGCCACTGCAATGAAGTAGTAGTAGTATATCTTCAGTGTGCCTTATGAGCTCGTCCAGGCCAGCAAGTGCGTATGAAAGTGAAGAGTGATGAGATAAGTGAGGAAAAACTGTAAAACCTACAGAAACGTATCTCTCGGCTTGCCCTATTCGGAAACCCTAGGCACGCCACTGCTGTGATCACTCCTTGACTCAACCGAACAGTCGTATACAATTTTTTAATAGTGATTTTTTTAAGTTTATTATTAGTACTTAATATTAAACCAAGATAATGCTTTATTTTTATTTTGCATGGACAAGTTGTTCGATTCGAATTAATCATTCGCAAAATTTTCACATCACTAAACCTTCTAACTCCTTCTTAGCATGTTTAGTGATGTCCAAGTGCGAATGATTAATTCAACATATCGAACAAAAATATACTTATATTAAAAAAAAACGGTCAAGTGCGAGGCAGACTCTCGCTTCGAGGGATTTGATATTCCTGTAGTATTTTTAAAAGCAACAAAAGCCCATCTTTAAGACCGCAAATAAGTTTGTCTGTAATTTTTTCTTCTTTCAATTATCGGTTGTATTTGTCTTGAGGTTGTATCAGCCATTTTTTAACAATCGATAGCATTTTATTGTACAATAATTATTTTCGATAAGTCTATTCAACAGAGTTACTGTATTTCAAGATTAACTACCGACAGCGAAACTATCGCTATCGGAACATCACTATTCAGCAACTGTATTAGTAGGCACTTTTTATACTTAGCTAGAACTCTGAATTCACAAACGTCTTTTTCAACGTAGCCTCCTAGGTAGATTTCTTATTCAGTCGTCAAATTCAAGCAGGTGTAATCGCGGCTTTAGGGAAGTTGATACCAAGTTGTTACCAGGTACGTAAAACTACAGCAGTATTGCCAGATATACGCGTGTCCGTTTTGTACAATTCTTAAAGGAAGAGTGCTGACAGGATTCACCTTTAATAAAAAAAGTGCTCTGAAATACTACGTTTTTAGGGTTCGGTAGTCGATAAGGAATCCTTATAGTTTCGTAATGTCCGTCTGTCTGTCTGTCCGCGGCTTAGCTCAGAGACCTTTATTACTAGAAAGTTGTAATTTAGTATGAATGTAAGTACATACATTACAGCCACGCCGACAAAGTAGTAAAATAAAATCTAATAAAAAAAAATTAGGGTTCCTACTTCCCCTATAAGTAAAGTGATTTAGGGATCTGTTTGCGAAATCATCATCATCATATCAGCCGAAAGACGTCCACTGCTGGACATAGGCCTCCCCTAAAGAACTCCATGACGACCGGTCCTGCGCTGCTCGCATCCAGCGGCTTCCCGCGACCTTGACCAGATCGTCGGTCCACCTTGTGGGGGGCCTGCCAACGCTTCGTCTTCCGGTACGTGGTCGCCACTCTAGAACCCTCACGCCCCATCGGCCATCGGTTCTTCTTGCGATGTGCCCTGCCCACTGCCACTTCAGTTTAGCGATTCTCAGGGCTATGTCAGTTACTTTAGTTCTTCTGCGGATCTCCTCATTTCTGATTCGATCGCGCAGAGAGACTCCGAGCATAGCCCTTTCCATAGCCCTTTGGGTGACTTTGAGCTTTCTGATAAGGCCCATCGTGAGCAGCCACGTCTCGGTGCCATATGTCATCACTGGCAACACACACTGGTCAAAGACTTTCGTCTTGAGACACTGCGGTATTTTGGACGTGAAGATATTGCGGAGCTTCCCGAACGCTGCCCATCCGAGTCGGATTCGACGAGTAACCTCTTTCTCTAAGTTGGATTTACCCAGCTGGACTGTTTGTCCCAGGTATACGTACTCATCAACAACTTCGAGCGTAGAGTCTCCAACTTTGAGTGGAGTGGGTACAACAAGGGCGTTAGACTTAATTTTCGTCTTATCCATGTTCATTTTAAGACCCACTTGTTGTGAAACTCTACTGAGGTTATTGAGCATCGTGCCGAGATCTTCCAGGGTCTCAGCCATTACGACAATATCGTCGGCAAATCGAAGGTGGGTCATGTACTCGCCATTGATGTTGATGCCAAGTCCTTTCCAGTCCAGGAGTTTGAAGACATCTTCCAATGCAGCGGTGAACAGTTTAGGAGATATGACGTCGTCGTGTTTGCGAAATACTTAGCTTGAAAGCACAACTTCTTGTTGGAGATGAGTGTCCACCCAACTCTGCCAGCTAAACGGTTGTCAATGAAAATGTGAAAAAATAATTAATACCTACTTAATCAGAACTAGCTTTGCAATAAAAAAGTCGTAAATAAACTAAGGAACCCTTTACTGCGCGTGGCCCGACATGCACTTGGCCGGTTTATATGGCGCAACATGTTATAAGTTTCCGAAAACAGGAAATAGAAGCGTTGTATTTTTGTTTTTTTTTTGGTGTCGTATTTTTGGAGTTTAACAGCTTAGAAAAAAAAGCTTAAAATTTAGAAAAATAAGAGCTGTTATGCCAAATTAAGAAATTAATGTTGGTTATAAAACATAGTTTTTTTAAACTTCTGGCAACACATATCGCTACTTTGCTCGTGGCCTAGTTTCAGAAGATAGCACTACGTGTAAATTTACTGCAAAAAGTAAGATATATCCGGAAAAGAATGTAAGGAAGGAATAAGGGATATACCTACTTACTTGGATCATTTTTAGGGTCCCGAACCAAAATGGTAAAAACGGAACCCTTATGGTGCGACTTCGTCTTGTCTGTCTGTCACACCTGTATATCTCAGTAGCAACTCATGCTATCGACTTGAAATTTAAAACAGTTTTAGAATATGATTGCCCAACCTAATTGCAAATGAAAGAGTCAAAAAAATATAATTATATTTGTAAAGGGGCCCAAATAAGGGGGAAGCAAATTTTTAAATTGTTGTTACTAGGTCGAGTTGGTTATCATATGAAAGTGTTTACTTGTACATTCCAAAATAGATTTCTGTATTTTTTTACAACTCTTAGTTTTCAAGTTATGATTAAAAATTACAAAAAAACCTGCAATAATACTTTGCACAAAATAAAATAACAGTAGGTACCTGATGGGTGAGTTTGCACATAGAAATAAGCTTACCTTTCTCACAGTGCTTATTAACAGCTCATTTCCAGCTTTCTCAAGTTTTCATTAACTTGTGAAAAACTTTAACCGTTAAATGGCTCTTCTGATTACACTATTACTATACTGTGCTATTACCGCCGGCGGCATTAAGACGAATCCCGTTTTACGTAAAGCAAATAGCCTCACGAGGCAAGAAAATGGCGTTATTTAGTTTTTGTATGGATTCATCTATCGGTAATACCTAGTTGTAGTTGTAATCCAACTGCTGTTCCCTCTTTACCGTATGGCATCTGAGACAAAAGTCGTCATAGCACAGAATATTAAAATGGTGACGGGAAGAATAGTGACCAGTTACTATTGTAGAGAGTGTCGGGTGCGTCCCAATATTCCGGCACCTAGCATGAAACCAACGGCCAACCAGAGGCGCTACCGCCGAACTCAATCGTTATCGATTCTCTCTTTTTAGGGTTCCGATACCAAAATAGTCAAAAGAGGAACCCTTATGGTGCTACTTTGTCTGTCTGTCTGTCCGTCTGTCTGTCTGTCACACCTGTATATCTCGGCAACCACTCATGCTATCGACTTGAAAAATCAATCTATCCCAATAATTGAGGACTGGCGTCACTAGGCAGTAGGTAGTAGGTAGTTCATGTTAAGCCTAATTCTAGAGACTTTTGCGATATTGAGTGGCATTATTACTTTATAAACCATCTCTGTTTATAAAATAACGTAGTGACTTATTTTCTTTTGTTTTCTGTTCTTTCATAGAACGAGAATGTATTGTTTGACAGTTTCGCGGTCACAACACAAAACTTTTATGAAAATAATATGTCGGGTTCATTATGATAAGAGCTCATTGAACTCATCACAAATCCATAGAATGGATAACTTTTTCTTTTTTGTACAAAATGCTAAAACTATATAAATTTTTTCCCAGCCTATATAGGGACAATATTATGGTCCTACAAAGCCTGCCCCTATAAAGGCCTCCCCCTCGTTCCTCCAACTATCACGATCTTGAAATTTTAGTATTTTTTAGGGTTCCGTACCTTAAAATAAAAAAAACGGAACCCTGATAGGATCACTTTGTTGTCTGTCTGTCTGTCAAGACCCTTTTTCTCACGAACGGGTAGATGTATCAGGTTGAAATTGATACCGAATATTAAGGTCCATAAACCTCACAAGATCTGAAAATTTCAATTTTTTACAACGACGCAATCAAAAGATATGGCTTTTTATGTCCTCATCTCCATACATTTATGCAAAAAAGCAAAACCTACAGTGTACTTCCCGTTGACCTAAAATTATGAAATTTGGCAAGAAGCTAGGTCTCACAGTACAAATAAAGGGAAAAGTCTAAAATCATTAAATATTAAAAATTTTCTCACAACTAATAGTAACCAATTAAGGTGATCTCCCGTTTCAAGAACTTCTATAAAAGAGGGGTCAAGTTGGATGGAGGCGGAGTTTTTAAAATCAAAGAGCAACAGCTTTAAGTATATATCATATGGTAGATAGGTACGGAACCCTTAGGGTTCGAGTCCGACTCGCACTTGGCCGGTTTATTTTTTTTATTAGGTTTGCTTGCTTAGCCTATATAGCCCTGGGGACAAAGGCCGACAAATGGAACAAGATAACCCAGAAAAGACTTTTCAGGTGCCACTTCAATAGTTTTGGGAACAGACAGAAAACTCCACCTGTTCGCAATATGATCGATCATGTTGCAAAGCGCATCGTGCAAATTCATGGAATATCAATTTGGTCGCGTATCAATGCGATGGTTAAGCTACTTTACGGGTTGGCCAGGCTGTGAAGTTTAGTTCCCACCAGCTGCCGTACTCCGAAGTGAAACTACGATAATATCGCGCCGATAATTAGTCTATGGTTCGGCCTTTGACAAAGAAATTCCCATACAAAGTAAATTTCCGAACGTAATTGTTGTTGTCAATCTGATAATATCGGAGCTCGGATAAAACTTCGGAGTACGCACCCAGTTTCAAGCGATTTGACTACTTAAATGACGCAACTTAATGACTAACTAGCTTATTGAACAACTAACTATATATATTGATTTGCTGATACGATGATGAAACCGAAAAGATCACTTTAAAATAGTTTACGAATTCAAAGTACTTTGTAGACATTACTTTCAATCCCAAGCGTAAGGTATTCCTGCCCCGAAAACTTACTTAGTTTAAACTTTGCGCCAACTAATCCTCCCTTGCTACCATTTGAACTTGAATCTAATTTCCGTTAAATTTAACCATTTAAGTAATCTTCTTTACGCTAGAACTTTCAAGACATAGCACACAATTTATGAAACTGTAAAATTAAATTTAAACCTAAAGTTAAACACGACCTAGGTACTTGAAAGTAGGTACTTAAATAGCTTTTTATTCTTTCATATTGTTAGTAATTAAATCAGGTATGATGGCTGACTGACATAGCTTACAATAATAAACAAAGTACGCGTAGCTTAAAACCATACACAGAACAAGCTTCAGCATTTCAATAAGTAATTTTTGCGTTTTTACAGAAAACAGGAATAATTATGAGAATCTAAGAATTCATAAGGTGGTACGAGTAGGGCTTTTGTGCAAAGTCCGTCTGGGGAAGTACCACCCCTTTACATATCTCTGCCGTAAATCAGCAGTGTGTTCACTGCTGTGTTTCGGTTTGAAGGGTAAGGGAGCCACTGAAATTACTGGCACATAAGAAATAACATCTTAGTTCTCCGGGTAGGCAACGCGCTTTGCTGTCTTATTAGCGTCAAAGTATGTCACTAATAAGACAGTGGGTGCTATGGGCGATGGAGACCACTTACCATCAGGTGGCCCACCTGCTCGTTTGCTCACTTGAAAAAAAAAATCTAAATAATAAGTCAGAAGACGTCTTAGGAATAGACGAAGGCCATTCGTTATCTTAATAAAGCAATGTGTAAAACCACGTTCATTTTTCACCAGCTTTTAATAAAATAAACAGTGAAAATGTAATTGGCACTTGTCTGCATTGCAATTATCGGTTCCTTTCGCTTGCATTCTCAAATAATAGATTCGAAACCGAATAAAAATTCAACCCTATTCCGCTCATTTTACAAGTCTTTTCGGGTTGGTTCGTTTGCACTGAAAGTTAAGGGGTTGTTTACATTGAAATGAATTGGAAAGGCGATTCAATTTAGTAGAAGTAAAAGTCTGTCGATGATTTCTTAGAAGTAGGTAAGTACTTATCGAGTTGATTTAGTACATAAAAGTTTTCACACACATTAATTTCACGTTGGTGCAACGTCCCAAAGAGAGTTTAGGCCTCCAAAACTAAAGAACACCACTGGTCCCGATCATGTAGTTTAGATAAGTTTTTGTATCAAGTAAAATATTATTTACTCATATTACGTGAATTTCGATAGACATCGCTTCACAAACAAAGTTTCGTCTTGTGGTAAAAAAAACAGCCAAGTGCGAGTCGAACTTGCGCACCGAGGGTTCCGTACCGCTAAGGCAAAAATACCGTCTTAGTAATGAACGCGCAGTCACAGAGAAGTGTATTGAATTTGCGCGAGTCCGAGGCGCACTTGACAAATTTTTATTATTTATTGTTATTTTATAGCATGCAATATAAACGTACCAATTTTCACGCTTGTAAGTGTTCCCGTTTTTACGATAGAGCTAAAACAAAACTCGAACAAAAATCGCCTAGCCAAAAATATGGAAGCCCCCCTTAATTTAAAATTTTATTATTTTAAATTAAGGGGGGCTTTATTTATTATAATTATTATATTTATTATAAAATGACCGACTTAATATGTTTTATTAGAGTGTTGAGTGAACAGGCTTCCTTTTTGGTTTGGATGAGCTCGTTCCAATACCATCCAATCTCTAACATCAAGGCTATAAAGTACAGAACAAACTACTCCGTGTCGCAGAGAATAACATCAAATGTTATAAAGTAAAGCGTAGTAAAGTAGTAGCAAACTCCTTTTCATTTAACGGAAGCGAGCCAAATCAAGAAAAGCGTGACGCAATAATTTTCAGAAAGGCAAGAGAGAATATTTGCGTGGCAGACATACCTATCGATTTTATATGGTTCGAAAACATGTTCGCTACGGTTGTTTATTTTTCATGGTGTTTTCCAACTACTTAGCATAAAATAACAAGTGTCTTTGTACATTGAGCTAGCGTTGACTGTTACTGCACAAAAAACATTTGTCATAGCGAGTCCGTACTTAGCAATCATAACATATCGTACTTATCATTTTGAAACATACATAACATCACGCCTCTTTCCCGTCGGGGTAGGCAGAAACCACAGCCCTCCACCTGCTACGATCTTGAGATACTTCCCTCGCTTCCTGTACTTTCCTCAACCTCTATACACGCTCGTCGGTTTAGGGTACTTTTAACCTAGCGTTTATTTGGTCTTGGAACGTTTGCAGAGGCCTTGCTCTTCCAACGTTTCCGTTCAGTCTCGCCTGGTGGATCTCTTTCGTCAATCTTTGTTCGTTTATCCTCTCCATATGACCAAACCATCTCAGCATTTCTTTATCAATTTAAGTCACTATTTCTAATCCTGTCACTCAATTTCACACCAATACAATAGTACTCCTCAATATTTTTACAGCATTAATTCTACTTTCATGCTCCTTCTGTTTCCAACATTCACTCTTCTTTCAACTATATCACTTTTCAACTATTTCCATTTTGATACTTAAATAAAAATAAAAATGGTTTAGTTTTTGGATTCAGACTATGAAACTTTATAGGTACAAATACGATTTTTTTCCACTTTTTCATAACCTTAATTCATTTTCTAAATTTAAATTGATGGTATAAATCCATACAGTTTCAGTGTTTGGAAAAATTACTGAATAAACGTAAAAAAGCCCTGTTAACATAAACTAACCCTTAGAAGAGCGCTAAAAGGCGGTTCAGTTTCGGAACGTTGTATCCGAGCATATATCATTGTATTCACGTTGTTTTTTGGTACACTTTCGGCGGCTGCGGGTGTTGCGAGGTTTTCGGTTTCCTTTCATGTAACTGTGCAAAGATTTACACAAAATACAAGCTATAGTACTTACATATAATTGACAGGCTGAGGTTATTTTATATATAGGACAATAATACTGTTTCCATCTTAGATTGTATCTATAATGAAGAAACTATCACATCATTAAGGTTCCGAACCAAATTGGTCAAAACTGGCCAAGTGCGTGTCGGACACGCGCAGTATAGGGTTCCGTATTTTATAGGATTACGCTACTTCTGTGATTTTTTCACATTTCCATTGACAACCGTTTAGCTGGCAGGGGGAGGGGAGGACAAAAGATAAATATTTTGCAAACGGATCCCTAAACCTAAAAATTATACAGTTAAAGCACAATGTTTTTTATCTAACGACACCCCACACGGTGGGGTAGAAAAGAAAAAGAAATTAACCCCCACTTTACAGCGACAAGGATCGGTTTCCAGGTGAATAAAATCGGAACTGCTCCGGAAATTTGACACTTAGCATAATATTATGTGACAGTAGCGCCCTTCATCATTTGGTAACCCCTTAATAGGGACATTGTACTCTACATTTTAAGTCCTGTAGTCTTTTTTATTTATTTAAGAGATACATTCTTCCACGTCTACCTATAATCTGTCACTTCTGAGACGACATGTAAAAACGTCAATTTCACGTTGAACCACGAAAAAGCTGATGACTCTGTACCCTCCAATATATGTTACTTTATGTCAGGATCGTACTCCTCTTTCCCTCGGCCGTTTCTTCTATGATGATTTTTAAGTTGTCATATCCTCTCAACCATCCCAACATCTTCCCTCGTTTATTTTCAATTGTCTTTAACAAGCTTATTTCTTTCTTGGCTAACACCTCCTTAGCTGCAAGCCAGAAAGAAAGGGCGCGGCGCGCTTCGAGCGCCCCCGTGGTACACTTTTCGGCTGGACGACGCAATCGATGGCAGCGGACTGTGCTGTGCGGCGGCGCGCCGGTGGTGCACCGACAGTGCGCCTTAGGCATGCCGTCTCGTCGCCTGTTCAAATCACTTGCATACAAAATGTAGGAGAACGACGCAGTGCAAGCCAGACAGAAGAGGTGCGCTGAAGGCGTGCCGTGCGGCGCATCTCTTCTGTCTGGCCTGCGCCTTAGTGGTTTTATGTTACGAGTACGTCCAACTGATTTTTTCTATCCTACTCCAACACTCACACATTAAATGCTTCAAACCTATAAGTAAATAGGTACCTTTAATTTTTCTCTTTCAACTATTCTCTGCATAATATTGCAAATTTAAAATTAAAGTGAAAACGTTGTATCTACTTAAGGCAAAGCAAATGCATTTGAATACTTGCATTGCAAATACTTGTATAATAATATGGAAATTTAGCGCAGTCGGTATATCTACCGATAAGTTTGCGAGTTTAAAACACAAAAGATCAAAGAAATAAGCAGGCAAGTTAGGATCTTCGAAATTTGTATTCAGGCTGACGACTAAAAATTAATATTTACGTGTCTCAGGGTTTTAGCAAATTCGACACCCTTAACGGTGAAAAGGGGGATGAAATTGAAAATTCTTTATTTTTAAAGTGAAATCCACATATTTTATTATTTAGGCATTAATGATGTAATTATATGCAACGTTCATCAGTTCACAAATTCCCAAATTCAACCCTTAAAAAATGGAAATGGGGCGCGAGAAGTCTAAAAACCAATATGGGTATCGTTTGTATGGTTTATCGGGTCGCTGGTTACGAAAACTGCAACAATTTTGAAATCCAACGTGGTGGACGTTAAATGCCATCATTCCCTTGGGATGGGGTTGGGGTGTGATTGGGTTGAAATGTGAATATGGGTGTTTTTTGTATGGTTTATCGGGTCGCTGATTACGAAAACTACAACAATTTTGAAAACCGACGTGGTGGACGTGAAATACCATCATCCCCCTGGGGATGGAGTTGGGGTGCGATAGGTTTGAAATGTCTAGGAATAAATATGGGTGTCGTTTCTATGTTAGGGGTAGGGATAGGGGCAGGGATAGGTAGAGGTAGAGGTAGAGAGGTAGAGAGGTAGAGAGGTAGAGAGGTAGAGAGGTAGAGAGGTAGAGAGGTAGAGAGGTAGAGAGGTAGAGAGGTAGAGAGGTAGAGAGATAGAGAGGTAGAGAGGTAGAGAGGTAGAGAGGTAGAGAGGTAGAGAGGTAGAGAGGTAGAGAGGTAGAGAGGTAGAGAGGTAGAGAGGTAGAGAGGTAGAGAGGTAGAGAGGTAGAGAGGTAGAGAGGTAGAGAGGTAGAGAGGTAGAGAGGTAGAGAGGTAGAGAGGTAGAGAGGTAGAGAGGTAGAGAGGTAGAGAGGTAGAGAGGTAGAGAGGTAGAGAGGTAGAGACGTAGAGAGGTAGAGAGGTAGAGGTACAGGTACTGGTACAGGTAAAGTAGAGGTAGAGGGAGAAGGAGGGGAAGGGGGAGAGGGAGGCAGAGAGGGAGGGAGTGAGGGAGGGGGGGTGCGAGAGAGGGGGGGAGAGGGAGGGGCAGGGGGAGAAGGAGGAGGGGGAGACAGAGGGAGGGGGATGGGGTGAGGGAGAGAGAGGGAGAGGGTTTTAGTTTTTCTCAATTACTTCTGCGAATTGGCTCTGTTTTGAAATATTACTTAAAGGTGTCTCTCATCTCTCTCTTAACATTTGGTAGGATACTGCTGCTAAGTTCCTCTGTTCTGAGTAATTTATGTGTAACGTCTGTGTATTATATAAAATTCAGCTGGATCTTGAATTATACTCATTGATTTGCGCAGGGTTAGTCCTGTTTTTCCTTAGTTTAAAATTACCCCGAAATGATGGGATAAATAATAATTTCCCTGGACTAAAATATCTCATTGCTTCGGAAAACCGGTAACAACCTAAATACGAAATCCACGCGAGCGAAGCTACGGGCAAAAGCTAGTAATATAATATAAGTACAGGCAAATTCAAATTCGGTTTCTTTAAAGGGTGGGTCCGCCATAAGGTCTGCAGTAAGTTCGAGATAAGAGTAAGTCGCTGGTGCTTTCAATTTGTTTGGCAGGGAGTTTTGTTTGGCCTTTTTTTATTTCTTCATATGAAAAGAAGTTTAGCTTCTTTTAATTAAAGTAACTTCATCAGAGGGATTCTTTTAGCTCTCTTTTTTCTTACATTTTCAATCGTACAAAATTTTCTTAATTTAAATGAGAATTTGTAATGTTTTAAAAATAACTTTTTATCCAAACTTCGCTTGTGAGTGAACCTACCGAGCATTCATAGTTAATCTATTTGTTATTAACCAACCAAGGTTGGTTGGTAAGGTTGGTTAATCTTCTGTGATTAATCTCCTTCTCCTATATTATAATTATAATAATATTATAAACGCGAAAGTTTGTACGTATGGATGGATGGATGGATGGATGTTTGTTACTCTTTCACGCAAAAACTACAGATGAAATCTGGCACACATGTTAGGTTAGGTTCTGGAATAGTACATAGGCTACCTTTTACCGCGGAAAAACACTTCATTCCCACGGAAAAACGGATTTAATGCGGGTGAAACCGCAGGCGGAAAGCTAGAAGACGATAAAGTGAGAGAAGGGGCCTTTATGGCTAACTCTTAGTAGACAATCGACACGACAATGCAGCTTAACAATTCAATCAAACAATAGTGAAACTGAATTATATGTTTATACAATAATAGAAAATTACACTCAGAATTGTTCCAATTGAAAGTCAAATTGTTGTATGATATATAATGGATTCTATTCATGAAGAAATCAATTGATATAAATGTATATAAATATTGGTATAAATTAGCCTGAAACACATATCGGGCTATTTTCCAAGCCAAATTTTGTATGATACTCAGGAAATAAAAAAACTTCCTCAAAGAAATATTTTAGTTTTTCCATTAAATCTTGCTGCCGGTGCAATAGTCAAAATATGGAAAAACCACCATTTTATATTCGTTTTTCGACCAATTCTTTAGGGAAAGTGTTTGAATTTTATGTTCGAACGTACGAAAGTTTGGCGTGGGGTTCAAAGTATCCCTTTATAACGAAGACGATGTATTTAACGTGGAAGAAAATCAATATTCATGCGAACAAATAACTAATTCGCTGAAAGTTACGTAGGTTGTATCCAATAAACAATAGAAGAAAAATTAATGACCAATCATCAAAACCATAAACGACCAATTATGTGATTTTACTGATTAAGACAGTCGCCGGTCGCCAATTCCAAAAGACATTGATTCGAAATTGGAAAGCTTGTTGTGGGTGGGACACCTGTCACCTTTCCCCGCTATCAGCGCTTGCGCAATTCAATATTGCTTCTGACTTCATCACGATTCAACAAACTATAAACGAGTTCGTTTGTTTTGAAAAATATGTTAAACCTGTCTGATTTGGTATAGGCTTATAATCTTGGTAATGCCAAATGCGCCATGAGACAAGTGTGTTATGATAATACTATCTCGTTATGTTACATAATTATCAGATGTAGCCATAGAAACATTTAGAATGAGATAAGTAAAATATTGGTTTTATTTTTTCATACAAATCTCCAGAAGGTCTAATTTCTCATAAAAAATTGGTGACCGCAAACCGCATTATATTGGTTCGTACAATACGCGATAAGGAAGCTTTTTAGGAAAACAAATGGTGGGAAACTATTTTTCATCTTAAAATCCCATGAAAACTCTACTACAGGACAGGGAATTCCCTCCGAAATTCCAGCTTTTGCTGAAACCATGTGGAGGGAAGCACCACAGTCACCACGCTTGTTAGCGTTACGGCTGGCACCATGGACCGCGGTTGTTGGTGACCGCAGAAGTAGTGTGATACGATACACAGAAGGACGCTGCTGCCCATCCTCTGGTTCATTAACCCTTAACGCCTCTAACGACACCCACGGGTAGAGATGAGTTGGTACTATTCTTTGCCGGCACCACACGGGTGAACTGTTCTTAGTCAGGATTATTCAAAGATTTCAGACCTCCGGATTATTTCTATAAACAAACATTAGGCAAACTGATGATATCATGACTATGGCAGGGAATGCTTGAATGAGAGTGGTGATTAGAGCTGGAATGAATGGCGTGAAAAGTAAAAGGTCTATTATAACCAGCCATGATGAATGAAAACCTTACTTAAGAAGGATAAAGTCTAGGCTTTGTAAGCAATTATCACCGCATTTACATAAGCCGTGTTAGCTGCATTCCTAAAGAAAGTGACTGGCACAGACTGGTCTTATGCAAGTCTCAGCTGACCTCTTGGTGTATGTATTAATAAACTTCTTATTGACTCACTTAAAACAACATTCTTTTGAAACGTTACAAAGTGTAGGTGTTTTTTAGGGAAATCGCAAAGTTGGTACGTTAACAGGGCCATTGAATATTTTGGACATACACGAGTAGCTAAAGATACACCCAAAAGTCTTACTAACAATTATTTTATTTGAAAATGGAACATGAGATCTTTAGAACAGTAGGAAGTGACACCTATGTCTCTGTGGGTTTCAAGTGTTGCGTCGCTGCAATGTAATTAAGGATCGTATTGATAAATCCCTCTCAACTCTGAGATTGCACTCAAAATGTATAATTTGTACGTGTAAGGTACATCTTGAGAGCAATCTCACACTTGAAAGGAATTTATCGATGCGACGCTTTGAATCGTCTATTGGTCCAACAGTTTCGTGTGCATCCTTTTTGTGGGGTGGTATATACGAAGATATTATGACGTCAGTTGCACGCGACCCCTCTCCCCGCTACACCGCCCGCCCCCGCTGGCGTCTCATATATTTCGCCCCCACCAACGTCTGCCACTCCTCAGGGAGTTTGCGTGACACCATCTTTGTTTTAATTTTTCTATTTCTCACTTATAATGAAATGAAACAAAATATAAATATAACTTCTTGTCGCCTTGCCCCTGTCATCATCATTGAATGTTTTGTGTTTTCGTATGATACATAACTAGTTTCTGGCCTTATTTTTGTTTTCGGCTTTCTTCTAATCATATTTGATCACAGTGCTCATATCGTGTTTAACGCAATCTACATTAATGAGAGGGTAATAATAAGAGTTTCGCCTCTAGGCCCTAATCAACGCCCATCAAAGTAAACCCTCAAAATGCTTTATTCAACACCTGTGTTTCTCCTCCACCTAAAACTTTGCTTGACCCAAACAAACTGCCCTAACTATATTTTCGCCTAATCAAACTAAGCGGCGACAAAGTTTTCAGACTGCATTGCTGCATTTTATACTTATTTAGGTATTTAAACGATAAACAACTTTCAGACTCTTTATATAGAAACTTTTACTAGGTGGTTGAATATTTTTTATTGGCTCATGTAATACTTATACAATAGAAATGAAGACATCTTTTATTTTTCGTTACTGGCTACGCCGTAGCAGCTACGAAGATAAAGAAATAATCACTGATGTGGTTTCCACGAAAGATAAATTACAGGACAAGATTACCCCCAAATATTTCCTTTCGGGGTGACGGCCTTAGCATATTCTTCTGTTAGTGTTGTTCTCACAGATCCAGATCTTTGGTAATTCCCTTAGTAGTCGCCTTTTAAGGCAACCACGGGAAAAGACAAGATGGTATGTAGGTATTTGATGAACATTACAAATGCTTTGGTATAATTTTTGATCTGTCCAAAGCTTTTGATACAGTTTCTATTCCAATACTTATTTCTAAGTTGCAAAATATAGGAATACGAGGAATCACTTTGGACATTTTTAAAGACTACCTTTCACAGCGCTCCCAAAGAGTTAAAATAGAATCATATATTAGTGAAGATGAACAACTCAGTTTTGGGGTTCCACAGGGAAGCATCCTGGGCCCTACATTATTTCTGATTTACATCAATGATCTTTGCCTACTACCCTTAGAAAACTGTCGTATTTTCACTTACGCCGATGATACTGCTTTACTGATATACGATGAAGATTGGGCAAAAGCAAAAATCCGCGCCGAGCATGCGCTAAAGCTAGTTATGGAATGGCTATCCACAAATCTACTTACTCTTAACTTAGAAAAAACCAAACTACTTCGCTTTAATATATCCAACACATGCCCTCCCCCCCATTGCAGTAAGATCTATGCACACACCTGTAGCTCTAACTTAACGAACTGTGATTGCTCTTGTCTTCCCATTTCCACTTCCGTGCGGTACCTGGGTGTCTATGTTGATCAAAAGCTTGACTGGTTCTCACACATAGATGTTCTCTGTGGACGTGTTAGAAAATTAATATTTGTTTTTAAGAACCTACGCAACTGCATTGACACTGAAACTCGCCTTTTGGCATATCAAAGTCTTTGTCAGTCTATTATAGCATATTGTATTGCTGTTTGGGGTGGTACATACAAGACTACCTTATTACTTCTTGAACGTGCACAAAGGGCAGTTCTAAAAGTCTTACTTTTTAAACGTAGAGACTACTCTACATTAAGACTTTATAAAGAATCTAAAGTCCTTACAGTGAGGCAGTTATATATTCAACGGTCTGTTCTGCGTCGTCATGCTCATCTACCACTAGACCCAGTATTAGTAAAAGAATCTTCTCTGAGGAGGAGAGCTTTGCCAGTCTGCAAAACCCCTTCCTGTCGCACATCTTTCGCACATAGGCAATTCTACGCCCTAAGTGCTAAAATATATAATAAGATTCACAAACGGCTTCAGATTTATACTCTGACTAAGTATGAAGTCAAAACAAACCTATCCAAATGGTTACAAAAACTATCATATGAGGAGACTGAAAGCCTCCTCTCTAGTACGGCCCAATAATTATATTTAATAATCTATAGTTTTAATATAATTAGTTAGCTAGTTAATTATAGGTATATATACAATCAAATCTATGTAAACACCACACACGTCCGCACTTGACTGCACTACACCTAGCCTCACAATAAAATATTTTTAACAACATTTTTTGGAGATCGGTTCCCTATATCACAGGTTACTTTTGTACTTAGTTTAGGGAATGTACTTCATAAAATAATGTTATAAGACTCATTATAAACGTACTATGGATAATTTGAGAGTGAAGTGGGTGCAGGAGCACAAGGACCTGGCAGAATAACAGCATCGCAGTGCTGCTGCGGTCCATGCTGAGCCAGGCAACCTTTTCGCTCCCACAGTACACCACAAAAATATAATTATATTTTAGACTAAGACTACTAATAGTATTATTTTGTAACTAGTAATTAATTTGTTTTGTACTGTGTAAGTGAATAAATGATTTTTATTATTATTATTATCTATCTTTCTTTTATTTTTCTCTCTTCTTTGAAGAGGTTAATTTCCCTACCTCACGGGCCTTAGCCAAGCGAGAAGGGGTCGTTTGATGAGGTCACAGAGGTGGTGAGAAATTTCCTGACTATACGGCACGTGTTGAGAATTGTTGCTTTTTGAAGGGTCTGGGTAATCAAAGGGTGGATGTTCAGGGTTTTCAAACTATTGCGTAGGGTTTTAGGTATTACTCCGGTGGAAGAAATTACTATGGGAACGATGTGAACGGTTTGGACTCGCCATTGGGTTTGTATTTCTATTGCCAAATCGCGGTACTTGGTTAGTTTGGATGTGATGGTAGATTGCAAGTTATGTGTGTTGGGGATCGCTATGTCTATTAAATATGCGATTTTATTTTGTTTATCATGGAGTGTGATATCAGGCCTGTTAAAATGTACCGTCTTGTCGGTCAGTATGGTTCTGTCCCAATAAAGAGTGTAACTGTCATTGTGGTGTACTGTCTCTGGTTTATATTTATAATATGGTTCCTTTTTCTTTATGAATTTCGTTGAATATGCGAGGTTTTGATGTATTATGGATGCTACTTGATCATGACGGTGTTTGTAATCGGATTGTACTAAATTTTTACAGGCTCCGGTTACATGCTGTATAGTTTCAGGCGCAATGTTACATTGTCTGCAGAGGTCAGTCGGTTGGTTTAGGTCTTTTGTTATATGTTTCTTATAGTTTCTAGTCGCGATTACTTGGTCTTGGATGGCAATTATAAATCCTTCAGTTTCGGGAAACAGAAAACCGCGCCTGAGCCATGCGTTCGACGTCTCTTGGTCGACATGTGTTTGACTGAGATCGGCCTTGTGTCTACCGTGTAGAGATTTCTGGGTCCAGATTGCCATCTTTTGTTCATCGGTTGTAAGTTGTTCATTGGGTTGGCTGTGTCGGTTGTGCAAATTAAGTGGAGTCAGTTTTTGATCTATTATTATTATTTCCTATACATACCAAACAGAGATTTGGACTATTAAACAACCGAAGCATCGAAATTAGTTTCTCATGTGTTAAAACAAAATTCTACACTTGCCATTGGAATTGTTATTCTCAGCTTTATGTCAATAGCTGAATTGGCCAAATTCAATGGACTTCAAACTAAATTCATTGTCGCCCTTACAAACTCCGAACTGTGTTGTAGAGTTTGGTGAAAATTCGGTACCCCTATTCGGAGTTCCTCTCGCATGCGATGTTACTAATTGTTTTTCTCGTCTGTGTTAGTAAACTGAATGTATTAGTTAGTTCCAGTTTTCGTCACTAGGGGTCTCATTTGACATGGTTTAAATAGATTAAAGTTGTTCGGCTCGGACAGTATGCTTGTAGATTAGTCGATTTTAGCTTAACTCGTTAAGCTTTTGATAGAATGATTGTTAGAGATTGAAATGTCTCAGTGAGTCGCCTATTTTGGAGAATTTGACGAGGGCACTGGCTTTTACACAGGTGGGTTACGCTAATATTGGGTTACACTAAGGGTGGGTTATACTAAGGGTAGGTAAAATTAAACTGCATAATTTATGTTATCTTATCTTTTTCCTATTTTGTATTTATATAATTGTGGGTTTTTGCCTGAATAAAGAACTATTATTATTATTATAATTATTGTAAAGGCGGGTTACACTAAGGGAGGGTTATACTAAGAGTGGGTTACACTAAGGGAGGGTTACACTAAGAGTGGGTTATACTAAGGGTGAGTTCGGTATTTTATGCCTCTTGCTCTCTCCACCATTACACAAGCAAAAAACAAGACGCACACATTCGGTTATTATAGTGACTGTTAAACGATCAACACAGAGGGTAAACCAGACCCAATATTTGATAAGGCATTGCTGGCCAGACGGCTAGAAATAAAGCCAGCCGCTGTCTTTAAGCTGCTCAATTTAATGACCAATGACTTGGCTCACTCAATGACTACTATTACTGATAGTAGCCGGGAACAATGGCTTTAACCCACCTTTCAAAATTGGATTGGCCAGGGAAGATCATGTCCTGGTGGAAGATTTTCGGCAATGGGGATATATGAGCTTTCGGGGGGTTGGGGGATCCTTTTTGATCACAGTTCTATTCTAGCCTTTGATGGATCTGATTCGAGGGGCACGGTGTTTCTAATAAAACTGACGGCTTTTGAGGCGTGTGGGAGGTGAAGTAAGTCCGTGCAATGGGTATCTGCTATGTAGCTCCTGTTTACGTTTTTCAATGGAACAGGTCACCCGACGCCGAACGTCTGGAGGGGCTATCCCAGCAAGAGAGTACAAATAGCTCAAAGGTGTTGGCTTGAGGATGCCCGTAACTATGTGACAGGTTTCGTTGACAGCAGTATCCAATATGTTTTAATGTTTCTAATGTTCTCTGCTTTATTAAATACTAGCTTTCCGCCTGCGGTTTCACGCGCATTAAATGCGTTTTCCCTTGGGAATGAAGTGTTTCCCGTGGTAAAAAGTAGCCTTTGTGCTATTCTAGGACCTAACCTATAAGTGTGGTAAGTTTCATTAAAATCCATTCTGTAGTTTTTGCGTGTAAGAGTAGCAAACATCCATCCATCCATCCATACTTACAAACTTTAGCGATTATAATATTAGTAGGATAGGAAGTAGGATAGGATATAGGATTATAGTAGTTTATGCAACTGTCATATAAAACAGGTAATTAAAACACGCCGAGTGTGATAATAGCATCAAACGAGTGTTTTAATACCATATTATATGCAGTTGCATATACTACTTTATCTTCACTCATGCAATAGGTAGGTAGGTACTACTTATAAAAATTAAACAAAAGTAAGTAAACAGTAAAGGCAACTTATATTATGTACATTACAGTTCTGATACGAGTCTGAAGAAGCCGCCTTGATATATCCACTAGGTCTTCTTTGAAATATACAAGCAGAACATTTTCTTAACAAGACATGTTTTTCTTTTCGATTTTTTCCCAATCCATTGTAGGTTATGTATGTCGTAAAATGTCCTAGACTAATATGGGAGAAGATCATACATAAGTTATTGAGTATGTACTCGTATCTGTAACTGCAGTATCCTGACTGCACCACTTTATCCACTTTTCCAATAAACTTTCACACACATTACTTTTACGGGCACAAAATACTTGAAAAAGGTAAATATTTGAGAATGGCGGCAAATCTAATATCTTTTTCCAAGTCCTTCTAATTTCAGGCTGCGCGCGCATATTATCCGCCACAGATGAAATAATTGTAACTATAGTAACTGTTACTCTAACTGCTCCAAAATAATAGGTTGTTTATGAGGTACACTTTGTAATATGCTGCTGATATTTGACAGCTATTAAGAAAAACTGTTACATTTATAACCGGCTCTCTAAAAGACCTTATATTCAGTCTTCTTTAAAAAGGTTTAGGTTCAAGAAGAATTTTATCCAAGTGTTATGTAATGATTAAAAAGTTAAATTACGTAACACCTTTGCAAAAATTTTCATACAAAAATCGTTACGTTATGGTAACTTTTTAATTTTTTATGCATACTCTACGTAATATTCAGCCTTATGTATCAACTTTTTGAATCATAAGTCAAAGATTACGACATGTGTGTAGATAAAATATATTCCGACTTTATGAGGCTGGCTACCTATTTGGAATATTCACGGAGGTACACTTGATTTACAGAGCAACTGCCCATATCATTACTCCTTTTATTACTTACGGCCAATAACACCCTATCAAAGTACGCACTATAGCGCATACTTTAGACACCTTAGACTATCTCACACACATCAAGTTTAATAATTAGGTACATCCAGTAGCACTTTCCCATATCATTCGATCTGATATATGAAGAGTGAGAGTATTGCTTTCTAGCGGGTTTTTACTCGCATGCTAGTTACTGTGCTAGTGTATTACAAGGGTGGAAGGGCCTGTGTAACTGGTTGCATTTCTGTTTAAAGAAAAAGTTGCTGATTGGATTGGATAAAAAGTAGGTATGACGATGTTACCATTGGGCTCCGTGGTTTGCGATGCGTATTGGTTCTTGATCTAGACGTGAGCCATGCCGTGGGATTAAAAACCATGGGGACAATTTCTACAGCCTTTTTACAAAAAAAATAGTTAAGAGGATTAGACAGTCTTGGCAAGTTGACACTGGTCTGCTGGTGCCTACCCTCCCGGCGTATAATGGCATGTTCGCAAAATGTCACAAGTGGAAGTTACAAGACAGTAATCACCCCTTAGAAGGATCATCGTACTTTTTATTACACCCTGTATATTACAGTAACACAATTAAAAATACGTGTCTGTGGCTTTAGTTCAGACGTAGCGCATTAAAAAACGGCTGTCTTGTCCTGGTGCTATTTGTCGTCCAAAGTTTATAGTCCGGTTCTTTATATAGTCTTATATCGCTAAATTCACCAAATTGCACCAAATAGCACCAAATTTTTTCCAGGTACATAGCTCTCAATTTTTGATAGGAGCCAATTCTTGAATTTTTTATGCAATTTTTTTGAAATTCAAGAATTGGCTCCTATCAAAAATTTAGAGCTATGGTACCTAACTAGTACCTGGAAAAAATTTGGTAAAATTGTAAGGCGTGTCTACGTGAAACAGCTAACTGACCGCACTATTATAATAAACTAACGTTTTGCCCTGCGGCTTCGCACGCGTATAACCTATAGAAAATCCCTGGTCGGATGTCAACCGCACGTCAGTAGAAACACTTTTGGACCTTATGGCGTGGTAACAGGGTAGAAAAAGTTTTTACCGACGAGCGGTTGACCGTACCTATCCTTGTTACGGCCGCGGCCGTAAGTTTATGAGGATATTTTTTTTTGCAATATATGGGCTTACTCTTGACCTCGATCTAGCCCTGAGAACAGATATGAGATCGACGATGGAACAAGCTTGCCCAGAAGAAGCCTAATCATTCGTGACCTAAATAGATTCGGGTTATAAGAGCTCGGGAACACAGACGCAGGCAGAGAATTCCACTCCTTAGCCGTGCGCATTATAAAAGATGTTTCAAAGCGCTTTGTGCGGATGTGTGGAATATCAACCAAATATGGGTGATATACTATTTAGGTAGTTACAGTCAGCACGTCAATTATCTACGTTCACTCACAACCTCCTCGCCTCACCCTCTGATTTATCCAAAGCTCGATGTAGTACCGATAATTATTGCCACCAGGAGGCCTACATTCACTTTGCATGAAATAACCCCCCAAATGAAAGCATAGTCGTATCCACGTCCACTTTATATCTTTCCTAATGTTGTACATTTTTAATTGTGGCTATCACTTTTTTAAACTACAAATACAAAATCATTTACGAGTAAATCATTTTAATTACAAATGTTTTGCATATTAGTCGACTAAAACTCTATTCCATTCCCACTTAAATTCTACTTAAATTCAAGCTAGTAATATTTTATTAATTATGTTTATTGTATGAAGTAGCTTTGAGTCCTTAATTGTGTGAAAAACGCGACACTCCCGAGCTATCACGTATTTGGACCTAAAGTTTTGTTAAATACAATCAAACATACTAACAACTCAAAAGAAACATCAAAAAGTATTTTTAATTTCGATAATAACAAAATTGAAATCCGTTTTTGTGTCAATATAAATGAACGACATTTATCACGATTCTTTTACCTCAATCTAATTTGAACAGCAGAAGACTTATTTTATTATAAAGACAAAACCAAAAGCGTCTGAGAACCTTTAAGCCAATAAAAGTCATTCCTTGCCCGAAGCTGCGACCCTTTTTACCTTCTACCTTGTTCATAATTTAATAGGTTCAAATGATTGCAAAAAGCTGGAAATTCAAAGGTTATCAGGGGTGCAATCGTCAGAAAAGCAATTACGGCTGGACCACGAATACTTTTATGATCTTTTTGGGGTTTCATACCCGATGGTGCCAACGCAACCCTATTACGCTGACCGTCCGTCCTTCACAGGGTTAAATCTTTTGAACCGTAGCAGGTCGCTGCTGGTAGTAATTTCGCAAACACATGAAACTGTAGCCGTTATCTTATGAGTCTGATTCCTCGCCATACATACTTGCTAAAATTTTGATAGGTCTAGGCGGTTAGATTGTAAGATTGCTTGTAAAACTAATGTTATTACATGTGGAAAAATTAATGGCAAAAAAATAAGGTACCTACATACTCTTTTTACACATAAACCTCAGACTCGATCGACTCGATGTTGTATCAAATATGGTATAGTAAAGTTAACATTAAAAAACTTTTTAACAAAAAAATTAACCGCCGAAAAAACTGAAAAGCAAGAAATAAGTCAAAATTTTTATTTGACCTTAATAACAAAGTTCTTAAATTAATGTAAGAATACCCGAGTAATTTTGAGTCGGCGCCGCCGCCGTGCATCACGCTTTACGTAATTAATTAATTTGCTTGTTTGGCGCCGCCTCAAAATTACTCGGGTATTCTTATATTAGTTTAAGAACTTTGTTATTAAGGTTATATAAAAAAGTTTAATTATTTCTTGCTTTTCAGTTTTTTCGGCGGTTCAATTTTTTGTTAAAAAGTTTTTATTTTACAATTTTTGTGACTATAAATCTTATTTTCCCACCCTTAGGGTAAATCGGACTACTCTGTAAAAAGTTATGCGTGGTCATACATTACAATCAGTCAGTGAAATTCAGTGAACAATCAATCATCCCCCGTTTTCCTACCCTTAGGGTTGTATTTTTTTTTCCAAATTTATATGGGACCAACTTGGGGGTATACCCTTTCCAGTAAAAAAAGAATTATCAAAATCGGACTACTCTGTAAAAAGTTATGCGTGGTCATACATAAAAAAATATACGCGTCGACTTGAGAACCTCCTCCGTTTTTTTTTGTCGGTTAAAAAGATCGGTCACCTTTACGTATAGATTGCTCCATGTAACTAGTATGTGCAAGTGAGAAGAGTATCTATCGTTTTCAATCAAAAATATTTAATCTACTTTTTAGTTGTTTGGTGGTAACCACTTCATCTAATGGAGCTAGGTTCCATACTCTTGGTCTTCGAGCATCACGTCCTATTTATACGCGGATTTGACGTGTTGCTCGAAGTTCTCTGTGGCGATTGCATCGGCAAGTCTTGATAACTTTGATACTTTTCAGATATCTCAAAGCACTCCATATTCATATTAAACATCGTCTTCATTTCCTTCATATTTTCTCAGAAAACCTTCTTAACTCATGGCGGGTTTCAATTCAAGACAAAAGTAAATAATAACAAAAAGGAGGATAAGAGTCAGAAATACTCGGTACGATTGCGTCTATAGACCGGTTATTACTCCTTCGTTTTATTGTAGAAAAGTGGAAACTCTTAGTTCTACGATATTGTGAAGTTTTACTCAATACCAGCTGCGCTCTTGTTTTTCATCAACTGTGCACTTCCAGTATAGTATCAAAGTGCAATATAATACAAACTTGAATGTTTTCGATGTTTATTTTATTTGGACTCGAACTTTTCAGTACATATTCAAGAAATATAATACTTACTTACCCATTTACATTTCGGAATAATTGATTCATTGTTGATTCTTAGAAAACTTATTGAACTTTAAATAATGCAGAATTCAGTTCAAATAGAGAGAGTTTACTACCACTTCGATTCGAAGAAGGTACAAACCACAGGTACAAACAAAGAGATTTGAACCTCGCTGCGGGGTACAAAAGGAACGGCGAAGAAAACCCCTGTCACAGCCCCTGTTAACATGATCTAGGTTCAATAGAAGTCGATCTGAGTCAAATGTTTTTATTTTTAGTGTGCAATAAAACGTTGTATGTATTCAAGGAGCCGGCTTTGTACTCTTTCCTATAATTGCATTATTGTCATAATTTATCGTCAGTACATCTCATACGTCTACTGCTTAAGGATGGCACTTTCGTGCCAGTTCATTTGGACTGCTATTATTAGTGCCGCTGTTCGTTTATCCTTCTTTTCATTCAAGAACCAAGAAGACAAGGGGGTGGGGTGGTGCTCTTTTTAGCTGGAATCACGCCGAGTCACACCGGAATCACACCGTGTCACAGCGGAATCACACCGTGTCACAAAAATGACAACTATTGCTGTACTTATGACTTTGGCGTTTTGTATGGAGAATTTTAAGCAAACTCAATTTTCAGTTCTGAAACTTTTGCATTTTTAGGAATAACAAATCCAATATATATTATTAATATATGTGTCGAAGACACGAACTCGGGTGAAGAGGGATGGCACTATGTGGGCAAGGGATAGACATCAGGAATAGCAGAGAACACGATATTGGCCGAACTATTTGTAGCAGACATCGATAACATCTTTGAAAATCGCCTAATTCAATCTAATGTAACTTACTTGCATAACGATCATTCATCCTTACTTGCCATTGACCTCTCATACGGTATTCTCCTCAATCACGTCGTCGGTAAACACAGCGGTGTGCAGGACTGCTTGTGCCACCTGTTGTTTTAATGTAAAATTAACTAAGTGGCACAATCCTGTCAACCCCAAACGTTGGAGGCTTATTCTAAGATTCTATTCACATGTTCAACTACAGCAAACTCACAGTGCACCGTGTTTTACTATCACAAAAGGTATTCACGTATCATAACCTAAAATCTCACAGTCTAGGGCAGAAAAGATCATAAACACTTAGCTGTCGTTAAAGGGTCGCTCCTGTCATCGCAGAATTGCCACGGCTCATCCGCCAGCGGCTGCAGGCTTCATCTCGCGACCAACTATCACTTTAGAACTTGACGTGGTAAAATCTCGAACAAGAATGAGCTGTTGAAAATGGCGGCCTCGTCTTCACCATGCAGTAAGCTGCCGTTATTCATAATCTAAGGTCTTCACGTTGCTACGTGTTGGCTAAACTGACACAAACCACGCCCCTTTACGCGCCATTCGTTGTAGTACCAACCTCACGATCTAAATAAAGCCATCATTGCCAACATCATCGTCCAACATCGACAATCCACACTGGTACGGAAATGCAGTACTAATTTGACGTTGGGCGTAGCTTCGCCGTGCTTGGGCCACTGCATGGGTGCTGCTGGCACGAACGATTGTCTTTGAAAATACCGCGGGAAATTAGAAATGAGAGTCGCTCTACGACATATGTATTATTTCATTTATCGAAATGCTTTTTTTTGTATTTATTCTTAACATAAGGTTTATTAAATATCATTACGCTTACCTTGTTGCACTGCATTACCTACTCGTTTATTTATTTTCGATGGATTCCTCTTCCCAAAGGTTGTCTGCAAAAGATCGCTTGCAGCGATAAGGCCGAATTTGCCCACTTATTGTAGTTAAGCTATGTGAAACCACACTAATTTGTATTTGTTTTTTAATGTGCTATAAAGTGTTCATCCATCTATCTACAACGTGTTAATGGAATAAGCGGAACCCTCATACACCCCAACATATTTTTTTAAAATAAATCCGTTCCCGTAAAAAACATCTTAAAAAAGTTTTTTTTCATAGATATTGTTATAAATCTTAAAGTTTCATCACTGTTCTAGTTTCATCGTTGTTCTAGTCCGCGCACGCCACGCCCACTTCCCTCCCCTCCTCACCGCTCATGAATCGCACGGCGCCGGCCTCCAGCGCGCGTATCCACAGAAATATTTAGAATAAAAGCGTCAAAAATTTTAACAATTTAAAAAATTATCCCTATCAAAAACCCGTGAAATTGATTCTTCTCTCGATTCTGAACAAACTATTTTCTCAGTTTCGCTTATTCAGCAGCTTTAATTTTATTTACGAAAGTTATCATCTGTAAACATATAACAAAAGTAATGATGAAAACGGACAACATTAAGACGAACTATTTCCGAACCTTTTATTTTCGATATCAACTTTCAAATATGAAACAAATAGTAAAAATATCTGCAAGAAAATTTCGCCTCCTTTCAGTTCTTTTCGTGATTTGACTCTTAATAACTTCCTTTCGTTCTTCGCTAGAAGTGAAGCTAAATTGTTTTAATTTAAACATTTTAATATAAAAGATGAGTTAGTGAATAGCTGAGCTATCCTTAAGCGTAGCATTGAAAGATGTTAAGTGTTTTATCTTATGAAAGTCAGACGTTCTGAGAAACCCGACATAAGCAAGAGAATGTTTTAAGTTTTTAATCTTTCTCAGTTATTTTGCTATTTGAGGGACTCTTTGCAGAAAGTCTCTTGACACTTATTCCAATTTTAAGTGTTTTATTATGCATTACTGTCACTATCGATTTTAACAAAGCAAAATTTTTCACATGGCCAGCAAACTGATATATTTTTTATTTTGTACTATTTGCTTGATCTTATAAAATACAAAGTTTGGTCTGCACTACGTAGGTATGAATGTAATTTTGTACTACATTTTGTCATGGTGTATTGGCTGAAACTTAAGTAAAGCAATAATATAACACTAAATCCACGTGATAAAATTCCACAGCAGAGACAAGCTTACTGAATACACATTAAACTATCATTACAATTATTCTAACTTACTACTTACTAGTCATCTGCAAAAGCATTGAATTACTGAGCCTTAACTGGTTTGGTGGGATAGTTAGACATGTTATTAGTAGGTAATGATTACTAGGAAGACACAGATATTGCTGTTTTGTCCTAAGTACTTTATGATCATAGTTATTATGAAATACCTTCTGTATGGTAATTTTGGTGTCTCTGAAATAAAAGAATAAGGATCACTGCACATGCACGCACGATATCCGTTCGATAGCGATATTAATCACTTGCTTGTTACAATAACAAATAAAACTGTGTCCACGTACGCTGCACGACATCACAGTGACATTAATCATTCTAGCAATATTGATCACTTGCTTGCAACTGCAGATGCATCCTGCCTTTGCCCTATTATTATATCAGGACTGTTTACTGGAAGAGAAAAGGTTGACTTATGCCTCTTTTTCCGCGAATTTCATTAGTGACCCGAAATCCATAGATTGTTAGCTAACGGCTTTATTAGTTGCATGCCGATTACGTGGACAGAACTAAAATGGAAATGATATTTGTAGCTTGCATGCATTCGACAAATGTCGCCGCTATAGACTACGACCCTAACTTTACGGTGCTATAATATGTAGAGACCTAGTTCTTTAAAGACCCTACTAAATATTCTTCTTTTTTCTCACAAGTCTAAACAGATTAATGTGTTATTCACATGATAATCTAAGGTTACGGCCATGATATATCTCATTATTTTCTACCATAGTTAATCAAAAGATTCATAGTGCCTGCCTAATCTTATAGAAAAAAGTCTTCCCAAATAAAGCTAAAATGTTTAAAATCTCGAACAATTTGTTGAAACATTGCTCCAGTAAGTATTCTTTGTCCCGATGACCTCAAATCAAACGTACAAAATGTCCTTAATAAACCGAGATACAACGAATCAATTGAAAAAAATCGGGATTTACTAGTTTCTTGTTCTTTTACACAAATTTTATTGCCAGTAAATAAATATGCGTGGTTCGTAACTCAAATTAATAGCCCGTTAAAAAAACTCCAGGCGACTTTTCTTTCTTATGTAAAGCGTGGTAGAGGCAAAACATAGAACAATTTTTCCAGAAACGTGAGGTGAGATACCAGATTTTTTTTTATCTCATACAATTATTATGGCTCACGCAAAGTTTCTATGGGAGAACCGATTTTTTTTTATTTCGAGCAATGTTTCTTCGGGAAAGATGTTTTTTGTTTTTTGAGGAATTGTTTTACCTAAAATATAAAAATTACGCGAACGAGTTTTTGCTTAATATCTACGTACGTACACGTATTGGCTTCTTCCTATAAATCAAAGCTGCAAATATTTTATTATCTTGATTAAAATAAATATTTGCTTACCTCTGAAGAACCTTATTTACTGGGCAGGGATTACCTTCCTTTAACATTTAAGGAAATTTCTTATCTCAAATTAAATGAAGATGTTTAAATATTAATTTTCACTTTATTTTGTTGCAGGTAAGACGGAGCATTGAATATTTAAATTCTTGAGCTGAGAGAAGTATTAATTTATACAGGATGATTCACATTACTTCTAACACCTTTTAAGTGCTTATTTTATTTGATGACACGTGATATAAAATAGGCATTTGTAAATGTTTTTACGTAGATATCAAGTTTTATTTTTATTTTATTTTATTTGCAATATAATATATAATGATATATATAATAATAATACTTTATTGAAAAACAGAATTACAACTTAGACATAGGTTACTAACTCTAAAAATTAATACATTTATATTCTTATAGCGAAACTTACGTCTAGGTTGATACAAACATTACCAGTGGTCCCCAAACTAGGCAGAGCCTGTATCTTGGGAAACCTATGTACAATTGGTTACCGAGTTGTCTATATAGCTAAAAGTGATAACTTAAAAGGAAAATAATAGTAATTAAATCTAACAAAGTGCGATGTAGCTGCTATTTAAATTAATTTAAGAATTGATTTATTACCTAGTGCATATACTACTATACTACCGAAATATTATTGTCTAAAAGGTATAATTAATTCTGTTTGTTGATAATCTAAAGTGCTGAGCCAATTATGAATTATGGTTTTAGCTTCCAATACTGTCGATTTCTTTATGTCGCAAAATTTAATAATTTGGTTATAAATTGCAGAATAAGCGTAAGTAGGAAATATTATAGCGAAAGTAGTTTTAGCTGCTGGAATTGGTATTTTAAAGACGCGTTTCTGCAATAAGAGGGGGTATTCATCCAATTTGAGAACTTGGCTGTGAAGGCAAATATGTTTGTGCTTTCGTCATTTCTTTAACTGGACCCACTACACTGTTTGAGTTAAGTTGGGAAAAGTTTGTACGTGCACTTACTTGTTATAAAAAAATCGGTCAAATGCGAGTCGGACTCGCGCGCCGAGGGTTCAGATATACTTTTTGTATTTTTGGAAGCAATAAAGTCTATTTTTAGGACCGCAAAACTAAATTTGTTTGTGAAGGTTATTTGCAGATTTCTAAAAAACTGTGCAACTTAGAAAGATCGTTTTATTTTTGTAATTAATTCAGATTTTTCCTTTCACAAACTTTGGAGACAAGGGGGGGGAGGGGAATGTTATTTTTGTTGACATTTTTCATCATAACTTGAAAACTAAGAGATGTAAAAAAATACAAAAATATATTTTAGAATGTACAAGTAAAGTCCTTTCATACGATACCCCCTAGACCTACTCGACCTAGTAGCGACAATTTGAAATTTGGCCCCCTTTACATTAAAAATCATTATTTTCTTCAAAATTCTTTTATGTGCAATTAAGTTGGGAAACTATATTCTAAAACGATTCTAAATTTCAGGTCGATAGCATGAGTTGTTGCTGATATATAGAGGTGTGACAGACAGACAGACAGACGGACAGACAGACAGACAAAGTCGCACCATAAGGGTTCCTTTTTTTTACCATTCTGGTATCGGAACCCTAAAAATGACGAATTGACGTTAAACCAAGGATAAACAAAGAACAAAATTTTGCGTAAGAAATAAAGTATACAGGGTGTAAAAAAGTACGACGATCCTTCCAAGTAAAGGGGTAATATTACATCACTAATAGATTGTGAAAAAAATATAAAAAATATTTATTATATTCATAGTTTTAGCTGTATGATCAACTGGTGAAGCAGAAAAATATTTTATATTATTATTATTATATTATTATGATTAATTCCAAGGAAAGTCAAAAGTCGTGATCATCAAAAGTAATAAAAAATAAAAATTAATAGTATTTTTATTATTCCTAGCCAATTGTGTCCCATTGCTGGGCAAAGGCCCCAAAAAAGTATGTCTTTATATATTTTTTACAATCTATTAGTTTGTGTTGCCAGTGATGACATATGGCACCGAGACGTGGCCGCTCACGATGGGCCTTATCAGAAAGCTCAAAGTCACCCAAAGGGCTATGGAAAGGGCTATGCTCTGAGTCTCTCTGCGCGATCGAATCAGAAATGAGGAGATCCGCAGAAGAACTAAAGTAACTGACATAGCCCTGAGAATTGCTAAACTGAAGTGGCAGTGGGCAGGGCACATCGCAAGAAGAACCGATGGCCGATGGGGCGTGAGGGTTCTAGAGTGGCGACCACGTACCGGAAGACGAAGCGTTGGCAGGCCCCCCACAAGGTGGACCGACGATCTGGTCAAGGTCGCGGGAAACCTCTGGATGCGAGCAGCGCAGGACCGGTCGTCATGGAGTTCTTTAGGGGAGGCCTATGTCCAGCAGTGGACGTCTTTCGGCTGATATGATGATGATGATGATTAGTGATGTCACCACTTAGAAGGATCATCGTACTTTTTTTACACCCTGTATAGTTTTTGCGTTGCAACAAAATAATCGATATTGTTTATACTTTAAGCTAATCAAAAAACAATAACATTACATGTTGCTGTTTATATCCCTATCAACGTCTCTAAACAGTTCAAATAAAAATAAATTGTTGACTCACAAAACAACCGTTTAAATTTAATACTGACGTAAAAATCCGAGAAAAGTATCCGAATACACTTCTCGAACTGTCGTACGAATAAAAAATCCACTTGAAAATTTACTGCTTTCTTAGACATAAAAATAGACCGATTTTACACCTCGCGAGAAGTCTTCGATTTTATATGGGAGCGTAAAAGAGAGGGTACTATAAAATTTTAACAGCGCACGACAGCGAATCCTACCCGTTGATGCGTCGAGTCATTGTAGAGAGCGGTAAGGGGAATAATTGCTCGATCTTGTGTCCTGGAGAATGACTTAAGAACTTCCTTCGCTTTATACTTATGGGTTTGAGGGCTGATCAATCTGCTGCAATTCATTGCTGAGCTCCTCTCAGAACATCAAAAATGCGAGCTATGTTTTTGAGGTGACCCATATCTTAGTTGGACTACAGATGGTTGGTTGTCGGATGGTAGCGCAATATGCAGGGGGCACTCCTGCCCAAACTCTGGTTAAGGATCTCTCATAGCCTTCTCAAACACACATTGAAAGATTTCAGATTATACTGTTTTTAGTCGGCATCATATGCGGACAATTTTATTACGAAATTAAAATAAGTTAGTCCTTTTGCCAAAGGCTGTAGGAGACAGAAACAGGGTGATAAATCAACAAAACTGAACAAAAAAACTGAAAAAAATGTCTCTCAAACCTGCCGACAAAGTTTACGTTGCAAAGGATTTTTTTAAATCCCGGAAATAATGTTTGTAGAAGATATTTGGCAACCTGTCGCTTAATCAATCCTTGCTCCGGCGACGTTCAGTCTCATTTCAGTCTTGACTCGTTTCACCAAGCAACTTTTCATTTCAGACCTAAAAACGTCTTACGTACATAAATCTAGTCTTTAAAATAACATATGGAGCTATTTCCTTTACCAAGATCTTGACTTGGACCAAACACCTAAAGGAAATTTATCTCATAAATTCATACCTACTTCAGACGGGAACATTTAGACATTTTAATGTCTTGAAGAACATAGTTATTTAAGACTTAGATATTTGTATCCCTCCTTGCCAAATTTTGTATGTTACTTAGAATAGGAAACGGCAACTAGGTCGGATTTAGAAAGCTGTCGCAAACTTTTCTTTTTTTAATTTAGATTTTAGGTTTGGCTGACCGAGATTCGCATATAGGTCCGTTAGGTTGTGTTAAGTACTCTTGCGAGCACAATGCATGAGCCGAGCGAGCGAAGCGAGCAAAGCGAGTGTGCCGTGACAGCGGCCGGCGAGTGTCAGGAGCGAAACGGCGTGACAAATCTTTAATAGTATCAGCCAGCAGAAAGAGCAAAACAAAAAAAAACGCGCGACGGTATTCTAAAATAACCCGAAAAACTTTACCTTATTAAAGACTATAGTATAAAAGTAATTCTCTGCCAAGGTTTCACACTGACTCTGACTTTGCTGGACAGCTCTACCCAGAATTTCATAGCACAAATGCGTGATATAAAATTTTAGTGGGGGACGTCTTATAGTGACTACGATTGTTAGCGTTGCGGCTGACACATTGGACCGCGGTGGATGAAAACCGCAGTATGGTGGTACGATACGCATTTCTTACGCAGCTCTCCATCCTCTGGGCTGGGTTAAATCTCTTAGTTGCCTTTCACTCGAGGGAAATAATTCCAGCATCTCACAGGTGTAAGATATTCAATATAATGTAACAATCCATTGTCAAACGAGCCCACCATGAATCGTAAGCTCTTTAAATGAGTGGTACCAATGCTATTTCAACTTTCCCTTTCCCCGTTTCCTCTCGGAAATTGCAAATAATTCCAAAAAGTTTCCCCAGCACCCTGTTAACAACGTAGTAACTTGGATAATACAATAATAATAATAAATTCAACGAATGATCCTGCTGAAATGGGATACAATGCGCGTGACTGGAAGTTTGGTCGTTGTGAAGAACTCCACGCCATTTTGTACAACGTACCTATGTATAGGTACTTAGGTAGATTTTTGTGAAACGCGAAAATATGGAAGTTGTTTGTTTTTTCCGATCATGCAAGTTAAGCAACGTTGGATTTCGTAAAAAGCATCTTTGAACCAGGAGGTAGGATCTAATCTGCGGTCACCAACGACCTAGGTCCATGGTACTCACGGCCGCACGTCGGTGGAAAAACTTTGATCTTGAGTGGGTCTCTGGTTTCGAGCGTTTTTCGCGTAGATATACACTCCGACACTTCATACAACGAGTGCGTATTTTAAATTGGAAGCTCGCGTTGGCCTGCATATTCAGAACAAATTACCCTCAGGAGCACCACGGGAATCGCGTGGGTGGACGCTCGAGGGGGTGCGGGGTGGATTGCTTGGGGGGCAGAGAGTGTCCTAGCTTTTACCCGCGGCTTTGCTTGCGTTTGTCTTTCGTCATCCTAGTGTCTCCTACAGGAACCATGCATTTTTCCGAGATAAATTGTAGCGTATGTGTTAGTCCAATGCGATCTATCTACCCCTCAAATTTCAATGAAATCGGTTCAGCCATTAGGGTGATAGTGGAATAAACAAACATGCATACTTTCACTTTTTCAATATTAAAGGTGAATATGAGATGAAATAGTACTAGCGCTGGTTAAGCTTAATACTGGTTTTATTTCTAATGCTTGCTTTTTTTTATTGAAAATGGGCGTACTCTTGACTACGATCTAGTCTTGAAGACAGAGATGAGGTCGACAATGGAACGAGCTTGCCCAGAAGAAGCCTATTCACTCGCGACTTGAATAGATTCGGGTTATATGAACTCGGGAACACAGACGCAGGCAGAGAATTGCTGTCGTGCGTACCAACCGCAAAGCTTACTAGCGTGAAAATGTCAGCATCCAAAATACCTATAAGTACCTACTACGCATTTATAGCTGTAAAATTATAGGAGACGACCGCAATATCCAGCATTGGACTTGGATGGGTTGCAACGATTTGAAAAGGTCAAGTTTTTGTTCATTTAGGCTCGAATTTATAGTCGCGACTCTACCCTAAGTATAACTTAGCGCATGCGCAGCACGTTGCATCAGGACCTCAGCTAAAACTCAGCTATTCGATAGTCGTTGCCTTTCCTTCTGATTTGAGTTGAGGGTAAGTCGGGTCGATTCTTGACCGGGAGGATTATAACGAACACGTAAAGTCTATATTTGTCTCTTTCACTTATTTGGAGTTGTATGAAAAGAAGGATTATCTGACATAACTGTCATCAAAAATCTAGTAGAAATTTTTTCGAAGGGCACAAATCGCACAAATCCGTCAAAGAAATGTCATTATGAGATATGAAAACAACAATTTTTTACATATTCATTTTATTTAGTATTTAATTAGTATGTACCAAGCTAGGAACCTACTGGAAAGAACGAAAATAATCATATGCAATGTGCATTAGCGACCAGCGATATAAATTTATTCAATTATAATGTAATAATGGTAAGTGAAACATGATTTTAGTTCTCCATATATTTTCAAATTGTTTTCAAAGATTTAGCAGAAGATGAAGGGCTTGGTAGCCTTTTGTAAACTTTGAATATCTTATAAAACACTGCTTGGCCAGTTACGCTAAATTTTCCTGCGTTCAAAGTGGAGCAATATGGGTGTTTACCCGTGGTCTATATGCCCTATATAATACGTATTTACATTCCATAAAATGGATCACAATTTGATCTGAGTACAATCCACTTGCTTACAAATGCTTTTGTAGTTTAACTGAACAATTTTATTTTATTTAGTCAAAACTTTTAAATAAGTATTTTTATTTTTCAGGTTGTTTGCACGAACTATAAAGTTGACCAATAAAAAGTCTGAGCTGACGACCAATATAAAGTAATTTAGATGTGCAGCTTCAGCTACATGTTAATGTTATGTTCAAATACGTAGCCAAACGTTGGTCTGAAGATCTTACCGCCGAAAAGCTGCCACCAGGTCACGATCTTCCCTGGTCCATATGGAAGTCACTGAACAGACTGCGATCGGGCGTTGGCAGGTGCGGGGAACTCATGAAGAGGTGGGGCTTCTCTGATAACGACAAGTGTGAATGCAGTATTTTGCAAACTATGACATACTTGCGGTCGTACCCTACTTCTCCAGTTTCCTGCACTCGGAGGGACCTTCTTGAAGGCAACTAAAAGGCTATTTATTTGGCTACTTTTTGGGCTAAGCTTTAATAGTCAGTTTTGCCGATGACTCGAAAAGAAGAAGAAGACGACCGCTAATCTAGCTCGAAAGAAAACATACAAATATATGGATCGTATTCTATCTATGTATTGCCTTGTCCGAAATATGTTTTATGGTGGGAATATATAATCACATCTTATTTTACTCGACGTAAAAATATTTTTCACTTCTCATGCTCTGAAAGCATGATGTAGGCTGCACAAACTCGAATTTTGTGCACTTGGTACGCCCTGCGCGCGGGCCTGCTGCACCCTCCCCCCCCCCCCCCCCGCGCAGTCAAGCAAGTCCCCGCAAGTCATTCTTCATTTACATTTAGAGAGTCCTTTTACGTTTTATTTCCTCGCAATCCAAGTGAAAAGCAAAGTTTATAACTCGTCCACAAAACCATTTTATCCTCGACTTTCCTATCAGCCCTCGCCTTCTGCTTGGGCTGCTAAAAGTCTCAGAAAAATGGTTCGTTTTGTGCACTTGTTGTAAAATCTACTATATCTATCAATGTTCGTTTTATTTAAAGGTGAGCTCTCACTTAACCGCAAGAGATATACAGACAGCAACACTCATTCCTACTGCCTATACAAGACAAAGCATTTCAAACGTTTCAAGTTGCTAGCGGAAAACCTAAAAAAAACCGGCCAAGTGCGAGTCGGACTCGTGCCCTAAGGGTTCCGTATCTATTTATTTGCTCTTTGACTTTAAAAACTCCGCGACCATGCAACTTGACCCCTCTATTATAGAAAAGTTCTTTAAACGGGAGCTCACCTTAACCACCTTAGTAACCACTATTAGTTGTGAAAAAAACTGTAATATTCAATAATTTTAGACTTTTCTCTTTATTTGTACTGTCAGACCTAGCTTCTTGCCAAATTTCATAATTGTAGGTCAACGGGAAGTACCCTCTAGGTTTTGCTTATTGCATAAATGTATGGAGATGAGGACATAAAAAGTCATATCATTTGATTACGTCGTTGTAAAAAAAATTAATTTTCAGATCTTATGTGGTTTAAATATACTTTAATATTCGTTATCATTTTCAACCTGATACCTTTACCCGTTCGTGAGAAAAAGGACCCTCAAAAGGACCTTTGTTTGTGAGACGTTGATAAGAAGATCAAGCCTTACACATAGCCAAAACTGTTTTGTACTCCATAAATAATTTCCGTTGATTTTTAGGGTTCCGCACCCAAATGGTGAAAACGGGACCCTATAGATATCCCTCCGATGTCTGTCTGTCAGTCTGTCTGTCTGTCAGCGGGCTGTATCTCATGAACCGTAATAGGTAGAAATTTTAAATTTTTACAAATTATGTATATCTGTTGCCGCTACAACAACAAATACTAAAAATGAAAAACCGGCCAAGTGCGAGTCGGACTCGCGCACTGAGGGTTCCGTACCACCACATAAACATAATTGTATTCGTTGAAATTTCAGTAAGTTAATATGCTAGATTTTTTTAGTCCGACACGCGCTTGACCAAATTTTATTATTTGTTGTTATTTTATAGCTTATGCACTATAAACATACCAATTTTCAAGTTTGTAAGTGTTCCCGTTTTTTAAAAGAACTAAAACAAAAATCGCCTCAGCGACCATCCAACTTGACCCCTCTCTTATATGAATGTTCTTGAAACGGGAGCTCACCACAATTGGTTACCATTAGTTGTGAGAAAAGTTGTAATATTTAATGATTTCAGACTTTTCCCATTATTTGTACTGTGAGACCTAGCTTCTTGCCAAATTTCATAATTTTAGGCCTACGGGAAGTACCCTGTAGGTTTTTCATTTTTGAATAAATGTATGGAGATGAGGACATAAAATGCCATATCTTTTGATTGCGTCGTTGTAAAAAATTTAAATCTTCAGATCTTGTGTGGTTCATGGATTCTAATATGTGGTATTAATTTCAGCCTGATACCTTTACCCGTTCGTGAGATAAAGGGTCTTGACAGACAGACAGACAGACAGACAGACAGACAGACGGACAACAAAGTGATCCTATAAGGGTTCCGTTTTTTTCTTTTGAGGTACGGAACCCTAAAAAACCGGCCAAGTGCGAGTCGGACTCGCGCCCTAAGGGTTCCGTACCTATCTACTATACATATGATATACTAAAAGAGTTTGCTCTTTGATTTTAAAAACTCTGCGATCATCCAACTTGACCCCTCTTTTATAGAAAATTTCTTGAAAAGGGAGCTCACCTTAATTGGTTACTATTAATTGTGTGAAATATTGAAATATTTAATGATTTTAGACTTTTCCCATTATTTGTGCTGTGAGACCTAGCTTCTTGCCAAATTTCATAATTTTAGGTCAACGGGAAGTGCCCTGTAGGTTTTGCTTTTTTGCATAAATGTATGGAGATGAGGACATAAAAAGCCATATCTTTTGATTGCGTCATTGTAAAAAATTGAAATTTTCAGATCTTGTGTGGTTTATAGACTTTAATATTCGTTATCAATTTCAACCTTATACCTCTTCTCATTCGTGAGAAAAAGGGTCTTGACAAACAGACAGACAGGGTTCTGTTTTTTTATTTTGAGGTACGGAACCCTAAAAATGAACAGCTGAAGAGGGGCGCAAAATTTTTTTTTACCTTCCCCATTGATTGAGGTATTGTTGTTTAGAGCTCGTTGAGTATTTCTTATTTTAAAAAATATTTAAAAACGAAGGAATAAGATGCTACGAAAGTCTTTTTCGTTTTTTTTTATTTTGTTTAGGCTGTATCTCATGAACAGTAATAGGTAGACAGTTGAAATTTTCACAGATTATGTATTTCTATTGTGGCAACAAATACTAAAAATTTTAAATTAAGGCAGGCATCCCTGCTACAAACGTGTTGTTAAACGCGTGTAGGCGATTTTTGCTCGATTTTTTGTTTTAGCTCTATCGTAAAAACGGGAACATTTACAAGCGTGATGATTTGTGTTATTTATAGTGCATAAGCTATTAAATAACAACAAATAATCAAAACTGGTCAAGTGCGAGTCGGACTCAAAAAATCTAGCACAGTAAGTTACTGAAATTTCAACTAATACAATTGGTACAGAACCCTCGGTGCGCGAGTCCGACTCGCTCGTGGCCGGTTTTTTACAATGTCCTCATTACCACATAAGCTTTCTCTGTTCCGCCCTCAATAAGCAGTTAGCAATTTTGCTGATGTATCTAAAAATACAATGTCGCAACGTTTGCCATGTCTGCGTTTTCCTTTTCAAAGTTATTTTTATCAGAAAGTGACATCTGTGCGATATCTCTTGATAAATAACACTGTCCATGTCCTCATAAACTGAAAACTTCATTGAAAATTACATAGAGGTCACTTTCAGTAAAATGACCAAAGAGCGAAGCAAGGAGGTTTTTGTTCTGAGAAAATGACCATTTGACAAGTAAAGGAAACACAGACGAGCGGCTGATGAGCGGTTTTAGCGGTAATTTATAAATGGATAAATAGGAGTGTTTTTGGATAGATTCTCTAAAAAACGGAGGACCTTTTTTTTAAATGGAGTATGCGCACGCGTGCACCCAGAATATACAGGTTGAAAAAAAAATACACTAAAGTGATACGGGAAACATATATATTAGCCACCGGATGGATTTACATGATGGATTTACAAAACATCAACTCGTTTGTAATAACTCTACCTGCGAAACATGTGTCCACAACGTAAGAGCAGCACGAACCATTTGAGGCTACTGTCGACCCCCGCCTCCCCCCTTAAAATTAAATCTATTTCACCTACAAACTTGCAATTTTGCATGGTTAGTAAGACCCAAACTAAAAAGTAACCCTTCGACCAATATAAAGAGTTATAGACGGGCCATATGGAACATCGTTTGAAAACCGATCAAGTGAGTGAGGTCACTCACTTTGATTTAGTCGGTGTTCGGATGCTCAACGAGTAACACGTGTGAGCAAATAATTAACTTCCCGCCTTTCTAATAAAAAAAAGCCGTCCTGTGCTTTTCAAAGTATTCAAATAACTCAAGAAAATACGAACGAAGATTTAGGCGTCACATTTCACTTGTTAATATATTTTTTAGTAAAATCTAATTATTTGATAATTTTCTTGATAAAAAACCTTCGCCGGCCTTGCCGCCATTATTCAGCGACGCGTGATTGAAACGACGGCATCTCGACGAACATTCGCTATCTCGCTCGCGCTACGGTGCGAGCGCGTGTTTCTATCTCTGTTAGGGACTGTGTGTGCATGTGATTAGGAAAACTGTAACCGTGGGTGTGCGTTTACATGTAGTTGTAGCGAGACTTGTTTTTTATTAGCGTTTTGTACGGATAAGGTCCATAACTCTTTATATTGGTCGAAGAGTAAGACCCGCCTATAGAATCCTATTTTTTTCCTAAATTTCATGTAAGTATAAACCATTACCTTTTCTTGAGATATTGACGTCCAAAAGTCACTATCTTGTACACATGTATGTTAAACTACTACAACCTATCATTTTACGTACTGGGTGAGTACGGTCAACCGCTCGTCGGTAGAAACTTTGTCAAAGGTCCAAAAGTGTTTCTACTGATGTGCTGTTGAGTGTACTACGGCACCACCTTTGACCGGTTTTCTATTGAATTGTAAATCTAAATAGGTACGGTCAACCGCTTATTGGTAGAAACTTTTTCAACTCTATTATCACGCCATAAGGTCCAAAAGTGTCTCTACCGATGTGCGGCCGTGTGTACTCGGGACGATTGAGAAGGTTTTTCGGCACGTTTTGGGATAAATTTTCCAGTGATGCAAGATGACCGAGTGTTATTCGAGAGTTAAAAAAATGTGTCACATAATCTCCGTTGTCCTTTTGCAAAATCAGTTCTCTAAAATTTTAAACGCCCGTCTACCTGTTCAGGAGACTCGACTCAACCTGAGTTAAGATTTATATTTCTATCTCTTTCTTTCATTAAGTTGAGATCTTGGCTAATTTATAAACAAATTGAGCTGAGTAAAGGGTGAGAAGAGGGTGAGTAAAGAAATGGCCCTCCCTGAGTTCACGTTTGGTTTTTGCTTTGGACTAAAAAAAATGTATTATCTATGGAAAAAACGTGATCATTATAAGGGCTGTTATATTTTCAATAATTTTAATGAATTGATAATAGTGCGTTAAGATGCAAGTGCGCTATTTTGTTGATTACGCCCGAGGCTCGAGAATTGCAGCCCGAGCCGCAGGCGAGGGCGTAATGGAGCCGAGAGTGTAAGACCAAAGCGCATGCGCTTCTTACGACGTTTTTCAACAAATTTACAAATAAAAACAGGTAACATTTGCTTACCTGATAAGGCTTTTGTGGAAAGTCCGTCTGGGGAAGTACCACCCCCTTGCTTTTTTCTGTCGTGAAGCAGCAGTGTTTGCACTGCTGTGTTTCGGTTTGATTGAAGGGCAAAGGAACCAGTAAAATTACCGGCAGATTACCAAGGCAAACTGTGATATGAAGAATTATACTATATGCCTGCAACAGTTACATCACGCACGACCCATTCATGCTTTTACCGTTTTTAGGGTTCCGATACCAAAATGGTAAAAAAAGGAACCCTTATGGTGCGACTTTGTCTGTCTGTCTGTCTGTCACACCTCTATATCTCAGCTATCTCTTTTCACTCATGCTATCGACTTGAAATTTGGAATGGTTTTAGAATATAAGAAGTTGCCCAAGTTAATTGCACACGTAAAAATTTTGAAAAAATTATGATTATTAACTAGCTGTTGCCCGCGACTGCGTCCGCGAGGGATTCTATCTGACCCTCCATCCATCTTCCCTTCCGTCTATCTGTCGTCCTTTCGTCCGTCCGTCCAACCATCTGTCCAACCGTCCGTCAAACCATCCCTGGCCCTGCTCCTCTCCCTCTCTCCCCCACCCCCTCCCTTTTCATCTCCCTCTCCCTGTCCCTCTCCCACTCCCTCTCCTTATTCCTATCCCTTCCCCTTATTTAATCGTATGGCGAATACAGTTAATTGTAGGAAATTATAAGTCTACATCCAGTCCACATAACCAGTCAATAGCCTGAGGTGTCAAGTTGTTATAGAAGTCCCCCGGATCACCCCAATATCGTCGTTTTGGACAGCGCTCTACAATGTGCTGAACGGTTTGGTCTTCTAAGCCACAATCGCATAACGGGCACTCTCTCCATCCCCATTTGTGCTTGTTATAATTGCACCTGGCATGTCCTGTGCGAATTCTGTTGAGACGGCACCAGTACTTCCTCTGCAGTGAGAAACCTTTCGGTTTCTGAGTAGGATCTGAGGGGGTGATGCGATTACCGGTAGTCGCCTCTAACCATTCATTCTTCCAGGATTGTTCGACCTGAAAGCCATCGGTCACCAGTTTTCGCGCTGTTTCGCTCGTTGGTCGGCGTGATTTAAGACGCTGCGGTGGTGGTTCTGTAAACTCCCGGTGGGCAGGTAAATCAGGACGGGCTGTGATCTTTTCGGCTTCCCGCATGAGTGCGTGATATCTTCGTAAGTGGGGTGGAGCAATGTGACTCAGCACAGGCAGCCAGTGGGAAGGCGTAGATTTAATAGTGCCGGAAACACACCTCATAGCGTCATTCAGCCTCGTGTCAACTTTTTGCACGTGTGCGCTTTCACACCATGCAGATGCACAATATTCCGCTGCAGAATATACGAGGCTTAGCGCTGTTGTACGAAGAACATCGGCGGACGCACCCCATGACGTGCCGCTAAGTTTGTGCAAGATATTGTTGCGAGTGGCTAGCTTCAGGGAAGTTTTCGTGAGGTGCTCCCTATAAGTCAGGGACCTATCCAGAGTGACGCCAAGGTATTTTGGGCAAGGGTTGTATTTGAGGTTCTCTCCTTTGAATTTGACAGTCGGTTGATATTCGGCATGTTTGTTGTTTAGGTGAAAGCACGAAACCTCTGTTTTACTGGAACTAGGAATGAGCCTCCAGGCAGAAAAGAAACTGGCCATAGTTGTGAGATCTGCCGACAGGACTTCCTCCGCTTCCTCAAACTTACGACTCCGAGCTACTAGCGCTATGTCATCAGCGTATATAAACTTTCTAGCTGTGGTTTCAGGTAGGTCGTGGATGTAGAGATTGAAAAGAAGGGGTGCAAGTACAGAGCCCTGTGGCAGGCCATTGTTTAGTTTTCTTCGCTTGCTTTTAACATCTCCTAGGTGCACCTCGAACTGTCTCTCACTCAACATGTTAGCTACGAGATTTGCTATCTCCTTGCTGGGTACGACCGAAAGAAGTTTGAAGATGAGACCATGTCTCCACACAGTGTCGTAGGCGGCTGTAAGGTCGATGAAAACCGCTGTGGATTTGAGTTGTTTTTGGAACCCATCTTCTATGTGTGTGGTAAGAGCCAGCACCTGGTCGGCGCAGCTACGCCCTTGTCGGAAACCTGCTTGCTCTTGAGGCACTGCGGCGTCGATGAATGGGGCAATTCGTGTGAACAGTAAACGTTCCAGCAGCTTGTACGCGCAGCTAAGAAGAGCAATTGGGCGGAAATTTTCTGGTAGTTGTTCACTTTTGCCAGGCTTCAGCACCGCTATGACTTTGGACAGTTTGAATTCAGCTGGCAGTTGATTTTTCTGCATTATATTCGAGAACAGAGCAGCCAGCCAGCTTACAGCTAAGGGACCCATGCTTCGAATAAATTCGTTATATATGCCATCAGGGCCGGCCGCTTTGCCAGGTTTTAACCCTTTGATAGCGTGTATTACTTCAGAGACGGAGAAGGGTCTGGTGAGGTGGTCATTTGGTGGCATACTGCGTTTAAGTAGTGTTAACTGCTTGCGGACGCGTTTTGTAGTGCATGCGTCTCGTTTTGCTCTAGTGAGATCGACCATTCTGTTTGCTATAGCATCTGGATGCAACTTCGTGAATGATTTTTGGTAGCACTTTTTACCCGTGAGGCCATTCAGAACTCTCCAAGCTTTTCTGCTAGAGACTTTAAAGTCCATGTTCTCAACTGTTTCCGTCCACTTTTCTTTCCTGCTTTCGTCCAAGGTCTTTAATAGCTGGGCTCCAGTATCGTGGTCACCGGAGAGTTGGTAATTCTGAAAAAGCTCCTCGCTCTGACTATTCCACCCAGGGACGTACTCCTTCCTGTAACCTCTAGGTATGGTAGCTTTGGCTGCTAAGACGACGAGGTTGACAAATTTTTTGTAGTTCGCGGGTTGCGGGTCCAGTTTCTCAGCCTCCAGATCATGGTCGAGCCGTTTTTTAAAGCTTTGCCAGTTCGCCTTTTTAAAGTTCCACCGGGGCAACTTCATGGAGTTTGTCAACGGGATCTTAATGCCAATTTCCAGAATGATGGGTCTATGTTGACTGTTTGGGAAGCTTGGCAATATCACACGCGAGGCGGGAAGTGGTTGGTCTAGATAGTCCCTGCTAACGAATGTCAGATCTGGGTTGTACTCTTGGTTCCATCTTGCCGACACAAACGTACCCTTATCTTTAGCGTCAATGATAAGGTGCTTGTCAGAGAGGTCTGCCCAATTAGCTAGGGATGCACCGTTTGAATCTGTAGCTCTGTATCGCCAGTTGACATGGTGACTGTTGAAATCGCCGCAGAATACGCTTGGGTGGCTTAGATTTGGAAGGACCTCGAGAGGCCAGGTCGTTTGAGGAGGCTTGTAAATGTTCATGATCTGTAGATCTCGTAGCTGTACAGTGGAAGTGTGGATGGTATCTTTCACCCCTGATTGTAACACCTGAATTTCTTGCAGGTCGGATCTTACGTAGGTGGCTATTCCATACTTTGGGTGGTGGGCCGCTGTAACGATAGAGTAACCCGGAATAGATCCTCTATTGGCTAGGTCTTGTTGGTCCTTGGTGTGCGTCTCCTGAATGCAAACTACGTCAATGTTTTGCGCTGTCAGGATTCTATTTAAGTAGTCGCATTTTGCACGGCTTATGCCTTCAATGTTTAATTGGCAGATGCGGACTGAAGGTCCAACATCTCTTGTCTGTTGACCCTGAGATGGGCTGTCCGATGGCTGGTTCTGTGACCAACATCTAATATTGTTCTGGTGCATTATGATCACAATTTATGAAATAATCGCCTACAATCGCCTTTGTTTTTGTTGCTCGTTTAGCGCTACCCAGGGGACACGTACAGGGTTTCTAAAGCATTCTCCTGCGGACGTGAGCAACTTTCATCCCCCATCCCTACCCCTACCCCTAACGCCATCTTAACCGCTATCCCTATCTTCATATAAACATAGAAACGACACCCATATTGATTTTTAGTAGTGATGGGCCGACTATGGGGTTTGCCGATCAGCCGACTAGGCGACTAGTCGGTTTTGATATTGCCGGATAGTCAGCCGACTAGTCGGCAGTGCCGATCATCCTTATTTCGTACTTGATCCCATATATTATCTGCAGTTTTTTTGAGCCGCAAAATATATTAACAATGAGGTTACAATTTTTACTAGAAGTTTTAAAGATTCCTTGAGCAACGATGATAGTGATGCACTGCTTATGTCATGGCTAAGGACAGAACATAATAAATATTAAGATCCTGTGTTTTTATTTCATACTATTACTGCCGAATAATCGGCGCAGTTTTTACCGATTAGTCGCCGACTAGTAACCGACTTTAAAATATGCCGAATAGTCGGTTTTACCGACTAGTCGGTGTATAGTCGGCCCATCTCTAATTTTTAGACATTTCAACCCTATCGCACCCCAATTTCACGTCCACCACGTTGGATTTCAAAGTTGTAGTTTTCGTAATCAGCGACCCGATAAACCATACAAATGACACCCATATTGATTTTTAGACATTTCAACCCTATCGCACCCCAACCCCATCCCCAAGGAATGATGGTATTTCACGTCCACCACGTTGGATTTAAAAATTGTTGTAGTTTTTGTAATCAGCGACCCGATAAACCATACAAACGATACCCATATTGGTTTTTAGACTTTTTCACCCCATTTCCCTCTTTTAGGGGTTGAATTTTAGGGTGGAATTTTAAAAACAGTGATGTACGTTCCACAGAATTACAACCCTTATGCCTAAACAATAAATTTAGTGGATTTTACTTTGAAGATGAAGGATTTTCAACTTCATCCCCCTTTTTACCCCTTAGGGTGTAGAATTTTCAAAAACCCTGAGACATGTGCATATTAATTTTTAATCGTTAGCCTAAATACAAAATTTGAAGATCCTAACTTCAAAACTGACAAACTTTCATTCAAACTTTCATCCCCTATTTTACCCCTTTAGGGGTGGAATTTTGCAAAACCCTTTCTTATTGCACCGTTAAACTTTATAAGAGACCTAAATGCGTAATTTGGAATTTCTAGACCCAGCGGTTTGGGCGGTGCGTTGATATGTCAGTCAGTGAGTCAGTCACCTTCTTAATTAACATTAAATGCATTTTCCCGTTAGAATGAAGGGTTTTCATGCGGTAAAAAGTAGCCTATGTGTTACGAGTATTGTAGGACCTAACCTATGTGTGCCAAGTTTCGTTAAAATCCATTCAGTAGTTTTGACGTGAAAGAGTAACAAACATCCATCCATACTTACAAACTTTCGCGTTTATCTAAATATATATTTATATATTTTTTATTATTATATATATATAATTGCTTGTCCTGACTGACTGATTCATCAACGCCGAGCCGTAACCGCTATAGCTACAGAGCTGAAATTTTGTACACAGGTTTATTGCACTTCAAAACCACCCACTAAGGAAGGATTTACCAAAACTCATCCCTTAAGGGGGTGAAATAAGGGATGAAAATTTGTATGAAAGTCCTTTATTTCTTAAGTAAGATTCACAAAATTTTGAATTTAAACTTTTGGTAAAAATTAAGAAATGTGCTTAAGCATTTCTTAAAAATCACCTTTCAAGGAGGTGAAAAAGGGGATGTTTAGTTGCCGTATGTTGGTCTATAACTTTGTCTTTCATTTTTATAGGTAGAATTGTAAAAAAATTTTTTGAGCTCCGTAAAAAATAAAAAAGGACGTGTTTTAGAATTTCTCAAAATTCATCCCCTAAGAGGGTGAAATATGGGATGAAAATTTGTATGAAAGTCCGTCAGTTTTGAATTTAGGATCTTCAAAATTTGTCATTAGACTAAAGACTAAAAATTAAGTTTTACGTGTCTCAGGGTTTTTGAAAATTCTACACCCCAAGGGGTGAAAAGGGGGATGAAGTTGAAAATCTACTAAATTTATTATTTAGTCATTAGGGTTGTAATTCTGTGGAACGCACATCACTGGTGTTGAAATTCCACCCCAAATTCAACTCCTGAAAGAGGGAAATGGGGTGAAAAAGTCTAAAAACCAATATGGGTATCATTTGTATGGTTTATCGGGTCGCTGATTAAAAAAACTAAAACAATTTTGAAATCCAACGTGGTGGACGTGAAACACCGTCATCCCCTGGGGATGGGTTTGGGGTGCGATAGGGTAAAAATGTCTAAAAATCAATATGGGTTTAGTTTCTATGTTTATGTAAGGATAGGGATAGCGGATAGGGGTAGGCGTAGGGTTAGGGGCAGGGATAGAAAGAGGGAGAAGGAGAGGGATGGGGAGAGGGAGGGGCAGGGGGTGAGGGAGGGGGGGGGTTGAGAGGGAGGGGGAGAGGGAGAAACTGCACATTGTCTGAATTTCACGCGAGCGAAGCCGCGGGCACAGCTAGTAATTATAAGTAGGATGTAAAGGGGGCCAAAATATTAATTGTCGCTACTAGGTCAAGTGGGGTATCATATGAAAGGGCTTTACTTGTACATTCTAAAATATATTTTTGTATTTTGTTACGTTTCTTAGTTTTCAAGTTATGATAAAAAATGTCATAAAGAAATCCCATTTCCCCCCTTTTCTCCGAAGTTTGTGTAAGAAAAATCTGAATTAATTACAGTTGACAGAAGTTTATGTAAACTTTACAGCAAAAATAAAACGATCTTTCTTAGTTGCACAGTTTTTCAGAAATCTGCAAAAAACCTTTACAAATAAATTTAGTTTTGCGGTCCTGAAAATAGACTTTATTGCTTCCAAAAATACTATAGGTATATCGGAACCCTCGGCGCGCGTGTCCAACTTGCACTTGACCGGTTTTTTTACATGAATTTTAATAAACGCTTTCTATGACTTCTTTATTTATATGATTTTAGAAAACAAGACAGAAACTTTCCGCCCCTTTTGGAATCCATACCTTACCCGGTTGCATGCCGGGCATTTAATATTATTTCATCTGTGGCCGGGCCCAATTCAGTCTATTCAGACTTTAGTGTGTTCAGGTAGATTCCACAAGGTGATGCATCAGTAAAACCAGGGAGGCATAGCGAAGGATCTAGCAGTGTGAAAGATAGAGCAGCGCGGCGCCCTTCAGAAGTATGCTTCCTTCTGACCGTTGATTGTACTGCGGCCGTTGTTTAGGTATGTTGTTTTCTCTTTTCGTATTTTCCATTCTCAAGCTTTATATGGGGAAAACATCGCATTACAAAAGATATTAATTTACCTATTCAAAAGGTAAAATGGTTCAGCAAATGAACAACCTCTATAAGTTTTTCGTTGCAAAAAAGTATAATACCTTTATGTGACGAATCCTTCTCAATGTACTCTCAAGAACTGAACGCATAATATAATTAATCTGTGGTCTAGCATGGGTCTAGCCAAAGATTTCGGACCTCCTTGTTTCGTAGCTGCCACGTTGTCAACAAACAATGTCATGGCGAAATACGTTTTGTAATGAGATGTGATGCCATTAAATAAATATACAATACAATACGAAGTGGTAAATTTTTTTGAAATCAATAAAATTATAAACTAAACATTATTTAACTATCTAAACAAAATAATTGGTAGGCACCTCTAGGTAACCGATCATTGTTTCGATTTTTGGTTAATTGTGTGTATGTATTATATTAGGTTAAATAAATAATGTTCTCTTTTTCAGCATTGTTGCAAAATTCCATACATGTTTGCGAAACGTATGTGTAACATGGCCAGTCCCTTAGATTATGAATAACGGCAGCTTCCAAAGCCTAGCTGACTAAACCTGGCAAAAGCATTGCTAAAAAACGAATAAGTTTCGATTATTGTCAGAAGATCGTACCTGCGAGTATACTTGTTCGTCATTACTTACTAGCCGGAAGATGTCCACTGCTGTCGAGGCCTCCCCTGGAGTTCTCTTCAACCATTTATCTTCAACGACCAGAACTGCGCTGCCTGCATCCAGCGGTTTTTTTTACAGGGAGAAGGGTAGGGGATATTTGAAGCACGAAAATAGAAAACTTGGCTATATGAGTTGATATTTATAACAATAAAACTACTCGTTATATTTACGCCGGATTTATTATTTATTTCAATGTTCAATGTAGGTATAGTAAGCAAAGGTTGCCCACATTTATATTAGGGTGATGTGATGCCATAGTCCCGTGTATTGCCGGCAAAGTAAACAGTACCATCCCATACATATCCGTGGGTGTCGTAAGAGGCGATTAAGGGTTATAAACTGGAGGATGGGAAGCAGCATCCTCCTGTGTATCGTAGGTACCATCTTACTTACTGCGGTCACCTACAACCGCGGTCCATGGTGCCAGCCCTAACGCTGACAAGCGAGGTAACTAAGGTACTTCCCCATCACATTTTTTCAGCAAAAGCCAAAATTCTGGAGGGAGCTCCCTGTCCTGTAGTGGTCATTTCGTGGGATGTTATGATGATGCCATAGCACTACCTATTCTTATTTCTGACACGAAACTGGTCGTACAGGAAAGGAACGGCTTAAGCTTATAGAGCAACATTTCGGCAGATTGAAGATGTGCGTTAAACTTGATGCAGGCGACGATATCCACGTTACAGCCATTCTGTGTGTCTTTGAGCCATACAATTTAAATTCAACTTTGAGCAAATCAACAAGGAACTTCTCCTCATACTTTCTTTTTAAATAGAAATATTATAATGCAGTAGCAATGGGTCATACGAGGTCGTAATGGTTCAAAGAGCAAGTTCAGAATGGTGTTCTTTTGAAAGCAGTAAAATCGTGCTATAAATAATATAGGTTGTGGTACGGACACGAGGAACAACCCAGTATACAATCGGTGGACACCTCTCACAAAGTGACCTGATCCCAAACTAGGCAAAGCCTGTACTTTGGGTAACAGAGACTGAATATATAAAGAGATAAACAACACAGACACAGGATAAACACTCGTGTTCATCACACAAATGTTTGCCCTTAGCGGGAATCCCGTCCGCGGCCTTCGGCGTAGAAGGCAGGCTCACTACCAACCACACCAACGGGCCGTTAACTAATTCATATTATGAACGTTAGGTGGGATGTTATCGGTATTGTGAAGGTACCCAAATTGCGAATATGAGTTTTACAAAAGTGTTATGTTCAAAGAAATGTTTCACGTATTTTTTATTTTTGATAAAAAATATGTATACAGGGTCTTTTCAAGTTTGTGATCAAAATACCCTGTATGATTTGAATTACATTGTGCAGGTTCTCCGTTTGACGTTTAACTGACATCCCCAAGTCAGGGTCGACCATGACTAACCTTTGACAGGTTCGTGAGTAAAGATTCATGACGTCACGGTAAAAATTTTGTGCTAATTGATAGTCAAAAACTTGAGCCGAACTCAAGTTTTGGCCCTCAGTAGAGCTATTTGTCTATGGCATACTAAGCTGCGTTTAGTTTAGGAAAAAATGGTTTAGTCTTGGTGTACAGAATATTTTCTTACATGCATTATTTTGCAATTTTGATGTATTTTAGTAATTCGTGTACGCTGAGCAAAACACTTAAGGAAATCTAAAGAAATATTTTGTTTCAGCTTAGTATTATCATGTTTTGTGGTTATTTTTTTTTTCAACTCAAAGCAGTAACCGAACGCAGACTCAAGTCGAGCGTTTAGTCCTCTTGACGTAAAATCTGTCAAATTATTTCTACTACATTTGTTTACACAGATTCCCTCCCTAAGTTCAGGCTGAGTTTAGGATCAGGTTGAGTTCAACCTGAGTTCTAGATAAGTCAAGCTTTATCAATTCGGGCCTTAGTGTCGTTTCATTTACCTTTTTTGACGTCCAATCGCATGTAAACTCTACTAAATAGGTCCAAATTCGAAACAGTTATCAAATGAGTGCCTACCCACATTGGTAGGTAAAATCACGGACGCAGTACCCTATTCTGGTTATCTGTGGGAAACGGCCGGAAACTCTCGAGCAAAAAATTGCCGGACAGGTAAAATTACATGCTACCCTCATTTGCTGGATTTCAGGGTTGTTAGAAAAGAAAGAATATAATAATAGGATTTGTGTTTCTGCAAAAAATATACGATCTTACAACAAAAATAAATAAAGAAGATAATAAATACACGGGTCACCAATATTCTCACAACTTCAGACAAAAGCTGCTTTGCCCTGTCTGTACATCCTCTATTAGATACCCTTTAGGTGCCTTTTACTACCACTCCTCTTCTCAACGAACATCAATGTTTGTTGGTTTTATTTTTTATTTAAAATAAACGTTAAAAATAAAACTCAAGAAGCTTTTATTAAATGCCTCAAGTTTCGAAATAAAAGCGTGCTACGTCCTCTTTTTAGGGTTCTGGACCAAAAAGGTAAAACGGACGGTAAGGCTGTTTGTCCACCGCGACGTTTCCGAGTCGATACCGATAAAACAAAAGAACAGCGCCGCTAAAAACGCTTCTATGAGTAAGTAATAAATAGGCACTGTTTTTTCTCGTAAATTTCTTAGCGCTTTTCTCGTCTTTATCGGCTCGGAATCGTCGCGGTTGACAAGCAGCGTTATGGTGCGACTTCGTCTGTCTGTCACACCTGCTGCCGTATTCCGAAGTGAAACTACGATAATATCGCGCCGATAATTAGTCTATGGTTCGGACTTTGACAAAGAAATTCCCATACAAAGTAAATTTCCGAACGTAATTGTTGATGTCAATCTGATAATATCAGAGCTCCGATAAAACTTCGGAATACGCACCCTGTTTATCTCATATCACAGAAAAATTACAGAACAATTAAAACAATGTCTCGTAGCACAAGTTTTTAGAAATCTGCAATTTTTTTACAAACAAACATAGCTTTGCGGTCTTAAAAAATTACTTTATTTTTTCTAAAAATACCACAAATGAGCCCAAACCAGGGACTAGATAAGTACTATACGTACAAGCCCAAACTCGAAGGGGTTGCGTTGTTATACTACAAGTTCCAATCCCTCTAGGGCGCACTCTTCTGGTCCCGTCAGGAAACTCTGAATACTATTTAGGAATTGTCCTTGTCAAGACCAATCAAATCAGACGATGATAAACTCGATGCAGTTGTGTCGTTTTATTACAGAGTTTCTACGGCAACCTTCCGGCTCCATCATCAGATCAGCTCCATGCCATATTGTATTGTTATTCGATTTATATATACAAGCTTTCAGTTTAATCGGAAACCGGGAAGTAGGTCAAATTTAACTTTGCAAGATTTGATTACAGACAGACAAACACTGGGACAGCTAAATAAATAAAAGCTTTGCGCAGATTTGGAATAGTAGTTTCTCTGTGTGCAATAAACCTTTAAGCACTGTAAAATGTGGTTTCATTGCAACATAAGATGTTAAAACACATTGAGTTTTCTAAAACCCTTTTAACCTGGATTTTTCTAGTAAAGTGGCAACCCCAACCACAAGGTTAATCCCGCATTGATTTTATCGAATGGTTCGTTAATAACATTATCTCATTCGTTATCTATACCGTATTCTGGTTATTCCAAAGGCAAATACCTGTTATAGCGGAGAGTCCAAAAGAGATTTTATTTTTGCTGTTTTCTCATTTATCTATCTCGGATTATCTTGCAAAACCCTTAGTTAGCGTATTGTTTTAGGACGGAGAATATTGTTTGTAATTATGATTATCTTAGATGAGTATTAAAGTCTTTGTACAGATACGTAGCAATAAAATTTGTTATGACTCTACCATTCGCAAAAATAATTTTCTTATTCGTTTCACATGTACAAAAAAATTGCTAAAATAGGTAACTTCTTACACGTATTTTCATCGTTGTATTGTGAGTAAAATTGTTCAGCTTTGATCAATTTCCGTGTCAGTTGATAGACTGCCGCCTATAATCTAACGCACGAGCCGAGCAAGCGAAGCGAGTGCCAGAAGCGAATTTGGTACAGTTTATTATTTTTCGACAGTTTATGAACTTACTGCGAAATTTATCAACTTTCTATTCTTGTTATTTTCCGATGAAATATTCATTTTGGAAAAGGATGGAAAAATAAATCTCCTATAGGTGTCCATGGGCGACGGTGATCACTTTCCATCAGGTGACACCCCTGCTCGTCTACCTCCATCTTTAATAAAAAAGATATTGTATTCAAAATTTGAAACTGAACAATTTTCTTAATGAACGTAGGTCGAAATACAAAAAACACCGGTCAAGTGCGAGTCGGAGTCGCGCGCCGAGGGTTCCGATATACTTTTTGTATTTTTGGAAGCAATAAAGTCCATTGTTAAGACCGCAAAACTAAATTTGTTTGTAAAGGTTATTTGCAGATTTCTAAAAAACTGTGCAACTTAGAAAGATCGTTTTATTTTTGCTGTAATGTGTACATAAACTTCGGTCAACTGTAATTAATTCAGACTTTTCCTTTAACAAACTTCGGAGATAAGGGGGGGGGGGAATGGTTTTTTTTTGCCATTTTGCATAATAACTTGAAAACTAAGAGTTGTACAAACATACAAAAATATATATTTTAGAATGTACAAGTAAAGCCCTTTCATATGATATCCCACTCGACCTAGTAGCGACAATTAGAAATTCGGCCCCCCCCTATTTTGGCCCCCTTTACATTAATAATCATATTTTTTTTTAATTCTTTCATGTGAAAGTAAGTTGGGCAACTATATTCTATAATTATTCCAAATTTCAGGTCAATAGCATGAGTGGTTGCTGAGATATAGAGGTGTGACAGTCAGACAGACAGACGGACAGACAGACAAAGTCGCACCATAAGGGTTTCTTTTTTTACCATTTTGGTATCGGAACCCTAAAAATGTTTGTTTCTTTTCAATACAAAATGCATTATTTCGTGATGTAGGTAGTTTCTATGGAAAGTAAAAGGAAAATTTCGTATCTACGGATACATCTACGGTTTTCAGGAGTTATTTTTTTAAAGTTTTAGTTAACTTTTATATCTACACAAAGTTTTCTATTAAAATCTCTATAGATAACTCTACAAATGTAGCAAAGGTACCTTATTGATTTTCTTCTGAAGTCGAGTGCGGTGCGCCAACTAAAAATTTTTGCATGACTGAAACACCAGTGGAAAATAATGACTTTGATTTCTGTTCTTTTATATCACTTTTTTGAGGGAAACTCGTATTGTCTCGTTATCTTTAATTTTGAAATAATATAAATCTTAAAAAAAGAAAAAGAAAATGTTCTTGGCCTTTTATTTAAGGGGTCGTAGGAGAAATGTGGAAATGTAATATTTTTTACTGGTAAGTACGTCATTTACTTACCTTACAGTATAAAAATCTATGTTTTCTAAATATTTATGATGTCCTACAATCTAGAGAGAACAATTTGATAGATATATCTCTCTCTTTTTTTTTATAAGCTAAAGCAGTATGGAAACTCGGGCCTTTTTTTGAAAAAAGAACTATTCTGCGTCGGAGCGTCAGGGTTATAACCCAGAATTTTTGAAATGAGAATATTTTCTTGCTTCTATCAACTTTGTTCCTTTCAGCATGTTTTTGGACCGTAAAACTAAACATATGTAAAAATAAGAAATAATATTTTTTATATCCAATTGGTAATAGCATTAGAAATTGCGTCAGCCGATAGCGCGATTTGTATGGGGGGGGGCAATTTTTTTCGTCTCTCTACCTAGGTTCTTTAAGGAGAGTTACACAGAAAAAGTTATGCATAAAGTGTTAAGTAAGAAGGTTAAATCACTTTGTCGCCTTTTATCACGTAAGCTTAGATTATGGCACTTAGTCGCCTTTTAGCACCCAAGGGAAGGTTACGTCACTTAGTCACCTTTATCGCACAAGTGCAGATCAAAACACTTAGTCGCTTTTTACGACACAAGGAAATTTATCACACAAGGGCAGATTAAGACACTTAGTCGCCTTTTATGACACAAGGAAATTTATTACACAAAGACAGATTAAGACACTTAGTCGCCTTTTATTACACAAGGGCAGACAAAGATACTTAGTCGCCTTTTATGACACAAGGGCAGACAAAAACACTTAGTCGCCTTTTGTGATACAAGGGCATACAAAGACACTTAGTCACCTTTTATGATACAATGGCAGATAAAGACATGTAGTCGCCTTTTATGACACAAGGGCAGATAAAAACACTTAGTCGCCTTTTATGAAACAAGGGCAGATAAAGACACTTAGTCGCCTTTTATGACACAAGGGCAGATTAGGATACTTAGTCGCCTTTTATGACACAAGGGCAGATAAAGATACTTAGTCGCCTTTTATGACACAAGGGCAGATTAGGATTCTTAGTCGAGTTTTATCGCACAAGGACAGGTACATACTTATAGAGACCCTATACGTATCTATTTGTTTGTAATATGGTTTTGGCACCCAGGACTGACTTCAGCGCGAAAACTGCTTATTTTCCTATAGCGGTGTGCGCATGTGTGAGTGCGCCAGTTTTGGACGTTTGTTAGGTGTTTCCATACTACTTATATATTTACTGTGGTTGTGGTATAAGTATAACTGTATTACTGTTTTAAAAACCGGCTAAGTGCGCGTCGGGCCACACGCAATAGGGTTCCGTAGTAAAGTTGCTTTAAGAATTATTATTTTTAGGAAGTGTCTAGATAGCCACAAGCAGCTGTTTACACAAAATAAATATCTTGCCGTTAGCGGTAGGTTAAGAAACAATATTATTCGACCACAAGTAATTAGCTGATTAATTTTGTACCTTAACAAGGTTAAATTTTCGAGCGAGTAGAAAAGTCACGTAGTAAATTGTACACACGGCCGCACATCAGTGGAAACACTTTTGGACCTTATGGCGTGGTAATAGAGTTGAAAAAGTTTCTACCGACAAGCGGTTGACCGTACCAAATTAGCTTCTAGCACTCGCGTTGTGGTCGCAAGGGTATCGCGACTCAATTAGGGTATTATTCCGTCCGTTAGGTAAGTCAACTCTTCCGACCACACCGCGCACGAGCCGAGCAAGCGAAGATGTATCAAATCAATCAATCAATCAAAATTCGTCTTGGTCTTCCTCTTCCTCACCTGCCTTCAATTTTTCCTTCCACAATATTCCTTAAGAAAGTGTCATGTGTTATCAGGTGTTCATCGTCCCTCTTCTGTTTTCGATGGATCTCAGCAAATTTCTCTTATCTTTAACTAGATCCGGATCTGCCTCGTTTTTCCTTTTTTCTGGTCAGCTGATCCTTTCCATTCTCCCTGTTTAAACAAATTCAACGGGTTACGAACGATCGAATCGATATCTTTGGTCACAATCACGATACAATAAAACATCTATGATCGAACGTTACTCCATAAAGAAATTAAATATTTGCTCAAATCAGTACAACCAGTTCTTTTTTCTATACTATTTTCAGTCTTATAAATATTTTTGAAAGGGTAATTGTAGTGCTGCTACGCAACCAAACTGTGCAGTTTTTACGTAGTTCACTTGAGTGAGTACAGTAGTACTTTCTTTTTAGTGTAATAGGGCTTTAAAAAAAACTGGTCAAGTGCGAGTCGGACTCGCGCGCCGAGGGTTCCGATATAACTATAGTATTTTTGGAAGCAATAAAGTCCATTTTTAGGAGCGCAAATCTAAATTTGTTTGTAAAGGGTTTGTGCAGATTTATAAAAAAGTCTTTTAGGGCTTTACGTTATTCTGGGGGCTGAATGCAACACCTTTTATTCTACGACTTCTGAAATTCTAAAAAATAAAAATCGATTTTTCATACGAATTGCTCCGATCAGCAGATCATTATGTATGTAAAGTCGAATTTTTCTTTTGCGATTTTATTTAAAAGTTGTTGCATTGAGCCCCCAGAACAAGTCCTTAAAATCCTATACGATGGTTCGTTGTACCTTTTTTTACATTTAGAATATTAAAATGCATATTTTTTTAATCTATACAGATCGGTCACGTAACCGTTCTTTCATAAAACGAGAGGAAACAAATTGTTTGGACGTTTTGATCCCAGAAAATCGGTTTTCGCATGGGCGGCCGTTTTGCCGAATCGTATAATACCTTGGCTGCCGTTTCACTGAATCGTACAATACCTTGATCTCACTCAAACAACGTGTTCTTGTTAAAATTCGATTAGTTTTTTAGGGTTCCGAACCAAACTGGTAAAAAAGGAACCCTTATGGTGAGAACCCTTGTGATTCCGTCTGTCTGTTTGTCACACTTGTGTATCTCAGCAACGACTCATGCTATCAATTTGAAATTTGGAATAGTTTTAGAATATGATTGCCCAACTTAATTGCAAATGAAAGAATTAAAAAAATATTATCATTGTAAAAGGGGCCCAAATAGAGGGGGCCAAATTTTAAATTGCCGTTACTAGGTCGAGTGGGTCATATAAAAGGGCTTTACTTGCACATTCCAGAGTAGATTTTTGTATTTTTTACGACTCTTAGGTTTTCAAGCTATGATGAAAAATTACAAAAAAAACCATTCCCTCCTTATCTCCGAAGTGTGCAAAAATGGAAAAATCTGAATTAATTATAGTTGATAGAGGTAATTACGTTTGTAAGTATTACAGAAAAAATAAAACGATCTTTCTAAGTAACATAGTTTTTTAGAAAACTGCAAAAAACCTTAACCGGTTTTGACTTGACCGGTTTTTTTCTTTTTAGGAGAGTATGCCCATAAGTTTATTCCGCCATCCCCCTTCTATCATAATGGAGACTCAAGACGCACCGCAGGGTGTCTACTCTCAAAGTCCGATATATCGAAACGATACTACTCGAAACATGCAAATGTAAAACTTGGTCCCTTGACAATAGAGTATAATATTGATTGGATGCAGTTTGAAAATTCATCCAACCAATATTCTACTCTATTGTCAAGGGACGAAGTTTTGCATTTGCATGTTTCGAGTAGTATCGTTTCGATATATCGGACTTTGAGAGTAGACACCCAGGATATCCACACTTGGTCGTTTGCAAAAAGCGCTCTTCGCAACGTCTTGTATAGTGCGCAAAAGCTAAAGGGTGGAATTCTTTGCCTGCGTCTATATTAGCGACTTCATATAACCCGAATCTATTCTAGTCGCGAGTGAATAGGCTTCTTGTGGGCAAGCTCGTTCCATCGTCGATCTCATCTCTGTCCTCAAGCTAGGTCATTAAGAGCAAGCCATTGACAATAAAAATAACTGCATCTTTATTCTATTTCAGAAAGTCATAAATCAAAAATAATAAAATTGAATTAAGTCTCAAGAAAATGCCCTTGTTTACATCAATTATGTTATCTCAAGAAATTATGCAAATCACAAGATTGCTTTTATCTTGAAAGCCTAGAAATTGCATTGGCTTTGCTTGAAAAGGGGTTTTTGGTAAATCTGAAGCTTAGACTGTATTCAGTCAGTAAGCAGCTTGTCTTTGATAAAATAAATTAAATAATTAAACAAGTGGCTTAACTACTTAGTTTCAAATAATAGTTGTGACTTCATTTATCTATTTTGTTAAATAAATAGGCCCTTAATAGACTCGGGCTACTTTTTATTTGGCTTTTCTAACTTGCGTTTTCGTTTAAAAGGGGCTACCACCGGTCCACTAGCGCCCCCATCAGTTAAAAAAATATTACTCGCTTAATACGAAACTTATCAAAAATCCGGAAAGACAGATTGAAGTAAAGGTACCCTAGTTTATTTAAAACCTATAAATTATGTAAAATATAGTAACTGCAGTTAGAGATACAAAAAGTGCGAAAAACGGCCACTTTTAGCAGTTTTTGTATTTGTAACTACAGTGAACTTTATTTTACAGAGTAAATAGGTTCTAAATAAACTAGGGTACCTTTACTTCAATCTCTCTTTCCGGATTTTCGATAAGTTTTGTATTTAGCGAGTAATATTTTTTTAACTAATGGGGGCGCTAGTGGACGGGAGTTAGCCTCTTAATAGGTTAAGTTTTGAAATTAGAAAAAATCACTCCCAGCTCCCAACCCAGCCTAGCAATAGGTACCAACTTGTAATCCAATCCTAAGGCTCAGGGCACACGTAGGCCAGCTAACTAGGTTGCCAAAGGTCGTCAGTATCGAATGCTAAGTGGTCACAAGAGGCCATAGGTTTACGGTTTCCATTTGCGGTTGCGTGAAAATATGAAAACGAGGAGCCAGCGTCTAAAATACCTTGTGTTTTTGAAAGAGCTTATTACGCTTACATACATACATACTTAACATCACGCCTCTTTCCCGTCGGGGTAGGCAGAGACCACAGTCCTCCACCTGCTACGATCCTGACATACTTCCCTTGCTTCCTGTGCAAATTACGCTTACTACGTATAAAAAAAACCGGCCAAGTGCGAGTCGGACTCGCGCACTGAGGGTTCCGTACCACCACATAAACATAATTGGACCTACTTGACACATAAACATAATTGTATTATTTGAAATTTCAGTAAGTTAATGTGCTAGATTTTTTGAGTCCGACACGCGCTTGACCAAATTTTATTATTTGTTGTTATTTTATAGCTTATGTACAATAAACATACCAATTTTCAAATTTGTAAGTGTTCCCGTTTTTAAATAGAACTAAAACAAAAATCGCCTCAGCGATCATCCAACTTGACCCCTCTCTTATATGAATGTTCTTGAAACGGGAGCTCACCACAATTGGTTACCATTAGTTGTGAGAAAAGTTGTAATATTTAACGATTTCAGACTTTTCCCATTATTTGTACTGTGAGACCTAGCTTCTTGCCAAATTTCATAATTTTAGGTCAACGGGAAGTACCCTGTAGGTTTTGCATTTTTGAATAAATGTATGGAGGTGAGGACATAAAATGCCATATCTTTTGATTGCGTCGTTGTAAAAAATTGAAATTTTCAGATCTTGTGTGGTTCATGGATCCTAATATGTGGTATTAATTTCAACCTGATACCTTTACCCGTTCGTGAGATAAAGGGTCTTGACAGACAGACAGACAGACAGACGGACAACAAAGTGATCCTATAAGGGTTCCGTTTTTTTCTTTTGAGGTACGGAACCCTAAAAACAAAATAAGGGAAGCCTTTGTTGCTCACTCTGATCGAATAGTTCATATGGAGAGGTCAACAATTTTATTAAAAATGTTCCTTTGGGAAAGTTGTTCAGTGTCGTTGACTGAGCATTTCCTTTAAATTTTTGGTAAGCCGTCCCTTACACCCTGTATTTCGACTTCTTATACAAAATGTATTGATCACGAGACCGACGATTTGAGGAAGTATTTTTTCGACTAAAATCAGTTTACTATTATCTAATCTGTGCTAAAACAGAAATTCAATCAAAATGAAAACTTATCTTCAACTGCTTCTTTGTTACTTACTGGATGGATATAACAGTATATTCTATATCTCCAAACCATGGTAAATAGTATACATACTCGTACATATCCTAAACGCATAGTTAATGCCATCGGTTGCACGGTTTTCAATTTAGTCGAACAATAGCTTACACGGCTAACCCGATTTAAATATTCGATTTCAGTGAATAGCGATGGTGCTGATAACGTTTAAGCGGATCAGCTAACTAACCGATTTCCACATTTCATTCCACTAGCTAAAACTACGACGCCCGGTGTAGTATTTAGTGACCTTGCCTGCTAAAGCGTAGGTTATGGGCTCCAATCCAGGCAGATACCTAATGTAATGCAATTATTATTTGTTTAATAAATATGAACGTTTTATTCATGTATTTAAAAGCAAAAGTAGCAGAACAAGTCTTTTCTCTCACTTTATTACGAAGAAAACTAAAAGATAGAAATACTTTTCTGTGCTTCTCTGCGCTGACTGCGTCTCACCTTGCGCCCACCCTTATAGTGCTGCAATTTTCATTGGCCTGATAACAGTGGCAACCTCTAAGATTACACCACAAAATTTAGCGATTGCCGCCAATATTTGTCTATGTTTTATCCGATCGGACTCATCGGAGCTTGTAACACTGTTTTAATAATATTATATATTCTTTGCTTACGTGTCACTGTGTCAACCTTGCGTCAAAAAAACCGGTCAAGTGCGAGTCGGACTCGCGCGCCGAGGGTTCCGATATACCTATAGTATTTTTGGAAGCAATAAAGTCCATTTTCAGGACCGCAAAACTAAATTTGTTTGTAAAGGTTTTTTGCAGATTTCTGAAAAACTGTGCAACTTAGAAAGATCGTTTTATTTTTGCTGTAAAGTTTATATAAACTTCTGTCAACTGTAATTAATTCAGAGTTTTCCTTACTCAAACTTCGGAGATAAGGGGGGGGGAATGGTATTTTTCTTGACATTTTTCATCATAACTTTAAAACTAAGAAATTTAAAAAAATACAAAAATATATTTTAAAATGTACAAGTAAAGCCCTTTCATATGATACCCCACTCGACCTAGTAGCGACAATTTGAAATTTGGCCCCCCCTATTTTGGCCCCCTTTATATTAATAATCATACTTTTTTCAAAATTTTTTCTTGTGCAATTAAGTTGGGCAACTATATTCTAAAACTATTCCAAATTTCAGGTTGATAGCATAAGTGGTTGCTGAGATATAGAGGTGTGACAGACAGACGGACAGACAGACAGAGCGGCACCATAAGGGTTCCTTTTTTTTACCATTTTGGTATCGGAACCCTAAAAAGCATACTTGCAGCATTAGTTCTAGTTATGGCCAAGACACTTGGCGAGGCGAGAAAATAGATGATGGGTGGGCCAAGGCGGTAGCGGAGTGGCAAACATGGAATGGAAAGCATTTGGTATTCCGACCAACTGCCAGATGGTTGCAGATGGTCAGAAGATCATTGTCTTGTCGTAGGAAAGTGCTGGTTAATTCTTAAGGATTGCATTGGACGTGAGAAAGATTTGCAAAAAGAAGAGACCAATGCCTAGCAGTGAGGAAATTAAGGCTGATTATCTAATCATATCTATGTAGATCCATATCTGGCCCGCTGGCTATGTTCACGACACTTTACTCAACAATTTCACGTCTAATTGTCGTTGCAATCAGCCTATCTGGTAGCGTCGAACTCAGCTCAAACACATGACGTCCAATATGACCTACGGACAAACAAGCCCGATTCGGTTTCACTTCACCACATTTCATCCAGGTTCTAATTACAAGGCTGACCGTCCACCCGCTTTGTCTAGTTGCCAACAAAGGGGTTATCTACTGAAAACCAGCTGAAGATTTTTATTTGATTTGATGAACAAAGTACGAGGTTAATAGTTTCTTAAAATGTATAATCGTGATTTAAAAAAGTAACCCTTTAGATAGTGACCCCTTGAGTCTCATTAAATTCACTGACTAAATTATAAACAACAGTAGAATAAAACGTAAAAGCTACTTACTCGTATTTTGAAAAGTACCTGCATAATAATCACTTTATGGTGTCAAATTAAATACAGAGCCGCCATTTAGGAGAAACACTACAGTTTAATAAGCGCAATTCTTCACCGGGTAATTTTCGGGGTTGTAAACATTTAAATAAGCTCTTATAACTCTTAAAACGTAAATCACAATCGTATTAATAACAAAACCTTAAATAGCCGCTTTAATAAGAAATTTTTATCGGGTGAGCAAGCTCTGCTACTCACCAACAGAGGGTGCTGTAGGTTTTCAAACGTATTAAAACACGCGAAATAATAATTTATAAAACGGAAAAAACGAATTTTACCAGACATGAGACCTAGCTAGATCGATTTTCCGGCCCGAGTACCACAGTAAATTTCATCGATATCGTTAGACCCTTTTTCGAGAAACCAATTACAAATATATATATGAAAATATATACAAATACTGCTTATAAAGATAGCAAAATTATATCTCATTCCAAGTATTTTAGACTCGTTTCACTACCTCGTTGATAAGTTAGCCCTACCTGTACCCTTGTTCTCTGCCCGTGATAACTAAGAAAAGTGCCATTCAGAGTGACGGGTTTTTGCTACTAATCGCCGGTGTTGGCCCTGTGCTAGCGAAATGTTTCTGAATTGCTTTATAAAAGTATAAAGAATTGGTATAAAAATAGTTATTTGTTATGCAAGGCAGCAAAAGGTTTATTTGGCGCGAGTGCCTCGTATTGAAACCTGAGCAAGCGAAGGATTCTAGGATTGAACCACGAGCGAAGCGAGTGGTTCAAAAGAAGAATCCTGAGCGTGGCGAAGGTTTCAAGGCACGAGACGCAAAATAACTTTGCTGCCGAGCGAAACACAAAATTTTTCACCTCATTAAAGCGAGGAAATGTTAACATAATGCAAGAATAACAATTCAAATATAAGAAATAATTACTCAAACGTTTTAACGTAAGGGCATTATACCTACATAATGGTACAGACGGCAGCAAGAAAGTGGAAACATAACCAGTATAACCTGAACCAGCGCTTCGCTACAAACCTCCGTACCCAGAGACCAGCTCAAGGTCAAAGAGTTTTCACGGACGAGTGGCCATGTATAGATAAAGAATACTAGACATTAAAAAGGAAATCACTATAATTAAATTATTATTATTTTTGGGACTGCTGTGCTTATATTCGTGACTCTACCTATAAACTACTTGATAAATTTGCGGAACAAGGTTCATTTTCATTGGATTTCAATATGGAGACAGAGGATAGGCAGTGGCAGGCAAATCTATTTTGTATTGCGTTGATTTGAAGTCAAAGGGCGAGTCCATTAATCTGGGCAAGAGAACAAAAAAAGGCGATCGAATTTTAAATTTACTTTTCATTATCAGCCAGTACCTTACCCACCAGGCATTCACTATTCATAATACTATTTGTTTCTTTCCTATAGCTGCATCCCTCTTTCTCATCTTGAAAACGATAGTGCGTGCCTGGTTTTACAAGCGGCCAGTACTGCAGCATACTACAAAATAATAAGTACATCGCGTTCGAATTTCAAAAACCTTTTGCCCGCTAGGGGCCAAAAATCGCTTTTGGCCGCAGAATTTAACCGACAAAACAAATGTTTCCGAGCTTTGGAGGTGAAAAATATTTTTATCTTAAATAGCCTCTAACTGTCCCGCTGCTGGGCAAAGGTCTCCGTTTTCTTCACCATTTCCTATTCTGTGCTTCCTCATGAGGCAGACATGGCCAGCCCTATCCCATTTTAGTTTATCAGCTGCGTGGGTTACATCCACAGATCAGAAATAAGTCTAGATAACGCAAACTCTGCCGTTTGTATAAAAACGAAGCGTGACTTTCGTGTCACAGTTCTCGGTGATATGACAAGCCCATGACAAGCAAGCTAAGCATTTTGAACTTAATTTGGGCCACGGGTTTGGGCACGCAAAGTAGGTACACTTGAGTCATCTAGACTTATTTTTGATCTGTGGTTACATCAGTAATTTGCGTTAGTGAGTGCAGTATACTTAAATTACTGCCTGTAATACTATATAAATAATAGGAATTGATTAATTGTTAGTAAGGTACCGACCCAACTACTTCCATAAACTTAAACTCGATTTTAATTCTCGATTCACAAAGCTAAGTGGCTAGGAACAAGTAAATAAGTATTACAGACAGTTGCAGAGAAATTATTCACAACTTCAAAATTAGTTTTTCTTTCTAGATAATTATTGCGTTAGAAATTCAAGATTCTGCGAAGTAAAAAGTATGAAGAATTTTAATTACATATTATTCGTAATACAACTAAGGTTGGCAAAAATAATTAGTAAATATTTCCAAATTTTGGTTGGAAATCAAAGTACTGTAAAGAACAAAATGAAAAGAATTTTAATTTAGATATTTGTGTCATAAAATCATGTCATAGTAGAGTGCGGACGAAATGAATCGCGCCATACGTTTCGCCCGAACTCCTGAACTGTCGCGAACTATAGGTTGATGTGACTCATGGCGTTACTCAATGACTAGAATTTTATACTTTAAAATAAAAAAGAGACATTACGTAATCTAAAATAATATTTTAAGCGTTTAATAAACATTTTTTTTTTCAGATATACGAATCGCCAGATACGACCCGGTCGAAGAAATGGTCATCGAAATTGAAAATAAATACGTCAGGAAGCGTCAAGTCAACAGAAAAATCTCCAGAGAGCCCGTACATGTACGGAACCATCAGTGCTCCAGGAGGATCAGCCTTGTCTAAATCAATGAAGTATGCCGAAACGTGGCTTTATGGGTCTGTGCGTACCCAAACGCCGCCTATGAGACCTAGTGTCTTCTCGGCATATCCCGAGGTCGGTGGTCCTGTTTTGATAAGCACCCCTCAAAAACCAACGCCTCACAACTATGCCGTCATACTATGTTCCTGTCCTGAGTACCTCAACGGTACGAAGAAAACCAGCTCTACCAAAGTCAGTATATGTAAGAAATGCAAAGGATCTCGTTTGCCATTGACGATTGCGGATAGTCCAAGAGTACTTGTCGGAGGTACAGTTAGAGGTCCACCTATTAGTCGAGAAGCTGGTATGCTAAAAGGAGGAACAGTTAGAGTCCAAGGTTCAAAATCAAGACCAACCATATTAAAAAATGGAGAAACGGATCCATATGATTTGATGCGTCGGAGCAGATTAGCACCACCACATGAAGCACGAATAGGCAGTCAATTCTCAACATCCCGGTCGAGAGCTAAAAGCATAAGTCCTTGTAGAGTCAGAAGTAAGAGGCCAAGTCCAGAAACACTAAGAAAAAATAGAAGCAAATCTGTAACTCGAGTTAATGAAGTGTGGGTAGAAGAGGATAGTATTACTGTTACAGATTCAAAAAAGTCAATTTTATCTTGCGACATAAACCCTTACGATTTAGTTAAATCAAGTGGTAGTTCAAAGTCATTGTTAGAAATAGAGTTTGATGATAATTTTGGTAATGTTTTTCATGAATCTGTTAAAAATGGCAGTTTTAAACCACTAAGCAAATCAAAATCTGATTCCAACGTCAAAGCAATTAGTGGACAAAGAATTAAAATTTCCGAAGATTCAAAACCAGATGATTCATTAGCATATGATCCAATAAATTTTGATCTCAAAACGCATGATATTCAGTCTCTAGAAACATCCCCATCACTTTCTTTACCGAATATTAGAAATGAAAATAAGAAGTCTATGTTGATAAGTAAAACTAATAAGAAAGTATTGAGCGTTCCCACCGCAAACCGAGCAAAACAAAAGAGTGTCTCACCTAAACGACCACCAAGAAGAATAAGAAACGTAAAAACTGACGATGACAGTGAGAGCGATAATCAACGTTTAACAGATAGGACAAACAATAGGAAGATTTTTAATAAAACTCCAGAAAGGGTATTTAAACATCAAAGTAATGACACAATCAAATCAATACTGAAGAAGCCAAGAAATTATGATGTTGGTAGCGTTGTACCAAAAACGGAAACATCTGATAATTCCTCTGAAAGTAAACGCGTGAATTTGTCCCAGTTTTACATACCAAAACCCAAAGATAAAAAGAGTTATAGTTCACAAAACATACTTCAGCGAAAGCGTGTTCAATTCTTGGTAGAAAAAGAAGAAACGAGGGTAATTTGTACAGCTGAGTTTAATTTTGAACAAACCACTGTACCTGAAGCTCTAGAAAGTAATGTTGATGGAGATGAGGATGTTAAAGCAGAAGGAGACGTTGTCAGTCATAGTTTAGAATATCAAGTTAACGATGAAATATTGAATGAAACGAGTAGCATTGAAATCTCAGAACTTATTAATCAAGAAATGAGTAATGATCACCACGAAGTGTACGAAGATATTCAAGTTAAGCAAGATCAAATAATTATTGAAGAAAATCGTGATATATTGGGAAACGAAAGCAACGAATATGAAAGAAATACGACAAATAGCGCAGAAGGTACGTTAAAACTGTGTCAGTTAAAAATATGTTTTTGTTATTTTTATCCAACTATTATAATTTATAACATATAATACAATTTATTTATGCTTACTTTTTCAGATAATGATGTACCAAAAATACCGGTTTTGCGCCGATCGGAATCTGAGAGACTAACATCAACTCTATCAATATCTCCTCCAAAATTTTTAGATACTATGGCTCTTCGACCGAAATCGAAACATGAACACACAAGTCAGATATTTCTCACAGCTGTCAATGAGCCTGAAACTACAACACAAAGTAGTATGCAGGATGAAAATAAAAAAGAAATTTTGTCTACTATCTCTCCTGAAATAACGACGACTTACCATCATGATATTGACACGGGTAATTTGAGTGATAGCAGCGATATAACAAAGCAAGTTTTGACTCATTTACGTCGAGGTTTGTCAGAATCACCAGAACCGCCTCCTAGACAAAAGTCAAAAGATCGCCTAAGGTCTAAAAAACACAATAATTATATCAAAACTAGGTTCATTAGGAATAACTCGACAAGTTCTACTAGTGATGAGTGGTCTGATGCAAATGAATATGAACAAAAGACAATATTGCGGGTCAAGCAATTCGATTCAGAAGATGCAAACCAACATAAAGAGCCTTCAAGTGCCATGAAATTTTTAGAAAACGAACCCAGAAAAACCTCTATTCAAATAAATGGAGACGACTGTTACTCTACAATGAACGTTGATAGCGATACTCCTATTTATTTGTCTTCCGTTGTTGTTAATGATGATTATGGAAATGGAAGTACCTGCAATACTTATCAAACTGGAACCACAGTCACTATAAGTGTTGGCACCCCAGAAAATGAAAATAAGAAATCAAAAAGCCAAATTTATATTGGTGCAATACTTTCCCACAGCTCAGAGGGTAAAACTGATATCAACACGTATGAAGAATATTGTACTGAAAGTAATAATAAACATTCCCTTGAGAGTAATAATTCAAGAGATATGACTTCTATTCTTGGCGATCCTGTAGAAGCTGTAAAGCGAAACTTAATTCCACATGTGTGTGGTAAGCTTAATAGTCCATCATCTATAGAAGAAAACAATACAAACAGCGGTCAGCACAATGGAGATTTTGTTACCAAGCTCTTCGATGATCCATTTTTCGGCCACTTAGCGGAAGGATTAGATTCAGATCTTGTGAAAAAACTTATAGAAAACTCTTTGATAAAACTCCAAGAAACAAAGAATCAAGAGGGAACAGGAAGCAGCAAAGTTACTATAGAAAAGTTGATTGAAAGTTCGCTTAAAACTATGAAGGAGGAGGTGAATAAGAACGAAATGTCTAAAGAGGAAGAACCAAAGACACAAGAAAACGGAAAAGACAACGAGTCAGCTAAAAATAATTCAAGTGATTCTATTGGTCTAGAAAACGAAGATACTAGCTGCTCTGCTCCCTATGAAAGTATGGAGTATGAGAGCGGTGCTATGGGAGTTTTTTCAGATCTCGATCCAATGTCAGACTGTTATAATGCATCGGCAAGTGAACTGTCAACAGAAGATGATACAAATTCAACTAGATCAAAGTTTTACCAAATGTTAGTGGATGCTGCACTATGTGATATTGAAATTGCAAACAATACTGACGACGACCATCATTATGAGTCGATTCGATTAAATACCGATCCTATATATGAAGAAATAGGTGACATGCCACCACCTCTACCAGCAAATCCTCCACCAAACTCTTTACTCTTATTAGATGATGATAAACGCAACGGTTCACGGTCGATATTTGAAGGTGCATCGAAATACGATATATTGTCGTACTTAGTTGATGCAAAAGAGAGAGGCATTGACGACGAGGAAACTTACATCACTGGTTATGTAACTGAAAATGGAACAACCCTTATTGATGACTCTAAAGGAAAGCTTATTAGAAATGAAATAATCAACACAGAGTTGAGCAGTACTACGAGTCAATTGTCACACACATCAGATTCTAGCGAAGACAATTCTTTAATTATTAATAACGACAGTTTGGAGAAGACTTTAGTTTGCAAGAAAACATCTGCCGAAATTGAAAGGAATGATTCGGGTGTTGGTTCTGAAACTTCTAAGTCTTCAAGAAGCAGACTTCAAGGCAAAACTTCGCCATGCAGCACAATGTCTATGAATGACAAAGATACCCCTATTCATCTGTGTGAAGATTGTGATACAGCCGTTGAGACACAAGTTACTGAACAAGGTATGCTTTTATTTCGGGTAGTGATCCTTAAAACTGTGCACCATGAAATTGAACAACTTTCCCTGAGGAACATAGTTCGAAATACGATAATCATCTCCCATTCGAAATGTGCAATACTGTAATCAGCTGGTGCAGTTTCAATGGAAATTATTATTTTTTTATTTCGTTTCGACCTATGTTCCTCAAGGAAAGTTGTTAAGTTTTTTTTTAATGGTCTACAATAGTATGCATGTACAGTTTTAAGGATCACAGTGCAGCGTTTACCCTAATACCCTTGTTATTGAAGATAATCCATATATCAAATGCAGGAGAAGTGTTTGCTTAAATATTTGTTTGTTTCCAGGGTCAATATACGCTCCATTACTTTGTCGAAAGTGTAGCAAGAAGAGAGCTGAAAGAAAAGAAATTATAACAGAAATTGTAGAAACTGAAGAAAAGTATGGACGGGATCTGCAAATTATTTTGGAAGAATTTTACAAACCTATGCTGGTTGCTGGACTATTAACACAAGAACAATTGAGTGCAATATTTTTGAATGTAGAAGAATTAATTGAAAATAATCAGGTGCTCTCGGAAAAGTTGCGGGATGCTCTTGAAATCGCAGTGGATCAAGGAGATGAGGTAATAATTAGTGTTGTTCATTATTCTTAAGTTCGATTACTAATACGAGTTTAAACTTATTTTGGTTTGCAGGATTTATTGACAGTGAACGTTGGAAAGATTCTATTGGAATGTTCAGGCATGCTTGCCGCGTTCCAATCATATTGTGTGAAACAAGCAGGCGCTGCATTACTACTAGCCGGTCTTGAGAAGGAGAAGGAACTCCTAAGGATATTCTTACGCGTCTCACAAATGGAAAATGCTGTCTTGAGGCGAATGAATCTCAACTCTTTTCTCATGGTAAGAAATGAGATATAGTACTTTAAATTTTATTTAGCACATCAAACCATTAACCACTTACTTGAAAAACACACAAAATTGGATTATAAATTATATTTAATTTTTATTTACTTTTATATTATGATTTCAGGTGCCAGTTCAACGCGTGACAAAATATCCCCTCCTTCTCTCGCGGTTGCACCGAGCGACGGCAGCTTGCGCCACTGAGCGTGATGACGTCAAAGCAGCCCAGCGTTGCGTGGAGTCCAAGCTGGAACAAATCAATACAGCAGCAGCTGCAGCAGCAGCTGCGGCAAGAGATGTGCCGTTGTGGCGCCGGCTTGCAGCTGCGAGAAGGACTGCACATGATCTGCATGTAGCGGACATCAGATTGCGGAAGATGGCCGTAGACGTCCTAGATTGGAATCACGATGATGCTAGGTAAGGTTTAATTGAATATGTAAAGTTGTGAGCTGTTTGTTGTGAATTTATTCTTGCAATAAGTCTAGTCAAAAATTGTGTTAGCTCAGTTGTAGAAGAGATCACGTCATAAGTTGTGGGATAAAGATGTGGCAGAATTCTGCCTGCTCTAAGAGAGTAGAAGAGACGAGATAAATATTTGCCAGCGCTTTATGCCGTTTTGGCAGCGTTGGCTACCAGATTTTTCTTAGTCCCTGCATAATAAAGCGACTACAATCTGAAGTCAGCAAAATGGAGCTGTCATTCTCTACTTATAGGTACCCATCTCTATCAACTCTACTACACCCTAAAAGCTTTGCTAGCAGCTTAGCTCGAGTTGCCAAGCAGCCAATGGCATCTGACTTGGCATAACGAGTATTATCTATCACTTATAATTTAAAGATTGGTCGGAAAAAAATATTTGCGTCACAAAGGTATCACTTTTACTTAATTTCAGAACGAAAAGGTCGTAACCTTTGTTCAACTTTTAAAATTATCTATTGTTCTCTTGTTGAAAGCACTTTTAGAGATAAAGCAATTACCTTTAATGTAATAGTTCTGTCTGTAATTTATTATTCAACAGCTCAATTACGTTGGAAATGTAGGCGAAACAGTCTCAAAATAATTCTCATAATCATTACACTTCTGTATACGCGGAGCTTTAACTTAAGGTTTTAATCTAAACTGGATTTAATTAAAAAATAAACATTTAGCAGGAAGATAACTTGGATGTTACTGTAAATTGTAGTCGTCGCACATTTCCTCGCTATTGGTGGACGGGACAAATGACGTCATTACTAGGACCATTGCAGGCCTCAGGTTTGAGTGTTGGTGCAAGTTAAGGGCTCCCGCACACGACCGAGAATCGGTGGCCGATTATCGCCCAGGACAAGGACGGAAGATCCAGGTGATAACACGTCAGAGCGGGATGCCGACAAAAAATCGGCCACCGATTCTCGGTCGTGTGCGGGAGCCCTAAAACTTTTTAAAAAGTTAAATTTATTATTTACACTTTATATTGCTAGCTTAAAAGCGCAGTAACTGATTGAGGTCTTATCTGACCGCTTGAATCAGATATAACAGGATTCCTGGATCTGTGGAAATACCTATACTAGTAATCAAACACTATCCTTCAAAACTTAATTTGCCGATACCTTCTATGCGGCCACCTAACTGAAATTGGTATTTGGTCTTGCATCACTGTCGAATGCAAGATGTCCAAAAGTTACCGCCTAATAAATTTTACTGGGGGTAAATTTTAGTAAATTTGTAAAATTTTGGAACGCGACGCGGTAAGACCACGGCGAAGATTGCGAGTCGAAATAAGCTCCTTCCTGAAGATCTTGCGCAGGAAGCATAATATAAAAGGCATGGAAGAAGGTCGTTGCTCATCTATGGACACAAGACAACATTAGACGGGAGTGAACCTGAAATGCTGAATTATTTCTGTACTTACATGATTTTATCACTCAATCACTTCTTTATATCTTGGCAAAGCCGTAAAGCTCAGCACAATCCTTCAGATTACTTCCATTTTATTTCCTAATAACAAATTTACAAGCCTTTAATTTTCACGCTAGTTTCCTTCACTTGGACCATAAAGTTGATAATCGTCCCTTTAGTGGCAGTTACGGCGGCTAAAGCTATTCCAAGACTCTTTATTGCTGAAAAGCAACACAAATATACAAGTAATTATGCGTTTAAAATTAAAGCTCCTTCTAAAGTCTGTGATGCCCTTTAGAGAGTGTTGAACAAAGCGAAATTAGATTTTGTTTGTATTTGTAACGTATTTAGGTGCTTTTATTTGAAATGCTTTACAACTACTGTCGACCCGTGACGAGGCTAGCCTGAGTACGGTTTTCAGAGCTTTTAATGCAACAAATGACTTGGCATTACGATTTTCGTCTAGCTGGGTCCGATGGCTTAACGTGTATTGCTAAGTACAGAAAAATGCCACCTTTGTTCGCTAAAAAACAAACGGCCTACGTCACTTAACTTTAGTGTTTGTAAAGTAGCCAAATATTGATTCATAAAGAACCAGTAATAAAAGTTTTACAGATTGTGGATCTACATAATAAAGATTTTGTTTTTACTGTGTGTAGGCTTACTATTGACCTCGATCTATGAATTTGTTTAGCTGAACTGGGCGAATACCCTTAGCTCGCTGAACATACAATATAAAAGTTTGAATGACTAACAGGTATTTTTTCCTCTGTTAACAGATTTGCAATGGAAGGCAAACTATTGTTCACGCAGCCGAATGACAACAATTGGCGTAAGGGCCGCACTATCAAGCTGACGCCGATCAACGCTCTTTTGGTAACCAATGGAAAGGTAAGTCAATGCGTGGCCCTCATTTTGGAATATGCTGCAATTAATAGTAGATTAGTAGCCAAGGGCTGTAAGGCTATACTATAGGCGCACGAGCTGCGCTCGTGCGCCTAAATATCTCGGGCTGCAATTGATGATTACACCCAGCTAACTACTCTGCTTTACATCTCGATTGTGAGGTAAGTAGTTCCTTATTACCATCAAATTGTAGGTGACCAATTAGCGCTATAGGGTAATAATGTAGCTAGAAAAGTCCTAGGGCGGTAAGTAATTAAAACGCCCGCCGCCCCGCTACTGGAGGCGGCCATCAAGGCGGAGCCGCGCGTGGAGGTGGAGGTGCTGCCGGGCGGGGGTGTTACATTTACTTACCGCCCTAGGGCTTTTATAGCTAGCCCTATAGTGCTAATTGGTCACCTACAAGCCCCATTTGGGGGTAATAAGGACCTACTTACCGAATATGAGAGATGTAAAATGAAAGACAAACAGTTCACACAACCAAACGACAATAACTGTCAACATCCAGCTGACGCCAAGAAACGTTTGGTACCAACGGCAGAGTAGATTTAGGTATGGGCTGCAAAACAAAAGCAAGGGCCGCAACATCAAATTGACGCCGATGGTCGCCTGTTGGTAATGGAAAAGTTAGTATGCATTGGCCACATTTGGGGAACGTGCTACGAATGCAGCAACTTGAAATATGCTCTATAGAGTTGTCATCATTCCCATTACTCCCATGTCAGTCATCTTTTTTTGTATATTTTTTTCTTTCTGATAATAATAATAGGTCTTTAACTATGAAATTTCCGAAATTTTTCTACAGATTAATGAGATTCATATAATTCTAAAGCAATTTTTTTTATCTCTCTTATATTTGAAAGTTGACTTCAATGTTATCAATTTAAGCATTAAGTTTTTATTTTTAGTTTGATAATTAAAATTAAAGGTTCAAAAATTGTTCGTCTTAAATGTCGTCCAATTTCATCGTTTGATTCGGTATATTTTTTTATAATATTTTTCGAAAATAGAATTTAAGCTTCTGTAAGCTTAATGTCTTCCCAATCATGCTTAAAAAAATATTAACAATTTGGATTTTTAATTCCTTAAAAAAATTCAAAATTGAAAATTTAGTTTACCTAAAATTCGCCATACAAAACGGCAATTTCAAGGTTAAAGACGCAATATAATCGTTCAAACAGTTCATCATAATTTCTTTGGTACCCTTTGCCCTTTTAACCAGCGAACTACAATTTTAACCCAATAAATTCATTCTTCACTACTATACCTTAGGTCTTTAACTATGATATTGCCAAAATTTTCTTACAGATTTATGAGATCATAATTCCTATAATTCTAAAGCTATTTTATTTATTTGTCTTATATTTGAAAGTTGACGTCAAGGTTATCAATTTACGCATATAATGAAGTTTTTATTTTTAGTTTTATATATAAAATTAAAAATTTCATCATTAGATTTGTTATATTTTTTTGCACATAATATTTTTTGAACATTAGATTTAAGCTTCTGTAAACTTAATGTCTTCCCGATCATGCTTAAAAAATATTAAAAATTTGGATTCCTAAAAAAATGCAAAAATATTACTACAGAAAATTTAGTTTACCTAAAATTCGCCATACAAAACGGCAATTTCATAGTTAAAGACCCAATATGTTCTCACTTCTAAAGTCATTCAATCTGTAAGCTTCTAAATACAATTTGAATTATTTTTGTCTTCTCCAGCCAACGACGACACATAAGACCACAGAGATCCGCGAAATAAGAGAAGCGAGAGACCGCGAGGCTAGAGAACGGGAGGGAGAAGCACTATTTGCAAGAAGTGGAGTGAGAGAGGCTGCTCTTCTCCTCGTGAGAGAAAAGGCTGGAAGATACACCTTGCAGAGAGAACCGTTGTTCTTGGACAGATGTGTGGTTGCTGCGGATCATGAGCCCGAACATTTCTTCGAAGTCCACGAGATTACTACTAAAGATTCTTATATTTTTAAGGTGAGATAAATGGGTATCAAAACGACAGTGCATATATATGAATGGACGAGAAACTATTCTATGCAAGCAATGAGTTATTTGTCTTTAAGAAAGTCATTCAGGATCTCTGACAATAGAACAATGTATCGACAAACTTCTACTCTATCAGTAAAAATTTTTTGACTGTTTAGATTTTATTTTTTGTCGAAAGTTTAAAGTAGAGAAGACCACAAGATTCGTGGTTTCGTGAGCTAATGATTCCCTTTTTGTTTTCGTCAACCTGCTTCTAACAACTGGTATATTAACGTTATAAAAAACCGGCCACGTGGCAATTGGACTCGCGCACTGAGGGCTCCATACAAACTTAGCTAAAATACAGTCTTTGTTATGGACGCGCAGTAAAGAAGAAGTGTATTAAATGCGCGCGAGTCCGACACGCACTTGACCAGTTTTGATTATTTGTTGTTATTCTATGCAAACTGACCAATTTTCAACCTTGTTAGGGTACCCAATTTTACGATAGAGTTAAAACATGAATCTTGCAAAAACAGCCTAAAAACACGTTTTTAGTCGGGAAGCCTCCCTTATAATTTTATGTATTATTTTTATAATTTGTTGTCATAGCGGTAACCGAAATACATAATCTGTAAAAATTTCAACTTTCTACCTATTATGGTTCTTGAGATACACTATCTGACAGACAGACGGATATCGGAGGCATATTTATAGGGTCCCGTTTTTCACCTATTGGGTACGGAACTCTAAAAAGTGACACGGTAAAAAAATGTACGTCGTAAAAAGTTTGAAAATGTTGAATTTATTTTATTTTCAGGCGGAAGAGAACACACGCACTCGCACATGGTACAGACAACTTCAATATCACGCTCAAGGCGCGGGCGCATGGAGGAAACGAAGAAACGCGCTCGCTAATATCATGATCAACCCGATGTTAACTAGGAACTAGAAGTACTTATGAATCTCAATAAACTCGAAATAAACAGAAAAAGTCGGTAGAATCTAAGACGGTATCAAGGGGATTCCTCCCGTCACCTAGCGTCACTTTAAAAATAACAGTGAGGTACTTGTTAACAAATGTGCGGCTAAACTTAAAAGATATTCAGGCTTTAAAGGAAGGCCTGAAATTAATACCTTACTGCCTACCTTACTAACAAAAATACGCATGTTTATGACGTCAGTCAACTTAAAGTTCGATTACTGGCAGTACAGTACTGAGTCAAGTGGCTTTCTAACGCTAGTAGAATAGAATGAAAATGTATGAGATTGACATTAGCTAACAAAATGCTGCGTGACAGCTAATGTCACTTCCATACATTTTTATTCTTTTCTATAGCGTTTGCGATAGAATAAAGACACTTGTCTCAGGGCCTAGGGAGGTGAGGCTAGATCTAGAGAGGTGCTGGATATCTTAGAAGAGAAAGCAAAATAATAAATGGATTTTGGACCACGTATTCAACAACTTATTATAAATAGCTAGTACCTTATTCCAAAACTGTTTTATCATGTTTAGGGTTAGCTTTACACCAAAATTTAGTTTCATTAACATTTTGTGCCCTATAATTATTGTTATACATAATATTAAAATAACTTAGATTTATTGTTATGTATCTACGCATAAAAATATTATAAGTTAACATCTACGTTTTGTAAATAAATATAACTTTAATAGCTGTGATATCCCGTCCTTAAACTGAAAATATTAAAAAAATACTTTAAATAACGCTACTAATTTTCAAATGTATTTAGTTACTTACTTCCATTTATATTTGTTATATTCTCTATTACAGAGCTTAAATTTCTGGCTAGTCTTAAGGAATCTTGTAATAAAGAAGTACTTGTTTATACAAGGTGTAACAAAAAGGGCATCCCAACCTAGAAGAATGTGAATCTGCCTATGAAACTGAACAACTTTCCCTAATGAACATAGGTCGAAATAAGAAAAACTTTTTTGACCTCCCATAAAAACTGAATCAGCTGATAGCGCATTTTGTATGGAAGGCCAAAGAAAATTTCGTATCGCGCCGAGGGTTCCGATATACTTTTTGTATTTTTGGAAGCAATAAAGTTGTTCAGTTTCGTGAGCAGAATCACCTTCACGGTTGATATACCCTTTCTGTTACACGTTGTATATAAGAATCATATTAAAACTGAATTTTATTTATTGTATGTATTAGTAAGTGATGTTAATATTGATATTGTGTAGTATTAGGATTAAAACAAACCGTTTTCGCCTGAAAAACTATTGTATTTTATGTCCATTACGTAGTGAAGATGAAATAAATTAATTATTAAAATATACTTGATTTTTTAATCACCAGTAACCTACCTCATTTTGATAACCAGAAAAAAAAAACGGTCAAGTGCGAGTCGGACTCGCGCGCCGAGGGTCCGATATACTTTTTGTATTTTTGGAAGCAATAAAGTCCATTTTTAGGACCGCAAAACTAAATTTGATTGTAAAGGTTATTCGCAGATTTCTAAAAAACTGTGCAACTTAGAAAGATCATTTGATTTTTGCTGTAATGTTTACATAAACTTCTGTCAACTGTAATTAATTCAGATTTTTCCTTTCAAAAACTTCGGAGATAAGGGAGGGGGGTGGGATGGTATTTTTTTTATCATAACTTAAAAACAAAAAGAGACGTAAAAAAATATAAAAATATATTTTAGAACGTACAAGTAAAGCCCTTTTATATGATACCCCACTCGACCTAGTAGCAACAATTTGAAATTTGGCCCCCCCTATTTTGGGCCCCTTTACATTAATAATAATATTTTTTTCAAAATTTTTTCATGTGCAATTAAGTTGGGCAACCATATTCTAAAACTATTCCAAATTTGAAGTCGATAGCATGACTGGTTGCTGAGATATAGAGGTGTGACAGACAGACAGACAGACGGACAGAGAGACAAAGTCGCACCATAAGGGTTATTTTTTTTACCATTTTGGTATCGGAACCCTAAAAATGGAAGGAAAACGGACGGAGCCTTTATGTGCGACTTTGTTCGTCTGTCGGTCGTCGCACGTCGGTCTGTCTTTTACGCCTGTTTATCTCAGCAACCACTCATGCTATCGAAATGAAATTAGGAATTCTTTTAAAATAGGCTTGCTCAACTTCGTTCCAAACGAAAAAAAAAATAGTTTTTTATTATTATTGCAAATGGGAACCAGCAAAATTTTAAACTGTCGTTACCAGGTAATGTAATGGCTTTACCTGTATGTTCCAAAAAGGCTTATGTATTTTTAACGACTTAAAAAAATGACAAAAAAATATAATTTATTATCTCTGAAGTTTTCCAAACAAAAATCTGAAATAATTATAGTCGATAAGAGGTTTATACAAATATTACAGGAAATATATAGTGATCTCTCTCAAAAGCACAATTTTTTAGGAATCTGCAAAAAACCTTGAAAAAAAAACCTAGCGTTTTCTTTAAAATGGACTTTATTGCTTTTAAATTTACTATAGTCATATCGAAACACTCGGCGCGCGAGTCTGACCCATAGTTAACCGTTTTTTTTTTGCTCTGGCCACAGAATAAAGTAATAGTACTTATCATAATAGAACGGACACTGCGCCCCCCTTGCAATCTACCGCCGCAACCCACGCGCAGCCGCCCGCGAGATTTTCGTGTTGCTTCTGATGGTCTTTTATACTGAATATGCGAACCTACCTTCTAATTTCAAACAAATTCACGCTCGATGTATGTAGTGTCCGAGGTGCTGTGGCAGAGGCAAGCGGCTATTCTTTATCTTGATTTTGGGCAGAAAGTCGTGTTGCAAAGGCAATGTTTTGTTTATTGAAGACACGTTCCAGCTACCCCCTACCCTAATAGCGCCCAAGGTAAACCGAAACGAAGGCGAAACCAAAATCATATTAAATTAATGTGTGCAAGTTGTAAGTTTTGCTACGCGCAAAGTTTCATAGGTTAGTTTCTGTGTCATGTGGTAGGTAATTTTCTCTTAGGTACTGCACGGCAGGCGGGAATATTAGTTTGTAAGTTTTAAAGCCACGATCACACCTTCTTGAATTCAGAAAGTAATTCGCCATACATTGCTGGTTGTATTAACGATATTGGAATTAATAAAACCAAGCCTCCCAGCAATGTATGCCGAATTTGTCTTTGTATTCAGGAAGGTGTGTTTGTGCCTTACGCCAAGTTTCAGCTTGAAGCTAATGTGGATAAAGCGAAGCATTTTAAGCATTAGGGTTAACTTAAGATGGGACTTAATATTAGAAAGTTCTTTGTTATTGAAAAGGGTTAAGAATTTTTAGAAGTTTTAGTAGTTTTAACAGTGATTCCGCCCTTGAAACTGAACAACTTTTCCCAAGTAACACGGATTGGTAAAAAAAAAAACCGGTTAAGTGCTAATTAGACTCGTGCGCCTTTAAGCAATAAAATCCATTTTTAGGACCGCAAAACTAAGTTTGTTTGTAAAGATATTTCTAGATTTGAAATTTGCTACGTAGAGAGATCGTTACATTTTTCCTGTAATTTGTACATAAACTTTTATTGACTAATTAATTTAGGTTTTTCGATTAGAAAACTTCGGAGATGAGGGAGATCTTTTTAAATCATTTTTCATCACAGCTCAAAAACTCAGTCGTAATAAATTTTTGAATATACAAAATTAAAGCCCTTAATTCTATGATACCCCACTTGACCTAGAAACGACAATTTAAAATTTTGCCCCCCTAATTGGGCTCAATTTATAACTAAAAATATTATTTTTATTTTTTGAAAATGAAATTTGACAAGCAGACAGATAGATCGACAGATAGACAAAGTCGCATGAGTCGCATCAAAAAAGTAAGTAATAACCAAAATAATTGCACCTTCTATGTACGCATAATTTTTTATTCATACAATGGAAGAAACGGTAAAATGCAAGAGAGAGATAGCAACAGATCAGAAAATGCCGAGGAAAACGTAGTATGTAATTTATTCTGTGAGACCAGAAAAGCAATATGACACATAATTGACATTTCATTTTCACATATTGGGTTATTATTTTATCGGAGTCATCATAGTACACAGGCCCTCGTCCTCGTGATGTGGATTCCTGTGTAAATCTTTCACTTGACATTTGCGAACTCGCCATAATTTTATAATAATTTGTTAACTTGACATTGTGCAAAATACATCTGAGATGTGACGCCATTAAATAAATATCTATCAAGCAAGGTTTATAAAGCAGAGAGAATAAAGATGGCTACAAAGGGTGGTGGAGGCCATTCTTGGGGTAGAATATATTCAGTGATTAGCCGGGTGCTGGCCCCATTCAGAGCTTAGACGAGTTTGTACTCGATTCAGTATCAAGTACCTGGGTGACCGAGCTTCGCTCTATAATAGCCGCCTCAACATTAAAATATCATCGGGTAAGCAAGTTATGCTACCCGCAAACAGATGGCGCTGTAGGATTTTACAAAAAATGCTTAAAAACACGGGAAAAAAGAATTTTCCGAGACATGAGACGTACCTAGATCGATTTTCCGCCCCGTAATCCCCCGTATGGTAAGTTTCATTGAAATGGTGAGTCGTTTTCGAGAAACCGATTACAAAAATATATATAAAATATTGCTCGTTTAATATAGTAATACCTGGGCGACCGAGCTTCGCTCTATAATAGCCGCCTCAACCTGAAAATATCATCGGGTGAGCAAGCTATGCTACTCAACAACAGATGGCGCTGTAAGTTTTCTTAAACGAACTAAAACGCGCTAAGAAATTTTAAAAAGACGATTAAAACGAATTTTCCGGTTTCGCATAGAATTTTCCCAAACATGAGACCAAGCTAGATCGATTTTTTGCCCCTAAAAACTCTTCATCTTCTCAATCTTCATCGAAATCGTTAGAGCCGTTTTCGAGAAACCGATTACAAATATATGTACAAATAGGATTAAACAGTGAAAAACGTGTGTACATGCGTGTGCAGGTATGTATAGAAAGTACGAGTAACGTTGTATCGCAAAGATATAAAAAAATACCCACTTCGCGACACGGAACCCTAAAAACGGTTTCGCATAGAAATTGCGTTTTTTTTATTTGATCAATTTTTTTGAAATACCCACTTCACGACACGGAACCCTAAAAACGGTTTCGCATAGAAATTACGTTTTTTTTATTTGACCAAATTTTTTTAAAGTTGTTCAGTTTCACGGGTAGATTTATCTGTAAGTTCATCCGGGGTGTTAAAAAATAACTGTATTATATTTTTGTATACACCTTATCACGGATTTAAAGTTGAAGCCATAGAACAATCACAAATGACCACTATCAAATTATTTTACTGCTATAAAAATTCTGATTTGTAGAAACATACTCAAATATCAGACTTTTATTTTACCTACTTTTGTGTCTAGTTACATAATATTTTCTTCTTCGTATTATTCTTTGAAAAACTTAGTCTAGGCAACGAAGCGGATCGTTGTATGAAGACCCCCGCATTAAATCCTCAGTCGATGAAACTTTGCTACACTATATGAGACAAACCTTCTATAAAAAAAATCGGTGCTTTTAATTTTTCCATACAAAAATTACAAAAAATGTAAGTAGGTATGAAATTTTTTTTTGTATTTTTTTCGGAAATTTTGAATTTACATATAATTCATCATGATACTTCATCATCCTGTCAAATAAAATCTGCCTGAGAGAATTAAGTTGGGGTCAACTGCTTCGTTGCCTACACTAACTGAGCTAAAACAAAATTCGCTCAAATTGAGAACTTAAAAACAACAGTCTGTCAGAATAAAATGCAAATTAATTCAATACTCTGCTGGATGGTTAGAATCATCTTCACAAAGATAACAAACTAAGAGCGAGTAAAACATGCTTTTGTTTGCTACAAGTAAATTTTATTTTTGTTCCGAGAACCAGAATTGTTCTTTTGTTTAGTTTTCATTTAACCCTGATAGTGCCCTGATCTCACCTCACCTCAAACTAACGGTCGATTCAGGCTGACATTAAAATCATGAAAAATACGTCAGATTAAAATCTAAGGTATCATGAAATTAGCCGAAATACTAGGAACAAAAATAATAAATCAAAATGTTCTTTATTCATTTTAGGATATTAAAAATCTCTTAATGACGTCAGTTACATTTACGTCGCTTCACAAACAAAGTGGCGCCATGTGGAAAAAAAAAATTCTATCCTTCCTATCCTACTAATATTATAAACGCGAAAGTTTGTAAGTATGGATGGATGTTTGTTACTCTCTCACGTAAAAACTACTGAATTACATTAATATAGCTTATACATCAGAATAACACATAGGCTACAATTTATAAACCTGCTACTCTACAAAAAAACCGTCAGAGTTTCAGTTGAATTCTTATTTCATCTCCCCTCTAGGTTGAATACTCAAAGTTCTCTATACTCCTTGTCTTGCATACACTATTTCCAATAGATGCTTAATAAATAGCCTTCTAACGACCATTACCCAAATCGCAGAGTTCTCAACCGCCTACCCTCTGGAACTCGTTTAATTGATATCTGAGAGCGACTTGCGAAAACAAAGATATGTCAATGTTAACTCAATCGTTTTGTATTATAAATTATCTGTGTCGACTTCCTTGGTGTATTGCTTCAACATTACTTTAAGACAATCGTCACGTAACGTCACTTGGTCGTATGCAAGTGCCGATGTGCCTCCTGCAGAGTATTTATACACTCCTAGTACGTATTCTTTTGGTTTTCTTTATTTAATACTTAATATCAATCCTTACGAGATAGTTATATCCTTTTTACCTGATGCCTTTCCTACGCTAATTATTTCTTTCTAACTCATCTCGATCCTAAAGAGAAAGTTATATCCTTTTACCTGATTCCTTTCCTTTCCGCCAATCTAAGGTGGACCGGACCGTGCTAGAGGTGAGTGTAGTCGTAAGCGCCACAGTTCCAGCCTAACCCGGACATGCGGGGCTCTGCAAGGATAGACAACCTGACCTTTGCTGCTAGTGGGAATGATGATGATGAAGGAGAGGAGAGAATTCGACGTGATCGATCATTTGCCCAGGCTAACATGTAAGTTAACTTTTATGTAAGATTTTGGCCATTTGGACATCCAACCGCGGGGGTGAAGTGACGCTCGTGATCCATTTAATACTAAAATCCAAGATGAGATGTTTGTTACAGCCTATGCACAAGAGGTCTACGCGCAATCGACAGGCGTTGGATGCGATAAGTAAGCAAGCGACAAAGGCGTATAGAGCGCGTTCTCAAAGATAATACGAGAGTCAAACACGCGTTACTCTCGATAAAAACGCGCCGAAACGAAATGCGGCGATTAAGCATGAAAATATCAGTAAAGGTGGCTTAAACGCCAGAAAAGCAAGCCAGTGTATTTAAAACAATTATTACTATACACACTTTCGTGTGAATAACAATGAAAATAATACTGAATACATTCTTAGGTAACAAGTAAGCAAGTGATCTTGTGGGCCACCTGATAGTAAATGGTCACCAACGCCCATAAAGCCCACTGTCTTATTAGTAGCATAATTGACACTAACAAGACAGCAAAGCGCGTTGCCCACCCTGAGAACTGAGATGGTGAGATTCATGGGCTAGTAGTTTCCCTGGCTCCCTTGCCCTTCAAACCGAAATACAGCAGTGCAAACACTGCTTCTTCACGGCAGAAAAAGGCAAGAGTTTCGTACTTCCCCAGACGGACTTTGCAAAAAAGCCCTACCACCTTTTGAAACTACTTAATACTACTTAATGTTACAAAAAACAACTCCCAGCAAAACCCCAACCACATCTTTAAATATTGTAAACGAGCTCGGTGTATTACTCCCTAGACATTGATCCCTTCACTTCCATCCAACCGTTCGCCGATGGGCTCTGTGCTTTATGCATGTAGATATTAAATAAATAAAATAGATACACTCTTTGTGGTACGAAATTTTATGGAGCTTACAATGCTTATCGTAGTTGGAATATCAACCCGTTTTGAATTTTCTAATTAAGTATTCTAAATAATTTATAATTTCTTTTCAACACATTTGCTTATAAAACAACTCTATTTGCAATGTATTATGTATGGTCCATAACCCAGCTTCTTTTTTCATTACATTACCGCACCAGTGTTTTATTTTTGTTTCAGCAATGAGCAAAGACGTCTGTGTTCGAAACAACGATAAATAAACGTTAATTTCAGGACGTTCTGAATAAAGCCCAGGTTAAAAGTACCCTGAACCGACGAGCATGTATGAAAGGATTGATGAAGATTCAGGAAGCAAGGGAAGTATGTCAAGATCGTAGCAGGTAGAGAACTGTGGTCTCTGCCTACCCCAACGGGAACAAGGCGTGATGTTATGTATGTAATTTCATGAAAATTGTTAAGTATATCAACCAACTAACAATAAATTTGTCTTTTATGTGAGAAAATATTACATTTTAAATAATTCAAGGATAAAAATATACGCGCGCGATTTTTACAAATATTTGTGGTGTTGGTTGTAATTATTTTTAGAAGTATCTAAATCTACAAATAAAAAGCAGTAATTAATGTAGTTTCTCGACGTCGAAAATACTTAGACACAAAGCAAAAATCTGGAGTATTTGGTGTACGTAGGTATCTATAGAAAAGTACCTAATTTCCGATTAGAATTTTCCTTCATGCCTTACGCCATTTGGGGTTTTCTAAACTTTGATAAGTGGTTAAGTCAGCTAGGCTAGTTACTGGCCTACGATGCCTACCCAATTACTAATTAAAAAACTATTCGAAAATATTTTTCTGTAAATATCTTCAATTTATAGACAAAATCCATTAAAAATTTTATAATAGTAGTGATGATAAATGTACGCAAAGACCCCAACAAGTTCTTCGATATTGATTCCCCGAAGAATAAATCAATTCAGCTAACTTATAAAAGGGATGCGTTTACAAAGTTGAGAGTTTTGACATGCTATAATAAAGTTGTTGACTCAGGGATGTCACTTGGGGCCGCTCTGTTACAATTTAAAGTTGGGTAGGTTTTGGGAGTCTTTGGGATTCCTGTTTCTCTGATCATTTTGTGTTATATAGGGTTAATTTTGGACCACTTGTCTTAATCTAGTATGTTACTCAATACTCAGAGACTGAACAACTTTCTATGGTTAACTAACTTTTCCCCGCGACTACGTCCGCATATTAAATAAAATTCCAGTGTTTTTGTTAACTTTAATTTATAAAACAAAAGAATCGTTAAAATCTGTTCAATAGTTTTTGCTCGCACAAATAAACAAACAAACGGACAAATATTCCAAAAATCTGTGCTTTGGATTCATAGTAAGGGTGCTGGCTGCAATTTCGGTATATGATTTGCTCATCATTCATATTAATAGGGATGATAGATCAGCTCAATACGAATCAATTTGGTCCTAACAAGTATTTCTATGCGTCGCTGCGTTTTTGAGTTAAAGCATAAAAAATGAAAAAAAAGATACTAAATAAAGTTTTTTTTATCTGCCTTTGTGGCTCCTGTTTAAAATACTTCTGAAGACGTAGAAAATCGAAAAGGCAGACATGCAGGGCTCTGCATTACCACAGGACGAAGTAGTGAATGTTTGCATTTTGAAGCTCTGTTACTTTACGACGCAGGGCTATTTTGGTGGCAGACCATTTTTCAGGGGTTTTAAACATTGTATTTAATCAGATAGTCATAGTCTACCAGGTGTACGTTTCATTGTCAAATTTCAAAATAGTTAAAACTTAATTCCTCAAAAACGCAGGGGTGTGGATGTCCGCCAATATTTTTTGTATCTTTTAGAGGATGCTCCTTATCATCAGTCAAAGAGGCAGACATGAGCAAATCATATAGAAATTTGTCCTTCATCACCCTTACTATCAGGGGTATCAAAATAGCATAACGTGATTATTAAAAAAATATATCTTCAATATACAGACAAATTAATTTAGGTACAATTTTATTAATAGTAGAGAAGATATTTCACGGCATCGATCTTTTTCTTCGGTAAAAATTTCTTGACGTATCAGCCATTTATAACTTCTTACCTAAAATTTGTATTTCAATGTGTATTCCTCCCTCTAAATTTTAAACAAAGAGTGAACAGTTAACCATCATCACAGCGATCATATTGTCTGTTTAGGGAGCATAATCGCCTTACAGTGGTAATACCATAATATCGTCTTCGGTATCCTGTTAATTCTCCCTAATCCTGGGTTTCAGAGCTACGCCTTCTAATCCCGGTAAAGTCACTCGACTATTAATTGAGTCCGTTGTTTTTGGATCTCGTGAAATTTTAGAATCACTAATAAAATGTTCCTCTTTGATTAAGGATATTAAGGTTATTATGGTTGTATTTGGTTTAAATAAAATTTACTGGTACTGTATTTTTTCATACCAAATGAAAATCACATAGGGCAGGTATGTAGGGTAGGATTCTCAAACTCAAAAAAGCAGGTTTTGGAAGATATATATACAAGGTGTAACAGAAAGGGTATATCAACCCTGAAGGATGTGAATCTGCACATGAAACTGAACAACTTTCCCTAAGCAACATAGGTCGAAACACAATTTTTTTTTATTTTTCTTCCATAGAAACTGAATCAGCTGATTGCACATTTTGTATGGGAGGTAAAAAAAATTTTTTCGTATCTCGACCTATGTTCCTTAGGGAATGTTGTTCAGTTTCATGGGCAGAATCACATCGTTCAGGGTTTATATACCCTTTTTGTTACACCTTGTATATATAATCATCATCATAACATCCCGTGAAAACGTCCACTACAGGACAGAAAATTTCCTAGGGAATCCCAGAAAAAAGCTATATAGAAAGATTTATACTTTATACTTTACTGTAAAACTCATAAAGGTCAATGTATTAATAAGGTACCCACTGATATTGAAAGTTTACCGTTCGATAAATTCCAAACTGTTAACAAGCAAAAATTGAACAAGATAGGTTATTATAAAATAACAGATTATCTAGAAAAGAAAAAACCATGGGATTAGGATACGGTTCTAATAGACTAATTCAAAATTCTAATGTTTATTGTATCAACCCTGTGCAGTCAAACATATTTAAAAGAGCGCGTGGGTATTTTGTTGTCGCTTCTTTTTTCCCACCATGGCGCCACTTTGTGAAGCAATGTAGTTTAGCTGACGACATTAAGAGATTTTAATATCCAAAAATACATAAACTATATTTGTTTTAAAACCTACTGTTTCAATCTTGACAGTGTGATAGGGTAGGAGGGTAGGGATATTATATTCAGGTAGGTCAAGGAAATCAATTTGCAAGTCTGAAATTTGAGACATGGATCTTTACTTTATTCCTGACGGTAAGGATGCAAAACTTTCAACTTTCCATACTTTAGATTTTACAAAATGTTTACTCACTCTATTTACCGAGTGTTGCTCAGTAAATGTACTTGAAATTTAAATTTGAAGCGGCTACTTCATTGAATATTCTACTGATTCCACTTCGCACAATTTCTTAGAGCTCGTTTTAATCTTAAGCAAATTACTCGCGTTGCGTATAAAATACACAAAAACAATAAATATCTTGAAGAAAATTTTGTTATTTCATCTGCTGCAAAATCTGCAAACCAATCTGTAGGTTTTGACTTGTAAATTTTTTCATATGGTGCTATTTTGTTTGTGGAATAACTTTGATGTCATGATCTTCAGAATTCTACGATTGAAGAAATTATGACTATTTTGTACGAAAACCGAAATACTTAGGTAATATTAAAATAAAATTGAACCTGACAGTTCGACCTGTACAGTCTTGAAGCAGATTTCTGCTTTTTTCGTGATTTGTCTTCATATCTTTCTATACTGTGCGAAAAAATTGCTAAAGTTGTTAAAAAAACTCAGTCAGATTTGAATTGACTGAGTTTTTTTAACAACTCAGTCAATTCAAATCTTGCAATAAAAGAAGATGACTTCCGCGGAAACCCTTTGACTGCCCAAAAAAACAATAAACACCACTACACAATTTCGGATACAAACGAAAACAACCCATACGAACTTAACACAGGTGTTTCTATAAATAAACATGACCCTTAAGCTTTTAGCCAACTCGAAAAAGTTACTTTATTACTATGTCCGTAAGAAAGGCTTTCGTTTGTGACTCTGGAGGGCCATTTTGAGGGTGTACGAAAAGGAAACTGTGAGGATTGCCCTTCGGTGATAGAACTAGAAACGTTTTGTAACGCAATCGAGATCGGGAGAATGTTTCCATTACAGTCAAGTGCGTGTGAGCGAATTTGGTCTTTTTTCTTCTATGTACAAACCTACTTAGGTACCACATTTTTGGTTACAATGGTTTTTATTTCAAGCAAAACAATTAGGCATGAAAATTATAATAATACGTTTGAAGGGCCGAAAGGCAAAGAACTCTCAGATAGTAGGTATGAGTATAGTTTTTTATAAATTAAAATGTCTTAAATGTCCTGTCCTGTGAGATTTTCTTGTTTTTCCTGCTGTTTTTGAAGCAACGGTCAGAAAAAAAAACTTATCAAAAGTCAGTGATGTAGACTTTTACTTGCCATTGAATACCTTCTCACTATATGAAATACTTGTAAGTGTAAATAAACACGTTCATTTCAAGCAGCTTTTATAAATTGAGTCGCCAAGGCTCATACAAGGTCTATACACTCCCAAATCGCCTAATTCATTCCAATGAGCAATTCGCAGAGAAACACCACTGCTGTAATTCAGCATGAACGCAACCTCATTCTAGAGGAGCCACGCCAAATGAACTCGACCTTTTTAGGACCGTCAAAAGGGCAAGTGCGAATGAGAGCTACAATCTTCTACGGTATAAAGAACTGCTAGATGTGCCATCTCTACTCGCGGGCGTCGTAATAAGCAATCCAGCAGCGCCAACCCTTAAATAAATGCTTTTTATTCACTCGCGCGAGAAAATTGACCTTTGCTTCAAACATCTAAATTCAAAAAAATTACTGTTGCCCTTGGATATACGAGTATTTTATACCTAAGGGCTCGTGCTGAGCCAGCAGGGGGTTTGAAGCAGCGTTTTTCTATGTATCTCTCTATCATGCTGTGGTCACCAATCAGTGTCGCAGCAGCCGATTTGCTATCAACCATGGTCATGGTAAAATTATTATCACATTAGTTGACGTGAAAATTCAAGTATTGGTAATTTTCCAAGAGAAGACGTCCATGCGTCGTAAAGAAGTAAATATATTCTGTCTTATATAAAAACGTAGAAAATATTACCAATAAATTAGGAAAACGGGTAAAAAGTTTCTGCTGTTAGCACTAGATTTGCTGTACATTCAAGCCGATATTTTCCAAAAAAATTATTGACGTGATCTGTAGAAAAAGCCAACCAGTATACGCTAGGCCCAGATAACATAAATCAAGTATTTGAATTGTTACCCAAAAAAATGCCATACATTTTATCGACACTGGACCGGACCTATTGGACCTTACCTACTCCAAATAAAGGATATATTAGCAAAGTTTTCCGTGTTTAAGCATTTTTCGACAAAAACCTACAGCGCCATCTGTCGGTGGGTAGCCTAGCTTGCTAAACCGATGGTATTTTAATGTTGAGGCGGCCAATAAAGAGCGAAGCTCGGTTGACCAGGTACCACATTGATGATAAAGGTCGAAAATAATGAAGGGATGAGGATTAAGTCCACAGGTCGCTGCAAGACAATTTTCAGCGAAATCGGGCACGCTAATAACCCCGTATCTTTTTCCCCTTTTCGAAAAATAAACTCGATTTTATTCGATACTTCTAGCATCACCTATATCATTGGCACACAAGTTTATAGTGTAGCGTTAGAGCATACGGCGTCGAGTTACGAATTGCTACAATCAAAAGCTGCGTCAAACCGTGCCTGGATTCAGCTCATTCATCATTCAAAGCGCTTCATTTGCGCTGACTCCACTTGTAAAGGAGACGAGGGTTTGACGTTGTGCTACTTTTTCTTTAGTGGCAACCTTTATTAAGTGGGGAATGCTTCTTCTTTACATGTCACTGGTCAAATTAAAATATTTTCCTTAAAGAAATCCGTTCTTTTCTTTGATTGTAGTTAAGAAAGATATATCCCACTAATAAACATAAAGAAATTTCAAGTTCGATGCAATTACCTTGCTATAGTAAAATAAGTAATAACCAGGTACCAAGTTCTAAAGAAGTTCCTTGAATCATAGGTACAGGAATGCATTACGTTCTTCAGATGTCTAAAATAAAAATTGAGTAATTTGCCACTTGTGGCATAATTTGGCAATTAAAAGATAAAGAAGAGTTGACGTATGTAATTATTGTTCTTTTCTTGTTTAAAACTAATTTCCAAAATCCTTAGGAGCTCTATAGTACGCTGAAGACCATTGAAAAACCCAGCGAAGCACATCTTGCTGGCGGGCTGCACGCACTGCCTACCGCGGTGGCTAAAATGCGTGTTTTTCAGGTGTTAGGTCTGGTAGCTATTGTAACAAAATCACCGGGAAATTCTGCTAATATAGATATCTGGCTTGCAATGATGTGACCCAAAACTGCCGGTTTTTTATGCTGCCGGTTTAGTATGTAGAGTCCTTAGCACTCGCGCATACTACCACCCGCTATCTCTCTTATCTATCCCTCGCTACAAGCTCGCTACCGGCTGGTGAATGTAAGGCTACACCAGCTTCTAATCTTTGCAATTATGCAAAGATTAGAACGATAGACCAGTTGAAACAAAACAGGTAAAATCGGCACATACAAACGCCCGCGCACGGCGATCTCCGGGCGATTCGCCTTGTTCAGGCTCGTCCCGAAGTCACCGTATAAATGTGCATTAGCGCTTTAGCGTAGCGACACACTTGCGGATCTTTCTGACGTGGAGAGTTCCGCTCATTAGCTCGCAACGCTTTTAGGGTGGTTATCCACCAGTGCTGGGCGAGAGAGCTAAGCTATGAGCTGGAAAAATTCCGAGCAATAAAGGCTTGTTCTATTTTCTTAGCCTTTCAAATTCGTTTTCAAATGGAGCAATCCTATTGGTTTGAATTTTCCAGCTCATAGCTTAGCTACCTCATGCAGCTCTGGTGGAAAACCATCTTTAAGGTTGCCTATGACACATCTGAAGGAATTTCCGCTTGACAGATTTTTCGGTCGCGGAAGCTTCCGCGACGTAATTTCCGCAGTTGTGTTGCTGCACTTATAGTACAAGAATCGTATGAACATAGTCTAGTGCAAAATAGATAAATAAATTATGAAATACCTCCAATATTAGTGTAGGTACAAATGTACCTACCGAAACTGACTTTGGATTCAGTAATTTTTTAATTGTATTTTCCACGCGGCCAGAAAAAAAATCCAACCAATTATTTCTTGTTCCTAAGCTAAGTTTGCATTGCAGGTGACTTGAAGAGCGCGCCTGAAGTCTACGATAATAATTCTCGCTAGGATAACACGGTAGCTACACTGGATGTGAGTGTAGGAGAAGTTTTTGGTAAATTGTCAACCTAGCTAAACAGTTGGGACCGAAAATGTTTACTTTGTAAATAAGGTAAATTTATTTTGACTTAAGGCCCGAAATGAAATAAACATGTTAACATACTGCGAACGTCTAACCAAAGAATAAAGTCAACAGTACGTTGATCGATTCGATATCTAGGCGCTAGTCACGCTCCAGCAGTGTGTATTCAGCCTAACACACGCGTTTTGCCATTTGTTGAAAAATCACCACTAGTCCGTCACCGTAAAGCTCTATTTATATCGTCAGTGCGATTTTCATAAGTAAGTATCACAAAAGCTCCCAAAAAATCTCATTAAGGGCAAATGACAGATGCCCTTAGGGCGACGGTATTAGCAGGGATGGTGGTGACCGTCGTGACGCAACTTAATTGAACCGATTGATTAGCCGAAAACTACTACGGCGTTTAATAAGTAGTGAGAATGACCCAGAAAATAAATGACTATTTATATATTAATAATGCACTTTTCACGTAGCTACAACGCCTCCTTGGACTCAAAATCCCGCAGTTTTCCGAAGCTTTGATCCCTTTGAAAAATAAAGTTTTTGTTTTGGTCCGATCGAAGCTATCCACATGAGATTCATGACTTCGATTTTGCTTCGTATCTGTTTTTCTGTCGGTGTTGGGGCCTGGGGAAGAGAAATAAGTTACTATGAGTAGAAAACTGTCAGTTAAATAAAGTATGTAGGGCGAGTGGTTAACCTGTTCAAACTCGGCTTGTTGAATGGCATAGATCTATCAAAACTTTATTTTATTTTTCAATGTTTAAGTCGCTTACTGGATTGGCTGACTGGCAGTTGAACTTCACCCCATTATACATACGTTTCTAAATATTATGGCCCAAGTTCTTGGAACCATCCTTGTACTGAAATAAACTATCAATACTCAAAAACATCAAACGACCAAAATGTTGGTCATTCTCATTACTTAATCAACAACCCTCGTATAAGCAGCTTATAGACTTTGTTGGCGTTAACTTACTTCTTCTGGTGGCATTTCCTTATCGGATACGTTATACTTACAATGTGAATGTTTATTTGTTCTAATCTAAAGCCTATTGGACACAAGTAACTGTGGTCTGCCTACCCCGACGGGATAGAGGCGTGGTGTTATGTATGTATGTAACTGTAAAGCCGTAAATATAATTATAGTAATAAAGAACCGCGTTAGAGACACGCCCAGACTTTGAAAAAATATAAAAAAAAAAACCGGCCAAGTGCGAGTCGGACTCACGCCCTAAGGGTTCCGTACCTATCTACCATATGATATACTAAAAGCTTTTGCTCTTTGATTTTAAAAACTCCGGACCATCCAACTTGACCCCTCTTTTATAGAAAAGTTCTTGAAACGGGAGCTCACCTTAATTGGTTAATATTAGTTGTGAGAAAAATTTTAATATTTAATTATTTTAGACTTTTCCCTTTATTTGTACTGTAAGACCTAGCTTCTTGCTAAATTTCATAATTTTAGGTCAACGGGAAGTACCCTGTAGGTTTTGCTTTTTTGCATAAATGTATGGAGATGAGGACATAAAAATCTTTTGATTGCATCGTTGTAGAAAATTGAAATTTTTGATCTTGTGTGGTTCATGGACTTTAATATTCGTTATCAATTTCAACCTGATACCATTTCTCGTTCGTGAGAAAAAGGGTCTTGACAGACAGACAGACAGACAGACGGACAACAAAGTGGTCCTATAAGGGTGCCGTTTTTTCATTTTGAGGTACGGAACCCTAAAACAAGAAAATAAGCTGCAGAATAACATTCAAGTTTTCCTTGATCTGGTCCATGTATCAACTTCTGGGCCTTCCTCTACATATCTTTCCCTCAACCTTTTCCTCTTTGTCAGTTTTTAGATTTCAGATATGCCAGTATGTGCCGGTGATTTCACTTGCTCGCTTACTCTTCTAGTAGTGCAAGTGTTGCTGTTTTACGGCTGAAATTGACTAGGGGTGGCCCTTCACCATACAGACAGATTTAAAAAAAAAACATTACACACGTAAACATATATCAAAATATCGTTAGGTACTATCAAAGTTGGTAGGGAACTAAACTCAAATTCAATAACTTAAACTCAAAATCATATAATCATTGTTGGACATTAAAAATGACGTCAGCTAAACTACATCGCTTTACAAACAAAGTGGCTCCATGGTGCGAAAAAAAGAAGCGACAATAAAAACCAACGCGCTCTAAATATGTAAGTCAATTTAAACTTTGAATAAGCCTGCTGGAACCCCAGCCTATTTCTTTGGATTTTTTATCTCTAAACTTAACTTGGTCTCCCGTTTCAAAATTACCAGGTATGTATTTCTGAGTCGATCAGTGTAAATCCTGTTACAACTATATCTATTTAGCTAACTATGTACCAAATAAAGCGCAGCATTTCGCTCCAAACTCTAAATTCCCACAATCCGAGTCATTGTACACAGAACTGGGTTAAGTCGCGATTTGCAGATCCCAAGTCCCCTCTGTCCCTGCAAGGCCACAATATACAGAGTGATCTTCATTGCACTTGCAGAACAATCACAGAATATGTAGCTTAAATAAGTTTACATGGTTGTATTCTTATTTATTTTAATTCTTATTTATTTATTTTTTTTTTTTTTTTAATTATTTATTTATTTAGCCAAAAAAAAACAATTTAAAAGAAATATTGCACTTATTAAGATACAGGGTATTTTTAGGCTAGCAAATTATGGCACAAAGAGAATAGATCCCCTGACTTTCATGCTAGGAGAACCTGTGTTATGAAAGTCAGTGGTTCGGCTCGATACAAACAAAAAATATATTTTTGCTTAGCGAAGTACAAAAACAAATATGATGAAGTGCATGAACATATAACAAATTTGAGGAGTACTTAAGAAAAAGTGAGAACAAATTTTATGCTACTGTAAGGTGCAAGTCGTGTGTGTTTGTTGGAGTGTGTGTGTATGTAAGGTAGGTCTGTCGAAATACGCCTAGACGGTAATTACGCCTATGCTCCAAAAATCCCATTTACAGTATCGATGAAATAAAAATTTATATCTACGCACTACGGTTAAAGTGCCCCGCATCGATAACCATGCGCGTGGTGCTCTTTTCCCGCGCCGCAAGCTAGTAGTTGACTGATGTACCCAAAAGCACACGCTGCGAGGATTTTTACTAACACAAATAAAGAAGTTCGCGATAAGTTTATATACTTTTTAAGGGTTTTGTACAAAGATGTGAGCCCAGTTCGCTAACAAAACTATTATTTTCCTACCCGTAGTTTTTCTTAAGCGTAAGACGATCGGTGTTAATTTATTTATTAAATTTGCTAGAATTGTTCTGGACGGGTAATTATGCCTAGGCGATACCACACGCACGATATGGTATCTTAGGCGCTATTAACTATCACGTAGGCGTAATTATCCCTATGAAACAACCTCATGTTTTAGGTGTCCTCATATCATTAATAGTAATAAATATTATTTATTTATTTTTTGTATTTATTTTAGACTTTTGATAAGAATGTTTGTTGTTTTTAAAGTTGTGAATTGGTCGCAAAATGTTAAACTTCGTTTAAAAAGGCGTCATTACCTGAACCTTAGTATAATAACGCCTAGTGGAAAATCTTTTTTAGAAAAATTTTTCTTTTAAAAAATATGTCTTATGATGGCTTGCTTGAGTTTATATTATGTGCCACTGAAAATTTTTGAATAATTATTGTTGTTACTTAGCAATTTAAGATTATTGTTAACTGATTCTGTAACTGTCAAAATACGTTAAAACAATATTAATACTGCTGATTAAGTTAGTATTGCTAAGACTGATAATGTTTCTAAATGAAGAAAATTATAATAATTTTCGAGTAGAAAGTTATTATAAGAAAACTATTGTAGGCGAAATTAAACCTTAGTAGTTTAATTCCGCCAAAACCACTCCGTTTGAAATTTGAATTCTATTTCTTTGGTTTTCGATAATATTATTATTGTTTTTGATTAATATTAATAATTAATAAACGACCCTTTGGTACAGATACCTTTTTATATTTCCTCATTTAAAATACCGAGATATTTAACTCGAACCTTAAGTAGGCGTAATTTGACAGACCTACCTTATATGTGTGTGTGTAAATATATATTTATATGTGTGTAGATATATATTTGTGAGAGTGTGTGTGTGTGTGTATGAAGATAGTCACGGGAAATAATATTGTCTTGGTTTTTAACTTATCAGGTCTTCAGTTTCTTCACAATTTAATGCTTGTAGCCATGGTTTTACTTTCTTTTTAGCTCATGGCTGTTTAAATGAAGTATATCTAAAGCAGTATTAATTATATGAATACTCTAGTTACAGAAAAAGTTGAGGAAAGCTACCCAGATGAAGCCTGAAAATACGGATGGACCAGATTACCAAGCAGCTGGAAATACCGGTCATTGCTGCGCTCCATCAAGAGACCAATCGAAATAAATGGAGAGATATTGTTGACAACCTGACATGGAGTCACGATCCTCAGTAGTGAGGGAATGATTGAGAAGAAGAAGGAGATTGATACATGAGGAATGACGATGGATAATGTGCAGTAAGGTTACTCCCCGCAGAGCACGGTCCATCTTATATCGTGCCCCGAGTACCCCACCTTCACGCAGAATTAATTAATGCAAGCTACTCAAACAAAACGCTTTGCTTGTAGCTTTGTAACAACAGACATTACGCCAAATAAATCTGATTGGATTTGTATTTGACACGATACTATAATTTTGTTCTTGACGTTAGTTGTAGTTCTTCTTCTGCACACCCCGAAACTTCCTAGAAACGGACTGAATGTGACAAGTATGTGAAACCCTCTCCAGGTAGCTCCAACCCGATTAAATAATTTAATTTAGAAATTGGTTGCGAGAGAGAGTGGCGACCACGTACCGGAAGACGAAGCGTTGGCAGGCCCCCCACAAGGTGGACCGACGATCTGGTCAAGGTCGCGGGAAGCCGCTGGATGCGAGCACCGCAGGACCGGTCGTCATGGAGTTCTTTAGGGGAGGCCTATGTCCAGCAGTGGACGTCTTTCGGCTGATATGATGATGATGATGATGAAAAGACTCTAGACGACCATAACATTGTTGACTTAAATGCACTGCAACAACAAACAAGATGGATGAATAGATAACGTGTCGTTCGGTCACTCCCCACACACAAGCTCACGTTCTGTAAGATCATGTAAGTCGGTGTTGGTGTCATAAGTACAATTACTTTGGTGTAGAGCAGCCTGTAGAAATATTTCTCTAAGAAAATCCATGCGGTACTATTTATCTTTTCTTGTGTACTCTTGAAGCAAGAACAAGGTTTAGAGCTGGATTTTCGTTTGTTGCGTCATTCCATTATTTCTTTGCTTATCTAAATAGAACGCGAGATAGAGCCGATGGGTAAACTAACATTTGGTTGCAGACTAAAGCTCCCATTGTAAGTTTTCATTAAATTCTGGAGGCTCTAAGACAACATATAATAAGACTTAATTTAAAATGTGTAACCAAAGAGGTATAGCAACTTAGTGACCTTACAACATGAGAATCTGCACCAGGCAGTTGAACAAACAAAGTTGAACATATTTATTGCTATATAGCGTTATATACTATCACCGCTTTTTTTTCCGAGGAACATACGAGTACATAGATCGAAATACGAAAAAGAAATTTCGACCTCTCATACAAAATGTGCTGTGAGCTAAATGCTGTTTGGAAAGTTGAAAAACATTTTTCGTATTTCGACCTATGTTTCTCGTAAAAACTTGTTCAGTTTCATGGACAGAACTACCTCCTTTAACATACAGAGTGATAAAAAATAAGGATGCATAAAAAGTAAATTCTGCGATCCTTAGAGCTGCGCATTTGGTATAAATACCTGGGCAACCAAGCTTCGCTCTGTATAATCTCAACCAAAGCTCACCAACAGATGGAGCTGTAGGGTTTCTAAAACCCGCAATTTTTAAGAAATGCTTATAAAAACGGAGAAAACGGAGAATATGAAGTTTCCCACACATAAAAAACAAAAGCCCCCATACATGATTAAAAATATATATAGGTAGGATATTTATACTAATATTTCTCGTTTAATAGTATAGGATTTGTTTTTTTAATTTTGTCCTACGTGGCTTTAATGTAAAGTCTACAGCTGGGGTCGGGTAAGTGAGTAATAGACCATATAGGTATATTTTTTCGCTTACTGAAATAAAATTATGACCACTGCCTTGCTTAACAAGATAAGCTAAAACACACTGAACTAGTTAGTACTTCAAATAGTTTCCCTAATGACATACGCGTATCATGTTCATAGCGCAAAATGTGTAAATGAAAGACCAGGAGAGTGAAGTTATTTTATTAAATACGAACATGCTAGTTGGCTGGCTAGAACGTAATGTCTGCCAGCAAACAGAGCTGCGAAGGCTTATTCACAAATCCTGCTGACTGCAAATGTGGTGTTATGTTGCGGAGCGATATTGGAACTGCACCGCAGAAGTTAATTTGAGACCACGGTTTTATCGAACTTATCGCTTTGTACACTAGCCTTTAAGACAATTTCTGCGTATTTATCACTGATACGATCTATACTAATTCAAGTTGTATTCGTGCCTAATTAATCGACATCATTTTGGTGCTGTACACCAGATAGGGGGTAATTTTTGAACCCCTAGCCAAATTTTAGTATGTTACTCAGAAATCCGATCCGAATAACTTTCCCAAAATTTTAGTCCTCTCATATGAATCTTGTGCCGGCGATAGTGGGATTTGTATGGGATGAGCAAAACCTTTTCTCGTTTTTCGACCCATGTTCCTTTGTAAAAGTTGTGCAGATACATGTTCTGAGCAAAATACTAAAATTGGCCATGGTCATTGGTCCAAAAATAACCCTGTATGTACAATACAGCGTTGCTTTTATATCAGCACGGATATTACAAGAGGTGGTTCTGCCCACGAAAATGAATATTTTTTCCTGAGAAACATGGGTAGAAAAAAAAAAAATACTTCCCCTACAACATGTCTGCAGTTTGTATGGGAAGCCAAAAAAATTTTGTATATTTTTCGTTGTTTGAAAAAAAAATTGTTTAGTTTCATGGACATTCGGGATGAAAAGAAATAAGAGATACTTAAGACATAGGTCAAAATTTGTAAATTAGCTATAATTTTCTACAGCCACCACAAATTTACTGGGTGTGATAGGTGAAAGGGCAAGATCGATTGGTGACCGAAGACCGAAGGGTGTGAATCTGCTCATGAAGCTGAACAACTTTTCCGAAGGAACGTAGGTCAAAATACGAAAAACCAAATTTGACCTTCCATACCAAAAGCGCTATCAGCTGATGCAGTTTCTATGGGAGATCAAAAATTTATTTTGATCATATTTATTTATTTATTAGTGTTAGGAAGATTTACAGACAAATGACCAAGGTTCCTTGGGAAAAATAGTTCAGTTTAGAATTATCACACCTTTTCATTACACGATGTAAAGGCAAAAAAAAAAAATATTCGATTTGGACCCAGTTTTCTTGGAAAAGTTTTAGAATGAGTTTTCATTCTTTTTTACTTTTCTTCGTACCTCTAGATAGAGACGTTTTTGCCACCGACACTGCAATGCGCCAGGACGGATTATCAGGCTCTGCTTTTTTCAATTAACAAGCCAAATGAGCTTGCTAGATTTTATCAAAAACAATGTTGTTGCGAATACTAGACGTGCATGTGGATATCTCGACACGTTCGTAGATTACCATTTAACTTAAGGTACCAGAATAAGACATAAGAAAGAAAACCTAATTATCTAAGCAACTTGAGTTCTCGCAAGTGTATATCGGGCCACGCGCAAGGTTCCGTAGTTCTTTTAAAATTGTTATCGCATAGCAGGTTTTGATTAAGTATTTCATATCGTTTATAAGGACGTTATCAGGACGTTCTGAATAAAGGCCAGGTTAAAAGTACCCTAAACCGACAAGCATGTATGGAAGGATATGGAAGTATGTCAACATCGTAGCAGGTGGAGGACTGTGGTCTCTGCCTACCCCAACGGGAAAGAGGCGTGATGTTATGTATGTATGTATGTATGTATGTATGTATGTATGTATGTATGTATGTATGTATGTATGTATAATATAAACTTTTAACCTCCTAGCTTAATGCTCAGCGAGGTCTATTTGCTATTTTTATTATTCCAGTTCTCTGGATATAGCTCATCAACCTGTGAAGCCTTTTTACCTGTGATGGTTTTCCTTCTAATTTCATCATATAGGTTTGAATACTAAAACTGTAAATTTTTTCACATTTACAATAGGTGCAGGGACGACAAAAATTGCACTTTCTAGCTAAATATTTCACAAACGAATTGAAAAACCGGCCAAGTGCGTGTAGGGCACGCACAATATAGGATTCCGTAGTTTTTTGTACGATTTTTTTTTATCGCAAAGCAGGTTTTGATTAAGTATTTTATCCATGTCCCCCACCCCCCCTCCCCCTCCATCTCCGCCTCCCTCTCCCCCTCCTCCTCACTCTCGCCCTCCCTCTCCCCCTCCCCCTCCCTTCCCCTATCCCTATCCCTTCCCCTATCCCTAACACCAACTTAACCGCTATCCATATCCTTATATAAACATAGAAACGACACCCATACTGATTTTTAGACATTTCAACCCTATCGCACCTTGGGGTTGGCCCCATCCCCAGGCGATGATGGTTTTAAACGTCCACCACATTTGATTCCAACATTGTTGTAGTTTTCGTAATCAGCGACCCGATAAACCATACAAACGGCACGCATATAGATGTTAAGACATTTCAATCCTATCGCACCCCATCCCCATCCCCAGGGGATGATGGTATATCACGTTTACCACGTTGGATTTCAAAATTGTTGTAGTTTTTGTAATCAGCGACCCGATAAACCATACAAACTATACCCATATCGGTTTTTAGACTTTTTCACCCCAATTCCCTCTTTTAGGGGTTGAATTTGGGGTGGAACTTCAATAGCAGTGATGTACGTTCCACAGAATTACAACCCTAATTAAATAATAAATTTAGTGGATTTTACTTTGAAAATAAAGGATTTTCAACTTCATCCCCCTTTTAACCTTTTACGGGAGCAACAAAAACAAAATGGCACTTTTATCACTATCATGTCGTGTCATCATGTCGTTCATGTCATGATCTATGACTGACCTATAAAACCTGTGTTACAAACCCTAGTGTGAGAGACATGGCTCATAACCATAGGTTTTGGAAAGCACTTGCAGGGCGGAGCGTTTTTCTTACATCAATTCCAAAGATTTTGGAAACTACGCATTACCAAAGGCTGAGCGCAAATTTGGAATTACAAATGTCGTACCTTTCCTAACTGAAATGGTGAAGTTTCAATTTACTTCAATGGAACTTCATCATTTATAAACATTCTAAGAAACTCATTTGCCAAAACTAAGTGCAATAACTTTCCTCTGCAGCATTTCAAGACGATAATCTCACCATCGCCGAGTAGTAGGTGCAAACAGCAAATGGAAATGGCTGTTGCTGCCAAGTGATAAATGCTCTAGGATATTAGAGCTGTAGTCCAAGTGCTAAGAGGCTTACCGCTTTGGTACTTCACAAATATGCTCTTCGAAATTCCAAGACTATTCTAGCTGTTCGGTTTGCTTTTACCAATAATCTTCTCTGTGTCACATATTACTAATACCTACTAGTAGTAAATATGATTATTATTAAGTGTTACATTTAACAAAAACGGAAATAAGGAGACAACGATATGGAAACATTTAAATGAGAGCGAGTGAGTTTTTTTCTTGTCGTTTCTTTTTTTCCACTTTGTGCCACATGGTTTGTGAAGCGATGTAACTTAACTGACTTCAACCCTGGTTTCAGAGTTGTTGAGCCGCCAAAGGCCTCTGACATGGCATGGCAATACATCCGTAGATAGTAGTCGGGACAAACGGCCTATCGTGCCTTTCGAAGCACGGTAGGTATCATCTAACTTTACGGACAAACACGTGATTCATTCTGCGATGTCCAAACCAAACTGGGAAGGTCGCACAATGGGAATTTTTGTTTGACAGTGTCCCCACCGGGAATCAAACCCTGAACCTCCGGATCGAGAGAAGACCGCTGTGTAAGGGCGTAGCTTGCCTCCGTAGTTTGCGTAGGCCAGACCCTGCGTGTAGTGTGACTGTAATCCAGCATGCTGCAGCTGGTGGTGGTCAAAATGTGGAGAAAATAGTAAAGACTTCCTTTATGCTTCTACACTTTATTATCACGAGTACGAGGTACATTAAATGCGTTGTTACATGTAGCTTATGTCGACGAGAGCAACAGAAATCCAAAACAGTGTTGCTATACATAAAATTAACTTAATGTTGCCAACAACCGCTCTAACAACTAGGCCATGGAGGCTGATACAACATTACAACGTTCTGAATCATCACCAACCGACCTATTAACGAAACTCCTGGCACTATGCTATAAGCCAACTCCCGTTAAAGTGTAAAACGAGTACTGCTAATTAGTTGCAGGCACTTGCAAGCAACCAGGGCCTCTATATTTGTATCGCTCGTTCGTATAAGTTTCAAATACGTATGCGATAACGATAACTAATCACTTTTTAAAAGTGAAACCGACCGCAAACTATCTTATTTTGACGTATTTTAAAATACTCGTAAAGCTAGGTGGCCATATGTTAAAGCATCAAAAGTAATAGAAACTGTAAAGAAAATACTCCTGAAAACATGACATCTGGTGAGTTAGTGTTATTTCTCCACAAAATGTTGATATCGATATGATATAACGAATTAAAGTATGAAAAAAGTAAGTAAGTAAAAGTAGGGGGCGAGGGACAGAGAGAGCGAGGGCGAGAGGGAGAGGGACAGGGATAGTTTGACGGACGATTGGACGGACGGACGGACGACAGATAGACGGAAGGGATGGATGGATGGTCAGATAGATAGATAGATAGAATCCCACGCGGACAAAGTCGCGGGCAACAGCTAGTTTAAGATAAAACCTTTTTAAAAGACTAATGATTGTTTACAAAACATCTGCTTCTTTCGTAAACTCCGGTATACATAACATCAAGCCTCTATCTCATCGGGGTAGGCAAATGAAAAATAAAAAACTCCACTCGGCCATAACAGTTCGATAACCTGCCATTTTCGAGTGAACCATTCACGAGTGTTTCAAATATGAATCCTTAACTTCTCACTATTAATTATAGCCAGGTGCAAGATAGTGTAGAACTTCCTTAGTTCAACAAAGATCGGATGGCAACGTGAAACATGTTTTTGTCGTGTAAGTAATTAAGTTTCTCTAAACACTGTACAGATGTCACCCTAACTTTTCTCTTCGCAGAGTTGAGTGAACTTCTGCTATACGATGCGATACAGACGTTTTTTTTTCGCCTCTTCATAGTAAAGTGCACACGACACGTGCGTCACTACTGTTTTGTTTTATTGTGTACAATAAATAATATACAGGGTGTAAGGGACGGTGTACCGAAAACTGAAAGGGCGTGCTCAGCCCACGAAACTGAACAACTTTCCCAAAAAAACATTTCTGGGAAATAAAAAAAAATTTTAACCTCTCCATACAAATTGCTCACTCTGGTCGAACAGTTTGTATGGAGAGTTCAAAATTTATTTTAATTTCCTAGAAATGTTTCTTTAAGAAAGTTGCTCAGTTTCGTTGACTGAGCTCGCCCTTTCAGTTTTCGGTACACCGTCCCTTACACCCTGTATATAAAGTGGTCACGTGATCGACTCATTTTGTATGGGAAGGCGACAATTTCTTTTCGAGTAAAAAATCTTTTTCTTCGGGAAAGTTGCTTGTTTTCATGAGTAGAATCACTGGGCTTCGGGAGCGATACCAATACAAATTCACGCTGTATGTAACAACACCCTGAGAACTCATGCAAACCAGAAAGGAAAGGTTATAAGACCTTTGGAAATAACGAGCATGGCTGCCATGAGCTTTAATTGACTTCTCCAAACAAAAGTCACCCTCATATATTTGAAAATGAATAGGCTTTGCCATGGTTGGAAATATATTCCAGTTCCAGCTAGGAAGAGACAGTAAAAATATGTTTTGCGGTTTGCGCGATCATTTCTTTTGCGCACATGTAGGATGTGGAATGAACTTCCCCCTGTGGTTTTCCCTAGTAGTTACGATATGGGTGCTTTCAAAAAGCGGGTTAACAAATTCTTAAAAGGCCGGCAACGCACTAGCATCGCCTCTTCTGGTGTTGCAAGTATCCATGGGCAGCTGGAGGCGACACTTTCCATCAGGTGAGCTGTCTGCTCATTTGTCTGTTTTGACATAAAAAAAAAATGTAGGGTTGACGGCCAACCTTCAGTAATGGAGAGGCACCACAAGAAAGTTGGACGGTAGCATCTTTTGGTTAGATTTTTTTTGCTCTTCAGGAATGGGGCTAGTAATTCTTTTGTTAAGTTTCTCCTTATTCAAATTATTTCTAGTCATCTTCTTTATTCTGGTCAATATTCCGCTACATGTCGACGTCTTTACCGCTTTCATGGACAAAAGGTAAAAGATTTTAAAGTAAATATGAAAACGTTGAAATTTGAAATCAGAACTTATTCAAATACTAGATTATTCTCAGCTAAAGCAGCAAAACTAGTTAATAAAATATGTTAAAGCCGTGGAGACATGACTCGAGTTTCTCGCTGAAATCTCGAGATGTCAACTGTCGAGTAGAAAAATCACTTTGTACCCATTTTAATTTGCTTATTTTTATCGCTTTCAGCAGGTCTCTGAATAATTAAAAAGGAAAAGGAATTTGATTTCATTTTGGCCATTTATCTAGCGTTGCCGGCAGAGTCATTGTACATAGCGTAGCACGTATCTTAGACTATCATTATTTTTAATTTTGATCTCAATATTGACCTCTTGTTAAATGTTTCATTATTCCTAGTAAAATAAAAATTATCTAATCCTATACTTTTAAACGACCAATATTTGTACCTATATACAACGTGTTAACGGAATAATTAAGCGAAACTGAGAAAATAGTTTGTTCAGAATCGAGAGTAGAATCAATTTCACGGGTTTTTGATAGGGGTAATTTTTTTTATTATTATTTAAATTTTTACTGCTACTCTTCTTAATATTTCTGTGGATACGCGCGCTGGCGCGGCGGCGTGGCGGCGCGGCGCCACGCGGATCATGAGCGGCGCCACGCGGATCGCGATGAAACTTTAAAATAACAATATCTAGAAAAATAGTTATTTGTTATGCAAGGCAGCAAAAGCGTTATTTGGCGTGAGTGCCTTGTATTGAAACCTGAGCAAGCGAAGGATTCTAGAATTGAACCACGAGCGAAGCGAGTGGTTCAAAAGAAGAATCCTGAACGTAGCGAAGGTTTCAAGGCACGAAACGCAAAATAACTTTGCTGCCGAGCAAAACACAAAATTTTTCACCTCACTAAAGCGAGGAAGCAGCCAGTACCGCAGCGTGGAGGTCTGCCATACTGCATCACGTTCGAATTTCAAAAACCTTTTGCCCGCTAGCGGCCAAAAATCGCTTTTGGCCGCAGAAAAACCTTTTGCCCGCTAGGGGCCAAAAATCTCTTTTGGCCGCAGAATTTAACCGACAAAACAAATGTTTCCGAGCTTTGGAGGTGAAAAAAATATTTTTTTAAGATTTATTTCACGGGAATGGATTTATTTTAATAAAAATCAGTTGGGGTGTATGAGGTTTTCGCATATTCCATTAACACGTTGTATATTAGTAATCGGTTTCTCGAAAACGGCACAAACGATTTCGATGAAATATACAATTTCAAAAATCGATCTAGCTAGCTCTCATGTCTGGGAAAATTCGTATTTCCTGTATGTTTAAGCATTTTTAAAATACAGCTTTAACCTAAACCTACAGCGCCATCTGTTGGCGGGTAGCATAGCTTGTTCACTCGATGATATTTTCATCTTAAGGCGGCTATCTATCAAAAGATGGTGTTGTGGGTTTCTTGAATCGCGCAATAGCTGTTTTTTAAATACGGATCGACGCTTTTAGATCGACGTTTTGCCCGCAAAAGTACCTATATTGTAAATTTTATCAAAATCTTTACAACGATTTTCGAGAAGAAGATTACAAATATATCTTTACACTAACTTCTGTCCACGATTTCGAATATAATACTACTGTTTAAGTCAAACTGTTAGCCATAAAAAAAAAGTTTAATTAAGTTTTTGTGTGTTGCTCGAACAATTAACAAAGAAACAAATAGACAAAATATCCAAAAATCTGTAATTTGTATTCAGCAGCATAAAAATGGCATAACGTGATATTTTTTTTATAAATTATCTTCAATGTACTCGTACAGACAAAATCAATTTTTAATTTTTAAAATAGTAGAGATAAGTAGGTACTTACTAAAAATATTGCTGGTAGGACATCGGTTTGAAAAAAAATAGCCACGCTTTAAAGAATCTTGCTGCAATAAACATTTTAAAGTATCTTTTTCGTATATTTTCAGTCGTAGTGAGCAGACGTAGACAAATTGAACTTAGCTTCAGTGCTTTTGGAGTCAAAACTACGCTTTGTTTGAGCAAACGACGCCAGTAATGATGACTTGAATAAATTTCAAAGCATTTGATTTATTGGGTGAACGGAACGAGGTAACAATTTTGTTGAAAAAGCAAAGTACACCCGACAGCAAGCCAGTAGAAACACTTTGGACGTTATGGTAAGGTAATAAAGTTACAAATGTTTTCATTGATCTGCAGTTGACTGTATTTTCCGACAACATTTCCGTTCGCGAGCCTCCTGCGGGTGAGATTATTGGTGCAGGCGAGGTTATCATGTAGCTGTGCGTATTATAAAAACAGGTGTGAGTAAACGTATTGCAAAATACCGTCAGTAACAAGATTACAGTCGAACTCAGGTCGAACTACTGTAGCTTGATTCGATTGACAGCAGTTTGCGAGCAGGACGGAGCGATGCGCTCCACGTTGGAGCGACAGAGACACGTATCGATGCGATCTGCTCTGTTTTTCCTGTTGTCATTATAACCAAGCTATCTGCAAGCTATATTATTTCAACTGTAGACGAGATACAGATGCAAGCGATTACTCTCACACTGCCCGCGCCCTCTAACACCTAAGAAGTGGAATTCCCTGTCTGAATTTGTGTTCCCGAGTAACCCGATGACCCGAAATCTAGTTCAAGTCACAAGTGGCTTCTTCTACTTCTTCTTCTTTCTTCTTCTTTTGGCTTCCTCTGGGTGAGAAAGTCGATCACCTCGCCGAACATCATTTCATCGCCATGTTATCCCGCAGAAGATCTACTTCTTGGTCGGACAATTGTATTATGTTACAGATGGGCAAACAAGCTGCTGGGCCACCTGACAATAAGTGGTTACCACCGCCCATAGCACCCACTGTCTTATTAGTGGCATATATTGACACTAAGAAGACAGCGTAGTGCGTTGCACATCCTGAGAACTAAGATTGTATGTCTCATGTGCTGGTATTTCACTAGCTCCCTTAGAACACAGCAGTTGAACACGTCTGCTGGTTTATAGCAGATATAGGCAAGGGGTACTTCGTCAGGCGGACTTAGCACAAAAGCCCTACGTATTACGTCACACTAACATAAAGGGTGTAAGGGACAGGTTTCTGTCAGGAGACAAGTCTGAAAAATGAAGGGGCATGATCAGTTAACGTAACTGAACAACTTTCAGTGAATAAATCTTTCAGGAAATGAAAAAATAATCGATCTCTCCATACAAACTGTACAATGAAGTTTGCAAATTTGAATGGAGATGCCGATTTCTTTTTCATTTCATTAAAGTTTTTTCACTTAAAATTGTTCAGTTACGTTACGGAAACCTGTCCCTTACAGTTACACCCTATATTTTTTTGTGAACCAAGAATGAATAATTAATGTAGGGCCGCACCTTATTAGTTTTTCTGTGAAAAAGTCAATTTGTTCTAATTAAGTAAGTATTACTGCGCGTATTTTATTTATGAAAAAGTATTTGAATATTTTTAAGACCGGCTTTTGTTGAGCAAAGGAAATTAATGGTAAGATCTTTCAGAGAATTTCTTTTTACAAGAAGATGAGCAAACTGAACTTGGATACAGAATGTTCGGAAAAACTTTCAGTTCCTGGTAAGTATAAGAATTGTGTAAGAGAAAAATTGCTTCAACAATTTAGTTCTAAAGAAAAGTTAAGTAATTAAATTTTGTACTGTCTAACTATTCCTTTTTATTTTTTTTTCTTGCCAGCAAAGGTTCTATCTAGGATTGGGTTTGGTTTGCTTTAGGTTACGGATATCACTCTGTAATACAAAACCCTGGTTAGATCTTCTACAGGGTGAATTTGAAAACATCGGACAAATTTTGAGATTGAGTTCAGACCACGAAACTGAACAACTTTCCCTAGGGAACGTAGGTCGGTAGACGTAAAAAATAAATCGATCTCCCATACAAAATGTATGGACTTTACTATGAAAGGGTAATTTTTTTTTTCGTCCGATGACCTATGTTCCTAGGCGAAAATCGTTCAGTTTCGCGGTCTGAACTCAATCTCAAAATTTGTCGAATGTTTTCAATTTCACCCTGAAGATCCGATAAGACACCGAAGAAACATAATTAGGCTTGGCAATGATGACTTACCACTAAGCCAAGCACAAGTGTGATGACTAATGTAATTTTCCTTTAAAACAAACCACATTTTTAATAGCAATTAGGGCAAACCCAGACCCAGGTAAAGAGTTTGGAAATTGAACTCTATTTACAATTTTTAGAGGTTGTGAGCACACAATTGAACCATAAAAAACTCAGTAGTGGTGAGTCAGTACATTGTAAAATTAACAATTAATTCCATTTTACAAACTTTTTAGTGGTCTCATATATATGCGAAATTAAAATTAAGGATGAACGTTCTGGTTCTGTTGAAGCTCTCAAAGCAAGAAAAAGTAGTAAGTTTTCCTCTTTACTCTTGTTTTTCAACCCATATTTTATAGAAATAGTTGTTCAGTTAAAAAAAACTACTAAATATCATTGCTAGATTGGGTGTCCCATCTGCTTGCCAGGTCGCTTAAAGACAGAAAAAAACTTTACCTTCCTACTTACTAATATTCTTCGGAAAACGACCGCACCAATATTTCTTGCGTATAGGGCTTATTGGACCAAAATGTGACTGCTATCCATCAACGTCCAAGCTTTGTTGGCCAATATCCACTTAGCCTCACCTGCTTCTAATAAATGAGACGAAAATTTTCTATACAGCCATTGAAAAAAGTGATACATCATGAGGTTGACAAGTTTTTTATTACAGGACCGTATTTTTATCGTTTTCATCGTGAAATTTCCATTTTCGTTATAAAATTATGTTTATGCTATCAAAACATTTAATTACTTGCTTTCCAATCAGTTTATTCGAAAATAAATAAATCGTTAATAAAAGTTTTTATACACGTTTTGCACACAGCCGTGGCCCACAGTTTAAAAGTACGCATACCAACACTAAAAACCAGCGAGGTACAAATCTCTTTGAGAAAAAGTATGTAACTGCTAGCCGACCATTACAATTAGGCGCATGACTGATGTACCGTTTACCCTGCCTTCATCCCGAGCTTCACCTAGTTACCAAATAGTAACGTGCCGTAGAATAATAATAGTACTTTATAGTCCCTGATAATAATACACCACTAACGTGCCGTCGACGCTGTCAACTGTCAAATGTCATAAACTTGAGAACTCTATATGCGCCTATAGAGTAAGCGTCATAGAGTAAAGTAGAGTCCGTCAGAATTTATCATTAATACTAAGAACGGAAGCTTAAATGATCCGTAATAGCCTTTTTATGCGTGATTTTTTTACACCATTTTTTCCTGAATGGTATAAGTATTTTCACCAGACAAACTGTGGTCATAACATTCATTAGTCCCAAGACACATATTTCTCAGAGAGAAAGATAAAAATTTCACGTTTTTAGGATTTTATAAAAATTGATACATTTTAGTATGGAGGTCTCCGTCGCAAGAAATGAATAAGCTTATGGCTCCATCCTTAGCAAAAAGTGCTGCTACTCAAACATCCTTGGTAAGCGAATTTGTTTTGCCATTTAAAGGAGTGATCACATCTAGCTGAATTCAAAAACTAATTCGGCATACATTGCTCGTTGAAGTAAAGATATTTCAATTACCATAACCAAGCCTCCCAGCAATGTATGCCGAATTAGTCTTTGAATTCAGTTAAAGTACGGCCATCGTAATAGGTCTTTTGTGACAGCTGTCAAATGTATGAAAAAATTTTAACTGCAAAGAAAAATGAACTCTGTGCGTTGGTGTTAAGGAAACGTCAAAACGGACTTCTTATGTTGGCTCTACTTTATGTGTGAACATTCTTTGCTTATTTGGGGACAACGTGATATACTTTTTTGATCCATGTTCGTCGGTTAAGTGGTTCAATTTTATGGTCTTGGCAAAAATAAAAATAAAACTTCTTCAACGTTAACCCTGAAAGTAGAGGATCTAGTAACGCTTGCGTGTCAATGAGTTATGTGTTATGTGTCGAACCATCATTATATTGGGTGACTTTTAATTAGTTCTCTAGTACTCATGATACTGAACAACTTTTCCTAAGGAACATAGGTCGAAATACGTAAAACCAAATTGGACCTCCCATACAAAATGCGCTATCAGATGATGCAGTTTCTATGGGAGGTCAAAACTTGATTTTCGTATTTCGACCTATGTTCCTTGGGGAAAGTTGTTCAGTATCACGAGTACATTCATACCTTTTTCTATCAAGAATTGATTAAAAATCACCCTATATTTGGGTTGCAACTGTTGCAAGGTCAATGACAGACTTCATAAGGTAATTCAACTGACAATGTCTAAACTGGGGAGAGTTTCACAAAGTGATGTTTTTTAACACCGTCCTAACCGGGATTCGAACCTAGTACCCCCGGGTCAAGACAAGAGCCAAATGCTTTTCCCACCAGATCACGGCCGAGGCTGTTGAATGATCATATTATTGTCGAAAGCAGGAAAGTATTGTTTCTTGCATCCTTTGAAAAGTGACGATTGGATAGAGTAAACATTAGTGCGGTAATTACTAGGGACAAGGGACTGAGTATTATTCGGTCCCATTAACTAGTTTAAGTAATGTGTTTTTAGTTGTTAAAATGGCGCTGGACCAGAAAATAGTTTTCTTACTCTGAGGTCATCTCTACTTACTAGAACAAGGTCTTATATTGTACTGTGACAAGGAACACACAACAGACTTGAACAGCACGCCAGGACACTTTGGACTTTATGGCACATGGCAATAGAGTCGCAAATGTTTGCACTGACGTGCGGTTGACCGTACGATCGACCACTTTGAATACGGCTTAGGGTTATTTTCGTTCGTACTAAAATATAAGTAGGTTGAAATTCGCGGAAAAAACTTATTGCTTATACAAAATCAAATGATATCTTGGATTGTTATAGGTAATTTTTAGGGCATTGGTTTTAGTATATTCCTGAATTTATCGTAATAGATTTAGAAAACCACTAGAAAACTAGATACTATTTTTTTCTAATATTTAGGGGGCATAATACAGAGTTAAGGGGACAGGTTGGCAAAAATTAAAACGAAAAATATTACCGGAAACGAGAAAAAAAAATAACCCTCTCCATACAAACTGTAAAATTTTATATTTTTTTTAATTTCCGGTGGTATGTTTCTTGGGGAAAGTTGTTCAGTTTCATAGACTGATCATGCCCTTTTAGTTTTTGCCAATCTGTCCCTTACACCCTGTCATAATAACACTAAATTAAAAAGTAAATGTTTTTTCGCGCCTTATATTTTTTCTCAATGCTTATTCAAAAACATGACCATCATCACTTACTGCTACGTAATCGAAGAGTAAGCCTTTACAGCCATCCTTTACAGTCATCTAGGATTATCGCTAATATCTAATCACGACATATTATATTTAAAAAAAACCGGCCAAGTGCGAGTCGGACTCGCGCACTGAGGGTTCCGTACCACCACATAATCATAATTGTATTAGTTGAAATTTCAATAAGTTAATGTGCTAGATTTTTTGAGTCTGACACACGCTTGACCAAATTTTATTATTTGTTGTTATTTTATAGCTTATGAACTATAAACTTACCAATTTTCAAGTTTGTAAGTGTTCTCGTTTTTAAAATAGAACTTAAACAAAAATCGCCTCCGCGACCATCCAACTTGACCCCTCTCTTATATGAATGTTCTTCAAACGGGAGCTCACCACAATTGGTTACCATTAGTTGTGAGTAAAGTTGTAATATTTAATGATTTCAGACTTTTCCCTTTATTTGTACTGTGAGACCTAGCTTCTTGCCAAATTTCATAATTTCAGGTCAACGGGAAGTACCCTGTAGGTTTTCCTTTTTTGCATAAATGTATGGAGATGAGGACATAAAAAGTAAAAAGCCATATCTTTTGATTGCGTCGTTGTAAAAATTTAAATTTTCAGATCTTGTGTAATTCATCGACCTTAACATATGGTATTAATTTCAACCTGATACCTCTCTCTACCCGTTCGTGAGATAAAGGGTCTTGACAGACGGAACCCTTATAGGATCACTTTGTTGTCCATCTGTCTGTCTGTCAAGACCCTTTATCTCACGAACGGGTTAAGGTATCAGGTTGAAATTAATACCATATATTAGGATCCATGGACCACACAAGATCTGAAAATTTTTTTTTTTACAAAGACGGAATCAAAAGATATGGCATTTAAGAGAGGAGGGTGATGCGAGAAGTATGATCGATTTTGTAGTTGTGGATGAAAGATTGAGGAAAAGAGTTCTGGACGCTCGCGCATATCGTGGAGTCGCCATCGACACAGACCACCACCTGGTTGTGACCCGAATTGGTTGTCTATTTAACCGGTGGCGGCATAGACCACAAGAGCAGACGAGCGTTCTAGAACGTATTAAAGTAGAGAGATTGCAAGAGGAGGATGTCAGAAACGAATACTTGAAAGGCTTGAGTGAAAGATTTAAGGACCTGGACGAAGTAAATGATATTGAATGTTTGTGGAATGAATTTAAAGATGGAGTAGTAGGTATAGCTGTCGATGTTTGTGGGGTGTCAAAAAGGAGAAAGGGTGGAAAAAAGAAGAATATGTGGATGGATAAAAGTGTACAGGCAGCTGTTTGTGAGAAGAAGAAAGCATGGTCAGATTGGTTAGCCGTAAAAGCTAACCAAAGAATGCAGAAGGCAACAAGTGATGACGTTAGTGTAGCAAGAAAGGTATATAAAAGAGCGAAAGGTATTGTTAAGGAAGTTGTTGAGAGAAAGAAAGAGGAGTGTAAGGATGAGTTTGACAGAAGGCTTACTGAAGATTTCCAGTCCAACCAAAAGTTTTTCTGGAAATCCATACGGACAGCCCGAGGAAAGTTTGGAATATCGGAGCTGAGTAAAATTAGAAGCCAGGATGGAAGTATTATAAAATGTGAAGAATGTGTTCTGAGGAGGTGGAAGGAATATTTTGAAAGTCTGTTTGAGAGAGAAAAAGCAGAGGCCAGCGAACCAAGGTCTTCTGTGGAAATGAATGAGAATGAAGAGGAGAATTATGTAAGTGAGATAAGTATGGATGAGATTATGAAAGCGATGAAAAGTATGAAATCAGGTAAAGCAGCTGGGTACGATAGAGTGTCGGTCGAGATGTTGAAGGCTGGGCGAGGCATTGTGGCTAGTCAGTTGTACCGCCTTTTCAACTTGTGTTGGACGAACGGCCAAGTACCAGGTGACTGGTGCAAGGCTGTGATTGTGCCGCTGTACAAAGGAAAAGGGTCACAACAGGACTGCAAAAATTACCGCGGGATAAGCCTTCTCAGTGTCGTCGGCAAACTGTATGCAAAGGTTTTGATTGAAAGAGTGATGAAAGATACTGACGAAAAAATATGGGATGTACAAGCGGGATTTAGAAAGGGAATGGGATGTACAGATCAGGTCTTTTCCTTGCGGTGCATAGCTGAAAAGTTTTTGGCTAAAAACCAAACAGTCTACTTCGCGTTTGTGGATTTGGAAAAGGAGGAATGAATTGTGGTCAGCATTGTCTATGTATGGGGTAAACGGTCATCTGATTCAAGCACTGAAATCTCTCTATGAGGATTCCAGTGCTTGTGTCAGAATAAACGGGGCGTACACTGAATGGTTTAGCATCGAATAAGTGTTAGGCAGGGATGTGTAGCGTCACCTTGGCCGTTTAACCTGTTCATGGATAATTGTTTGATTGATCTGAAAGAGAGTATGTGTGGACTGAGAATGAATGAGTTACTCATCAAATGTCTTCTCAACGCTGATGACCAAGTTGTACTTGCGTCATCTGCTGACGAGTTGCAGGAGATGGTAACAATGATGAATGTGGCTTTGGACAGGAAAGGAATGAAAGTAAATGTAAGCAAGACGAAAGTAATGGTACTTGAAAGAGAAGAATGTATGACAGAGTGTACTATATTAATAGGTGGTGTACAAGTCGAACAAGTGAAGGAGTTTGTGTATCTGGGCTCAAAGTTTACGAGAGATGGAAAGTGTGAAAGTGATATTGAAAGAAGAGTGAATGCTGGAAACATGGTGAATGGTGCCCTTCACGCCTTTATAGTAGTCAGAAGGTGTCTCACAAGGCTCGTTTGGCTGTTCATACGAGTAGGGGTGTTTTGGTACCAACACTGATGTATGGCAGTGAAAGCTGGGTATGGCAGAAGAAGCATAAAAGTAGAATTAATGCAGTGGAAATGAGAGCGCTAAGGAGTATGATTGGTATTAAATTGAGTGACAGGATTAGAAATAGTGTGATAAGAGAACGGTGTGGCGTAAAAGAAGACGTAGTGACCAAAATCGAGAAAGGGATGCTGAGATGGTTTGGTCATGTAGAGAGGATGAATGAACGAAGATTGACGAAAGAGATCTACCAGGCGAGAGTGAATGGAATCGTTGGAAGGGGAAGGCCTAGGCGAACGTACCAGGACCAAATTCAGGACGTTCTGAATAAAGGCCAGGTTAAAAGTACCCTAAACCGACGAGCATGTATGAAAGGATTGATGAAAGTACAGGAAGCAAGGGAAGTATGTCAAGATCGTAGCAGGTGGAGGACTGTGGTCTCTGCCTACCCCAACGGGAAAGAGGCGTGATGTTATGTATGTATGTATGTTTCTCCATACATTTATGCAAAAAAGCAAAACCTACAGGGTATTTCCCGTTGACCTAAAATAAAATTATAAAATTTGGCAAGAAGCTAGGTCTCACAGTACAAATAATGGGAAAAGTCTGAAATCATTAAATGTTACAACTTTTCTCACAACTAATGGTAACCAATTGTCGTGAGTTCCCGTTTCAAGAACATTCTTATAAGAGAGGTGTCAAGTTGGATGGTCTATGAGGCGATTTTTGTTTTAGTTCTATTTTAAATACGGAAAGACTTACAAATTTGAAAATTGGTATGTTTATAGTCTTAGAGCAACGCGTCAAACCGTTGCGCGCGAAAATCGTGTTACTCTATGGTTTATAGTGCATAAGCTATAAAATAACAACAAATAATAAAATTTGGTCAAGCTTGTGTCGGACTCAAAAAATCTAGCACATTAACTTACTGAAAATTCAACTAATACAATTATGATTATGTGGTGTTATTACGGAACACTCGGTGCGCGAGTCCGACTCGCACTTGGCCGGTTTTTTTTATTATTTTGAGGTACGGAACTCTAAAAACAACAAATATCTCTGGAAAAAAGCTAGAAGTTTAAGAAAAGAATAACATTTTACGTGTACTATCGTGTATTATAAATAAAACTATTATAGAATAGTACCTACCTATGGTACAGGATTAGTGGTGAAGGCAGGAGTTCTAAGCACGGTTCTAGCCGTAAAGAAAATCAAGTGGTTTTATAGATTTATGTGTTAGATACGGCTAAGCGAATTGGCGCTTTGCCATTGCCGTGTAGTGGTTCTCACTTACACTCTTTTTGTGATTCATGGGCTTTCAATGAACAATGAAAAAGATAACTTTCATTTTACTACATTTAACATTTAAGGCAAATTAGATAGCTGATGCATGGCATAGTAAAATATGTAAGTATTTTTTTTGGTAGCTATTTCCGGTGATTTCGGAGAGGACTAATAAAATTTAATCGACATGTTTTTCGTTTTCTAATATAATGAGTTTTTCTAACAATAATAGTACCTTATTTTACTGAAGCTTTATTTTATAACTACCTGCATAAAATGTGTAAGGGACAGCCTTCCAAATACTGAAAGGGCATAATCAGACAACGTAACTAAACAACTTTCTGCGAATAAAACTTTCAGGAAAAAAAAAATCGGCCTCTCCATACATAATTGCAAACTTGATTGGACAGTTTGTATGGAGAGGCCGAATTTATTTTTTCATTCCCTGAAAGTTTTATTCGCTGAAAGTTGTTCAGTTACGTTGACTGATCATGCCCTTTCAGTATTCGGAAGGCTGTCCCTTACATCCTGTATATTGAAACCAAGCGACTCGTGACGACTACTATGGAACCAACACTAAATTCGAAAATTCTTGATTTTATTTGCTATGTCAGACTCAAGAGACAGACTGTGTGACTCATTATAAAACTAAGTTAATTAGGGTTCCGATACCAAAATGGTAAAAAAAAGGAACCCTTATGGTGCCGCTCTGTCTGTCTGTCTGTCCGTCTGTCTGTCACACCTCTATATCTCAGCAACCACTTACGCTATCGAGCTGAAATTTGGAATAGTTTTAGAATATAGTTGCCCAACTTAATTGCACATGAAAATTTTTTGAAAAATATGATTATTAATGTAAAGGGGGCCAAAATAGGGGGGGCCAAATTTCAAATTGTCGCTACTAGGTCGAGTGGGGTATCATATGAAAGGGCTTTACTTGTACATTTTAAAATATATTTTTGTATTTTTTTAAGTTTCTTAGTTTTCAAGTTATGATGAAAAATGTCAAAAAAAATACCATTCCCCCCCCCTTATCTCCGAAGTTTGAGTAAGGGAAAATCTGAATTAATTACAGTTGATAGAGGTTTATGTAAACTTTACAGCAAAAATAAAACGATCTTTCTAAGTTGCACAGTTTTTCAGAAATCTGCAAAAAACCTTTACAAACAAATTTAGTTTTGCGGTCCTGAAAATGGACTTTATTGCTTCCAAAAATACTATAGGTATATCGGAACCCTCGGCGCGCGAGTCCGACTCGCACTTGACCGGTTTTTTTTTATTTACCACAGTGGGTGATATCAAAGACTGTAGAATCTTTGTGGCCTCACAGGTGAGGCCCCAGCGTGGCCACCAGACCAAAAGGTAACTTTTTGTATTGATGGTCGACAATGTGATATCTCGTTACGTTTAAAACAGCGCCATTTTAGTCGCTGATAGCTGAGCTGGGGTGTTTCCAAATACTCCTTGTCTGTATTAGTGGTCGAGTGTTAATTACACAGATAAATGTCTCCGGTACGGGTACGTTCTATCTAAATGAGTAGGTATTTACTGATATTTACTCAGATCGTTGGGGACGACCCCGTAACGTAAGGGATGTAGTGACGATCTAAACTACTTCCATAAACATTTTTGGCAGCATGCACAAGACGGTGATGACCATTGTTTGACGGTGAAACATAGGTAATAAAAAAAAAATATAATTTATTTAGGCATTTTTTTTAAATAGTGACTGATGTCTCCCTTTAAGCTTACAAGACTCTCTAGGAGGCCCCATCGTGGCCACCAGACCGAAAGGTAACTTTTTGTATTGATGGTCGACAATGTGATATCTCGTTACGTTTAAAACAGCGCCATTTTAGTCGCTGATAGCTGAGCTGGGGTGTTTCCAAATACTCCTTGTCTGTATTAGTGGTCGAGTGTTAATTACACAGATAAATGTCTCCGGTACGGGTACGTTCTATCTAAATGAGTAGGTATTTACTGATATTTACTCAGATCGTTTGGGACGACCCCGTAACGTAAGGGATGTAGTGACGATCTAAACTACTTCCATAAACATTTTTGGCAGCATGCACAAGACGGTGATGACCATTGTTTGACGGTGAAACATAGGTAATAAAAAAAAATATAATTTATTTAGGCATTTTTTTTAAATAGTGACTGATGTCTCCCTTTAAGCTTACAAGACTCTCTAGGAGGCCCCATCGTGGCCACCAGACCGAAAGGTAACTTTTTGTATTGATGGTCGACAATGTGATATCTCGTTACGTTTAAAACAGCGCCATTTTAGTCGCTGATAGCTGAGCTGGGGTGTTTCCAAATACTCCTTGTCTGTATTAGTGGTCGAGTGTTAATTACACAGATAAATGTCTCCGGTACGGGTACGTTCTATCTAAATGAGTAGGTATTTACTGATATTTACTCAGATCGTTGGGGACGACCCCGTAACGTAAACTACTTCCATAAACATTTTTGGCAGCATGAACAAGACGGTGATGACCATTGTTCAACGGTGAAACATAGGTAATAAAAAAATATATATAATTTATTTAGGCATTTTTTTTAATATAGTGACTGATGTCTCCCTTTAAGCTTACAAGTTGCCTGTGTCGGGATCGGGAGACACTACTCTTTCTAAATATGCAGATACTTTTATATGAGCCACAAAATTTACTGGTTAGTATATTCAGTAGTAATAACATATTATTTTATAAACTTGGCAGTTTTTTTTTTACTTTACTACTTAGTTTTTACATTTAAAACTATAATAAAAAACCAAATAACTCTTACGATTCTACTGATAATAAATCCGCAAAAACTTAATTTATCTCATGGATGATGATTATTGTATTTGTATGTATGTATATTTGTGCTCGCGTGTAAGACTAAATACACTTATTGTAAGATTAATTTATAGGAATAAGATATAAGATTCAGATACCAATTTAAAATTAATTTATGTTATGTAGTCAGCATGGCCTCTGTTTCGTCATATGTTTTTGGTTCTAACCATTTTATAAGTAATTGTCTACATTCGTACAATTGTTTGCCATAAATATTAAGCTTTTTATTACAAACATTATAAAGGGTGTAAGTGACGGTGTACCGAAAACTGAAAGGGCGTGCTCTGTCAACGAAACTGAACAACTTTCCCAAAGAAACATATGTTGGGAAATGAGAAAAAATTTTGACCTCTCCATACAAACTGATCGACCAGAGTGGGCAATTTGTATGGAGAGGTCAAAATTTTTTCTCATTTCCCAACATATGTTTCTATGGGAAAGTTGTTCAGTTTCGTTGACTGAGCACGCCCTTTCAGTTTTCGGTACACCGTCCCTTACACCCTGTATAAATGCACAGAGGGTGTATTGTATTGTCTCCCAGTAAAGGCAGTATTTATTTTAGGAGCATTCACAACTATATCTTTTCTTCTTTTACTTAAGGCATTTCGAACGAACGGGATAGAAATTTATTTTTTCATTACTGTTTTAATAATATGAAGTTTTCTCACAGAGAGAATATTACTAATTTGGTATAAAGATACAGTTGAAAAACTCATTTTCTTAAAATACATTACCTTAATCAGTCTTCGCTGAGCACGTTCAATGTCAATAAACCGGGTGTTTGCTGCACCACCCCAAACAGTTATACAGTAATTCAAAATAGATTGAGTCCACGGAGTGACTCAATCTATTTTGAAATTGAGTCCCTCAAGCAAGCTAGTCCCTCTTAGTGTTTTGTGTACCAGCAACTGGTCGGGGCACCCATAGAATACATGAAATGGGGGCACCACATGTCGAATTGGTAACAGGTAATAAAGATACATCTTCCATTTTGGTTGTTTATTCCAATGTATACCAATCTATTTTGCAGCCATAACACTAAAACCAGAGTATATTTGACGGAAAGAATAACATTGTTTTACAAACTTGTTTTTTCTGAAAGCTTTAGCCGATCGCTTTTGACATAGCTGAAAAATGTGTAGGCGTTGGAATAAAGACAAAAAAAAACGGCCAAATGCGAGTAGGACTTGCGCACTGAGGGTTCCTACCACCACATTATATTAATTAAATTAGCTGATTTGAGTTGATTGTAAGACTAAGTGAACTAAATGATCCGGAGGGGCGAATTAATCTCGCCACAAGGATCAGTATTGAGGATTTCGGTACACTTAACAAAACTTTTCCGGCACTTGAGTCTTTGTGTGTGGAACAGAGGTGTGCGAGTTTATCAGTTGTAGCGAATATGTTTCCATTTTACATCTTTCGGTTTGAGCTATGATTGCCCTCATTACCATTAACACAGAATAAATGACGATGATGGTGATGACGTATGACTCCGATGCGCAGTTCTCCAAATAATAGTCAGCATCGTTATTTTGTGACTCTACTTGTGCAACCAGTAGAAATAAGTATATGAACATACTCATCTCACCAAAAATCAATGAATAAGAAATAGAAGACTGCCATATTTTCTTTGGAGGCGAAGCAAAATTTCGTACCATTTGATATAACATCGAGTTCAGTACATTTGATTACCATATTTTTTGTTTCTCCTTTCTTTTATTTTACCCTTGTGATTCTGCGTACGCATATTTGCATATTGAATTCCGATATAGTGCTCAAATGTATTACTTTTTCCTCAGTAAATTATACCGAGGAGAGAGATGTGTTTAACATTTATGGTCAAATAGTATTCAATTGTACAGGAAATAAAACGGCTTCTTCGAAAACTTTAAACAGTGGATTAAGACTAGGAAACTAAAATACTTTTCACAAAATGCATTTGTCAAAATAAAAAAACCGGCCAAGTGCGAGTCGGACTCGCGCCCTAAGGGTTCCGTAGCTATCTGCCATATGATATACTAAAAGCTTTTGCTCTTTGACTTTAAAAACTCCGTGACCATCCAACTTGACCCCTCTTATACGAGTATAGACAAGTTCTTGAAACGGGAGCTCACCTTAATTGGTTACCAAATTTCATAATTTTAGGTAAACAGACAGACAGACAAACGGACAACAAATTGATCCTATAAGGGTTCCGTTTTTTTATTTTGAGGTACGGAACTCTAAAAAATAGTAGTTTATGCAACGGTACATAATGAAGGGTATGAAATTCGAGCTCGCTACCCGTAATAGATGACACGATTTTTTTATAACTTATTATATGGAGTTGCACAACTTTATCTATTTCACCAAGTTTCTGATAATTAAGTGCTATGGTTATTTTATACTTTTTAGTGCAAAATTTTAAAGGAGGTGCGTCATTTTTGATAAAGTAATTTTTTGCTGTTTGTTTTTCTCATGTTGGTGTCATTATGCCGCTATTTAAGTTTACATTTTCTGTGCATAAGTGAACTGAATTGACTCACTTTGTTATAAGTTGTGGAGGGACCCATAATAATTCAATATAATACAATGTGTCTCAAAGAAATTTTCGGTCGACATTTCCGCTTACAAACGCCCACATACATTACATTTTTATTACGATCATATTTTCAATTTCACTACATTTTCCGCATGAACGCCGCCAGAAATCCATTGGAAATACAACGAATTTTCTCAATTCCAATTGATTTGTGCCGGGTCATATGAATAGTGGGATTCCTTGCATCTTGCACGTATGCATTCTGTGATAGGGGTATTACTCAGAGGTACTATTCCATGGCGGATATTAGAGCATCGCTCAGAGATGTCGCCCTCGGTCTTGATTTATGACCCAGCAGTTGTCCGAATGTCATCGATTCCTTGCAAGAGTGAGCGCCGGTCTTATTTCCTAGTATACTAGGTTTGTGAGGAGATATTTAGTATGCTGTCAAGTACGGGAAAGGGGGGCAGCTTTGAACGGAGGTAGCTTTGAACAAAGGCGCTCACGAAGTAAATTTGAAAGCAGCTTTAGTAGAAATATATATTTTATATTAGCAACACTGGCCCACGTCGCTGTCAGTGGTCATTTATTGTCTAGAACTAAACGTTAACGGGTGAGTGGCATTACTTTTATTCGATAACAAAAAGTAACTATGTTTGTAATTACTTGTAAGGATTTCAAGACAACGTTTGGATGCGGTGGTAATTAATATTCGATAAATTTGACGGGATAATCCATTACAAAAGCAGTTATATACGAAAAGATAGCATTTTTGTCTGTCTTGCTGGAAAAGAGTGACTGTTATTTTCCAAAGCACTGTTGGGGTAGTTTTGAACAAAAAAGGTGGGGTAGTTTTGAACAAGAAGAGTGTATGGCGAGGGAACTCCGCGTTGACCACTATTAGCATGTCACAAAGCTTAAAGTCCGTTTTTTCATTAACTTAAAAGCGAGGCAATGCGGTGCTAGTTTGCTGGTAAGGTGGTAACTGAAGGCCGACCCTAACTTATCAGCTGTCAGAGGCGGCTCGTCCTAAAGAGCACTGGTGCAGTGCACTCCCTCTTTCACAAAACTCAAACTTAGGATGTATTACCTACCTAGTTAAGTTACATACGATTACATACCTATTTTCGTAACCCTATACGTTGTATACATTTATAAAAGCCTAAGAAATAATTACGCAACAAATAAGTAGTCAAGTTGTACCAAGTGGCGCGCCAGCGATTCCGCTCCTATGAAGAAATCTTCAGTACAATTCTTTATACAGAATTCAATGAGTGTGAAAGAGAAACATCAACACGCTCGAGCGCGTGAAACAAAAGATTTTCTATGAGAAATTAGCCTAATCAGGAGCGCTGCTCAGTGCTACGTTGCCAGGTCGCGCGTGATGCGCATGCAGTTCGGTGACAAGGCGCTGTTTCCGATCATACGTAAACAAACTTTTCGTATACAGCTTTCAGTTACTGTTCGCAATTTTGCTTGAAAATTTAGAAATAATTGTTTTTAATAGTGTACGTGCTTAATTACTGTAAAAATGGACGAATACAGTATCGTTTACATTAAAAAATGCGAAAAAGACTTTACAAATACGACTTGAACTCCATGAAAAGGGGCCGCCACAACCTGAAATCGCGCTTGTTCAAAAATGTAGTACAAAAAATCGCTTTTAATCGTGTTTTCAAACCAGAACAATATTTAAAAACACCTTGTATGTGCGGTTATAAATAAATTGTTTTGTTTCCCGTGTCTGGTATTTGGAGCTGGCGCTGGCGCACATAATATGTAGGTAACAATAAAGCTATAAAAAATATTTAGAAATGAGTACACTTCAGTCCAAATGACTGTGACCCAAATGGTCATATAAATTAAACAAGTCTATTTTTCAATATGAAAAATGAATTGCAATTTCTATATGCACACAAAAAAAAAGTTAACGTAAACAAGAACTAAAAATCATAACTTGAGATCATCAAAAACTTCGACTCAAAAACGAACCACCACACCACAACAATACATTCCAAAAATTTAATTCAAAGAAATTTAGAGGATTGCACTCCTGAGTATCAGCAGTGCATTCAAGTGACAAAGGCCGTGATGCTTGACAAGATATGAAATAGCATCAAGTCGCCTGGCAAAAGTGGACCGCAGCTTTATGTACTAAGACGGTACAAACTAGTTTTCTCTATTGGAAATAACTAGCTGCTTTGACCCTCTCAAACCAAACTACCCATAACTGAGAAAAGCCGACAAACAAATCCTACTTATATTTTTTTTTAATAAAAAATATTAATCTTCTTTTTTCTTTTTTCGAGCATCAAGGTCCGGTGTTAGTGGTCGCTCATCAAATGTCCATGCAGCACATGAAAACAAAGATATGTATGAACAAACACAAATAAACCATTCACAAATAAATAGTTGTATCTTTACATCAGTTATATGAAGCGAAAAAAAAATCGATTTAGCAAGTTCTCATGTCTAGGAAAATTTGCTTTTTTTTTCAATAGTAACAAGCATTTAAAAAAAAATTGCTAGTTTCAAAAACTTTTAGCGCCATCTATTAGCGAGTAGCGTGACTGTATCCAAAGATTTTTAAAAAATTGAGGAGACTAAGGCTAGGGGAGGGGGTTAGAAAGTTATAATATAAAGGACCTTTTACAACATCAGTGAGGGACAGAGGGCCAGTGTTATAATATAAGGACCCTTTCATACTATACCTAAAGTGGAAAAAGTTTAAGCTGAAAAATAAATGCACATAAAGGATTAATTACACTATTCCTAACTGAAAAAATTATATAGACCTTAAAATAAATCGTTTTAGTCTATTTCCATGTACATTATCATGGCGTAGGTCCTATTTTTTTTACTATATAATTATTAGTATTTGATAAGCGGTCTACAATAATGTAAGGACCCTTATAAAGGCGCGAAAGTTTTACTGCTTTCCCTGAAAGTATAAAGGGGGTATAAATTAAAACATTATCACCTGAGCTGAAATGGCGAAGATCGGTTCTCTTGTCATAATTTCGATTCTGCTTCGCTTGAGCTCGAGTGATATTTTCAATCGCACGTCCTAACGCACGACTAGTCATCTGTAGTAGCGCTCGAATCTCGGAAGAAATATTTTCATTAGAAATAACACTAACATGTAGAATAAGGCTACAGGTATTTAAAAAGCCTTGAACATTTAAAAGAGAACGTGAGATAAATTTATTGAAAGCTTGAAAGCTGCACGTAGAAAAATACACTAGCGTGCAAAATAAAATTGTCACTAATTCCAGACAAGAAATCATCGTTGAAATAGACTGTTCCTTCTTTGCTTTGTGAACAGCTGATAAAACAAGAGATTGCTCGTGCGTTTTAGCAGGAGACGATTGTGGTTGTGAATCTTCTTTAACCAAATTGAGTGAAAGAGAATATATAATTTTCTTCAAACAGTTCATAAGATTTAACAAAATCAATTGTTGCTGTGCTATTGACATAGTTAGCTGTGGGATAGCAAAAAGGAATTTCTTTGCTACTAACAAGAAATCTTTCGTCAAATCTTTTGTCAAAGCAAAAATCTTGCCCTAAAATCATATCGCAAGATAAATTTTCTACTACGATACATTTTTGTTGAAAATCAACGTCATTTAAGGAAAAAGTTACATTTACTTCTCCTGATGTATTCAAAGACTGACCATTCACAGCTTTTAAATCAGGTACATAAGAATAGTTCAAATTTAAGTTAAATTGATCGCAAACAGATCTTGAGATGCAAGACACTGTGGCACCTGAATCTAATAAGGCAAAAACATCGAAACATTTCTCTTTCCTAGCAATTTTAAATAATAAAGTTGGTTTTCTCCGACCTGAAGGATTATCCGAAGATGGTGATGGCTCAACTTGGATACCGACATTATGGGCACTCTTGAGATTAGATGGAACAGACCAAGAGTCCTGAGACATTGCAGCCGCGACTTCCTGAGATTCACGTTGTATAAAATTTTGATATCTTGGCTTACGTTGTTGATGATAATAACGATTTGTGGACCTAGAATAAAAAAAATGTGGCGGCGATAGGGTTCTATTCGTCGTCGTCGTAGATCGCTGGTTGTAGTAATTTTTGTCGCGGAAACTTCTTGTGACATGTGACAATAGAAACAACGGTGATTCTTAGTATCGCCCATCGAATGTTTCAAACACTGTTTTTGGTGATGAATAAACATTTTATCCTCCTTATTTCTCCTGTTTTGGTACAAACTTGTATTGTATTGTATGGTATTGTATTGTATATTTATTTAATGACATCACATCTCATTACAAAACGTATTTCGCCAATGTCAAAGTAAAGGAATTGTTACAAAATTATGGCGACACGCCAATGTCCACTGAAAGATTGAATTACACAGGAATCCACATCTCGAAGATCGACGACGAGGAAAGCCTGTGAACCACGATGATTCCGATAAGTTGATAGGGAAAATTATTGAAGTCACGAAGTCCGCTTCTCTCCATCCAAAAATTTCGGAAAATGCATGTATTCCAATCTTCTAATAGATGTTCACTTTGAATGTCGTTTACTGCATAATCCCCAATCAAAATTATTCATTAAACTCTTCAATAAACATGTAAAACTAAAATTGAAATAAAAACACGACTGCCATCTTCAAATGTTGAAAAACGAACCTGGTATAAACTTGATGGTAAATATTTATTTTCTTGACATAAGTCATCAATCTGCTTATTATTATCGTTCGGCCTATTTACATATAACCTGCATTAAAATATTTACAAATTAATATCCAAGTGCTGTAGCCAGTCTACAGCCGCCGCAGAAAGCCCGTGAAGTTCCTCGTATGAGCCAGGAAACCGTCTGAGGGGGCATTCTCCTACAATATGTGCCGTGGTCTGCTCTGACGCTCCACAATCGCAAGCGGGTGAGCCCGCTATACCCTACTTGTGAAGGTGGTAGTTACATCGGGCTACACCCGTTCGGATGCGGTTTAGCGTCGTCCAGATACGTCTGTTGGATTTGAAGCCTTGAACTTGTTCAGACGGGTCCGAGACCACACCCGCAGAGCACTCTAGGGTTTGCCATTCAGCCAGCCAGGACGAGCGAATGTCTGAGGACTGCCGAACTTCGGGGTCAGACCAAATGGGCTTGCGTGATGTTAGGCGATTTGGGATGACTCCATCGAGGGTCTTTCTGATCGGCATTTGGTACGGAAGTCTGCAGTTCTCCGTTTTCATCCACTCGCCCGCTGCGATTTGAGCGCGCCTAAGGTGAGGAGGCGCTATGTGGGAGAGAGCTGAAAGCCACGGTGTGAGGGTAGGGCCCAACGTACCCGAGAGGATGCGCATCGCTCGGTTCAACTGCACGTCCACTTTAGAAGTATGTGCACTGCGGTACCATACCGCAGCACAGAACTCTGCTGTGGAGAACACTAAAGCTAGTGCAGATGTCCGAAGTATATCGGCCCGGGCGCCACACGATGTGCCTGCCAATCGACCGATTAAGTTTACCCGGGTTTTCGTTTTCTGTGCGGTGACTTCCAGGTGATTTCGGTAAGTCAAAGACCTGTCGAGTGTAACCCCTAGGTATTTCGGGGTGAAGTTATGCCGCACTTTTTCACCATTGAAGAACACTTCCAGCTCTCGTCGGGCCATACAGTTGGTGAGATGGAAGGCCGTTACCTCAGACTTTGCCGGGTTTTGACAGAGGCGCCACCTTTTGTGGTACCCATTGAGTGCCGAAAGGTCTTGTGAGAGTGCAACTTCTCCTTCTCTAAAACACTTGCTTTGGAACCCAAGAGCTAGGTCATCCGCGTATATAAACTTCTCAGATCGAGTGGCTGGCACATCGCTCGTGTAGACGTTGAAGAGTAGTGGGGCAAGTACGGACCCCTGTGGGAGCCCGTTTTTGACGACCCAAAAACCGCTTTCTTTCGCGCCAAGCATCACTTTTATGAACCGAGGGCCTAGCATGCTCTTCAGTAATAAAAGGAGCCTCTTAGAAGGAGTTATGTCACTCAGCTTGTGTAGCAGTCCGTCAACCCAAACAGTATCATAAGCCGACTTAAGGTCTACGAAGGCAGCAACGGTCTTAAGTCCCTTTTGAAAACCTGCTTCGATGTACGAAGTAAGGGCTAGCACTTGGTCCGCACAGCAACGGCTATCCCTGAAGCCTGCTTGCTCTGCGGGGATGTGGGGGTTCACTACTGGGTATATTCTGTTGTACAACAAGCGCTCCAATAGTTTGTAAGTGACACTACAAAAATACAAATACAAAAAATACAAAATTATTTATTCAAATGTGCATAGAAGTTACAACATATTTTATAACATTGATTTCAAAACAAAACATTGCACACTTTTTGAGGACTATCTACTTTAAAAAGTAACAGGTTAAATCATGGTCTCCACACTAGGCAAGCCTGTATCGTGGACACCATACAAATCTTTACAAGTCCAGTCAAAGTTCCAGAATCAAAACATCGGAAGTTAAATTAAACATATTTTACAAAAATGATATAATAATGATAACATAAATTTATTAAATATTTATACACTCAGCAGCGAGATCGGGCGGTAACTCGCGGGGTCGTCAGCGGGTTTACCGGGCTTCAGGATGGCAATTAGCTTGGCTTTTTTGAAAATAGGTGGGAGTGTACCGGTCTCTAAGATGTCGTTGTAGAAACCGGTTAGCCATCGCTTGGCTCGTTTCCCGAGGTAAGCCAGGAATTCTGGGTAGATGCCATCCAGCCCCGCCGCCTTGCCGGGCTTGCATGATGTAAGTGCTACGTCCAGCTCTACAATCGTAAAGGGGGTGTCCAGCGTGCCTTTATCCGGAAGAGAACTTATTTTGCCCACGTTACTTTTTCGGACGTGCTTGGCGAAAATATTGTCCACCGTACCACCTTTTGTGAGATGTTGAAGGCGTTTATCTATGTCATCCGGGTGAACAGTGGGCTCCGTAGGTACCGGTGTGGCGGCTCCCCCCATCTTACGAAGCAGCGTCCAGCTTCTCTTGCTCGAGTGCGTGAAATATAAATCCTCGGTCTGATTTACCCACTTCTGCCGTCGGGAATCATCAAGCGCAGCTAGAAGAGCGGTGGCAGAGTCCGGGTTGTTAGAGTTTAAAAATTCTTGATAGGCCTGATGATTCTTGAAGAGTCAACTGTGCTATCCCAACCCGGGACATACTCTTTGCGACATCCTCTTGGTATGTGGTGTTTCGCTGAACTGTGCAGTACCCCGCAGAACCGGTTGTAGTTTCCCACCGTGGGCTTTACCCAGCGGATGGTTGAATCTACCCGCTCCCCATACAGCTTCCAGGATGCTTTCGAGAAATTCCAGCGAGCTTTTGGCACCGACTTAACTAGAGGCACCTGAATGCCGATCTTTATAAAAGCCGGGCGGTGGTGGCTTCTCGGAAAGCTGCCCAGTATCCTGCGGGAAGCGGGCAGAGCCATCCCCCGCTGATCCTCCGATGTTAAACATAGGTCCGGGTTTGTGTCACTATGCCATCGGGCTGAGTGGAATGACCCTCTACCCTTTGGGTCGAAAACGAGGTGGAGTCTTTCTTGTTCTGCCCAGTCCGCAAGAACATTGCCGTTCACGTCATTCGAAGAGTTGCCCCAGGATGTGTGGTGGCTGTTAAAGTCCCCGACATAGACAGAAGGGTGAGAATGGGTAGGCAGAGGTGGGCTCGGGAAAGTGGTTCCGGGTGGCTTGTAGACTGACACGACTGTGGTGTCCGCTATCTTAAAAGTAATAATTTCTAAGTTGTTAACGTCACTGGTACTAATAACAGTGACGTTACTCAGAGAAGTTTTTGAGTACACTGCCGATCCATAAATGGGTGACAGTGTATAGGCCAAAAGGTTGAAACCGGGGATAGAGCCCCGGCTATCTAAGTTATTAATGTTGTCGATGTGATGTTCCTGCAGGACTATCACATCGACGTCAATCTGCTGAAGTATCAGTTTCAGTTTTGCGCATGACGAATAAATGTTAGTGGCCAGTTTTTCTTTGTAAAAAGGTTTTGACCCTTTCAAATATTGTTTGATGAAAATATCATCGTCGGTTATCTTGGCCTTCGAGGCTAATTCTAGCAGAGAATAATAAAACTTTATTGATGATTCTTTATCCTCTTGCTTCTTCTCGTAAAATAGCCTGGCGAAATCTCTTTTTGGAGAAAATTCACTGATAAGCAGCTCTTTTATGTCTTTGTACGTGCTTTTGTCTGAAAAATTCGCTCTATAAAAACATAGAGCTGGACCGTTTAATGTGGCAGGGAGCAAAAGTAGCTTCTCATTTTCATCTAATTTTTTTAACGAGGCGATTCCCTCGAACTGCGTGAAGAAGTCATTGGCATCCTCTCTTCCCGTAAACATAATTGATTCCATATTTTTGCTTCTTTAGCGTTTCTTATGGAGTTGGAACGTTTCTTTCTTCTGATGGCTAGCGAGAGTACTGGGTCTTCAAACACAAGCCTCCACCAACTTGTAAAGACCCTCAGCGAGAGCCCTTACGTTTTAGCTGAAATTAAATATGTTTAATCTGGAAATATTTGATTTATTGAAAGAATGCACTTAAAATAATAGTCGCGGTTACAAGGGCTCGATGCCACTTTATCAAACAAGACTTTGCCGAGAAGCGGCGTATGCTGGTAGAAGACCAGATCAAAGATGCTTCAGCTTCACCGGTCGGCCACGAACTAACTCGAAAAACAAACAAAATTGTTCCATTTGACAAAAATACAAAATGTAATTAATTTTACCCGATTATAAGGCAATCGTAGTTATAACACCATGAAGGCTCTACAGTACCTTCACTTTAATTTTGTAAGACAGATTTTCGATAAGTTTTGTACCTAGCTAGTAATATTTTTTTAACTGATGGGGGCGCTAGTTGGGTGGGATAACCTCTTTAAACAGTTCTCTCAGGGAATCACGAGTCTTCAGGCAATAAATTGCTCTTATAGCCCTCTTTTGTAAAACGAATACTGAATAGATATCAGCTGCCCGCCCCCAAAGCAGTATGCCATAAGACATAATGCTATGGAAGAAGTAAACCAGCCTTGCGGTTGCGGTAGTCAGTAAGCTGTCTGATTTTTCTGATAGCTTATGCAGCCGAGCTTACTCCACCAGAAAGAGCCGTGAGAAAAATTTAATATTATGTTCTATTGCAATTATTACGATATTAATAAATATTCTTTTTTGCACACAAAGTTAAAATAAAATTAAAATTAAAGTACATATACAAGGGCGGGCTTATCTCTAAAAGAGTTTTCTTCCGGCCAACCTAAGGCAGTGAGAAAGTAAATAGCAGCGGGACACAATAGTGCAGAAAGTATAATTAAAATAAAAGTCCATAAATATACCTACTATTATATAGAAATAACTTATAATAAACTAAGACAAATACAGATAAGAATATACTACTTACATAATAATTACACATATACATAATTATTATATGTACTTATAATACAATATATACATAGATAGATGAAAGTTAAATAGATAAATTAACAATGATGATGACTAAGAAGTGACTTGCGAGAGGAAATGCTCCTTTACCCTTTTTTTGAAGGAGTCAATGTAGGGACTTTCTTGAACACTTTGCAGTAATTTATTTATTGCCTCCATTAAACTTAGAACGTCATGTCTCATAAAACTTTAGTCCTAACAGAATTAGTAGAACGATGCTTGTTCAAACAGCGTCTATGAAGTTTTCTCATCATTTATTAAATATGAAACGTTGAACGAAATAGAAATGAATACGCCTTCTGACTTCCCGAGGCCGAAAAACTTTTTTAATATAACGACCCGCGACATAATTCGAATTTCATTCCAACTCTTGCTCCAAAAAATATAGCCCGTAGGGATTTGAAAGGGTTTACGTAGCTACTTATAAGTACACTCAACAGCACGTCAGCAGAAACACTTTTGGACCTTATGGCGTGGTAATAGAGTTGAAAAAGTTTCTACCGACGAGCGGTTGACCGTACGTATCCAAAGCGCAGATAAAAATGAACTTTGTAAATTAAATAAAGCCATTATCAAACTTTTTTCAAGATTCCGTTCAAGATTCCGGGCCGTTGTTGTTGTGCCTAAACTTCACCAAAACTTTATTCAACATGCATGACATAATAAAATATCATAATTCCTTGCGTAGTTACTAAAAATCGTACTAGTCGACCGTTTGGCGCATGACAGATGTCTTACTACCCCGCCTTCATCCCCGCGCATGCTAGTAAAGCATGCTACTACGTAGCAAACGCTAACTAGTAGCATGTGTGTACACGCTTTGCTTGACATAAGCATGCTTGCTCATTTCTAGCATGCTCATTTCTAGCATGCTTATGTCATTGTCAAAAATTTACCGTCGTTCAATTTTCTAGCATGCTACCTGCGGCGCGGGTGGAAGGGGGTGTGTTTTGAGCACGTGTGAACAGGTTTGCTTATAAGCATGCTAGTGTCAATCAGTTGAAAAATGGTGAAAATACAAGTAATAGTGTTCTGTGATAAAAATGTCTCGCTGGGGCGACGAAAAAACTATTTTATTAAGTTCAATTCGAAGGGCCACTAGATTTTCCATTTTCACTAACGTCTTATAGGTTATATTAGCATGCTACTTAATGGCAAATGTTTGACTTTGACTTTGGCATGTGTGTCAAGAGTATTTGATTTGAGCATGCTTATTTAGTAGCATGCTAGTCAACGAGCATGCTTATTGCAAGCAAGTGTAGAAAGTTAAAGAGCATGCTCGATTCTAGCATGCTAGTAAGCATGCTCATTTACTAGCATGTCTATCTGTGCCCTTAACGTCCCCTAGTGACTAAGTAGTGACGTGCCGTCGATACTGTCAACTGTCAAAAGTCACGCGGCTAATTTATGTTAGGTTTCGTAGTACGAGTAATGTGAATGCCAAGGTTTTCCTTCGAGTACAAAAAGAACGACAAAAGGAAGGACGTTGGGAATAAAATTAAATAATGGAGAAAGTAGAGCTTCGTCAGAAGTGACGTCAGTAAAACGTGATTCCTTCCCCCGCTACATCGCCTGCCCCTCGCTGTCATCTGTCTACCTCACCCCGCTAACGTCGTCGTAGGAAGGCCGCGCACATAGTTGTGGGACTATAAGTACCTAAGCATTTATATTTATACATTATTGCAGTCAGCAGGCTGTAGTAACATGGGTACTTCATGTCTCAATTTCATTCAATGAAATTAAATCTATTTCGTTTTTTCAGGCTGCATAAATACACACAAAACTATTTCGGCATCCTCAAGGCGGAACCATATACAGGGTGTTAGGAACAGCCTTCTGAATACTGAAGGGGCAGGATCGATCAGTCAACGACACTGAACTACTTTCAATGAACAAAACTTTCAGGAAACGAAAAAAAAATCAGCTTCTCCATACAAACTGCGCTATCAAGTTTACAATTTTGTATGGAGACGCGGATTTTTTTTCGTTTCCTGAAAGTTTTGTTCTCTGAAAGTTGTTCAGTGTCGTTGACTGATCATGCCCCTTCAGTATTCGGAAGGCTGTCCCTAACACCCTGTACATTTGCCTCTTTTTGAGGCTCCTTCAGTTCATGGTGAAATATGAAATATGAAATATGAAATATGAAATGAAATATGAAATATGAAATATGAAATATATTTATTATGTAAGGAATTTGGGTACATAATTCAGCAGTTGAATTGCCTTGGTGCGTTTCACCAAACTCTACCTTTGCAGGTGTTCACATATTATAGTTTTAATTAAAACTATTATCTTAATACTAATCTTAAATTAAAATTTAAAAAAAAATATATATTCAGAACATGAGATCAAATTTCATCTATGATAGGAACTTAATATTTATCACTTAGTGAACACGATGTCACATACTACCTACACACAAAAACAATAGGTTTGCCCTCATTGTACTCACCTACTGCGAGTGCATCAACCGAAAAACGTCTATTGCTGGGTGTCTACTCTCAAAGTCCGATATATCGAAACGATACTACTCAAAACATGCAACAGCAAAACTTCGTCCCTTGACAATAGAGTAGAATATTGGTAGGATGAATTTTCAAACTGCATCCAACCAATATTCTACTCTATTGTCAAGGGACGAAGTTTTGCATTTGCATGTTTCGAGTAGTATCGTTTCGATATATCGAACTTTGAGAGTAGACACCCAGAAAAGTCGTACAAAGATCTATAAGACTGCATTGTATAGGGGTTTGCATTTATTTTCGTTCGTTTTGTTTTTTTCTTTCTTCCTTGGGGAAAGTTATTCAGTTTCATGGTCTACAATGTAGACTCCCGAAAACTGAAACAATGTAGAGTCTACATTCAACATGTACACTTTCGTTCGAGATATCTTTTTACAACCCCTGTTGAGACTCTTCACTACCTAGTAACTATTATACAGGGTTATTTTTGGACCCCTGACCAAATTTTAGTATGTTGCTCAGAACACGTACCTGAATTACTTTCCCAAAGGAACATGGGTCGAAAAACGAGAAAAAATTTAGTCCTCCCATACCAATCCCATGTCGTCACAATATTTGTATGGGAGGATCAAAATTTTTCTCGTTTTTCTACCAGTTCCTTTGGGAAAGTTGTTCAGATATGTGTTTTGAGTAACGTACTAAAATTTGGCCAGGGGTCCAAAAAAAACCCTGTAGATACAACCTGTAACGGAAAGGTGTAATAATACTAAAGGGTGTGAATCTGCCCATGAAACTGAACAACTTTTTCCAAGGAACATAGGTAGAAAAACGAAATTTGACTTCCCATACAAAATGCGCAATCAACTGATGCAGTTTTATGGGAGGTCAAAAATAGATGTTCCTTGAGGAAAGTAGTTCAGTTTTATGGGCAGATACACCCCCTTCAGTATTATCATACATCCTTTCCGTTATAGTGCGATCAGTTAGCAGTTTCACGTAGACACGCCTTACAATTTCACCAAATTTTTTTCAGTTACTAGTTAGGTACATAGCTTTCAATTTTTGATAGGAGCCAATTCTTGAATTTAAAAAAAATTCTATAGAAAACCTTGAAAAAATTTGGTGCAATTTGGTGCAACTTGGTGAATTTGGCGATATAAGACTATAAGGGACCGGACTATTAAACTGTGTGGTATGAAGTGAGGCAGTAACTATTTATTAATCTATAGTGAGACCCTCCATTGTACTATATCAGGTTTAGAATATATGTGAGTTACCAGGGAAGAGGGAAGGTTTGCCATCGACCCTCGTTGCCTCATTAGCCGCTTCGAACTACGGTAGATTAATGGACCGAGGCGATTTATAATCTGAAGCTCGAGAGGCGAGATATTTTAATATTGGATAAATTTTATTTCGCCTAAAATAAGAACAGGGAACTATCGTCGAACATATAGCTGAAACTTTGTATACAGATTAAAAGGATTTGTTCCTATTGGTGTTTCAAAAATGCAGCGTGAATATTTATTGTTTGGATACATGAAAAAAAGAAGCTTGAAAAAAATTATTACTTAAAAAAAACCGGCCAAGTGCGAGTCGGACTCGCGCCCTAAGGGTTCCGTACCTATCTACGATATGATGTACTATAAGCTTTTGCTCTTTGATTTTAAAAACTCCTCGACCATCCAACTTGACCCCTCTATTATGGAAAAGTTCTTGAAACGGGAGCTCACCTTAATTGGTTACTATAAGTTGTAAGAAAAACTGAAATATTCAATGATTTTAGACTTTTCCCTGTATTTGTACTGTGAGACCTAGCTTCTAGCCAAATTTCATATTTTAGGTCAACGGGAAGTACCCTGTAGGGTTTGCTTTTTTGCATAAATGTATGGAGATGAGGACATAAAATACAATATATTTTGATTGCGTCGTTGTAAAAAATTCAAATTTTCAGATCTTGGTGTGGTTCATGGACCTTAATTTTCGATATCAATTTCAACCTGATACCTCTTCTCGTTCGTGAGAAAAGGGTCTTGACAGACAGACAGACAAACGGACAACAAAGTGATCCTATAATTGATCCGTTTTTTTATTTTGAGGTACGGAATCCTAAAAATTGGCCTTTCCATACAAGATGAGTCGACCGAGTGATCACTTTACTATGGAGATATGCCGCAAAAATTCTTTCGAGTAAAATTTTTTTTTCGGGAGAATTGCTTGTTATTTATTTATTTATGATCACTTTGCTTCGTGAGCAAAACTAATGAAAAATCACGCTTTACAACGTGTAACGGAAAAGTGTGATGATACTGAAGGGCCCATGAAAGTGAACAACTTTTTACAAGAAACGATCGAAATACGAAAAACCACGTTTGACCCCCCATACAAAATGCACTATTGGCAGAGATTAAATAATAGTAAACTAACTATCGGCTTATGCAGTTCTATGGGAAGTTAATATTAGTTTAAGATACAAGTTCCGTAAGTGGGGTTATTAGAAACGAGTTGACGTTTTGTAAGCCCGAGACGAAGTCGAGGGTTTACCATCGACACGAGTTCGTCATAACCCTTACGGACGTGTATCTTACGACGTTTTTCAATACATTTGTGAGAAAACAGGCAGTCGTCATCCAAGTAAAAAGTCACCACTGTAGTACTTTTACAAAATAATTTTATTATCAGAGTGTAAAAACTCCTTGGTATTATACTTTTTTTACTTACCGCACTAGTTCGGTAAGTAACTACTTACGAGCAACGTTCACGTCCTTGTAAGTACGTTTTTCGAGCAAATGTATTGAAAATTTTATTTTGTTACTGGGCAGTTTCACACTCTTTCATATTAATACACCTTTCCAATACACGCTGTATATTTTGGTGTACCGAGGAAACTGGTTACAACTTTACGAGTTATGTTACGTTACCAAGTAGTGACTTGCCGTCAACAATGTCAACTGTCAAATGTCATGCGCCTTATAGGGAACCTTAGATTATGAATAACGGCAGATGTAGGGAACATGTATAAATTTTTGTAGTCGCATTTATTAACAAAAATATTAAAATACCGTAGTAGAGATGACAAAAAGTTAAATTAAAATTTAAATCGGCTAAGAATTACGGCCGATATAAGCATTTAAAACTACTAATTACGCGCCGATTAGTAAGAGATATCTGACATGAATAGTGACGCCACAATGCACAACGGCCATATTAAATTTCGTTTTGCTAGAAAGAGACAGAAACAAATCTTCGATGGCTTATATCGTTTTAATATTATAGTTATTCAAAAAATAGTGTTACTACTTACTAGACTGTTTATTACATGAATGAGAATATATTTTTTTAATAAAATAAAAATTGTGCATGTTTCCTATTGTATCGGTATAGGCTAGGGGAGGCCTATGTCCAGCAGTGGACGTCTTTCGGCTGATATGATGATGAGGCTAGTAGTAAGCAATTTGCTGCATATTTCGAAATGTTAGGTATTATTTATTAAGTTCATGAATTCCTGACCAAGATTACACTATTTTCTACTTCAGTTGATAGGATCACTAAAGTGCTAAGAAGATTGGCGGTTGGAGAGGAGCCAAATTTGAAATCTCCTTTAGTACTACTGTTGAAACTCATCCGAAACTAACTTTGCTGTTTTCTGGTTAGCAAATAGTTTTCAAAGAGATGTGAACCGAAAATTTACACGGCAAACTTTGCGTATTCTTTACTTTTTGTTTTGCCTGTAAAAACGTGAAACGTAACGCGAAAACGTAAGACCGTTGTAAATTGTCGTAAGACCGTTAAGTATAAAAATTATGATATGTTCTTGTCCATCAAATAAAATTAGTTGCTATAGTTTGGCTGAAAGCTTTATAGTATACCGAATAAGGCTGACTTAGCGATTTGAACTTCATTATAATAACTGGAAGGCCTCCGCTGCTGAACGAAAGGTCCTGCTTGCTAGAGAAATTTTTGACACGATGAATACTAGTTACCCGCATTCAGCGGCTTCTAACAGTTAGCCTATACTGATGTTCATACTCTTTCTTTTGACAAAGTTTATGGATTTCACGCAGCTTATAAGTAACTATTCTTTGCCGGCACCACACCAAGAACACACACCGGCCCAAGAATAGTTCCAACCCATACATACCCGTGGGTGTCGTAAGAGGCGAATAAAGGTTAACTGGAGGATGGGCAGCAGCATCCTCTTTTGTATCTTACATCTTACTTACTGCGGTCACCTACAATCGCGGTCCATGGTGCCAGCCGTAACGCTAACAAGCGAGGTGACTATGGTACTTCCCCTCCACATTTTTTTCAGCAAAAGCTAGAATTCTGGAGGGAGCTCCCTGTCCTGTAGTGGACGTTTCGTGGGATGTTATGATGATGAGTAACTACTTTTATACCTTCACCTTGGGGTAACTACTTTTTTTTACCATGCTTATTAGCAGGTTAGCCGCCATGGTCTAGTGGTTAAGTTCTGGGTTCGATTCCCAGTGAGAACACTGTTAAACAAAATTCACTTTCTGGGACCTTCCCCAGTTTGATTAGGATATTGCAGGCCGAATCATCTGATGATTCCGTGCTTCAAAAGGCACGTTAAGCCGTTGGTCCCAGCTAATAGTTACCTACGGAAGTAGTAGTTAATGAGCCAAGTCAGAGGACTTAGCGGCTCAACAACTGTGTCACCAGGATGTCTGAGGTCAGTCATCGACCTTGCGAACCCACACGATATTATTATGATGATGAGCAGGTTAATTACTGCAAAACGTACATACATACATACATACATAACATCACGCCTCTTTCCCGTTGGGGTAGGCAGAGACCACAGTCCTCCACCTGCTACGATCTTGACATACTTCCCTTGCTTCCTGTACTTTCATCAATCCTTTCATACATGCTCGTCGGTTTAGGGTACTTTTAACCTGGCCTTTATTCAGAACGTCCTGAATTTGGTCCTGGTACGTTCGCCTAGGCCTTCCCCTTCCAACGTTTCCAGTCACTCTCGCCTGGTAGATCTCTTTCGTCAATCTTCGTTCATTCATCCTCTCTACATGACCAAACCATCTCAGCATCCCTTTCTCGATTTTGGTCACTACGTCTTCTTTTACGCCACACCGTTCTCTTATCACACTATTTCTAATCCTGTCACTCAATTTAACACCAATCATACTCCTTAGCGCTCTCATTTCCACTGCATTAATTCTACTTTCATGCTTCTTCTGCCATACCCAGCTTTCACTGCCATACATCAGTGTTGGTACCAAAACTCCCCCATGAACAGCCAAACGAGCCTTGTGAGACACCTTCTGACTCTTCATAAAGGCGTGCAGGGCACCATTCACCATGTTTCCAGCATTCACTCTTCTTTCAATATCACTTTCACACTTTCCATCTCTCGTAAACTTTGAGCCCAGATACACAAACTCCTTCACTTGTTCAACTTGTTCACCATCTATTAATATAGTACACTCTGTCATACATTCTTCTCTTTCAAGTACCATTACTTTAGTCTTGCTTACATTTACTTTCATTCCTTTCCTGTCCAAAGCCACATTTATCATTGTTACCATCTCCTGCAACTCGTCAGCAGATGACGCAAGTACAACTTGGTCATCAGCGTAGAGAAGACATTTGATGAGTAACTCATTCATTCTCAGTCCACACATACTCTCTTTCAGATCAATCAAACAATTATCCATGAACAGGTTAAACAGCCAAGGTGACGCTACACATCCCTGCCTAACACCTTTTTCGATGCTAAACCATTCAGTGTACGCCCCGTTTATTCTGACACAAGCACTGGAATCCTCATAGAGAGATTTAAGTGCTTGAATCAGAAGACCGTTTACCCCATACATAGACAATGCTGACCACAATTCATTCCTCACCACTCGGTCATAGGCCTTTTCCAAATCCACGAACGCGCAGTAGACTTTTTGGTTTTTAGCCAAAAACTTTTCAGCTATGCACCGCAAGGAAAAGACCTGATCTGTACATCCCATTCCCTTTCTAAATCCCGCTTGTACATCCCATATTTTTTCGTCAGTATCTTTCATCACTCTTTCAATCAAAACCTTTGCATACAGTTTGCCGACGACACTGAGAAGGCTTATCCCGCGATAATTTTTGCAGTCCTGTTGTGACCCTTTTCCCTTGTACAGCGGCACAATCACAGCCTTGCACCAGTCACCTGGTACTTGGCCGTTCGTCCAACACAAGTTGAAAAGGCGGTACAACTGACTAGCCACAATGCCTCGCCCAGCCTTCAACATCTCGACCGACACTCTGTCATACCCAGCTGCTTTACCTGATTTCATACTTTTCATCGCTTTCATAATCTCATCCATACTTATCTCACTTACGCAATTCTCCTCTTCATTCTCATTCATTTCCACAGAAGACCTAGGTTCGCTGGCCTCTGCTTTTTCTCTCTCAAACAGACTTTCAAAATATTCCTTCCACCTCCTCAGAACACATTCTTCACCTTTTATAATATTTCCATCCTGGCTTCTGATTTTACTCAGCTCCGATGTTCCAAACTTTCCTCGGGCTGTCCGTATGGATTTCCAGAAAAACTTTTGGTTAGACTGGAAATCTTCAGTAAGTCTTCTGTCAAACTCATCCTTACACTCTTCTTTCTTTCTCTCAACAACTTCCTTAACAATACCTTTCGCTCTTTTATATACCTTTCTTGCTACACTTACGTCATCACTTGTTGCCCTCTGCATTCTTTGGTTAGCTTTTACTGCTAACCAATCTGACCATGCTTTCTTCTTCTCACAAACAGCTGCCTGTACACTTTTATCCATCCACATATTCTTCTTCTTTCCACCCTTTCTCCTTTTTGACACCCCACAAACATTGACAGCTATACCTACTACTCCATCTTTAAATTCATTCCACAAACATTCAATATCATTTACTTCATCCAGGTTCTCAAATCTTTCACTCAAGTCTTTCAAGTATTCTTTTCTGACATCCTCCTCTTGCAATCTCTCTACTTTGATACGTTCTAGAACGCTCGTCTGCTCTTGTGGTCTATGCCGCCACCGGTTAAATAGACCACCAATTCGGGTCACAACCAGATGGTGGTCTGTGTCGATGGCGGCTCCACGATACAAAACGGCTGCAAAACGTGTCAGGATATTATGCAAAAGAAGATTGCAGGACATCCGTGTATCCTATACGACAACTCATAGTAGGATCTGGAAAACGATACAATCAGGTTGACCTGTGGATTTTCAGCTTAACGGAACTTATAGGCACTATCTCTCCACGTACACCCAAAGGCACATACACCTACTTATCTACAGCAAAGTCCTTATCGTTTGATGCGTTGCGATGATACCTATTTCTGTGCCTATTTCACTTCAACATGGCGCACCTCTCCATCAGTTATCAGTTTCTGGGAACCAGTTACCCAGCAGTTAAAGAAAGCTGCTATGGTAATGAGGTTTTGAAGTTTGAACTATATGATGCTAATATTCTCAAATTTGCATTTTCTTATTTGCCAAATCAAAATCCCAAATTAACTACTTAAATTAAGTTTTCCATCCAAATCTCTATTTTAAAATTGCCAGACACTTAGTTCTTAGAAATTCTACTCCAAGCGTTGGCGATGGCATTGAGAGCCAAAACGCATTAGAACATCTCATTTCTACTTCTGAGACTGCAAATGAGTCCACAGATGGGCTGCAAGTATAGACAACAAATAATCTACACAAATAAAAGGAGCAAAAGGAACTTTTGAGAACGCTGCGACACGACACTGCGTTACCTCTTTTAAAGAAGTTTTTTTTTTTTTCAAAATCTGCCATCGATATTGTCCTAGTGATCATCTACGTGATCACCTTCTAATAGCTGTAGGTACTATGATACTTTAAACATTTTCTTATTAAAATTATTAACAGTTAAATCTTTGGCATCTTTTGCATATTTTGCTTTCTTTGGCATCTTTTTGGTTTTGTTTATTGTGTGCAATAAAGTGTTTATCTATCTATCTTTTGTGTAACATTTTCAAATATTTTTCCAACTCATGTAAAATTTTGCAGCAAAGCCAAATTACTACCCAAAAGCCAGTCTAATATTCTCATTCATAGCCAACCTGAATAAGTAGGAGAGAAGTTCAGTCGGTGCGTTAGGTTGTATAAGTAGGTACTATCGTGAATATTACGGCCTGACCAACATGGAGGTTTATTTTTGCTTTGCTTTATTTTCACCTCAAAAGGTCGGAAAACTGCTTTATCGATCAAAGTCTGCGTGCAAAAGTCACTTTTAGCCTTTTTTAGAACGTGATGATACTGATGATGAATTATTGTTTAGGGCTCCCGCACACGACCGAGAATCGGTGGGCGATTATCGGCCAGGACAAGGACGGAAGATCCAGGTGATAACACGTCAGAGCGGGATGCCGACAAAAAATCGGCCACCGATTCTCGGTCGTGTGCGGGAGCCCTTAAGGTCTGGCGGTTATTGTTAACATGTCATTCGCTTCGCTTGGGATTTTTCTTTTGAACCACTCGCTTCGATCGTGGCTCAATCCTAGAATTCTTCGTCGATCGAGTTTCAAAACAAGGCACTCGCGCTAAAACATTGTAATGTTGCTGCCTCGCATAATTTTTTTTTTAAGAGACCACAAAAAAGAAGAGGGGAGCGCGTGGTCAAGCTTAGCGAAAAACACTGGTCATTTGGCACTTTCCGCGATAGTACTTCTAGTGTTTACTAAACCAGTAGGAACTTATTATTTTTTACAACTTGTATTAAGACATATATATGATATGGAAATACCTACTGTCAGAGAGAAAGAAAAAAAAGGATTCGGTTTTTTGTTTATTAAAAAAGTATATAAAAATAAAAAGTAAGCATTATATACTTTTATAAATATGGCAATGGCACTAACATTTCACATTGAAACTTATTAAATTAAATACCTGAATAAATTTAATAAAAACAAATACCTACTTAGGTGGTATCATGAATGACAATAAATATGTGCTAATTTAATATGAGTAACATTTTGTAGTACAGTCAAAAGCAGGTCATGCTTGACAATAATGATAAGGGTTAGAACGGTACGAACTCGAATGTGTCAGACTCAACGTTATCTTGACTGTACTTTCGTACTTAGCATTAGAAACGCTCGATACTTTCACTTTACGATCATAAAAGTCAAGAAACATTACAAAATTAGTCTTTTGTTACCGGTTGCAGAAAGCTGCTTTAAAGATTAAACCTCCCTTAAATATATTTCTCACAGAACTGTCAAGAAGTTCTCAAGCTACGTGTGAGCTTCGAAAAGTGCAACTAGCGGACTCCTAGCCTGGAGTGTCAAATAAAAAAAAATTGTCTCTAAATAGACTTTATATTTATTAGTTAGTTAACTATTCTTTAATACAACTTCATCTGTGTTATTGCTTAATTTGTATAAACAGGCTATCATTTAATTTACATACATAAGTACAGGAAGCAAGGGAAGTATGTCAAGATCGTAGCAGGTGGAGGACTGTGGTCTCTGCCTACCCCAACGGGAAAGAGGCGTGATGTTATGTATGTATGTATTTACGAACCAACCATACAAATCTTTTTTAAATTTTCACACTATCTTACACTCATTCTTTGAAAATAATAATTACTCACATCATATTTCGATGTTTACTCTACCACACTTACCAAAACATTTTGCAGCTATAGAACAAGATTTATATTTAAGAAAGTAAGTGATTCACTCAAGTTGTCCAAAAAAAATAAGCTTGTAAAAAGTTTAGTGCTAATTAGTTGGACTAAAAAATAGATTAAAATATTTTCAGATAGACATAAACGATAAAATAGACCTTTAATGGTTAAACACTTGGAAGAAACACTCGTTTAACATACAAACATAACATACAGGTGTAAGGGACGGTGTACCGAAAACTGAAAGGGCGTGCTTAGTCAACGAAACTGAACAACTTTCCCAAAGAAACAAATGCTGGGAAAAGAAAAAAAACATTTTACCTCTTCATACAAATTGCCCACTCTGGTCGAACAGTTTGTATATATTCTTTATTGCACAAATTCACATACAGAAAGTTACATACAAAAGGACATTTACAAAGGCGGGCTTATCTCTAAAAGAGATTTCTTCCAGCCAACCCATGGTAGTGAGAGAGAGTGTTCATTAGCGGGACTCAGTAGTGCATTATTAAAATCCACAAAAACCAGATGTAATAATATAAAATAAATAAATGGTATAAAATAAACAATTTAATAAAATATATTGATGATATAGGTATAAATATAATATATAAATAATATAAATACATACAGAAGATACATACGTATAACAATACTTACATATAAATAAATACCTGCATAGATATATTCATATAAATACAGAAAGTTAAGAAGTACAATTAACAATGATGACTACGAACACGAAGCAGTGATTTGTGAGAGAAGATGCTCCTTTACTCTTTTTTTAAAAGAGGCAATTGATGGACTCTCCTGAATAGATTTGGGAAGACGATTCCAAAGTTGAGCAGCACGGACAGAAAAAGAATGAAATAAGAAATAGGAAATTGGAGAGGATGGAGAGGTCAAAATTATTTTTCATTTCCCAACATATGTTTCTGTGGGAAAGTTGTTCAGTTTCGTTGACTAAGCACGCCCTTTCAGTTTTCGGTACACCGTCCCTTACACCCTTTATATCGGACATACATAACATCGAGCCTCTTTGCCGTCAGTATGTACAAAAGGTTAATATTGAATAAGTTTTGTTTTGTTTAAAATATTGGAAACCTATAATATTTTAACGGGAATACTGAAATGTGAACAAATATACAACACACTCACGACACACACTCATGTACTTATTCTTCATCCGAGACATAGATACATAATGCAAAATACCAACTCAAGTTTTTGTGTTGTTTTGCGGAATATTAATAATAAATATTACATACAAGCTAAAAATTTAGTTACTGCTATAACTTAGGCAATCTATTGGCGGAAATTCTTCTGTTGTGACTCCGTAATCTCGATCTACGAAGAAAAATAAAACGCTTTAAAACATAAAATTCTTATAATTTTTTTACTTAGGCCCCATTTATTCTGCGACTTTCTGCATCGATATAGTTGTAATTCAGTCGCGATGCAAACACGATGCTGCATCGATTCAGCGTTGCCAGTACGTTACTTTTGTAAGTCGAAGTTGTTATCCTCATCCTCCTCATCATCACAGTGGCAAGGTGTTGTTGTTGTCTGTGTTCCTCATCATCAACCTAATAATTATCATCAACCTCATTATCATAATCAACCTCATTACTATGATAATGATGAAACTTACAAAAGTAACGTACAGAAAAGGCTGCATCGATATGCAGCATCGCGTTTGCATCGGAACTGCATTGATGCAAACGCGCGTTTGGTTCGCGACTGTATCGATGCCATCGTGAGTAGCGATACAAACGATCGTGACTGAATCGCGACTGTCGCAGTGTAAATGAGGCCTTAAGTTAACGATTAAATTCAGTCTCGATATTTGAAAATGCACCCAAGGGTGTTACCATACACTGAAAAAAAAAAATTGCTGATTCAATCAAGATTTTGATAGTTTCATACAAGCATCTTGACTCCATTTGAGCTTGCAAAGACCTTATTGGATTATATCAATTTGATTATTGAATTAAAGATTACGCTTAAGATAAGATTACGCTTACGCTTATTTAAGATGCTTTATTAAATCTTTCAATTATCTTTATCGATTTAATAACAAAATGCCAAACAAGAGAAAATTTATCTTGGTAGGCTCTCCGTTTTTCAGTGCTACTGAGAAAAAAGCAATAATAATATCAAGATGTTTTCATACCACTATATGATGTTATTTAAATTACAACGCTTGACAAACAAAGTGACGCCATGTGCGACAAAAATAAGAGAATAAATACCGCGCTTTCATGCGCTCTTCTAAATATGTTTCACTCTCGTACAATGATAGTACGGTATGTTATAGGCATGATCCGGAAACAAATTATTTTGATATCGGTCTCGATTGCAGCAGCAACACCATAGCACTACATCATTATGGTTATTTTATTATTAATCAATCACCCAGGACATTTTGAGCTCTCAGAAAACTGCTTATCTTTCCAAGAGACGTAGATGGAAAAGTGAAAAACATATTTTGACCTCAGTTCTTATATGTATATTTTTCACATTTCGACCTACGTTCTATAGTCAAAGTGTTCAATGCGAGAAAAATGCTCTGTACTAATTCTGAAGGATCCAATCAGTACAGATACTTACGAAGTATGTCTTTGGTGTCTTCTAGTATTAGAGGAAGCTGTAACTTCTACACACAGGACTATTAATTTACTATCACAGGAATACCTGAAAGATAAGAGATTTATTAAAATAGTCGGCATACTATGCATTTATATCAGAATCGACAAAAGTGGCATTCAGAGCGCTGTTATTATCAGTGAAATTATATTTTGGAGATACACGCTGGTGATGTAATTTGTGTCAAAATCTACACTTTTGTATGACAAAGGGTTAAAAGGTAACGCAATCAAATGATGCAAAACTTTATTAACAAAATAAGGTAAAATGATTTGTTTAAATCAGGTACATAGTATTAGGTAATAGGTTTATTTTTTCCAACTTTAGTCCCACCGTTGGTCGTAACAGCCGCGTTGCAGGGCATCCCTAGAGGCTGCGCAAACGAGGTCGTAAACTCCACTAGTGTGGCCAGAATTGCATATTTTTTCAATCTAGTTTAATGTCGTGCGTTAACGTGCTTTGGAAGGAAACAGCTTGAATAATTGTTTAGTTTAAAGAGTTGATCAGTCCTAATTGTTGTTCAATTGTATAATTATTTAGTCAAAGATGCAGTGCAATTTCAAAAAGTTGATAAGTTTTAATTCATACAAATAGAAACGATGATTGTAGTTACACCGGCCACTCCATCGGACTTTTTTATATCGTCAGCGAAGCCTCTTATATATGAACGTTATTAACGCGTACATGAGGTAGATTTTAAACATATAATGTGTAGTTGTGAATTTTTGGGTAACATTAGCCAATTTGTGAGCGAAAAATTAAAAGATCTTACATATTTTGCCCCAGCAGCTTGTATTGTGCTAAGGGAGACGCCACACCAAAGTGATGAGGACTGTCGCTTTGCCATTCGTTGCAAAATGCTTGCGGGTTGTGCTTGCCGAACAAGCTCCCGCCGTGCCATACAGCTTTTTGTGGCCTATAAATAATGATAAAAATATATCATACAAAATTTAAAATATTCGCACTCCGATCGTAACTTTCAGACTCCACTGTTTAGAATTAATAAAAAATTAAAGTATCTTTAAAAAAATCACTAAACTTATTATTGCTATCAGTACACAAACATTTTTGAAGTTGATTGAAATATGAAGAATTCAAAATTTTTATTAGACGTAACTGTCTGTAAGTAAAACTATTCGTTTAAAAATAATGTATAAAACCTACCAAGTTCGATCAATGAAGACGTTTTTTCTGTTGAAGCTATATAAGTTTGCTGACTTAGCAAGGTTCGCGCCCGAACCATTGAACATTTCTTGCCACGATCCGAACAATAGATCGCCTTGTATGTTGACAACTGGCAGACCCTTGTCTTGCTCGTGTTTCACCAAGCTCTTGAGGTCTTCAATTCTGCGGTAGAAATTTGGGGTAGAGTTTCGAGTTTGTATGAACTTGTAAAATTGAATCAGTACAAGTTTGTAAGTATTTCAAAAACATCTACGCATATATTCTACGACGTCAAACACGTAAATCTTCCCATGACACTGAAAAGTTTTTCCTAAAGAACATGTAGGTAATTATATCGAAACGCGAAAAAAAATCTACTTCATTTTGTATGGGAGGTAATTTTTTCAAGGTGAAGTTGTTCAGTTTCTAAGCAGCTTCACATCCTTTGCGTTAAACCTTGTAGCGGTAACTTGAAGAAAATAAAATTACTAGTACATCAATCAGTTTCATAAACTAAAAGAAATTGAAAATAAGAAAAACTTAAGGACTACCGCTACCACCATACAATTATGATAAAACTTAAAGAGATGGTAGGTAGGATATTGATCCAGAAAGAGTAGTATAGTATAAGTAGTAGAATTTATAGTATAACCTTGATGCGGAACGTCTGTCCCTGTCCACTTACTTTTCAGCTCAATATTACAACTCAAGAATCTTTTTTTCTCATTTTGTGTCGTCTAACTTACTTATTAGGCAAGAAAGCCACGAAGTTACCATCGACCTTATGTTTCCTGGCCTCCAGCAAGCAACCAAGATTTGCTGCAGCTCTTCCTGTCCTATTGTTCAAGTAGAACATGTTGCCAGAGTAAGGCTCGTTTAAGGCTATTATTCGAATCTGTAACAAAACTTTAGATCATCACACACATCACATCGTGTAAGTTGCAAAGTCGATGACCGACCTCACAATCCCTGGTTTCAGAGTTGTTGAGAAATTTCTGGTAACGCAGCCTGCGTTTTTTCCAATCAAATTAAGAACAAAATTTCAAAGAATTATTTATGACTGTGTCTCCTGCAGGGTACAAACCCACGGCCTTCAACTATTAGATGAGGCAGTGGCTTTTAGACTATGACGGCACTGCAATTTATCCTACGTCATCAAGTACAAGGAATTTGCAACTTTGTAGCGATAGTAGTAGTCTATTAGATCTACATTACGTCGGTCTACCAATGCGCAACCTGGCAGGATCGGTACAGTCAGAGAGAAAAGTAATCCAAGCACATTTGTTGTGCGACTAGCGAAACACCAAGAGAATGGGCCTTCTATTACTACGAACAGGTTTCATTCGTCTACTCTATGATATAACTAAATTTCTCTCCGACTGTACTAAACCTGCCAGGTTTTGTATTGGCAGATCAACGTAATTTAGATCTAATAGGCTACCACTACATAGCTATAAAGTTACGAATTTCTTGTACACGATGACGTAGGTAATTTGCGGTGCCCTCTGAGTCTATATGGATGAATTCTAAATCTAGAAGTAAAGCCTATCTTCCACCCTGTCTCTCCCGCTTCCTTTCATAATAGCAAGTGATGGTGTAACTTTGATATAAGAATTCACAAGTATAATAATAACAATAACAATAATACTTACAGATTTTTTAGTCAGAAGCTCTCTCTTCATAAGAGGCTCTTCTTTTGGTGTTGTTTGAGGTCTGTATGTTGTCGTAAAATACGGATCTCTAGCTTCTATTATAGATCCCATCTGGAAATAATGTCAATAATACTTTTATCTACTCCCGTACCGGAATATTCCAAATTCGAAACCAATGACAGATTCGAAATTGAGGTCACAGTTGCGGAATGAAAATCCATACTCCATTTCCGTACTGCTCGTAGTATGGAACAGTGTGGAAATGAAAATGATAGCGGACAATGACCTCAATTTCGAATCTGTCATTGGTTTCGAATATGGAATATTCCGGTACGGGAGTAGATAAAATACTTTTTACTGGGGTGACGACTGCCTACCCATATTTAAAAGAAAACGGAGAGTACCAGGAGTACATAAATCGACAAGAGGCTAACAGTTGGCTCGCTTCTATATAAAGTGACCGTAGCAACAAAAGAAGTGATTTGAACAAAATGGAAAGTATGTACCAGGAGAACATGAGTCTACAAGAGGCTGTCAGTAACCATATACATGAAATTAATGTCAAAGCAACTCCATCCACAAGCTCTGGATCTGGAATAACTTCGGGAATAACTTTTAATAACTGTACTAACTAACTGTCCTCTTAGTTCAATAAATTGATCACTACTCTTTAAAATTTTTTTTTTATTTTGTCGGTCGTAGATAAAGTTTTGTATGCAACTATACGTAATTAGTCATTTTAACACTCGATCTATACTATTTTGATACTCGGCTGCGCCTCGTATCAAAAACCAGATCTCGTGTTAAAATTACTCTCATTACGCAACAGTTGCATAAATAACTATGGTAACACAGACCATAATACTGAAGAAACTTTATTGGTTTTTCTTCCGAAGCCCAGTAAGTATACTCATGAAAACAAACAACTTTCCCGAAGAATTTTTTTTTTTATTTGACAAAAATTGTTCACCTCATACAAAATAAGTCGACCACGTGACGACTTTACTATGGAGAGGCGAAACAAATATTTCGAGTATTTTTTTTTCTTCAAGAGAGTTGCTTGTTGTCATCATCACTAGGCTTCGGGAGAATAACCAATAAAATATCACGCTGCTGTATTTATACAAGGTTTTTGTTTTTAAAATTAATAAGTGGACTTATTGCAGTCAAAAGCAACAAATTTTGTTCTACGACTTTGCTTACAACCCACATAAAATTTTCAGCTTCCCATACTAACTACACGACGTCACCTACTTTACTTTGTATAGAAGTTGTTTTTATTTATGCAAAATTCTTTTTTATCCGAAAGGGTATACTACTGAGGTGGTCCCATTGTCACCAAGTCAGGATCTGATGAGGGGATCCTTGGGAAATCGAGGGCAACCCTCAAATTTTATAGGCACTTATTACGTGTTTCATATATTTTTCAAAGCTATACAAGTAGCCCGCGTGGTGCCGGCGAAGAATAATACCAACCCATCTCTAACCGTGGGTGTCGTAAAAGGCGACTTTGTTCCACTGAATGTATTTTATTTATGTATGTTCACCGATTACTCCGTCAGTTGTGAACCGATTTGCAAAATTCTTCTTTAATCCAAACGGGTATACTCCTGAGATGTTCACATTGTCACCAATCCGCGGGTGTCGTAAAAGGCGACTAAGGGTTTATGAACCAGAGAATGGGAATCAGAATCGTTCTGTGTATCGTTTCATCTTACATTCTGCGGACACCAACAATCGCGGTCCATGGTGCGCGCCGTGACGCTAACATTCGTGGTGACTATGGTACTTCCCCTTCACATTGTTCTAGCAAAAGTTGGGAGTTTTGGAGGGGTCCCTGTCCTGTGATGGACGTTTCAATGATACAAATATTTGTGTCTGGTATTCATCATCTCATGTTGTTGATCTGGTGTTGGAAGGAACAACTCCTTCATCATGACATCCCATGAAACTTCACTAGAGGACAGGGAACTCCCTCCAAAATTCCAGCTTTTGCTGGAACAATGTGGAGGGTAAGTACCATAGTCACCACGCTTGTAAGCGTTACGGCTGGCTCCATGGACCGCGGTTGTTGGTGACCACAGAATGTAAGATGATAAGGTACACAGAAGGATGCTGCTGCCCATCCCCTGGTTCATTAACCCTTAGTCGCCTCTTATACCCACGGGTAGAAACGGGTTGGTACTGTTCTTTACCGGCACCACACAGGACATGGAACAACTCTTAAACGGTTAGAAGTTGGAGAATAATTCTTTTAAATTGTAGGTTACGTTCTTTAGGATCGATAGTTTGAAGCGCTCGTGGCCAAGTGGAAGTTGTTCTTTCTTTAAAATAAAATTGTCTTAATCGTTGCATTTCATCAATGCTTTTTCGTCATGCGGTTTTTTAAGCATAGAGACCCGCTCAACCCATCGAATTGTACTCACTGACGTGTAGCCGCGTGTACAAACCTATCTCTAACTGGGTTACTTATTTCTGACCAATCGTTTATATCAATTTTAGAGTTTTTGAGATTCAGAGATTTATCCGTGAAATGCTTTTGACTTTTTAGTGACATCATGATTCTAAACAGTGACATGACAACACCGCGTTTTTTGTGTTTTTATAGCAGGATCAGTTAGGGTTACCAACCACCTGTTGGTGCCTGTACCTTAAGGTGTTTGCTTAACACTAAAACTTGTAAAATAAAAATAGTTTTCACAAAAACGAATCACCTCCTTCAAAATTTTTTAAGGAATCTATTAGCACTTAAAAGTATGAAATAACCATAGCAGTTAATTATCAGCAACGTAGTGACATAATAGAAAAAAACCAAGCCTATGTTTTTTATTTCAATTATAAATTTACAAGAAACAGTTCATTGTGTAGTCGGTGCCAGCCAAATCGCCAAACCAATTGAAGTATGTGCTAGTAGCAAAATATCCTTTATGTGCACTAACTCGCGCTACATAAGCTGTAGGTATGACGTTACCAAATTACAAGTTTTCATTTTCCATCTCGTGGCTTCTTTCTTAGTCGACTTCAAAAAGGGAAGAGGGCCTATCTTCCACTGTATTTACTTTTTTTATCAAATCTTAAGCATTGACAATTTATTATGGGATCCCCTCGAAGGTAGATAAAAAGCAGTTCAACGTCTTCTGTAATGAAAGACACTAGATAAGATAATGTTCCCTAAAGTGCAACTTCGTGGCTGGCACCGACTCCAAAATGAACTGTTTCTTGTAAATTTATAATTGAAATAAAAAAACATAGGCTTGGTTTTTTCTATTATGTCACTACGTTGCTGATAATTAACAGCTATGGTTATTTCATACTTTTTAATGCTAATAGATTCCTTAAATTTTTTTTAAGGTGATTCGTATTTGTGAAAACTATTTTTTATACGACAGTGTCCACATCGAGAAGCGAACCTTCGTATCGAGAGCGAGACGCTCGAACCGCAAGACCATGGAACGGAGGCTGTTGTTCATATAGGTGAAATAATTGTTATTGCAAACAAAACGAGTTTTAAATAAAAACAATATTTTCAGTATACTCGCATACGCAATTCCCTTTTGTATCTTTAAATTATGAGAGTAACAACCAAACATACATTTACATAATGCTTACCACAACATATTGCCATCCATTTTCGACTCTCAACAACAGGGTTTTTTCCCGTATCACGTAGGCCAGAGTTCCCAAAGGTGTATTCGATGTGTGCTGCAAAAAGGGAAGTTCGGTTTTTATTGTTATTGATTCCATTCGAGAATTATCCCTAACATTGGGTTAAATATTATATTAGCGTAATTCGAAGCGTATTTTGGGATATTTTCGGGTTCCGAGAAGTTATGAAATTTGTGAAAAAGAATCATCTTTGTTGCAAAAGAATTTATCTACCAATTTTTTTAGGTATCAGAATAACTTTTTTGTGAATGATGCCTTGATAGGGCTGAACAAACAATAACGAAAAAACCGGAGTAAGCTGGACTAGACCTGATTGAAGAGTAGCCCTGGTGTGTATATGACAGAGTTCATAACAAACATTACATGATACCGAAAGTTTTCGTAAGTGTTAGTAAAATTTTTGATTCGGTCTTTGAAACTGAACAACTTCGGTTAAAGAACATTGGTCATTATACAAAAAAATAACAATGTTTTTTAAAAATTATTCAGTTTCATTACCTGAATCGGATTCCGGGAGTTTTCTTATAACATCTTCTAATTCATATCTTGTTCTCATGCACGTACCTTCAAAAGACCAGTTGTTGACCTAAACACAACTGTCATAGCAGAATAAAAGTCGTCTTCATCATCTAGCAAAGTTCCTAAAACAGAAACGTAAATGTTAGATTTTAGGGTTCGGCACCCGTAGGATGCAAACAGAGCCCTAGAAGGGAAATGGACCTACTTGCTTTGCTCGGAATAGAAAATGGGCTAAATTACTTTACTATGGGATGACATTTGCCAGCATATCCCAATATGCAATGTAACATTATCATCGAGCATTATGCAATATTCTGATTGAGCATTATAATTGTAACTGTGTTCCACTAAATTGAAATAAAATAATAAAATAATGTTGTTTCGGAAATATTCCTAATAAGGTCCATTGACGAGCTTTTTATAAACCAATTTTGTCATTTATCGACTGTTGTTACACGATTTTGGATCAATATTTTTAGTTCAAATATGAGCAATTGGTGTACCTATTTTGAATGTTTTTAAAAATGAAATACATTTTAAATCTGATTTAAAAGGATTTGAAAAACCTTGTCCTTAGTAGGCGAACTCACCTATTTTATAGTGCATAGTATAAGTTAAAGAATAACAGAACTACAAGTAATAAAAACTGGTCGAGTGCAAGTCGGACTCGCGCGCATGTAATACACTTCTGCGCGACAGCGCGTGACTAAGACGGTACTTCTACCTTAATGGTACGGAAACCCTCAGTGCACGAGTCTGACATGCACTTGACTGGTTTATTAAATGCTGCTTGCTTGTTCATAACTTCACTATATTTAAGAAAACATTCTTACCATGCTTATCACTCGCGCTATCAGTAAAACTGTAGAAAGTTCTATCAGAAAGAACACCACCAGGTTCTCCTTTTGGACCTGTTACAGAAAGACCTGAAGGTCCAGGAGGCCCAGGGGGTCCGGGAGGACCTGGGACTATATGATTCTTGCAAGACTCTGTACAGTTTCCTGAAGGACCAGGTTTTCCAGGCAAGCCGTCATTACCCCGATCACCTTTCTCTCCTTTTAGCTAAAAAATTAATAATGACATGTTATTATAAACACAAATTCGTTATACAAGGTGGAAGGGATCAGTCAACGTAAATGAACGACTTGCAGTGAATAAAACTTTTAGGAAATTAAAAAAGAAAATCAGAAAAACGCGTCCCATACAAACAGTCCGATAAAGTTTGAAATTATTATGGAGTGCCGATTTTGTTTTTTTTTTTACAGAAAATTGTTCAGTTATGTTAACTGATCATGCGCTTTCAGTTTTCGAAAACCTGTCCCTTACAACCTTTATTACAGTAAAAGTTTGGAAAATCTTACCTTTTCCATATCAATCTCATTCAAAAAACTGTCACCCTTTTCACCTTTAACTCCAGGTGATCCTTTTTCACCTGATGGTCCTTCTGGTCCCTGAAAATAATCTGCATTTCAATACAACACATTTGCTCTATGAAAGTATTACGATAATTTTGCCCTACTCACCATTACACCTGGTCCTCCTTTTGGACCCGAAGGGCCTGATGAGCCTTTTTTCCCAACGTGACCTTGAGGACCTCGGTTACCAGGTTTTCCAGGTGGTCCACGATCTCCTTTGTCTCCTTTGAGGCCCTGATGAATAATTTTAATAAGATTAAAAACTGGAACATAATTTCTAAATCCATCAACAATGAGTATGTTACTTCAAAGAACATTAATTTTAACAATTACTATCCAAAATACATTTTTCAGCGGCGTGGACTAGTATTAGATTTCTTTAATTTAATTTCTGGCAATAATCTGCGGTTTTCTCTGTTATCCCTGCGGTTTCTCCAGGTAGTTACGACTTGGGGTCATTCAAAAAGCGGGTTAACAAACTTCTCAAACGCTGGAAACCCATTAGTACCACCGCACCGCGCAGGTGTTACAAGTGTCTATGGGCGGCAGCGGAGCTGAAACGGCGTAGACTCGCTCTATTTGCATTGTATTCTGCATGACATTCAATAAGTATTCTGTGAAGAATCTACATTGAATAAAATTATCTGAATCTGTCTGCTCGTTTGGTCATAGCTCCTCTAAGGCCTGCTCTTACATCATAAAAAAAATCTACCTACTCGATCGTTTCTGGAAAGGAATGTCCTAGTACAATTTCCATGTGTACCTAAACCTGATCTTACTGCATAAGTGCTAGATCTCGGAGAGACAAAGAACACGTTTCACCCAAAACAGAAATCAGTTTTTAAAATAATATATTTGTTTAATTCGCGGTACAAACAGCATCTACAAGGAATACAAATTTACAGGGTGTTTGGTACATCTTCGCAAACCTCTCTACCCATGAAGCTGAACAAAGAGAAAGTTTTTCAATTTCATGAGTTTAACAACCACTTGAGAGGTTTATAGATATAAACCAACCTATATATAGGTGCTAGTTTGTTCTCAATTTTATATTTAAAAGAAAAGGTCAGTTTGGCCACAGTTAATAACGAACAACTTACTTGAATGATTGTTATATCAGATGGTGAAACATTTCCCGGCAATCCCGGTGTACCGGGTTCCCCCTTGGGTCCCACAGGCCCTGGCTGGCCTTGAGGTCCTCTTTCACCGTGAGACCCATGATGCCCTGTCGGGCCCGGTGGACCAATAGGACCAACGTCTCCTCTTTCACCCTACAAAAATTGTAAATTGTTTTAATGCTTTTAGGAAAATCAATAAAACCTATAGGGTCTCGAGCTGTGATTTCCCATACAAACTAACTTTGAAACTACAAGACACATTATGTCATTTTTAGGGTTCCATACCTCAAAAGAAAAAAACGGAACCCTTATAGGATCACTTTGTTGTCCGTCTGTCTGTCTGTCTGTCAAGACCCTTTATCTCACGAACGGGTAAAGGTATCAGGTTGAAATTAATACCATATATAAGGATCCATGAACCACACAAGATCTGAAAATTTCAATTTTTTACAACGATGCAATCAAAAGATATGGCGTTTTATTTCCTCATCTCCATACATTTATTCAAAAATGCGAAACCTACAGGGTACTTCCCGTTGACCTAAAATTATGAAATTCGGCAAGAAGCTAGGTCTCACAGTACAAATAATGGGAAAAGTCTGAAATCATTAAATATTACAACTTTTCTCACAACTAATAGTAACCAATTGTGGTGAGCTCCCGCTTCAAGAACATTCATATAAGAGAGGGGTCAAGTTGGATGGTCGCTGAGGCGATTTTTGTTTTAGTTCTATTTGAAAACGGGAACACTTACAAACTTGAAAATTGGTATGTTTATAGTGCATAAGCTATAAAATAACAACAAATAATAAAATTTGGTCAAGCGCGTGTCGGACTCTAAAAATCTAGCACATTAACTTACTGAAATTTCAACTAATACAATTATGTTTATGTGGTGGTACGGAACCCTCAGTGCGCGAGTTCGACTCGCACTTGGCCGGTTTTTTTTATCAAGGTTTGAAATAGGTTTTAGGGTTCCCTTATAGTTTCGTCATGTCCGTCTGTCTGTCCGTCCGCGGCTAAGCTCATAGTAATTTAGTATGGATGTACACATTAGTCGTTGGGATGGAATAAGTTATGAAAAAATCAAAACATGCTTAACAATAATAATTCCTAAATCAACTTTACTACGGAACCATACATTGCGCGTAACCCGACACGCACTTGGCCAGTTTATCAATTGAAAAACAATTGATCAATATAAAGATATAGCGAGTTTAGATTTTACATTAATATTTCAACTAGCACGATCTTTCTTATGAATTGACAAACAGTTTTCAATTCAAAACCTATTGCAAATCTACTCAATTGTATGTACACAAATTCGTCATAATGTGTGTTGTTAAAAGTTATTGCAACAGTTAGCTTGTATGGGAAATCACAGCTCTAGACTCTTCCTGTCCGAAGTCTTCGTTTTTTTTAAATTCAGGACAGTTTCTTCGGTGACAGAATAGTTTGCTTGTTGTACAATTTTTATTACGTCATCATTATTACATCTGATTACATTTCATAAAACGTCAACTGATGAACTAGGCTATTTTTCCAAATTTTGTAAAGTGCAAAAAATGTTGAAATCTTTGTGGGGTGATGTGGATAAGTTTTGAATAAAATGTCGATGCTGCCCATCCTCTGGTTCAAGTCACCTTTTCGCTATCTATCAATCTGAATAACTTTCCCAGGAAGTTGTTTAGTTTAAAAATAAAATTTTGAACATCGGTCAACAATAACCCTGTGTATGCATACCTTTTCACCAGTTCTTCCCGAGTCCCCTTTGTGACCACGTAGTTTTTCTACAATTGCAGAATCTAAATCGATAACAAAACAAAAATTAATAAAAACGTATGTGTCATTTCTTATAAGTAGCATACAGGGTTTTTTAAGAAGTTATAATATGGAACCTTGATCTCTAAGAAACATGTCGAAAAACGAGATTAGTTTTTGGCTTTTCCATACAAAATTTCCGTTTTTTTTGGAAAATATTATTAGTTTTAAACATAACTAACATAAACTTTTATTAACAGTGATTTAAAGATAACCCTGTACGAGTATATCACTGATGTAACTGTGAAACGCGTATAGTGAAAATATATGAAAGACAAAAAAGTGAATCAGATAAACGGAATCTCCAATACGTTTCGTTCAACCGAAAAATGACACAACCAGCCCACCCTGCTCGGATATTTGAACAAAATAAATTTATGAGAGCCATTTAAGCTATCCTTTTCTTGCAGCAATGACTAGAAAGAGGCAGGCATACCCTTTTGGGGTTCATCTGACAATAGCAAGAGTTCAAGGAAAGGGATCAAAGCTAATAAAACCAATAGTAGCAAAAAATGTTTAGGGATTCAATCTACTTATGTTATTACTTGATCGTGACTAGAATGACTTATTTCATATTGAAATTTATTCAGTTATATCTATACGAAGCTAGAATAGGTGCCTCTGAATAAACAATTTTTTTTTGTTTATTTATGTAATTTGTTTTAGAATATAAGACCAAATTGAGGTCTTGAATGACTTACTTTCTAGCGGGTCCATTGCTGGATCAAGAAGGGAATTTAATGTTGCAGGCATTCCAGGTAAACCAGGTACGCCCTTGTCTCCTCTGTCACCTGAAATTTAAAAAAGTGTATGTAAGGAAAATATGAAAAAAAACAAGAGCATCCGTTGCATTTATCTTTTTTTTAATGTAACAAGTGAGGAAGCGAGCGCCCACTGTCTTATTAGTAGCATAATTGACAATAACAAGACAGTAAACCGCATTGCCCACCCTGAGAACAAAGATGGTGTGTCTCATGTGCCAGTAATTTCACTGGCTCCCATGACCTTCAAACCAAAACGCAGCAGTACAAACACTGCTGCTTTACGACAGAAAAAAATAAGGGGTGGTACTTCCCAAGAGAGATGGATTTAGAACAAAAGCCCTACCAACTTCAAAATGGCGGGGACGGCTATGGCTGTTGTCGGAACTTTTATTAGTTTTGTATAAGGTGTAACAGAAAATGTATAAACAAGTCCGAATTGCGTGAATCGTTTCAGGAAACCGAACAACTTGTTCTATGAAACAATGGCTGAAAGAAAAATATTGACCTCCCATACAAAATGTTCTATAAGCTGATGCGGTTTCTCAGGGAAGTTGAGTATTTTTCGACTTTCAACCTATGTTCCGTGGAATAAGTTCTTCAGTTTCAATGGCAGATTCACATCCTTCAGGGCTTTTTGTTTTTTGGGGATTTCTGTTTCAGGAAATATAATGAAATAAATTTTTACCTCTGTCTCCTTTTTCTGCAGGTCTGCCATGAGTCCCAGGTACTCCTGGAAATCCATCTTTTCCTGCTTCACCCCTTTCTCCTTTTTCACCTCGTGGCCCTTCAGGACCATGATGACCCTTAAAATTAATAATTTGAACATGTTTTTTTTTATCATCGTTTGTCGTTATATCGTCGTGTTGTTTTTTTTTTATATAGTATTTTGTATTACATTTGCTATATTTTTATTTTACGTATGTCTCTTTGTATGTGTTCTGTATTTTTGTGTTATATCATCATTGTATTTGTGTATGTTTACTGTGAATAAATGTTATGTCTATGTCTATGTCCATAACATCCCATGAAACGTCCACTGCAGGACAGAGAACACCCTCAAGAAAACCAGCTTTTGCTATACAGGGTGTAAGGGACAGGTTGGCAAATACTGAAAGGGCATGATCAGTCAACGTAACTAAACAACTTTCAGCGAACAAAACTTTCAGGAAAAAAAAAATCGGCCTCTCCATACAAAATTGCTAACTTGGTTGGACAGTTTGTATGGAGAAGCCGATTTTGTTTTTCATTTCCTGAAAGTTTTGTTCGCTGAAAGTTGTTCAGTTCAGTTGACTGATCATGCCCTTTCAGTATTTGCCAACCTGTCCCTTACACCCTGTATAAGACATGAATTACGATTCTAATATTAAACTTTTCTGTAACAATTTAAACATTACTAAGTGTATCGTTTAAATGAAAACAGCTCCAAGAGAAAGAAGCTTAACACAAAAAGCTTAGCTTTGCAAAATTTTTTCCTTCCTCTATGGCTAAATACAATAAATAAAAATAAATTAACACATAACATAATTATGTTGTAAACTCATTACCTATTTAGTTCTGATACAAATAAATCATTTAATCAGATTTAATTTTATTTATAATTTTTCAATTTAATATTTATACAATGTATAACTCACTTTATCCCCCTTTTCTCCTTTATCACCCTGATGTCCCTTTTCACCTTTTTCTCCTTGTAGGCCTCTAGGACCTGGGGATCCCGGGGGCCCTAGAGGGCCCGGTACACCTTTTTCTCCAGGCACTCCAATTTCTTCTCTCTTATCTGTTTCCTGTCAACAGAAGTTCTGACACAACTCTGTTCAAACTGAGTTAAACTCAGTTTGAACAGAGTTGTGTCTAAATTATTAACTATGTACTAAATTAAATTTGTGAAACTGACCCATGATGTTTATGATGTGAGTAAAAAAGAAAGCAAGAGAAGAGTATAGAATAGAGATACTAATGATCATCATCACAACATCCCCTGAAACTTCCACTGCAAGACACGGAGCTCCCGAAGTACCACAATAACTTTACTTGTTTGCGTTGCGGCTGGCACCTTGGACCCTGGTCGTTGGTGACCGCAGTATTTAAGATGACACGATACACAGAAGGACGCTGCTGCTCATCCTCGAGATAGTCCCAGTAGTGTATCCCTTAGTCGCCTCTTACGACACCCACGGGTTGAGGTACTAACTACCCTTTGTATGTATGGTACTAACTACTCTTTGCCGGCACCACAGCGACAACTTTAATACTGGCATCATTAAACAATTCCAGGTCAAATGAGTTAAGACGTATTTCATTTAAGTTTGTTATTTTGTTGAAATGCAACCCAGTCTCTTTACGAGTAGTACCACTTGATAGAGTTAAAAATTTACAAGTTAATCACCTTAACCACAGGTCCCGGAGGCCCAGGTGGCCCTATTGGTCCTGGAGGACCAGGTGGCCCAGGGTCCCCCAGTCTGCCTGGCTCCCCTTTAGACCCTGGAGTACCATCTTTTCCAGGAGTGCCGTCGTCTCCTCTTTCGCCGGTATCTCCTTTCAGCCCAGGAGGTCCCCTTTCACCTTGGTCACCTTGTTTACCCTACGAAAAGTGTCATTGTTTACACAATGTAAAGTTTTGTTTACAGGTTTGAAATAAATGTTTACTTCTCATCAAATGAAAAACCGTCAGTGTCATTACTACAAATCTCCCAAATGAACTTTTAATAATTTTTATTTATTAAAAGATTAACAGGTAAGAATACGTCGCACAAAATAACTGTGGCCCTGTCATTGATGCGCAGAAGTCAAAAATGTGCAAAAATGGGCCATTTTTTTCTTCTGCGCATCTATGACAGGGCCACAGTTATTTTGTGCGTCGTATATATAAACCTTTCTATTACTCTACCATTCAAGTCTACCATAATCATCATATCAGCCGAAAGATGTCTAGTGCTGGACATAATAAAAACTTCGGATAAATAGAATAGAAAGCCACTTGTCTATAGCTCGTGAGTCACTGGTAGTAAACCCCTTAACCAATCAGGTCGTATAAAATTATAAAGTCAAATGCACAATGACTAACTGAACGCATACCTTCTACAGAAGTGGTTGTTTCCTTTGTGTGTAACCTAAAAACTAAACAAAAAAAATATCATTTAACTCCATTGTGAATACACTTTTTCCCTGCATATGCATTAATACTTACTGCATTCTTAAGGCGGACAATTTATAGGCACCTTACGTCACTTAGGTATACACAAATTCCACCTAACCTCACCCAACGTTTGTCATGCCACTGGCGGGACGCGCTTAAGGCTATATCTTCCCTAAAATTAGCAGCTACACGCTCGTCAATATTAATTTCGACCTCATTCACACGTAATAACATTCACATAAGCGTGCCTTGTAACGTGGCTGTTAAGACTAACAGTGACCCCAAAATTCACAAAAATGTGAGAAATGTATTTTTTATATGTTATTTCAAAAATATAAAAATAGTAAAACTACCACATCATTAAATATTGTTTTGACTAAAATATTGAAAATATTCATATATTTTTGATAAAAAATATAGCAGTAAAATGGTAACAAATGGGAGAATATGGACAAAATACTCGTAAGGGTCATTTTAGATTTTTTTCTTCAGTTTTTTAAATTAAATGAAAAATCTTACACGACCACATCACTTCTCATATGTTGTTTGTTACTACGTGTTTTTTTTTGTTAAGTTAAATGCCATATTAAATGTAAAAAGTGGTAACGAAGTTATTCAGTCTCAAGATCGTTCTGGAAGGATAACCCTGAATGCTACTTACCGTTAATCCAGGTACACCAATGTCACCGATCTCTCCTTTTGGTCCCAGCTCGCCTCGTGGTCCTCTCATCTCTGGCATTGTCTTCAACAGGCTTGAGACCACTGACTCAGAGCATTCACATGTCTGTAACACAGTTTGTTTAAAAAAAATGGTTTCATAGAGTGTACGACAGCGTTTTTTCTACGTATGTAACGCGCGTTTTTATCGATGTAGACGAGACTCGTATACCAATCAAATCTTGACTCGTCACCCCACCCTGTTCACCCCACGTTTTACAGGCGTAGAAAAAACGCAGTGTGCGTTGGCTTTGCTTTAATTATTATAAGTAATTTTTGATCTTGCAACTTAAAACAGCAAGATGTAAAATTCGTCAAATTTTCTTTCATTATAAGGACTTTCGAATTTAATGAATTTATCTAAATTTTGTCACAAAATAATGTTTTCTTCGTTAAATAGATAGCCGAATAATCTTGTTGTCTTAGTATAATTCAATTGTATGAAAATCTTGACTTACACCTTGGTCTCCTTTTGAGCCTGTTAAACCCGGTGGCCCTATAGGCCCTGGAGGTCCAATAGGACCTGTTATTGAATCTCCTTTATCACCCTGAAATATGAATTTGTTACTTTAGTTAAATTGACCGACTTGAACTTAAGTTGCTAACTAGATCGAAGACAAGAATAAGTTTGAGGATCAAACAGAGTTATTTTTATATCTGCGCTAAAAAAATATTATTGTACCTAAACCATTGAAATTAAATTCGAAAAATTGATATTTTTGGCTATTTCACACAAGCCTTTCGCAACCGTCAGCATACTGTGGTCAGCATAGTGGTGGCTTTGGTATAGGAAGACCAAAAACTATGTTTTAGGGAAATTTAGCCAGTTTTATGGATTTAATAACGTACGAAATGGTCAAAAGTTGATAATCTTTTTGTGATAAGGCGAAATAATTGTGCTTTGTCTGCCCACGATCTTGTTAAGGTTTTATTTTGTAATATTTTTGGGGTGTTAATTAAACAGACTTCTTTTTAATACCATTATTGCATTGTAAATTACTAACTCAGCCACAAACAACGTGCAACTAAATAATACTTTCTTAGCCACTAATTTCTTTCTGGCACTCGCAATAATTATTTTTGATGCACATTTAGTAATTTTGATGCACAATCATAAATTTTGCTGTGCAAAATATTATTTCTCATATTTTTGGTTACATTTACATACAAACATACAATAAACTTAAACTTTAAAAAATGGATACCTAGTTTAGCTAGAAATTCTGAGAGCCTTCGTATATTTCTATTTAAAATAATAATATTTTACATATCACTAGGTAGTACTTACTTTTTCACCCTTTTCTGCTTTGAACTGAAATAATATGGATATTTTATGAGTATTTACTTCGTGTTACTTAAAAAAAACTAGATTTTCATTAGTATTATGTTAAAACTTGTTATTTACAGTAAAAGTTCAGTAATAAAGACGTTGCATAAGCAAATCAAGCTTAAAGCTTTAAGTTTCTATAAAGCGAGATTTTTGAAAAAATTATGCCAATTAGAAAATATAAATTTTGTTGCCACTTACATCCGTAAGATTCTCAGGTGGAGTACTCTAGAAGAGCAAGTAATGTTATTTTGTAAGTACCTAATAATAATTTTGTTATTATTGCCAATTAAGTCATTGAAACAAAAACAAAACAGTGAATATAATAGGTCTTTACCTATGAAATTGCCGAAATTTTCTTACAGATTAATGGGATCATTATTCCTATAATTCTAAAGCATTTTTTTTTTCATTTGTCTTATATTTAAAAGTTAACTTCAAGGTTATCAATACACGTACAAAATAAAGCTTTTATTTTTAGTTTGATATACAAAACAAAAGGTTCGAAAGTTGTTCGTCTTAAATGTCGTCCGATTTCATCATTAGATTTGTTATACTTTTTACAGATAATATTTTTCGAAAATTAAATTTAAGCTTCTGTTACTTAATGTCTTCCCAATCATGCTTAAAAAAAATAAAAAAGTTGGATATTTAATTTCTAAAAAAATGCAAAAATGTTAATACTGAAAATTGAGTTTACCTAAAATTCGCTATACAAAATGGCAATTTCATAGGTTAAGACCTATTATTACGTCCTTACTCATGAGATTGGTGTTTTATATGGAGACTTTAAGGTAAACAAATTTTTCACAACTAAAACTTTTGCATTTTTTTATTACTTACTCGTATAGTATTTTTTTAAGTATAAATGGGAAGTAATTTAATTTTAGAAAAACATATCAGGTAAAAAAATACAACTAAATCTAATGATACAAACTATATCTAGGACAAACAATTTTTGAACCTTTAATTTTAGATATCCAACTAAAAATAAAAACAACTTTTAATGCGTAAATTGATAACCTTGAAATCAACTTTTAAATATAAAACAAATAATGAAAATTTCGCCAATTTCATCGGTAAGAACCCAATATTAGGTTTTGTAACATTAGTCTAAACCTTTTATAGATTTTAGAGTGGGCTCTGAAGGATTTTGATCTGTTTAATTTATTATATTAATTGACTATGAATTACACTTACATCACCACCGTCGTCTGAGCCAGTCTAAGGAAGAAAGGAGACAATGTTATTCACTTTTTTGTGCCCGAAAGATAGTGTGATAGAAATCTTAGTACAAAGTTAGGCCTATAGAATACATGGAAAAGCTCAACAGCCAACCAGTCAAATTCAACTATACTTCATTCAACCTCTTCTTCTTCGCGTGCGGATTATAATATGCAGGACAATCGTGGTAATGTGAACGATATTACCACAGCAAAAACGTTTGCCTAAAACATTACACTACACCTTAACTGAGCATTTTAGGCAAACGTTTTTGTTTTGGTGATATCGTTAAATTTATAGGATCACCCAGGGGGTTGAAAACCCCCACTACCAATGCCTTTTGAAATAATAATATACTATCTAATAATTCAGTCTGCATTGTCATTATAAGAGTTTATCTAACTAAAATACACTTAGTTCATAAAATGATTAATATTTCACGTGCCTTTTATAAAATTCAAACCCTGCTCTGGTCGATCTTTGGCAGTATAATTTTCACCGTGTATTCTAGGCGGCATATTTATATTGTTAAACATGTAAATAGGTACTTATAACATACTTATGATAAATTGCAGTGTGAAATATGCGAGCGTAAAGTAGTGTCATGTAGTTCTAGTAAAAAGAATACCATAAAATATTTTCCCAATTTAAGAAAATAGAAAATTAATTCAGGACGCCTAACAGCCCAAGAGAAGCAAAATAAAAAATACGTCATCATACTAACAGTGCTTGGGAAAATTGAGACCTGAAATATATAAATGAATTTTTAATGCAATAAGTATGAGTAAATGATCACAAAAAGCTTTTTAATTGTTGCAGAATTTCATATGTATACAGCATTCGAACCTGCTGCGCTCTTTATTTCCAACTTGACTGTAATTAAAATAATAATAAAAGCATGTCGATGAGTGATTTTAAAACCATGTTCATTTTGCAGGAAAAAAATAATTATTTTAATTAATTTTAATAAAAAATGGGCGAGTACAATTTATTTGGTGTTAAAATACTTACATCATCTGAACAAACCAAGACATGCTTTAGTTTTTCTTCGTCTGCATTTTTGTATAATTTTATTTCTTGAACAGCACCCTGAAAATAACAGGTCATAGTATTATTGAAAGTGAAAAATATTCAACAACTTTATTCGCAAATGAAAATAAAATTCCGATTTACTTTGCCATTCTACGCAAAAAATGGCAAACACAAGAAAAAGTATCTACAACTTGACTTCCTTTGCATACAATCATTCGCTTGTTTCATCTCCAATTTATACTTCTTGATGTCTTCCTCTTTTCGCTCTTCGCTGTTGTCTCAACATTCACATTTTTCTTTCTCATATCATCTTTCACATCAGCTATCAAACCTGTTTTCGATCTATCTCGTCCATAGAGTAACACGATTTTCGCGCGCAAAGCCCGGACTTGCGCGGGTTGACGCGTTGCTCAAAGATCTCGTCTTATGTTTACTCCTTAGAGCAACGCGTCAAACCGCAGAAGTCCGGGCTTTGCGCGCGAAAATAGTGTTACTCTATGGTTTACTCACATTACATTCATACTCATCACTTCATAATTGAGAGGCTAGTCTTCCCTTCTAATATCATGTCGATCATGATAGGTACTATCGCGGCTTCTTGCGTCGCGCCTGGTCACCTCTATGTCGATTTCTGCTTGCACCCAAAAAATACAAAACGCTCTCGAGTCCCTCCCATTTGACCTCAATAACAACAATTCGTCCGTAAAATCACAGGTCAAATTTACAAAAAATTTTTATATAGGATACGTTACTAAGCAGCGAAGTGCGGATACCAACTAATTGCATCATAATTTTTTTGTCGAAAGCTCAAAAATGGGGTGGCTCGGCGCCGTTGCAGGATTTAAGTTAGGCATTAAAGATCACGATAGTACAGCGAAGAATTATATATTGTGATGTTTTGTACTCTAAAGGATTATTCAATGGATTCTATATCCTGTTTTTTTTTTTTGCGAAACTCTATCGTGTATTCACTTGTGAATTGTGAACACACAAAAGCCACTCATCAAAGATTGAATTGAATTAAAATCTCTTAATGACGTCAGCTAAACTACATCGCTTTACAAACAAATTGACGCCATGGTGGGAAAAAAAATAAGCGAGAATAAAAACCCACGCGCTAATTTAAAAATGTTTAAATGTACAGGGTTGATACAATTAACATAAGTTAATCAAAATTTTTAATTAGCCTCTTAGAACCGCAGCCTAATCCCATGGATTTTTCTCTTCTAGATAATCTGATATTTTATAATAACATAAAAATGCTGTTTGCATCCGCAGCATGAGCATGACCCAATAACAAAAGGCCATATGACATGAGACTATGGAAATAACTGAAGTAGACTAACCTCGCGGTGTCTACATCCGTCAGAGCTCTTATTCTTTTCACTGCGTACGCTTTCAGGTGGTTGCTCTACCAAATTTTTCCTAAAGATTTTTTATTTATTTTTTTTTATTGAAAGAATAGAAAAAGATCAAAATTCTAAAAAAAAAATCTACGTCGGAAAGAGGTCAAAACTGTTTTTGATCTCCTTGTTTATTCTAATTGGCGTTTAAAATTATCTACGGCCCCTAATCTATACAATCTACCTAAACATTAAATACGCGTTCTTCCCTAAAGCACGTTCCTTGTTTGATATTCTATAGGTTTTATACAACATTAAGTATGCAGAATTTTTAAATTAAGTGTGGCTTTCTTTTATAAACTTGGAAATATGAAGAGATAAAACCGGGTTTTATGTGCTGAAGTATTTTCTCAAGAGTAATACGAGTGAGTCTGGCGTCGTCGTCACTAAAACCATACTAAAACTGACTGATGAATCTTTTGTGAACACTCTTATACCAAGTTCTTTGAAAAATTTAAACAAAATGTGGTTCGTGAAACAAAATGCAACTTATTGCAATCACATAAGATTTGCTAAATGTGTCTGGTATAAATTCCGTATGTGTATAATAATATGATGTGTGTATTGTAGCAATGACTGCATGCATTTGTTCTCCTTTGTGCTTCATTGACTTGTCATTTTTTAGGGTTCCGTACCTCAAAATAAAAAAACGGAACCCTTACAGAATCACTTTGTCAATCATGTCTGTCTGTCAAGACCCTTTTTCTCACGAACGAGAAGAGGTATCAGGTTGAAATGGATAACCAATATTAAGTTCCATAAACCACAAAAGATCTGAAAAATTAAATTTAAAAAAATTAAAGATATGGCTTTTTATGTCCTCATCTCCATACATTTATGCAAAAAAGCAAAACCTACAGCGTACTTCCCGTTGACCTAAAATTATGAAATTTGGCAAGAAGCTAGGTCTCACAAATAAAGAGAAAAGTCTAAAATCATTAAATATTTCAATTTTTCACACAACTAATAGAACCAATTAAGGTGAGCTCCCGTTTCAAGTACTTTTCTATAAAAGAGGGGTCAAGTTGGATGGTCGCAGAGTTTTTAAAATCAAAGAGCAAAAGCTTTTAGTATATCATATGGTAGATAGGTACGGAACCCTTAGGTTGCGAGTCCGACTCGCACTTGGCCGGTTTTTTTTCTTATAATAAATTTTATACTGCTCTAGAATATATATTACTAAATAATTTAAGAAACACAATAACTTTCTACTATAAATAAAGGATGGAAACAAAAAAAACGCAAATTTTCTACACGCAACATTGCTTGCACAATCTCAATAATTGGGTCAAAACGTAGATTCTGGGTATTATAATGTTTTTTCTGGGATGCTGTAATTCTTCTTGATGTTTCTTTCCTTTTGTTTATTTTTCTTTTTTTTTCTTTTCTTCTCTTTTTTTCCTTTTTGTTTCTTTTTTCTTTTCTTTACTAAATAGGCGCAGACATTTTTTTGATAAAATTTAGGCTCTATAAGTGCTCAGTCTGTTTATTCCTTTACCCACTGACTGAAGCTTCTTATTGTTCCACTAGAAGATTAAAAACATGACAGGAGTCAGTTTCTTTTGTGAGAAATGGAGCGAAATTTAATGAAACTGAGTCTGGATAAGATTTGCTTGCTATCGACATGGGCTGACTTTATAAGATTGCTCTTTTAGAAACAATATCGGTTTGACTTTCTTGCTCATCTAGCTAGAGCTATAAAAAATAACAACACTGAATAGGGAACAAGCACAATTTTTTTTTATTTAAAAAATATATTCTCATTCATGTAATAAACAGTCAAGTAAAACTATTTTTCGATTAACTATAATATTTAAAAAAACCGGCCAAGTGCGAGTCGGACTCGCGCACTGAGGGTTCCGTACCACCACATTATATTAATTAAATTAGCTGATTTGAGTTGATTGAATGAAAGGTAAATTGCGGTTTACGATTTATGACGTATTAAAAAAAAAACTACTTACTAGATCTCGTTCAAACCAATTTTCTTGTAAGTTTGCATGGTAATGTACATCATATATTTTTTTTACTTTTATTATTCTCTTATTTTAGAAGTTAAGGGGGGGGGGGACACATTTTTTGCAAACTATTCAGTTTAACTATTTAGTTTTAACAGTATAGTGCTTATAGTTTCGGAAAAAAGTGGCTGTGACTTACGGACGGAGAGACAGACAGACATGACGAATCTATAAGGGTTCCGTTTTTTGCCATTTGGCTACGGAACCCTATAAAGATATAAGCCATCGAATATGTGTTTCTGTCTCTTTCTATCAAAACGAAATTTAATATGGAGTTTATATGACCGTAGTGCATTGTGACGTCACTATTCATAAAAAATTATGCATGTTCCCTATTGTCTGTAGAGATTTTGAGTTTGCTTTTCAGATTAAGTATTTTTTATAACCTTGCTTTTGACTAGCGAATTCCTTTCATGCTGAAAACATTTGCAAATATAAATAATAAATGCTGTTCTTTAGGCTAGGCGCATCACTTTTACGCTATTAGCGTAAATTGGGACATTTGGAAAAAACTGGAAGTGCTATTTCCTATATCACACACGTCATAAATTAAGTACGTATGAACCTACTTTCTACCACCCACATCTACGGGAAAATGAGTTTTTTCGGATAGTCGTAAAACACAGGTGGTTGTTTTTGGGCTCCACAATTAGGTCCTTAACAGTTTAATGTGTCTAATACACAATCATAATTTTTTATGTTACTTCTGTATGACAGAGTACACACAGGTTTTCCTCGCTTACTTTCACTGGCTCAGTAACCTAAAGGTAATCTTGGTCTCCAACAACAAAACCTACCAGTCTTCCTCTTTTCAAGGTTCGCTTAAGTTTTTTCTTAACTCAGTTTAGAAAAAGCGTGATTTTTAAATGTATCTACATAAATGTACTACTCATTTAGTAATTTCTCTTACCAAACAAGAGTTATGCAATTTCCCGCATATAATTAATTTTCTATTTGTGCTACAAGCACTCAGCAGTTAGTAATGAGGTTGCTTGGCAAACACCACAAAATCAATCAGAAACCTTACAGGAAATGTGCGTACACTCTACAGCACGTCGGTAGAAACACTTTGGGCTTTATGGCATGGTGATAGAGTTGCAAATGCTTCCACTGATGTGTGGTTGTCCGTAGACACGTTATATTACGAGAGAGTATGTTGCACGAATACGTTGCGTTGTCAGAAAACGCCACAAATAAATTAGTGCGGTCAGTTAGCTGTTTTACGTAGACACGATTTACAATTTCACCAAATTTTTTCCAGTACTAGTTACGTACATAGCTCTAAATTTTTGATAGGAGCCAATTCTTGAATTTCAAAATATTTCCATAGAAAGTTCAAGAATTGACTCAAAAATTGAGAGCTATGTACCTAACTAGTACCAGGAAAAATTATGGTGCAATTTGGTGAATTTGGCGATATAAGACTATAAGGGACCGGACTATATTGGTAAGAAGAAGAACCAATTCATGTGGTTCCGGCTAAATTGTCTAGACATTTTTCTCTTGTATCTGTACTTGGACTAACTGCGACTTGGACAAAGTGCGTCTGGATGATCTGCGTTTTGGACAAGAAGCTGATTTTAAAACGAAGTGATTTTGGCAATTTCCACCCTCTATTTGGGAAAATAGAAAGTGGACTTGAAAATGTCTCTAATTTTGCTTAATAATTATATAGAACTAGCAGAAAAACCTTGTCCGGAAACAGTTGTTCACAATGTTTAATTTTCGCGATTGCCAGCCAGCGCTTCAACGCTTCTTATTAAAACGGATTCAAAATTAATGCATTCAAACATGAGCACTTCCTGTTTAAATATTTCCATTAGGTACAAAATCACAAAATTCAGAAACACAGATGCAAGTCCCCGTATATGCATACTCGTAAAACACAATATAAAGGTCGTTGATTTTCTTTTTTTTTTCCTATACACAACTTCAACTTCTTTATACTTTCTTCAACACGTTTACAAAATATAAATTTAATGTGGGAATCGGTGGATGTTGCCAACTTTAAAGTCTGAATGTATTAACAAACTATCATCGAACTGCTTCAGCGCACTCGATTTCAGCTACTCTGTTGGATTCAGGATTTCAGTGTCGCACCTCACTTTAGTTTGGATGTTGCTAGCATGAAGTTACGAAGATAACACGGTACTTAAGTATCTGCCGAAGGTTTTTTTTCTATCCTTTTCCCTTAATTTTATTCAAGTGGCAACTTTATTTAATTCAAAGTCAAAGTCATAAATAATAATAATAATGTTTTATTTAACCTCCTTAGATAAATGCGAAACTTTTAACTTTGAAATAATCTAAGTAAGAATGCTCTCGTATACGCCTTCTCCAACAAGCCACATAGAAAAAGTTGGTTTATTTTGGGAGAAATTGTAAATATTAGCCATATTTGCCTGAATTGTGGCTAATGACCGCAGTGGTTTGGCTAAAGTTTAAACAGATAGATGCTTCTGCCTATTCCTGTAAAATAACTTAAAACTGTATCGAAGTGAGAATGCACTTATTCGCCTCCTTCAAAGAACCACAGCCCTAAAGTAAAATGTGGTTAATTCTTGGAAGAATTAAATTTACCCTCACTTGGCTGCATTGTGGTTGGTCACCGTAGTGAATTTTGTAAAGTTTAAACAGTAAGACGCTGAATCGACGACGTATCTATTCCTGGAAGCTTAGTGTCAGCAATAGCCGCTTCTAGAGCAATGTTTACGCGTTGATAAAATTGACTGCTCTCACCGAGTCAAATATAATTTTGTTTGGGACAGTTCACAGTTAAGCCTTTACTATATTCCACATTGTTTTAGCCTTAAAAATAACCCAAACTCTACCAAGGGTATTTGATTAGGGCTGGAGTGAAAGCCATATCTGACCTCTACTTCTAATAAAAGCTTGTTTTAAAAATAATTTTTTACCATTATTTTATTTTATAATGACCAATACTAAAAAACAACTATCTTCACAGCATACAATCAAGCGGGCCCTCCGAGCCCAAACGTAATTTATTTTTCTACGTACACTCACCAACACTTCAGTAGAAACACTTTGGCCTTTATGGCATAGTAATAGAGTTGCAAATGTTTCCATTCACGTGCGGTTGACCGAACGTAAGGTATGGTTAAATTAGGTAGTCGACATAAAAAAAACAGCGCCTCTAGTATGAAGTATAAAAACTACAGTATCATAAAAAAGTGATTGCTGCATAACTTAGAGAAATTTCCTCAAAAGGTCTAGCTAAAACCAATTTTACTAAGGAGCCTCCCAGAGTTGTTTTATAAATAATAAATAATGCGCACCAACAGATGGCGCTGCAGGATTTCTGAAACGTTCACATACGTATGCAAAATTTCATCTCAATCGGAAACCGGAAAGTGGGTAAAATTTAACTTGCAATATTTGGTTACAGACAGACAGACATACAGACACCGTGACAGGTGAAACTAAACAAAATCTTTTAAAACGGAACTCGGATATAATTGAAAAAAGCTTGTTAGAGCCGCAGTCAAATTCCGTGGATTGTCCTTCCTTAGCCTATCGGACCACATTCTTGCGAATATTCAAGCCAATTCAATCAAAACCATGTTTCGTGTTTCGTAGCTCGGTGCTACAGGAAGCCGACCCGAAGCAGCTGCAAAGTTATAACATAGCCGGATATTACCTTACCAACGGCTGCTGCCTACTCAAATACTGTCCTTAGTTTCCTTTAGAGCTTTCTGCTTCGGTGAAAGTGTGAGAAAGAAGATAAAAGACGCTATGAGCGTCGTATCGGTTATTTTAAAAAAAACGTAGGACACATCCTACTGTTAACTTGAAATTATGAGTAAACAAATAAGAAGAGATAGATAAATATGAAACGCGGAATATTTTTTTCACCTAACAAGTTCGAAAAACTTTGCTTTTGCCAAATAACAATTTTCCTGCCTTGAATAACAAATAACTATTAAATGTTTGTAGTTTTTATTCTATTCTTCCAATAGTTAGAGTAAATTATAACCAAAATTTTGTTTTTGGTTGTTGTAAGAAAATTAAAATTAATCTTTTTCACTGTCACTGATCTGTTCAGTAGGCCAGTGGCTATCAGTTATCTCCTCGCAATTATGTCAAAATATGTTTTCGATGAATTTATGTTCCCATATCCATGGCGAAGAAAATTGATGACGAGATGTTAGCTTTTTGACAGTTGAATATTAATCTTCAAAATCGAGCTTCCTATTAACTCACAAATCCAATTTGTAGTTCATATTACGAGGTAGCAATTTAAATTAATACTTGCCTTTACCTCGAAAGATTTAATAACTTTGATAAACATTCTAATTGCCTTCGTTAGAGCAACCTCAACGTTCAGGTACATGTCGACATTAAATTAACTAAAAGCTTTTATTAGGTTCTATTACCTATTAAATTGACGTTTTGTATTTAGATAAACCAAATTTTTGATTTTAGAAACTACAAATTTTTTTTTTTTGTATAAATGGGAAGACATTAGACTTACAGTAGCTTTGATTTAATTTTGGAAATATCTCATCTGTAAAAAAAATTAACAGATGTAAAATTGGCTGAGACGTGTCGAGCCACTTGCAGAATGGGGTTCCGTAGTTTTTTTACGATTTTTATCGCAAAGCAGGTTTTGATTAAGTATTACATAACGTTTATAACGTAAACTTTTACCTCCTAAAGCTTTATTATTTTTTGAATATATATATATATATGATGAAATTTAAAGGAAAACTACCACAGCTAAAAACTGGAAATAACAAAAATAGTAATAGAAATCAGGCGCTAGAACCTCGCTGAGCTTTAGGAGGTAAAAGTTTACGTTATAAACGTTATGTTATACTTAATCAAAACCTGCTTTGCGATAAAAATCAGTGATTTTTCCACATTTATAGTAACAACCGTCTAGCAGGCAGGAGGGTATACAAGAAAAAAAAAATCACTCCCACTTTAATTGTAAAAGAGGTACCCAAATTATTTTTTAATAACTTTATTTTACCTCTTTGTAGACGTAAATAAAATGTATATTCATACCAAACTATAGCTTTCTATTAGTAAGGGTAGAGACCCTTAGAGAAGCTAAGCCGCGGACAGATATACGGAAATGACGAAATTATAAGAGTTCTTTGTTGACTACGGAACCCAAAGACGTGGACGAGTTTTAAGACGAACAATTTTCGAACGTTTAATTTTAGATATTCAACTAAAAATAAAATAATATTTAATGCGTAGATTGAGAACTTTGAAGCGAGGTAAGTATGTCAAGATCGTTGCAGGTGGAGGACTGCGGTCTCTGTCTATTCCAACGGGAAAGAGGCGTGATGTTATGTGTGTATGTATGATAACTTTGACATCAATTTTCAAATACTATACATAAATAATGAGTAAAGTAGCTATCAAAGTATATGAATAAAATCTCATTAATAAGCAAAAAAAATTCGCTAAGTTTATAAGTAAGGACCTAATATAGGTATTGAATATATTTATTTATTTATTTACAGTTTAATATACTGGATTTTATTTGGATTAATACACAAAGAAACAAAATAGAGTGTTATCAACCATCTTTTGAAATGTCTACTGGATGGCGCTGAAAAATCATCATAGTGCCACCATTATTAGCAAAAAAAAAAGAGAAATTAGCATCAGTGATTAGCGTACCACCCATCGACTTTTTAATAACGAAATTGACAGACGTCAAGAAAAACTCCCTGTTGTCCTGTTTAAGTGTCTATAAAATCTTGAAAACAGTAAAATGATAACATATACGGTACCATCACCGTACGACCAGACATTTGAAATTCATATTTCATTCGTAATTCATAACATGAGACGTGTGAAATAAAGTAAATTGAGTTTTATTACAAATGCTTTCATGTTAAGCCGAGTATGAAATTTGCCAAAAGAAAAAAAAAACGGAGAATGCACGAGAGGGAGGGAAGTATACACACTTGAATACAGTAGCGGAAAATGAGTACAAAAGCGGGTGGGGTGCGAAAGAAAATCTCATTCAAATTTTGCATTTTTATTGTAGAGAAAGATGAGGGTCGGGAAAATTATATACGCAGGCAGTTTCCACCTCCAAATATATATCTGGAAAGCGCGGGCTAATTTGTAAGAGAGCCTTCTCGACCGTAAATTTCACGCGTGAAGTTGTAAACTTTTATAAAAAGTCCGGCCGTATATTCCGGACATACATCACGGGTCTGACATTTGAATACCTCTTCTGGAATGGTGCTGTTTTCATTTTGCCTCGGATTTAAGGGTCTGCTGCAGGCGGAAGACATAAGAACTTTTTGCGTCTCAGGTGCGGCTGTCGGCTTTTTGTTTATGTGAAAAGTGTCACTTAATTTTTCTGGAATAGAATGTTTCAACCAGCATTTGGAAGTTCAGCTACATAGCGCTGTTAGATGGCACTAGGGAAATGAAAAAGGAAACACTGATACTGAACGTTCGCCCATTATTTTTCTATGGTTCACCCAGTATGAAAAAAAAAGTCAAAATCGTTTATTCATTGTTGGATATTAAAATCTCTTAATGACGTCAGCTAAACTAAGGTAGGCAGAAAATAATTAAGTCAGTTTAATTGCTGCTGTCAAAGTCCGTAATATATTTTCTTCTAAAAATATTTCATAAATTTTACTAAGCCTTAAAAAAAGGAATTACCAACAGTTATCAGCGCACCACCCATCGACACTTAAAAAAACGTAGTTGACAGAAGTCAAAGAAAACTTTCTTTGAAAAAGGCTGAACATTTAATTATTGTCTTCTGCTGAATGTTAATCAAACTTGCATTCAATTCATATTTTAATTCACTTTATCCGTTTGGATCACTTCACCGCTTTGTAATGTTATTATTAATAGGATTATAAACTTGTAAGGCCTACTTGTAAGTCATAAAGCCCAACCACGGATGAAATAATAGTAGCCTAACCTTGGATCATTATGTGTGTACCGCGTAAAGCCCGTAGAAAGGGAACCACCATCATACGACCATTCATTTGAAATTCATATTTCATTAGTCATTCATAACATACAATGTGACGTGTGAAATAAATTAAGATATTTGAATGGAAAGATATAGCGGTACTTGCTTCTTTCCGGGTGCAGAGATGGTTGGGTCATGTAGATAGGATGACTAAACGAAGATTGACGAAAGAGATCTACCAGGCAAGAGTGAATGAAAACGTTGGATGGGAAAGGCCTCGGAGAACGTCATAATGACATCCCATAAAACGTCCACTAGAGGACAGGGAACTCCCTCCTAAATTCCAGCTTTTGCTGAAATAATGTGGAGGGGAAGTACCATAGTCACCACGCGACGAACGTCGGCGAACGTACCAGGACCAATGTCAGGACATTCTAAATAAAGGCCAGGTTAAAGGTATCTTAAACCGACGAGCATGTATGAAAGGATTGATGAAAAAACAAGAAGCGAGGGAAGTATGTCAAGGTTGTAACAAGTGGAGAACTGTGGTCTCTGCCTACCCTGACGGGAAAGAAGCGTGATTTTATATATGAATGTATCATCGATTTTCTTCGTTTTGTCTAACGCTTGCCAACACATTTTGCACCTATGTCAGAAATTTAAAATACGAATTTATCAAAAACATCATTGAGTGGAAAATTGAAGGCAGAAGAGGAAGGCCACGTACAACCTGGGGCGAAAATATTAAAATCTGGACCGGAATCAAGGACGCAGCCAGTCTTTGCATGATGGCTAAGGAGAGAGAGGAATTCCGCATGCTGATCGCCGACATCCGTTAGGATATGGCAATAAGAGAAGAAGAAAGCTGTCAGAAAACACAAGATTGTAAATAAAAGTTATTCTTTCCGTCACATATATTCTGGTTTTAGTGTCATGGCTGCAAATTAGATGATAAGCTTTGAAACAAACGATAAAAAAAATTGTTTGTAGCTCCTTTCCGGGCTTGCACGGAAGCTAGAGTTGCTCTATGAGCCCAATACAACCAACAACACTTTTCAGATCTTAAGACCAGATTTAAAAAATGTTTTTATTTTAACACTTCATGTGTTTGGATATATCTACAAAGAAAAAATCCAAAGTCCTGCCTATGGTTGTGAAATTTTGCTATTTTCTACTTTGAAACTAACATTAAAATAACTTGATTTTAGCCGAGGTTATTTGTTTAATATTATGGTGGAAGACTAGAAATTTGTAATATTTTTTAAAGAATATCAAAGCTCTCATAAAATCATAGAAAGAGGCTTAACTTGCCCGCCTAATTTAGCATTATAATTTTAAAAACCAATATTAATTTCGAACAAACAAAATTCTCTTGTAATTCCTTTGATTTTAGTTAATAAATTCAAACGATTTACAAACTCGAACCGAAATTCTTTTACTGAAAATGGCGGTTGAAATAACTTTGTTCTTAGCACTTTGTTCTTTTCAGTAAAGTATCTTAGATAAAGTTCGATCAAGAAAATATTAAAGCTCTTTATATACATAATGAATAGATAGGTTTAACTTAATCTACAAAAGCTAGAGTGTGCATATCGCGTATTTCTCGCACAAAACGAGTTAATTGTAAAAGGATAAGGGCGTTGTACGAATAGACCCAACATTTAATGTAATTACGTCAAGTGCAATGAACTGACGACATTAGAATCCAAAGTCAGAATCTGTTTTCTAAATAAATTCGCTTGTCAGTAATGGCATTCGAGTATATGATGGGCGTCAAGTCAAAATAGCAAGCATCGTCGAAGGTCCAACACTACTCGCCGGGAATCGACACATGTGTCCCTGCTCTAATTGTTTTTCTTTAGGTTTGGCAGTCTGCCGGAAGCTTGTGAATGCTAAATACGTATCATAGAATATATTTCTATAATACATATTTTTCTATTTAAAAGTAATTGGAGTTTATTCCCAACAATGAATAAAGAAGCTTTTCTTTACCCGATTGTGGCGAAGCTTAAAGGAGGGTTATGTATTTGACCTGAATGCATGTAAGTATTCCGTCCGTATTCGTTTTATGTCCGTTAATTTTTTCCTTTGTAACTATTAAAAGGCTGCATGAATAGATTTTGATGAATGATAAATCCAAAAATGTCTTAGTAGGGCTTCAAGAGGCGATCATGAAAATATGTATAAGTAACTTAATGTTAAATATATGTAATATTTTAAAGAATAATTTGACGAGTTAAATTTTAAATCTAAGAATTATTTATGAAAAAAATGTTAAACAAAATACCTGACGGCGTAACAGGAAGGAGAAAAACAAGTTAGGATCTATAAGATTTGGTTAACTTGAATTTTATAAGGTATTGCAGGCGGAAACGAACAAAATTATGTTTACCACCATTAAAGTGTTACCGGCCCGCAATATCTTATAAAATTCAAGTTAACCAAATCCTATAGATTCTAGCATGTTTTCCTCTCGTCTGTTACGCAGTCAGGTTTTGTGTTTTTGAGTATTTTTTTATATTGTATTTTGCCATGCAAACTCTTGAAGGGGAGAGTGGCTCAGGATAAGACTCTCTACTCTCTCTCTCTCTAAATAAACTCAACTCTCAAACTTTTGAAGGGAGAGGGGTTCAATATTCTTTTGTTTTTTTGAAAAGATAGTAGATCCCGTGCTTTGAAAATAGCGGCGGTAGGCACAAAAATATCTCTTATTTTTCTCTCTCTGAGAGACTCTTCTCTCTTTTTCTCTATCTGCTGAGCAAGAGCTTCTTTCTTTTGATGATCGGCAAGAAAAACAAATTGGTTATTTTTTATTTTTCTTTATTTAAAATAGTAAAAGTTTTAGTGGTTTACTACAAGCAGTTAGGTACGTTACTGCATGAAATATGAGGAACGTGCGAGATTACGATAAGGCTTCGGCTCGGTAAATCATTGGATTTTACGGATGGAAGAGAACTCTAAGAGAACTTGCACTGACGCCAATTTAACAAGCTCTTTCAAGGGAAAAGAAAGTTTGTATGAAGTTTCATTAAATATGTTCAAAATAAGAATACTGTAATCTGTGGTTTGCGGTGCAGGTTTTAGAATTATTTATTTAACGTATGAAATTTTTGTACTGGTACTGATAATTTAAAGCATAACCGAGCTAACTAGAATTAACTATTAGAATTAACTATGTATATCCGGTTTTTCGATAACCAAAAAATCTCATAAATATCGTTTATCATCATAAAATGCCATAAAAAGTCCAAAGTGCAAATATGCTTGCCATACAGGGTGTAAGGGACAGTGTACCGAAAACTGAAAGGACGTGATCAATTAACGAAACTAATCAACCGTCCCAAAGAAACATTTTTGGGAGCAATTTGTACGGAGAGGTAATAATTTTTTTTTGGTAACAGTAGTCCGCGTCATCATCATATCAGCCGAAAGACGTCCACAGCTGGACAAAGGCCTCCCTAAAGATCTCCGTGACGATCGGTCCTGCGCTGCTCACAGTGCTCACATAGTCACATCCAGCGACTTGCCGCGACCCTCAATATATCGTTGGTCCACTTTGTGGCCAGCCCATGCTACGTCTTCCGGTAACGCAGTAAGATGGTACAATACCTTACTACCTAATACCATATAGGTACGAGTGAAAAAGTCTAAAAATCTATTGCCACTATCAACAGTGCCTAAACACAGAATGTATAATATTATGCTAACGCGTAGCCAAACCATCAGCAACAGTTTGTATTTTTACAAGCACCTTGTCCTTTATTAAATGCACTTTATATTTGAACCAAATAATTTAAATTTTTTTCCCACATAAATCTCAGCTACGTTATTGAAGATGCTACACGAAATGAGATCACGTTTATAGCGGGATTCTTTGAAATGAAAATGTCTTTCAACAATCTTTTATGACCTAAACGGTGTTTAAGCGTCACTTTGTCTCTTGGTTGGATGATTTGTGCGAGCTTGTAAACAAAGTTGTTTTTGTACAGCATAAATTTAGTAACGTTTAAAATATACCTTCTCTAAAATGTTAAGTGGTATTGTTACAGTAGGTAATCGATCCTTGGCATATCGGTTTGACTCATTGCTCTAAGATCTTTGGTCAGTCTGTTCGTGATCCGGTAGAGATGCAGCTGTAAGAAACATTGTTTTTTTATCGCTGTTTAGGGTTCCGTATTCAAAGGTTAAAAAAGGAACCCTAATATTGTGTCTCAAATGTCCGTCTGTCTATGTGTGTCGCCGGGCTGTATCTCATGAATCGTAATAGGTAGACAGTTGAAATTTTCACAGAATATGTATTTCTACTGCCTTCGCGGAGCTTCCCTACAAACTTGTTTTTCAGCGATTTTTGTTTAATTTTACGTTTTAGTCTATCGTAAAAACGAGAATACTTGCAAGGGTATATATATAAGTTGAAATTTTCATAGTGTATAAGCTAAACAGGGTGTAAGGGACGGTGTACCGAAAACTGAACGGGCGTGTTAAGTCAACAAAACTGAACAACTTTCACAAAGAAACATTCTTGCGAAATAAAAAAAAAGTACCTCTCCATACAAATCGATCACTCTGATCGGAAAGTTATTAAGGAGAAAATGTTTTTATTCGGAAAGTGGTTCACTTTCGTTGACTGAGTACGCCCGTTCAGTTTACACGGTACACTGTCCCTTACAACAACCCTGTAGAATAACAACATAAAATAAAAACTGATCAAGTGCGTGTTGGACTCGCGCCTGTGCGACTGTGCGTTCCTGACTAAGACAATTTTTACCTTAATGGCACGGAACCCTCGTCACGCAAATCCGACTCGCACTTGGCTGATTTTATCGTACAAGCTCTACCACAGGCATTCTCCAGAAGAGGTAAGTAATAAGTTTTTCTCTCCCAAGTGCCGTGCGGTTAAGTATGCGAGTGCTTGCTACAAGTTTCTGCAAAAAGATTCAAACACTTCCCAACTATGCAACGTATGGAAAGGCTGCAAAAGTTTTGCAATCTTTGTACAATTTTGGTTTAAAAGCAGTATATTAACGGGATTTTTTTCGAACCGTTCGCGGTAACCGAACCGTGGTAAGTGGTCACTACCGCCCATGACAACCACTGTCTTATTAGTGAAATAATTTGACAGTAATAAGACAGCAAAGCGCATTACCCAACCTAGAAACTAAGATGGTATGTCTCATGAGCCGGTAATTTCACTGGCTCTTTTACCCTTCGAACCGAAACACAACAGTGCAAACACTCTTGCTTAACGGCAGAAAAAGGCAAGGGGGTGGTACTTTCCAAGACGGACTTTGCACAAAAGCCCTACCACCTTCTAAACTATTAATACCATTAGAAACTTACATGTTTTTATTAATTAATGTATTAAATTTAATAAAATGGAGAGTACAAGCATAGGAGTTGAAATTTTGGAACAGCTGGTAAAAAAGACCGCAACAAAGCAGCGAAAATGCACTTAAAACTCCAAAAATGAAATTTTAAAAGAGGTCGCGAAGAACCCTTCTAAATGACGTATTTATCGCCGAGTTCCAGCCGCGCTAAACCACTTGGGAAAGCAATTTGCTGTCCAAAATAGCACCATGCGCTCCAGAAATAGAACTAATTTAGTTTTTGTCCTGCGGAGTGCGGATTTCAGAAATGGAATCTGAAGTATTTACCGGTCTCAGTTGAAAATATTGAGGCGATAGTTTACAGTGCCAGAGTTGTGCCACAGCGTAACCACAGAGTAAAATAATACAGAACGGACACTTTCCGCCCCCCTTGCAATCTACTTCGCACCCGCCCGCGAGATTCTCGAGGTTTTCTGAGGGTCTTTTGTTCTGAATATGCGGGCCTACACGACCTTCCAATTTCAAATTCCTGCTCGATGTATGTATGTATGGTGTCCGGGACAGTTGAAGCGACAGCGTAACAGTGGTCCAGTGGTCCTTTTGGAGCAATCCACGGAAAAGGTCAACTTACCTGATTGATTATGATATGCATAAGATGTATAGAGACGTTCCGAGTGTAATGGTACAACACTTTCACATGTGACGCAAAGACTTTTAAAATATTATCGAAAATTCTTTCCCCAAAGGGGTCAAGAAAGGATAAAAGTTTGTATAGAAGTTAGTAATTTTTTATTTAAAAAATATGCGAATTAGAGTTGACACATAAAAGTCCGTTGTATTAGCAATTTTTAGGGTTCCCAACGCAAATGGTAAAAAAGGAACCCTTATGGTGCGACTTTGTCTATCTTTCTGTTTGTCTGTCTATCATACCTGTATATCCCAGCAACTGCTCATGCTATCGACTTGTATTTTGGAATAGTTGTAAAATATGATAAAGCCTCACAAGAGAATACAAAAAAAATATATATATTGTAAAGGGGGCCCGAATAGGGGTGGCAAAATTTTAAATTGTCTTAACTAAATCGAGTGGATTGTCATGAAACGGCTTTACTTGTACATTCCAAAATTAATTTTTATATTATTTTACAACTCTTAGTTTTCAAGTTATGATGAAAAATGTGTAAAAAAATATTCCCCGCTTATCTCCGAAGTTTGCGAAAGGAAAATTATGAATTAATAAATAAAATCATTCCTTGGGTTAGGACAAAAGTTTGTATGTAAATCCGGACAAACGGCTAGACTGACATGAAAAGTCGTCTAAATACCTAAGTCAAAGTCAGCATCCAGTCTCTGCAGGGTGGAAACATCCCGCATGAACACATGTATATTATCTGACAAGACAGAGAAACTATTATATTATTTTACCAGTGGTACAGGATAGTAATGTAGGGGCTACCTTTGGCCAGCAGTTGCAAAGTATGGACAAGCGGGTGTTACACTGAGTTGAGTTTAGTTACGTTCCTAATCCTATCTCTGTTAGTGCTAATGTAACCGAAATACCAAAATCAGACAATACGAGTTCATTAAGGAAACATGTACGAACATGTGTTGCTGAAATATTGTTTATAATGTTTATACAAATTCGGTCGCATTTGGGACAATTTACAGTCTCCGCTACTTGCTAATTTGAGTTTTAGTTTATTGTTAATGTGTGGGGAGTGAGCTCTTAATTTACTATTGCGGAAGGAAACGCTATAAACTTTGCACTCGTGTGTCTTCTGTTGTAGTGAACCGAACGCAATATTGCATATACGCCGTTTGAATTGGTTCAGTTCGATTGTGATAAAAATTCCAAAATTTATATGAAAAAGACCGATTACCTACCGTTTTAGAGCCCCTTTAGTTTGCAGATTAACTTAATTAAATTGATTTTATTTATTAGGCCAGCCAACATAGTACATATATAATTTTATAAAATACGTGTTTACAACTTCTTTATCAATATGTATCACACTTATAGGCTAACACAATATGCTTGTGGTATCTTGAAAATTAAAACTACGTTGAACTATTAATTTAATTTAAAATAAACATAAGAAGAATTTAAAAACATTAACAATATTTTAGGTTACTAATAAACAAATAAATACAGTTCTTATAAATATTCTAATTCTTATAAATGTAGGGTTACCTATAGATTTATCGAATTTAGAGTTTTATTATATGTAGTAATGATTGACGACATAATTTTTTTTAACTCGACTTAGCTGTCCAAAGTAAATATCAAACAATAAGGGGATGAATGTATTAGGATCCATTCTGATTTTTTTTTGGATTTTTGTGTATTTGCTTGTGATTCAAACATTCTTATCAACGTTGTATTAGACTTGATTTGGAGCAATATTTAAGCTTCTTTTTTTCTAATAAGTTTTCATAAACGGTAGATAATGCCAGTGTTAAGCCTAATATAATGAATTAGTCAAGTTTATTTTGTGCTAAAAAAGAAACAGGATAAATAAGGGTTGTTCAATGCAAAAGTTATAAGTTTATGTTACAGAGTGAGCAATTTGTATGCAGAGGTCGAAATTTTTTTGAACAGGCTCTTTCAGTTTTCGGTACAACATTCCTTACTAAAATATATAAACAAATAAATAAATATACACCCTGTAACTGTTAATAAATAATAAGAAACCAATAACTGCAATTAGAGCGGGCTCTGAAGGATATTTCGTTTGAAAAAATAGCGCGCCGCGAAAATTTTTGTGATTTGTTTACCTGAGACCCTCGACTTTATATATAAAGCCATGTTGCCCCGCGGTTGAACGGTCCGTCTGTTTGTTTGTCTGTCCGATTTTTAAAGGCTTGTATCTTTTGAACCGTAATAGCTAGCAGGTTCAAATTTTCACATAATATGTGTAATTATGGTGGACATCTTAACAAATAACAAAAACAATTAAAAGTAAAAAAAAACCGGTCAAGTGCGAGTCGGACTCGCGCGCCGAGGGTTCCGATATACCTATAGTATTTTTGGAAGCAATAAAGTCCATTTTCAGGACCGCAAAACTAAATTTGTTTGTAAAGGTTTTTTGCAGATTTCTGAAAAACTGTGCAACTTAGAAAGATCGTTTTATTTTTGCTATAAAGTTTACATAAACCTCTGTCAACTGTAATTAATTCAGATTTTCCCTTACTCAAACTTCGGAGATAAGGGGGGGGGAATGGTATTTTTTTTGACATTTTTCATCATAACTTGAAAACTAAGAAACTTAAAAAAATACAAAAATATATTTTAAAATGTACGAGTAAAGCCCTTTCATATGATACCCCACTCGACCTAGTAGCGACAATTTGAAATTTGGCCCCCCCTATTTTGGCCCCCTTTACATTAATAATAATACTTTTTTCAAAAAATTTTCATGTGCAATTAAGTTGGGCAACTATATTCTAAAACTATTCCAAATTTCAGCTCGATAGCGTAAGTGGTTGCTGAGATATAGAGGTGTGACAGACAGACGGACAGACAGAGCGGCACCATAAGGGTTCCTTTTTTTTACCATTTTGGTATCGGAACCCTAAAAATAGGAGGACCCCATACAAAAACGTGATTTTTTTGCCATTTTTTGTTTAAACTCTATCGTTGAAACAGTTGCAAACACTCAACTTAAAGTTGGTGCTATTGTAGTGCATGAGCTATAGTATAACAACAAATAATCAAAACTGGTCAAGTGTGAGTTTTACTCAACAAAATTTGGCACAGTAGTAATTGTTTAGACCTACGTCATAAGGCAAATGTATTATTGTAATACACCCTTAATAATACTAAATTATTTGTGCGAGTACATTATCATTTTACAAAAAGGGTTTATCAACCCTGAAAGATGTGATCGCAATCGCTCCTTTTGCCCATTCTAGACTACGCTGATGTATGCATGATTGATCTAAACGAGGAACTATTGAACAAACTTGAAAGACTCCAAAACGTATGCATCAGGTTCATTTATGGGTTGCGCAAGTTCGACCAAGTGTCCGAGTACAGGAATAGATTAAAATGGCTTCCGATCAGGCTACGGCGTGATGAGCACGTTTTGACGCTCGTTTACAAAGTGCTGTATGACCCGCGCTCCCCTCCCTACCTTAAGGAACGTTTCCATTTCCTCGGTGCAGGTCGCAGCCGTGACCTTAGGTCTAAGAATGATAACTTATTAGACATTCCTTATACTCGCTCTGGGTATTACAAGGAATCATTCACTGTCAAGGCTACCACGATGTGGAATGACCTACCGTTGGAGGTGCGTCATTCTAAGTCTCTGGGCATATTTAAAACCAAAATTCGTCAGTATTTCCTCGCTAAGTTATTATGAGTTCGCAACCATATTTTGTCGATATATATTGTATGTTTATGTATTTTATTTTATGTATAACTTACAGTGTGTAGTATATATATATATGTCTATATTTGTAATTAATATATGTATATATACTGTATTTAATCATATGTTTGTAGGTATATATTTTTTACATATTTATTTCAAAATATTTATATATGTAACTGTATATTGGTGCACTACACTACAGTCTTTCGTCGCTGCTGATTTCCTCAAAAGGTTGTCTGGAAGAAATCACTTTTAGTGATAAGGCCGCCTTTTGCCCACTTATTGTAAAACCGTAATTTTTAATCTTTATTCCTAGATGTGTGCAATAAAGAGTTATTCATTCATTCATTCATTCATGTGAATACAGCCATGAAACGGATCAACTTTTCCCATAGGACATAGGTTGAAACAATTAAGGCCGCCTTATTGTGCTCCAATTTTATGTCCACATATGTTTTTTTGTACTGTTTGTTATCAGTGTGCAATAAAAGAGTATTGTATTGTATTGTAATTACTACTGTGCCAATTTTTGTAGAGTCCAACTCACACTTGACCAGTTTTGATTATTTATTTTTATACTATAGCTCATGCACTATAATCGTACCAACTTTCACGTGAGTATATGATACAGTCTCAACGATAGAGCTATAGTCCGTTCCACGAGTCAATGCCAAAGCTTACCAACACATTTTGCAGCTATATCAAGGCTATTGTGCTCCATGATCAATAGTAATCAGCTAAAGCTGTCAGAAAAAACAAGTTTGTAAGACAATGTTATTTTTTCCGTTAAATATACTCTGGTTTGTCTGGTTCGTCGTACTTTGTCTGGTTCTACGGCTGCAAAATGTGTTGGTAAGCTTTTGTATTGACTCGTGGAACGGATTATAAAACAAAAATTGCCAAAAAATTGATTGTAATTTTTTTTTGTATGGGGACACCCCCATTTTTCGTGTTTTTTTTTACGTATTTGGTAAAATAGCCACTATAATAAAGCATATTATGTGAAAGTTTGAACCAGCTAGCTATAACGGTTCAAAAGATACAAGCCTTTAAAAATCGGACAGACAGACAAACAGACGGACCGTTCAACCGCGGGGCAATATGGCTTTTTATAAAGTCCAGGGTCTCAGGTAGACAAATCACAAAACAAATCGCGGTCCGCAATTTTTGCAAACGAACATCTCATTGTAGCCTGCTCTAAATCATAACTATCATGAAGGAAAAAAAAATTACGCGCCCAGATGGAGTAGTAATCAAAACGTACTATGGGTGCCGGCTATGATACAATTTTGTAACTCACACACACATTCACACTTTTCATTTTTTTTTCCTTCATGATAACTATAAATAACACGTTTGACGTAACCTGATATTTTATCAAACAGCAGCGTAACCATAGATATCAGAGCGTAGCCTATACCATTGAACTGTAAATTGAACTTTCTGAGAAACATGACTCAGATGCTCTCAAGATTTTTGTATTATATGAAATATATCATCTATACATTCGGATCACTCAAACACAAGATACTTATAAACTGCCGTCCGCGATTCACTCACAAACTACTGAACTGATTCAAACGAGGTTTTCAAAAATATATTTGGCTTACTTTCATACAACTTATCAACTTTGTTTCACTGCAATCAGTTCACTCCAATAGAAGATATCCTAGTACAAAATTTCAAGCGGCGAAACAATAAATATGTAACAGTTATCAAAATAAATTAACTTGTGACAGTCTCAGGCATGTAGTCCCATTTATGATAGCTTATCCCATACATTTCAAAGCTACTCTACTAACGTTTATCTAAATATATAAAAGCGACTTGTTCGGGACCATTGAACATTATATTTTGTTAAATGAATGAATGAATGAATAAATCTTTATTGCACACATTAAATATTGGGTCCTTACACATGAGGTCTTTATTCTGAGTGTTAGAAGGTTTACACGCTTCATCTATGTACCATGACCTGTACTATGACCAATGTGTATGTACTATGACCAATATCAGTCTTACCTGTACTTAGTAAAATTTTTGAGAAGGTCATACTCAATCAAATGCTTTCACACTTCAATAGAAATAACTTACTACATGACCATCAATTTGGTTTCACGAAAGGGCGCAGTACAACGGATGCCGGGACTGCACTTTTAAAATACATCTTTTGCGCGTGGGAAAAATCTGAAGATGCTATTGGTATCTTTTGTGATCTATCCAAAGCATTTGATTGCGTAGATCATAGCACATTGTTGCTAAAACTTGAACATTACGGTGTTAAGAATAATTCACTTAAACTACTTAGGTCACATTTGGAAAACAGGATTCAAAAGGTACAAGTAAACAGGACGAAATCACTGGGATCTGTTGTCAAAATTGGCGTACCTCAAGGGTCCATATTAGGGCCATTTTTATTCCTTATTTATATTAATGACCTTCCTTCTGTGGTGAAGAATCTGTCAAAGATTGTGTTATTTGCTGATGATACTTCATTAATATTCAATGTAAGTAGGAAATCACAAAATTATAACGAAGTCAACGATGCACTTGGACAGATTCATGCATGGTTTACTGTTAACAATCTAGTCCTAAACGCCAAAAAAACTAAATGTATTAAATTTGCACTACCAAATGTAAGGTCTACTTCACATAACATAGTATTGAATAATGAGCCATTAGATTTTGTAAATAGTACAGTTTTCTTAGGGTTAACACTAGACTCTAAACTTCAATGGGGCCCTCATATAACGGCTCTTTCTGGTCGATTGAGCTCGGCTGCATATGCTGTTAGAAAAATCAGACAACTTACTGATGTAGCTACTGCAAGGCTGGTTTACTTTAGCTACTTCCATAGCATTATGTCTTATGGCATACTGCTTTGGGGCCGAGCAGCTGATATACATTCAATATTCGTTTTACAAAAGAGGGCTATAAGAGCAATTTATTGCCTGAAGACTCGTGATTCTCTGAGAGAACTGTTCAAGGAAATCAACATTATGACAGTGCCATGCCAGTATATCTATGAAAATATAATGTATGCTAGAAAGAACATTCATCAATTACCTAAAATTTGTGACAGGCATAATTTTAATACTAGAAATAAGCATAAAATTGATCAACCATATACTAGATTAACTAAAGTCAATACATCTTTCGTTGGTCTGTGTATACGATACTACAACAAAATACCTGACAATATAGTGCAATTATCTGAGAGAAAGTTTAAAGAATGTGTAAAGCAAACGTTATGTAAAAAAGCTTACTACAGATTGGATGACTATATGAAACACAAGAAACACATTGTAAAAAGCCGACTCTTAAAGTAGGCCGTGCTGCAGTGGTTTCTTGCCGTTTCTTTTACGCTGCCATAGCACGATCCGAAACGGCGTAGACTCGCTCTATTTGCATTGTATTCTGCATGACATTCAATAAGTATTCTGTAAAGAATCTACATTGAATAAAATTATCTGAATCTGAATCTATGACAGATTTGTTTAAAACATAATTCTTCAGCAACTCTCTTCACCGCAATCTATCGACACCTTTGAATACTCCGTTGACACTTGTGGAAACAGCTTTTTTCGTGGTAAGAACCTAGGAGGCACAGCAGACGAGAGTCGGGCAGACACGGACAGTCACGGTCTTTGTCCGCCACTGTGGCCGGTATTGCGAAAATTATAGTTTTTATACGAATAAAACTCTAACTCATAATTTTTCAAAATTGCTCTCCTTTTGAAACTTAATAACAATCAATTTTAATAACCTTTTCGACTAAACAACTCTTTGAACTATTCAAGCTGTTTGCCTTCCCAACCAAAGAATTGGAAAATACGCGCATAAATTTATTTCTCATATCAGCGATTAATTATAACGAAAATAATTGCAGTACCGGCCCCACTGGCGGACTGTCAATATAAAACAGTGATAAAATATAAAACAATACATATTATTTCGTACGTCGTCAGCGTGTTAAATAGGCTAAAACTTGTAACTCCGCATGTTTCTCTACTTACAATAATAACTCTAGGCAACACCGCCTGCGAAAAATAAATTTTAACTTGCATTGCAACTTACAACAAGCTTAATGTACCATGAGAAAAAGATCACTTTTCAGGGTTCCGTAGTCAACAAGGATCCCTTGTAGTTTCGTCATGTCACGTCATGTACTAGAAAACTGTACGGGAGTACAGTTTGGTATGGGAGTACAGTCAACGACAGGTCAAGCTTGACACTCTCAGTGCGACTCTAGCCCGTACTTCTATTGAAATACAAACGCTACAAAGTCCAATGTGTCAAGCTTGATGTGCTCTGAATTGCACCATATTAGTTACACCAAAACATGTGATAAAATAAAATTAAAAAATTGGGTGCCTCCCCTATTACGTGTAGTGGGGATGAATTTATTTTTCTCGCCTACCCCATGATGTTTGAAAATATTATTAGTACAATAAGAAAAAACTTACAGGAGGTTTTTGGGGCAAAAAATCGATCTAGCTAGGTCTCATGTCTGGGAAAATTCGTTTTCACCGTGTTTTTTAATATTTCTTAGTGCGTTCAAGAAACTTACAGCGCCATCTGTTGTTGAGTAGCGTAGCTTGCTCACCCGATGATATTTCAATCATACAGAGCATAGCTCGGTCGCCCAGGTACTGTAGCTTAAATGCGCTATTTTTATTGGAGTTTTTTGTTAAAGAAATGTGAAAAAATTAAAATTAATTAAAATTCACAGTGGTATTACATGACGGTAGTATTCATGACGAATTTATAAGAAAATCTATCACACGTAAGAATTAACAGAAGTAATAGTTGTAGAAATAAAAATAATAGAAATAGGAATATCAATCAGGCACTGGGACTCGCTGCTCGTAAGTAAGGAGGGAAAAAGATTATGAAGTAATCAAAACTTGCTTAACAATAATGATTCATAAGGCAACTACGGAATCCTAAACTGCGCGTGACCCGACAAACACCTGGCCGGTTCTTTATAATAATACTACGAGTATTTTAGCGGATTATTTTAGTTTGTGTGTCTGTGTGGAAAAGACCAACTTAAGGTGATCCGTTTTCCATACAAAAATTCAATGACTTGCATTCTTACGCGGGACATAAAATTCTGTTGAAAAACGAACGAATACTGCTATTTTTAGTTAAATTTTTCGCTAATTAATACAAAAATACAGTTAATGTACTGAAAGTACTATTTTTGTTAGGAATTTTTGGTTCAATATTACGATTGTGGGCGTGCGGTCAAAACTATACGGTTGTGCTTTGTGTGCATGTGTGAGTGATCGTACTCATGTAAACACGGACTGACGAGAGTAATTGACTTTAGTGGACATATGGAGATATTTTTCTTATCGAAATTGTTGTTAGGCGTTGAAGTTGCACGATGGAATTTACGCGAATCGACTTTTTGAACATACATAGTTGATACTTATTGCATTAAAAAATAAAACCTTATATTTGCAGCAGTGGCTCCATCTTGTTGCGTTCGGGGCTAAGCTGGCTGTCACAGATCACCTTAAAAATGGTAGCATACACTCAACATGCTGAACAAGCACTTAGCTTTCATCTTCTAAATCAAACCGTACAAAACTACTTTCAAGAGAGTCGACACAAAAGAAGAAACAAAACACGAAGGCAACTCATGAAAATCCCCCCATACACGTCTTGTACTTATTAACGCTAAAATAGCGTAACTTAAAAATATAAACATTCAGGTTTCGACGACTTTGAAACTGTTTTGTTTTTATATTTAAAGAACAAGTACATATTATCATTTTATAATTTCAAAAAACTTTATCAATGTTAATCCACCGTTAAATGGGATTTAATCATTTATTCATAATTATAGAAATTTTGCTTGAGGCTTGTACATCTTTATCATATCTGCTTATTCGTAAAACTATCTATGTATGCTCTTATGTCTTATTGAGACTTGAGAACAACACAAATAAAGCTATAATCTTGTACAGTCAAGAGCTGGTCAATTTAGGGTCAAAAGACACTTTACATTAAAAATAAGTACGGTTCAACGTTCAAAGTGTCAAGCTTTACGTGTATTGCGCCGATTTTCCTTAACACTGTCAGCATTTTATTGGTTTTCATACTGCATTTTCAATAACCCTTTCAGACTTTACGGACGATAAATAAATGAAATATTACATACAGAAAAAACGACACAAATTTTTCAGTTACATCGTTTTTGCTTTAAGCCTCAGTCAGTGCAGAACAGCGTTATACTCGTATAACGTCTGGATTAACAAAGTTGCTTTAGAAAATTAATACAAGCTCGCTCGTGCCGTAAAATTTAATCTGCTCGTGTTTAGCGGATTCTCCCAAACGCGTGAGACTTGCCTACTAATTTAGCTGCTCTGTGACAGCTACTATACAGGGTACAAGCATTGTAGAAGCTTATAATTTACAGCCAACTGAACATCAGTATTAGCACTGCAGATATAAGTGTCGGACTAAAGGCGGCCTCGATTTCAGTATGTTTCTTTTGTACGAGTACAAACATGCAATAATTGACTATAAGAACCTTAAATAGCAAAGTTATTTAATTATAATAAAACTCATCTTTTTCTTTAAAAAGTAAACTGAGCATGCATGTCTCTTAAATTATTTTCCTTATCTTATACTATTAAACGAGCAATATTTGTATATATATATTTGTAATCGGGTTTTTGGGGGCAAACAATTAATCTAGCTAGGTCTCATGTCTGGGAAAATTCGTTTTCACCGTCTTTTTAAATATTTCTTAGCGCGTTTTAGTGAGTTCAAGAAACTTACAGCGCCATCTGTTGTTGAGTAGCATAGCTTGCTCACCCGATGATATTTTAATATTGAGGCAGGTATTATAGAGCGAAGCTCGGTCGCCCAGGTACTACTTGATATGACATGATATAATTATAATATGAATTTTGAAAAGCACTTGAGTTACGATTTATTAAGAACGATAAAAATAATATTCATGGCTTATTGTTGGCATATACCACATACATACATACATAACATCACGCCTTGTTCCCGTTGGGGTAGGCAGAGACCACAGTTCTCCACATGCTACGATCTTGACATACTTCCCTTGCTTCCTGAACCTTCATCAATCCTTTCATACATGCTCGTCGGTTTAGGGTACTTTTAACCTGGCCTTTATACCACATAGGCTGATAAATACAAACGCGGGCGCCTAAAAACTAAAAGCCATAATTGTGTTCCTTTGGATAAACTCAGAATTTTAAAATTCGAAGTTAACATTTGTAAATCCATCCAATAGACCATTATTGATAAATACAAAAAGATTTGAACCTCGCTAGATAAATTATTTCAAATAATTTAATTTAATTTTTAATTATATTTTTAGATACCGCAAAAAGTAAAGTTGAACAAAAACTGTAAAGCCTATTAGAATACATACAAAAATATTAAAATTTTCGAATCATTTTGCTTTGACGAACCCTAATAATATTATAAATAAATTAACATCAAAGACCGCTTTGCAGCTTGTGTTTCAGTCTGGTGCACATTTACAAAATATAATATGCAAAGTTTTTCGTAATCACAGTATTTGCGTTTTTATTTTTGGGGCTCATTGATTTAGGATTTACTTTTTGGGTTCATCGAAGTACGTACAAAGGCGTCCGATTTATTAAATGAAGTAATTTTTATTAATTATAATTTGTTAATTCTAAACAATTGATTTTCGTGGTTTACCTAACATTACACACTTCTTTATATACTTTGTTGGTGCTTAACGAAACGAAAATTGGACGGATGTGAATGAGGACTTAGCATGAGCAAAGACTCAATTTGCGTGAGAACGTGCATAATATGCAGCGTAATTTTTTTATCACCCTGAATATTTTTAGAAGTGATTCTGCCCATGAAACTGAACAAGTTTCCCCAAAAAACATATAGGTAAAAAAGTTCGACTTCCCGTACAAACTGCATTAGCTGACTCACTTTGCATGGGAGGTCGAATTTTTTTTTCGTATTTTGAGCTTAGTTCCTTGAGAAAAGTTGTTTAGTTTCATAGGTAGAAACTACCTTTGAAAATATCCGCGTTGATAAAAAAATAAAGATCTAGAGGAGATTACTGTCGGCTTAGCACGCTGCAGTTGTCAGTTTATCTAGGCCCATAAATTAAAGACATGGCCACGTTTTCTTGACATCCGAGCAGTGCGACACATTTTGAAAGACAAGGACGGCTACATGTACTCGTATTAGTGTATTAAAGCTATCTCTGTCGAAAATATCAAAAACGTAGTTTGTGGATTTTCTAAACATTTTCCTCCACTGACATTTCTTTGCGCTTGGAGGTGATAGATTAAATGACATAAGTCCTCAAATAAAGTGACATTTCTCCGAGGTATATTTTCTCTCGGGCAGCGTTCTAAGCCGGCTGGTGATGTCCTAGTCGGAGCCTGGCTAGCTAAGTTCCTCTTGGATCACTGAGCTAGAAAAAATAAGTTGTATAAAATTACCGCACCGAGGTAATAATAGATTTTTCTGTACAGGTTTTGGAAGATTTACGAGAAGAGTATTGTATAAATATGTTGAATAAAACATTTTAAGCCCCCGTTTCATTATGAGACACGCGAAATTACGAATATTTAATGACGTAACGGATTCACTCCCGAACCGACGGTTTTCGCTTAAATTTATTATCATAATTCACACTTGGTTAACTGACATGGTTTTATTGCGAACTGTGAAGGGGAATATTAACCCAGAACTTTACAATGAGCGTTCTTAGAAAATTATGAGATTGTCGTTATGTATTTTGACTAGCCTTTTGGTGTGGTTGGTAGTGAGCCTGCCTTCTGCACCGTGGGCCGCGGGTTGGATCTCCGCTCAGGGCAAACATTTGTGTGATGAACTAGAGTTTTTGTTCTTTGTCTGGGTGTTATTTATCTATTTATGGATGTATATCAGTCACTGATGCGTACAGGCTTTGTCTAGTTTGGAATCAGATGACCTTGTGTGAAATGTCCTATTAAATGCAATGTGCATAAAAATGGTAAGTAGGAATATTAGTAACCTTCCCACGAAGAAGAACTATTTTATTTCTTAAGGAATATACCTTGATCGAATCACGTAAATAAATATTGACTTACTCATTATTTCTATGGAAAGTTGATTAAAAAAGTTGTTCTTCAGATTATTTTGCTGATTCATATTCTGCAGTATCGTTACGATAGTTATTCATATCTCTTTTGTTACAAGTAGTATTTGTAAAATGTAAGCATATCTTTTTTTATATAAAATATGATTATGTCGGATTACTTACCTTTAAGAATCGAATCCTATTTTTATAGTGTCCCAAGTTTAGCGTCGCATCGTTGGAGAAATAAACCTCTTGAACTTTTTCCTTCGACTCGCTTGAATCCATTTCAACACAGTTTATATACAACGTTACTTTATAATCTTCTATATGCAGTAACATAGTTGTCCATTCTTCTAAAGTACCTGCGAACGTAAACTCTACAAGTTTGTTGGGCAGACCTTCTCCTTCTAAATAAATTCTTGTAATATCTTCATTGGCCAATGTGAACCACATGGCTAGTTTGACAACATCCTCATCAATGATTGAAAATAAACAAGATGGTTCATCTAGTTTGAAAACTGCGTATAATATGAAAGGCGTTGTTAATGTGGTGTCTTGTAAAGATACTTTTTCTATCGGTACAGTTACTGGTTTTGATTCATTGAATTTAAGTGCTGTAAAGCCTCCAGTTCCATCGACAATTTCGAAATCTTCATCTGCGTTTAGGCCTAATTCATAAGGATCTAATAGTATTTTATAGCAATCTGAAACAAACAAAATTTTTGTGATTACACTATGAAACGCTTGTGTCTGAGCAAAAGATGTTCTTTCCTTCTGATCCCAAAAATTAAGCAACATTGACCGTGGTCAAAATCTAGATGGGTGACCCTAAAATATCTCAATTTCTGTTGTACCATTCACTATCGTTTAATTTTGTTTGTATTTAAACAGATCAATATTATTAAGTTGGCCTTAAATTGGTTAGGTCTTATGTGGCAAATCCTGGTAAAATTTTCAGATAAAAAAAATATCGACTTGATAACGGAAGCATTATATCTTAATTGCTGATATGCTTTTTCTACGCTTGCTCAAAAGTTTCTGCGTCATCCTATACTATTAAACGAGCAATATTTGTATATATATATTTGTAATCGGTTTCTAGAAAACGGCTCTAACGATTTTGATGAAATTTAGTATACAGGGGTTTTTGGGGCGAAAAATCGATTTAGCTAGGTCTCATGTCTGGGAAAATTCGTTTCCACCGTCTTTTTTAAATATTTCTTAGTGCGTTTTAGTGCGTTCAAGAAACTTACAGCGCCATCTGTTGTTGAGTAGCATAGCTTGCTCACCCGATGATATTTTTAGGTTAAGGCGGCTATTATAGAGCGAAGCTCGGTCGCCCAGGTACTATATACTATACACAGATAAAACTAATTTTCCCAGAAATGAGACCTAGCTATATCGATTTTTCGCCCCGGAAAACCCCCGCATGGTAAATTTCATCGAAATCGTTAGAGCCGTTTTCGAGAAACCGATTACAAATATATATACAAATATTGCTCGTATAATAGTTAAGGATAAGTATTGAAGAAATATTAATTTATTATAGATTCGTAGATTCGCATCTTAAACAGGAATATGATAAAATCGATGATGCATTTTATCAGATTCCTGTTTTTTACATCGCTATATGCTACTAACTGACTTTTACTTCACCGATCAGGAAGGTGATTGTTGGCGATTGTGGAAATTTTAACTTTATTACCAAAACAAGACTTTTTTTTGTTCAATTTTATACAAATTACTACAATCACCCCCTCACTCCCCAGTGAAGAGAATTGCTGTTTGTAAATATGTGCAAGCTCTTGATGATTGATTTTTATAAAAAAATGCCTTATTAATACTCTAATGTGCCAGAAGAGTAAGTAAGTTAAATTGTCATTATCATAAATGCCAGTAGAATACAATAAAAATGTATGAGATTGACATAAACTAACGAAATGTTATGGGACAGCTAATATCAAATCCATACATTTTCATTTTATTCTACTATAGCGTTTACGTTTATAGAAAGCAACTTGTCTAGGTATCCTTGTCAGCTGAAAGACGTCCACCGCTAGGCCCCATTAACGCTACTTCAACAAGTCCTGCGCTGTCCGCACCTATTACAACATGTTAATGGAATAAGCGAAACCCTCATACACCCCAACTGATTTTTATTAAAATAAATCCGTTCCCTAAAAAAAATCGTAAATAAAGTTTATTTTATCTAGATATTGTTATTTTACTTCGACTTATTGCAGACAGACGTATGGATTTGGGACTTGATACTCATATCGCCTTCGTAGATCTAGAAAAGGCTTTCGATAGGGTTAACTGGAAACGAATGATGAAGGTATTAAAAGAGACAGGTCTAGACTACAGAGACAGAAGAATAATATATAAACTTTATAAAGAACAAGAAACAACAATAGAAGTAGGAGAGGAAAAAGGTACAGCTAAGATACGACAAGGAGTTAGACAAGGGTGTCCACTCTCACCACTAATATTCAATATTTTTATAGAATGCGCAATAAAGAAAATAAATGATTATGAAAAAGGGGGCATCAAAATTAACGGGAAAAATATACAATTTATAAGATTTGCTGATGACATTGCTGCAGTAGCTGAGAACACATTACAATTGGAAGAATTAGTTACAGAAATGGACGTGATATTTAAAGAATTTGGGCTTAAAATAAACAGTAAGAAAACAAAAAAGTAAACAGTTTCGAAAAAACCAGCAACAAACGACACAATAATTCATCTTAATAATGTCCCAATAGAATCGGTGAAACAATTCAGATATTTAGGCAGTTTAATGACTCCAGATGCACTCCTGAAGTTGTTTCTAGAATTGCAATGGCCAAAGCAGCTTTTAACAACAAAAAACACCTTTTAAAAGCTAAAATCTCTAGAAGTGTTCGGAAACGACTGATAAAAGTGTACATCTGGAGCATTGCATTATATGTTGTGAGACGTGGACTCTAACACAAAGAGATAGAGAGAGGTTAGAAGCGTTTGAGATGTGGTGTTGGAGGAGAATGGAAGGGATCAGTTGGACAGAGAAAAAGACAAACGAGGAAGTTCTAGATTTGGTTAAAGAGAAGAGAAGTTTGCTGAGAACCATCGAAAATAGAAGAGGGACGATGGTCGGACACCTGATAAGACATGACACTTTCATAAAGAATATTATTGAAGGAAAAGTAGAGGGCAGAAGAGGAAGAGGAAGACCAAGACGCACTTATTTTGACCAGATAAAAGAGAGGGTAAACGTCGAGTCTTATCAGGATGTCAAATCATTGGCAGAGGACAGAGAGAAATGGAGATTGCTCCACCGACAAGAGCGCGGCTCTTAAATATGAGAAGAAGAAGAAGAGAGATTGTTATTTTAAAGTTTCATCATTGTTCTAGTTTTATCGCTGTTCTAGTCCGCGCACACCGCGCACGCCACGCCCACTTTCCCCGCCGCCAGCGCGCGTATCCACAGAAATGTTTATAATAGAAGCGGCAAAAATTTAAATAATAAAAAAAATTACCCCTATCAAAAACCCGTGATATTGATTCTACTCTCGATTCTGAACAAACTATTTCCTCAGTTTCGCTTATTCCGTTAACACGTAGTATGGCGGCTTCGCTTGTAAGTAGCACAACTTTAAAAAAACAAAGAAAGTTTACTAAACAAGCTGTGTTAAAAAACCAGTGTCTGTCTTAAAAGCATAAACAACTCCATTTACACGAATTTCTTATCTATCGCTATTTGTCAAAGAGGGGGCAAACAAATTGCTGAATTAGAAGTGCTTCGTCTACCCGCCGTGCCTCGTTTGAAAAGTTTTTGCCTTTTGTTTCATTGAACAATTTACTTCTTTTATTCTTTCTTAACCTATTGGATAACCTCCGACACTCACAAGTCCTTAGTTTTACAGTTTTATGCTTAGTATGTAGTTTTATAGTTTCTTGCTTTATCATGTTTTTTAGGGTTAGGTACCTCAAAAGGAAACCTGGATGGATGACTTTGATGTCCGTCCTTCTGTCTGTCGGTCTGTCCTTAGATTATTATAATACTAGGTCTGTCGCTTTATTTGTCTGCATCAAGGCCATTTTTCTACTCCAAAGTACTTTGGAGCCTCTAAAGTGTCAAAATTCCAAGCTTCTACGACAACAAACCAAAACCTAAAAGATACTTCATGTTAATATAGCATAATAAAAATAAGAAACTAGGTTTCACAGCTCTAGCAAAGGTAAAAGTCTAGAATAATTAAATATAACAACTTTTCTCACAGCCAAATAATAAGCATTTAAGGTGAGCTCCGGTTTCAAGTATATTCATAATAGGTCTTTACATATGAAATTGCCGAATTTTTCTTACAGATTAATGGGATCATAATTCATATATTTCTAATGCATTTTTTTTCATTTGTCTTATATTTGAAAGTTGACTTCAAGGTTATTAATTTACTCATAAAATAAAGTTTTTATTTTTAGTTTTTCGATATATAAAATTAAAGGTTCGAAAATTGTTCGTCTTAAATGTCGTCCGTTTTCATCATTAGATTTGTTATATTTTTTTACAGATAATATTTTTCGAATATTAAATTTCAGCTTCTGTTAGCTTAATGTCTTCCCAATAATGCTTAAAAAAATGGATTTATAATTCCTAAGAAAAATGCAAAAATGTTAGTACTGAAAATTTAGTTTACCTAAAATTCGCCATGCAAAACGGCAATTTCATAGGTAATTGAGGAAGAGGATTCAGGTTTGAATGGACGAGAAGTTTCTAAAATCACAGGCCAAAAGCGTTTAGTACAATCAGGTATGATAATCTTAGTGCGTGAGTCCAACTCGCACTTGGCCGGTTTTTCCCTTTAACTTTGCGTTTGACTTAAGATATATAAGGTCACTTTTAATTAGTTCTTGATAGAAAAGAATACGAATGTACTCATGATACTGAACGAATTTCCCCAAGGAACATAAATCGAAATACGAAAATCAAGTTTTGACCTCCCATAGAAACTACATCAGCTGATAGCGCATTTTGCATGGGAGTTCAAATTTGATTTTTCGTATTTTGACCTATGTTCCTTTGGAAAAGTTGTTCAGTATCATGAGTAAATGCATATCTTTTGTTATCAAGAACTAATTAAAAGTCACCCTATATGATAGTAATAGAACTAACGGCTAAACGTGCTTTTCTTAGCACTCAATAATTTTTTATTTCAATTAGCAACAGGTGCACAGTCGAGCTTGGCATTTTGGCTTATTAGATTTTTCAACCTTTTTATCTAGTTGCATATTTTAAAAAGGCATTTAAGAAAAAGTCGATTTAACTGTATAGTGATATCAGTTTATTTATGACGTTTTAGACGAACAGAGTTAAATAAGCCAACCGTAACTTAATCGTTTGAGTAATAGTCCGTTTTGAATCATCATTCCCCTATATAAAAGATTTTTGTATAACGCAACGCTCGGTTCTGACTTGACTATACAAAATTTTACAGTCCAGACCATGCTGTGTCTTCTTGTGAGTCATGGGCACCACTCAAGAAGCTCTCCGAATCTTTATTTTATTTTAATAATGCATTTGCAAATCGCACTTTTTCAGCTTTTATAAAGAAGCCAGTACAGTAAAACATTTCTGAGCTCATTTTCTTACTGCAAACGTAGCACTAAGACGCGCCCTTATATTACCAGCAGCTGTTTCAGCTAATCTTGATAGTATTAATGGCAATGGTCACGGTAGCATTTTTATTGCAAATTAACAACAAAATACAGGCCAAAAGCAAACTATTGTAGCACTCAATTTAGGTAATTCAGTCCTCGATCGAATTTGCTTATTTGAATAAGGTAGCGAATAATAATTTCAGGTAAGTACGTAAGTTTTAGTTTTGTTCCAGAAATTTTCATCTGATTGGAAAGTTTTTCAATCACATCGTTTTGTACCTAGTCACAAGCCCTAACCACAGCACAGAATTTACTACAATTTAGCAGGTTAGTACGTACATTATGATTCACAAAAACATAAAATTGACTTTTACTGGGGAAAATTAGAGGATATCCTTGGGATTTTTTTTTACTTTATGTTCTTCGATAGATCCACACGAAGTCGCGGGTTACGGCTAGTCTAAAATATAGGGTGACTTTTAATTAGTTCTTGATAGAAAAAGATATGAATGTACTCATGGTACTGAACAACTTTCCCCAAGGAACATAGGTCGAAATACGAAATCAAGTTTCGACCTCCCATAGAAACTGCATCAGCTGATAGCGCATTTTGTATGTGAGGTCAAATTTGGTTTTTCGTATTTCGACCTATGTTCCTTGGGAAAAGTTGTTCAGTATCATGAGTACATACATATCTTTTGCTATCAAGAACTAATTAAAAGTCGCCCTATATAGGCAAAAAATAGAGTCGTAGGGACTGAAGTACTATTTCAAGTTACATACTTAAGCCGAAACACGCAAAAGAATATATTATAGAAACCCCATCAGCTGAAAACGCACTTCCTTTTTCACTTTAAGAAAATTCGACCAGTTTTATTTCGCCGTCGGTGAGTAAAGATTATTCTTTGAGTTTTATAGACTGAGTAACATGCCATAGTTAAGTGCACTATTTCAAAAGGATACACGTACACGTAGTGAAAAAACAAAATAAGTATGAAACCACCATATCCATACAAATAACAAGTACAAAGTCTTACCTTCACTAAAATCTTGAATCGTCGAACTATGTAGTAACGAGAATAAAGTTATGTACCTGAAACAAACGTAAAATACATTAACTAAGCTTGTCTTTGACCAAGCTAAGTATCGAAGCTGATCGCAGCCTGGCCCATCGTTGCAAAGTTGCATAGATTGTGTGTGGGCACAAGAGCTCCATGAGCTTATTCCGCCACCCCCTTTCTACCATAAATTTTGAAAATCTCGAAACTCACCCGGGGACTTTCAAAAATTGGCTCCCAGATGAGCCGCAAAAGATATCACCCAATTTTGATTCATATTCCCTTAGAGTATACATAAGCAAGTTTCAGGTATATAATTGCTTATGTATACAGTAAGGATATTCCACATATTCGAACAAAGCGCTTTGCTACATCCTATAATATTAAACGAGCAATATTTGTGTATAAATATATTTATAATCATATTCTCAAAAACAACGATTTTGGTGAAATTTATACTACTCGGGTTTTTGGAGGAGAAAGATCGATCTACCTAGGTTTACCATATTTGGGAAAATTTGTATTTTCCGTTTCTTCGAGTAATTCTTGAAAATATCGCGATCTGAAAACCCTACAGCGCCATCTAAGAAGAATAAGAAGAATACTTTATTGGTCCAGTTAACATGTTTAGAATTACAACCATTGTTTGATTCCTGCACTAGGCTAGTCCTGAATCGCAGGAAATCTTCCGTGTTTACATTCCAGTTACTTGAGTAACAAAACGAGAGAAAAAGATAATGTAACCTAAAAACTAACTACAAAATTATTATGAGTTTGAAAATAATAGCAAAAATTCAAGTAAGATAAATACAAACAATAAGTACAAAATAGCAACTTCATAGTTTCAGGACCCGTGTGTGTGGGTGTGTGTATATGGGTGTGTTTGTGTGTGTGCAGGAGTCTAAGTGGTTATACCGCCTCTACTGGTACGCTTGGCTTAGCGTATATTGCCACGCAGATGGCGCAGGGCAGGGCAGAGCAGAGCAGAGCAGATTTTTGTAATGTATGAACCTTCATAGAGCAACGCAAGCTGGGATGCAGACATGTGTACGCAGACACATGTCTGCGCCTTGTTTCTGCCGGCAATTGTTTCTGTGTGCTACAGAATAAATAACACACTATAGCGTGTGAAAGCAGACTCTCGCAACTAGAAACAACAAAAAGTTATGCCACAGATAAAAAAAAATTGTGGTTAATTGCTCAAATGTGGATGAGAAGTACCATTGTCACCACGCTTGTTAACGTTGCGGCTAGCACCAAGGACCGCGATTGCTGGTGACCGCAGAAAGTAAGGTGGTATGATACACAAAAGGACACTGCTGCCTATCCTCCGGTTCATAATTCCATAATCGCCTCTTACGACACCGGTAGCGATGGGTTAGTACTTTAGCGCAGGCTTTGCCCGTGGTACACCCGCGTGGTTCACCTGGGAGTACCATGGAAGATTTTTTTCTCCCGTGGAACACCTGATCACTTTTGAAATAAAACTAATTCAAAACTATCGCCCGTGGTGCACCTATTGTCTATGGCTAAAATCTTTCTAATTTTTTTTGTAATGATAGATCCCGTCGCGATCTTCATTTTGGTTGACAGCTGTCAAATTTATAATCAGTATAACTCGAAAGCTACTGACCCTAGACTACTATTGTGCTGGGAAAAATAATAGGTCTCGATGAGATCTACATTTTGGATGACAGCTGTCAAACTAAAAATCGCTATAACTCGAAAACTACTGACCCTAGACTATTCGTATGCTGAGACAAATGATAGGTCTCGATGAGATCTACATTTTGGATGACAGCTGTCAAACTAAAAATCGCTATAACTCGAAAACTACAGACCCTAGACTATTCGTGTGCTGAGACAAATGATAGGTCTCGATAAGATCTACATGTCGGATGACAGCTGTCATACTAAAAATCGCTATAACTTGAAAACTACTGACCCTAGACTATTCGTGTGCTGAGACAATGATAGTTCTCGATGAGATCTACATTTCGGATGACAGCTGTCAAACTAAAAATCGCTATAACTCGAAAACTACAGAACCTAGACTATTCGTGTACTGAGACAAATGATAGGTCTCGATGAGATCTACATTTCGGATGAGAGCTGTCAAACTAAAAATTTCTATAACTGGAAAACTACTGACCCTAGACTATTCGTATGCTGAGACAAATGATAGGTCTCGATGAGATCTACATTTTGGATGACAGCTGTCAAACTAAAAATCGCTATAACTCGAAAACTACAGACCCTAGACTATTCGTGTGCTGAGACAAATGATAGGTCTCGATGAGATCTACATGTCGGATGACAGCTGTCATACTAAAAATCGCTATAACTTGAAAACTACTGACCCTAGACTATTCGTGTGCTGAGACAATGATAGTTCTCGATGAGATCTACATTTCGGATGACAGCTGTCAAACTAAAAATCGCTATAACTCGAAAACTACAGAACCTAGACTATTCGTGTACTGAGACAAATGATAGGTCTCGATGAGATCTACATTTCGGATGACAACTTAAACAATTGACAATTAAATTAGCTGTAGGAGCTAAAGTCGCGCTGCGAATGAAAAGCTTGACCTGCTCTTGACTGTACATTATTTTTAAAAGACCTAACCAACGATATTCCACACGTTGGAAAAAATCACTCCCACTTTACTTGTATGGGAGGTACTTACCCAAAAAAAAAAAAATTTTTAAAGTTTTTATTTGACCACTTTCTCGGCGTGGATGAAATACATATCTACACTAAATTTTAACTTTCTAGTACTAATGGTCTCTGGGCTAAGCCGCGGACAGACAGAAAGACGGACAGAAAGGCAGACGGACATGACGAAACTATAAGGGTTCCTTGTTAACTACGGAACCCTAAAAAGTTGTTGCATTTAGCCTCCTAAATAAGCCTTTAATAGGTTTTACAGCTATTTTTTTTAATCCCTATGTAGATATTAGATACAGTACAAGATATCATTACAGTTTATGAGAAGGGAGAATTCAAACCTTTGAAATATCGTTCGAAAGTTGAATGAAACTCTCACGTGTACTCTGCTTAAAACTCTCCTTTATTACTAATCTAATTGATCTTATATACTAACTTATACGTGCGTCTACATGACGTCACACTACGTTTCCTACGTGATTCTATTGAGGAAGGGAACTACGTGATGATATGTGATTACCATATCACACCTCCCCTGAAAAGGATAGGCTTCCCTCCCCTGAAAAGAGAATCCTAGGGACAAACTTTTTATAAAACATTAAATCTACTGTTACATTAATCTAAATTTCGATTACTTTACACTCATTAACAAGAAATATACTATATATAACTTAAACATCATGATACAATACAATAAAAATATAACTTAATTTACGTACCAAACGCATTTATGCGCTCTCAACCATTCAAAATTGAACTGCAATACTTTATAATACTTATTAAATTTGACTTTTGTAACTACTGTTAGTATACAATTTCCTTTAATATAGTTTTTTTTTTTTTTTTTTTTATAGAAAAATTAAGCAAATCACAACAAAATATTGTTTTCATTAGTATTTCCACTTTTCTACATTCATCCTTATTTAACTTGGAAGAATTTACAAAAAACGTATCTTTAACATTAATGACAATCTTAAAAATATTATGGTCAAGTGAATCAAGACAATACCAAACAAACTAAATCTAATTATTACTAAAAAATCCAGTAAGCTAATTACTATACAAAATAATGTCATGAATTTATTGGAACTAAAAAAAAACCAATCTGTTTACTGAAAAATTATATTTCTATAAATTCATGACGCTATATTTTAACAATTGTTGGCTATATGCGTTATGTATAGTCAAAGTATTATTTCAATAATTTGTTATAGTTAACCGATGATGTAACGAACGGTCATACTAGAAAATTTAATTAGAAAACATTATTCTTGATACTCATATTCATACCATTGGGTAATATATCATTATAATATTTTATCCAATTTTAAAAAAAAATTACGTGTCAGACTTTCAGGGAAAAACTCTATTCAAAACATAATATGCACTTAGAAAATTCGTGATCAGAACATAGCATTTATGTTTACCCTTTACCACACTACATGAAATGCATGAGTTATCATATTCTTATTTTTCCTCATTACCGGTTAAGGTCATTCATTACCTTTTAATAACGCATTTCGCGCTTAGTCAGACTCATAGACATTTTATAATGGTCTGTAACTAAATACCTAGGCCTGCTGCGTCTCGGCGCGCCTTCAGAACTTCAGATACTAGTCATTCCCATATAACTAATTTCCCGGGTTGGCCAGCCCGTAATTACCATAATCAGTAGCACAATATTTTGGCACTTTCTACCGACCTGTCGCGACATAATACTGAGTTCCACTGAACTTCATTATAACATAAATAGTATAAGGTCATATTTTAAGACATCTAACTGGATGTCTCCAACATCTTCAAAATGAAGGATCTGAAACCTTATCGTGCCTTTTCCCCCTATCGCTACTTTGTAGACAATGGGTTTGTCACATATTGCATTAAATAATGCTTACTTATCCTAATCATTCCTTCCTAACTATTATGCTCAAACTAATCATTCAGCTAATAACACATCAACTCTTGGGTGATCAATCCAATCGTATTACGATACATTATTAACTTAAGATTTTCCAATGTTTATAATTTTCCTAGAAAAATAGACTTTCCTTTCTATCCCAATCCTACTTCAACTTGCACTTACAAGGACCATCTGGCTGCAATATCAGTAAGTTGACGTACCAAGTTGAATTAACATAACATCAATCCAAAATGATTTTTAATACGCAACCACTCTATCGCCTATCTTCTCCTAACTATACTCGTCCGTGAGATTTTGAGACTTTATCAAGAAACATTACCAAAATCGTTTTATCGATATTCTGTTCAAATAAACTTCCATTCTAAAATACTTTTTGTAATTGAGAAATAGCGTAGACCCATACTGAACAACATATTTAATTCCACTATTCGTAACTTTAAATTGACAGAATGCATGAGATGACACATCTCTGCTACCATATTTTAAATATTCTCTCGGAATAGGAATACTCCACAAAAAAAAATTCAAACATATCATCACGTCTGCCTGTCCGTATGAATATATTATCAATTTGATCTAAATTTGAAAAACAAATACACTCGCATCACGTGCAGTGCATAATACAAAACAACAAATTGTACGTCAGCATTTAAAACTACTGAAATATAGACACATTCCACGATGTGCTAGAATCTGCACAGTTTGCAAAACAATAATTCAAAGTCAATCAAGTTATGATGTAATAATTAGTTGTAACATTTGATTACAACTCCACTGCGATATCTAGAACTCTGTTATTTTATTAGTATTTCCTTATTATTTTACCCGCAGCATCACAAATAGCTTAATATTAGTAAATCATTATCCTAATATAACATAATCGTAAACACCCCGAATAAAAAACCCTTAATTATTAATTAATAAAAATACCTCAACAACCAGCATATTATAGCGTAAAATATTTCGTGAACAATGTACAATATCGTTGATTCTAAGCATGATTACGCTTCAGGCATGCTTGCGCGTGACGTAATCACGAAAAGAAATCGAAACGAAACCAAAACTAAAACGAAACCAAAACGCAACGCACGAAACGCGCGCGCTATTTAACACTTCGTTTGTTTACTTCCATTAACTGGTTATATGCATTCTAATTTTTACTAAACATTTAAGAATTTGTGTGGTGAATTTTCTTTAATGAAGATATTGTTTAAAATTTTATGACAGTTATTGTTAAAAAAAAAAATTGATATTTTCGTTCGTATCTTCAGCATCTTTTATTCGTTTTAATATATAGACGCTATTAATTTGATAACCCTTCTAATGTTATTTGAACTACAATACATGAATGCTGAAAACCAGGTATTGCTGAGCTAAGATCTTGTTAACACCTACTTAATTTTAATATACCTGTGTGAATAAAAATAAACTGAAATTGATTAATAGAACTTAGCATTCTTAAAAGATAACTATAACTAAAAAAATTAACCACTCAAAACAAAAGATAGATTATTATGACTAAAAAAAAAACAACCAACTAGGTATTTAGGTTACGTAAAAATAAACAAATTAATAATACCCAAAATTGAGGACTGCTATCTTCCCAACGCTTCCTCCAGGCTTAAACTTCTTGCTATCCAGAAGGCTCTTCATGCTCTTGACTCATGCAGAGGGGACCTGCACCCCGCGCTCGCCATCCTGTCGTTCCCCGCCGACAGCTCTTGATAACCATTGCGCTGCCGCCGTGCACTTCGCGCCTCGCCAAACAGTCGCTCCTTGCCGACAGCTCTCGACGAACCTTGCGCTGCACCTTCACCTCGCACTCACCGTCTATGTTTGAGGTGGCGAACATCCCTCTTGCCATCTCGTCGTTGCGTGAAATTGCCATCTTACCCGTCGTACGTTAACACGCAGCGCCCGGTAACGTAGTCCAGAAAGCAGCATGGATTGGATGCCTTACAACGGACCTCGATCTGGAGCCATCTTCCTACAAGGCCCGTAAAGCGGTGGTCACGATGCGGCGCTTTTCCCGATGACCGACTTCGAAGACTTCACTAAGACGCTGCTCTATCCACTACGGTCGCCATGAGATATTGTTCGATGGCGAATATTAGTGGATGGCTGTCACGGTCGCCATGAAATATCGTTCGAAAGTTGAATGAAACTCTCACGTGTACTCTGCTTAAAACTCTCCTTTATTACTAATCTAATTGATCTTATATACTAACTTATACGTGCGTCTACATGACGTCACACTACGTTTCCTACGTGATTCTATTGAGGAAGGGAACTACGTGATGATATGTGATTACCATATCACACCTTTCTATTATATAAAAAAAAAGTCTAATTTTTTTCACTATAAGTTGTCATTCTTCCTTCCGTAGGTGTGTAATAGCATTCTGTGCCCGCATGTGTTTAGTATCTGCGTCCCAGCTTGCGTTGGTCACCTACGTCTGCGGCCTGCAAAATCTGCGGCCTGCGGCCTGCGGCCTGCGTCCTGCGGCCTGCACCTCAGCTTGCGTTGGCCCTAGGCCCAGGTACTGTTTAATATATACATGGTTTAAGGGACGGTGTACCGAAAACTGAAAGGGCGTGCTCAGTCAATGAAACTGAATAACTTTCCCAAAGAAACATATGTTGGGAAATGAAAAAAAAAAATTTACTTCTCCATACAAATTGCCCACTCTGGTCGAACAGTTTGTATGAAAGTTGTTCAGTTTCGTTGACTGAGCGTGCCCTTTCAGTTTTCAGTACACGGTCCCTTACACCCTTTGTAATGCGCAAAGCTAAGGAAACCTCATCTTTGTTCTCAGGGCTATACTGAGGTCAAGACTAAGCCTATTGACTCATTTACAAATAAAAATCGTACCAACATTTAATACGATGAAAGAGGTTTGCTTAACACAAAAAATTATGATAACACTCAATGATCCGCAAACCAATACACTTTCACACTCTTTTGTTACATTGAGAAAGTTATTCATTACATTCCACCCTGTTGTATCACAACAAAAATATTTTTCTCGGGATCAGAAAAGATTCTTTCATTCACTAAGCCGTCGCTCGGCCTCGTTTTACTTGAGATGATTATTTTTCTGCAGATAGTTCCTATAAGTATTTATTATTATCTATAGTCATACATTGTTGTGTGTTTTTATGGTTCCTTACCTCAAAAAAAAAAACGGAACCCTTATAGGATCACTGTGTTGTCCGTCTGTCTGTCACGACCCTTTTTCTCACCAATGCTCGGAGGTATCAAGCTGAAATTCATATCAAATACTTAGGTCTACCTGTCGTTAGGTGCTGTGAAAAAATCAAAGCCAACGAAATCAAAAGAAACAGCCGTTTATGCCGTAAATTTTCGAGTTTTTCTACACTCGCAAGAGAATAAAAACCTATAGGGTACTTCCTGTGAACTCAGAATCTTGAAATTTTGTAAGAAGCAACGTCCTATAGAAATATTCCGAAAACCTTAAATTTTTAGTTACATCACATAATATTTTTCTTTAGCAATAAAAATACCATAACTTTTACTTATATACCTACAGGTTTGTACGGAACCCTCGGTGCGCGAGTCCGACTCGCACTTGGGCGGTTTTTTTTAGTGAGAACTATTAAATTGAAGAATGCACTGCAAGTACCAGTACGAGTAGAACGAAAGTGTTCAAAAACATTTTGTAAACTGCCATCAGTACGTTCGAGAAAAAAGCGATACTGATGATAAAAAAACCGGCCAAGTGCGTGTCGTGCCACGCGCAGTAAAGGGTTCCGTAATTTTTTTGATTTTTTTTTATCGCAAATTAGGTTTAGTTTGAGTATTTAATAACGTTCATAAAAAACTTTTTACCTCCTAATACTCAGCGAGGTCCTAGCGCCTGATTGCTACTGCAATTTTTTACTTCCAGTTTTTCGTCAATATCTCATTACCCTGTGAAGCCTACTTAGCAGCGTCGTGATTAGACATTGGCGATAGTCCTAGATGGCTGTAAAGGCTTACTCTTCGATCACAATCACTCATCATCTTAGCCAACACATCGCGTCTCATCTCACTGTAGTCAGACTTGCGTATTTCTCCTGATGGCTCATATCAGACACTCAGTTAAGTTTGATCTAATGTCCAGTACAAGTCAGGACCCAAGTAACTTGCTCGGCTGCCGCACGTAGACTGATCCAAAAATGGAAGCAGGGGTGGGGCGCGCTGTGGGGGCGCGCACTCCCAGTCACACCACTCAGAAGTCAGTCGCTATTCAAATAATTGCTTTTCATTACAAGAACCGTACTCATGACCCGGAAGTATACACGACATATTCTTTGTCTTAACTTTGATAGTATTCCTTTTGATTTAATTATATTTACTGCTACTGTGATGTTCTTCACATTTCCAATAAACACCGTTTAGCTTTTTATTTATTTATTTAATCGTATGGCATAATATTACAGGAACCAAAGAAGATATGAAAGAATCGTAGCTGGTATAGTGGTGGGGGAACACTCGACTTCAACAAAAATTGCGCTTCCAAGCTAAACATTTCGCACAAGGAATCCTAAATCTAAAAATGATTTGGATAAATTGACATTATTTTTAAAAAACCTATCTAAGAACACCCCATTCGATGGGACAGACAACAACAACAAAAAAATTCAACCCCACTGTACTTATAAGCTGGCTGGTCGAGCAAGCGTACGACGTACGACTTCCTTAAAATTCTTTGCTAGAAGATGCTGTAATTATACTGGTATTATCTGTTTTTCATTGTTATTAGTAAGATTGACTTAAATCCTTTTTTTTTGGTTTTAAATTAATGTTTATTTAATAATAATTAAAATAGCGTTCCTATTATACTATAATGTATTACATTATACTATAATGTATAATTTAATTTGACTTATAATGTATATTATTAATAAATTATTTGTATTTGTATTTATACTGGAGGTAAATATAGGAAAATATTTTTTTCATGATTGGTAAAAGCCGCGGACAGACGGACATGACGAAATTATAAGGATTCCTTGTTGATTACGCAACTTTAACAATTAGTTTAGTTTAGATGAGGTTTCTTATTTTTTCGATTTTTTTTCTTGTGGGAGCACCCAAAGATGTAAATTTTCAACCACAAATTACGACCAACTTAAAATTACGCGACCAACTTAAAATTACTGCAGTATTTTTTCCACCACTAACCGTATCGAAGAAAACAATGTAGGGAACAACATAGTCAATGTCGTAACCAAGAGAAGAAGCATAATGGCAGAAAAAGGAGAGACTTGTACCTAGAAGATTATTATCAAACAACATTTTTTTGTAAATTAAAAAAAATATTTCTTTTAATAAAAATTAATAAGTCGTGCAACGCCGCGGTCAGCTACAAGTATCTCTCTTTACTTATAAGACTGTTTAAGAGGAAAATATCCCCAACAGAGAAATTGTATTTTCCCCGTCATTTCATGAGCAATCCGCTTATGAGAAGGGCTTCTTTTGTTTCGCTATTGAGTATATACGAGTAAATGAATACGTACAAGTATAGGTATTAAGATATAGTCCTTGATAAAAACGATAAATACATTTTCTTGAAGGTAGGAAGGCTTGAGTTAGTTTTTTTTCATTAAATTGACAGTTGATATGTATGTATTTGATGCTGTATGATAACGTAATCAAAGAGTATATACCGCACGTTGCATACTGTGTCTTAAATCTGGTTAATCGGGTAGTGTTCTCCGTAAGGCATTTTTGTAAAGAATGAAAGATTAACACGACAAACTTAAACAATTTACTTCGGTTCTGCCATTAAAATTCATTGACTGCACTGGGTTGCTATGAGAATGCTACCAACCAACTAATAATTAGTATGACTGAGATTTTCAAACAATACTTTTTTGAAGGAAGCGGATGGCAGATGGAGGTGTAGGAAAAATAGGGAGATCGAAGACCTAGTGCCCGAACCCAACATCATGGGCGAGACCAAGTCTGCAAGGCTTCGTTGGCTCAGCCACATGGAGAGAATGGGAGACGATCGGGCCGCCAAAAGAGCTTACGTGGGACGACCGAGTGGAAAACGACCAGTCGGTCGTCCTAGGTACAGATGGGGTGACGAAGTGCGGAAAGACCTGGATGCCCTCCAACGAGCCGATTGGCAAGAAGCGGCACTGAACAGAAAAGAATGGAGAAATCTCATGTCGGAGGCCAAGATCCTCTTGGGGTCGCTGAGCCAGCGTAGTAAGTAAGTACTTTTTTGAAAAATTTGTTTAATTTTACTGTCTGTGTAATGAATTCGCTGCTTTTTACTTGTGAAACATTAACCCTGTATTTAGATAATGACATAAACTTTATTCCAGAAGTTCCATGAATCAAAATTTCTGTCGTAATAAGTCCAAAGTGTGAGGTGTCGCAATCAGGCTCGCACCTCGCACGCAACGGAATAAACGCCAGCTGATTTCACAGATATAAATTGGCAGAAACGCCCACTCATTAATTTAAAGTGAAGTGATAAGATCTTGCTGTAAAGTGACAATGTGCTTGTTTATAGGGCAATGATCCATCTGTGGTACACACAAAAAAATATCTATACATCTTAATATTCCATAAAACATTATCTAATCGCTAAAAATTGTTCGACAGTAGGACACATGCATGTTTTTTTTTTTTATAAAAATAAAATCCTTATTCATGTAATAAACAGTTTAGAAAAACTATTTTTCGAATAACTATGAAATAAAAAAATATATAAGCCATCGAAGATTTGCTTCTATCTTTTTCTAGCAAAACTAAATTTAACACGGAGTTTACATAGCCGTAGTGCCATGTGTAGTCACTGTCCATGTCGTATCTCTCTGTCTAATCCAGAATTCATGGTCTAATCGGCCGTATTTCCTTTTTTTTTCTAGCCTATACTGTCCCACTGCTGGGCAAAGGCCTCCCCCATACGTTTCCATTCCTCCCTATTTATTGCGACTATGGGCCACTGGTCTCTAAAAGCATCCAGATCATCTCTCCACCGCTTCTTGGGCCTTCCTCTGCCTCGGCGTCCATCGTGTGGTACCTATTCCGTGGCGCGTTTGGCCCACCTATCCGGGTGCATCCGACACACGTGACCCGCCCAATCCCACTTTAATGTGGCAGCCTTTTTGCCGACGTCAGCGATACGGGTTTTGGACTGCAGTGTTGTGTTCCGGATACGGTCGGTCCTCTTTAAATACACCTAGTATGCTGCGCTCCATCGCCCTTTGGTAGACCGTAAGTCTGGACTTCTGTGCCTCAGTCAGTGGCCATGTCTGGGCTCCGTAGGTTATTTAAATTTTAATTTCACTTTATGTCATCTCTACTCCATTCCATTTTAAAATTTTGTTAATAAATGCGACTAAAAATTTTTATGGTTATTCCGGCACATTATGAAAAATAGATTAATAAGAATAAACAGTTTTTGTTATTTAGCAAATGTGTTCAGTTTCATAATTACTTGTACACCTAGTCTATGTACAGTTTGGTTTTGAACCAGCGTATGTTAAGTCCGTAAATATCATAATAATTTCTTTTATCAATATATTGTTTAAAACACAAGCATTTCCATGAAGTATCCAAACTAATTCTGTGGTTAAAATATGTGCTTATACTGGCTTAATTAATACCTGCCATACCATACCAGCCTCCATCAAACCACATACGAATATTGTAATTTAATTTAACAAGAAAACAATTAAAATGTACATGTTAAATATTAACATAAGATCTAATGAACATACACTACATCAAAACGTAGTACAATATGTTTCAAACAGCAGTGAAATGTCTTAATTTAGATTAAACTCGTCTCTATTATTACCTTAAGAATAACAATAAATAATATCAGGATTACTTTTATTAAAAAGATATCAAAAGGGCAAGCTCAGCTTGCTTTCATCTGTTATTCTGACTGTTTCATATAAACAAGGGATAAAGCAACTTAATTTCAAATGGGACAAGTCGTTTTAAACTGAATCATGTTGATAAACTGAACAACTTCACCATAAAACATATTATTATCACTGGAAACGTAAAAAAAATGGCCTCTCCATATGAACTGTCTTATAAAATTTTAAATTTTGTATGGAGCGCACCATTTTAGGGTTCCGTACTTCAAAATAAAAAAACGGAACCCTTATAGGATCACTTTGTTGTCCGTCTGTCTGTCTGTCTGTCTGTCTGTCAAGACCCTTTATCTCACGAACGGGTAAAGGTATCAGGTTGAAATTAATACCATATATTATAGGATCCATGAACCACACAAGATCTGAAAATTTAAATTTTTTACAACGACGCATTCAAAAGATATGGCATTTATGTCCTCATCTCCATACATTTATGCAAAAAAGCTAAACCTACAGGGTACTTCCCGTAGACCTAAAATTATGAAATTTGGCAAGAAGCTGGGTCTCACAGTACAAATAAAGGGAAAAGTCTAAAATCATTAAATATTACAACTTTTCTCACAACTAATGATAACCAATTGAGGTGAGCTCCCGTTTCAAGAACATTCATAATAAAAGAGGGGTCAAGTTGGATGGTCGCGGAGGCGATTTTTGTTTTAGTTCTATCTTAAAAACGGGAACACTTACAAACTTGAAAATTGGTGTGTTTATAGTGCATAAACTATAAAATAACAACAAATAATAAAATATTAAAATCTAGGACATTAACTTACTGAAATTTCAACTAATACAATAAAATTATGATTATGTGGTGGTACGGAACACTCGGTGCGCGACTCCGACTCGCACTTGGCCGGTTTATTTTTAAATTTCTGGTGATATGTTTCTTGGACAAGTTGTTCAGGTAATTCGACTTATCAAGCCTTTTCAGTTTTGGCCAACCTGTCCCTTACACCCTGTTTAGACTTAAGAATACCTGACTAAAATCAGAAGACATGGAATTGGTTACAGTCAATTATCGGAACGACAAAATGAGTCGGACTGAACTTATGTCAACCGACAAATCAGATATCAATCAGCCAAAGACAGCAACTGGAAAATAGTTATTACCTTTTTGTTTGGGTTGCCCATCATATCCTCCTCCTATGTTCAGTCAGCGTCAAATTCATATCAGTGTCTATCGTAGTCAAAATTATCTGTACTAAACAAGTTGAATTTTATAAACGCCATTGGAATTGTCAAATTGTTGCAAGCACCCAAAGTTTTGGTAACATAGTTTCCAAAAGCTGCCGTTATTCATAATCTAAGGTTTCCAATATTTTCTCGGCCGTCACCGTCAAATTGATGTGAGCGACTATAGTAGTCGAAATGATCTAACTAAAGTAATCTAGGTCTTGTTTACTTCAGATCATTTTGAATACTATAGATAATCACATCATTTTGACGCTGACGACCGCGAACATAATACTGGAAACTATGTTGCCAAGATATTTTGAACACATTGGGTGCTTACAACTATATGACAATTCTAATGGCGTATAGGAAATTGAACTTGTTTACTACAGATAATTTTGACTACGCTATCGTAGTGCAGCGTCTGTATGCTGATATGAATTTGACGCTGACTGTACGACTCACATTTTCCCTTCAGAAGGGGGTGTCGAGAAGCCAAAGGTAATTATACTTGCAAACTTGTATGAGATAAGACATTTGTCGAACTTGGTAGTAATTTGACATTCTAACTGGTTTAATTGTAGGATGTAATTTGGAGTAGGTAGTGATTTCGCTATTCATACCAAGTGATGCGAATTACGTTTGTCTGTGATGTACTTTGGCAAAGTTTGTAGTAAGAGAAAGGGTTCTGGTTACTTGGATTATGATTAAGTACCTGGGTGACCAAGCTTTGCTCTGTATAATCTTAACCAAAGCCCGCTAACAGATGGCGCTGTAGGGTTTCTGAAACACACTATTTTCAAGAAATGATCAAGAAATGATGATGAATCGAAATACCGCGGAGAATACGAATTGGCCCTGACACGAGACCTAGCTACATCGATTTTTCGTCGAAATCGTAAGAGCCGTTTTCGAGAAACCGAAAACAATATATTAATATATTGCTCGTTTAATAATACAGAAATTGTGCCTTCACGAATTAACTCTCCCTTTTGTCAAGAGTTCACTGTAAAAAAAAGTTAGCCATTCTGTAACCAAAATCTATAACCACATTTTCGTAAAAGTTCAAAAATGGTGACATGTAATTTGCAAAATAATGTCATGCTAACAACAAAATTCTGTTAATTCTGTAAATTCTGTACACTACTTTTCTTTGTAGAATTGAGCAAAGTTTATGTATTTGTGACTAAAATTTATCTCTTCGAACCAAAGCCTGTATAAACTAAACTAAACTACTATTTAATTTTTTTAGGGTTGACACAAATGGCCTCTGACACAGTATAGGAGTCGGAAACAGACGGCTTAACGTGCCTTCTGTAGCACGGAAAACGCTCTTCTTGCTTTACAAACAGCGGAAACAATCCTGTTGTCAGTCAGGTTCCAGTTCAATGTTGTTGACCTATCGTGATCGGAAAGGAAGAGAAATCATTAGGTCACAAGTGCGGGTCAGGTTGTTCAAAATAAAGGCCAGGTTAAACCCTAAACATATTGGGTCTTACTACAAAAAAGTTAGACATCTGTTGAACACTGGATTAAAAAAATGCGCACAAAATAACTGGCTATGTCAGTTGATGCGCAGAAGTCAAGTCATAAGAAAATAAGTCATTTTTGACTTCTGCGCATCAATGACATAGACAGAGTTATTTGGTCCGATGTTTTTAATCAAGTGTTCAACAGATGTCTAACTTTTTTGTAGTAAGACGGATTTTGTCTATGCCTAAACCAACGAGGTTTTATGAAAGGGTTGATGAAAGTAGCGGAAGAAAGGAATGTATGTCAAGATCGTAGTATATGGAGAGCTGTGGTACCTGCTTGTCCCGACGGGAAAGAGGCGTGATATTATGTATTTATGTATGTATGCACGAGAGCTTGTGATGATCACTGTGAAGCAATTAAACTTGACACACTTGTAAATAGCAGTTGTCATTGATTTTACAGACCTGTCATAAAATTGCCTAACAACAAAGTTGTAACAAGTCGTATATTTTATTTAGAAACTTGCCTAATCAGTCACTGAGCAAGAAACCACGTTAATCAGTCATAAAAATATTTGTTCGTGCAACATTATATTTAATGACTTTGTTACATTGAATTATTAATCACTATCTGGTGCCCGTGACTTCGTCTACGCAAGATAAATTGTAGCCTATGTGTTATTCTTATGTATAAGCTATATTATTGTAAAGTTACATTAAAATCCATTCAGTAGTTTTTACGCGAAGAGTAACAAACATCCATACTTACAAATTTTCACGTTCATTATATTAGTAGGATTTAAAAAGCAACATGAACAACATCACGGCTCTAAAGTAGGTACTGTCCAGGGCCTTCTTTCAAACTGCTTCGATCTTGAGTTCCGTAAAGAAAGGGTGAAAAAGCTCAGCGAGCTGTATCACATGAACCGTTATAGGCGAACAGTTAAAAATTTCATAGATTATGTATTTCTGTTACCACTATAATAATAAATATTATATTAAAAAAATATGGGGGATTTCCTACTAAAAACGTGTTCTTAGGCGATTTTTGCTAATTTTTTTTGTTTTAGCTCTCTCGTATAAATGACAACATTTACAAGCGTGATAATTGGTATGCTTTTTAGGGCTTAAGCTAAAGAATAACATAGTTATAGAAAAAATAAAACTGGTGGAGTGCGTGTCGGACTCGCGTGACTGCGCGTCCATAACTGAGACGGTATTTTACTTTAGTGGTACGGAACCCTCAGTGCGCGACTCAGACTCGCACTTGGCCGATTATCTTATTCTTTTTCTTGAAAATTTTTGTACTGCTATGTTTGAGTAAAGAAGTGATGCCAGTAAAATTATTGGCACATGAAATATTCTACTCAAGTCCTCAAATTGTATTAAAAGGAACGTACTTTTGCCGTCTTACTTTTTTTTTACTTCACTAAAAAATCCCGTAAAAGATAAAACAGTGTCTTTTAAGTGGCAAAGGTGAACACTTGTCAACAGCTTTTGTGCTTACTTCATCACAGTGTCAATACAAGAAACGAGTATCAACTTGCTTCTTGTGTTAGCCGTATTTCCAAGATTAGTAAATCTTTTAAAGGGCAAGCTTCTATAATAAAGTACCCACTGATATTGAAAGCTTACCGTTAGATAAATTTAAAACAGTTATCAAGCAAAACTTGTACAAAAAGGGTTATTATAAAATATCAGATTATCTAGAGGAGAAATATCCATGGAATTAGACTGCGGTTCTAACAGGCTAATTCAAATTGACTTATGTTTTTTGTGTCAACCCTGTACATAACGCTGTACATCAAACATATTTAAAAGAGCGCGTGGGTTTTTTATTGTCGCTTCTTTTTTTCCCCCACATGGCGCCACTCTGTTTGTGAAGCGACGTAAATGTAACTGACGTCATTATGATATTTTAATATCCTACAATGAATAAAGAAGATTTTGATTTAACATACAAAAAAAATATAACGTAATCAGAAAAAGTGGATCTTGTGAAACATGATTTGATTCATAACTTTCTTTAGTAGAGCACAAGTCGCTTAAATCGCACGAATCCTTTACAATAAATATTTATTCTTTTATATCCTATTTCCTGTACAAAACACATTTATGTTTTACTCCAAGTTTTACACATTTATGTTTACTCTAAGTTCAAAGTTTTTCCCCGCGGCTTCGCTCGCGTTATACAGGTTGTAAGAGACGGTGTACCTCTCGAAAACTGAAGGGCGTGATCTGTCAACGAAACTGACATAAACTGAAATTAACAAAAATTTTGTTTTGTCATACATATTTCTCACTTTGATCTAACAGTTTGTATGAAGAAGCCAATTTTTTCATTTAACAAACATGTTTCTTTGGAGAAGTTGTTTAGTTTCGTTGACTGAACACGACCTTTAAGTTTTCGCTACACAGTCCTATACCCTGTATATTCTTTCTGTCATCCTAGTGTCTCCTACTTACAGTAACCATGCATTTTCCGGGATAAATTGTAGCCTATCAGTTACTCCAGTGCTTGATCGTCTAATATCCAAACATCGAAATCGGTTTAGTCGTTTAGGCGTTATAGTGGAACAAACAAACATACATCCATACTTTCGCAATTATAATTAGTAGTGAGATAAATGTCTAAGTTGTGAACTGCAAAAATTAAAACCAAGTTTGGTTTTACTCAAGATTTCAACAGCTTTTAAAATATAATCCGAAAGAAAAAAGTAAACTGCTTCACATATATTAGTAAGTTAAGGTTTTAATTAAATTTATGAAACAAGTAGTTTATTTAGAGTTAATCTTTAAGTAAACGTTCTTAACTTTGAGTAGAACAGTTAGTTTAAATATTTGCGATACCTTTAAGACTTAACGCTAACATAGAAAACCATCTTAAAAAAATCATTAGTTTTCCCTTTACGAATATCATGTTTGCTTTAAGTACTGAGCTCAAATATTGCCTAATTTTCACTTATACCTGTGACTGTGAACTGACCAGGTGCCGATATGTTTGCACAAATCGATTGTTTGTGTTTGTTTATTCAAATTTGAGTGAAGCAATGCTTGGCATACGTATTTGGCACGAGCAAATTAGTCACAGTGCGCACTATTGTAAATGTTCATCATTCATATCCCTAGCCATTATTTCGTTTTTGGTTTTTACGGAGTCAGCTACCTAACCTAGGGGATTTGACGGGGGCACTGGTTTTTACATAGAGCGACTACCACCTGACGTCCGCAACCCTGAAAGGGAACCAGATCCAATCCTAGATTAGGCTTCGCCAGGTTAGTGGCCAACCGGGCTGTCAGAATTTTCAATCCACCAAATGGACTCTGACTTGGCTTGACGACCACTTTTGACAATAGTTGGGACCAACGGCTTAACGTACTTTCCAAAGCACGGAATCGCTTGATTTGTTGTGCTACTAGCGGTCACCCATCCGGGTTATGACCACGGCTACCGTTGTTTAACTTTCGTGATCGGAAAGTAAGAGCAACTATACCAGTCGGCCACGAGCGCTTCTAGTACTGATAATGTTAATTTCGTTAATTCGTTAATATAAGTAAAAAACTTCAACTTTCTGTAAAGTTATTAAAAAGACATCTGAATAATAAAATGGATGATTTAGACTATACATACACTATAAAACCGAAAACTTTATCCAATACAGGGTGTAAAAAAGTACGATGATCTTCTAAAGTGTGATTCTACATCATGGACTTCTACTCGTACAACATGGGAATTAAATTTTTTCCAGGCAAGTTTTTATATCTCGTTTATAATATTTACAGACTTATTTTTATTGGTAGACAAAATAAAAAATATATAACTTCCCATTCAAATATACCGCATTTTCTCGTGATCCAGTTTTAATGGAAAACAATATATTTAATTTCTTTGTAAAAGCTGACGTATTCGTCAACTTGAATTTCAGTGGTGTCTAAAAACTAGGAAACTACAAAAAAAATAGACAACTAGAACTTGAGTCAATCGAAAAAATAATCCTCTGTGATATGGTAATCACATATCATCACGTAGTTCCCTACCACAATAGAATCACGTAGGAAACGTAGTGTGACGTCATGTAGACGCACGTATAAGTTAGTATATAAGATCAATTAGATTAGTAATAAAGAGAATTTAAGCAGAGTACACGGGAGAGTTTCATTCAACCATCGAACGATATCTCATGGCGACCGTGACAGCCTTCCACTAATATTCGCCATCGAACGATATTTCATGGCGACCGTAGTGGATAGAGCAGCGTTTTAGTGAAGTCTTCGAAGTCGGTCATCGGGAAAAGCGCCGCATCGTGACCACCGCTTTACGGGCCTTGTAAGAAGATGGCTCCAGATCGAGGTCCGTTGTAAGGCATCCAATCCATGCTGCTTTCTGGACTACGTTACCGGACGCTGCGTGTTAACGTACGACGGGTAAGATGGCAATTTCACGCAACGACGAGATGGCAAGAGGGATGTTCGCCACCTCAAACATAGACGGTGAGTGCGAAGTGCAAGGTGCAGGTCCTATCTGCATGAGTGAAGAGCACGAAGAGCCTTCTGGACAGCAACAAGCTCAACCCCGGAGGAAGCGTTTGGAAGATAGCAGTCCTCAATTTTGGGTATTATTAATTTGGTTATTTTTACGTAACCTAAATACCTAGTTGGTTGTTTTTTTAGTCATAATAATCTAGCTTTTGTTTTGAGTGGTTAATTTTTTTTAGTTATAGTTATCTTTTAAGAATGCTAAGTTCTATTAATCAATTTCAGTTTATTTTTATTCACACAGGTATATTAAAATTAAGTAGGTGTTAACAAGATCTTAGCTCAGCAATACCTGGTTTTCAGCATTCATGTATTGTAGTTCAAATAACATTAGAAGGGTTATCAAATTAATAGCGTCTATATATTGAAACGAATAAAAGATGCTGAAGATACGAACGAAATATCAATTTTTGTTTAACAATAACAGTCATAAAATTTTAAACAATATCTTCATTAAAGAAAAAATCACCACACAAATTCTTAAATGTTTAGTAAAAATTAGAATGCATATAACCAGTTAATGGAAGTAAACAAACGAAGTGTTAAATAGCGCGCGCGTTTCGTGCGTTGCGGTTTGGTTTCGTTTTAGTTTTGGTTTCGTTTCGATTTCTTTTCGTTTTGCATTTCGACGTGAATACGTCACGCGCAAGCATGCCTGAAGCGTAAACATGCTTAGAATCAACGATATTGTACATTGTTCACAAAATATTTTACGCTATAATATGCTGGTTGTTGAGGTATTTTTATTAATTTATAATTAAGGGGTTTTTATTCGGGGTGTTTACGATTATGTTATATTAGGATAATGATTTACTAAGATTAAGCTATTTGTGACACGGCGGGTAAAATAATAAGGAAATACTAATAAAATAACAGAGTTCTAGATATCGCAGTGGAGTTGTAGTCAAATGTTACAACTAATTATTACATCATAACTTGATTGACTTTGAATTATTGTTTTGCAAACTGTGTAGATTCTAGCACATCGTGGAATGTGTCTATATTTCAGTAGTTTTAAATGCTGACGTACAATTTGTTGTTTTGTATTATGCACTGCACGTGATGCGAGTGTATTTCGACACTGGAAAGGAAAAGTCGCTGAAGCGCCATTTTCTTGAAATCAAGTTATATATATATTTGGATTCAGCTGATTTTTGTGCGTCGATCTATCTAGGTTTCAAAGCAATCGGCGCAATTTTGTGGTGGTTTAGCGAAATGAAAAATTGCATTTTTGTGACATACTTTTGTCTTAATGGCGCCAAAATCAGTCTTTTTTACGTTCATGTTGCTTAAGTTATTTTTCCTGCATCAATTTATAGCATGAAAACACTTCAGCGATTATTCTCTTTGCTCGTGTAGTTACCTTTGGCACAACAGAAACTTTTCCTTACTCTAAATCATGAAGTTATGGCGCTTAAGCGAAATCGTCCTATATTTTAATTAGCAAACATGTTGTTTAGTCAAAAGAGCCTACTGATAAGAGCATTGTAACGTACTTCAGTCAGTTTATCTTTTCCTGAAATGTTGTGTCAATGTAGGTTAGAAATTTTGAAACAATCATTTTATATCGTGAGTAATGGCAATAGTCAAATCGACGCGAAATTTTTAATGTTATTCTGGATTATTATTATTTAGTGTTCTGTTTTTTGATTCAGCTCGGCTTCTAAATACTCACCGGTAGTATGAATGCTCCCCAAGTGTGCACCATGATGATTGTTTGGTTGAATAAGTGTTTTATCAGCATCTAAAAACGTCCTGACAATTCTGCAGGTATTTAAAATGACAGCTTTCTGTAAGGTTATATAAATATATTTTGTCAAGTTGAGCAATTTAACAGATTGGTGAAGTTGTTGCGGTATGACACCTGTAGTGGATAGAACTATTGGGACGATGACTACTTTCTGAAGGTTCCACATACGGGTGATTTCTATTTTAAGGTATTACTATTATAGTTTGTAAATTATGTGTATTGGGTCCTGTTATGTCTATAATGTGGACTGTTCTATTGATTTTATCTATAAGTTTGATATCCGGTCTGTTATAGTGTGTGGTTCTATCAGTTATTATAGCTCTATCAAAATACAATTTATGGGTGGTATTTTCAAGTATGGTTTCTGGTTTGTACTTGTAATAAGGTTTAAGTGGTTCTAAAATGAGTTTGTGGTCTATTGCCAGTTTCTGGTGGATGATGTAGGCTACCTGGTCGTGTCTGTACTTATAGTCTGTCTGCACTATTGACTTGCAAGCACCAGTAATGTGTTGGATTGTTTCAGGGGCACTGTTGCAACGGCGGCATTTGTCTACAGTATTAGGTGCTTTTATTATAAATTTTAGGTAGTTTCGGGTTTCTATCACTTGGTCCTGTATCCCTAACATGAATCCTTCCGTTTCTGGAAAGAGCTCTCCGCGACTAAGCCATTCGTTCGACGCTGTCTTGTCGACGTTGGGTAAGTTTAAGTCACGGAAGTGCCTTCCATGCAGAGTTTTACGGGACCACTTCTCAGTTTTTGTCTGTCTGTCAGTTTGTATTTCGTTTCTTTGAGTGTTGCTATCATGTAAGTTTAGTGGAGTGAATTTGCAATCGTTCTGAACTATAGCTTTATGTTATATCGATGTGTTTAATTTTCTGTGGAAATATGACCTAAGATTCATGATCTGTTTACTATGCAGATTCATTATGTCTATTAGGCCCCTTCCTCCCTCACTCCTTGGAAGTGTTAGTCTCTGCACGCATGATCTTGGGTGATGTTTCCTGTTGCGTGTCATAGTGGTGTTAATGAGGCGTTGCAACCCATTGAGCTCTGACTTGTTCCAGGTGATAATCCCAAAGGAGTAAGTGAGGATGGGGATAGCTTAGGTGTTGATAGCTTTAATTGTGTTTTTGGAGTAGAGATATGATCGCATAGTGGCATTTATTCTATGTTTGAACTGTTGAATCAACGTAGCTTTGACTTCTTGATATTTAATCTGCTTTGATTGGGCATAACCAAGGTATTTATAGGTCGCATATTCGTCCAGTGGTTATACTCTTTGACCAGTTTGAAGGTCATAGTAATGTTTAAATGTCTGTCCTGCCCTAACTGAATTGATCTTACATTTGTCAATACCGAACTCCATACGTATATCTTGTGAGTACTTTTCAGTGATATGGGCTAATTCCTGTAATTCATTCTCGGTTGATGCGTAAAGTTTAATATCGTCCATATACATAAGATGGCTGAGATGTGTGGAAGTCGGTGGATCTATGATATTGTCGTTATATTGAAATGAGTAACCACACGTTGTTCTATTTAGAATATTTGACAAGGGATTAAGGGCGAGGCAGAACCACAAAGGGCTTAACGCGTCTCCTTGAAATATTCCTCGTTGTATTCTAATGGTCTCTGTCTGTATTGTTGCTGTAGGTGTCGAAAGTCCGAGTCGAGTCGTCCATTTCGTCATCGTATTCTGCAAGTAGTTTATAATTTTTGGGTGAATTTTGTATATTTCCAGAGTTTGAGCAGCCATGAGTGGGGAACTGAATCGTATGCCTTTTTGTAATCTATGTACATTGAGAACAAATCTTTCTTCTTTTGTTGAACTTGTCTAAGTATAACTGAGTCTATTAATAGTTGTTCTTTACATCCCTGGCTGAATTTTCGGCGTCCTTTCTGTTGTTCTGTAAGTATGTTATTTTTATCTATATGTATGTACAACACGGAAGTGAGACAAGATGTAAGAATTTTGTAGAACGTCTGTAAGCAAGTTATGGGATGAGCAAGCTGGGTTAGCAAGGTCAGATTGGTCTTTGGGCAGCATATATGTGACACCGGCGGAAATAAATTCTGGCATTGATTGAGAGTTTTTTATAAATTCGTTAATAAAGTTGTGGATGAACGGGTGAGTAAATGTAAATTTCTTATACTAGTAGTATTGAATATTATCTGACCCAGGTGTTTTCCAATTGTGCAATTTGCTTATCACATTCTTGAAAATATTAATCGGCACATACTGAAAATCCATCGATTCAGTAGTCATTGAGGAATAAGATTTTTTATTATTATTCGTTTTGAAGACTAAGAAACCCGATCCTAAACAAGCGTATAAGGCCAGCCTTCCTATATCTATAAAAAAACATGCTGACCTTATGAAAATGCGCTCGATGCGTGCTATTCCAGAATGTTACCACGAGAAGTACAAAAAAAATCAAAAATCAAATGATGTAAACGACGTTCTTCAGGATACAGACATTGAAGATGACACAAATAATTGAACAAATTTATAAAGATTTTTAAATTTGTACTGGCAGTAAAGAACCATGTACCGAAAACTGAAAGGGCTTGGCTAGCAGATAATAATGAGGAGACAAAACTGTACACCTTTTTCGAAGAAACGTTTGTTAGAAACAGATACTAAAAATTTAGCTCTCCATACAAAATTACAGCTTTGCAGCTTGTATGGAAAAGTCAAGCTTTTTATAATTTCCGAATAACACATGTTTCTTTGGAAAAGTTGTTCAGTTTTGTCTACTGCAAGAAACTATTTCAGCTTTCGGTACGCTATCGCTTACACCCTGTAAAAATTTCAGATCTTTACTATCTTCTTCTATCTTTGATTTGAACAAATATTTTTAAGTTTTGATGAAAGAATTTGGTTTTAACTTAGAAATTGTTATTAGGGTTCCGTACCTCAAAAGAAAAAAACGGAACCCTTATAGGATCACTTTGTTGTCCGTCTGTCTGTCTGTCTGTCTGTCTGTCTGTCTGTCTGTCTGTCTGTCTGTCTGTCTGTCTGTCAAGACCCTTTATCTCACGAACGGGTAAAGGTATCAGGTTGAAATTAATACCATATATTAGGATCCATGAACCACACAAGATCTGAAAATTTCAATTTTTTACAACGACGCAATCAAAAGATATGGCATTTTATGTCCTCATCTCCATACATTTATTCAAAAATGAAAAACCTACAGGGTACTTGCCGTTGACCTAAAATTATGAAATTTGGCAAGAAGCTAGGTCTCACAGTACAAATAATGGGAAAAGTCTGAAATCATTAAATATTACAACTTTTCTCACAACTAATGGTAACCAATTGTGGTGAGCTCCCGTTTCAAGAACATTCATATAAGAGAGGGGTCAAGTTGGATGGTTGCCGAGGCGATTTTTGTTTTAGTTTTATTTAAAAACGGGAACACTTACAAACTTGAAAATTGGTATGTTTATAGGGCATAGGCTATAAAATAACAACAAATAATAAAATTTGGTCAAGCGCGTGTCGGACTCAAACAATCTAGCACATTAACTTACTGAAATTTCAACTAATACAATTATGTTTATGTGGTGGTACGGAACCCTCAGTGCGCGAGTCCGACTCGCACTTGGCCGGTTTTTTTTTTAAATATTTAGATATTGTGATAACTTTGCCAAAAAACTAATGTTTTGGGATTAAGAGTAGAATATTTAGTATAAGGTATTTGTGACTTAAACTTAAATTATCTATTAATAAACGTTAATAAACAAACAAATTGATATAATTTTCCCAAAGAAAAACGAGAATTACTATACCGTAAAAATAGAGCTAATAATAATAATATTTTGAATAATAGGATTATAACAAAACTAGTAATAAATTAATTCAATATTTACTATGAAAGGAAAATGTTCATTTAAAAAGATTTTTTATGGTTTTTCGGGATTATAAGTTATCCTAACTTATGCCTTCCAATTTCTCTGTGACTACTAATTTCATATAAAATTTGATTTTGAAATGTCTGACTATACTTGAGTATGATACGAGTACTTAGGACATGAAATGAAACTGAACGACTTTCCCCAAGAAACATAGGTTGAAAAAGTAGGTTTTTTTTGGTCGTCCCATACAAATTCCAGTATTAACGGCTCAATGTTTGTATGGGGAAGCCAAATTTTTTTTTCATTTTCCAACCAATGTTTCTTGGGGAAAGTTGTTCAGTTTCATGTTCTAAGTACCATGCATACTCAAGTATAGTCAGACATAACAAAATCACGTTGTATCAAGGCGTTTAGTAATTTTCTTTTCCTTTTAAAATATTTGTTTTGTTCGTTGAGAAATAGTGACACGGTTTTTAAATTTAAATGCATGGAATTAAGTATTTTGATAACATAAATTTATAATGATAATTTGGCTTTAGTCATTAAGCCAAAAAAGTGTCAGAATTCGTTCTTTACTTAAGTGCTTTTTACCATTTATGTATAACAAGCAGAGGGTATTTAAGTAAAATTTACTGATTGATAACAGTTAACACATGGATGATAAGTAAAAACTACTGGTTTTATAAGTATAACATCGTGGTAGTTCAGCAATTAAAAAATGTAGCGGACTGGAATATATTTGGAGATAAGCGATCTTTCCTTGCCTCGTTTTTTTCAGGTTTGAAGGACTAATCGCTGAAGCGCCAGCTATCTCCTAAAGGAATGAAATATCATGAACACCACTCATGTCCAAAAATAGCAAAAAAATCAAGCTTATAATCTCTCTTGATGAATCAAAAATTAATTCAAAGATCTTAAAGTTATGAATTTTTTTTGAAAAAAAAAAACTTTAAAATGCTCTACTGTAAAGTTGGTATTATGGAGATAAGCGATTTTGCCTTTCCAGCACCGATTTGTTTTTCAAATTTAGATCAAATTGATAATACATTCATACGGACGGGCAGACGTGATGATATGTTTGAATTTTTTTTTGTGGAGTATTCCTATTCCGAGAGAATATTTAAAAATATGGTAGCAGAGATGTGTCATCTCATGCATTCTGTCTATTTTCAAGTTACGAATAGTGGAATTAAATATGTTGTTCAGTATGGGTCTACGCTATTTCCCATTTACAAAAAGTGTTTTAAAATGGAAGTATATTTGAACAGAATATCGATGAAACGATTTTGGTAGTGTTTCTTGATTAAGTCTCAAAATCTCACGGACGAGTATAGTTAGGAGAAGATAGGCGATAGAGTGGTTGCGTATTAAAAATCATTTTGGATTGATGTTATGTTTAATTCAACTTGGTACGTCAACTTACTGATATTGCAGCCAGATGGTCCTTGTAAGTGCAAGTTGAAATAGGATTGGGATAGAAAGGAAAGTCTATTTTTCTAGGAAAATTATAAACGTTGGAAAATCATATGTTAATAATGTATCGTAATACGTTTGGATTGATCACCCAAGAGTTGATGTGTTATTAGCTGAATGATTAGTTTGAGCATAATAGTTAGAAAGGAATGATTAGGATAAGTAAGCATTATTTAATGCAATATGTGACAAACCCATTGTCTACAAAGTAGCGATAGGGGGAAAAGGCACGATAAGGTTTCAGATCCTTCATTTTGAAGATGTTGGAGACATCCAGTTAGATGTCTTAAAATATGACCTTATACTATTTATGTTATAATGAAGTTCAGTGGAACTCAGTATTATGTCGCGACAGGTCGGTAGAAAGTGCCAAAATATTGTGCTACCGATTATGGTAATTACGGGCTGGCCAACCCGGGAAATTAGTTATATGGGAATGACTAGTATCTGAAGTTCTGAAGGCGCGCCGAGACGCAGCAGGCCTAGGTATTTAGTTACAGACCATTATAAAATGTCTATGAGTCTGACTAAGCGCGAAATGAGTTATTAAAAGGCAATGAATGACCTTAACCGGTAATGAGGTAAAATAAGAATATGATAACTCATGCATTTCATGTAGTGTGGTAAAGGGTAAACATAAATGCTATGTTCTGATCACGAATTTTCTAAGTGAATATTATGTTTTGAATAGAGTTTTTCCCTGAAAGTCTGATACGTAATTTTTTTTTTATAATTGGATAAAATATTATAATGTTATATTACCCAATGGTATGAGTATGAGTATCAAGAATAATGTTTTCTAATTAAATTTTCTAGTATGACCGTTCGTTACATCATCGGTTAACTATAACAAATTATTGAAATAATACTTTGACTATACATAACGCATATAGCCAACAATTGTTAAAATATAGCGTCATGAATTTATAGAAATATTATTTTTCAGTATTCAGATTGGTTTTTTTAGTTCCAATAAATTCATGATATTATTTTGTATAGTAATTAGCTTACTGGAGTTTTTTTTAGTAATAATTAGATTTAGTTTGTTTGGTGTTGTCTTGATTCACTTGACCATAATATTTTTAAGATTGTCATTAATGTTAAAGATACGTTTTTTTTTATTTTCTTCCAAGTTAAATAAAGATGAATGTAGAAAAGTGGAAATACTTAATGTAAACAATATTTTGTTGTGATTAGCTTAATTTTTCTTTAAAAAAAAAAATATCCATATTAAAGGGAATTGTATACTTACAGTAGTTACAGAAGTAAAATTTAATAAGTATTATAAAGTATTGCAGTTCAATTTTGAATGGTTGAGAGCGCATAAATGCGTTTGGTACGTAATTTAAGTTATAATTTTTTTGTTGTATCATGATGTTTAAGTTATATTTAGTATATTTCTTGTTAATGATTGAAAAGTTATCGAAATTTAGATTAATGTAACAGTAGATTTAATGTTTTATAAAAAGTTTGTCCCTAGGATTCTCTTTTCAGGGGAGGGAAGCCTATCCTTTTCAGGGGAGGTGTGATATGGTAATCACATATCATCACGTTGTTCCCTACCACAATAGAATCACGTAGGAAACGTAGTGTGACGTCATGTAGACGCACGTATAAGTTAGTATATAAGATCAATTAGATTAGTAATAAAGAGAATTTAAGCAGAGTACACGGGAGAGTTTCATTCAACCATCGAACGATATTTCACCTCCTTCTGAAATTTTAATCTAAACTACATCATAACATCCCATGAAACATCCACTAAAAGACGGGGAGCACCCACCAGAATTACAGGAAAATCGCATGGTACAGTCAAGAGTATTTCAAACTTGACACTCGCAAAACATCTTCAGATTCAATGGCTATTGAAATAAGTACGGTACAAAGTCCAATATGTCAAGCATGACATTCTTTTGACTGTACAATTTGAAGGGGAAATACCAGTCACTCACGCTTACCAGCGTTGCGGCTGGCAACGACGGCCGCAGATTTAAATTAAATTTAATTAATCTTATTGCCCATTGTCATACCAATTTATAACGAGTCGTTGTAATAAGTTTTTGAAACTTCTTCGATTATTATTTACGAATTTAAGATACGAAATACAGTAATCCCATCTTGGCTACATGCCACGCACAAAGCCCACTGCATTACTTACACACGGGTTATAAATTAAACGCTGTCACCTCGTGCAATTACACTAAAACGATACATTCTGTGTGCAATGGTTGTTTTTCCTCGAGCACGGCTGCCAGATCATTTGTAAGTGGGTCGCTTTTATACGCGACCTAGAATAGTTTTCTACTGTTAGCATTTGTCGAGTACTCGCCCTAGGGATGGGAAACAAAGCTCTTATTTCCTCGTACAAAAAGTGGAGCTATGAAAAATTTTAATGTCGCAATTTTGTTTTGATTAACTAACATCTTTCTGAAATCTAAATTTATATTTCAAATTGAAAATTATACAGAGTGTAAGGGACGGTGTACCGAAAACTGAACGGGCATACTCAGTCAACGAAACTGAACAACTTTTCCATAGAAACATTTTTGGGAAATGAAATTTTTTAACTTTTCCATACAAACTGTTCGATCAAAGTGAGCAATTAGTATAGAGATTTTTTTCATTTCCAACAAATGTTTGCTTGGGAAAGTTGTTCAGTTTGGTTCACTGAGTACGCCCGTTCAGTTTTTGGTTCGGTACACCGTCCCTTACACCCTATATGCGTTTAGGATTCCACACACATAACATAATTTTCAAAATTGAAATGAGCCAATGAAGCAAAGCCTTACAATTATTGTGTCAAGTGCTGATAAGAAGTACTTTTTTCTAGCCTATATTATTCCACAGCAAGAAGAAATACCCCATCATCATTTCAGCCGAAAGACGTCCACTGCTTGACATAGGCCTCCACTAAAGATCTGCATGACAGCTGGTCCTGCGCTATTTACATCCAGCGACTTCCAGCAACTTCAGTTAGATCGTCGGTCTACCTTGCGGGGGGAGCCTGCCTACGCTTCATCTTCCGATATGTGGTCGCCACTCATGAACCTTTATGCCCTATTGACCGTCGGTTCGTTTTGCGATGTGTCCTGCCCACTGCCACTTTATTTTAGTGATTCTCAGGACTATGTCGGTCATTGTCGGTTACTCATTGTGAGCGACCACGTTTCGGTGCCGTATGTCATTACGGGCAACACACACTGGTCAAAGACTTTCGTCTTGAGACACTGCGGTGTTTTGGACGTGAAGATATTGCGGAGCGTCTCGAACGCTGCCATCCGAGTTGAATAGAATCCCATGAGTAAACTCTTTCTAAGACCGTGTCCAGATGAGGCGTTTATTCCGTCCGCGTTTTCTTACTAGCGCGTAAGAAACTGTCCTGGACGGAATATATGTTGCTCTAGTATCTCGGCAACGCGCGAGTGCCTACGCGCGATTCAACTCGCGCGTAAAACGCCTTATCTGGACAGGCTCTAAGTTGAATTTAACCAACTGGACTGTTTCAATTTCGTAAGAAGTACCTACTTAAAATGATTCAATATTTTTTGATCATTCTTTCGAATATTAGTGAAGTTTTTATTTAGTTTCATTCGATTTTCGAGAAACTGTCAAACGAAAATTACTTTGCGAGATTTTGTGAAGAAATTGCAAGATAAATCACCAAATTGTCCAAAAGCTTAGATAGTTCCGTGCTTCAGAAAGCACGTTAAGCCGTTGTTCCGGATACTATCTACGGATGTACCAAGTCATTGATGAACCATGTCAGGGTTTTATGGCGGCTCAAAAATTCTGACACCAGTGATTTTAAGATCGGTCATCTATTTTACAACCAACCTTATTGCTAAAAAGCAATTTCTTCAAGGCAACCTTTGGGTGCAGGAAACAAAATAATTGTAATACGGGGACGGTGCACAAAGATAAACCATAAACTGAATAAATATTAGGTACATACATAGTATTATAATAGACATACATACATATACCTACATATTAATATACTACATACATATATACTACATAAATACATACGTAAAAAATAAAACACTTCGCAAAAATTATTGGCTTGCATTGTCAAGGCCAGATTGTAAAATAGCTATCACCCAGATGAGCGTTTCATTAAATCATGTATTGTCAGTCTGCTTCATAGTGTACAGTCAAGAGCACTTCAATCTTGAAACATTAGAGTTAGGACCGTTCTTGATTCAATCATCGTTGGAGCAAGAGTCGTACTGCAAGTGTCTAACTTGATCTGCTCTTTACTGAACATTAGATTGATTTTTGAATCAACGGCCTTTATAATTCAGTCATATTCTTCTAACGCAGTCTTATATATTGTGTAGGCATATGTTGTTGACATATTAATCAATGAAAAAAAAAATCACTTATTAAGAATTGAGTTTTCGTTCTGAAAAAAAGTAGATACCTACTATAGAATGCAACTGAATCAACTCACTGAATCAAAATATATTTTATTCTTTATATGTGCACAACTCTATTCTCAACGACGTGGATGAATGAATTCTATTTTTGGTGGGGGACAATTTTGCTGTCTCATTTTATCTCTTGCTATACTGACCAAAGGAAATACTAAGCATAGTGATATGATTTTTGTTTATTTGGTATATCCCCTTAACATTTACAAAAACACACAAAATTATAATTTTTAATAACTAGTATTAAGAAAAAGCTTAAATTTTTATTCTAAAATAAGTGGTTGCGAAGTAAGATATATTTTAACCACAAAATGAGTATATTACCTTATAATAAATTATAACTATTACCTATTCAACTATAAATAATAATTATTACTTGTATTTTATATACGTAAATTTTGTCTGTACTTTGAGGATATTTACAAAAAAATCATCACGATATAGTATTTTGATGCTTCCAAAATATTCTGAATCCAAATCACAAATTTTTGGACTTTTTATCTTTTTGTTTATATGTTCGTTCAAGCATACTAAACCAATTTCAATGAATCTGTTGTTTGAAGCTCAGATTAAATATTGAGTTTGAAAGATTATATATTCTAAGTTAAACTTAAGAACATATTTCATCTTACTTAGGATGATAGGAACCGGAGGAGATATGACAATTTTCCACAAAGAAGTGAGGGTAACCGCTGCAGGGTAGGTATTGACTAGTTTTAAGTCGTTCTCGCACAAGATTCCAGACGGGTTTCTGCCCAGTCAAAGTTCTACTTACAGGTACGTGCGGATGAAGTTGAGGGCAGAATCTCCTATTTCATTATTTTATTTGTAGGTGGTAGGGCTTGTAGATGGTTTGGTCATGTAGAGAGGATGAATGAACGAAGATTGACGAAAGAGATCTACCAGGCGACAGTGAATGGAAACGTTGGAAGGGGAAGGCCTAGGCGAACGTACCAGGACCAAATTCAGGTCGTTCTGAATAAAGGCCAGGTTAAAAGTACCCTAAACCGACGAGCATGTATGAAAGGATTGATGAAAGTACAGGAAGCAAGGGAAGTATGTCAAGATCGTAGCAGGTGGAGGACTGTGGTCTCTGCCTACCCCGACGGGAAAGAGGCGTGATGTTATGTTATGTTATGGTAGGGCTTTTGTGAAAAGTCCCTCTGGGGCAGTACCATTCCCTTGCCTATTTCTGTCGTAAAGCAGCAGTGTTTGCACTGCTGTGTTTCGGTTTGTTTGAGCCAGTGAAATTACTGGCATATGAGAGATACCATCTTATATATTTCTCAGGGTGAGCAAGGCGATTTGCTGTTTTATTAGTGCCAAAGTATGTCACTAATAAGACAATGAGTGCTATGGGCGGTGGAGTGTAACATAAAAAAAAAATTACTTACTTAGTTATAGTCTGATTCCATTAAGTTTCATGTTGAACTTCAGTTTTTGTATATCTTCATTCGTTTAATGAGTTAAACTGTACTTTTAATTACTACAATAGTAGCCGAAATAGACACATATTAACTTTACAATACTTATTTTAGGTTTGGTTTTTGAAATAAAAGACTCATCGTAAACATTCCTTTTTGTACAAACATGTATAGCTATGTTGCTTTAGTGCTTTTTTTGTGACTAATACTAGAACTAATACAACAAAGGATACCTGTTCTTTGTATCTCTTTAACAAATTTTCATGATGAAGCTCAGTCATCCATAGTTCTTTGTTGTTAGACAATTCATTGTTTATCTAGGTTTTGTTGTTATTACTAGTCCGTTTTTGAGTACTTTGCTTTTATCTTCATACTTTATTTGCTAGTAAGTAATGAGGCATTTACAAAATACACGTAATTTATTAAATAACTCTCTGTGCCTACGAGTTAATTCGCATGGATTTCGGGATTTTCGATCATTTACACAACTTATTTTGATGCAAAAAGGTTTATTTTCTCACAGTGGGTGCCACCAGCTGTGGTTTTAAACCTAAATCTTTGCGTTACAATAAGCTGATACCTCTTTTCGGTGAACCGATTGCCATAAATCGGTCCATATTGTTGTTTGCAACTTCTTGAAAACTAGCATTCGTATGTGTTCTCATAGAGAAAAGCTATAGCGATAACACTGCACTTGTACAGATTTAGATTCAGATAATTTTATTCAATGTAGATTCTTTACAGAATACTTATTGAATGTCATGCAGAATACAATGCAAATAGAGCGAGTCTACGCCGTTTCAGATCGTGCTATGGCAGCGTAAAAGAAACGGCAAGAAACCACTGCAGCACGGCCTAATTTAAGAGTCGGCTTTTTACAATGTGTTTCTTGTGTTTCGCTGGAATATCAGAGCACCATACCTCTTTGTCATTCATATAGTCATCCAATCTATAGTAAGCTTTTTTACATAACGTTTGCTTTACACATTCTTTAAACTTTCTCTCAGGTAATTGCACTATATTGTCAGGTATTTTGTTGTAGTATCGTATACACAGACCAACGAAAGATGTATTGACTTTAGTTAATCTAGTATATGGTTGATCAATTTTATGCTTATTTCTAGTATTAAAATTATGCCTGTCACAAATTTTTGGTAATTGATGAATGTTCTTTCTAGCATACATTATATTTTCATAGATATACTGGCATGGCACTGTCATAATGTTGATTTCCTTGAACAGTTCTCTCAGGGAATCACGAGTCTTCAGGCAATAAATTGCTCTTATAGCCCTCTTTTGTAAAACGAATATTGAATGTATATCAGCTGCTCGGCCCCAAAGCAGTATGCCATAAGACATAATGCTATGGAAGTAGTTAAAGTAAACCAGCCTTGCAGTAGCTACATCAGTAAATTGTCTGATTTTTCTAACAGCATATGCAGCCGAGCTCAATCGACCAGAAAGAGCCGTTATATGAGGGCCCAATTGAAGTTTAGAGTCTAGTGTTAACCCTAAGAAAATACATTATCGAAAAATTATTTTCAATCGATTGGTACCTATACCTTTTGGTGCAGTAATTATTGACTGACTAACAAACGGCTAGCAAAAACACTAAAGTTTGTTTAGACAAAAATTATACAAAAGGCTCAAAACAAAATAATCCCACAAAGTATTAAGTAAATTGCGCAAAACCTCTCGGGTGGAAGCGCTGGACATGAAACTGAACAACTTTAGTTCTACGACTTAAGCTGACCAAGCCAATTTATATGAAAAAGCAAACATTTTTTTTGATATTACAGAAATAGTAAAACAGGTAAAATATATAAAACTGATCAAAGAACAATTCTGCAACATTGTTATTTCCACAATGTAAATACTAGGCTTTCAGAGGCAAATAACTTGTGGTAGCTTCAAGTAATGCTCCGTTCGCCAGTTAATTGTGTCTCATACTTCAGCCTAAGGGCCCTTATTTTAGAGGTAATTAAACCGCATAACTGAGACAGGAAGAGCCACTATTAAATGAATTATTGTGAAATGGAGACAATTTATTCGTGGTGTGTAACTATATTCTAAAGTCAGTATCGGGAATGTAAGGTGACGTATAACGTAATAAAAATAAAAAGAACAAGGGTATTTTAAATTTCGTGAATATTAAGTCTATAGTGCAGTGTACCAACAGTTGTAAAAGTTTTAACATACATAACATCACGCCTCTTTCCCGTCGGGGTAGGCAGAGACCACAGTCTTCCACCTGCTACGATCTTGACATACTTTCCTCGCTTCCTATACTTTCATCAATCCTTTCATACATATTTTACTTTGTTTAAAAGGTTTTATTCGAAAGCAATAGCCAATGCCGCCTTTACCAGCATTGGGTATGTAAAATCATCATTTGCCTAGTCTTAATCCGTTTCTACAGACTAGAGGATTGGACAAAAATGGCACTGGTTTTACACAGAGCGTCTGTCATCTGCTTTTTTTTTAATCCGCGAGTTTAACCTTGGAGTTTAAAAATCTAGTCAAATAACCTACTCTTTATTGAACGTCGAAACAGAAATCTTCAATGTACGAAATTTTTTAACGATGACGTCATTATTTCTTGCCATCGTTTAGTAACTTTTAACACTAAATTTATTATTAAAAATAAAACATACATACCTAAATAAAAGTTACATATGAAATTTCAGATTATTTGCTTTCATCAGTTTTAAACGATTCTTTCTTAGATGCAGACAGAATTTTATTTTATTTTTGACTAAGTAATCTTGCGGCGGAAAAGGCATGCTCCGGCAACGAAACTGAACACCTTTTACTTTTATTGTCAATTGGCATACTCTTGGCCTCGATCTAGTCTTTAGGACAGAGATGAGGTCGACGATGGAACGAGCTTGCCCAGAAGAAGCCTATTCACTGCGATTTGAATAGATTCGGGTTATATGAACTCGGGAACACAGACGCAGGCAGCGAATTCCACTCTTAAGCCGTGCGCATTATAAAAGATCTTTCAAAGCGCTTTGTGCGAGTGAGCAGAATATTAACTAAGTATGGGTGATATCCTGCCGTGCGAATCTTTCTTTCGCAAAGAAAATTTTTTTGGGAAATGAAAAGAAATTTTGACCGCTCCATATAAACTGTTCGATCAGAGTGAGCAATTTGTATGGAGAGGTCAATTTTTTTTTCATTTCCCTAAAGTGTTTCTTTTGGAAAGTTGTTCAGTTTCTTTAACTGAACGCTCCCTTTCAGTTTTTGGAACACCGTCCCTTACACACTGTTTAAAGCTTAAATTCAATACTTGTGTTGAAACTGGGCTTAATATAATTCATTAAAGTGAAGGAAATCTGAGTTTATACGATTTCTCAATCCAATTAAATAAATCCAACTTAGTTAAAGATTATATGTCACGATGGTTTAATTAACTCATTTATGTGGCGCTAAACGATGCTATATAAACACCTCGCAAGAATCAGGTTTTATAATGAGACGCCCTTTTAAGCGACAAGTATTTTCGTCTTACTTTGATATACAAGGCTTATTAAATGGCAAGCATCACTTCTGACATAAATAAAAACAGGGATTTAAATAAACCCTTGGTATTACCGGCTTGGTAGTTTATAATATATTTTTTTTCTTTTATTCTAATGTTTACCAATCTATTTTGCAGACATGACATGTGACGGAAAGAATGACATTGTTTTACAAACTTGTTTTTTTCTGCCAGCTTCAGCCGATTGCTTTTGACATTGCTGCAAAATGTGGTATAAGCGTTGGAATAAGCGAAAAATAAAATGGATCATAAACAAAAATTTAATTACAGCGCGTCATAACATTACAACTCTTATCTTATCTTAAATAGCCCCTAACTGCCCCACTGCTGGGGTAAAATACCTATTATAAGCAGGTGTAGTCTGGTAATAGCCCCTAACTGTCCCACTGCTGGGGTAAATATCTATTAAAAACAGGTGTAGTCTGGTAGTAGCCCCTAACTGTCCCACTGCTGGGGTAAAATACCTATTATAAACAGGTGTAGTCTGGTAATAGCCCCTAACTGTCCCACTTCTGGTGGAAATACCTATTATAAACAGGTGTAGTCTGGTAATAGCCCCTAACTGTCCCACTGCTGGAGTAATATACCTATTATAAACAGGTGTAGTCTGGTAGTAGCCCCTAACTGTCCCACTGCTGGGGTAAAATACCTATTATAAACAGGTGTAGTCTGGTAATAGCCCCTAACTGTCCCACTTCTGGTGGAAATACCTATTATAAACAGGTGTAGTCTGGTAATAGCCCCTAACTGTCCCACTGCTGGAGTAATATACCTATTATAAACTGGTGTAGTCTGGTAATAGCCCCTAACTGTCCCACTTCTGGTGGAAATACCTATTATAAACAGGTGTAGTCTGGTAATAGCCCCTAACTGTCCCACTGCTGGAGTAATATACCTATTATAAACTGGTGTAGTCTGGTAATAGCCCCTAACTGTCCCACTGCTGGGGTAAATATCTATTATAAACAGGTGTAGTCTGGTAATAGCCCCTAACTATCCCACTGCTGGGGTAAAATACCTATTATAAACAGGTGTATGTAGTCTGGTAGAACTTTACAAAGCAATGAACTACAAAAATCAATCATAACATGTACTGCAACGTTGAGTAAGTTGCTAGGTATTTAATTAGGTTCTAGGTGCTTAATTCAGTTAAACATGGCGTCTTCCTGGTAGACATATTATTAAGGCTGTTATTGGAGTATAACGATTTACCAGTTCTGATAATGATACAGAAATCCAGTCAAGAAATTGCTTCAATCAGGAGAAAAATTGCGAACCAAATAGTGCCTAGATTCGTAAATAAGATACGTAAAAAAATTGTATTTCTCTACTAATTAAAGTGTTAGTGGCTATGTAGAAAACATTTAAGGTGCTAATAGCGGTCAAATGCCTAACTTTACGTTGAAACATTAAAATTAATGGCCATTAAAACCATTGAAATAAAATACAGGGTGATATATCAAGATTTTTAAAAGGTTTTTACTTGAACAGAATTGTATTTTTGCCAACCACGTTTTAGGAAAAAAATCCCCAGCAGCATATGCAGCAGCACCTGTTTTTGTGATAATTTGCAAAATTTCTCCAAAACCGCAAAAGTTCACTAGTTCGTTTTCACATACAAAAAAGGTATATATTATATCTATATTTTTACTTGAATGTTTTATTTTTATTCCACATAATACTAATGAAAAGTGCAAAAAACCGAGTTTTTGAGCGCGTGCGGCCGCGAACCCGACCAAAAACTGTAAGCGCGTGACATCTTAGCATGCACATACGATTAGAGTGCATTTTTAATTTGATCAAGTAACGCTGAGCGCTATGCAAGCCTTAAGAACGCCAAAAAATCTGTTGGCAGATGGATAAAATCGGGACAAGCAAGTACCGCTGCCCTGCGAATTTGACACACTACGAGTAAAATGTAAACGTAATGTAAACGTTATAGATGCTATAACTTATATTATAGCATTGTCTTTGCGAGGCTCAGCAGACGAGAGCCGAGCTGACATTGCACGGGCATTCACGGACTTTATCCGCCAGTGTAGCCGGTATTGCGAAAATTATAAATTTTATCATAACAAAAATTCAACTTATAATTTTTCGAAAATTGCTCTAAGTTTTAAACTAAGTACCAATCAATCTGAATAACCTTTTCGACTAAATAACTCTTTGAACTGAACCACTATTCAAGCTGTTTCCCTTCCAAACCAAAGGTTTTGAAAATACGCGCATAGTAGCACAGCGTTTTTCTAATGTCAATGATTATAATAATACGAAAATAATTACAGTACAGGCCACACTAGCGGACTGTCAGAACAAGAAGTCTGCCGTCTGCTGTGCCTTGTAAAGTATCAAATTCTTACGCTCGCAGTTTGCTTAAAAATAAGTTTTCATGACAAGCTTAGATATTTTTGCCCACACTTGACCTTCAAAAACGAAATCAGTTTTATTTATTTATTTGTAGGAAAACCATCAGTTTCTAATACTTACTAAAAAACTTACACAAATACAGGTAACAAATAACAGATTTTTTACAAGTTAGTAGAGTTACTATAAACAATATTAAAAAGCCAGAAACTCTAAATTAAAGGTAACACACAGTAGTTTTCAAACCAGGTAGTCTACGAGAAAGAAATTATTAGGAGCAATATACAAAATAATACTAATAGGTATTGAAGGAAAAAAGGTTCCAAACCGATACATCTCGCTAAAAGAAGAACTCACTGCTCATTAGGCGCCTAGCTGTGGTAATACTAGTGCCAAAAAGATCTAGACCTAGATCATCTGCTTTTTAGGGTTCCGTACCTCAAAAGAAAAAAACGAAACCCTTATAGCATCACTTTGTTGTCCGTCTGTCTGTCTGTCTGTCAAGACCCTTTATCTCACGAACGGGTAACGGTATCAGGTTGAAATTAATACCATATATTAGGATCCATGAACCACACAAGATCTTAAAATTACAATTTTTTACAACGACGCAATCAAAAGATATGGCATTTTATGTCCTCATCTCCATACATTTATTCAAAAATGAAAAACCTACAGGGTACTTCCCGTTGACCTAAAATTATGAAATTTGGCAAGAAGCTAGGTCTCACAGTACAAATAATGGGAAAAGTCTGAAAGCATTAAATATTACAACTTTTCTCACAACTAATGGTAACCAATTGTGGTGAGCTCCCGTTTCAAGAACATCCATATAAGAGAGGGGTCAAGTTGGATGGTTGCTGAGGCGATTTTTGTTTTAGTTCTATTTAAAAACGGGAACACTTACAAACTTGAAAATTGGTATGTTTATAGTGCATAAGCTATAAAATAACAACAAATAATAAAATTTTGCTGCTTGCTCGATACAAAAAACTGTTGACAATCTAAAAAATCAGTCGTACTGTACCGTCCATCAACCTATGTTCATTCCAAGCCGATAAATGACCACATCCACTATCGCGCAATCACCACATCCCCACATCCACTAGTCTCCTATCAGCGCAATGAAAATGCAATAAAACTCTCAGCCCCTATATCGTATCGGAATGCACTTACGAATGTACCGGGGGTATCGGAAAAACATTAGTCCTTGAAAGGGGAAGATATGACAATAGATACGTTCTATTTCTATGGCTTTGAGCTTGAATGATTCCACGTTAGTGGAAAGTATAAAAATTTACCTTAATAAAAGATAGTTCAAAGTATTCTTAACTGACTAGCGTTATACAGGGTGTAAATGACGATGTACCGAAAACTGAAAGGTCGTGTTCAATCAACGAAACTGAACAACTTTCCCAAAGAAACATTTTTGAGAAATGAAAAAAAAAAAATACCTCTCCATACAAACTGTTCGACCAGAGTGAACAATTTGTATAGAGTATACAGACTGTTCGATCAGATAAAAATTTGTATGGAGAGGTCAATTTTTTTTTCATTACCCTTAAATGTTTCTTTGCGAAAGTTGTTCAGTTTCGTTGACTGAACACGCACTTTCAGTTTTCAGTACTCCGTCCCTTACACCCTATATGAAAGGGTTGATAAGATTAGAGGAACCGTGGTTGGTTAGTACATTAAGATCGAAGCAGATGGAGGACTGTGCTCTCGCCTACCTCGATGGAGAAGAGCCGGGATGTTATGTGTGAACGTACACTCGACAGCACGTCAGTAGAAACACTTTTGGACCTTACGGCGTGGTAATAGAGTTGAAAAAGTTTCTACCGACGAGCGGTTGACCGTACGTATGTTGTGAATGAATATAATTAAAAATCAACCTTCAAAACCTTAACAACTATCGATTGGACGTTAGAGTTCCTGAGCACGATCTACTTTATAAAAATTACAAATTGTAACTTTGTAGACTGATTCAGAAAAGAAATCAGCAGTACTTATAAGTTTACGAACTAACATAACTATCCCAATACAATAAATGATAATGCGTTGACTACGATCCAAACAAGTTAATACAAAGCTTTATTTATTACTAAGCTGATTGGAATTGCCACTCGTTTGGTTAAATTTACATTCCTACTTAACACGTTCATAGGTTATTAATAAAACTATCAAATCAAACCGTTAAATAATTGAAAATCTATTTTTATTACTTAGGAAGATTTACGACTTTACGTAATTAATCCGGCTGGATGACCATTAGTCAAAAATCAAAATCAAAATCAAAATCGTTTATTCATTGTTGGATATTAAAATCTCTTAATGACGTCAGCTAAACTACATCGCTTCACAAACAATGTGGCGCCATTGTGGGAAAAAAAAGAAGCGACAATAAAAACCCACGCGCTCTTTTAAATATGTTTGAATGTACAAGGTTGATATACAACATACATAGGTCAGTTTTAATTTTGAATTGGCCTGTTAGAACCGTAGTCTAATCCCATGGATTTTTCTCTTCTAGATAATCTGATATTTTATAATAACCCTTCTTACATAATTTCTGCTTGATTACAGTTTTGAATTTATCTAACGGTAAACTTTCAATATCAGTGGGTACCTTATTATAGAAGCGTATACATTGACCTTTATATGTTTTACTAATTTTGTGAATACGGCTGACATGAGAAGCAAGTTGATTCTTGTTTCTTATGTTGACACTGTGCCTGTCACAATTTTTATCAAAAATATGTATATTCCGTTTAGCATATATTAAATTCTCATAAATGTATTGCGACACAAAAGTCAAAATGTTGATTTCTTTAAATTTATTTCGAAGAGATTCTCTAGGCTTCATTTTATAAATTGCACGAACAGCTCGCTTTTGTAGTAAAAAAATGCTGTTTGCATCCGCAGCATGACCCCATAACAAAAGGCCATATGACATGAGACTATGGAAATAACTGAAGTAGACTAACCTCGCGGTGTCTACATCCGTCAGAGCTCTTATTCTTTTCACTGCGTATGCTGCAGAACTAAGTCTGTTCGACAATTTATTAATATGCGGTCCCCATTGTAATTTGTTGTCTAAGGTAATACCTAGGAACACAGCTGATTCCACAAGACTCAATTTATCGTTTTTCACTAATAGGCTTGTAGCAGTTGGCTTTACATTAGGCAAAACAAATTTAACACACTTAGTTTTCTTTTCGTTAAGTAAAAGATTATTTACGGTGAACCACTCAACTACATTAGAGATTTTACTATTTACGTCGTCAAAATTTGATTGTTGTCTTTTGACTTTAAAAATCAAAGACGTATCATCTGCAAATAGTACTATCTCATTCTTGTCCTTTACAAGGTTTGGCAAATCGTTAATGTAGACAATGAACAGGAATGGTCCCAGGATTGAGCCTTGTGGAACGCCCATACAAATTTTTGATCCTAGTGACCTTTTCCCATTTACATCAACCTTCTGGATCCTTTCACTTAGATACGACTCCAGAAGGCTTAGAGCCTGGTCTCTAATTCCATAATGGTGTAATTTCCTGATAAGAATATCATGATGTACACAATATTAGTAGTCTAACAACTAGAGGATAATTTTTACTTATTACGAGTACTAGTACGTTTTCTGTAAGTATTGGTTGAATACAGGGTAAGGTATAGTTGCTCAACAAAAAAATTTTATTATTCAGACCATGAACTGAAAAACTTTTCCTACAAAATTAGAAAATGTTTGGGCTTTCCCCTACTAACCTTGCACCATAATTAGAAGTTTTTGTAGGGATAACCAAAACTTTTTGTGTTTTTCGATTCTTTTGAAAAGTTGAATAGCTTTATAGTCAGGAAGTAATAATATAAGGTGTAAGATATTGCTTTCCGAAATCTGAATCTGACTGAATCTTTCAGGAATAGAAAAGAAACTGTACTTTTACACAAACTTGTAAACTTGATTGGACAATTTGTACTTACAAAGAGGCCATTTTTTTTTTATGTCCGGAAAGTTTTATTCACAAAAAGTTGCTCAGTTTAATTGACTGATGAAATAACGCCCTTCCAGTTTTAGAAAATTTTATCTACACCCCGTGTATAAAACTTTTTTTAGCGATAACATATCCCTGTATTTTATAAGATAGGAAAATAAGTAAATATTGTGAGCAGGTACGAAATTTTGTAAACGCACTTGGGTAAATGAATCTCAGAATTCACACTAATCCCTACCGACTTTCAAGCGAATTCCTGCGACGCGACAGGAAATCACGCTCCTCCATTTACCTTTACGCTGCATTAAACTCGCGATTAAGATTAAAATCTATTTCTGGTAATCTGACCCTTGTCAAGGTGGATTTAGTAACGAAATTTCTTTTAAAATGTACTTCATTTTCAACCTTACATGAACAAAAATAAGGCAGCATGAAACAGAAACGAGACCACACATTCGAACCATAAAGAGGGGTACTAAAAAGTTCCGACCCATTTTCGAAGTTAATTAGCCCGAGGTGAATTTTTCCTCTTTGTTTCTGGTCAGTTTCGGGGTTTTAAAATTCGTGTTTCGTATTCGCAGTTTACACAGTTCCCTCTTTTGTTGTAAAGTTGTATAATTTTTTAATCTGTTGGCGTATGTACGCTTTTCATGCAAACTTTTAAATAGTGAATTTTGTTGAATTACTACGTCTCTTTTCTTATCGGTAAATCTTGTCATGAAAGTGTGGTTTCTTTTTGAAGAAATCTAAGTGACTTGAAATTGAAGCTCAACAATCTACAAGTTCACAAGTTACGAGGTACAATTTAATATGGTTTACTATGATAACATCTTTGTTACTTGTTAATTTTTAAAGACCATAGACAACACAATATAGAAATAGACGCTAACGCATATCCCTTGCTTTAGATTTCCTTATCAACTCCTTAAGTAAGCCTTGATTCTTACCAAAATACATTGTCAATTTGTATTGGTTTCGCACCCGAAGCCCAGTGATTCTACTCATGATTACAAGCAACTTTCCCCAAGAAAAAATTTTTTTACTCGTAACATTTTTTTCGCTTCTCTTCTTCTCGTAATATTTTTTTCTTCAGGAAAGTTGTTTGTTTTTATGAGCAGAATCACTGGGCTGCGGGTGCTAAACCAATACAAATTCACGCTGTATTAAAAAGAAAATCATTTTGTTACTTATAATAAAAAATAAGCACTGTTGTTTAAACTCTCGATAATCTATTTATATTGCATTCAATTCAATCCAATACAAAAAGTCTTGTTGTTCAATCTATCCGCCGTTGAATCCAGACTCTTGCCAACGAACCGCATTCCAAAACAGTGGGTGTTTAAGTAAGAGTAGACAAATTAATTCGCCTTCATACATTAGTCTCCTGTCATACAACAATGTTGTTTATTTGCAACGCAAAATGCTGTTTGAAGGTCATTCTTAAGAGCTTATTTTGAAACATCCTATACATAATACATACATAACATCACGCTTTGTTCCCGTCGAGGTAGGCAGAGATCACAGTTCTCCACCTGCTACGATCTTGACATACTTCCCTTGCTTCCTGAACTTTCATCAATCCTTTCATACATGCTCGTCGGTTTAGGGTACTTTTAACCTGGACTTTATTCAGAACGTCCTGAATTTGGTCCTGGTACGTTCGGCGAGGCCTTCCCCTTCCAACGTTTCCATTTACTCTTGCCTTGTAGATCTCTTTCGTCAATCTTCCTTCATTCATTCTCTCTTCATGACCAAACCATCTCAGCTTCCGTTTCTCAATTTTAGTCACTACGTCTTCTTTTACGCCACAACGTTCTCTTATCACACTATTTCTAATCCTGTCAATCAATTTTACACCAATCATACTCCTCAACGCTCTCATTTCTACTGAATTAATTCTACTTTCATGCTTTTTCTGCCATACCCAGCTTTCACTGCCGTACATCAGTGTTGGTACCAAAAACATCCTAAGCGGCATCAATGAGAAGACATGAGGAAATCCGCACAAAAAGAAAAATTATCTAACGGCACACACTGCTTGTAGAGTGAACGGCCAATGAGTTAGTGAGTTTCTAGAGTGGCAACCACAAACCAGAAGACGTAGTGTGGGCAGGCTCCTAAGAAGAACAATCTGGTCAAAGTCGCGATGTCGCTGGATGCGGGCGCAGTGCATGACTTTTCGCTGTGAAGATCTTTCGAAGAGACCTTTTGTCAAGCCGTCGATGTCTTTCGGCTGATATTCCATTGTAGCCATAAAAAGTACTGGAAATGGGCTTACCCACAGACCTAATACAATACATTTCGTTTTGGAAGGAATGGTCGTTGTACATATGTCGCAGTTTTTTGATCAAAAACCTAGGCTTTGTATACCACCACGTACATTTGAGTACCACCAGGTACATAAACAGTACTTGGCTAAGATGTAATAAGATCTTATATTATTGATATTTTTTTCCCAACTGCGTTTGTATTATAAATTTTCCCGGATATTATAATTTTTCAAAGACTTATAAGCAGACTTTGTGAAGCAAAACTTTGTGTTTGACAAAAAAGCTTATTTGTGTGTTAAAACTTTCTAAGTCTTTAACTTAAATACTTTGAAGCTCTTTACTTACCCGCATTGCGAAATAACGAGGCAATTCTTTGTTTTCTAGCGATATCATGAACTATTCTAAAGTACTTAAGTTAATTGTTGTTGAATAATTTTGGCCATTGTTTCGGTAACATTTTCAATTCGATTTTTGATAACTTCGTGTGAAATCTTTAAAATTTGACTTGGACCGATCAATCTCATCACTTTAATAGAGATTGGAACTCTCCACTCGGAGAGACTATTTTTTTTGCGTATTTCCAAAAATGAAAAACCATTGTTGTTGCACTAAAACTCCAGAATATACATAGTAAAGAATGATAATTAAAGCCCTGTAGAAATATATCTGATGCAATTTTGGTAAAGAATCTATTTGAAAAATATTTGACGAGTTAGAAAAATAAATCAGAATTCTGCAGCAATGTTGTGTCACACTCTATTAACCTAGTTATTAAAATATTGTACTAAAATTAACACTTTCCTATCGTCATAGATGTAATTTTATACGTTTCCCACAACTTTTTCTCATCTTATAATTCCACCAACTAATTCATCAGCAAAATTTTCATTCATCTATAATCATTAAAATGCTTGGATGCTTTCGTTCACAAAGCTTGCTCGAGCGTCAAAGCAGCAAAGCTTCACAAAATTGATATCTTGACATGTGTATTTCAAAGCGTAGGACATTATCACTGCTAAGCGAGGCGAGTCGAATGCGATAATTACGAGATAGGCTTGCCTACTGCTAATGCGAAGGTTAGGGTGGCCATATATTTTGTAATTAAGTCAAATAAAAAAACCTAAATGTTCTTTATTCATTGTAGGATATTAAAAATCTCTTAATGACGTCAGTTACATACGAGTATACGTCGCTTCACAAACAAAGTGGCGCCATGCGGGAAAAAAAAAGCGACTATAAAAAAATGTTAGGTACATGGTTTAAATAAAATTATGTAAGAGCTGTTTATTATTTGAAGAGATCATCATAGGAAGCTCCCTCCAGTATCTAGGAAAAAACCAAATAATAAATACAAAAAAATATATTTGATTCCTACATATGATTTAGTCGGTGAATATAAACAAAACATTGATAGTATTACAACGTATTTTAAATTTTCCGTTCACTTTTATTAGCCACAATAAAATGTACATCCGTTTCTCTGATGTCAGAAGAGCAAAAGTCATAAATAATAAAAATAATTTATTTATGCCAGCATTGTAAGGTTCCAAGAGGCTAAAAGCTGTCTCAAGAGCATACTAGAAACCACTTAAAATATTTATTTTAAAACAATACCGTACAGTTTCGTATGATGTACGTAGCTGAAAATACAGCGGATTTGCGTAATATTATACAAGTTATCGTTAAAGTGCGGAATACGTTGATGTACACATTAATTAGGTAATCTGTACTACTCAAAACAAAATAAGGGCCAGCATGTTTTTTGGATATATCATTAAAATTATAGAAGTAATATATATTTTTATGTACGTTTTATTTATCTTATTCTGTTGTTTACAATTTGAACAAATAAATGTTTCCAATAATGCTCAGTGGAAATTTTTATCGAACTTTAATTGAAAAATTACATAAAAACCTGCTGGCCCTTATTTTATTTTGAGTAGTATATATTGGTTTTATTCCAGTGAGTTAAACACCACCATTTTGTCCCATTTTAAAAATTTTGTTATTACAACTCCCTGTATTTTAAGTTAGGTATGCAATTCCACTAAAGTAGGTACCTTCAGCTACAGCATCACATAATAGTACCTACTTATTTCTAACCTAGTGAATAAAGTTTTTCTTTATTGCACAAGTAAACCGAAGTCCTTCAAATTGGTAAAAATTTACATCTTAATTTCTAAAAATGTCCCTTTACATTATATTACCTATAAAAAACCATAAATTTTAGGTTTTTCAGCGACTGTATATTTTTGTAAATATATTCAAGATGCATATTTATTTTTGTTTTTTCCACTGCAACAAACGAATTGTTTCATCATTTATTTGTGGTAACCATTTAATTTAATAGTAACAAAGTGACGTGGGGTTAACCTACATGTTCATATCCTATTCAAGCAGAATGGGCTCATAAATATGTCCGCCCGAAATTGACAAATTCTCACACACTTCTTGTGAATTTTGCTACAAAGCCATTGAATTTTTTCAGAAGATTCTAATACTCGTATTAGTAGTAGTACTGATTTCTAGTTTTGACTTCGTTTCTAATTAAAACAACCTACTCGTCAAGCAAAAAAGCGTCGTCCCGTGTGGTGCCGGCAAAGAATAGTACCAAGCGATCTCTACCCGTGGGTGTCGTAAGAGGCGACTACGGGATGATGAACTGGAGGACGGGCAGCAGCGTCCTCTGGTGTATCGTACCATCTTACATGCTGCGGTCAACCACAACCGCGGTCCATGGTGCTAGCCGCAAAGCTAACAAGCGTGGTGACTATGGCATTTTCTCTCCTAATTGTATAACGTGGTTTAGCTAGTATGGTAGAGGGAGCTCCCTGTCTAGTCCTGTAGTGGACGTTTAATGGGATTCAATAAGTAATCTGTAAAGAATCTACATAAAATAAATAATATTTTCAACACACTTGCTCATAAAGTAGCTCTATGGTCACCGCAATTAGCCACAGAATAACACCTATAATCAAACTGTGACTTTTTCATTGCTATAACTCACTAGTGAGTTATAGATTTTTTTAAAATTTTTATTGGTTTAAATTTTATTGTTATTTTATTCACAAGTGTGTTGAAAAACGTCGTATGATACACGTGTGTATTGATGATTACCGTCCTCGGCTCTGTTAAAACCCTCGCCTACGGCTCGGGTCTCAATGGCGCCTCGGCGGTCATCACCAATGTTACACACTAGTACCATAATGTACTAGAATCTGATGATGATGACTCGTCAAGCAGAGGGCAAGTGTTATCCCAAAACAGGAATGTGTGGAAGGACGGATAGGACGGTTTTTGAGAGATAAAACCGACTCTTAGGCCGGCGGTATTTCACTGGGACACTGGTAGCGCGACTGGTAGCGCGACTGGTTGCGCCACTGGTGTCCGTAATAAGACACCAGTAAAGACACCAGAATCGCTACACCCTGCGGTCACAGTATTAAGGGCTATATTTCACTGGGAGTGGTAGCGCGACTGGTTGCGCCACTGGTGTCCGTAACTGGACACCAGCTCGGCTGCTGGTCGCGCTACCACTCCTAGTAAAATATAGCCCTTAATACTGTGGCCGCTGTGTGTAGCGATTCTGGTGTCTAGTTACGGACACCAGTAGCGCAACCAGTCGAGCCACCAGTCGCGCCACCATGGTGTCCCAGTGAAACACCGGCCTTAAGTCGGAACCGATGGACCGGAAAGTAAATTCTTTAGTACCTATAGGTTTTTTGCAGATTTCTAAAACACTGTGCAAGTTAGTAAGATTTTCACAGGAATATCTATAGAAACTTCTATCAACTATGATTAATTCTGATTTTTCCTTTTTTTATTTTGTTTTTATTTTTTTATCATCCCTTGAAAAGTCCTAAACAAATAAAAAACTCTACTTCTTACGTTCTTTTGTAATGTATATTTATAATTATCTTTGAGAACATTATCGAGTGGAGACGTGTTTAGTCTCATCCGCGAGTTTGGGTCTTGGAACTTAAGTATTATTAATTCCGTTCCATTTATAAGAAACGGTCTATTTTGTTCAATATAGCGTCGAAGACTCAGAGTAAAAAACTATAGAGTCTGTCATATACATATTCTGTATGAACTAGTGAAATGTGATGCGTCTCACTGTCGCCCATACTAGTCGGTCAAAAAACTCAGTTAAGTTTTACAAAAATCAAGAAATATTTTAAAATTTAATGTTTTAGTATAAACTTTGTTTGCGAAAGTGAAAATATATCTTTGTATACTTGTGAATTGATCATTAATACTAAGAACGGAAGCGTAAATAATCCGTAATAGCCGTTTTATGCTTGATTTCTAACACCGTTTTTTTTCTGAATGGTAAGTGTTTTTACCAGAAAAACTGTGGTAGTAGCATTTATTAGTCCCATGTCACATATTTCTCAGGGAGAAAGATAAAATTTTTACATTTATTAGGATTTGATAAAAATCTATACATTTTATCATGGAGGTCTCTCGCAAGAAAGTGATACGCTTATGGCTCCTTAGCAGAAAGAGCTGCTACTTAAACCTTCTTGGTTGAAGATATCAAATGAACAGTACTCACAAAGTATTTGACCTGATTTTCAAACTGTCTTCTGAAAAACAGACATCAAACATCTGACATGAGGTCAAGGAATCGGTAGCAAAATTTGATCTGCCGAGGCCATCTAGGAATAGAATCACAAAAATATCGTTCAAACAAATGGTGACAAAAAAATATTATTAGAAAAAGTATCGGTGACATGTCGAATGGGGCTTGGAGACTATCCAAAGTTCATTTATCACTCTACTAATATCAATTATTTGATAATATTTTCTCCCTTTTTATTTTTAGACCACCCGCGTTCTTGCTTCGAAATAATGATATAGAAAACTTGGCTGATATAGAAAACTTGGCTGATATAGAAAACCGTCGTCAGAAAACTATGATAATCATTGTTTTATGCCGTCGAAGGAGGTTCATATAAATTCTTTGGTTTTATACTATTCTATGTAGTAACTGTTTACTACATAATGACACCATAAAAAAAAAACCGGGCTAGTGCGAGTCGGACTCGCGCACCGAGGGTTCCGTACCACCACATAATCATAATTGTATTAGTTGAAATTTCAGTAAGTTAATGTGCTAGATTTTTTAAAGACCGACACGCGCTTGACCAAAGTTTTATTATTTGTTGTTATTTTATAGCTTATGCACTATAAACATACCAATTTTCAAGTTTGTAAGTGTTCCCGTTTTTAAAATAGAACTAAAACAAAAATCGCCTCCGAGACCATTTAACTTGACCCCTCTCTTATATGAATGTTCTTGAAACGGGAGCTCATCTCAATTGGTTACTATTAGTTGTGAGTAAAGCTGTAATATTTAATGATTTTAGACTTTTCCCTTTATTTGTACTGTGAAACCTAGCTTCTTGGCAAATTTCATAATTTTAGTGTAGGTTTTGCTTTTTTGCATAAATGTATGGAGATGAGGACATAAAAAGCCATATCTTTTGATTGCGTCGTTGTAAAAAATTGAAGTTTTCAGATCTTGTGTGGTTTATGGACCCTAATATATGGTTTCAATTTCAACCTGATAGCTCTACCCGTTCGTGAGATAAAGGGTCTTGACAGACAGACAGACAGACGGACAGACAGACAGACAGACGGACAACAAAGTGATCCTATAAGGGTTCCGTTTTTTTCTTTTGAGGTACGGAACCCTAAAAAGGACGGGTTGCACTCCGGGAGTGCCGGCAGAAGTGAAAACTTGCATTTTTGAATATTATGCTTTTTTGAAAGGGTCAATCGCGCCATTGCTCGCGTACCTACTTCTTTGATGTCACTGAATAAAAACCCGTATTGTACAATACACAACACCTTGTAGGTATTATGAGGTCCAGTTTTTTTCCTCGGAAATATATAAGAAAGTTGATCAGGTCACCCTTTACATTTCCGATGCACTGCACCCCGTCTCTTCTTATATTTATAAATAAATAAAAGAAAATATAATTTTCCACGGTGGTTACAAATTTTAAATTTTTAGTGTGTTTTTGATTAATAAATATTTAGTATTGTAAGTTTTCAGTGTAAAAACCGCTTTGACTACTCCTTGTACAGGGTGTAAGGGCGGTGTACCGAAAACTGAAAGTGCGTGCCCAGTCAATGAAAGTGAACAACTTTTCAAAAGAAACATTTTTGGAAATGAAATAAAAATTTACGTCTACATACAAATTGCTCACTCTGACGAACAGTTTGTCTGGAGACGTCAAAAACTTTTTCATTTTCCAAAAAAGTTAATTTGGGAAAGTTGTTCAATTTCAAAGACTGAACACGCCCTTTCAGTTTTCAGTACACCTGTTATATTCATATCAACCAAATATGATTCCTTCAAATGCAGCGAGATTATGCAACAGAAGCAGTCAGCTGAAACCGCACGCCGCGAATTGAGTCCCATTCAAGTCAGAATAGTCAGAAGCCTGTAAGCCGCGCATTTCCTCTTTGTGAAAAGTTTCGATAGACGCCGATGTTGCTATTGTCTCTACGCCATTGAGTCTCTGAGGATTGGGAGGGAATTAGCTGGCTTCGTAAAGTTAGTTACACAGCCATGGATAGATAAAGTTAGTGCACCTACTACTTAATTAAAAGTATTTTATTCCATGCATTGTGTTTACAAGAGAGTTTTGAATTTGGGCGCTTTTAATAAAAAAATGTTTGAAGTTAAAACTATTCCATACAAAATATTCATAACATTCAAAAGGCAAATATAACCTAAACATCTCGTTTGGGTTCCTTGAGGTTGGGTTAGGTTTTCTTTCAACCACACCATTCCCCAGAAAGAAATTCGGTACAAACAAAATTTTTTGTTAGTTTACAATTTAACGGTTTTCTCAATCTTTCGGTGACACATAAAATATTCGAAGTTTTAAAATATAAGTTATAAAAAAAACCGGTTAGGTGTTTTTCGGGCGACACGCAGTATAGGGTTCCGCAGTTGCCTTAGGAAGCAGGTTTTGATTTTTTCATAACCATTTTCCCTCCTAACGAACAGCGAGGTCCTGCACCTCATTGCTTTTGCTATTTCTATTATTTTCAGTATTTTTAATATAACTAGCTAACCTGTAAAGCCTACGTCGTTTTTCTGTCCGACTGTCTGTCCGACCTTTAAAGGGCGCGAGTCCAACTCGGAATTGGCCGGTTTTTACTAGTGTATGTGTATTGCGTCCCGTGTGGTGCCGGCAAAGTCCCGTGTGGTGCCGGCAAAGAATAGTACCAACCGATACATACCAGTGGGTGTCGTAAGAGGTGACTAAGGGTTATAAACTGGAGGATGGGCAGCAGCATCCTCCTATGTATCTTACATCTTACTTACTGCGGTCACCAACAACCGCGGTCCATGGTGCCAGCCGTAACGCTAACCAGCGAGGTGACTATGGTACTTCCCCTCTATATTTTTTCAGCAAAAGCTAGAATTCTGGAGGGAGCTCCCTGTCCTGTAGTGGACGTTTCATGGGATGTTATGATGATATGATGAAGTATATTGCGTACGTGATCCTGCTTTTGCATATTGTAATCATAGGATTAAACAAACTTAGCTGGCAGTAAAGTTCTATACAGCTTCTAACAGGTAAGTCTATAGTTCTGCTTCTTATGGAATATCGACCATGCAGAACTTATTCTTAGCTGTACGCCTTTTCCAAAATGCCAACCTTGAATAAAATAAGATTAATTTTGAAATCATTTTTTTTTCATGCACGTTTTCATTCATTTTTAGGGTTCCGTACCTCAAAAGAAAAAAACGGAACCCTTATAGGATCACTTTGTTGTCCGTCTGTCTGTCTGTCTGTCTGTCTGTCTGTCTGTCTGTCTGTCTGTCTGTCAAGACCCTTTATCTCACGAACGGGTAAAGGTATCAGGTTGAAATTAATACCATATGTTAGGGTCCATGAACCACACAAGATCTGAAAATTTAAATTTTTTACAACGACGCAATCAAAAGATATGGCATGTTATGTCCTCATCTCCATACATTTATTCAAAAATGAAAAACCTACAGGGTACTTCCCGTTGACCTAAAATTATGAAATTTGGCAAGAAGCTAGGTCTCACAGTACAAATAATGGGAAAAGTCTGAAATCATTAAATATTACAACTTTTCTCACAACTAATGGTAACCAATTGTGGTGAGCTCCCGTTTCAAGAACATTCATATAAGAGAGGGGTCAAGTTGGATGGTTGCTGAGGCGATTTTTGTTTTAGTTCTATTTAAAAACGGAAACACTTACAAACTTGAAAATTGGTATGTTTATAGGGCATAGGCTATAAAATAACAACAAATAATAAAATTTGGTCAAGCGCGTGTCGGACTCAAAAAATCTAGCACATTAACTTACTGAAATTTCAACTAATACAATTATGTTTATGTGGTGGTACGGAACCCTCAGTGCGCGAGTCTGACTCGCACTTGGCCGGTTTTTTTTTCATATAATTAAAAGTCATGGCTTGGGTTGGTAAATGTCATCATTATAACATGCCATGATACGCCCACTGCAGGACATGGAGCTTCCTCTAGATCTCTAGCAAGCACGCGTGGGGTTTGGCATAGTTATCACGCTTGTATGCGTTACGGCTGGCGACCGCTGTTGTTAGTGGCCGCAGTATATAAGATGGTGTTTAAATTATTGTATTGGTACGATCACAGGGTACGATAAACAAGAAGATGCTACTGCCCATCCCATCCGGTTCAGTCCCAGTGCTTAGTTGCCTTTTATGACACACACGGGTAGAGACGGGTTGGTACACTCAACAGCTCGTCCGTAGAAACACTTTTGGACCTTACGGCGTGGTAATAGAGTTGAAAAAGTTTCTACCGACGAGCGGTTCACCGTACTACTCTTTGCCGGTACCACAGTGTATTGAATCCTAATTTCGTAGTAGCCTTTTTCTTTTACTGTCTCCTAATTTGTTTTACGTTTATTTATAATTTTTTCATAAGCTTATTATTTCATATTTTTCATAAGTTTTCATATTTCATATTTTGCATATCATAAGTTTATTATTTTTTCATATAATCAAGCGAAATAATAGGAGGAAAAGACAAATTAGATATTTCCAGATCAAATTAGATATAATCCAGTTTGTACTTTAAAAAAGAATTCTGAGAATTGGCTATAAATAGTAGTCTCTTATATAAAAAAACCTACTTGAATACGTAATGTTCTGGATTTAATTCTGGTCGATACCAAATTACAACATTCTAGTACTAAAAGTCTCTCCGTTAAGCCGTAGACAAAAAGACGGACATAACGAAATTATAAGGGTTCCTTTTTAACTACAGAACCCTAAAAATATACAACATTTTTTCCAAATTAAAGTGGATGGAGAAACAAGATGATTTTCAGAAGAAAAGTTTTAATTTTTAAATAGCAAACTTTTCAGAAATAAATTGGACTTTTGTCGATATTTTTTTGTCTAATATTCGCTTATTCGTTTGATTAAGGTTCGACAGTATTTGTTATTGTTAAATTGCAGAATACGTTAACGTGCACACTAGGAAATCTGTAGATTACCTGATTAGATACGTTAAAGTACGAAATGTTTCTCAGAGTAGCCGAATTTCACACTTTACTTAATTAATCTGCACATTAATTGATGGTATAGACTGTTAAATCGCGACCGACCTGACACAATTTAGTGCAGATTAACTGATTCACGCATAGTTTATCGGTAACATATATATTTCGATTCCTGACATCAGTAACAACTACACAATGAAAGACGTCCAGAGCGATCTTGTGGTTATTTTCAACTCCACTTGCCAAGTAATTATCTGCCTCTGATTCATCAGATAGTGTCTCTAGTTGCTTATTTACATTGAAATTGCTTTGTCTGGCCACAACATTTTATTAGAATGGTAGAAGCCAATTTAGTTTAATTTATATTACAATAGGATTAACATAATATTATCTTTCATCATTATACAGGGTAATTCATATAATATTTTAACATTAATAATGTGAAAGTTTGTATGTGCTTATGTTTATTTCACGGCCAAATCGCATACCAGAACTTGATGAAGGCAGGAATAAAGACTATAAAGTCATGCGTGCGGAAGACTTAGCGGTCAACTGCTAGTCACTGTTAAAAATCTGTATGTAATATCATAAAACAGAACAGATTTTCTTCAGAAACATATAAACGGAAAACATATTAACGACCATAGTTCTTCTAGTTTTTTTTACATGTGTTTTTACCTGTTTTTGTAAGCATTTATATGACACAAAGTGCAATTTTATATTTTATTTTACTACATTTTGTTGATCTATTGACCACTCGTCAGTGAAAACAGCTTCAAGATAAAGATGCTCTTAACGTCATAGTGTTGACTGTAAGGTCGGCCCTAAATTTTCACGGCTTATGTATGAAAGACCATACTTAAGCTAGAAATTAGGTTTCAAAATTACTATTTTCATTAGATGTCATTAGCATTCAATCATCACCACAGTAGCATTGGGTCATTCGGTCTCTGTTGACGGAATATCTTCACGGCACTTAGTCTTTCTAACCAATTTAACTAGAACTCTCCTTCACATATTTCTTGAGGGAAAGTTATAGAAGGTTGGGATTGGGTAAGCTGGTTCTAATGTTTGCTTTCAACATGGGACGGCTGATTGATAGACTAGCCAGTCAATGAACTAGCTAGACAAATAGACGCGTGGATTTTGGTACAACATAAATTTTGTGGATAGGGTTGAATGTGGGGAACATTCGTTTTATTTCGTGGATTTTCAATCTTATGAAGGTTAAGGTTAAATTTACGGCAACAAAAATATATCAAAAATTTTGAATTAAAGTTTATCATATGATAGTGTTAAATCTGCTTTTCAAGACTGCTTTGTGTATTTATGTTTCGTAGTCAAAATTTTTATTTTAATTAAAACTACGTATTATTAAATTGTTGAAATTGATTTAGGGAGTTATGACTAACCTATTATTACTAGATCAATTTTTTGCCCCCCGAAACCCCGTATAGTCAATTTCATAGAAATCGTTAGAGCCGTTTCCGAGAAACTGATTACAAATAAATATAAATATATACACAAAATATTGCTCGTTTGACAGGGTACGATTTAAAAGTATCTATCTCTTTTTCACGTTATACTGGTTTTCATATAATAAATATACAGGGTGAATTTTCATTGGTTTTGCCCCCGAAGCCCGGTGATTCCACTCATGATAACAAAAGAAAACAAATTTTTACTCGTAAAAATTTTTACGCCTCTCCATAGTAAAGTGGTCACGTGATCAACTCATTTTGTATGGGAAGGCGAAAAATTTTATTCGAGTAAAAAATTATTTTTTTCGGGAAAGATGCTTGTTTTCATGAGTAGAATCACTGGGCTTCGGGAGCCAAACCAATACAATTTCACGCTGTAGGTAACCCTGAGAAAAAAGTGTTATCGAAAATGCTGTCATTACGTAGAATTACCTAATTATATACCTAGTGATGACATATGGCACCGAGACGTGGCCGCTCACGATGGGCGTTATCAGAAAGCTCAAAGTCACCCAAAGGGCTATGGAAAGGGCTATGCTCGGAGTCTCTCTGCGCGATCGAATCAGAAATGAGGAGATCCGCAGAAGAGCTAAAGTAACTGACATAGCCCTGAGAATCGCTAAACTGATGTGGCAGTGGGCAGGGCACATCGCAAGAAGAACCGATGGCCGATGGGGCGTGAGGGTTCTAGAGTGGCGACCACGTACCGGAAGACGAAGCGTTGCCAGGTCAAGGTCGCGGGAAGCCGCTGGATGCGAGCAGCGCAGGACCGGTCGTCATGGAGATCTTTAGGGGAGGCCTATGTCCAGCAGTGGACGTCTTTCGGCAGATATGATGATGATGACCTAATGATAGTACTTTAGGTGAAAAATTATCGCATTACATCAAAAATTTGGATTACTTTAATACAAAAGAATAAGCAAACCAAGCAGAGGCTACTAAAATAAGTGAATTTGAAATCGATTTAGGGAGTGCCATTAGAGAATTTGGCCAAGTAAAGAAACTGTCGATGACGTGAGATTAGAGGAATTAGCTTCACTGTTACCATGCAAGCTAACAGGTTTGTATGTTTACATGACTTATTCATAAACATCGCTATCGGTCACGGAGGCACAGACTGTGTAGTTTTCGATATTAAATTTTGGTATAAGTAAGTATACACATTCGAACGCAAACTGTCTCCATTTTCGGGTGTTCTAAATTTGAAAGTAAGTATAAGTTTCCTGAGCCATAATCATAAAGCGAATGAGAGCACATAGAGGCAAAAAGTTTTTTTTTTAAATCTTTTTAGAGTATCAATCATTAATCTACCTTAATACTCGTATGTTATTCGATTTGAGATTCGTGAATGAAGCACCATATGATTTTATTTGTGTGTATTCTTACCTAAATAAAATATAATAATACCAATAGCTCCTGCTAAGGGTCTCAGGAAGCTACAAATGCAGGCAGCGCAGAAAGATTTTGGTGCAGCAACTGTGTGCGTCCCTGATTCGTGTTTTCCAATTTATGTTAATAATAACGAATAAAAAACAAACAAATTTTATCTCATTGTTGTATATTGTTTAGAAGTGTTTCCTTTTCATTTAAGACTTCAATATGTTTCAATATTTAAAGATTGATCTGATACCTATTGTAGGAGCATTATGTCTGCAGAGTAAAACATGTCGTGAACATTAGAGCCAAGTTCTAGACAAAGAAAAATATGTTATTTGATGCTTGAAAAGAGGTGATCTTCAGGCCTCTTCAAATTCTATTACATTTTTTCCTGGTAAACCACTTTTTAATACGTCTCATGGTTATATGCCCGTTTCCTTTATGTACATAATTTACAAACTTTATTGAGTCAAAGAAGAAAAGAAGAAATAGAAGCATGGAACCCAAATAAATTTCCTCAAAGCAGTTTCATGGAAATAAATATATTGGTACTTATAAATGTTTTTTTCCCGTGGGTGTAGGTGAATATTTTGTATTATATTGTTCTTTTTCGTGTCGAGCTTAAACGTTATGCTCATATGCAGCCAAAGATTGACTGACGATGACTAATAAGGATGGAAATTCTTTGCAAAACAAACCATGCTATTTGCCTAAAAAAGGATTATTTTATTTATTAGTTACGTTAAAAAAAACAACTTTTCTTCTATGACTTTTGGAACTAAGCAATATATTTTTCACCTCCAAAGCTCGGAAACATTTGTTTTGTCGGTTAAATTCTGCGGCCAAAAGCGATTTTTGGCCCCTAGCGGGCAAAAGGTTTTTCTGCGGCCAAAAGCGATTTTTGGCCGCTAGCGGGCAAAAGGTTTTTGAAATTCGAACGTGATGCAGTATGGCAGACCTCCACGCTGCGGTACTGGCTGCTTCCTCGCTTTAGTGAGGTGAAAAATTTTGTGTTTCGCTCGGCAGCAAAGTTATTTTGCGTTTCGTGCCTTGAAACCTTCGCTACGCTCAGGATTCTTCTTTTGAACCACTCGCTTCGCTCGTGGTTCAATTCTGGAATCCTTCGCTTGCTCAGGTTTCAATACAAGGCACTCACGCCAAATAACGCTTTTGCTGCCTTGCATAACAAATAACTATTTTTTCTCTGACTGAAATACAAACCGTCCGCTCAATCGGTCGAATTTTTAGCGAATTAGCAATTGTCATGGAACAAAAGTTGTTGCTTTTAATCTCAGTCCTTGTTATGGCGAAAGACAAGAGCGCTTATGTTTGAGGGGTATACGGGATGTAAGGGACAGCTTACCGAAAACCTAAACTGAACAACTTTTAGTGAACTAAATTTTGGTATGAAATGAAAACTGTCCAATCAAATTTACTATTTTGTATGGAGATGCAGATTTTTTTTCATTTTCTGTAAGTTTCATCAAAGTTGTTCAGTTTCGTTGACTGACTATGCCCTTTCAGGTTTCGGAAAGGTGTCACTTACACTTACACCCCATAAAAACAGTACAATGTTATCATCATCATATCGTGTGGGTTGCAAGGTCGATGACCGACCTCACAAACCCTAGTGTCAGAGTTGTTGAGCCGCCAAAGGCCTCTGACATGGCTCATTAACGACTACATCCGTAGATAGTAGTCGGGACCAACGGCTTTACGTGTAACTTATAACTTACTTGTTATGTATGTACAGTATAAAGTGCAATGTTTGAAGCTTCTACAAGTACTCGTAGGTATTGAACTTGTTATCTCTGTTATTACTAACTATTTAGCCTATTGTTACTACACTTGTTATCTTGTAGTAATACAAAGCGAAGCCGGCAGTCATGTCACATCCGCAACTTATCGATTGATACTATACATTTAAATGCTAAATATATGTAAATATAGTAGCGTTGAGACGTTAGCGTATCTGCGATATTAGCTAAATTAGACACTGATAGGCGCTTGTTTCTAAGGTATAACCTGTACATACCGAGTTTACATGAATTGGATCTATCAAAGTTACGAGTGTATAGCTTCTTCTAAGTGACCTCATCTCTGTTATGAACGCTGAACAGAGGTTAAATCCAGTGATAAAAATAAATAATTTAAAAAGTTTCAATTTTGTTAAGTTGAACTACTCACAAGACTCACATATTCATTCACTGACGGCCGTATTGCTAATGACGTACAATAAAAATTACCAATTTTTATCGATGTTTTACAAAAGTTAGTGTGAAGGTATGGCAAATAAGATAGTAAGTTAAATAAAGCGGAATGAGTGAAAGTGCATTAAGATAAATAATATTAAAGCAAGGACAAACTAATTATAGTGAATAGACTTTTACAAATGATCCTTTTCGTCATACTTGTTGAAGAATCAAAATCGGTATAGTTACGCGAACATAGTCAAATTGTGGCTAAAACCAAAAAAAGTGTGATATATTCGTTAAATCATGATAGCATTGTTATATTTGCTTCTTTAACAATATTTATTGTTGTAGAGTCTAAGCTTTCGTTGATGTTAACAAAACATTAACGTTTTACCGTTTAATTGATAAAATTTATTTCAGTATGACAGACAGACTGATAGACCAGACACCCTTCTACGGACATGGTTAGAGTAATTGTTTACCATTTCGTGAGAAGAATTTGAAGTTTGAATAAGCATTATTTAGCGCAACATCTAAACATTTGTTTGTGGACAAATATACTAGCGGATTAAATAACTAAATTAAGCAGTTTTATAATATCAATAACGGAAAATCCCAATGGCATTGTGTCACAACACAACATGTAATAAATAACGTAATAGGTACTGTTGTCGGCTAGAAGAGGAGTATTTTTTTGCCCAGCTGAGCCATTATTTGACTGTATGATATTTTTTTCATACATATCAATTTGTTTGTCCCGCTCCTTTAAAAAAGAAGATAAACTTAGGGACCCAAATTAAAGTAAATGGTACTTTTTAAAAGAAGAAAGGAAGGAAATATTTATTGAAAAACAAATACATTAAATCTCCGTGATTCAAAATGTAATTTTTTTATAACAGTCACTTTATATTAACTTTAACAATACGGAGATATGCATAACTTGATATAGGTAGTAAAAACAATAATTTAATAATACTAGCAGCCTCACCCAAAGAACTTTAAAAAATCGTTTATAATAGTTTGCGATATTATAGTCGCCACGTTTGACAGCAGCGTCGCTACTGGTGACCACATGAAGATTAAAATCATGTAGTTCTTTTTAAATATACAGATATCATAATTATGGTCCTTATGTAACTACTTCAATAAACCCATTTATTTATTGAACACGCAACGTGTAAGATGCATAGTAATTGCAGCTATGAATAAAATTATTGCTAACTATATATTGAAATTAAAATAAACTATTAATCAATTTTAATTATCCTGTGGATTTACTTTACAAGTATCAAGCTGTCAATCATTTAAGGAAATGTGATAGTCCTGTTGATAGGAAAAAATAATGACCCTACAGAATAAATACCTATTAAAGGCAATGATATGGACCTATGTAAACATAATACACTGTTACAATTTTAGCTTATGAGTGCTGTGCTAGATGAACTTTATTATATGGGACGTGGTCACGTTTTTAATAATGATTTGACGTACCTTTAGTAAAACCAAGTCAGAAGTCGTAAGATTGATGTTACAACAAAATTCGTTTGCAATTTGGAAGTTTTATAAGTAATTTAAATTAAATTATGGCTACACTAATAAAAAAAAAATTTAACTAAATAAAAAAGAAATAAAAATATTTAATAATTAATAAATATTTCATAGAATGATCAAAATATTACAATTTCAACGTAAGGGAAATATTTTAACCAGAGGATTGTGGATCCTTACGGATTCGTCATTACTTAATTAAAGTATGTACTATTAAGAATTGAATTTTCTGGGTAACCTGGTTCAATTGTCACTATCGCGGCTTTAACGTAACTAGTTGATCTTTTTAACAGTCCGTTTTTAAAATTGCCTCATTTGTTTCTTAACACTTGATATCAATCAAATCAATCAATCAAAGTTTATTCGAGATGAAAACAATATAAACAATATTAAACATGTCAGCAAAATAATCATCGCATTGTCTTAACACAACTTCTGTCTATCTCTTTCTGTTTGATTCTCAAATTACTATGAATAATAAAACATTGAATACCAAATAAATAATTTCCCCAGGAGGGCCGCAAGAATGGAGATTCCGATTCGAAAAACCGTTTTATTAAAACCCGGTTTTAAGATTCTTGTCGTGTGAAAGCTGTATATTATAGGTGTTTACGTTGGCCCTAAGACCCAGACAAAGTCACGTAGCCAGCAGGTATTCATCGACGTAGCCCGTGAACCGTGCCAATACACGTCTGATATTGAAAATTTTTAATAATACTCCTTAGGTTTTCCTTAGCTTTCGTGAAACACACTGTCTGACATTATCTGGACTAGCTCTGAAATAATTAACAGTTTTTTATTTGCGTAACTAAACATAAATATTATAGGGTCATTGCAAAGCAATAATTAGTCAGCCTTTGCAGGAAATTTTATCATTATAAAAACAAGGAAGATATGCAAATAATGGGTTGTTATTAATAAAGCGTACATATGTAATTTAACTAACGTGTTCATCATCATATCGTGTGGGTTGCAGGGTCGATGACCGACCTCACAAACCCTGGTGTCAGAGTTGTTGAGCCGCCAAAGGCCTCTGACATGGCTCATTAACGACTACATCCGTAGATAGTAGTCGGGACCAACGGCTTTACGTGCCTTCCGAAGCACGGAATCATCTAACTTTTCGGGCAATCAGGTGATTCATCCTGAAATGCCCTAACCAAACTGGGGAGGTCGCACAAAGAGATTTTTGTTTTGACAGTGTCCCCACTGGGAATCGAACCCAGAACCTCCGGATCGAGAGCCGAACCCTCTAACCACTAGACCACGGAGGCTGTTAACGTGTAACTAACGTGTTAATAAACAGAAAACTAATCTACGAAAAAATATTATATTTATGAGAAAAAATATGATTAGAAACTTCTTGTACTTTGCTTTAGTAGAAGAAGTTTGTGTTTCAAGTTCTTAAACATTTTCAGTGTTCGTTAAGAAAGTTCTTCTGGCTTCAGTCGTCTCGTCAAACCGTCAGTACGTATGTATCAGGAAACTGTATTATGTCTATTATTGCATGTTGTCACGTAACTTCATAAATTTTTAGTTTAATGCAACATTTTTGGTTTCGGCTTACCGCTATCGGCTACACTGACACTTATTGGAGACAATTTTTGGTTATTCAGCAACCCTCGTTCGATGGTCGGATTATGCTGGAATTTTAAATCCAGAGGCAAATATGCAAATGGTGGGGATGAGTTTTCTGATTGCGATCTCCCCCTTCACACTTTTCGCTTTTTCACCCCTTTGACGGTCCCAGTGTGGGTGGAGTATCATTTTGTAATATATTCTTATACAAATATCTATAATACTTACAAAATAAATTTCATTTTGGTAGATCCTTTCAGGAGAAATATCACAAAAATTCACAACACTTGCATTATATTCCATAAACCACTGAAAAACTTCGTTGTCGCGTAAGAGTTTCGTCTTTACATTTTAGTTGGCGCGAAATTGTTTGCGATTGCGCACGCGACCGTATTCGCGAGTACCAAATCATTGACTAGTGTGAAGAATCGTCTGCGGCGCTTAGTGGACAGTAAACCGCATTAATGCTTTGGATTGTATGTATTTCTTAGAGATTAAGGTGCAAAGTCGTGTGGCTTTCTGTACGAGCTTCAAAAGCTTCGATGTCGATCTCTAACGAACCCGCATTTGTTAGGACATTATTAATGATGTAATTGACATCCCTGGCGCCACTTTATTGTTTGACATTGTCAGCAATTTGGCACGTTTTTTTGTGCTACAGTCTACGGCTACAGTATTAGCTTTCAAATAATAATTTTCTGACGCCCACGCAAGTATTTTGTTACCGATTTGAGAATAGCGAATAAAATTGTTAGATGTATATAAATAAAGAATAGGCTGTAATACTGTTAGAAAAGGATTTTTTAAGTTGATAATTCTTCTCACCGCGTATGTATTGATTTCTACGACCACATGATTGCTGACAATCAAATCAAATTATTTCTTATCAGATTTTGGTATTGTCGTTAGTTTTTTTGTATAATTGTTTGTTGTTGTTTCTTTTGGTTTGTTATTGTTAGTCCAGAATTGTATTGTATATATAAAAAAAATGTTTAAATGCTTTAAACTGACCAGCGTGTATGAATGGGTTGATAAAAGTAGAGGAAGCGTAGCAGAGGGCTGTGGTCTCTTCTACCCCGACGAGAAAGTGGCCTGATTTTATGTATGTATGTAACTTTGTTTAGTAGGTTGTTTGTCACCTGAAAACTTTCATACAGTACTTTGGTACCTATTATAATTTATCTAATGCGTTACGCGGGATGTAAGGAACAGCTTATTGAAAACTGAAATTGCATGCTCAGTCAACAAATTAAATTACTTACGGTGAATAAGGCTTTCAGGAAATTAAGAATCGGCCTCTCCATACAAAATGTATAATCAAGTTTAGAATTTTGTTGGGAAATGCAGGTTTTTAAAAAAAATCATAAAATTTATAAATACTTCTACTAGTAGATTGTTTTTCATACTAACGCCGAAGTTAGTTATTCAGTTTAGTCTTTTTTGTACTTTTACTTTTCGGAAAGCTGTCTCTGACACCCTGTAGAGTTTTGATCAATAATTGTAGAAAAAGCGGCTCAATGCGATGTAGCTTAGTCACAACACCTATATGCAGCAGTTTATGGTATGAAAGAAGAGTAGAAAAATCTGCGGAACTAATAAAATAATTAAAAATATTTATTTATTTTAATTTTATTATTTTAATTTATATTATATGATTTATTTATATTTATATATTTTTTTGGCTTTGAAGACTAGCTTCATCCTTCAACCGTTTGGCTTTTAAACTTTTGTGACAGACGACGGAAAGACGTACACGTAAGTGACAGTAATAGGGCTCCACTTGGACCATTCGGGTACAAAACCCTAAAAAAGGGACCTTTAACGCTCTCACGACCAGCGGGGCTGTAATCGGGGGGACTTTATTTTGCATTTTTCGTTAATTAATACTGTGTTTATTGTAAGTCTTAAGCCGCGATTACACCTGTTTGAATATGACGACTGAATAAGAAATCTACCTAGGAGGCTACGTAGAAAAAGACGTTTGTGAATTCAGAGTTCTAGCTAGAAAGCTAAGTAGAAAAAGTGCCTACTAATACAGTTGCTGAATAGTGATGTTCCGATAGCGATAGTTTCGCTGTCGGTAGTTGATCTTGAAATACAGTAACGCTGTTGAATAGCCTTATCGAAAATAATTATTGTACAATAAAATACTATCGATTGTTAAAAATAAACTGATACAACCTCAAGACAAATACAACCGATACTTAAAAGAAGAAAAAATTACAAACAAACTTATTTGCGGTCTTAAAGATGGGCTATATTTAAATTCCTCGACGCGAGAGTCGGCCTCGCACTTAACCGTTTTTTTAAATATAAGTATATTTTTTGTAATTCATTCGCACTTGGACATTACTAAACTTGCTAAGTCCCTTCAAGTAAAGGAGTTAGAAGGTTTAGTGATGTGAAAATTTTGCGAATGATTAATTCGAATCGAACAACTTGTCCATGAAAAATAAAAATAAAGCATAATCTTGGTTAAATAATAAGTACTAATAATAAATTTAAAAAAATTCACTTTAAAAAATTTGTATACGACTGTTCGGTTGAGTTAAGGAGTGATCACAGCTAGCTGAATTCAAAGACTAATTCGGCATACATTGCTCGTTTGGTATGTTTAAGCTTTTTTAAGTTTAAGTTTAATAAGCTATTAAATAACAACAAATAATAAAATTTGGTCAAGCGCAGTCTGACTCAAAAAATCTAGCACATTAACTTACTGAAATTTCAACTAATACAATTATGATTATGTGGTGGTACGGAAGCCTCGGTGCGCGAGTCCGACTCGCACTTGGCCGGTTTTTTTTGTAGTAATTCTAGTGTTTTTCTATACAACATAAATTAGCCCTTACTAATATTTTCCGTACGTTAAGGTGTTCTATTCGTATTGGCCCTTCACTAAAGTTCCTTACTGTGTTGCTTACTATGCGGCTTACTCAGTTAGTGACTTACTTAGTTCCATCTTTCTACCTTCCTTTCCTACGTAGGAGACTAACTGACTTAGTGTGTGAATTCAGTCAGGTGTGATCGGTCCTTTAGAGCGCGGCAGCAGCGCTGCAATCACAGGCCCTTTCGGTTTACGGCGGTTTTAGCGCTGCCAAGTCGCGAAGCGACTATGAGTCAGGTGCCTTGGTGAAACTTATATGTAAGGTACCTTGAAACTTGGCTCATAAACAGAAAAAGGATCATTAAAGATAAATAAAAAATACCAATTCTTTTTGGCCATAAATGACGAGGTTTTAAAAAAAATCGTTTTCGTCCAATATCGATAGGTCGTATGGCAGAATGTGATGAGTAGTCATTGCCTATCATAAAAAAAACTAACAGCTGTATAAACCGACCACAGACTACTTAGAACAGTTGTAAGTTTTTTTTTAAGACTGGCCATCCATGGCTACTTTTCATTCTGCCATACGACCTATCGATATTTGACAAAAACAAAATAATTTTTTAACTTTATTATTTGCAACCGAAAAAAAAACCGGTCAAGTGCGAGTCGGACTCGCGCGCCGAGGGTTCCGATATACCTATAGTATTTTTGGAAGCAATAAAGTCCATTTTCAGGACCGCAAAACTAAATTTGTTTGTAAAGGTTTTTTGCAGATTTCTGAAAAACTGTGCAACTTAGAAAGATCGTTTTATTTTTGCTGTAAAGTTTATATAAACTTCTGTCAACTGTAATTAATTCAGATTTTTCCTTACTCAAACTTCGGAGATAAGGGGGGGGGAATGGTATTTTTCTTGACATTTTTCATCATAACTTTAAAACTAAGAAATTTAAAAAAATACAAAAATATATTTTAAAATGTACAAGTAAAGCCCTTTCATATGATACCCCACTCGACCTAGTAGCGACAATTTGAAATTTGGCCCCCCCTATTTTGGCCCCCTTTATATTAATAATCATACTTTTTTCAAAATTTTTTCTTGTGCAATTAAGTTGGGCAACTATATTCTAAAACTATTCCAAATTTCAGGTTGATAGCATAAGTGGTTGCTGAGATATAGAGGTGTGACAGACAGACGGACAGACAGACAGACAGACAGACAGAGCGGCACCATAAGGGTTCCTTTTTTTTACCATTTTGGTATCGGAACCCTAAAAATCGTGTTTTTTATTTTTACTTATTGACCTTATCCTTGTCTATGAGCCAAGTTTCGAGGTACACTCAACAGCACGTCAGTAGAAACACTTTTGTACCTTATGGCGTGGTAATAGAGTTGAAAAAGTTTCTACCGATGAGCGGTTGACCGTACCTTACACATACGTTTCCTATGCGAATTGTAGAGCTGAGGCCGCGCGACTAAATCGCTTAATGTGAAAGGGCTCTGAAAATTAAAATAATTTCAGTATTAATTTTATTAGGGGTAAGTTCTTTGGAAAACGTCGAATAAAGTCTTTTCGATTACAGGCACCGCTAGTCGTGAGAGAGTTAAAGGTCCCTTTTTAGGGTTTCGTACCCGAAGGGTCCAAACGGAACCATAAAAATTAGTTCAGCTGATTGGAAGGACAAAAGGACGCTGCTGTCGATATTCTAGTTTAATATCCTCTTAGTCGTCTTTTACAACACCCACGGGAAAATTGTTTAGTTAGTAAAGCAATTTAGGTGCCTATGTTTAGAATAAAGATTTTTCAGAATTTCATGTCCCTAAATTAATAATCCAAGGAATTCATTCTTATGATAAAAATGATGAATATTATTATATTGAATATCTCGTATGTTAAAGCGTGGGCTAGACTTAGAGCGTAGGTGGCACGAAAAATTTGATATTTCCAAACTTAATTGCTCAATTACGTTTAATTTTAAGCCTAAAATCGGAGAAGGCGCGCTTTGCGTTGTGCGTGTGGCGCGGGTATCGCCGGCACGTATTGTAAACAAGCACAAAAGTTAAACTTGTTTGGTGCCGTCTCTTAGTAAAAGACGTATCACTTATTGATAACACTATGATATTTTGATATCGAATATCAGATGGGTGAAAAAGCATAACGATACAATAACGAATGACGTTGAAATTCGAAAACTGCTGAACAATAGCCATGACGTCACAGGGGGTTATATTTCATGCATCCAACGACTAATGATCCTTACATCCGCAGACTGTCATTAACCATGTGCACAGGGAAGGATTCAGAGGGTGAAAGAAGGGAGGTCGAAATTTAGGTATTATTTTAATTTTCACTCTTGTACGCACATCTCCCCATTTTTGTATTATTACAAGGAAAGTCATCACAAGAAAACTAACTAACACATCCAGATACAGAAACAAAGTTAATGTATAAGATCTGACATTAACAGGATAGTGAAATGACTATTCATTCAATCAACAATTTGATAATTTATCCAATTATATTTTAGTTACACCTTTACTAAAATAACTTCGATCGTGTTTATGTGCCAAAACCTTAATAAGTGTTTAGATTTTATATTATTATGTGGAACATTTGTGGACTAATTTACATAACTTTTGTATCAGACGCGTATAATGGTAAAAGTGGTAGGAATTTGTCCAAATCCGTCTGGGGTCACTAAGAACTTGCCTATGACTGACAGGTAAGCTACAGAAATTATAATACATGCATATTTATTTATTTTTATTTACTATTAACATAACCATGACAGGCACACCCAAATCGATTATGTATATTAAAAAACCACTTAGAAAAATAATCTTAAGCGAGGTTTATGAATTTCACCAACGAACACGTAGGTATACAGTTCTATATCAAAGTTTCCCATCGCAATGTCGTTGATCGTGGGGTAAGGCCGCCTGACCGGAGCATAGGCGCTAAGGTTGGTCCTACTTGCCAACTCAACAAACATACGCGATCGTCGCCTAGTTTCCCGTCCGTCTTTGGGGCATATGATTAAGTTGAAGGGTGGACAACGCGCTTTGACGTGGATACTTCTATGCTTTCGTTTTGGGGGTAATTTCATGCAAAATGGTTATAGGCCCTAATTGGTACTACCTCGGGTTTTGGATGAGTCAGAGGGTGAAGGGTGAGTGGTGAGGTTTGGAAGAAGAGTGAGCGGACGAGGTTGAGCGCTCGACATGCTCTTGACTCTACGCACCTACATAGACGTATCTACGTAAAACCGACGATCCTATCAAGGATACAGCAAGCCAGGGCTATTTCTCTAAAAGAAATCACATTTACGACAATAAAGTGTAAATATGGCCCATCTGCTTGTGTACTGGCCCTAACTCCATCTCTGTATTCTATTCATCATTATTGAGTTCAACGCGTCATCAGTGAATCACAGTCGATTGAAATTTCAGGGTAGTAATCGGCAGCTCGAATTTGCTAGGATTAGGCCCCGGCATGTTCGATTCGATGTCATTAATTGCCCAAGTTAATTGCTACCGGAAACTTCTACGCTTCATTCATATGAAGTACATACCTGGATGACCGAACTCTGCTCGGAAATAGGAAAAATCTAATTTTGCAAACGACATCTAATTTGATCAGTTTATCCCGCGCTATCCCTTGTATTGTAAATTTTATCGAAATAACATATATTTTGTGACAGCAATTACAATTAAATATTGTTCATTCATGCAGATGATGTAATAAAAAAAAACTACAATCAAATAGTTTTTATTAATGGTAGATATTAGTACCAATCTCCTAATGACATCAATTATATTACGTCGCTTCACAAACAAAGTGTAATATAAAAAGTATAATCTTAATTATTTATATGAAGGCTTTATACATAGCGTTTGATTGTGTATCTTACTTTGACATTGACTTAATGAACATAAACCTTTGCTTATGAGGAAGACATAGTCAACCCCATTACAATAAAGTTTCGCTGCTGCACGGGTAACATAAGAAATATTTAAGTTTTTACAAATAACAGTATTTTTTTTAATTTAAATCGGTAGGTATGCAATCTGTCACAATTATCTATTTCTCGTAAGAACAATTTCAAAAGTATTACGACAATTACCAAAATATTACGCTAAATGTAGGCATAAAGCCCGAACATCATAATTACAGCTTAAATGAAAAATGCCTTGGCCTTATTTTAACTAATTAATCAATTTTTGTTAAGCGACACAAGAAAAGGCATTTATAACTGTCTGCTGAAAGAATTAGGTCATACGACATTTGGCAGTTAGTACCTACTATAATATTTTTTTTTCTGAACTTTATTATTTTGACTGAATCGATTACAAAGTTTTTTTAGCAATGATTTAAGTTTTAAAGCTTAAATTGTCCTGATTTCAACGAATAGTATGAACTTTAAATCACCAAACTTAACTGGTTATCATTTACTGCGGCTAGTTACCACAGTCCGTAGTGGTTGGTGATCGCAGTATCAATTAGAAAATCCCTGGTGGGCTGTATCCTTCCTATCTAGGTACAGTCAAAAGCACGTCAAGATCTCACCCACGTCCACTCACCCTCCTCCTCCTCACCACCAACCCCCTTCACCCCTTCCCCTCAACCCCCTCGCCATACCCCTCTTCCCCCCCTCACCAAAGTTGAATGCAGTACCAATTATTGCCGCCTATCACGACTACCACAGAATATACAAGGTGTAACAAAAAGGGTATACCAACCCTGAAGGGTGTGAACAAAGATTTCGGACCTCCTTGCTTCGCTCGGAATAGATATCTTGCTAATTTATTTTAGTAGGGGATGACATCTGCCAACATGTCACAACCCCCCATCATCGATGATCCATAGGAAATATTCAAAATAACCTGTCAAATCTCCTTCACAAAAATCAAAATTTTCTCCACCGAACATTCTCCTAATGTGTGTAAAGTTGAGTCACTCTGACATTGGCGAAATACATCTCCACCCCTATGAGATGTGAAAGCCAAAAAAAAAAACCTGTCAAATCCATAGAACAACACCTATAGCGACGAATTATTTCTTTAATCCTCCTTCTAAGTACCTTTATTTGTCTGTGGATGTGAATCTGCCCATGAAACTGAACAACTTTCCCTAAGAAACATACTCGTAGGTCTAAATACGACAAAAAATGTTGACCTCCCATAGAAACTGAATCAGCTGATGGCGCATTTTGGATGGGAGGTCAAAAATTTTTTCGTATTTCGACCTATGTTCCTTAGGGAAAGTTGTTCAGTTTCATTGGCAGTATCACATCCTTCAGGGTTGGTATACCCTTTCTGTTACACCTTGTATAATAGCCACTACACACGAAATGACCCCCCAAACTAAAGCATAGACGTATCCACGTCAATGAGCAGACTGCCCATCTTCTGGATGATGATTCCTTAGTCACCTTTTGAACTCTCATGGGAAGGACTTGAACAGTAGGTACACACGGCCACACGTGTCGGTGGAAACACTTCGACCATGAGTGGTCGTTATAAAGATAAACCGCCTAAATGAATCCTTGCCCGCGGGGTACAGGGGTGCGGGGGTAAGACGACAAAGGGGGAACGAAAAAGGTGCGGGCGGCGGCGGGCGGCGGGGCATTCTCATTCTCTACGCGCATCCGCCCCCCGCACCTGCCCATGTACCCCGCGGGCGAGGACTCATTTAGAAGGTACTACTATAGTAGCGTAGCGCTGGTTCAGCTTATACTGGTTTTGTTTCCACTTGCTTGCTGTCGTACGTACTTACTATTTTTAGCCAGCAGCACAGAATAAATTAATAGTACTATCATACCGAATGGCCAGTCTCCGCTCCCCTTGCAATCCACCCTGACCCCCGCGCGCGCCCGCTCGCGAAATACTTGTGGTCCTTCTGAGGGTCTTTTGTACTGAATATGCGGGCCTACGCTACCTTCCAATGTATGTAGTATCCAGGGTGTGCCAGTATAAAACTTATATCCCATAAAAATATCTAAAAACAGAAATCACTAATCGCAAATCAAGAACATGCGTTCATAGCGTTTATCCAATCCTACTTCGCGATTGTATGTGATTGTGACATCATTGGACATGTTTATGGCCAAGCAGTTACGACTTCAAGCTTTAATTGGTCGTTTACTTCCACTTTATATGGCCATAAGCGCTTTAGTTATCCAGTAACAAAATAATTGAATTTTTGATGTATTTCCTGGCGCAAATTTTCTTGATAAAAATGCATTAGTTGAAGATAGATCCACTTTTGTCGAGAAATTGATAATTACTAAACAATTTCTATGCCAATGTATGCAGATACCCCTAGAGATGATATGTAAAAAAGTCCCGGGCGATCCCAGGTGGGAGCAGCTGGAAATGCTGGAATTAGTGTCCCTAACCCTGGTTTTGTTAATTTTCTGGAAAAATTAAAGGATTGAGGATAAAACTCTCTATGACTTAAAAAAAACCGGCCAAGTGCGAGTCGGACTCGCGCACTGAGGGTTCCGTACCACCACATAAACATAATTGTATTAGTTGAAATTTCAGTAAGTTAATGTGCTAGATTTTTGAGTCCGACACGCGCTTGACCAAATTTTATTATTTGTTGTTATTTTATAGCTTATGCACTATAAACATACCAATTTTCAAGTTTGTAAGTGTTCCCGTTTTTAAATAGAACTAAAACACAAATCGCCTCAGCGACCATCCAACTTGACCCCTCTCTTATATGAATTTTCTTGAAACGGGAGCTCACCACAATTGGTTACCATTAGTTGTGAGAAAAGTTGTAATATTTAATGATTTCAGACTTTTCCCATTATTTGTACTGTGAGACCTAGCTTCTTGCCAAATTTCATAATTTTAGGTCAACGGGAAGTACCCTGTAGGTTTTGCATTTTTGAATAAATGTATGGAGATGAGGACATAAAATGCCATAGCTTTTGATTGCGTCGTTGTAAAAAATTTAAATTTTCAGATTTTGTGTGGTTCATGGATCCTAATATATGGTATAAATTTCAACCTGATACCTCTACCCGTTCGTGAGATAAAGGGTCTTGACAGACAGACAGACGGACAACAAAGTGATCCTATAAGGGTTCCGTTTTTTTCTTTTGAGGTACGGAACCCTAAAAATATGCGAAATGAAAAGTTCAAAAAGTCTCAGTTAATATTTTCCGTGAATCTATAGCCCTATCAAAATAAAATATCTACCAATTTAATTGAGATTATTTTACTCATTGACAGTTTTATCCTATAACCTACAGTTTTTACAGAAAATGAACAAAACCGCAATTAGGGATTAATTTACGAACTAATTCCAGCATTTCCAGCTGTTCCCACCTGGGAATTCTTGGGACTTTTTTCCAGGTCATCTCCAGAGGTATCCGGACACACTGGTACAGAAATCGTTTAGTATTTATCAAATTCTCGCTCTCCATACAAGCAAATCGGATCGGTCTTAGACTACATCTGCAAGCACTTGTTTCAGGTCAAACTGGGTATTACATCTTATCTTTGACTGATTAGAAGCGATATTAGCGTGATTCTGACCGATAATACAATTATATTTTTGGTTTTATTGGGTTTTTATTTTAAGAAGTGGCGTCTTTTTAAAGGCCATTAGGCGGCTTGCTAAAATGCTTGATAATAGCATTTGTCAGACTTTCTTCATGTTGCCTACTTTGAAGGTGTTATTAAAAGACGTAGCGTTACCACGGGGCCAAAACCGTGCCCGTAATCTTATCATCTTTGATATTCGCACTTTTGTTTCCCGCTAATTAACATTCTCTCTCACAACCATAGGTCTGGAAGAAATCTCTTATAGAGATAAGCCCGCCTTTGTAAATGTCCCTTTGTTTGTAACTTACTTTGTTTTAATTGTGCAATAAAGAATGCACAGGGTGATCTATCGGAACGATTAAGTATGGGATAGTTTGAAACTTTATATTTGTTCTAAGAAACCATGTCGTCGATTTAGAGTTATGAAAAGCTGCTTTCAAAGATTTTCATAAAAACTTATACATCTACCCAGGAATCGAAACATACTTCTAGGGAATCGAACCCGGTCATATAAAAAAGTATATTATTTTGTTACAAAAATGATTGTGTACGTTATAAGATATAAAATTAGTAAAATTTTAATTTAAAATTGGTAAAATAAATAAGTATTTTTTTTTATTTCCGGAAAAAAAAAATCCCTACAAACTAGACAATCAACTTTCTCAATGAAATATCACAACATTATTGCTTTGAAAACTGAAAAAGTTTGATTCCTGAGTCGTGTATGATTACTTGAAAATCTTTGAATGTCGTCGACATACGAGTAGATCCTTAGAACTAATATCTCTATATCTTATAGTTTCAAACTTTCCTATACTGACCCGTCCCAACGGATCATTTCTGTATATATTTACTAGAAAACATCTGATTCTGTCACTTCAAATGTAATTTTTTAGGGTTCCGTACCTCAAAAGAAAAAAACGGAACCCTTATAGGATCACTTTGTTGTCCGTCTGTCTGTCTGTCTGTCAAGACCCTTTATCTCACGAACGGGTAAAGGTATCAGGTTGAAATTAATACCATATTAAAGTCCATGAACCACACAAGATCTGAAAATTTAATTTTTTTACAACGACGCAATCAAAAGATATGGCTTTTTATGTCCTCATCTCCATACATTTATGCAAAAAAGGAAAACCTACAGGGTTACTTCCCGTTGACCTAAAATTATGAAATTTGGCAAGAAGCTAGGTCTCACATCACAAATAAAGGGAAAAGTCTGAAATCATTAAATATTACAACTTTTCTCACAACTAATGGTAACCAATTGTGGTGAGCTCCCGTTTCAAGAACATTCATATAAGAGAGGGGTCAAGTTGGATGGTCGTGAAGGCGATTTTTGTTTTAGTTCTTTTTTAAAAACGAGAACACTTACAAACTTGAAAATTGGTATGTTTATAGTTCATAAGCTATAAAATAACAACAAATAATAAAATTTGGTCAAGCGCGTGTCAGACTCAAAAAATCTAGCACATTAACTTACTGAAATTTCAACTAATACAATTATGATTTTGTGGTGGTACGGAACCCTCAGTGCGCGAGTCCGACTCGCACTTGGCCGGTTTTCTTATCACGGGCATAAAACAAGGGCTAAATCACAGTAAAAAAATAAAGTGCTAACTTGTTTATTACCATGTTAGCGAAATGTCTTTGAATGACATTCTTAGTAACTAACTAACTCTACTAAACCAATGTAATGGCGGTGTTTCTTTGAAAAGTGATTTCCTTGGTTAACTAGGTGTGTATACAATTTGCGTCTATCCACTTACAATCTAGGTCGCTGACATACATTGCGTGACCAATAAGAAGCACCAGTTCTTGTGTTAGGGTGTTACAAGACTTAACAAATCGATATCGACACAATCTTAGTCCAAAGGAAATCACTGTAAACCTGCCAGCTAGGCATACTCAATAAATAAATAAAATAGTATCACCCCCAATTGATCAGGGGATCTATTTTAGATGTGACCAAAGCAAACGTCATAATATTTATGGAATGATATACATGACAAATGTCATTCCATACATCTTATGACATTCGCTATCGTCATCTTCAAATTTAGTGGCACGTTATGTAGACCCCCAGATCCACAATCCTATGCTTAAAACTGAGAGGCTAATAGAGGATGTAAGGGATGGTGTAACTAACAATTTGTATGGAGAAGTAATTTTTTTTTTCTTCCCAAAATGTTTCATTGAGAAAGTTGTCCAGATTCGTTGACTTTTCGGTTATAATTCGGTTCAGTTTTCGGTACACCGTTTCTAACACCCTGTATAAGGGAAACAGATGAAGTAGGGAGCTTACCGCTATACCAACAATAAGTATAACCTACCTGGCATGAGTATAACTATATCAGTAATACTTTGTATTAAAGGGTCCAGCACGCAGCTTTCTTGAGCAATCCCGAAACATTAGACGACAGACAGAAATATTATTTATTATCTATTCATTTGTCATGGTAACACCTTAAGATCATCCTTATACTCGTAGTATGATAAGAAACTGTGAGTGAACGCTACATAGTAAACGCTAATAGACTTTTTCTAGGCGCTAATGAAAGAAATAAGGCTCAGGATCGTTAGGCAAAAAATACGGCTAATCGTAGACGGGCAAACTTTTTACATGATCCCGAAAATATCTCGGTAAATTTGTGAAATAAATCATATAAATATGTTAGTATAATACTGGAAGTAGGTATTATCTAAATTTCAAGAAAATTTAAAATATATCTACGTATACCGTATACGTCATTATGATTGACAAATCCATTCCGGATTCATTAAAAAATATGAATATAAAATGCACAACAGTTTAAACATCATGTTACAATTAACACTATAATGAATATCATAATTATGTTGCAAAAGAAAATTTTACTCAGATTCACATGTGTTACTTAACACTTTTTTTATCCTCAAATGAGCAAGGCATAGTTTTGGCCATGGAATACATGAAACAGTGTTTTGGCACACGAATCGACACGAAACGAATGTTTTGGAAAGTGAGTAGGTAAACGTGCGCTATCTCCTGCAACCTAACGATTACCGCGTACTCAACTCAGGTAGCGTAGAACCAGGGTACCAAGTTCGAGTTGATTATTTTTAACAGAGTAACACAATTATAAAGGGTGTTAGGAACGGTGTACCGAAAACTGAAAGAGCGTGCTCCGTCATCGAAACTGAACAACTTTCCTCAAGAGACATTTTTGGGTAATATTTTTTTTTTTTTTTACCTCTCCATACAAACTGCTAACATTGATCACACGGTTTGTATGGAAAGGTCAAAATTTTTTCTTTACCCGAAAATTGTTCTTTGGGAAAGTTGTTCAGTTTCGTTGTCTGAGCACGCCCTTTCAGTTTTCGGTACACCGTCCTCTACAGCGTGTATTTGCAGTTAGAGATAAACTTCAATAATATGGTCTGGCATAGCCCTGAAAATCGCTAAACTGAAGTGGCAGTGGGCAGGGCACATCGCAAGAAGAACCGATGGCCGATGGGGCGTGAGGGTTCTAGAGTGGCGACCACGTACCGGAAGACGAAGCGTTGGCAGACCCCCACAAGGTGGGCCGACGATCTGTTCAAGGTCGCGGGAAGCCGCTGGATACGAGCAGCGCAGGACCGGTCATCATGGAGATCTTTAGGGAAGGCCTATGTCCAGAAGTGGACGTCTTTCGGCTGATATGATGATGATGATGAACATGGTCTGGTCCGCTCTTTTTCTTGATTTTGTTTGTTTTATACAAAAAAAATGTGGAGAGGGAGTCGGTATTTAATTGTAATTTATCTTTCCCCTATTTGTTTTAGGCTATGACAGTCTCTCTTGCAATGTGGGGACAGCAAATTAACAATACTACTAAGATTTTGAATGGAATAAATGTTTAGACATTCCTTCATCATTAACATTATGTCAGCCGAAGGACGTCTATAGACACAAATCTTCCCCAGAGATCGTCAAAATTTCATACGAGATTTATTTTATTTTGGTCGGGGATCTACTAATAATGTACTACAGGTTTAGCCATACTACTTATTTAATAAAGCTATTTCCAAAATATCGTGTTTACTGCAAAGATCATAACAACTGGGTCTGATAACACGCTTTGTTAAGTTTTTGAGTTTAGTTCCATATCAATCATTTAACTACCACTTAACTTTTTTTCTTTTTATTCGCAGGTACTTTATTTTTATGGCATCAATTACAACCATTTTATCTACCTACCTCAACTAAGTGTAACCACAAAATATATTATAGTAAACAAGTTTAGTGTAACTTGGTAGCACTCACTACACAAGTCATTTCGGTTTTCAATTTCAATCGCAAATGCTAGCAGGTGTTCGAAGCTCATATTTCAAAGCATTTCTTGAGTGTTTACTCGTACCACTGCATTGCTCTTTACGACTTAAATGAAGTCATTGAAAGTTTATTTCTTCTATTAGTTCTATACCTAGGTATGTATAAGGTCAAATATTGGGACTTAAACATTGGAATAGTTTAAGTTTTGTTCTGCAACTTTGTAAATAATTTACTGCCTTACTAAATTGAATCCTTATCAATTTGAATAGAGTCGAATGTATAAATTTAACTTTTCAATTCAATTCATTTATCCATTAAAATTTACAAACGATGTCTACAGGTAGAAGTCCCAAGGCGAGTTCGTATAAAAAAACATTAACTTATTTTAAAACCTTATTTAACTTTAGATAGTTATAGTCTTCATACGTAATACGTTAAGGTATATATAACACTCTTAATTGGTGCCCTTATATAAGGTGATAAGGGCACCAATAAAGAGTGTTATAAAAATCGGCTAAGGTCTCGAAAAATCAATACAAAACTTATTCTTGTTTCTACTGAATAAATGAAATTAGAAATATAAATATTCTCAGTAAATAGTTTATTAAAATTAAAATTGTAGCTTACGTAAAATCGTACTTCTTAAAAGTTGCCTTCTCCATTTTTGCCTACAATTTTGGTTCTTCAACAGATACTTGCCAAACTCTTTTGGCACGTCCACAAGTAATAATGTTTATCGGATACACCGTTTTGTATCCCCGGAACGGGATTTCGCAAATTTTCTCAAAATTACTAGATACGCTTATTCTGTGATAATTTACCGTGATATTTTATTTTCTACATATAATAATCGTTAACTTGTATAAAATACACATAATGTTATAGATAGGTATTCCGATCATCATTAGTAATTTCTTCTTGCGTTTTGTTATTAGTATACAGTTATAGCAGGTCTCAGAAATCAAATGGCACAAAAACTTTTTATTTATTTTTAATAACTACCGCAAACTACGGTTGTGAGTTTGGCAGTCTAGTGAATAAGACTATAGTAAGTATGTACAGCCCAGAGGCGAAGGGTCTGATGTAAACATAAGTCCTTTTTAGGGTTCCGTACCTCAAAAGAAAAAAACGGAACCCTTATACTCGTAGGATCACTTTGTTGTCCGTCTGTCTGTCTGTCAAGACCCTTTATCTCACGAACGGGTAAAAGTATCAGGTTGAAATTAATACCATATATTAGGATCCATGAACCACACAAGATCTAAAAATTTCAATTTTTTACAACGACGCAATCAAAAGATATGGCATTTTATGTCCTCATCTCCATACATTTATTCAAAAATGCTAAACCTACAGGGTACTTCCCGTTGACCTAAAATTATGAAATTTGGCAAGAAGCTAGGTCTCACAGTACAAATAATGGGAAAAGTCTGAAATCATTAAATATTACAACTTTTCTCACAACTAATGGTAACCAATTGTGGTGAGCTCCCGTTTCAAGAACATTCAAATAAGAGAGGGGTCAAGTTGGATGGTCGCTGAGGCGATTTTTGTTTTAGTTCTATTTAAAAACGGGAACAGTTACAAACTTGAAAATTGGTGTGTTTATACTGCATAAGCTATAAAATAACAACTAATAAAAAAATTGGGCAAGCGCGTGTCGGACTCAAAAAATCTAGCACATTAACTTACTGAAATTTCAACTAATACAATTATGTTTATGTGGTGATACGGAACCCTCAGTGCGCGAGTCGGACTCGCACTTGGCCGGTTTTTTTCTTCGTGATTGTGATTGGCCATTTTGTACTCTTTGATCCATTCAAATTAGATTGAAAATTTCTGCTGTACACTTGCAACATCCGACTTTTTTCCTCTGGGTTGTAATATTATTGAAACAAACATTTTATATAAAAAATTATAGGATTACCTTGATAAGTAAAAATAAAGTACATAATAAATTAATAAAAAATTTACCAGGGTCACAATAATTTCCGCACAATGAGGATTTCACTATAACAATCTTGTGTGAAATTCGATGCCTATCACCAGTACAGGCCGTGTAATGCTTGTTTATTTAGTTTCACGTAGACACGCATTACAATTTCACAAATTTTTTCCAGGTACTAGTTAGGTACATAGCTCTCAATTTTTGATAGGAGCCAATTCTTGAATTTTGTATGGATTTTTTTTGTAATTCAAGAATTGGCTCCTATCAAAAATTGAGAGCTATGTACCTAACTAGTACCTGGAAAAAATTTGGTGCAATTTGGTGAATTTGGCGATATAAGACTATAAGGGACCGTACTGTATCAGTCCAAAAATGGTTATATACAAATCGCATGACGTAATATTTTGAATTCCTGAATACACCTTCAGTCTCTATTTTAGAGCAAAGCTTGTCACGTGCCCACGTAAACTTCCCTACAGCGTTCGATATCCACTCCAATGTAACAGAATATTCTTGATATTCTTGTATTTGTTTTCCTGCAATATCTTATAACTGGATTTTCCTGTTAGATAATAAGTGATTGGTCTCGTTAAATGTATTAGAAATGACACAAAATGTATTAAAAAATAGCGCTCTTCATTTATCGCATGGGCTGTACAGTCAAGAGCACATCAAGCTTGACACATTGGACTTTGTACCGTTCTTATTTCCATAGACGTACAGGCTAGAGTTGCACTGCGAGTGTCAAGCTTGACCTGTCGTTGACTGTACGAAGCTTATGAGTCCCGGAAAAGAATGTAGGCTTCTGTTTTTTTGAAACTCCTAGGGAATAAAGGAATGTATATAGGTGATTTTTAATTAGTTCTTGATAGAAAAATGTATAAATGTACTCATGATACTGAACAACTTTCTCCAGGGAACAGGTCGAAATACGAAAATCAAGTTTTGACCTACCATAGAAACTGCATCAGCTGATAGCGCATTTTGTATGGGAGGTCAAATTTGGTTTTTCGTATTTCGACCTATGTTTCTTGGGAAAACTTGTTCAGTATCATGAGTACATGCATGTCTTTTGCTATCAAGAACTAATTAAAAGTCACCAGTACAATTCAGGCATCAGCTAATAAGAATAAAATAATCGTACCATGACGCTAGCAGATTTTAATATTCTCTGAACAAGCTAAACCAAAAACTTTGATCACGAGAAGTTTAAGCTTTTATATTCAAAATTGGACTAGTTCAAAAGGGTTTTTGATAATGCATTAGGCTTATTTTAGGTTTTTGGCTTTAAAATTTACCTAATTTACAGTCTTTTTTTATAAGTATTGATGATTGATTGATAAAGTTACCCCATGATTTTTTACAGGATGTCAAATATATATAATAGTAAAATATATAATAGAAATCGATGATTTGAACCATGATACTGAACAATGTTTTCCCATGGAACATTTAATTATATAGGGTGATTTTAATTAGTTCTTGATAGCAAAAGATACGCATGTACTCATGATACTGAACCACTTTTCCCAAGGAACATAGGTTGAAAAACGAAAAACCAAATTTGACCTTTTATACAAAATGCGCCTTCAGCTGATGCAGTTTCTTTGAGAGGTCAAAACTTGATTTTCGTATTTCGACCAATGTTCCTTGGGGAAAGTTTTCAGTATCATAAATACATGCATACCTTTTTCTATCCAGAACTAAATAAAAGTCATCCTATATAGACACAAAAAAGTGTTTTTTGACTTCTCAATCAGAATGAGCTGTCAAATGATGCATGTGGAGGATACATAATTCTTTTTGTACTTCGATTCAACCGATCGGATGAAAATATCATCTGGTATTTATCACAACAGTTCAGTCCAAAGCAGCAGCAGAGAAAAGCCAGAATAAATTAGCCAGGAATAAAATTTGCATCAAGCTCCAGCAGAAACAGCTCACAGCGAAACAATCAAGGTGGACTAGACAAATTGAAATGCATTAAGGCATCGTGCACATGGGATAACGTCCTTTGGTTTAATTGTATTGGTATATTACTGGAACTAGAATACACGATAGTTAAGTTATACACTTTGGATCAAACCATTATACTGCGCAGTGCCAGTTTAGATTTATTAAAATAAAGGTTGTTACTGGAAACAGCAAAAGAATAAGGGTACACTGCTGTAACGTTTCTTCAAAGATAGTTACAAAATTGATTGATTAAAACTACCAAGAGCTTTGATTATTAGTACCTTTTAACACTACCTTCTACACACACATCCTGATACGAAATAGCTCTTTCTTGAATTTCATTAAAATATTAATAGAAAAATGTTCCTATTAGTCAAGAGGCTTACTATGATTATAGCTCTAAAAAGAGAACCCAATGTGTCAAAGAACGTAGACATAATCAATCATATTAAAATTACTGATTTGACAAATTGATGTCACGACACACCTACCAAATTGTATGGAAATTACACTAAGGTGCTTGTACTGCGATATTGATCAGTGATTTGGGTTACAAGATACTAAGTTGATTTTATGTCATTGGAGTCGAGATCAGATAATTCATATTCATCAATAATCAAACTAATAAAAAATTTTGAAAAGCATGGTCACATATTAAGTATGATTACAAAATTTTATGTTTACAAAATCTTGGTATATATGATCGTACAGTCAAATTCAATGACAATCAAAAATAAGCCTCGCAAGAGAATCAATTTCTGATGACCAGTTAATTTCTATCACGGAAGGAGTTCTACTAAAGACATACTTACAACAATATTTACCTGCTACAGCAATAGTAAACCTGTTTCTTTCCAGCAATGGCTATCTCAAACCGGTGACAACAAGATAACAGATTAACGATACTTATAACAAGGTAAAGTGGGCAAATAAATAGCACCTCTCAACAAGGTGGTCTGTACATCAACGTCATCTCACCGTGTGGTTACAAGCTCTTAACTAGAGAGTAAGGTTTCACGCCAGGTCTATTTAGTTAAATTAGCTAGTCATCTTGTTCATTTTATGTGCGGTTAGGGAAAGATGGGCAACGGTACTTTATATTTTTTTCAACAGGTATCTTTTACAGAGTCGTTCGTCAACTCGCTACACCTTATAAAAAATGGGTGCGAACCATACATATTTGAACCTCGCTGCGCTCGCAAACTATGCAATAGTATCAAAACATGTCAACTCACAGTATACCTATTTTTAAAATTATTCTTATTAGGGCTCCCGCCCACGACCGTATTTTGTCGGTCGACTTCTTGTATGACGATTAGGGAAGAGATCGATCAAAAAAATATCGACACATGATGTATCGACATCGTGTGTCGATATATTAGAGATGTGACCGCCATAAAAGAGGAAGAAGACGTTACTCCATTTTTAAAATTCCTACCGTTTATATAGGTAGAGTACTTTTCATATGTACTGTTCGGTGTATTTGAACTTGGAAAATTTCAAAATTCAAATTCAATATGTATATAGCTGTGTCTAGTCGTCATAGTTTGCGTGGAGCTTATAAACAACTTGACCATTCAACGAGGTTTACTCGTAAGATATCATTATTATTTTTACTCAAATCGAAAATATACGAATGTATAGTTTAAAGCGGCGAAACTTATTTCATAGACTATCACTTTTTTGTTTATACATAAATCTACTGAATATGAAAGGTACTATTCAGTAATAAAGACAAACAACTGCACAATTCAGGCATCGCAGTAAAATTTAATGGTTGTACACCAACCTGAAAACCGGAGTCCGAAACTCATTTCGTGCCCATTTGCAAAGTAGTTGCCCGAATTGGATTTATTTTGTTAGCCGTAAGGTTTAGAATCAGACAGTCATTGAAGTTTATCGTCGCTATTTACTAAGTTATTCAGGCGTTTATATGGATTAGTTTTGAGGAAATAAGTGTGGTGCCGCCGGCAAAGAATAGTACCAACCCATACATTTTCGTTTGATGCCACCGTAACGATACGTTCAATTTTGTCTTACTTGCGTTTTGTTATCATTCTTTGTTTTCCGATGATTAGTTTTACTTAGCTGTTTATTTTTTTACTCAATACGATCATCTACTCGTATTTGTTTAATACGATTATTTCTTCATATTAAGTGTGATTTTGTAAATCTAGTTCAGTCAACCAGTGCCGATGGTAATTTTTATATTTTTAATTTATTTAGAATTCATTGATATTTTAGTTTTAAGTAGGTATATATATTTATATTATTTAAATATATATGATTAATTATTTCTCGTGCTCATCTTCGGATGATGACTTTTTGAGTGCCACAGCCACAGCAGTTGCTCTTCTTTGTCTGACTCTGACCCACTGCATGATAAACTTGTATCGGTTTTTCAGAGTAGCTCGTCTTTCCTATCCCTTGTGCACATCAACGCGCACACTCTCAGCTCACTGTTCCGGCCTTCTCGCATCCTTCAGCACTTTTATAATACCAAAGTCGGTTGTTTAGTTGACATGTTTTTATTACATCAAAATAAGGGGTTGCTATGATACCACATTAGGGAAACTCCTTCGTAATAATGAGAACATCGTGGCCGTATTTTGACAGTTTTTTAAATATTATTTTTATAAGAGTATTCTCTGTCAATCAGTCTGTCGCGTAACTGCACTCTATGTAAAAGGCAAAATATAATCTTCTGTGTAAAAACTCTGCTTTTACTTTTAGAAATAATAGGTTATGGGCCCAGATTTTATAATACCAAAGTCGGTTGTTTAGTTGACATGTTTTTATTACATCAAAACAAGGGGTTGCTATGATACCAAAAGCACCAGTGTAGTCGATGGTATCCTTGTTTCCGAGACATGGCTAAAACCTTCTCTTCCTTCTACTAGTTGTTCTCTTTCTGGTTTCCGGCTCTATCGCAATGACCGTGTGGGTGTGGGTGGAGGTGGAGTTGGTATTTATCTACGAAGTGACTTGCCTGCATCTATCATATCTTGCTCCCCTTCGCAGTATACAGGGTTCATTGAATATTTGTTTCTTGAAGTAATCCTTCATCATAAGAAAATCCTTGTAGGTGTTGCGTACAGCCCTAATGATAAGGTGAACTATTTCAGTTCTTTTGAGTCCATACTTGAAAACTTCTGTACTACTTATGATCACCATATCATTATGGGTGATTTCAACACCTGCATTCTGAAGGATGACTCTCGATCCCAAAAACTTCTTTCCATTACCTCTTCTCTAAATCTTAACGTTCTTCCTCTTTCTCCCACCCATCATTCTCCTAACTCAAGGCCCTCTCTCCTGGATCTAATGATAGTCTCCAACACTGATGCTGTGTCAACTCATGGTCAGATGACAGCTCCTTTTTCCTATCACGACCTTATATTCCTCGCTTATAAAGTGCGTCCTCCCAAGAAAAAGATCAAAGTCATTTTACAGCGTAATTTTCGCAACATGGACCTGGATCGTTTGAGTGAGGATGTCAAATGCGTGGATTGGTCACCGGTATTGAAAGCTGATACAGTTGATGCAAAGGTAGCTGCGTTTACTGTAATTCTCATACAGATTTTGATAAACATGCACCTATTCGGCCCGTGCGGATAAGGCATGCGCCGGCTCCTTGGCTGACTGACGCAATAAGACGGGTGATGACTAAAAGGGACAGAGCGAAAAAGAAACATAAGAAGGATCCAACTGATAGTAATCTAGCTGCTTACAAAAAACTGCGAAACAGCTGTAACAGACTGTGTAGAAATGCGAATCGCCGTCGTTATATACATTCATCCCTTGACAATTTAACACAAGCTCAGACATGGAAATTTCTAATGTCATTGGGTGTGGGCAAGGCCACGGATACCTCCTTAGGTACCGTGGACCTAAACACTCTTGACAAACATTTCTCGACTCCTCCCGTTGTTCTCGATGACGCCACTAAGGCCATCTGTCTTTCCTATCTTTCAAACCTTGCCCTGCCTGACTGCCCTCCATTTATTTTTCAACCCGTCACTGAGGAGGGTGTTAAAAAGAGTATCCTTTCCATCTCCACAAAGGCGGTAGGTAGTGATAACCTAAGCGTGGTCATGTTGATTCCTATTCTGAATGACATTGTCCCTATCATCTCTCACATTATCAATTTCTCTTTGAGGGTAAATGTCTTCCCAACAGACTGGAAAAAAGCTTTTGTCATACCATTGCCTAAAGTAACTAATCCTACTGCCTTTTCCCACTATCGTCCTATCTCTATCCTTCCTATCCTCTCAAAAGTCCTGGAAAGCGTTGTTCACAAACAACTTTATTCATTCTTAATCACTTATAACCTAACATGTCCCTAGTGTCCCTACCAATCCGGTTTCCGTCCTTCCCACAGTTAGTGCGTTGCTGAATATTACTGAAGACATTAGATCTGCTATGGACAACACCAAGCTTACCATTGTCGTGCTGCTTGACTTCAGCAACGCATTCAACTCTGTGAACTTTGAAATCCTACTTGCCATCCTTCACTCTATTAACATCTCACCCTCTGTGATCGAATGGTTTCGCTCTTACCTCCACGGTCGCCGGCAGAGCGTGAGGACCAACGATGCTTCATCGGACTGGTCTGCATTATATGCTGGGGTACCGCAAGGTGGTGTTCTTTCGCCATTACTATTTTCAATCTTTATAAATAATATTTCTCGCGTAGTCTTTTCCCCGTACCACTTGTATGCCGATGATCTACAGATATACAGGCACTTTTCGCTAGATGAGGCAACAGAAGCTGTCACTGCGATTAATAACGATCTTACTGCAATAAAAACATGGGCTCACACATTTGGTTTGCTTGTTAACCCTAGTAAGTCTCAAGCGATGGTTGTAGGCAGCAGTAGGTTAAGAAGCAGACTTAATTTGATCTTCCCTTTGTATGTTATGACGACGTCTGCATTCCATACACTAACAAGGCTAAAAACCTGGGTCTAATCATGGATAATACCTTGTCTTGGACTGCTCAAGTCAATGAGGTAAGCAGGCGCATGCATTATTCATACCACTCACTCAAACGACTCCAGTTCTTCCTTCCTCTCAACACGAAAATCATGCTTGCCCAATCCCTTCTTCTTCCTATTCTAGACTACGCTGATGTGTGTTATTTGGCTGCGACTGAGGAGCAACTTAATAAACTTGAGCGCCTACAAAATCTCGCTATACGTTTTATATTTGGACTTCGAAAATTTGACCACGTCTCCCACTTTCGTGCTCAGTTAAAATGGCTCCCAATTCGACTTCGCCGTGATGTGCATATCCTTACTGTTCTCTACAATATCCTTAATGATCCTGCCACTCCTGAATACCTCCGCTCCCGTTTCCAACGTTTGCCTCCTGATCTCCGCTCTAGGCGTCCATGCATCACTAAGATGCTGGAATGTCCAAGAGCAAACACAAATTTCCTATTTAACTCCTTCTCTTCGTGAGCTGCTCGAAAGTGGAACAAACTTCCTAAATCGATACAAGACAGCCCTTCCGTTACTTCTTTTTAAAAATGCTAAAAGAGCACTACTTATCCATCTTATCTTGTTAAAATATTATTATGTATTATTCTATTATATTATAGTTTAGTTATGTAGTATTCTATTATATTATTGGTATATAAGTATTATGGTATGTAGTCAGTATAAGTAGTATATTTAACTTATGACTATGTATGTATGATTAATATGTAGTGTATATTTTCCTACTATTATTTAATCTTAATAATCGTGTACACATTCTTGTCCCCGTCTATATACTTATATTTTTCTTACTTAAGATTGGTTGGCTGGAAGAGATCTCTTCAAAGAGATAAGCTCGCCATTGTAAACTTCATCTGTAACATTTTATAATTGTCTTGTTGTGTACAATAAAGAATACATATACATACCCGTGGGTGTCGTAAGAGGCGACTAAGGGTTATAAACTGGAGGATGGGCAGCAGCGTCCTCCTGTGTATCATACCATCTTACTCATCTTACTTACTGCGTTCACCTACAACCGCGGTCCATGGTGCCAGCCGTAACGCTGACAAGCGAGGTGACTGTGGTACTGTCCACATTTTTCCAGCAAAAGCTAGAATTCTGGAGGGAGCTCCCTGTCCTGTAGTGGACATTTTCATGGGATGTTATGATGAAGTTATATTTTTTGCTTTATTATTTATATGGTGAAGTTATTATTAGCGCTAAATATTATTATTCTAAAGAACATCTACAGTGCGGCAAGAAAACTTTGAGTAAGGAAACGATTGTTCTTTTTACACCAATTTCCAATTTAAACAACGGTTCTGCTCTCAGTTCCCACACTATAGTCCTTGAGCCCGTGACAAAATCACTTACCTGTCATGAGAACATCTTAAGATGTATAGCAACAGATCGGCAAAGTGGTGCTGAGCAAGAATCAGTTACATTTGGCATCCGAAATTTGCCGGAAGTCGGAGAATTTCTTCCACTTCCGGTCAAAATTTGGGGGTGCAAGTTACGTGTCATGAGAACACTCTGAAACCCTCGGCAACATGTAGTCCTTCATTGACAGAGTAGAAAAATACAAGTCTGCCAGTTCCTAGTTTGCCGGAAGTACTTGGTAGACGGACTCAAAGGATGGCCGCCACCCAGTAAACAGATCTAAGATTTTACTATAAAATTAAATACGTATTAATAATCGTGCAAGTCTGCTACGGCTTTGGTTTTTTAGCTTCACTAGTCATCGTAACTGATTACTCCAAGGGTCTGATGATGACCAGCTATCAAGCAACTGGATCTGAGGGCCATCTACACCCAAGAGCTCCAGATTTTGACTAAAATGCATTGTAGGTGGCTGCCGTTCCTAGACTTGCTGGCTCGAGAGTCTGATGATGACCAGATGTCAAGCAACTGGATCTAAGGACCAACAACACCCAAGAGCTCCAGATTTCGACTCAAACGCTTTGTAGGTGGCTGCCGTTCCTGGACCGAGGGTCTGATGATGACCAGCTATCAAATAAGATTAATTTTTATTGACAATTAGGTATCATAAACAAGCTTAGCTTACCTCCTATGCCCAGCCAATGGAATCGAACGGACAAAATTTTCTTAACTTTAATAGGGCTCGCACGCAACTTCGCATCGCAAGCCACAGAGGAAGTAAATGTCGCGAGCAGTGTTGCCGTTTTAGCGACTTTGGAATCGACTGGCTTGCTGGATGGCTTGTTTATGATACCTTATTGTCAATAGAATCATCATCATTCAAAATCAAGCCTTTGAGTGAAAATCTGGACCTCTTGGGCGTAGTTGGCCAATAATAATAAAAAAATAAAACTGTTTATTTTTATCAAGAAAAACTTAATATTATATTATGTCTAAACAACCCTGGAAACCCTTGGGGTTTATGTTGGGCTGGCGACTCGGTTTCACTTAAATATAAAAACAACTAGCTATGCCTGCGGCTTCGCCCGCGTGGAATTCAGACAATGTGCAGTATTGTGTAGCTCCGTCTCTCTCTGCCTCTCCCTCTCCCCCTCCCCCTCCAAATTTTCAATTACCGCATGTCAAAATGGATGAATTTTCATACAAACTTTTATCCCTTAAGTACTTTTTCATTTTTTACCAAAAGCTCAGAACCAAATTTCTATTATTCTACCTTTAAAAATGAAAGACTCTATATAGAGAGGTCTATAACCAACATACGGAAAAAAAATCATCCCCTTTTTCACCCCCTTGAAGGGTGGTTTTTAAGAAATGCTGAAACACATGTTTCTTTATTTTCTACCAAAAGCTTAAAGTTAAATTTGTGTGAATCTAACTCAAGAAACAAAGGACTTTCATACAATGTTTCATCCCTTATTTCACCCCCTTAGAAGATGATTTTTGAAAAATTCTAAAACACGTACTTTTTAATTCTTTACCAAAAAATTAGACCTAAATTTGTATAATACTACCTTTGAAAATGAAAGACTTATAGATCAACATACGGAAAAAAATCATCCCCTTTTTCACCCCCTTCAAGGTGATTTAAAAAAATGCTTAAACACTTGTTTCTTAATTTATTACCAAAAGCTTAAATTCAAATTTGTGTGAATCTAGCTCAAGAAACAAAGGACTTATTCAAGCCTTATTCATTCGAGTGTGACTTACTTACATAACGATCATTCATCCTGACCTGCCATCGACCTCTCATACGGTATTCTCCTCCATCACGTCGTCGGTAACCACAGCGGTATGCAGGTTTAGTCGTCCCACCTGTTGTTTTATTTTAAGAAGATTAAATAAGTGCCACAATCCTGTCAACACCAAAGTTAGAGGCTTTCATAAGAATCTATCCACATGTTCAACTACAGCAAACTCACAGTGCACCGTGTTTTACTATCACAAAAGGTATTCGCGTATCATAACCTAAAATCTCCCAGTTTAAAGCAGAAAAGATCATAAACACTTAGCTCGATTAAAGGGTCGCTCCTGTCATCGCAGAATTGCCACGACTCATCCGCCAGCGGCTGCAGGCTTCATCTCGCGGTCAACTATCACTTTAGAACTTAACGTGGCAAAATCTCGAACAAAAATGAGTTGTTGAAAATGGCGGCCTCGTCTTCACGTTGCTACGTGTTGGCTAAACTGACACAAACCACGCCCCTTTACGCGCCATTCGTAATAGTAGTACCAACCTCACGATCTAAATAAAGCCATCATTTCCAACATCATCGTCCAACATCGACAATCTACACTGGTACGGAAATTCAGTACTAATTTGACGTTTAGCGTAGCTTCGCCGTGCTTGGGCCACTGCATGGGTGCTGCTGGCATGAACGTTTGTCTTTGAAAATACCGCGGGAAATTCGAAATGAGAGTCGCTCTACGACATATATATTTAGATTTAGTATTTCTAGTTATAATTAAGTTCACAATTTAATTGAGTAGTCGTCAAGTTCAAATACAGCTATTTGCTTAGATACTGGTCAGTATCAGACCCTCGAGCCAGCAGGTCCAAGAACGGCAGCCACCTACAAAGCATTTGAGTCGAAATCTGGAGCTCTTGGGTGTAGTTCGTCCTTAGATCCAGTTGCTTGACATCTGGTCATCATCAGACTCTCGAGCCAGCAAGTCTAGGAACGGCAGCCACCTACAATGCATTTTAGTCAAAATCTGGAGCTCTTGGGTGTAGATGGCCCTCAGATCCAGTTGCTTGATAGCTGGTCATCATCAGACCCTTGGAGTAATCAGTTACGATGACTAGTGAAGCTAAAAAACCAAAGCCGTAGCAGACTTGCACGATTATTAATACGTATTTAATTTTATAGTAAAATCTTAGATCTGTTTACTGGGTGGCGGCCATCCTTTGAGTCCGTCTACCAAGTACTTCCGACAAACTAGGAACTGGCAGACTTGTATTTTTCTACTCTGTCAATGAAGGACTACATGTTGCCGAGGGTTTCAGAGTGTTCTCATGACACGTAACTTGCACCCCCAAAATTTGACCGGAAGTGGAAGAAATTCTCGGACTTCCGGCAAATTTCGGATGCCAAATGTAACTGATTCTTGCTCAGCACCACTTTGCCGATCTGTTGCCATACATCTTAAGATGTTCTCATGACAGGTAAGTGATTTTGTCACGGGCTCAAGGACTACTAGGACAATGCTGTATAATAGTTTCCAAACACATACATTCACACCAGGGCCCGAGAACGGATATCCAAATTCATCATTTGAATACCTGTCACGATAGAAAATCTAACCCGGAACACAAGGACAACTAGAACAAAAAACAACGGGAATAGAACTTGTAACCCTCGAAATGATAGCATAAGGCTGTCCACTAACACACCAGAAAATTTACTTATTAGATCCCACATTCCCACGCTACAAAGTAGGAGTAGGTGAGTACAGAATAGATGCCGAATAGAACTTCACATCAACTCGCTAAATATGCCAACTTATGTTTGTATTGACTTTAATTTTAAAGACACAAAAAGTCTGTTTTCTACGTAAGATATTCCCTCATTTACGTTTGTTAAATAACCTGATGGATCGACTCTTTTTTATCTATTACTTTAAAAAATTCATTTGTAAAATAACGTGGTAAAATTATTACAAGTGCTAAAATGATTACCTACATAAAATTTATGAGAAAATTAAACTTAGTTTTTGTAGTCACACACTCTATATTTATGCACTTAAACGTACTTTCCTACGAAGCATGAAACTGACCGACCCTCATAATCAGAATAACACATAGGCTACAATTTATTAACCTGCGCAGACGAAGTCGCGGGCACCAGCTAGTTAAGCATGAAACTGAATAATTTCTCGTAAGGATCATAGGTCAACACTTTTCTGATAAGTAAACAGAGTGTGGGTTGTCTGAGGAAATGCTTGTAATGTTTCTAAGAGAATATACTCGATTAATTAGTTGAATGAACACTCAATAGTGAGTGTAAGTGGGCCCAAAATAACGCTCAAGTGAGCAATTTACTAGAATTTTTTTTGAGATATACGTATCATCATTGTCTTAGTGTTATTTTGTATTTAGGGTTCCGTAGTCAACAAGGAACCCTTACCTAGAGTTACGTCATGTCCGTCTGTCTGTCCGCTTCTTAGCTAGTACTGGAAATCTGTTATTTGGTATACATACAAAGACCATTTATTGATTTAGGGATTGGTTTGTGAAAATATTTAGCTTAGAAGTGCAATGTTTTGATAGGTCAAGTATCCTCCCCCTGCGAGCTAAACGGTTGCTATTGGAAATGTGAAAAAGTTCATAGTAGTAGTAGTAAATATAATAAATTTTAAAAGAAAACCTTCACAGCTAAGAAGGCTTGACAGTCGAAAATTTTAAACCAATAGAAATATCAATAGCAATCAGAGGCGCTACCACCGAACTCAATCTTTATCGAATCTCTCCTTTATTCTTGTATAGAAAAGAAGAGAGAACGATTGAGTTTAAAGGTAGCGGCTCAAGCACTGGACCTCGCTGGTCTTGAGAAGAGAAAAAGTTAATGAAATAAATGGTACAGCAGCACTGCACTTACTTTCTCGCGATATACGAGAGTCACCATTCAACAGTGTCCCTACCGGGACTCGAACCCAGAACCTCCGGATCAAGAGCCGAATGCTATATAAAGGCTGCGGATAGTAATGAGTAGGTCATGCAAAGTTTCATCAAGATCATATGAGCCGTTTTTGAGAAAATTTTAATTTTTAATTTTTGTTGTTTGACAGCAACCCTTAAAATGAGAGCCAGCAGGAAACCACTCAAAACCCTTCAATGGATTTGCATAAACCTCTTAAATTCCAAATAAGGTGTCAATCGGACCATTCGTTTAGCCGCTAGGCCAAAGCGTGACGGACAGACCGACCGACGGACCGACCGACCGACGGACCGACCGACCGACCGACCGACCGACCGACCGACCGACGGACGGACATTTTTGGGAGACTTGTTTTTTATGATGTATAAGTGACATAAAACATATTTTTGAGAAAATTAGAAAAACTTTTTTTTTCACGAATACAATACCTTTCTAGCTCCGCTCGAAAGTAAAAATCAAAACCTGCTTAAGGGGCTACCTCCTGTCCACTAGCGCCCTCATCGGTTAAAAAAATATTACTCACAAAATACAAAACTTATCGAAAATCCGGAAAGACAGATTGAAGTAAAGGTTCCTTTATTCATTTAGAAACTATTTAATCTGTAAAATAAAGTTCACTGTAGTTACAGATACAAAAACTGCTAAAAGTGGCCGTTTTTCGCACTTTTTGTATCTGTAACTACGGTGAACTATATTATTCAGAATTGATAGTTTCTAAATAAACTAGGGTACCTTTACTTCAATCTGTCTTTACAGATTTTCGATAAGTTTTGTATTTTGCGAGTAATTTTTTTTTACTGATGAGGCCGCTAGTGGACGGGAGGCAGCCTCATATTACTCAGGGAAAGTTGAACAGTTTTATGGTCTAAATCCAAGGTAAAGTTTCCGGGATATGTATTTTTATTACACCATGAACTTTTATAATTTTTTAGGTAGGTAACGTAATGACTGCTATAATCTCTATGAATGACTCACACGCAATACATATCAATTGAACAGCTTCGAATGACGACATTGACCTCAACTGTGATAATAAGAGCGAGAATGTGTTACAGAAATAAACAATGATCAATTTATTTTGTATTACGTGTGGGTGAGTAAAATTTACTATGGCGGTACCCGAATCATGTCACATTTGCCAACTCTTTAGCGCACGTGTTTCTTTCTAAATACTCCAGCGTACCTATGAAAAACAATATAAAGCACATTTTATAAAGTTACAATGTAGTTTTCTTATATATCAAAACATATTTTTTCATCACATCTTATAGTGTATGTTGCATTCAAACTTTTTACTTCATTTGGGAATTTTTTTTTGACATTTCTAGACACTTAGCAAATAATAAATTAACCGTAAATTAACCATTTACTTAAAGATTTGCATTAGGGGGCGTCCATTAATTACGTGAGGCGATTTTTTGATCCCCTCACCCCTCTTAGTGAGATTTGGCTCGACCCCCTCCCTCTCCCCATAATCTCACGTGAGATTTTTACTCAATACCCATTTTTAGTGTAAACACTTTTATCCTATACTATTAAACGAGCAATATTTGTATATGTGTATATATTTGTAATCGGTTTCTCGAAAACGGCTCTAACGATTTCGATAAAATTTACCATAAGGGGGTTTTCGGGGGCGAAAAATCGATCTGGCTGGGTCTCATGTCTGGGAAAATTCGTTTTTTCCGTGTTTTTAAGCATTAGCGTTTTAGACAAAAACCTACAGCGCCATCTGTTGGCGGGTAGCATAGCTTGCTCACCTGAAGATATTTTAATATTAAGGCATATTTTCCACGACCCTCCCTCTCCCCCACGTGAGATTAGGTGAGATTTGGCTCGACCCCCTTCCCCCCCAAAACGCCTCACGTATTAAATGGACGCCGATAACCAAACACAGTACACAACACAATCTTAAAAAAAATTGACTTCTTTTTTAAAACAAGAGTGATAACAAACAAACTACATAACCCATAGCAGCGGAGAGCTTACAATGACGAATGTTTATACAAAAACTCAAAGGAAAAATTTTAACTAATTTCGAAAACTGGTTGAAGCTGAGTTTTAACTTTTCATCAACTTTTATCACTTTAGGCGTTCTTTTGAAGTAACAAAAAGCTACTTTTTTCAAAGCTATAAGACACATTAATACGCGTTGTTGCCGGTTTGATAGCAAAGACAAATGTATTGAAAATGAACATATTTCATTTGTAACCAAAATACAATAATCCATTGGCATGATTTCAAGCTTGGAAAAACAACGTTTTAGAAAGGCAGACCCACTACGAATAAATATATCACATCGTTAAAACGAAATAAGACAGCTTTTACGTAAGTTATTTCATAATAAACCGTCCCGTGCCTATAAACCGTCTAATGGGGCAATACAACTCATTGTTTAAAAGTAAAGATGTCGATATTTTTGCAGACTCATACATTTTATTCAAAAACGCTGTCCTACCACGCAAGCAAATGACTTATTTTTTTATCTTTTAAATTTGTTTTATTAATTTATTTCTAATTTGTATTTTTTTATTATTGTTATGATTATTATGATCTCTGGCTGGAGTTCACGGGCCGAAACCCGGGCCTTAGGCCTTATTGTTATTATTATTATTATTTCTAATAAGATGATACTACATTCATTCTCATTCATAACTCATTCATTCTCAGTCCACACATACTCTCTTTCAGATCAATCAAATAATTATCCATGAACAGGTTAAACAGCAAAGGTGACGCTACACATCCCTGCCTAACACCTTTTTCGATGCTAAACAATTCAGTGTGCGCCCCGTTTATTCTGACACAAGTACTGGAATCCTCATAGAGAGATTTCAGTGCTTGAATCAGATGACCGTTTACCCAATACATAGACAATGCTGACCACAACTTTTGCCTCCGTGACAAAAGGTTTTGTTATTCTTTGTCTTTGAAAGCCTATAGTGTCATTCGTAGGTACATTGAGCTGTATTTTTGTAGACGGAGAAGCACGGCGGAAATACAGCAGAGACGAAGACAAGATAGACTTGCGACAGAATAAAATACTTTGTATAATCCTAGTTTTTCGGTTGTTTCAACGCTAACCAAGATATTTTGCAGGCATGACAATAAAACCAGAGTATATTTGGTGAAAATAATAACATTGTTTTACAAACTTGTTCTTTCTAACAGCTTCAGCTGATTGCTTTTGATATAGCTACAAAATGTGTTGGTAAGCGTTGGAATTAATGACAAAAATGGATCATAAACAATATTCTTGTTCTTGTTTTTTAATACAGGAAGTCAAATAGAGGTCCTCGCATATTACGAATAAGTTCACGTTAAATAGATAAGATAAAGATTTCTCTATAGAATACTCTATGAACCATAGCAATAAAAAAGAAACATGTGACCCTGCGTGCCGGCAACAAAATATTTGATGTCATCCATAATTGACTTATTTATAATGGAACTAAAACTCCAATGTCCTAGACGACATTATTTCACGACTCAAAATAAATTTTACAATGCTTATAAACTACATTGTTATGTATGACATCATTTATTTGTAACCACTAGGATTAAAAATGACAGAAATGGTTTCTAGGAACCACGTTACGTGGATGGCGTCATGAACAAAATTATCTTCAGACATACCTTGCTTACTCAAACAAATAACTGACAGATTAACTGATTCATCAATATACAATCGTGGCCACACCAAACTGACACCCACTTGTTAACCACATAAAAATAATAGTTCGGAAACAATAACAAATAAATTCCACGGTGGTGGGGCTTTTGTGCAAAGTCCGTCTGGGGAAGTACCATCATTTTCCCATTTTCTGCCGTAAAGCAGCTGTTTGCACTGCTGCGTTTCGGTTTGAAGGGCTAGTGAAATTACCGGCACATAAGACATACCATCTTAGCTCTCGGGGTGGGTAACGCGCTTTGCTGTCTTATTAGTGTCAAATTATTTCACTAATAAGACAGTGGGTATCATGGACGGTGGTGACCACTTACCATGAGGTGGCCCACCTGCTTGTTTAGCCACTTGTGGCATAAAATAAATTGATTTTGAAAAGAATAAATATATCCTGTTAGATAAAAACTGTGAGAGACAAAGGTTCAACATTAACACAGGATTCAGCCTGCCACCGGAAACTACTCAGCGGCAGACAGAAGTTGAGGATCCTCACAGGGTCGTGGTCGTAGGGGTTAGGCAAAAACCAACGTAAGGAAACGAGTTTATTGCGACAATGCACAAATCTTGGGTACAAAATACAAGGCGGTGGTCGTGCTGCGCACGGGCACGTTCGAGCACGACCAGAATCAAAGGTAAACTGACTGTTTTTGACACGAATGACACCGAAAGACAGAGATAGAAGACATTTTAAATAGGAATTTGGAATTTTGGGCCAGGACGATAGAGCCAGGATCACGAAAGGAGGCAGCATGCGAGGCATGCAGCCCCGCTCCGTGACAAGCCAAACGATTTTTTAAGACGGCAGGTGGCAACTGGCAAAGTCCTCGATTGTATAGCCAATGGGAGTTTATTGTGTTTAAGAAGTAAAGAAAGTATTTTAATGTATAGGAATTTGATAAAATTGTGTCTTAATTTCATCTTACGACACAGGCAGGAATAGTTTACCTAACAGTGCATGGCCCGACGACGAAACTGAACAAATTTCAGTAGATGAAATTTTCAGGAGCCATATCAGGGGCTTTTGGCAGCTCAACATCTCTACAACCGGGGTTTTTAAGGTCGATCATCGATCTTTCAAACAACCCAGACGATGTAATGATGGTGATTGCTGTCTATACCTCCTTATCAGCTTGTTATATGCTTGGAATAATAATGATACCTATTTACTTCGTAGCAGTTTTTTCAAAAGTCTAGGAGGTGTTGCATTTTTTAAAAGACCGCGAGAATAATCTGAAATGTTTATAATAGTCTGAAATGTCTATTTAAAAGAAAATACGGTTTGGTTTTTAAAGTCATCATAATTTTAACGAATACTCTCCACTACAAAGGGAATAAAACAGCTTATGATAAGACACACCTTCAAAATTCCTTCTATTGGATAACGCAACAATTTCAATTGTTTCGATTTTATTCTATCTGCTTTGAACAAGATACTCTTGTTCCTTTGATAACATCCCCAATGCTATCCGATGTTCCAAGTAAAGTTTTATTGCTTATGCAAATTCTGTTAGAGGCAGACTATTGCTATTTCTGAAAACTATCAAACTATGGTAAATGTTATTTGTTGTTCGGTGTTCGAGGTTTTCTTGTTTGTGGATTATTATTGGTAAGAAAACAGTTTTGTGTTCATTTGTTTCTGTATAAGTCTATCGTTTGTTTAAGGCAGTGTTTATGCTACAAATATTATCTAGGTCGCAAAAGGGTTAGTTTGTTTTAGTTGGTTATGTACTTTAGAATCTGCCTGTAGCTCTACAATAATAAAATACCAGTGTAGAAAGGGTACGGTCAACCGCTTATCGGTAGAAACCTTTTCAACTCTATAACCACGCCATAAGGTCCAAAAGTGTTTCTACTGATGTGCGGCCGTGTGTACCTATCTTAACAAGCGCGAAAACGTCAATCTGAAATGTGCGCCACCATAACTAAATTTATTACGTTGTATGGAAATCAGGAAAACTACAAAACATTGTTTGGCCTACACAAAAAAAAATGCGCTTTCACCAGCTTTAGAAACGTGAATTCTTTTTTCGTATTTTTTAACCTTGCTTTTTGAAAAAAGTGGTTCAGTTTTGTGGGCAGATTTACATCCTTCAGGATTGCTTTATATTTTCTTTTTACGTTGCCTTCAAATTTTATCTGATAATTGATACAATCTGAACATTAATTTAAATATATTGTTATACAGTTAAATCACCGATTAACAACAAAAGACGAAAGCTCACCCCCCCTTAATTGGGTTAAATTTATAAGTGTGTGAGTGAAGACGAAATCGATTTTGAGATGGTCTCAATTAAAATTGACTCATTTCTGAGTATGTACCTAAGTGCTGGTAATCTCTATCTATAGACAGATTCAGACGTTCGTAGCATGCAAATTAATTTAGCATGATTTGACTGTGAATTGCGCTTTTAAGATTGGGATTACTATAAAATAAGATATGTAAACGAAGTACCCAGCCTATTCGTATTATAAGGTTATTTGTGTTTCTCATTTGCCTTATTCAATATAATATTCATTAAAATAAAAAATCTAAGTGCTTTCTTCGCTAGCACAAGGCTAAAGCCGCGCAAGCATGACCATGGTCTAAACCTATAAATGGAGATAATTATTTCAATTTGTTGATTAATAAAAACGTTAAAACTTGAAGAAAAATCCAAGGCTTTTTACATTTCAATTTGTAAAAGTAAACATCAATTAAAATTATATAAAAATATCAAGTTAATTCATTAAGTCTATAAACACATTTGTCATTAGATAAATAAAAAGAATAATAAATAAGCATAATTAATTCCGCCATTTACAAGCACACGCGTTCACAATACAACAAACACTCTCTTTCAACTGTTGACCATGCATCAGCAATAAGCAGCATTATAATTATAATTATTACTTTTAATTCGTTCTTGATAGCAAAAGATATGCATGTTCTCATGATACTGAACAACTTTTCCTAAGGCACATAGGTCGAAATACAAAAAAAAAATTTGACCTCCCATACAAAATGAGCTATCAGCTGATGCAGTTTCTATGGGAGGTCAAAACTTGATTTTCGTATTTCGACCTATGTTCCTCGGGGAAAGTTGTTCAGTATCATGAGTACAGTTATACCTTTTTCTATCAAGAACTAATTAAAAGTCACCCTATATAGCACAAATCTGTCACTCAAAATGAGATTTTTCTTATTACTGGTATAGACCATTCGCTAACTTATGACCGTGCTAGCGAAATGTCTCCGAGTGATACCAGTCCTTTACAAACTGTACTAACCATAGCAGAATTACAAGAAATTCCGAAAATACCAACTTCCTGTTCCAAAATTAATGAAACAAATGGTCCAGAAAATGGTCCCTTCACTGATTTCATTATTTGATATCTCTCGGATTGCTGAATCAATAATAAACTGTACTGGTCGGTCACATTAATAATAATTTATGAGTAAAATGATTCAATCTGTGGACTCTGTGAATATTTCCGGATGGAAATCGTGAATTAGCTGATAATCTGAGATAATAATATCTCTGTTATAGGCTGCTATGAATATGTGTAATAGATGAAACACAAAATGCCATGGCGACGTAATGCCGAAATCTGAGGGCTTACGCACAAGTATCATTCAAGTTTCCGCGCCTCGATAGGATACAAACGGACTCGCGCGCCGAGGGTTCTGGTATGGTTCTGATACACCTGAAGTATTTTTAGAATTAGTAGTCAATTTCTAAGACCGCAAAACCAAGTCTGTCTGTAAAGGCTTTTTGCAAATTTCTAAAAAACTTAGAGATCGTTTTATTTTTGCTGTAATATTTACATAAAATTCTGGGTGTATCCCACTATTTCTATCGACTATAATTAATTCACATTTTTGTTTGGCAAACTTGTTTCATTTGACAAATTCAAATTCAAATTTGTTTATTAAAATTTCATAACATAACAGTTTTTGAAAAACCAAAGCGTTATAAAAACAATTCAACAATATTTAATGACTAACTCCAGGTTAGTATAGTTGTCAATATTTAAAAAAATATATATTAGTCAATATTTTTAAAAAAATCATTAAAGTAATTTATAAAAAATCGTTAAGGTACATTATTATGTCAATAATTCTAATATTAATTACAATTAATGGTTGTCACTCTTGCATTCATTCATTGACAACACATACACACACACTTGTTGTATTTTTTTGACATTATTCGTCATAACTTGAAAACAAAGAGTTGAAAAAAAATACATAAACCTATCCCTATGTAAAAGCCCTTTCATATAATACCTCATTTGACCTAGTTATGACAATTATAGTACATTGTGTATCTAGGGCGGAAAGTAAGCAATTTCGACAAAGGGGACATTCAAAGCACGAGCGCTAGCGATAATAATATATTTATGCTGCGCTGAAACTGTTCACGTCTGGGAATACAATATTATGACACAATTAATCACATGCATGTTTTATTTCATAACTTTTACTTTGTGAAATGTAAAAGAAACGCATACAGCCTAAGCAAAATTGAAAAAAAAAAAACTTTTATAGAAACTATTGTGAAATAAGAAAAGTAATTGTTATTTTTAAATTATTTTCTTGTTATAGGAACAGTTTAAAAACAAGATAAATTAAAGGCAAAAGATTATTAAAATTTAAAAGCTTAGAACCTCTTTGTATCAAATTCTCATTCCGGAACGAAGCGTCTTCTGACAGCCAGCAGTCACAGAATTTCAACGAAAAGTCAAGATGACAGATAAAAAAGCCCTAGGGCGCATTTTAAAACTTTCCGACCGCAATACGTGAATAGATTGGGATACATTGCGAGCAAATGTGATGAAAAAAAAATTGCCTCCTCTATTTGGGCCCCATTTACAAAAATAATAAAAAAATGTGTTAAAAAATTAGATTATTTTCTGACTTTCTTTATGTAAAACGATAGACTTAGCATTTCTGTGCGTGTATAATTGTGGTTACAAACCTGTACACTTTACTTCGTGTAGTTGAAGATTAATCTAAATGTATAAAAGAGCTTCCTAAATATATAAAGGAGCTTGTCCTGTCTGATTCATCCGTGCCGAGCCGTAACCGCTATAGATACAGATCTGAAATTTTGTACACATATTCTATGCACGTCAAAACCACCAACTAAGAAAGGATTTTGGAAACTTCATCTCCCAAGGGGGTGAAATAAGGGTTGAAAGTTTGTATCAAAGTCCTTTGTTTCTTGAGCTAGATTCACACAAATTTGAATTTAAGCTTTTGGTAAAAATAAAGAAACATGTGTTTAAGCATTTCTTAAAAATCACCCTTCAAAGGGGTGAAGAAGGGGATGATTTTTTTCAGTGAAAACTTCTTTAGCGGCGCTTGGCACTTTTTTAGATGGGCAAAAAATGTTAAACTCGCGTCAGATCCGTAGCCTGATCAAAAAAGCGTCAATACGGGTTTTTATTCAGTGACATCAAAGAAGTACGCGAGCAATGGCGCGATTGACCCTTACAAAAAGCATAATATTCAGAAATGCAAGTTTTCACCTCTGCTGGCACTCCCGGAGTGCAACCCGTCCTTTTTTCCCGTATGTTGGTCTATAAGTCTTTCATTTTTAAAGGTAGAATTAAAGAAATTAGGTTTTGAGTACTCCGTAAAAAATAAAAATGTACGTATTTAAGCATTTTTAGAAATTCATGCCCTAACGCGTTGAAATGATTGATGAAAGTTGGTATAGAAATCCTACAGTTTTATCATGAGGCACTTAAAAATTTGGATTTAAGCAAACAATAAGAAAAAATTTTTTTCAGAAATTTTGAGATATCATACCCCAAAGGGGTGAAATAAGGGATGAATGTTTGTATGAAAATCCTACAGTTCTGACATGAGGTGCTTGAAATTTGGATTAATATTAAGAAGCATAATAAAAAGTAAAAGACACGTGTTTTAGCAATTTTGACATATCATCCCCAAGGGGGTAAATAAGGGATCAAAGTTCGTATGAAGATCCTACTAAAAATTAGGATTTATGGCAAATAAAAAGAAAGAAATATACATGTGTTTTAGCGTTTTTGAAAAATCAGGGAGATTCGGTTAGAAAGTTTATATAAAATTCCTACAGGCCAAAAAACGGGCAAAATTTACTTTTACAATAGATCTGAAACAAAATAGAAGCATGTTTTAAAATTGGGAAATACTGAAAGTGCTTTTATCTATGGGTTCTTTTTATGAACTCTAGCTTCCCGTGCAAAGATTTTCTATACTGATTTTTTTTTTGTTTACTTTATACCTGGCACTTTCGTGAACTCTATTACACATTTTTTTTTGTTGTTCTAAAGAACCCCCTCAAGTAATCAAATGAATCACACAGTGAATCAGTTTGCGAAAATGCTTAGTGAATTGCCAGTGAATTCGTTATTCGAATAGAGTTCTTTAATTAACACGAATCAATAAAGATTGGGAAGTAATATAATAGGCTTTGGCTGTTGGCCTTTGAACAATAAAGTCTTTGAACTCAAAAGACTAGGTTTTATCACTTTAGCAAATTGAGATAGCAATGCTTTGTTTTGTGTTTGAAGAAATCAGAATTGTAAAATGATATTTGTAATTTTCAAGTGAGATTAAAAACATTCCTTTTCTGTTATTTATTAAGAAAATCACGAAGTTTTATGTAAAGAAGTAGAATTTTGTCATCAGTTTAGTTAAAAGAAACCCAGCTATGGTATAATTACATTGGTTTGAAATCCGCTTATTGCCGCAGTAAGCACCAGTAAATCCAATTTCAAGCAACTGCTTACAGCTACAAAGGCAACTGTAACAATTGTTTAACGGCTTATATCATACGTAAAGGATTGTATTTGACTTTCATGACTCATCGTCATCTAATTCATTTCATTTATGTATCTTATACTGTTAAACGAGCAATATTTGTACGTATTTTATATTTGTACCTAATCGGTTTCTCGAATACGGCTCTAACGAATTTTGATACGAGTTTACTATACGAGAGTTTTTGGGGGTAAAAAATTGATCTAGCTAGCTAGATGTCAGTCAGGAAAAATTTGTTTTCACCTTCAAAGCTCGGAAACATTTGTTTTGTCGTTTAAATTCTGCGGCCAAAAGCGATTTTTGGCCCCTATCGGGCAAAAGGTTTTTGAAATTCGAACGCGATGTACTTATTATTTTGTAGTTTGCTGCAGTACTGGCCGCTTGAAAAACCAGCCACGCACTATAGTTTTTAAGATGAGAAAGTGGGATGCAGCTATAGGAAAGAAACAAATAGTATTATGAATAGTGAATGGCTGGTGGGTAAGGAACTGGCTGATAATGAAAACTAAAATTAAAATTCGATCGCCTTTTTTTGTTCTCTTGCCCAGATTAATGGACTCGCCCTTTGACTTCAATTCAACGCAATACCACAGTAAAGAGATGGGCTTATCTGATAAGCCCATCTCTTTACTGTGGCAATACTCTCAATACCAAATAGATTTGCCTGCCACTACCTATCCTCTGTCTCCACATTGAAATCCAATGAAAATGAACCTTGTTCTGCAAATTTATCAAGTAGTTTATAGCTAGAGTCACGAACATAAACACAACAGTCCTAAAAATAATAAAAATTTAATGTCTAGTATTCTTAATCTATACATGGCCACTCGTCCGTGTAAACTCTCTGACCTTGAGCTGGTCTCTGGTTACGGAGGTTTGTAGCGAAGCGCTGGTTCAGGTTATACTGGTTATGTTTCCAATTGCTTGCTGCTGTCAGTACCTTTATGTAGGTATTTTGCCCTTGCTTTAAAACGTATGAGTAATTAATTAAATATTAATTAAAGACTTATTTCTTATATTTGAATTGCTTTTCTTGCATTATGTTAACATTTCCTCGCTTTAATGAGGTGAAAATTTTTGTGTTTCGCTCGGCAGCAAAGTTATTTTGCGTTTCGTGCCTTGAAACCTTCGCCACGCTCAGGATTCATCTTTTGAACCTAGAATCCTTCGCTTGCTCAGGTTTCAATACGAGGCACTCGCGCCAAATAAACCTTTTGCTGCCTTGCATAACAATAGGCATCGTTGGCAGCGTTATTTGGCGTGAGTGCCTTGTATTGAAACCTGAGCAAGCGAAGGATTCTAGAATTGAACCACGAGCGAAGCGAGTGGTTCAAAAGAAGAATCCTGAGCGTAGCGAAGGTTTCAATTCAATTCAATTCATTTATTTAAAAATATAAGCTTACAGACTAGTCCAACACACTTATACTTTAGTTACATAATAATATTATAAAACACTACTTTTCATCCTTAAAAACATGTTAAGGAACAGAGTTGCAAATCTTTTGACAACAATTGGGTTGTCATTAAATATATCAGCTAGTGGCTGTAGTGTAAGCATTTCATTGATAAGCCTGATTGCACGTGCCGAGGGAGCATTCGCGCCGCTGCAGGTGCGCACACTGATCGTCGCGAACAGCGGCCGCGTGCGCCTCTGCAGCTCCGCACCACCACCGCGCAAGTACGTTCCCGGTATACACAAGCACATCCGAGATAATGCTGTGCTGTTATCGATTTTACCAGTTAATACAGAAAGGTAGTGCAGGACTAATGCCAATTTTCGTCTCAATTCTAGACTGTCCAGACTCACCATTCCGTACACAAATATAGAGGGATAAAGAAAAGGATAAGTACCATAGGTTTTTTTGTAGATGAATCGGGCAAATTTCTTCTGAACCTTTTCAATCATATCATTGTATTTTGATTCCCTAGGATCCCATACCATTGCTCCAAATTCTAATCTACTCCGAACGTATGCCTTTTATAAGGTCAGCGCCACGTTAATGTTAGAGAAGGGGTATACTGTTCTTACAATGAAGCCCAACATTTTGTTGGCTTTTTTACATGTGTCAGCTATGTGTTCTCTAAAAGTAAATTGGGAATTCAAAGTCAGCCCCAAATCTCTGATTTCTGTTACCCGATCTAGAGGCCTTTGACTTAGATGATATTCGGCAGTGTAGTAGTGAAATTTACGCGTGAATGTTATAACTTTACACTTTGTCTCATTGAATGGAAGTCGATTTAAACGGGCCCAATTTCCAATTTTTCCGAGCTTTGGAGGTGAAAATAACTATTTCTTCGTATTTTTTTATAGTTTTTTTTAAATGGTGCGTTTTTGTGAATAGTATGTTCCTTTCAAATCGGATTCATCATTATAAATTTGAAGACCACGTGGAACACGAGAACTCACTTGAATTTCAAACGATCCATTTCGTATTATGCTAGCGCTGGCTTCAGTACTTACCTATGCATATACGCGGGTTCTATGAAAATCAAACTCTATGTGCATTGAATTCTGATTACAGATTTTTATTCTTTTAAAAATATTTTATTCAGGGTGTAAAGAACATTTTGGCAAAAACTGAAAGGGTCAACGTAACTGAACAACTTAAAGTAAATAGAGGAAATGTAAAAAAGAGAGTGTAATCAAGTTTGGAATTTTGTATGGAGAGGACGAATAATTCCTAAAAGTTTTATTCAATGAAAGTTGTCAAAATACGTAAACTTCTTTCAATTTTATACACCCTGCATTATTTATTTTTCCTAAGCTTATCAGACTCCACTGCAGCGCAAAGACCTCCCACCACGGCTTTCCATTGGTCACGATCACACAGAAGTGTTTAACCTTTGCCCGATTCTTTAGGCGCAGGCCAGACAGAAGAGGTGCGCCGCACGGCACGCCTTCAGCGCACCTCTTCTGTCTGGCTTGCACCGCGTCGTTCTCCTACATTTTGTATGCATGTGATTTGAACAGGCGACGAGACGGCATGCCTAAGGCACACTGTCGGTGCACCACCGGCGCACCGCCGGCGTGACCGCCGGCACGCCGCCGCACAGCACAGTCCGCTGCCATCGATTGCGTCGTCCAGCCGAAAAGTGTACCACGGGGGCGCTCGAAGCGCGCCTCGGGCAACCCGAAGCGCGCCGCGCCCGTTCTGTCTGGCTTGCACCTTAGCCGCCGGTCTAATCTAAGAAGTGCGATGCGGATGCGCGCATCATGCGCGCATCATGCGCGCAACCGGCAGCGCCGGTGCAGTACGCAAGAAGTGCGCGAAAGGTGTGGTGCGGGCGTCGGCAGTGGACGTATTTAGGGCATTCTAAATTTCGATTATAATTTGCGATTATCTATGCGATTATAATCATAAATCACCGGATATTTTTCAATTATCTCACAAAAAGAAATATTATATAGGAGTATAGAGAGTATAAAGCCACGAATAATTAGTGATAGGCACGACTATTGCTCATTTATATAAATATTTGCATGCCTGTTTCGCAGACTAGATACTAAGACTATTTTTCTATAAGATCTGGAATTTGTATTTTGTAAGTATCTCTGCAAATAAACGTTTCTATTCTATTCTATTCTATTCTATAAATTCTACGTCGTCACGCATTTTCCCTGTGTCCGTACTCCGTCCCTGTGTGTATCGTTCGGCGACTGATGCGCGCATCGGGCGCACTGCACGACCGCGCCTCACCCTCGCCGCACTGCGACGACGCGTCGCTTTGTATGAAACAAGTGACAGGCGGCGTGCATCATGCGCACATCCGCATCGCACTTCTTAGATTAGACCAGCGGCTTAGAAGGCTTCAGAATCATCACACCATTACTTCCTTAATCTACCACGTTATGATCATGTTATGTTTTGTTATTCATGTATGTATATCGGTTTTTGACGCCTCTGTACTGGGTTTTTATTTATTTTGGGTTCAGGTGACCTTAACAGGATAACGGGGACACGTCACACACTTAACTTTTTATTTTTTAACTTTTACAGTCATCACTATGCTCATATTTTACAAACTGCATATACTTCCCCTCCTTGAAGAACAACACCAGTCAACTTCAATTATAAGTAACAAGAGAAAAGACAGATGTTCCTGTATCGTGCACAAACATAAAACAGTTCGAAATTGCTTCTTACAAATGGAAAATACTAACACAAAATATAACTTGTAGAGACTCGTCTCTAGAAAATTGGTTTCCCAAGAGAAAATACAATATTCCTGGGTATTTACGCGATATGTCTTTTGTGAATATAAACTTGTACAAGACTTTTTAATGCAAGGAAATGTAAAAGAAACCCTTTCAATCGTATGAAGGGAATGATTGGTATGTTTGATAATGTTCAAGTGTGTGCTGTGATTGTAAGAATATATTTTAAGTAAGTATCAGGAGGCAGAGGAGTAGGTCTTTAGACAAAAATATGATCGTGTTATTTCGAATTAATCTTAAAAAAGTGACGAAAACACTGGTAACCCTTTCCTACACTGTGGATGTTTACCATGCACACAAGCCTTTAACTATCCAAAATAATAATTCTGTCCGACTGAGAATAGAATCGTGTGTACGTGTGGTGCCGGCAAAGAATAGTACCAACCCATCTCTACCCGTGGGTGACGTAAGAGGCGACTAAGGGCTAATGAACCGGAGGATGGGCAGCAGTATCCTTCGTTGTATCGTACCATCTTACATACTGGTTCACCAACAACAGCGGTAGCCATCCACAACGCTTATAAACTTTGTGACTATGGTAAATCCCCTCCGAAGTACACACGGCCGCACATGAGTAGAAACACTTTTGGACCTTATGGCGTGGTAATAGAGTTGAAAAAGTTTCTACCGACAAGTGGTTGAAGTTCTGCATACTGTTACACCCGGTATACGAGGCACAAAATAACTGTGGCCCTGTCATTGATGCGCAGAAGTCAAAAATGTGCAAAAATGAGCTATTTTTTTTCTACCAATCGATGACAGGGCCACAGTTATTTTGTGCGTCGTATATATGGTGACTGACAGCCTCTTGCAGATTCATGTTCTCCTGATACTTCAATTTTGTTTAAACCACTTCTTCTTTTGTTGCCACGGCCACTTGCGTGCCAACCATGGGTACTGTCAACCTCTTGTCGATTTATGTTTTCCTGGTTCTCTCCATTTTCTTTTAAATGTTACCCAAGTAAAAAGTGGCCACTTTAGTATTTTTACAAAATTACTTTAGAGTAGGCTGTATGCAGTACTGTGGTATATTGCCTTAGCCTATGCAGAATGAAAATTATGTTTTATAACAGTTGCACAATGAAAATCCATACTCCATTTCCGTACTGCTCGTAGTATGAAACAGTGTGGAAATGAAAATGATAGCGGACAATGACCTCAATTTCGAAACTTTCATTGGTTTCGAATTTGGAATATTCCGGTACGGGAGTAGATAAAAGAGCTTTTCAAAGACGCAATCTCAATTTATGACACTTTCTGTATCTAAGAAACAAAACCAGTCAGCAACAAACTGGAAAGAGTAAGTACACTTTAAATGTTTTCTTTTACTGGCAGTAAACAAAGTTAAAAGCCTACAGATGCAAGTCCTCAGCTCCTCATTGCCCTAAACTTTGTAATTTACGTCACCCAAGTCACATGTCACAGATGTGCGGTGATTTAAGGCAAGCATACACGCCGTGTATTACAAAAGTTACGGCCGGCCCAAACTTGGTACGATCAATAAAACACAACTGCTATCACCAAGAACTAGACAACACTATTAATTAGACATGCAATATCAGAAACGGAAACTCCTTACAAATGGTGTTTCGCAGGGACATTGGTAGGGTTGAGGTACTGTACTCGTACAGCACCGGTACCGGTTTTGATGTTGTTGGCTATAAAGATTTTTCGAGAAACGGAAATATAAGTGTAAATAATATTAAAAATCTAACAAGCAAGCCAATTAAAGTTTTTTTTTTATTATTTATTAAGGGAAACATACAGTCATTAAAAAATCTTGAAATAATAGTAAGTATAAACAAAAAGACCTAGAGTTCCACAAACTAAAATCTAAAGGTAATTAATAACAATTGAGGACGAGACTTAGCTAATATATCCTTACGTTAATCTGTTTTCGCAGCTAAGCTTCAACTGAGTATTCAAAGGTGTCGATAGATGGCGCTGAAGAGAGTTGCTAAAGAACTTAAAATAAATCTGTCATAGATAAGCGTGAAGTAAAAAACCCTCCTTAGACAACACTAGGAAAAAATAAGTTGACAGTTAAATTTTCCTACAACATCGCCATTTATCAAGAAAGTTAAAACTAGTTTTCCTTTTTTAAAACCGGCTCATTGCTAAGAGAAAAAGTTAAGGTAAACCCAACTGATAATACACAAGAATGATGTATTTTAATTAGTACGATATTAGACACAAAATCAGTGAAAAAATAAGCAGTCACCAGTGAGACTCTTATATCGGCCCAGTGAAAGCCAGAAAATATTGATGTCAATGATACGCTTATTATAATCGTCTAATGCACGCCGAAAGAAACTGTGTTTATTATAATTTGTTGAACAACTTTTGCAAGTGAACGTCTGTTTAGAACGAAGTGCTACGCGAAATCAATTTTAGACAATAATTTAGCGCTATCGATGTGGCCGTTTATTAGTTTGAAAAGATAGATAGCATCAATGTACGATCTTCTTCTTTCAAGAGAGGGGATCTTGTGACGCTCAGAAGCTGTTTTGTTGTCAATAAACCAATTATTGGTACGATAGTCTAAATTTTCTAAAACATACATACATAACATCACGCCTCTTTCCCGTTGGGGTAGGCAGAGACCACAGTCCTCCACCTGCTACGATCTTGACATACTTCCCTTGCTTCCTGTACTTTCATCAATCCTTTCATACATGCTCGTCGATTTAGGGTACTTTTAACCTGGCCTATATTCAGAACGTCCTGAATTTGGTCCTGGTACGTTCGCCTAGGCCTTCCCCTTCCAACGTTTCCATTCACTTTCGCCTGGTAGATCTCTTTCGTCAATCTTCGTTCATTCATCCTCTCTACATGACCAAACCATCTCAGCATCCCTTTCTCGATTTTGGTCACTACGTCTTCTTTTACGCCACATCGTTCTCTTATCACACTATTTCTGTCACTCAATTTAACACCAATCATACTCCTTAGCGCTCTCATTTCCACTGCATTAATTCTACTTTCATGCTTCTTCTGCCATACCCAGCTTTCACTGCCATACATCAGTGTTGGTACCAAAACACCCCTATGAACAGCCAAACGAGCCTTGTGAGACACCTTCTGACTCCTCATAAAGGCGTGCAGGGCACCATTCACCATGTTTCCAAAATTCACTCTTCTTTCAATATCACTTTCACACTTTCCATCTCTCGTAAACTTTGAGCCCAGATACACAAACTCCTTCACTTGTTCGACTTGTTCACCACCTATTAATATAGTACACTCTGTCATACATTCTTCTCTTTCAAGTACCATTACTTTCGTCTTGCTTACATTTACTTTCATTCCTTTCCTGTCCAAAGCCACATTCATCATTGTTTCCATCTCCTGCAATTCGTCTGCAGATGACGCAAGTACAACTTGGTCATCAGCGTAGAGAAGACATTTGATGAGTAACTCATTCATTCTCAGTCCACACATACTCTCTTTCAGATCAATCAAACAATTATCCATGAACAGGTTAAACAGCCAAGGTGACGCTACACATCCCTGCCTAACACATTTTTCGATGCTAAACCATACAGTGTACGCCCCGTTTATTCTGACACAAGCACTGGAATCCTCATAGAGATATTTCAGTGCTTGAATCAGATGACCGTTTACCCCATACATAGACAATGCTGACCACAATTCATTCCTCACCACTCGGTCATAGGCCTTTTCCAAATCCACGAACGCGCAGTAGACTTTTTGGTTTTTAGCCAAAAACTTTTCAGCTATGCACCGCAAGGAAAAGACCTGATCTGTACATCCCATTCCCTTTCTAAATCCCGCTTGTACATCCCATATTTTTTCGTCAGTATCTTTCATCACTCTTTCAATCAAAACCTTTGCATACAGTTTGCCGACGACACTGAGAAGGCTTATCCCGCGGTAATTTTTGCAGTCCTGTTGTGACCCTTTTCCCTTGTACAGCGGCACAATCACAGCCTTGCACCAGTCACCTGGTACTTGGCCGTTCGTCCAACACAAGTTGAAAAGGCGGTACAACTGACTAGCCACAATGCCTCGCCCAGCCTTCAACATCTCGACCGACACTCTATCATACCCCGCTGCTTTACCTGATTTCATACTTTTCATCGCTTTCATAATCTCATCCATACTTATCTCACTTACACAATTCTCCCCTTCTCATTCATTTCCACAGAAGACCTAGGTTCGCTGGCCTCTGCTTTTTCTCTCTCAAACAGACTTTCAAAATATTCCTTCCACCTCCTCAGAACACATTCTTCACCTTCTATAATACTTCCATCCTGGCTTCTGATTTTACTCAGCTCCGATGTTCCAAACTTTCCTCGGGCTGTCCGTATGGATTTCCAGAAAAACTTTTGGTTGGACTGGAAATCTTCAGTAAGCCTTCTGTCAAACTCATCCTTACACTCCTCTTTCTTTCTCTCAACAACTTCCTTAACAATACCTTTCGCTCTTTTATATACCTTTCTTGCTACACTTACGTCATCACTTGTTGCCTTCTGCATTCTTTGGTTAGCTTTTACGGCTAACCAATCTGACCATGCTTTCTGCTTCTCACAAACAGCTGCCTGTACACTTTTATCCATCCACATATTCTTCTTTTTTCCACCCTTTCTCCTTTTTGACACCCCACAAACATCGACAGCTATACCTACTACTCCATCTTTAAATTCATTCCACAAACATTCAATATCATTTACTTCATCCAGGTTCTCAAATCTTTCACTCAAGCCTTTCAAGTATTCTTTTTTGTCATCCTCCTCTTGCAATCTCTCTACTTTAATACGTTCTAGAACGCTCGTCTGCTCTTGTGGTCTATGCCGCCACCGGTTAAATAGACCACCAATTCGGGTCACAACCAGGTGGTGGTCTGTGTCGATGGCGACTCCACGATATGCGCGAGCGTCCAGAACTCTTTTTCTCAATCTTTCATCCACAACTACAAAATCGATCATACTTCTCGCATCACCCTCCTCTCTTGTATACATATGGATCTTTTTGTGGTCAAACATAGTGTTTGCCACAAAAAGACTCCATTCCAAACATATCTCAAGCAAACTTATTCCATTATCATTCACACGTTCATCACCAAACTTACCGACAACTCTTTCATAACCGTCACGCTTTTTTCCTACCCATCCATTAAAATCACCTAGCATGATAACTCGTTCATTCTGATCACATTTCTCTAACGTATCTCTCATATTTTCCCAAAACTCATCTGTTTCTTTCTGGGCTTTCAGGGACTTTCGTGAACCAATATTCGTTGGTGCATATGCACCTAGAACAAAAATTCGGGTCAGTCCGTCTTTCAGTCTGACCCAGATGAGTCTTGGGCTCACACACTCGACTTCTTTCACGCACTCTACCATTCTTCCGGAAAGTATGACACCGACTCCCTGACAGCTTCTGCTGGTACTGGGAACACCAGACCAGTACGCTGTGAAAGGGCCGTGTTCTGTGGTGTCACAACCTTTCCGTTTAGTCTCATTCACACAGAGAACGTCTATACGCCTTTCATCCATCATCTGACATACTTCATCTATTTTGCCATTCATTCCACCTCTGACATTCATCGTAGCAAAGCGGCTTTCCGTAGCCCGCTTTTCGCCCCCGGGAGGAACGGGACGTGATGGGTTGCGAACCACACCGCCACCTTTTAAGTTTTTATTTTTATTCAAAAACATTGCGTTCCCACGAGTAGCAAGGTATTGTGGTCCATCCTAGCAGAGCCCGCATGCCAGGACAAGGCTAGCCTAGTTCTGGGTTCGCCTGGGCCCAGGGCTTGTGACCGCTTTCGACTAGACTCGCCTCTAGCCACGCATCCATCGGTGCGGTCAACCTTAGATTGGCGGAATGGACAGGGATAAAAGGAACGGGAGGGATAGGTTAGTTGGGACGGGAATACTTGGTGTAGGAAAGGAATAAGGTAAAAGGATATTACTTTCTCGGAAGGATCAGGATGAGTTAGTAATAGCTCGGGGAGCCGGGGTCGCGTACCCGTATACAATACAACAACTCCCAAGGAGAGGGTAGTTGAGATGTGTACCCCCTGACATTTCTAAAGTTGTTAAGTAACTGGTTAGGAAAATTTTTAAATAATGTTATTTTTAGTTAAATAGGAACGTGTATATCAAGATGGGACTAAATAGATAAATAGACTAAATAGCTGTTAGGGTCCATATGTTAGGGTCCATAAACCACACAAGATCTGAAAATTTAAATTTTTTACAACGACGCAATCAAAAGATATGGCTTTTTATGTCCTCATCTCCATACATTTATGCAAAAAAGGAAAACCTACAGGGTACTTCCCGTTGACCTAAAATTATGAAATTTGGCAAGAAGCTAGGTCCCACAGTACAAATAAAGGGAAAAGTCTGAAATCATTAAATATTACAACTTTACTCACAACTAATAATAACCATTTGTGGTGAGCTCTCGTTTCAAGAACATTCATTTAAGAGAGGGGTCAAGTTGGATGGTCGCGGAGGCGATTTTTGTTTTAGTTCTATTTAAAAACGAGATCACTTACAAACTTGAAAATTGGTATGTTTACGAGTATACTTCATATGCTATAAAATAACTCAAAAAATCTAGCACATTAACTTACTGAAATTTCAACTAATACAATTATGATTATGTGGTGGTACGGAACCCTCAGTGCGCGAGTCCGACTCGCACTTGGCCAGTTTTTGTTCTTTTTCTACTCATATTAGTTTTGAAGTTTGTTGAGTTCCACAGTCGGGGTTATTGGTCGGGGTCATCGTACAGTCAGGAGCTTATCAAACTTGCCACTTGCACGACTCTAACACGTGGAGCGTTTAACATAAAAACAGTATACCGGTGTTAGGGTTATCACTGTGATCCTTTGAAATTGTGATCCTTTAAAAATTTGACCTTGAAACGAAAAACTTTCCCTATAAGTTATAGGTCGAAATATAAATTCCCAAGTTCATATAACCCGAATATACAAGTCGCGAGTGAATAGGCTTTTTCTGGGCAAGCTCGTCCGATCGTCGACCTCATCTCTGTCCTCAAGACTAGATTGAGGTCAAGAGTAAGCCCATTGATAAAAAAAAATATTATCTTCTCCCGTACAAAATGCGAAATCGACTGGTGCCCTCCGGACCCACCATACCCCTGGGCCATACCCCTGGGGGGTAGGGTAGGACTGAACCATGTTGCAGTTTCTATGGAAAGTCAAATTATTTTATCGTATTGCGATCTATGTTTCTGAGAGAAAGTTGTTCAGTTTTGTGGTCTGAATGGACATTTTCAAGGATCACAGTGTCCATCCTGTATATTCAATTAATGTGCAAAGCTTGACGTGCTTTTGTCTGAACTATTTTATAATATCAAGACACGGTAAATCACCTAAAAATTGTACAGTCAACGACAGGTCAAGCTTGACACTTGCAGTGTGACTCTAGCGCCTAGAGTCTAGGCCTTTTGCCTATTGAAATAGGAACGGTACCAAGTTCAATGTGTCAAGCTTGATGTGCTCTTGACTGTACAATATATAATATAACCCAATACAGCTCTAGCGCAACATTATCATAAGACACGTTACGGTGTATGAGCACCTATTAAAATTGTTATGTACGGCTCATATGCTAACAAGTACAATTTCATTTTAGTATGAATTAGATAGGTATACAGCGTGATTTTTTTTTTCCAGAAAAAAATTAAGGAATGATTCTGCCCATGAAACTGAACAACTTTTCCCAAGGTTTTTTTTTCTTTATTTTTTCTTTGAATATAGGTCGAAATACGAAAATCAATTTTTGACCTCCCATAAAAGCTGCATCAACTGATAGCGCATATTGTATGGGAGGTCGGTTTTTCGTATTTCGACCTATGTTCCTTGGGAGAAGTTGTTCAGTTTCATGGGCAGAATCATCCCTTAAATTTTTTCTGGTGAATAAAAAATCACGCTGTTTGAAGTATTTTTTATTTGTAAGTTCTTTTCGCGTCATATCAAACATAAATCTCTAAAGACCTTTACAGGCAGAAGTAAGCCACATCCACACGCTATGATGATGATGCTATGAAGTTAGAGAAATCGACTTTCAATAATGTTTTCTCACTACTACCTACTCGTCCATGCTACTACTTATAATAAGTATGTGTCAAACAAGTTCGATTGGACCGATGCTGGTTTGGTTGGTCGTGTGCTTGCCTTCTACGCCGTGGGCCGCGGGTTCTATCCCCGCCCAGGACAAACATTAGCGTGATGAAAACTAGTGTTTGTTCTGTGACTGCGTGTTATTTATCTATTTATGTATGTAGATCCGTATCTGGTACCCGCTTTGCCTAGTTTGGGATCAGAAGACTTGTGAACTGTCCCCCAATATTTATTATTTATTTATTTGAAAAAAAAAAAAAAAGTTTAGAGTAAGTACCACAAAAATAAAGGAAATAAAACTTTACTAGAAACCATAACATCATTGCCAAAACCAGATAATTTCAGAAACTAATTCGGTATACATTGATGGTTGAAATAAGGAGTTTGGAATTAACAGTACCAAGCCTTCCAGCAATGTATGCCGAATTGGTATTTAAATTAAGGAAGGTATGGGCGGCTTAATTTATAAAAGGTTCCACACTACAAAGCCCCCTTTGATAACTATTTTCGCCTACAAAACTACCCACGCTAAATTCTAGTGTTGATCCTATCTCCTAATTACACCATAGGACGTGCCTGGGCAAGTTTAGTCTTAGCCTTTGTTCCCCGCAAACACTAAACACGTGTAAGTTTCGAGGAAGTTTCTGGAACTTTCTAGAACTTTGTGAAAGTTGGTTATGCACGTGTGTGCGGTCAGTGTCTAAAAGCGGTGTGGCTTGGACTTTACTGTGGTGTGGTAAAAGTTGGCTGCACTTGTGAAATTAATGCCATTAACAGGCTGCAGTCCTGGTGGATAGAACGAATTTAATTCCTTTATTCATTCGGTATTTAAAAGCCAAGCTCTCGTAGCTCTCTCCGTCAACATGTCTTATAATACGGGGTTCTTCAGCTCTACCCTAGACTGTCATTCCGCGTCCCCCCCAGACGAACGAAAAAAAATCAAAGTGGTAGGGCATGAAAATCCTTCGACATTTAACGGTAAAGTAAAAGTACATACAACGGACCTTTTGCAATTTGTAAAGAACCTCAAAGCCGACTATTACCACTTCATAGGCCTTAATAACGTCACCTTAAAGGCTTAAATACGTGCATTTATGAATTCTCATAGCGTGTCAACGGGCTGTGTTAGGGACCATATTGCGCTCAGTACAGCATAACCCGTCGGAAAATGCTTCAGCGACACCGAAATTGCAATATGGCTGGAACAGTAAGCACGTGATTACCTTCAGGTTCTAACAAAGATATTTTTCAACTAGAAAAGACTAGCAAAAACCAACGTTGACCATGTGGTCAAGGTCTTTTTACGCATTAGCCGCCAAATTCTGTGTTCGCTTGAACATAAAAATTTCTCCGGCACCCAGTTGAGGTGTACTCAAAACAACAAGAGACCACCTATGATCTTGCGTAACATAAAATATTTTGACGTGTAAAGTACAACGTAACTAGAGCCTAATTGTGCAAGGTAGCTAAAAACTCATTCAATGGGATTGCTTTATTTTTCTTAGTCAAAATATGGTAAAAATATTGTTAGTTTTTATCGCCCATCGCTTTTGCTGTCTTATGACGAAGCGAGGCTGCTCGCTTTATGCAGTTTCATTTTGTGGATTATACCTGGCTGTCTTATTCGCAAAATTTGTGCTGTATTCTGATTTAATACCTTTTTTCCTTACCATTTTCATGTAAAAATTACAGTCTTCCTGCAGTTAGAAGAAGGTAATCCAGCAGTCTTAATCTAACTCTTGAAGTGATGGTTCGTTTCACAGTTTACAAAAAAATGTCAGTAATTTTATTATTTTAAAATATATTACAATTTTCTGTTTCAGTTACTTATGTGGATTTAGGTAATAATTATTACCTCTCCGTCTGAGGTTTCTCTAGCAACCGTGCTCAACGTAGAGTTCCGACACTAATTTTGTTTTTTTAGACTGTTAAATAAAGACTACAGCTAAATAAAATAAAATCATTTGAGTTGACATATAAATGTACAATACCGAATTGAACCTACCATATTTTTATTTATTTCGGCATCTGTAGCTTAATGTCAATAATTGATGATATTACTTATACGGTTCGGAATTTAAATTATGGTTAAACTACACTTCTGTCACTATTACATGCAGAAAAAAAAAGAAACAACAAGAAAAATATTAAACAAGATAGAAAAATACAAGATGTCTCGAAAAACCAATTTTTCGTCAGAACCATATCCAGACGAACACAAGCAACCAAAGTATTTTAACTTATGAGTTTCATATGTAAATTTATTGCAGTCGACGCGAGGCTAATTTGGACCATAAATTCACCGATCCTTGTCTGTATGTTTAGTCGGTTGAGCAAGATATATGTTTATTAGTTTTGAAGGAAAATTACTTTTATCAAACTGTTATTACATGCCTAATTTTCCTTCCTGCTTCCTATGAATATTGAAGGCTTGCAAGCATAGGTAACTTTTGTCTGCGCAACAAAAATGTTTCTGTTATTGTCGCATTAGAGCTCGGGTACGTTCACTAAAGTAACTTATAATATAAATATATTATCTTATACATACATATATAAATAAGCGATATTATCGAAAATTTTTCACTATTCAAAATTCTGATATACTATGTTGTTAAAAATTGCGATGCTTGTAAACTTTATGCACAGAAAAAATCAAATGAGCTCTGTTTTTTATTCAGCTTCAAGTTTCAGCTTTTTATCGTTTCTTTGAATCAATTTTTGTGTAACGACTAGAACTTCTTGTTACACCCGAATAATAAAATAATGCAAAACTATGGAGTGAGAAGAGAATGATACTTAGCACATTTGTGCTTGATACTTAGCACATATCGCTTGACGTGTGGCGAAAAAATAAACATAGAGCTATTTTTGAGTGTACAGCTTGTTATTGTTGAGTGGCGCCTTGAGCTGTCGTCGTAGGTCAAGATGCAATTTGAGCCGCTGAGCTAGCGAAGTAAAAAGATGATGGGCTTGAAAATATGACCTTGAAATTTTACCGCGTTATCACGCGGTAAAATCGCGCATTATCATGAAACACACTTGAGTACGGTACTTAAGGACATTAAACTAAACAACTTTTCCCAAGAAAACAGAAAAAAAATTGGCTTCCCTATACAAACCTTTCGCCGTCAATACTGAAATTTGAATGGGACGACCAACAAATTTGCTTATTTGCTGACATACGGATGTGTCGTGATGAAAGTAGTTAATTTTTATGTCCTTAGTACCATGATTAGATATAGTCAGATATTTCAATCTGTATAGTGTATATAAGTAGTCATCATCATCGTTATACCAGCCCAAATACCTCCACAGCTAAACAAAGACCTCTGTAACTAAGATTTTTTTTTATCTTTAAACAAGAACAAAACAAAAAATCTTCCAGTCAATTAAAATTCCTATTTTTTCATTAAAAATTCCATGTTACTCAGGGACCTCGCATCCAATACCATACGGTAGATAGTTTCAAAGTAAAATAAAAACTTATCAGTGGTATTTAGTCCGGTTATAATGTCCTATGAGGTATTTCATGGAACTTTTATGAATTTTAACGAGTATTTTTCTAATTTTTTGTTTAAAATTGGAATACTTTGCTTTTAAAGTTACTCGTACATTCCATGGCATTTTCCATGACCTATGTTGTGTTATTTGTCATTATTTCATTAAAGAAAAGCCTTTGCTCAAAAGTAGCACGTAGAGCTATGAGTGTTCTATTAGGTATCAAACTACCGTATCCGCATCAGCGAATTTTTTGCCAGACTAAAGATATTGGGAAGAGGATAAGTCTTTTTCTTCTTTTCAACAGCAAAAAGCGACTGTAAGGGACTTCGCGCACTAGACGGCTACAACCACGGCCAGTGGCCGCAACGACCAGATTAACTAAGTTAGCCGTTGCGGCCGAGTGCGCGACGTTCATATGGCTTCTGGTTATTGCGGCCACTGGGCCATGGTCGTGACCGCTAGTGCGCGAGGTCCCTGAAATCTTAGGCCAAAACGTGGCCACGTCAATAGCCTTTTGGTTGGCTTCAAAAAGGTCTCTCCTAGTGCTGGAAACTGCAGGAGTAGGCCACATCAGCAGAAGTGTGACATGAATTGCAAAACGCCGCACTCACACTTGTCGTTATCAGAGAACCCCCAACTCTTCCTATGCTCCGCATTGCCACCGCACTTAAGTTAAAGTGAGGTTGTGTGGGCCAGACAGGATGATGGAAGATGGTCCATGGCGTTCATATCGTTCGGTAAGCAAACCATCAGCGATCCGACAACAACATGGCCATGGTAGGAAAAGCCTGGATGAGGAGGAAAAGGACCGGGATGGATGATGTGAAAGGAAAAGGACCTACTCAGCGTGGGGATTAAATTGTCCTTTCCGTACCCCACAACGTTATTTTATGTCTCCGTTCGACAACAAGAAAGAGAACTTTAGACTACAAAAACCTATTGACAAATTAAATTAAATAAGTAGGAGGGTAGGCGCAGCTTATCTTTTGAGAAACAGCCGAACCATTAATAGAGAAATTACTAACCGAAAACACTGACAATAAATCAGAAAGTGGCAGCAATTAAAAGAATAGCGACTATACTAACAAAAAAAATAAAGCAAGGTGTACACAGTGCAGTTGTTGAAAAACAGTAAATTAAGAATTCATTCATAAGGTATTCAACATAACAACCTTTCTACTTTCATCTTCTCCAATTATTTAAATTCAATTACGAATATATGTATTACCTAAAGTAGATAATTACTAAATACTTAGGCACAAGAACGTTGCCAAAATCCTCGAAGAGAAAACTATTAAATTAGAATTAGTGAAACACGTAGTGTGCGACGCGCCTAATCCATTAGTTAGCGATCCCGAACTAAACACATTAGTGGAATTACAACTAATATCATTAAAAGCTCATCTATCTATAAGACGTGTGTCACCGACGTCGAGTATCGTTCCTGGATTTTGCGTATTGCCGTAGAGTAATGTATGATTGCGTTTCTAAAAAGGATTTAAGAAATTGATATTTGTTTTTGTTACATTTAAACTGCTTTATTTAATTAACACAAATACAATTCTAGTTTGATATTGAACATCCAATCATAGCACATATTTTAGGTAACGCTGTTTCTAGCCGCACAGTAGAATTCTAGTATTTTAATGACTATCTAGTGCATGCCTCGACTGTGTAGGCTGTTAAATAGATTTAAGGATATAGTTGATGTAAATTTTGATTTTTCGGTAGTTTTCGATTTAAAATTGTTAAACAAATTTTGATGTAAGTTTTGTTGTTTCTGATGCAACTAGTTTCAAAGAACAGCTGTGCTCCATTTAGTGCTCTATTTATAGTGTGTATTAAATCTGTTTTATTGCATGTTGTGCTTACTTATAAGTAGTCGCTACACTAAGCTGGATAAATTATTTAGTTAAGCAAAGACATTTTTGTGTAAGCTGACTGTTAGTAAGCCAAATAAATAAATAAAATAAAATAAAAAAAATTATGGTGATAAAATATTTATGTAAGCCGGAAAGAGTCGAATTATAGCGGTTATTAGTGAAACAATTTCTTACTCATCCCTTATTACAGAATATCACAGAATAGATAATATATAATTATATGGAGTAGTAACGTTAGTTGCACGTGATTTCCCTTCCCACTACAGCTTTACAGATCGCGCCATACATCTAGACTGCTCTGAATACAGCGCTAAGCAACTTCAGAGGCGTCTAGAAGTTTGGCGCGATCTGTACTTCGCTACGAAAAACAAGCGCGTGTGTTACTGCGACGCGGCTCGCGCTGTGTTCAGAGCAGTCTAGATGTTTGGCGCGATCTGTAACAGTCTAACTACCTTGCCCCCGCCGACGTCTGAAACCCGCACTGCAGGAAGAAAACAGAACTAAACTAAACTGGGGGCCATGGACGTTTTCTACTGTCGTAAACGCTAGCAGAATTAAATAAAAAATATGGAATAGACACAAGCTGATGGAATGTTGCGTTACAATCCCATAATTTTTTCTTGTATTTAGCGTTTACGATATTACAGAAACATACATACATACATAACATCACGCCTTGTTCCCGTCGGGGTAGGCAGAGACCACAGTTCTCCACCTGCTACGATCTTGACATACTTCCCTTGCTTCCTGAACCTTCATCAATCCTTTCATACATGCTCGTCGGTTCAGGGTACTTTTAACCTGGCCTTTATTCAGAACGTCCTGAATTTAGTCCTGGTACGTTCGCCGAGGCCTTCCCTTTCCAACGTTTCCATTCACTCTCGCCTTGTCGATCTCTTTCGTCAATTTTCCTTCATTCATCCTCTCTACATGACCAAACCATCTCAGCATCCCTTTCTCAATTTTAGTCACTACGTCTTCTTTTACGCCACAACGTTCTCTTATCACACTATTTCTAATCCTGTCACTCAATTTCACACCAATCATACTCCTCAACGCTCTCATTTCCACTGCATTAATTCTACTTTCATGCTTTTTCTGCCACACCCAGCTTTCACTGCCGTACATCAGTGTTGGTACTAAAACGCCTCTATGAACAGCCAGACGAGCCTTGTGAGACACCTTCTGACCCTTCATAAAAGCATGCAGAGCACCATTCACCATGTTTCCAGCATTCACTCTTCTTTCGATATCACTTTCACACTTTCCATCTCTCGTAAACTTAGAACCCAGATACACAAACTCCTTTACTTGTTCGACTTGTTCACCACCTAATAATATAGTACACTCTGTCATACACTCTTCTCTTTCAAGTACCATTACTTTCGTCTTGCTTACGTTAACTTTCATTCCTTTCCTATCAAAAACCACATTCATCATTGAACCATCTCCTGTAACTCGTCAGCAGATGACGCAAGTATAACTTGGTCATCAGCGTAAAGAAGACATTTGATGAGTAACTCATTCATTCTCAGTCCACACATACTCTCTTTTAGATCAGTCAAACAATTATCCATGAATAGGTTAAACAGCAAAGGTGACGCTACACATCCCTGCCTAACACCTTTTTCGATGCTAAACCATTCAGTGTACGCCCCGTTTATTCTAACGCAAGCACTGGAATCCTCATAGAGAGATTTCAGTGCTTGAATCAGATGACCGTTCACCCTATACATAGACAATCCACGAACGCGCAGTAGACTTTTTGGTTTTTGGCCAAAAGCTTTTCAGCTATGCACCGCAAGGAAAAGACCTGATCTGTACATCCCTTTCTAAATCCCGCTTGTACGTCCCATATTTTTTCGTCAGTATCTTTCATCACTCTTTCAATCAAAACCTTTGCATACAGTTTGCCGACGACACTGAGAAGACTTATCCCGCGGTAATTTTTGCAGTCCTGTTGTGACCCTTTTCCCTTGTACACCGGCACAATCATGGCACGGCACAATCACGGCACAAACAGCTTGTCTATGGCTCTATGCGATCTTCTTGTCATAGTGCGGTCAGTTAGCTGTTTCACGTAGACACGTCTTACAATTTCACCAAATCTTTTCCAGGTTCTAGTTAGGTACATAGCTATCAATTCTTGATAGGAGCCAATTCTTGAATTTTCTATGGAAACTTTTTTAAATTCATGAATTGGCTCCTATCAAAAATTGAGAGCTATGTACCTAACTAGTACCTGGGAAAAACTTGGTGCAATTTGGTGAATTTGGCGATATAAGACTATAAGGGACCGGACTATCAAAGCTCAGAGAGAAAGTAATCACCACTCGTTAGAAGAATAGAATAAAAATGTATGGGCGCTAATGTCACTCCCATAATTTTTTCTTTATTCTATTAGTGTTTAAGTTAATAGAAAGCTACTTTCCTCAAGGCCTTGAACGTCAACCTCTTCAATCAAAATGTACAATACCAGGCCTGTGACACTTCGCACTCTAGGTATGCAACAAAGAGATTTGAACCTCGCTGCGCAGCGAGGTTTAAATCTCTTTGGTATGCAACGCGGCGCTAGAAGTCGACTGGGTGAGGCAGTCGATTTTACTTTTCTTTATGTCATCTTAAACTTATGGCGGCAAAATAGGTAAGTAAGTATTTGCTATTTGATTGAACAATATTACCTACCTACTTGCATGTCGCTCAGTATCTCATAAAGTGACAAAATCATCGCTTTAGCCCACCTGTCCGCGATTACCCGCGATTTAAAAACGTGTCCTAAGCGGTGCACTGCAAGTATCGACTTTATGCTTAGACCGTAAGGTTGAAATTTGTCAGCACTCCGCCTGGGAGTTTCGGATCTGTAAACGTTAGTTTACTATTATTTGATCTGTGCCGATACTTAGATATTATTGTTTCTTAGTGAGATTAACTTTTAGATTTCAGGAAAATCTACAAAGCGCCTGATAAATGCGCTAAAGTGTTGCTACTGTTTTACCTTACTCTGTAGAAATGCGCACACAAGGCGCTAATCTCATATTAAACTTTAAGCGACGTAAGTGACGAACCAAAGACGAACTGTCACGGCACCATTTATGTGTGGTTTCCGTACAAGTAGGCGGATATCTATTATCTGCAAACTATGGTGTCATTCAAAGACATTTTGCTAGCACGGTAATAAGTAAGATCTAACTTTGCCGAGAACTTTGCCCTTCCTCTATGACAGTGACAAGAAAAATTTCATTCGGTGACAGGTTAGTAATGAATGATCAGGTTAGGCCATAATTGTAATATCATTGGTTAGGCCAGGGTTTTACTTGCGTGGTCTGCCCCGCGCTTTGAAACGTCTCTGACAGTAAGGACCATTTGCACTAAACTTAAAAATCGCCCCTAACTTGTTTAGGACACTCCTAGCAATAGTTTGACGGCGCTTAAGCAACAACTTGGGCGATTCTTAAGTTTAGTGCAAACGGCCCTAAGTACGTTAAGTGAACTTTTTTTTTATTGTAAATGGGCTTACTCTTGACCTCGATCTAGTTTTGAGGAACAAGCTCGCCCAGAAGAAGCCTATTGACTCGCAACTTGAATAGATTCGGGTTATATGAACTCGGGAACACAGACGCAGGCAGAGAATCTCAATCTTTAGCCGTGCGCGCTTTATAAAAGACTATCTGTTACCCGCGACTTCGCCCGCGTGGATTTTATGAAAAAACAGAACTCGAACTTAACTGAAACATATTTTGCGGAACGCTTCTCCTTCGTAAAATATGCATTTGTACTTATCCAACTTGAATTCTATCTAAACACAAATTTAATTATCTTTTGAATTTATTCAACTGGTGGGTGGTGCGGAAATTCATTGTCAATCGTTACAGGCGAACCTTAAAAAGAAGGCAATAAATAAAGGGAGTGAATGAGTAGCGAGGAGGTATTCATAAAAGTCAAAAAAGTCCCTATCCATCCCTATCTATCCTCTTCTATGCCTATGTATCCTTTTATCCCTATCCTGCCCTATCTTCTGTATGTATACATTTCTGTTCCTGTATATCCCTATCTATCCCCATGTATCCATATCTCTACCCTTACTCCTACCCCTGTCCCCACCCCTGTTCCCATCCTTGTCTTCACCACTGACCCCACCCATGTCCCCACCCCTGTCCACACCACTATACCCACCGCTGTGCCCACCGATAACCCCACCAATATCCCTAATCCTATCCCGACCCCTGTCGCCACCCCTGCCCCCACCCCTGTTCCCATCCCTGTCCCAACCACTGACCCCACCGCTGTTCCCACTGCTGTTCCCACCGCTGTCCCCACTTCTGTCCCCACCGCTGTCCCCACCTCTGTCCTCACCCCTGTCCCCATCCCTACCCCTATCCCTAAACTTTTCCCCACCCCTATCCCCTACCTACTCCTACCCCTATCTCTTCCCCTGTTCCTTCCTCTACCCCTAAATAGAAACGACATTCATATTGATATTTAAACATTATAGTTGATAGTTAATAACGCAATAAAGTACATATGCCACATACAAACTTTCATCCCCTATTTCACCCCCTTCCAGTTTCGATTTTGCAATAAAAAAAAGCTGTCCTGTCTTATGGTTTAGACTATCTCCATACAACATTTCATTAAAATCGGTTCAGTGGTTAAGCCGTGAAAGCGAAACATAAATTATTTAATTGATTTCCCATACAAACTTTCATCCCCAATTTCACCCCCTTTCAGTATCATTTTTGAAATAAAAAGTAGTCTATTTCCTTTCTCATAGTTTTGACTATCTTCATACCAAATTCCATCAGAATCGGTTCAGCGATTTAGCAGTTTATAAATTTAGTTTATAAATATAGTTTATATAGTTTGGATTGGATGATTCAAAGCTTTTTTGCGAATTTGCGGAATATTAACCAAGTGTGGGTGATATCCTGTGGTGCGGCTGGAGTCCCGATGGTTGAAGGGAGATGGTGGAATAGCTCGTGGAGCTCTTTAGATCTTGCTTGAGAACTTGCTTTGTTTTGTAAGGTGTTGCGTGGAAAAATAATACATCAAGTAGTAAGAACTCGTTGGTCGGTCGGCAGAGGTATTTATTGATAAACTATTGTATCTAAAAATATTAAAAATAAATTTAGAGATAATGAGCCTGGATTGTTGAAGCACTGTAAGGTAATATCAGTTTTTTAAAAATCACGTATGTCTATTATCCTAGACAATTTTGAGAATGTAAAAACGTTGACCAAAGCTAGTAGATCCAGCCAATTGCGTAACATAGACTATCTACCTACATACAACTTACCGAGGTGTAATAATGTCTACGGTATGAGAACGTGGAAATACCTACTACCTGAAATTTTAAATAATATCTCATGTGATTTACAAGACGAAATGCTTGTGAATGCAAAAGAATGTAAAAAATGTTTAAGAGATCACTTCCTGCGTGAATGATTGGTCACAGTACCTATTATAATTTATGTTAGTGAGTGAGTAAGCAACCACTCATCTCTTAGATAAACCCTTACAGTTTTTTTAGAGGTGTGATTAAAAACTTCCTATGTTTTTTTTGTAAATTGTTTTGAACAATAAATAATAAAAAAAAAAATTGCGACGTCTTTTGTTCGAGAGTATTATAAAGATTGCCTTTCCTTTTGATGGATTATCTTATAATGCGGTTTAAAATTTTTTTTAGATAATCGAAACCACATTCTATCGATAACTAAAATAAAATAAATAATAAAAAGCATTTATTCATAGAAATTATAGTACAGATTACATATTTATCTTGCGCCAAACTGTACATGCAGTTTGTTGGCGCTTTGCGCTCATTCACTTTTATCCATTAATTAAACATCGTTAAGTATTTAAATTAATGATACATAAATTAGAATTACTATAAATAAATTGAAATGTTTGTTTGTTGTTTTAATAAATTGAAATGTGACTAGGTTAGGTAAGTGTCTTTTTTTTTTATTGAAAATGGGCTTACTCTTGACCCCGATCTAGTCTTGAAGACAGAGATGAGGTCGACGATGGAACGAACTTACCCAGAAGAAGCCTATTCACTCGCGACTTGAATAGATTCGGGTTATATGAACTCGGGAACACAGACGCAGGCAGAGAATTCCACTCTTTAGCCGTGCGCATTATAAAAGATGTTTCAAAGCGCTTTGTGCGAATGTGCGGAATATCAACCAAGTATGGGTGATATCCTGCGGTGCGTCTGGACTCCCGATGGTAGAAGGGAGATTGTGGAATAAGCTCGTGGAGCTCTAGAGCACACTCTTCGAAGTACAATCTGTAGAAGACCGACAGACATGCAACTTTGCGACGGTGGGCCAGACTGTGAAACTTGGTTTTCACCAGCATCTCATCACCAACAAAAATTTATGTTAAAAGTTCCACAGTTAGTAATATATTTTTCGCCATGTTTTATGTTCATCAAGAAATCCTAAACATTACAATTTTGCTATCTTATTCAATTTAAGTTTTTTTTATTCAAGGAATAGGACCAACGCATCTTTACCCGTGGGTGTCGTAAGAAGCGTCTAAGGGATTATGAACTGGAGGATGGGCAGCAGCATCCTTCTGTGTATCGTACCATCTTACTTATTGCGGTCACTAACAACTAGTCATAACGCTAACAAGCAAGGTTGTTTCAGTAAAAGCTGGAATTCTAGAGGGAGGTCCCTGTCCTGCAGTGGACGTTTCTTGGAATGTATGTATTTGTAGTAATTAAAATTAATTCATAAAAATTGTTAAACTGTGACCGAAATAAACCTTCTATAAATAAAAGCTTTTAATACCTACGTGTTGCGTGTTGGCCCTTTCGTGATTCTTGTTGAAATTACTATCATAATCCATTGCCTTTATGCCTCCCATATCCTCGGCTTATCTAGGTAGCATACATCAAATAAGTATCGCTTATTTTATGGTTTATGTATCAAAACTTGATGTCTGATAAAAAAAGGTTTTGTATTAATATGATTGAAGTAGCTAAGAATATTGCATGACATTCAATAAGTATTCTGTAAAGAATCTACATTGAATAAAAGATCTGAATCTGATACACAGAATATAAAAATTCTTACATACATCACATCTCCTTTATTACCTCTTCTTCATGAGTTGCAAACTTAGACTCAATTTGATTAAATTTTTTATTAATACTTATACTTACTTATATTTTCTATCGCTCTTTTGACGATGGAACGAGCTTGCCCAGAAGAAGCCTATTCACTCGCGACTTTAATAGATTCGGGTTATTTGAACTCGGGAACACAGACGCAGGCAGAGAATTCCACTCTTTAGCCGTGCGCATTATAAAAGATTTTTCAAAGCGCTTTAAGTGCGAATGTGCGGACAGACCGACAGACATGCAACTTTGCGACGGTGGGCCAGACTGTGAAACTTGGTTTTCACCAGCATTGGTGATGACAACGAGCTTCTTGGCTCTGCGATCTATCGATTCAAATGCGGCTAGTTGGTATTTGGCTGAGCCATAGCTGAGTAGTGGTTGCTTTTTAGGGTTCCGTACCCAAATGGTGAAAAACGGGACCCTATTGATATGCCTCCGATGTCTGTCTGTTAGAGGGCTGTATCTCATGAATCGTAATAGTTTAAAGATAATGTATTTCTGTTGCCGTTATAACAACAAATACTAAAAATAAAAAATATAAAATTTGAGGGTGGCTCCTCTACTAAAAACTTGTTTTTTAAGGCGAATTTTGCTTGATTTTTGTTGTAGCTCTATCGTAAAAACTGTGTAGCATGCACGTCTGCGCGCGCCTACACTGCTGACGACGTCTGGTCGCTACAATCTAACCGCCGCGGGTACGTGCAGCCTCTCGCTACAACGGGAACACTTACAAGCGTGAAAATTGGTATGTTTAATGTGCATATTCTTTTTTTTTCCCACAATGGCGCCACATTGTTTGTGAAGCGATGTAGTTTAGCTGACGTCATTAAGAGATTTTAATATCCAACAATGAATAAACGATTTTGATTTGATTTGATTTGATTTGATATGCTATGTAATAACAAATTGCGTAACTGCGCGTCCATAACTAAGACGGTATTTTCACCTTAGTGGTACGGAACCCTCGGCACGCGAATCCGACTCGCACTTGGCCGGTTTTTTTTTCTGATCATAAAAGTAAAGCAACATTCGCCGTGGTCAGGAACCCGGATGGACCGCTAGTAGCACAAGAACAAGAGCGTTTCCGTGCTTCCGTAGGCACGCTCAGCTATTTGGTCCCGGCTTCTGTCAATGATAGTAGTCGTCAAGCCAGATAGATACTATTTGGCGGCTTGACAAGTATGTCAGCTAGGTGGGCCAAAGCCTAATCTTAGTTTTGATCTGGTTTCACCCTCTGAATTGTAGAGGTCAGATGGCAGTCGCTCTATGTAAAGTCGCTCTTCGTCAAATTCCATAGGTACAGAATAAAGTATTAGTACTATCATACAGAATTCACACTCTCTGCCCCCCTTGCAATCCAACCCCGCACCCCTGTGCTCACCTCCGTCCTCCAGATCAGTTGTACTGAATATGCAAGCCTACGCGTGCTTCCAAATTCAAACAAATTTGCGAAAAAATATAGCCGAGATGCCGTAAAAAACAATTAAATTGGTAAATATTGATGATGCTTCGGAAAGAAGCAAGTGAAGACACTGTTTCGTTTTAAACAGCAATCGTTGTTGTTACTTAAGCCAGTAAGCCTTAGCTTAGCAGCTTTAGGCAGAATGACGATGTCATAATTCTTGAGTAATGTACTGATCGTTATTTATGACATATAAATATGGAAGCGTCTTTCTGCTTACTCTTCACTCCTATGCTTATAACAATCCTTAAAAAAAGCTTACTCCAAACTACGAGGCCAATCAGACGTAAGCACGTTCAATCTTCAGGGCCATCCTTTGTATCTCATGTATAACATAAAATAATTTTATGACTGACAGGGTTTTGTTTTATCGAAATTTATTTAGGGTTATCAGACGTGTGTAATGAGATGATGTTAGCAGAAAAGGAAATATTATGTAAAAGGTTATTTTTTTGGACCTGATTTTCTTTTGCCCACTTATTAGTGAGGTTAAAAGCAATGACTTTTGTTCTACGACTTTGCTAACAAAGCACAATAAAATTTCGACCTCCATACTAAAGTGCTCACGTGACCGACCCATTTTGTATGGGAAGTTGAAAATTTTTCGTGGGTTGTTAGCAAAGTAGTAGAACAAAAGTTGTTGCTTTTGACCTTACTAATAAGTCGGCAAAAGGAAATCAGGTCCTAAAAAGTAACCTAGTATATATAGGTATGGTTACTATAAGTAGGTTTGTAGGTACGTCAAACGAAGCAGATACGAGGTTCTAATAGTAGAATTGCGGTCTTTTAAACCACATGTTTTTTATTAACCTTTACAATACAATATTCTTTATTGCACACGAAATTCACAGAAAAATACAAATTACCCTTTATTACAAATAACTTTTACAGGGTTAGTTAACAATCAAAGTAAATTTTGCAGTGGCATCCATTGCCCGAACAATAGAAATCACCGTTCAGAAGACTGTTTGGATTGCCGCGCACACATCTTACCAGTAGTGAAGAGTTTCGCTTCCGGATAATTACCTTAAAACAATCAGCCTTATCATCATCATATCAGCCGAAAGACGTCCACTGCTGGACATAGGCCTCCCCTAAAGATCTTCATGACGACCGGTCCTGCGCTGCTCGCATCCAGCAGCTTCCCGCGACCTTGACTAGATCGTCGGTCCATCTTGTGGAGAGCCAGCCAACGCTTCGTCTTCCGGTACGTGGTCGCCACTCTAGAACCCTCCCGCCCCATCGGCCATCGGTTCTTCTTGCGATGTGCCCTGCCCACTGTCACTTCAGTTAAGCGATTCTCAAGGCTATGTCAGTTACTTTAGTTCTTCTGCGGATCTCCTCATTTCAGCATACAGACCCAAAACCTAGGCCTTGATTGCAGAAATGCTGCAAGTCAAACAACACAATAAATTTTATGGCACATTCAAGATTCTATACGCCTGCTGCGTGGGGTAGCCCTTCAACTGCTATGATCTTGATATACTTCCCTCGCTTCCTCAACTTTCATAACCCCTTTTACTCACGCTCATCGTTTGAGGGTACTTTTCAGAAGATCCTGCAATTGTTCACGGAACGTTCGACGACGCATTTTCCTTTCAAAGTTTCCATTCACTCTCGCCTAGTAGATTTCTGGTTTTCTTTTTAGTCTCATTTTGAGATACCTACTAGAGTTTGTGTGATGATAACAAAACTAGAATAAGATCAACCAGCGGTGGGGGACAAACTATAAAAACCAGCAATAGCCTAAGACCCACTCAAGGTCAAAGCGTTGCCCTGGTATAAAGCTGTACTCTTTGGCGTTGCCCCTTCGGGCTAACTATCTTCTACAAAAGTAAGGCCAACGTAAGTCCTTTTTGACGTTTCTTTAACACCAACACGCAGGGTTCATTTTTCTTTGTAGGTAAAAAATTTCCATACGTTTGAAAGCTTTCACAACGGGCCTTTTCGATGGCCTTACGGTCGTACTTCCCTACATTTCAATCTTCATTTGTCCCAATTCGTAAAACCATTCGCATGACCCAAAATTCGCCATATTAATAAAACCAACCATTGAATTTGATTAGCAATTACGTTAACACAAGGAGCAATGTAAACAAAAATTGTTTATATTAAGGGCTTTGTTTATGGGAAGGAGTAATTTAATTTGCTCTGTAATTTTGTCCGCTAAATTTTGGGGTTGTTTCGGGGTGCGAATGAGAGTTAAGGGGCTGGTTGTTACTTGTTACAAGTAATAAACCTGCGTGAAGCAATCTGTAAAATTATTAAGTACTTACTAAAATTCCTGTGTGGTGCCGGCAAAGAATAGTACCATCCCATACATACCCGTGGGTGTCGTAAGAGGCGACTAAGGGTTATAAATTGGAGGATGGGCAGCAGCATCCTCCCGTGTGTCATTCCATCTTACTTACTGCGGTCACCTTCAACCGCGGTCCATGGTCCCAGCCGTAACGCTGACAAGCGAGGTGACTATGGTACTTCCCCACTACATTTTTTTCCAGCAAAAGCTGGAATTCTGGAGTGAGCTCCCTATCCTGTAGTGGAAATTTCATGGGGGGTTATGATGACTAAAATCGTTAATTTTTAGTCTATATCACTTATACAACGTATAAAGGAAAGGTGCGATAATACTGAAAGGTGAGAAACAACCCATGAAACTGAACAACTTTTCCCAAGGAACATAGGTAGAAATACGAAAAAACTAATTTGATCTCCCATATAAAAAGCGCGTTTCCCATATAAAAATTGATTTTCGTATGTGGACATAATAATATGTTCCTTAGAAAAAATTGTTCAGTTTCATAGGCAGATTCACACCCTTTAGTTTTATTTATCACATCTTTCCGTTACATGTTGTACAAGTAATAAAATAAAATTTGATAGAAATTGTAATATTCGGTTTGCGAAACATTGTTATCTATTTCTTATTCCTTGTCTAATTTGTGGAAGATGTAATCTATCATGAATTTTATCTTACAAGCTTAAAATTATTAGAGAAAGAAACAATTTTAAATGCGCGGGATAGTAACTACTATAATTGTTTGACTTTTAGATGTAAAACTCATTTAGTTATTTTATAAAAAGTAAAAAAAATCAAGTCTCAATCTTTTTCTGAGTGATAAATTGGCCACAAGTTTTGTTTATACTTAATGCAACTACCAGGAATCCAGAAGCTGTCTAGAGATATGAACAATTTTCGTGCACGGTCTTTAAAGACAGGTCGTACGTCTCGCCTGCTGCTTCCAGCAATTAGTATTACGACCCACGGTGAATATATTCCTTGCTACTGCCTTGGCTTGACGTCATACATTGGGTCTTTTTGAACTAATGTCGCGTAACTCACGATATTTTTTTTCGAAGCGAAGCATAGAAAGTTTTGTATAAAATTCTAGCTTGATCTTGACCTAAATCTTGCCATTAGGACAAAGATGAGATTGACGATGGAATGAGCTCTCCACACGAAGGGTATTATTTTACGATTTGAATAGATTCGGTTTATATCAACTCGAGAACATAGATGCAGGCAGGCAATCGTATTCTTTGACTATGCACATAGCGCCTTATAAAAATTTTGGAAAGGTTTTCATGCGAAATTCTGGATCGCCGTTTAGTGACAGCATCGTAAGCATTAAAGGAGTGATCACACCTAGCTGAATTCAAAGACTAATTCGGCATACATTGCTGGGAGGCTTAGTTATGTTAATTGCAATATCCTTACTTCAACGAGCAATGTATGCCGAATTAGTATTTGAATTCAGCTAGGTGTTATCGCTCCTTAAAGGAGATCTCGGTTATTACCACAATACACATTATATTGTGTGTTAAGATCCGTCCAAAAATTCCACAAATTATGCACATATATCCATTCCCGTTTCTACTCGTATTAGCATATTTTTTATCTCCTTGATTTAGAGCTACTGGAGCAATTTTCGTGCATTTGCACTTGATAGGACATGGAAGACTAACCATATCTACTCGGCCATCTACTTTATCTCTCTGAAAGACGTTTTGAATGTTTGGGATTCGTCAAGTCTTTCTCTTTACATCGTGATTAAAGATTATTATATGAAAAATATTTCTTACAGACCTTGTATAGCCCGTTCCAACCATGACGTAGTACCAACGGTAACCACACGGGATGCGAACGCACACACAATTAACTCTGCTGGTGTCTAACGACCGAAATGAATCGTATAAATAAACCCTTGCATACAGAAATTCCTGGGTCCATAGGGGATTAATATAGGATTTTTAAATTGCGTGGGATTGTTTAAAGTAACACTAGGAAAATTGTCCATTGTATTTTTTATATCTATTTAACCCATTATAAAAGAGAGATTTTCACTACCTTGTGAAAGTTCAACTAGGTGGCATGGAACATTTCAGCATGGAACATAACAATACTGATACTGAACGGTCACCACTGTAATGATTCCACCCCACCAAGGAGTTAAAATGACAATGAGTTGATTGCTGCTGTCTAATGTCTGTACAAAAGTTTACTGCGAAAAGACTTTGTTGATAAATTTATAAAAAGAATAATTTATCAACACTGATCAGCGACAGTAAAAAAAAATTAGTTGAAAAATATCAAAAATTCCCTATTTTTAGGGTTCCGTACCTCAAAAGAAAAAAAAACAGAACCCTTATAGGATCAATTTGTTGTCCGTCTGTCTGTCTGTCTGTCAAGGCCCTTTATCTCACGAACGGGTAAAGGTATCAGGTTGAAATTAATACCATATATTAGGATCTATGAACCACACAAGATCTAAATATTTAAATTTTTTACAACGACGCAATCAAAAGATATGGCATTTTATGTCCTCATCTCCATACATTTATGCAAAAAAGCAAAACCTACAGGGTACTACCCGTTGACCTAAAATTATGAAATTTGGCAAGAAGCTAGGTCTCACAGTACAAATAATGGGAAAAGTCTGAAATCATTAAATATTACAACTTTTCTCACAACTAATGGTAACCAATTGTGGTGAGCTCTCGTTTCAAGAACATTCATATAAGAGAGGGGTCAAATTGGATGGTCATTGAGGCGATTTTTGTTTTAGTTCTATTTTAAAAACGGGAACACTTACAAACTTGAAAATTGGTATGTTTATAGTGCATAAGCTATTAAATAACAACAAATAATCAAATTTGGTCAAGCGCGTGTCGGACTCAAAAAATCTAGCACATTAACTTACTGAAATTTCAACTAATACAAACGGAACCCTCGGTGCGCGAGTCCGACTCGCACTTGGCCGGTTTTTTTTTATGGAAGTGGAATACTTGAGTCTATGAGCTACAAGACGCATAAGCGCGTAACACTGTCTATCTCCACTGCAGGTAGTTTGCTTTGCTTATAGCGCCTGGAGCTCATAGTGAGTTGTCTGGTTTCCAGGCAGTATTACAAGGTGGGCACACTGGAGGTTAGTTGGAGCTTGTAATCATTTTTGTTAACTTAGCTACTAGCCAGGTCACAAGTCTGCAGTTTGGCTTATACCTTGGGGTCTCATTCCGTACTACGGTTTTTTCGACGGAGTAAATAGCCCGAATTCATTTGGCCCTTTCGTTTCTAATAATTAAACTAAATGTTACTACTAGGTTGGTAGGTAAAGGTGTAAACTATGACATTAATTCAATTTTAACATCCAGATTTCAATTTATTCTAAGAAAATACCTTATGGAAAAAATAGCCCGAACAATTTTCGGCACAAATTCGTTCTATGACGTGAGGCATCTGTACTAGTATTATATTATCTATGACACCTGCCGCATCGTGACTGGCTGTCTCAAGCCAACTCCTGTCGGTATGCTGTTCCCTCTTGCGGGGATAGCTCCTCCCAGAGTCCGTAGAGAAGTGACCTGTTCGCTAGAAAAACAAAAACAGGAAAGCGACTCGAGACATCCACTCTACGGGCTCTCTCCCGCCGCAGGTCGGTTGCGAAGCCGCAAAAGCTTCCTGCGATCCACACAGCCTACCGACCAAAACCCTTCCGACGTGAGGTGCAGACTTTGGGCAAGCGAGTAGCCACATTCACTGTACCCCCCCAACGAATACCTGCCTCCTGTCTATAAGGAACCTTGGCCAACCTGGAGAAGTCTAAATAGGCTGAGGACCCAAGTTGGCGGAAGCAAGGATAACCTATGCCGGTGGGGGTTCCTAAGTAGCGCAGACGCCAGCTGTGAATGTGGAGAACTCCTGCAAACCTTGGCACACCTCACTAATTGTCCCGCGTGCCCGACCACCTGCTCGCGTGACGACTTACTTGACGGTAACCAGAGGGCTACCACGGTAGCCGCTTTCTGGGCAAGTAAGATTTAGCCTGTGTTCTTGCCGACACGAAAGAAGAAGAAGAAGAAGAAAAATCTGTGCTTATACGTAGAATAATATCCATGCGTCTCACCAAGCCCTAGGCAAGCCACCTGCCATGCGTTTTTAGCTGAGCTAACATCGAAAGCTGATCCTCAGTGAGAAGTTTATTCATATCATGTTAATGCCGCTTCCTCGAAGTTTTTAACATCAACAACGAATAGGACCGACGTCTGGTACAAACTTTATGAATAATATTTATTCAATCTTTATAGTATTAAATAAATTCGTGTTAATTATTTCATGAGCATATTTTGGAGTGTATAAGCCACTGGTTTTATTCATAGAGTATTTGAAATTATTAAGGTAAGAGTATTTTGTTTATTTCCATAGTTATTAAACTAACCAGCTAGCTTTTACGGAGAGCCAAATATTTTTCCAAAATTCTTAGAATTTTTTTTTTACTAGGTTTTATTTTGGTTTGTTAAAACCTTGCAGACCGAGTTGTTTTTGGCCCCTAGCTAAATGTTGATTCATAAATAAAACACAAAGCTACCCAAAAAAGCATGGGTCGAAACACGAGATTTAATTAGCTAATTGCTTGTGGTAGAATAACATTATTTCTTAACCTACCGCTAACGGAAAGATATTTGTTTTATAAATTTAATGTCTCTGCCCTACGATTTTGCACCAGCAATAGTGAATTTTCTATGACGGCGTCTAGTGGCGCCTTCATCAATAAATAAAATTAACTCGTTAACAACATTCATTACTTATCGAGAACCCCGTTAGGCAGATTATAGGAATAGTAATTACTGTATAAGAGTTCACTTTAGTTAAAAACCACAGTGCACCGTCACTAGGACTTTAATTAGAGTGATTTTAATATTGTGATATCTTCCAAGATATTCATTTAAATGACATGGTGTATAGGACAATTTTGATCTACGTTCATTGTTTTATATTACTAACCTTTTAAATTAGATGAGGATCCATACCTGAAGTAGCGAGCAACGTCACCGGCTTGCTGGGCTTTCTTCAGGAAATCGGGTGGCTTGAGTAATCGCTGTTCTACCCACACGCAAAATAGGCGCATTGACGTCGAGTTGCAGAAAATAGCCCAACGCACAATTACACAATTACAATTACAAGGATCCATACCTTGAGGGCAAAAATACGTTCAAAAATACCTTATTTTGAAAATCTACTTTTTTGCTATAAATTGTTGGTTACTGTGGGTTATCCTTAAAAGATAGACAAATACTATCGCGGACTTTTCTTAAGAGCTCTTAGAGAGCAACAATTCTTTCATACATAACTTTAATATAAATGAAACCATTTAAGCAGCGCACGCCCAGAAAGCTCTCTAGAGGCACGTTTTTTTCCGACTCGATGGACAAACATCATCACAGTTCAGTTATTTTGCACTTAATGATTATAAGTTATAGCTTTAAACCTTTCTATTGAAATAATCTATCTATTAGTGAAAACCGTATCGTAATCGATTTGGTACTTCCAGAGTTTAGCGATCACAGACAGACATGATGGACGACAGAAAAACGTTTTGGGGGACTTTATTTTATAATATGTAGTGAAGTGATGATTATAGAGTCCCTTGATATAACTTGTCTGACCGGATTTTCGATGATAATTATTGATAATGTAGGTACTCAGTGAGTTACAATTTTTTACTGATGAAAGCGCCACTGGACGGTGGGTACAGTCTTGCTAGTATATTTTTCAATTATCGCCCAAATCTGCGCAATAAATGTGTGGGTATGTTACCTCAATCTCAAATTGACAAACTATCTACCTATCACACAAACAAACTGACAACTAATCAACAGTATCTCATTATAGTTTGCAACTTTGTTATAAGTTTGTAACTAGAGATATCCAATTACTCGCCTACCGAGATTATAGGCTCACGTAAGTAGGTTAGTTAATACTCGTAAGTAAGTACGGGAAGCCTATTCATTCATGCGTTAATATAGTTTCAAAGTAGGTTAATTTACTTGCCTCTACTTCTAGCCGTTAAGACTCTAAATCGGAAATCTGTCACTGGTCCTGGTTTTATGCTGTGCGGTAATTCGCGAGTCGCACAGGTCTGTGCAGGTCCGTACTCAGGTACATCGGCAATAATCGGCATACAACCGTAACCTTGGGTTGCCAAGACGACATCATCCTGTTGGTAGACTTTTTCAACATATCGATCCCTACCCACAACGGAGTCTGTGAGCTTTTGTATCTGCTTTAACATTCGGGTCAGATATGAGACTCAAAACATGAGTAAAAACTAAAAAAAAACTTAAAATCTTCGGTTTTTAAAACCAGCTTTTTTGTATAGTAGTAGAATATGATTTGCAAAACATAATTAAAAGGAGAAAACACTCAACAGGGTAAGCCACCTCATTAAAACTTAGCTGTTATCCCCGCAAAGCGTTGACAGGCTGGTTCTCAATGGCACTCATCACAGCTCGTGGGGCTCCTTATGAGGTGTCCAAACTTGCTGCGCGTGCGTCACTGTTAATCCTCTTCCGACACTGCCCGTCCTCGATTTTATTTCTTTGGAATTCACACAAACCTGAAATTCAAAACTGGGAAAATTCTGGATTTTTATTAGCCTTTAGGGATTAAATACAAAGTAAGATACTTAGATTATCTGTGGAGACCTTCATTAATCTAAGGTAAGAGACCTTTCTTGCTCTAGATGGATCTTGTGAAAGTTTTGTGTGGAAAATGTAAGGCAAATATTAACACAGAAAGAAGAGATTACATTATACACCAAATAAAAAGACCTTTGTAGCTACGGCCTTTTGTGCTTCTTTTTATTTCAAAGAATTGGGGCTCCCTTCGCATGGAAAAAATTTATAATCTTTCAAAAAGAATTAAGTAAACATTCGCCGACATTCTACTTTCTTTTTCAAGTGTCTACTTCTTTTACGCCGAATCTTTATTTTCCCTAGTATTAGCAAGAACAGAAGTGAGCTCGAGAACCCCAGATGTGTCACATTAATAACTCGGTTGAGCCACGCCAGTCTTCACTGCGTTTATCTTGATGCTCACAGTACTCTATCACTCATCCGGTGACAGATTTCCAAGCACCCCGAGGTCCCCGAGTCCTGAAATTGAATCCGGAAAAAACTTTTTCTCTTAGTTTTAATGTTACATTATGGTCCGCATAGTACAGTTAAGAGGACGTCGAGCATGACATAATTGACCTTTTACCGCGCTTATCTTACCAGAAAAAATACAAAGATGGCACTGTGAGTGTCAAGCGCGAACTGCTCTTGGTTTTAAATGATCGGTCCGGAAACGCAAATAAATTTAACGGAATTTTATAATAGTTATGTTTGAGAAAGGATAAGTTTAGCGGACCAGACCGGAAAAATTAAAAATTTTGGGATGAGGTCCCAGTAATACAGTACAGGTAAAGTAAGCTTATGAATTACAGTTTGGCAGCAAAATTTGTGCAATAATAAAACTTGTGTTGAAGCTTCACCTCGGCAATAGAAAAGAAGATCTGCAAAGTCCTACCAAAATTTAGGGGTTACCCATTTAAAATTGCGAAAAGAAAGAACAAGGCGAGTTAAGTATACAGTCATTTCGTTTAGCTTGTCGGTCAACAAAAGCTTACAATAAATTGGATGACTACATCAAAAACAAAGAGATACGAGTATGGTGCTTCCAGCAAACCCAAGAAACAAATGGTAGAAAGCAGACTTACGTCTAGCAACCGATTAATAACAGCAATCACATCTTGCTCCACAACCTTCCCTATATTTTGGTACTGGACAGGGTTGCTAAGGTGAGTTACAGTCTGCCTCTTAACCTGGCTGAACAAACAAATTTAAGTCGAAGTCATAATTATAATTTTATTTATTTATAAGACTGATTTAAATTAGTGTTTTGTTTTCACATTAATTAGTTTTTACATTAATTAAATCATTTGTAATTTTTATATAGACTCAATTGCCCGAAATAAATGAGTTTTATTATTTTATTTATTAATTTTAAAGTATGGCCGTGCTACAGTTTTTTTTTAATGTTACAAGTGAGCAAACGAGCTGTTTCTTTTACGCTGCCCTAGCACATATCTAAAACGGTAGTAGACTACACTGCTACTACTTTTCTGCATGTATATGCCGTTCAACATGACTGTATTCTGTAAAGAATATACATTGATAAAATAACTTAGCTTGGCAACTATGGCTTAGCAACTATGTTTCTTGTTTTCAGAATTTGCGAGGAATCGACCTTGGTTTTATTGAACTCGCTTGGCTTCAATGTAAATTTTGTAATGAAGAGAAAAATAAATGTGAAAATTATCTGTACCGACCGTCCAAGTTTTGCATTTCTTTTGGTACTATCACTGTCCTCTTATCAAACACAATAACTGAAGACAAACAGTAAGTATGGTCTGCCAGTACTCTTATTCCATCTGACTGTATGCAAGAAGAAGCCCTCGTTGATGTCGATAATGTACATAATTATCACTTTTCATCAACTCATCGTCATTCGCACTTTTGAATTCCTCATACAATAAATCACACAATCATTCGTTCGTGACCATCGGATCAAAACTGATGGTTTTATTGTGTTGTAGAACTTAACTGATGTACTTACTGCTAATTACGAGTAAATCCTACTATTGACTTGAATTTTTTTTTCGGTTTTTCACTCTCCGTGCTATTAAAAGTATTGTGTTCTTTACTACATAGTATAAAAGAAAGTCGCTTCCCGCTGTCTGTCTGTCCCTATGTATGCTTAGATCTTCACTACATAGTATCAAACAAAGTCGCTTCCCGCTGTCTGTCTGTCCCTATGTATGCTTAGATTTTTAAAACTACGCAACGGATTTTGATGCGGTTTTTTGTCAATAGATAAAATGATTCAAGAAGAAGGTTTATATGTACAATACATGCATTATATATTAGAGAAACACTGATAATTTTAGAGGTTTCTAATGTGATGTCGTAAATAAACACATTTTTTTGCGCTTACATTGCAAACGCTGGCTGACTCCTACGAGATAGATCAAAATAATGTAAAACAGTATTGTACACCTTAAAAAGAACTACAAAAAATTCCGTGACGGTATATGTCTATCTCTAAGGGATAGCCCACAATAACCAGTTTTATACTTTCGAGAAATGATGGCTTATCTACGAAGCGATTTTAAGCAATACAACATTAATCCTTATCCAATTAAGTAACTTAAATACATTGTACATTTAATATAGGTCCATATGGCCCTTTAGAGCATGTAATTTAAATAAATATTTTCGAAGATATTAGATTTGAAGATTCCGGGGGGCCAGCGGCGTGTGCCTGTAAATATCGCCCTATAGCACTATTAGTCCTATATAGTATCAGCATTGCACCAGTGCGAAGCCGGGGCGGGTCGCTAGTTTTAAATAAACCAAAGACAGCTAAAAAGTTTTTCAGCAAATTTTGTATCTATGGGGAAATGGTATGAATTTAAGTGAACCCGTTGTGAGGCGCAGATGTGAACGTGTCACATATACTCATAATATAATACAAACATACGAATCTACTCCAGGTTTTATCATGACGCGTACTCTATTATTCACATTGTGACAGATTTCACCGTCTCGGGACTGAATAAAGCCCCGTTTTAGGCTTGTAGTGAGTTTAAATGGTTTAAATTATATCTTACTCTAAGTTATCTCTCAGGTAAATTAACAACCAGAAATTTATGAATATTACCTATGTGTTAAATTTTTTACCCGACTGCGACGAAGCGTAAAAGGAAGGTTAAGTATTTGACCTGAATGTTTTAGTTTTTCGTATTACTCAAAGGCTCAACGGACTTAGATAAATGAAATGTCAATAGGTGTGTCTTGATGGCGTGAGTATCAGAGTGTATGTTAAAATTACGAAAAATCAATATCATGACGAATTTTGGCGCTAAATTGGAATATTCGGAAATGGAAATTCTTCTTAACGTATAAAGTACTAAAAAGTTATGACCAGGTGTACTACGCCTTGTACTGCAGGAATAATAATAATAATAAAGATTTATTTCAGGCATCGAAGGCCCATATGGAAAGAATAGAAAAATCACTGCCGCGTCGAACGTGTAAAGTCAGTTTGATTGCAGTGCTACTGTCGAATGTATGTAATAATTTTCTTCCAAAAAGATTTCATTTATTTTACAAAACTATATAAAGAGATATTACCAACAGTGCTAAAAACGGTGATGAACCTTTCGTCACTTAAAAAAAACGTAGTTGATAAACGTTATAGAAAACTGCTTATTGTATAAAAGTTTTTCAGTTACGTGTAAAATTGTAAACTAGTCTATAATACTACTAAGTAAAAAATCTCCCTTGGAGATTTTAATCCTGCCTGTGGCTGTGAAATTTTTCCATTTTCTACTTTGTAGATTTATCCAAACACAGGAAGTGTTAAAATAAAATAATTTTCAAGTCTAAAATACTACTACAGATATCGTTATAGCAAATATCATATAGTAAATACCAAATTCTGCAACATCCTCATACACCGATAAATCATACTCCCCGACATAGTTCGTGTCAGATGACACGTCACTGAGTTTACTGACATATCAGCTGGCACAGGCTTTGACTTGTCAGGGTTGCCAGTTTTGACAGATCTGCCCGATTGTGTAGAATTGTTAGAGGATTCTGGTAAGGGGATTATTCTGAATACTGTTAGCAGTCGATACACAGTAGTGACTTTTATTTATAGTGCAATCTAAACTGCTCGAATTTGACTTTATGGTCCCTGTTATTTTTATCGTTTGTGGGGTAAATTCAGGCCAACTTGTCGGGTTTTAACCACGATTTTTAGGGTTCCGAACCAAAATGTTAATAACGCAACCCTTACGGTGCGCCTTCATCTGTCTGTCTGTCTGTCCCACCTGTATACCTCAGCAATCACTCATGCTATCGACTTGAGTTTAGAATATGATTGCCGAACTATATTGCAAACGAAAGAATTATAAATGTAGTATTATGTATAATTATTGTAAAAGGGGCCCGAATCGGGGTCAAAATTTTAAATTGTCGTTACTGGGTCGAGTGGGGTATCTTATGAAAGGGTTTTACTCGAACATTACAAAATAGATTTTTAATGTTTTTTAATATACTCTTACTTCTTAAGTTGAAAAATTCCTTTCCTTCCACTCCCCCCCGCCATATCTCCGAAGTTCGCTAAAGGAAAAATCTGAATTATTAAATATCACAGGAGAAATAAAACGGCCTAAGAGGCATCATGTAAAAAAGAAAACTCCAAAAAACTTTTACATACAAATTTAGTTTTTCGCTTCGTAAAAAGTGGACTTAATTGCATCTAAAAATACTCTCGGTATATTGGAACCCTCGGCGCGCGAGTCCGACTCGCACATGACCGGTTTTTTGTAAGGCTGAGCTGTACCATATCTAACTACAAGGATAACAGAACTAAAGCTCCCTACTCTCTTCAATCTCCATGCTATTAGCGAGAGTGGAATGAACATAATTTTGTTATTAATAACATTAGATGGGGCAACGCAGGCTAAGATTGTGATATTTCGGCGCTGTTTTAATGTTTTACGAAAGAAATACATACATAACATCACGCCTCTTTCCCGTCGGGTAGGCAGAGACCACAGTCCTCCACCTGCTACGATCTGGACATACTTCCCTTGCTTCCTGTACTTTCATCAATCCTTTCATACATGCTCGTCGGTTTAGGGTACTTTTAACCTGGCCTTTATTCAGAACGTCCTGAATTTGATCCTGGTACGTTCGCCGAGGCCTTCCCCTTCTAACGTTTCCATTCATTCTCTTTTTTCGTCAATCTTCGTGAAGAAATAGGCATGTAAATGATAGTAACCACAAATTAGGGAAATAATAAAAAAAATATATTTACCTGAATTATAAAAAGTGTCTACAACAAGTCAATCAATTACTTAATTAAAATCAATTAAACCAAAAACGACGTGTACTCTGCCCCAAATCGGTGAAGTCAACAAAACACAAAACGGCCGAACCCCGTTCCGTTTCACTCTAATTACATTAACATTTGACTTTACAGGGAGCAAGCCTTGTTAATTGCAAGCTGAAATTTTCTGCGGAGCCTGAATTCTCCTCACGTTGCTCAATAAACTACTGGCGGCGTTTAGCAGAACGCGGTGCGCGTCCAAACTGTGTGTTCTGCACGAAACGAATCGTAAGTACCTATATACGGATTTATTTTGCCAGTAATTGTGTTTTTCTATTTTACTGTCTTGTTTTTGTTTGCGTGTAGATATAGGTCAAGGGTGCTAACTCTGTGGGTGTTCTGGGGCTCAAGCACCCACGAGAATTGGGAAGTGGGTGCGGATTTCAACAAAAGTTCATTTAAAGGAGTCATCGAATGGGCACGAGTATCCACGAGATTTTTTTAAAGTATCTACTAGGTGTAACTACTCTGGCTGTCCGTGGGAACATGATCGCACGCAGATTTGCTGGGTGTAGCAGGCAGGTCAAGTTGACATTGTTTAATGCATATTGCCTTTCCTTCTACACTTGTCAACTCTGGGTGAAGTTCTGCAGAAGATCGTACAGCACCATTAGAGTGCTGATGGGGCTGCCGAGATTCTGCAGTGCTTCAGCCATGTTCGCGGAAGCCAGAGTACCTGATTTCTATGCCGTTGTCAGAGCACGCATCGCCTCCTTTTGGGAGCGATTGAGCTGCACTGACAACAGCATATTAAGAGCCATCTATGAGGACCGGAACAGCCCTATTTACAGGTATTGGCTGTCTGTGCACCAAAACGGAAAAAAGAAGTAATTACTAATATTGTATTTTTGGATTCAGTTGGATTCCGTTGTGTTGTTTTGTTTTGATATGGGTCCTTAGTCACCTGAAATAAAACTTTATTTTTTTATTTAAAAAGGATAGATCACATAAGGAACACCACCCTGCATTCCAAAACCGATATCGAAGACATTGAAAAAAAGACAGCTATGCTGAAGTGGAGCTAAATAGGACATGTAAACAATAAACAACAAACAACAACAATAAATAAATAAAATAAATGTCTCACGCATACATCCAGATAGGTGGGCTAAGTTAGCAACGGATTGTATCCCAGAAGGCGGGCGACGTCGCCAAGGTCGTCCTAGAAGAAGATGGTGCGACGACTTGGATGTTTTATAATAGACTGGAGGACAGACTCAGGACCGTGAATACTGGCCACAAAAAGAGAGAGGCCTTTGCCAAGCAGTTGAATTAGAGACTACAGGATAATACCACTAACTATACATACTTCCGTTCGGTTAATAACGTAAGGCTGTGCTTGAATTTAGAAACGCGATATAAATTTTTCGTAATTTTTGCCTGTTTCTTAGACAGTAAACATTTAAATAAAAAAAATTTTAATGCAAAAAATGTTCAAGTGAACAAGAAAGAATAAATTAAATCGTTAATTACATGCTCCTAGAAACGTAATGACGTAACTGAAAAAAAAAAGTATGTTTATATACCATTCTCCCTCTAAAAAGACTCTTTTATTCACTGAAAACAGTAAATAAAAAGCGCTTTTAATCAATATTTTAGTGTTTGAATTTAGAACAAACCTATATATTTGACCTCCGTCTCAATGCTATACCTACAACCTCCTTAAATTTAGATTTTGCTTAAATTTTTCTTTTTCTCGTAGTCATGGTATAAAGTATAGTAAGTATGCAACTCTTGAATAAAAAGGATTTAAATCAAGGGCCAGGATTCTAAATTTCTAACGTCTTTTTCGATTCTAACGGCGCTCAGGATTCTAACACTTGAATCACTCGCTACACTCCTGATTCAGTCGTTAGAATCCTTCACTTGGTCGTGATTATATCTGGCCCTCGCTTTAAATCCGTATTTTATATACTATTTTTATACGGCCTTAAGACCTGAAGTACTAATCTTGCGTGAATTGTAATTTTGATCTCAAAAAGAAAATTTTACGTTTTCCCTACTTTAGACTTTACAATTTTATGTAAAGTCTAAAGTAGGGAAAATGTAAGAAGCCGGTTTTGACGTTTCCTCACCAACGCACAGAGTTAATTTTTCGTAGTAGGTCATAATTTTTCATACGTTTGACAGCTGTCAAAAAAGACCTATTACGTTGGCTTTACAATACTTTAGTTTGACGTAACTTTTGTCAAATTAAGTTCAAAGAGTTTATTTTCTCAAAAGAACATTTACAGTTCACTTAAAAAGAGAAAATCAAAAACAAAAGTTATAAAACTTATAGTAAATTATCTAGGCATGCATAACAAGTAATTAATAATATCTACATAATATTGACAGTATCGTGCAAATGCAGTTTCAATTTACTTTTGAAAGCATTCATGGATTCTAAGTCCTTTGTGGCGACGTCACGTTTGGGGTGACGTCACGGACGTCTGTGTGCACGTATCCCTTACGCGTATTTTAAGCCAAATTAAAATATTTATAGCTTAAGTTTCCTTGCAAGAGTGTTAAAAGTCTATTTGTTACCTCTCAAGAAACAACATACGTTAAAGGCAGTGTTTGTGATCGTTGAATAGCGAGTGAATATAGAAATACAAAATTGGATATTCAAAACAGATACGTATATTTTCTACAGTTACCCTCACTCCACATTCGGAATTATTAAAATAGTTCGTTTTGGTTAGTTTGACCATTATTGGTGACATCTGTCTGATTGTTTTCCAATATCTATCACTTCAAAACAGTGGTGAAATAGTTTGGCTCTCAGGCTAATTAAGTAAATAAAATGGCAATGAAGTGCAGTGCGTGCGGGAAGTTCTTGTCACCTGCGTCGACAGATGGCGTGACCTGTACAAAATGCAAGGCTTGTTTGCATAGAACTTGCCTTAACGTACCTAAAGATGCAAAGATTCCGAAAAATTGGTTATGTCCTGAATGTCAGGCAAAGATACCTAAGGGGAACAACCAAGAAACGCCGGTTAAAAACCTGGTAGCAGTGCCTGCACCTGATCAGCCCGAAATTTCACCACCGTCAACTTCTATTTCTACTACTGAAAATGAAGTCCCTCAAAAAACGACCCAGGGACCCATCTCAAATTACCCCCCCACGCACGAATTATGGAAAAGTGAGATGTTTTCTCAAATGAAAATCATATGTGAGGAACTTAAGCAGGACTTTGGGGAAAAGCTTACTACAGTTAGAGAGGAGTTTCTAGCTTTCAGACAGGAGCTAAAAGAGGTGAAAGCAATCATCTCATCTTACGATGACCGCGTTTCCAAGCTGGAGGAAAGAATAACGATCTTGGAGGCTTCTTCATCATCGTCGGCAGGAGGAGACAAAGAGGTCTTAAAGGTTATAGGAGGGCTGGAATCTACAGTGGCTCAGTTGAAACTTGACCTGCAGGACCGGGACCAGGAGCTTCTGCTGAACGATTTTGATTTAACCGGTATAGCGGAAGAAAGCGGAGAAAGCACTGTCCATCTAGTTATCGCGTGTGCTTCAAAACTTGGGGTACCCCTGGAGGAGCGTGACATCATCAGCTGTTCACGCGTCGGGGCTATCCGCGCGGACGGTGGTACTGCGGCACGGCCGCGCCCTATAGCTGTCCGGCTGGCGCGGCGCTCGACTCGCGACGCGGTGCTGAAGGCGGCGCGTGTACGTCGCGGCGCCACCACCGAAGGAATTGGTCTGCGTGGGGAGCCGAGCCGGTTCTATGTTAACGAAAGGCTAACAAAGAAGGGGGAAGAAGAGGATGCCTTAGTAAGGGAAAAGAAGGCTTATTTCGATCATTACGTAAATCACAGCCATCACGACCCTAAAACTATGTGGGGGCACATAAAGAAAACAGTCAGAATTAATAATAAACCTGAACTACCCAATAATGGTATTTTTAAAGATCCAAATAAAATAAACGATCACTTCACGAACTTACCGGGACATGAAAATGTCCCCATTTCTTATTTAACCTTTTTTGAGTTCCAGACTAAAGTGACGGACACATTTGAAATAAAAAAAGTCCTCGAAGAAGACGTTTTGAAAATTTTACATTCATTTAAGTCTAACGCGACTGGCAGCGACGGTATATCCTTAGACATGTTGAAGCTTACTTTGCCACACACCTTGCCGGTAATAACGGCGATAGTAAATAAGTCTATACAAACGTGCACGTTCCCTACTGATTGGCAAAAGGCGGTTGTAAGACCTATACCCAAGTTGTCAATGCCTAGCACATTGAAGGACCTCCGCCCGATAAGCATCCTTCCATTCGCATCAAAAATTTTAGAAAGGGTAGTGGCCAATCAGTTGAAGACGTTTATAGATCGCAATGAAATACTTCCACATAAACAATCTGGCTTTCGTAAATTTCACAGCACTACAACAGCCATGCTTCATGTAACTGATGATATCCTTACAGGGATTGATGCAGGCGAAGGCACTATACTTGCACTCCTAGATTTTACGAGAGCGTTTGATTGTATTAATGTTCCGCTATTGCTAGCTAAGCTACATTACTATGGTTTTAGTATCCCCGCAATCAAATGGGTTGACAGCTATTTTAAAAACCGCATGCAATGCGTTGAGATCTGTGACGATGGAGGTAATTCAATTCAATCACTAGATAAAAAAGTTACAAGGGGTGTCCCTCAGGGGTCTATTTTGGGTCCTCTTTTTTTCATAATATATTGTGCGGATGTAGTTGATCACATTTTCAACTGTAATTATCATATCTATGCTGACGATATCCAAATTTACATATCTTGTAAGCCTAGCGAAAGTTCTGTAGCAGTTCAAAAACTAAATGAGGATTTAGATCACATTGCGACCTGGGCAGAGAAGAATGCCTTAGTATTAAATGGTGGCAAATCTAAGTATATGCTTCTTGGAACCAAACGTCAAGTCCTAAAATTTACAGCACAACGCATTCACATATCTATAAAAGGTGAAGCTGTAGAGCGCGTACTTGAAGCAAAAAATTTGGGGTTGTTAATGGACGAAGAGCTTAGATTTGAAAATCATGTTATTAACACAGTAAAAAATTGCTTTTACCGACTAAAGGTGCTCTACCAAATTAGAAACTCTTTACGTGTAGATGTTCGAATTAAACTGTGTGATTCCCTGATTCTGTCTAAATTCAACTACATGGACGTAGTGTACGGGCCACGCCTACTTGCGCGTACTGCCAAATTAATCCAGCGTGTTCAGAACGCTTGCGCACGCTACTGCTTTAATATACCACCACGCACACACTGCACTCCGTACATTAATAACTCTAATATCCTTAAAATGGCTAATCGTCGCAATATCCATCTGGCCTGCCTATTATTTGGTCTTGTGAAGTATCAACTCCCTCTGTATCTTCATAAGAAGCTGGTATGGTCCCGCGACGTGCAGGCCCGCTTAACGCGCACCTCCGCTTCTCGGCTTGCGATCCCGCCACACCGCACTTCAACATTCCGCGGTAGTTTCAGGTTTGCCGCAACCAAGTGTTGGAACGATTTACCGCCCCCTATTCGCAGTCTGAAATCGTTAATTTCATTTAAAGGAAAATATAAAAATTACATATTGCATTTACAAAAAAGTTGATAAAATCGATTATAGTAGGAAGTAACCGACTCACCTTAACGGATTCAGACGCGAGGCAGAGGCGGTGGTTGCGTGGGGATATCTTTTCATTTAGGATACGTAGGTAAGTATGTACCTAGACATTCTTTCCTACAAAATAGTTTAGTAGTTAGTATTTATATAGTTTTAGAATTGCTTATATTTAATTTTATCACAAAATTTGGACGATTTATTTCATTTTTATTTTTAGTTTACTTATAGCAATCATTTTATTTTATAAATTCATTTAATAATATCTAACAAATCGAATGAAGTGTGTTCTATTATTATCTGTAGGTGTTTACCCACACGCATTATACGAGTAGTAGCATTGTAGTAAATTTGTTATAACATCGTGTAGACGATTTTCTTGTCACCGGAGCGACAAAAGACGAGTAGCGAATTAACCTGAATGTGCATGCCGACTGCTGGCGCGCGAGCCCAGATGCGATAGCATACCATCATCACTTCACATAATTTTTTTTCTTCCCTCAACACAATTACACTTATTTTGTATTTATCATCTGCTTCTTAGACACATTTTAAGTTTGTATGTATGTACCTGTATGATGTATGTTTATTTTATGCACACTAGCGTCCGTGCCTCACTCAGCGCAGGGTCCACTGAAAACCAGCGTCGCAGCATGCGTGCTGCGGCTTTTGCTGAGTGAGGCCCTTTTATCACTGCCGATGTCACAGCACTGATTTTATTTTTATTTTTTTCTACTTTTGTATTCTTACGATAATATTTATTTGATAATGCTATTGTATTTTTTATAGAATTGTGTTGTGATGTCTTAGTGTTAATAAAAATTTCTGATTTCTGATTTCTGATTTCTTTAAGTGAGATGGTAAGTTATTATATAATTGGAGACCCTCATACAGTATACTTCTTTTTCCGTATTCCGTTCTGGGTGGTTTCAATTGGATTTTGTTATTACTCCTTGTATTATATTTGGATATTCTTTTATTTAAAGTAATGTTTGTATGTATGTCTTGTCTTATCATTTTCTTTACCAATATGCATGTTTTGTATGTGTATAACTGTTTTATATCGTATAGTTTTGTCTTTTTGTATACAATTTGCGTCGGTGTGTCATATTTATAATTAAACAGTATTTTCATTATTTTATTTTGAGACCTTTGTATTTTATTTAAGTTCGTTTTAGCGGCGCCACCCCAGACTTCAATCAAGTATTCTAGATGTGGTCTCACTAGGGAATTATAAATTAGGATCCTTAATTTATATGGTACGTAGCGAACCATCCTATGTAATGCGCCTGTCAGGGGAACAATTTTTGACTTAATGTGTTGTATATGTCCTTGCCACGTGAGTTTATCATCTAGTATAAGACCTAAGTACTTTTCTTGTCTTGACCTATGTATGATATATCTGTGCCTATTACAAGCTGAGGATAGTCAGGAATTTTTTTGTTTTTTGCCGCGAATATCATATAAGACGTTTTAGACGTATTGATTGTGAGGAGATTATATTTAAACCATGAACTGAGTAAATTCAAATCAGCTTGGGCTTCCTTTACGAGGTCAAGTAAGTTGTTACCATAGTAAAATAAGCATGTATCATCGGCATACAAAGTTAGATTACCAGATAGTTTAGTATTGCTTATATTATTTATATATACAAGGAACAACAATGGTCCTAGTATTGACCCCTGCGGAACTCCAAAAGTTATATTTTTAGGATTGCTTTTATAGTTTCCAATTTTAACAATCTGCTGTCGATTCGTCAGATAAGATTCAAAAATGTGATAGGCTTTTCCTACAATACATCGCTCCTAAGTTTTTTAAGCAGAAGTTAATGACTAACTGTGTCAAACGCCTTTTTGAGGTCTATAAAAATACCTAATGCTGTCTTTTTCTCATCTAAAGAGGTTTTAATTTTAGTAATTAGGTCAATTGTTGCTGATAAGGTGTTAGACGCTTCACGAAAACCGTATTGATTTTCGCAAAGGAAGTTGATACTTTTAAATATTCATTTAAGCGGTTGTATATAATTCTTTCGAAGATTTTTGACAGAACTGGGAGGACTGATATGGGCCTATAGTTTGATGGGTCTGCTTTTGAGCCAGATTTGTGTATGGGACTTACTTTGGCAATTTTCAGGCTATCAGGGTAAACACCGTCTCTTAAGCATTTGTTTATGCAATTAGTTAAATCGGGTATTATAAGATCTTTAATGCACTTTAGTACTTTCGTGTTCATTCCATCTATTCCGGCTCTAGTATTAGCATCTAACTTATTAATAATTTTGTCAACTTCTGCTGTTGTACATGGTTTTAATTCAAGGAGTGTGTGTGTAATATTATTATTTAGTGTATTTATAACATTGTTGTGGTATATTGTCGGTATTTGGTTTGCAAGTACAGCACCAATTGTCGAGAAATAGACATTAAAACATTCACATGTTTCATTGCCATCGGTAATAGTTTTGTCACTGATCATTAGTTTGGGTGGATTTATATCTTGGGTATTGATTTTATTATTTGCTAAACTTTTTATGATCTGCCACATCGCTCTAGGATTATTTTCACAACTTGTAAATGCTTTGGAATAATGATTTGTTTTTGCGCATTGAATCATGTGGTCAACTTTATTTTTATTTTGCTTTAATTCGTTTTGAATATGTTTATTTTCAGAGTCATTTTTAGTTGGCACCATAATTCATTGCGGTTATTAATTTCATTCAAAATTGATTTGTTGATCCAATCTTCTCGAGGCAAGTTCATAATTTTATACTTAGTTATTTTATTTAGAGCAAGATAGTTGTATACAAGGTTTTCTAGTAATGTATAATCGTGTATTAAATTTTTATTAAGACATGAATCCTGTTTTAAACTTTCGTACAAATCAAAGTAATTAATACATTCATATTCTACCCGTTGCTTGCGGGGAATTTCACATTTGGTTAACTCTAAATATAGTTGATTGTGGTCTGATAGGGAAGAATCCATGATTGCTAGATTAAAATTATTATTTTCTAAATTGGTGATGACATGATCTATAATACTAACTGTTGAGGAAGTTTTTCGAGTACAATATCTTTGATCTAAATTATTTAGTATAAAGTATCCAGATTCGGTTAAGGTATTCACGTATTCTTGGACGTTAGCGTCGTCATGTAACAACAAGTTCACATTGAAGTCCCCAAATACAATTGATCGACTCCTTTTTAGGGTTCCGATACCAAAATGGTAAAAAAAAGGAACCCTTATGGTGCCGCTCTGTCTGTCTGTCCGTCTGTCTGTCACACCTCTATATCTCAGCAACCACTTATGCTATCAACCTGAAATTTGGAATAGTTTTAGAATATAGTTGCCCAACTTAATTGCACAAGAAAAAATTTTGAAAAAAGTATGATTATTAATATAAAGGGGGCCAAAATAGGGGGGGCCAAATTTCAAATTGTCGCTACTAGGTCGAATGGGGTATCATATGAAAGGGCTTTACTTGTACATTTTAAAATATATTTTGTATTTTTTTAAATTTCTTAGTTTTAAAGTTATGATGAAAAATGTCAAGAAAAATACCATTCCCCCCCCCTTATCTCCGAAGTTTGAGTAAGGAAAAATCTGAATTAATTACAGTTGACAGAAGTTTATATAAACTTTACAGCAAAAATAAAACGATCTTTCTAAGTTGCACAGTTTTTCAGAAATCTGCAAAAAACCTTTACAAACAAATTTAGTTTTGCGGTCCTGAAAATGGACTTTATTGCTTCCAAAAATACTATAGGTATATCGGAACCCTCGGCGCGCGAGTCCGACTCGCACTTGACCGGTTTTTTTCTAGATGATCAGAAAAAGTATCTAGAAAAGACTTCAAATTCGAGCTTCCAGGTCTATAAACTGCGCCTACGTTCAGTACGAAGTAATCTAAATATATCCATAAGTAGTGGCATCCATTCTCACTGAGCTCTTGCGTAACGCTGTGATTTAAGTTTTTATGAACATATATCGATACGCCACCTCCAGTTGTGTTTGTTCTGTAGTTGTAGTTATGGGTGTAATTGGGTAAACAATACAGCCGGGCATCCGAATCGCTCTTAATCCATGTTTCGGTGAGAATTATAATTTGAACTTCATGCGGTATGCCTTTAAGGATGCATTTTAATTCGTCGAACTTGCCGGGTTTACAAATGCTTCTTGCGTTAGCGTAAAAACATTTTAAAGATCGGAGATTGGTGGGTAGATCCTGATATTTCTTTATTAAGTAGTAAGTTGCATTAATGGCTTCATTTTTAGAATATATTAGAGAAGATGGATCACTTCTATTAATTGTTAGTTTTTTGGATCTTTTATTTGTGTAATCTTGGGGACTCCTTTGGAATATTTTATAGTTAAATTCGATTCCCCTTCTTCTAGGCGCTGCTTAAGTTTTTCTTTGATTTTTTTAGGTATTTTTGTTGCGTAGGGGTTCGATCGGAGTATATGCTTAAGTTAGCTGGTAGTTTTTCGTGGTTTCGCAGTACATATTTTGCAGTGGCTGACGACTCGAACGAAATTTTTAACATACGATTTTCGCCTGTATTGTATTTGCCAAGTCTCATAATTCTGATAGGATTCTCGCATTTTCCCTCAAAAACTTGAAGAGCCTTTGATATCTCTTCCTTATCGTGTTGACGTCTAATAGATGCGTCTTTGTTTACTATTATTTGTTTCAGGAATACCCGCAAGTATTATATTTTTTTCCCTTTCCGTCCGTTCTCTAAGTTCTAGGATGAGGTCTTCCTGACAAGCGGCGCGGGTGGGCGAGTGTTGATAAGAATGGTTGGTGTGTGAGTTCTTAATCTTGGTGATGTCTTCATTTATTTTCTGAATTGAAGATTGTGTTGATTTGTAGTTAGATTTGACAGTCTCCAAGTCACTTTTGATTTGATTAATTTCCTTTCCTTGGGTTTCTGTAATATACCGAAGAACTTTGCATTCAGCACGAATAGCGTTAACATCTTCCCGGATTTCTGATGATATTTTCGTTTGAGACTCCGTAAAGTTCTTTAAAAGATCCATCATTTGTGACTGGAAAGTAGCCAACTGCTTACTACACGCACAACTATCATCTTTTTTTTTAGCTTTCTTGGTTTTTAGGGTTCCGATACCAAAATGGTAAAAAAAAGGAACCCTTATGGTGCCGCTCTGTCTGTCTGTCTGTCTGTCTGTCTGTCCGTCTGTCTGTCACACCTCTATATCTCAGCAACCACTTATGCTATCAACCTGAAATTTGGAATAGTTTTAGAATATAGTTGCCCAACTTAATTGCACAAGAAAAAATTTTGAAAAAAGTATGATTATTAATATAAAGGGGGCCAAAATAGGGGGGGCCAAATTTCAAATTGTCGCTACTAGGTCGAGTGGGATATCATATGAAAGGGCTTTACTTGTACAGTTTAAAATATATTTTTGTATTTTTTTAAATTTCTTAGTTTTAAAGTTATGATGAAAAATGTCAAGAAAAATACCATTCCCCCCCCCCTTATCTCCGAAGTTTGAGTAAGGAAAAATCTGAATTAATTACAGTTGACAGAAGTTTATATAAACTTTACAGCAAAAATAAAACGATCTTTCTAAGTTGCACAGTTTTTCAGAAATCTGCAAAAAACCTTTACAAACAAATTTAGTTTTGCGGTCCTGAAAATGGACTTTATTGCTTCCAAAAATACTATAGGTATATCGGAACCCTCGGCGCGCGAGTCCGACTCGCACTTGACCGGTTTTTTGTTCCCGTTTCGTTTAGTCACGCAGATCGCTTAACGACCCACCTCCGCTACTCGAAGATTCCTGTGCTTGCATCCTAATTGTGTGTGCGCAGCACTTAAGCTACAAGTTGGAGCGAGTCAAATTCGATATAGTAGCGTTCTCTTTTACTCAACAGGAGTGAAGTGCTCTTACCCAAACCGGTCTCCCGAGTAGCTGCGTTCTTCCTCAGAGCGATAACAAAACAAAGTCCGTGTTGTCACTTTAATATTTTTCACTTTAAATTATTTGCCGTAAGGTCTATTATAGTTTGCTTCCGATTTATAATTTTATAATAATTTTGCAAAAATATCTGCAGCACGTCTGCTCTATACGAGTGTCGCACGCCGTTAAAAATTTCTATCGGAGATTTTGTCAAAAGGCGCCTAAAAATGAATTTCCTTCCTGGTTTTCATAAAACTGAGTTTTAATTACCACCATCGCAAACTGAAGACTTTCGATAGACCAACTGTTAATAATATAAATAACCTTAAACTATTGTTTACAAATTCTACTGTACTGTTAATAAATTTCCGACAGTTGTTCAATTGAGAATATGCTAGATGCTGCTGATAAGTTATTGAGGCCACCAATTTCGGTACCTAGTAAATAAGATATAGTAGATATCATTTTCGCATTGCATCGCTTTCCATCTGCACGCAGCAAGAATTAATGGACGCCACACAAAATGCTATAAATCTACTATAAATGCAGTAAAATGACAATTGCCATCGACATGCAAAATTAAGAAAAATTGTATTTTGCATTATGCGACGATAGCTTCTCGAAAGTGCTCTTCCTACGCCGTAAAAAGCAATGTCTCCAATTTTCTTTACATAAAAACTCAGTTCTGTAGCCAAACTATGGCCTAATAAAATATGACGATTGCCATCGAAATGCAAAGAAGAAGAATAGTTTCATGCATAATGCTACGAAAGTTTCAAAAGTGTGCTTCTGCTACGCCGTAGAAGGCAATGTTCACAATGTACTTTACACATAAACACAGTTTTTAATCTACTGTTGTACCAGAATATACAATAACCTCAAAATATTAGGTCTTTACCTATGAAATTGCCGTTTTGTATGGCGAATTTTAGGTAAACTCAATTTTCAGTACTAACATTTTTGCATTTTTCTTAGGAATTATAAATCCAATTATTTTAATTTTTTTAAGCATTATTGGGAAGACATTAAGCTAATAGAAGCTTAAATTTAATTTTCGAAAAATATTATCTGTAATAAAATATAACGAATCTAATGATGAAATCAGACGACATTTAAGACGAACAATTTTCAAACCTTTAATTTTATATATCAAACTAAAAATAAAAACTTTATTTTATGCGTAAATTGATAACCTTGAAGTGAACTTTCAAATATAAATCAAATAAAAAAAATAGCATTAGAATTATAGGAATTATGATCTCATTAATCTGTAAGAAAATTTCGGCAATTTCATAGGTAAAGACCTATTACTTATTTCTATTACAGATGCACCTCATTTTGTATAATTTACCTAACTTGTTTTGTTGTTACCCTCGACTTTCCTTTGTCGCTTCCTTTATTTTTGTTTCAAATACCAAAGAAGTAACAAGAAACTTAATCCTTTAGAAAAATAAAGTATTTAAATAAGAAAGTCCACAGGTAAAGCAAGAAAAAAGAACCTCTTACCTGTAAACACTGCAGAAAACAGCAAGAAAAGTGCTGTAAGTTTTTTACACCACCTTTATTCCGCTGCATTCCTAAGCCAAGTCTTAACCTCTCTGTTGCAACAAAATTAGCAGCGACTAACTACCGTCCATAAACTACCCTTGTTAGTTGTACAACTTTGTGTACAGGGTGCTCCAGGTTGTATTTACCTTGTGGTTGGAGTGAAAGGTTTTTTTATGTGTAAAAGCTTTGAGTTTGAGTTGGATGAGGGTTTGCATGTGGACGTTAGAGTTATTTCAATTTTAAAAAGCAAAAGCTTATGTTTGCTAAAACTGTACACTTTGAATGTTTTAAACGTACAAATATAACATTATGTATGTTATTGCAAAGGTAGCAAAAGCGCATATTATATAAGGTTAATACTGTGACATTCATGATTGAACAAGGAAACTGACTAACATGTGTAGCTTATTGTCATATGCATGCAGACTTGTCATTCATAAAAAAATAAAAAGTAGTGTTTTTTACGTTTGCTTATTTATCAAAGCCAGCAAATGTAGAACGAATTACTAAACCACTTAACGAACAAGCTCATATCACTTTCTATTTCACATAACTTAGGACATGTCAGTAACCACATGAAAACACTAATAACCTACGAGTTACGTGTAACATTAAAATATCAGCTGTAATAACTGAAGCGGCTAAAAAACTGATTTTAAAAGATATAACTTCGCTTTTCAAAGACCGTGATTTTATTAGTCCAGCATACCAGAAACTTAAGGCAAGATTGTAAACAAGTCTGCCTTTAATTAAAAAATATTAAATCTCCTCGAAATGTATACACCCTGTAAGGCCAGCAGTATACAGTAATACCGCTGACAAACTGTGAAAGGGCAGACAATTCCGACAGTCAGCCAGACAAATGCCCACCAAGAATGGCCCACGATTTATATCCCACTATTCGTTAGGGTCTCGGACGGACACTGAGAATGTCTTGAATGCATTGATATGCAGAAAAAATATTGTATACTAAACGTGGATTTTTAGTAAGACTTCCTTAAATAAGTGTAAAAATGCTTAATATTATTGTCAAAGTGCACCCTAAGTGTACACATGTTTCAAATAAAACTTATATATATCTTTGTATGTTTTGTGCTCATTCTTCTTCTTCTTTTTATATCAATGGCATATGATTTTATAGTAACTTAGCCCAAAATGTGGCTACAGCAATAGCTCTTTGGTTGCCTTCAAAAAGGTCCTCCTTGGTGCAAGAAACTGAGGAGGTAGGGCACGAAAGCAAGTGTGTCATGGATTGCAAAACGCCGCATTACATTTACATACAATACAATACAATCAATTTATTGATAAAATAAAAAATTTACAGGAGTCGTTATCAGAGAAGCCCCACCTCTTCTTCAGTTCTCCGCAACTGCCAGCGCCCGATCACGGTCTATTAAGTGACTACCATATGTTTAGTGCTCATTATAGAATATTGTATTGTATTTTTGGATTCGACGGGTTTGGTTCAACCACAACTACGTTCTCTTTAATGATTTTTCCCTTCCTAAATAGTAGGAAGAGCCAAGTTGCAGAAGTCCCTTAGTCCAAAAATCGTGTTTTATAATAGAGAAAGAAAATATCTTAAAAATTGGTTGGAAATTTTTCATCTTAGAATAGACTTAAAAATGAAACGTCAATGTTAAATATAAAAGTAATTCTTTTTTGTGATATTGTATTGTTTCGTGTTGGTTAAATCGTCATCATCATCATCATATCACACGAAAGACGTCCGCTGCTGCTAGGCCTCCCCTAAAGATCTCCATGACGACCGGTCCTGCGCTGCTCGCATCCAGCGGCTTCCCGCGACCTTGACTAGATCGTCGGTCCACCTTGTGGGGGGGGGGGGGGGGCTGCCAACGGTACGTGGTCGCCACTCTAGAACCCTTACGCCCCATCGGCTATCGGTTCTTCTTGCGAAGAATGATTGAATTCTTGGTTGAATGTCAGGTCCAAAAAAGTAATCCAGTTCAGTACCTCATTAAACGATTTTCTCAAAGGAAAGATGTGATATTGCAAAACCACAAAATCTGAAAAAAAAAAAAAAAACTTTAGCAAGAAAACTTTTTATGTAAAATTTAACTGCGATCAATAGATAATTGATTAGGAATTCTCTTGGTTATCTAGTTAATTTTCTTTAATATCTATGCTTGACCGGTACAGTTTTGGGGAGTTATAAAATTTTCCGCTTTGAAAGTGACAAATATGGGTGGTTACTGCGAGTTTTCTTGGTGATATTTCATCGTTATTGTGAAAGAAATTCTACTGAAAAATAACTACGTAAGACCTACTACACAAATTAAATTGTAGATATACGAGTACCTACGCAGGTATTTATAGCTTCACCTGAATTGTTTTGCTTTTATGTATACTTCGTAACAATCTGGGCTGAAGTCGCAAGTATGCTGGTCTTAGAATAATTGCGGTCTTAAAATCAATTTCTTAGCCTTTGCAGTTAACAAACGATATTTTATATTACTGAAAATTGTCTTATATAATTAAGACTGAAAATTATCTCATAAGCTTTTCCAATCATCCAATCAATCTAAATATGTAAATTTGTCTGATGGACAAAGGTATATTAACAAAGAGAAAAATTACTATAGACCTTGACACTGCCTCGTATGGATGGTATTATAATGAAGTTAGAAATATATTTTACTGAAAATGTTTTGTGAGTCAATGAAACTTAATATAGTAAACTGTGGTTTCAAATAAACATCTGACCATTTATGAAGCTCATACATATGAAAAGTCGTAAACTCCTGTTATAAAATTTAACCCCACGCTCCACAAACTTCAAGTATAATCATGAGAAATCTTAAAAAGTTTCGCGAGGAAATCTCTTCACAAAGCAAGGATTGTAAGAATTTCAAAGTATTAAAGCATGAAAGGAAACTGTCCGGAACTTATTGGAGCAATCAGATTGTGCAGATTCCGTTTAACATTAGCAGCATTCTTCCTGGGATCCAATCGCATTAAGAGCCCATTTAAACTTTGCCCCACGAAAGGATTCTCTAATTTCGCAGCTTGGAAAAATAAATAGGTTCTAGTAATTCGGATTTGGAAATTTTGGAATTGAATCTTATTTCTTTCACTGCTTTAAATTTTATCAGCCATATTAAAATAGTTTAAAACTGGGCCAAGTGTGATGCTCAGCACCAATACACTTTGTGTTTGACGAAATTGAAGCGGTAGCTTTAAAACTGCAATGCCAAATTTTGTTGAGTCCGACCCACACTTTGTGAATTTTAATAATTTGCTATATTTTGCTCTATAATATATTTTTCGTTTATTCCAACGCTTACCAACACATTTTGCAGCCATAATACGAAAACCAGAGTATATTTGACGGAAGGAATGACATTGTTTTTCTGACAGCTTTAGCCGATTGCTTTTCACATAGCTGCAAATTGTAATGAGATGTGATGCCATTAAATAAATATACAATACAATGTGTTGGTAAGCGTTGGAATAAACGAAAATAAATGGTACAGCAGCACTGCACTTACTTTCTCGCAATACTCAGAGATAAACTATCAACCGCAAACTTAAATTTGTAATGCCATACACATTGTATAGAAATACAAACTTTTATTTACGTTTTTCCAAAAAAAATTTCGAATGAAATATACAGATTAATTCAGAATTCAAATTACAAAACATTAAAACAAACAAACCTCAAACGATTTCGAGTAAATCACATGTGTAACTTTTAGTAATACTAGACTCTTTATATGAATTTTCACAGATCAATGGATAGTACCGTAGGATACTTGCATGGAGATTTTTTAAATTTCCCAACACATGTTCCTTATGGATAATTGTTCAGTTTAGTCTACAGAGCAAGCCCTTTCAGTTTTTGGTACATCCTGTGTACTAAATTTTATTCAAAAAAATCATAAATAATATCCAGTCAGGTAGGCAACTAATCCAGGATTAATATTATAGAAAATTTTAATAAACTCAATGGAACCAATTTTGGGTAAATCACATATTTACGATTTGGTGGTACAGGAACACCCCTTATATGAAATTACACAGATCAATTAATACTAGTGCAAGATATCTTACATGGAGATGCTTGGTCATGCAAAGTTTCATCAAGATTCTATGAGCCGTTTTTGAGAAAATTTAAATTTTTCATTTTCGTTGTATGACAGCTACCCTCAAAATGAGAGCCAGCAAGAAACCACTTAGAACCCTTCGATGGATTTGCATAAAACTCCTAAATTAAAAATCTGGTTTCAATCGGACCATTCGTTTAGCCGCTAGGCCAAAGCGTGACGGACAGACCGACCGACCGACGGACCGACCGATCGACCGACCGACCGACCGACGGACGGACATTTTTGGGAGACTTGCTTTTTATGATGTATAAGTGATATAGAACACATTTTTGACAAAATTAGAAAAACTTTTTTTTTTCACGAATACAATACCTTTCTCGCTCCGCTCGAAAGTAAAAATGGATCATACGAGTACGAGTAAGCTATGTATCTGTAACCTCATCAGTTTTAACGCTGGCATGTATTTCAGTTGTTTTCACGATAGAATAGCAACTTGTTTCTTTTTACCCGGCTGCCCCAAAACAGGAAGGTTATGTCCCTTATTATTTGTAAAGCAAATTTAACGCTTTGCACGTTGCAGAATTTTGGCATTAGATGTAAAACTGGTCCATAGTATCTTGATCAGCGCGAGCTAATGTCAACTATTGCCGAAAGGAAAGTGGCTTTCTTTATGTCCCTCAACACAGAATCCTCAGAGAAAAAAACTGCATAAAAATTTATTTTGACGATGCCAAAAAATAGTCATGAAATAGTCATAAATAGTCACCATATGGAAAAAAATAGTCGCGTTACAATTCTAGAGTTATAGCTATGGTTTGCTGAGGATTATGGGCATAGGCTATATATACAGAATCCTCAGTTCTGATGCAAGCAAACCGTGGGGACTATCGACTTGGTTTTTATTTTAAAAAATAGTCATGAAAAGGGATCCTGAGGAAATCGAGGGAAACCCTCAAATTTTATAGGCACTTATTGCGTGTTTCATATATTTTTCAAAGCTATACAAGTACATAGCCCGTGTGGTGCCGGAAAAAATAGTACCAACCCTTAGGTGTCGTAAAAGGTAACTAAGAGTTAATAGTCTCTACCCGAGGGAGTCGTAAAAGGCGACTAAGGGTTAAATACCAGAGAATGGGCAGCAGCATCCTTCTGTGTCGCCCGTGTAGTACCGGCATAGAATAGTACCAACCCATCTCTACCCGTGGGTGTCGTAAAAGGCTACTAAGGGTTAATGAACCAGAAAATGGACAGCAGCATTCTTCTGTGTCGCTTTTTACGTGTTTCATATATTTTTCAAAGCTATACAAGTATGTAGCCCGTGTGGTGCTGGCAAATAATAGTACCAACCCTTGGGTGTCATAAAAGGCGACTAAGGGTTAATATACTCTATCCGCGGGAGTCGTGAAAGGTGACTTAGGTTTAATAAACCAGAGAATGGGCAGCAGCACCTTTCTGTGACGTCAGTGTGGTGCCGGCATAGAATAGTATCAACTCATCTCTACCCGTGGGTGTCGTGAAAGGCGACTTAGGGTTAACGAACCAAAGAATGGGCAGCAGCATCCTTCTGTGTCAGCCGTATGGTGCCGGCATAGAATAGTACCAACCCATCTCTAACCGTGGGTGTCGTAAAAGTTGACTAAGGAATATACACCGGAGCAAGGGCAGCAGCATCTTTCTGTGTATCGTACCATCTTACAAACTGCGGTCACCGACAACTGCGGTCGCCAGCCGCAACGTTACAAGCGTAGTGACTATGGTAAATCCTCTTCTAAATACCACGCTTTTTACCAGAGTTCTGGAGGGAGCTCCCTTACCTGCAATGGTCGTTTCATGGGATGATATGATGATCCTTTTGTGTATCGTATCATCGTGCATTCTGCAGTCGCCAACAACCGCGGTCCATGGTGCCAGCTGTGACTCTAACAAGTGTGATGACTATGGTACTTCCCCTCCACATTGTTCCAGCAAAAGCTGGAATTTTGGAGGGAGCTAAGCTCCCTGTCCTGTGGTGGACATTTTATGGGATGTTGTGATACAAGTATTTGCTCCTGGTATTCATCATATCATGTTAATGATCTGGTGATAGATGAAACAACTCCTTAACGGTTATGAGTTGGAGGATAATTCTTTAAAATTGTAGTTACGTTCTTTAACATCGATAGTTTGAAGCATTTGTGGCCGAGTGGAAGTTGCTCTTTCTTTACGATCACGAAATTGAAGTAACTTTGGACGTGGTGTAGTCAGAACCTGGATGAGTGACCGCAAGTGGCACAACAATTAGAGCATTCTGCCAATTTTAAAACGATTTTTAAAATTTCTTTTTTTTTACTGATCATCAATTTTAGAGTTAGAGATTCAGAGATTTATCCGTAAAATGCTCTAACCTTTTTAGTGACATCATGATTCTAAACAGTGACATGACAACACCAAGTTTTTTGTTTATCAAAAGATCAGAAGGCCTTTTAAATGGTTTGTCCTAGCCACTTTTAAGGAGTGATTATCAGATTATGATTTTTTAACAGGATCAGTCAGGGTTACCAACCACTTGTTGGTGCCTGTACCTTAAAGTGTTTGCTTAACACTAAAACTTGTAAAATAAAAATAGTTTTAACAAAAACCAATCACCTCCTTCAATAATGTTTAAGGAATCGATTAGCACTAAAAAGTATAAAATAACCATAGCAGTAATTATCAGCAACGTAGTGAAATAATAGAAAATAACCAAGCCTATGTTTGTTTATTTCAACTATAAATTTACAAGAAATAGTTCATTTTGGAGTCAGTGCCAGCCAAGTCACAAAACCAATTGAAGTATGTGCTACTAGCAAAATATCCTTTAAGTGCACTAACTCGCGCTACATAAGCTGTAGGTATGCCGTTACCAAATTACGACGAGTTTTCATTTTCTATCTCGTGCCTTCTTTCTTAAACAACTTTAAAAAAGGAAGAGGTTCTTTGTTCCAATGTATGTAGTTTTATATAAAATCTTAACCATTGACAATTTATTATGGGATCCCCTCGAAGGTGAATAAAAAAGCAGTTCAACGTTTTCTGTAATAAAAGAAACTAGATAAGATATATTTTTTCCTGCAATGCAACTTCTTGGCTGGCACCGACTCCAAAATGAACTATTTCTTGTAAATATATAGTTGAAATAAACAAACATAGGCTTAGTTATTTTCTATTATTTTACTACGTTGCTGATAATTACTGCTATGGTTATTTTATACTTTTTAGTGCTAATAGATTCCTTAAACATTTTTGAAGGAGGTGATTCGTTTTTGTTAAAACTATTTTTTTGTATTAGGTGTTACTGACAGTTCTCTTTGCAGAGCCTGCTTGAAGACAGATAAAACAGTTGCTCACGTCCTTCTGGAGTGCACGGAATTAGCCACATACAGGGCAAAGTACCTTGGTGTTCCCGGGGGCCTTCCTGAAGTAGCGAGCAACGTCACCGGCTTGCTGGGCTTTCTTCTCGAAATCGGGTGGCTTGAGTAAATCGCTGTTCTACCCACACGCAAAATAGGCGCAATGACGTCGTGTTGCGGAAAATAGCCCAACGCACAATTACAACATAAAGAGAAAAATTTTTTTCATTTCCCAAAAAATGATTCATTGGGAAAATTGTTCAGTTTTGTTGACTGATCACGCCCTTGCAGTTTTCGGTACACCGTCAAACCCCGTATATTATTGCCGGGTATCTTCATACACATTTATAATTTTCGTCAGGCGCGCGCGACGTACGGTCCGGCCGTATTTCGTATTATTCATATCACGTAGGTCCTTTTTATAAATGCCTATCTTAAAACATTGCGGTGCGTCAACACATAAAATAAAGCTGCATTGCTGAAGCCAATCCCTGGTAAAAATGTTTTCAATTGTCTTTTATTTTATAAAATAAATTAATGATGATAAAGATTATTTTTCCCACGACTTCAATTGCGTGGAATTTTTCGCTTATACAGTAAACATTAACAACGAAACCGATTTAAAAGGGATTTCCAAAATTTGGACTTACTTCCATACAACATATAACCTTTGTTTCATTGCAATCGGTTCACTTAAACAGAAGAGTTGCAAGTACATTTTAGTAGATTGTGAGGGAAACGCGGACAACAGTTTCAAACTTTGCTTTAAATTATCTTGTGTTTGAGTAAACCGATTGCAATGAAACAACGCCTATATTCTAAAGCAAAATAAGACCAACTTATTTTTGAAAACCACAATGAAGTCGGTTCAGCGGTTTTTGCGTGAATCAAAACGGCAAAACGGACAAACAGACAAACGGACAAGTAGACAAAATATCCAAAAATGGTCTGAATTGTTTCTATTACTGTTTAAGTTTCCCTTGAAGTAATATTTTTTCGCCGAGTTTACGACTTTATAATGGATAAACAAAATGTTGCCAGACGATTTTTGCAGGATTTACAATTTTAAACACCATAATCTCTTGTCAAAAAGATTTATTTACAAACCAACTATTCGGTTCACTGAGTACAATAAATAAATCTGAACACACCGTTATCGGAACAAAAACATGCCATTACTGCATCGTACAGTTTGTATTGAAATCACGCAGCTGAGAATTGCAAACAAAATCGCTACTGGAAAACGCAATTGAACGTAAAACTGAATTTAAACTGTAGGTAAGGATCACTATTTTTTGTCTAAAAAACAATTTAAATCATAATTACACATGATATTTATCCGACTGCGGCGAAACCCAAAAGAAGGGTTATTAGTTAAAACTTATAAAAACTTCTGCTGAAATTGAGCTATAGGTGCACTACAGATGGTGTCAGGCGCGGTTCCAGCCCTAGATTTTGGGGGGGGTCATCGAGGCTAAACATAACAACAACATTATTTTTACCTACACAAAAATGAGCATAGGTAGTTTTATGAGCAAAGAAAAAAATTTTTTTTTCAAACAGATATCGCATACTCGTATATGACGTCACAGAGACAGGCATACGCATATTACAAATTAACAATCGAAGGGAGCTCGAAATTGCACGTAATAGAGCTAAGAAATACTGATAAGAATCTAAATATATAGAATAATGACTGATTCATCAACGTCGAGCCGTAACCGCTATAGTTTTTGGCACTTCAAAACCAAACACTAAGGAAGGATTTTCTGAACTTCATCTAGGGGGGTAAAATAAGGGATGAAAGTATGTATAAAAGTCCTTTGTTTCTTGAGTTAGATTCACACAAATTTGAATTGAAGCTTTTGGTGAAAAATTAAAAAACATGTGTTTAAGCATTTCTTAAAAGTCTACCTTCAAGAGGGTGAAAAAGGGGATGATTTTTTCCCGTATGTTGGTCTATACTTTAGTCTTTTATTTTATTAAGGTAGAATTATACAAATTTGGTTTTGAGATCTCCGTAAAAAATAAAAAAAGTACGTGTTTGGAAATTCATCCACTAACGCGATGGAATGATAAATTAAAGTCAGTAAAGAAATCTTACATTTTTGTCATAAGGTACTTAAAAATTTGGATTTAAGCTAATAATAAGAAATAAAGAAACATGTGTTTCAGAAATTTTGAGATATCATCCTTCAAAGGGGTGAAATAAGGGATGAAAATTTGTATGATAATCGTACAGTTTTGACAAGCGGTACTTGAAAATTTTGGTTTTAGCTAATGATAAGAAACAAACAAACATGTGTTTCAGCAATTTTGAGATATCATCACCCAAGGGGATGAAATAAGGGATGAAAGTTCGTATGAAAATCCTGGAGTTTTGACATAAGGTACTTGAAATTTGGGTTTTAGAAGAATATAATAAGAAGTAAAGAAACACGTGTACGGAGAGCTCAAAACCAATTTGTATAATTCTACCTTCAATAATAAAGACTTATAGAACAACATACGGAATCACTTAGGGGAGGAATTTTGGAAAATACTTCCTTAGTGGGTGGTTTTGAATTGCAAAAAACCTGTGTATAAAATTTCAGATCTTTAGCTATATAGCGGTTTCGGCTCGGCGTTGATGAATCAGTCATTATGTCATGTATGTTTGTAACGAACAAACTCAAAAACTACGGGACTGATATCAAATTTTTTTCACCTTTAGAATGCTAAACTCCTGAGTAACAACATAAGCTATATTTATTACTAGAAAAAAATAGGCATCCCTACTAACTTAAATAACCCAAGGTGAAAAAAATTGCCATACGATGACTTTCATCGCATGCGCTACGGAAGCTATAGCCCGCGACCACCGCGACTCTGTACAAATATTGTACTGTGAATGTGTGTTTGATTATAGATATACAGTTTGGGTACCGAATTTTCTAAATTAACGTAAAAAAATCTGTTTGGCTTTCGGGGGGGGTCATGACCCCTGTGACCCCCCCCCCCCCTGGATCCGCGCCTGGATGGTGTAAAAACTGTAAAAAATCACAAATAAAGAGTTATAAATGACAAAATTCATATTGTGGGGAGCAGCTGGTGTGGCACTTGGGCGAAGTTAACCATTGTTGTTTCTTAAAAACGTTCCTAGAAACTAATCTATAATTTAAAATCATTTATTTATTGGAAAATTACAAAAGAATTTCCATTGAATCTGTTTTTTTACAGTGTAGCTTAAACCTAGTTAGGTTTTACCGTACACTGTTAGGTACATTCATTGCGCAACCATCTAATCTTATAAGTGAAAAGTTAAAGACAGTCTTTATACAAAAAATTCTATTAACTAAAAAGTGCTTGCACTTACTGCTGTATTTTCTTTTTACAAAATTACGAGCTATTTTCGTTCGTATCCCTTGGTCCATAATAGAAATTGAATACAAAAACGAATTGTTTTTGATACTGTAACAGAACTGTGAACAACGAATTCCAGGCTGTATTGAAATGGGGCAATATTTCTAGAACGTGAACGCCCGCAATTGCGATGAACTCGAAAGGATTCGACATCGACAGAATTCTTGGACATTGAGAATCAAATCCAATAGTCCTGTGAAATCTCAGTAGCGCAGACTTCGGAATGCTAACTGCAAAATGAAATCTTACAAATTTTACTTTGGTGCTTTCGTTTTAGTATAAGTGTTTTACAAAAGCCGCTATTAAATTTAAAAAGTTTTTAAATTAAATAATTTGATAAATTACACACGATATCATGAGTTGCGTTGCTGCTCTGTATTTGGCATTAAATTTCGTTTTTAGGATTCCGTACCCAAAGGGTAAAAACGGGACCCTATTGATATGCCTTCGATGTCTGTCTGTCTATCAGCGGCCTGTTTCTCATGAACCATAATAGGAAGAAATTTGATATTTTCACAAATTGTTTATATCTGTTGCCGCTACAAAACGAATAATAAATAAAGATGAAGGTGGGCTCCCAAACAGCTAAGTATATGGGGGCGCAAAAAAATTTTTTGACCTACCTCGTCGACTGGGGGATCGTTGTTTAGAGCTCGTTAAGTTTATAAATGCTGTATTTTTTGTTTCGAAAAATATTTATTCATAACCAAGGAATTGCTAGTAAGAATACTGAATGGTTTAAAATATTTTCTATAAAATACTATTATGTAACAACAATATGAACCTTACTTTTATGATTTTTGGATTGTTGCCTAAAGAAGTATTACAATTTGAGAACAATTAATGTTAAAAAAGGAGAAAACTTTTTTTAATCAGTTTCAGAAAAGGAAAGAAGTAAAACAAACTCGTGTATTCTTTAGAAACTTTCCAACTGAAGACTTGGACAAACTTGGACGTTAGTTCGGTTGCTTTAATTACTCCAAGTCCAACGTAACCGAAGGTAGTTTCTAAGTAAAACTTAACTTGACACGAGCACTTAACTCTTATGAATGTTAATTTTCATTGATGCGATTGGAACTTTTAGATTTAAATTTAGAATTTCAGGGGCACTAAAATACCATATAGCATGTGCAGGATGAGTTTGGCTCTAACGGTGTTTTTCAGCACAGGCGGATGAACGATTCGTACGCCTCCCCCCACCTACCGTGCTCACCCCCGCGACTCATTTTTAGACTTCTGCGCATTAACGGTGACAGCCAGAGTTATTTAGTTATCGTACACAACAAACTTACAGCCAATTGCACAAAACGTCTTTAAAGTTGAAGCTACTTTAAATCTATCGCCGAAACTGTCGTTGTCAACAATACAGAAGTAACAATTTACTTGAAGAAGTTTTAACTTAAAAGATGCTTGCTGCATCTGGCTTATGTTTTTGAAGTTCGGCTCCTAAAAACGTCCAATTGTCATTGATGGAGTGTCCAATCTTGACGGCAGCCATTTTTTATCGAACCCACTCCATTCAAGTGATCGAAATGCGATACAAAATTACTCGCAACGCCTTTTGAATCCGAAAAAAAGGCTCGATAAGTTTCTTGAAAAGGTTTAAGCGAGAATTTTTCTTATTAAAAAATAAGAAACCCGAGTGTGTAATAGAAAATAGGAAAACAAGCTCTAGGATGTAAGTAAACTTGAATCTAATTAGATATTGAACGAAAAACGTTTCGTGGTGGCTGGTTGTTCAAATAAGTACCTATGATTTTGTTCGTCATCATAACATCCCCTGAAACGTCCACTACAGGACAGGGAGCTCCCTCCAGAATTCTAGCTTTTGCTGGAAAAATGTGGAGGGGAAGTACCATAGTCACCTCGCTTGTTAGCGTTACGGCTGGCACCATGGACCGCGGTTGTAGGTGACCGCAGTAAGTAAGATGTAAGACACAGGAGGATGCTGCTGCCCATCCTCCAGTTAACCCTTAGTCGCCTCTTACGACACCCACGGGTATGTATGGGTTGGTACTATTCTTTGCCGGCACCACACGGGACTGATTTTATGATTTTGTTCGTCCCCGCCTGCAATACGAGTATCTTATCAAATTCAAGTTTACTTAGATCTTAGAGTTTGTTTTCCTTTTTAGGGTTCCGTGCCCAAAGGATGAAAAACAGGACCCTGTTAATATGCCTCTGATGTCGGTCTTTCTGTCTGTCAGCGGGCTGTATGAGCTGTATCTCATGAACCTACTTGGTAGACAGCTGATATTTTCACAAATCATGTATTTCTGTTGACGTTGTAACAACAAAGTACCTGGGCAACCGAGCTTCGCTCTATAATAGCAGCCTCAACCTGAAAATATCATCGGATGAGCAAGCTTTGCTACTCGCCAACAGATGGCGCTGAAAGTTTCTATCTAAAACGCAGAATTTACAAAATGCTCAAAAACACTGGGAAAACGAGTTCCCAGATAATGAGACCTAGCTAGATCGATTTTTGCCCCAAAAAACCCTTGCATGGTTAATTTCATCGGAATTGTTAGAGCGATTTTCGAGAAACCAATTACAAATACATGTATATTATATACAGGGTTATTTTTAGACACCTAGTCAAATTTTAGTATGTTGCTCTGAACATGTATCTGACCAACTTTCCCAAAGGAACATGGGTCGGAAAACGAGGAAAAAATTAGGTCGTTCCATACTCATCAATATACCCATTCATGAAGTGTAACTGTGTAACCGTTGTAGCACGTTGCATGAGTCAACCTTACACAAGTCACAAGTGGGTTTTTCACTGTACCGGAGTTCACTCTTCAGACATTCTGAGTGCCCACTCGAAAGGCCTGACTGATGACGTTCTATTTAAAAATGTTTCTCTTTTTTCACCCTTTCACGTGCGCATGCTGTCAGTAAGCGCAAATATAACCTTAGTACTCTTAATTTTTAATGTTCTACAAAAATACAAAATATAAATATTACAACGTGATGGGTACAACTGCACCTGTAATCCGGCCATCTTGTTTACACTTTGTTCCTGAAATAACGTTATTTTTGTATTATGGAGTTATTTGGTTAGCTTATTAAGAGCTTTTTTAATATGTCTTGTTGTCACATTAAAAACTTTGACCTTTGTTGTTTTAAGTTGTTTTGTTCAAAAGTTATTTTTCTTAGCGAAATACTCATAACCACTTTGTCTTTATAAAAGTCTTACTTTGTATATCGTAATATTTTTCACAGCGTTGTTATCTTGGAGGGTATAACTTCGGAGAATTCAAAAAAGAAGTGGCAAAAGAACCATTAGCCGTGTTTTACTGCTCGAATCCACATTTTCTACTCCGTAAAAAAATAAAGGAAAGCAGTACCATCTATTTTGCTGCAAGTACACGATTTAAAGTCAAGTCTAATAAAAGGAGAATTATGATAAACCTCCGCTTAGTACGTTTTCCTGTTTAGCAAAATTTCACACCGTGGTGTCTTAATTATTGGAAACCTTTAACCTGAAGCAAGACTTCATAAACACTAGGCGACGTCACTGCGTCGAACTTCATAACTCCGGGGCCCCTTTGCTCCCGTGTCTAGACCAGGACTTAGAATTAGAACAGCTCTTCACCCTCACTATACTGCTTCACTGAGTAACTGAGTAGAAACGGACTCCCCGGATTGATTTGGTAACAACAATTAAATTTCCAAAATTTAAATAAAAACCAAAGATTCACAAACAACTTATTTAAATAGGTAACCAGAAGTCAGTTGGGTTTGATTTTGAGGCCTCATCACAAAAATATTATGTATTGAAAAACTGAAAAAGTATCAAGATTTGTCTATAAGCAGTTTTGCTTTATCGATTTACAATCGAATCCATAAAGTAAACTAGAAGATTTATCAGCTTGGTCTACGAATCCTAATTTGCTCAAAATATATGAGGTTCTAATGAAATAGTGAACATAATTTTGGCATGTTACTTAGACCATGAAACTAAACAATTTTTCCAAAGAACCTAGGTCGAAATACGAACATAAATTTCATCTTCCCATAGAGACTGCGTCAGCTAACTGCGCATTTTGTATGGTAGGTAAAAAAACAGGCCAAGTGCGAGTCGGACTCGCGCACTGAGGGTTCCGTATAAACCTGTACGTATAAAAGTAAAAGTTATGGTATTTTTCTTGCTAAAAAACTTTATTATGTGATGTACGAGTAAGTAACTAAAATTTATATTTGAGTTGATAGAATGAAAGGTAAATTGCGGTTTACGATTTATGACGTATAAAAAAAAACTACTAACAAGATCTCGTTCAAACCAATTGTCGTTGGAAGTTTGCATGGTAATGTACATCATATATATATATATTTTATCATTCTCTTCTTTTAGAAGTTACAGGGGGGGGGGACACACATTTTACCACTTTGGAAGTGTCTCTCGCGCAAACTATTCAGTTTAGAAAAAAAAATATATTAGAAGCCTCAATATAATTTTTGAAGACCTATCCATAGATACCCCACACGTATGGGTTTGATGAAAAAAAAAACAAATTTTGAGTTTCAGTTCCAAGTATGGGGAACCCTAAAATTTATTGTTTTTTTTTTCGATTTTTTTGTGAAAATCTTATTGCGGTTCACAAAATACATCTACTTACCAAGTTTCAACAGTATAGCTCTTATAGTTTCGGAGAAAAATGGCTGTGACATACGGACGGACAGACAGACATGACGAATCTATAAGGGTTCCGTTTTTTGCCATTTGGCTACGGAACCCTAAAAATTGTTTTCGTATTTCGGTCTATATTTCTTAGGAAAAATTGTTCAGTTTCATGGTCTAAGTAACATGTTAAAATTATGTTCACTGTATCAGTAGGACGGCTTTTGATTGAAAATAATGTAATTATTATTATATCCTTATTTTCATTTTTATTTTTGCTTTTTTATATTTTTTTGGATTTGAGAAATTGGTTTTGAATCCTGCCAATCTTCAACAAAATGGTATTTCTTTTATAGATGGTTATTTTTTATCGCTTATTTTTTTTTTGTATAACTAGTATTCAGATCCAAAAACGGATACAATTTTTCAAAGAAGCATGGATCGAAGACCGAGAAAATATGCAAAACTATCTGTACAACATTTGTCGAACAAGATTTGTAGCAAAAGTGTGTAGGGAAAGGCCTAAAATTATTTTAATTTTTCAACCTGTTTCTCACGGAACGCTGTTAAGTTTTAAGCACTGAGAAAAAGAAATAATTTTAGTGCCTAGAACTATTGTTACGCGTTGGTGTAAATGACGCCGCGAGACTTTTCCCGGCCAGCAGTCGCGACGTTTCATCATCATGTTAATGGTAAAAGAAGACCAATTTGCGTCGGGCGCAATCTCATTGTTTTTGATTAAAATTATTATTGTTCCCTCTTTATTTTGAGCCTCCCCTGCCTTTATTCGCGAGCTACGAAACATCAATCCAAGTGTTACGGGACGGTCGAGTTTGATGAAATTGGATTAATTTTTAACTTAAAAAATCGAGAACAATTCTGCAACCTTTTTTATTGATGGTTTTATTTTTCTCTTGATTATTTTATATTAGGTCAATATGATTACTGTAAACAAATTGCAAAATTATCAGATTACATAAAATTTATAATTGCGACTTAGTAAGTTTTAAAGTTGTTCCTATGGAAAGAATAGTACCAACTTATCTCTACCCGCGTGAGCATCGTAAGAGGCGACTAAGGGTTATGAACAGGAGGATGGACAGCAGCTTCCTTTTGTGTATCGTACCATCTTACTTGCTGCGGTCACCAACAACCGTGGTCCACGGTGCCAGCCGTAGCACGTACTATGGTACTTCCCCTCCACATTGTTCCAGCAAAAGCTGGAATTCTGGAGGGAGCTCCCTGTCCTGCAGCGGAATTTACGTGAGATTTTATGATGATGATGAAGTTTTGAAGTTGACAACTATCTTAACGAGGTCAGATATAAATCTAAGGTTTCGAATAAGCCTATTTATTACTTCAAAGTCGGACGCACTTCAGTGGTAATATTTTGACCTTGAACGGGTCTCCGGTTTATACCGATTTGGTAAAGAGACGAAGTTACAAGTGATATTTTTCATTGGTGTTGCTCCCAAAGCCCTATGATTCTACTCATGGTAACAAGCAACTTTCGGGAAGAAAAAAATTTAATACTAGAAAAAAAAATCGACTTCCCATAGAGAAGTGGTCACGCGATCGACTCATTTTGCATGGGAAGGTGAAAATTTTTTGTCGAGTACGATGCGCACGGCTAAGGAGTGGAATTCCCTGCCTGCGTCTGTGTTCCCGAGCTCTTATTTATTTATTGTACACATGAAAAGAACACACAAAACATAGATTAAGAAAAACGACACAACAGGTACTGCTTATTTCAACTGGGAAATATCTTCCAGCAGTCCTAGGCAAGTGAAATGGCACTGGAAGAGGCAGATAAACGTGCACAATATACATACCTAAACTACTTAGATAAAATAATAATTAATATTATACATAGGTAAGGATAAGCTCTAATAACCCGAATCTATTTAAGTCGCGAGTGAATAGGCTTCTTTTTTTCTTCGGGAAAGTTGCTTATTTTCATGAGTCGAATCGCTGGGCTTCGGGTGCAAAACCAATACAACTTCACGCTGTATACGAACGAACGTCAGTAAGCATACTTTATCTGAGGTTGCTTGCCTTCATGGGAATACTGGACTATGGAAGCAAAGTTAATAAAATTTCACGTAATAGGTACGTAGGTAGTTCGATAACGATCGCTATAAAAAGGTATTGAAAATAAATTATTTTACCAAGGCACTAGGAATTACATTTCTTTTCATCACATCCAGCAACAACTTTGGCCCCAAGAGCAACGACATGCAATATTCTTGAAAATGGACTCCGCGAACCTGCTGTCCGGACGTGTTCCCAATAGCAAATGCAAACGCATATTTTGTTTGTGGACTGCGAATATCAAATTGGCTTTCTGAATTTGCAGATATCTTCACGATTTTATTCTACAAATTTGTTTCAAATATGGCAGGCAGATGGCATCATCAATATGCCAGCTAAAAGTCGTCTGTCAGTTATATTCAAATAATAACTGTTATATTATGTTTGGAGGAAATCATAACCATGAAACCAAACAATGCTTTTTTTACAAAGTAGAAAATAGCAAAATTTTGCAACCACAGTCAGGATTCGAAGTCGCGTCTTCTCCGTCAGTACCACGCACGAGCACAGAAAGTGTTAAAATAAAATCATTTCTCAAATTATCCTCGTGTTACACAGGGACTGAAAATGGTAAAGATTAAGGTTATTTAAGGGTTAAAAAAAACTATATCGTTTTCTTATACCGTTTTGATTTTTACCGTTATAAAACCTTATTCTTATTTAAGCTTCATAGTATAGTGGTATAGTTTTCTCAACCCTTCCACATATACCTTTATTTAACGTTTTCGTTATTAAATTTCTATTTTACATTTTTGGGTTTATTTCTGTACCGGAATAATAAATATAGTGTAGGCAACGAAGCATTAGACCCCAACATAAATTTATCAGGCAGATTTTATTTGACAGGATGATAAAGAATCATGAATTAAATGTAAATTCAAAATATCCAAAAAAAATTAACAAAAAGTAAATTTCATACATCATCATCATCATATCAGCCGAAAGACGTCCACTGCTGGACATAGGCCTCCCCTAAGAACTCCATGACGACCGGTCCTGCGCTGCTCGCATCCAGCGGCTTCCCGCGACCTTGACCAGATCGTCGGTCCACCTTGTGGGGGGCCTGCCAACGCTTCGTCTTCCGGTACGTGGTCGCCACTCTAGAACCCTCACGCCCCATCGGCCATCGGTTCTTCTTGCGATGTGCCCTGTCCACTGCCACTTCAGTTTAGCGATTCTCAGGGCTATGTCAGTTACTTTAGTTCTTCTGCGGATCTCCTCATTTCTGATTCGATCGCGCAGAGAGACTCCGACCATAGCCCTTTCCATAGCCCTTTGGGTGACTTTGAGCTTTCTGATAAGGCCCATCGTGAGCGGCCACATCTCGGTGCCATATGTCATCACTGGCAACACACACTGGTCAAAGACTTTTGTCTTGAGACAATGCGGTATTTTGGACGTGAAGATATTGCGGAGCTTCCCGAACGCTGCCCATCCGAGTCGGATTCGACGAGTAACCTCTTTCTTTAAGTCGGATTTACCCAGCTGGACTGTTTGTCCCAGGTATACGTACTCATCAATAACTTCGAGCGTAGAGTCTCCAACTTTGAGTGGAGTGGGTACAACAAGGGCGTTAGACATAATTTTCGTCTTATCCATGTTCATTTTAAGACCCACTTGTTGTGAAACTCTACTGTGGTTATTATGCATCGTGCCGAGATCTTCCAGGGTCTCAGCCATTACAACAATATCGTCGGCAAATCGAAGGTGGGTCATGTACTCGCCATTGATGTTGATGCCAAGTCCTTTCCAGTCCAGGAGTTTGAAGACGTCTTCCAATGCGGGGCCGCCGGGGACTAGGGGCCGGAGCTTATTATTGTGATTCATGTTGATTCTTAGGGGGTTTACCATAGTCGCCACGCTTGGCAGACGGGTTGGCGCCCGCAGTAAGATGAAATAATACACAGAAGGACGCTGCTGCCCATCCTCTGGATTTCATTTCCCTTAGTCGCCTCTTACGATACCCACGGGAAGAGATGGGTCGGTACTTTTCTTTTTAGGCCGGCACCGCACAGCTTAAATTTTTCAAACATTTCAATTTCGTTGCATAGACTAATAGCAGTGAAAGCACTAACGCAATGTTGAATGTGTATTGTGTCACAGAATAAAGTAATAGTACTTACTATCAATATGTGAATTTGTATAGAGATCGCAAACATCAGGCGGGAGAAAAAAATCTCCCGTGGTACACCCAGGTGAACCACGCGGGTGTACGAGTACCACGGGCAATGCCTGACGCTGAACCACGGTACCTTAGCGTTAGTCAAGGCGTCTCAGTTAGGTACTGACGGAGAAGACGCAGGTTCAAATCCTGTCTGTGGTTCTGAAACTTTTCGATTTTCTACTTTTTAGAATTGTCTGAACACAAGAAGCGTTAAAAAAATATTTTTTCAGACTGCTTATTTCTTGTAACATGCAAGTTGAAATATTAAAAAATAACAAGCCCTATAGATAAACCGCCTAAATTAATCCTCGCCCGCGGGGTACAGGGACGCGGGGGTATGACGACAAAGGGGGAACGAAAGAGGTGCGGGCGGCGGGGCATTCTCATTCTCTACGCGCATCCGCTCCCCGCACCTGCCCTTGTACCCCGCGGGCGAGGACTCATTTAGGCGTTACTACTATAGATAGGATATCAAATTTTGTTCTTTAATCTTTGATATTGGAAAGCCGCGGGGGAGGCCTTTGCCCAGCAGTGGGATCTAGTAGGCTAACAAGAAAAAATCTTTGGTATATTTTATCTCTGCTAACCTCTCCGGTGGTTGCTTTACCAACTGAACAGGAACATATAGCTCGATATATGAAAACATTGTTTTTACCTCCCATACAAAATGCGCTATCAGCTGATGCAGTTTCCATGGGACGTTGTTTTATTTTCTTATTTAGGCCTGTCTATGTTTCTTAAAGAAAGTTGTTCAGTTTCATGGGTATAGCAGAGTAATACGAAACACCAAAGAGATTTGAACCTCGCTGAGTGAGCGAAAAACACTTGGTACGAGTAGAGGAGCCGAGAAGGATTTTTCACGTGATAATCAGGGCGACTAAGAGATGTCTCAGTAGATGGGACTTTATGAAAGGATCACGAAAAACTTTATAAGAAGTTCCAGACCGGAGCCCGGTGTTCAGAAGGCCATTGTCTGGAAATGAAAAGGAACAGAAAAACGTGATCTTCTGCAAAAACAATTCTCATGCCAAAAGATGAGGGCTGATGAGTAGTAATACAAAAACTTTGACCAGACACTGGTTTGCCAAAAATCTGAAGACTGTTGGCAAACCAGACCATTAAATTGTTTTCTATTGAGTAACTGATAAAATTTTACGCGATAATAAAGGCGAAAAAAAGATGTCTCAATAGAAGATGCTTTATGAGAGGATCACGAAAAACTATGTAAGAAGTTCTAGACCGGAGCCTGGTGTTCAGGAGGCCATTGTCTGGAAATGAAAAGTATTTTTTTACGTGATATTCAATTCGAACAAAGGTGACTGCTTGTAATAGAGAAGCTAATACTGATAACAAATACAAAAAAAAACCAGACAAAAATCTGAAGACTTTTGGCAAACCAGACCAAAAAAATATCCCTTTTCACCTCCAAAGCTCGGAAACATTTGTATTGTCGGTTAAATTCTGCGGCCAAAAGCGATTTTTGGCCCCTAGCGGGCAAAAGGTTTTTCTGCGGCCAAAAGCGATTTTTGGCCGCTAGCGGGCAAAAGGTTTTTGAAATTCGAACGTATGGCAGACCTCCACGCTGCGGTACTGGCTGCTTCCTCGCTTTAGTGAGGTGAAAAATTTTGTGTTTCGCTCGGCAGTAAAGTTATTTTGCGTTTCGTGCCTTGAAACCTTCGCTACGCTCAGGATTCTTCTTTTGAACCACTCGCTTCGCTCGTGGTTCAATTCTAGAATCCTTCGCTTGCTCAGGTTTCAATACAAGGCACTCACGTCAAATAACGCTTTTGCTGCCTTGCATAACAAATAACTATTTCAGATTTTCAGGCTTGTCTGGAATGACTTTAGCCCCCGGTTTTCTTGTCTGGTCAAGGTTTTTATATCTCTACTCATCAGTCCCCATCTTTTGGCATGACAATTGGTTTTGCTGAAGATCACTTTTTTTTGTTCCTTTTTATTTCCAGACAATGGCCTCCTGAACATCAGGCTCCGGTCTTGAACTTTGTACATAGTTTTTCGTGATCCTCTCATAAAGCATCTTCTATTAAGACATCTCTTTTTCGCCTTGATTATCGCGTTAAATTTTATCAGGTGCTCAATAGAAAGCAATTTAATGGTCTGGTTTGCCAACAGTCTTCAGATTTTTGGCAAACCAGTGTCTGGTCAAAGTTTTTATATCACTACTCATCAGCCCTCATCTTTTGGCATGAGAATTGTTTTTGCTGAAGATCACGTTTTTCTGTTCCTTTTCATTTCCAGACAATGGCCTCCTGAACACCGGGCTCCGGTCTGGAACTTTTTATATAGTTTTTCGTGATCCTCTCATAAAGCCCCATCTACTGAGACATCTCTTAGTCGCCCTGATTATCAATCCTTCGCGGCTCCTCTACCAACTGTAAAACACAAAAAGGCGTAGGTATAGTAATAGTATGGATGATTAATAACAATAGTTTATCCTATCCTACTAATATTATAAATGCGAAAGTTTGTAAACATGTATGGATGTATGTTTGTTACTCTTTCACGTAAAAACTACTGAATGGATTTTAATGAAACTTGACTCACATATAGGTTAGGTCCTGGAATAACACATACCTTACTTTTTATCGCGGAAAAACACTTTATTCCCACGGGAAAAAGCATTTAATGCGGGTAAAACCGCAGATTCTGCGCAGACGAAGTCACGGGCACCAGCTAGTAATAAATATAATTTGGTCCATAGCAACAGGATCGCATGTAGGCTACTCGTTGAGTACGTATGCCTAGTAAGTTATAAAGAAGATTGTAAATATCGTTACGGTAACATTATTTTGTTCTTTTTCAAATTATTATTATGATTTTGCATATATTTAAAGTAATAAGTAAAACATGCAAGTAATCGAATATGAAACTCAAACTTCACAATTTCAGACAACTCTTTCACTACTAGTCTGCAATTCACTGCGCAACAATCACGTACTCATTCTAATTTCTCTGTAAATCTATGCGAGATTCTATCGAGATCGGAATCTCAGCTACCCAGCTGCAATAAATTGAATGTCTTAGTATTTTACAGCTGTACGACTATTGAAATTTGTTCTTTAGTATCTGAATGTAGTGGAGTTGAAATACAATTGGTTTTTGCAGTGTTTTATTGAGTTGAGATCTTGAAGTCGTTCAGGTAGTAAAATTTACAGTATTTTTCCGATGAAACCAAAGCATTAATAACCAATCTTTGGCTTTTATGTTTTGTTACTGATCATCTCCCTCGACTTAGTGGTCTGGCTTTCGTTTAAAATCGAACAGACTGAGTGCACTGGGACAACATCGTCCGAAAACTTCTGTAGGAGTTCACTCCATCATCCTTTAAAATTAATTGCTAGATTTTTTTTTTTTATTTGGACATCATTAACAATATAGCATTTTTACAAAATCTAATTGAAAAGCATTGCATAAACCCTAATTGGCCAAGCTAAATATGATATAAGACACTGAAATACAAAAACCATTTCGAGATATTTTTATATCATACCATATTTTGTTATTTTCGAATAGAAAAGTAATTTGATTGCGGTAATATATTCAAAAATGCTGCGGCAGTTGTAACATTCGTTTGACCACTGAGTGACGTCATTCTACAACAAAAAAAAACCAATAGATAAGAAAACTTTTATTCTCTGTGCTCTTTCTGTTAAACGCCAACAGTCGGTAATGCATCTCTGTCACAAAGTAGGGTGACCAAACTATTTTAGGCTTGGGGTTGTATTATTATTGAAGCCCTCTGGAAGAGCAGCTTCATTTTCAATATTTTATTTGGCAAGATTTTATACTTTCGTCTCTACCTGAAAAGTTGTGTTTCGCTCGGCAATAAAAAAGTATTTTGCGTCTCGTGCATTGAAACCCTTGCAACGCTGAGGATCCATCTTTGGTTTGGCTCGTGGCTCAATCGTAGAATCATAGAGGTAAATCAAGTCAAGTCCGTGTGGTGCCGGCAAAGAATAGTACTAACCCATCTGTACCCGTGGGTGTCGTAAGAGGTGACTAAGGGCTTATTAACTGAAGGATGGGCAGCAGCGTCCCCCTGTATGTATCGACTATCGTCTCATCTTACGTACTGCGGTCACCAACAACAGCGGTCGCCAGCCACAACGCTTACAAGCATGGTAGCTATGGTAAATCCCCTCCCAAGTAGTTCTGAAGGGAACTTGTCCTGTAGTGGTCGTTTCATTTGATGTTATGTATAACATGGGAGTATTATTCAAGCATGATATTATTTGCATGTCATGAATATTATTCAAGCATGTCATGAGTACAAAGTACATCACCCGAAATATTCAAAATTACAATTTTTTCTTTACAAAAGTGCGGTTTGATGGGATTGACATTCGTTAAATATAAAGTAGGGATGGATTATTACTTTTTATGTATAATGGTTCATATTTTAACAGATTATCAGGGTACATTAATTTTTGATGTCTCAAAAATTATATTTTATCACTCGGTGATATTCAACAATTGGATCGGAGTTTTTTCAGCAGCAGCATTCTTTTTGTTTGTTTCCAAAATAAACCTTTTTTCATTTTTTCTTCTTCCTTTCTTGCTTTCCAGAAAAGTCCGAGTACGATGCGTCATCATCAGAAGCAAAGCAATAAATAATATTTGACTTGTATTTTATGACTTATTGTTTATTGATAAACAAATTTTATTAAAGGTACGACTTGTAACAAAATTATCGAATAAATAAAAGATTTTATTTCTTAATTCATAGATTTAGTTCCGACTTTACATTTTTTTACTCACACGGAATAGGAATAGGTTCAAAAATATGAACTGGCTCTTAAACTTTACCTCATTTATACGTTTCTTAATATTATGGCCCAAGTCTTTGGTAGGTTTACTGAAATAAACTATCAATACTTACAAACATCAAAAGACTTAAAACCAATATGTTGTTCATCCTCACTACGTATTGAACACCACTCGTACATCAGCTGTCTTTCTGTCCATCTATACGTGCGTGCGTCCCTTCTGTCCGTCCGTGAACAACAGGCCGATAAAGGTCTTTGTTGGTATTCTTGTAAAAACTCAACATCAACCAACTGCATTTCGGCCTAGTCGCGAGCCCCCTTCTTTTTAAGTGAAGTTACGGATGAATCGAGAAAATAGGTCGGTCTATCAATGAATAAAACAAAACAAAATTTCACCCAAATTCCAAAACAATACCTTCTAAAATTAACTACCAACCACTTGAATATGAGCAAGAATACATCTCTGCTACTACTACACGACGAAGTTTTGTATTCCGTGTACGAAGGCGTATTTATTTATTGCTCCTGTCCTCCTGCTTCGATCGCACTGTGCAATTCGGTACACTATTGCTGTCACTTTCTGTTTCGATGATGAAGAAAGTGACAGCATAAAAATTAAAGGAAATTTAACTTTAATGTCGCTTTATGCGACTGGCCGTAAGAGACATACCAATATCGAAAAATGAAACTCTTTTAAATAAATTCCAACCCAAGGTAAAAAAACTTCACATATTACCTCTCAATAATCACGGCACTAAACTCCGATGCTGACCGTAAATGTGGCTCGAAATATCGCGAGGGAGCGTAGGGCAGGCGTGCAAATTGTTCATTGGCTCCCCGCGTGTCGTCCATAATGTTAGTTGGGAGTTTGGGACTAGTCTATCATAATATTCTTTGGGACAAGTTGTTCAGTTTTATAGGCAGTTTCCGCAGATTTACATCCCACAGTACTGATGTGGTTGTACCTTTTGTTTTCCTGTATGTTCAAACATCGTATATTATAGCCACCCTACTTCATACGTAAAACAATTCGGCTTTTTCATAGAAAAATCAAAGGAATAATGCATACCCATAGAAGAATATTCCGCAAATAGCATAGCTATCAATTTTGCAGCCATTTACGCAACAATATTTCACTGTTTTTGCAGAAAAATGCGTGATTTTAAACATCATTTAGCATGACATAAAAATAAGTCAAAGACGGGGATATCAGTAATGTGTAAAAAATATTACCAAAAAGGTTGATGACCAATGAAGAAGTGCATAACCTGCTTGACCATAAACAACACAATTAGATCAAATAAAATTTTAGAGTTTAGTAGCTAAATCACAGAACCAAAAGCACCCGAAAAATTTTGACGATTTAACTGTAAAAAGGTTTTCTATATAAAACCAAGCATAACTTGGCTAAAGATTTTTCCTACCAACCCGCGATTTCGTTTTGGTATGGCAATCGTTTCATCGTCTACTGTGAAATGACGTCATCAACTTTAAAACTTAAAAAATTAATATAAAATTAATAATAGTATTTTAGGCGGAAAAAAACAAATCAGTTTCCTAAAATAGTCTAAATTTTCAGTTAAAAATATAAAACAAATCATTTTTATTTATTTAGCTTAGCGAATTGGGTTTGTCTCAATGCTTACGTAATGCCAACTTACATCGAGCTTAACATTTACATTAAATAATATATAAAGTACCTGGTCGACCGAGCTTCGCTCTATAATAGCTACCACAACATTTAAATATCATCGAGTGTGCAAGCTATGCTACCCGACAACAGATGGCGCTGTAGGTTTCTGTCTAAAACGCGGTATTTTTTTTAATGTTTAAAAACACGGGGAAAACGAATTTTCCTAGACATGCTAGCTAGATCGATTGTTCGTCCCCGAAAACCCCCGTATGGTAAATCTCATCGAAATCGTTAGAGCCGTTTTCGAGAAACCGATTACAAATATATACACTGGGCTTCAAAAATAAGTAGTACAATTTTAAAATAGGAATATCTCGTAAACTATAGAAGCTAAAACTTTGAAATAAAAAAAGTTAAAAAGAGAATTAAAAAATAAATCGTTAATTGCACATAAAAAACAGTTTAAATAATAATTAATTAATAATGGTTAATTTCATATAATAAAAACTTCATGCATAATGTCATCTGTAACAGATTGACTGTAAAAAACTGAATAAACAAAACACTCTTTTTTTAAACTGTTGTCTTACTTTTGTTTTAATTATGTTTTTACATTTATTGCTGATAAATCAATTGCAATTCAAAAGCAAAGGCGTCTGCAGCGAGTAAACTTTTCTAATCATGCCTCTTTCACCTGGAGAACGTGCAAGAATCTTAGCTTTTCTCGAAGTATGCGTGGTACTGCAAGAATGGTAGGTGTATCTCTACAAACGGTCCAGTAAGTAAAAAAAAGGTACGAAGAGACTGAAAACCGTCTAAGGAGACCAGGTAATGCCACACTTAGGTGCACTTGTACCCGAGAAGACCGATTTATTGATTCTACTGTGTTAAGAAATCGTCACCTTAATGCAGTTGAGGTCCAGCAACAACTTCTTTAGACCCAAGCCGATTACATTAGTGAGAGTACAGTGAGAAGAATGCTTGCTGAAGCTAACCTGAAGTGCCATAGGCCAGCAAATGGCCCCAAACTTGAGACAGGGCATCGAGTAGCGAGACTACGCTACGCCCGTCAACACGTACAATGGGGCGAAGAAGAATGGAGAAGAGTTTTGTTCACAGATGAGTCTCGTTTCTCTATATACACTTCCGATGGAAGGCGGAGAGTCTACAGGCGACCTGGTGAGCGATACCTTCAAGCTTGCATCTCGGAAAGAGTCCAATACGGTGGGAGCTCTGTACACGTATGGGCTGGCATCTCTTCAGAGGGTCGCACAGAGCTAGTAGTCATAGAAAATGGCACTCTGACTGGTGAAAGATATGCTTTAGAGATTTTTAACGAGTATGCAGGGCCATATTTAGTAAATATGGGTGAAGGAGCGATACTAATGCATGATAACGCCCAACCACACACCGCTGGCCTCGTACAAGAGTACATTCAGGAGGTTGGCATCAGCTTGATGGCTTGGCCATCAAGAAGCCCAGATCTTAACCCGATCGAACACGCCTGAGATGAGCTTGGAAGGCTAGTCAGAAGGCGCACTCCACCCCCCGCCACCCTCAGGGCTCTAAAACAGACTCTGATAGAAGAATGGGAAAATATTCCCCAACACCGCCTTCGAAAATTAGTGCCAAACTGGCTCCAAGCTGTTATCAGAGCCCGAGGCGGTAACACAAGTTACTAAAGTGTGAACCAGGTCCGAAACATAAAAATGAAGTTCTTGACAGTACGTTCAAAATGAATAACTTTTTAGTTTTTTCTCAATTTTAAGTGTAAAACTTGACTATTGCTAAAAAAATATAATTTTTAGGAAATTTACTTAAATGTGCTATAAAATGATTTTTATTTCAAAGCTCTAAGTTCTATAGTCTTGGAGTAATTGCAATTTGAAAAGTGTACTACTTAATTTTGACGCCCAGTGTATATTATATACAAATATTGCTCGTTTAATAGTATATGATAAATTATAAAACAAACAACTCAATTTGTATATTATTAATTGTAGTTTGGTACAGTCAACGACAGGTCAAGCTTGACACTCGCAGTGCGTCTCTAGACCGTACGTCCATAGAAATAAGACGATTACGATACGTGATTATAGGATGTTAGGTATGTATGAACTGGGGTAAAACAATGTACATGATGTAGTTATTAGCATAGACTTACATCAACAACTCGAACTCGCTTTTTCTTCACCAGGTCCTAAAACGCCTTTAATAACACAAGGTAAAATGGAAAAATAAAATAAAAACTAAAATGGGATTGGGCTGGCCATGTATGCCGCATGCCAGATATATTGTAAGCAAAAACTACCACCCACCTCAATGGATGCCACCAAAGAATAAAAGGCGACGCGGCAGACCCAGAAGGAGATGGCGAGACGAGCTAGATGCCTTTCACACTAATTGGCAGGAGGAAGCACAGGATAGGACGTCGTGGAGAGAACGGAGGGAGGCCTTCGCCCAGTAGTGGGACAGTTAGGGGAAGAAGAAGAACAAGGACTTCGTTAGCCGAGTTTGTTAGCCCGTTCTCGGTACTTACCATATCCCGGCAGAAATAAGGACATATTATTATAATGACATCAGTGACTGATGGTAAAAACCAAGTGATTTATTTCCTCTATGGTAAAAACGCTGGTTCGACTTAAAAATTTCCTTTTGTGATTGGTTTCAAATTTAACGAGAAACCTAAATTCAAAAAATCATAAATCCTAAGCTTTAAACCTGCAAAGCCTTCAATAACTAATGGATTACCTGCTTCTGTCACCTCTATTCCTATCTCACAAAACCAACTCACCTCACTTGGCTGTCCGCCAAACTAGTTGATCGGTTAAAAAATAAAATTTCACCCAGTCGACGGACCAGCAAAATTTTACGTCAAAAAATTACTCTGTTGCATTCAAAGGTGCAGACTTTGTAGCTAGAATGGAAGATCTTCCTTTAGAGAGTGACAAAAGGTCGCTACGGACTTTAGTGCCGACACTTTCAGACTTCTTTGCATCTTTCTCCTTTATGCAAGCATGTAAAATGGTATTACTGCTTTATGAAATTTTGTTAACGAAAAAATATAGTTGTGTAGAAAACTAGAAGACTATTTTCTGGAAGCACTTAGGCATCTAAATGATGGAAATTCAGATTGATAGATGATCAGATGAGACTATAACACATTTCTATATACCTTTGAGAGGGGACTGAAGATGGGTGAAGAATGTTATCAGGTTTATATTATATCAGTCAATATTTACAGCAGGGAGCCATTTTAATTTGCAGCTATTATAGGTTCCACAACAAAATTGCGCAGCAAGAAATATTTTCTATATATTTTTTACTGTCTGTGTCTGTATTTGTTGCTGTCTTATTAGTGTCAAAATATGCCATTAATAAGACAGTAGGTGTTATGGGCGGTGGTGACCACTTACCATCAGATGGCCCACCTGCTCGATTGCTCACTTGTAAAAAAAAATAAAAAAAGTGAGATATCGAACCTCAGTTGCTACGAGCCAGAACAATTTTTAGGACAAACTAGTTTTGGCTAGGCTAGGCAAATTGGTTTTGACCTTTGGTAATTAATCTAGGTACATTGATTATTATTCACTTGTTTGCCTGAACTTTCGCTGCGCAACGTAAGCTGCAAATGTTTTGATGTAGTTAGTTTATTAGTGTAGGCAACGAAGCAGTTGACCCCAACATAATTCTCTGGGGCAGATTTTATTTGACAGGATGATAAAGTATCATAAATTAAATTTAAATGTCAAAAAAAAATTACAAAAAATTTTTTCCATACACTATTTGTAATTGTTGTAAGTATGGAAAAATTAAAAGTACCGATTTTTTTTGTTTTTTTAATAGAAGGTTTGTCTCATGTATTGTTAATACTGTAACAACACGTAACCTACCTAAATGGTTTATTGTAGACTGGAATTTATTTATTTTAATGCTGTAATAATTTTGGCCATGAATGTGTGATCGTCTAACTTCAACATCTAAAAGACCCGTACATTGTGGATTGGTAATAAAATTTATTAAAGAAAAATAAGTTGATTTGTGGTAATAACTTAGAAGAAACTGAAATAAAAAGTGAAAATAATTATAATATAATAAAATTATTTAAAATAAAACATACCAATTCAGCCCGCTAGCTTGTGTGTGATGTCAAACTGAGCGCTACAGATTCATCTCGATCGCGCGTCACTTTCAACTTCTAGGTGACCTAGGTTTCTTAGGTCTAGACCTAATAGTGAGAAGTAAAATTAAATAAAGTACGTGGTCTCCTCGTCTCGCGTTGCTGGAATGAAAGTGACTCAAAACCAGGGATAGGGTTTGGATGAAGACTTGAAAGTCTAGAATTAGGTTTCCTATAGATTTAGATTCTCAGAGGCTCCCTTCCAATTCCTAGCACCTCTGCTACCCATCAAATCCTTAGAACAATCCTACGCCCAAAGTTAAAATAGGTTACCTTGCAAACCATCACACACATTATTCCGATCATCTCAAAATAACATCCATCTCCACCTGCCTAAAATTAATCTACGATTAGTAAATTGTTTTATATCCATTTGATCCAAACGAAACAAGATTCGACACTCAATTTTAACGTGTAAGAGTGCTGAATATTATACCTCTATAATACAGGCTAGGCGACTTAGGTAATCTAACCAGTACTATATTCGTGGAACATTAGACAAAACCAATTTACTAAAGTAATATTGTCTTATAAATGCATGTGTTATACCGATTAATTTTATTGTGTATTCATCGATATAAAATTATAATACCTACATCACATTTTAGTGTTAAACATCCATCACCACCTAAGTGCCCTAATAACCTAGCATCAAATGAACTCAACCTAATTCTCACGCTGGCTCCATAAAACACAGGATTCAGCTGCACCTAGATTTAACTCAGAAATCTCGTCGTTGATCACCCCAGCACCTTCTCAGATGACCTATCATTTCAAGAGACCTAGCTAGCACTTTTAAATGAATAAGTAGTAGGAAATCTGAAATAAACTCACCAACAACGAAGCCATAAATTCCCGGCGGGAAAGACACAAACACGAAGCCCTCTCGTACAATAACTGTAGCACGTTCACTGCACTAAATTGAAATATAATTATAAATTACTTTACACAATTTACACTTGCTAAAAAAAAGTAAGTTAGTATTCCCTATTGCAAAGCGCATGACACTTCTTTTATCAGTAAGCCTCCACTTCTAACATTTAACACTAATGCGCATTAGGTACCTAAATTAATATCTAGCCTACTGAACCGCAGTCGCTAAGTACTATTTTTTTAAGCTCTTATTCTATATCCTAGGATCCTATCGTACGTAAAGTCAGGCGCCGTCTCTCAACCAAACCCTAATTTTAACCACTAAAGTACTATAATCAGGCGGCCGCCGAAAAAATAATAATTTGTGCACGTAATCCCTATTCTAAAGCCTAGCGCTGACTGCCCCTCTCCTGCCTCTCTCTCTCATTCAAAATCCTGTGTTTGTTCCTTACAATTTTATACCTGCTGCGTCTCTCCTAAAATGAACCTTAAATCAAAACAGTAAAAATTACCACATGTGCAATTTGGCTGCAGTAAAGTGCAGTGTGTTACGTCACCGCCTCGCTATGCCTTTTTTCTTAAATTTCTAAGAAGTATTGTTTTTACAATAATACGTCCACTGCGACTTTTTACCAAAATGAATCTAATTACAAGGCATTACAGTCCTCTACGAGCGCAATGCTATTTTGTAAGCGGGAAGTCTATTTAGATGTACAGTCAAGGGGACGTTCAGCTTGACACGTTGGATTTCGTACCATAACTATTTCAATCTCCGCAAGAGCTAAAGACAAACTGCGAGTGTCAAGCTTTACCTGTCGTTGACCGTACCTGTTGTTAATTGAATAGTGGTGAAATATTATAAGGTCTTATTTGTTTTAACTTAGTAAGTCTTTATCATTTTATACGTTTATTATCAAATTCCTAAAACTGTGACGAATATAATCGTTACAATACCCCAGAAAAGTTTCATCGACTGAGGATTTAATGCGGGGGTCTTCATAAAACGATCCGCTTCGTTGCCTAGACTATATCCAGGTTGTTCAGTTACAATAAATAGGCCGAAATATATAATTTTTACACAATTATATCTGGATCCACGGTTATTAGGTTCGCGCAAAATAGCTATCTGTATTTAAAAGGTTCGCAAAGACTTTGAATGATACAGAATCAGTTCTGACTGGGGCCGTACCTACAAAGAGAACGGATTGAATAAGAGAAGATAGGCCAGGATAAGGGGAGCACAGTCTAGTCTTGTTCCTGCCAAGTCTCGCCCGGGTCTATACACGGACATACAACTTTACGGACATACAACTTTGAATCTGACCTATAATTGGTTTTCCTCCTGCAGCCCAGTGATTTTACTCATAAAACAAGCAACTTTCCCGAATAAATATTTTGTTTTACTCGAAGAAATGTTTTTGACTTCCCATTCAATCGATCATGTGATCGCTTTAGGAGGTATGGAGAGTATTGGAGAGTTGAAAATTATTTCTCAAGTAAAAATGTATTTCTTCGGGAAAGCCGCTTGTTTTCACGAGTAGAATCACTGGGCTTCGGGAGCGAAACCAATGAAAATTCACGTTGTATAACTTTATACCTCATCTCAAAATACATCGCAGTCAAAACTAGTTTAAACATTTTATAGATTTAATAAAACATGAAAGCTACATCGTAAAAGCTTTTAGTTCATCAATTTTGCAGGAGTTGGTAGTTTTGATCCTGTTGTTTTATTCTCGTACCTAAAACCTTTTAGTTTATTATTGTAGGTCAAATCGCTAGTTCTATTCGCGTATAGGTAAGTATACTAATAAATTACTTTCATGTATTATCTATTGCCCGTGTGGAGCCGGCAAAGAATGGTACCAACCCATCTCTACCCTTGGGTGTCGTAAGAGGCGACTAATGGTTAATGAACCAGAGGATGGACAGCAGCATCCTCCTGTGTATCGTATCATCTTACATTCTGCGGTCACCATCAACCGCGGTCAATGGTGCCAAGCTTAACGCAAACAAGCGTGGTGACTACGGTTTTTCCCCCACATTGTTCATTAAGATGGAATTTTAGACTTCCACACAATTTTGGGTGGAAGTTCATATCTACTGTTCATATCAACGTTTTTGGGTACTAAAGCTAAAAGGATAAAAAGTTCAATTACTTTAATTTTTCCTTATTATTTTATACCAAACGACTAATAAGAACTGCTATTTAATAAAATGTCAGTTTTTTTATTAAAGGAATTGAATTTGTTGCGAACAACTGAAAAATACTGGGCAATTTTATTCCTCCCCATCGATTTTGAAGATTATTACTTCATAAATTACTAACTTCCGTCCATTCTATAACGTGATCATAAAGAGGACTTTTTTGGGTTCCGCATTTTGTGTGGGCTGTAAAAATAAACATAAATTTGTAAATTTATAAACATAAATTTGTAAATTTATAAACATAAACTATTAAACGAGCAATATTTGTATATATATGTTTGTAATCGGTTTCTCAAAAACGGCTCTAACGATTTTGATGAAATTTAGTATCCGGGGGTTTTCGGGGACGAAAAATCGATCTGGCTAGGTCTCATGTCTGGGAAAAATCGTTGTTTCGTAAAAAAAAAATACCGCGTTTTGGACATAAACCTATAGCGCCATCTGTTGGCGAGTAGCATAGATTGCTCACCCGATGATATTTTGATGTTGAGGCGGCTATTATAGAGCGAAGCTCGGTCGACCAGGTACTGAAAGGTCTAAGTGCAAATTCGCAACTGTCTACTTTTCGAAAATGTTTACGATAGGCAAGAAAGTTCCTCGTGGAAACACAAAAATTCGGAGAGTGTGCCCAAGAGCTCCATGAGCTTATTTCACCATATTCTTTCTACTATCACTATTAGCCGCACTTGGTTGATATTCCACACATTCGCACAAAGCGCTTTAGAACATCTTTTACTTTTATAATCATCATAACATCCCATGAAACGTCGACTACAGGATAGGGAGCTCCCTCCAGAATTCTAGCTTTTGCTGGAAATATGTGGAGGGGAAGTACCATAGTCACCTCGCTTGTTAGCGTTACGGCTGGCACTATGGACCGCGGTTGTAGGTGACCGCAGTTAGTAAGATGTAAGATACAGAGGAGGATGCTGCTGCCCATCCTCCAGTTAACCCTTAAGCGCCTCTTACGACACCCACGGGTATGTATGGGTTGGTACTATTCTTTGCCGGCACCACACGGGACTACTTTTATAATACGCACGGCTAAGGAATGGGAATCTCTGCCTGCGTCAATGTTCCCGTGTTCATATAACCCAAATCTACGAGTATCAAGTCTCAAGTGAATAGGCTTTTTTTGGACCTCATCTCTGTCTCAGGACCCTAGATCAGGATCAAGAGTAAGCCCATTGACAATATTACATACATACATAACATCACGCCTTGTTCCCGTCGGGGTAGGCAAAGACCACAGTTCTCCACCTTCTACGATCTTGACATACTTCCCTTGCTTCCTGAACTTTTATCAATCCTTTCATACATGCACTTTCATCAGTTCTTTCATACAATATTAAAACAAAGATTATTCATAAAATATTATCAAATCACGCAATTTTTTGTGTGTTGCATAATAGGAGTCTTTTAAATCTGATGTGACATTTAGGCTGCTCATTTATAATGTACGCCATCCTCTGCATCAAAAATCTTTACCCTTTTCGTTTTCCCGAACTTCCCCTTCAATATTTCCCTGCTCATGAGAATGTATTTTTCCTAATTAGAAAAAGTACGAGCAATTAAAACTTTTATAATTGTCGAGATGGGGGAAAGCTGAAATTTACTTCGGCTTGAACAATGCGTACCAGCTGAGACAATAAAAAGGGAAACTTAAAAAACTTTCTCAATTAGAAAAGGAAATAATCTTACCTTTTCAACTTCGATGCTGCATTGAGCCTGCCCTTTGAACAAGGTGAGCCTGTTTTCTTCTTTATTGAAGAAGGTATTTTCGTTTTTCCCATGAAAAGACAAAGGCTTTGCTTTTGCGCCGACCTTTTATCCGACTGCCCCAAAACAGGAGGGTTACGTTTTTCGGGTGTATGTATGTATGTATGTCGATTTCTTTGTCGCGCTCTTTAGCCTAAACGGCTTGAAGAATTCAACGTGTGAGGTGTTGTTAGATTTGTATGCATTGTGGGAGTGTCATAGGGTTTAAAAAAAACATAAATAAACATAATAGAACTAATCTTTCATTAATAAAACTAAAAAGTACAAAAAAAAATATTTCATTCAAAGTGACAAAACAAGTTTAATTTATGAAATAGATATAACTATAACATAAATATAATTTGAGTTTCACAAACAAAAATTACAAAATATATATGACTACCGGTTGCCCGCGGCTTCGCTCGCGTGGATTTCGTATTTTATGTTGTTACCGGTTTTGTATAGGCATGAGATATTTTTCCGTCAAATTCCGAGTAATTTTAAACTAAAGAAAAACGGGACTAACCCTGCGCAAGTCCATGAATACAATTCAAGATCCAGCTGAATTTTATAAAAACATAGGAAATTTGCAGTTTCTATTTTATTTTATATTTCAAAACAGAGCCAATTTGCAGAAGTAATTGAGAAAATCTAAAACTATTGTCTAGGATGGAAGTACTATGGTTGTTAAAAAGAACAATGAGAGAAGTTGATCAGTATTATTAGTGACAATTAATGTGATTTCTTAGCAGATAAACCAAATTCTGTTTATTTCATGTAAAAATTCGACCCTTTGCCAGCTCCATCCTACCCTTATCCCCACCCCTGTCTCTACCTCTATCCCTATCTCAACCCCTATCCCTATACCTACCCCTATCCCTACCCCTATCCCTATCCCTACCCCTACCCCTACCCCTACCCCTATCCCTATCCCTATCCCTATCCCTATCCCTATCCCTACCCCTATCCCAACCCCTATATATACCCCTATCCCTACCTCTATATATACCCCTATCCCTACCCCTATCCATACCCCTATCCCTATCCCTACCCCTATCCCTACCCCTATCCCTACCCCTATCCCTACCCCTATCCCTATCCCTACCCCTATTCCTACCCCTATCCCTACCCCTATCCCTACCCCTATCCCTACCCCTACCCCTATCCCTATCCCTACCCATATCCATACCCCTACCCCTATCCCTACCCCTATGCCTACCCCTATCCCTACCCCTATCCCTACCCTTCGCATCCGCTCCCCATCCGCATCCCAATCCGCATTCCCATCCCCATCCGCATTCCTAAGCCTATCCCCATGCCCGTCCCTGTCTCTAACCCGTCCCTGTCCCCGTCCCTGTACCCGTCCCTGCCCCGTCCCTGTCCTCTTCCCCATCCCTGTCCCCGTCGCTGTACCCACCCCTGTCCCCACCCCAGTCCCCGTCCCTGTCCCCGACCCCACCCCTGTCCCCGTCCCTGTCCCTACCCTGTCCCTGTCCCTTTACCAGTCCCTACCCTGTCCTTCTCCCTATTCGTATCCTAATGACCTATCCTTATCCCTATCCCTATCCCGATTACCATATTGGACTTCAAAATCGTTGATGTTTTCGTAATCAGCGACCCGAAAAACCATACAAACGATATCCATGTTTGTTTTTAAACTTTTGGCCTCATTTGGCCCTTTTATGGGGTTGGATTCTGAAATAATGTGAAACACGTATTTACTCTTTATTTGATAGCAAGCAGCCCTCCTGTGAAGTTACGAATAAAATAGTTTAACTTATATCTTGTTTCCCCCTACAAACTTGCAACCCCCGTTTTAGCCTTGGCACACATGCTTTCAAGAATTCTCATGACCACTATAAGTAATTCCAAGTCGATACCATGTTCGTAATTAACGTGCCAATAAAACATAGAATTCAAATTCAAATTCAAAATTCAAAATGTTTATTTGCTAGAATACAGTATGGAAAAAAAAAGGTCTTAAAATTAAATTTGTACAATGTATTCAGCCTGCATGCAGGCATGCAAATATGAATAAGTCCACCAAAATGAAGCAAGAATAAAAATAATAATAAAATGGAGATGAGAAAAAATTAAATAAAAATACAATTAATAATAATAATAATAATTTATTTTTTATCAATCAATCAAATATTGTGAGATTTACAAAAATAGAACATTAAGTATAAATATTACAAATTAATTGATTAAATCCTGGTCTCATTTAGCTATTGGCGAAAACTCCCACACTAGGCAAGGCCTGTCCTGTGGGAGCTTTTAATCAGTTACATTATGTACTTTGCTCAGGAATTAACAATAAGATTACAATTGAAGAAACTAATAGCAATAAATTATTAATAAATTATTACAAAACTTACTTATACATGTCAATATTCCTATAGGTCATATACTCTCTTACATTATAAAAACACTTTTGCAGCAGCCACTTTGTCAATTTAGATTTAAAAGGTTTACCAGTCAAAGATTTTAAGTCATCAGGTAGGTTATTATATAACAAGGTACACATATAGAAAACATTTCTCTTATATATTTCTTTATGAGCAGGAGGTTGATACAATAAGTTCATTATTCTCGATCGGGTATGCCTTTCAGTAACTTCACCTCGTGTTTTCCAATAGTCTGGGTTTGAGACAACAAATACACAAACGTCTCGAATGTACATACATGCTAGGGGTAATATATTTAACTTTTTAAAAAGCGGCCTACAACTATCGTCAAATTTAGCATTACAAATAGCGCGTATACTCTTTTTTTGAGCGATGAAAGCTTTTTCTACATCAACCGAGTTCCCCCATAGAATCAGACCGTAACTGAGGACAGAAGATACATAGCCGTGATACGCTGTTATTGCAGCCTCGGTGGATACTGATTGTCTCAGTCTTTTTAATGCAAATACAAAGCGGTTTAATTTAGTGCAAACTTGCTCGATGTGCTGCTTCCAGTTAAGATTATGGTCAATCATTAAACCGAGGAACTTTACAAAATCAACTTTATTTACTGTTTCACCACCATAACAAAGATGAATTTGGCTTGGATTTGAGTGGTAAGACTGAAATTGCACAAACTTTGTCTTACTTAAATTAATTTGGAGATTGTTACCAGCCAACCAGTCAACTACGTTTTTGAAAGCATTGTTAATTGAACCTTCAAAAGATTCATTGTTTTCGTGTCTTATCATTAGTGTTGTATCATCTGCAAACTGAATACAACCCTGTGACGTAGCATACTTATACCATATTTATGGAGTTTATGTGAAAGTATTGAATGATTGACAAAATCAAATGCCCGACTCATATCTAAAAATATAGCAATTATAGGAGTCTTTTTGTTTAAATTTTCAGTTATGGTTTTTATCAATTCAAAACATGCGTGAGTTGTCGAGGTACCTTTACGAAATCCATATTGTTGTGGACGTAATATGTCGTATTTTTCTAAAAATTCATTCATTCTAGTTTGCATTGCCCTTTCGAACACTTTTGATAATATCGGAACTAGACTTATAGGTCTGTAGTTCGCTGGGTCCTGTTTGTCTCCCTTTTTAAACAACGGTTTAACTATACTTATTTTAAGTTTTTCTGGGAAAATACCATTTAAAAAAGACAAATTTATTATATGAGCTAGTGGCAGCGATATCTGAGAAACACACAACTTTAAAACCTTGGTCACTATGCCGTCATATCCACACGATTTACTGTTTTTTAGTGAAATAATAATGTTATAAACTTCTGTCTCAGTTACAGGTCTCAAAAATATAGTATTTTCATTAGTATTAATATGATTGATATTATAGTTAGATGTCAAACGCCCTTGTCTGGGATTATTTGTCAAATCAATGAAATAATTATTAAAAATATTACACATGTCAAAAGGATTAGAATGTTCAATATCATTAATTTTTATTTTATTTATGTCATTATTATTAAAATTATTCGAAATTGTAGAAGAGATAGCATTCCATGTTGCTTTACATTTATTTTCGGCGTTTTTTATGTATTGACAGTTTTTATTTTTTTGTGCCATGAAAATACATTTTTTTAGTAGTTCATTATATTTTTTAAATTTGATTTTATTACTCTTTTTATTGGAAGGATTATATCGGTATTTCAGATACAAAAACCGTTTTGTTTTGCAGGCCTTTTTTAAACCTTTTGTTATCCAGCCCAATGTTTTGTAGCGATTGTTAATTTTAACTTTAATCATTGGAAAACACAAGTTAAAAAATAAGCACGACACCCATATTGATATTTTGACTTTTCAACCCCATCGCACCCCAACAGAGGATGATGGTTCTTCACATCCACTGCGTTGGATTTTAAAAATTATCGTTGTTTTCTTAATCAGCAACCTGATAAACCATAGGAACGATACCCATATTTATTTTTAGAATTTTTCACCCCGATTCCCCCTTTAAGGGGATTATTTCTGAAAAAACCTGAAAAAGTGTTTACTCATTTATTGATAGGAGTACCCCTGTGAAGTTATGAATGAATTGGTCGTACTTATCTTAATACCCCATACAAACTTTGAACCCCCTTTTAACTCCCTTTTCACCCCATTTCCCCCTTTTAGAGGTAAAATTTGGGATGGAATTTCAATAACAGTGTTGTACGTTCTATAGAATAACAACCCTAATGCCTATATAATAAAGGTGAATTTAACTTTAAAAATAAATGATTTTCAACTTCATCACCGTTTTCACCCCTTAGGCTGTAGAATTTTCAAAATCCCTGAGACACGTAAAAAATTATTTTGAGTCATCAGCCTAAATCGTCCCCCGTCCCCCCCGCTCGCACGCGGTTCATATTATTCATTTCAAAATAAAAAATGACGATTAAATCTCTTGAAATTTCCTTTGAGAAGTTAATTAAGACTGTGTGTGCTTTGGAGAAGAAAGTGAGCCTGTTAGAAGAAAGGATTAGTACCCAAAATGTACTTATTTCAAATCAGTGCAAATTGATTGAAGACGCGAATATTATACGACCGTTGACGGTGGTCACTACTCCAACTTTAAACTGTGTCGCCCCTCCCTCAGCGCAAAAAGCGCTACAGCGGCCTGTAAGACGCGCTTCTATTAAGAACTCTCAAGCGGTCAACAAAAATGCTAGCGCTACTTGCAAGCGCTTCTTCGCTGAATTGTTGAAGCAGCCGGTGTCACCCAACGACGATGACATTTTAAATAAATCAGACTCTAACGAACAAAGATCAGCCAAATCTCCAGAAACTCAACCGTTTATTTCTATGATTATTGACAAAGTTTCAGACACTGAGAAGTCTGATAAAGCTTCGACGATGCAGAATCAACAGGATGACTTTAAAAGAGTGACTTACAAGAAGATTAAAAAGCGACAGCAAGTGAGTGTTGGTGTGGCGAAGACGAATAATCTCCAAGGAGTTATAAAGAATAGATATATTAATGCTTGGTCTTTTCATACAGAGACGACGGAAGGCCAAATTCGGGAATTTTTGAACAGTGTGGTGCCATCGCAACAATATTTCGTCAAAAAACGGGACATAAAAAGTTCGCGTCATGCTGCCTTCATTGTCGGTGTTCCAGAAAATGTTTTTACAAGATTTAACCAACCCTCTGGGGTGAGATTCTGCAGGTGGTTTCTCGGACGTCCCCGCCAACTGCGGGGTAAAGTCATCGATGAGCAGCGCGAGCACAGGACCGACGAAGCCGCCACCTCCTACTCCCCGACATCATGACAAGTCAGCTGACTGCCACTCTTCAGGGAAGCTACGTCTTCTTCTTCAAAACGTGAGGTCACTAAGAAGCAAGGTACCTGATATTGAGAACCTCATACAATCGGTAGCTAAATGTGACGTCCTTCTTTTGACTGAACATTGGTTAGAACTTAGAATGTGACGAAATGAATGTAACTAGTATAATGAATTTTAGTTTAGCCTCTTATTATTGTCGACGTTCTCTTAATCATGGAGGTACTTGTATATTCGTAAATAATAATATTAGTGTAATTGAACGTACTGACATTTGTAACTTTTCTATTGAAATGATAATTGAAATAATAATAGAATCAAATTTAATAATTATTTGTATTTACCGCTCAAATACCGAGGGCAAACTTGAGGGGTTTTATCGCCAGTTGGAATCTTTGTTAAATCCAATTGTAAATGAAAATGTACACATTATCATTAGCGGTGACATTAATATTGATCTATTACAGCGATCTAAACAAAGGCACGATCTTGTTAGTGTATTAGCAATGTTTAATTTGAGGTCCATGGTGAACTTTCTTACTCGTATAAAAACATGTCTCGATCATGTATACACGGACCTACCTTTTGACAGTGTGAAATGCAAACCAGTGAATGTTGCCATCAGTGACCATTGTGCAGTCTATGCAGAGCTGACGACGCCCACTCCTTCTACCAGTATCCGCTATGTAAGTAGAAGAATAACATCTGACCGTAATATATTAATGTGTATACAAAAGATCGATGCTGTCGACTGGTCTAAGATCTAAGTTATGCTCACTTGACTTTACCAATGTAATCTCCACCTTGGTGAATAACTTTGAGCAATGCTGTCCTATCAGTAGGGTTCCCATATTACCCAGAAGTAAAACATGGTGTAATGAAGATATTAAAAAAAGTAACGAGTTCTTACAACTTCTAATTATATTATCACGTTTTTACCCGTAGCTTAATAAATTTCTACTTACCTATACATGTAAACATAAAGGCTTATTACAAAATTCTAGAAAAAAGTACCCAAACAGCTTAATAACAGCTAGTAGTAGTGGTAACGATGGGCGTGCTCTGTGGAATGTTATCAGAAGAGAGACGAACAAGTGCGCAGAGGCAGCCGGGGACCCGTTCGCCGTGCTGCGGCGCGACGTGTGCCGGGGTCGCGGGCGCTGCCGGCTCCAATGCACAGCTCGCTAACTCCCTTAATACCTACTACCTATCCGTTGTACACGACACTCCCCTGCGTCCATCAGTGCCTGACGCCATCGCCTTACTGACAGCTGTCGTTCCACGGGTAGCTTCTTCTATGTTCTTTTTTCCTTTCACCATGGATGAAATGGTAAAAATTATTAAGAAAATAAAAGCTAAGTCGACTAAAGATATTCACGGAATCCCGAAAAGGTTGCTTCATATGCTTCCAATGCAGGTTATGTCAAATATTTGCGACCAAATAAATTTGTCTATTGAATCCGCTATATATCCTGAGCCCTTAAAACAAGTCAGGGTTACACCTATCTATAAAGGTAAGGGTTGTACAAAGGTTCATAAAAGGTATCGTTCAATTTCACTTGTCCCTGCGATATCGAAAATTTTTGAGACTGGAATCTGTACAAGACTTCATGAGTTTTTTACTAAGAACAATTGTCTGTGTGAGGAACAAGACGCTTACCAGCCTGGGTGCTCGAAGTCGACAGCGGCGCGCGCGCTGCACCGCTCCTTGTAGGCCCAGCTTGAGAGCGGCAACGAGGTGACGGCTGTTTTCTTTGATCTTTCCCGCGCCTTCGACTTGGTGGACCATAAACGGATTTTAGCCAAACTCGAACACTATGGTGTCAGGGGTAATGCTTTACAACTAATTTCCTCCTTCTTGGTGGACCGAACGCAAGTGACTATCATCAATGATGAGAAGTCTACACCTGGTGTTGTTGGTGACAGATCTGTACCTCAAGGTTCGAATGTAGGCAATTCTTTATTTTCCATCTTAATGAATGATCTACCATTTAAAGCCAATAATGTACATTTCGTAATGTATGCCGATGATATTTGTGCTGTCGTAAGCGCGAAATCCAGGACTGAACTATGATGTACCTACCTGCAGTCTACGATAGAAAGGATGATGGAGTGGTTCACTGCGAATGGCATGCTCCTCAACCTAATCATTTTTTTCTTTTCATTTCATATTTTTCTACACAGTTGGGTATTTTGTTTTTGAAATATTTTTTTTATGTTTTTTTTATTTCAGCATGATAATAGGTCTTTACCTATGAAATTGCCGAAATTTTCTTAAAGATTAATAAGATCATAATTCCTTTAATTCTAATGCTATTTTTTTCATTTGTCTTATATTTGGAAGTTGAGTTCAAGATTATCAATTAACGTATAAAATAAAGTTTTTATTTTTAGTTTCATATATAAAATTAAAGGTTCGAAAATTGATCGTCTTAAATGTCGTCCGATTTCATCATTAGATTTGTTATATTTTTTTACAGATAATATTTTTCGAAAAAAAATTTAAGCTTCTGTTAGCTTAATGTCTTCCCAATAATGCCTAAGAAAATTAAAAAAATTGGATTTATAATTCCTAAGAAATATGCAAAAATGTTAGTACTGAAAATTGAGTTTACCTAAAATTCGCTATACAAAACGGCAATTTCACAGGTAAAGACCTAATATATGAATAACATTTAAGGAAATAGTGTAACACAAATTATTAAACTTACTTGCAAAGACGTTATAGGTACTTAATTATTTTTTTACTGTAGCAAAAATTTAATAAAGAATACATCTATATATATAAAATAAGAAGGTGACTGACTGACTGACTGACTGACTGACTGACTGACTGACATATCAACGCACAGCCCAAACCACTGGGTCTAGAGATTCCAAATTTGGCATGTAGGTTCCTTATAAGGCTTAGGGGTGCACTAAGAAAGGGTTTTACAAAATTCCACCCCTAAGGGGGTAAAATAGGGGATGTAAGTTTGTATGAAACTCCGTCGGTTTTGAAGTTAGGATCTTCAAAATTTGTATTTAGGCTGACGACTGAAAATAAATAATTACGTGTCTCAGTGTTTTTGAAAATTCGACACCCTTAAGGGTGAAAAGGGGGATGAAGTTGAAAATTCTTTATTCTTAAAGTAAAATCCACATTATTTATTATTTAGGCATTAATGATGTAATTCTATGCAACGTTCATCAAAGTTTGTATGAAACTCCGTCAGTTTTGAAGTTAGGATCTTCAAAATTTGTGTTTAGGCTGACGACTGAAAATAAATAATAACGTGTCTCAGTGTTTTTGAAAATTCGACACCCTTAAGGGTGAAAAGGGGGATGAAGTTGAAAATTCTTTATTCTTAAAGTAAAATCCACATAATTTATTATTTAGGCATTAATGATGTAATTCTATGCAACGTTCATCACTGTTATTGAAATTCCACCCCAAATTCAACCCCTTACAAAGGGAAATGGGGTGAAAAAGTCTAAAAACCAATATGGGTATCGTTTGTATGGTTTATCGGGTCGCTGATTACGAAAACTACAACAATTTTAAAATCAAACGTGGTGGACGTGAAATACCATCATCCCCCTGGGGATGGAGTTGGGGTGCGATAGGTTTGAAATGTCTAAAAATCAATATGGGTGTCGTTTGTATGGTTTATCGGGTCGCTGATTACGAAAACTACAACAATTTTGAAATCCAACGTGGTTGACGTGAAATACCATCATCCCCCTGGGGATGGAGTTGGTGTGCGATAGGTTTGAAATGTCTAAAAATCAATATGGGTGTCGTTTGTATGGTTCATCGGGTCGCTGATTACGAAAACTACAACAGTTTTGAAATCCAACGTGGTGGACGTGAAATACCATCATCCCCCTGGGGATGGAGTTGGGGTGCGATAGGTTTGAAATGTCTATTAATCAATATGGGTGTCGTTTGTATGGTTTACCGGGTCGCTGATTACGAAAGCTACAACAACTTTGAAATCCAACGTGGTGGACGTGAAATACCATCGTCCCCTGGGGATGGGGTTGGGGTGCGATAGGTTTGAAATGTCTAAAAATAAATATGGGTGTCATTTCAATGTTAGATAGCGGTTAAATTGGCGTAAGGGGTAGGGATAGGGACAGGTAGAGGTAGAGAGGTAGACAGGTAGAGAGGTAGAGAGGTAGAGAGGTAGAGAGGTAGAGAGGTAGAGTGGTAGAGTGGTAGAGAGGTAGAGTGGTAGAGAGGTAGAGAGGTAGAGAGGTAGAGAGGTAGAGAGGTAGAGAGGTAGAGAGGTAGAGAGGTAGAGAGGTAGAGAGGTAGAGAGGTAGAGAGGTAGAGAGGTAGAGAGGTAGAGAGGTAGAGAGGTAGAGAGGTAGAGAGGTAGAGAGGTAGAGAGGTAGAGAGGTAGAGAGGTAGAGAGGTAGAGAGGTAGAGAGGTAGAGAGGTAGAGAGGTAGAGAGGTAGAGAGGTAGAGAGGTAGAGAGGTAGAGAGGTAGAGAGGTAGAGAGGTAGAGAGGTAGAGAGGTAGAGATGTAGAGAGGTAGAGACGTAGAGAGGTAGAGAGGTAGAGGGGTACAGGTACAGGTAGAGGGAGAGGGAGAAGGAGGGGAAGGGGGAGAGGGAGGGAGTGAGGGAGGGGGAGAGTGGTAGAGAGGTAGAGAGGTAGAGAGGTAGAGAGGTAGAGAGGTAGAGAGGTAGAGAGGTAGAGAGGTAGAGAGGTAGAGAGGTAGAGAGGTAGAGAGGTAGAGAGGTAGAGAGGTAGAGAGGTAGAGAGGTAGAGAGGTAGAGAGGTAGAGAGGTAGAGAGGTAGAGAGGTAGAGATGTAGAGAGGTAGAGACGTAGAGAGGTAGAGAGGTAGAGGGGTACAGGTACAGGTAGAGGTAGAGGGAGAGGGAGAAGGAGGGGAAGGGGGAGAGGGAGGGAGTGAGGGAGGGGGAGGGGGTGATGAAAAGGGAGAGGGAGGGGCAGGGGGAGAGGGGAGGAGTGGAAGGGGGAGAGACGGGGGAGGGGGAGAGACAGAGGGAGGGGGAGAGGAAGGGGGGAGAGGGAGAGGGTATTAGTTTTTCTCAATTACTTCTGCGAATTGGCTCTGTTTTGAAATATTACATAAAGGTGTCTCTCATCTCTCTCTTTACATTAGTTAGGATACTGCTGCTAAGTTCCTCTTTTCTGAGTAATTTATGAGTAACGTCTGTATAATATATAAAATTCAATGATGATTTGCGCAGGGTTAGTCATGTTTTTCCTTAGTTTAAAATTACCCCGAAATGACGGGAAAATATCTCATTGCTTCGGAAAACCGGTAACAACATAAATACGAAATCCACGCGAGCGAAGCCGCGGGCAACAGCTAGTAACAATATAAAAGATACTCACCACGGCCGTCGTAAGAAAAAGTAATATGTGGGTACCTCTCTTGTCTTTGTTTCATGATTTCATGACTTCATGTCTTGATTTCATGTTTTGTATGAAAGCATTATTTTATAGTTTTTCTTTTTATTTTTTTGGGCCACCTGGTGGTAAGTGGTCGCCACCACCGATAACACTTACTGTTTTGTTAGTCAAATAATCTGACACTAATAAGACAGCAAAGTGCGTTAACCACCCTGAGAACTAAGATGGTATGTCTCATATGCCAGTAATTCCACTGGCTCAAGAACATAAAGAACGTAATGCATTTTTACCCGAAAAATTTAAATCACATACTTGACTTGGGTGAGGTGCAGGATACAAACATAAGCTTACACCCTTAACTAAAGAGCAACCCTGTCTCACAATTTGTTATCAGAAGCGACATCCTGTGACCCGAAATTTGCATAATTGTTTAAACATAACGTTTAATTATCTTTTCCAGGTCACGATGAATACGATTTACCTGCTTTAAATATAAATTCAGCATTGAGTGCTATGGTAATTAAGAATTTAACATGACATACTCGTTCACGTTACGCCGAATAAAATTGTCAACGTGTGCAGGAAATAATGAATAATGAACTCAGATTTTGGATTTCAATAGAGTTATGGAGAAACATCTTCACTACATATTATAAAAGAAAGTCCCCCGAAACGTTTTTCTGTCGTCATCCATCATGTCTGTCTGTGATCGCTAAACTCTGGAACTACTATATTTATTTTGATCTGGTTTTCACTAATAGATAGATTAATTCAATAGGCAGGTTTGAGGCTATAACTTATAAATATTTAGTGCAAATTAACTGAACTATGATGACGTTTGTCGATCGAGTCGGTAAAAAACGTGCCTCTTGAGAGCTTTCTGGGCGTGCACTGCGTAAATGGTTTCATTTATATGAAAGTTATGTATGAAAGAATTGTTGCTCTCTAAGAGTTTTAAAGAAAAGTCCGCGATAGTATTTGTCTATCTTTTAAGGATAACCCACAGTAACTAACTTTTTATAGCAAAAAAGTAGGTTTTCAAAATAAGGTATTTTTGAACGTATTTCTGCCCTTAAAGTACGGATCCTTATCTGATTTACAAGGTTAGTAATAATAAACAATGAACATAGGTCAAAATTGTCCTGTACACTATGTAATTTAAATGAATATCTTAGAAGATATAACAATATGAAAATCACTCTAATTAAAGTCCTAGAATGAGCCTCATACTCGATGCGCATTTCCGTTGATAGCCGACCTGACGCGACGGGGCACACACGGAGGGTACACGTGTCGTTGCGACTGGTCGTCCGAAGCCTGATTATTGAAATTTTAGATATATCCAACCATTCTCGACTTTTACAGACAGTTCAAAATGAGTGTCGTTTGAATCCAGAGCAAAAAATGTATACATTCGATAATGTCATCAGTCAACAATAACATACGGAAAATAATTTTCTTAGACGTTTGACATCAAAACTCAATATGCTAATTTTTGCACCAAATCCTGAAGAAGTTATAAATGTTTTGAATGTTTTAAATATTGTGTAGCAAGTTGAAGTCTACGTCGTATATCCCAATAAAAGGATTCACTCTACCCGTTGATCAGTACCCGTGCGAAGCCGGGGCGGGCCGTTAGTATGTTATAACTTTTTATATTACTTCAGGGTGTTGATGCAAGTGACTTTTTACCAACGTTAGCGCTAATAGACTAGAATTAAAATGCATAGGATTGACATAAGCTAATGGTTGCGTGACAACTAATCCAATCATACATTATCATTAGCGATTGTGATTAATAGAAAGCCACTTGTCTACGTACCCTGTTTTTTGAAGTAGACCGTTGAAGGGTAAAACTACGATCAAATCAGGAATTTGATAAAACTTAGTCTCAGTTTCATCATCATAACATCCCATGAAACGTCCACTACAGGACAGGGAGCTCCCTCCAGAATTCCAGCTTTTACTGGGAAAATATGGAGGGGAAGTAACATAGTCACCTCGCTTGTTAGCGTTACGGCTGGCACCATGGACCGCGGTTATAGGTGACCGCAGTAAGTAAGATGTAACATACAAAGGAGGATGCTACTGCCCATCCTCCAGTTAACCCTTAGTCGCCTCTTACGACACCCACGGGTATGTATGGGTTGGTACTATTCTTTGCCGGCACCACACGGGACAAAATTTCATCAAATACTTACAAAATATACCTAACGATAAATTTTTAAGTTCATAAGACCTATCCAAAGTACAAATAATAAACTTCCAAATGATCCAAAACCAATTTTTTAACCTTTCTTTTAAAAGTCAAAAATCTTATTTAAAGATTTCACTAAACTATCTATTCACTTTTCCTTATAAGAAGCTTACAGGAATAACAAAGCAAAGGCGTCGCTCCAAATCGTAGTGAAAAATTGCATAAGTTCTGCAAAAATAAATTATGTCTCTTAGTAAGACTCGACAATCTGGGGTCACCATCTCCTTAGAGGATTTAAATCTCCATTCATAAAGCGCAAAGACTGCTTACATCGCTCATCTTGAGTAAAAGAGTAAAATATTAAGTAGAAAAAAGCGGAGAAACATTGAAGTTGGTTCCGTGAAGCGACTTTTATTTAATGACAATGCCGAAACGAGCTGGTAAGCCACCACATGGTAAGTGGTCACCACCGCCCATGACATCCACTGTCTTGTTAGTGAAATAATTTGAGACTAATAAGACAGCAAAGCGCGTTACCAACCCTGAGAACTAAGATGGTATGTCTAATGTGCCGGTAATTTCACTGGCGTCCATACCCTTCAAACCAAAACATAGCAGTGCCATGGCAGTGCAAACAGTGCTGCTTTACGGCAGAGAAATGTAAGAGGGTGGCACTTCCCCAGACGGACTTTGCACAAAAGCCCTACCACCAGTAACACTTTTCATAATTATCATTCCATTCATTTTGAAGATAAAAATTTACGGATCGGTTCCACAGCTCTTTTTCTTGATTTTTTACCTTTAGAGTGTCATTTCTTGAAGAAATTGAATTCATAAAGATAAGGAACAAACAAACGCTATAAAGAAACATATTTATCATCATCATCATCATATCAGCTGAAAGGCGTCCACTGCTGGACTTAGGCCTCCCCTAAAGATCTCGATGACGACCGGTCTTGCGCTGCTCGCATCCAGCGGCTTCCCGCGACCTTGACCAGATCGTCGGTCCACCTTGTGGGGGCCTGCCGACGCTTCGTCTTCCGGTACGTGGTCACAGAATAGATAATAGATAGATAGATAGATAGATAGATAAAACATTTATTCAGTGCCAACAAATACAGCAGAAGAGAAAAACATTTCTAAATTTACTAAAACTTAAAACTTTAAATTAAAAAACACAAAATAAATAAAAGCACTGAAATGGGCGACCAGCTCAGCGTAATGCTGCAGCTCAAGGCCACAGCGCTGATTTTCAGCTGGACCCTTAAGACCAGAGAACTTGAAAAAATTATATAAATTAAGCCAATCATTCTATTCTAAAAATTGATGTAGGACGATACAATCAAAACACACAAAAGGAACTACAAATAAAACAAAAGGAACTATAAATAAAACAAAAGAAACTACAAATGAAACAAAAGGAACTACAAATAAAACAAAAGGAACATACAAAACAAATTAAAGTAGCGAAATCAGTCGGAAGAGAACCAGGGTAGATGGAAGTTAAATTAAATGATCAAAAGTAATCTGAATTTGTAGATTTAAAACATATTCTTTAATTTTTTTCCTAAAATCTTTTACACACCGTAACTTTTGCAAAGGAGGAGGTATATTATTCCAGATCTTTGTGGCTGCGTATTTGAAACTACCCCTGAAAGCTGTGGTTTTATATTTAGGTACCTGTAGACGGTTCAACCGAATACGTGCTGACCACGTTAACTTGTCATTTAAATACTCAGGCTTGCGACTTTGAACAACGCCAAAAAGTAAAGTGGCGAGATGCACATATCGCCTACTAGCCATGTTCAAAATTTTGACGTTGTTCAAGTAAGGAGAGATATGACTTCGGGGAGGAATGTCATAGCAAAACCTAATGCAAGCGTTTTGAACTCGTTGTATCACTTTTTTGGTCTTAGCCAGCAACCGCGGACCATAAACTGTGTCTGCATAGTTAAAACGGGACAATATGAGTGCTTCAACAAGACGTAGGCGCAGGTTTTCGTTCAGATGTTTTCGAATCTTATACAACAGCTTAAGTCTATAAAAACAGTTTCGTGCCACTTCCTGTACATGTGACTCAAAGCGTAATTCAGGGTCCATAATAACGCCCAGATTGCGAACTTCAGCAGTTGAAATCATAGAAACGCCATTTAAAATTATGTTAGGATTTTTTGCAGATATTTGAACGACCTGCGTTTTTGAACCTAGTATAATGTACTTGGATTTAACAGGATTCAACACAAGGCAGTTACTCTCGGACCAACGAGCGATTCTATTTAGGTCTTCATTTATCTTATCCACTGCTGCGGCAGTTTCTTTCGGTCTGAATGACATATATAATTGTACGTCATCAGCATAAATGTGATACTTGCAATTCAGAAAACATTTAGTTATATCTGTACTATATAATATAAATAACAACGGGCCCAAAATGGATCCTTGAGGAACTCCTCTTGAAATCACAGAAAGTGAAGATTTGCGACAAGATGCGCCTTGATCTCGTATCTCTACATATTGAAAACGATGGCGTAAATAACTATCAAACCAATATATTACCGGAGTATCAAACCCGTAAAAGGCTAATTTTGAAAGAAGAAGTGGAATATTAATTGTGTCAAAAGCACGCGTAAAATCAAGCATTACTAATATTGTGCCCATTCCCTTATCCGCTGCTTCCAATATGTTGCTAGTCACATCAAGTAGAGCTGTAGCCGTACTACGGCCTTTACGAAATCCAGATTGTACGTCGGGCAGAATTGCGTTAGAGTCCAGGAATTTAATTACTTGCTGGTAAACCACTTTTTCCAATACTTTCGACAAGCACGGCAACAAACTGATTGGTCTCAGGTCTTTAAATGTTTGCGGGTTATTGTTTTTGGACAAAGGGTGGACAATAGGACTAGCACATGGTCGCCACTCTAGAACCCTTACGCCCCATCGGCCATAGGTTCTTCTTGCGATGTACCTGCCCACTGCCACTTTAGTTTAGCGATTCTCAGGGCTATGTCAGTTACTATAGTTCTTCTGCGGATCTCCTCATTTCTGATTCGATCTCGCAGAGAGACTCCGAGCATAGCCCTTTGCTCTTTGGATGATTTTGAGCTTCCTGATAAGGCCCATCGTGAGCGGCCACGTCTCGGTTGCATAGGTATGTCATCACTGGTAACTGATTCTTCGCAACTGGGCTAATGGCACCCAAATCCACCAAATTACTAAAAACAGCTTAAGTGCCTAAGAACATGACGTTTTTAATAAGTGCAGGTGTCGCATCCACGGCGCGTTCAATTTGCGTACAAGACGCGTTTGGAAAATATGCTTTGATTCGCTTCCATCGCGTTCTGGGACGCGCGTCTTACTCGCTTTCAACTTGCGTATATAAGTTTTGTAAAACGTCTTAAGTACTAGGTTATAGGGCATGCTTTTTTAAATCTCTCGCACCCTGCGTGCTTTCACTATCACAGTGATTTCTAGAATGCTGGCATTATATTACATTTTTATGAAATCTGCAGCACCTCGCATGGTTTTCCTAAAGACTAGTGAAAATGAGCCGTTATGATTTTTCACAGTTCCAAGTTAAAGAACAAATCGTCCGTGAGGTGCCAGCAGCGAAAAATAAAAAAATGGTTAGCACGATCGCAATTTTATTCTGTAAAATATTTTATATGAGTATGTAACTATTAAATTCGGATTTAAGTCTGTAAAGTCTGTTGATCCCTTAAAACCTTAAAAAACATGACTGCTGCTCGCCAACCCGAAACAAAGGGCACTTTTTTCTTTCTTTTTAATCCAACTTCTTACACGACGGGACAAAAGCTTTGTTCTGTCCGCGATTATTAATAAAAATAATATATAATAGCGCCTCAGAGATATACATATGGGGACTTTATTGCTACTTTTTGTAAGTGGTTTAATATTAATATTTTTGTAAGTGGTTTAATATGAATTTTTGCTGGTTAGAAGGAAAACGAAAACTCTGCGATTGTATTTTCTCATTTCTAGGTTGAGGGGATCGTGGGATGTACGGTTAACCGCTTGTCGGTAGAAACTTTTTCAACTCTATTATCACGCCATAAGGTCCAAAAGTGTTTCTACTGATGTGCGGCCGTGTGTACACAGGATGTCTCTAGTTCATAATCCCTCCGCCGCGCCGCCTCGTTTGTCTTTTTATATTCCTGTGGAAAAATCTCACGCCAACTAAAAAATTAATGTACCAGCTTTCTAATACTTAAAAAAATACTGATGTAAAATCATTTGTGCTACTGAATACAATTTCAAAAATTCGTGTGTCTCTTTTGTAATTTAACATTTTAAAGTAGAAAAGTAAATTTGGATCGGCGAAACCGAGGCACCTGCATTTAAATCCATCGCGCAAACAATATCATATAAGTAACAGCTATATTATCAAGTAAAAGGTTTGTATGTTTGGATATTCGTTACACTTTTACGCCTAAACGGCTAAACAGATTTCGATAAACTGTGGTAAGAAAATACTCATCATTTACCTGCCGTTATCTCAATAGGTCAATTTCCACAAAGATGGTCAACTACGTTTTTTTTAAGTGTCGATAGGTGACACGCTTATCACTGTTGGTAATTTCTTTTTTTATTGTTTTGTAAAATAAATGAAATCTTTGAAGAAAAAATATATTACAGACAGAAGTAATCTAATGAGTCGGTTTTTATAGTATACGAAAAACTAGTTTTAATTTTCTTGATAGATAGCGTTGTTTTAGGAAAATTTACTGTCAATTAATTTTTTCAATCTGTTGTAAGTGTTGCCTAGGAGGTTTATTTACTAGGAGGTTTATTTAGATAGCGTTGTTTTAGGGAAATTTAGTGTCAATTTATTTTTTCTATCTGTTGTAAGTGTTGCCTAGGAGGTTTATTTACTTCACGCTTCATCTATGACAGATTTATTTTTAATTTTTTAGCAACTGTCTTCAGAGCCATCTATCGACACCTTTGAATACTCAGTTGACGCTTAGCTGCGAAACCGGCTCATTGACTTAATCATTGTCATACTGGGTAACCGTTAAGTATCAGTGTTTACATTCTCCCAACGATGTTCAACAACGCAATCCAGTTGAACTTTCAAAAAGTGCTAGAAATCAGCTTCGAATATTCTCAATCAGCCGTCAACTCAAAATTATCTTCCTTGGTCACCCAGTATGAAAATGATTAATTCCGTTTGATTGCTACTGTCAAATGTATGTAATGTATTTTCTTATAAAAAAAAATCATTTATTTTAAAAAGGCATAAAAAAGAAATTACCAACAGTAATGAGCGTGCCACCTATCGACACTTAAAAAAACGTAGTAGACAAACGTTATAGAACAGGTGAATGATGAGTGATATGAGATTGTAATTCTAGTCAAGTCTATCTTCCTACCAAAGTTTATCGAAATCTATTTAGCCGTATCGACACTTAACGACCTATCAACACTTAAAAAAACGTAGTTTACAAATGTCATAGAAAATTGCCTATTATAGGTGCCACTAACCTGCTCATTCCTTATTCATCCATTTCAGAATGACAATTACGTACTTTTGGAAAAATTATAATTCCTAAAAGGGTAAATCCTGCAGGGTTATTTTTTACCATGGGTGAGATTTATTATTTTTTGCCGAGAAACGTGTGTCAAAAAGCGAGAAATGCACCATTTCCAAACCAAACTACGACCATTTCTTTCCTCTGTCTTTGTAAAGCTGTTCAGTTTTGTGGTCTTTCCTTCAATCCTTTAAGCGAAGTTTTTGTTAGGTTCACAAAAATCGCGGCAAGAATCGCAGGTAACAGCTAGTAAGTACCCTTTGACCATCTGCATTTCTGCATAAATCCAACAATCACAAAACGGCTCACGTGAAATTAAAATCGAAATTCGGGGTAATGCATAAGTTTCGGATGTTTGGGCTATATTTTTGTATCGTCATCACAATATTTTAAAATGTTCTCTCCATAGAATTTCAATATCATCGTTGGCAATACAAAACCTCGAATTTGCATTTTTTTTGTATTTAACTATCATACAGCAAATTGTCAGCTTGACAGCTTGATTGTTTATGAAAACCTCCTTCCATACTTAGGCGGTTACAAAATAACTTTTGACTCCAAAACTCAGTCAAAATTGTTCTTGGTTTACATTGTTCTGGGCAAGCTTGTTCCATCGTCAACCTCATCTCTGTCCCCAAGATTAATCCAGGTCAAAAGCAAGCCCTTAAACAACGAAAAAAAAATCTATACCTATTCATGTTTTATTTTGGCCACACCTTTGCTACGAGGTTTGATGGTTACGGCGGGTTACGATCTTTAAGACTTCGCTATTAGTAGGTATCTATAACAATTTCACAAAGACAAACGGTAACCTTTTTCGTAATTTGAATGTCCACGGTCGACAGTACTATTAGTAAGATAGCACAATAAGCATAATGACACTCCTAAGATGCCACATTTTACGTCACCGATAGAAATAACAGGGTGATGCTATTCTCCATCGCAGCATATTATAAATCCTATCCTTACGGTAACCGTTTTCCTTAATTATTATGTGTTTTAGAATTAAGGAAGAAAAATTGTCCTACCTCAAGCCACTTTTGAGGACTTTTTAAAATCGTGGAAGTAAAAAGACAAAAAAAAGTACCTATTCAAAATGTTTGTACCTATCAGCTTTTTTTACCAAACTGCCCCAAGACAGGAGGGTTATGTTTTTCGAGTGTATGTATGTATGTATGTATGTATGTCGATTTCTTTGTCGCGCTCTGCAGCCTAAACGGCTTGGTAGATTTCAACATGTGAGGTGTCGTTAGGTTCGTATTCATTGTAGGAGTGTCATAGGGTATAAAAAAAATAAAAAAGTACTAAATAAAAAAACTATTTCAAAAAATAAAATACCCGACTGAAAAGAGAATCTTAATCGGTTCCGATTGAGATGAAATTTTGCATACGTATGTGAATCGGATGACAATGCAATATTATTGTAACTTGGAGCTGATCTGATGATGGAGCCGGAAGATATCCATACAAAGGTGGAGATATTACCGCGTTTTAGAATCCTACAGCGCCATCTGTAGGTGGGTAGCGTCGCTTGCTCACCTGGTAATATTTTAATGAGAAAACAACTCTGGGAGGTTTCTTTACGAAATAGTTGGGCTTAGCTAGGCCTTTTGGAAATAAAATCACTTAGTTTTAGCATACAAAGCAATGACTAAATTTCCCGTGCAAGATGCCGCATTCATTAATTTTGTAGTAGTTTTTCTACTCCATAACAGAGGCGCTGTTTTTATTACCGCGTTTTAGAAACCTACAGCGCCATCTGTTGGTGGGTAGCGTCGCTTGCTCATCTGGTAATATTTTATTGATAAAACAACTCTGGGAAGTTTCTTTATAAAATATTTGGGTTTAGCTAGGCCTTTTGGAAATAATTTTCTAAGTTTTAACATATAAAGCAATGACTAAACTTCCCTTGCAAGATGCAGCATTAATTACTTTTGTGTTATACTGTAGCTTTTCTACTCCATACCAGAGGAGCTGTTTTTTATGTCGACTACCCAAGGAAGTTTTAGCCCACGCTTCGCCAAAGCGAACCACCAGCGACTATAACCTCCTTGTGACTACCAAATTCAACCATACCTTACGTACGGTCAACCGCACGTGAATGGAAAGATTTGCAAATCTATTACTATGTCACAAAGTTCGAAGTGTTTATACTGATGTGCTGTTGGGTGTATGTAAAAAATACAGTCAGCAGAGAGGGACGCTTCTTAGTTTAATAAAGAACTTCCACGAAGATATGAATGGCGCTGTCGTTCCTGGTGGCATTACATCTGAGCCGTTCAAAATGCGCAGAGGAGTCCGCCAAGCTTGCGTGTTAGCACCCACCCTGTTTGGTATATTTTTCTCATTGCTATTAAGAGAAGCATTCGGCAATCTACATAAAAGGGCTGATGGGGAGTTGTACAACATAATTTCACTTCTTAAGTCCAAGCACCATCGCGAGGACGATTTTATCGACAGCCTTCTATTTGCTGATGATGCAGCCTTTGTGGCCAACACTGCAGATTATTTATAAATCATCGTCGATAAGTTTTCACGGGCATGTTCCTTGTTCAGCTGAATACAAGAGTATGGCAAAACAAACATCTTACGACGAACACCAAGATGATCGTTTACCAAGCATGCATTTCAAGCATACTGTTGTATGGAGAAGCATGGACGACGTACGCAAAACAAGAGCGACAACTTAATGCCTTGCATATGCGCTGCCTCCGAAACATCCTAGGCATCTCCTGGAAGGACAAGGTAACCAAAAAAACGGTCATACAACGAGCACAGCTGCCCAGTTTCTTCGCATTGCTGAAGCAAAGACGATTACGATTTTTGGGGCACGTGCACCGCATGGAACCAACCCGTCTACCCCAGCGTGTAGGTATTGCTTGGTGCTATAGCGCACGCAAAAAGAAGTGTTGGTAGGCCAATGCTGCGCTTTAAAGATTGCGCCAAGCGAGACATTATCACTTTTGGTATTGAACACCTAGACTGGGAGCAGACAGCTGAGGACAGAACCAAATGGCGTAAATCATTACTGGATGGACGCAAGGCAAGGTACACGATGAAGCCTGGTGTTGTGCCCGTTGTGAAAAATAACGACATAACATCAGTTATTGATAACACAAGCTTCACCAGCAGCGTGTGGCAGGACCTGCCGCTCCCGAGTAGGCTTATTCAGCCATGAAAAACGGTGAAATCGACCGAATATTGCTTAAATCGTCTGACATAGACGGCTAAGGCCTATGATGATGATGTATGTATGTATGTCTAAACGGCTTGATAGATTTCAACATGTGAGGTGTCGTTAGATTTGTATTTATTGTAGGAGTGTCATAGGGTATAATATTTTAGTACGGCACCTTTGAAGAGAAAAAAAGGGTGAAATAAAATTTTTAAAATCATTACTTTTACAACATGGGTATCAAACAATAGCTGGTACAAACCTGATTCTAAGGTTTAAGCAAATGTAACAACATAACTTGACGTAGCAAATCTAAAAACTAAAAAGTTTAAAATAAAAATTATTAAATAACAAAAAACCCAACTGCTTAGCACAAGAGAGGAAAACAAGCTTAAATCTATTGGATTTGGTAACTTGAATTGTATAAGATACTGCAGGCGGGGACGAACAAAATTAAGTCGTAAACATCCACAAAACGTTTTTTCGTCCCCGCCTGCAGTATCTTATACAATTCAAGTTACCAAATCCAATAGATTTAAGCTTGTTTTCCTCTCTTGTGCTAAGCAGTTGGGTTTTTTGTTATTTAATATTTTTTTTTACTTTTGTACATAACAACTTGATCGTATAACCGTCTGATGAACTGCAAATAGGGTTGAACATATTTTTATGAACAACACCATTTTAAAACATAAAATGGTTTCGTGAAAACATTTTGGGATCACCTCCACAATAAGTGCTTAATGGAAGCGGATTATAGGCTTTCGTCGCGTATTTCTGAAAATCTTTAGTAAAATCTGTGCTTTAAATATTTTATTCTAGGTTTTTCTCATAAACGAAATGGTGGTAACGTACTTAAATTAAATGACCGTTCTATTTGAAAGCTTATACAGCACAGTGGTACATAGTGCAATCGCCTGCTGGGCTAGATAGATAGAATATGTCTATTAAAAAATGCTACAGTTTTTCTTAAAAACTAAACAAGCTCCCGCAAAACTGTTAACACAGTTCTGAGTTCAGTTCGGTAGATATCCAAATTAAGACTTTTTGTATTTGTTTTTTAAATTCAAAACTACTGTGCCAATTTTTGAGTTATTATTTGTTGATATACATACTACAACTTTACTGTTTTAACAATGGAGCTTAAATTAAAACTAGAAACACACGTTCATCTATATAGACCCATGGAGACCCCTTTATTTTTATACGTTTTTCTATACTAACTTATCTCCTAGGATATCCGCTATAACTAATATTCTGTATAAGTTTTAACTGAAGAGCCTAGACGATTTAAAAGAAACTACCCTTAAAATGTCGGACCAACAAAAGAGCAAAAGGGACTCTTTGAAAAACATGAATGTAAGGGCACAGATTACACCATTCATACAGTTTGAAAAAACACTAGATATAATACCTATGCACAGAAATGGAAGTACAGTATTTTTGTTAATTAAACGTACATATGGCCGCAGACAAATGGTAACATAACCAGCAGACCAAGCGCTAAGAACGCTACAAAAACCGTGACACCAAAGACCTACCTCAAAGCCACGTGCAACCGACTGTACCTACACACACACTTACATCTACATGAGAACGAACAGTCGTTAGCGTGTTCATCTAAATGAACAAAAAAGGGGTGAAGCGAAATTCAGAATCGCATCACCACGGCTCTTTTCCGGGTATTAGAGTCCGAAGAATCGTAGAGAATTCTTTTGTCTGCAGACAGATCTCATTTGCAATTCTATTGGAGAAAATTTTAGGTCGTTACACCCGAATTAAATGAACGACCGAATGTTGAGCGCCTCTGCTTTGTACAGCAATTTGTTACGTAACATTTAATTTTGTACTCGAATATTATTTTCTTGTAACTTTATCGTACATTTTGAAGGCTGAAGTTACAATTGAATCGATCTTCTTGAAATTGACCTAAGAGGAAATTGTCAGAATAAGTGGGCATAATGGTGCATTTATACCTAAAAACTCGAGATTCTCCGAGAGAACTGTTTAAAGAGATCAATATTATGTTATGATAGTACCATGCCAATATATCTAAAATATTATACATGCAAGAAATAACATTCATCAATTACCTAAAAATTGTGACGGGCATAATTTTGTTAGTAGAAATAAGTACAAACTTGATCAACCATAGTACTAGATTAGCTAAAGTCAATGCATCTTTGGTTGGTCTTTGTGAACGATACTACTTCTAAATACCTGACAATGTAGTGCAATTACCTGAAAGAAGGTATAAAGTAAAGAATGTGTAAAGCAAACGTTATGTAAAAAAGCATACTATAGATTAGATGACTATATCCACGACTATATCAATCACAAAGAAGTATGGTGCTCTGATATTCCAGCTAAACACAAGAAACTATTATAAAAAGCCGACTCCTAAAGTAGGCCGTGCTGCAGTGGTTTCTTGCCGTTTCTTTTACGTTGCCTTAGCATGATCCGAAACGGTGTAGATTCGCTCTATTTTCATTGTATTCTACATGACAATCAATAAGTATTCTGTAAAGAATCAACATTGAATAAAATTATCTGAATCTGGAAGAACAGAACAGCATTTCTTTCTTTCAGTTTTTTCGTGATAAAGTGAGATAAAGACATGTTTTGCCCTGTCCATCGTCATCTGCATCTCTGCAGCTCAAGCTCACCCTTAATACCCAGTTTAAAACGATAGAGACTTTTTTACAATTTAACGGCTGACTGAAGTTATCACAATATTTGCCAAGTTTACACCTGCATTAATGATTTATTACCTTTATTCATCTAATTTTCATTTTCCTCATAATCGGCTCCACTTTACCCAAATAAATTTATTTAGGGTCAGTGTTATTTGGCAAAACCGAAGCTCTCGCCCTTTCCGTTCAAGTTAACTTTCTTACTTCTACTTTGGTAGGTGGTCGGAACAAGGATGGGTCACCGTTAGTGTTAAAACAATTGGAATGTTTTCCGGAGCAGTCGCCATTCGGTAACTTGAAAACATTAGTTTGACTAATTACCTGACAAAGTCTGATCGAGGATTGGGTCTGAATTGCCCTCTGGGTTGAGGAGTTATTGATGACAGTTGCTTTGTGCCCTTTCCTCTTGTTAAAGTATAGATACCTCCTTTAAAACGGATTCAAGCTAGGGCTATCATGATGATTGGGGCAGCATAACATGTTAACCACTTTCATCAATCTCTATTAGAAAAATTATGTATCACCTCAGGTCTGTAGGTATTTTTTTTTACCTCCATCGTTCACACAGCCCATCAATCTTTTATTCGCTGTCTTCTAACATAACGTTATAACTGAAAACATTTCACCGAGATACATTTTCCGACTTAACTCAAGCACTTACTTTACATAGTCCCGCTATGGGACATCGTAAAATGTCACCATTTCCCCTAGCAACTTTGTAAATGTTTGCAGGAAATAAAATAATAAGTGTACCCTACTATAAGTGTCCTCGTCTTAACGGTTCCGACTCCTACTGTTAATTTGTACCAGTGGCGTAACAGCACGGAAGATACGACCTTTTGTAGGTATCGGTAGGGTGCAAGTTAAAAGCGAGACATTAAAAAAGATAAACAGTTTTTGTAGGTGTACAAGTGCTGATGATTCCATGGATCGCTAAGAGAACGTACGAGAGGTTGTCCTTGGGCAGCTAGAGGACAAAAATCGACTGTTCATGTGACTGGTGTTAGTGTTACCAGCGGATTTGAAGCAATTTATAACAAAGTTGATGTATTCAGAAAGGAGCCTGATAAATTATTTTATTTTAACACTTCTTGTGTTTGGATAATTCTACAAAGAAGACTCAAGTTCGAATCCTTCCTGTGGTTGTGAAATTTCACGATTTACTACTTTGGATCCTGATAACCTGCAAAAACTGGTTCATTTATTTACTCGCTCGTACTGTTTAAGTTTCTATTGCAAAGATTTTGCCTTCTCACGTAGAATTGTGTTTTTCAACGAGGACTTTATTTTTATCTCATAGCATTTTTTTCTTATAAGAAAATTCGGAAGCATCTTCACAACATCAGCATAATCAGGGTGTTGGATCGAGTAATTGCTATACCTATAGGTCTGTCTAAATAATGTTACTTTCAATAATTTCATTGTCAAAATCTGCACTTGATTTGTCTCTCTGAAATTTAATTTCTTACCAAAGGTAACGCATAATTGCTACTCGTACGTTCGTAGGCGGCGTTTAGGTACTTAGTTCGTACCATTAACTCATAACTTGGCCCTAGCAATATAGTAGAACAGGAAAACAGGCATCACTCCCGTTTCCTGGTCCAAAACGAGATGACACCTTGAGTAATGATCTCGGAATTCGCATCACGCCAGCCCTTCACACAATTTTTCTTCTTAAAATATCGTGTGCCGCGACGGTCCGAGAAATGAATACTTCCTTTAATGCGACGCGTAAGATTGCTTTTCGGTACCTACAATAAGTTTGAGATTTCTTATCCGAAAATGGTTTAGAATAGTCTCCTTTTTTGAAGTCGGTTAAATAAAAACAGAAGCAAGCTTTTTAGCTAAAAATAAAATTGTAATTGGTTTTTGTTCTTAGTTTTCTTGGCGCAAAAGTCAAAAACCTACATTGGCAAACAATTTAAAAATATTTTTTGTTTTGGCGACAATACGGGGCGTTACATGGCATTGTGTAAAGCGAAAAAGAAAATAGTATATTCAGAATCGAGAGTAGAATCAATTTCACGAGTTTTTGATAGGGGTATTTTTTTTAATTTTTATAATTTAAAATTTTGCCGCTTCCATTCTAAATATTTCTGAGGATACGCGCGTTGGCGGCGGCGCCAAGCGGTTCATGAGCGGTGAGGAGGGGAGGGAAGTGGGCGTGGCGTGCGCGGAGTGCGCGGACTAGAACAACGATGAAACTAGAACAATGATAAAACTTTAAAATACAAATCTAGAAAAAAATATATCCTTTTTTTACGGGAATTTTAGTAATAATCAGTTGGAGTGTATGAGGGTTTTGCTTATTCCATTAACACGTTGTATATGGAAACGATTTAGGTAAACGATGTTATTTTGGTAATATCGATCAAGATTTATTAAAACGAATGGAATTTTACGAAAGTTTATGTTTTCAATGGGTTTCCTGGAACTCTGGCTTGATATTTTTTTGCACTCACTATATTGGACGAGTTTTCAGACTCACTCGCAAGAGATGAACAATTCAGAGATACGAAATGTTGGACCTGATACATTCGACACGCATCTATCGATTGACGGCAAACGTCTCAAAAATAGAGCTCTTGATAATTATACTCCTCATACTGTATAGAAAAACAATCTCAGCTACCGTAGTATGGCCTTTGAATTGGCGAAAGCTGAAAAAAAATTCTTCACTGATAAATAGGCGAATTTACGCACCAGCTGCTTGTCTTTCTTATCAAAAGAGAGAAATGAAATCGTTGTTCCGAAAATAGGTATTAAAACTCGAAGGATCAAATTAAAAATAAGAACAGAACCGTGAAGACAGTCATATTGATATAACAAGGCTTTATTAAAAACATCTAAAGAAAATATGATACTGGGATACGAGTGTGATAATAATATATTTTTAAGAGCATGGTTTGATTGAGATTTTTTCTATCTTCATCAAAATAAAGTACAGTAAAAAACAAACTACAAAATACTGCCGTGTTTTATATACTTGAGTTAATTACATTTTAGATTGCCTAAGCCTATAATTTTTTGTAGAAAAGTGTATCTAACTTTCTTCTTGCCATAATTTATATTAAGAACAGCTCATGAGTGGAATTCCCTGCCTGCATTCCAAATTTATTTAGATCGCGAGTGAATACGCTTCATCAAAATATGCATGTTCCATCGTTGCCCTGTGCACAGGATCAGATCAAGAGCAAGCCCATGGATATAAAAAGAAGAAAATAAAAAAGTAGGTCGCCATTCCTCCTCAGCCTGCTTGCTGTAACTTTTGGATTTCTTCTATAGAGGTGACCTATTTGAACTAGGCCATTATGAATGTTAAGTTTCTTGACGAGGACGATGAATCCGACCAAAAAAATCCTATACTATTAAACGAGCAAAATTTTTATATATTTGTATATATTTGTAATCGGTTTCTCGACGTTCTGAATAAAGGCCAGGTTAAAAGTACCCTAAACCGACGAGCATGTATGAAAGGATTGATGAAAGTACAGGAAGCAAGGGAAGTATGTCAAGATCGTAATATGTGAAAAGGCATAATACGCATGTAAATTAAAGAATATAGGTGGGTATATTAGAATTCAAAATAGTAGTAGTTTTAGTTTAATTAAGCTTAGTTTATAATCTTTTTCTAGTCTTAGTTAAAATTGCGGTGCCCTGTCAGGGTTCATGTTATAGCTGTACGTTTTAAATAATATCTATTGTACAACATGGACGCAATAAAGATTTGAAACTTTGAAACTTTGATCGTAGCAGGTGGAGGACTGTGGTCTCTGCCTACCCCGACGGGAAAGAGGCGTGATGTTATGTATGTATGTACGGTTTCTCGAAAACGGCTCTAACGAGTTAGATGAAATTTAGTATCCGGGGGTTTTGGGGACGAAAAATCGATCTAGCTGGGTCTCGTGTCTGGGAAAAATAGTTTTGCCCGTGTTTTAAAAAAATTTGAAAAAAAAATACCGCGTTTTAGACAGAAACCTACAGCGCCATCTGTTAGCGAGTAGCATAGCTTGCTCACCCGATGATATTTTAATGTTGAGGCGGCTATTATAGAGCGAAGCTCGGTCGACCAGGTACTATGTCATTATGTTGGCACAACCTGCTGACATTCCCTGAATCCAAGCCAAGACTGAACTTGTGCTAAAAGTACCTGTCTCATATTTAATTTCTCATATTTAATTCAAAGTTCAATCAACTTAGGTAGGCAGACTCGAGACAAAAATAATCACATTGAGAACCACGCACAAACTGTCAAACTAAGTTACCTGAACTTAGCTCTCGGTAACCGCGCCACTCTTGTTGGCAACTTGCAAGTTGGTAACACTTCTGACAGGATTAAGTCCTTGTTTCACTTTACTTGCTATGGAAAACCGCAAGGTGTTAGTGATTTTAAGTTTGTGTCTTGGATTGTGTTTATTGTTAGTGTAGGGACACACTTGCTGAAATTCCGCGTCGGAATGGTCCGCGACAGATCTTTCCGTCTGATATGACACACTAGAACGGAATTTCTGCGTCCGAACGATCCGCAACCACACAACAAATGTCACAAGTGACAAGACTTTGCGGTAAGTTTCGACCCGGATATTCCGCTCTAGTATGTCAAATTTAACAGAAATATCGCAAAAGAACAACAAATACAGATGTACAAATTATACAGAAAGGACGGCGCGTAATATTTTTTCCTTCATCATGGAAAGGACACTCCGTGCATCCCATTATTAAAAAAAACGGCCAAGTGCGAGTCGCACTCGCGCCCTAAGGGTTCCGTACCTATCTACTATATGATAAACTAAAAGCTTATGCTCTTTGACTTAAAAAACTCCGCGACCATCCAACTTGACCCCTCTTTTATAGAAAAGTTCTTGAAACGGGAGCTCTTCTTAATTGGTTACTATAAGTTGTGAGAAAAATTTAAATATTTAATGGTTTTAGACTTTTCCCTTTATTTGTACTGTGAGACCTAGCTTCTTGCCAAATTTCATAATTTTAGGTCAACGGGAAGTACCCTGTAGGTTTTGCTTTTTTGCATAAATGTATGGAGATGAGGACATAAAAAGACATATCTTTTGATTGAGTCGTTGTAAAAAATTTAAATTTTCAGATCTTGTGTGGTTTATAGACCTTAATATTCATTATCATTTTCAACCTGATACCTTTTCTCGTTCGTGAGAAAAAGGGTCTTGACAGACAGACAGATGGACAACAAAGTGATCCTATAAGGGTTCCGTTTTTTTATTTTGATGTACGGAACCCTAAAAAAACCGGCCAAGTGCGAGTCGGACTCGCGCACTGAGGGTTCCGTACCACCACATAAACATAATTGTATTAGTTGAAATTTTAGTAAGTTAATGTGCTAGATTTTTTGAGTCCGACACGCGCTTGACCAAATTTTATTATTTGTTGTTATTTTATAGCTTATGCACTATAAACATACCAATTTTCAAGTTTGTAAGTGTTCTCGCTTTTAAATAAATTAAAACAAAAATCGCCTCCGCGACCATCTAACTTGACCCCTCTCTTATATGAATGTTCTTGAAACGGGAGCTCACCACAATTGGTTACCATTAGTTGTTAGAAAAGTTGTAATATTTAATGATTTGAGACTTTTCCCATTATTTGTACTGTGAGACCTAGCTTCTTGCCAAATTTCATAATTTTAGGTCAACGGGAAGTACCCTGTAGGTTTTGCATTTTTGAATAAATGTATGGAGATGAGGACATAAAATGCCATATCTTTTGATTGCGTCGTTGTAAAAAATTGAAATTTTCAGATCTTGTGTGGTTCATAGACCCTAATATATGGTATTAATTTCAACTTGATACCTCTACCCGTTCGTGAGATAAAGGGTCTTGACAGACAGACAGACGGACAACAAAGTGATCCTTTAAGATTTCCGTTTTTTTCTTTTGAGGTACGGAACCCTAAAAAAGACGTTTAAATGTACTTCTTGGTAAAACTTGTTCAGCGCAATGGCACCAAAGAAGGCAGCTGTACAAATCATACAGATAGGACACTCTCTGGCGCCCGCTATTTCCGATACCTCACCTCACCCGCTTGTCGCGTTGCAAACGTATTCTACGTAGTGATTGTTTACTTCACAGAAAAATAAAGGTATTTATTATTTCTATTTACAGTTTATTGTACACAAGAAAATACATTAAGAAAATTTAAATTAAGAAAAATGACACAACAGGCGCTACTTATTTCTAAATGAAATTTCTTCCAGCAGACCTATAGAAGCGTGATTTGACTGGAAGAGGCAGATAGGACGTGCACAAAAACTAAACCTTAACATTATACTTAAACTATATAAATACACAAGTATACATATATAAATATACATATATAAATATACATATATAAATATATATTATATATATACATAAAATAAATACACTGTATGGATCACTTAGAGCCATGCCACACGGTGCGTTGCAGCTGCGGTGCGGTGCCGCAGCGGTGTCGCTGCGTTGTTTTACATACAAATAATCATAGTGTTCACACGGTGCGGTGCGCTGACGCAACGCACTCACGACGGAGCTGCAGCCCCCGAGACGAAGCGGGCGGGGGTGTACTCATTGCGACGCCGCAGCGGCACCGCACCGCACCGCAGCACCGCAGACGTGGAAGACACACGCAAGCTCATAATTTTTTTTTGGGTTCCGTACTCAAAGGGTAAAAAACGGGACCCTATTAATATGCCTCCGATGTCTTTCTGTCAGTCCGTCTGTCACAAAAAAAATGGGAACACTTACAAGCATGAAAGTTGGTTTGTTTAAAAAACAAAATATATATATATTTTTAATTTTTAATTTAAATAAATAAATAAAATGTTTTATATTAATTAACCACAGAGTTTCTTAAAAGCTAGGGGCAGGTGTCTCCAGTTAAGTTTATAGTGCATAAGCTATGGAATAACAACAAATAATAAAAACTGGTCAAGTGCGTGTCGGACTCGAAAAATCTAGCACTGAAGTTTACAGAAATTTCAACAAATATGATAATAATATGGAAGTACAGAACCCTCCGTGCGCGAGACCAACTCGCACTTGGCCGGTTTTTTTTATAAAATGTTCGTTAATGTTCAGTTTGATTTACAGGGTAAAATGAGTACTATTGAAGAAATTTAGATTGATTACTTATTTATTGTGTGGTTTTAAGGTGTGTCTACACCTAGCGGGACCCCCTGTCCTAAGAGACCTGTGTGTGTGGTACAGAAAATTACATCCAGATTTGTTCTATCGAATTGACAACCGCTCAATTTCGGTAACCACATAAAAATCTCAAAACCATTTCGAGATTTAGTTCCACGCTACTCAAAAATTCCTTTTTTTAACGTTTCATTCCGTAATTTTAGAGAAATTCAAAAAATTGCAAAAGTCGTGCGATGACGTCACGTCACAACAGGCTCCCATACAATTTTGATATAAAACGCTTAGGGAACCTCAGCTGTGACGTCATTTCCGGAAAAAAAATAAACGTTTTTGCTTCGGAGTTTTTAAATTTTTAATTTACACCCTGTATATGCAAAACCGAGCGCCTGCTCAAGGGTGTACTCAGACCACGAAACTGAACAACTTTTCTAAAGAAACATGGGTCGAAATCGGAGAATTTTTTATGGCTTCTCCATATAAAATGCACTGTCTACTGTTGAAGGTTTGTAAGGAGAAGCCAAAAAAATTCTCCGCTTTCGACCCATGTTTCTTTGGAAAAGTTGTTCGGTTTCGTGGTCTGAGCACATCCTTGAGCTGACGCTCGGTTTTGCATTTTCACCCTGTAAAAAATACTTACCTTAAAGTAATTCCCAGCATTTCTATTGGTTCCACTGGATTCCTCATATTAGTATAGTTTTTCCGTATGTGTGGTTCTAAGGACTCTGGACATACTCATTCTAAAACACTGGACTGGATATACTCATTCTGGACTGGATATACTCATTCTAAAACAAAATATAAAACTTCTTTTCGTCATAGAGCAACTCCCGATATTCTAATAAAAAAAACTGTCCATCACTATTTCTTAACGAAATTAAGGGACAGATCCAATACCGTCTTGTGATTTTGCGTCGATTTCGGCGGTGACGTAGTAATAGGAGCAATGCCAGACGTCTATTCTGATCCATGTTTTCTATTAGACTGACTGCAGTTTTGTACAAAATGCTCGACGGAACTCTTGTGCGTCACCGCTGCGGCGACGGAGCGACGCTGCGGTGACGCAGCGCCCGTGTGGCCGGCTATGCGTTGAAATATTTGCGTTGCGGCACCGCAACGCACCGTGTGGCATGGCTCTTAGACAAAGAGAGATAATGCTCCTTAACTCGCTTCTTGAAGACAGCGATAGTAGAACTGTCACGTATAGACCTCCCGGTCCTACTTAGAAGGAGAAATAGTTCGTCACTAGGTGGTGTAGGCGTTTTTCTATGGATTTGACAGGTTATTTTGAATATTTTCTATGGATCATCGATGATGGGGTTGTGACATGTTGGCAGATGTCATCCCCTATTAAATTAGCAAGGCATCTATTCCGAGCAAAGCAAGGAGGTCCGAAAACTTTGGTTTACTTAGTGATTTTGCACAAATAGGTACTCGTAATTTTATAGACACGCTACACACTAAATAAAAAGAAATTAAAGTGTCTGAGGTACGATTAAAGTTTAAGTACCATACTTTTATCATTCGTTTCATGGGATGTTATGATGATGATGACTTATTTTATCATATTCACTATTTCAGAATAACCTTATAATACAGTCTGAGTATAAGTTTTAGTAGCTTTTGCGTAATATCAATCCTGCTTCAAACATTACAGCCGATCTTTATCCTCATTTACCTTTGGAATACTTCAAAAGCTAAGTAATTCAACAATATCAAAATTCAAACAGTCTTACATTTCATACACCAGTTACTGTTGTTCCTCTAAGAAAAGTTGGAACTAATTTCGCGGTTCAGTGGTGGCACTCGCGCGCCGCTAGCTTCCTTGCAAAATTATTTCCTCACAAGCACACAACTTTCTGAGCATCACATTTATACAGTAAAACGCATATCAAGTTCTATACATGCAGAACAATTATTGCCCCTAAAAAAAAGAAGTCCACAGCTGCACAAATGGAATAATCTCAACAATGAAGAAGTGTTAGTAACCCCTAGTAATTTTTTAACGTGACCATAGATTAAATAATAGTAAATGACGTGACAACTAGCAAGCATTCTAGTTTCCTCTTAAAGTCGTCATGTAGTGATTTCGTACAATCATATCCAGATTATCAGCTCAACTTTTGGATAAGTTGCCTACTTTATGCCTTCCATTGTAATCTAGGCCCTACTATGATAATGAAAATATCTCAAAACGAAAGATAAAATTGCTAGCCCAATCCTTGATTCCCTACCTAAAAAAATCCCTGATTTCCTACATGCATTAGGAAGTGTACGTACACAACTTGCGCATGACCGAATCTTACAACCATTCATGATTTTAAGTACCAAATTTTTTCCTAAAAAAGTACTTCAAGTAATATTTAACGTATCTGGGGTAAACTGTTTGGATAATTTAAATAAGACCAACCTACGTCACGTTTAAAAACCTTTTAGTAAAACCACAGATAAAACATTTATAACTAAAGAGAAATAAAACCAAGGCCACCTAGACCACTTTAGAATGTAATAATAATTAAAAATAAACCACCTAAAACTGGGCAGAAAGCAAAAAAAAGCCTGTTTAATATTCGCGTCGCGTTAAAAATGCTTTCGTACGCAAATAGAGGAGATCTGGGTGGTTTTAAACAATATGCTACGAGGCAACCCTAGACTCATTTATAATTTCCCACGATTAGACCGGGGTGCTTTTTAAATCTTTTGTTTTGCAAAACATTGTTTTAAATATGAAATTTAATTTTAGTAAGTACTGTAATTTTACAGGATTTTACAGGATTAAAATTTTATACAGAATGTTGGATGTCGATACGTCAATCTATTATGGCTTCTTTACCCTTTTCTACTCCTTATTTTGCGCTCGCTTCGCTTAGAATAACAGAATAAATATCAAGATTACAGAAAGATTCACGTACTCGTAAAAAGTATATAAAATAATAAAACACATCAACGTGTCATTTGTTAGTTTTGTTACTCGTGGCATCACAACAATACAATTACTATTTATTATTATTAATAATTATTTTTTTTACAATTTAGTTAAATGCAACTATATACGTGTTTTATTCCTAATATTCAGGCTGGCATTGACCTCAAAAACTATTATTCATTAATTTCCAGTGTTGCAGTCGGTTTAATTTTTTTAAATAACTTTTTCTTGATTTTTTTGATTTAGGTTTATTTAGGTTGAAGTTGAAACAACTTCTAAGTAGTAATATATTTTAAAGTAGTTATATAATTTTTAATTTAGAAGACACAAAACTTACGACAGAGACTCCCCTACCAAGCAATGTTGGCGCCGGCACTTCTACAACTACTGCCGCGTGTGACCCAAACAACGGTCCCTCGAAAAATTATGACGTACTAAGTACCATTCTGACCAAGCTTACTCAGATGCAGAATCAGTTAACTTCGATTGATTCCATAAAATCCGACTTATCTCAACTTAGGACGGACATAACAGATTTGAAAATATCTATCAACGAAAAACTCGACGGACTGTCGGATCGTGTAAATGGTCTGGAAGATAGAGTCGACGAAATTGAGAATTACAAATCGGAGTTAACTCAGTTAAAGAACGAGATACAGGATATAAAAGCTGAGCAAAGAAAGGGCGAGCAATGGGTCCGTCGATCCAACATCCAAATCAACGGTGTCCCTCAAGTACAAGGGGAAAACTTGCTTAAGATAATTGCGTCCCTAGCACAAATTAGCGGTTTTTCGTTGAATACAAACACGGACGTTGATTTTGTCACTCGGATAGCCGTTAAAAATGACTCCGATGGGAAGACGATCAAACCTATAATACTGAAGTTGCAGTCACGATACAAAAAGGATGATTTCATATCGGCCCTGCGGAAAGTAAAGGATCTGAATGCTTCACAACTTGGTTTTACTGGTGATCAAAGCAGAATCCATGTTAATGATCATCTTTCGGCTTATAACAAGATGCTTCTCAACAAGGCAAGGGCCAAAGCTAAGGACAAAGGTTACCAATTTTGCTGGGTTCGCAACTGCACTATTATGGTTCGTCGTTCAGAGAAATCTCCAATTTTGTATATCACGTCGGAAGATTCTTTAAACAACATTTCATAAGAATTATTTTCTGTCTTGTCTCATTGTTGTTTCACTGTTCTTCGCGATTAGGGTTTGTTGATGGCAGTTACAATATCAATTTACAAAGTTATTATGTTTGTTTTGGTTCAATTTTGCGCGATAAGATTTTTTATAAATATTCAGCATTAATTAAAATAAAATTATATAGTCACGACATACAAGCTTCTTTATGGTCTCTCTATTTGACGACGTTGTTTGACACCCAAGGTAGAAAAATCTCTGTTTATACAGCTGATCTTCTTAAAGTCATACTTATTATTCATACGCATTATTTAAAATACCAAATTCAACCATGACTTTCAATATTTTTTACCAGAATGCTCGTGGCTTGAGGAGTAAAACAAATACGTTTTTAAGTAATGTCTTGCACAATCATTTCGATATTATATGTATTTCGGAAACTTGGCTTCTACCCGGTATTTTTGACTCGGAACTCTTTGATTGCCGTTACAGCGTATACCGTACTGATAGTGATTATGAGCGTCTGGGAATGAGTAGAGGGGGTGGTACGTTGATAGAGGTGCGCCATGGTTTGTCGATTGAAGTACGTCCAAAGCGCGCTTTGCCCGTAACTACTGACGCAGATGTGACATATATATCCATTTCCCTGAGTTCTGATAGGGGACGCGTTTCTAACAATTCGTTCTTGTTTTGTTGCTATTTTCCCCATTCTAAATTCCAAGCTGAATCTCAGTTTCTTTGGCTAGAATATATCTCTGATCTCTATGTTGATTTCCCAAATAGTACATTTTTAATGCTGAGTCATTTTAATATAAGCGGAGCAACATGGAGTAACGATAATATTAACACAAATAAGTTTATTTTACAAAACCCTACATTTGATACTCTAACTTCACAATTATTTACGTTTATCTGCTTTACTATTTGTTCACAGTTTAATAGTATTTTTAATCACAACAATAGGCTGTTAGATCTCGTCCTCTCGAACTCTAACCGTAACATTGATGTTAAACGTACACAGCCATTGGCGACCCCCGAAGACGCTCATCACCCATCACTAGAAATAGACGTGAACGTAGGTAGTGCGGACTGCAATTTACGTCCAGCCCCGCGTGTCGTACGGCGTTTTCATGTAGCTGATTATGACATTATAAGGACTGAACTAAGTAAGGTGAATTGGCAGATGTATCTGGATGTCTGTGATATAAATCTTGCCGTGAAAAACTTTTATATAGTTGTAAATGATATAATTGAAAGACACGTACCAAAAAGAATTTCATCAAATGTCCAGAGGTATCCTGCTTGGTATTCAAGGCCCCTCATTAAATTAATTAATAAAAAATTGAAAGTACACAAGAAATGGAAAATATATGGCCGTATATCAGATTATAATAATTTTTCATCGCTCAGAGACCAAGCCAAAAGTCTGGAATCCTCTTGTTATGACAAGTATAATTTAAAAGCCGAGGATAATATCTGCATACACCCAAAATACTTCTGGACATTTGTAAATTCAATGAAACAAGGTAGCGGTCTTCCTAACACGTTTTACCTTGACAATGATCAGGCGTCCGACGGTAAATCTATAGCTACAATGTTTAATTCATACTTTCAGTCAGTTTTTGAACCCGATTTGTACAAAAACCTCATCCAACACGATAATTCTAGAAATAATCTTATAATAAGCTCCGTATCAATAACAGATGTAACGGTAGAAAAATATTTAATTCGTTTAGATGTAACCAAGGGCAGTGGACCTGACGGAATTAACCCCGTCTTTTTAAAGCAATGTAGTAAAGAACTCTCAGAGCCAATCAGCTTTCTTTTCAATTTATCGTTGAAAGCTAATTTAATGCCCGTTGAGTGGAAACGCTCCCTTGTTGTACCTATATTTAAAAATGGTGACAAACATGACGTTCGAAATTATCGCGGTATTTCAAAATTATCCGTGATTCCCAAACTCTTCGAACTTGTGTATGATATCTTGTTTTCTTCAGTAAGACCATACCTGACAAACCAACAACATGGCTTTGTAAGTAAGCGATCTACAGAGTCAAACTTACTTGAATTTACTGATGTTGTCCTAGAGAATATGGAGAAGGGCTTTCAGGTGGATGCCGTGTATACAGACTACTCAAAAGTATTTGATAAAATTTCTCATTCTTTATTGATACAAAAACTTGAGTATGTCCGTATACACGGTGATTTGCTTCGTTGGCTCGAATCCTACCTCAGGGACCGCACTCAAGCTGTTGCAGTAAAGGACTACATTTCTAGTTTTGTACCCATTACTTCCGGAGTACCTCAGGGCTCTCACCTGGGACCCCTTCTCTTTAACGTTTTTATTAAAGATATAGTCGGTTGTTTTAAATATTCAAATGTTTTATTATATGCAGATGACACCAAAATTTATTCAATCATAAAGTCACCTGAAGACTGCAGAAATTTGCAAAAGGATCTAGACCATCTATCTCAATACTGTAAAAATAATAATCTGCATCTTAACTTGGGTAAATGTCAAGTCATAACTTACTCCCGGAAGAAAGACCCGATCATGTATACCTATTAGAACCCATGTTCTTGCACGATACCCTAAGATGAAAAATACCTAGTTCAACTAAAAAAAATTGCCATCTGACTTTTAGTTCTAGAGATTTGCTTGGAAAACATGCATACAAAGATACATACACTTATGAAATTTGGTACATTTGTTTAGAAACTTATGCAGACTAACATACATAAGATTTTATAGTTTTAACAAAATTACATACATAGATACATACGGGTCGAATTAATTACCTCTTTTTTATTTTGAAATCGGTTAAAAAGCCCTGGCGTCTTTCTCTTGACAACATTCGATTCATTTAAGTGACAAAATAAAACAAACTAAGCAATTCACTAGCTGATATAAAACCAAGTGGCAAGTCCTTATTCGAGTTCTTAACAGTGTTGACACACATCCGTTTCCTGCTGATGGTCTTGAAGTCGCTTCTTGCTCGCGCGTTTACACTGAGACAGCACTGAAGGACAGTAATTGGTGTGTCTGTACTAGTAGTGTCAATTTTTTTTTATTTCTTTTATTTAGAAGACTTCCTGATAAATTCTGGCGATTGTGACGTTGTTTTCATCTTAATATATGAGCAACCAGGACTAAAATAGATGGTAATTCAGCACCTGCTTCTTCTTTACATGGGGTCCTTATATTATAAAATAGTGAACATAATTTTAGTATGTTACTCAAACTATGAAACTGAACAACTTTCCTCAAGGAACATAGGTCAAAATACGAAAAATAAATCTTGACCTCCCATAGAAACTGCAGCATAGTGTAGCCTTGGGTGTTTAAAATGAAACACCCAGGTCCAACTGAACAAAAATCTTTAATTATAAAAGTGGAAGGGAACCGGTCAGCATGACCGAGCCGTTAACTATTTCAATTTTTTTTTTATAAAGTTATATTAGGGTCTGGGTAAGAATGCCCGTCTATTTCTTGTTACTTCAGTAGGCCAGTACTTCCCTCCGTAGCCAGAAGAAGTCTTGCAACGAAGAGGCGGGTCCGCAGGCGAGGGCTGGAACGAACTGCGGGATCGGCAGTCGTTGTAAATGGTGTTGGTCAGCTTGACCCCAAACGTCGCACCCTGGAATTCACGTCCAGTGCGTAAGCGAATGTTGAGAAACCATTCTCTGGGTGGCGGTCACGTTGCAAAGCAAGCTAGCAGTGGAAGACTGACAAAAGTAGCAGTAGCAGTGCAGTGATCGCAAACCAGAGCAGAGTTTACAATATTTGAAAAGCCAAATGCAATGAAAAACGATTTCTAAATGATAAAATAATAATGAAATGAGTTTAAAATGAAAATTATTTCAACCTAATAAAAATATGAAGGTAGGTGTATATGAAATGATCTGCAGACAAAGAAACTAAGCAGTTATTACAATTTTGATCATTATGTTATTGTTTCGTACAAAAATCAAATGAGAAAGAATAACTAAGACTAAATACTTTTCAATCTACGATTGCAACTACATTTTATTCTAAAACTAAGATATCTCTGTTCAACACTTACCCAATATGGGGTTTTATAAATCCGAAAATAATTATGTTCTCACAGTGATTGATAGAACGATCACACACTGATTATATTATAACGAGTAAATTATACTATAAATCGCAGTTTAAATGAAACTGGGATTATTAATAAAGGACGACGTAAAATGTACGAACCGTCCGAAGCTATCAATATCTCGCAATGGCAAATGAACGTTACTGGAATGCAGTGGCGGTCAGCGGTCATTCAAAGGGCGCATGCGCGTGCGCCGTAAGTTGATTTGAATGAACCAATAGGAAGGTGAATACGGCAGCTAGTGTTCTAGTGGCTCGTTCACATTAAGGCCAGAGTTTTTTGGAGTAAAAATTAGGTTTAAAACTGTATTAAAAAACATGTACGTTGTACAACGTTACAATAGTAGTGGAGGTCAAATTAGATTTTTCGTATTCCGACTTATGTTCCTTCGGGAAACTTGTTCAATTTCATGGTCTAAGTAACATACCAAAATTTTGTTCACTATTTCATTGGGACCTTAGGGGTATGTAGATACTCTCTTACTAATTGATGTGCTTTGGTACGAAATTCAAATCAAAATAGATGGAATTATGACATTCATTTCACTGGTTTAATTACAGGCTCGAAAGTTACACACACAGCAGCATAAGCACCAAATAGTTGAAAATGGTATCCCCATCAGATTTTGTGTCAGACGGATAGTGCGGATACATGTTTGGTGAAATTGTTTTCCCCACTTACATTACTGCTGACAACTGCAGTTTTTTTTATCAAAGTAATGGTCACAGTAATCGGACATATCTTTTGTAGCTACACTTTTATAAAACTTGGGAGGGAAAATGCCTTTTTTTTCTGTGCCGTTCCTTAGCTGCAGCTTGGTAGGTACGGGTAAAGGAAATGGATGCGTTCAGTGTATTGTATTGTCATGTGCAATGTAATTTAGCCAAACCAGTACCGCTTTTTGCTGTGATGATGATGATGATGATTCTATTGATATCTTAAGCTTAATCTAAATTACTTACCACCTACTAGTTCACGTTGGAACGAGTCACAAAGGAAATTGACCCGGGACGAAGAGAAGCTGGAGCTACGTGTCTGACATACAAACGCACCCACGAATAGATCTGGTTTATAATAGGAGCTCGGTAATTTGAGAGCTGATTGAATAGGGAACCCAGGCGTGCTAAGTGGATTTGCACCAAAATTGATTTGACGCCGCACGTTGATGCTCTGTTACACTCAAGATAGTACACAACAAAGGCAAAGCTAATTGCCTGTGAATAGTCTAATAGTGTAAGTAATGCATAGATAGGATGACTTTCAATTAGTTCTTGGTAGCAGAACAACTTTCCAAAAATTCATGGGTCAAAAGACATATAAATTTACGATTGCTGACGCAAGGTTTGTATGGGAAGGCCAAAACTATCTTGTTTTTCGACCCATGTTCCTTTGGGTAAGTTGTTTGTAATCACGAGTACCTACATGCACATCTTTTGCTGACAAGAACCAAAGTCACCCTTTATGACTCAATTTAGTTGCCCTGCCATGAATAAGTAGCCTTGTTTGGAGTGTTTGGTTTCTACTCTGTGCATAGTGCTATAGTACCGTGAATATTTACACAACTAAGGTATGTGACAAATCGGGAGTGCGGGCGAAACGTATGGCGCACCATACATTGCAACCGCACCGCCAAGCCCAAATTTTCGTTTACTAGCTCGATCAAAAAAGGTAAAGTAATATTTCTTACCAAAATGTGTGAAAGTATAAAAACATTCCACAAACATCCTACTAATCCTACAGATATCCTGAAATATTAAAAAAATCAGTCCACAGATCAGAAAAAGTCGAAAAATGCCTTGTAATGAGACAATTTTGGGTTACAAATGTTTTTTAGTTTCATCACGCAATTTTAAAAATAAGATAGATACCTTGAAAACTACGTGTACAGAAAACTATAAAAGTATAAATCAGCTTAATAGTTGATTATGTACACAATAAGAAATCAAGACCTTCAGTACGGACAGACTTAAGACGATATGTAATTTTTGTTGGGTATTTTGAAGACAATCAGTATGAAAGCATAACAAAACATTTTTATCATACAAAATAATATGATTTTACACTTACGAGGATATTGGGCAACCTAACAGTCCACACGTAAACAAGAGGTGTTTAATTTAAAAAAAATCCGTATTATCGGTACTCTGTATACCTAATAATGTAAAGGCGAGAACTGCACTGTCTGTCTGTTACGCTTTTATGACTAATCCGATAAACCGATTGTGATAAAAACTTGGTACGAAGGTAGTTTGAACCATGGGAAAAGTCATTAGCTACTTTTTCTGAACCCCACGCGGACGGAGTCGCGGGCAACAGCTAGTAAAAAATAATTGACGAATTTAGGTACGTGTGTAACTGCACATTTTTACACTTTTAGGGTTCCGTACCTCAAAAGAAAAAAACGGAACCCTTATAGGATCACTTTGTTGTCCGTCTGTCTGTCTGTCTGTCTGTCTGTCTGTCTGTCTGTCTGTCTGTCTGTCTGTCAAGACCCTTTATCTCACGAACGGGTAAAGGTATCAGGTTGAAATTAATACCATATATTAGGATCCATGGACCACACAAGGTCTGAAAATTTCAATTTTTTACAACGACGCAATAAAAAGATATGGCATTTTATGTTCTCATCTCCATACATTTATTCAAAAATGCAAAACCTACAGGGTAGTTCCCGTTGACCTAAAATTATGAAATTTGGCAAGAAGCTAGGTCTTACAGTACAAATAATGGGAAAAGTCTGAAATCATTAAATATTACAACTTTTCTCACAACTAATGGTAACCAATTGTGGTGAGCTCCCGTTTCAAGAACATTCATATAAGAGAGGGGTCAAGTTGGATGGTCACTGAGTTTTTAAAGTCAAAGAGCAAAAGCTTTTAGTATATAATAATTATGGTAGTTAGTACTGGGTAGTATGGGTCATACTGTGCCTGGACGGTGGTGGTATTGCTTATTAAATTTTTAAAAAATTTTGCTTTTTTACTTTTGAAATGTTTTTGATATTTTTAGACGCTTACCTTACAGGTTTCGCCGTCAATATTTAAATAAAATAAAGATAAGAAAATAGTTAATGTTTTTTTTACTTTTATAATATAATTATACTTACTAAACAAAGTTTATTTAATACGTGACAAAGTGTGGAACCATAATCTGATATCAGCGCCATCTTTAGGTACACGGTACAGACTTTTTAACCTAACTTCCTCTGAGACATCCAAAGCTCAAGATAATACCAATTATGGCCGCTAGGATTGCCACTAGGACGACACAGGTAAAAAATAATTAGAACCGTTTGATTGTATGCTATAGGTACTCAAAAAAAATTTCCTGCTTATAATAAATAAATTATATCACGGATTGCTTTGAAAATTAGAAATATGCAACATAAGCGTAAATTGGGTTAGGATGGAGGTAGGATACGCCATCTATACCGTTTAATATAGCTGGTAGGTAGGTATAATGCGTGCAAAATAACTTTGTCTGTGACCGTTAATGCGCAGAAGTCAAAAAATTTGTCGCGGGGGTGAGCACGGCTCCCCCCAGGGGGCGAGCGAATCGCTCATTGGCTCTCCGCCTGTCACCCATGCGCGGAAAATAAAGACTTGTTCTGAACGCGCTGTACCTATTCCAACCTATAGCGTGAGCTGAGGTTGGTCTTAGGTACACTTAACAGCACATCAGGAGAAACACTTTTGCACCTTATGGCATGGTAATAGAGTTGAAAAAGTTTCTACCGACGTGCGGTTGACCGTACGTACACACGGCCGCACATCGGTAGAAACACTTTTGGACCTTATGGCGTGGTAATAGAGTTGAAAAAGTTTCTACCGACAAGCGGTTGACCGTACGTTGACCGACCGTACGTAGCCATGATCACACCTAGCTGTATTCAAAGACTAATTCAGCGTACATTGCTCGTTGAAGTAAGGATATTGCAATTAACATAACCAAGCCTCCCAGCAATGTATGCCGAATTAAGTCTTGGAATTTAGGTAGGTGTGATCGTGGCTTAAACTGTCAAGCTTGATGTGCTAAGCAGGTAATTTAGTTTTATACTATGGTTTTATTGTACACCTTTTGAGATGTACCTACGTCAGCAATCAACTGTAACAAAACGTAAGATGAACATGTTATCTTCAATTATAGGTATAGGTTTTATCAATGAAAAACCTACAGGGTACTTCCCGGTGACCTAAAAATATGAAATTTGGCAAGAAGCTAGGTCTCACGGTACAAATAATGGGAAAAGTCTGAAATCATTAAATATTACAACTTTTCTCACAACTAATGGTAACCAATTGTGGTGAGCTCCCGTTTCAAGAACATTCATATAAGAGAGGGGTCAAGTTGGATGGTTGCTGAGGCGATTTTTGTTTTAGTTCTATTTAAAAACGGGAACACTTACAAACTTGAAAATTGGTATGTTTATAGGGCATAGGCTATAAAATAATAACAAATAATAAAATTTGGTCAAGCGCGTGTCGGACTCAAAAAATCTAGCACATTAACTTACTGAAATTTCAACTAATACAATTTATGTTTATGTGGTGGTACGGAACCCTCAGTGCGCGAGTCCGACTCGCACTTGGCCGGTTTTTTTCTTTTTCTTACCTTTGTATAAATTAAAAAAAAAACTTTTTTCTAAGCCAAAGCAAGAGAACTGAATGCGACGTACGTAACAAAGAAAGTTTTTATGCTATGAATCTCATCAGTACAAAGTTTCTTTTCATGCCGCAGCCTGCACGAAGTTGGTAGCAGCTGCAAGCTCCTTGGCAAGTAATTATACGTTCCTCGTCAGCCTATACCAGAAAGAGGGAACTTTGTCTTTGCACAACATCCGGCTAGTCGAAACTATTATATCAGTGTAAAGATGTTGTCTCTGTCTACTCCTTTCGCTCTTGTGAATCCCTTTCAAATTACCACGCAATTTTTATGGAATTCTGAGGAGGTTCCCTGTCCTGCGGTGGATGTTTCATGATATGTTATGATGAAGTGTGTTTAAGCTTCTAAGTTACGTGTTACTAACGATATACGCTTTTCCTATATTTTTTTCCATTCATTTCTCTTCTGAAGAGTGTAGTCTCAAAAACAAAACATTAATAATATACCTTTGCAACCCGTTCCCTTGCTTACTTATCAAAAAGAGGAGCACGTCGTTTTGAAACAAATGGCACAGATCTACGGATAGGGTGTTTGAAATATGAGGCACATTATCGCGGCGAGTCCTGCACTCGTTGCGAAACTCACTCCCGTGAGAATGCTGTCATGACTATGGGTGTGGAATGGTCAAATAGAATTTCTACTTGTGGTTTATAGAGATATATTTATCTAAAAGAAAATATCTTGGACTGTCGAAAATTTTGAGACAAAATATTTTTTCAAAAAACGAAATACCCGACTGTGTAGAAAAATATGAACTGAAAAGAAAAAACCGGCCAATTGCGAGTCAGACTTGCGCACCGGTGGTTCCGTACCACCACATAATCATAATTGTATTAGTTGAAATTTCAGTAAGTTACTGTGCTAGATTTTTTGACCAGATTTTATTATTTGTTGTTATTTTATAGCTTATTCAGAATAAATATACCAATTTTAACGTTTGTAAGTGTTGCCGTTTTTAAGATAGAGCTAAAACAAAAATTGCTTAAAAAACAGGTCTTTAGTATGGTAGCCCCCTTAATTTTTAGGGTTCCGTACCTCAAAATAAAAAAACGGAACCCTTATAGGATCACTTTGTTGTCCGTCTGTCTGTCTGTCAAGACCCTTTTTCTCACGAACGAGAAGAGGTATCAGATTGAAATTGATAACGAATATTAAGGTCCATAAACCACACAAGATCTAAAAATTTAAATTTTTTACAACGACGCAATCAAAAGATATGGCTATTTATGTTCTCATCTCCATACATTGATGCAAAAAAGCAAAACCTACAGGGTACTTCCCGTTGACCTCTAAAGGAAAAGTCTAAAATCATTAAATGTTTCAAATTTTTCTCACAACTAATTGTAACCAATTAAGGTGAGCTCCCGTTTCAAGAACTTTTCTATAAAAGAGGGGTCAAGTTGGATGGTCGCGGAGTTTTAAAAATCAAAGAGCAAAAGCTTTTAGTATATCATATGGTAGATAGGTAAGGCGCGAGTCCGACCGTTTTTTTATTTTTTGTATTTGTTCTTATAGCGGCAATAGAAATACATAATCTTCGAAAATTTTAAGTGTCTTGCTATTACTGTTCATGAGATAGAAGCTCAAACAAAATTTTGTAAAATCAGCTTGTGGCATCTGAAATTGTTATGTACAAACTATGGTATTTAATAAGCATTCATAGTGCATTAGAGTGGTCATATTATAATCCCACTTTGCCCTAAAGCATCTCTTTTTAAGGTAGGTGGCATAATATGACCACGGCTATTATCTAAACATCACTATGAATATTTATTAAATACCATAGTTTGTACATAACAATTTCAGATAACAATATTTTCTTGTTTTATACTTTTTAGAACAAGATTTTGCCAGTAGTCGGGTACTAGTTTTTGAACAGATTTTTTATTTAAATTATTTTGGGGTTATGAACAAGTAATAAAGCTAACAATATATATATTAAAATGTGCCCATCAAGCCCTTTCATTTGATACCCAACACGGTATGATATATATATTAATTTTTTCGTAGATGACTAGGGCGCCACATTCAATTATACGAAACTTCTTGAATCCTATAACCAGGGGATGATCAACACGCGATACCTTATTTATCAAATAAGGATAAGTAGTTTAGAAGTTATGAAGAAACAAATGAACATACATACAAACATACCGGTCGAAATCATAACCCTCCTTTTTGCCGTAGTCGGATAAAAACGGGAACACTTACAAGCGTGAAAGCTTATGCACTATAAACCTATAGAATAACAACAAATAATAAAAACTGATCAAGTGCGTGTCGGACTCACCCGAATTTAATACACTTCTGCGTGACTGCGCTTCCATATCTAAAACGGAATTTTTAACTTAGTGGTACGGACGGAACCCTCGGTGCATGAGTTCGACTAGCACTCGGCCGATTTTATTTTAAGTCCATTCAAAACTTCAGTGGAGTGTTCATAAAACGGCCAAAAATAAATTATACCAAGCACAAATGCAAAATCATCGTATCTAAATGAAACCTGCAACGTAGCTACTAGCTATAAGTAGATTCCACTTACATCTGGATTAATATTGGTAAGCCGTCTCACCTAGTTTACAGTTCTAAAGTTACCTATCTGAGTTGGCAATTAAAACCAAAGCCGCAAACCTAATTGATTCAAAACGGTCATGTTGATACAAAACGATCTTGATAAAGCTTTGTGCATATTCTCTTTTATAATTGAATGAGTATAATAGTCACTAGGCAAAGTTGAGACACACTAGGAATATTATACAGCTTACTATTCATACATCTATCATCAGTAGCGGCCTAATAGATAGAGTTAAGCCTTTTTATGAGCTTATTCTGGGTGTTACATGCAACCACTATTTGTTTAACTTTTGAGAGAGTGGGGTGCGTTAAAGTTCCACTACCTTACCTAAATTATAAAGCAGCACCGCTTGCAGGTGCTATGTGTCGTGGACTCGTGGTAACGTAGGAAAAACAAAAGGTGAAGTTCATTAGCTAACATCAAAACATAATGACACGGTACAAACACCTCGCGAAGCTTACTAACATAATTTATTAGGCAATAACAACTTAACGTCTTAACAATGCTGCCTCACACAAGACATAATAGATGAGTAGAAGAGAGATACTGCTAGATAAAGTCTGCTTGTGCAGGCACAAAAATAGCCTAGAAACAGTGCCTTTTAAAATCAACTTTTCTGATGAGACAACTGGATGGTATTGTGGGAACGATAGCGTTAGCCATTATTCCCGACATCTTATCTTAATCAGTTCGTCAATTTATTATTTGAATCCATTTGATAGCTTGAACATTATTTTTTTTACCACAGCAGAGGAGTAGTCTAGGCTTGTCACTGGTCTGGCGATGGTACCTTCAGGCCAAAAGTCTGTTTAATCCAATGTACATTAGGTAGATTAGAATTGATAAGCATTTTCAAAACTACATAACATAATTTTATTGTTCCATCTGTACGTTATCTTGTAATCTGTGGGTTAATAATTTATTTTCGACGTTTTAAAATCGGATCCATAATGATATTATCTATCGTTTCCGGCTATAGTCAAATTCTCATCGGTTGGATCAAAATATGTGAATTAAGCATTTTATATAAGGTGTTTTTTAATTAGACCCAAATATTGTTAGCGTTACCTCAAGGACCTAAATGAATACTATAGGTGTTATTTTTTTACATTTCTATTCGCTAGTTTTCGAGAAAAATCCTAAAAACAATACCGTTAAATATCGTAAAATGAACACTCCGTATCAGCACAGGCGGCAGCGCGGAGTCGTGAGCCAATCACGCGCAAGCCGAGTGCGCGGTTCGGGCGGTTTCGGCTCGGTTTCGGGCTCTTAGTACGGTCGAAATCATTACTACAGGATGATTGCAAATAATAATATTTTTTTTGTTTGAAAATTATAAAAAAAACTAGCGGGAGGATTTTTCTAAAACTTTGATAAACATTTTTCTTTATCATAGTTACACCACCCCTAGAAATATTTGGGTCTAATTTAAAAACACCTTATATATGATATATGATATCAACAACAAATAAATCATCATTGCAAATCAAGACTAAAACCCCCAGTACTTAAACCATGCTGAAGTCCTCAATGTATTAAAAAGATTTGACTCGCACTTTAAAATAGCTCCTATAAGATAAACTTTTTGGTTCATACATCATCACACATCTGCTTAAAGCAAATTAATCTAAGAAAAAGATGTATATCAAAATTAACGCGTGGGACCGGAGAGATGCCCCGAATAAATTACTGAGCAATAAGGACCACGCTTTGTTTCTGATGTAGGTAATTACGTTATAAGATGTACGACGCGGATACTCCAACCAAGATATAGAATGAAAGAAGTGGCTAGAATTTTTTTGGCGATGCGGTCTCATGCTGAATCGCAGATGGCGGGTATTTCTATCCTTCAGTTTTCTTCGTGATAAAGCGTAAAGGCAAACATGTTCTGTCCTACGCTGCACCACCTGCGTATCAGCATGCACCCAGCCTTAAAAAAAGGCATGCAGCGTTTTCCAAGCTGTGATTCAAAAAAATTGTGGATATTCCGCGTAAGGATGCTTGATGTGGTGTCTCCGTCGGACCTCTTGTGATTGGGGACATATTTTAGTAATAACACACCATTACATTCACGCAGTATGGTATAATAATAGTAAACAGATTGACATATCAATGCTACAATCAATAACACTATTTTATCAAGTAGACGTCTGCACCGTAGCGCGGCCCTTGCCAAGGAACATATAATACTCACCTACGGCGAGACTGAGCAAGGAACATATAATACTCACCTGAGACTCCTGGGTCATCGTCCATCGGTCGTCGTGATGTATTGACAGCCATGGTCCAAGCTGGCCACCAGCATCGCCTGCTGTACACCACATCCCTTCCTTGTTTTAATTGTTTTATATCTGAAACAATATAAGCAGCACAACAACCATTCACCAATGAAGCTTGCCTACAACAGCCAATCAAGAACCTCCAGGAGGACCTTATTTTAAAGCCCTGTGTTACTTTAAAGCCTTTAGAGGAAGGCAAGGATGAGGAACACCACGCCCTATCTTTCTTATACCTTTTTCTTTTTATATTTATTTCACAACACTGGTTTCCATAGGTTTGCAGGTGGTAAACGAAGAAAAATACAAAGACTACCTATTGAAAATAAATGAAATTGGCTTTCAATATCACAACTAATGCAGAACAATTACAAGTTCTTCAGATATGTATTTATTATATTATTATTATTTTCCGTATGGTTTGCAGGGTCACCGAATTCTTGGTGTTCTACTACTAAAATTATGATTTATACCCAGACCTAAAAACGCACTATTCGAAGTACAAGATCACCCATGTCATCGAAATGTGTGGCGATTACGGCGCTACAAAGTAATGTCATCTCTAACAGATCTGCGCGTAACCTGAAGTGGAAAGCAAATCCTACTAGAACAAAGTTCGCAAATAGATCTTTTGATTTCACAGGCCCATACTTATATAATAAAATTAACGCTAAACTCAATACAGCACAACTCTCCAGATACCAATGCAAAAAAGAAAAAAAAATCTTCTCTCTCTTAACTATGCTGAATCAGAAGAGCTGTTGGAGATCCTTAAATAAAGACATCCCACACACATATTAAATCTTTTTTGTAAAAAAATTGTATATAAACTTGGTGTACTAAATAAAATACATACCTATTTACCCTTACATGAACATATACCTATTATTATTTTTTTCTAAACGCTCGGTTCAAGCGTACACTGCCATACAGGAACATCCATACACACAGAAATCACACACATCCACCCACACGCACACACAAGTATATACATACGTACAAGCAAATGACTGCCTATGTCTTCTAATATAGTTACTTTTTAGTTTAGATAATGCTTTTAAAGCAATATTAGTATGTAATATATCATATGGGAAGAGTCTGATGTCCCACAACACAGGGAATCCTAGTGTGTGGATCAGTACCCAACCACTAGTTACTAAGAAAACAAATAATAAACATTTATTTACTTGTTATATCTGCACATTTCTGACACACATGTGCACATATTCACAAACACACATCTACACATACAAATACTTCGCATACATCTGCAATTTTTTGCTTGCACAGTATTGTTATCCTCTTTTTTTAAATAATATTATTTTACTTTTAACAAGAAACCTTGTATTGTATTTAGCGGAAGAGTGCTGGCAACCCACAACACAGGGTATCCTAGTGTGGGTGTCAGCTTGCAATGTAAATATGGTGTAATCTTTTTCACTAATAAACTATTTTATTTATTTTATTATTTTTTATTAAATAATATATCTATAAATAATTCCTTTAGAAGACAAAACATATGACTGATGAGTCTTCTCATTTTTTTTTGTAAAATAAAAATTTTGATGTTGTTTTTTTTTTATTGTTCTTATTATTTTGTTATCAGTTGCACTAACTTTGCATAGCTACAAAATAGGTACCTATGCGCAAGGGCCACTGCCAATATAGTTTTTAGTTTTTCTTTATTATTGTTTTGTTAGCACCAGTCAATAAATATCTAGATTTTCGTCTAATACTTATTGCACCTCTGCCACTATGTATGCAATATATAAATAGGTATGCACAAGGTCCACTGCCAAATAGGTTTTTTTTCTTTATTATTATTTTGTTAGTACCGGTCAATAAATATCTAGATTTTCGTATAATACCTATTGCACCTCTGACACTATGGTGGTTATCAGTTGCACTATCTTTGCATAGCTACAAAATAGGTATGCACAAGGGCCATTGCCAAAAATAGGTTTTGTTAGCACCGGCCAATAATTATTTAATTATGTTCCCACTAATTATTGGGCCCCTACAACTAAGTGGTTATCAGTTGCACTCACTTTACGCAAAGTAGGAATTTATGCGCAAAAGGGCTTCTGCCAGGAGGTTTGACCTCTAATTGGCACCGTCCGATAATTTTGACCAGTAATTATCGCGACCCTGCCGCTGTGTGGTTATCATTTGCACTAGTCTCATAGTGACTATTGTTTAGGTACGTCAGGTCGGTAGCGATTATCACGACCGTACTACTACAAAGTGCAAATGCCAATTCTATTGTTCTAAGACATTGATCATAACTCTGGTAAGTCCTGTAGTACGCCAGCACACACCACAAGCTTCCACAGACCGCAAAGAAACAACGTATAAGTAGATTCTTACACACATACGTATTAGAATATCATTGGTCTAGGTGTAGGTAGTATCATAACTTGAATTTAAATAAAACTTTTCTGGGTGTGTAGTTAAGCTACCTACCTATCACTATTTTGATGCGAGAAGTGTGTGGACACTGACATAATGGTATAGGTACAGTCAACAGCCAATCAACTCTGACACATTTTTCTTTATACTGTTCTTATTTCAAACGCTGCTTTCAAATGTGACGTTGACTGTTGACTGCTGTTGACCACATATGATGGTTTTTTGAGTTACTTACTATAAGAACATTACTTACTTGGTTGGTCATTAAGTATCTATTATTATTAACGACATAAGTCAATGTTTTGATAATTCGAATCATTACTTGTTTGCCGATGACCTCAAAGTATTTAAAAGCATTAAAAATATGAACGACTCTAGGTTACTTCAAGATGACCTAGACAGGTTTAGAGATTGGTGTCAGAAAAATAGGCTACAATTAAATGTTGGCAAATGCAAGCACATTAAATTTACTCGTAATAATAACATAGTATGTACGAACTACAGTTTAAATGGGGAAACGCTAGAGGAAGTAAGTCACATCCGTGATCTAGGCGTTCAACTTGACTCCAAGCTTAATTTTATCAGGCATATAGATACAGTCATTGTCAAGTCTACTAAAATGCTTGGTTTTATTCTAAGAGAAAGTAAGAATTTTAAAAACCCAGTCACAAAAAAAAACATGTTTTACTCCTTAGTCAGAAGTCAACTAGAGTATTGTAGTGTGGCTTGGGCACCATCTTATAAAGTTCATATAAATCGGCTTGAGAAATTACAAAGAGTATTCCTTCGGCATATGACTTACCATTGCAAACTGGCTAAAAAACTTAAGTCGTACGAAGAACGTTTGATACACTTTAAAATGTCTTCATTGGAGAAACGTCGTCAAATGCTGGATTTGGTCTTTCTCAAAAGACTAGTTACTAGTTCCATTAATTGTCCCAGTCTTCTTCGTAAAATAAAATTCAATGTGCCTCGAACCTTACCACGTTCATCAAACATTAAACTTTTTCAACAACCTATCAGTCGTACCAACTTAAAAAAGAATTCATCACTTTATAGATTTTTTTCCCTCTATAACGTATTCCAAGAATCTATAGACTTAAATGTAACACCAATTAGTAGGATAAAAAGTATTGTACTCACTAGTTGAGAGCATAAGACTTACTGCCAGTACTGAAATTTTAAGTAGTTTCTCTTTTGTTTTTTTTTTCTCTTATAGATTTTTTGTATCAGCATCTAGCACCATTTTTCAAAGCTAGCTTGTTTTTGTTTTCTCATTTAATGCTTATGAGTATAGTGTAGGTATATTAATGTTTCTAATTAGTATTAAATATAAAGTAATTTAAGGTCCTTAATTAAATTATTCAGAGCATGTTGTGCTCTTCTTTAAGTGATATGACACTTAGATTTAAGTAATATTTGTCTTCTTGTATTTATACAGTGTACATATTGTTGAAGAGCCAAATAAATAAATAAATAAATTATTATTTTTTGTGTGTGGATAGGTATATTGATGTGTACTGGATCCAACAATGCCATGTCTGCAAATAATTCCATATGAGTCTATATACGGCGACTTGTTTTGTGAGAATTAGTTGAAAAGTGAAAAGTGAGCGACCGTTTGTATATTTGTAAGAGCTCTATGAGCCAGTAACTAATCTATCACTGAGGTTCCGAGCCGTGCGGTTGTCTCTACCCTTTGCTTCCAGTCCTGGAAGAGGCTCAGCAGGTGAGGTCTCATGTGGTCCTCAACACTTGACGAATCCTTAAAAATTTCTGATGTGACAATTTCCATAATCTGCGTAAAAGAGCACATCTACTTGTCCATTTTCGCAACAACCCGGTCAATAGGATCTTCATTGAAAAGTGAAAAGTGAGCGACCGTTTGTATATTTGTAAGAGCTCTCTGAGCCAGTAACTAATCTATCACTGAGGTTCCGAGCCGTGCGGTTGTCTCTACCCTTTGCTTCCAGTCCTGGAAGAGGCTCAGCAGGTGAGGTCTCATGTGGTCCTCAACACTTGACGAATCCTTAAAAATTTCTGATGTGACAATTTCCATAATCTGCGTAAAAGAGCACATCACTTGTCCATTTTCGCAACAACCCGGTCAATCGTATCTTCATTCTTTACACTGAATCATTTCCATATCCCGTCAAGATCGTAAACTTTAATAATTTGAATTTTCTTTTTGGCTGTATGATTTTTAGCCTTTGCCTCATAGTCGCCAATAAGAAAAAATCCTCTTTTTTTCAGCTGACCAGTTCTTTGCGCCTTTTCTTTTCATTCTGTTCTACAAGTAGAAGGTTTTTAATTTGTTTTCTAGTCGTTTGCTGGAATTCATAGAGACAATTTGGCCTTCGTCATCAGGTTTTATAACGTCACCAGGATCCGGTAGTGGTGTATTTAATAACTCTCTGATTTTGCTAACCGTGTAGCATTTATTTCTAAAGATAATACTTTTTAGAATAGAGCTTCGATATTAGAGACCAGCATCGCTGAATATCCTTGGGTTGGCTGCGGTGTCAACAGTATGTGTGATACTTCTGTCACGACGAACTTTTCAATCATTTCAAACTCTGTCAAGAGTACGTCAACGTCAGCGATCAAATATTTGGTGTCTGGTTCAGCTGTCTCTGGATCATCCGCAGGGTAGGCCATTGGATCATAATTTTCATCTTCCATAAAACTGTCATCCACTCCAAGGTTAAAAGTGCATTTTGAGCATTTCCTCTTAACCTATCATAGTTATTAGGAAAGCAAATTTTAGTTTTCTTTCCTTCACATGGAACTTCTCTTATTTCATTACATTGAAATAGTCACGTAAATCGTTGTTTTTTTTTATCTGTCAACATTTACTCTTACGACGTCGGCTCCTTACTTATACGTCGAGTCATACAGTTACAGCACGATTCAAGCTTCACAGCCATACATTGAGATCAATCTTATTACTGTCTTATAGACACGGATCTTGTTTTTTCTATGTATAAGCTTGGAAAATAACACTTTATGTAGAGCTACCGAAAATCTTATTTGGTTGGTTTTGGTTTTTAAATCTTTGATTTTATTTCCGTTATTTGATATTTTCTTTCTCAACTTCCGGATTGTTTTTATCAATTATTATACTTTTAAAATCATACAATTTCGTAAGAGTTCTTGGTTGGACTTTACAAGTTTCCATATTATCTTACGTTTCTAATAAGTAGTTCTTGGTTAACAGTCTCTCTTTTTTCTTTATTAATTTTTTACATATTTTTCAGCAAATTCGTCGATTTTGACGCTTGTTTTCTTATGGTTTATAAGGCTTTGCACAATATTTTCCCGGTTCAATATTATTCCGTTTCTTTTTGCGGTATATCTTTGACAGGAGAGTTTCCTTCAAAACTGAACAACATAATTTTTTTGGAGTTCAGCTTTAGTAAGCCGAGGTTCCAGCCAAAAGTTATGATTACTGGTTATTCTTTAGGTGTGCATCCTCATGAACAACCATATCGTTGTCGTTTATTTTGGATTGTGATTTCGCCACTGTGGAAAGTGTTTCTACAGAAAATTTTGCACTTTCGAGGGGTCCTTCACAAATTCTTTGCACGGCTGTAACGGCCCGTTGGCTTTTCAAGTCAGTAACACGGTGTCAGGCAGGTCGGGCTTCGCCTCCCACTCCTCTGTACCGCGCTCTAGCTGCTCTAGCAGGGTCACGCCTTCACACAACGACGGATTTGTGGGGACCATTTAATTCAAAACATTCACCAATAAAATGGCACATCCAACTATCTTGATGAATTTGTTCAAAACAAAGCTTTATTTCAGACGACCGTTTGCATGTTAATAAAAGCCCTCAGTCTGAGCCAGTAACTTATCTATCAATGAGGGTCCGAGCACTGCGGTGATCTCTACCCTCTGCTTTCAGTCCTGGAGGAGGCTCAGCAGGGAAGGTCTCATGTGGTCCTCAACACTTGACGAATTTTTTAAAATTTCTGATGTGACAATTTCTATAATCTGCGTAAAAAAGCACATCTACTCGTCCAAATAATTTCCATATACCGTCAAATCATAAACATTGATATTTTGAATGTTCTTTTTATGATTTTGATTACTTGCGTTTCTTTTATTTGTGCATCCTCATGAACAACCATATAGTTGTTGTTAATTTCGACTGCAATGTCATAGTAGTTGTCACTTTTTTCAAGTTTATAATTCCGCACTTTGGAAAATGTATCTCTAGAAAATTTAGCACTTCCGAGGGGTCCATTACAAATTCTTTGCGCGGTTGTACCGGTCAGTCTGCTTTGCGAGGCAGTAACACGGTGTCAGGCTTAGTTTACTACTATTTAATCTGTGGTCAGGCAGGTTGGGCTGTGCCCCCCACTCCACTATACAGCGCTCCAGCTGCTCTTACCGGGTCACGCCTTCACACAACGACGCGTTTAAGAGGAACATTTCATTCAAAATATTCAACAATAAAGTGGCACATCCAAACCACTTGATGAATTTTTTCGGATCTAAACTTTACTTATGACGACCGTTGGTATGTTTTAAAAGCTCCAAGCCAGTGCCTAGACTAGGTTCCGAGCCGTGCGCTGGTCATCTACCCTCTGCATCAAGTCCTGGAGAAGTCTCAGTAGGTAAAAGAGCACATCTACTCGTCCATTTTCGCAACAACCCGGTCAATCGTATATCTTCATTCTTTACACTAAATCATTTCCATATCCCGTCAAGATCGTAAACTTTAATAGTTTGAATTTTCTTTTGGGCTGTATGATTTTTAGCCTTTGCCTTATCGTTGCCATTTAAAAAAATAAATCCCTTTTTTTTCCACTGACCAGTTCTTTGCAACTTTTCTTTTCATTCTGTTCTAGAAGTAAAAGTTTTTTATTAGTTTTCTAGTCGTTTGCTGGAATTCATAGAGACAATTTGGCCTTCGTCATCAGGTTTTATAACGTCACCAGGATCCGGTAGTGGTGTATTTAATAACTCTCTGATTTTGTCAACCGTGTAGCATTTTATTTCTAAAGATAATACTTTTTAGAATAGAGCTTCGTTATTAGAGACCAGCATCGCTGAATATCCTTGGGTTGGCTGCGGTGTCAACAGTATGTGCGATACTTCTGTCACGACAAACTTTTCAATCATTTCAAACTCTGTCAAGAATACGTCTATGTCAGCGATCAAATATTTGGTGTCTGGTTCAGCTGTCTCTGGATCATCCGCAGGGTAGGCCGTTGGATTATAATTTTCGTCTTCCATAAAACTGTCATCCACTCCAAGGTTAAAAGTGCATTTTGAGCATTTCCTCTTAACCTATCATAGTTATTAGGAAAGCAAATTTTAGTTTTCTTTCCCTCACATGGAACTTCTCTTATTTCATTACATTGAAATAGTCACGTAAATCGTTGTTTTTTTTTGGTCTGTCAACATTTACTCTTACAACGTCGGCTCCTTACTTATACGTCGAGTCATACAGTTACAGCACGATTCAAGCTTCACAGCCATATATTCAGATCAATCTGATTACTGTCTTATAGACACGGATCTTGTTTTTACTATGTATAAGCTTGGACAATAACACTTTATGTAGAGCTACCGAGAATCTTAGTTGGTTGATTTTGGTTTTTAAATCTTTGATTTTTGATTTTGACAACAGATCCCAGTGATTTCGTCCTGTTTACTTGTACCTTTTGAATCCTGTTTTCCAAATATGACCTAAGTAGTTTAAGTGAATTATTTTTAACACCGTAATGTTCAAGTTTTAGCAACAATGTGCTCTGATCTACGCAATCAAATGCTTTGGATAGATCACAGAAGATACCAATAGCATCTTCAGATTTTTCCCACGCGCAAAAGATGTATTTTAAAAGTGCAGTCCTGGCATCCGTTGTACTGCGCCCTTTCGTGAAACTAAATTGATGGTCATGTAGTAAGTTATTTCAATTGAAGTGTGAAAGCATTTGATTGAGTATGACCTTCTCAAAAATTTTACTAAGTACAGGTAAGACTGATATTGGTCTAAAATTACTGGGATCCTTTTTGTCACCAGCTTTGAATAATGGAACTACTTTACTTTTTTTCATTAAGTCAGGAAATGTATCATGATCGACACAATCATTAAATATAACATCTAAATATCTAGATATAGTATCAATGATCGCACTACAGACTTTTACTGACATTCCCCATAGGTCCTCAGTAGATTTCATTTTAATACTTTTAAAGGCTTTAACAATTTCGTTAGGGGTGACATGATTGAACCCAAATTCAGTTTCGCAGGCATCCACATTCTTTTGAAGTAAATCGCTAGCAAGTGAAGATGAAGTATTGAGTGACTCTGTTGTTTTCAAAGGAATATTAGTAAAAAAGGTTTCGAATTCTTGAGCCACTTCTACGTTTGAACTAATAGTTCCGCAATTTGTATGAAGTGTGATTTGATTGTCACGCGGTTTCACTTTTCCAGTTTCACTGTTTATAACATTCCATACAGCCTTAATTTTGTTATCAGCAGACTGTATTTTTTTCCGAAGAAAAAATGATTTTGCTTTTGAACAAACTAATTTAAACAATTTTGAATAATTTTTGACATATTCAATGAAATTGTCGTCATTTGAATAATTTCTTAGCTCATATAATTCAAAAAGTCTCCCTCTACTTTTGCGAATACCAGCGGTAGCCCAGTCACTGAATTTGAATTTTACAATAATTTGCTTTTTTCTTTTTTCTTTTTTCTTTTAATAGTGGAAATTTTACTGAATTCAGTATTAATCAATTTGAATAAATCTTCATATGAGTTATTAGGGTTGTTAGTATTATAATTGTGACAGGGCAGTTTTTCTAGTAACGTGTTTTTGTACTTTTCTAACCTACCTCTCGTTAGGCTCCTGGTTTCTATATCTATCTTCTGGGTTACTCGAGAATAATTAAAAGTAACACTTTGACCAGAGTGGTCAGACTGAAGCGAGTTTATGATACTTTTCTCAAAATACTCGCAATTACAAAAGACGTTATCAATACAGGTAGCCGAGGATCACCCTTGTAGGTTCAAAAAATACATGCTCTAAATTAAAACATTTGAAAAGACTTATAAGTTTGTTACTATAGGTATTATTTTCTAAGATATTGACGTTAAAGTCACCACACACTATCACAAAATTATTTTCTTATGTCACTATTTTTAAAACATCTTCCATTACTAACTCGATTATTGAAAATTTTTGAAAAGCGGGAGGTCTGTATACGCACACTACAACATGCTCGTCCAGCTCAACACAAGATACGTGGGACACTCAGAAATATTTGCGACACTAAAAAAAATTGTTCTACAGGTACATATATTTTTATTAAATCTTTTCAAAGTACTCTCCACCAGCCTCTATACAAAGATTCATGCGTCTGAACCAGTTTTCAAAACACTTTTTCCAGTCCGCCGTAGACACCTCGTTTACAGCCTGCTCGAACGCAGCCAGCGCATCTTCCGGCGACGAAAATTGTATCCCCTTGAGCTGATTTTTTATTTTTGGAAATAAAAAGAAGTCACACGGTGCTAGATCAGGGCTGTAAGGAGGGTGACCCAGGAGTTTGACTGGTGTGCTGTCCAGGAAGTCCCTCGTTTTGAGCGCGGTGTGTGCAGGCGCATTGTCGTGGTGGAGCAGTAGTCCGCGGAGCCCTGTGTTTGGTCGCTTGTTGCTCACAACAGAAAAAACTTCTGGTAAACATTTGGTAGTATACCATTCGGCGTTGATGCTTCTTTGATCTCGTAAGGGAATTGAGGCCAAGTGGCCAGTCAAATTAAAAAAGCTGGCGATCAAAATCTTCCCCCCGCTTCGAGATCGCTTCACTTTGGTAGGCGTTGGTTCATTTTGAAACACCCAAACTGTCGACTGGCGCTTGGTTTCTCGATCGTATTGATAAATCCAGGACTCATCACCTGTTACGATGTCGTAAACACGCCGAGACGAGCCTGCTTCAAATTTGTTCAGCATATCACGGCACCATTCCACCCGGGCCTGCTTCTGAGCGTCGGTGAGGTAGTGCGGCACCCAGCGCGATACTATCCTCCTCACGCGAAGATGCCCGTGTAGAATCTCGTGAACGCTTCCCGATCCAATCTTTAATATGTGCTGAATCTCCTGATATGTAATTCGCCTATTATCTTGGATTAAATTTTTCACTGCTAGCACGTTTTCTTCCGTAATAGCCGTCAAAGGGCGACCGCTTCTTTCTTCATCCCCCAAGGTTGGTCGACCGCGCCTAAATTCGTTATACCAACGATACACGGTTGCCTTGAAGGGGCCTTCATCCATAAATGCCATTTGAAGTCTATCGAACGATTCATCCGGTTTCAGGCGACACTTGAAATCGTAAAAAATCATAGCTCTAAAATGTTCCCGGCGCAGATCCATTTTTCAGTAAGACACGATACTTTGAATTGGCTCGCAAAAAATGTGGAGGGAAATTTTGAAAATGGAACACACATATTTTTACTTACAAGTAATCATATTTTCGAAAAAGATTCTGACCGGCCAGTCTCCCATATATAAAAACTATTTTTCGCAATACTTTCTGAGTGGCCTGGTATTTCAATACATCTGTCAACCGAAAGTCGAACAATATCTTTACGGTTCTTTATCTTAAAACTGTTACGAACTAAAATCAGTGATCCACCGTGTAAAGCAGACTTTCGATTGAAAGCACTGGCTATACAATAGTTTTGATAATTTACCAACATTTGATAATCTTTTTGCCAGTGTTCTGTCAAACAAATAATATCAAATTTTGTTCTTTCTAAAAATAATTCTAATTCTAAAATTTTTCTAGAAAAACCTTGAATATTTTGATGTAAAATTTTAAAATATTAGATTTTTCTTTTGTCCTTGCTATAGGAAGTTTTTGCCAGAAGGTTTTTTTTCATTTACTTCAGTAAAATTTTGTTTAGAAAAACCCTCTTTTGTCGTATGAACTAGTTTAAAGAATTGGTGTTAGTAATGTTACTAACTAAAGAAGTTTTTTGTGTATAACTTCCTTTAACAGAGTCAGATATATTATATGCTATCAATGTAGCCAGCTCTTTCTTAAACTTAAGAGGCAGATACATAGTATCCTTTGTCAATTTGAAATAATTTATAAAAGTATTCATGTCAAGATACAAAATGTCACTATGACGACTTGTCAAATTTTGTAAATGTAAATTCATTCTGTGTATACATTTGTTGTGTTGCTCAGTAACATTTGAACAGTATGGGAAGTTACACAGAATAAACCTACACTTAGTTTCACCCTGTATTTTGTTTAACAATGTCACAAAATTGTTTAATTTTAATCTACTTATGTCAGAATGATTGCCTACCGCGACAACAACAGTGGTGTTTATGTCAAACTTGCCTACAGCAATCTTTCTTACAAGACCGTCGAAAGTAATGTCGGGACAGCAAATATTGGTCACCTGCTGATTATGGCATTAATTAATAATAGACCCTAGACCTACTCCTATCCTCTCTGAATATACAAAGGTCTTCTTTTTATTGGAAGTCGACGAAAAGTCCTCGCCATCCGTGGTCTCTGTGCTGTTATCGACAGGTGGCTGCTGTTCCACCGTAGCGCCACCAGCGGCGGCATCATGTGTTGGCAACACTGGCGACGTGGTGATGTCGTCACTCGCAGTCACCACGCTCTCATCGATGTGCTGCCGTGGTGCCACCACGATGACGTCACTCACAGCAGTCTGCTCATGCTGGTCTCCTCGCTGCTGGCGTCGATTGTACGCGTGTTGCTTTTGGCGGCGTTGTTTTTTCGTAAGGCGAGCTGAAAATCGCCAGTTGAAAAATGTTGACGTTGAACCGCAGGTGGCAGGCGTACAGCTAGAAGACATACTGATATTTGATGTCCGCGGTGGTTCTAGAGCACAAGCAACCTCTTTGTCATTGGTGAGGGTGGTTATCAGTTGCTGCTGAGTGGTATAAAGCTGCTTGAGCTCAGCTGTGGATGACAACATTTCATTCATGCACTGCTCAGTTTCTACATATTTATTTGTCAACAGTTGAAGCGACGATTGACTTTTAACATAAGCCGTTGTAATCTCGCTCAGTCTAGAATGAGGCGCATCAAGACATTGTTGTGCCTTTGTTAACTCAACATCCTTGTTTTTTATTATTTCCTCAAGCTCCTCAAGCTTCTACAGTTAATAGTTCATGGTGTAAGGATACAGCATGCTTATTTTCTTCATCCTCCTTTTCCTTGTATAAATCTGCTAGTTGTACATGTGCTTCTTGCAGTTGTACTTGCAATAAACTATTTCTATCAAGGGTGGACTGATGCAGATCTTGCAGGGACGTTAATGACTCGACATGATTTTGTAGTCGAGTAACTTCAGTTTGTGCTTCCTTGAAACTGTCTTGCAGTGCGTCAAATTTATTTATTTGTGTTTGGAGTTTGACCTTCAGTTATTATTATTTAATCGTATGGCATTTTGAATAGGCGATATAATTATAATTCTAAATTTAAGTCTTTCAGCCAATTGGCGACGTCAGGTGGATAGTTGAAAAGATCTTCTGGTGGTCCTGGGTACGAGAAGAGGGGGCATCTTTGGACTATGTGCTCCATAGTTTGCTCCTCTTTGCCACACTGGCACATAGCAGAGTCTTTCCATCCCCACTTGTGCCGGAAGTAGTTACAGCGGCCATGTCCTGTTCGAAGTCTATTGAGCCGGCACCATAGGTTGCGTGGCAGGTTGGAGCCCGGAAGTTTGGACGTAGGATCTATGTCTACTGGAGATCCAAGGGTAGCTTCAGTCCATTCAGATTTCCAGGCTTCTGAGACTTCAAACGCAGACAGGCTTTGAGCGGCTTGGTATGCTGGATGTCGAGACTTAAGGCGATGCGGGGGCAGCTGGTGGAAATGCTTGTGGACAGGTAAGGATGGATTTGAAGCAATTTTTTCAGTTTCTCTCTTCAGTGCATGCATTCTACGCAGATGTGGAGGGGCGATGTTGCACAGCGTTGGTAGCCAGTAAGTGGGCGTGCTCTTTATAGTGCCTGATATACAGCGCATGGCATCGTTTAACTTTGTGTCTACTTTGTGAGCATGCGCGCTGTTTAGCCAAGCAGCCGCGCAATATTCCGCCGCTGAGTAGACAAGCGCGATGCCTGATGTGCGTAGGCACTCCGCTGATGCTCCCCACGTGGTGCCACATAGTTTGTGGAGGATGTTGTTTCTTGTGGCCACTTTTCTGGATAGTTTGCAAAGGTGTTCTTTGTAGGTTATGGATCTGTCCAGGGTCACTCCAAGGTACTTCGGTGTTGGGTTGCATTTTAGTACCTCTCCGTTAAAAAACACCGTAGGTTGGTAGTTGGCCATTCGGTTATTCAGATGAAAGCAGCCTACTTCGGTTTTGCTTGTGCTGGGGATTAATCGCCAGGATTTCAGGTACTTTGCTACAGCTAACAGGTCAGAAGTTAGTACTCGCTCTGCTACCTTAAAATCACTGCTCTGTGCCACTAATGCGATATCATCTGCATACATGAATTTAATGCTCTCTGTTTGCGGGAGATCATGGATGTAAAGATTGAAAAGTTGAGGTGCTAATACCGAACCTTGTGGTAGGCCGTTGTGCAGTATTCTGGTACGGCTTTTGGCACATCCTAAGTGAACTTTGAATTGTCTTTCTTCAGACCTTCAGTTGCCTTATTTCAAACTCATTTACGTCCTTGCCTGCAAGGAGGCGATCATTGAGTTCCTCTGCTTCTCTTAGGTTGTTCTGAAGCTGCTATGTTTTGGTTACACGGGGCATAGTGACATGAAATGTATACAGGAGGAACTGTAGAATAAGCTATTACAGTAATTGACAAAATAATTAGACTAGGATTAATTAAAATAACCTAACCGAATAAACAGATAAAGTATATTTAGTAAAGGACCTATGCAACCGTCAACTAAATTATTAATTTAAAATTTAATAATTCTATAATGAATATTAGGTGTATCTTAAACTAAACTAAGAAAATACTAAATAGTAAAGAATGAGTAAAGTATGAAACAAGATATTGGAAAATACAGCAAAGTGTAGAAAATAAGGTTAGTAGATACTCAGAAAAGAAAATGTTTGTAAGAACAATTAGAAATGAAACTGTAACAAAGAAAGAAAGTAATGATAGCAACAATAAAATAGTAAACAGATAACAATTAATGTTTACTAGCTATCCCCAATAATTATCATTATAATATTATTTCCATATTACATAACTAATTGGTACCTACCTAACAATAATATGCCTAAAAACCAGGTATAATTGGCTGGTTAAAAAGTACTGTCTAAGTACATATAAGTATCTAATGTGTCAACCTACTCGTAGGTATTAGAGTAAAATATAAGCACTAAAACAGTTGCCTGTATTTAAGTGAATTGTAAATAGTTTATCTGAGGTGTCCGGCTACGTTTAATCATCAATTTCACTTCCACATACTAATTAGTCAAGTGAAAAGAGACTAAACAAGGTGCCGCTGGTATGAGGATGGACGTTTCTCACGGAGGAGAATTTTGTAGAATAGTGAATTTGTTTACACAATCTAGCCTTAAAGTGCACTTGAATAGGTAAAAAATATCAAAACTTTAGTGTAATTAATTAGGTATCATAAATTGATGTTTCAATTCAAACTCGTCCGGTAATGGTTCGCCGTTTACCGCATTCCACTGGTTCACAATGATTTAACACCTTTTTTGATGTTTGTTAAATCACAATATATATACAAATTATGCAGAATAACAACTAAAAATATTAAAATAAGTAAAATATAAGGAACAGCTGATATTTGACGTCTCCTTTCGAACAATTCACGGAAGCGTTCTCTAGTTGTTTGCTGGAATTCATAGAGACAATTTGGCCTTCGTCATCAGGTTTTATAACGTCACCAGGATCCGGTAGTGGTGTATTTAATAACTCTCTGATTTTGTCAACCGTGTAGCATTTTATTTCTAAAGATAATACTTTTTAGAATAGAGCTTCGTTATTAGAGACCAGCATCGCTGAATATCCTTGGGTTGGCTGCGGTGTCAACAGTATGTGCGATACTTCTGTCACGACAAACTTTTCAATCATTTCAAACTCTGTCAAGAGTACGTCTATGTCAGCGATCAAATATTTGGTGTCTGGTTCAGCTGTCTCTGGATCATCCGCAAGGTAGGCCATTGGATTATAATTTTCGTCTTCCATAAAACTGTCATCCACTCCAAGGTTAAAAGTGCATTTTGAGCATTTCCTCTTAACCTATCATAGTTATTAGGAAAGCAAATTTTAGTTTTCTTTCCTTCACAAGGAACTTCTCTTATTTCATTACATTGAAATAGTCACGTAAATGGTTGTTTTTTTTTTGGTCTGTCAACATTTACTCTTACAACGTCGGCTCCTTACTTATACGTCGGGTCATACAGTTACAGCACGATTCAAACTTCACAGCCATACATTCAGATCAATCTTATTCCTGTCTTATAGACACGGATCTTGTTTTTTCTATGTATAAGCTTGGATAATAACACTTTATGTAGAGCTACCGAGAATCTTAGTTGGTTGGTTTTGGTTTTTAAATCTTAGATTTTATTTCCGTTATTTGATATTTTCTTTATCAACTTCTGGATTGTTTTTATCAATTATTATACTTTTTAAATCATACAATTTCGTAAGAGTTCTTGGTGGGACTTTACAAGTTTCCATATTATCTTACGTTTCTAATAAGTAGTTCTTGGTTAACAGTCTCTCTTTTTTTATATGAATTTTTTTCATATTTTTCAGCAAATTTGTCGATTCTAACGCTTGTTTTCTTATGGTTTATAAGGCTTTGCACAATATTTTCCTTGTTCAGTGTTTTTCCGTTTCTTTTTGCGGTATATCTTTGTCAGGAGAGTTTCCTTCAAAACTGAACAACATGATTTTTTTGGAGTTCAGCTTAAGTAAGCCGAGGTTCCAGCCCAAAGTTATGAATACTGGTTATTCTTTAGTTGTGCATCCTCATAAACAACCATATCGTTGTCGTTTATTTCGAAATGTGATTCCGCCACTGTGGAAAGTGTTTCTGCAGAAAATTTTGCATTTTCGAGGGGTCCTTCACAAATTCTTTGCATGGCTGTAACGGCCCGTTGGCTTTGCAAGTCAGTAATACGGTGTCAGGCAGGTCGGGCTTCGCCTCCCACTCCTCTGTACCGCGCTCTAGCTGCTCTAGCAGGGTCTCGCTTTCACACAACGACGGATTTGTGGGGACCATTTAATTCAAAACATTCACCAATAAAATGGCACATCCAAACATCTTGATGAATTTGTTTAAATCAAAGCTTTATTTCAGACGACCGTTTGCATGTTTATAAAAGCTCTCAGTCTGAGCCAGTAACTTATCTATCAATGAGAGTTCGGACCCTGCGGTGGTCTCTACGCTCTGCTTTCAGTCCTGGAGGAGACTCAGCAGGGAAGGTCTCATGTGGTCCTCAACACTTGACGAATTTTTCAAAATTTCTGATGTGACAATTTCCATAATCTGCGTAAAAAAGCACATCTACTCGTCCAAATAATTTCCACATACCGTCAAAATCGTAAACATTGATATTTTGAATTTTCTTTTTATGATTTTGATTACTTGTGTTTTTTTTATTTGTGCATCCTCATGAACAACCATATAGTTGTTGTTAATTTCGACTGCAATGTCATAGTAGTTGTCACTTTTCTCAAGTTTATAATTCCGCACTGGGGCAAATGTATCTCTAGAAAATTTAGCACTTCCGAGGGGTCCATTACAAATTCTTTGCGCGGTTGTACCGGTCAGTCTGCTGTGCGAGGCAGTAACACGGTGTCAGGCTTAGTTTACTATAATTTAATCTGTGGTCAGGCAGGTTGGGCTGTGCCCCCCACTCCTCTATACAGCGCTCCAGCTCATAGGCGTATACAAGGGGGGGGTCGAGGGGTCATGACCCCCCCCAAACCCCAAGCAAGTCGATTCACACTTGACCAGTTTTCATTATTTGTCATTTTATGTACTCTACAACAAGTAACAAAAAAGGCATGACAATTTAAGAGGTTGATAAGAGCTAAATTACCTCCCTTTCTAACAAAAAACTGAACGCGCGTGTTAGAACGGAGCGGATTCGCGCTGCTTTACGCTTTTCGCTCATTTTTGCATTTTTCTCAAAATCTGTTCACTTAATATTAATTATAAAACAGTTATATGATGAGATCCTATGAATGTGTAAAAGTTTTAGCATCATAGATTAATCGTATTTAAGAAAAAAAGTTTAAAAGCAAAAAGCCGAGGTAACTTTGGATTTTTTTATGGCGAAAAAAAAATATTTATTTATTTTACAGTTTATTGTAAACAAGAAAATACGAAAAAAAAAAAACTTATATCGGGTTTCATAGTCGGCCATCTTCTTGGAAAGTTGCACATATCACATTTTTTTTTTCACGGCCATAATAAAACTGCTTAAACTGCTTAAGTGAAGCGTATTTAGCTCTTATCAGCTCCTTAATGGGATGTGTATCTGCCTACATGAACAACTTTTCCCTTAGTTGAAATACAAACCAAAATTCAACTTCCCATAGAAATATAATGCATCAGCTGATAGAGCTTTTTATAAAAATATAGATAGTCATTTTACACCTTGTAAATCTACGGTAGAGCTAAACAAAAAATGTCACAAAAAACACACTTCCTGTATTCAGATGAATTCCCTTTAATGTTTTACTTTTTGTATTTTTTTGTTTCATAGGATATCCATCATAAAATACTGACCAGACACCCACTGGTGTATCCTACTATTGCCATTCCGTTTTTTAACGGCCGTGGTCGGCAATACCTTACAAAAAAAATTAACAAACGCACTTTGAAGAGACATAGGACATTTAGTAGATTCGAAAAATTCTGGTCGGCCGGCAACTTGGCACGTTTTCCGCAGTTAGGGCCCAAGTGGAGCCGTTGAACCGGTTAAAATATTTCATTTAAAAATAGAACAAAACTACTCTATGAGGCTTCTAACTACTTAGCAAAGCTTAAAAATTCAAACTTGGAAGTTTTCCTATCCGGCCAACATTATGAGATAATTTAACTGGTCCAACGGCTCGACTTGGGCCCTAACTGCAGAAAACGTGCCAAGTTGCGCCGCAGCCGACCAGACGTTTTCGAATCTACTAAGTGTTCTTTGTCTCTACAAAGTGCGTTTGTTAAATTGGTTTTTAAGGTAGGCTGGAAGGCAGGCAGGCTTTTCTACTGCTGGCCAGCGGGCTAGCAGATACATCGCTTACGATAATTTTGGGTCGTCAACGTAGCCTATCGGCAGCATGACCCCCCCAGAATATGATGCTGTATACGCCACTGCTCCAGCTGCTCTTACCGGGTCACGCCTTCACACAACGACGCGTTTGGGAACATTTCATTCAGAATATTCACCAATAAAGTGGCACATCCAAACATCTTGATGAATTTTTTCGGATCTAAACTGTACTTATGACGACCTTTGGTATGTTTTAAAAGCTCTAAGCCAGTGCCTAGACTTGGTTCCGAGCCGTGCGCTGGTCATCTACCCTCTGCATCAAGTCCTGGAGAAGTCACAGTAGGTAAAAGAGCACATCTACTCGTCCATTTTCGCAACAACCCGGTCAATTGTATATCTTCATTCTTTACACTTAATCATTTCCATATCCCGTCAAGATCGTAAACTTTAATAGTTTGAATTTTCTTTTTGGCTGTATGATTTTTAGCCTTTGCCTTATCGTCGCCATTAAAAAAAAAATCATCTTTTTTTTCCACTGACCAGTTCTTTGCACCTTTTCTTTTCATTCTGTTCTAGAAGTAAAAGTTTTTTATTAGTTTTCTAGTCTTTTGCTGGAATTCATAGAGACAATTTGGCCTTCGTCATCAGGTTTTATAACGTCACCAGGATCCGGTAGTGGTGTATTTAATAACTCTCTGATTTTGTCAACCGTGTAGCATTTAATTTCTAAAGATAATACTTTTTAGAATAGAGCTTCGTTATTAGAGACCAGCATCGCTGAATATCCTTGGGTTGGCTGCGGTGTCAACAGTATGTGCGATACTTCTGTCACGACAAACTTTTCAATCATTTCAAACTCTGTCAAGGGTACGTCTATGTCAGCGATCAAATATTTGGTGTCTGGTTCAGCTGTCTCTGGATCATCCGCAGGGTAGGCCATTGGATTATAATTTTCGTCTTCTATAAAACTGTCATCCACTCCAAGGTTAAAAGTGCATTTTGAGCATTTCCTCTTAACCTATCATAGTTATTAGGAAAGCAAATTTTATTTTTCTTTCCTTCACATGGAACTTCTCTTATTTCATTACATTGAAATAGTCACGTAAATCGTTGTTTTTTTTTGGTCTGTCAACATTTACTCTTACAACGTCGGCTCCTTACTTATACGTCGAGTCTTACAGTTACAGCACGATTCAAGATTCACAGCCCTACATTCAGATCAATCTTATTACTGTCTTATAGACATTGATCTTGTTTTTTCTATGTATAAGCTTGGACAATAACATTTTATGTAGAGCTACCGAGAATCTTAGTTGGTTGGTTTTGGTTTATAAATGTTAGATTTTATTTCCGTTATTTGATATTTTCTTTATCAACTTCTGGATTGTTTTTATCAATTATTATACTTTTTAAATCGTACAATTTCGTAAGAGTTCTTGGTGGGACTTAACAAGTTTCCATATTATCTTACGTTTCTAATAGTTCTTGGTTAACAGTCTCTCTTTTTTCTATATGAATTTTTTTCATATTTTTCAGCAAGTTCGTCGATTCTATCGCTTGTTTGTTATGGTTTATAAGGCTTTGCACAATATTTTGCTGGTTCAGTGTTTTTCCGTTTTTTTTGCGGTATATCTTTGTCAGGAGAGTTTCCTTCAAAACTGAACATCAAAATTTTTTTGGAGTTCAGCTTTAGTAAGCCGAGGTTCCAGCCAAAAGTTATGAATACTGGTTATTCTTTAGTTGGGCATCCTCATGAACAACCATATCGTTGTCGTTTATTTCGAATTGTGATTCCGTCACTGTGGAAAGTGTTTCTGCAGAAAATTTTGCACTTTCGAGGGGTCCTTCACAAATTCTTTGCACGGCTTTAACGGCCCGTTAGCTTTGCAAGTCAAAAATACGGTGTCAGGCAGGTCGGGCTTCGCCTCCCACTCCTCTGTACCGCGCTCTAGCTGCTCTAGCAGGGTCTCGCTTTCACACAACGACAGATTTGTGGGGACCACTTAATTCAAAACATTCACCAATAAAATGGCACATCCAAACATCTTGATGACTTTGTTCAAATCAAAGCTTTATTTCAGACGACCGTTTGCATGTTTATAAAAGCTCTCAGTCTGAGCCAGTAACTTATCTATTAATGAGGGTTCGGATCCTGCGGTGGTCTCTACCCTCTGCTTTCAGTCCTGGAGGAGGCTCAGCAGGGAAGCTCTCATGTGGTCCGCAACACTTGACGAATTTTTCAAAATTTCTTATGTGACAATTTCCATAATCTGCGTAAAAAAGCACATCTACTCGTCCAAATAATTTCCATATACCGTCAAAATCGTAAACATTGATATTTTGAATTTTCTTTTTACGATTTTGATTACTTGTGTTTCTTTTATTTGTGCATCCTCATGAACAACCATATAGTTGTTGTTAATTTCGACTGCAATGTCATAGTAGTTGTCACTTTTCTCAAGTTTATAATTCCGCCAAAGAATATATTCCGCACTGTGGAAAATGTATCTCTAGAAAATTTAGCACTTCCGAGGGGTCCATTACAAATTCTATGCGCGTTTGTACCGGTCAGTCTGCTGTGCGAGGCAGTAACACGGTGTCAGGCTTAGTTTACTATTATTTAATCTGTGGTCAGGCAGGTTGGGCTGTGCCCCCCACTCCTCTATACAGCGCTCCAGCTGCTCTTACCGGGTCACACCTTCACACAACGACGCGTTTGAGGGGAATATTTCATTCAAAATATTCACCAAAAAAGTGGCACATTTAAACATCTTGATGAATTTTTTCGAATCTATACTTTACTTATGACGACCACAGAACCATATATAAGCTGACGACCGTTGGTATGTTTTAAAAGCTCTAAGCCAGTGCCTAGACTAGGTTCCGAGCCGTGCGCTGGTCATCTACCCTCTGCATCAAGTAAAAGAGCACATGAACATGTCCATTTTCGCCACAATCCGGTCATTCACATCTTCATTCTTCACACTTAAGCGTTTCAATATCCTGCCAAGATTGTAAACATTAATATTTTAAATTTTATTTTTAGCTGTATGATTTTTTGCCTTTTTCAACGCCGCTTCTTGTTAAAAAAGAATAACTTTTGTTCTTTTTCTCCTTTTATTCTTTGTTTTCGTTCTGTTCTAGAAGATTAAGAATTTTTATTTTATTTTCCAGTCTTTTGCTGGAATTCATAGGGACAATTTGGTCTTCGTCATCAGATTTTTTACGTCACCAGGCTCCGGTTGCGGTGTATATAAACATTCTCTGATTTCCTCACTCGTGTAGCATTATTACTTCAAAGATAATGCTTTTTTGAGTAGAGCTTGAAAAAATATTGAGACATTCTAAGAACTTCTTACAGAGGTTCTTTTTACGTACATTCTTAAACATTTGCTTAAACATATAATTTGCGCAGAGTCCATATTTATTTTATTTTATCTGTTTTTGTAGTATATCTTGTAAATGTATATCTTTCATGATCTGCAAATGGATGACGAAGCAAGGCAATGCAAATCAACGTCAGGATTGAAAAGGGATGAAGCGAAAGATCGTATTTTCTTTCGTAATTTGCAAGGGTTTGAAATTTGAAACATCTTCTAATGATCATACCTACTGGTTTTAAAAGTATTTTTTTTTTGGCAATAGATACATTACAAATAAACGTTGTGGAACAGGTACATTAATCTTAAATATTGTGCAACAATGTGGCTTTCCAATTTATCAATCAATACTTACTTCCCCATTAGTCATAAAAGAAAGGTGTATGAAATACCTACGACAAATACTTCAGCATAACATCCTATGAAATGTCCACTACAGGACAGGGAGATCCTTCCAAAATTCTAGCTTTATAATGTGGAGGACAAATACTTATTATATAATATTTCAAATTTTATAATTTACAATGTGGCTTCAGTCGTCCCTCCTGTTTGGGGGCTTTGCCACATAACCCTCTTTTGGGGCTTCGTCGCAGTCGGGTAAAAGACTTGAGAGGAGTGAGTAAAGCTCTTTCAAAATCTATAATTATTTTGCAAACCTAACCTAACCTAACTTAAATTTTTTATATAAAATAAAACACACAATAAACAAGAAGTAGTACGATAGAATAGAACACACAAAATTCCAACAGAAATAAATGTTGGTAATGCCTCCAATGCGGTGGTAGTTAATATCGTGACCTGACGCGGAAAAGATGAATGTGACCGACGTAAAATAAATATAGTCAAAAGCGGGCGAAACACGCGCATCAAGGGTTCAATTAAGTTTCATTTTTCAAAATATTTTTTTTCTTGAATATCACTGAGTGATACACGAGATATATAAAAAAGTAGTTTTTTTTATCTTAAAATAGTAAACTCGTCAATCATTTTAAATAAATCTTTTTCAGAAGCAATTGCAAAAGACAGTCTAGCAACCGACACGTTTCTCTTCTTTTATTTTGGCTTAAGTTTATAGTAGGTTTTATGTATAGATAACTTCAACTAAAAGGAGAGTTTGGAAGGTTTTTATTTATAGTCGTCTGAAAACTATCGTTTCGCCCTGGTGCGTTGCCTGTGATTGACTTTTTGTTGCAGTCTCTATTTTTAAGGATAGTCATTATGTTTATGAGAGTATGTGTTCGCGCGGCACATAATACTAGACATAAACATAATATTGGATATATACTTACTCTAATACACTTTAGTAGCGTTAAAAAAATCCGTAATATGCATTAACTTCAAGAGCACGCTCTGTTGACAAAACTGAACAAATTTCCCAAAGATACATAGCTTGAAATACGAAATATTTTTTTGGATGGGAGGGCAATTCTTTTTTTGTATTTCAACCTTTGTTTCTTAGCAAAAGTGGTACATTTTCGTTAACTGACGACGTGCTCTTAAAATTAATGCATATTCTCAGGGACACGGTACATACATGTATGGTGTACATAATTCAAATAGGAAAAAACGTAATATCTACGTCCAAAGGAAAATATTTATTAGTCTTTGGATGTAGCAGAATAATCGTAAACTAGTTGTACTGCCAAAAGCAGGTCAAGCTTGTTACTCGCAGTTCGAATTTGCCTCTAGGTACGTTCACTGACATAAGCGCGGTACGAATTTCAATGTGTCAAGCTTGACGTTCTCTTGACCTTACCTTCACTTTTCCTAATAATAATTAATTATTCAACTCAATTATTGAACTTACCTTTTTGAATTTAAGTATACAATTATTATACAGGGTGTTAATTTAATTGCGTGCCATAGCTTAAGGGGTGGTTCAGTAATGATAAAGGAACTAAAAAAAATATTTAAAAAAATCCTACTTAAACTGCACTGTATATTGAATTATTCAATTCAAAAAGGTAAGGTCAAGGGAAAATGAAACTGTCAGAGTTTTACTGTGAAACTATGTTGTGAGTCGATGAAACAGGAATGATTAGCTAGTTTATGTTACAACACATAGATCACTACGACCAAAAAGATACAAACACTTTTTTTATGTTTCACTTACCCCACATCATCATAACATCCCTCCACTACAGGACAGGGAGCTTCCTCCAGAATTCTATCTCTTGCTGGGAAAATGTATAAGGGAAGTACCATAGTCACCTCGCTTGTTAGCGTTACGGCTGGCACCATAGATCGCGGTTGTAGGTGACCGCAGTAAGTAAGATGTAAGATACAAAGGAGGATGCTGCTGCCCATCCTCCAGTTTATAACCCTTAGTCGCCTCTTACGACACCCACGGGTATGTATGGGTTGGTACTTTTGTTTGTCAGCTGCACACGGGGCCTTACCTAATTAAAAGAAAAGAAACAGTCTTGCTAAAATCGTTTTTCTGCTTTTTTCCTCTACAGGACCCTAAAAATATACGTACACGTAATTTACGTTATACGGCTGACAGGGGTAGCGTCTCTATGAATTTTTTATTGGCCGCAAATCTGTTTTTCGGTTCGAATACGATTTTCTTCGGAATATTAGATTACATGCGCTGTATCACGCATCTTTGAATACAATTTTTTCAAACGCCGTCGGTTTAATTTTTTTGAACTTATGCTAAGTCGGTTTGAGGTGAATAAAAAATAAGCTTGAAAATAAATACTTACTTACTTACTACGCTGGCTCAGCGACCCAAAGTGAGTCTTGGCCTCCAATACGAGATTTCGCCACTTCTCCCGGTCTCGTGCGGTCTCTTGCCAGTCGCTAGCTTGGAGCACGCGTAGGTCTGCTTCCACCGCATCTTGCCAGCGATACCGGGGGCGCCCAACCGGTCTTTTGCCTGTTGGGCATCCTAGATAGGCTCTTTTGACACCACGATCGTCATCCATCCTAATAAGGTGGCCAAGCCAGCGCAGTCTGTGCGCCTTAAATTCGCCTATGATGTTGCAGTCAGCCAGGAGGTCTTCGACTTCGGTGTTCTTGAGGAGTCTCCATGTTCCATTATCCCTCTGTCTTGGGCCGAAAATTTTGCAAAATTTTCGGCCCAAATTTGAAAATAAATATGTGACAATTTTTTCGTGATAAATGAAATGAGTCATACATGAAAGAGATATATATTTTTCTCTCTACTAGAGTAGAGGATGAATGGAAATGTTGGAAAGGGAAGGCGAATGTTTCCAAGACAAGGTCAAGAGTACCTTAAACTGACTGACTGACTGAAAATGGCTTTGATGTGATGAGCATGTTTAAAAAAGATTGATGAGATTAGAAGAAGCAAGGGAAGTATAAAAACTTGAATCTGAAATTCTCTTCTTCAAAATCTTGAATGGAATTATGGGCGTAGCAACGTCTTCTTGCGAATTGTACTACTCTTGTTTTTGACCAAACTACCACGGTTCATTGTGCCAGCGGCAACGCTGAAAATGAGGTGACTATATCATGATAGATTCCCCATTCATAACATCCCATCAAACGTCCATATGCAGGACAGGGAAGCCCCTCCAGAACTGTAGCAAAATCGAATAGTACTTTGGAGGGGATTTACCATAGTCACCACACTTGTAAGCGTTGCTAAGCGTTGCTAAGCGTTGCTAAGCGTTGCTGGATCTCCCCAATACACCACGCATAATATATTGTCTGCATTATTTGCAGATGACGACCATGTACAACCATTTCCACATGTATTTGTTTACTGCAACGCACCACTCATTAAGATCCATTAATAACAGAACAAACATTGATCCTACAAACCTAAAGAAGCATGAACTCCAACAAAAGCCATTTCCACTCGAGCCATTCCTCAAACACAGCATCAATCATATTCTTCATATCTCGTTGACAAGGCTGCCTGAAGTTGCCTCAAGCCTATCTGTCGGAGATTTTCCCGTCAATTATATGGGCTTTAAGACTCAAGGCATGATTGATACGATGTAAGGCTTCCCTTTCGCCAGTAGATTAAACTGCTAGCACGAAGATAAGAAGCTTAGAAGTAATATTTTTCTCATGTCGTATTTCTAAGGTTGAAGACTGAAGTCTTAAATGGAGAACAGTCTTAAAAATACTTAAATGATTTTTTTCAACCAAAAATACCAAGAAAAGATTTTCACAAAATTAAAAGAAAAAAATCTAGCCAAGGGCGACTCGGAGTCGCGCACACATGGTTCCGTACGACCACACAATACTTTGTATTTTACGAAATGTCGGCGGTAGGTTAAAAACTATATAATGAGGCAAATTTTGTTTTTCACAAGTGGTCAGCCACATCACTTTAGAACGCACTTTTATAGTTTTAGTAATTATAATGATGATCTTGAGTTTCTTACTGCCATCGCACCATAAAAACATCCCGTTCATCACGCTATCTTCTTGTAGGCTGACCTTTGGGACGTAACTTTAATGTCGGTTGTCTTGTGGGATCCAGTCTGTCGTCAACCTAGCCCACCTAATATTCATACGTGAGACATGTCTACCCAGATTCATTTTGTCATAGCTCTTTCTTTCCATCGCCTTCTATGCCGGTTTTGAAATGCAAGATGGTATTTATATGCGATTTATCTTTTTTATACCTAAAATACTATGCTCCATGGCACGCAGGCGTGCAAAAAAAAAATCCTTGAGTATAGGATACATCCTGTGTCGGTAGGTTGCCTTTGGTTGGCCTATTCCAAATATTGAATTCGTCATATCAATATTTATATAAAACCAAAAATAAACACTGAACAAGCATAAAATCCTTTAATTCGTCGTTTTCCGATGACTTTTTTTTTATTTGTTTATTCAACACTATTTTTGTACAGAAAATTATTACAGTGAAACACTTATCTAAAAACCTAAAGGGGTTTATGCGAAAACTGATTTGTCACAAGCCCGCTAATATACATAATATTGAAATCGCTAGGTACTCGTAGATATTAAGCATTTAGATAAAAAGTTTTTAGAATTGTTTTACATTTGTCCTTATTATTAAGGATATTTGACAGTACATGCTCAGGCAATGAATTGAGTATGTCTGGTAGAAAGTATTCCCAAGTCCTCGTACCGTAGACATTGATAGTTTTAGGTAGTCTATAAGTTGGTAAATAATCAATATTACGCAATCGATCATTTCTACTGTTTCCGACTATCGTGAGTTTTTGATAAACAATTTTATTAGGTAAGTAGTAGGTTTAATCTAACTCTTGCGGCGTCGGTGCAGTTTCGGGAGTGGGTTGCACGCGCTTCGCTTGCTCTGCTACTCGCAAGTTGCGCTACGTGTCGCCGTCCGCAACACTTTGGGAAAATCGTTTTGTAATCATACGTACATGTATTATCGTTAGTTATTGAGAACTAATTAAAACTTTTGGTACGCACGGCAGCAAGCACGCAGGAACAAATCCAATGTAAGCTGTACCAGCGCTGCGCTACAAAGACCCGAAACGAGAGAGCCGCTCAAAATCAAAGTGTTTCCACCGACGTGCTGCCGTATGTATCTATAGTGTTACACTTTTGTACTAGTTCTATTCTACGCTATTTCCAAATATACTTTTTGTATTCAAACAGCAAATTTAGCTCCAATTCGAGTATAACTAGCACGCTAGGTTACGGTACTGAATTAACAAATGCCCCGAACTTTTATTGTTCGTTTCAGCGTGCAACCAGAATACCAAGGCGTGTACAAGCGACAGTAGAAATAGAAGTTTTAAAAGGCTTTTCGACGTACATTGCGCATATTTTACGATGATGTTAAAGTATTTTTTTTTAATTAGATTTCATGTAAACAAGCAGAGCGCGCAAGCAAATAGCAAAAGAGTTACGTCTATACTAGCCACATTTTTAATCGCCACGTTTATTTCGCAGTTACATCTTTTAGTCACTACGTCTATCACCACTAACCACGTCTATATCTATAGTCACTTTGTTTGTAGTCGCCATGTTTATAGTATACCTAGTCACCACTTCTTTTTGTAGTCGCCGCCGCTTAAATAGACGAAACGCCTACTGACGCCACGTCTTTCATCGCCATGTTGGTAGTAATGCACTCATGGTAAAAAACCAGCCTAGGGCAAGTCAGCCTCGTGCACCGAGGATTCCGTATTAATAAGGAAAAAACAGCGTCAGAGTCAGGAACGCACAGTGCATTAAATGCGCGCGAGTCCGACACGCTTATACCCCTCAAATGGGCATTTTGTAAAGTCTACTCCTCATTTATAGCTGGGGGTCGAAACGGTTTGTGTAAATAGTGCACGGCATCCAAGTGACCTGTTGCGGGAACTTGGCCTGCGCACTGCCGTGCGCTTAGATGTGAAACATCAGTTCAAGGATTACACTTGGTTTTTTCGTTTTTAAAAAAACGGAACCCTTATAGGATCACTTTGTTGTCCGTCTGTCTGTCTGTCTGTGTGTCTGTCTGTCTGTCAAGACCCTTTTTCTTATGAACGGGTAGAGGTATCAGGTTCATGAAATACAGCCAGCTGACAGACAGACGGACAACGGACGCACATTATTAGGTTCCTGTTTATTAGCTACGGGACCCAAAAAAGAATGTTACTCAGTGAAGAGCATGGTAATGATAGTTATGAAAAAACTATCAATGAACACGAAACTTTTGCAAAACCAAAAACTGTTTTCAAAGTCTGTAGTTTGGGCAAAGATAATGGCCTTCTAGGCAATAAATCTTGAATAATGGTGCAAAAATAAACATTTTCGAGACGAACGCTGGGTTTTCATTTCGATTGTTTAAACACTGCATTTTGCTCACTGAGCTGCTCAAATATTAATGCCTTTTAATAGAACCGTTTTAAAATTTAGTACTTTGAAATGTTGAATCAATTTAAGGTTAGGTATTTAATTTCACGTTTCATTGCAATAGTCGATTTCTTCACTTCATTTCACAGATCTTAGATAAAGTATACTTAATGCAAATTGTAATTTAGTTTTCACTCAGAAATATTTAAGTTGAAAACTAATTAGTATTTTTATCTATTTATAAAGCATAAGTTTCGTTTTGCGAATGTAATGAAGTAGAAATAATTTCTTAAGAAAATAAAGGTACAAAGATTTTACTAGATCTCACTTAACAGTATTTGTACGTTTTGCGGTTAGACATTTCTCAGCGTGAATATAAGGGTCAGTTCAGCGGAAACAAAAAATTCTTGCACACTTTTTATTATATTTCACTGTCTGAATTCTCGATTAATTTTCTGCGTGGTATTAAAAAAAAAATATTATCAAATCTCTTCCGTACCGAATAAAAAAATATCTTTGCTAGCGCTTGCACTATTTATAGCTGTCGTCTTTTTTGAGTAAATGAATTTTAAAAAACATGAAAAAAAAAAATATATAATTTTATGTTATTTTCATACATTTTACATTTGCAAGCAAGTATAAAAAAAGCTATGCTTAAGCTTCATCAGCAGCGCTACGCTATAAACGCCCAAAACCAGAGCCCCGCTAAAGGTCAAAGTGTTTCCACCGACGTGCGCCCGTGTGTACAACTAGACCCGGCTGCGAACGACGGTACAAAAGGGGGCGGAGAGGATCTATCCGTTCCGTACAATTTGTTTTATTACATCATTCTGCGTTGAAAAAAATAATGTAATTTAAATTTTACACTGTACGAGAAAAATCATCAGCGTACTCTTGTTACTGTGGATAGATCTTTGGTACAAGACAAATAGTCGTAAACGCTAGTAGAATATCATTAGCTGTCACGCAACATTTCGTTAGCCGATGTCAATCTCATACATTTTCGTTCTATCCTACGCATTAGCGTCAGGCGCGGTTCCAGCCCTAGATTTTGGGGGGGGTCATCGAGGCTGATCCTAACCACAACATTATTTTTACCCACACAAAAATGAGCTGAGGTAGTTTTATAAGCAAAGGGAAACAGATATCGCATACTCACAGAGACAAGCAAATACATATTGCAAATTCACCATCGAAGCGAGTTCGAAATTTCACGTAATAGAGCTAACAAATACTGATAATAATCTAAATATATAAAATAGCTTGTCCTGAATTAATGATATATTCATCAACGCCGAGCCGTAAACGCTGTAGCTACAGATTTTGTACATAGGTTTTTTGCATTTCAAAACCACCCACTAAGGAAGGATTTTCCAAAATTCATCCCCATAAGGCACAAAAGTTTGTTTGAAAGTCTTTGTTTCTTGAATCCGACTCACACAAATTAGAATTTAAGCTTTTGGTAAAAAATAAAGAAACACGTGTTTAAGCATTTCTTAAAAATCTCCCTTCAAGGGAGTGAAAAAGGGGATGATTTTTTCCGTATGTTGGTCTATAAGTCTTTCATTTTTAAAGGTAGAGTTATACAAATTTGGTTAAGAGCTCTCCATAAAAAATAAAGAGTACGTTTTAGCATTTTTAGAAATTCATGATGATGCATAACGTGATGAAATGAGGAATGAAAGTTTGTATAGAAATCACAGTTTTGTCATGAGGTGCTCGAAAATTTAAACTTAAGCTAAGAAACAAAGAAACACGTGTTTCAGAAATTTTGAGATATCATCCCGCAAAGGGTCATGAAAGTTTGTATGAAAATCTTACAGCTTTGACATGCGGTACTTGAAAATTTCGGGTATTGCGGATTTTAGCTAATAATAAGAAACAAAGAAACACGTGTTTCAGTAAGTTTAAGATATCATCACCCAAGGGGGTAAATGAGGGATGAAATTTCGTATGAAAATCCTACAGTTTTAGAAGTAAAGAAATACGTGTACGGAGAGCTAAAAAACAAATTTTTATAATTCTACCCTTAAAAATTAAAGACTTATAGACCAACATACGGCAAAAAATCATCCCCTTTATCACCTTCGTGATTTTTAAGAAATGTTTAAACACATGTTTGTGTATTTTTTACCAAAAGCTTAAATTCAGATTTGTGTGAATCTAACTCAATAAATAAGAGACTTTCAAATAAACTTTCATCCCTTATTTCACCCACGTAAGGGATGAATTTTGGAAAATCCTTCGTTAGTGGTTGGTTTGAAGTGCAGTAAACCTGTGTACAAAATTTCAGATCTGTAGATATAGCGGTTACGGCTCGGCGTTGATGAATCAGTCATCAAGTCAGGACAAGGTATTTTATAACGGGTGTAAGGGACATCACTCCGAATACTGAAAGGGCATGATCAGTCAACGTAATTAAATAACTTTCAGTGAACAAAACTTTCAGGAAACGAAAAAAAAATCGGCCTCTCCGTACAAACTGTCCGATCAAGTTTGCAATTTTGTATGGAGAGGCCGATTTTTCTTTTATTTCCTGAAAGTTTTATTCGCTGAAATCTGTTCAGTTACGTTGACTGATCATGCCTTTTCAGTATTCGGAGAAATGTCCCTTGCTCAATGTAACTCAAGGTGAAAAAAATTGCTATACGATGTCTTTAATCGCATGCGCTACGGAAACTTGATGATAGAATAAAATAATGTTCGAAAATATTAAAGAACATATTAATATCAAAAAAATTCTTCGTTTTGTCCAACCAAATCAGACCTTGTTATCCATACCTTTGTATTAATCCTTATCATTATTATTATTATTAGGAGCCTGTTGTGTCCCAATGCAGGGCAAAGGCCACTCTTCCACCTTTCCACTTTTCCCTTTCCTGGGCCAACTCCTTCCAGTTATTGGCGCAAGTGTCGAGCTCATCCCTCCATCTTTTTCTAGGCCGACCAAGACTGTTCCAATACATGTAGACTTCTTTTTAAAATTCAAATCGGAAATTCAATTCAAAAGATATTACAAATTTAAAAATGTCAATCTAAACAAAATATGTACTGAAAAACATGGCATTTCTAGATAAACAAACATCCCCCAAAACTAACTGCACTCGGGCCGCTAGTATTAATATAAAATTACGAGCTTTAGCCCGCGACAATGTCATAATATTGTACTGTGAAAGTATGTTTTATTCTGTTTAAACAGCGTGTAACATAAAGGTGTGATAATACTGAAGGGTGTGAATCTGCCCATGAAACTGAACAACTTTTCCCAAGGAACATAGGTCGGAGTACGAAAAACTAAATTTGACCTCCCATACAAAATGCCCAATCAGCTGATGCAGTTTTTATGGGAGGTCAAAAATGTATTTTGTTCTATGACCAATGTATGTTCCTTGGGAAAATTTGTTCAGTTTCTTGGGCAGATTCACACCCTTCAGTATTATCACACCTTTCCGTTACACGCTGTATAGTTTGGGTACCGGGTTTTCTAGATTAACGTAAAAATATCTGTTCGGATTTCGGGGGGGGTCATGACCCCTGTGACCCCCCCCCTGGATCCGCGCCTGATTAGCGTTTACGATGATAGAAAGCCTTTAGTCTCTAAGGCCTTGTCTGACACCTAAGGTTTGGTTAGTAACGTGTATTGTCTTTGATATAGGTAATGCCAAAGACAATTCAATTTACAATACAAAAGCAGGGTGGTGATCGTGGTAATTTCAACGACATTTCCAAAACAAAAACGTTTGCCTCAAAAGTCATGTTAAGTCTTAACTAAGTGTTTTAGGCAAACGTTTTTGTTTTGGTAATATCGTTGAAATTACCACGATCACCCCCCAGGCCTGTTTCACTCCGCACTGTAGGTATGATCCGCGACGCTGCTGGAATAAGTCTTAGTAAAGACCACAGAGCTCTGAAGTCCATGCGTCTGTGTCTAGGCAACGAAGGGGATCGTTGTATGAAGACCCTCGTATTAAATCCTCAGTCGATGAAACTTTGCTGGGGTATTATACTACATGAGACAAATCTTCTATAAAAAAATAAAATAAAAAAATCGGTACTTTTTTAATTTTTCCATACATCCCAAAATGTATGAAATTTTTTTTTGTAATTTTTTTTGTGGATATTTTGTATTTACATTTAATTCATGATTCTTTATCATCCTGTCAAATAAAATCTGCCTGAGAAATTTATGTTGGGGTCAACTGCTTCGTTGCCTACACTACTGGGTGCGCGCGCAGGCGGAGTGGCCCTATCGTTTATCTGTGGTAAAGAAGGTCGGTTGTCACCCATATCTCGCGCTACACGGATGGCACGGCTGAGAATATTTTTTTTTGCAACATTTTAACGTTGGATGTGTTGTGTGTATGAGTTTCACGTAAAACACGAAAAAACAAAAGATATTGATATTTAACCAACTTAAATATGGGCTCTTGCACGTGTAAAAATTAGGTAGGTACTTATAGGTACGCCCGGTCGCACGCCGTTATTTGCATATTTGATTGAACAATATTTGGTACTTGCACCTCGCTCATTATCTCATAAAGTGGCAACCTGTCCAACTGTCGAGCGATTCAAAAACGTGTTCTAAGCGGTACATCGCAATTAACGACTTTATGTTTGGTACTAAAGGTTGAAATTTGTCGGCACCCCGCTTGGGAATGATGGATCTGTAAAAGTCAGTTTACTATTACCTAATCTGTGGCAAAAGCCAATGCAAGTATCTAAGGGTCAGTTCAGAAAGAAGAGTATCCGATCAAAACTGTTGGGTTATAATAATAAATAAAGTAATAAATTCTTTATTTTCTCTTACAACTAAGTGTAGCTGATTTTTTTTTATCAAATAATGCTTTTCTTATTCTTTGGGTATGAACTGACCCTAAGCTACAATAGCGCGACTACTTACTTACATGTCAGTGCTAAGATCTTGAGCAAAGAGCTCTGGCTGTAGGGGTTTATGAGTCACTTTCTCGTCACTTTATTAGTTACTGTCTGTCTTACTTACCTAGTCTTACTGTCACAGTGTAAACATGCGAATAAAACGGATTTACTATAATAGTGATTACTAGGAAGTGAATTTATATCATGATACTTTAAAGATTGAATGTGTGTCAAATTGTGTTTGAATGAAAGCTTGTTTAATTCGTATTGATGAAAACGTGTTCGTTTGTAACAATAGTTATTTTGAAACGAGAAAATATATTTTTAATAAAATAATAATGTTAATTTTTGCCGATTTTTTTAGTATCTTTCTCGACGAGATAAATTGCCAATATAAAAAAAAAATCTACTTTCCATACAAAATGCGTCGATCACATTACCAACTCTTTGGAAGATTACCACCATAGGCTTTGGTATTAAAAGAAATGAAAATTTACGTTAAAAAAAAAATCATCATTCATCATCATAACATCCCATGACACGTCTGTCCACTGTAGGACAGGGAGCTCCCTTCAGAATCCAGCTAAAACGCGTTTTAATTTGTAGGGGATTTACCATAGTCACCACTCTTGTACGAGTAAGCGTTGCGGCTGATGACCGCTGTTGTTGGTGACCGCAGTAAGTAAGATGTTACGATATACAGAAAAATGTTACTGCCCATCCTCCGGTTCATACGCCCTTAGTCGCCTCTTACGACTCCCACTTGTTACTATTCTTTGCCAGCGCCACACGGACAATTTTGTTTCACAGAAATTTCTTTTGGAAAATATAATTTGGTATATTCGGTTTTATGAAAATAAATGCCAGTAAAATATAGTTGTAAGTATATTTTCTTCGCCGTGTATACAGGGTGTAAGGGACAGCCTTCCGAATACTAAAAGGGCATGATCAGTCAACGTAACTGAACAACTTTCAGCGAATAAAAGTTGCAGGAAACGAAAAAAAAATCGGCCCCTCCATACAAAATTGCAAACCTTATTAGACAGTTTGTATGGAGAGGCTGATTTTTTTTCATTTCCGGAAATTTTTATTTAGTGAATATTGTTCAGTTACGTTGACTGATCATGCCCTTTTAGTATTTGCCAAACTGTCCCTTACACCCAGTATAGGAACTGCTGTGAAAAAGTACCTATTGGAAAAGCTATATAGCCTGGCGTCTACTGTTTATAAACTTTTAGTCGTTTGCAAGAAGGAAACTTTGCTGTGATAAGTAAGCAACGCAAATAGATGGTAGCTATGCGACGCAGCATGGGCACGTTTCATAAAAATTCCAATATGCAAGATATTTTTTTTTACTATGTAATTTTTTTTTACTATGTATGGCTTACTCTTGACCTCGATCTAGCCTTAAGGACAGAGATGAGGTCGACGATGGAACGAGCTTGCCCAGAAGAAGCCTATTTACTCGCGACTTAAATAGATTCGGGTTATAAGAGCCTGATGTTATCCTTTCGTACTACGTACTACGTACGTACCTGTTTTGTTTTGAATTACAAAGAAAAAGTTAAAAAAATTCTTGGCGTTTATGAAAAAACCTAAGGCAATAGTTGTTGCTCTTGGTCTGCCTGATGTAATAGGACAAGCCTGCCGCTAATAAAAATAAAATCCCAACCATATTTTTTTTTATCATTTCAATAGAAATTATTTCTCTTACTAAGCATACGGAGACTTGCCCTGGTTCTGAGAAACAGGACAAAGACGCAAGTAGCGCGGTAAACGTTGTGACTTTGGATTGCAAATGTTATAAAAAAAGGCGTAAGTGCCACTATCTTGTTTAGCAAAGCAGAGCCTTAGGTCTAAGACTTAAAGCGCATCTGGTTGCTCCTGTATAGGAACATTTAAACACACACACTAACAGTTTCAGGAGTCCGATCGTGGTAATTTATACGATGAAACCAAAGCAAAACCTTTTACTTAATACGTTACGTTGAGCCACCGAACAGCACATTTCGTATCGTGGTAATTATTCAAACGAAAACCATTTGGTTTTTTCTCGGCAGATTCGTTGAAGAAAAGGTTTAATAATCTGTGGTAACTTAAGGAGTTTATTGGTATCGTGGTAATTTTTTGTCAATTTTTGACAGCGTTTCCTACCAATTGCCTTACGTTGGGAACGCCTTTGCGAACGTTTTTGAAAAAGTTAGTTGCGACGAACTTTTCGAAGGAATTTTGGATCATTCATATTGAATTATGGAGGTATTTCGACTTTGTTCGGAGAGAAAAAGTGTATTATTTTGAATTTTTGCTGAAGTTCTAGTGTCTACAATTCTGTCTCTGTACACACAGATGATGCACCAAGCAAATGCAGTGGTCACCGAGGCAAAAAGAATTAATTCTCGGAACAGGAATATAGCCCTAAGGCAACAAGACATTTCTTTAAGTAACCGAAAGACAATTTCGCAAGAAATATCGTCTATCCACCTGTCTTTTCAAAACTGAGTGTCTGAAGGATCTCCATTTATGGCCGCCCCTGTGGGCTCTGATGGTCTAGACGTGGAGACAAAAGTAAGTCATATGTAAGATAATTTAGGTACCTATATACTATTTCAATCCACCCAATAAATACCACTCAGTTGCCCAAGCTAGTGTTAGTAAAGCTATAAAAGAAGTGACGGAGGCACTTAATAATCCAGAGATATTAAATAAACATGTAGCATTCCCGTTCACTCTAAGTGACAGGGAAAAGATCAAAAGACAGTAAGCAAATAAGTTTAGTTCATGTTTGACCAATGTAAATACACCTAGTAGGTACTTACTACAAGGTGTAGGATAACATCAACAAAGAAATAGTTCAAAACTATGTTCTTAATTACTATTCATGCAGAACATGAAAAAAGATTTGTAAAAATTACCCACTTATATTTGCTGCCTCTCTTAAATATCTAATTGTAATGTACTTTTTTTTTCAGTTTCTATCAAGCTACTAGGAAACCAGGTGTTCTGGGCTCTATAGATGCACCCATATAGCCATTTTGAAGCCGGCAATTCATGAGGAGCAAATATTAACAGAAAATAATACCATTCCTGCCCTCGTGCGCACACTATGGCGCCAGAGGAATATTATTCCTTCCTAAAGTAATGGAAATAGGCTAATAAAAACACATATTAAAATATTTAATTTTAACACTTTTATTTAGAATTACATAATATCAGATTTTTTTTAACATTAAGATGCTTGTAAACTAGTACTTACTTTATTTTAAACTAAGATTAGATTTCTTTATTTCATATTATCACATTCAAAATTACATAGATTGTTCAGATGTCAATGAATAATATGATCGTCAATAATATTGGAAATAAAATAAAAATAATTCAAACAAAATAAAAGTATGTCAAAACAAAGCAAATTCATAGTAATTATAATATTTAATGTAAGTAACATAATTATAATTAAACATTTTTTACCTAACATTTTTATTTATTTATTTAAATCACAGCCTAGAAAATTAGAAAAGTTGTTACATTACCCGAGAACTTGGATGATAAATTGTATTGCTAGAAATTTAAAGAGATTTCTGCCACACTTTAATCTGTAATCTACAAGTTCTAGGAAAATGTAATATGGGCTTAACAACACCCAAAAATAAAACACTTTTACACAGGGTGTGAAGAATAGCCTTTCAAATCTGAAAGTGCACGATCAGTCGATGTAATTAAAATTTTTTTGCGAGTAAAACTTTCAAGAAATGAAAAAAGGCCTCTCCATACAAACTGTCCGATCAAGGTTACTATTTAGGCCTGTTTTTTTTTGTACGATCATTCTTCATTGGATGATGAAACCATCTGCATCTGAAAGAATTTATATAGGTATTAAAATTGTAAAAAAAAATTACTAATAACCAAGGTAGCCATTGCTCCATGGTGTGAATATCAAAGTGGTGTCTTTCCATAGGTACGAAGACCTCATCAACTCGACCACCAGTTAAATTGCTTCACAAAGAAGAAAAAGACTGTGGATAGAAGTTATTGGCTTTAGTTACTTAGAAAAGTTAAGAAAAACAGTGTAATTTTATGCTGTTGTTGTCCCAAACACAAATAAATAAAATAAAAAGAAATGAGAAAAACCAACAGATATTCCAATCTTACCCTTTGTATCCTAGTCCTTCTGACATACGCACTCATCACAGGAACCATAGCCGCATGGCTGAATGTTGCGAAGGCCTGTGCCTGAATCTAACCAGCCTGAGCCCGCACTTTGGCTGACTCTGCTTGCATCAGCGTAGCCTGAGCCAGCGTATTGTGTCTTCGGGCGCGTAGCTCCTCTTTTTTGGCCACTAAAATTTGGCATTTCGAGGCCAGTAAGGTTTCCTGTTTACAAAATAAACAAGATTACAATAAATTATTATGAATATAAACTATCAAGTTAATGGATCACCAAAACCAGTGGTTTCGCTGAAAATATGCTTATCATCTTACTTAAGACTATTGAGAATAATTTTGCAAGAAGTGCATTTGTTTTTTCTTTCTAATATTGTTTTATATAAGTAATAAAATCTTATACCCATATAAAATACTTATTACAGGTAAATTAAGTATTTGTCTTCCTTGCTTCCAGGATAGGAGGGTTCCTATCCTGTAGCCTCGGCCGATGCACTCTTTCCCAGTTGCGGACACGTTGGCTTCTTCCCTGACTCTCATGTGGCCTCTGGCTACGCGGTGTGGATGGAAAAGGCGAGCGCGAACCCTTTCCTTTTCCTTGATTCTATTTGGTGTCCTCGTTTATAATCAATAAATGCTGGGATCGCACATCCACTAGAAGTGACAATGCTTCAGGAGGCGACTGAATCCTTGGCAACGAAAAATGTTTATTGACGAGTCTTCACTTATCCTGAAACATTAGAAGTCTGTGCGTTGAATTTCAATTCAATTTTTGTTGTGGCTTTTTGAGGTTATAATTATGTTTTCTCTTGTCATTTACGGTGTTGCCAGTTACTCATTCCAGATTGATCCGATTTTTTTTAAATGTAAAAAAAGTTGTAGAGCTTGTCTAGCGAATCGAGTCTTGAACAACACTGGTTTTACGCGGGAAAATAGACTCGATGCTTAGATATAAAAATAGAATAGAAGATACTCAAATAAAATTTATCTGTTTGTTATTATGGGTCTGCAATCTGCAAATATCCACTAGTTGAAATAAGTTTTATAGGGTTCTATGTCTTAGTGGAAAATATTAACCCTTTTCGGATATTTTTTTTGGTCCATCTGTCTGTTGTGTCTAAGGACCACTAAGTTCCGCTACATACCAAAAAATTCCGAAATTGGAATAAAAAATCTATAGCGGCAACGCTGGATAGTGCTGCTCTATTCGCGATACGTTTGTCGATATGAAAGTAACCATAGTATTTTGTAATACTCGTTGCAAGATCTAGTCCATAGACAAAAGATCTAAACGGCTTCAGTTTGGTTTCACTTAACGTAACGTATGCGTAACGTAAACAGTTTTGTTCCTACCACGATACCAAAAATTGCATCCGTGAAGCCAAAGCAAAACCAAAACATTTCCGAAACCAAATATCTTCCTCTTTAGCGTTAAAACTGTTTGCAATTACCACGATCGACCTCCAGGTCAGGCAGTGTTGGCGCGTAAATGCAGCACATGGGGTTTCCACCAATAAGGAGTAGCGCGCGCGCGGCGTTGGCGAAGTATAGAGGGCCAGCGGGCATTCGGTGTGCATCCTCTCACGAGAGGGGTAGTGAGTGAAGTGTGTTTTTTGATTCGGTAAACGATACCGCAAAGTAGAGTCAGTGGAATACTAAAGGCGAACTGTGGAAACGCCTAATTACCAGATAAGCATACCAACATGTTCTTTTTGTTAATTATAGGTATAATTTACCGTTTGCCATTTGAGATTAGATTGACTAGTAGGTATATTTTGCACCAATTGATATAAATTGCAATGTCGAACCTAGTGTCAACCGTAATCTGAGAGGGCAAACTTAAGGTGTTATTGTGGCCACAATAAAAGTAAGCAATAATTATAATGATTTGATTGTACCTATATGTCATGTATGAATTGTATAGTTAGGGTAGAACCAAGGGGGTTTGTTTATTTCGTTTGTTCCCTCCTTCTCCTGCCACATTTGGGTTTTGCCAAACGAAAGCCAACGAATACCGATACGCCAAATCGCGTTAATTCATTCTTAAATAACTTTATATTTATACTCCATAAATATATGAATCGGTTTCGTTGGCGTAAAGTAAACTTCATAAAGATGCAGGCGCTTTGTGTGGTAAATAAAATACTTATCGCTTGTTACCACAAAACTCATTGTTTCTCTCAACATATTACCTACTCCCTAACTCGTAATAATTCAAGACCCTTCAGGTCCAAAAGTAAGCATCTACTCTTGCCATTAACTTAATAAGCCGGGCTATTCTAAAACTTTGCCATTACAAGTAAATTTGCCATTTTATTAATATCTCATAGCACAGTGCTGGGCTAGACAAAACTATGAAGTATTATTTTATCAATCGGTCCAATAAAAGACGATCAACAAAATTTAAGACTAACAAATCGAGATAATACATTTCGATTTATACATGGGTTTGACTCCCATCACAGGGTCATAAGGCCGTGACCCTCACACTAATAAGAGAGGTAATGGATATGAATAAATTGTTGCAAAGGAATGTTAAAAAAGTTAAAACATGTAGATATTTCTAACTGCAGTTATACGGTTAACAATCAATTATTGTGCTTGTTTACTGATCTGCCTAGTGTAAGTAATAAAAAAATTCGCTCTGTTAGACCTTAGAATTCGTTAAAGAAATGGTCTTGAGTGACGGACCACAAAGTGATAATCCGAAAAGGGTTTCGCAACGAAATAACTGTAACTAAACACAAAGTCATTCACGGCACGAACCTTGAAAAAATATCCAAACGTGACATTACTGCGTCTGTCTGAAGCGCACTTTAATCTGAAACTTTCTTTATCAGGCCAGACAGAAGAGGTGCGCCGCACGGCACGCCTTCAGCGCACCTCTTCTGTCTGGCTTGCACCGCGTCGTTCTCCTACATTTTGTATGCATGTGATTTGAACAGGCGACGAGACGGCAAGCCAGACAGAACGGGCGCGGCGCGCTTCGGGTGCGCCCGAGGCGCGCTTCGAGCGCCCCCGTGGTACACTTTTCGGCTGGACGACGCAATCGATGTCAGCCGACTGTGCTGTGCGGCGGCGTGCCGGAGGTCACGCCGGCGGTGCGCCGGTGGTGCACCGACATTGCGCCTTAGGCATGCCGTCTCGTCGCCTGTTCAAATCACATGCATACAAAATGTAGGAGAACGACGCGGTGCAAGCCAGACAGAAGAGGTGCGCTGAAGGCGTGCCGTGCGGCGCACCTCTTCTGTCTGGCCTGCGCCTTAGGTTGTGGTGGACACGTACTATGGAATCCTTAGTACCTGAGTCCGAAACATGTCGTTTCGTCAAGGGTCGACACTCAGGTTCAGGGCCCTGAGACAAGTGTCTTTCTATTTACGCAAACGCTATAGAATAGAATAAAAATATAAGGGATTGACATTAGCTATCACGCTACATTTCGTTAGCTAATTTCAATCACATATATTTTCATTCTATTCTACTAGCGTTTGCGATTGTAGAAAGCCGCTTGACTCAGGGCCCAGGATTGGTTTCGTTATGCACACTGCATAACGAAATAAAAAATACTATTACAGTTTAATAAGCTGAAAACAATAGAAATAGCCAATATTGTGCAGTCAGGCGCTGGACGTAGCTAGGCGTTATAAGTATGGATTGATTACAAATTATAGATGACAAAAGTTATGAAAAAATCTAAACCTCCTAGGTCCTTTACAATAAAAGCAACCACAGAACACAACACTACACTACACTGGCTTTTAGAGCTGAATATAACCTCCCAATTTAAAATATGCTAATAGCTGATGCAGTTTCTATAGGTTGAAATTAGTTTTTCGTATTTCGACCTATTTAGAAAAAGTTGTTCAGTTTCATAGGCAGATTCAGATCCTTAAGATAAGGGTCATTTTACCCTTTTTTTACATATTGTAAAATTATGTGTTCTTACGATAGAACCCTTTTGACAGAAAGCCTTGCGCCCGAGGCGCGCTTCGAGCGCCCCCGTGGTACACTTTTCGGCTGGACGACGCAATCGATGGCAGCCGACTGTGCTGTGCGGCGGCGTGCCGGCGGTCACGCCGGCGGTGCGCCGGTGGTGCACCGACAGTGCGCCTTAGGCATGCCGTCTCGTCGCCTGTTCAAATCACATGCATACAAAATGTAGGAGAACGACGCGGTGCAAGCCAGACAGAAGAGGTGCGCTGAAGGCGTGCCGTGCGGCGCACCTCTTCTGTCTGGCCTGCGCCTTAGGTTGCGGTGGACACGTACTATGGAATCCTTAGTACCTGAGTCCGAAACATGTCGTTTCGTCAAGGGTCGACACTCAGGTTCAGGGCCCTGAGACAAGTGTCTTTCTATTTACGCAAACGCTATAGAATAGAATAAAAATATAAGGGATTGACATTAGCTATCACGCTACATTTCGTTAGCTAATTTCAATCACATATATTTTCATTCTATTCTACTAGCGTTTGCGATTGTAGAAAGCCGCTTGACTCAGGGCCCAGGATTGGTTTCGTTATGCACACTGCATAACGAAATAAAAATTACTATTACAGTTTAATAAGCTGAAAACAATAGAAATAGCCAATATTGTGCAGTCAGGCGCTGGACGTAGCTGGGCGTTATAAGTATGGATTGATTACAAATTATAGATGACAAAAGTTATGAAAAAATCTAAACCTCCTAGGTCCTTTACAATAAAAGCAACCACAGAACACAACACTACACTACACTGGCTTTTAGAGCTGAATATAACCTCCCAATTTAAAATACGCTAATAGCTGATGCAGTTTCTATAGGTTGAAATTAGTTTTTCGTATTTCGACCTATTTAGAAAAAGTTGTTCAGTTTCATAGGCAAATTCAGATCCTTAAGATAAGGGTCATTTTACCCTTTTTTACATATTGTAAAATTATGTGTTCTTACGATAGAACCCTTTTGACAGAAAGCCCAAAGCACTCACCGCTACACCATAAAAAACCGGTCAAGTGCGAGTCGGACTCGCGCGCCGAGGGTTCCGATATACCTATAGTATTTTTGGAAGCAATAAAGTCCATTTTCAGGACCGCAAAACTAAATTTGTTTGTAAAGGTTTTTTGCAGATTTCTGAAAAACTGTGCAACTTAGAAAGATCGTTTTATTTTTGCTGTAAAGTTTATATAAACTTCTGTCAACTGTAATTAATTCAGATTTTTCCTTACTCAAACTTCGGAGATAAGGGGGGGGAATGGTATTTTTCTTGACATTTTTCATCATAACTTTAAAACTAAGAAATTTAAAAAAATACAAAAATATATTTTAAAATGTACAAGTAAAGCCCTTTCATATGATTCCCCACTCGACCTAGTAGCGACAATTTGAAATTTGGCCCCCCCTATTTTGGCCCCCTTTATATTAATAATCATACTTTTTTCAAAATTTTTTCTTGTGCAATTAAGTTGGGCAACTATATTCTAAAACTATTCCAAATTTCAGGTTGATAGCATAAGTGGTTGCTGAGATATAGAGGTGTGACAGACAGACGGACAGACAGACAGACAGACAGAGCGGCACCATAAGGGTTCCTTTTTTTTACCATTTTGGTATCGGAACCCTAAAAACCATAAAAAATGCAAACCGCGTACAAAATGATCTCCACATCAGAATATTCAGAATGTAAAATAATATTTTGCCTTTTCGCAAGAATGATAACAGTAATGTTTAAGTAAGTATATTTTTTTCATTTCCTTGTTCTTCTTGATGTTATTTTGTCTATGAAAGATGAATAAAAACGTCAAATGCGTATTTTTCTCTATGACCGCCTACTGTATTTTTAAGGCGTATATGTTAATTCCTTCATACAACTGAAATGGATTCTAATTTCGAGTATATATTCTTTATTGCGCGTAAATAACATAAAGTTTTTAAATGAAAATTGTTAACAAAGACGAGCTTATCTCTTTAAGAGATCTCTTCCAGCCAACCTATCAGGTGTGGAAGAATGACATTGAAGCGGGCACAAGGATGTGCATTAATAATCGTGATAAGAAAGTTTAAAATACAATTTAAATTAAAACAAATTTTAAAATACAGTGTAATATAAAAAACCGGCTAAGTGCGAGTCGGACTCGCGCTCTAAGGGTTCCGTACCTATCTACCATATGATATACTAAAAGCTTTTACTCTTTGACTTTAAAAACTCTTCGACCATCCAACTTGACCCCTCTTTTATAGAAAAGTTCTTAAAACGGGAGCTCACCTTAATTGGTTACTATTAGTTGTGAGAAAAATTGTAATATTTAATTATTTTAGACTTTTCCCATTATTTGTAATGTGAGACCCAGCTTCTTGCCAAATTTCACAATTTTAGGTCAACGGGAAGTACCCTCTAGGTTTTGGTTTGGTGCATAAATGTATGGAGATGAGGACATAAAAAGCCATATCTTTTGATTGCGTCGTTGTAAAAAAATGAAATTTTTAGATCTTGTGTGGTCCACGGACCTTAACATTCGTTATCAATTTCAACTTGATACCACTAACCGTTCGTGAGAAAAAGGGTCTTGACAGACGGACAACAATTCCAATCCCTAAAAAAGGATAGATCCCTAAAAAAGGATAAACCTACTTAAACTACACACGAATATACTTAGTATACGAGTATACGAGTTTCATAGACGAAGATTTTTTTCTAATTTTAATGCAATATTGAGTGATAAGATTGTATAAATAACCCCCTACATCCTAACAAGGCATCAACATGGAAAAACGCTAGGGCAACTTAAGTCTCGGCAAGGGTTTTGTCGCTCTCATCAAGTTATATTGAGACACTTCTCTTTGTTTCTATAAACGAAAGCTTTTTTTTAAATGAGGTATCGTTAGAAGCGTTTCGATCATCCGCTAGTTATTAATAAATATACATAGTGATGTTCAGATAAAAGCCGTGCTCATATAATTATGTGACTTTGCCTTAAAGCCTTTGATCGCTTTTTTAGGGTAGGTGGCATAACATGACTACGGCTATTATCTGAACATCACTATGAATATTTATTAAATACCGTAGTTTATACATAACAATTTCAAATGACAATATTTTCTGTGTCATAATTTTTAGAGCAAGATTTGCCAATAGCCGGGTTCTAGTTTTTAACCAAATTTTTGATTTCGGTTAGTCCACCTATACAGTAGCCTGTTAACTTACGTGTTTCTCAAATTTTCGTTAGTTTGTATGACCTCTACAAGCAAGTAACTTGACAACTTATGAAACTCGCTTTTAATGTTTAAAGAAAAGTACTTGGGCGGCCAAGCTTCGCTCTATAATAGCCGCCTCAACATTTAAATATCATCGGGTGAGCAAGCTATGCTACCCGCCAACAGATGGCGCTGTAGGTTTTTGTCTAAAACGCAGGATTTTAAAAACATGGGGAATACTAATTTTCCCAGACATGAGACCTAGTTAGATCGATTTTTCGCTTCCGTAAACCTCCGTATGGTAAGTTCCATCAAAATCGTTAGAGCTGTTTTCGAGAAACCGATTACAAATATACAAGCTGGTTGAAGTAACTCCTCGCTACTGTACTTAATTGAGTGCAAAGTGGTGTTATTGCCGTGAAAAAAATTTGCTCATGCGTTTTATAAAAATATACTAGGTTATTTTTTTGGACCTGATATGCGTATGCCCACCTTATTACAGAAGTCAAAAGCAACAACGTTTGTTCTACGACTTTGCTAACAACGCACAAAAAATTTTCGACTCCACATACTAAAGTGGTCACGTGACCGACCCACTTTGTATGGGAAGTTGAAAATTTTTCGTGCGTTATTAGCAAAGTCGTAGAACAAAAGTTGTTGCTTTTGACCTCCGTAATAAGGTGGGCATACGCATATCAGATCCAAAAAAATAACCTTTTATACTGATTGTTTCATTTTGTTATTTTAAATTATTATTATACGTTACTTTGCCCTTTTCAATTTTTTTCTGTCACTAAACTGATTCAGAATTCTGAATAATCGCAAACGAAGTGAAAATATTGAGCCCTTAGGTTTTTCCTTTCCATCGAACCGACGGAATTAATTAAAATTTCATTATTCAGAAAAGATTATAACTTACTTTAAGTCATTTGCATATTTGACGGAAATATTTAAAGAAATCCGCTCTAAGAGCGGTCTTATTAAATTTGTTATAAACGTTTTCTCCCAATTCGGTAAGAAGTTGTATTTCTTTTGGGTTCGTATAAAATTTCAGCTCAACTTTTTCGCGTAATGAATTTTAAGTGCCTGCAAAAATTTAGGGCTGGTGAAAGATTTTAGGAATTACGGATCCTTTGATGAGTGGAGAGGTGGTTGATAAATGCTGTCTTTTAAGCTAACTTTAGAAATGATTTTATGTTTTGTGTATTTTTCACATAATATCACGCCCTGTTCCCATCAGGGTAGGCAGAGACCACAGTTCTCCACCTGCTACGATCTTGACATACTTCCCTTGCTTCCTGAACTTTCATCAATCCTTTCATAATGGATTCATGTAAAATTACGGGCTGACAAATACACCAATGCAGTGCATTTGTCAGCCCGTACTAAATTGTTGTTTTTAGGGTTCCGTACCTAAAAAGAAAAAAACGGAGCCCTTATAGGATCACTTTGTTGTCCGTCTGTCTGTCAAGACCCTTTATCTCACGAACGAGAAGAAGTATCAGGTTGAAATTAATACCATATATTAGGGTCCATGAACCACACAAGATCTGAAAATTTAAATTTTTTACAATGACTCAAACAAAAGATATGGCTTTTTATGTCCTCATCTCCATACATTTATGCCAAAAAGCAAAACCTATAGGGTACTTCCCGTTGACCTAAAATTATGAAACTTGGCAAGAAGCTAGGTCTCACAGTACTAATAAAGGGAAAAATCTGAAATCATTAAATATTACAACTTTTTCTACAACTCCCGTTTCAAGAACATTCATATACGAAAGGGGTCAAGTTGAATGGTCGCAGAGGCGATTTTTGTTTTAGTTCTATTTTAAAAACGGGAACACTTACAAACTTGAAAATTGGTATGTTTATTGTGCATAAGCTATAAAATAACATCAATTAATAAAATTTGGTCAAGCGCTTGTCGGACTCAAAAAATTCAGCACATTAACTTACTGAAATTTCAACTAATACAATTACTCGTATGATTATGTGGTGGTACGGAACCCTTGGTGCGCGAGTCCGACTCGCACTTGTACGTTTTTTTTTATTGATAGTTGACCTTGTTAACGTTACTTTTGTTTAAAAACGTTCGAATAAAACGCTTTGGGCACTCAACCCACCTATTACAGGCATGCATATGAAATGAATGACTAGACAGAATAATAAAATAGCTAAGTGATGATATCAAATAATGATAAATTTTGTTTAGCCTTGGCACATAAACTAATTACACAATCACAAAAATCTATTTACAATAATTATGATACTAAAAGTATTACAGTATACGATAATGTCAAAATAATAGGAGTACACTAATAATGGTTACACCTCCCTACTTATAATGGCCCGTTGGACAAATTTGGCCCCGGAGTGTCTAATGAATGACTTTGGATATGTACAAAAATATTTGAAGTCTTGAAATTATAAGTATGTTCGTGGAATTTCTAATAAAAAATAAATCGTAAATTATAGTTTCTGTAACTATATTTAAATCAGAAACATTGAAGGCGACACACGAAAATTTTGAAAATCAAAATTATGAAAAATCACTTTGCGACACGTTACTCGTACTTAGTGAAGCGACGAAAAAGTACTAAATAAAAAAAATATTTCAAAAACAAAATACCCGACTGAAACGGGGCGGACTAAAATTATGTCTTTGGATGTGTTTTTTCAACATCTAACATATTTTGTAGTGTTTGTTTGTCCCCGCCTGCATGGTAGTACAGCGTGGTAGTACTACTACGGGCAATAAATCCAATACATCATGAAATTCAAGTTAATTTAATCTTTTTATAAATTGAACTTGTTTTTTCTCTTTTCAGTTAAAATTTATCTACATGGTCGGGTATTTTCTTTTTTGAATAATGAATTTATTTATTTTTATTTAGTACTTTTTAATTTTACTAATGTAAGATTCTTTTCATCACATTTGCTCATAAAACAGCTCTATTTGCACTGTATTTAGGTCCAAAATCCAGCTTATTAAAAACGCGTGCTTTTCTCATTATATATTACAGCACTAGTTATATTTTTTTTTTACAATAACAAAGAGCGAGGAATTCTAATGTCTGAAATATTAATAACATTTTCGTAAATATATACCTAATGTTGATGAAAATATAATATACAGGGTGTAAGGGACGGTGTACCGAAAACTGAAAGGGCGTGCTCAGCCAACGAAACTGAACAACTTTCCCATAGAAACATATGCTGGGAAATTAAAAAAAAATTTGACCTCTCCATACAAACTTTTCGACCAGAAAGGGTAATTTGTATGGAGAGATCAATTTTTTTTTAAATTTCCCAGCATATGTTTCTATGGGAAAGTTGTTCAGTTTCGTTGACTCAGCACGCCCTTTCAGTTTTCGGTATACCGTTTCTTACACCCTTTATAAACAGTTTGTTGCATGAGATTAGTTAAATAAGCCTACAAATTAACATTAATTGATTTTGTAAGCAATAAAACGTTTTTGTACTTTTTCAATGACTACGCTGTTTGGGAGCATTGCCACTTCTTCGTCACAGCTCCTCATTTGAAAAAATAAATGCGCGCGCAACAAGAATTCCGCGCGCCATTTTTCAGAAGTATTTTCATTTGCTTTGATTTTTGTGACTAACTAACAATGTCGTCGATGGTTTCAAGCAATGAAAAAGAACTTAATTTAACTCCACAGGAAATACTTACTGGGGCACAAAATGCAAGTGAGAGTCTCCTTCCAGCAAAATGATATAAAAATACATTCTTGCCTATATACGAAAATTTCATTTAATGGAAGAACAGCAAAAATGCCAATTCGTTTTCAGAGAATGTCTTTTTGGCTTATTTCAATGAGCTGGCGAATAAGTATAAACCTAGATCTTTGTGGTGTATTTATTCCATGTTGAAAAGTATTGCGAGCACGAAAAATGGAGGCACAGGAATCGCAGCCCGAACCGCAGCCCCAAACCGCAAAAAGGTAGGCGAATTTGATTCGTTTTTATTCGCAAATGTGTTGAAAAACGTCGTAAGAAGCTTGTGCGCTTAGGTGATTACACCCTCGGCTCCATTACGCCCTCGCCTGCGGCTCGGGCTGCAATTTCGGAGCCTCGGCCGTAATATCCAAAATAGCGCACGTGCATCTTAATGTACTATTATATAATTTTTTATACCTTATGACACTCCCACAATAAATACAAATCTAACGACAGCTCACATGTTAAAATATGTCAAGCCGTTTAGGCTGCAGAGCGCGACAAAGAAATTTACATACATACAAACATACTTACATATATACCTATTCAAAATATATACCTAATAAAACTGGCGACGGGTAAGTTTTGAGACGGTAATAGCTATTTTCGTCCAACTAATGTAAGTACCTGGATAAGAATGACGGCAGGACGGAACGAAACGATTGTCTGTCGTAACTATTTGGTTGTCTGACCATAGAGCTACACGAACTTTCACGTGCAAAAAACATACTACAACAATTTTGAAATCCAACGTCCACCAGGATGTGAAATACCATCATCCCCTGGGGATGGGGTTGGGGTGCAATAGGTTTGAAATGTCTAAAAATCAATATGGGTGTCGTTTGTATGGTTTATCGGGTTACTGATTACGAAAACTACAACAACTTTGAAATCCAACGTGGTGGACGTGAAATACCACCGTCCCCTGGGGATAGGGTTGGGGTGCGATAGGGTTGATATGTCTAAAAATCATAATGGGTGTCGTTTCTATGTTTATATGAGGATAAGGATAGCGGTTAAGATGGCGTTAGGGGTAGGGAGAGGGACAGGGAGAGGGAAGGGGAAGGAAGACTGGGAGGGGGAGGGAGAGGGATGGCGAGGGGGAGGAAAGAGAGAGGGACAGGGATGGTTTGATGGACGGTTGGACAGATGGTTGGACGGACGGACGGACGAATAGACGGAAGGGTGGATGGATGGATGGCCAGATAAATAGATAGAATCCCTTGCGGACGAAGTCGCGGGCAACAGCTAGATACTCCAGTATCTTACGATCATACGCTCCGTTTTGATATCACATTACAGTCGTTCTTATCAAGCTACATTCATTCACAAAAGGTACTCATTGTGCAAAGAGCAACTGTGGCTCACATACTGTATGCACAATTTCTAATTCCAATTGTCGTCTTGCAGAGTTTGAACATTCTTCTGCCAACGCTCGTTCTCAACACCCGTTCTCTCGTTAACTGCTGCTGCCCTCTGCAAATTTTGTTACCGAAGTCCGCATATAAAGAAAAGTTAAGGCCAACTTTAGCCAGGATTTCCAGTTTAATTTCGAATCGGAATGCGAAGTCAGCAATTTTTTTCATTATCAGCTTTAACATGCTTAATACGCTACTTGGTATGGTTGGTATTTATTTATGACTAGCTGTGCAAAAACAAAAATAAACCGGCTAAGTGTGAGTCGGACTCGCGCCCTAAGGATTCCGTACCTATCTACCATATGCATATATATAAAGCTTTTGCTCTTTGATTTTAAAAACTCTACGACCATCTAACTTGACCCCTCTTTTATAGAAATGTTCTTAAAACGGGAGCTCACCTTAATTGGTTCTTATTAGTTGAGAGAAAAATTGAAATATTTAATAATTTTAGACTTTTCCCTTTATTTGTACTTTGAGACCTAGCTTCTTGCCAAATTTCATAATTTTAGGTCAACGGGAAGTACTCTGTAGGTTTTGCTTTTTTGCATAAATGTATGGAGATGAGGACATAAAAAGCCATATCTTTTGATTGCGTCGTTGTAAAAAATTTAAATTTTAAGACCTTGTGTGGTTTATGGACCTTAATTTACGTTATCAATTTCAACCTGATACCTCTTCTCGTTCATAAAAGGGTCTTGACAGACAGACAGACAGACAGACGGACAACAAAGTGATCCTATAAGGGTTCCGTTTTTTTTATTTTGAGGTACGGAACCCTAAAAATGAAGAAATTAAAAATGTTCTTTATTCATTGTAGGATATTAAAAATCTCTTGATGACGTCAGTTACATTTACATCCCTTCACAAACAAAATGGTGTTCACGACTTAGCTCTTGCGTGTTGGTTGACACGCTTGATACTTTGCATACGTTTATCATTATGTTAACAGTTAAGTACAACAAGGATGAAGCCTTATATGTTGCATGAAAATAAGCCAAATGCGTTATCGAATACCTTGCTTCATTTGCTCCACAGGTTGTAGGTTGTAGGTTGTACAAGTAGACGAAAATTTCAAAAATGAACTATATGGGTCCCCTTCAGCAATTTTCAAAATGTTTTATTTTATGTATAGCGTGCGCTTAATAAGTTTAGCTGTGATGGATATTTTCTGCGCATGGGTGATAGGCGGAGAGCCAATGAACAATTTGCTCGCCTCTCCCCACCTGCGGCGCTCCACCCCGCGATAATCTTTTTGAGTTCTGCGCATTAACGGTCATAGCCAGAGTTATTTTGTACGAAGAGTACTTTAAAGTTTTATTATACGTGTATCGATTTTTGCAGGGACTTTCCGTATTATACATAAAGCGACCTTAAATCAATACACAGGTGTAAGGGACGGTGTACCCAAAACTGAAAGAGCGTGCTCTGTCCACGAAACTGAACAACTTTCCTAAAGATTTTATTTTCATTTTTCAAAATATTTCTTTTGTTTTGTTGACCGTCTTTTACACACTGTATATGACCGAAAATAAATAAAATGAAATATTACACAGTAGAAACATATTTAAAACATCGAGGCCACAATAAATATTGCAGTATCTGTGGCATACGTCTCGTATATACGAGTAATATTAAACTGAAGATTGTGAACGTGATTATTTGGGTTGGTTTTGAATTGTAGAATTCAGTGGGTTACCATTATGGCCTGTAAAAAAGTTCATGAAATAGTCTAACGTCTTGTAAACAAACATTGTGCAGTGAAGTAAAGATTTATTTTCAGCTTCACGAGGTAGAACAATACATACACTAAACAACGCTTAGGCTATCGTTACGCACTAATCTAATTCCGTTTACAATCTGCCGATACAGTTTTACAGTTTGCCAAACGTATTAAAGCCGGCTGTTTATAAACGGCGAATTATACGATTAGTCTGCGACATAGGTATATACCTATGTAAACATAATTGTGTTCGTTGCCTGCAATATCTCATAAACTTCAAATTAACCAAATCCTATAGATTGTTTTCCTCTTGTCTATTACGCAGTCGGGTTTTTGTTTTTAAATAACTTTTTATTTTATACTGTTTATTTTTCAGATTTGTTTAACATATGCTTGAACATATACGTTGTAAGTGTTTTTGTGATGGTCTCTTAACTATGCATGTTGATTCTCCACTTTTTAGGTCTAGGCGAATTTTTTTTTTTCAAGATGCTAAATTTGGCCCTTATAATCTGCCACATTGATCCTATACTATTAAACGAGCAAAATTTGTATATTTGTTATATATTTGTAAACGTTTTCTTAAAAGCGGCTCTATTTCGATGAAATTTACCATACGGGGGTTATTCGGGGCAAAAGAATCGATCTAGCTTGGTCTTATATCTGGGAAAATTCAATTGCCCCATGTTTTTAAGCATTTTCGAAATTCCGCTTTGTAGACAGAAACTTACAGCGCCAACTATTAGCGGTTAGCATAGCTTATTTACCCGATGATATTTTAATGTTGAGGCTTTTATAGAGCGAAGCTTGGTCTCCCAGGTACTTTTTCATAATTTTAATATACACAGTATCACACGCGCTACCAAGACAAATTAATTTAACCAAAACCGGTTCAGCCGTTTAGTAGGTATGAGGGCACAAAGAAACGGACACACATACGTACTTACATACATACAGGTTAAACTCATAAACCTCCTTTTGGACTTCGCCGCAGTCAGGTAAAGTTGTTAAGACCCTGTCCAGAAAGGGCGAATTCGCCGCGATTTACTCGCGCGTGTTTCGCGCTTTCATCTGGACGCAAACAAGGCGCTCCTAGTATCTCGACTCGCGCGAGCCGATAAAATTCGCGCGATGCTTGTGAACGCAATGTATTGACACCCGAATTCGCCCTCGTCCAGAGAGGGCGAATTCGCCGCGAATTGTTACGCGCGAGTTTCTTCGCGCGTCGGCGAGGTTCTGGGTGTCAATACATTGCGTCCACAAGCATCGCGCGTATTTTCTCGGCTCGCGCGAGGCTCGCGCGAGTCGAGATACTAGGAGCACCTTGTTTGCGTCCAGATGAACGCGCGAAACACGCGCGAGTAAATCGCGGCGAATTCGCCCTTTCTGGACAGGGTCTAAATACCCTGCCGGTGAGTGTATTTATTACATGCTTCACATTTTAACAACTAAAATACAACGAGCTACTTATCTGAATAATAACAACTTTACCGCCCTGAAATAATATTAAAATAAGTTTACTTGGAAAATTGTTTATTGAAATAAACGGACTGTAAAAGCAAATAACGTTTATTTATTTAATTCGAAGTGGAAAAGTAGCCCACTTTGTGTTTATAGAATCAAAACGTAAGTTGATAAATCCAAATACTGTTGGTAAATTTGGGGTTAGAGATAGTTTTTACCCTGGAGAATTTAATCAAAACAGACTGTCAAATAATGATTTTTTTTTGGAGAGTACCTACTCTGCAACTAAGTTCAAAATGAGTTCCAAAATATAATGTCACATTATCTTTATCTTATTGTCCCGTGTGGTGCCGGCAAAGAATAGTACCAACCCATACAAACCCGAGGGTGTCGTAAGAGGCGACTAAGGGTTAACTGGAGGATGAGCAGCAGCATCCTCCTTTGTATCTTACATCTTACTTACTGCGGTCACCTACAACCGCGGTCCATGGTGCCAGCCGTAACGCTAACAAGCGAGGTGACTATGGTACTTCCCCTCCACATTTTTTTCAGCAAAAGCTAGAATTCTGGAGGGAGCTCTCTGTCCTGTGGTGGACGTTTCATGGGATGTTATGATGATTATCTTCGATTGATATAAGAGACGTTTTGCTGCAAGAAAAGATGCCACGGTCAATATGTTTAACTCCGATCATAAACTTTAACCTTAGAGCATTAAACTAAGACTTTAACGGATAATCTCACATTTTATACTGACGTCATAGGACCGACACGTTTCGATCCTATACGAGGATTTTCTTCAGGGAGGTCTACTACGTACGTTGCGCGTTGAGCGCGAGCGGAGAGCTCGGGAGGACGCGGAAGGACGCGGGAAGAAGTTCATGTACTCGTATTCTCTTGCTCCTTATTTTTAGGGATGGTGGAACACCAGACACTGACGACATCATCACTTTTTAAGTTCGTAGGTAAAATTGTAGGGGTCACCGTACGTGGCACTGGTTTCGACCACCTACTGTCTCGGTTTAAATTCGGACGTCGGCTTATTTCTATCGGTTTTTGGGATTTGCAAACCGTTTTGTGATCAAAGTGTTCGCATAGAAATAATTTTAACAAAATCTGTTTAACGTGTGCAGCGGAAGTCGAGACTGGTTAGTGGCCGCTACACTTCTTGCGTGAGTTAGTGTCTCAACGAATCATTATAAACATTTTAAAAACTAATACACTAATCTGTAAGAAAAAAAATAAAGTATACTAGTCAAGAGAAGTAACACCGGCCTAAGCAGGCATACGCGTAGGTACTAGTGCGTGGAGTAGTCTAAAAATGCACCTGATGTTGTCACCTGACACGGTTACCTGACACGGTTACCTGACACGGTTACCTGACACTGTTACCTGACACGGTTACCTGACACGGTTACCTGATACGGTTACCTGACACGGTTACCTGCCACAGTTACCTGACACGGCTATCTACGTTGCGTTGCCCCATACTCATTGCTGCACTGGTCGCTGTGTTTGTGATACATATTGCGCGCGTGATTGTAAAACACCGTAACATCACGAACCCCAGTGAGAACATCACTCAACCGACCAAACTACTGCCCACGGTTTACTGTTTGCGGTCCTAGTATTTCGCTCCTAATCGGAACGAAAGCGCGCCATACACAAGAACATCTTGGCTTTTGCTGATTTTTTTAACACACATTTCTCTTGACGCTTCTCTATCATACTAAATATGGTGCAAAGACATACACCACCAAATAAAAGCTCTCCAACACTTGAATTCAGCACTCCTCTAACACTACCCGATTTTGTAGTATCTGGTAGTTCCCACAATATTGCGAATCCTGATCCGCAAAACTGCAAATCATCAACAAGTTTCGATCTATTTCGTATATCTTCTTCAGGGAGGTCAGCAGTTTCACGGACCGCCGTCTTCCGCCGTGTCACGTCGAGCACTGCGTAGCATTGCGCGTTGTGCTCGGGCGGAGCGTTCTAAAGGACACGGGGCGGGAGAAGTTGAAGGATTTTGTTGCTCCTTGTTCTCCTGCGGGAAGGTGGAACACCAGACACTGACGACGTCATCACTTTTTAGGTTTGTAGGTGAAATTGCTAGGGTCACCGTAAGTAGCACTGGTTTCCAGGCCTGCGACAACGACCACCCACTGTCGCGGTTGAAATTCAGACGGCGACTTATTTATATCGCTTCGCGTATTTTTCGCGGTATGAAAAACTTTTCCCTGCTAATACGGTAGTCTTATCGAAGCGTATATAGCGGTTAGTATCTGAGTCAACTACGTGTTCAGTGATCGCTGACGCGTTACAGTCTCTATTTTTCAGGCTACGTATGTGTTCCGTGACTCGAGTTGAGATATGCCGCTTGGTCTCTCCAACGTAGCTTTTTCCGCATTCGCACGGTATTTCATATACTCCCGGACTGCTTCGTCTTTGGGCGAACGTAGCCAGCTTCTTGGATGTGTCGGAGGGCGGAAATAGTAGATTGTATCACAAGGCTGTAAAATAATATTTTTAAGGCGAGGGCGCTATTTTGAATCCAGAGCGAAGTGAAGGATTCTTGAATAGAATCCTGAGCATGGCGAGGGATTCTAAAGTAGAATCCTGAACGTAGCGAGGGATTCAATAGGTCGCCCAAGGTAAAAATATTTTTGCTGCCGCGTAATACACTCTACTTTTCATCTTCCTCTAAGAGAAAAGAATAAGAGGCTCATTAAGTCACACTCGTCATTAATTTTAAACAAAAAATACCATTACAATACATTATTTTTACATTATTTCTTGATGAAACAATACTAAAAATCATATTAAGTATTATTTGTACCCACTGAAAATGTTATTGACATTTTTGTATCGACTAGGAACAGAACCTCTTTGGTTGGTAGTCTTGTTTACATTTCAAGTATATTTCTTTTTTTATATTCATAAAAATTTTAATAGTGCAACCAGCCACTATCATTTTTCATACAATATTTTGGTTCGAGTTCTATGGTTGACCTAAAATATCCCTATGGTGGACCTAAATTCAAATTCTAATTTTAAATCCCATTTTTACCCGCTACGAAAGTCTCTTGCAGAAAACGGCTATTTTGTTCGCCTTTATTGACGAACCGTTCAGCGATTTTCGAATAGATGGGATGAAAATTGTTTTTATGCTGTACTTCCTACGCAACAGGGCACCGATTTTGTCCGTCACTCCTGACACGTAGGGGAGATAGATGGGTAACCTCCCTACGCTGTCTGGCCGGCTTCTAGTCGTACTGTTCGCCACCCACCAGCTCTGCCTCCACCCGTAACCATTAGACTCTAGCACCGCTCTAACATGGCTTAAACAAACGAGTGGTATCAATTTGGAGGGGAAGTACCATAGTCACCACGCTCTTTAGTGTTGCGGCTGGCACCACGTACTGCATTATGTTAGATGGTGTGACACACAGAAGGACGCTGCTTCTCATCTTACCGTTTAGAATTTCTTTGTCGCCTCTTTATGACACCCACGGATAGAGATGGATTGGTTCTATTATTTGCTGGCACCACAAGGGATTATTCGCAATGATATATTTAAATTCTAATTATGAAACTAGTTAAAAATAATCTACAGTCGTATATTCTTCCAAATGGTTAACAAGCACGACACGAGTTCAAATAAAATGTTAATTAAAAGACAGGAACTGAACACATTTGTCTAGACAGATCGAATGAGAACATAGGAACAGTCGAAATAAGCGTAATGAAATGAAGAATTCAATTCGTTTCATATTTATTTTAGCGAAACGTGAATCGAGAAGGAAAGAGTGATAATTGGCTGATATTATTCTTAGAAGTAAAGTAACTGACATAGCCCTCAGAATCGCTTAACTAAAGTAGCAGTGGGCAGGGCACATCACAAGAAGAACCGATGGCCGATGGGGTGTAAGGGTTCTAGAGTGGCGACCACGTACCGGAAGACGTAGAGTTGGCTGGCCCCTACAAGGTGGACCGACGATCTGGTCAAGGTCGTGGGAAGCCCAGGACCGGTCGTCATGTAGATCCTTAGGGGAGGCCTATGTTCAGCAGTGGACGTCTTTCGGCTGATATGATGATGACGATTCTTAGAAGTTATGCAACTAAGATTAGTTCTAGGTTTTTAAGATTTGATGAGTCTATCATCATCGTATCGAGTGGGTTGCAAGATCGATGACCGAACTCACCAACCAGGATGTCAGAGTTGTTGAGCTGCCAAAGGCCTATGACATGGCTCATTAGATAGTAGTAGTATGTTAGTGGTAGTTGGTGGTAGTAGTGGTAGATAGTTGTCGAGACCAGCGGCTTAACGTACCCTCCGAAGTACGGAATCATATAACTTTTCGGACTATCAGGTGATTCATCCTACAATGTCCTTACCAAACTGGGGAGGTCGCACAAAGGGGTTTTTGTTTGACACCGGGAATCGAACCTAGAACCTCCGGATTTAGAGCCGAGCCCTCTAACTACTGGACCACGAAGGCTGTTAAGTCTATTAAGCTCATATTTATTGTGAAATAAAAAAGTTAAACAAACCTAGTGAACATAATATAGCGAAGTCCCAAGAAACATATTATAGCGAAATATAAATTACCCTCCCACACAAAATACTCTATCAGCCTCATATAGACCGTCAGCCGACAGTAGAGAGGCCTACCTTATTTCGTCTTGTTCCTTACTTGAAAAGTGACTTCCTTATCTTATACAAAGTATGTTCGCGATCTGTCAAAAATAATACGTAATTCGTACTTATTTTAATAGGTATAACTTTCTCAGTTACTATTATTTCATTTGTGCTTATGTACTGTATTTAAATGACAAATAAAGCAGATCATAAAATTAAGCAAAAAAATTGTTAATTTCTAAACCTTTGTACCCAAATTGAAATATAATTGGTTGACGTGTTTTTTTTGGTTTTACATGTTTTTTTGTTTTATTTTTAGTTCAATTTCATTGCCCATCTTAAATAGTTTCTGTGGTTAAATGGTCAGGTTCTGGGTTCGATTCTCAGTAGGAACAATATAAAAAAATACTTCGTGAGACTTCCCCAGGTTAGTTAGGTTAGGAAGAATCTATGATTGTCTGGAAAATAAGACGATTCCATGCTTCGGATGACATGTTCAGCCATTGGTCTCAGGTCTCAGCAACTATCTACGGAAAGAGTCGTTAATTTTTTATAACTTGTATTTTTTTATATTTTTATCTACACTCATTTCGTAATCTTTGAAATATGACTCAAAAAGTTGATGCATAAGGCTAAACATTATGCAGAGTATCTATAAAAATTTAAAAGTTACCATTACGTAACGATTTTTGTATAAAAATTCTGCAAAGGTGTTACGTAATTTAATTTTGCCTGTAAAAGTAAAGTAAAAGTAAAAAGGTATTTATTTTATCTCAAAAAAGAAAACAATGTATAAACAACTTAAAATAATATGAATTATATCTGTGCTTGTTTCCTTTGTGAGAGTCTGGTGTCCATAACTAGGATGTACCTGGGTTATAGAGCACCAGGCTCCCACCCCATTACCAAGATTGCAATTGTAGTTATAGGCTAATACAGATGGAAACAATATACTATTTAAAAATTTTTGAGCAGAGTAAATTTAAGTTTTATAATACATTTATATATTTCATTTCATAACACTTGGATAAAACTCACCTTGCAAAAAAAAATTTGTAAAATTTTAAGAACAATAAGGTCTTTTAGAGAACCCGTTAGTAATTTATCAGTTTTTTTATCAGTAGCATATTTTCAAAGTGTACCTTATAAACAAGGAATTTGAATTTGTAGTTTATAACCTTCTTGCTTATAAACAACCAATATAGTTACAATGTCATCTGTGGCGGAAAGAATGTGCGCGCAGCCTGGAATTAGTAGGCATTCGCGATAGGTATCACTTGCCGCCATTTTTCAATATTTACTTTTTTCAAGTATTTTGTGCCCGTGAAAGTCATATAAAAGTTTGTTAAAAAGTAGAGTTAGTGGTACAGGCAGGAAGCATGCAGTTACACCAGATGGATACTCTTGAAGTGGCGACTGAAATAATTTATGGTCTTCTTTCATATAAGTCTAGGAAATTATACCTACGACTACAATGAGTTGGGAAATATTCAGAAAATGTTCTGCTTGTTTATTTCAAAGACCAATCAGATATAAAGGAGGATTTTTTAAACACATAACAGAACTGTTATATACATAATGTAAGTTGCCTTTGTTGTTTACTTACTTACTCCTCTGGCGCAACGACCCAAAATGGGTCTTGGCCTCCAAAACGAGAATCCGCCACTAATCCCAGTCTTGTGCGGTGGTTCGCCAGTCGCCTGCCTGGAGCCCGCGCAGGTCTGAGCTCACTACGTCGTCGATCCACCGATATCTGGGGCGGCCAACCGAGCATCGACCTGTCGGTTAACCCTCGAAAGCTTTCTTGGCGTGGCGGTCCTCCCCCATTCTTTCTAAGTGGCCGAGCCAGCGGAGTCTGTGAGCCTTCGTCTCTTTAATTATGTTTGGGTCAGCCACAAGTTCTTGAATTTTCGCGTTTTTAAGAATCCTTACTTACCTTCGGGTAATTTATAAGTAAGTATCTACCTATTTCATGAGTGAAGATAAAGTTGTATACGCAAATGCATAAAACATGGTATTAAATCACTTGTTTGATACTATTATCACACTCGGCTACGACTCGCGTGAAAAACCCAAACTCGTGTTTTAATAACCTGTGTTATATGACAGTTGCATAAACTACTATTGTACGTGGGTAAATACAATTAAAATAATAATTAATCCATACCAGGGTGAGCAAGGTCAGTCACTGATCTTACGACCCACACAATATTATGAAAGTAATGATGAAAATTTTGGAGATGATATCAAAATTCTTTCTACGCTTACAACGTAATTTCTACCAGGAAATCAGAACCTCACAGGGGATTCCCTGTTTTCTTATTACATTATGTTCCTCAGAATCAACCACTTTTGAATTTTAAAAGGTCCAATGATCCCCTCGATTAGCCAATGATATTCCGAGGGTTCTCATTTCGGCATGGCTGGAATTTTATCCAGACTTTGCAATCTCATTGGTCCGTAACGATCACGGTTTGTACAAGTTATGTTTATTAATTTTTGTGTAAAAATCCTTGATACTTTAAACTTTAAATAGATTGCTAAGTTTGCTTCTATTTTGACTGACAAAAAGTTTTTTTTTTGAAAGACGGAAAGAAAGAAGAAAGAAAATAGTTTTATTCATTGCAGAATACATAATTACCTTACGGAACAAAACATAAAAAACAAATAACACTCTAACTAATCTTAAAGATTATGTGAGGCAACTATGTACTTTGCCAGAAAAGGTGCTGACTCAGCATGTTGCCGCAAGTACCTACTAGGTAGAATGTAAATGTTATGTAATGTAAATGCAAAATACTAGGTAAATCACATACTTGTGACACTGGTATTCTGCCATCACCAGGAGATTACGCGCAAACATAAATTAGTGTATATAATAACAGCTATACCTACAGTCAGTGTCCCAAAAAATAACAATTCAGAAATAAATACCGAATCTATAAAATAAGTTATTCGTCAGGAATGACAAATTAGAACTCAGAACAATTAAAGAACGGACAAATATAGAAAATTTAACAAAACAACCTAATCGGAAGTGCCAAATATAAAAGAAAGTTAATATTAATAAGGAAACATAACAAAAGAGGAATCGAACCAGCGCCAAAACCTTAAATTTTATTTACAGAATAGAAACGATTATAACTCCATGTACCTATATTTACATAATCAATCTTTATTGTGTGTTTTGTCGAAGCGAAGATGCGAACACCACAAAACACAAGGATGTAAGTTATTTTAATTTTGTTTTTTGTAATTCTCAATTATATAAGCCAAAAAGTGTCTGTGATCAAAAACCAATTTAATTCAAATAAATACGCTTTAAGAAAATATTTCAAATCCAATTTAATAAAGTATTTAACTCATAATCTGTATAAACTCAGCTTTAATTACAATAATAGATTAAAAATCCATAATTATAATCAATCTCGACGATGAAAACCTTTTTAGCTTTTGCCTCATTTAGTCAATAAAATTCATTCATAGATCAAAGAAAAAATATTTGTACTACGTTTACTCGCACAGAATAGAATAAGAGATGGGTAATCATATTTGCCCGCCAGTCGTAATTAAATTAAATTGAAAATTAAACTAAAATCTTTTTGTTTCAGGATTGTCTATTCTTGATATAATAATTAATTTGTGAATTATTATAATTAAGAATAGTATAAAACTCAAGTGTCGGTTTATGGGACGTAGGTGAGAGTAGCGAGCCAAGTTCCATAATAGATGACACGAGTGTTTAATACCTAACTAGCTGTTGCCCGCGACTTCTTCCGCGAGGGAAACTATCCGACCATCTGTCCACCCGTCCATCCATCTCTCCGTCCGTCCAACCATCCGTCCGGCATGACATGGTTCCTAAGAACAAATATCTCTATCTCTTATAGTTTCAAACTTTCCCATACTGACTCGTCCCGATGGATATATAAAAGAGCTTATGAAATTTTGATTTAAGCTAATAATAAGAAACAAAGAAACAATTGTTTCAGAAATTTTTAGTAATCATCCCACAAAGGGGTGAAATAAGGGATGAAAGATTGTATGAAAATCCTACAGTTTTGACATGAAGTACTTGAAATTTGGATTTAAACTAATAAGAAGTAAAGAATCACTTGTTTCAGCAATTTTTACATAATTATCATCCCCCAAGGGAGTTAAATAAGGGATGGAAGTTCGCATAAAAATCCCACAAGAATTTAGGCTAATAAAAAGAAATAAATAAACATGTTTCATCGTTTTTGAAAATTCAGGGAGATTAGGGATGAAAGTTAATATGAAATTCCTACAGACCAAAAAAACGGGCAAAATTTACTATTACGATAGATTTGAAACAAAAAAGAAACACGGTTCAAAATCGGATAATGCTGAAAGTGCCTTTATCTATGGGGTCTTTTTATGAACTCCAGCTTCCCGTGCAAAGCCGGGGCGGGTCGCTAGTCCTGTTTATGTGAGAAGAAAATCTCCCATACTGTCCCACTCTTCTAGCGAAAAATCGGGGTTGCTTGCGCAGCACTATGTTATTACGAGTATGTGTGAATGAGAGCAGGATGGAATGTTAAGATGTTGGAGCGACAGAGACACGTATCGCTATCACTCGGTCCTGCTCTCACGCATAGTTCTGTCCTGCGGCCATTCTAATCAAGATACAAGTTAAAAGAACAGTTAGAACGCATCGAAATCTTGTTACTTTTCTGACGAAAGGATCAATGGGAAAATTACTTTTGAGTTTATAACAGAAAGGCCCCTTGTTAAGAAAAAATGTAATATCATAAAAAAACCGAACAAGTGCGAGTTGTACTCGAGCGCCGAGGGTTTCGATATAGCTATAGTATTTTGGATATATTTTTGACAGTAAAGTCAAGGACCGCAAAACTAAATTTGTTTGTAAAGGTTTTTTGCCGATTTCTAAGAAACTGTGCAACTTAGAAAGATCGTTGTAATTTTGCTGTAATATTTACATAAATTTTTGTCTACTGTAATTAATTAAGATTTTCTCTTGCAAAAACTTCGGAGATAAGGGAGGGGGAATGGTATTTTATTTTGTAATTTTTAATCAAAACTTAAAAACTAAGAGTCGTAGAAAATACAAAAAATATATTTTAGAATGTACAAGTAAAGCCCTTTCTTATGATACTCCACTTGGCCTAGTAACGACAATTTGAAATTACCCCCCCTCCTTTGAAATTTGAAATTACCTCCCCTTTACATTAATAATCATATATTAAAAAAAAATCATATGCCATCAAGTTGGGCAATCATATTCTAAAACTATTCCTTTCAAGTCGATAGCATGAGTGGTAGCTGAGATATACAGGTGTGACAGACAGACAAAGTCGCCATGAGGGTTCCTTTTTTACCATTTTGGTATCGGAAACCTAAAAAGAATTAAAAAGCAACTGACAATGCTTATGAAGGTACATTGGAAAGCCATTTTTTGCGAATATCAAAGGATCTCGTATATCACCAGAAATAAAAATCGTAAGTTGGTCAACTTTCGAAAAAGAATAAACTTGTAGGGAACTCGAACATCCATCCTTCATGTCTCCTAGTCACCAGTCTCTCACATAGATGAACTTTTTCTAGTACGTCTTACTCATGGTACTTTTTTACCTATGAGAGAAAAAAAAATTATATTACTAAAGGTCCGTTAGGTTGTATTAGGTTCTCTTTCGACCAAACGCATGAGCCGAGAGAGCGAAGCAAATTCGGTACGGTATATTATATTTTGAAACTACAACTTTCGAAATATAATATATTTCATTAGAAATATAAAACATAATATTAGCACGTTACCTAGACTATAAAACTAAACTACTTTCCCAAAGGAATATAGGTCGAAATACAAAAAACCAAATTTGACCTCCCATAGAAAATGCGCTGTCGGCAAATTATATAATTGTAATATTAGGTCTTTACCTATGGAATTGCCGTTTTGTATGGCGAATTTTAGGTAAACTCAATTTTCAGTACTAACATTTTTGCATTTTTCTTAGGAATTATAAATCCAATTTTTTAATTTTTTTTCAGCATTATTGGGAAGACATTAAGCTAACAGAAGCTTAAATTTAATTTTCGAAAAATATTATCTGTTAAAAAAATATAACAAATCTAATGATGAAATCGGACGACATTTAAGACGAACAATTTTCGAACCTTTAATTTTATATATCAAACTAAAAATAAAAACTTTATTTTATGCTTAAATTGATAACCTTGAAGTCAACTTTCAAATATAGGACAAACAAAAAAAATATCATTAGAATTATAGGAATTATGATCTCATTAATCTGTAAGAAAATTTCAGCAATTTCATAGGTAAAGACCTATTATCATTGGCTCTCAGCAGGTGCAGTTTCTATGGCAGGTCTAAAATTAATGTTCCTTTTGGAAAGTTGTTCAGTTTCATAGTCTGAGTAACATACAAAAATTATGTTCACTATTTCATTAGGATCTTACTAGAAAAGTTATATTACGGAAAATAATTTATGAAAATTAAATTGAATAAGACAGTCGTCAATCTAAATTCACTCACCGCCAACCAAAACATTACTACAAAATGTATTTTGGGTTGAACAACTTTTCCAAAGAAACACTGGTCATATTTCAATAAAACCCATCATCTTTCCATGGAAATTATATTGTATTTCATGCTTGGTAAAAAAATTATCAGATTCGTAGTATGAGAACATCCAAATTTTGCGCAACCGGACTGAGTATAACCATGTATTTACTGAAATTGCTCATTAATAAAATTAAGTACGGGCTGTATAAGTGTACCGGCATTACCAGTTATTAATTCTCACTATGTTATTCAACAAAAAAAAACCCGCCAAGTGCGAATCGCATTCTAGCATTAAGGATTCCGTACCTGTCCACCATGTGACATATTAAGTACTACATGCTTTTTCCATTTGATTTTGAAAATTTCGCGTCTACTTAAACCTGACACCTCTTAAATAAAATGTACTTAAAACAGGAGCTCACCTTAATTGGTTATGAGAATAGTTGTAATATTTAATTATTCTAGACTTTTATGTGCACCATCATTCATAAATGTATGGAGATGACGACATAAATATCCATATATTTTGATTGTGTTGTCGTAGAAGCTTCACACCTTCGAGAATCCATGGACACTAATATTATAATATCAGTTCCAACTTGATACACGTCAGACAGGCAGACCGATAGACAAAGAAATTTGACCTCATATAGAAGTAATATATAAGAAATAATTCGTCACAAGTAGGGATGTGGGCATGCTTTCATCTATCGATAGTCGATAAGTTACACAAGGACAAATCGATGTCGAAACTTTGACCAAAAAGTTGAAGTACTAAACTTTAATAAAAGGCAAATCTGTTAAAAGCAGTGATTAAATTCATAAAAAAAAAATACTTTTGCATTTTTTACTAAAGGTGATTTCTTACGTAGGTGTTTTAATATTAAAGATACCAAATTTCTTACTTACTTACTAAAAGTAATGGACGGTAGCGGTGGAGGCAAGAGGGGTAGGAGGTGTAAAGGTTCTTTTTTTTATTTTCATGAATATCTCTAGCTTACATACAAATTATGTAGGATTTTAAAACAAACTTTTATGCCTCAATTCAATCCCTTTGGGATGGTTTTGCAAAAATGCTGAAATACGGGTTTGTGTTTTTCTTCTAAGTAGCTCAAATCAATTTTCAAGCGAAATTTCGTGTATCTTATCTTGCCTGTTCCTTATTGGACCTTAGAGCACAAGGAGCCTGTAGTCTTCTGGTTTCGGATAAGCTTGACCCAGAATCTTCATACGCTTGTGAGCCAAAGTGTTGCATGAGCACAAGAATTGCTTGTCAGAATTGTTTGTAGCGAAAAACTTTAAAACCTTTTTTGTAGAGAATTTTATGTAGATTAATTTAGTATTTTTATTAATTTTCTTACAATTTGTTGATTCAGGATGATTCATGCTGATTGAGACATTTCAATTTGGCGAAGACACACAAAGTTATATTTGTTTGACAGTGTCTCCATCGGGAATCGAACCCAGAATGAAAACAAAACGCGTTGAATGTTGTAAAATATAATAAATGGTACAGCAGCACTGCACTTACTTTCTCGCGATATGCAGGTAGAACTGTCAACCGCAAACTTAAATTTGTAATACCATACCTACACATAGTATGGAATTACAAACGTTTATTAAGGTTTTTCTGAAAAATGTTCTACCACATGAATTCGGAACTCGAATTGTAAAATATTAAAACAAACCAACCGTAAACGATTTCGAACAAATCACATGTTCAAATTTTGGTAGTACTGGAACACATTTTATATGAATTTTCACAGATTTTTTAATTTCAAAACTCTATTTCTTATGAATAGTTGTTCAGTTTTGTCGACTGTAAAGCTCTTTCAGTTTTTGGTACATCCATGTACTAAATTTTCACAAAATCCAATCAAATTGAACATCCATTCAGGTAGATAACCAAAACAAAATTAAAATTATAGAAAATAATACAAACTTAATGGAGTCAATTAGGGTCAATGTAGGTACCACTAGTTGACCATTTAAGCGGTTTTATAACAAAATTCATAAAAAAACTAAATTATTAGTTCTACTTTCAGAGTCACTTCTAAAAGTTCGACTATGAATTAGTTAGGCTTGTGATATAATAAGTGTTAAGGACTTTACAAAATATGCTCTTAAAGTTTTTTTTTTTTTCAAATGTTACATTGCATGACCACTTAGAATAAACATACTAAAGTACTAGCTAGACAAACCCATAACTTTATTGTAAGACGCCAACATAGTTAAATTCTATATAAAATCGCGGTATTTTTAAATTTTCTTACTTTCAGTTCAAATTTATGTTTTGGTCAGCTATTGGTGCTTGGTCATCTAGTGGTGCACTGATCCTATGAGTAAATCACAAGTTTACGTTTTGGTAGTACAGGAACACCCCTTATATGGAATCACACAGACAAACTGATGATGGCGCAAGATACCTTGCATAGAGATGGTTAGTCAAGCAAAGTTTCATAAAAATAATTTGAACTATTTTGCTCAAAATGAAAGCCAGCAAAAAACCATTCGGAAATAAAAGTCTTAAATTAAAAATATGGTGTTAATAGGACCATTCGTTTAGCCGCTAGGCCAAAGCGTGACGGACAGACCGACCAACCGACAGACGGACATTTTTTAGGGGACTTGCTTAAGTGATATAGAACACATTTTTGAGAAAGTTTGTGCAACTTTTTTCACGAATACAATACCTTTCTCGCTCAGCTCGAAATTAAAAATACTACTATCGATAAAAAATACATCACTCATAAACTCCAACATGATCCCACAAAAAACGATAAATTACAGTAAAATACGTAACAATTTCCATATTATCTGACTGTAGAAATGATAAGTTGACATTTTTTTATGCAATATTTGTGATAATAATCCACAAACATGAAAAATACTGAATAAAACTTACAGATGAAAAGACAAAATTTCTTTGCAATTTTCGTTTTGTTGTTTTAAAGATGTACAGCCATCAACTACACACGTTATTATTAAAAAGAACAATCACTAATATGGAGAGCAACTTAAGAATAAATTCACGATATTTTGAAGTTATTCACTACATGTTTTTTTATAATTTACACATTGTTTACAACATATAATTTAGGAAATATTTTCAACCGTTAAAATCCCAACAAGTTACAATAATCCTATAAACTTTGTAAATGCAATGAACGCGTCGTTCATCTAATTTGGTAGGATGTGATCACTGACCACTTGACATGGCATGAGACATGCTAGCAGTTGTCATCCCATACTGAAAAAAAATAGCATGGTTTCTTCTCCGAGCGAAGCAAGGAGGTTTTTGTTCTGAGCCGATAGACAGTCGGACAACAAAGTATCATAAGGGTTTTGTTATTTTTCTTTTGATATACGGAATCTTAAAAATGATTAAGAGGTAAAACTTTGACATAATTTGTTTATATTTGACCTATTTTCACTCGAAAAACACACTTTTTCAACCTGTAGTGTTTTATTTATTACTGTTCTTATAATAACATACTTAGTAGATACTCTAGACAATCAAAAATAAACCTGTACCTACAAGGGTATTAAGAGTTGTCTCTGTTGGCAACACCCAACAGAAAATAGTAGTTTTTATAAGTTCTAAGTATAGCAATTCATGTATGGCCTCTCTCTGCCACAAACTGTAATCGTGTACGGTTGTGCGATTAAACATCAGGCATCAAATTCTACTCTTTTCTTTAATACATCAGCGCCCCAACATCATCGGAGTTTAAACAAGGTCCTTCGACACCGAGAGAAGAGGAGGATTTAAGAAATATTGCCTGCGAAACACAATTCGTCTTCACGCAACACGTGGCGCTGCGCAACGCCTTCAACCATCGCGGCCCACGCAATCACACTTTGGTCGAAGTATCTATTCTTCGAGGAAGCAATCAGGAAGATTTCACAATAAATCGTGATTTGCAGTCCTGCATCATCGTTGCGGGGGCAATCCTGTTGGTGAGAGTGGAGTGTCACGCATCATTTACAACCATCCGTGGCATACCTACATTTATCTCACTAACCGTCTGCAATCTCAGGAAGACGAATCACGCATCACATTCAAGACATTTTCCTGCAAATATCTACGCTTCGACAAACCCTTGAAGAAACTCAAGAATCGTATTCCTGCTACAAACAGCTCGGCGGCAATCCAGGTTCCTGTTTCTACCTACTTATAGTGCCACGCAAAACCTATCGTGACATACATCCGACGGAGCAGCGACTTCAGGAAGAAAAATACGGTATTTGTTCATACAGAGGACACGCTTTTAACCAGGAAGTTAGCATATTTCTTCGTGTCATCGCTACACATTCTGTGGTCAGAGCAAATTCAAGAGGAAGCACATCGAGGACGCGCAACCAGCCAAGGTAAAACCTTCGTGTCATCGCTAATTCTAAGAATCATCGTGTTTGTGCATTCATTTCTTCACGATCACGAAGCAAGTTCCATCGTCCCACACTCTTACCACTCCACCTGTATATTTTGATAAATAGCAACACCGGTGCATTTTCAAACTTTCGCGCCCAGTCGCATACGACGTCTTCACGCAAGTGCGAAAGAGACGCAGCATCTGGAAGCTTGGTCGAGCGAACGCGCGTTCCGTTTGGACGGAAATATTCGTGGGTGACCGAAACAGAAGATTGTCAACTGCATCGAGTGCAAGCAAGACAGACTTTACTTTGGTAGATTATTTAGCGTTGGTAGTTATTAGAACCAATAGCGAGCTTCGAATCGATTCTCTTTGTCAGTGAATCAAGCATAGATTCGCTTCGATTTTAACATTTCGTCATTTCGTTCGATCGTCGCTAAGTAGCCCACGACACTCGCTATTTTTCTGTGCGTTTTTTTTATTTAGTTAAATAAATTTGCTGTATAGGATATTTAGAAGTGTGAGTACTGAAAAAATGTCCGATGACGATATTAAGGCGTTGCGAAACGCCCGCGGTTATACCAAAGCTGCCATTACCCGTCTGTATCTCTTCACATCCAACATAGCCGATGTGGAGCAAGCTCCGGTATCCACATTACAAACCAAGAGAGATAGGATAAGGGCACTGTTTGCCGAATATGAGGAATACAACAAACGCATACTCGCAATAGAAGACAAGGATGAGGAAAATGTGGCGGAAGTGGAGAGCAAATATTTCTCTATCCTAACCGTGCTTAATGAAGTCATTCAGAAGAAGGCTTCCCCCAACTCCGATGCTCAATCGAGCATGTACAAGGCAAAGTTGCCTACTATAGAAATACCACACTTCACAGGAATATATAGTGAGTATATACCTTTCACAAACTTGTTCCGTGCTATAATTCATAATGATAGGGCAATTGACAATGTTCAGAAACTATACTTCCTACGTTCCTTTTTAGAAAAGGAGCCATTCGATTTAATAAAAAACCTGCCTCTTATTGATGGCAGCTATAATGAAGCCTTAAAGCTTCTTGACCAACGCTACAACCATAAAAGCAAAATCATTAATGAACACATAAATTCTATTCTTGATCTTAATCCTGTAGCTAGGTCTAGTCCTACCATTCTTAGAGAATTTGTGTCAACCGTAAAGCAATGCCTGTCTGCTCTTAAAAACTTAGATGTTAATATTCTAAACTGGGATCCCATCATAATGGCTATTTTGTTGCGCAAATTAGATTCAAACACCGCGAGGGCCTATCAGCTGGAGAGTAACGATGGGCCACAACAAAAAATTTCGGATTTCTTGCTCTTTCTGGAAAAAAGAGCCTTAGGCCTGGAAAATTTGGAACCAGCAGCATCTGCAAAATCCAACAAGCCTCCGGTGGTCAACTTCGCAGCAACGGGACCTGCAAGCAAGTCAGCTTCTGGGAACAAGTCGGCTTCGGTGAACAAGTCATCATGCACATACTGTAAGTGTGATACTCACAAGTTATTTTCTTGCAATAAATTCAAGCTCTTGTCTGCAGCGAGTAGAATAGATTTCTGCAAGACAAGCAAGTTATGCACAACATGCTTAAACCCACACCTTGGAAAATGTAAATATCATTTCCGGTGTACAATATGTAAACAGAATCATAATACTTTGCTACATTTTGACCCTCCTCCAGAGAAGCCTGTGACTTTAATTTCAAATTTGGATTCCAATAGGGTTTTACTTCCTACAGTTAAAGTCAAGCTATATTCTCAGCAAGGCAAGGCGGTGCACATCAAGGCTGTTCTTGATTCTGCTTCACAGGTGTCGCTAGTCACTTCTAAAGTCATACAAGTTTTAGGTATCCAGCCAGCAGTGGATAATACCAACATCATTGGGGTCACGAACTCATCCAGCAATGCAAAATTTGCGGTTCCTTTAGAGGTCCACTCTTTGGCCACGCCTTACAAAGTGACAATAAATTGTCATGTTCTTGACACGATCACCTGCAAACTTCCTCAATACAAAGTAGATAAATCTTCTTTGAATATTCCAACCGGCATAAAGCTCGCTGACATTGAATTCGACACTCCGTCCGAGATCAATATGCTAATGGGAGCGGACATATTTTTCCAGGTGTTAATGCTGGAGCAACGCTCGGAGCAACAATCCTCTTCGAGCCAGCCTGCTTCCCAGCATACTGAGGGCCATGTTCCTCACCAACAGCCACATCCCCGCTTCATTAATACGAGGTTTGGCCACATTGTCTGTGGGGCTTTGCCATATCAGCCGGTTGCAACTAACAAACAGGTATCCTTGTTATGTGTTACTTGTAATTCAAGCATAAATAATAAACTTGAGAATTTTTTTGAAACTGAAAGCATTCCGCAGTCCTTCAGTGAGACTTTCTCAGAGCACGAGCAATGTGAGCAAATATTTAAATCAACTCACAAATTAGAAAATAATAAATTTGAAGTACAGTTGCCTTTAAAGTTACCAATTGATGAAATTAACAAAACTTTAGGTAACTCATTTGAGTTTGCTTACTACAGGTTTTTAAATTTGGAGAAGCGGCTACACAAAAATATAAATCTGCTCTCTGAATATCAGAACTTTATCGATGAATATATAGAACTGGGCCATGGTCACTATGTTGATTTTAATTCCTTTGACTTTCAAAACGATCCTGTCTATTTTATGAGCCATCATTCCGTTCATAACTCGAATAGTAAGAGTACCAAAACCAGAATTGTTTTTGATGCCTCGATGCAAACTGATAAGAAAGTTTCGCTTAACGATATCATGCTAAATGGCCCAACCGTGCAAAGAGATTTGCTTGACATCATGTTGTTATTTCGCTTAGGCGACTACACATTCACCACTGATATAAGGCGCATGTTCCGCTGCATTGTACTTAACCCTGCACATAGTTCTCTCCAAAATATCCTTTGGAGAAAGGATCCTTCTGAATCTCTTAAATGCATTCAGCTCGATACTGTTACTTACGGTCAAAAGGCTTCAAGCTTTCTAGCCACTCGGTGTTTGTATGAATTAGCCGAGAAATATAAAGCTGACTTTCCATTGGCTTCTCTCATAATAAAAGACTCGACTTATGTCGACGACGCGTGTTTCTCACATTCAAGCTTAAACGTTTTACTTGATGCTAAAAAACAGCTATGCGAATTATTAGCTAAGGGTGGCTTCGAGACCCACAAGTGGGCTTCCAATTGTTCTCAGGTTTTAGCTGACATTCCGGCTGGCAAGCAACAGTTCGATGAATTGGATTTTCAAAGAGATAATTATTGTATGAAGACTCTGGGTATAACTCTCGATGTTAGAAAGGACTGCTTTATTTTGTCGTGTCCAGAGCCATTCAACAACCGGTCTTCCACCAAGAGAGAAATTCTCAGCTATATTTCGAAATTTTATGACCCGTTGGGGTTCCTATCTCCTATTGTCATCAAGGCCAAGGCTATTATGCAAAGGTTGTGGTTAGAGAAGGTTCTTTGGGATGCTATCCCACCAAATGATTTAAAAAATGAATGGTTGTCCTTTGCTGGAAGTTTATCAGAATTGGAACCAATAGAGTTAGCTAGGAATGTACCTATTTCGTCGACAGCTTCCCGCGTGCAACTCATCGGCTTTTCCGACGCTTCAAGTTCGACGGGCTATGGCTGCTGCGCTTATCTAAGGGTCCTGGATAGTACAGGTACTCCATCGGTTTCCTTGCTTTGTTCCAAGTCTCGAATTAATCCATCTAAACATCCTCTCACCATCCCACGTCTGGAGCTTAACGCTATGTTGTTGCTAACAAAACTGATGAGAAAGGTGCATGATACACTGTCAACTAAAATTAAAATATATGATGTTTATTTGTTCTCTGACTCACAAATTGCTCTGGCTTGGTTAGCGACAGACCCCGTTAAGCTTCAGGCCTTCGTTGCAAATAGAGTGAAATTAATTCGCGAGCAGACGGCGGACTGGCGATGCCTGTATGTCAACACAGAAGATAACCCAGCTGATCTGGTCAGCAGGGGCGTCGAGCCGAGTGTTCTTTCTCACTGCTCTAAATGGTGGCATGGTCCAGCCTTTTTGCGTAGCACTGAGTGCGAGTTTGGTCAGGTTTCCCCTCTTCCAGTTGACAACTTACCTGAGATGAAAAAGTCCGCTCCCAAGGTCGTTCTGGTCACGCAACAAGAAACGGATTTTTACAAATATTTCGATCGGTTCTCTGATCTAAATAAATTAACAAGAGTCGTTGCTTATATGCGTCGATTTTGTTACAATTTAAAAAATAAAAATAATAAAAATAGAAATAATTATTTGACCGTCAATGAATTGCAACAGGCATTGCTTTGGGTTGTTGGTCAAGAGCAAAAATTTCATTTCAGTGAAGAACTGAAATGCTTAAAAAATAATGAAAAAATAAAGGGCTCCTTACATCCCTTACATCCATTTTTAGACAATCAAGGTCTAATCAGAGTAGGTGGTAGAATAGAAAATGCAGAAGTTTCATACTCACAGAGACACCCTGTAATATTACCTAAACATTCACGAATTACTGATCTCATCATACACCATGAGCACTTGCGATTATTACACGCCGGTCCAAAATTACTACTGTCTAGCATAAACCAACGGTTCTGGATAGTCAATGGCATTAGGCACGTCAAGAAAATTGTTCATAAGTGTCTGGTGTGTTTCAGAAAGCAGAATGCGCTAAGCAGCTCATGGGTAACTTGCCGCCTCAAAGGGTCACTGCCTGTAGGCCATTTCAAAAAGTAGGTGTGGACATGGCCGGGCCTATAACTGTAAAAAACTCTCGCGTCAGACGAGCCATACAAACAAAAGGATACATATGTGTATTTGTATGCTTCGTCACAAAGGCGATTCACTTAGAACTTTGTTCTGACTTAACGACTGACTGTTTTATTGCTTGCTTAAAGCGCTTTATAGCGCGGCGAGGCTTACCGTCAGATATATTCTGCGATAATGGAGGAAACTTTAAGGGGGCAAGTAATGAGCTGAAAAGATTGTATAACTTTCACTCTGGGTGTGACCACCAAGCATCGGTGCAAGGCTTTGCTACCAGCCAATGTATAAAATATCATTTTTTACCAAGTTTTTCGCCGATGTTTGCAGGACTCGCTGAGGCAGGTGTTAAGAGTACGAAGTTTCATTTGAAGCGCATAATTCAAAATTATGTATTAACTTATGAACAGTTAAACACTATTTTAACGCAAATCGAAGCTGTCTTAAACTCAAGGCCGCTCTTGCCGTTCTCAGCTTCAGACCCTAACGACTTCAGCTACATAACACCCGGTCACTTCTTGATCGGTTCAGTTTTAACTTCCTTTCCAGAAGAAAACACCTTTGATACGCCTACAAATAAGTTAAAGTTCTGGTCACTATGTAACAAAGTAAGGGAACACTTCTGGAATGTTTGGCATAAACATTATTTAAATATTTTGCAATCACGTCCAAAATGGCGCGATTCCCTACCTAATATACAAGAAGGAATGTTGGTACTGTTAAGAGAACCAAATTTGCCTCCACTTTCGTGGCCTTTAGGTAGAATAGTAAAGGTTTTTCAAGGCCCTGATAATAGGGTGCGTGTCGTTGACGTCATGGCTCCAAATAAGAAAGTGTATAGACGTTCCTTGTCTGGTATTTGTGTCTTACCATTAGAATAAATAAATAGTATATTTCACTATTTACCTAATTTTTAGATTTATCTAGACTCCTAAGATAAAAATACTCGTACCTACAGTTTTTTTCTAAACATGTATTTTAACATGATTTTAACCTTTCTTAGGATTTCGTGTAAAGAAACTTTAGTTTTCTAGAAGTTTAGTTGAGATTTTTAATAAAAATGCACTAGTTTTGTACCTCTGATAAAAAAGCTTTGCTTTCCCTCTAAATAACTCTGAGTAAAGCTAGTTCATTTCTTTAAAAACTAAGCAGAATTTAGTTAAGTTAATATTAAGTTCAATTTCATAAGGAAAATACCTAACTTACTATTGTACAAGTAATGTGTTTTTAAATTTGCAAATTGTATAAGATAGGTACTTGTTCTACTATATAATTTGTAATTCATACATAACAAGATTAGAAAATGAAACCCATGTTGTTTAACATTGTTGATAATATCGCTTTATTTCAAATATTTTCTTAAACTTATGAATAACGTGTAAATAACCAGATACTTTAGGATGTACCTCTAGATTTGCTGGTGGCAATCATATGTTTTCAGTTATTATTGCATGTACTGCTATTTACTTGCATTGTATCTTTGCCTTTTTTAGTTTCTTGCCGCCGCCCCCAGCATGTTGGCAACACCCAACAGAAAATAGTAGTTTTTATAAGTTCTAAGTATAGCAATTCATGTATGGCTCTCTCTGCCACAAACTGTAATCGTGTACGGTTGTGCGATTAAACATCAGGCATCAAATTCTACTCTTTTCTTTAATACATCAGCGCCCCAACATCATCGGAGTTTAAACAGTCTCTATACCTAAAAATTTTTAGCATGGCAAACGCTTATAAAACCAGACAAACTACCACGAACCAGACGAACCAGAGTATATTTGACCGAAAAAATAACATTGTTTTACAAACTTGTTTTTCTGACAGCTTTAGCTGATTACTATAATCATGGAGCACAATAGCCTTGCCATTTTTAGCATGGTAAAATATCTTTTGCCATGCTAAAAAATTTTAGGTATAGTAATTACTAACTGCGCAAAAAGTAAATGTGAAGTAAGTTTAATAAATACTTTAGATGAGATTATTTATACTTCAAACTTATTTACTTAAGCAAATACATTCAAAATTTATAAAGCTATTGATTGTGGAATCTGTGCTACGTTACGAATAATCTAAAGTGTGGAGCGGATTGTAGCGCCCCGCGTAACCAGTGCCGCCGCGACGTCGTAGTTGGGCAGACGTGCTACGCTGGTACTACGGAGCTACGGCGCTACGCGAACGACATACGATACACGACTACGAAAAAAAACATCAATCTTGTGACTTTCGTGTACCGTGACCAATCATTTGTGACCGTGCTGTGTTATTTAACATCATTACGTGTTCCTCCAACATATTTTCACGAGATTCCGGTAATAATTAAATATGGTGATTGTTTTCTCGAATAGCTGTGGTATAAAAATGTAATCGTAAAACTTGCTGTGTACCAGCAATGGAAGGTCCATTTCGTTTTATAAAGGCGGTAACATTAACGTTTCGAGCTAATGGTCTGTTAAGATAGCGCAGGTGATTTTGGGTCAAGGGGTGATGTTTAACTGCAACATAAAGTTAGTCAAGTTTTCCACTAGCTTTTAGGGTCTTTTCAAGTTATAAAGACCTTTGATTTTAATCTTAATTTGAATAGGAAGTAATTCTTATATTTGTTAGTGGCTAAGGTTAGAAACGTGAAATAACACGTAGTGTTATGTACCAGTATTGAGTAGGGTGTTAAAAATGATTCGGACTGAAATTACTGTTGTGTAATCATCGCTTCAGTTCGTATCGGTCTTACTCGATATTCCTCCATATTACCAAATAATATAGGTCTGTGATAAATTTTTTTTACCTGTGTTATGTGAGAATTGGGATGTAAAAAACTGAATAGTTCAAAGAGAAATGTTGAATGAAAGTAGTTTAGGTGTACTGTAATTTTTCTTCTTTTATTTTAGGGACTGACATTTTTGTACTACTTGTGGCACTTTTTTAATATATTTTAAATAACAACTGCGCCAATTTGTCTCCTAGTAAAGTATATAGGCTCGCTTTCAAATAAAGAAAGACAAAATAATTTTCTTTATTTAACGTTTAAGTGCGTGTCGGACTTCACATATTTAGGGTTCCGTAAAAATGAAGGGAAAAAAATATCTAAATTGTTCAATATATTTGTAATTTTATGTAATACACCAATATATATGTCGTGGTTAGATAGTTAAAATTGAAATTAAATATGGGTCACCTTCTCATGACCACATCACGAAAGGTTCGGTTATGTTAGGTAAGGTGAAATGAAACAGAACATCTGAAAAATACATGGTTGAAAATAAACTTTATTTGGGATGCCCATAAAAAACCTATGGAGTCACCGAACTGTTTGTATGAGAAGGTCAAATAATTATCGTTTCTTTGACAAACTCGTTCAATTTCATATTTAGTTCCATAGTCACACTTGATTTTCGTTTTATAGTTATACCTGTATTTTCCTAATTTTTTTATAGAACTTCATACTTTTATGTGGAGAAGAGGATAGGTAATGCCATATCGATTGACATAAAATGAAGGCATGAAGGTTGTAACGGACAGGTTTCCTAAATTGAAAGGGCATGATCAGTCAACGTAACAGAACAATTTTCAATGACGAAAAATTTTCTAAGCGGCCGAATTTTTATTTCCTGAAAGTTTTATTCGCTGAAAGTTGTTCAGTCACGTTGACTGATCATGCGCTTTCAGTTTTCGGAAACAAATCCCTTACACCATGTATAAACATCACGCCTCTGCCGTGGAAGCAGGCAAAAACTCCATCTTTCCACTAGTTACTATCTTGACATACTTTCTTCGCATCTTCTACTCTCATCAAACCTTATGAGGGATCTTATAGAGATCTACAAGGCGAGAGTGAATGGAAACGTTGGAAGGGGAAGGCCTCGGCGAACGTACCAGGACCAAATTCAGGACGTTCTGAATAAAGGCCAGGTTAAAAGTACCCTAAACCGACGAGCATGTATGAAAGGATTGATGAAAGTTCAGGAAGCAAGGGAAGTATGTCAAGATCGTAGCAGGTGGAGAACTGTGGTATCTGCCTACCCCGACGGGAACAAAGCGTGACATTATGTATGTATGTATGTATCAATGAAAAGTACTGGTAAGCGTAAGGTTGGGTTTCAAATACCAGAATGATAAATCGCAGAGCCAAGAAGCTCGTTGTTGATGAGATGCTGGTGAAAACTAAGGTTCACAGTCTGGCCTCCGTAGCAAAGTTGCAAGTCTGTCGGTCTTTTACAGATTGTACTTCAGAAAGTGTGCTCAAGAGCTTCACGAGCTTATTCCACCATCTCCCGTCTGCCATTGGGAGACCAGACGCACCGCAGGATATCACCCATATTTGGTTGATATTCCGCACATTTGCACAAAGCGCTTTGAAACATCTGTTATAATGCGCACGCCTAAAGAGTGGAATTCTCTGCCTGTGTCTATGTTCCCGAGCTCATATAACCCGAATCTATTCAAGTCGCGAGTGAATAGGCTGCTTCTGGGAAAGCTCGTTCCATTTGTCCTCAAGAATAGATCGAGGTCAAGAGTAAGCCCATTGTCAATAAAAAAAAGGGTGGTGTCGTGTGTATAATAGCAGGTAGATTTTATTTTGAGAGATTAGTCTTGCTTATCTTCGCTCTTTTGCTCTGCCTCAGAGAAAACTAAGATACATTGAGAGTTAGAGTTCATCATAACATCCCATGAAACGTCCACTAGATTCCAGCAAAAACGTCTGATGAAGGGGAAGTACCATAGTCACTTCGCTTGTTAGCGTTGCGGGTGGCACCATGGACCGTGGTTGTTGGTGACCGCAGTAATGTACAATTACACAGAAGGCCGCTGCTGCAAATCCTCCTGTCCACAAACACTTAGTCGCCTCTTACGACACCCACAGGTAAAATTGGGTTAGCGGCACCACATGGGCTTGTGAGTTAGGGTTAGATATTTTAATTTCAAGTTATTTTCTACTTTTTAGTGCTAATAGAAACCTTAAAAACTTCGAAGGGGTTGCGTAGTTTTTGTTAAATTTATAATTTATTGATGTAATATTTTGACTTACACATTTTTACCACCTTGCAGAAAGTACCAAATTTTTTTGCAGACATACTGGGCTAATAGACCCACTGCTACGACAAAAAAAACAGGAGTTACCTTAAGGAAGTTAGTTAGTTATCCTTAACAGCTCCTGTAAATCCAGTGTTGAACCAAGGCATCTTCCGAAGATTCCGAAAAAAAAAACGGTCAAGTGCGAGTCGGACTCGCGCCCTAAGGGTTCCGTACCCATCCCTCATATCATACTCTTCAAGCTTTTGCTATTTTATTGTAAAAACTCCGCGTCCACTCTTACCTGAACTCTCTTTAATAAGAATGTTCTTGAAACGGGAGCTCACCTTAATTGGTTATGTTTTTGGATGAGAAAAGATGTCATATTGAATAATATTAGACTTTTTCCTTTGATTGTGCTATGAGACAAAGCTTCTTGCCAAATTTCATTATTGTAGGTCAACGGGAAGTGCGGTCAACCGGACATCAGTAGAAACTTTTTCAACTCTATTACCACATCATAAGGTCCAAAAGTGTTTCTACTGATATGCTGTTGAGTGTACCCTCTAGGTTTTGGTACGGTTAAATGTATGGAGATGGAGACATAAATTGCTGTATAGCTTCAAGAGTCCATGGACCTTAAAATTTGATATTAATTTAACTTGATACCTTTACTCGTTCAGGAGAAAAAGGGTCTTGACAGACAGACAGACAGGTCGACAGACAGCCAGTTACAAATATTGCTCGTTTAATAGTATAGGATTAAACCACTAAGAAAATAGTGGGAGCTATGGGCGGTGGTGACCACTTACTATAAAGTGGCCAACTTTCTCGTTTGCCTACTTGTGATAAAAAATATCATATAAACTTGTGCTCCACGAAAGTGATATTTAAATCCAATAATTGAAGTGCTATTTTAAATCTCTTACCGTTAGCATTTTCTAGTACTTATACCAAGTTGCAAAGCCTTTTTCAAAGAAACAGATTTTCTTGAAGTAATTTCAACAAATTCTTACCTAGATTCCTTTTAAGTGATTTCATTGCTATTGGTATTTATAAATTACCTTCTTTCTTGTTATTCAAGAAAGTACCTTTTGAGTAACATTTTATTGAACTACTGGGTAACTAAGATAAATTAATTATAAATGAGGAATAATATCCAGACACTTCTATTAGTCTCAAAGCCTCTCAAAGCATTAGCCCTGAGGGCTTTGCGGCGTGGGTGCTAGACAATCTAATATAAATACACAAATAAATTATATTCACGACTCGGGTAATATCATCCATATTTATTACCATGCCAAAAAGTTTGTATCCAAACCTAGAACAGTCACCTTCGCCACTAATCATACAATGCCGGTTGCCCTGATGCAACTTTTTGATAAATAAAAAGCAGTGGCACAACAACTAGAGCATTTTCGAGATTCGGAAAGCACTAAAAATAAATAAATAGTCTAGTCGTTTATCCAAGTTAGAGGCTATTTTTTTTTATTATTGAAAATGGGCTTACTCTTGACCTCGATCTAGTCTTGAAGACAGAGATGAGGTCGACGATGGAACGAGCTTACCCAGAAGAAGCCTTTTCACTCGCGACTTGTATAGATTCGGGTTATACGAACTCGGGAACACAGACGCAGGCAGAGAATTCCACTCTTTAACCATGCGCATTATAAAAGATGTTTCAAAGCGCTTTGTGCGAATGTGCGGAATATCAACCAAGTATGGGTGATATCCTGAAGTGCGTCTGGACTATTTGGAAGCATAAAAACTGTGTCAGCTAAGTTGACCGCTAATCTGGCAACGCCTATTCAAGGATTGGTTATGGTTTGCCATCTGAGTTGCGCAGGTCAGATGGAAGTCGCTCTGTGTAAAAACTAGTGCCCTCGTCATATACTTTAGTAGGTAACCGACTCCAAATAAAGCGATTTGTCAAAAACGGAATGAGGCTAGGCGATGATTATGACATACAAACCTGTAGCTGACGAAGGATTTTCAAAAGAAAGATATTTTTTTTTTCGTCATTTAGGTATTTAGACTATAAAATAGTTGTTCAGTTTTAAATACTGAGTGACATATAAAAAAAATTGTCGTAATAAAAATATTGCCCTGTATAATAGGATTCTACAGAAATAGTGAACATGATTTGAGCATTTTACTACTTTTTACAAAAAACGGTAAATTTCCTCCTATACAAAAATGCTCTCTTACCTGAAGCAGTGTCTATGGGAGGTTATTTTTTTTTTATATCGACTTTATTTCCTTGGGAAATGTTGTTCAGTTTCATGTTTTAAGCGATATAATAAAATTATGTTCAATATTTCATTAGGATCCCATATAAAGAAGGGATTGATCTTACACAGTTCGTTTCTACGCGTATTGCGTCTCCCATTATTCGATTCGGTATAAAATTCATTAAAAATTACCTGATATACTTGTCTGAGAAAGTGATACTGTTAACCTTACTATAGTCTAATCACGTCTGATTTACATAATTATTAGTTTATCTATATTGTATATCTATCGAAATAGGCTTCACGATAAACCAAGGGCCAATCAGAATGACAAATTACTTTCAAGCCTCGTATTGATCTTACACAACAAAAACTGGAGCAAACTCGTCATTAATTACTTGCATAAGTTATGAAATGATAATACGTTCGAGTCGCTAACAAAGTTTTTTTACAAATAAAGTTAGAAGAATGTGTAAAAAGTGAGCAGCAAAATGGATTCGGATTTGATATTAAGTCTTTGAATAATTTTGATCAAAAAAGTTCGTGAATCAGAGAAGTATAGGTTTGTAATTGAATCAAACCCATTTCGTTTCTTATGGATCGTCAACTTCTTTGGAAGTTAGTTTTCTTACTTCATGTTTAGACTTAGACTTACACTTGATGTTTTTCGACGTTTTAACCATGTACCTAAGTGAAAATCTATCAAAATTGAGATAGAAACTAAACGATGAAATTATGTTTATTATGGAAGTTTTCCAGTTGATATGAAGATGACTCTAAAAAGCGCATAAGGGTAGCTTTCCACCGCTCCAGAACTGCGCTGTGCTATGCTAGGAAAATGGAACAGTTCTACTGGTTGGAATTTTTCACAAAAAAAAATAAAAAGTATAATAAAGTCATCCTTAAGTGAAGTGATCTGGTAAATTCAAGGGAAGCCATTAGATACGGGTGGCTCATTACTGTTTGTCTTGGAATACTTAAATCAAGGCATTTGTCCAATGGTGGATGTCTACAGGCTAATATGATCATGATCTTTCAGCGTACGAGTCCGATAAAATTTTAAATTCAAGACTAATTCACTATTCAAAAGAGTTGTCAGAACTCATTCAGCGAACTTTTGCTCTCACTGAAGGATTTTCGTGGAACCTTTTTATTTCCACAAAGCGCTTCGTTGTTTGTGAAGTTTTATTTAACAAGACTTTACCAGAAAAGAACATTATAGGTACCTTTACTTTTAAGTTTAAAAATGAGCGACTTCAGAATGTCTGTATCGCAGGCAAATTGTCATTCTTCATTTTACATAAATAAAAAAAAAAATAAAATAAAATAAAATCAATTTATTTCGAGCATTGCCCATAGCGTGTTAGTATGTTCTTATATCTATATTAGTAATTATTAAAATCTAAAACCCTATAACTAATTTTAGTTTCTTTGGCGAGGTGGACGCGGGTCCAGTGCTGCATGATAGCACTGTCCACGTCCAGTCTCGCCGCAACAGTCTGCAGGAGGCTGTTGGAGCTGCCCCGCACCCGATGGATCAGGGATGCTATGCGTTTTCTTACGATAGCTGAGAAGCTATCAACACCAGCTTCCGCTAGCATCCCCGAGGCACTGCAGTGACGTCGCAGCCCCATCAGCCCCCGAAAGGCATTATTGTACTGCGTGCGCAGAGCCCTGTAAGCTCCTTGGGTGTAATTTGTCCACAGGCTGCACGTGTACAGAGAGTTACAATAGGCTTACATAATGCCCCCGTATTCTTCCAAACGGCGCGTAATTCGTTACTGGCACTTGCTAGCAGCTAGCTCGCTACGCTCGCTCGCCTCGCGCGTTGTGGTCACGAGATAACCTAATCCGACCTTACCGATTCCTGCTTGGGACCGGTTAGGTTGGCTTTATTTATTTTATTTGCAAAAGGTACAATAACAGACTACAGACTAAATTATACAACATAGTAGCACAACAACATAAATCTGAAGTCCTATTAAAATTGTACACAACACTCATAAATTAGTGTTTAAGATAATCCAAAAAATATTGTTACATACATAATTAATAATTTTCTTCATGTCATATTTATGTTAATGTTATTTAGATTTAATTATTTTAATAATATTAGGTTTAAATATAAAAAGCTACAGCCAAAAATATCAACCTGAGCACAGATTTCGTTGAAAGCTCTACTCAATGGACTATTATGAGACACATTATTTTTAGTCGAGGGTACATCAAACGCAATGGGGAATACGCAAAGATCTCGTCGGGATCTCAAAGTATATAAACAACACAATAACTGACCACCCAATTCACCGTTTGCTATTTTGAATAAGATGCCCATCTCCTGTAAGCAAGTTAAACTTAAAGCAGTCGATCGCTCTACTCAGAAATCCGGCGCCTCAGTCCTAATCCAGCACACAACACTCTAACGAAACGACGTTGAATCGACTCAATCCATAGCCACATGCACATTATATATTGGAGACCATATTATAGAGCAGTATTCTAAAATGCTACGTACTAGTGCTTCAGGAGCTTACATTTCTGAATGGCTTAGCAATACGAAACAAAAAGTTCAGAATTCTAACTAACGAATTTAAAACGCACCTTTGACTTTAAACTCATTTGCAATCTGCGGACGCCGTGTTACAATTTGCTGGCTTTTTAAAAGGCGAATTATACGATTTGCTTGCGACATCTATACTGAAGTGCTATCGTTTTTGCTCTATTCAACCCTAAAACAGAAAATTTACAACAAACATCTAATAAAAACAAACAAAATGAGCGACGACGCAATTTGTTTGCGTAGGAACGCTGAGAATAACAAATATTTATGCATATTCATTACACAGCGGATTTTAGCGTCCACAGGAAAAATCTGTTAAAAGAAATATTTGGCAGTATTTTGTCAGCAAAAATATTTGCTTGGTCTTTAACTAAACATAAAATTGTATTTTATGAAGACTTTACTTTTATTCTAATAAAAAAACCTTGAAGTTTCGGATAACAGAATGTATATTGTAAGAATTTGAAAGCTATGGTGTATGCTTCCCGTTGTTCAATTACGTATTTCCCTAATGGAATTTATTTATTAATTATTTAGGAGCCGGTCGTGTCCCACTGCAGGGCAAAGGTCTCCCTTCCATTCTTCCGTACATCCCGGTTTTGAGCTAGCGTCTGCCATTGACGAGAGTGTTCGTTCAACTCGTCTCGCCATCTCTTTCGAGGTCGACCATGACGTCTTAATTTAAGCATGTTACTCAGACCATCAAACTGAACAACTTTTTATAATAGACATAAATGGAAACATAAAAAAATGCCCCCCTCCTCCCTTACAAAATGTGCTTAATAAACAGGGTGTAAGGGACAGCTTTCTGAAAACTAAAATTGCATGGCCACTCAACGTAACTTAATAACTTTCAATAAATAAAACTTTCAGGAAATGAAAACAAAATTCGGTCTCTTCATAGAAACTGTTTAATCAAGTTTGCAATTTTGTATGGAGAGACCGATTTTTTTTTCATTTCCTGAAATTTTTATTTACTCAAAAAGTTTCAGTTACGTAGACAGATTGATTATACCTTTTTGGTTTTCGGAAAGCGTTGCTAACACTCTTTATGCCGATTTCTATGGCAAGTTAGTTTATTTTTTTGTGTTTTGACCTAAGTTAAGTTTCTTGGTCAAGCTGACATGCTAAAATTATGTGCACTATTTCATTAGGATCAAAAGTACAAATCAGTAGTCATCTAACAAAAAACACATTATTTTCTAGCAAATTAAATTTAAGAAGGCTAGCTTGTCCTCCTAAATAAACTCTTATTATGTCAAGCAGATAACCCCGTCCCCTAAATTCAGTTGTAGATAAATGATAATTTCCCCTAACCCCCTGGTGTGTAAGACCAGTTAGGCTATGACCCAACTAGCACATTAGTGAATTTTGCAGCTTATTTTGCAGCTTGAAGTTCCATAGTAGTAGTATATCAGTGCAAAATACAACTTTCAGCTGTAAACTCAACTCAAAGTTGCTTACAAGTGATTTGTATCAGTTTTAGTCGCTTATGAGCAGATTTTGTTACTGCTGTATTACTAAAAGTGGTAAACAGTCTAAGTTATTACTGCTTTGTAACTCACGGTAATAAATATTAAAGTAAATTTTCTAGCAAATCAAGTATAAGAAGGCTAGCTTGTCCACCTAAATAAACTCTTATTATGTCAAGCAGATAACCCCGTCCCCTAAATTCAGTTGAAGATAGCTATCTTTTCGCCGGAAAATGCCATAAAATGTTTCCTTTCTATTCAAAGTGTATCCAGGCTAGCGCTCACTTCGGCACAGTTAAAAAGATCTTAGATAACGGGAATTAACTTTTGACATAAAAACTTTGGCTTTGTCATAAAATGGAGGTAAAGTGAGTTTTTGAAAGTTAGGTTGGAGCACGGTTTTAAAAATTACAAGTTTATAGGCGAAGCCACTTAGCTCAGTGGTGGAATTCCTCACGGCCTTCGATCTTGCCACTGTAAGTCCCATACATACAGCAGTGTAGAGGGACCTAGTGAGTGTGTAGAAAAATTGCTTACCACTTAGAACGTAGAGATCAGGTCGTAAACTGGCCGTTACTTTACAGAATGTAAAGGACTTACTCAGTAGACAAAAATGAAAATTTTTTTCCGTGTAACATTTGTTGGGAAATGAAAAAGAAACAATTTTTCTATAAAAGCTGCTTGAACCAAGCAGTAATTTAATAAACAGCGTGTAACGGAAAGGTGTGATAATACTGAAGGGTGTGAATCTGCCCATGAAACTGAACAACTTTCCCCAAGAAACATAAGTCGAAATACGAAAAACCAAATATGACCTCCCATACAAAATGCGCTATCAGCTGATGCAGTTTCTATGGGAGGTCAAAAATTTAATTTGGTCTATGATCTATGTTCCTCGGGAATAATTGTTCAGTTCCATAGGCAGATTTACACCTTTTATATCACATATTTTTGTTACATGCTGTAGAGGAGTAAATTGTTTTAAAATTTTCCAACACACTTTTCTTAGGGAAAGTTGTTCAGTTTAGTCTACTGAGAATAGTACATTAAGATGCACGTGCGCTATTTTGAATATTACAGCCGAGGCCCAGAAATTGCAGCCCGAGCCGCATGCGAGGGCGTAATGGAGCCGAGGGTGTAATCACAAGCTTCTCACGACGATTTTCAACACATTTGCGAATAAAAACGAATCAAATTCGCTTACCTATTTTTCCTAAGGAAATTTCGTAGACGTTTTCCTCACGTTTCTACGTCATCCAATACACCGGACTTGTGTTTTTTGTTCAAGTATTTTCGACGTTCTACACTTATCACTGTTTTTTTTTTATTTGTAGAAGTCATTTATTTTTTAATTACATTAAACACATTTCACAACAAGAAATATCTGTTAAAATGGCGCGCGTATTGCTTTTTTCAAAGACACAGATTATACATGCGCACGCAGGAGACAATGACTACACTATCAAACACACTACTTTTCAAATTATTTTAAAATTGAATATTTTGTTACTTTAAAGACAAATTTGTAGTTAATTAGTTGAAAATATAATTAAAAATATTTTCGTTTAATTAACGTTTATTTATCATATTATCGAACACAGTTTCTTAATTTATTAAATTATTATGAATGTTATAGATATAGAAACTTCTTGCACCTTGCCGCTATAAAAAACAAAACAAAAATAAAACACTAACCTGTCAAACAGCTTACTCAGCAAAGAGGTCTTTGTTTAGAGGCTCACTCCCTTGAATTATTTAATATTGAATATTTTGTTACTTTAAAGACACATTTGTAGTGAGTTGGTTGATTAATATAAGTATTTCCATGTAATTAACATTTATTTATCATATTATCTAACACATTTTACTTATTCATGAAAATATTATGAATGTTACCTATAGATATAGAAACTCCTTGCATCTTGCCGATTAAAAAAACCGGTCAAGTGCGAGTCGGACTCGCGCGCCGAGGGTTCCGATATACCTATAGTATTTTTGGAAGCAATAAAGTCCATTTTCAGGACCGCAGAACTAAATTTGTTTGTAATGGTTTTTTGAAGATTTCTGAAAAACAGTGCAATTTAGAATGATCGTTTTATTTTTGCTGTAAGGTTTACATAAACCTCTGTCAACTGTAATTAATTCAGATTTTTCCTTACTCAAACTTCGGAGATAAGGAGGGGGGAATGGTATTTTTTTTTTACATTTTTCATCATAACTTGAAAACTAAGAAACTTAAAAAAATACAAAAATATATTTTAAAATGTACAAGTTAAGCCCTTTCATATGATACCCCACTCGGCCTAGTAGCAACAATTTGAAATTTGGCCCCTCCTATTTTGGCCCCCTATACATTAATAATCATACTTTTTTCAAAATTTTTTCATGTGCAATTAAGTTCGGCAACTCTATTCTAAAACAATTCCAAATTTCAGGTCGATAGCAAAAGTGGTTGCTGAGATATAGAGGTGTGACACACAGACGGACAGACAGACAGACAGAGCGGCACCATAAGGGTTCCTTTTTTTACCATTTTGGTATCGGAACCCTAAAAAGACAAAAATTACAACACTAGTGAAGTTATATTAATGAAAAAAACCGGCCAAGTGCGAGTCGGACTCGCGCACAGAGGGTTCCGTACCACCACATAATCACAATTGTATTAGTTGAAATTTCAGTAAGTTAATGTGCTAGATTTTTTGAGTCCGACACGCGCTTGACAAAATTTTATTATTTGTTGATATTTTATAGCTTATGCACTATAAACATATTAATTTTCAAGTTTATAAGTGTTCCCGTTTATAAAATAGAACTAAAACAAAAACCGCCTCAGCGACCATTCAACTTGACCCCTCTCTTATATGAATGTTCTTGAAACGGGAGCTCACCACAATTGGTTACCATTAGTTGTGAGAAAAATTGTAATATTTAATGATTTCAGACTTTTCCCATTATTTGTACTGTGAGACCTAGCTTCTTGCCAAATTTCATAATTTTAGGTCAACGGGAAGTACCCTGTAGGTTTTGGTTTTTTGCATAAATGTATGGAGATGAGGACATAAAATGCCATATCTTTTGATTGCGTCATTATAAAAAATTAAAATTTTCAGATCTTGTGTGGTTCATGGATCCTAATATATGGTATCAATTTCAACCTGATACCTTTACCGGTACGTAAGATAAAGGGTCTTGACAGACAGACAGACAGACAGACAGACGGACAACAAAGTGATCCTATAAGGGTTCCGTTTTTTTCTTTTGAGGTACGGAACCCTAAAAAGCACGCGTGTTTAATAACCCAGATTACGAGTAAGGACCTTAATACAGTGCAAATAGAGCTGTTTTATGAGCAAATGTGTTGAAAAAACATTGTACATACATTTTAGATACACCGTCTTTCACAATTTGTAGAATAATACGGTTTTCATCGAGGAATGACCTACACCCTCACTGGTCTGACACACCGGTTAGGATGAATTATCTTTTATCCGTTGAGCAACTACACAAGGGCTGTAATATTTTAAAAAAAGCTGACACATTTATCGATATCCCTCGTTTCGTTTGTTTAGAAATTATTTATAAATAATTTTGCAGTTTTTATTTGGAAGCAACCAATTTATTAAAATTACTTTACATTCCGCTAGACACCACATCATTCCACGTATCACGATCAGGCATACTTCTTACTAAACTTGATAATTTAAGTAAAATGTACATATTAGACCCATACTTACCTTTGTTACCACAATATCTAGTACCTATAATTCACATTTTATATCATAAGATACCTACACATCTATTAAAGCCTTTTACGTAGGTAAAACATGTTTGTAAGTGTTCCTTCCTATAAATTATTTAGCTACAAATTTTCTATGAAGTGAAGTCAGACGTACTTCAAAAGAGATACAATAATAAGCTAAATGTAGAGTTTCGTCATTCTAATACCTGAAATTAATTTGGTTTGTTTGACAAAGTCCATATTTCTTTATGACATTTAAATTCAGTCCTTTTTTGGCACTTTAATGGCGTTTTAAAAAAAGATGTTAAGAGGATAATTATTATTATCACAATAACTATCATCAGCTTTGAGATATGCTCCAGGGGTATTTAGAAACTTTTATATGAGTGGGTTTGAAGTAAATATAAATGTGACTTTTTTATTATTATTGACAAAATTAAGTTTAAATACATATATGTAAAATAGTATTAAAGAAAAAAATATACAGGGAAGATGACGAAAAATACATTTTAAACCGAAAAATTTAAAAATAAAGTTTATCATTACAGTTGATATTTTAATTTTGTATAAAATGTATTTAAAGTAATATTTAAGAAGTAAAAGATTAAACTTACTTCCATTACATATTATCCTTTAAGTGCAATTTAAATTTCCTGAAACTCCATTTCAGCAATTCCAATGGGAAAACATTTTAATTTATAGGTAACCTACCTAGGATTATAGTTCTATTAACAATGCTAATCGATTGTTTGCATTAGCATTTAAGTATAAATAAAAAATAAAAATATATGTTCCCGAGGTCATACGATTTTAATAATTATACATTTATAGGAGAGATTAGTTGTTTAACAACAATCCAAGAAAAAACAGCCATACTTAATTACATCCAGGTCAAATAATAATTTCCCTGGACAAATATAAATAAAAAAACCGGTCAAGTGCGAGTCGGACTCACGCGCCGAGGGTTCCGATATACCTATAGTATTTTTGGAAGCAATAAAGTCCATTTTCAGGACCGCAAAACTAAATTTGTTTGTAAAGGTTTTTTGCAGATTTCTGAAAAACTGTGCAACTTAGAAAGATCGTTTTATTTTTGCTGTAAAGTTTATATAAACTTCTGTCAACTGTAATTAATTCAGATTTTTCCTTACTCAAACTTCGGAGATAAGGGGGGAATGGTATTTTTCTTGACATTTTTCATCATAACTTTAAAACTAAGAAATTTAAAAAAATACAAAAATATATTTTAAAATGTACAAGTAAAGCCCTTTCATATGATACCCCACTCGACCTAGTAGCGACAATTTGAAATTTGGCCTTCCCTATTTTGGCCCCCTTTATATTAATAATCATACTTTTTTCAAAATTTTTTCTTGTGCAATTAAGTTGGGCAACTATATTCTAAAACTATTCCAAATTTCAGGTTGATAGCATAAGTGGTTGCTGAGATATAGAGGTGTGACAGACAGACGGACAGACAGACAGACAGACAGACAGAGCGGCACCATAAGGGTTCCTTTTTTTTACCATTTTGGTATCGGAACCCTAAAAAGACAAACAATGAGGTTACCACCTAGTTTATCACGTCATATATGTTCTAATTAAATACATGTTATAATAAGTACCAGTTTACAGAAGCCGGTAAGAAAATAATACTTTATTTTTTCTATAAAACACGTCTTATCTCATCTTTTACTTCAGGAAACATCTTTCGGCGTTATTTACTTCTCATTACGTCCCTAATAGCGCGCTGACTTCAGCCGTTCCAAGTTCCCAACCCTCAATTTATCCTCCTCACATACCTCAATATTTGCATTGCGATCTCCAAAATCCCCATTTTGTTCGACGCATAGGATCAAATCCTGACTCAGCAGATCGGTTGATGCGATAAGAAACTAAATTATTGCCTTCTGTTGACCGTAGTGGGTCTGCAAGCAATCGATTCGTGCCCGTATGGCAAGAATCTGCCTTACGACTGTTAGATAAGTACACCGTTTGCTTATCTTGATATTCGGCGACAACTTTTCGTGTCTTTGAGTTGGATTAGTGTGTTGGGACTGAGATTGGGGCTAAGGGAATCATGATAAAGTTTTTTGATACGCAATAAGATTTGTTTCGTGGTGAATGGAATTGTTTAGTGCCTATATAAGTATGTAATAATCTTGACACTTTACATCGTGAGACGTAATATTTTTTTATTTCTTGGTAGTTAAGTACATTTAATTTCCTGTTTGACGTTGTTCTAAACTTGTAAACTCTCTGTAATTTTATCTTTAATATGGATTTTTGGAGCATTTAAACCTAGATTTTTATAGTAGGTAATTTGATTCAGTCTACACGCTGCCTACTGCTGTTGAGAAATAAATGAAAAGTACGTTCTAAATTTTTAATGACACTTCTTTACAAAAGTTTCCTCATTTGTCCCAACTGGCTGAAGAAAAGTTTGTAGGTAATTTACACAATTGTAAGTCCCAGAAAAATATAAAATAATTCTGCATTCAGGTTGATTAAAATATTTTTGCCAATATGTTTCTATGGTAAAAATACGTAGGTAATTTACTCTAACGGTAGAAAGTACATACTGTGGAATAATAAAAGCAGGAAATACAAGGCCTTGGGTTCCGCAATAAAAGAGCAAACTTCAGTAAGAGCTTCAAAGAAAGGGAAGCGAACGTTTGTAATTTTATAAATATCGCCTTTGTGGAAACAATTTTGAATGAATAAGACAAACAAAATCCTATTTTAGTAAAAGTTGAAATAAAACTGCGTTTTAAGGGTGTTAAAAGGACATAATAAAAGTAAATTATGTAATGCTTAGATTCTGTAAATATACAATGTGTAACAGAACGGGTTTAATGACCCAGAAGGATTTGAATATGGCCCTGAAATTTTATAACATCACTCTAAAAATGAAAAAAATATACAATATGAGAATTTTAATTTTTTTTTGCTCCCCAAGCCCATTTTATTCATGTAAACAAGCAATGTTCCCGAAGAAAAATATTACTCGATACACATTTTTCGAGTTCCCATACAAAGTAGGTCGATATCATCGTGGGTCATTGTAAACCGTACGCCTCCCGAGACCAGCTGGGTCAAAGAGTTAGAAAAGAGTGGCAGTTTTATGCATACTGTCTTGAAGTGCCATCTTTAAATTTGCCTTAACAACTAAGATTTATGACCATTTTAAGGAGTCGAAAAATTTAGTTTGAGTAAAAACTTTTTCTTCGGGATAGTTTCTTGTTTTCATGTGTATCCGCTGGGCTTCGAGATCGAAACCTTCCATAATTCTAGCAGTGTTTGGGGCTGATGGCACGATAAAATTTTATCTTTAACTTTTATGGGCAGATCCATCTAAAATTCAGGGTCGTTATATGATTTTTGATACGCGTTTATCGTAAAAAGTAAAGCATTGATGCTTAACGTACGAGTACTGCATTTAAAAAAAAACTGCATTTTCACCCATCCCAGTTAGTATTAAAATCTTGTCTCTCAACTCTGCCCATGGTGGTCGAATAAGGGCAGCAGACAAGAGGTTTTTTAGTAGAATAGAATAAAAATATATGGGATTGACATTAGCTATAAAATGTTGCGTGACAGTTAGGGTTATATTTCACTGGGACATGCACCATGGCGGCGCAACCATTCGCGCCACCGTGGTATCCGTAAGCTACCAAACTAGACACCACCATCTGCGGCCACAGTCCGAGCTGTTCGCGCTGCCAAATTGGTTGCGCAACCAAACGGACACCAGGTGAGCAACTCTCTATAGAGCTGTATACATTTTGTTGGTAGCGACGACTGGTTGCGCCGCCATAGAAGGCCAGCGGTGTCTGGTCCTAGGGCGACTAAGAAGTTTTGAACCGGAGCATAGGCAGCAGGGTTCTTTTGCATATCGTATACCATACTGTTGTCGCCAAGCGCAACTTACGTTCTTATAACACGGCAATAATGGCGCTACACAAAAACATAGATTGTCTACATCATCATCATCGTAACATCCCATGAAACCTCCACTTCAGGGAAACGAACTCTCTCCAGAAATCCACCAAAAAAACGTGGTATAATTTGAAGGAGAGTCAAGTACCATTGTCTCCACGCTTGTCAACGTTGCGGCTGCCACCATGGACCGCGGTTGTTAGTGCCCGCATTATGTAGGATGGTATGGTACGGGGCACAGAAAGACGCTGCTGCATTTACCTCTATCTCGAGGTAACTGCTGCAGCTATCTCTAGTTATCTCTTTCTCGTTACTATTTTTTGCTGGCACCTTTTAGTACCTCCTTGTTTCGCTCGGAATAGATACCGTGCTAATTTATTTTACAATCGGATGATATCTGCCAGCATGTCACATCTCCTTTGCTATGCAACATGCAACATCACATCATCATAGATAATTATAAAATACTCGAAATAACCCTACCAAATTAATAAAGGGACGCCTTCATTGCATTCACAAAGGATTTTGTAATTTGCAATGTCACATTATCATAGTTAATTATAAAATACTCGAAATAACCCTACCAAATTAATAGAAGGACGCTTTCATTGCATTCACAAAGGATTTTGTAATTTGCAATGTCACATCATCATAGATAATTATAAAATACTCGAAATAACCCTACCAAATTAATAGTAGGACGCCTTCATTGCATTCACAAAGGATTTTGTATCTTGTTGTGGCTTTATATCACACATCCCTTACTTGTGACGAATTATTTCTTTAATCCTACTTCTATAACCCTCATTAGGTTAAGTTCTCCATGTACATTTGTTTTTTTTTTGTTGTTATGTGAGCAATAAAGTGTTCTATCTATCTATTCTGAGGTGCAAGTTAGCCATTTTGACATTAGCATAAACCATTTCGATTGTTACTGCGGTCACTTACTCAGTTCGTCTCTAGCTAAAAACTACTTGAATAAACCACCGAACTCCACTTTCCCACCCGTTTTACGGCCACACTAAACTTCAAACTTTTATTTAAGACTCGTTTTAGGAGTCACGTACAGTGCCCCTAAAAGTTTAGTAGTGAGCTGAAAAATTAATTGTCAATCAACTTCTAGCAGATCAGTTTACACAAAGAGATTTGAATCTATCATTTGAAGCTATCATTTTCAAAGTATTTTTTTTGCTTTTACCCACGACGGAACGGAGCCGGTATAGGCTTTTGGGGTTAGACGTTGTTTGTGTGTATGTATGTCTGTTACCATTTTCCAGCTAAACTACTGGACCGATTTCGATGCGGTTTTTTGCATTTAATGGCTGCTGTTTCAGAGCATGTTGTTAGATATGTTTTACGTTTGTAGACTACCTAATTTTAAGCATGTGGTGTTTACCTGTAAGTGATTGTTACACGTATAAAGATATTTAAATACTTGTGTTAGTATGTAAGAAAGTGTAAACAATTGTTGGTAAACCTAATAAAAAAAAAAAAAAAAAAAAATGTTGTTAGATATGTTTTACGTTTGTAGACTACCAGGGGGCGCTGCAGCGGCCTGGATGGGTAGGGAGAAAAATATATTTTCTCGTCTACCCTATAGTGCGGGGTGTCGTTAGATAGATAGATAGAACCTTAGATTATGAATAACGGCAGCTTACTGCCTATGGATAGAACACTTTATGCTCACATAACAACAAAAAAACAAATGTACATGGAGAACTTAACCTAATGTGGACAAAGGCGGCCTTATCGCTGCAAGCGATCTCTTACAGGCAACCTTTGATGTTAGGGATACATAAACAGAGCTCTGCAAGTATTCATGCGATCACAAGTGCCATGAAATACAAAAGGCATAAAAAGTAGGTACCTAATTAATATTAGAATTAATTAATTAATTGAATTAATGTTAGATAGGTCTTTTAAAAATATTGTGAGTTTTCTAGAATCATTTTTCGATTAAAGGAACTGTTCGTGAAATATCTAGGTAGCATCAAAGCGCTATTTCTCTGTATCTAGAAACAAGCTACCGCCAGCTAAACGGCTGTAATAATAATTGGAAATGTGAAAAAAAATCACAGTGTGGGTCCGACTCGCACTTGGCCTTTTTACTATTGTATTGTATTCGTGAAAAAAGTTTTTCTAATTTTCTCAAAAATGTGTTCTATATCACTTATACATCATAAAAAACAAGTCTCCAAAAAATGTCCGTCCGTCGGTCGGTCGGTCGGTCCGGTCGGTCGGTCCGGTCGGTCGGTCGGTCCGGTCGGTCGGTCGGTCCGGTCGGTCGGTCGGTCCGGTCGGTCGGTCGGTCCGGTCGGTCGGTCTGTCCGTCACGCTTTGCCCTAGCGGCTAAACGAATGTTCCGATTGACACCATATTTTGTTTGACAACATATGTTTCAATGGGAAAGTTGTTCGGTTTCGTTGACTGAGCACGCCCTTTCAGTTTTCGATACACCGTCCGTTACACCCTTTATTAAGCATGTACAAACAAGAGCACGTAAAGGTTGTCATATTTACTTTATACCGTTCTTATTTCAATCACCGTTGTGGCTAGAGTCGCTCTGCAACCATCAAGATTGTCCTGCCTTCGACTGTACCTATTTCTTTTTGCGTTGAATAAAAACAAATTAATATAAAAAAATTGAACATTGGCAAACGCTGGCCCAATCCCAATATTGCTAGACGTTTTATCACAGTCGGCAAAAAAACGCTAAGTACTGTACTGAGTGATTGCAAACTTTATAAAAAGAACTGAAAATATTGTATTTTCTTCTTGAAATAATAATTCTTTTCTACTAAACAGATACCAGTTCATTTTTACCCGACTGCCCCAAAACAGGAGGGTTATGTTTTTCGCGTGTATAAATGTATGTCGATTTTTTTTGTCGTGCTCTGCAGCCTAAACGGCCTTATAGATTTCAACATGTGGAGGTAGAACGGCATCTCTACCCCTCTACCTGCTCACGCGAAGACCTTTACAATGCCACCGATAATGCAGTCCGTGTGGCGGAGTATTGGTCCAATACAATATAAATCACGCCAGAATCGACTCGAAAGAAAAAGAACTTGTGGAGTGTCGTCAGATTTGTATTTATTGTGGTAGTGTCATAGGGTATACAAAAAAATAACACTTATTTAAAAATAAAAATTATAAGAATTTAATTCATCGTAGAGTTTATTTACTAACTTACCAATACAATAAATTCTAAAATAAACGAATCTTTCGAATCTTAAAAAACGAAATACTGTGTAGAAAAATATGACTAAAAAGAGAAAAACAAGTTAAATTTTTAAAAAGATGTAACATAAATATAACATGAATTTCATGTGGTATTGCAGGCGGGGACAAACAAAAACTACAATATATATTTTGAAGTGGAACCACCTCCAAACACATAATTTTTGTCCGCCCCGGTTTGTCCCCGCAATACCTCATGAAATTCAATTCATATTTATGTTACAGTTGTCTTTTTAAAAATTGAACTTGTTTTTTCTCTTTTCAGTTCATATTTGTCTACACAGGTTATTATGAAATTCCAATTAATTTCCAAGTCATACTAAATTAAGTTAAGCAACAATATTGACGTAGTAAAAAATCTTCCATTAGGAGCAGAACTCGGAATTAAACTTGATAAAAGATTCAATGTAATAAACATTCAGGACGTTCTGAAAAGAGGTTAGATCAAGAGTACCCTAAACTGACGAGCGTGTCAAGATCATAGCGGGTGGAAGGGTGTGCCTACCCTGATGGGAAAGAGGATATTTATTTATGTATATATCATATCTAAAATATCACGCCCATTATAAGCATTTTGTAAGTCCTTTGAGCAAAAATATTATAATTTCTAAACAAAGGTAAAAACATCAATAGCACAATCTATCAACGAGAAAAAATATCGTTAGAAAGGAACAAAAATCGGCTTTTACATACAATTGATCTAATAAGGTTTCTGAGTAGAGAGAAGCGGATTATTTTTTTCATTCCCAGTAATAGGTATGTTCCTTGGGGAAAGTTATTTAGTCTGTTAAGTGATTGCTATTACTCTTTGCTCATTTTTAGGGTTCCGTACCCCAAAATAAAAAAAACGGAACCCTTATAGGATCACTTTGTTGTCTGTCTGTCTGTCTATCAAGACCCTTTTTCTCACGAACGAGAAAAGGTATCAGGTTGAAATTGATAACGAATATTAAGGTCCATGAACCACACAAGATCTGAAAATTTAAATTTTTTGCAACGACGCAATTAATAGATATGGCTTTTAATGTTCTCATCTCCATACATTTATGCAAAAAAGCAAAACCTACAGTTCTCGTTGACGTAAAATTATGAAATTTGGCAAGAAGCTAGGACTCACAGTACAAATAAAGGGAAAATGGGGAAAAGTCTAAAATCATTAAACATTTCAATTTTTCTCACAACTAATAGTAAACAATTAAGGTGAGCTCCCGTTTCAAGAACTTTTCTATAAAAGAGGGGTCAAGTTGGATGGTCACGGAGTTTTTAAAATCAAAGAGCAAAAGCTTTTAGTATATCATGTGGTAGATAGGTATGGAACCCTTAGGGCACGAGTCCGAATCGCACTTGGCCGGTTCTTTTTCTAACACTTAATCCCTTAAACACAGAAGGTAGTTTTAGTGTAAGAGTAGTCATATGGGTTGATTATATCCGTAACCAAACTTACTTTTGTATTGGTAAAATCACAAATAAAAAAAAAAAAGCGGAATGAAGTATGTAAATTGTAACTTTGCTCGTGATTTCAAAGATTTTTTTACTGTATCTCTACTATAATTAAATAAGAATTATCATTTCAGTTGGTAAAATAATGATTTTCTTGATATTCAGAAAGAGTCATCATAATGGATGGAGAACATCGCATCGGAGGGACCAGTAAAAATTTAATTTCTTTCTATGCCCTAGAGGCTCGTGCTAAAGTTTTGTGGAGCCAACGACTTAATGCCAATAAATTTAATTTAATGAAAATGGTTATTTCTCAGCAACAAAATAATCACTTACGACCTGATTACTGAAAACGTTAGGACGGCAATCAGCTCCTTTAAATCCTCCTCTTCCAAAACTTACAATTTTCTCATTCACTTTTTGTTTAGTACATTTGAATTTTCTACATATGTAAGTGCTGTTGTATAGGTATCTGGGTTATCGGCTTCCTTGGAAACACAATAGACCAACAGGCCTGTCCCTCCTTCCGATACAACCGCTTCAGCTGATACATTGAATATTATGCTCAGGGACGCATTTGCATGAGGCTATCTCTGCCGACATTGTAAAGGGAAAATTAATTTCTGTATAGAGGGTTATTTAATTAATCTTGTTTACGCTAAACGTCTCTGACAATAGAGAGTAAGCCTTATCTAGGAGACAAAGGGGCGAGCGGATAAGGGTCATATTTCGTCAGAGTTCAGTTAGTGCTTCTCTAATAGTTTCTGACACTTGGTACTAATAAGTAGAACCAACAATCCTCTTATAAATTGAAGGATGTTTTAAGTTTTATTAATAAGTTATCTAAAATCGATTCCTCGTTTTCCTCAGATTTATCAAAGACGATAGCCAAAAATAATGTATTTACTAAACAATCAAAAGCCAAACTCCAACAAGAAGCGAACTCAAAGTGTTTAAAACTTGAAACTTTTTAAGTGATTCAAAAGCAATTCAAAGATAATCTTGAACTCTCGCGAAGATTCTAGAAAATTGATTCAAGTATGTCCGAAAGGTGATAAGTGCCAAAGTGAAAATGGCGATGGTGATTTCGCAAACGACGAAGGCTGCGATCGGTGGTTTCTTGGCGCTGATGATCCTGGGTGCTGTGTTGGTGGTAGGAGCTGCCTTCGGGTGGTTCGACCCTCGAAGGGAAGATGAAGAAATTCCGGGTAAAGTCAGCCCACGGCTTCAAGGAAGAACATCTTTCGTCACCCATCGAGCCGTAAGTATTTTTTTTTGTAATTGTAGTTTTAATACACTCTATTTTAATAAGGCACACGAAAATATAGAAATCAACAAAACAACCCATTGAAAGAGTCATTAAAATTGGTAGTTACCTACAACGTTAAATTTGACCTAAAATTGGAAGATGGTTCAGTAATTGTTTGTAATTATTGAAGACATATTGTGTAAGAATAGGTTGTAAAATGTCTAATTCATTTTATGCAATTGCTCAATTAATAAACACAGAAGGTATGTCACTACTCCGTGTACGTGTGGTACCAACAAAGAATAGTACCAACTCATCTCTACCCGTGGGTGTCGTAAAAGGCGAACCAAGGGCTTATGAACCAAAGGATGGGCAGCAGCATCTTTCCGTGTATGATGATAATCTTACACACTGCGGTCACCAACAACAGCGGTCGCCAGCCGCAACGCTTACAAGCCTGAGGCGTTTCTCTCTTTATTTCTTTACAAGAAGAAAAGAGAGAATCGATAACGATTCAGTTCGCTGGTAGCGCCTCTGGTGACTATAATAAATCCCCTCCAAAGTACCACGCGTTTCTGCTGGACTTCTGGAGGGAGTTCCCTGACCTGCAGTGAACGTTTCATGGTAAGTTATGATGTCACTACTGTTTTGCCTTGGATCCATTAAAAGCTACGCATAACATAGAAGTCATTGCACCATGACAATGGATTAGAGACTGTTTTATTTTATTTTTTTGTTATTTTTATCTTATGTCTATTGTATGAAAGAATTAAAGAACAATTGTTTTTCAATTTTTATTTAGGAGACGTGAGTTTTTCAATACAGAATACCAAAGCTACCTATCGGGCTTACTAGGTTTTACCTTTTCTGAGCTACTACTATCATTATTTATCTAAATATAAATACTTACATAAAATGACATGCCCTGAATAATTCGTCAATCGTACACGATGGAAGTACACCAGCAAAGCACAACAAACTCTTAAAGTAGGCCGTGCTGTAGTGGTTTCTTGCCGTTTTTTTTACGCTGCCATAGCACGATCCGAAACGGTGTAGACTCGCTCTATTCCATTTGCATTGTATTCTGTACGACATTCAATAAGTATTCTGTAAAGAATCTATGTTGAATAAACTATCTGAATCTTAAATTCACGCGAGCGAAGCCATGGGCAACAAGTAATATTAAACATTAATATATTGAATTTACAAAAACAATTTTCTCTCAGTGAATATAACCGGATAGACTATGTCAAGCCCGTTCGTGTGGTTGGTAGTGAGCCTGCCTTTCACGCCGCGGGTTCAATACCCGCCCGCAGGACAAACATTTGTGTAATGAACACAAGTGTTTGTTCTGTATCTGGGTGTTATTTATTTATGTATGTATATCAGTCTCTGATACCTTGCCTCGTTTGAAATTAGATGACCTTGTGTGAAATGTCCCCCAATTTTAATTTAATTATTTAATATTTATAGAGATTTTTGTCGCATGTTTTAACACAGGAAAACGAGATCACTTGGCAAACAACATGCTTTCCTCTTTAAAAACGAAATTTGTATGCCAACCGCTACCTCCACCGCTTTTAGATAAAAGCAAAATTTTAATTAACGTAACGCACAAAATAATTTAAAAATTCAAACAAAGCATGTCCTTTACAGGGCGATTTGGTTGAGTGGCTCGTTTCGTGGATAAAAATGTGTACAGCCCTTTGTAGCACATTATTATAAAAGCGTACTATTTGAGTGTTTTAATTAGATATCTATACACATAATAAAAGAGTAGAAACCGCGTGTCTGTACTTTTGATAAATTTATAAAAAAATTAGTGTGGGCGATAGGAAATGACTAATAGAACTCAAAAATATGTTTTCTGAACTTTTTGTCAGTCTGTCTGTCTGTATGTTTTCGATAAACTCCGAAAATACTGAACGGATTTTCTCGTGGTTTTCGCAGATAGATTTAGCTTAGCTCCGAGCAACATATAGGCTATGTTTTATTCAAATCGGTTCACTCAATCAGAAGCTACACTAATGTAAAATATAGTAATAATTGCCTGTACGATTATAACTCACAAACTTAATTACGAGTTGGGCTTACTTTTGTGCAACATAAAAGTTTAGATTCATTGCAAACGGTTCACTCTGACAGAAGGTACGCTAAGTTTAGATAGATAGATAGATAGATAGATAGATAAAAATGTTTATTCATACACATATTCGACACACAATATACGAGGGACAGTAAACTATGAAAGACAAAAACAAAAGATACAAATTTCTAAATTTTTTAAAACTGGCGCGAGTACATGTGTGCCGCAGCGGTACAAAAAGGCCGTAGCTCAGTGTATTATATCGCCCGGAAGGGCAAAACACCGTTTTTCAGCTACTACCTATAACCTAAACTATGAGGAAACGCGAGTGCCGCGAGTACGCAAGAAAAAAAAATAAAGTTGGTAAATTTGTGTGTGTGTGTGTGCGAGTTTAAAAATGACAAAAAGTACTTTGTGACTGGTTAATGTTATGTATAAGGATAAATAGTGTGTAATGTATATATGTATTTATTATAGAAGTAGGTATACCTAAGATTTGTGAAAGAAAGGAATAGTAATAAGTACTAATAAATAAAACAGATATGCCCCAGAAGTCGAATCAGCGTGCAACACAAGCGACAAAGTGATCTGGAATACCTAGTTTTTGGTTTTGTAATAAATAAGATTTAAATTTACTTTTAAAACTGAATTTAGACACTGAATTTCTTATTGGCGGCGCAAATAACTCATAAACTATTGAACGGATTCAAACGGGGTTTTCCATAAATTGTCAAGCTTACTTCTTTGCAACATATTAGCTTACTTTCATTAAACACGGCTCACTCAGACAGGTGCGCGAAATTTCCAGCGGAGGCGCCAATATCTCACAAATAACTGAACCGATTAAAACAAGGTTTTCAGTAACGTATTTCCTCCATGCAACATGTATGCTTAGTTTCATTGCAAACGGTTCACTCAGACATAAAATACACTTAGTTTCGAGAGGCGGCACCAATAACTCACAAACTACTAAACGGATTTAAACGGGGTTTTCAATAACGTGTTTAGCTTAATTCTTTGCAATAAATTAGCTTACTTTTATTGAAAACGGTTCACTCAGACAGAAAATGCCCGAAGTTTCAATAGGCGGCGCCAACAGCGAACAAACTACTGTACCGACTCCAACTGGCATTTCCATGACGTGCTTGGATTAGGTACTTCCGTGCAACATATAAGCTTAGGTTAGTTGAAAACGGTTTACTCAGATAGAAGTTACGCAAAGTTTCAAGCGAAGGCGCGAATAATTCAAAAACATTTGAGCAGATTCAAACGTGGCTTTCAATAACGCGTTTGGCTTACTCCTGTGCAATAAATAAGCTTAGTTTCATTGCGATAGGTAGGTTCATTCTGACAGAAGATACGCAAAGTTTCAAGCTGCAGAACCAAGAACTCACCTACTGAACTGTTTCAAAGTCAAACGAGGTTTTCAATGACGCGTCGGGCTTCTTTCTGTGCAACATATAAGCTTTATTTCATTGCAAACAGTTCACTCAGACAGAAGGTTCGCGAAATTTTAAGCGGCCGCATCATTACCTCACAAACTACTTGAACCTACACACACTACTTGAACGGTTTTCAATAACGTATTTGGGTTGCTTTCGTGCAATATTTGAACTTTTTTTTATTGCAATCGGTTCATTCAAGCAGACAATAGGCGAGTTCAAAGTTTCAAGCTGTGAAATCGAGCTGAAATCAAACAAAGCTTATATATTTTGTACGGAAAAATCAAATAAGTTGTTGAAAATTCCGTTTGATCCGGTCCAGTTGTTAAACGAGACGGACTTTAGACGAAGTAGGTACTTATAAACGAAATACTTCAAAAAATAAAGAGAGAAGTGAATCATTGTTTTTAGGAATTGTCTTTTAAGGGGAGAGATAAGTTACAAAGATTGTATGGAAGTGAAATCCAACAGTTTTGTATGAAGGTACATGTAGAGTTAAAAGCATGTGAAGCTAGACACGTTGGACTTTGTACCGCTCTTTTTTCAGTAGCCACAGAAGCTAAAGTGACTGAGCCTCAGATTTAGTTAGGCTTTGTTTTGTATAAGAAATAACGAAACCCGTACCATAGTTACTCCGCGTGGAATTCGACTATGATTTTACACTTACAAGGATAGTAGGCGACGACGAACAGTCCACACGTAAACAAGAGGTGTTTAATTTACAAAAATCCGTATTATCGGTACTCTGTATACCTAATAATATAAAGGCGAGAACTGCACTGTCTGTCTGTCTGTTACGCTTTTATGACTAATCCGATTAACCAATTGTGATAAAAACTTGGTATGAAGATAGTTTGAACCATGGGAAAAGTCATTAGCTACTTTTTCTGAACCCCACGCGGACGGAGTCGCGGGCAACAGCTAGTAGATAATAAAGAAAGATCAGAAGTATAGTTGACCTAGGGCTTATATATGGCTAGGGCTATTGTAGCTCGCATAGATATCTCGTATTTACAGTTCTGTATGTCAGTGACTCTTGACTTTACATCACTATGCTAATACACAAACATTATTAGTATGTCTTGAAAATGGCTTCAAAGATTTTGATAAGATTTACGGAGGCGAAAAATTGGTCTAGCTAGATCTTTCTCCTGAAAAATTTGTTGTTTCCGTTTTTTTAGTGAAAATTCGGAAAAGAAATAAAGCGCGATACAACAAATCCTACATTAATTAAATTAGAAATTCTCGGTCACCCAGGCCCATTAACTTAAAACTGGCACACATGTCTTGCCTTTTCACTATGAACCATCACTTTCACCTTTCTGTATTTATAAATACTTTATTTATGGCATTATTATTCAATTAACATTAATGTCAAACATCAAATCAAACATCAAATAAAAAAAATAATGTATTTAAAGGGTGTTTAAGCTAAGAACAAATAATTTAACATTGTCGAATTGGGTCTGTGCCTGTTATGACTAATGTATTAGATATTATAGTAAATAAATAAATTAAATAAAAAAGATTTTACTGTGTTAATTACGTACTTGCTCGACATTTCACATCATTCTTCAGGGTTTAATTCTGTTATTGAAAAATCTTCAAGGGCTTTTTATTTATTTGATCGATCCAGTTGGAAAATACTTTAAAAATTGTATTTTATTATTGTCGAAATTGAATTGTGGAAATTGAATTGTCGAAATTTACTGATCGTTTAGCTTCCACATTATTAGCTTAGGCTAAGCTTTAAAAGTACATACTTGCTCCAACTTATACGCGTTGGTATACTTTCTCGAAGCGACATTATTTTTAGAATCTTTGTACGTACTACTTTAATCGTACTAGTAGCTGCAATGCGGAGATTTGTTTTTCAGCATGCCTATTATTTGGTTTCTTCTTGTAATGGTGGTGATACTCGTACAAGGAAGATTGTTTTGATGTTTACCCTTTCTAAAATTGTCACACAAGAAGTGTTTTTAAAAGATTTGAAGTTCCCACGATGACCTTTATCTTTTAGTACTTCACTATTCATGAAAAAACATAAAAATAATAACCTAAAAAGCATTACTTGAACATTTCATCATTCATTTTTATGAACAAATATTCAAATGTACAGAATAATTTCAATTTCAAGCATTTCTTGCAGTAAAATTTTTCTTTTATAGTTCGAAATTCACTATGAAGTTTTAGTATTTTAAGCTTTTTATTGCCAAAAAAGTAAATAAGTTCAGACCAATGAAGTCGCCTTTCGTGCGGGCATTGTTTTTTCAAGTTTTATTATTTTACAGCCAAGACCAACAAACCAATAAATCTTGTTTAGAATAGGCGTGAAAACTTTGACTATTAAGCAAGTTTATTGCTCTAATTATCGTTGAATAGCAAGTAATTGTTACTAGGTCAAGTAAGGTAAAGTTTTTTTTCAGTGAATAGTTACGTAAGTGGTACAGTTGCAACATTGCGCCTTCAGACCTCCGCAGAAAGGAGGCTCTTCTAAGGGAAGGTGCGAAAATAGTTGCCCTACCAAGTCTACCTGTACATCAAGGAAGCTTTATGGTTTCGTTATGTCCGTCTGACTGTCCGCGGCTTAGCTCAGATACCCTAAGTACTAGAAAGCTGTAATTTAGTACGTATATACATTTAATCTACGCCGACAAAGTGGCAAAATAAAATAAAAAAATAATAATAATAGAGTACCTCTCCTTGTTCCTCTATTCTATTTGTTACTAAGTGTACTTACTTAACCCCCCTTATTAAGTTTGAAACACTTTTACTAGCAAAAACTTCAGTTTTCATCAGAATTCAACACATTTGTCAATTTCCCTGTTATTACTCTATCTTGTTAGTTACTAAGTTATTTGATACTTGAACTAAGGCCGGTATTTCACTGGGACACTGGTAGCGCGACTGGTTGCGCGACTAGTTGCGCCACTGGTGTCCGTAACAAGACACCAGTTAAGACACCAGAGTTGCTACACCCTGCGGCCACAGTATTAAGGGCTATATTTCACTGGGAGTGGTAGTGCGACCAGCAGCCGAGCTAGTTGCGCCGCAAAATTGGTTGGCGGCGCACTCCCAGTGAAATAAAGCCCTTAATACTGTGGCCGTAGGGTGTAGCGACTCTAGTGTCTAGTTACGGATACCAGTAGCGCAACCAGTCGCGCCACCAGTCGCGCCACCATGGTGTCCCAGTGAAATACCGGCCTTATGCAAACACTTAATTTGTTATCAGAATGAGTTCTGATAACAAAATAATTGTTTGTTTGGGCTTTTGTTTTGTACTGGGTGTAAGGGACAGGTTGGCAAATAGTAAAAGGGCATAACTGAACAACTTTCTGTGCGAGTGAATCCCATATACCTGCGCACCATTTCGGTGCGTAATGGAATTTGAATATTAAATTTTTGGTCCCGATACGTTCCGTTTCATTTTTTATTAAGTTTTATGAGTGAAGTAATGTTAAAAACAAAACTGTTTTCAATATATTTTAGCTTTGAAAAGCTCTTGATGTCTGCAAGACGAAAAAGCACAGAATATACTAATATTGTATTATATAGAGTAGGAGATAAGTGATTATTAAATTTTCTTAGGGCTAAAACGGGACCATTTTTGACAACAAAGGTTTTATGAAGTTTGAAATCCTACTAGGTCAAGAAATGTAAATAATAACCAACGACTAATTGCGGTAAAAGGTTTCTTTTTTTTAAGTGTTCCTTAAGTCCCCCTAAACATATCTTGAAAGTTGCACGTCGATCCCGTGTACGCTCCCCTCTCCCCATCCTCAAACGGGTCCCTGATTTTGTTTTTTTCATTTATCTCAGAAACGATAAAAAATAGATGAAAATTGTTAACGTCAATTTAATTGTTATTAAATTACCAACCCGTCGATATCTAACTTATTTCCATTTGACCTACAGCACCTGAAATGTAGAGGTAAGTTTGCACTTACGACTAATTACCTCTCAGCAAGCTGGAGGTACTGAGCCAATAGTAGTCCAAATGAGAAGGATTTTGAATTGATAACACAGATTTTTGAAATCTGCGATAAAAAAAATATTATAAAACCTTTCCTCTTCCTTACCTCTTATTGGGAAACTATATTGACTTCTTACACGGCATATATTAGGTCTTTACCTATGAAATTGCCGTTTTGTATGGCGAATTTTAGGTAAAGTCAATTTTCAGTACTAACATTTTTGCATTTTTCTTAGGAATCATAAATCCAATTTTTTTAATTTTTTTTAAGCATTGTTGGGAAGACATTAAGCTAACAGAAACTTAAATTTAATTTTCGAAAAATATTATCTGTAAAAAAATATAACAAATCTAATGATGAAATCGGACGACATTTAAGACGAACAATTTTCGAACCTTTAATTTTATATATCAAACTAAAAATAAAAACTTAATTTTATGCGTAAATTGATAACCTTGAAGTCAACTTTCAAATATAAGACAAATGAAAAAAATTGCATTAGAATTATAGGAATTATGATCTCATTAATCTGTAAGAAAATTTCGGCAATTTCATAGGTAAAGACCTATTATAACGTCAATGAATGATATAATTTTAAATTTAGGACGCTATTTTATCACGTTTTTGTATACCCCCTAGAAATTAATTAGTAGCCAGTATTTTTTTATATAAGAGATTATACGAAAAAGTTCAAATTAGTGTCTGAGTCTTAGATTTTAGTGATTATTGTATAATGGTAGTAATTACTCATTTGTAGTTACAAGCAATACCTTCACGATACCTCGTGCACTCCATTCCAGAAGCACGACACTTGCATCGATTTGTTTGGCACTTTTCCAATTTGAACTTACAACAGATCAGCTCTAAGCAAGCCGCTGGTACTGGTCCTATCGTAGCCTATATGGGTCTTAGGGTATTCGTCCCATCTTTTTCCCATTCGAATTGGGTTGGATTAGGAGCATCAAATTTTGCGAGGTAGGCATTTTCCCAAATAACCGTCTGCAGGTGAGCTCTCTGGATATGCAGATGTGCAGCATCACTAGTGGGAGGTAATGCTTCTGGTTTCTTATTTACGCCAAAAAGACGGTAGCGGGCTGTATTGAAATCACGCACATCATTACCCTTGACCTTGTATAATTTCACAATGAAAGCTTCCGCATTGTTTTTGCAATTCTCGGTTAAAGGTTGAATTCTAGCTTTTGCTGGAGAAATGTGGAGGGGAAGTACCATAGTCACCTCGCTCATTAGCGTTACGGCTGGCACCATGGACCGCGGTTGTAGGTGACCGCAGTATAAGTAAGATGTAAGATTCAAAGGAGGATGCTGCTGCCCATCCTCCAGTTAACCCTTAGTCGCCTCTTACGATACCCACGGGTATGTATGGGTTGGTACTATTCTTTGGCGGCACCACACGTGAGCCAAGCCAACAGCTTGCTTAGAGTTAATTAGTTGTACGTGCAAACTTACCTCTATATTTCAGGTATTATAAGTCATATTGAAATAAAATAGACAAAGACGGGTTAGTAACTTATTAACAATTAAATTGACGTTAACAATTTTCATCCATCTTTAACCGTTTCTGAGATAAATGAAAAAAACTAAAATCAGGGACCCGTTTGAGGATGGGGAGGGGGGACCGTACACGGGATAAACGTGCAACTTTCTAGATATGTTCAAGGGGACCTAAGGAACACTTTAAAAAAAAAGAAACCTTTAACCGCAATTTGTCGTAGCTTATTATTTACATTTTTTGACCTAGTAGGATTTCTACTTGACAACATTGATTTTTAGATTCAGTGATGTCCAAAACCTCATAAAACCTTTGTTGTCAAAAATGGTCCCGTTTTAGCCCTGACCCTGAGAAGGAGAGACAATTTTGGAATTTCATCCTAGTCTATATATAGTTCCTATCATCGTACTAAAGGCCCATCTGATAGTCGAAACTCTACCTTAAAATTATTATTAACTTAAAAAAGAACTTCAGTTATAACTTTTCAGAATAGTTGATGAATTACAATAGTTTATGAATTGGAGGAAAACCAGTTAGTTGGTAAACAGATCATTTTATAAATAAACATTTTAATAGACTTTTTATTAGGGACACCAACAGTTCATTCCAATTTTGATAATGCAGAAAAATACTCTTATTAATCAATACACTTCACACAAAATAACTTTGGCCCTGTCATTGATGCGCAGTAATCAAATATGGGCCATTCTTTTCTTCTGCGCATCAATGACAGGGCCAAAGTTATTTTGTGCGTCGTATATACGTACTTTGATTTTTGGTATTAGATACCTTGCTAATTTATTTTAGTAGGGGATGACATCTGCCAACATGTCACAACCCCATCATCGATGATCCATAGAAAATATTCAAAATAACCTGTCAAATCCATAGAAAAACGCCTACACCACCTAGTGACGAATTATTTCTTTAATCCTCCTTCTAAGTGTAGGTATGGTAGGTTTTATGGTTACAATTAACCATTCGGGTTTTGTTTTATTATTTAAATTTTTAATTCAAAATTTGTAAATGTTTTGTTTCCAAATGTACCAAAATCTCTATAAAAGAAGCGATTGGACGAATCTGGACTACAAAGTTGCAATGTCCCATTGCGCACCAAATTGGTGCGTAGGTACTGGAACGCAACGGGATTCACTCTCAAGTTTGCAATTTTTTATGGAGAAGCCGATTGTTTTTTTATTTTCAGAATATTGTATTCACTGAAAGTTGTTTAGTTATGCCCTTTTAGTATTTTCCAACCTGTTTCTCACACCCTTAACATTATATAATGTGTAAACCATTTCCAAGCGGTTTGATTAAATCAAATTCAAGAAACAGTAAGTGGATCCAACAAAGGATCGATACAACAACTATTACTTAAAATGGAAAAAGAAACTTTTGTATGATTATTTGATAATGGAACCAGTGTGACGACTAGTTACCATACGCATTGCGTGACTAATATCATTAAGTTTGATGTATTTCTTTAACCGTCCTGAGGTAAATAATGCTAGGTTTACGCAGTCTTCCAATTTAAATATTTATAACTTAAAGGGCTTTGGTTTGAGTACATGTAGTAATAATTTAATGTAGGTTGTGCTTATAGCTAAGTATTGAATTTATAAGCTCTTAGCTTCCGTGCTGCGACTTGTTGACAGAATTACTAATAGCTTTGTTAACATGTAAGTATCTGGGCAACCGAGCTTAGCTCTAAGCTGCCTCAACTTTGAAATATCATCAGGTGAGTAAGCACCCGCCAACAGATGGCGCTTTAGGTTTTTGTCTAAAAAGCGGTATTTTAAAAAAAATGCTTAAAAACACGGGAAAACGACATGAGACCTAACTAGATCGATTTTCTGCCCCCAAAAATCCCCGTATGGAAAATTTCACCGAAATCGTTAGAGATGTTTTCGAAAACCGATTATAAATATATTTATATAATATATATGTATGCAAATATTGCTCGTTTAATACTATATGATATTTCATTGCCTGTGTTGAAGTATTTTTCCCCAGGAGTATAATTTCACGTTTGCAAAATATCAAATTTCTCGTTCGCATCATAGCAAATTTCATGTTTGCAAAATGACAAATTTCAAGTTCGCAAAATTACACAATTCTTCACAAAAGCACGAAATCTTGCTGGTAATCTTGGTGGTACGTCAAATTCGCAAAAAATCAACCCCTCTGACTCGTTTAAGTACCTGGCTGGCTGAGCTATGCTCTGGGCCGAGAGATGACGCTGTACGACAAAATACCGGGAAAACAATTTTATGGAGCTAGCTGATCGATTTTTACCCGACTGCCCCAAACAGGAGGGTTATGTTTTTCGAGTGTATAAATGTCGATTTCTTTGTTGCGCTTTGCAGCCTACTCGTATTAAGCGGCTTGATAGACTTCAACATGTGAGGTGTCGTTAAATTTGTATTCATTGTGGGAGTGTCATAGGGCAAAAATATAAAAAAAAACTTTCATTATTAAAACTAAAAGTACTAAATAAAAAAAAGAACATGTTTTTTTCTCTTTTCAGTTAATTTTTTTTTATCCGTTCGGGTATTTTGTTTTTTGAAATTAATATTTTTGCCCCTGAAAACCCCTATCGAACTCGTTAGAGCCGTTTCGAGAACTGTATACTTACAAGTATTGCTCGTTTTAAAGTATAACATAAGAATACCTACTCGAGACTGCGGACAAAAAACAATTTACCGCTTTCTTAACGTAAATGAGAAGCAACTAAAAAAAAAATTTAAAATTTAAGACCTTTTATTACGAAAAATTAAATAATTTAACTTATAAGTTCTTTAGTATCTAGTCCTGATTTTTTTTTATTAGACGGACCTTCTGGATCTATTTATTTTGTATGAATAGTCTGAATCTCTCTAAACAAATTGTTTTTAGGGTTCCGTACCTCAAAATAAAAAAACGGAACCCTTATAGGATCACTTTGTTGTCCGTCTGTCTGTCTGTATGTCTGTCTGTCAAGAACCTTTTTCTCACGAAGGAGAAGAGGGAAATTGATAACGAATATTAAGGTCCATAAGCTCCATACATTTATACTTCCCGTTGACCTAAAATTATGAAATTTGGCAAGAAGCTAGGTCTCACAGTACAAATAAAGGGAAAAGTCTAAAGTCATTAAATATTTAAATTTTTCTCACAACTAAAAGTAACCAATTAAGGTGAGCTCCCGTTTAAAGAACTTTTCTAAAGAGGATGTGAGATGTGAGATTTTCTAAGTTGGATGGTCGCGGAGTTTTTAAAATCAAAGAGCAAAAGCTTTTAGTATATCTTATGGTAGATAGGTACGGAACCCTTAGGGCGTGAGCCCGACTCGCACTTGGCCGGTTTTTTGACCTTGAATATTGGTAAACCTGGCTACTTGTTTTTGCTCCATATATTTTGATGGTTGCTATACTTTACTAATTTGTACTCATTATTTAGAAGACTAACGTTGTACATCAAGTTGAAATATTGCTTACCCATAAGGGCCGAGAAGAAGGGTGCTGTAATTTGGTATCAGAATACCAATCATTTATTTAGATACCGTTACAGTAACCGTTTTACCTTACAAAACTTAACAATTTTTAGGGTTCCGTAGCCAAATGGCAAAAAACGGAACCCCATTTCTGTCTGTCTTTCCGTCCGTATGTCACAACCACTTTTTTCCGAAACAATAAAAACTATACTGTTGAAACTATAAGAACTATACTGTTGGAACCGCATTAAGATTTTCACACAAAAATAGAAAAAAAAATTTGGGGGTTCCCAATACTTTGAAACTCAAAAAATTTTTTTTTTCATCCAACCCATATGTGTGGGGCGGTCTTCAAAAATGATATTGAGGTTTTCAATATATTTTTTTTCTAAACTGAATAGTTTGCGCGAGAGACACTTCCAAAGTGGTAAAATGTGTGTGTAACTTCTAAAATAAGAGAATGATGAAACTAAAAAAAAATATTATGTACATTTAATGCAAACTTCCACCGAAAATTGGTTTGAACGAGATCTAGTTAGTAGTTTTTTTTAATACGCGTGAACCATTATTTTCTAATGCGATACAAGCTTTGCTTAGTGCAGGGTCCGCTGATTATATGTATACGTAACACTTATATTTTTTACAAGTATATGACTATGACTGTTTACAGCTTAAACATTGTAAGTGTTAATAGCAATTTTTTTTGGCAAATAAATTTTTTATATTCTATTCTAATAATAGGTGCCTTAGTAAAGAATAATTATAATTCGCCCGGGCTTTTACGATAGAGCTAAAACAAAAATTGAGCAAAAATCACCTAAAAACGGGTTATTGTAAACCGTACACCTCCCGAGACCACCTAACACGTATTTAGTAGGGAAGCCCCTCTTAATTTTATATTTTTTGTTATAGCGGCAACAGAAATACGTAATCTGTGAAAACTTTAACTGTCTACCTGTTAGTTATTTAGTATATATCATGAGATACAGCCCGCCGACAGACAGACATCGGAGGCATATTGATAGGGTCCAGTTTTTTACCCTTTGACCAAAAACTGTCCAGTGTGTAAGTAAGAGTTAATGGCAATAGAAGAAGAATCCTCGTTTGCAAGTCAAGATCGTGGAAGAATAAGACTCTGCCTTCGCCTACGGGAAAGAGAACTGATATTTTATGTACAACCTTCCCAGTAATAAAAAGATAAACTAAATATTCTGACAGTGAATATAACGTTATTTGAGACATTCCGTCTATAGGAGGAATGATAAATTGAATTTTGAAGCTCTTATCAAACTGAATGTTATTTTGGGTCAAGGAAAGGCTGAGTAGATGTATTTATTCATAAATTATTAAATTTCGTATGTACTTTGCCTGATTGCGGAGAATGTTTGATTAATGTTGAAAGGTTTGACTTACTCTGAATTTATGTAATGCTTGTCATGCATGTAGTAAATTTTTAATGTAATACCAATCAGTAAAATACATAAGCACGGCAGCAAGTAATAATACTATAAGCTGATAGTTAAAGTAAGCTAGGTAAGCTACAAATACCTGAAACCAGTGAACCATCTAAAGGAGTGATCACACCTAGCTGAATTCAAAGACTAATTCGGCATACATTGCTCGTTGAAGTAAGGATATTGCAATTAACACAACCAAGCCTCCCAGCAATGTATGCCGAATTAGTCTTTGAATTCAGCTAGGTGTGATCACTCCTTAAGGCGAAAGTGACTTATCAACGCACTTACGTGCGGCTTGCTGTACCAGAGTAATAAGTTTGTACTTATTTAGAGAAGAACCGATGGCCGATGGGGTGTAAGGGTTCTAGAGTGGCGACCACGTACCGGAAGACGAAGCGTTGGCAGGCCCCCCACAAGGTGGACCGACGATCTTGTCAAGGTCGCGGGAAGCCGCTGGATGCGAGCAGCGCAGGACCGGTCGTCATGGGGATCTTTAGGGGAGGCCTATGTCCAGCAGTGGACGTCTTTCGGCTGATATGATGATGATGATGATGATGATGACTTATTTAGAACCTTATTCAGTGAACTTGTGAAACAAGTTTATTTGCAGAAAAATAAAGCTACAACTTGGGGCTCTCGTTTGTAGTCTGAAAACACCCCTTAGTTTCTTACTTTTCAATTACTTTTATTTGTAAGAATATCCGTCAACATCAACTTATCATGTGTGTTGGTTGAAAGGTCGAAGATCAAACTCACAAACTCTAGTGTCGGAGTAAATTTTGACGGCTACTTAGTAGTTAGGACTAACGGCTGCCTATCAGACATCAGGAATATAATCAGGCGATTGAACCTGCAACGTCCAAACCAAACTAAGGAGAGTCTAACAATAGTTATTTGTGGTGCAAGGCAGCAAAATTGTTATTTAGCGCGAGTGCCTTGTATTGCAACTCGAGCAAGCGAAGGATTCCAGGATTAAACCACAAATGAAACGGAAGAAGAAGAATCCTGAGTGTAGCGAGGGTTTTAAGGCACAAGACGTAAAATAACGTTATTATATAGCACAGAAAAATCTAACGAATAGCGCCAGTCGGTACCTTGTAATTGAATTGGGCTGTTTTCCGCAACTTGACGTCAATGCGCCTATTTAGCGTGTGGTTGAAACAGTGAGCTACTTAAGCCACCCGATTTCCTGAAGAAAGCCTAGCAAGCCAGTGACATTGCTTGCTACTTCAGGAAGGCCCCCGGGAACACCAAGGTTCTTTGCCATGTATGTGGCTAATTCCGTGCACTCCAGCAGGACTTGAGCAGCTGTTCATCTGTCTTCAAGCAGGCTCTGCAAAAAGGAATGTCAGTAACACCTAGTACAAAAAGATGTTTCAGAGTTATTCATCCATTCATTCATTCATATTTGTTAACAGATTCGTGACCAGTAATAGCGCTGATTGCCAGTCTAAGTTGAGCTTTACGCAACAGCTTGCGGGATAGACCACTGTTGAAACTAGGCAAGGTTTTCCTCACCTGCCGGCACGTATCTTGATTGGTCCAGTTCGTTTCGTGTTGGCATTAAGTCCTTGTGCTGAACAGCTTATGAATTTGCCTCGCTGGTATAGGTATAACGGGTTCGGGTCCATTAGCCTTAGATCAGGTTCAAGTCCGACCCCCTGTTACGTGAGCTAATTCCTCCGCCGCGTCGTTACACAGGCCAGATGGTCGCTAGTACATACCTCAGCAAGTAGTTGATGGCATTGGAAGACGCCAGTACCTTACATTCATAATCAGAATCATTACTTTGTCATTTCAAAAACCTTTTTTACTCTAGCGGCGAATATGACTTTTGCACACATATTTAACGGAAACTTTTTCACGCTTGTCGCCAAAATCTCGGACCAAGTATAGAAAAATAACTTTTGCAAGCAGATGTTGCCGATGAAGCAAAGTTATCTGAGCTAGTCGTTTTTTTTATTTAATGTGTCTCTACCAAGATTTGAACTCAGAACCTCTATATAAAAAGCTGAACGCGCTAACCATCAGACTACGAAGGCTGCAATAACAAAAGAGTTAGGGCCTATCCGCACAGCGAATGGTTCCCGCGCTTGACTAAAAAAAAATCGCAATTTTTTTTACCGCCAGTGCGGATACTCCTATAGGATTCAATGTGTTACAGAATTGCGAGAAAAACATCGCGCGATAAAAATTCGCTGTGCGGACAGGCCCTTAGCCCTTTAAAGGTCGGACGGTGAGACGACTTATTAATTATGGTGGCGCAGTATGGCACCCTTCATTTGCGGGACCCAAAAAAAATAACAATATTACGATATTATATAACTGCTTCTGCTATTTCACTGATTCGGCAACTTACTGAATGAACAAAATAGAATAGAGAAGTCTTACAAAAGAAAAGTTTGAAACCTTCGGGCAGTTTCAGAACTTTATGTCTGTTCCGATGAAGTCTATGCCAGTTCAGCTCAATTATTTTAACAAAAACTTGTTTTGACTTAAATTTTCTATGGAGAAAGGCAGAATATTTTAATTTCATTAAAATTAAAGGCAAACAATTCGGCAGGTTTACAGATTGTCAGAAAAAAAGTTCTTTTTTTTTACACATATCATTAGTGCAGAACGATATTTTAAAGTTGAACCTCCTTTAAATAAGCCACTTTAAAAAAAATATTTAAGGGGCATTATCATACAGAACTTTTAATCAAATAAGTTACAGTACACACGGCCGCACATCGGTAGAAACACTTTTGGACCTTATGGCGTGGTAATAGAGTTGAAAAAGTTTCTACCGACAAGCGATTGACCGTACATTTTAACGGGAAAGAAAGAGGATGATGCATGTTTGTATGTACCCTTTTTCACAATTTGAGTTGATTCATATGAAAGGAAAAAAAACCGTCATTGTATGAAAATGTATGGCAGAAAACAAACCGACCCGTAATTATTTGCAGCTGTCTTTATTTCTATTTATTAGTACATTAAAATGCAAGTGCGCTATTTTGGATATTACAGCCGAGGCCCAGAAATTGCAGCACGAGCCGCAGGCGAGGGCGTAATGGAGCTGAGGGTGTAATGTCAAACGCGCACGAGCTTTTTACGACGTTTTTCAACACATTTGCGAATAAAACAAATCAAATTGGTTACCTTTAAAAATACTAAACTTTGCTAACCTTACGTCCACCGCACGTCCACCGGAACATTTTGTCGGCTGCATATGTTCATGTTTTCCTTTAATTTTACCAGCTTTTAAAATTGTATTTAGTGAATGAGTGTTTTAGACGGTTCAGGAACAGTTTTTTATTTGTAGAAGTCGACACTATTAGAACTAATTACAATAATAAACACTACAAATATTTGTAAAATGGCGCGTATTATTCTTTTTCAGCGGGCACAGATTATACGTCGCATGAGGCCCCAAAACATTACCATGTTATCTTACACCATCAATCTTTTATCAATTATTAGTCAATCTAGTAACCAAGCCACAAAAAAAAGTAATTGTCACTCGGTACCCAAACATCCTATTCCATTAACCTTGAATAAATTATCAAAAATTGAATAGCTTTTTACGTAAATGAGAAATTTATTGTTAATTAGTTAATTACTAAAAATAATTTCATATAATCAACATTTATTTATCATATTTTCTCGAAGTCAGCTTGAAAATATAAGCATAAAAACTCCTTACTCTTGGCCGATTAAAAAAAAGCAAAAATAAAACACTAGTAAAGTAATCTAATGACAAAAACACGCGTGTTTAATAAGCTGGATTATGGACCTTAATACAGTGCAAATAGAGCTGTTTTATGAGCAAAAGTGTTGAAAATTACTTTACAATCAATCAATCGTTAAGTCAAATTAGTTCCGTAGCTGAAATTAACGTAAAATACAGAGTAGTGTATAGTAAAGAAACATTTGTTGGTGAATTTTATTGCTTAGTAGTTTACGCCAGCAAAAGATCTAGGAACTTTGACAAACGTTGTAATGGAATAAAGATTATATTACGTACCTATCTTTACTTACGTAAAAAATGTCAAGTTTATATCTAATATCCTCTACGCATCTGAAGCTTATGAAAAGCTATTAGCACGCTATAAAGGCAACACGTGGAAGAAATTTTCCTTTGACCCCCACTAGTCAGAATATACATTTTTTCCTACAAAAAACACCAGATCTTACACTGGTTACCGAAAGAGCTTCAGTTTGCGCTGAACCCTGTAAGCTCGTACGGATCAGACGGCTGTAAGATTAGATTGGATATTTTATTGTAACTTTTCTTTCTTCACTGAGTGCCATTTTTTTACAAATGCATTAGTTTTATAATTTTCATTAAAAGTAAAATAGTTCTTTTTTAGGCATCCAGTTTATGAACTTGACATTGTTATTTCTGTTTCTGTATATGACGTAGTTACTTTTATAATAACACCATACACCACTAAACTCGGGCAAATGTTTTGCTAATTATGGTCTTACGAGTCTGAAGGTTTTTTAAAGATATAACACATTTTATCACTAAGCGACTCATGAGTGTTAATAGTAGTTTATGCAACTGTCATATAAAACAGGTTATTAAAACACGAGTTCGGTTTTATCACACGAGGCGTAGCCGAGTGTGATAATAGCATCAAACGAGTGTTTTAATACCATATTATATGCAGTTGCGTATACTACTTTATCTTCACTCATACAATAGGTAGGTACTTACTTATAAAAATCAAACAAAAGGTAAACAACAAAGGCAACTTATATAATGTACGTATATTACAGTTCGAATATAAGTCAAAAGAAGGCGCCTTAATATATCCGCTAGGTCTTCTTTGAAATATACAAGCAGAACATTTTCTTAACAAGACATGGTTTTCTTTTCGATTTTCATTCATTCCTAATTCATTGTAGGTTATGTCGTAAAATGTCCTAGACTAATATGAGAGAAGATCATAAGTTATTGAGTATCTTATGGTGTGACTGCAGTATCCTGACTGCACCACTTTATCTACTTTTTCAATAAACTTTCACATTACTTTCACGGGCACAAAATACTTGAAAAAGGTAAATGTTTGAAAATAGCGGCAAATCCGGCAAATCTTATATCTATTTCCAAGTCCTTTCTAATTTCAGGCTGCGCGCGCATATTTTCAGCCACAGATAAAATAATTGTAACTATAGTAACTGTTACTCTAACTGCTCCAAAATAATAGGTTATTTATATGGTACACTTTGTAATATGCTACTGATATTTGACAGCTACTAAGAAAAACTGATACATTACTAACGGGCTCTCTAAAAGACCTTTTATTCAGTCTTCTTAAAAAAGTTTAGATTCAAGGAGAATTGTATCCAAGTGTTATGTAATGATTAAAAAATTAAATTACGTAACACCTTTGCAGAATTTTTATACAAAAATCGTTACGTAATGGTAACTTTTTAATTTTTTATAGATACTCTGTGTAATATACAGCCTTACATATTAACTTTTTGAATCATATTTCAAAGTTTACGACATGAGTGTAGATAAACATAATTATGTGCTTAGATGGATGAATAGAAAATGGACCGCCATCTATCGCGTCCCATTGAGCACAGGAAGTCTACTTCTTGTGCTAAGATCCGCTAATCTGATCGAAACCTGTTGCCTCTATGCCATCAATGTAAAACGTGAGTACATATCCGTGTAAGTACATAATTATAATTAACACACTTTTTTTCGGCAATAAAGAAAAGTATAAAGCGATACTTTACAATATTAGGATCACTGTATCACATTTTCAGCTTAAATAAAGAGAAATTTGAGCTTTACGAATAGTTCCTTCACAAAGTAATGTCATGTTAAATAAAAATCGGCCAAGTGCGAGTTGGACTCGCGCGCCGAGGTTTCCGACATACCTTTAGTATTTTTGGAAGCAATAAAGTCCATTTTTAGGACCGCAAAACCAAATTAGTTTGTAAAGGTTTTTTTGCATATTTCTAAAAAACTGTTTAATTTAGAAAGATTGTTTTATTTTTGCTGTAATATTTATATAAACTTCTATCGACTGATATTAATTCAGATTTTTCCATTCACAAACTTCGGAGATAAGGGTTTTTTTTTTGACATTTTTTATCATAACTTAAAAACGAAGAGTTTTAAAAAATACAAAAATATATTTTATAATGCACAAGTAAAGTCCTTTCATATGATACCCCACTCAACCTAGTACCGACAATTTGAAATTTTGCCCCCCCCTATTTGGGCCCCCTTTACATCAATAATCATAATTTTTTCTTAATTCTTTAAGTTAGACAACCATATTCTAAAACTATTGCAAATTTCAAGTCGATAGCATGAGTGGTTGCTGAGATATACAGGTGTGACAGACAGACAAAGCGGCATCATAAGGGTTCCTTTTTTTACCATTTTGGTATTGGAACCCTAAAAAAGAATTGGCAAGTAAAAACCCTGATTGTACTCGGTCACCGAGTGATTGTATAAGATGTACAGGCTTTATAAAATAAACAAATGTCGATTGGAATTAGAACCGCAGTTGAATTAACGGATTATGTCGTTAAATCCGATGCATCGTTTTGCGTAAAAACTACTACAGGGCACAACGTTCCGATATAGGTTTCTGTATAAAATCCGCCAAGAGGAGTGGGAGATAATATAATTCCGTAAGGGCGTGAAACGAAATTCGAGAGGTTGGTTAAATTATCGATCTGTATTTCCGATAGTGTTGAGTTAAAAGGAAGTTTGTTAAGGAAATATAAATATTGACACGTAATACACACTTTGATACAAACGTGACAAGCTTTATATGTAAAAGAAAGAGAAATATTGACACGTAATCGTCGGTTATATAATTGTAATATCATTGCATAATAACACGTAATACACACTTTGATACAAACGTGACAAGCTTTATATGTTGGACTTCGTACCACGTGTACTTGATCATACGCTTTTTTTGAATAAATCATACGCTTTATACGTTGGACTTCGTACCACGTTTACTTTATCATACCCTTTTTTGACGAAATCATACGCTTTATACTTTGGACTTCGTACCACGTTTACTTTATCATACATTTTATAATTCATAAAATTATTCATACATTCAGAAACTGGCCACGCTACGCTTCCACGGTTGCAATCAAGAACAAGTTTCTCTTCAATTACATGCGCAAGTAAAATCACATGTTTAACGTATTCACGTCTAAATCAACTCTATCTGTAAAATCAAGACATAGGTGAGGATTTTTTGTATGAAATATTCTCTTAGTAGGAATTATCTATCCATGCAAATGTAATCTAATGTAGTTCAAACAAAATTCCAGTTTCATAAAAAGATAAGAAAGAAGTAAGTAGTATTTTTAACTTAGATAAATGTTTCGGTCGGAGCGCAGCGAATCATTTATCTATGATTTTTAAATTAATCATTAAAAATATTTCAACCCTAAATTGTAAAAAATACTGTTATTAGTACCAACTACCAACTCGAGTTTTCCTATACTTGAATACATAATGTATCTATGTAAGTAAATATGAAACAACACACTGTCATAATTGTAATTAGCACGTTGCGTGTAAAGGAAACCTCATTACAATAAAGTTCCCGGCTTGCTGGCACGGCACCTTATTACATAGGTACCTTTAAGAGTTCTGAGTTAGCAGCTTCTAGTTTTATATAAAGGACAAGTCCGATCTTGCATGGAAAATTGCTGTCATCTTTGGGATGGCTCAACCAAATATTATCTAGCCGCACTACTCGATAGATCGCAGGGCCAAGAAAACCAAGTTTCACAGTCTGGCCCACCGTCGCAAGGTTGAATTTCTGTGCAGATTGACTGTGCTCAATAGCTCCATGAGCTCAGAATACAGACGCACCGTAGGATATCATCCACACTTGGTTGATATTCCACACATCGCACTAAGCGCTTTGAAACATCTTTTGTAAAGAGATGCGTGTAAAGAGTGGAATTATCTGCCTGCGGCTGTGTTCCGGAGTTCATATAACCCGAATCTATTCAAGTCGCGAGTGAATAGGTTTCTTCTGGGCAAGTTCGTATCATCCTCGACCTCATCTCTGCCCTCAAGACTAGATCGAGGTCAAGAGTAAGCCCATTGACAATAAAAAAAAAGTGTTTGCAGTGCCTTTTTCGAGGTATTTCAATGCTCATTATGTACTTTTCTCATGATGGAAGCTCGATTTGAAACCGAATTTACGCGTCTAGCTCTGTTCACCTTTTTCTTTATCATTATTTTATTTTATTGCCCGAGTGAGACGAGCGGTTTTTGTTATTTTTATAGTTAGATGGTGCAACTAACACTAACTTTGACTTTGACTGTCTAGAGATTACATACGGGTGTTATGTTTTAACACGCCATCTTAAATATTTCAAAAAACGAAAATAATATCCTACTTTTGACACACTTAGTAAAAAAAATTTTTATTATGTGCGAGTGCCTTGTATTGAAATTCTAGCAAGCAAAAGATTAGAATCCATTCCACGAGTGAAGCGAGTGGTCCAAAAGAAGAATCCCGAGCGTAGGTACAAGACGCCAAAGAACGTTTTTGTTCAGCGAAACACATAATTTTTCACCACACTATGGAGAGAAAAATGCTAACTAATAGCACCAGTGCATTCTAATTTCAAAAACCACACTAGAAACCAAAAATTACTTTTGCACACATTTTCCACGATAGCTAAATGACTTTTGCCCGTCGATTTTGACCGATAAAGCAAAGTTTTCTGAGCTAGTGAGATGAAAAAAATATAAAAAAGGAGTGTAAAGGACTGTACATCGAAAAGGAAGAAATTGATAGTCAAAAAGAAACTTTCCTTGGGAAACAAATTAAATTGTCTACAAGCCGTCAAAAACATAAGTTATCTCAGATCCGAGTCTAAGATATTGTAAAACATTATGGGTCTTACTACAAAAAAGTTAGACATCTGTTGAACACTTGATTAAAAAAATCCGCACAAAATTATTTAAAAAAGTTTAACGTCTGTTGAACACTTGATCAAAAAAATCGTACAAATAACTCTGGCTATGTCAGTTGATGCGCAGAAGTCGTCATAGTAATTTTTGACATCTGCGCATCAATGTCATAGACAGAGTTATTTGGTACGATTTTTTTAATCAAGTGTTCAACAGATGTTTAACTTTTTTTAGTAAGACCCTATCTATGCAGGTTTGCATAGGAATGCAAAACTAGATCAGTAACTATAACTTACTATATCCTGTCAATATAACTGTTCTTTAAATACCATCCGCGTATTAACTTGGGTACATACCTACCTATATGAAAAGACCTACTCTTCGACTAAACTTAGTGATAAAAAATTCAAAAGTGAAATTAGCAATGAAGCTAAAAGCAAACTTTGAATTATTCAATAACAACAAAATTCAAGCATAAAATATTCAGCCTTGCTAATCTTTTCACTTATTGACTCAGCTTCAAACTTAACCAACCAAGATAATCTTACAAACGTATCTTACGCGTTTTGCATAACCAAAATTGGTACGAAAAGCTGAGAAACTTCGTCTTAATCCGAAAACAGCCGAAGAAGCATACGAGAGCGGATTGTTTCAATATCAACTTACCTATCTGTATGAATTATTTATGTATGAAAGACTACCCCATGGTTCGACAGAGTACCTTTGGGCGTGACTCGAATAGAAGAAGCCGAGATAAAATTGTTTTCCTTTTTTCAGCCAGGTAGTACGCTTTGGTTCGTGATCGTTGATTTAAGATTGAGTTTTCGAATAGCGAAACGCGTATTAGAAATAGAATAATACAAAATGTGAATTTCTCGGAAATGTGACTGTTATCAAGCAAAAATTGTATAAGCAGCAGATACTTTGAAGAGAAAAATCCATAGGATAAGACTACTATATGTTTCTAACAGGCTAATTCAAATTGATATAAGTTTATTGTATCAACCCTGTACACCACTCATATTTGAAAGACCGCGTGGGTTTTTTATTGTCGCTTCTTTTTAGGGCTCCGAATCAAAATGGTAAAAATGGAACCCTATGTTGCGACTTCGTCTCTCTGTCTGTCACACAATCAACTTATAACAAAACAAAATTTCCGTTAATAAAAATTCTGTGGAAATTGTTCGTGATTTTTGTTTGCCGCGTAGATCGTTTGGTGCAGACAGCTAAAAGTAATCTAGTTTATATTCTATTTCGGACCTGTATGCTCATATTTAAAGTATATATCCCGGTCACACTTAAAAAGTCCGGCTTTTCTTATAAAATATATTCATCATAACATCACATGAACGTCCACTACAGGACAGGGAGCTCCCTCCAGAATTCTAGTTTTTGCTGGAAAATTGTGGAGGGGAAGTACCATAGTCACCTCGCTTGTTAGCGTTACGGCTGGCACTATGGACTGCGGTTGTAGGTGACCGCAGTAAGTAAGATGTTAGATATAAAGGAGGATGCTGCTGCCCATCCTCCAGTTAACCCTTAGTCGCCTCTTACGACACCCACGGGTATGTATGGGTTGGTACTATTCTTTGCCGGCACCACACGGGATAAATATATTCACTGAAGGAAATAAAACGGAAAACTGTGAGAAACTGAGATCAATGATTAGTCTTCATGCGCTCCGGAGCCTGCGGAGACCTTCATTAATCTAATGAGAGACACAATTTTTTTATAAATAAAAGCGCAATTTTATTTTCCAATTATACATATCATTGCAAAATTTTGTATCAAATTTATGGGTAATACACGTCACATTTTACACAGGTCTCTCATTCACGTATAGATACGTAAGTTTACGTAAGCCCTGAATACTTAACATACATTAACCGAACCAAAATCCTCTTATCATACGTAACAAAGGCCATACCGATACCTACTTACGTAAACATAGGTACATTAATAAGTTATTGTTGTAACTTTTGAATAAAAGTGCCGTTACCTATCATATTTTTTCACTAAGATCGTCAAATTAAGAAACATTTAAACTGTTTAATTTAATTTTTAATTTTGTTTTTAAATTTACTTATAAATTTTTCATTTTGTCTTCTAGGGAATAATTACTGTAGTTTGATTTTTAATTTCATTCATACATAACTAATTGCCATTGTATAATTCCAGTAAGAGTTAGCTACCTAATTTAGAAGATTTGACAAAGGCACTAGTTTTTGTGTGGTGCCGGCTAGTAATAGTAACAACCCTTTTCTACCCGTGGGTGTCGAAAGAGGCGACTAAGGGCAGCATCTTTCTGTGTATCATACTATCTAATACTGCGGTCACCAACAACAGCGGTCGCAAGCCGCAACGATTAAAAGCGTGGTGCCTACGGTAAATCCCCTCCTAAATACCACGCGTTTTTGCAGGAGTTTTGGAGGGAGCTCCCTGTCCTGTAGTGGACGTTTCATGAGATGTTATGATGACTGGTTTTTACACAGATCGACTCCATCTTACCTTCGCCACCCAGCCCCAATCCTTGATAAAGCTTTTCCCGGCGTTTCCAAATAAATTAAATAAATAAAATTATTTTCAGTATTAAATGAGATTTTTTGTTGCTCTTCTTTAAAATTCATATAATATCTCAAAGTTAGCAGTCGTTACTTATAAATTGTGCTATTCACACAATAACCATTGCACTTCAACGTCTCGACTCGACCCTTGCCAGTAGTAACTTAAACAGCAATAAATGTGCAACAGAAGTGGTAACACATAGATTGCCGTAACCATTCAAGTGTCCGTATTGCCGTGTACGATCCGTTTATGCTCACTAACAGTCGTAATCCGAGTATCATCGGATTTTCGTCGTCGTAACATATCTATTTGAATTGATGCAGCTTGTATCGATATGTGTTCAGAAATGCTCGAATATACGACGTGTTATGTAGGTAGAAAACTAACAATTAAACTTAAGATGTACATATAAAAAAATCACGGATGAGGTAATTGTACAACTATTTTATTTATGGTATCTAAAATGCTACTTTTGACTGTAGACAGCGCCTTAACTTCAAACTCAGATATTTTTTTTAACTTGTTAAAGTATTTTTAAAAAAAAAAAATCACTAAATTCAGAAATTATATGAACTACTAGCTGTTACCCGCGACTTCGTCCGCGTAGATTTTATAAAAAAACAGAACTCTAACTTAACTGAAACATATTTTGCGGAACGCTTTTCCTTCTTGATTCCTGCGTAAAAGATTCATTTGTACTTATCCAAGTTGAATACTATCTTAGTACAAATTTAATTTTCTTTTGATTTTATTCATCTGGTAGGTAGTGCGGAATTTTCATTGCCAATCGTTACAGGCGAACTTAAAAAAGAAGGCAATGGGAGTGAATTGGTAGGAGGTGTTCACAAAAGTAAAAAAAGTCTCTATTCCTCCCTATCTATCCTTTTTTTCAATCTACATCCCCCCCTCTCCCTCTCCCTCGCCCCTCCCTCTTCCCCCCTCAACCTCACTTTCCCTCATCCCTTTCCCTCCTCACCTGCCTTTCCCCCTCCCTCTTTCCCACCCCCTCCCTCTTCCCCCCATCCCTCAGCCCCCCTCAACCTCCCTCCCCTCCCTCACCCCCTCCCTCTCCCCCTCCCTCCCCCACTCCCCCTGTCTCTCCCACTCCCCCTCCCTCTCCAGCTCCCTCTCCCCCTCCCTCTCCCTCACCCTGTCCCAATCCCTGCCCCTGACCCTACTCCTATCCCCGCCCCTAACCCTGCCCCTACCCCTATTCCTATCCCTTCCCCTATCCCTACCCCTAACGCCATTTTCATTATCCTTATATAAACATACATCCATATATAAACATACAACCGACACTCACATTGATTTTTAGACATTTCAAACCTATCGCACCCCAACCCCATCCCCAGGGGATAATGGTATTTCACGTCCTCCACGTTGGATTTCAAAATTGTTGTAGTTTTCGTAATCAGCGACCCGATAAACCATACAAACGACACCCATATTGATTTCTAGACATTTCAACCCTATCTCATCTCAACCCTATCCCCAGGGGATGATGGTATTTCACGTCCACCACGTTGTATTTCAAAATTGTTGTGGTTTGCGTAATCGGCGACCCGATAAACCATACAAACGATACCCATATTGATTTTTAGACTTTTTCACCCCATTTCCCTCTTTTAGGGGTTGAATTTGGGGTGGAGTTTCAAGAACAGTGATGTACATTCCATAGAAATACAACCCTTATGCCTAAACAATAAATTTAGTGGATTTTACTTTAACTTCATCCCCCTTTTCACCCCTTAGGGTGAAGAATTTTCAAAAACCCTAATACACGTTAATGTAAATTTTATGTCGTCAGCCTTAATACAAATTTTGAAGATCCTAACTTCAAAACTGACGGACTTTTATACAAACTTTCATCCCCTATTTTACCCCCTTGGGGGTGGAATTTCGCAAAATCCTTCCTTAGTGAAATGAAATGAAACGAAACAAAACGAAACGAAACGAAACGAAATAAAATATATTTATTTGTACGCAAACACGTTATGTTACAGCTGTTTAAGTGAAAAAAAGTACAAGCGTGGTGCACCAACAAGTTGGTATGCAAATTTTTAAAAAGAATGACTGAGTGGATGCCTACACTGTATAAGGTAACTACGTGCAAAATTTCAAGTCTCTAGATCCAGCCGTTTGGGCTGTGCGTTGATATATCAGTCAGTCAGTCATTCAGTTTATCCTTTTATATTAATTAATTTATTATTTATTTATTTATAATTTACAATGTACAGTTATGACAGGCATACCTAATTAAACTATACAAGGAACATAGAACTTAAATAACGAGATCACATTGAGATCAGAAACCTTAAACATTATTAAACAATAAACTCCTGTATTAGGTATAACATTGTTAAAATATATGTATAAAATTAAATTACAAAACTTCACAGAAAGTAAGCATAGATTTGCTGATGCTTGGCAACTTATCTGCAAATATATCAAGTTGTGGTGCCGCCTCTAGCATATCTCGTATAAGTCGCAATGCGCGCGGTAGAGGAGACTCGCGGTGCGCCACCGTGCGCATAGTGGGCAGCGCCACTAGGTAGTGCGCTCGACCTCTGAGATAGTTTTCGGGGACGAACAATCGGAATACCTGCGGTACCAATTCTGGACAGCTAGATTCACCACGAAGGATACAACAAACTGTGATCATAAGCTGATGGATACGTCTTGTTTCCAGCGATCTGAAGCCAAGGACTCCCAATAAAAATTTTGTCGGGTACAAAAACGAATAATAACCCAATTTCTTTTTGTATAGAAATCTGAGAAACGCTTTTTGAATTTTTCAAGTGAAAGGTTATAAACACTTTCATGGGGGCCCCAGATAATTGACGCCGTCTCAATCTTACTTCGCACCAAACTTACGTATAATAATTCGATAGCCGTACAATCATCAAACTCTCTGGCGTTTCTAATAACAAACCCCAATCTCTTAAAACACTCTGCTGCCCTTGCAGTTTCGATGTGAGCATTGAACGATGCATCAAACAGTACTCCAAGGTCTTTGACCGAGTTAACACGACTAATGTTTTCAGTGCCGCATGCATAGGATGTAAAGCCCTAGTAAACGACATAATGCAACACTTGGATGGATTAAATTGAAGCTTGTTGTTTATGCTCCATCGGTAAACTGCATCTATATCTACCTGAAGTAGATTACAATCATCCAAATCCCGCACTACATGGACGAGCTTTAAATCGTCTGCGCATAGTAGACAAGACGCATGGCTTAGTATTGTGTCCAAATCATTAATCATCAGATTAAAAAGAAGGGGTCCAAGGATGGAGCCCTGACTGACCCCCGATCGGGTATGGTAAGATTTTGATACAAAGCATCCATGACGAACGAATTGATAACGATTTCGTAGATAATCAGCAAAAAATTTTAATAGTGATGGAGTAAATCCAAAGGAACATAGTTTATTTAAAAGGATATCGTTATCAATTCGATCGAAAGCCTTTGTGAAGTCGAAGTAGACTACGTCAACTTGGTTACCTTTGTCCAAATTACGGGATATTACATCAGTTAGTATTAAGAGATTGGTATTGACAGACCGTCTCGCTCTAAAGCCATGTTGAGAGTCAGTCAAATAAGGAGAAACCTGTTTTGTTATTTTTTTATGCAAGATGTACTCAAAAACTTTAGATAACGCGGACATAATAGCTATGGGTCGATAATTTTCAACTTTTGACTTTTCTTTACTTTTAGGTATTGGTGTAACTTGGGAAAGCTTCCATTTTGTTGGATATTTATGTGTATTTAAAGAAAGATTGAAAATGTACAAAAGAGGTGTAATAAAATTGTCTCTACATGCTTTTAGTATATACGGGGGGAAGTGATCTGGACCTATAGAACACTTAGGCTTTAGAACTTTTAATGCGTATTTTATATCAGAAGCTAGAATTTTATCAATATGTACATAAGCAGCTGAACAACTAGTGTCATTTTCGTTTGCTGTATCCGGACAAAGCACAGGATCCTGTGGTAAAAAAACACTTGAAAAGAAACTAGCAAAAGCATCAGCAGCTTCGCTACCTTCAGAAACTTTATCTTTATAAGAAATTTTCGACACAAAGCCTCCAGTTGTTCGGAGATTGTCAATGTGTCGCCAAAAGTCTTGTGGGTTACTTCTGAGATTGCTTTGCACTCGTTTATATAGTAAGATTAAATTTCGAAAGTTCTCAAAATTGGATTTGTCCGAGTTTGAAATTAAGCGACGCAACATTAATTGTACAGTCAAGAACACGTCAAGAGCATTAAATAAAAGTTGAAGTTGTACGGTTCTTATTTTAAACGCTCTATGTGCAAGAATCACCTTTACAATGGTCAACTTCGGTGTGCGTTCGACTGAACACAAACAGAGTACAAAAAGTTGGGCTTTGCAATTTCTGATAGTAATTTCTTCCAGGCAATCTTTACCTTTGCCGTTTGCACACAAGACTGAAACACGTATCTTCAGTAAAAAAAAAAGATGGACTCTTAAGTTATCCTTCCATGGTTCCTGTTGTTAAATTTTAATAAATAATGAATTTTCATTGACACCTAGTACACTCGACAGCACATCAGTAGAAACACTTTTGGACTTTATGGCATGGTAATAGAGTTGAAAAAGTTTCTACTGATGTGCTGTTGAGTTTACAATAAATAACATGGTCAGAGTCCCGGAGTAATTTAAAACGTCTTCTTTAGTTATTTATAATTACTATACTTTGTATAAAATATCCCGTGTGGTGGCGGAAAACAATAGTACCATGCCATACATACTCGTGGGTGTCGTAAGAGGCGACTAAGGGTTATAAACTGGAGGATGGGCAGCAGCATCCTCCTGTGTATCAAACCATCTTACCTACTGCGGTCACCTACAACTGAGGTTCATGGTGCCAACCGTAACGCTGACAAGCGAGGTGATTATGGTACTTCCCCTCCACATTTTTCCAGCAAAAGCTAGAATTCTGGAGAGAGCTCCCTGTTCTGTAGTGGACACTTCATGGGATGTTATGATGATATGATGTATATAATCTTATAGACTTTGACATTTGAAACCACGTAGTTGAGTGTAAGCTTTAGATTGATTGAAATTGAATTGATTTGTGATAAAATAGCTTTGTTTACGTTCTAAAATCTGGGTCATTGTATTCGAAATGTTTATCTGATTGTAATAAACAAATCAACTGATACGATAAGAATTGGTTATACTGATTGTTTTGTGAACTGTTTGTTTATGTAACAATCTGTAAAATTGTTTATTAACTACCTATATCTGCTTCTGTTTTACAGTTTTTATCATTTAGCTATATAACAATATTTTTTTTTAATAAAATTACTGAATTCAAAACTACAATGCTAAATTGGATCAAGTCTGACTCAGACTAGACATTTTTTATTATTTTTATTTCTATGTATAATGATATAAAATCACACCATTTTTGACTGTATAAAATACACGTTTTATGTCTGGAGACCCCTCGTATTTATGATTTTATATTTTTAATATATATTTTTTTATTTTTTTTTAAGAAAGTAAGAACATCAATTATGACATCTAAATATATAAAAGAGCTATCTCATATTATATTGCGCAAAATTCAACCACCAACCTACCACAGTAAATGGATGGGTGCTATTACGGTACAAATATACAGGCTTTTCAATGTAGGGCAACTAGACGTTGACATTTTTGACCCCAAATGATGTCGATAGGTAACTTTTATACCAAGATTAAGTTTTTATATATAATCTTAGGACAAAAGATTAATTAATATAAAAACTTAATTTCTTACCTACCTAATTGGCTCGATATTATAAGACTTAGAACTTATATTTTTATATATTAATTTTATCTTCTCTAATAGGCTCTATAAATAGGCTGTATAAATTAAGTTATATTCATATTTCTTTATAGTCATACCTACTAGTAATACGGCGAACTCATATTTTAAGATTATCCAATTGGCAATTAATTAAATTCGCAAAGGAAATTTATGAGGCGTTTATTAAAATGCTGTTATTAGGTGAAAGATTTTTGCCTTACTATAAATTTTTGCTATAAGAATGAAGCGCTTTGAAATATGTTTATATACAGAAAAGCCAAGGAATGAAATTCTTAATCTTATGTATTTTCCAGTTCATATTTCCTGAAACTTTTAGTTCCACCGTTGACCTCAGAGATCTACATCACTAGTCAGGTTTATGGCTTTCCAATAGCTCACAGATTGGCTACCTATACTAGACCTACTCTTTGCCTATACCTAGCCCAGCTCTGGTGGAAAACTACCTCAAATAAGCCTCTGTACCAGATCTGTCCTTAGTACCAGAGCCAAGTGCAAAAATATACAATAGTAGCAGCAGAAGTAACACCTTCATCTACAACTTAACAGTGGTAAAGGTAGTACGAGTACAAAGAAAGAAAAATTCAATATTCAAATATACTAAAAATGTAGCCCGTATTTTTTATATTAAATGAGCTTTCTCTAGCTATGGGGACAGAGACGATGATGATAAATCAAGTTTACCCGAGAGAAGCCTGTTCACTCGCGATTTGAATAGCTAGCGCAAGAGCCAACAGTGACGAGGTACGTTCTTCAGTAGTAGGGTGATAGAGCGAATAAACTCAACCAAGTCTTGTCTCCAAATCTGGTGAAGAAAATCTAACTAATTTCAACGCCACCAAAACACAAGCATGTATGTTCACCGCCAAAAGTAAGGGTGGTAGAATTAGGTTGTCAGCTTTTGCTACAGGAACTACTACAGTTGTTAGAAAACACAACTTTCAACACCTCACGCTGCTAGTCAGATTCAGCTTCAGATAATTTTATTCAATGTAGATTATTTACAGAATACTTATTGAATGTCATGCAGAATACAATGCAAATAGACGGAGTCAAACTGCTAAAGTCTTTCGTGACCCCGTAACTGTAGCACAGCATCGGCGTAGCAGTGGCTCAGCAGTGTACTCGTAGCATGACAATAGGATGGCTGTAGCAATAACGTAGGCAAAGCTTCGTAGCAGGAGTGTAGCATTAGCTTAGCAAATATATTCGTAGAGGAAGGAAAAAGAACGTACAAACAGGAACAAATCCCAGAAACTGTTATTATACTTTAAACAATGTTACTACTATTATATTTATTATGTATACTATTACACTGTTATAACTATTTCTTTCTTTTAATACTCAAATACTTCACTTAACCCTAGAAACAGTAGGCAACACACGCAGCGCACGCGGGGGTAGGCAGTTATAAGCCCATTACTGTGATAAATACTTAGACTAGTCTATTTTGGACTTAAAGTAAACATAATTTTAGTATAATTTTTGACCTTATTAAAAATAAATTGTACTGAGGCAGTGAAAAACCTTGTAATATAATTATTTTACTTACCTCCGTCACCCATACGCAAGTTGAATATTTTGTTGCAAGTTTTTGTTGCAGATTGAAAACATCCATGTATGTTGCAAAGAAGCGATAAAAAAGTAAAAATGTATCTAATCGACCTACACCAACGCGGCTGGTGTCAGGGGCACGTTTGTGTCCGGTACGTTTCGGGGAGGGCTTTTTGCTAGATCGAGGTCAAGAGTAAGCCCATTGACAATAACAAAGTAGAAGTCTAGTGGAGACATTCGTAATAAGGCCGGTATTGCACTGGGACACCACGGTATCGCGACTGGTTGCGCCACTGGTGTCCTTGACTAGACACCAGTAAAGACATACCCTGCGGCCAGAGTATTAAGGGCTATATTTCAATGGGAGTGGTAGCGCGACCAGCATCCGAACTGGTTGCGCCGCCAAATTGGTTGCGCAACCAAACGGACACCAGGTGAGTAACTCCATAGAGCTGTATACATTTTGTTGGTAGCGGCGACTGGTTGCGCTGCCATGGTGTCCCAGTGAAATACCGGCCTAATAATTCGTGACTTTTATTTGAATAATTTAATATTGTTGACGAAAATCCCTTAGTACGAGCAGTGTGTAAGTGCTATAAAATATTTACATAGTACAACACCTCAACCTCTATTTAACATCATAAAGTTATTATCAAAATTCAATGGCAACAAAAAACACTGAAAGCCTAATAATAGAATGTAACATTAATAAATGCTTGAATACAAAGCAAAGTTTTTAAGTACACGTTAATTATTGAAACTTGGTAATGGCGTGTTTTGTCTACACAATTTGTTTAGTTTGTCTGATTGTTATTCACCTCTATTAGGACGATTAGGATTCCTTTGTAATAAATTTACTTGTTTTGTCTACGTATTTTTCATTCGTGTTGTAATAATTACACATACTGAAGTGTTTTTCATGTTTATTCCCACTAGTTCCATTGAGTTTTTCCGTGCCTGGTCTATGTGTGTGTGTGGTTTTCGTAGCCTTCCTCTTGTTTCTTTTTTTTAATTTAGTCTAGCTATTTCCACGACTTCGTTCGCATGGTCTTCGGCTTTTGCAGAAATTTGAATTTCTGCAGCTTTCTGGACTGGTCCAAACCGGTTTGGAGTTTTTGGTTTGAACAACGAACAGGTTAAAATTTCAATTTTCACCTAGGAACATAGCTCATCGGACGAAAAAATTTTACCCTTTCATAGTAAAGTCAGTCAGCTGACCATACATTTTGTATGGGAGATCGAATTATTTTTTACGTTTAACGACCTATGTTCCTTGGGGAAAGTTGTTCAGTTTCGTGGTCTGAACTCAATCTCCAAATTTGTCGAATGTTTTCAAATTCACCCTGTCTATAGGTTCCTAAACCTTTTCTGTGACACGAAAATTAAATAATGATGAATACTTTTAATTTACGAATCGTTGACTTTATAGTTTTATGTAATAACTAGCTGTTGCCCGCGACTCCGTCCGCGTGGGATTCAGAAAAAGTAGCTAATGACTTTTCCCATGGTTCAAACTATCTTCGTACCAAGTTTTTATCACAATCGGTTTATCGGATTAGCCATAAAAGCGTAACAGACAGACAGACAGACAGTGCAGTTCTCGCCTTTATATTATTAGGTATACAGAGTAACGATAATACGGATTTTTGTAAATTAAACACCTCTTGTTTACGTGTGGACTGTTAGGTCGCCCACTATCCTCGTAAGTGTAAAATTATAGTATAATTCTACGCGGATGAACTGTGATACGGGTTTTGTTATTTCTTATACAAAACTAAGCCTAACTAAATCTGAGGCGCAGTCACTTTAGCTTCTGTGGCCACTGAAAAAAGAGCGGAACAAAGTCCAACGTGTCCAGCTTCACATGCTTTTAACTGTGCATGTACCTACATACAAAACTGTTGGACTTCACTTCTGTACCATCTTTTTAACTTATTTCTCCCATTAAAAGACAATTCCTAAAAAACAATGATTCACATCTCTCTTCATTATTTGAAGTATTTTGATATAGGATTTTGAGATAGGATTTTTTTATTATTATTTTTATCATAAAACTAAATCTAGATTTTACCAATCTTCAGCTGTACCCACGACTTTTACACAAACAACTGGACCGGATCAAACGGTATTTTCAACAACGTATTTGGCTTTCTTCCGTTATAAGCTTTGTTTGATTTCAGCTCGGCTTCACCGCTTGAAACTTTAAACTCGCCTATTTTCTGTTTGAGTCAACCAATTGCAATAAAAAAAGTTTAAATATTGCACGAAAGCAACCCAAATACGTTATTGAAAACCCCGTTTGAGTCGTTCAAGTAATTTGTGAGGTATTGGTGCGGCCGCTTAAAATTTCGTGAACCTTCTATCTAAGTGAAACGTTTGCAATTAAATAAAGCTTATAAGTTGCACAGACAAAAGCCCGACACGTCATTGAAAACCTCGTTTAAATTAGTTCATTAGGTGAGTTCTTGGTTCTGTAGCTTAAAACTTTGCGTATCTTTTGTCAAAGTCAACCTATCGCAATGAAACTAAGCTTATATATTGCATAGGAGTAAGCCAAACGCGTTGTTGAAAGCCACGTTTGAATCGGCTCAAAAGTTTGTGAGTTATTCGCGCCTTCGCTTTAAACTTTGCGAAATTTCTATCTGAGTGAACCGCTTTCAACTAACCTAAGCTTATATGTTGCACGGAAGTACCTAATCCAAGCACGTCCTGGAAATGCCAGTTGGAATCGGTACAGTAGTTTGTGATCTATTGGTGCCGCCGTTTAAACTTCGCGCACCTTCTGTCTGAGTGAACGGTTTTCAATGAAATTAAGCTAATATATTGCAAAGAATTAAGCTTAACACGTTATTGAAAACCCTGTTTAAATCCGTTTAGTAGTTTGTGAGTTATTGGAACCGCCGCTTGAAACTTAGTGAATCTTCTGTCTGAGTGAACCATTTGCAATGAAACTAAGCATACATGTTGCATGGAGTAAGCCAAACACGTTACTGAAAATCTCGTTTAAATCGGTTCAGTTGTTTGTGAGTTATTGGCGCCACCGCTTGAAATTTCGCGCACCTTCTGTCTGAGTGAACCGTTTGCAATGAAACTTAATTTTTATGTTGCAAAAAAGTTTGCCGAACTCGTAATTGAAAACCCCGTTTGAATCTGTTTTATAGTTTGTGAGTTATTAGCGCACAGGCAGTTTGATACTTTACATTAGTGTAGCTTCTGATAGAGTGAACCGATTTGAATTAAACATAGCCTATATGTTGCTCAGAGCTAAGCTTAATCTACCTGCGAAAACTGCGTGAAAATTCATTCAGTAGTTTCGGAGTTTATCGAAAACATACAGACAGACAGACAGACCGACAGACAGACAGACAGACAAAAAATTAAAAAAAAAAATATTTGTGTTCTATTAGTCCTTTCTTATCGCCCACACTCATTTTTTGATAAATTCACCAAAAGTACAGACACGCGGTTTCTACTCTTTTATTATATGTATAGATATAATAGATATTAGGATTTGTAGCTTGTTTTTTTTTACGAGTTCTAGCCGTGGCGCGTGGGTAGAGCTTGACTTTTATAATTTTCTCTTGCTAAACTCGAATTTCTGTTATTCTACCAGCTATTTCAAAAGCAATACACCGTTCAAGTTTATTTTTACTTCTAATAGGAATTCAAAAGTTCCTGCTGTCATTTGAGTGCGGACTAATGAACCCGTTTTTTTAAGCCACGTTCAACAATAGTTTGTACTTAGCACAGAGCAGAGGAGAGCATTATATCTGCTACCGTTTAAAAAATATCTTTATTTGACTGAGCAGACCCGAACGTGTAAAAATAAATCACAGTTGAACCTTAAGCGACTGAGGAGACCTAGATACATCTAATTATGTTGGTTATAATCTAGTCCGGAATGATATTTCGTGATATTGACTATATTAAATTTTTGTTTCTCTATTGTTCACAGGTGAATCTAGAAGAAAATCGACTTCCTGTTGTGTCACATGCTTCACCATGTAAGTATAAAGAATTTTACATCTCTCATATTCGGTAAGTAGGTCCTAATTACCCCCAAATGGGGCTTGTAGGTGACCAATTAGCGCTCTAGGGTAATAATGTAGCTAGAAAAGCCCTAGGGCGGTAAGTAATTAAAACGTCCGCCTTGATGGCCGCCTCCAGCAGCGGGGCGGCGGGAGTTTTGATGACTTACCGCCCTAGGGCTTTTCTAGCTACATTATTACCCTATAGCGCTAATTGATCACCTACAATTTGGTGGTAATAAGGACCTACTTACCTCACAATCGAGATGTAAAGCAGAGTAGTTAGCTCGGGTGTAAGCATCAATTGCACCCTCAAACTATAGGCGCCCTCGCTGCGCTCGTGCGCCTAAATATCTCGGGCTGCAATTGATACCTTACAGCCCTTGGCTACTACTCTACTATTACGACCCTGCTTGTCAAGCTGAAGACCGAGGTCTTTAGGCTGAAGGGGGGGTTTGAATCTTGGTTAGGGCAAAATATGTATTATGAATTATAGGTGCTTGTACCATATCTATACAGTTACTATTTCTGTTCCGTTGCTTAATACTAAATACACAAAGTCCTCAGGGGTCCTCACTTTGAGACTGTGAAGAGTCAAAATATTTATCATACCTAATTTTATTCGATACGTTGATAAATTAGTTTTGATACCAAAGTTTATTTTGATACCAAAATTTATGTCGATTTTTTATTCGTATTTGTAGGAATATTAAATCTCTTGGTATACATCTGAGTTCTGTTTCAATTTCATCAATATTCATACGTAGAGGTTAACTTGATTCAATATTCTAATAACGTTTAATCAAAAAAGCAATTTCCTTTTTTATGTTTCTATAATCTAATATATAATGTAACAGAATACATGAAATTGGTTATGAATATGTAATTTTATTTTCAGACGCTAATGGAGAGAAGGGAGATATTGGGATAAGTGTAAGTATTGTCATAGAATAAAGTGATACTCGTTGTACTACCATACAGAACGAACACTGCGCCTTTCTAGCAATCTACCGCACTCCCACGCACACCCGCCCACGAGATACTTCTAAGGGTTTTTTATACTAAATATGCAGCCCTACGCGATTAGTGGATATCCAAAATTGATTAAAAATCATATTAAATAATCATAATATCTACCAATGTCCGCGTGGTACCGGATAAGAATAGTACCAACCCATCTCTACCTATGGGTGTCGCAAGAGGCGACTAAGGGCTAATGAACCAGAGTATGGGCAGCAGCATCTTTTTGAGTTAAGATACTCTTACAAACTGCGGTCACCAACAATAGCGTTGGCCAGCCGCTACGCTTACAAGCGTGGTGACTATGGCGAAACCCCTACTAAGTACCAGGCGTTTTTGGTGGAATTCTGGAGGGAGCTCCCTGTCCTGAAGTGGACGTTTCAAGGGATGTTATGTAATATCTTTTAAAATCTATTAATTTGTCCCATAGTTGGTGCAAGCAAGCTGCAAATGTAGTCCAAACGACATATCTGTGATTCTCGAGACGACGCCCAATCTAAGAGGACCTCCAGGACCACAAGGACCTACTGGCGCTGATGGTACTACTGGAGCTCCTGGAAAAACGGTAAGCTGGTCACCATCATACCAGTTCTGGAGCTGTAAAATGCTTGTAACGTAACAGTGTTAATAATGACTACTAGCCTAGGCGCATGACATCAAGAAAATAAGAAAAACAATACTGTGTTGTCCTACTTATACTCGTACTTAGTCATAGGTAATTATTAATAACTAAAATTTAGTATAGAACTCGTCTGTGACAGACAAGCTTTATACAGCTTCCGTCGCACGACCTTAAATTATAATTTGTAATTTATATGTTTTGGATAAATAATTAAAAAAAAAAAAAAGTTGGTTTTTAGCTTGATTAGTTTTTAACATTGAAATAAAAAATCTGTAAACAAATAAGAACATTATTTTTCCAAACAGGAATTATATTAAATTTTGCCTAAATTTTAGCTGTCATGAGCCTAATTATGGCGGTTGGCTGGCTAGTATTACTGAATATAGTCTAAATTATTACCTAACGTGTCGTTAGAAGCACGGAATCTTCTTACTTTTTGGAAAATCAAGTGATTGATCTTGCAATGTCTTAGCTGAACTGTAGTCTAGGCAATGAAGCCGATCGTTGTATGAAAACCCCCGCATTAAATCCTCAGTCGATGAAACTTTGCTGGGGTATTACATTATATGACAAAGCTTCTATAAAAAAAACCGGCCAAGTGCGAGTCGGACTCGCGCACTGAGGGTTCCGTACCACCACATAAACATAATTGTATTAGTTGAAATTTCAGTAAGTTAATGTGCTAGATTTTTTGAGTCCGACACGCGCTTGACCAAATTTTATTATTTGTTGTTATTTTATAGCCTATGCCCTATAAACATACCAATTTTCAAGTTTGTAAGTGTTCCCGTTTTTAAATAGAACTAAAACAAAAATCGCCTCAGCGACCATCCAACTTGACCCCTCTCTTATATGAATGTTCTTGAAACGGGAGCTCACCACAATTGGTTACCATTAGTTGTGAGAAAAGTTGTAATATTTAATGATTTCAGACTTTTCCCATCATTTGTACTGTGAGACCTAGCTTCTTGCCAAATTTCATAATTTTAGGTCAACGGGAAGTACCCTGTAGGTTTTTCATTTTTGAATAAATGTATGGAGATGAGGACATAAAATGCCATATCTTTTGATTGCGTCGTTGTAAAAAATTGAAATTTTCAGATCTTGTGTGGTTCATGGATCCTAATATATGGTATTAATTTCAACCTGATACCTTTACCCGTTCGTGAGATAAAGGGTCTTGACAGACAGACAGACAGACAGACAGACAGACAGACGGACAACAAAGTGATCCTATAAGGGTTCCGTTTTTTTCTTTTGAGGTACGGAACCCTAAAAATCCAAAAAAAAAAACGGTACTATTAATTTTTCCATACAAAAATTACAAAAGAAAAAAAATTATGTAAATTTTATTTGGACATTTTGAATTTACATATAATTTATGATACTTTATCATCCTGTCAAATAAAATCTACCTGAGAGAATTATGTTGGGGTCAACTAGTTCGTTGCCTACACTACTGGGGTAGTTTTTCAAAGTGGTTTTCATTCAATAGAGTCCCAATCGGGAATTGAAACTAGAACTATCAAATCAACAGCCGCACGCTCTAATCACTAAATCATGGTAAAAAACTACTTAATAAGCTGGTACAGGTACTGACTCATGTTAATAATAGGTCTTTACCTATGAAATTGCCGTTTTGTGTGGCGAATTTTAGGTAAACTCAATTTTCAGTACTAACATTTTTGCATTTTTCTTAGGAATTATAAATCCAATTTTTTTTTTTAGGCATTATTGGGAAGACATTGAGCTAACAGAAGCTTAAATAAAATTTTCGAAAAATATTATCTGTAAAAAAATATAGCAAATCTAATGATGAAATCGGACGACATTTAAGACGAACAACTTTCGAACCTTTAATTTTATATATCAAACTAAAAATAATAACTTTATTTTATGCGTAAATTCATAACCTTGAAGTCAACTTTCAAATATAAGACAAATGAAAAAAATAGTATTAGAATTATAGGAATTATGATCTCATTAATCTGTAAGAAAATTTCGGCAATTTCATAGGTAAAGACCTATTAAATGAAACTTACCCCTTTCAGTTAAATCCATTTACAAACTAAAAACTGGTCAAGTGCGAGTCGGACTTGCGCGCCAAGGGTTTCGATATACCTATAGTATTTTTGGAAGCAATAAAGTCCATTTTCAGGACCGCAAAACTAAATTTGTTTGTAAAGGTTTTTTGCAGATTTCTGAAAAAGTGTGCAACTTAGAAAGATCGTTAAATTTTTGCTGTAAAGTTTACATAAACTTCTGTCAACTGTAATTAATTCAGATTTTTCCTTCCTCAAACTTCGGAGATAAGGGGGGGGGGATGGTATTTTTTTTGACATTTTTCATCATAACTTGAAAACTAAGAATTTTTAAAAAATATAAAAATATATTTTAAATTTACAAGTAAAGCCTTTTCATACGAACTCGACCTAGTAACGATAATTTGAAATTTGGCCTCCCCCTATTTTGGCCCCCTTTACATTAATAATCATAAATTTTCAAAAAAATTTCATGTGAAATGAAGTTGGACAACTGTATTCTACAACTATTCCAAATTTCAGGTCGATAGCATAAGTGGTTGCTGAGATATAGAGGTGTGACAGACAGACTAGACGGACAGACAGAGCGGCACCATAAGGGTTCCTTTTTTTTACCATTTTGGTATCGGAACCCTAAAAAGAAGAAAACAGACATTTTTCTGTATTTGTTCAAGTTTATTTTATTGCTCGAAGTATGTGACATCGTATTGCTCGATCAGAGTGGTGTGATAACATTATTTTTATCTAGGTATACATGGTCTAATAACTTTTGTACATTTTTGAAACATTTATTTTATCGCTATTTAGGCTTTCAACAAACAATAAATTTGTATGTGTGTACTTCTAATCGAAACAGATAAAATTGCAGACCGTAAAATAAAAAAAAGTAGAACAGACTTTATTTAGGTTAGCTTAACACAGTATTATTCGAAGTCGATAAAAGCAAGACAGTGAATTCCTATTTCAAAGTGTCTCAATGCGACACAGAAAACATATCGGCACTCCACTTGCTTCCAGTTTATCCCTCGGGAAATTCCTCGCGTCCTGGGTACTGAATGAATTTTTCAGCAGGAAAAGTTATGTAATTACGTATCAAATAAACTTTTATAGCGTTTTAAGTTCATTTTTATACCTGCAATCTCTTGCTACACTTAGTCTGAAAAAAAATGGCTGATAATGAATACCACCAGAATTTGGAAGACATCTGATAACAACTAAAGGTGACATCCATGTGCTTGTTTATTTTTTATATAAAAGAGAGAGGCAGACGAGCAGACAGGTCACCTGATGGTAAGTGTTCTCTGTCGCCCATGGACACCCGCAACGCAAGGGAGCACAGGTCGCTGCCGGCGTTCTTTAATCTTTTTAGGGTTCCGATACCAAAATGGTAAAAAAAAGGAACCCTTATGGTGCCGCTCTGTCTGTCCGTCTGTCTGTCACACCTCTATATCTCAGCAACCACTTATGCTATCAACCTGAAATTTGGAATAGTTTTAGAATATAGTTGCCCAACTTAATTGCACAAGAAAAAATTTTGAAAAAAGTATGATTATTAATATAAAGGGGGCCAAAATAGGGGGGGCCAAATTTCAAATTGTCGCTACTAGGTCGAGTGGGGTATCATATGGAAGGGCTTTACTTGTACATTTTAAAATATATTTTTGTATTTTTTTAAATTTCTTAGTTTTAAAGTTATGATGAAAAATGTCAAGAAAAATACCATTCCCCCCCCCCTTATCTCCGAAGTTTGAGTAAGGAAAAATCTGAATTAATTACAGTTGACAGAAGTTTATATAAACTTTACAGCAAAAATAAAACGATCTTTCTAAGTTGCACAGTTTTTCAGAAATCTGCAAAAAACCTTTACAAACAAATTTAGTTTTGCGGTCCTGAAAATGGACTTTATTGCTTCCAAAAATACTATAGGTATATCGGAACCCTCGGCGCGCGAGTCCGACTCGCACTTGACCGGTTTTTTTATTTGTATGTTCGTTTCTCGGAGTAATTTGGATCTTTATGTGAGGAACAAAGACGTACACTCGCACAACACTCGAAATGCTGACAAGCTCGTAATGATTCCGCACCGGTTGGAAAAATAAAAAAAAGTTACGTATGTAATGGGGCCTAAGATCTATAATAAATTGCCAGAACACATTACTGCAGCGCCTAGTTACAACAGTTTTAAGAACAAATTAAAGAGATGGTTGATCGAACAGGCGTTCTACTCAATTGATGAATTTTTTTTTTCCTGACCAAATGTACCTACTGATGTATAAATTCCATTTTATTTTATTTTATAATGCAATTTAATTAATGTATTGTTTTATATTGTAATTAATTTATTACTTTATAATTTACAAATTTGACCTGTAAAATGTAACTTTTACCAAATAAAATTATATGATATGATATGATATGATATGATATGATATGATATGATATGATATGATATGATATGATATGATATGATATGATATGATATGATATGATATGATATGATATGATATGATATGATATGAAAGCTGCAATGTTGTACCCGTCTGGAAATACCTGCACAGGAAGCAGAAGTTTTTTTTTAAACGTACGGTGGTATGTCTACCACCATTTGGCCATTAACTGGCTCTCGCCAGTTATCCAGGTGAAATGGATGAAATAAGATGTTTGCTCGACTTGTGTCATAAAAAAATTTGTTCTATATAGTTTGTACAGAATGGAAGTAGTGTACTGAACCTTAAAGGAGACGGCTAACTAACCCCAAACTTGTGCCCCATACAATGACAGACGACTGACTATACGAGGGCATCTTTCTTCGATCCTAGATTAGACTTTGCCAGGCCGACCTGATTGTAAAGTGTTCAATCATCTAAATGACCTCTGACGACAATAGCGGAGGCGTACGGAAAACGCCTAAGTGGTTTTAGAGAGGTTACCATCAGAGGTTACCATCAAAGTTCTGACACAGAATATGTGATTATTATTCTAAACAAATTTCCAGAAGTCTCACAGTTTAATCTTGAAATCAGCCGACTTATTTTAAACCTTTATATATTTTTTCAACCGGGATATGTTAAAGGGTCCATATAACTGAACATGTAACTGAACAACTTTTCTATAGGTAGGAGTCCGAAAAAAAAATTTCGGCTTCCCATACAATGTAGAAAATTTTATTTCGGTTTCCGACCTATGTTCCTTGGAAAAAGTTGTTCAGTTTAATGGGTATTGAAAGACCTCTTAAAATATTTCAATTTAATTTGCTATATCGAGTCCGAAGTGAGACAAGCCTAGTTCTGAATACGGCCAACATTGCTTTATTATTTTCGAGATCGGAAGAAAAGTGCAACTACAACTTGTCAACGCAAAACACACATTCTGTATGATTATTATTTTCAATAAGTGCACTTTAAATTCATAATTAATTTAATAAATCTAAATTATACTATATGTGTAATTCTTTTTCCGGCAGGGTCAAATTGGAGACCTTGGTCCACCGGGACCTGTAGGTCCGAAAGGTGACAGAGGAGAGAGGGGGGAACAAGGTGTGCCAGGAGTCGAAGGACAGCCAGGACCTAAGGGAGAACCTGGAGCTGATGGGGCCCCAGGTCTGCAAGGACCTCCTGGGCCGGCTGGTCCTCCAGGACCTGTGACGTCAGCTCTTATGGTACGAAGTTGCTTTTTTCACAAATTTTATGCCAGATTTCTAAATTAGTGATGACCTGTAATACCTCAAACAATAATAGAATTAAGTAACTACTGAACTTCTCTTTAGTTAAAATCGCATTCGATTGCTAAGACATTTTCTGATTCGTTTTGTTGAGCCATAACTTAACAGAGCCTGTCTGCAACACATGTTAACTATTTAGTACCTGGGCGACCAAGTTTGGCTCTATAACAGCCACCTTAAGGGCTTTCCTGCAGTCAACTAGCGCCCCCAACAGTTAAAAAAATATTAAGTACTTGCTAACTAAACACAAAAATTATCGAAAATCTGTCTTACCAGATTAAAATAAAGGTACCCTAGCTTATTTAGAACCTATCAATCCTGAAAAATATAGTTCACTGTAGTTACAAATACAAAAAGTGTGAAAAACGGCCACGTTTATAGCAAGTACTTAATATTTTTTTAACTGATGGGGGCGCTAGCTGACTGCAGGAAAGCCCTTAATATTGAAATATCATTGGGTGAGCAAGCTATGTTACCTGCCAACAGATGGCGCTGTAGGTTTTGGTCAAAAACACAGGGAAAAAATGCTTAAAAACACGAGTAAAACGAAATTTCCAAGACATGAAACCTAGCAAGATCGAACTTTCGCCCCCGAAAACCCCCATATGATGAATTTCATCGTAATCGTTAGAGCTGTTTTCGAGAAACCGATTACAAATATATATATACAAATATTGCTCGTTTTTCGGTGTTTTCGAGGGCGAATAATCGGTCTAACTAGGTATCAGGTCTAGGAAAATTCGATTTCCCCGTATTTTTAAGCATTTGCGTTTTAGACAAAAACCTACAGCGCCATCTGTTGGCGGGTAACATAGCTTGCTCACCCGATGATATTTTGATGTTGAGGCGGCTATTATAAGCAAAGCTCGGTCACCCAGGTACCTAATTAATTCTTAAAAGGGTTAAATAAAGCTATGACAGAATTTTGTCTAAAATGTCCTCCGACAAAGGTTGTGCAAATAAATTTAATAAAACAAGAAGTACTCGTTTACATAAATGAGTTTTCCCGTGTCAAATTTGATTTACAAAGACTTTTCTTAAGTGTCTTCGGAAACTGTTGTAGAGTTTCTCTCACTTTACACAAAGTAATTTTGTGTAGTGTTTTTATTTTATGTGAAACGTTTTTATCTGAAAGTCTGGAAATCAAAACACAACTTTCCCTAAGCACTGCATGTAATGCACTAGTCGTGCATTTTCTATGGAAAGTCAAAAACATTCTCATATTTCGACCTATATTCTTTGGGAAAGTTGTTCAGTTTCATGGCTTGAATACATGGTTTCAATTTTAAGATGATAACTTTTAACAACCGGTATTGTCTTTGAATTTTCCTATTTATAGTTTTTTATCATCGTAGGAATCAACTGGATTGTACGGGTCGAGTAATCCTGGGGTTCAAGGTCTTCAAGGAGAGCGGGGGCCCATGGGTCTTCTGGGCCCACAAGGGGAGAGAGGTTACCCGGGAAACAAGGGGGAAAGAGGCTTACACGGTCCTAAAGGCGACAAAGGAGAAAGGGTGAGTAGCTGAATATGATTACGTTGCTCTTCAAACTGTAGGGAATACCCGGGCTTAATTGGAGTGTTGGTTGTGTTGGTATTTAGGCCACTGAGTTAGAATTTAGATCATCTGCTTTTAATTTATACTGGCATTGTTAAATCTGTCAAAAGCTATTATCGTATTATCAATGTCGCAGGAAGATTGTATAATTCGCCGTTATACATAATGCCTTGGCATTTTACAAAATACCGAGAAATTTTTATCTCGTTATTTACATGCCTCGGCGTTATAAAAATTGCGCGTAATTCGTTCCTGTCAGTCGCCGGCGGCTGCAACGACACGCTCGCTTCGCTCGCTCGGCTCGTGCTTTGAGGGTCGGTTACGTTAGGTTTACGTTGACTAACGAACCTAAAATACACCAGTTATTTGCCGACCATTCACAATTTTCCGGCCTTTTGTGCAAATTAGCGAATTACACGATTTGTCTGCGACATCTACACAAGCAGAATTTACGAGCTTACCTACCCATCAAAAGTTCTAATTGAATTTTTACAGATTTAATAGAATTAAAATTAAGTTTTCAACTCGACTTTACAATTAGGTAATCCATTTATAAAATACGAGTAAGTGCCTGCCCTTTAAAATATCTACCCATTTATAATTAATTAAAGCGTAGGGAAATATCAGAACAAAGTAAATTATTAACTTGAAACAATTCAAAATAAATAAAATTCATACTTCTTTATTCATACCGGTATTAAATGGCGCAAAAAAAAAAACCGGTCAAGTGCGAGTCGGACTCGCGCGCCGAGGGTTCCGATATACCTATAGTATTTTTGGAAGCAATAAAGTCCATTTTTAGGACCACAAAACTAAATTTGTTTGTAAAGGATTTTTGCAGATTTCTAAAAAACTGTGCAACTTAGAAAGATCGTTTTATTTTTGCTGTAATATATAGATAAACTTCTATCGACTGTAAATAATTCAGATTTTTCCTTTTACAAACTTCGGAGATAAGGGGGGGAATGGTATTTCTTTTCACATTTTTAATTACAACTTGAAAACTAAGAGTCGGAAAAAAATACAAAAATATATTTTAGAACTATCACGTAAAGCGCTTTCATATGATACCTCACTTGACTTAGTAACAACAATTTGAAATTTTGCCCCCCCCTGTTTGGGCCCCCTTTACAGTAATAATCAGAATTTTTTTTTAATTCTTTCATATGCAATTAAGTTGAACAACCGTATTCTAAAACTATTCCAAATTTCAAGTCGATAGCATGAGTGGTTGCTGAGATATAGAGGTGTGACAGACAGACAAAGTCGCACCATAAGGGTTCCTTTTTTTACCATTTTGGTATCGGAACCCTAAAAACTAAGAAGATAATAAAAGACCGAAGGGTTCTTTAAAGCATATTAAATTGTGATAGATTATTCATGTAAGCGCTAAAACAAGTTACAATGTACACAAAATTATTCTAACAATAAAATGCAACAAATTTTACGAACCTCTATACTTAAAAAGCAATTTCAAGTCTTGTAATGAGTATGGAAATAACAAATCAAATACTTCCTTAATAATGCTGAAGATTAACAATTTTGTACTAAGTATTAAAAGTTTAATGTTACGGACGGATTTATTTGGATGAATATAAATTATTCATGAAAGTGATAATGGGTATTCCCTTGTAAAGATAGCATCTTAGTACAAGTAATTTACGGAGGTAGTATAATAGTGCGGTAAGTTAGCTGTTTCACGTAGACACGCCTTACAATTTCGCCAAATTTTTTCCAGGTACTAGTTAGGTACACAGCTCTCAATTTTTGATAGGAGCCAATTCTTGAATTTCAAAAAATTTCCATAGAAAATTCAAGTTGGAATAAATTTGGTGCAATTTGGTGAATTTGGCGATATTAGACGTTAAGCGACTGGACTATAAGTTCATACATAGCTTCAGTCGAAATAAGGTGCAAGCCAGACAGAACGGGCGCGGCGCGCTTCGGGTGCGCCCGAGGCGCGCTTCGAGCGCCCCCGTGGTACACTTTTCGGCTGGACGACGCAATCGATGGCAGCGGACTGTGCTGTGCGGCGGCGTGCCGGCGGTCATGCCGGCGGTGCGCCGGTGGTGCACCGACAGTGCGCCTTAGGCATGCCGTCTCGTCGCCTGTTCAAATCACATGCATACAAAATGTAGGAGAACGACGCGGTGCAAGCCAGACAGAAGAGGTGCGCTGAAGGCGTGCCGTGCGGCGCACCTCTTCTGTCTGGCCTGCGCCTAATATAGCGTGATTAGAATGACAGCAGGAAAAACTATGCGTGAGAACAGGTCTGAAAGATACTTGTCTCTGTTGCTCCAATGTGTAGCGCATTGCTCCGTCCTGCTCTTACCCTTCTGTCATTCTAATCATGCTATAAAATTCCAACCAATAGGATTATAGTTCTGTAGCCCGGGGACATTCAAATTACAAAAAGGTAACCATTTGTCTTTGTGAAATTGTTATAGATTTCGCCATTTCACATACTAAAAGCGAAGTCTTACAGATTGTAACCCGCCGTAACCATATATAGTGACAAAACTACAATCTCCATATATGTTAGTTATATACATTTCTAGGTTACCGCATTGTTTCGTTATTGTCATGTTGTACATTTTTCTCACTATACGTAATAGTGAGACTATGGAAATTTGCCAAAAACAAATTCATAACTAAATGCGTCTTAAAATCTGAACCGGCCACACAAACAGTCTTTAAATAGGTATATGGTTTGTTTAGAGGGTCTATTAACAGATGCATAAATTTCAAACGGTAACTCAAAATGAAAATTATTGTCGATATGGCCGGACTACATCACTTGTCACTATATATGGTTACGGCGGGTTACGATCTTTAAGACTTCGCTACTAGTATGTGAAATGGTGAAATCTATAACAATTTCACTAAGACATACGGTAACGTTTTTCGTAATCTGAATATCCACGGGCTACAGGACTATTAGGACGCATTTGACAAGCTAGTAAAAAGCAAATAGCCCATTGGATGAATTTTTGCCAGCTTACTCGTACTAGTTAACTACATAGCACAAAGATTTCAGACCTCCTTGCTTCGCTCGGAATAAAACCGTCACAGAGTAGAGTCCGTCATACACAACGTGTTAACGGAATAAGCGAAACTGAGAAAATAGTTTGTTCAGAATCGAGAGTAGAATCAATTTCATGGGTTTTTGATAGGGGTATTTTTTTATTTTTTTTTATTATTAAAATTTTTGCCGCTTCTTTTCTAAATATTTCTGTGGATACGCGCGCTGGCGGCGCGGTGCCACGCGATGACGCGGATCATGAGCGGTGAGGAGGGGAGGGAAGTGTGTGTGGCGGGCGCGCAGCGTGCGGACTAGAACAACGAAGAAACTAGAACGATGATGAAACTATATTTTTTTTTTACGGGAATGGATTAATTTTATATAAAATCAGTTGGGGTGTATGAGGGTTTCGCTTATTCCATTAACATGTAGCCAGTCAAATATCCCGGTTTGGTTTTACAAAAATCAAGAAATCTTAAAAAAATTAATGTTTTAGCTAAACTTAAAACTATATCTTTTTTTTCTAGAGAATTCAACATTAATACTAAGAACGGAAGCTTAGATTTTTTAAACTGTTTTTTTTTCCTGAATAGTAAGTATTTTCACCAGAAAAACTGCGTTAGTAACATTTATTATGCCCAAGTCACATATTTCTTAGAAAAAAGTATAAAAATTTCACGTTATACAACATATAACGGAAAGGTGTAATAATACTGAAGGATGTGTATCTGTCAATGAAACTGAACAACTTTCCTCACGGAACATTTTGACCTCCCATAGAAACTGCATCAACTGATAGTGCATTTTGTATGGTAGGTCAAACTTGGTTTTTCGACCTATGTTCCTTGGGAAAAGTTGATCAGTTTCATCGGCAGATTCACACCCTTTAGTAATATCACACTTTTTGTTATTACACTTTGTAAACAGTTCAATCATTAGGGAACTAATTAATTTTCCCAAGTCTCTTAGGTCCTCTTAGAAGGGTAAAATACGGAGGTGAACTAAGAAGCCTACCTTACTTGAAACTGAATATAAACTATGCAAAATAGGGACATAGATTTAATCCCCCTTTTGCAAGTTAAATTATATTGTTAAGTTGCAGCGATTCAGGTTGAGAACATTCATAACAGCACTTCATTGTATACGCTTTACCTTTAAAAAATATGTTGGCAAATGAATTATTTTGAAAAGAGGGTTCTGTTGACATACAGCGTGAATTTGTAGTGGTTTCGCACCCGAAGCCCAGAGATTCTGCTCATGAAAACAAGTAACTTTCCCGAAGAAAAAAATTTTTTACTCGAAAAAAATTTTTCGCCTCCCCATACAAAATGAGTCGATCACGTGACCACTTTACTATGGAGAGGCGAAAAAATTTTTTCGAGTAAAAATTTTTTTTCTTCGGGAAAGTTGCTTGTTATCATGAGTAGAATCACTGGGCTTCGGGTGCGAAACCACTACAAATTCACGCTGTATATTTTGCTATTATTGTCAAATTTTGCTATTATTGACGTAACCTGCTTTGAATTGGATTTTTATACTAAGATGGCTAAACAATGTGGAAAATGTAGAAAAAACGTCACAGTAAAAAATTCTTTATATTGCTGCTACTGCAAAAAGAGATATCACGTGGAATGCACATACGTTTCTGAAAAACTTTTCAATATAATGACCAGAGAAAAAAAGCGCAGTTGGAATTGTAGAACATGTTCATTAAATGCAAAAAAGCCGACACCTTCACTGTCCTCATCAGCCAATATTACCAGCAATAAAAAAACACCTGCATCAACATCAGGAGTTGTGTCATCGACCCCATCGAATAATTACGTTAACGTTGAGCCTAGAAAACCACACGTTATAAATGTCAGCACGCAAAACTCCTACGAAGCATTAAATCTGGACGAAAGCGAGGACTACTGTCCTACTGCAAAATCTGGATTAAACCGAAGCTGTCCTGACATAAGTGTTATAACGAACGAGATGACCGATGAACTTAAACTGAAGATAATCGAACTGGAAAATAAATTAATAGTAACGGTTAAACTTTTGGATAAGTACTTGATAGAAAATGGTTTACTCAAGCAACAGTTGACTAAATGTGAACTAAAAATTGAAAGACTAGTAGAAATTTGTAAAAATCCTATGAAGAAAAGTAAGAAGGTAAATCAAAGTATGCTCGAGACTAAAACCAATCAAATAAACAAACATGAGGTTATACGTGAAGAAAAAACTGTAGTAGAAGAAATAGGCAGTCAGATTCAAGAACACTTTGAAACAGAAGACACCGGCTTATTAAATGACACCACCCAAAGTGAGACGCTGACCATGACAGACACTGTAATATCTTCTGAAAATACCGTGGTTGAAAAGAATCGAGTGATTCTTCTAGCCGATGAAAGAGGGCGTCATTTGCGGGATATCTTAGAAAAACTACTGGACTCAGATTACATGGTAACTAGTGTACTGAAACCTCAAGCGAATTTGGAGCAAATTCTTGATGGTAGTCTTTCATTGTGTGATGATTTTACAAAAAAGGACTACGTGGTTATTTTAGCAGGGTCGCACGATAGAAATGTTATTAAATTTCAATCAGCGCTGTATCATTGTCTTAATGTCTTGAAAAATACAAATGTGATTTTTATTAACATTCAACAAAATGATTATCTAAGCGAATCCAAACTAAACGAACTGGTAAAGGTTATAAGTTTAAGCTTAGAAAATCTTCACTGTTCTCAAATGATGGTCTTTAAAAATAATAGAATTGACCGCATTAATACGTGTAGAGCATTAGTTATGGATATTATTCTTTTAAGTTATCAGAACAAATCAAAATGTAAATACCTGAGTCGAAACGATAATATTGACAAAACACAAATAACACCAACGGTATGTGATCATCACACACAAACAGAACCAATTTTTTTTCGAATCTAAGACTATGTATAATAGTAAAACCTATCAAAATTCTGATTTTTTGTGTTTATTCCACCAAAATATTTGTGGCTTTACTTCGAAACAAGATATGATTATTGTGACTATTTCCGAATTAAATGATTATGGCAGAAAACCAGACATAATTTGCTTATCTGAGACCTTTATTCGAACAGGGAGTGAGAGTTGTATAAATATTACTGGTTATAACGTTGCAAGTACTTACTGTAGGAAAGATGGAAAAAAAGAGGTGGTGTGTGCATTCTTGTAAGAAAAGGTCTAACTTTTCAGGTATTACCTGACATTAAAATATATGCTGGAGACAAAATATTTGAATGCTGTGGAATACGTCTGTCAAACTATAACATAGTTGTATTGTGTGTCTACAGAACCCCTGATTCAAACGTGAACACTTTTTTGCTAACATTGGAAGCACTTCTTCATAAATATACCAGGAACCCCAAGAATAGACTGATAATAGCTGGTGATATCAATATCAACACGCTGAAACTGTCGAAAGGTTCTGAATATTTATTTGACCTTATAAAAACTTCAATCTTAATCAGCATGTAAGGAAACCCACAAGACAACATACTTGTATTGATCACATTATAAGTAATATAGAAAGTGCTAAATCTGAGCTCCTTAACTTGTGCTTGTCAGATCACAACACAGCTCAAGTGCTGCATATACCAGTCAACAAGCATATTGAACAACCAAATGACTACTTTATTAATGTTATTGACCTCAGTTATGATAACATGGAGAAATTTAGAAGCTACGTTAGTCAGCTGTCTTTCTCTAATGTGTATGAGGAAACTGATGTAAATCAAGCTATGCAATATTTCCATGATATCATAATTTTGATCTACAATTTATGCTTTCCTTACAAAAGAGTTAAGATATCCAACAAATATAAAAAACCAAAGTGGATTTCAAAAGGTCTTGTTAGATGCTGTAATAATAAGAGAATACTGCGATATAACTATTATACTGAAAAGTCAGCGCATAAAAAAAAGTTGTGTAAAACTAGTTATAGATCTTATTCTAAACTACTCAGAGCATGTTTGAAAACTGCTCAAAAAATTCAGAATCATAAACTAATTACTAATGCTAAAAACAAATGTAAAATGTGTTGGAATATAATAAAACAAGAAAATGGTAAACTTAATAGTAACCAATATATAGAACAAATAACAGTACAGGGCAAAACAATAAGCGATCCAATTTCAATTTCAAATGAATTGAACAACTTTTTAATTGACTTAACAAATACAAAAAAGAACTTATGTCAAAACACGAATAAAACTTGCCTAATTAACAGTATTTTCATTGAACCTTTTACTCACTTTGAAATACTGACTTTAATAGAAACACTTAATGGGACAACAGCCACAGGTTACGATGATCTTTCAACAAAAGCTATTAAATTCTGCGCTCAGGAACTTATATTACCTTTAACACACCTAATAAATTTATCACTAGAGAAGGGTGTGTTTCCTGATTTACTTAAAATTTCTCTTGTGAAACCCATTTATAAAAAAGGCGACAGAAATAATATGGAAAACTACCGCCCCATAACATTAGTCCCGGTAATCTCTAAGATCTTTGAGAAAGCAATGAAAAAGCGGCTTATGAAATTTATAGACAAGTTTAACATATTAAAACCTGAACAATTTGGATTCCAGGCTAATAAATCTACAACTATGGCAGTTTTCCATCTTGTGAACGAATTGGTGGAAAATGTTAACGCAGGCATTAAGACGACTACTGTGTTTTTTGATATGACACGTGCCTTTGATTTTGTGTCTCATGATTTATTACTTGAAAAACTGGAAAACTTTGGAATTAGAGGATTAGCTCTTAAATGGATAGAATCATTCTTGCATAACCGTAAGCAAGCTGTAGAAGTACAACACATAGATGAGAATTCTGGTGTAGGTACAGCTAGATCAGAGTTTAAAGTTAATGCATGTGGTGTACCTCAGGGGAGTGTTCTTGGCCCAATATTGTTTCTGCTATATATCAATGATCTCCCCGAGGTAACTCATCACAAGTGCATACTCTTTGCGGATGACATATCAGTAGTCATATCATTTAAAGAAAACTTACTTGACTTTCAAAGAGATATAAACAATACAATATATATAATTATTAATTGGCTAAATCAAAATAATTTAATGGTGAATTTGAATAAAACTAATTACATACAATTTGGTACAAACCGACAAACTAAACCAATTCTAAATATTAAATATAAGGACACTATAATTCAGGAAGTGGATAAAACAAAATTCTTAGGGGTCATAATTGACGAAAACTGCGATTGGAAACATCACATAGAGTATTTGTGTGATAAGCTACATCGATACGTTCATGTTCTGGTCAGGCTACGCAACGTGTCCAGTATTTCTACTAATCTTACAGCCTTCCATGGTTATGTATCGTCTCTACTCAGATATGCTCTTTTGGTCTGGGGAAACTCAGTAGATAGTCAAAAATTATTCATAGCTCAAAAAAAATGTGTTCGTGCATTATATGGCAAGTCGTCTCGAGAGTCTTGCAAGCCTCTTTTTAAATTGTCTGGTGTTCTGCCTCTTCCTTGCATGTACATTTTTGAAGTCGGTAAGTTTGTAAAACAAAACATTAATCTTTTTATTAAAACCAGAGATGTTCATTCTATAAATGTAAGAAACCCTGACAAATTAGTGTACAGAAGTGCTCCAAAACTTACCTTCTATCAAAGACAGTGCAACGTAATGTGTGTGAAAATCTATAATGCCATACCCAATGACATCAAATTGCTCCCTTTTGAAAGTTTTAAAAATAAGTTATTTGTGTGGCTAAGAGACAAAAGTTTTTACTCAGTAAATGAATTTTTGAATTTTAAATAATTTTGACATTGTGGATTCATATTTTATATTTTTGTTTGAATTGTCAATTAATTTAAAATTTATTAGTATTATATTTTGCATGCTAATGTACTGGCGAAACATGAGGACATCTGTATTATATTCTACCATCGTATCAACCATGTTTGAAGCAAATAAATCTTATTCTATTCTATTCTATTCCACCAGTGATAGTTATATTCACAGAACAACGATAGGGCCACTCCGCCTGCGCGCGCCGCCATAGAAGCGAAGAGAGTAAAAAAATTTGGTTCCTTATTGACTAGATATACTATCCAATTTATGTAAGCGCTTCTTTTGAATGCACATCATAAACACATTCGTTTCTATAGAGACGCTGTCACTGGTTTTTTGCATCTTACTCTCTCGCAATAATGGTACTATGTTTATCGCACTCAAATGACGCTAGTAGTGTGGGTGCAGAAAGCGTGTTAGTTTTAGTAAATGGTGACACTGATTTGTATTGAATGAAATAAGGAATTCGTCTCTAGATGCAGAGCAAGACGCATGCGCTTCAGAGCTCTGTGGTATACATACATCGTGAACTTTCATTGGTTTTGCTCTCGAAGCCCAGTAATTCTACTGAACACGAAAACAAGCAACTTTAATTATGAAAAAAATATGAATTCGGAAAAAAAATCGACTCCATACTAGTGGTCACGTGATTGACCCATTTTGTATGAGAAGTTTTTCTTCGAGAAAGTTGCTTGTTATCATGTGTAGAATTACTGGGCTTCGGGAGCAAAAGCAATAAAAATTCACATTGTAGGGTTTTTAGTGTCTCATCTTTTTTCCCACTATGGCGCCACTTTATTTGTGAAGCGATGTAGTTTAACTGACGTCATTAACAGATTTTAATATCCAACAATGATTAAATGAGTTTGAGTTACGAGTATGTCGCAGGGCAATAACAAAATTAGAGTCAAAACCCTAAGTGAACTGGCCAAATCCCAAGAAAAGACATAGGTGATAGGTGTCAATTGCATAATAATATTATTTCAAACCTCATAACATCCCGTGAAAAGTCCACTGCAGGATAGGGAGCTCCCTCCAGACCTCCAGCAAAAACGGGTGGTACTTAGGAGGGGAATAATTTTTGTATTGGAAAACTAACTTAAAAAAAAAAATACCAAACTCACCATAATTGTTAGCGTTGCGGCTGGCAACCACTGGTGTTAGTGACCGCAGTGAAGATGGCACGATACACAGTAAGATGCTGCTGCCCATCCTCCAGTTCATAAGCCCTTAGTCGTCTCTTATAACACCCACGGGTAGAGATGGTTTTTTTTTTGTAACTATAATAAAGAAGCCATGAAGCTCGTTGGTGATGAGATGCTGGTGAAAACCAAGTTTCACAGTCTGGCCCACCGTCGCAAAGTTGCATGTCTGTCGGTCTTCTACATATTCGGAGAGTGTGCTCAAAAAAAAAAAAAAAAAAAAAAAAAAAACAACAACAGAGTGCATGTACAGTTTGTTTACATTTCGAAATATTAACCAATTATTGTGTTTTACGCGTGGAAATTGTGTTTCGATTGAAGTTCATTACGTAATTATTCACTGTGATTGTTATACCAGTGTGCCGTGATACGTAAAGACATTATTTATTTCGTAAAAATATTTGCTAGTCATCGGCTATCCGATCGACAACACAACAAGTGCCTTTACACTCAAAGATTTCGTGCTGGGTTTCTTAACACTACGCGACTCCTTTGCTGGATGCCCTTTACAGTGCACAACAAATCACGTTAATTAAACTAATATGGCAAAGATATGTGCGGCATGTCGGGTTGACATTTCAACAAACAAATTTCTAAGATGTTCCCTTTGTGAGGAATTTTACGACCTAGAGTGCTGCCAGACGACAGTGAAAGAATTCCAAAAGCTTTCTGTGAATTATAAAGCCACCTGGAGCTGTGCTACTTGCTGTGGCAGGCGTAAAACTAAGGGCGATAACACCGATACCCCAATACGTTCCGTAAGTGCCGCAGGTGCTTCGCGTGATGTGACAGCTTCTGAGGAATATAGCAACGTCAATGTCCACCGCGGAAGCAGTCGGCCTACAATGAAAACATCTTCTCTGCCCTCGCAAGTATCTACGGCGCAACAAATAGACCCGAGCGTGGTGAACTACGATCCTTCTTCCGGCGCTTCTAATCCTCGCAACTCAACGAGTGAGACACCGTCCGTTGATGCTGTCGAATCTGTTGGAACTCATGGAACGTCGTCTGTGCTTGAGAAAGAATCATCGTTACCGTCAGTTCATGTCCCAGCGGCGGCGTCCTCTTCTCCTAACCATTCGTTGACTATTGAGATGGTTCGTCTCATAATAAGAGAAGAGATCACCTTGGCTATAAAAAGTTCTACTCAACTGATGGAAATGAATGCTACAGTCAGTTCCCTGGAGACCTCCTTTTCGTTTTTCAACACAATGTTTGAATCGTTCAAAAACACTCTAGATGCTAAAACCGAAATAATCGATCAGCTACAAGCGTCTAACAATACCTTACAGACTTCAGTCAGGGACTTGTCCGCGAGGCTTGATACAGTTGAGAACATGCTTCGCGAAACCAATATTGAAATAAATGGAATTCCAGAGAACCGTGCAGAAATCTTGTCCAATACTATCACTCAGCTTGCCAACGCTGTTAACTGTCCTCTGACTGACGGAGATCTCATAACTGCAACAAGGGTTGCCAAATTGAACAGGGATAATGACCGTCCTCGTGCTGTGGTAGCAAAATTGAAGAGTCGCTCATTGAGAGATAACCTTCTGGCAGCCGTGGCAAAGTTTAACAGAAGCAACCCAAAGGAAAAGCTAAGTTCCCACCATCTGGGCATTGCTTGTTCTCGTACTCCGGTATATGTGTCCGAGCATCTGAGCCCAAGTAGGAAACAGTTGCATGCTGCGGCCAGAAGGAAAGCGAACGAACTGCATTACAAATTTGTTTGGGTGCGTGATGGGCGGATTTACGTTCGAAAAGTTGAATCCAGTAGTGCTATTCTTATTCGCACTCAAGAATGTGTTTCTAAATTAAGTTAAGTTGTGTGTTCTGAAAATATTTTGTGAGTGATCTATTGGCTCAGTATAGTAAAATTCACTCTTTACTACCAAAATGTACGTGGTTTGAGGACTAAAACAAATGACATTTATAAAAACATATTACTTAATTCATATGATGTATTAGTTCTAACCGAGTCGTGGCTCAATTCCAGTATAGAAAACGGTGAATTAATAGACTCTAGGTATGTTGTATTCCGACGCGACAGATCAAGCTCTATGTCTACAAAGTTGGATGGTGGAGGTGTTTTGATAGCCGTGTCACGCGAAATTGAAGCAAGCAGAGTACCGTCTTGGGAAACCACGATTGAGGACATTTGGGTTAAAGTTAGTATAAAAGTTGGGAAGGCGTATAAAAATCTTGCAATTTGTGGTGTCTACATGCCTCCGCCAGCCACTTGTAGTTCTTTAAAATTATTTCTTGATAGTGTTGATAGTGTCATGAGTCAAGTCGAGGATTTAGTTGTTGTTGGAGATTTTAACCTGCCTTTTATTAAGTGGGAAAAGTCATCAAACTCTGTAGCCACGACACCCTCCAACTTTAGCTGCACCCTCGGCTTGTTGCTCACTGACTTTATGGCTGTTAACAACTTCATTCAATGTAACCATATTACCAATGTTGATGATAGAGTTCTTGATCTTGTATTGAGTTCATGTGATAATTTTCAAGTAAGCCAACCACCTGGTGTAATAAGTAAACTTGATCCAAAACATCCACCGTTGCTTCTGACTTTTATAGATGTTAGCATTAAGTCCCTCAGACACAATAATCAACCATCCTTTAACTTCTACAAGGCGGATTATGTAGCTATCATGGCGGCTTTAAGCGAGCTGGATTGGGATGCTATCTTTAGCGATTGCAATGATGTAAATGAGATGGTTTCATTATTCTACAGTATACTAAACTCCTTAATAAAAGATCATGTCCCAATGCGTAAATACAATAGGTTTAGGTATCCACCCTGGTTTAATAAACGACTCATAAAACTTCTGGCTGAGAAGGATAAGATTAGGTCTAGATACCGTCGATATAAAAATCCTCGTGATGATGTAGAGTTCGGGTTGCTGCGTGACAGGTGTCATAAACTGCATGATCAGCTCTATACAAGCTATATGGCTGGAGTTGAGGCAAATGTTGTCAAAGACCCTAAATCCTTCTGGAGATATGTGGAAGATAAGAAAGACAAGCGATCGAAGTTTCCTTCGACTATGCATTTGGGAGATAAAGTAGCACACACTGGAACTGACATCGCTAACCTCTTTGCGGAAAAATTTTCAAGCGTATTTGTACCTGGCGGGGGATATGTCGATCAGTGCCCTAATCTACCGCCATTGTCTGTAAACACAGTCAACTCTGTTTTTGTAACGGAACGGGAGGTTTTACGTAAAATCAAAAACCTTAAAGTATTCCAAGGTGCTGGTCCGGACGGCATTCCTCCGCTGTTTATAAAGCGCTGCGGTGGCGTTCTTGCATATCCTCTCTCTGCTATCCTAAATAGGTCACTTTTGAATGGCATTTTTCCTGAGGAATGGAAGAAGGCTACCATTCTTCCGCTTCACAAGAAAGATGATGCCAGTGATGTCGCAAACTACCGCCCCATCTCTATTCTTTCTTGTTTTTCCAAGATTTTTGAGTCATTACTCTGTCCCGTTATTAGTCGCCAAGTAGATCAAGTCCTGTCTGGTCATCAGCATGGTTTTAAGAGAGGCCGTTCGACTGAAACAAACCTTGTCTCTTTCGTGTCTGAAGTCTCAACTGCCATTGACAAGGGCAATCAAATTGATGCTGTCTACACAGACCTGACTAGCGCTTTTGATAAGGTGAGCCACACGTTGTTGCTAACTAGGCTTTGGCAAGTGGGAATCGATGGTTCCCTACTCAATTGGTTCCGCACATATCTAACAGGGAGACCTCTCATGGTGTCGGTAAATAATTTCTCTTCTACCGTATATAATTCTGAATCAGGGGTACCTCAGGGTTCGCATTTGGGCCCAATACTGTTCTCCATCTTCTTCAATGACATTACAAAATGTATACACCACAGTAGTTTCTCATTGTTCGCTGACGACCTCAAAGTCTACCGCGTCGTGAATTCACGTCAAGATATGGACTTACTGCAAAGTGATATAGATAGGATTTCGCAGTGGTGTGTCGAGAATGTGATGGTTTTGAACACCAGCAAATGCAACCACATAAAGTATACACGTAAGAAGCAACCTTTTGACTCAACTTACCATCTAAATGGTTACCCCATTCAGGAGGTTAAGGAAATGCGTGACCTTGGTGTTGTAATCGATGGGAAACTATCATTTCGTTCGCATGTTGATAACGTTGTTAAAAAGGCGTCACAAATGCTCGATTTCCTCAGGCGCAATACTCGTAATTTTCGTTCCATGAGACCCAAAATGACATTGTATAATGCACTGGTGCGTAGTCGCCTTGAATACTGCTCTACCGCTTGGTGTCCCTTCTATGCAGCACAATCTCAGCGCATTGAACGAATTCAGAGGTGTTTTACTAGAACGCTAGCCTTTAAATCGAGCAATATTTCCCATCGTTGCCCTTACGAGACACGCTTATCCTTTTTTAGTATGAAAACCTTGAGGACTAGAAGGAAAATTCGCGATATTATGTTCTTATATAAGCTTATAAACAACTTCATTGACTCTCCGTCCATCCTAGGCTCTGTCGGTCTTGCAATTCCTTTTCGTTATCCTCGTGCTCCGATAGTCCGGTTATTTTCACGTCCGCATTGTAAAACAAATTTAGGCTTAAACTCCCCCCTATCTCGGATTTCAATGGCATATAACGAACTTACTAAGCTTAATGCTAACATCGATATATTTAATGACAGTTTGTGCAAATTTAAAGAAAAAATTACTTCTGTGTTGTCTTGACCGCCATTTTATTTAAATTGGTGTTTAATTTTGATCACTGTTAAAATTTTCTATCTATTAGTTTAAAGTTACTAACCTTACTATTTAATTAAATTAAGAGTGCTGTGCTCGCCTATAATAGGTCTTGGTGTCAGACCGTTTCCCTATGTATGCTTTAAGTAAGTTTAACACCATTACTGTTGGCGTTCCTAATTAATAAAAAAAAAAAAGAGCTCAACGAGCGTATTCCACCATCTCCCTTCTACCATCGGGAGTCCAGACGCACCACAGGATATTACCCATACTTGGTTGATATTCCGCACATTCGCACAAAGCGCTTTGAAACATCTTTTATAATGCGCACGGCTAAAGAGTGGAATTCTCTGCCTGCGTCTGGGTTCCCGAGTTCATATAACCCGAATATATTCAAGTCGCGAGTGAATAGGCTTCTTCTGGGCAAGCTCGTTCCATCTTCGACCTCATCTTTGTCTTCAAGACTAGATCGAGGTCAAGAGTAAGCCCATTGACGATAAAAAAAACCTATGTATATGTCTAAAATCTTAGTACTACTTCTTAAAAACGCAACATTATTTGTTATCTTTATAAAATTTGCTATTAGAGATGTCTGACCTTTCATTCGTATAAAGAGTCAAATAACATTTTATTGCTAATTCCCAAAATTGTCAAACAAAACATGTTGCATTAAGCCCGAATAAGTCCGTTAAAGGTTTTACACAAATTCGTTAAAGCGTTAATGAACTTATGCTTTATTTTGGTCTCAGTCGACTTATTTGATTATCCTATTGTCTAGCTCGGTCAACGATCTTTCTAGGCTTTCAAGGTTAATTACTAAATGTAAGTAGCTTTTATTATTTATTTCGGAAAAAAAATCAGATAGCAATGTAAATGCAATGTTTTACATATACAGAGTTGATCTACTATTACCTAACTAACAAGTGGGACTAAGATGGATCCCGAGAGAAGTGAAGGATTCTAAAGTAGAGTCCCGAGCGTAGCAAGGGATTCTAGAGTAGAATTTCTGAGCGTAGCGAAAGATACAATACACAAGGCCCGAAATGTTTTTTTTTTTTACTTGTTAGGTACGCAACTATTCACCATTTATTACAGAAACTATTTTACGACAAGAGTAAAAATGGTGGCATTTGTTTTCCTAATTTTTTAGAGTTTTGCACATGTTTTGCAACCAGTTTTGTGTTTGTTTTGTATTTCTTCCAAATACAAAAATTCTTTTTTCACTCAGTGAAAACATTTTTTTTACCGTCTATGGGTTTACTCCATTGACGTAAGAAAAACGCTGCGTAGTTTCCAAAATCTTTGGTTTACTCTTGACCTCGATCTAGCCCTGATAGTGCGGTCAATTAGCTATTTTACGTTGACACGCTTTACAATTTCACAAAAAAAATTCCAGGTACTACTTAAGTACATAGCTCTCAATTTATGATAGGAGCCAATTCTTGAATTTCAAAAAATTTCCATAGAAAATTCAAGAATGGGCTCCTATCAAAAATTGAGAGCTATATACCTAACTAGTACGTGGAAAAAATTTGGTGCAATTTGGCGATATAAGACTATAAGGGACCGGACTATGAGTGCAGAGATGAGGTCGACGATGGAACGAGCTTGCCCAGAAGAAGCCTATTCACTCGCGACTTAAATAGTTTCGGGTTATAAGAGCTCGGGAACACAGACTCAGGCGATAATTCCACTCTTTAGCCATGCGCATTACAAAAGACGTTTCAAAGCGCGTGAGCGTTTTTTTTACACTTCTATCATATACATTTTAAAACGTTTTCACAACTGTAAGCACATCTCTTACGTACTTGATACTATTAGTATACTAATGTGTACAAGTAGTTGCTATGATCGATGATAGCTATGCGTGTTCTTTTTAGAACTTTATTACTCGTATGATTGATATCGATAATGATGATTAATAGTATCGAGTGAATAGGGGCAAGTTCTGTTGTCAGAAGTCTGTTGGAAGTTTTGTACGTTTATTTTCCTTTTCCGATAGCTTTTCGATAACATACGTAAGTTGTCGACGATTCTGACCTTCTGTTCCAAATAGCGCTACGTGTATTTACTAAATTGGCACTCTATTGTTACAAACGTGTTACCTCGTTCCTTTCATGTCCAATTCTTATAAAAGTTAATAACCCGAAAGGTCAATTCCCGACCCTAACAAATCAATCTCAATTGCCTCTACGCGTTGAAACAGTGAAAATGCCGCAAATCAAAATAAAATCCTTCAGAGCGTAACTAATTTAGTACATACGTGCACAATAAAGTCGGGCCTAACGCAATAACTGGCGGCTTGACCCTCGTAACATGACGTTATGCTACCTTCAACCCGTAAGATTATAACTGTGTTACAGGGTAACGTGGGTCTTAGAGGCCCACATGGGGCCAAAGGGGAAAGAGGCCAGCCAGGGCGCGACGGATCACCCGGCTTGCCAGGCGCGCACGGCCGACCAGCGGAAAAGGGCGAGAAAGGTAACTCAACCATCAAATTTTATGTTTCACTATGACCCTTATTTATGCGCGGGAAACACGTTTCCAAGATTTTAGGGGCTTCATAGTAACGATTCGGAAAATCTTTATTTCTTGCAGACCCTTCAGGGCAGTTGCGTTGGCTCGGGCGCGTATTATGCTATTAGTTTAGTTTATTTTTACGACTGAGGCACGAACAGCTTTATTTTTCTGCGGTCAAACTTCGTTTTCAATATTTTAGGGTTAATACCGAACGACGAAAGATGAAACCGCTTTTAGAGATTGCTCCATTCCTTTTGTGTTTTGCTTTGAGCTGTACATTCTCGTTACCTACGCGTTTTCCGATATTTTTGCCTGAATCCTCAAATGATTACTTTTTTGCGTCTCTGCATAAAGACTTCTTCTTATTTGGAAGACTTGAATACTACGGGATCTTTTCAGTTCAATGGATACAAATCTTTTGAAGAAAAATGTCTTGAAAGATCTCAATTATTTTAATATTTTTAGGTGCACGGGGCTTACCAGGATTACCAGGACTTCCAGCAGCAACTATGGTATCAGATAACTCGGTAATGGGAGATATCGCAAGAACAGGTAATAACTGCTTTTAACATGAGTTTAGAACGTTATAATGCCGCGTAAGCGCTATTAAAAAAATACGAGAAATTTTATCTTTTGACGAATTGAGTATATAGGACATGGTCCGTACTCTCGTTTTTGTTCTCGAACAGGTACGCACAGCAGCAAGTTAGTGATTACAAAACCAGTATGATTTGAAACAACGCTACGCTATAATCTCTCAAAACCTAAGAGACCAGGTCAACGTCAATGTGTTACTACTAACATAGAGGAAGGAAACAATAATGTGCAGTACATATGTTTTTCTACGTTTTATTCCTTTCATAGGTATATTTTTATGGTAGAATCACAATGTTTTGGATACAAAACGACTATTCTTCTAAAAAGACAAAAACAATACGTAAATAGACAAAATTTAAAGGCTTATTAAGAACTTTAGTCCAGCAATTATCGCTGTCAAACTTTCTCACAATTACAAACTTAATAAGACGCTTACACAAACCGTTTTCCGAACTTCAAAGTAGAGTTTAAGGATACCATTTTTGGATAAAATTTAGCTATAATACTTCAACTTGGATCAAATAAGTCCTATCCTAAGCAAACAATATTAAACAAAAGTTACAGGACTTTAAAATTTAATTACATTTCAGTAAGTTTAAAATTTAATCCGACTAACGAGTTATTGTCAACAGCCATGGCCCTTAAATACAAGTTAGCCTTTGTATTTTAACTTTCTGTTAATTAGTTTATGATTAATAACCAAGGCTTTTTTGTATAACATATACGGCGACCGAGCTTTGCTCTATATAATCTTAACCAAAACCCAAAAACAGATGGCGCTGCAGGGTTCCTGAAACACGGCATTTTCAGGAAATAAATGAATGTCCACATGAGATCCAGATAGATCGTTTTTTTACCCCGGAAACCTCCGTATAGTAAATTTCATCGAAATCGTTAGAGCCGTTTTCGAGAAACCGATTACATATAATAAAATTACGAATTCCAGAAATTAATTCGGTACAGTTTATTATTTTTCGAAACTTGATTAACTTACAAGGAAAATGATCAACTTACGATTGTTATTATTTTCCGGTAACACTATATTATACACATATATTGGAATTATAAAATACATACATGCCTCTTTCCCGTAGGCAGAGACTACAGCAATCCACCTATTACGGTCTCGATATACTTCCTTCGCTTCCTCAACTCACTAGATAACCATCTCATGCATATTCTGTATGAGCTAGTGAAGTGTATCGCGTAACCCAGTCGCCTATACTAGTCGGTCAAAAAAGTCAATTAAGTTTTACAAAAATCAAGAAATCTTTAAAAATCTACCGTCTTACTACAAAAAAGTTAGACATCTGATGAACACTTGATTAAAAAAATGCGCACAAAATAACTGGCTATGTCAGTTGATGCGCAGAAGTCAAGTCATAAGAAAATAAGTCATTTTTGACTTTAATGACATAGACAAGACAGAGTTATTTGGTACGATTTTTTTAATCAAGTGTTCAACAGATGTCTAACTTTTTTGTAGTAAGACGGCTAATGTTTTAGTATAAACTTTGTTTGCGAAAGTGAAAATATATCTTTTTTTACTTGTGAATTGATGATTAATACCAAGGACGGAAGCGTAAATAATCCGTAATAGCCATTTTATGCGTGATTTTTAACACCGTTTTTTCCTGAATGGAAAGTGTTTTCACCAGAAAAACTGTGGTACTAACATTTATTAGTCCCATGTCACATATTTCTGAAAGAGAAAGATAAAAATTTTACGTTTTTAGGATTTGATTAAAATCCATACATTTCGTCCCTCGCAAGAAATTGATACGCTTATGGCTCCCTCCATAGCAGAAAGTTCTGCTACTTAAACCTCCTTGATCTCATGTATACGCACTCGTCTGTTTAGGTTACTTTTAACTCAATTCAATTTAAATTTAATATTATAAACATTACAAAGCACATAGATGAAAACATACAAAACAACAGAAATAGTTATCTTACACAGACGCTTGTTACGGTACTCACACGAGGGCAAGCCTGTATCGTGAGGACCAGTTAGGTAAACATTATGCAAAAGTTTAACAGTGACTCAACTTTCGTACAAAGAGTGCCTTGCTAAATAAAGAATAAAATAAAAGTAATGAACAAAATATAAGATTACTACCTATATAAAACACAAATATCATAGAATTATAAGAAAAACTGTTATGATTTACTGCCAAAACGAAACAAAAAGAACAAAGTCTGCCTACTTTCATGTTAATAATTTGAGAATTTTTTCCGAATCGTCGTAAGACAAAGTCAAAAGCCAGTTTTTTACGTATTTCTTAGCCCTGCTGGTTGGTATTGTGCTTACTTCACACTGCTTGCCACTTTGAAACAGCATTAAATGATAATGCATGATGTAAGCATTGCATTTTTTTGAAACCTATGTTCCTATGAAAAAGTTGTCTTCTTTCATGATTTCAATCCACTTTTTCAGTTTCAAGACTTGTCTTTTCAACCTAAGGTCATGTCTATTTACCCTAACTATACAAACGCGTTACGCACGAGTACGGTAAAGATGCTTTTTTTGTATTTATAATACTCACGGCCGTAAATAAGTGTTAAAAAACCAGTTTTAACTGCACCAGTCGTGTTATGAATCATAAAGAAACCATAAACTTCTAACTTTTAGTCAACTGCACATTTTTTTTCTGTATTCTGCAGCTTTTTCTGATTGATAATTACTGCAATCTTTAATGACTTACTTCTAAGGCGTAGTTTCCTTTTCCTTTGAATTATTACAGCATATGTAAGAGTCAAACCTAGCTACGAATATTTTCACCGACATTATTTACAAGTAAAATTACAAAAAAAAAATTTTTGCAAGTATTTCCTAAGAATCACACAATGTACCCGATGGTTCATTTATTATTCCGACAAACTTTGTACAGGATAACAATAAATGTTGTTTTCAAGTTATACTCGTATTCAGGCCTTTGAATATAGAAGTACTTTTTGTAATTGTATTTTGATTCCTTTCAAAGGTTACATAGTTTTGTTTTCTATAAAAAAAAAATATTTATACAAAAGAAATCCAAACAATAAAGATAAGCCTAAGGCAATTCGATTTACAAAGTCAAGGCAAGCTCGTTAATTTTGAATAAGATTATATAGTATCGGAGTGTTGTAGGAGGAGTTGCAATTAATACTTACAAAAACTTTTAAATAAAATTAAAACTTAAAAAACATTTACACGCAGCCTGGTGACAGATGCTGGCAGCCCCAAAACGACAGTAGGCGTCAAGGCTGACTAAGGCGCCAAAGGCGCGATGAACTCGTCGCCTTTTGCAATGTTTGGCAACAGCAGGCTTTGGTTAGGGACCAGTGGAGGAAAAATAGACCTTAGTCCATCTTTGGGAAGCTATATAATTATTTAGATAAGAATCTTAAAGCATAATAACATTATCTGAACTGGTAATAGTGTCGTTAGCGAACAAGTGTGGTAATATTGCAGCAGTTTTGGACTTTGGCCTAGGTACTTTTGCATTGCTGTAAATTGGTACTTCCTAAAAATATGTACATTAAGTTTGTGATCCACTTTTGTTTAGTTTAGGGTTTTGCGCGATAGGATTCAATTTACCTGGTTAGGTAACAGTGGCACTGACCGTGGTCTCACGTAGACTGAAGGTTCTTTTGTGTTCTTATGTTGTTAGCCTGAGTGGCTGTTACAATTTCACCGGACGGTTCGACTGAAGGTACTAAAATCAGCATGTAAATAGTCACAAAAAACTAGTATAGACTAAACAAGTGCTACGCCATTAACACCAAAACCAGAGACTTGTTCAAGGTTAAAGTGTTTCCACTGAAGTGCGGCCGACAACTGTACTCGTACAGCTCGTAAACTCAATTTGCCTATTAAATCCATAGGTAACAAAATGCAAAAGATTCATTTTCAAAAGAAAGGTCAAAAAGACTAAAAACAGATTATGTATTTCATCCATCAGTGCATACCTTAAGATATCCTCAAAACATTCGACTAATAACTCATGTGTTTTATGAGTTTTCCATAACGAAGGCGGAATATAAATGGTCGTGTCGTAATTTTCGCAGGGCCTCGGGACGTTTCGCTCGCGAAGGGGGCAAAGGGCGACCGAGGCGAAAAGGTAATCACCCAATACTCCAGAATAAGTAATAAAATACCTAGAATGTGGACTATGTTTTATTATTACAAGCTAAATAAACCTTAACGTTTTTCTTGGGAATTGGCCAACAATAGCTCAAGACACAGACGAATGGCATAATAGAGGGAAGGCCTTTGCTCAGCAGTGGGACACTACATAGGCTAATAATAATAAATAATAATAATAACAAAACTGATCATGTGTTCAAAAGTCTACTGGACAGGGAACTCCCACTTTAGAATTTCACAGGAAAGTTGCTGGATTTTAAGGGAAAGTTAGTACCAACGTCACTAAGAATGTTAGCGTTGATGCTTGCACCATGGGTGTTGGTAATCACCTTAAGGCAGATTATCCGATTCAAAATCCCAAAACCGCCTTTCACAACAATATATTACGAACGTGACTCTGACAAGAATTGTGATTTTATTTCAAAATTTTTTATTGTCAAATAAAATTGACTTTAACATTTGTTACAATCTAAACTAAAGGTGGTCAAATTGGTCAATATTGCAAATTGTAAAACCAAAAAGTTTTTGTCCCTATTATGCGACAACCTTCAAATTATCAAGCAAAATCTCAAATGTAGATTAAAATCTTGTAGCTGTTTCAGTCTATTCTACTAATATTATAAACGCGAAAGTTTGTAAGTATGGATGGATGGATGTTTGTTACTGTTTCACGTAAAAACTACTGAATGGATTTTAATGAAACTTTACAATAACATAGCTACATCAGAATAAAACATAGGCTACAATTTATAAACATATTGTGTGAATTATCCAATTCTGCGCAGACGAAGTCGCGGGCACCAGCTAGTATTAAATAAATGTAGTCCTTATTCTGATAACATAACACCGAAGCTCAGATTTACATATAAAAAAACTTTTGACCAGTTCAAGAGTGCTTAACTTAATTTATAACCTGCAAAATAACCTTTTGTTAGAATTTTGTAGCACGGGCAAATAATTTAACAAACATCGTAAAATTTTATTGCAAATTAACAAAAATGAATTAATTAGGAATTATTCGGTAGTATGCAAATTTAGTTTACATGTTTTCTTTTGTAGGGAGAAAAAGGACAAAGAGGCATGGAAGGGCCACAAGGTTTTCCTGGGAATGACGGAAAACCTGGGGAAAGGGGTGACATTGGGCCTTCTGGACTTCCTGGGACTCAAGGACCTGCAGGTCTTCTAGGCCCTAAAGGTGACAAAGGAGACTCGGGGCCTCCAGGTCCAATAGCAATATCTAGAGAAGAAGCTGCAATATGGACTAAAGTAAGACAATACTCTCGTTATAAATTATTTTTGAAATTAATAGCTTTATTCTTTAGAAACTTTAAACAATATTCGTTTAATATTTAATACAACTTTTTTATTACAACATCAAAAAGATCTTTTAAATATTAAATACACAAGATTATAGATTCAGAGAGAAAGGTAAAGGTCAGGGCAGTAATAATAGGCTCGCTCTTAACTTGACCCCAATTATTATATTTCCAAGCTCAACTTTGGTTCAAAGAGTGTATCCTCAAAGAAGTATAAATAAATATTTGGGTTAAGTTTAATTATGTACAGGAAAAGAAATTGATACACTCAATTAGTCACTATACAGGGTGTAGAAAATTCTACCGCAAATTGAAATCGTGACAAACTAAAAATCTAAGCAAGATATCCTTATGGAACACAAGTTAGGTACAAATAGTTATAATATTTATTGAGCTTGCTTTTTTTTGCCGTGAAGCAGCAGTGTTTGCAATGCTGTGTTTCGGATTGAAGGGCAAGGGAGCCAGCGAAATTACCGGCACATGAGACGTATCATCTTTGTTCTCAAAGTGAGCAACGCGCTTAGCTGTCTTATTGGTGTCAAAATATGGCATTAATAAGACAGTGGGAGTTTTGGGCGGTGGTGACCACTTACCATCAAGAGGCCCACCTGCTCGTTTGCTCACTTGTAACATAAAAAAAATATACTTATGTAGCCTGCAAAGTTTGTCATGTTAAAATTATAATTAAGTTAAGATATTAATTTTAAAGAGATAAGTTAAGATATTAATTTTAAATATTAATTCTTAAGATATTAATTACTACGTTAAGATATTTCAAAAATAATTTTGTCATACGAAAACTAATTTTGATTTCAAGTACGAAGTGCACTTTTCATGTTTCGACCAGTGCTCCATATCTTTATCTAATAAGTTCAGTTTCAAATTCTGGATCTGTTTCAGTTTAATCTGAATTTCAGTTTTCGGGAGATGTGTTCTTACATATACAGCGTTATTTTTTTATCACCCCGAAAATTTTAATAAGTGGTTCTGTCCAAAGAAGTAAATAACTTTTCCCAAAACATATAAATATAGGTCGAAATATGAAGGAAAATTTACGACCATTGTCTGAAAAGTTAATTTTAATGGTTTTTTGACTCATATTTATCGGGAAAAGTTTTTCAGTTCTTTAGGCAGAACCACTTCTTCTTAAAATATCCAGATTTATAAAAAAAAAAAATTAAAAGCGTGTTCAGAAATAAAACCTTTTAAGTGACAGTAATATTCAGCACGTCTTTTGTATACACCTTAATCACCCCATTAATTACATTTGAGCTAACATTATAAAGCCTTAACTTGACTTTGCAAGTAAACGGTGACTTTTCAAACAGCCGCGACTCTTTCTGTCAATACAAACGAGATTTGATTGCAAATTAAAGTGACACGCTACCAACTTACATACGAACCTCGTCTGCATCGAAAGAAACACGTGTCGAGGACGACAATGAAAAAGGTCACCGAGTCGCCTTTTAATTCTGAAACACAACTTCCGCAAATGCTTACAGTGTTTTTATACCACTTATCTCGGCCGTAGGGTGAAAAGGGCGAGCCGGGTCCTCGCGGGAAGCGGGGGCATCCGGGGCCGCAAGGGCCTCGTGGGCCTCCGGGACCACCTGGCGTACCCGGGACCCCCGGCACGAACGGGTTTTCCGGCGATATCGGATTACCCGGAGGGACGGTAAGATAAACAATCTTTCTAAAATCCTTCGTCACATCCTGTTTTTGTTTTTGTTGTAATATTTACTTAAGTGTTTCCAGTGGCGACGTGATGATATTTTCTTTAAATTGGATATAAACACAATGTAAAACAAACGGGAAACTTTGTTACTTAGATAAATGCTTCATTTAAAGACGTGTGAAAACTTTTGATTAAACAATCCTGATATCATGTGTTTGCATACTATGGCTAATCCTTCAAGGTGTCTTAGCTGCTCAAGACTTTTCTATGTAATAAATTATTCCAATGTAACAATTCTATATTTTTCGAGTATTCCTAATTTTGTGTTTTTTGCAATTCATGTCGGATATTGTATTTTCATAAAGAATTAAGATAATTACGTATAAAGTATATTTTCATGGAACCGTTACTAAAATAGCTTTTGGTATATTTTTGGTTTAAAAGTGTTTTTATACACGAGGGCAGCGTATGTCAAGTAGGATCGTAGCACGTCGAAAGGGTCCTATTCTTACGGGATAGAGACGGAGTGTTTCACCAAAAATCTAGTATGCTATATGAATATAATATTTTACAATTCATTTGATCAAATTCACGTCAATTGCATAGAAGCAAACCGTGCAGAAAGTAGAAAATTCCAGCACAACCTGCTAGGCCGTGCGAGAGATGATTTTTTAATTTTAACGTTACAGAGATTAAAAAGTTCAGAGGAAGGAGTTTTAAGGGTTTGAAAGTTATTAACTAATACCACACTAATACGTAAAAAGACAAATATTCAACAAAAAAAAATATTAGGCCTGCAATCACTATGAACTGTTTTTAGGAAATAGTGATTTTACTGTGTATAAATAAATAAATTACGCCATATTTTCCTTAAACTAAACACTAGGCAGTTTGTATGATTTTCCTTTGCTTTGAAAAGTTTGTTTAGAAATTCTTCGTCCATGCGCAGCACATGCGCAGTTTCACAGTACCGCCATTCTATACGAATTTTGTTTTTGCGCTGTTCGAGTTTGATTTGGATTTTTTAAAATAATTTGATAGTGACGAGTTTTGAAGATGATACGAATACTCCAGATGACATTCTTGAACAAGCAGAATTGCATAACCGATGTTCGTGATTATTTATATTATTTATTGTTATTTCTTTAGGGTCCACCAGGTGCCGCCGGTCCCCCAGGTGTTCAAGGTCAGAAAGGAGAAAAAGGAGATCCTGGTTTAGGCTCATTCAATCTAGACAAGGTAATTGGCAACCACACACCTATTAGAGAGTTCCTTGGTCAGTATTTATGTTGTAATCATTGGGACTAACATACAAAACTATGTCGGTAAGAACCCTCACAAAATGTGATAACGATATCAGTGTATTCTTGTTTTAGATAAAAGGAGACAAAGGAGATAGGGGATACGACGGCTTACCTGGAGCGGCTGGCAAAGACGGACCTAGAGGCCCCCCGGGACCTCCAGGGCAGCCCGCGACCAATATCCAATACATCTCTGTACCGGGTCCACCCGGCCCACCCGGTCCCCCGGGAACCCCTGCGGCACTTTACCCCAACGAACTTCCACCAGACACATTGACAGATAGCCCAGGGATTAATCGACGCGAACCCGGCACAGGTAACTTAAACGTCAAAATGATTGAATGCTCGACATTTGATATTCAACCTCTTCTTCCGAAAGACAAATATTTTCACATTAAAGAAATTTGTTTATCGAACAGGCAAACACCGGGATCCGTTACAAATTTTGCGAAGTTTGAGCAATCCTTTGCAGTACCGCCCCGAGCTGTACGGTAAGTCAACAAACTAGAATCTCGAACGTTTAAAATTTTGTACCAAATTTTGTTTACTTATACATAGTATTATATTATCTTTTATACAGAGTATCAATAGAAAAAATCTCTTAAAAACAAAAACTTATCGGATTAAATGAAACTGAACTACAACTGAAATACACAAAGACTTCTTTTTATGAATTTAAATATTTCCCATAGAAACTGAGACACGCGACGACGAAATAAATGCAGTTTCGTTGGCGTCGGCCGGCGACGCATTTCGTTTGGGATGCCTAATTTTTTTAGTATTTCGACTACGTTCATTGAAAAAATTTGTATAGCTCCATGGTCTCAATTCACACTTACAGTTTAATTTTACGCGCTGTATATATCAAAATAATAAAAATAAATAAAAACAGTATTCGTTATAAATAAGTAGATAATTCCTTTGTAGCATATCGTGATCCACTGGACCCTCTTGGAGAAAATACAGAATTTGAAGATGAAGACGATGGGAGAACTATTGTTGGAACTATTATTTTCAAGACCACACAGTCCCTACTCCGCGTAAGTAGCTTTTCTAAATTATGTGTTTTCTGGCCATTGTATACCTTCAGCTTTCATCTTATGATATTAAAAGCATATTTTTGTAAGTAATTTTATTTTTATTCTCGTAATACATAATAGATTGTTTGTAAGTCCAACCGATATACTTACTTCACGTTAATAGGATTACGTACTTATTTTCTTTTTTATTCGAATGCTTCACGTTTGTAACTTATAGCTCTTTTTTCTTTTCATAAAAATATTCTGAGGGACGTAAAAGTATTTTGGATAATTTAAACAACAATAAAAAAATCATATCATTTTTAATAATCAATGCTACATAAACACTCCAACTGTTATTTTCTGACTAGTTATACTTATATCGATTCAAATATTTTTATTTCTGCTGTTACAACCATTTTCACCAAAGAGTTTTAAACCTCGCTTCGCTCGATTTTCACAGTTGTGTTGTATTTTTCTTGACAGCTGGGCACAATATGCCCCGTGGGCACGGTTGCGTACGTCATTCAAGAACAAGCGATGTTGGTACGGGTCAATAACGGATGGCAATATGTTGCGGTAAGTACCCGATCAAAATTAAACCAAAAAAAAATATAAAAAATATATTATTACTTAAAACAATTCTAACATCGATTACCTTATTGATAAACAATACCGTTGAGTCTATAACTATCAAATATCGCAAAGATTTTTTTTTTATTGGTCCCACACATAAAGTTTGATTTGAAAAGAAAAATTTGAAACTTAAATTTAAAATATCGTGTAATATCAAGTAAAATAAGGAAATTTTCCCTAATAAAAAATATACGAGTACAGATTTGGTGCAAAAAAAGATCGTGATATTGTTTTATCGAAAATTATTTATAATCATCACTTACACTTCACATCATCACTTATATTAACACCATTACCAAAAGACTACGTTGACTTTGTAAAATCACTTATAAATCATTCTTATTATTCAGAAAAATCTTAATACTTATAACATCTGTTTTGTTGGGCGAGAGTTAAAAAAAACAACGCAATTATTACTTTCTTGTTTCTTGGGAGGCATTACGTGAATTTAATTTTAGTTATACTACTCAGTTAATAACCTAGAGTGGTAACTGTGGTTTGAATAATTAATTTAGGATAATGGAGCTGTTCAGAATCATATTATTACTCCTTTAGCCTCTCTAAGGTTGGCTGGAAGAAATTCCATTTAGGGATAAGTCCGCCTTTGCATATGTACTTTTCTTGTTTGTAATTTGTCTCCTCTTATTTGTGATGCAATAAAGAATATATACATACATACATACATACATACGGAAAAATAGAACGAGAAAATAAAATTGTTGCTACATTTCCGTGTCAATTGGAAATTGCGGCTTGTTTTAAAATATTAGCAAGTCATCCACCTAGCCTGCTTTTACATGTATCGTTTTAATCTAAACTTTACCCAACATTTACTATAAAAGAAAATAAATATTATAAGACTTTATTTGTTGTGTACTTTAGTCCCTATGCGTACGAAAACTTTCTAAAATAACTTCAAGCTATATTCGTAACATTTTCTTTAAAAATTCATTCCTTGTCAGAAAGCTTTTTGAGACAGGTAAAGTGATGATCCTTTCATTGTGTACTTTTATTTTGGTATAACATTTTGTTTGTGACAGATGGGTTCCTTGCTCGCTATTCACTCGCCCACGTCAAATGGACCTACAAGAACTCCTTTCCAAAGCATTCTAGAAACGTCTAGTTTGGTACATCACAAGAACCCAGCAGGAGAAGGACCAGTGGTAAGTTTTGAAATTTAAATAATTAAGAATTTTTTCGTTAACATTTGTTTTTATAAATGTGCAGTTCTAAGATAAATTATTAAGATAGCGACTTAGGAAAAATTTTCAAAAAAATTAAAAAATAGTTAAAAATTACGAACTATTTTATTTTAAACCGATTCTCACTAAAACCGTTCCTTTTTCTGTATCTAAGTCAGTTTTAACTGAGGATTATTTTTTTGTAACACCGGAAAATTTAAATGGTGTTTCTGCCAATGAAACTGAACAATGTTCCTAATTGTACATGATGCGAAATACGAAAAAAATGTTTGATTTTCCATGGAAATTACATCATGTCAAGCACATTTTGTATGAGAGGTCGAATCATTGTCGAATGTTTTTTTCTTATTTTGTCTGTCCTGTGTTCCATGGGAAAAAATCTGTTTAATTAATAGATTACCTATTTTATTTTGAAGATTTATCTTTTATTTCCCTTTTGCTTTAAATATTTCTTTAAACATTTCTTTAAACATTTATATTTTGCTTGAGACATCTCTTGAACCATTTATCTTGTGACATCAGAGAGGTTGTGTTCCCCCGAGAAAGCGCTATGCACCTCTGTAATGGTCTGCATACCTATTCTGTGACGTATGGTTTTAGACATGCTTTTACAAACAGAAAATATGTGGTGGAGTTGACAGTTTATCTGACATGATTTATCTTAATCTTCTTTCTACGTCCCCTAAAGTACAGTTGTTGCGAAAAAACTATGAAATAATTGTAGTACCTACGTCGGTGAATTTTAGATTTATTTGGTTTATAATTTTTTAAATATTATTATCATTCCTAGCCTATTGTGTCCCACTGCTGGGCAAAGGCCTCCTCCTCCTTCAACTTGTCACGGTCTTGTGCAAGCTCCCAACCAGTCCCGGCGTAAGGCGTTTAGATCGGCACTCCATCTTTTGCGGGGTCGTCCTCTTCGACGTTGTCCATCCTGGGGTAACCAGTGAGTGACGATCCTCGCCCACCGTTCAGGGTGCATGCAGCTTACATGGCCTGCCCAGTCCCACTTCAATCTGGCAGTCTTTCGATCAACATCAGCTACGCCTGTTTTGGAACGGATGGCAGTGTTCCTAACTCTGTTAGTTCGTCTTATACAGTTCGTTTTTAAATAAGCATTTTAAAATATTGTTTTTCTAGAAAGTTTTATATTACTCATTCATAATTACCTTCTTCATTTCATTATCAAGTTTAAAAATCTATTAGAGTGGCAGCCTAAGTCAAATTTTAGATGCATTGCCGTACGCGTGCATCTGGAATTGTCTGTGATCAGGCTACCTAAATATCTAAAGCTTTTTACTTCTTCAAGCGGACTGCCATTTAATATGATTGGTCTATTTGATGTATTATGTTTTTTCCTGGACGTTAATGTCTTCGTTTTCTTAGCGTTGATTGTTAAACCAAATTCCTGAAATGTTCTATCCATTTCTTCAACAAGAGCCTGTAAATGTGTGGAGTTTTCAGCTAGTGCCGCTATATCGTCTGCGAACCGTATGAACTGAATGTTGTCACCATTCACTTTGATTCCGTCTTTCCCTGAAGCATTTATTTTCCGTATCGCACATTCGATAAAAATATTAAATATCAAAGGTGAAAGTGGACATCCCTGCCTTACTCCTTGCCTTATCTTTGCCGTGCTCATATCCTCTCCAATTCCTATTTTGGTTTCTTGTTCTTTGTAAATTTGATATATGATCCTCCTATCCTTGTAATCTAGGCCTACTTCTTTCAAAATATTCATCATTTTCTTCCACTGAACCTTATCAAAAGCTTTTTCTAAGTCTATAAAAGCTATATGAGTGTCAAGACCCACATCCATTCGTCTATCCACAATTAGTCTTAAAGCTAAAATAGCTTCTCGTGTTCCTTTGTTTTGTCTGAAACCGTACTGATCTGGTCCGAGGTAGTCTTCAGCTATGGGTCTTATTCTATTTTGTATAATTTAGATATTTAGGTAGCCTGATCACAGACAATTCCAGATGCACGCACGAGATTACTTTAAGAATAGCTATGGCAAAGACAGCTTTCAATAATAAAAAACATCTGTTCAAAGCAAACATTTCAAAATTAGCGCGGAAACGATTGATTAAAGCCTTTATATGGAGTATTGCGCTCTACGGCTGTGAAACGTGGACCCTAACGCAAAGAGATAGAGAAAGGTTAGAAGCATTCGAGATGTGGTGTTGGAGGAGGATGGAGAAAATCAGCTGGACAGAAAAGAAAACTAATGAAGAGGTGTTAAACATGGTTAATGAAAGAAGAAGCATATTAAATACTATTGAAAATAGACGAGGGAACATGTTGGGACATCTGATACGACACGACAAATTTTTAAAAACTATCATAGAAGGAAAGGTTGAGGGAAGGAGAGGTAGAGGAAGGCCAAGACGTTGCTACATGGACCAGATTAAGGAAAAAATAAATGTCGTGTCATATCAGAAAGTCAAACAAGTTGCAGAAGATAGGAAGGCCGGTGGAAGTTACTCCACCGACAAGAGCGTAGCTCTTAAATAAGAAGAAGAAGCCGTACGCGTATTGACGTATTTGGGTTTATTGAAAAAGACCCGTACTGCTTCTAACAAGGAAAGGTCAACTCCAATGTGGTTAAATTTGATATATGTTAGAAATTAGTCTAAACACTGACACGTATTTTTAGCTGCCCAAATTCAACCCATTAGAAGAAATTGACCTACAATATACCAAAAAGGCAATAAAAAAATTTAAGAATTTTTTATGTGCATGTTTGATTGTATGTGAGAACATGAAAATATAACAACTATACATATGTATTTTTATAGCGGCAATGACTCATATTTTCTTTAAAAAAATATTCTTCTGAAAAACATAAATTTTGAAGGATGTTTTTAGGGTCTTGAACCAAAATGGTAAAAACGAAACTTTTATGGTGCGACTTTGTCTGTCTGTCACACCTGTATTTCTCAGCAACCACTCGGATGTCGGATAGAATAAAACCGACTTGGAATATTAATTGAAAATTATTTCTTATTCTTTTTGGTGTAAGGAAAAGTACCGATTTCCGTTTAACCACATGTTCTATTAATAGAATAAAGAACAATATGCATGTTTAAAACATAAAAAAAAATTACAGATTTTAAAAATTAATATTATAATTTAATTGTGTCAACCCTCACCAGACTCAAAACTATCGCACCGATAAGCGTGAGTATTTGCCTCAAATGTCGTCCTTACGTAGTTTCCTATGTCCTATCTTTGTTGCACGCTAGTCAATGACATTCGTTATTGAATAAAAATGGGTGCGCGTTGCAGGTTGCGAACTTGAACTTTTTCTTTCATAGGAAGTATTTCATTTTTGTGTTATTTTTAGGGTTCCGTACCTCAAAAGAAAAAAACCGAACCCTTATAGGATCAATTTTTTTGTCCGTCTGTCTGTCTGTCAAGACCCTTTATCTCACGAACGGGTAAAGGTATCAGGTTGAAATTGATACCATATATTAAAGTCCATGAACCACACAAGATCTGAAAGTTTAAATTTTATACAACGACGCAATCAAAAGATATGGCTTTTTATGTTGACCTAAAATTATGAAATTTGGTAATAAGCTAGGTCTCAAAGTACAAATAAAGTGAAAAGTCTTAGATCATTAAATATTACAACTTTTCTCACAACTAATGGTAACCAATTGAGGTGAGCTCCCGTTTCAAGAACATTCATATAAGAGAGGGGTCAAGTTGAATGGTCGCGGAGACGATTTTTGTTTTAGTTCTATTTTGAAAACGGGAACACTTACAAACTTCAAAATTGTATGTTTATAGTGCATAAGCTATAAAATAGCAACAAATAATAAAATTTGGTCAAGCACGTGTCGGACTCAAAAAATGTAGCACATTAACTTACTAAAATTTTAACTAATACAATTATGATTATGTGGTGGTACGGAACCCTCTGCGCGAGTTCGACTCGCACTTGGCCGGTTTTTTTTATTATCTATATGTTTTATGTACTTTATTCTACTTACAGAACATGTGTTTAAAAGGAAATTGGTACTTTTCCTTACACCCTGTATAACAAACACATAATGTATGAATGGAATTTGCACCCGTGGAACGCCTAGGCGGCGGCAGGTCGCCAGTTTTAAATAAATCGTATATCTTCTATCACAGTTGCGGTTAGCAGCACTAGATGAGCCTCGAACGGGTGATATGCATGGAGTGAGCAGCACAAACTACGAATGTCACAGACAAGCCCAGAAGGCCGGCCTTGAGGGGACTTTCCGGGCGTTCATATCTTCCAGGTAAGTTATATTTTACGATCCTTGAAGTTTATTTACTTCCTACACTGGCTCAGCGATTCTAAGAGGGTCTTGGCCTCCAACACAAAAGTTTTCAAATTATGATATTTTTCGCCAACGCTGCTGGGCAACGAGCCCAAATAACAGACTATGTAAAGTCACTATTTCCGTCGATGTAGTGATTTACTTCGAAGAGAATTTCATACAAGAAAAAAAGTATCGAGTCACTTTCGGTCATTGACCTTGCAACCTACACCATATGATTTTATTTTTATTTATCGTATGGCGTGTTCTCTACTTAAAAATTAATAAATATATTAAATTTTAAATATGTTACTGCGTCCGTTGTAAGTGACAGAAGGTCCTCCTCATTCCCGTCAAACTTAGTAAGCGGGCAGTCAATCACAATGTGGTGCACGGTCTGTTCAGGACACCCGCATTGTATTTAGTATAATGACGAGGTATTTAGTAATTTGAACCATAAATCAGAGATATCAGAATGGCAGGGCTAAAGCAGTATGGAAACTCCTAACAATCTTCCAAAAATGACACACTCACACAAGCACACACCGCTACATCGTCGACCTCATCTCAGTCCTCAAGACTAGATCGAGGTAAAGAGTAAGCCCATTGACAATAAAAAAGCAGTTTTTGCGTTGAAGTTAGTCGTGGGTGCCGCGTCGTCGATTTAATCAGTCAGGTTTTTCATTCCATGCATAGATTTATATAGTCAAGATAGGGTCTTGCATAGCTGCCGTTATTCATAATCTAAGGGGTCTTGAGAACAAGCGGTTCAAAATTTCCCCATACAAGAAAAAATTGCGCCATCTGTGAAAAATCGCGTGAACTACATTGTGTAGTACTTCGGTCGGTGCTAAATACACGGAACGGAAATAATATGGCGGGAAAAAACAAATCAAACTTTTTACTGTTTATATGTGATTTAAGCCTGGTTTTTGAGTTTCATTAATTGGATAATAGTCAAAAATAATAATAAGAAATAACAATAATAATAATAAGAGTATATTGTTTCTTCAACTAAGAACATTCCATTTTGTTGGTAAGTTTATTTGCATCCAATGTTGACAATATGACTGACATTTGTTGGTCCTAAACGTCAGATTTCGGACCAACGAATTGGGGACATTGTAAAGTGCTGATGGGCTAGTACTTATATATAAGTAAATAATTCCATGTCAATTAATTATTATCATAATTTTATTATTTCAAAAATTCTGGGTAACAACCCTGACGCTCCGACGCATCTTAGTTCTTTTTTCAAAAAATGGATTGAGTTTCCATACTGCTTTGCCTTATAATATATATTAACTGTGACTTTGGTTAACTGTGAATTTCTGCAACAAACATGTCAGCTTTTCAACATGCAACCATCGTTTGCTTTCATCGCTTTTCAACATGAACTGACCTTGTCGCTAACTTTGTTGGAACCTACGTTGGAACTGTTATTGTGTTACAACTGTATTGCTACTTCAATAGCGTAACATTGAGCTTTGTCACTGTGCCACTCACTAGAGGCCCGGAAGTTAACACAGTATTCATTTGATACAAGTGTCTGGGTATCTTGTTACTTGTATCCTAGTGACAAGTATTGTACTTTCTTTTAGATGCCAAAAATTTAATTTAATCCTATTGTTTTTGATTGGTGCATAAAAGGTTAATCCTTAGATATACCGGTACAAGTAAACCGTTTTTCGCGGCCACAACTTCGATACGTAGTGTCATAAAATAAAACCTACACGATATAAACTAAGCGCCACGCCAGTGCAAGCCAGTACATGATTTTCGCAAAAAGAAAGTTTTTTGCCTTACAAGTATTTAAAAAGAAAAATCCCTACTTAGGACACCTAGCCGATTAATATTAGGTATCCATTCGTCTAATAGAAATCCTTAAAGAGTTCCTTGAAAGAGTTTTTAAGCCGCCAAACCTCTTTTGACAACAAACCACACACATCCAACCATCACATTAGATTGAATTCGGGAGAAACCGATACCGTATCCTCTGAGCCTCTGATACAGAGACAACACTCTAGATACTCGTATTAAACCACCAAAACTTCCACACGAGCAGGACAAACGATTTTAAATTTTCAAAATCAGAAAGAAAGAACAATCACCTTTTAAGCCACGATCACTGCTCTGATGGAGTGGTCATTCATTCGTTACAAAAACCAATTCAGAAGCTGGATGGTGGATAGTTCAAAAACTTTGACACCAAGGCTGGCTAAGTTTACATCACAGTCAATACAAAGACTTAAAATTTCAAGCTTCAACCAGATTCTGCGTAAACCATTTTCCATTTTCTGATTGAATGATAACGCTATTTCCGGTAGCGTTGAATCGTAGACCGAGTGACGTCATAGCCAAGCTCATCTTCCAAGCGATATTTTATTGCAATATGCCATTTGATGCATGAATAGAAATTGCGTTTGCGAATCATTCAAGCGTGATTGTTCTTTGAGATATGAAACTGTAAAGTTTATTTGCGTTGCTATCACAGATATCCATAATATACAGGGAAATGAAATGAAAAAAAATTTGAATTCTCCATACAAACTGTTCGAAAAGAGTGGACAATTTGTACGGAGAGGCAAATTTTTTTTTCATTTCCCAACATATGTTTCTTAGGGAAAGTTGTTCAGTTTCGTTGACTGAGCACGCCCTTTCAGTTTTCGGTACACCGTCCCTTACACCCTTTATAGATTATAGGTTTCTATACAAATGACAGCTAATTTTGTGTGACAATTTGACATAGCGTCCCTTAACCCAATTTTGACGCATATTTATTTCATATTTCATGAAAAAGTTGCACAAACTACCTTAAAATTTCAAAAATTTTTCACGCTAACTGACAAATTGCACTTCTACATTACATAACATCACGCCTTGTTCCCGTCGGGGTAGGCAGAGACCACAGTTCTCCACCTGCTACGATCTTGACATACTTTCCTTGCTTCCTGAACTTTCATCGGTGCACACAGATTTCGAATAAAAAAGCAATCCTTTCCAAGTTAGTGAGGTGAAAAGTATTTCTTACAAGTTCGTTTGTGTAATAATGTAATTTTTTTGTCATTTAGGGTCCAAAACATAGACACAATAGTAAGCTGGGTGGATCGAGAGATTCCAGTAGTAAATATTAGAGGAGACGTCTTGTTCAACTCGTGGGGCGAGATGTTTGACGGATCTGGAGCGTTGTTTGCGCATGCGCCGAGGATCTACAGTTTTAGCGGCAAAAATGTGCTGACAGATCCAGGATGGTAAGTCTTACTGAGAAGAAAGAATAAAAGAAATTGTGTGTATTATTTTCTTTTTTTCTATTTTTATTTATTTGACTTTTAATGGGATGTTTTGATTTTACTTTTGATTGTATAGAAGAAAATACGAAACTGTTATCTCTGTCACTCACTTTTGCCTTCTTTTCTCTTAACTGGAGGGAAAACAGGTTAAAGAGTACCCAGAATAAATAGACTAATAGCTGGCGGTTGGCAAACACTACCTTATCGCCCACCAAAAAGCGACCTATCTAGGCTGGCGAACATTGAAAAGGAGAGTCTAAAAAACGCCTGAGCGCAATTTGGCACGTATTGTACAGTCAACAAAAAACCGTTTATTTTTATTACCAAATCGTGTACCAAGTAAGTGCATAGTGTATACAAAAGTACTAATTAAAAAGTACCAAAATCAATAAGATTGCCTCGCCCAAGCCTAGTACTTAGTGAGTTGACATAACCTAAAAATGAAATTGCAACTCTCTAAACTACCGGGTTTAGAGAAGGCAACCCTGGTTATTTTGGTTCTATTGTTTAGTACTTTTGCATGTGCTATGTTCTTACTTGGTACACGAAGTGGTACAAAAATAAACACTTTTTGTTGACTCTACAAAACGTGTCAGGTTGCGCCCAGGCAACCCCGTTTTTTAGACTCACCTTGTCATTGTGAACCAGTCTACATAGGTCGCTTTTTGGTGGGCGATGAGGTAGGGTTGCGAACTACCCACTCTCCTTCTAAAACTTACCTAAATGAATTAAAAAAAGCTACATAAAAATATTATTATCAAACCAGTTGTATGTTTATGAGTGGTAAGAAAATTATATCTCTGCTTTAAATTTCGACCAGATCCATTTTAATAAACGAACTTGAAAGTGAATTTACGTGTGAATATAAATTTTACATCAATCGTAATCAAAATATTCAGATATTATATTTCATAACGCATCAAAAGCTAAACAGTAAATACGTGTGTTTAAAGTAGACTAGCATTAAGCATACATGCAACTACTTTGGTAAATACTCCGGTACGCCTGTTACAGTTTAGTTGTTGGAGCGCAAGTGTAAAGCAAACATGCACGGTCTGCATAACAGAGTTCAAAGCCTTGTAGTCGAGCTTACCTTGAGGATTGAAGTAATAACTAGCGATGGATTTAGTTTAGAATATAATTTATGACTTGAGTATTTTTATGGTTAATAACGTTACAGATAAATCATTTATATGAGGTCATTTCTCCGATTATACAGTACAAATGTTAAATGTCTTTAAAAAATTTTGATAACAGGAAAGTGAACAATTTTTGGAAAACTATTTTTGAAACTATTAACTATTTTCATTTGGCAGATATATTTAATGGTATTTTGTGTTTCCAATATTTATTAGCGAATACTAAAGATAATTTTTGTTTAATTTAAATGTAGTTAAGTACCAACCTACGGGTTGTCTCTTCTACTATTGTAAATGGGTTTTTTCTGTACATTAAAGACAATAATAAAAAAAATATCTGGTTGTGCTATTTTGATGTCTCTGGATCCAAATCACAGATTTTTGAACTTTTTGTCTGTTTTTTTCTTCATTTATTCGAGCATCATGCATCAACTACTGATCCGATTTTAATGAAACTTTTTTCTTTAATAGTTAATAGTCTTAAACACTGGTATGCTTTTTTTTGCATGTGGACGAAGTCGTGGGCAAATACTATAATATTCAAAAACTGTGTTATCAAAAAAATTAAGATCCAACAAAACACCTTTATGTCTATAACGTAGCATTGCAATGATTCTGTGCTTACATTGTGTTTAGGCCAACAAAAGCCGTCTGGCATGGTGCCAGCCCTAACGGCGAGCCGGCTATGGACGCGTACTGTGACGCGTGGCACAGTAGCAACCCTGATAAGTTTGGTCTTGCGTCTTCTTTGCGATCCAACAAGCTTTTGGATCAAGAAACGTAAGTATCTAATTAAAAATTAATAATTTCCTAAAATAAGGTGAAAGAATACTTGTTGAACGTTATAACTTCAGAATATAATGCAAATAGAGCGAGTCTACTACTTACATTGTTTTATCGTTTAACGTTTAAAATTTATTTGTTTGAAAATTATGACACATAGATTAGATAAAGACGTTTATTTACTTTGATTATTTATTTAAATGTATATACTTTGTACCAAAACGATGCCCAATTCAGCAAATGGCATGCCCAAAATTCATAGTATTTTAGAATAATATTGACAGGCCGAGTGTAAATATTTTCCAAAAATTGAACCAATGTGGGATCGTCCGCATACGTCTATCTAAAAGGCTCTAAAAATTCGATCATCTCTGATTATTGGAATCTGACAGGATATTTCATTTCAATTTTAAAATATTGTCTCTTTTTAGGTACATTGCTCGTTTCTTGTTTCAGATATTCCTGTAGTACTAGACTAATAGTGTTATGTATCGAAGCAACACCGGTTGACACTGTTAGAAGAAAAAAGCGATCCAAGTAGGTTCTCACATAATTATCCAATTTTGCACCTCGTACATACCAGCATTTTAAATGAATATTTTATTTTTGCTTGGTCATGTCCACAGCAGCACAGGAGGTTTGATGTAGAATTCCAGCAAAAACGCATGGTGCTTTGGAAGGGTACATTTGTAAGCGTTGCGGCTGACGAACGCTGTTGTTGGTGACCGCAGTATGCAAGATGGTACGATACACAGAAATATGCTGCTGCCCTTCCTCCTGTTCATAAACCCTTAGGCGCCTCTTACTACTAAAGATGTAAATTAACGGTTAACTACGGTAATTTAACCAAATTCGTCGTTACGAGTAGCTACCAATACTTAAACGGTTAATTATCGTTATTTAACCGAGTGCGACATTTTATTTTATTTCTTTATTTTTAATTCGTGATGAAGTCTCTTTTTGGAATACCATTTAGTTTGTAAATTTCTTGTTAAGATAGGTATGACTTCAAGTAATGTCTATCTATGTTTCTCCCATGAACAGGTATCGCGCTGATAAGCTGCATTACCTAAAAGACTTCGAAGAACAACGGAACGGAACTAGAGGCAAATTATAGACGTTAAAATATCCTAGCTATTTTTCAATAATAAATAGATATAACATGTGAAGACTGTAAATAAATTTATAAAAGTTCTGACTTAATAACACGAGGTTCTTTGTCATATTAAACCCCTTTGGAACAAAGAACTACGAATTAATGAGCCAGTAAAATGTAGTTACATCTTTGGGTAGTTTAGTTATTATTTGGGGTTAAAGCATTTCTGGTGGAACATATCGACAATATATCATTCTACATAATTTAACAAATCAGTTTAATTTGACTCAATCTTTTCCATCTTCATTGTTAGAATTGTTTATCACTTTTTAGATGAAAATATCGAAAAGTGATTGTTACATAGAAAATAATTGGCAGTGATTTTAAAAATTTGCAATGTTCGAAAAATATTCTCAAAATATGAATGTTGTATGTAATGACTAATGACAACGGAATATCAATATAAACATCTAACAATGGGTGTTTCTTTTAAGGTTTTGTTTTTAAAGATAAATTTGTAATATACGTTCTGATCTGCCACTTGTATTTTAACATGATTTCGTGCAAATGCGCTCCACCTTTAAAAGTGTAATTGGGTCCTGTTCATAAAAGACAATTACAAGACAATTTGCGCTATCGATTTTTTCTGCAATCAGTTGATTATGTCACGCTCTGTATTACATGTTGCACCTTTTAAGCTCTACCACATCAACGTCATTTTACCAGCTAGAGGGACGAAAAATTCAGCAATCGTAGTGATAAAAATTCACAAACTCATTGCTTATTTACGGATCCAGTTTCGTGCCAGCTGTGGCGCCCATGTGCTCTAAATCATCTTTAATCATTAACAGCATAAAATTGTCTTTTACAAAAAACTTAGACTGTGGCCATCAAGATTATTTTTAAGTATTTTATTTAAATTTGAATATCATTAAAAAATACAATTTTCAATGAAATACTTAACCTAACGTAACCTAACCCTTCAGTCAGTTACGAACAGAAATATACTAATAGACCGAGAGATGCTTATACAATGTGTCTGGAGGCCGACAAACTTAAACGGTATAGATTCTGGCCATAAAACTGAATAACTTTTCCCAAGGAACAAAGGTCAAAATACGAAAAAAAAATAATTTGACCTCCTATACAAAATGTGCTGTCAGCTGATGCAATTTGTATGGGAAGTCGAATTATGTTTTTCGTATTTTTACATATTGGAAAAAGTCGTTTAGTTTCATGGTCAGAATCTACCGCTTAGGTTTGTGCAGTCGGTGACTACACCAGACACATTGTATACTAAGAGACTTATACTCCTTAATGTGCTCATGTCGGGAATTTATGTATCTTCAAATCCGCTACACTGAATGACAATTTGTTTTCATGCGTGTTTACTTTGTTTTTATTTAGAAAAATCTAACAGCAAAAGAATGAAATCATTTACATATTCAGAATAAGTCTAATTAATCCTGGAGTTATTCGACTACCTTCCACGAACTAGTGAAATTTCTATTTAAAACCTAAACAATACAACGAACTCTACCTAAATAGTTTTCAGTGAACAACGCAAACTTTTGTAATACAAATTCTTTTTACGAATTATAGTATCAAATTATGTCAGCCATTATGGATTACATAGAAAATGTAAATATTATCTGGCTTGTAAGCATTCTGTAATATAAAGTACAAAGAGATTTGAACCTCGCTACGCTCGGTCATAGAGGGATTTGAAGGCTTGTCAAGTGTTGCACTTTTGAAACGTCAAGTTGGAACCAGGTTTGTTTTGGTTCTTTTTACACTTCTGCTAATTTAAAAAGTTATCTAATTGTTCTCTTGACAACTGGTATGACGTTGTCTTTACTTTCAGTCGTCTATGAAACTATTTGTTTTGATGTTGTCGTGAGCGAACCGGCTCTGTAGTTTTTATAATTTTACTGTTATTAAAATACTTATATCTAATCAAATAAGTGTTGTAAACAAAAGCCTAAATGCTAAACAATACATATATCGTACCGGCATGCGGATCTCATTCTTCTAGGAAACAGGACATCGAAGAATTCTTATGCTTTCATTTGTAAGTAATATTTAAAAGATTATTTTTGCAAAAAAATGTGTAATACTCATTAAAGTGACAACAAATTTTATTAAAGATTAGGTAAATCAATTTAAAAAAACCTTCCACAAAGAAATATACTGCAAATTACAAGAAAAAATCAAGAATATCTACATAACGCGAATGATTTTGATTATCCACCATTAGAGATGTAAATAGTGGTTATCGATAATGTCTAAAAAGTTATCGAATTAAATTAGATGCTCACTTCATAATTCTAGTACGGTCTCTGTAAATGGTTATATCGCTACATGTTAATCTACCGAGTAATATAAAACTGGCCAAGTGCGTGTCGGACTTGGTAGATTTAGGGTTCCGTGGTGTTGTCTAATTCATCAATATATTGCTATTTGTTAGTAAAATATATTTAATAATAAACATTATCACCAAAGACAATGCGACTCTTCCCTAGACCTCTAGCCAAAAAATTTGAAAAGTATTGTACATAAGTGAAACTTATGTCAAATAATAGACCTAATGATCACTAACGTATTTTACTATGGCACCAAAAAAAAGCGGTCTCCGTGAAAAAAAGTATTGACGTTTGCAAATTTCAGGAAATGTGTGATTTTATTATTATTAAATTAATTGATTTAAAAGACATTGTTTCAAATTCTGTGTCAAAGATAAAGCTATTCTTTCGCACTATCATTAATATTTTGTCTCAAGTATAGTAATGTAAATAATATGAAATTAGGTTGTTTGTTACAAAATAGTCTTTCTATTTACAATTGTGTCAAATAAACGAATGACAAAACTTGTATAATACAGGGTGTTCAATAATATTTATTTTAAAAACATCTTACACGGAGTAATGATTGGCATCACTAATAGGTACATAGGGTCTTCATGCCCTGATACCATGCTAATCTGTTGTAGGCTATTTTATCACTAAACAACTCGTGAGTGTTACAAGCGTGATTTTAGCTTCTACAGCAATTGAAATAAGATCGGTACACCGTCCAATGTGTCAAGCTTGACGTACTCTTGACTGTATCATATCATCGGTAGTCAATATTTATTTATTTTCAGGTCCCTTCAAGTTTTAAAGATAAAGTAGAACTGCATAGCAGCGGCATTGCAACTAGGCAATAAAACTACTAAATAAACAACACTTGCAGAGAGACTTGAGTGAAAATGGTGACGAAAATAAGAGTTATTATTAGGTAGTAGGTAACTTTATTAGTAGATTCATAACTTTTTAAATATACTTCGTAACGTTCTGTAATTTTATTCATCTACTCTTCATTTGAATTAAATGAGAGAATAAATAAAGCAGCTTAATTCATTTCTGATGAATTCCTTTTTTTTATAATATTAACTATAAATACAGAAATGCGAAAAAGACACTCTACGCACCCCTTGGAATAGACTCCTTCACCATACGCGACCCGCGCCCGCGCGATTGCCGGGTTCTTTATCGAGCCTAGTTGTACTGCGTGGACGTGCGTAAGTCTCTGTCATTTTCAAATTCTGACGATTTGTGGTTTCGCGCTTGATGTATGAATTGTTCGGGGTGCGCTTTTATAAACATAAGTGCAACGACAAATGTTGGTTCTATTCATTGATTTCTCATCAAAGATCATTATTGTAAATAGCATACAAAACATTAGAATTCAAGACGATTTTTTTTAAAAGTCACAAAATTTTGAATTCATCATGAGCATCTAACATCTGCTCAAAGCCTCGTCAATATTTAATGTGTGAATGTTAATACTATCGTTTTAAAAAAGTCGAAATATTACATTATCGCACTCGTCATATCGAGTGCCTGCACATCTCTAGCTGGTCAAAAAGCGTTACAGCGACGTTTGAAAGTAGATAATCATAAACATGTTTATCTCTTTTTTTCTAATATGACTCTTAACATGAGTAAAAAGTCAAGCTATAGCCAACACTTTTCGGATCCCTCTATGACCGAGCGTAGCGAGGTTCAAATCTCTTTGATAAAGTACGATGATTATCTTTTAAGAACAGGACTGCCAAAAATTTATTCGTTAAGTGACGTATAGACGCATTTCTGGTATTCACTCAATAAGGCTGCATTATTGACATATTTGATCAACTGCAAAAAAATCTCTGTGAAAAAACGGATTTTCTTAGTCAGCAAAAAGGCAAAAAAAGATTGTAATCGTCATCATATCCCTAAAATATTCCTGAGAATAAGTTTTTCTGTTCCATTGATGGGGTGGATTTGTCAGTGTTTTAGTAGATAACTCAGGTAATTTGTAGGATATAACGCCCTCGTTGCGGCGGAAAAATATTAATTTGCCACCTTGTGATACAATCTACTATTGACGCACCTTTGATGTAGAGAACCGCATCAAAATTGCCGGTCCTGTTCTTGAGATGTGTTACCTACTAAATAACAGCATTTTTACATTATGTTGTAGATAGCCAAAGATATCTGTGTAAATACTGTGGTTAAGTATTACTTATATTAAATAAACTACTGCCATTTTCAGTAGTTTATAACACACTCTTACTACGAGTATTTATCACTCGGAAAAGTTTTAAGAGTCGGCACTGTCCCTAAAACTGAACAACTTAACAACCCAAAGAGCATAGGTCGAAATACGTAAAAAAATTCGACTTTCCGTACGTTTGTATGAGAGACAGCACATTTTGTATGAGAGATAGATTTTTCGTTCTTATTTCAATCACGTTCCTCGGGAAAAGTTGTTCAATTTTATGGGCACAAACACCTTTCAAAATTTCCGGAATGGTGAAAAAATAACGCTGTATAGGGTGTCAAGAAAAATACTGAGATCTTTTAAACTATCTACCGTACACCCCCTACCCTACGTCTACCCTTCTTTCTATCTTCTTTCTGTACTATTCTACCCTTATAACTGAATAACTTTAATACTTTTTTTTTTACTTCCTTTTCTAATGTATAATACCTGCTCGCTTGCCCACTTGTGACATAAAAAAAAAATTGTACAGGAAGCTGATCTTTTTTTAACTATGTTTCTTGGTGAATGTTGTAGAACATCTAGTTTAAAGGATCGAAGTTCTTTTCCTCACATCCTGTGTTATTGTGTAAATTTTGTAATTATTATATTTTACCTGCCCTTGTCTTAAATGTTTACCAACTTTTTTATAAATTTATTATAATATACTAAATAAATACTTTTTACATTTTTCTTTTTACTTGTGTACTTTAAAAGTACAAAACTGTATCTCATTTTTTAGTACATTGCATTATGAAATTGTTTTTAAATAAGATAAAATTTTTAATTTATGTCCTGTGATACAATTATATTTGATGGTTTATTAGAAATGGTATAATTTGTTTAATTATAATCGAATAAGTTTCGTTTTTGTTGTATTTTTATGCATTTAAGATCTATTTAATGTTATTCTTAGTACTTATTATGTATTATTTTCATTGTTAAAGAGACGCTAGGTAAATTTTTATTGTACTTAATACAAGTACAAGTTGTTTTGAAAATAAAGACGGTTTTATAATCAACATGGTTTCCTTTTGTTACATAACATTCCATGAAACGTCCAGTGCAGGACAGGGAGATCCCTCCAGAACTCCAGCATAAACGCGTGGTACTTAAGAGGGGATGTACCATAGTCACCACGCTTGTAAGCGTAGCGGCTGGCAACCACTGTTGTTGGTGACCGCAGTATGTAAGATGGTACGAAACACAGAAGATGCTGCCCATCTACCGGTTCATAAACCCTTAGTCGCCTCTTACGACACCCAAGGGTAGGGTTGGTACTATTCTTTGTTGACACCTCACGGGTCAGCTACAATACAAGGCGTAAAGTGAGAGTATATCAGCTCTGATGGATGTGATTCTTACCATAAAACCAATTAATTTTCGTCAAGAAACAAGGTCGAAATATCGAAAATAAAATTTTAAGTTCCTACACAATATGAGCTAGCAGCCCCGTGTGGTGCCGGCAAAGAATAGTACCAACCCATACATACCCGTGGGTGTCGTAAGAGGCGACTAAGGGTTAACTGGAGGATGGGCAGCAGCATCCTCCTTTATATCTTACATCTTACTTACTGCGGTCACCTACAACCGCGGTCCATGGTGCCAGCCGTAACGCTAACAAGCGAGGTGACTATGGTACTTCCCCTCTACATTTTTCCAGCAAAAGCTAGAATTCTGGAGGGAGCATTCTGTCCTGTAGTGGACGTTTTCATGGGATGTTATGATGATGAGCTATCAGCTGATTCAGTTTCTACGGGAGGTTAAAATTTTTTTCTTATTTCAACCTATGTTCTTTGAGGAAAATTGTTCAGTTTCATGTGCAGATTCACATCCTTAGGGTTGGTATTCACCTTTTGTTACACCACGTATTATAAATTTATGAATACTTAAGAATTTTACATAAAAATTATAGGTCACGGCATTAAGAAAGCTTTTATTGCAATTAATTTGTAAAATGACCAGTCATTGTGTTACAATTTAATTAAAAATACAAGCGACTTAGGTTCTGTTTTCACGAAGTTGTGATTTTTTTTACACCATAAACACTAAGTAATTTTTAGACCCCATTTAAGATTCCTGAAGAAACAAGGAGCGAAAAACGAGTCTCTTTTTTCATACATTGGATTTTTTTTGTTTTAGTCCCGTGTCTCTTTAAAAAAGTTGTTCAGTTTTACATTCTGAGTCATATCATCCTTACATCTCACGAAACGTCCACTGCAGGACTGGGAGCCTCCAGAATTCCAGCTTTTGCTGGAACAATGTGGAGGGAAAGTACCATAGTCATCACGCTTGTAAGCGTTGCGGCTGGCACCATGGACCGCAGTTGTTGGTGACCGCAGTAAGTAAGATGGTACGATACATAGAAGGACGCTGCTGCCCATCCTCCTGTCCATAACCCCAAGTCGCCTCTTACGACACCCACGGGTAGAGATGGGTTGGTACTATTCTTTACCGGCACCATACGGTACCCGAGTCATATTATATTATATTAAATACAGGGTGTAAGGGACGGTGTACCGAAAACTGAAAGGACGTGTTCAGTCAACGAAACTGAACAACTTTTTCAAGAGAACATATTTGGGAAATAAAAAAGAAATTTTGATGTCTCCATACAAATTGATCACTCTGATCGATCAGTGGCCTTTGTCTAGTAGTGGGACTCTTTATAGGCTAGTTAAAAAAAATTTTACTTAGCATAATTATGATTTTAACTGTTTATACCTAACAGTGAGCAACCATGGCAAGGCATATCTTAGTATGACCTAACGAGTTTGCGTGCTTTACTGCGTTGATATGCAACTTTTATGACTAAAATATTACACCATTAAACATTTTAATTCGTGAATATTACGTTCACGAAGGACAGCTTTTATGCACCGGCTTTTTATACAACATGGGCGGTACAATATTACGCCTTCGTAATTTAGTAAATTAATAATACTTTCAACACGAAAACTTCTTAAGAAATGTTACAAAAGGTGTAGGAAGATCTAGGCAAAATTACTTCGATAAAAAACAAAAAAATAAAAAACTAAACTAACTAATCTATGACGGAACTAGAAAATCAATATGCAAAATGCAATATTTACGGGTTCTCCAAAACGTCTAACGATTTAGATATACAATACGGATATTATCTACCTAGGTCTCAAGTCTGATAAAATCTAGAGCGCAATTCAAAAACCCCACCACCTTCTGTTGGTCCGCTCACTCGGTGTCCCACAAATCTCCCAGGTATATTAGGGTTCTAAACCAAAAGGGTGAAAAAACGGGACCCTATTATTCCCCGTCGTCCTACCAGTGGGACACTCCAGTAGGACGACGGGGCATGCCCCATAAAATGCCTCCGATGTCTAGGTCCGATTTTTAGGGTTCCGCAGCCAAATGGCAAAAACGGAACCCTTATGGATTCGTCATGTCTGTCAGTCTGTCTGTCCGTCCGTATGTCACAGCCATTTTTTTCCGAAACTATAAGAACTATACTGTTGAAACTTGGTAAGCAGATGTATTCTGTGAACCGCATCAAAAATAGAATAGAAACAATAAATTTTAGGGTTCCCCATACATGAAACTCAATTTTTTTTTCATCAAGGTCATACGTGTGGGGTATCTATGGATAGGTCTTTAAAAATGATATTGAAGTTTCTAATATAATTTTCTTCTAAACTAAATAGTTTGCGCGAGAGACACTTCCAAAGTGGTAAAATGTGTGTCCCCAACCCTGTAACTTCTAAAATAAGAGAATAATAAACCAAAAAAAAAATATTAATATGTACATCATCATGCAAACTTCCACCGAAAATTGGTTTGAACGAGATCTAGTAAGTAGTTTTTTTTTAATACGTCATAAATCGTAAACCGAAATTTACCTTTCATTCAATCAACTCAATTCAGTTAATTTAATTAATATAATGTGGTGGTACGGAACCCTCAGTGCGTGAGTCTGACTCGCAGATGGCCGGTTTTTTGTTTTAGCTCTATCGTAAAAACGGGAACTCTTACAACCGTGAAAATTGGTCTGTTTATTAAAAACTATTCAAGTGCATGTCGGACTCGCGCACATTTAAATTAATTCTGCGTGACTGCGCGTCTGTAACTAAGACGGTATTTTTACCTTAGTGGTTACGAAACCCTCAGTTCGCAAGTCCAACTCGAACTTGGCCGTTTTTAAATATAACTACTACCAATAATTAATCAGGTAAGGTATTGTAAACAGCTTTAGGTATCTGTATATAGGGAGGGATACAAGCTTAAACCTTAGCAAAATCTAAATCACGAATCCATGCGATTTAGCGCGGCTGTGTAAACGATTTAGCTTGAAGCCTGCTGCAAATAGCCGGCGAAGTCAAGTAATAGGTGTACAGAGAAAACACGGTGAGACCTGAGTGGAGGTGTGTACCTATAAACTGGGTGTTTATGTGTTTACTGTTTATGAAAGGGCTTTTAGAAGTACAGGTTAAAATTGACAATGAATTTTTAAGAAAAAGAAAATATTTGAGTGGCTACGGAAACGGCGGGTAACATCTCATCATCATCATCATATCAGCCGAAAGACGTCCACTGCTGGACATAGGCCTCCCCTAAAGATCTCCATGACGACCGCGACCGGTCCTGCGCTGCTCGCATCCAGCGGCTTCCCGCGACCTTGACCAAATCGTCGGTCCACCTTGTAGGGGGCCTGCCAACGCTTCGTCTTCCGGTACGTGGTCGCCACTCTAGAACCCTGACGCCCTATCGGCCATCTGTTCTTCTTGCGATGTCTCTGCCCACTGCCACATTAGTTTAGCGACTCTCAGGGCTATGTCAGTTACTTTTGTTCTTCTACGGGTAACATCTGCTGCTACATAATTAAGTATTGTGGGTAAGTAAATTGTAATGTCCGATATTATTTGTTGCTTGGTTCAAATTTTTAGGTCATGTTGATGTTGGGTCGTTATGTTAGAGCGAAAAATGTGGTTCAGATGATGCTTTTCCTAAAACTTTGAATCTATTTCATGCATCTTTCAAAACTATGTCCTCTTTTCTATCCGATCACCATCTGAAAGATGGTTATAACTAACAACTATGTCTTTCAAAACTATGTCCTCTTTTCTATCCGATCACCCTCTGACAGATGGTTATAACTTATAACTATGTCTTTCAAAACTATGTCCTCTTTTCTATCCGATCACCATCTAAAAGATGGTTATAACTTACAACTATGTCTTTCAAAACTATGTCCTCTTTTCTATCCGATAACTTAAAACTTATAACCATCTTTCAAAGGTGATCTTTGAAAGATGGTTATAAGTTATAAGTTATCGGATAGAAAAGAGGACATAGTCTTGAAAGTTGTGAGCAAGGAATATTAATTCCTGTATAGTATCTATAAGTGGTTATACAAAAGCAATGGCTAGTTGCGGAAATTTATCTTATAATGCAACTACTTGCATATAACAAATATATTTTTTTTGCAGCTACTGGTTACCAAACATTTACCAAACGAGGTTACCAGTACGGCCCAATTGTAAATTGAATGCTCCTACCTTGCCTTGCCTAAATCCTAGTCGCTTATTTTCGTGTCATGTATAACTGCGACAATAAATAAAAACGAAATTAGTTAATTTATTTTATAGGTACGATTTGTTTTTTACCACAGCTTTATTAAGTGTTTATTACAATAAAACATGCCAACTCTACCTCAAACACAAATAAAACGAGAAAAAAGGTTGGATCTTCCACACAACCCTTGTAGTAATCACAAGCAACTATTCCGAAGAAAAAAAATACAATACAATACTCTTTATTGCACACAGAAATACAAAATTTACAAAAAAAAAATACAAACATGAAATACGGAGCACAATAGGCGGCCTTATTGCTAAAAAGCAATTTCTACCACGCAACCTTTGGGCAACCAAAATATACTTAAATATTTTTTTTCGGCTCTATACAGACACATGATCGACCCATTTAGTACAGAAAATCGAATAATGGTTTTCGAGTAAATATCTTTTTTCGTCGGGAAAATTGCTTGGTATCATGAGTAGTCTTCGGGAGCAAAATTAATTAAATTTCAATTTGTAGAGTAAAATGATATGATATACAAGGTGTAACAGAAAGAGTAAATCAACCCTAAAGGATGTGATTCTTCTCAAGAAACTGGACAACTTTTCCTAAGGAACATAGGTCGAAATAGGAAAAACAAAATTGAACTCTCATAGAAACTGAATTAACTAATAGTGCATTTTGTATGAAGGTGATTTTTTTTTCGTATTTCTACCTGAATTTCTTAGGGAAAGTTGTTCAGTGTCATGTGCAGAATCACATCCTTCAGGGTTGATATACCCTTTCTGTTACACCTTATAATAGGATATTCCTTAAAAGTCATACCAAACTAAAGCCAAAGCTTACACGATATTACAGTACTCAAAGTCCTAAACTAAATTCAAAGCTTAATAACGTATTAGACCCTAAACCGCTTGTCATAATAAACCATAAAACACGTAAGCTTATAGCTTATAGGGAGCAAATAAACACATTTCTCGTTTATAGAACCTTTGGTTTTATACAAGGTCTTCAAGTCCTTGCCTTTATTGAACACTTAAACCAAGTGAGAAATCTTGGGCAAAATTTGAGATTCTGACGCACACGACTATAACAGTTTATACTTTGCTATAACAGTTGGCGTAACAATTCTGAGGCTGAGCGTTACAGCGCCTATAAAAATACTGAGTAGAAACTGTGGCAGCCTTTGCTGAAAAGGCTTTTTTTTAGGCATGTCTATCATAAAATAAATAGATGTTTATTTTTACTTTCGAGCGGAGCGAGAAAGGTATTGTATTCGTGAAAAAAAAAGTTTTTCTTATTTTCTCAAAAATGTGTTCTACTCGTATATCACTTATACATAATAAAAAACAAGTCTCCCAAAAATGTCCGTCCGTCGGTCGGTCGGTCGGTCGGTCGGTCGGTCGGTCCGTCGGTCGGTCGGTCCGTCGGTCGGTATGTCCGTCACGCTTTGGCCTAGCGGCTAAACGAATGGTCCGATTGACACCATATTTTGAATTTAGGAGTTTTATGCAAATCCATCGAAGGGTTCTGAGTGGTTTTTTGCTGGCTCTCATTTTGAGGGTATCTGTCATACAACGAAAATGAAAAATTGAAATTTTCTCAAAAACTACTTATAGAATCTTGATGAAACTTTGCATGACCAAGCATCTCTATGTAAGATATCATGCACCAGTATCAATTGATCTGTATATTTTTATATAAGGGGTGTTCCTGTACCACCAAATCGTAAATATGTGATTTACCCAAAATTGGTTCTATTGAGTCTATTTAAATTTTCTATAATATTAATCCTGGATTGGTTGTCTACCTGACTGGATATTATTTATGATTTTTTTCAATAAAATTTAGTACACAGATCACTATTTGATCTTTTTTTTTGATGGGGTCTTAATGTTATTCTACTTTGTAAACTTTCACAACTATCATATTCATCACTAGAATTTGGACGATAAGTCTCATCGTTGTCATCAATCACAATACTCTCTAAAGTATTTCCCGAATTATCAAAACTTTCTTCAATTTTAGCATTTTCTGTGTTCTCAGGAGACGGAATATCCTTTTGAGCCTCAATTTCTGGATGTTCTAATTTCTCTGTCTCCTCATCAGGTTTACTTATGTGTATTTTATCAGAACTGAGCGGAATTGTTGTGAGCTGTGGCAATGGTACAGATTCCGACATTTCATTTTTTGGGTTTTCAATGAATATCACATCTCTACTTATCACGGTCTTTTTAGTTTTAAGGTTGTATAGCCTGTAACCTTTTGTGTTATCACAATATCCAAGAAAAATCATCTGTTGATCTCATTTCAACCGAGTTTGCTTCGGTATGTGTACCATGGCCATTGAACCAAAAATCTTTAAATGTGAAATATTAGGTTTCTTACCAGTCCATTTTTCAAAAGGGGTTACCTCATCTAAGACACGTGACGGTGACCGATTTACCACATAAGCTGCAGTTGCCACTGCTTCTGCCCAATATCCTTTCTTCAGATTTGCATCAAAAAGCATTGTTCTGGCACGTTCCACTAATGTTCAGTTCATACGCTCGGCCAATCCGTTTTGCTCGGGTGTATACGGACTGCTGGTTTGATGCTTTATGCCAGAATCTGCTAGCAATTTTAAGAAAATATTATTACAATATTCCTTCCCGTTATCAGTTCCCAATATCTTTATTTTGTTTCCCGTTTCGTTTTCTACTTCCTTTTTGAATCTCTCAAACACAGACTTTATATCCAACTTGTTCCTTAAGAAGTATACATAGACTTTTCTCGAGTAATCATCCACGAAAGTTATGAAGTACTTCGCACCACCCATAGAGGGAGTCTCCATTGGGCCACAAAGATCGGAATGAACAATTTCCAACAATGTTGTGGCTCTAGAACCTGAGTGTGGAAACGGAAGTCTGGTCTGTTTTCCTTCGCAACATGGAATACATATTGATTTCTCATTACTTTTAATTATATTTATTTCCTCTGCACAAGTTTCTAATTTCTTAACATCTGACATGTTCAAATGTCCCATCCGCCTGTGCCAGGTATCAATATCAGCCTTGCTTTCACATGAAATAGTAGCAAATGCGTTGCCAGTAACAGTGTTTAGTCTGTACATGTTGTTTGTTAGTCTTGCCGTTGCTACAAGGTCATTTTTAGAATTGTATATATTGCAGCCTGTATCTGTGAACTCAACTTTACAGCCATTTTTGGTAAGCTGACTCACTGACAACAGATTGGCTCCTAGCTCAGGTATAAATATCACATTTCTCACCTGAATTTTGTATTCATCATTGCTTAATAAAGAATGTTTACTTTACCCATCTGCTGTACTGAGACTGTTTCTTTATTCGCCACCATTATCTTTTGGATGGGAGATGGTTGTACATCATACATCTAGTCTGAGCGTCTTGTCATATGCATTGTTGCACCAGAATCTATATACCATTCATCTTGATTCACAGTGCTGTAGGCTGAAAAAATTGCTGAAAAAACATTGCTGTTAGAACTTGTTTTCTTCTGAGTGCACTGATTTTTGAAATGACCATATTTGTTACAGTTGTAGCAACGGGGTCCTTTTCCCTTAGGCTTGGTATTGTTCTTATGCTTTGAATTAAAAGCTGTAGACTCGGAAACTTGCACTTCTTGCAAAAGTTTTGTCTTCACAAAATCTGATGAAATTGTTATTCCGGAACTTTCTATTCCCATGATCATTGGTTTATAACTATCCGGTAAACCTGCTAGCATGAGGGTTCCTAACCACTCATCATCTATTTTGAATTTAATGTTCCTCAGTTTATGCGCTGCAGTCATGATTTTGTTGACATAGTCTTCGATGGACAAACTATTTTCCAGGTTGGTGTTTATAAGTTCCCTCAATAAACCAACTCGCCGTGACAGCCCGGAGTCTTCAAACACATTTTGCAGGTTTTGCCACACTTCTTGAGCCGTTTTGGCAGCTTCTATGTGAACATAGTTTATTGGGTCCACCATCAAAATGATTTTCGACTAAGCTTTTATGTCTTTTTTCGGGTCGACTGCTGTTTTCGGATCTGGTTTTATGCAATCCCAGAGTTCTTCATGCTCCAAATAAGATTTTACGGAAAATTTCCAAGTGTTATAGTTTTCCCGACCGGTTAACTTCTCAATTTGGAGGTTATTTGAAGCCATTCTCCACGCGGTCTTTTCGATGTCGTAATTTCGATCTTTCGGTAATAATTCACTGTTATTTTGCTAAACAGGTATGGGACGGCCCATAACCTAAAGAAATAAACACTATTTAGCCGGTAAATAACTTGTTTTATTATAAAGAAATAATTACACGTACTCATTGACAGAGCAATATCGAGCAAAGACATTAGCGCCATGTAGTGGCAGTTTAAAGTACCAATTTTATTTTTTAATAGAAAATGACACTTGTATGTCTACATTCTTCCAACAGTTTTTTTTTAAATACATTTCCACTTCTGATGCTAAATGTATGATAATATAATGCTAATGCGTGTTTGGTTTTGATTTAGAGTAAGAAAAATTTAAAGGCATGCAAAATGAAATTTCTACGCATTGATGTACTAAATATTATAGTTTAAAAAAACTAAAAAACACGCTTTGATCACGCACTAAAACTTAAAAATAATAGAATTGAACACTTAAAAATAATAAAATTTAACAAACTTGTATTTGGAAGAAGTACTCGTATATGCACGTTACCCTTGCCGATGTTTTAATTTATAGTAAACGCAAATTTGTTTTTCGATACATGACGTATGATAAATACGCTAGGTAGTTAAAAGTAAACTTGTTACTTCTTTTATGTCTAACGAATAATTCAAAAAGCGTGGAGCGCTTTGTGGTAATTAATTAAAAGTACATTTAATTTTTTTTAGTCTTAAAATAATTTTGACACATTTATAACTGATATAATAGGTATAAAGGGTGTAAGGAACGGTGTACCGAAAACTGAAAGGGCGTGTTCAGTCAACGAAACTGAACAACTTTCCCAAACAAACATATGTTGGGAAATGAAAAAAAGTTCTGACCTCTCCATACAAATTGCCCACTAACCACAACAGGGTTGCGCACGGTGCCCTGAAGTGTCGCTTGCGACACGACACATGACATGTTATTTTTGACCTCCGAAACAAGAATCCGCCAATGGTCCCGGTCTTGTGCGGTAGTTGGCCAGTCGCCTGCCTGGTCATCATCAGGTCCTCCTCACCAAGAAAAACTAAAACTGCTCATTGAGACAATTCTAATGACTCCAAACACAGCTCATTTATTAGAAACCGTTCAAGAGTTTCATCTTCCTGGTCATCATCAGGTCCTCATCACCAAGCAAAATGAAAACAGCTCATTGAGACCATTCTAATGATCCTAAACACGACTGATTTACTAGAAGCCATTCCAGGGTTCCATGGTCCACCTTCCTGCTCCATCATGAGACCAGCTTAGTTCCATATTATTGCATTGTCATTGGAATTACATATAATGACTCCAAACACAGCTCATTTACTAGAAACCGTTCAAGAGTTCCATGGTCCACCTTCCTGGTCATCATCAGGTCCTCATCAGCAAGCAAAATGAAAACAGCTCATTGAGACAATTCTAATGATCCCAAACACGACTGATTTACTAGAAGCCATTCCAGGGTTCCATGGTCCACCTTCCGGCTCCATCATGAGACCAGCTTCGTAGTTCCATATTAGTTCCATGGTCCACCTTCCTGGTCATTATCAGGTCCTCGTCACCAAGCAAAATGAAAACTGCTCATTGAGACAATTCTAATGATCTCAAACACGACTGATTTACTAGAAGCCATTCCAGGGTTCCATGGTCCACCTTCCTGCTCCATCATGAGACCAGGTTCGTAGTTCCATATTATTGCAAAATTGCTCATTGAGATAATTCTTATGATCTCAAACACGACTGATTTACTAGAAGCCATTCCAGGGTTCCATGGTCCACCTTCCTGCTCCATCATGAGACCAGCTTCGTAGTTCCATATTATTGCATTGTCATTGGAATTACATACAACTGCAAAGTTTCAACTTCCTACGACGACTAGAAGTGGGTGAAATATAGCTTCCAAGATTTTTTTACATTGTTAGTTAGTTAGTTACAGGTGAAGCTAATAAAAGCGTGTTAAAAAGCCTACGTTTCTTGGTCTGGGTTGGAAATTGGTTGGAAATTAGATGAAAATTTTTTGATTTGTATATATACTTCACGATGTTGATGACAATATTATAGTACTGACGATAAAGACTTCTATAGCTATGGTCACCCAAACAGTTTATTAAAGTGCCGTAAGTGCATGCCAGGGCACTTAATTACTTTAACAGTCAGGGCAGCTTTTCAATTAGTTAACAAACAGACTATGGTTAATTTAATATTTAAGTTTACATTGTGATGAGAATAAAGATTTTTATTATGTATTATTATTATGGTGAAATCTTAAAAGATGTCAGACGTCAGGGTCTCATCTGTTTCTTGTTGACACCAGAACACATACATACATACATAACATCACGCCTCTTTCCCGTCGGCGAAGGCAGAGACCACAGTCCTCCACCTGCTACGATCTTGACATAGATAGATCGATAGAAACTCTTTATTGCACACAAATTTACAACAATTAAATACAAACAACATATCTTATTGCGCGCAAAGGCGGCCTTATTGCTTAGAGCAATCTCTTCCAGGTATACTTCCCTTGCTTCCTGTACTTTCATCAATCCTTTCATACATGCTCGTCGGTTTAGGGTACTTTTAACCTGGCCTTTATCCAGAACACAGAAAGGGATATTTATAAATCTGAAGGATGTGGCCTCCCATTCAATATGCGCTGATGATATATTTTTTATTATAGTAAAATTGTTCTGTTTCATGGGCAGATTCACATCTTTCAGGGTTGTTAATACAACTTTTTGTTGCACATTTTACAGCTAAAGGTGCAGTAACGGCTATAATTAATACCTCGACATCGCATTGTAAAAGTTCAACTGCTTAGCTACGGTTACGAACATAGATTACGAAGCAAATAAATACTTGAATGTCATTATAAGCAAACAAGCAAATAAAATTAAAAATTTTGAAAAACCCACGCCTGCGCTTTAAAGCTAGATATTTCAAAAACAGATCCCTTAATCGAAAAATAATTTCAGAAAACTCACAATATTTTTAAAAGACCTATCTAACGACACCCCGCACTATTAGGGTAGACGAGAAAATATATTTTTCTCCCCACCCATTCTGGCCGCTGCAGCGCCCCCTGGTAGTCTACAACCGTAAAATATATCTAACAACCTGCTCTAAAACAGCAGCCATTAAATACAAAAAACCGCATCGAAATCGGTTCAGTAGTTTAGCTGGAAAATGGTAACAGACATACAAACATACACACAAACAACCTCTAACCCCAAACGCATACACCGCCTCCGTTCCGTCGTGGGTAAAAAACAGTACGGAATGGTTATTTTGGCAGGCGGATAAAGTTGGAACCTTAGTTGGAACTAAAGCCACTGCAAAGGAATTTTGACATTTAACGAAAATAATATACGACAGCAGCGCCCTCCTGGCAATATCATCCACTTGCCCAAATACCCGTGTCGCAGTATACAACGTGTTGATGGAATAAGCGAAACCCTCATACACCCTAACAGATTCTTATTAAAATAAATTCATTCCCGTAAAAAAAAAGAATTTTTCTTCAAGATATTGTTATTTTAAAGTGTCATCTTTGTTCTAGTAGATTTTTAAGCTATCATATCGCGTTCGCTTAGCGTCCGCGCACGCCACGCCCACTTCCCTCCCGCACGCGTATCCACCATGGTATCCACGGAAATATTTAAAGCGGCAAAATATTAAAAAATTAAAATTAAAAAAAATACCCATATCAAAAACCCGTGAAATCGATTCTAATCTCGATTCTGGGTGTCTACTCTCAAATTCCGATATATCGAAACGATACTACTCGAAACATGCAAATGAAAAACTTCGTCCCTTGACAATAGAGTAGAATATTGGTTGGATGAATTTTCAAACTGCATCCAACTAATATTCTACTCTATTTTCAAGGGACAAAGTTTTGCATTTGCATGTTTCGAGTAGTATCGTTTCGATTTATCGGACTTTGAGAGTAGACACCCTGAACAAACTATTTTCTTAGTTTCGCTTATTCCGTTAACACGTTGTAGAATCAATTTCAGGGATTTTTGATAGGAGTACTTTTTATTATTTAAATTTTTGCCGTTTCGAAATATTTTGCGCGTGGTTCATGATCGGAGAGGAGGGGAGGAAAGTGGGCGGACGCGAGGCGGACGCACCATGCCATGTTGGCTTAAAAATCTACTAGAACAACGATGAAACTTTGAAATAACAATATTTAGAAAAAAAACCGGCCAAGTGCGAGTCGGTCTCGCGCAACGAGGGTTCCGTAACACCACATAATCATAATTGTATTAGTTGAAATTTCAGTAAGTTAATATGCTAGATTTTTTTAGTCCGACACGCGCTTGACCAAATTTTATTATTTGTTGTTATTTTATAGCTTATGCACTATAAACATATTAATTTTCAAGTTTGTAAGTGTTCCCGTTTTTAAAATAGAACTAAAACAAAAGTCGCCTCAGGGACCATCCAACTTGACCCCTCTCTTATATGAATGTTCTTGAAACGGGAGCTCACCACAATTGGTTACCATTAGTTGTGAGAAAAGTTGTAGTATTTAATGATTTCAGACTTTTCCCATTATTTGTACTGTGAGACCTAGCTTCTTGCCAAATTTCATAATTTTAGGTCAACGGGAAGTACCCTGTAGGTTTTGCATTTTTGAATAAATGTATGGAGATGAGGACATGAAATGCAATATCTTTTGATTGCGTCATTGTAAAAAATTTAAATTTTCAGATCTTGTGTGGTTCATTGATCTTAATGTATGGGATTAATTTCAACCTGATACCTTTACCCGTTCGTGAGATAAAGGGTCTTGACAGACAGACAGACAGACGGACAACAAAGTGATCCTATAAGGGTTCCGTTTCTTTCTTTTGAGGTACGGAACCCTAAAAAAGGTCTTTTTTAAGGGAATGGATTTATTTTAATAAAAATATGTTGGGGTGTATGAGAGTTTCGCTTATCCCATTAACACATTGTATAAGTATTGCAGCTTTCATTCAAGTTTTGGTTTTTATTGTTTGTTCGACAATTAAGTACTTTGAAACTTTTAAAGAGGCGGTGTTGAAGCCTCAAAGTGCCAGCTCAAGGAATCTCAAGTACTACTATAGTAAAAAACTGGCCAAGTGCGAGTCGGACTCGCGCACTGAGGGTTCCGTGCCACCACATAAACATAATTGTATTAGTTGAAATTTCAGTAAGTTAATGTGCTAGATTTTTGGAGTCCGACACGCGCTTGACCAAATTTTATTATTTGTTGTTATTTTATAGCCTATGCCCTATAAATATACCAATTTTCAAGTTTGTAAGTGTTCCCGTTTTTAAAATAGAACTAAAACAAAAATCGCCTCCGTGACCAACCAACTTGACCCCTCTCTTATATGAATGTTCTTGAAACGGGAGCTCACCGCAATTGGTCACCATTAGTTGTGAGAAAAGTTGTAATATAATTTCAGACTTTTCCCATTATTTGTACTGTGAGACCTAGCTTCTTGCCAAATTTCATAATTTTAGGTCAACGGGAAGTACCCTGTAGGTTTTTCATTTTTGAATAAATGTATGGAGATGAGGACATAAAATGCCATATCTTTTGATTGCGTCGTTGTAAAAAATTGAAATTTTCAGATCTTGTGTGGTTCATGGATCTTAATATATGGTATTAATTTCAACCTGATACCTTTACCCGTTCGTGAGATAAAGGGTCTTGACAGACAGACAGACAGACAGACAGACAGACAGACAGACAGACAGACAGACAGATAGACAGACAGACAGACAGACGGACAACAAAGTGATCCTATAAGGGTTCCGTTTTTTTCTTTTGAGGTACGGAACCCTAAAAATTGCTCCAGCGTTGCTTTTGGTTCGTTAAAACATTTTAATTAATCTTAGAGAGAGCATGGCATGAGGCAAATAAAACGTGCCGTCGTGAAATTAAAAGAGATTTGTGGTAAATTAAGGTGTTCGATATTTGCTTCTTTTAGAAAGAAAGGTTTTTTGGGTAAGATTACAACGTTACTCGTATTTTTGTGTTGTTCCTAAAGTAAAATGTCTTCAGGATAACGTTGTGTAAACTTAATTGAAAACCGTAAAGAGACGTTATGAAATTGTTTATTAGGAAACGCTTGTGGCCGAGTGGTAGTTGCTATTTCTTTCTGATCACGAACAAGCAACATTGACCGTGGCCGGATGGGTGACCGCTAGTTGCATAAAAACAAGAGCGTTTCCGTGCTTCTGAGGGCACGTTAAGCCGTTGGTGCCGGCTACTGTCAAGGACTGTGTGGTACCGGCAAAGAATAGGACCGACCCATCTCTAGCTGTGGGTGTCGTAAGGGGCGACTAACGGTTTATAAGCCGGAAGATGGACAGCAGCGTTCTTCCATGTATCGTACCGTCTTACATACTGCGGTCACCAACAACCGCGGTCCATGGTGCCAGCTGTAAAGATAACAAGCGTGGTGACTTAGATACTTTTTCTCCACATTCAAAAAAGTCAGGGTACCTTCACTGCAAGTAAAATGAGGTGATTTTTTCTTGTCTACCCCATCGCGTGAAGTGATTGTTAGATAGGTATTTTAAAAATAAGTGATTTGGCATATCTCATTTTTGGATTTAGGGATCTGTTTGCGAAATATTTAGCTTAAAAGCGCAATGTTTTGTGAGTCGAGTATCCCCCTCCCCTGCCAGCTAAACGGTTGTTACTAGAAATGTGAAAAAAATCACAGTATTAGTTTAAATGATGAAATTAAAAGGAAAACTATAACAGCTAGGAAGGCTTTACATTAGAGCTATTGCCGAAAAACTGGAACAGCTAAATAGTTTTTTTGCCCCCGCAAAACTATTAGAAAATACTGAATACTCATCGAATCGCCAGAGCAAAAAAAACCCAGACGGGAAAGAGGCGTGATGTTATGTATGTACTACGAGTATAAACAAATATTGCTTGTTTAATAGAATAGGATTCTCTAAGGGGTCAATATACTTTTATAGCTCCCAAAAAGGACAAAACTGATGCAATGGATATTGATGGAGAAACCTAAATATAACTTGATCTAATATTTATGTGATATACTTAGACGATGGCATGATTATACCCAACACGCAAAGTCCTTATCATGAGAGGCTTTTTTACGATATTATGATTGTTGTGAATGGATAATCCACTAGAGTATGTACTTTATTTGTTATTATTTTACTATACACAGGGTTTGAGGGACAGGTAGGCCAATAATGAAAGGAGATTTGTTCAGTACCTGGAATATGATTATGATGACGATTATTATTTAATTCCGATTTGTTAAGACTCTTTTCATAACACTTGTCACCGAAAGCTACTCAGCGGCAGACAGGAGTTGAGACTCTTCAGGGTGGGGATCCAAAATGCCAATATAAAGTTAAGAGTTTATTATTACCAAGAAGGTACAAAATACAAGGCGGTGGTCGTGCTGCGCGCGGGCACGTCCGAGCACGACCAGAATCAAGGGTAAACTGACTATTTTTGACACGAATGACATCGAAAGACAGAGATAGAAGACATTTGAAATAGGAATTTGGAATTTTGGGCCAGGACAATAGAGCCAGGATCACGAAAGGAGGCAGCATGCGAGGCATGCAGCCCCGCTCCGTGACAGTACCCCAGGATCACGAAAGGAGGCAGCATGCGAGGCATGCAGCCCCGCTCCGTGACACACTGCGTATAAAAATCAACAAATTTCTCCAGTTAAAATGTTACACGGCACCCATCAACTTGTTTTCCTGGCGTTCTAATAGCCGAGAAAATTGATTGTAAATAACTTTAGACTGAAGCCCGCTAGATTATCTGAAATTGCTTAGGGTAGGACTTTGATAAATGCGATCGGGCGCGATCGAACAGAGCATCCTATTAAGGTGCAACTATTCAGGGTCTTTTAGAAGGAATGTAACTACATTTTGGGGTGTAATTTAAAGGTATTTAAATTAATTAAGAACACTCCCTATGACTTGTTTAGTTACGATTGTTTAGATCCATTGAACCAATTCGCTGAAATATATAATTCTTTATAATTTTGTACTTTGACGGAAAAACTCACGTTTTTGACGGCAAGGGGCTGATACTCGTAAGTTCTGTCGAAGTACATAATTACTTGTAACTGGCTGGAATTTTCTAAGCTAACAGCTTTACTCCACAGCCACAATCTAAGAATACTATACTCTCTCTGACGAGGAGGCCACCACTCGCGGAAAGGCAGCCTTTGATTTTAATATTTTATTTAGTTTATGCAGTTCGACGTTTACGCATTTCAAAGAGGTCGCAAATTTCACACCATCGGGCAGAACTACGCTAGCCTAGTTGGTAAAAAGTCTCCGGTACTCTTTCTGTCGTTGTGAAATTTTGCGATTTTCAAATTTGCAGATTTATCCGAACATGGGAAGTGTTAAAATAAAATCATTTAATAACAAATAATTCTTAAACTTTTTAAATCCTTTTTAGACAATTTATATTCTAGCAATTGAAAGAGAAATGTTAAATTTTGGGCTCTTGAAAATCATACTATTTATTAATCTTCCTCAAATAAGTTAATGGAAGGAATATATTAGTTAAGTACAACAAGACAACAACCACTGAAGTAACATGTTTCCAAACTGACAGTGTTAAGGGGCCGGACGGAAACCAGTGTCCGTGAGGATTTGAGGCCGGAAGTCTGCCCTCGTTGGAATTGGGCCAGTTTCATCTGATTTTACAGGTTTGCTGCTAAAAACGATGGTGGTAAGGATGGGTTAAAATAAGGTTTTTCGCATTATGACAAAACAGCATTATGACATAAATAAGACAATCTACCTCATTAACTAGACCATACTCAGAAATTCATCATCCCCTTACTCAATCTAAGTAAAAAAAAAACCGGCCAAGTGCGAGTCGGACTCGCGCACTGAGGGTTCCGTACCACCACATAATCATAATTGTATTAGTTAAAATTTCAGTAAGTTAATGTGCTAGATTTTTTTAGTCCGACACGCGCTTGACCAAATTTTATTATTTTTTAAGTTATTTTATAGCTTATGCACTATAAACATAGGTACCAATTTTTAAGTTTGTAAGTCTTCCCGTTTTTAAAATAGAACTAAAACAAAAATCGTCTCCGCGACCACTCAACTTGACCCCTCACTTATATGAATGTTTTTGAAACGGGAGCTCACCTCCATTGGTTTCCATTAGTTGTGAGAAAAGTTGTAATATTTAATGATTTAAGACTTTTCCCTTTATTTGTACTTTGAGACCTAGCTTCTTGCCCAATTTCATAATTTTAGGTCAACGGTTTAGGTAGGTTTTGCATTTTTGCAGAAATGTATGGAGATGAGGACATAAAAAGCCATATCATTTGATTGCGTCATTGAAAAAAATTTAAACTAACAGATCTTGTGTGGTTCATGGACTCTAATATATATTATCAATTTCAACCTGATACCTCTACCCGTTCGTGAGATAAAGGGTCTTGACAGACAGACAGACAGACAGACGGACAACAAAGTGATCCTATAAGGGTTCAGTTTTTTTCTTTTGAGGTACGGAACCCTAAAAACGTAATAGTCAGTAGTAAAATAGTAGTAAAATAAAGTAAAATATTTCCATAGGGACCTACCCAAATGATTGAACTTATTTCAGAAAAATATCAATTTTTTCTTATAAGAATATATAAAACATGGGGAAACAAAGTTATTGCGGTCAATTGAATGTTACCGATGGGAACCATCATCCTTAAAAAAAAAAACGTCAATCCTTTCATACGTGCTCGTCGGTTTAGGGTACCTTTTTACTTGGCCTTTTTTTAGAACGTCCTGAATTTGAACCTGGTACGCTAACTGAGGCCTTCATCTTCCAATGTTTCCATCACTCTTGCCTGGTAAATCTCTTTCGTCAATCTTCGTTCATTCATCCTCTCTGGTTGACCAAACCATCTCAGCATCCCTTTCTGTCATTATAGTTTCGTCAATGCATCGAGTCATTGCTTTCCGCTGCTGGTAGCTAAGCTCCGTAACCAATAAGGTCGCTTGAAACTATAAAGTCAAATACACAGTGACTAACTGAAGGCAAACCTTCGAAAGAAGCGGTTGTTTCCTTTGTGTGTTACCTAAAAAACGAAAAAAAAAACTGTTTTTTTTGCATTTCAACTCCTTTCTGTATTCATCTTTACCCTGCATATTTGCATTTAACGCGGACAAACTATAGGTTTAAAAAAGCCCATTTTATATTAACTGCATAAAATGCACTCATAGATCTACACGATTTTCCGCGCAAGCCCTAAAAAGAATTAAGCTAGAAGTTATTGTCGAAACTACCCGAAAAATTCCAAATATTTGGCTGACTGTCATCCAGACACAAACTCCACTGGACTATTCCATAAGCCCTTGCAAAGCGTAACTCTAAACGGCGAAATCAAATCAAACAGTGTCGGCCAACTGTGCAAATCGAGAACAGGTATGTTTGGGATATCCGCATCCGCGATTGCGGAGCTGCTGTCTGCTGTATTTATTGCAAAATCCGCATACGATGTAGTGCACGTTGATTATTACTTGAGCTGGGCAAGAAAGCAGCACCACCTTCGCTGTCTTCTGTTTCGCTCCCTAATTTCCATTCTGACTAAATTTTCAAAGCACCTAAAATATAACTATGTATATGTCGCAGAGATATACAACGTGTTAATGGAATAAGCGAAACCCTCATACACCCCAATTGATTTTTATTAAAATAAATCCATTCCCGTAATTTTTTTTTTAAATGTTTTTTTTTCTAGATATTGTTATTTTAAAGTTGCATGATTGTTCTAGTTTCATCGTTGTTCTAGTCCGCGAACTCCGCGCACGCCACGCCCACTTCCCTCCCCTCCTTGCCGCTCATGAAACGCGCATCGCCGGCTGCCAGCGCGCGTATGCACAGAAATATTTAAAATAGAAGCGGTAAAAATTTTGATAATAAAAAAATTACGTGTCTTAAAACCCGTGAAATTGATTCTACTCTTGATTCTGAACAAACTAGTTTCTCAGTTTCGCTTATTCCGTTGACACGTAGATATCGTGAAATTTATGTGAAAATCTGTATTCGCATTCGCATCCGTGGATTTTAAAAAATCTGCATCCACAAAATCCCTAATCGAGAATAGGCCGCGGTTAGAGAATGGTAGATTCGGTAGATTCCTGGTCCCAAACGACCGGTACAAATTTATGGACCTAACATAAAAAGAAGCAATGTATTTTCTTCAGTCCCCGAGGGATTCACCCCATTCCGTAGAAAATAAATCTTTTAAACTCTTCTGGAATCAGAACGTAATTTTATTAAAATTGGCATGTAAAATTCATAAGATTATTAAGTTGAAAAAACCTGCTTGGAATGTTTAAAAAATACAGTACGAATAAAAACATCTCACGTACGAATCAAAATGTTTTTATGCTAAAGGACCCTCGTCTTACAGTGACCTTTATAAATAAAAAATCGGGTTTTACTTGGAACTTAAGGTAAATAGGTTACCTACGTGGCATAACTAAATATGAATGTGTTTTAAAATAAGCCAAAAACCACTTTTTGTTAATAAATACACGACAAGATTAAAATAATTACGTAGCGTTTTTCAGCATGTAAAGCACATCAATGTATTTGTTACGGGTAATGCTTAATTATTGTTTTTTTTTTCTTCTCCATTTTATTGTTATATTTTATTCTTAAACACTTGCTTTAATTTGGTGGACTTATTCATTAAGTGCAGGCTCAATACATTTAATTTTAAGACCTTTTTAGGCTTTGTCTGTCTGTCCGTCTGTCTGTCTCTATATCTCAGCAACCACTCATGCTATCGACCTGAAATTTGGAATAGTTTTAGAATATAGTTGCTTAACTTATTTGCACATAAAAGAATTTTGAGAAAATTATGATTATTAATGTAAAGGGGGCCAAAATAGGGGGGGGCAAATTTCAAATTGTCGCTACTAGGACAAGTGGGGAATCATATGAAAGGGCTTTACTTGAATATTCTTAACCTGTAGAGCCCCGGTGTATCCCGAAGGATACAGAAGAGGATCGAGTTCCCGCGCTTTATATTCTGCCTTATTGCGTCGAAACTATGGTTTATTTTGGTTTGGTGTGTATAGGGCGTAACGACCTATTGAAATCACCTTTCGAATGACGTATAAACCATAGACTAAAGTTGGCGGGAATCGGACGTATGACGCGCCAAAGTTCAAAATTTTTGAAAATCTTGGTCACGTGGCATTATCCGACCGATTTGAGTCGGTCAATGGCGGCCGGGGTTCAAGGCCATATTATACGACCGTAAAAATTCGCAACCCTCTTTTTAATTGCATAGATTATTGCGAATTTTTTGTATGATAGGGTCAGTGAGGTTAAATTCATTTTTGTATTTTTTTACGTCTCTTAGTTTTCAAGTTATGATGAAAAATGCTAAAAAAAAATACCATTCCCCCCCCCCCCCCCCCTTATCTCCGAAGTTTGTGAAAGGAAAAATCCGAATTAATTACAGTTGACAGAAATTTATGTAAAAATTACAGCTATAATAAAACGATCTTTCTAAGTTACACACTTGTTAGAAATCTGCAAATAACCTTTACAAAAAAATTTAGTTTGGCGGTCCTAAAAATGGACTTTATTGCTTCCAAAAATACAAAAAGTATATCGGAACCCTCGGCGTGCGAGGCCGACTCGCACTTGACCGGCTTTTTTCCATACTGTACTCTAGAAAATAAACATGTTGAATTGAATTGAATTGAAGAATAAGTAAACTTAGGTTTACCCGGGTATATCTAGTACTACCCAAGCTTATTGGGTAGAGTCCGAAAATTTATTCGGCGTTTACCCGTTTTTTACCCTTTTACGATGCTGGCATCTGTTCTGTTCATAGATCAATTAGGTAAAGTGAACTCAACCTTAACGACTCCAAACGGGTACACACCGAATAAAAATACATTTTCGGACTCTCCCCAATAAGCTTGGGCAATGCTAGGTCTACCCGGATAAACCTAAGTTTACTTATTTTTCTAGCACTACTCGTAACATATACATAAACTGAAAATGACGTGGCCAAGTGCGGGCTGGTCTCCGTTGGTTCCGTACCACTAGTTAGGTCAAAATCAGTAGACGCGCAGAAGTGTATTAAATGCGCGTGCGTCTGACTCGCATTTGACCAGTTTTTTTATTTGTTGTTATTATACCCTATAAAACAGACAAATTTTCACGCAAGTAGGTACTCGTAAGTTCCCGTTTTCACACCAAAACAGATTTCTTGTATGGGGTCCCTGCTTTGTTACCTTTCATTGTTTTTATGATTTGATAGGTAATTGGCCATAATAACACATATTCTGTGAAAATTTCAAGATCTTTGAAATGATTTTGAAAAATACAAAATTTATATTTTTCAAAAGATAGAAAGACAAATAAGCGACGTAGACTTAATAATGAGGCTCCGATTGGACCCTTCGGGTAAGGAACCCTAAGGAGTACGTATACGTATATTATACTGCAGAAAACCAACCACGTGGGGGTACTTACGGTCCCAAAACGACCTTTTAGGGCCAAATCAGTCCCGAAGCGGTATGAAACAGCTATTGGCTACGCTTGGTCCTCATCCTAACACTCGTACGCACTCAAATTGGATTACATTCTGCTGTCGAAAGGACTAAGAGCCTTTGCACAGTTCGCACACGGAGAATTTTTATAGCGCCGTCGATGAGCGTTTTTAGAGTTCCGTAGTAAACAAGGAACCCTTCTAGTTTCATCATGTCTGTCTGTCTGTCAGCGGCGTGGAGAACTTTAAAAAGATTATGCTAGTTTAGTTAAGTAAAGTAAAAACCTGCTTTACTATAAAAATATTCTAAAGAATTTCAAAATACGCACTTTTTAGGGTTCCGTTACAAAGAGTGAAAATCGGGACCCTAGTAATATGCCTCCGATAGCTGTCAGCCAACATGAAGCGTTACAGGTAGTCAGTTGATTTTTTTACATATTATGTATTTCTGTTGCCACTACAACAACGAATAATAAAATTTAAAAAAGTAAAAAGGGGTTCCGTACGAAAAACGTTTTTTTTTAGGCCATATATGTGTGTTAGATTTTTAGCTCATGGAGGTATTTTTTCGAGTTCCGTACCCAAAGAGTGAAAATGTTATCCTATTACCTAAAATGCCCCAATGTCTGTCTGTTAGGCTGCTATAACAACAAATACTAAAATTAAAAAATTAAAATTAAGGGGGCTCCCTTACTAATAACGTGTTTTTTTGGGCGATTTTTGCTTGATTATTGTTTTAGAGATATCGTAAAAACTGGAACACTTACTAGTGTGAAAATTGGTATTTGTATAGTGCATCTGCCATAAAATAAAAACAAACAATGAAAATTGGTCAAGTGCGTGTCGGGCTCGAGCACATCTACGAGTAATACACTTCTGCGTCACGTCCATCACTAAGATGGTATTTTTACTTAAGGTTTTTTTCTATGTTATAAATGGGCAAACGAGCGCGTGGATGATACCCACTGTCTTATTATAGTAAAATAATTAGACACTAATAAGACAGCAAAGCACGCTACCCACCCTGACAACTAAGATGGTATGTCTCATGTGCCCTTCAAGCCGAACAGAGCAATACAAACACTGCTACTACGGCAGAAAAAGGCAAGGTAAGGTATTAAAATAAAGATCAAAATCCTTGTTTTTTGAACAATCAGTCTGAGGTAGATACATTAAAATAATGAGCACAGTTTTAAAATAACCGGTATGAAAGTATACCGCGTTTAATAAACTCGCAATCGCAATATACGCGTGTTTACTTTTTTTAATCCATTTTATCCGCGCGTCTGTAGTGCTCCGTAAAATCTCTGTGTAAAGACTAAAATGTTGCCATCACACAAATTGTTTGTGCGAGCTTCTAAAAGTCGAACGGCGGTGGTGGCGGCGACCGGTATAGACTAAGAGGCACAGCAGATGAAGGGGTGGGCATACGCGGGCAGGGCTTTTTGTCCTGCAGCCCGCCAGTCAGTCACGGACATTGTCCTCCAGTGTGGCCGGTATTGCGAAAATTATAGTTTTTATCAGAATAAAATTCAAACTTATAATTTTTCAAAATTTCTCTACGTCGTAAACTAAATCCTATACTATTAAACCAGCAATATTTGTATATATATACATATATATATATATATATATATATATATATATATATGTATGTATTTGTAATCGGTTTCTCGAAAACGGCTCTAACGATTTCGATGAAATTTACCATACGGGGGTTTTTGGGGGCAAAAAATCGATCTAGCTAGGTCTCATGTCTGGGAAAATTCGTTTTCACCTTTTTTAAATTTCTTTGCGCGTTTAAGAAAATAACAGCGCCATCTGTTGGCGAGTAGAATAGCTTGCTCACCCGATGATATTTTCAGGTTGAGGCGGGTATTATAGAGCGAAGCTCGGTCGCCCAGATACTAACAATTAATCTGAACAACCTTTTCTAATAAATAACTCTTTAAATGGAACATCTATTCAAGCTGTTTTCCTTCCAATCTAAAGATTTTGGAAAATACGAGCATAGAAACGGAGCGTATTTCTTATGTCAATGACAACCGACCACACTGACAGGCTGTCAAGACAAAAAGACTTGCCCGTGTATGCCCGCCCCTCCATCTGCTGAGTGCCTAAAATATATTTTTATGTCTTAAGTGGGTAAACGAGCAGGTGGGCCATCTGATGTTAAGTGGTCACAAAGCCATAATTTGACACTAATAAGAAAGCAAAGCGCGTTGCCAAACCTGAGAACTGAGATGGTATGTCTAAGGTGCCATTAATCTCACTGCTCCCTTATTCTTCGAACCTCCTTGCTTCGAACCGAAACACAGCAGTGCACGCACTGTTGCTTTACGGCAGAAAGAGGCAAAAGGGTGGTAAGTACTTCATCAGGAGGACTTTGCACAAAAGCCCTACCACAATTTGAAAAATCATCCTTAATTTATAGTATAACAGAAATGGTATACCAACCCTGAAGAATGTGATTAAGCCCATGAAACTGAACAACTTTCCCTTAGGAATATTAAAGTCAAAATACAAAAAAAAAATCTTCTATACAAATTGCGCTATCAGCTGATTCAGTTTCTATAGGAGGTAATTTTTTTAATCCTTACCTATTTTTCTTGGGGACAGTTGTTCAGTTTCATGGGCAGAATCACATCTCTCAGAGTTGATATACCCTTTCTGTTACACCTTGTATTTTTGTTTATTTATTTTTGTTTACTTTTTGCGTGACCTAAATTTTGATGCAACCTCTAAAAAGGTGATTTGGGTTTATAGGACAGGATATATGCGAGTGCCCTGATTATTACGGTAAAAGCAAAGCATTTTGCTAAAACTAGTGCATCGTGCGTGACCCCTTTCCGCAAAATTTGTAAACGGATTCACGAAATGTGAAGACATTTTCTTTTGTGAATATCAACTTTTTTAACCAAATTTTTATTTTTATTTATTTAAATCAAAATACAACAACAGTACCGTAATTAGATCAATGAGTCCTGAAACAAGTTGAAGATTACATTGGCAGTTGCTTTTAGTACCTATAAGCAGTACATTTAATTATGCTGTACAACCAAAAATAGCTGTCTACTTAAAATTCTATTGGATTTCTTTAAATCTGTTAAATCGAATTCACTTTGTCACAAGGCTACTCTACAAAACAATTTGTCACTAGTCGCTTCGGCGAATAATTTAAAGATTTTCCTTTTGGAGGAAATGGGAAAATCACAGACACGAAAACTAAAACTGTTTTCCACTTATTTGTTTTTTTCAATGGATAAATTGATTTAAAAGTAGAGCTTAAAGCTCTTAGGCTATATCTACAAAAGTGTAATGCTAAAATAGTTTCTAACTATTATTTTGTCTCTTTTCTTTCCTTTTGTTAGCGTTATATTCTTCGTTTTAATTGATTAAAAAATAAAAGTAACTGAAAAAAACAGCTTTAAATAATATGGTATTTATAATTTTGTACAACGTAAATGTAAAACAATTATCAACTTCGACTTGTTCAACTATCTAGTCCAGTTAAAGAATATGGATAGCCGTTAGAAATTTTAGAAGAATATGTGTTAATGTAGTGGATATACTAACAAATAATAAAAAGTAAAAAGGAAGAGAAAAATTGGATTACACCAAAACCTGGATAATCAAGGTACCCTTGGACCCTACGGTAGTGGTGTTCGCAATGAGCGTGGTACCCGCCTGATTCAATTTGCCTTCGGTCAAACCCTAAGCGTCTCCAACACCTTTTTCCAGAAGAAACCACAGCGTCGTTGGACGTGGGAGTCTCCGGACGGACAGACAAAAAACTAAATAGATTTCATTTTATCTTCCAATAAACAAATTATAAGAGACGTCGGAATAATAAACAAAATCAAATTTTCCTCTGATCATCGATCACTTCGCGTTAAATTGATTTTTAACTTCAAGTTACATCGACAACAATTATTCAAAAACAAAATTAGAAAACATACCCTACAGAATTTAACAAGCAACTCAGATATATTTAATCTAGAACTGAGAAACAGTTTCAATTCCTTACATGTTGACACTGAAGATGTAGAGCAACAGTATCAAAATATTAAGATAAGTATCAAAACGGCTTCACAAAAGACAAAACAAGATAAACCTAAAAACAATAAACTATCCTCAATAACCTTAAATTTAATAGAAAAAAGACTTATCACAGAAAAACACACAACTGAATATAAAGACCTGGATAAAATTGTAAAAAAGAATATTCGAAAAGACACTAGGCAGCACAACGTAGAATTAATAAAACGGCTCTTGAACGCGGGAAGTCTGGGTCACCTGCTTACGTGACGAGAAAAGTAACAGGCAAAGCAATCGTGAAAAAAATAAATATAATAATATAAATAATTTATTTATTTCTCCACATAACATTTATTTCTCCAAATAACTAATATCTGCACCACCTTTTACCAGAATCTATACGCTGATTCATCACGAACAGTAGAACTTGGTAACTACTCTTTTCCAGATGACATATACCTCCAATTACTGGCTACGAAGTCAACAAAGCGCTTGCGGGCATGAAATACAATAAAAGCCCGGGATACGATGGAATCAGTACAGAGATTTTAAAAATAGGAAAAGATACATTACTATCGTACATAACCAATCATTACAATAGTATTCTCTTTACCGAAAAAATACCACAAGAATTCTTACACGCCAACATCATTCTTTTCCACAAAAAAGGCGATAAATCAGATATCAATAACTACAGGCCTATAAGCTTAATACCACATATCTACAAAGCCTTTATCAAAGTTATCCAAAACAGAATAAAATCACAGCTCGAACTCCATCAACCACCGGAACAAGCAGGCTTTCGCCCCTCGTTTTCTACTACTGACCATCTCCACACATTGAGCCAAGTTATTGAAAAACACAACGAGTTCCACATTCCCCTGTACCTGGCCTTCGTGGATTATTCAAAAGCTTTCGATAGTCTAAAACATTCCGCGATATTTTCATCTTTGCGCAGCCATGGCATAAAGGAGACATACGTAAAGCTTTTGGATGTGATCTACGGAGCCAGCACGGCGTCTATTAAACTCCTTTCCCCAGATACCATATTTAAAATAGAGAAGGGTATTAAACAGGGCGATCCTCTTTCTCCTAATCTCTTTACATGTACTCTGGAGGAGGTGTTCAGGAAAATAGCAACTTTATGGGAAAATAAAGGCATAATCATTGACGGTAAACGTTTGACCAACCTTCGTTTTGCCGACGACATCGTCCTTTTCGCATCAACATCAGCTGAGCTTGAGCAAATGCTATATCTTAGCGGGACAAGTCTTGAGGTTGGACTAAAAATGAAAATGACCAAGACGCATGTTATGACCAATAGCACAAAACGTAGGACTCAGGTAGATGGGCAGGTAATACAATATGTCAATGAGTATATTTACTTAGGCCAGATAGCTTCTTTCGATAACAAGCAAGAAAAAGAGATCGACCACCGAATCGAAAATGCGTGGAAAAGCTTCTGGTCTATGAAGCAGTTCATGAAGGGGGATCTCCCCCTCTCACTCAAGCGCAAACTTTTTGACATGTGTATCCTGCCCACAGAGCAGAAACAAAGTAGAGGTGCTGTAAGCAATGTAGCCTTGATGCAATCAATGTAGTCCTGACGTCACATACTCTATTATAATAGTCCTGATACTCCACGCTAGGAGCGCTGACATCAGTACGCGACTACGAGTAGTTCTCGTGGAGTATGCACGTTACTGTTCCTCGGAGATCTTTATTTTAACGTGTTTCCCAGTGCAAAATGAAGTGTTGTGTCATTGGATGTAAAAACTGCACGGATTTTCCAAATAAAATAAACGGAAACAGATTTACTTTCCACTCCTAAGTATTTTATTTGACATTTATTTATTTATTATGTAGAATATTCTAGAACATTGAATTAAGTATACAATCCGGCATCGCGATGGCAATTTTCTTAAAGCCACCTAGTGCCAAGTAGACGTACTTGGTAGGGACAAATTTCAGGGACGTACTCGAGAATAAAGTAAAACGGGGGGTCATAAATTTTACGATCTTTGAACTGAGAAATCAAAGCAAAACGACGACATTTTTTAATACGGCGGCGCGAAATTGTAATACGGCGGATTCTTCAATCCGGCTGCGACACAACGTTCACAGCTTTTTATAGGCACACGCCGCCGCCGGCCCGCTGGCCAGTACGGCCGGAACTGCTATTTCCCTGCATTTTAATCTGTAATATCTTCGAAAATATTTTCTTAAACTACATGCTGTAAAGGGCCAGATTAATCTATATTAAATGCACAATGTATTAAAGGTACTTAAATGGATAAGGATTAGTGCTGTATTGCTTAAAATCGCTTCATAAATAAGTCAGTATTTCTCGAAGGATAAAAAATGGTTATTGTGGGTTATCCCTAAGAGATAGGCATATACCACCGCGGACTTTTTTGTAGACCTTTTGAAGACACCTTACATTATTTTGATCTATCTCGCAGGGTTCAGCCAGCGTTTGCAATGTAAGCGCAAAAAAATGTGTTTATTTACGACATTACATTAGAAATCTCTAAAATTATCAGTATTTCTCTGCTACATTATGCATTTATTATACATAAAAACCTTCCTCTTGAATCACTCTATCTATTAAAAAAAAATTGCATCAAAATCCGTTGCGTAATTTTAAAGATCTAAGCATACATAGGGACAGGCAGACAGACAGCGGGGAGCGACCTTGTTATATACTATGTAGTGAAGATAATGCTAATTTATTTCATTTTGAATTATTTCTTATCTTTACCTAGAACCCCCCCCTTGGGGGGTTTTTACGTTGTGCCTATTATACGTACCTGGTCGAAAAAATGTATTTGCCATCTAGTGCTGAATAGCGGTTAACAACATAAGCACACCCCAGATTCCACTAGGTTCTATTCTAGAGCTCCACTTGGTTCTAATACTCATTACTAGGTGGCGGTGGCATCGCGTAACGTCCCCCGCACCCCCGCTTGCCAGCTTCACCTGATTCTATATAGATAACAAGAAAGGGCAACTCTACTTTGTTTCTGCTCTGTGATCCTGCCTGTCCTAACCTACGGTGCCCAAACATGGTCTCTCACCGAATGCCAGAAGTCCAAACTCAAGGTTTGCCAGCGAGCTATGGAACGTAGCATGCTCGGTATAAAACGAACTGACAGAGTAAGGAACACTGCCATCCGTTCCAAAACAGGCGTAGCTGATGTTGGTCGAAAGACTGCCAGATTGAAGTGGGACTGGGCAGGCCATGTAAGCCGCATGCACCCTGAACGGTGGGCGAGGATCGTCACTCAGTGGTTACCCCAGGACGGACAACGTCGCAGAGGATGACCCCGCAAAAGATGGAGTGCCGATCTAAATGCCTTCCGCCGGGACTGGTGGGAGCTTGCACAAGATCGTGATAAGTGGAAGAAGAAGGGGGAGGCCTTTGCCCAGCAGTGGGACACAATAGGCTAGGAATAATAATAAATAATAAGACATGGCTTAACGACTAATATTATTGACAATAGCTGATATACAGCTACACAATCTGATTAGCACCATGGATACTATATTTGAGAAATACCAATTAAAGATAAATGCCAACATTACTAAAATAATGACAGCATCCAAAAAGCCAACGAACAATAGACCTGTTAAACTGGGTAACAACATAATAGAGCAACTGAATAGTTTTAAATATCTTGGAAACATAATAAATAATGACTCTTAATGCACACAAGACATAATAGCCAGAATTTCAAAAGCTTAACTAGCCTTCAACCGGAAAAAACATATACTTAAATAAAATAAAATATCACTCCACTCTATGGGGGAGAAACGTGAATAATGATACAAAGAGACAGAGAGAGGCTGGAGGCGTTTGAGATGTGGTGTTGGAGAAGGATGTGGAGAAGTGGAGAGGAAATATGATTGGCCACCTGATACGACACGATTAGTTTATTAAGAACATCATAGAAGGGAAAATTGAGGGAAAGAGAGGAAGGGGCCGATCGAGGAGAACCTTTATGGAACAAATCAAAGAGAATGTACAGGTCGAGTCGTATTAGGAGGTGAAGGAACTGGCGGAAACAAAGAAACATTGGCGATTACTCCACCGACAAGAGCACAGCTCTTAAGTTTAAAGAACAAGCCGGGACCAACGGCTTAACGTCTCTTCCCATCCAGGTTCAGACCACGGCCAACGTTGCTTAACTTTCTTGATTGGAAAGAACGAGCAACTAACCATTCGGCCAACTAAAAGTAAATACAACTGCGAAAATACTTAAGTGCTTTTTTATGAAAGGAGCGGTCAGAAAATAAGCACAATTCACTGCACCATTAGTCTATTCAGAGATATTGGTCGATGTTGGAAAAACTGTAAAAATAAAGTAAGACTGCTTTGCTGGCCATTTATTTCGTCCAGACATAGCGAGGTCGGATGCATTTAATTGGATCGTCTTTTAATTCTTTTCGGATTCCCCTCAAACTGATTGGATTTTAATCCACTTTTTTATTTAGAATGGAGAACGAGAAAATTTATATCGTTATCATCTAAACTCAATTCTTTACTGACTCCTAAGTACATATCCTATAGGTTGTGCTTCGGTTTATAAATTTATTGAAATGGGGACATAAATAGCCGTATCCTTTGATAGTTTCATTGTAGAAGCTTTAATTTTTTATACTTTCAAATGTTCATAGCCTCTAATTTGTGATATCGATTTCAAAATAGCTTTATCTGTTCGTAGAAAAGGGCCTTGACACACACTGACGGAAAACAAAGTTATCCTATAAGGGTTCCTTATTTTTTTTTCCTTTTGATGTAATCTCTCTCCCTATCACATACGTATTCAATACAGACACAAAAAACTTAATTCAAAAACCATATTGAGCCTAGAGTCCAGCGGCATTCTAAAATCGCAAACGCTAGGAGAATAAAATTAAAATGTACGGGATTGAAATTAGGTAACGAAATTTTGCGTGACAGCTAATAGTTAGGGTGCTGGCTGCAATTTGGGTATATGATTTGCTCATGATTCACATTAATAGGGATAATAGATCAGCTCAATACGAATCGATTTGGTCCTTACAAGTTTTTCTGTGCGTCGCTGCGTTTTTGAGTTAAAGCAAAAAAAATGAAAATAAGATACTAAATAATGTTTTTTTTGTCTGCCTTTGTGGTTCCTGTTTAAAATACTTCTGAAGATGAAGAAAATCGAAGAGGCAGACATGCAGGGCTCGGCATTATCACGGAACGTAGAAGTAGTGAATTTATGCATTTTGAAGCGCTGTAACTTTACGACGCAGGGCTGTTATGGTAGCAGACCATTTTTCTGGGGTTTTATACATTGTATTTAATCAGATAGTCATAGTCTGCCAGGTGTATGTTTCATTGTCAAATTGCAAAATAGTTAAAACTTAATTCCTCAAAAAGGCAGGGGTGTGGATGTCCGCCAATATTTTTTGTATCTTCTAGAGGATGCTTCTTATAATCAGTCAAAGAGGCAGACATGAGCAATCATATAGAAATTTGTCCTTCATCACCCTTACTATAATGTCATTCCCATACATTTTTGTTCTATTCTACAGCGTTTGCGATAATAGAAAGCCACTTGTCTCAGAGCCTTTATGTCAGAGAGTTCTGTAGGTAAAATATTATTTGTTCCGTTATCGATATCCGGAATCCATATTGAGTATAGCCTTGCTTTCGTGCGTTCAAGTTTGGCGCCATCTATCTCTCTTCGGCGCATGCGCACCAACGCCCTCTGGTGTTTCCGGTTATAAGACGTTACACAATGCAGTGGAGGGGCGCGTTAGTGGGTGCACATGGTTTTTACTTCATTATAGCGTCGTTTTTCGTAGCGTTCGGACGTTTTAGCTATTTAGTGAAAAAATCGGTTTAAATTTAAATAATTTAAACGCAATAAGATATTTCTCCCTTCCTTATGGATCGTAACCGTGAAAGCGATAGTGAGAGCGATATTGTAGTGTCGCGAAAACGATTACGTGAAAAATCGAGATCGAGGAGTCTCGAACCATCGGATTCGGAGGATGAGGCGGGCATCATTCCGCCTGCTGGAGCAGACGAGCATCCACGGCAGCCGCATTCGAGAGACATCCCCGCTCGTAAGTCCAAACGAGCACGTCCTGTAAGTGATTTACAGTTTGAATTTTTATCAAAAAGTAACCTTTTTTACAAACCTTATTACGCATTCACAAGCATCTAATTTGGCTACGAGTAGCCTTCATAAACCCGTCACAGCTTCTGAAAATAAAGGTCAGCTGATGAAAATAAAGGTCAGCTAAAATTATCAGAGCCTAGCACAGTAGTGAAAGAACCAATCTACCCCAAGTCAAATGAAGGTTATTTGAAAAAACTATCAGATTTACAAAGGTTTCAATCAAATGACTGGAATGCTGTTCGTTTTCCGGAAGTTCAAAAGAAATATGTAACTACCCCCGGTTTTGTAGAATTAAATATAAATGACTATTTAAAACGGGTTGAGTCGCAGTCACATGAAGAATATCGTTTGTATTTATTGGAACGGTCTTTTGCTGCTATGACTAATTCTATTTTGACACAAAAATATGAATTATGTAAAACTTTACAAGGTTTGGTTGACTGGGCTGATGAAAAAGAAACAACTTTAACACCCAAATCATTGTTTCAAAAAGTTGAGGAGGTATTTGGTAAACAGTCTATGTACATGAAAGTTACTGATGATATTTTGCAAATGGCATGTGGCAGACGGGCTGCTTCGATACAGTCGCGAAGAGATCTACTGTTAAAACAAATTCTAGATGAATATCACTGTGAGGCACCTAAAAGAATCCCTCCAAACGTTGAGTACCTTTTTGATTCTGATCCTTTAAATGCTTATATTCAAAAGATAGGGGGGGGGGGGGCTGAGAAATTGTCATCAGTGGCTGCTGCTCAGTCTAGCAGACAACAGTCACAGGGAAACTACACAAAAAATTGTAAGACTGACGAGTTTTCTAGACCATCTACAAGCAAACAGTCAAATAAAAAGCCATTTCGCAACCACCCTACCAAAAAAGGAAAACCCAACAAATCAGGTAAGCCCTTTTCAAACAAGAAGTTTACTACACCCGAAAGCGATCCAAGTGACAAGGGAAGTAAGAAGCGTCGCTCCAATTCACCACTTATGTTTAAGACCCGCTGAGCATGACTCGCGACCGTTTTGGGGTGGCTGTCTACGGCGATATCAACATGTTTGGAAAATCTTGAAGCACCACAGCAGTTATGCAACCTGTTGAAAGGTACCAAAATCTTCTTTATGTTAAAGCCAACCCTAATTTACTGCAAAGCCAGACGGGTCGCATCGCCCCATATTCAACCTAGACGATTTTCTTCTGGCGAATCAAAGTCAAAGGGTACTTCAAGAACAAATAACCTTCACAATCGAACTGATGACTAGGCTGGGATGGAAAATAAACTTCGACAAATCTGTCCTGACACCGACTCGGCGATTGGAGTTTCTGGGTATCACCTGGCACACCAAGCACAAAACCAAATCCTTGTCAGAGCCGAAGTGCATAACGCTCCGCAACGCACTTCAGCAACAGATGTCGAAAGGCAGTTGGTCCCTCAAACAAGCCCAGTCACTTCTGGGGAGACTCAACTTTGCCGCGTTTGTAGTACATAGAGGAAGGCTTCACTGTCGGATAATGCAGCACTACAGCCAACAGCTTCCGAAAACACATCCGCACAAAAATCATCACATACCAGATCCTGTTCTTGCAGAGATGAATTGGTGGTTGGGGGCTGTATCGGGATCAATGCCAATTCACAACTACCCGATTACCCACCTACTTACGACGGACGCCTCAGACATCGGTTGGGGGGCTCAGCTGGGAGAGACGATGATGACAGGTCAGTGGTTGAATTCCCAAAGAGCCTGGCATGACAACTTGAAAGAACTGTATGCTGTTTATGCCGCGATCCTACAACAACGCCACCTGCTGTTCAAGGCTCACGTTCTTTTACAAACAGACATCCGGACAGTAGTAGCCTATATCAACAAAGAAGGTGGAACGAAATCGATGAAGTTATTAGACCTGACAAAGCAGCTCATAGCGCTACTGGATCAATTGAAGGTATGCCTCACAGCTCAATATTTCCCCGGAAAGTACAATGTGGAAGTAGATGCTCTTTCTCGCCAGTGTGTCCAGAACGGCACCTAACATCCCATGCAACAGAGAATATTTTTCAGGCGTGAGGGACGCCGGAAGTGGACCTATTTGCATCAGAGACAGCTCACGTAATGAAACAATATGTGTCGAGGGATCTGCAGGACGATCAAGCCTTGTTTCACAATGCCTTCTGCCATCAGTAGAATTAAGTACGACCTAGCCTGGATATTTCACCCACCGAATTTGATGCCTCAGGTCCTCTCGCATCTCAATACAGCTCGCGGTCGGTACATACTGATTGCTCCGAAATGGACCAAAGCCTTCTGGATAGCAGACCTTCAGCGCCGAGCCCTTCAAGGTCCGCGACGGATCAAAGACCTTCCACGAGTTTTTATAGACACACGAACGGGTATGCATCCACCCCAGATTCAAGACATGCGATTGGAGGCATGGCTGATTTTGGGTGGACAGAAGTAATCGATGACCGGACGGACCAAGAAAAAGCCTTACTGTTGACGAGTTGGCGAAAATCTACTTTAAACACCTATGCACCTGCGTGGAAGAAATGGAAAATGTGGTGTTCACACAATTCAGTAAGTTTTAAAACTCCAAAACCTGAAGAAGTAACTCGTTACTTAGCACATCTACATAACGACGAAGGACTGGCCTACAGAACTATATTAGTACACAAATCGGTCATTTCTACTTTTACAAATCTCACATCAAATTTAGACTTGTCATCAAACTTTTTTGTGAAACACATTTTAAAAGCTATATATGTAGCGAAAGGAAAGAAAGCTGAACCTCCAGTTTGGGACCCTAAGTTGCTTTTACAGTATTTGAGCAGTCATTCTCCAGAAGAAAACAACCTGTATCAAGTATCGAGACGCGCTGCTATTCTGCTGTTTTTGTCATCGGGCAGGCGAGTTCACGACCTTACGCTGTTAAAGGTAGATTCTGATAGTTTAATAGACGAAAGAGATTCAATCGTGCTGTGGCCATCTTTCGGATCCAAGACAGACAGTATAAGTCACAGACAATCTGGCTGGAAACTCTTGAAGCACCCTGATACAAACTTATGTAGCGTTCATTGGGTTCGTAAGCTGATTCAAGTCTCGAATGATCGTCGCAAAAATGGGAACTGGACGGATTTATTAATTACAGCAAGAGGTGAGCCAAAGCCAGCTTCCAGAACTATAATAGGAGGTTGGATCAAGTCAGTACTAAAAGAAGCGGGTATACGAGTAGAAGCATCACCAGGTTCAGTACGTTCAGCTGTTGCCTCGCTAAATTGGCTAGAGAAGTTTACAATTGAGGAAATTTTGACCACCGGAAACTGGAAACAAGAACATACATTCCGATAATTTTATCAGAAGGAAATAGTAAGTGATACACATGAAGCTACAGATCGAGTTTCACTATCAAATTATTTTAATGCTATCAATTGATTTTATAAGTTTATTTTAATTGTACAAATTATCATAGTCAAATAGTATCTATTTACTATTAACACATTATAGCATGGTACCAGGAGATATCAAACACATCACTCAATATGGATTCCGGATATCGATAACGGAACAAATAATAGAGAGTTTTAACTAACAATAAAACTTACCTATTATTTTTCCATGAGATATCCGGAATCCAGGTAATTCCTACCTGGTACATAATTGAGTTCTATAATGAAGTAAAAACCCTGTGCGCCCACTAACGCGCCCCTCCACCGCATTGTGTAACGTCCAATAACCGGAAACACCAGAGGGCGTTGGTGCGCATGCGCCGAAGGGAGATAGATGGCGCCAAACTTGAACGCACGAAAGCAAGGCTATACTCAATATGGATTCCGGATATCTCATGTAAAAATAATAGGTAAATTTTATTGTTAGTTAAAACTCTTTATTTTTAAGAGTTTTGCGGTCACTAATATTGTTATCATGACAGTTTTAGTTAAACCTAGGTCATTTTAATAATTAAAATACGTATATAAGTACGTATATTTATTACCTATACGTATTATTCGTATTTTTGTTGCTATAATATACTTGCAAGCAAAACGAAAGTTAAATTATTTTGCGCTCTTTCTAGATATTTTTATTGTTTTACTAGCGGGTAATAAGAAGGAAAAAGTTGGAGCAGTAGTTCGAGAAGTTTTAATTACTACGCACAAAAAATAAGCTGCCTTTTTGCCGGGATCGTACTAATTATGTTCCTCTTTGAACTTCGGACCATTATAAAATAATTTGGTGAAACTTTAAGCGGGTTCTTTAAGTATCTTTTTGTATATTTTTTTAAAAAAGCTGATTAAGTCTTTTAATATATTAAAAACATGCTGTTGACTGCAACTTCGTTCGCGTGTAGTTCTGGAAAAAATGGATAAGGAAGTCCTTCCCCATGGTTCATACTATTTTATGCCAAATTTAATCAAAATCGGTTGAACAGATTAGCCGTGATAGCGTATCAGACAGATAAAGTTACTTCCGACTTTATAATCTTAAACACCTTTATCTTTAAGGTGGTTCTTTCTATCACATTGAACATTTTTTTCCTCGGATTAGGAAAAAAATATTACTAATTAAAAACTGCATCAGCTGACAGCACTTTTTGTGTGGGGAGTAGATTTTTTTCTGTACTATGTACCTTGTGAAAAGTTGTTCAGTTTCATGGTCAGAACCACCTCTTAAAATATCTGGGGTGATAAAAAAATCATCATCATCATCATCATATCAGCCGAAAGACGTCCACTGCTGGACATAGGCCTCCCCTAAAGAACTCCATGACGACCGGTCCTGCGCTGCTCGCATCCAGCGGCTTCCCGCGACCTTGACCAGATCGTCGGTCCACCTTGTGGGGGGCCTGCCAACGCTTCGTCTTCCGGTACGTGGTCGCCACTCTAGAACCCTCACGCCCCATCGGCCATCGGTTCTTCTTGCGATGTGCCCTGCCCACTGCCACTTCAGTTTAGCGATTCTCAGGGCTATGTCAGTTACTTTAGTTCTTCTGCGGATCTCCTCATTTCTGATTCGATCGCGCAGAGAGACTCCGAGCATAGCCCTTTCCATCGCCCTTTGGGTGACTTTGAGCTTTCTGATAAGGCCCATCGTGAGCGGCCACGTCTCGGTGCCATATGTCATCACTGGCAACACACACTGGTCAAAGACTTTCGTCTTGAGACACTGCGGTATTTTGGACGTGAAGATATTGCGGAGCTTCCCGAACGCTGCCCATCCGAGTCGGATTCGACGAGTAACCTCTTTCTCTAAGTTGGATTTACCCAGCTGGACTGTTTGTCCCAGGTATACGTACTCATCAACAACTTCGAGCGTAGAGTCTCCAACTTTGAGTGGAGTGGGTACATCAAGGGCGTTAGACATAATTTTCGTCTTATCCATGTTCATTTTAAGACCCACTTGTTGTGAAACTCTACTGAGGTTATTGAGCATCGTGCCGAGATCTTCCATTCCAAGGTGGGTCATGTACTCGCCATTGATGTTGATGCCAAGTCCTTTCCAGTCCAGGAGTTTGAAGACATCTTCCAATGCAGCGGTGAACAGTTTAGGAGATATGACGTCTCCCTGTCTCACTCCTCGCTGCAATTGGATAGGCTTCGAGTCCTGGTCCTGAAGACGAACTGACATAGTGGCGTTTTTGTACAGGTCCTTCAACACTTCAATGTACCGATAGTCGACTTGGCACCTCTGGAGAGATCGTAGCACGGCCCACGTCTCGATCGAATCGAAGGCCTTCTCATAGTCCACAAACGCTAGGCAAAGTGGCTGGTTATACTCTTCGGTCTTCTGTATAACTTGCCGTAGCGTATGTATGTGGTCTATGGTACTGAAGCCTTTACGAAAACCGGCTTGTTCGGGAGGCTGGAAGTCGTCGAGCCTGCGCGCGAGACGGTTCGTAATGACTCTCGAGAACAGCTTATAGACATGGCTCAGAAGTGAGATGGGTCTGTAATTCTTCAGCAGGGTCTTATCACCCTTTTTGAAGAAGAGTACCACCACACTTCTGTGCCATGCCTGTGGCGTTTTCCCTTCGAGTATGACAGAATTAAACAGCTTCTGAAGAGCTTTAAGCACTGGCCTTCCGCCTGCTTTCAGAAGCTCAGCCGTAATTCCATCGTGCCCGGGTGCCTTGTTGTTTCTAAGCTGTCTGAGAGCCATTCTAATCTCGTACAAGCTGACGTCCGGGATATCTTCGGTATGGTGTCGGGTAAGTCTAGCTCTTGGATCGTTGGCCAGACTGCTAACGGGTGGGCCGGTTGATGTGTATAACTGCCCATAGAACTTCTCGACTTCCCTCAGTAGCTCAGGCTTGGACGATACGGTTCTGCCATCCTCGGTCTTCAGCCTCGTCAACTGGCTCTGTCCAATAGACAAATCTCTTGCGAACACTTTGGAGCCTTTGTTCCGCTCAATCGCTTCTTTAATATGGTTAGTATTAAATAGCCGAAGGTCGCGAGTCAGAGACTTAGAGATCTGTTTATTGAGCCGCCGATATTGAGAAGCATCTTCCGGAGACTGCAGAACCATTTCGCATCTTTCTTCCATTAGCTTGAGGGTATGGTCAGAGATCTTTTTGGTTCTTTTAGTACGGTGGGGTCTAAAGTACTTTGACCCAATTGTATGGACAGTTCCCACGAACCCGTTATTGTAGTCGTCCACATCTACGCATTCACCAAGGCATTCAAAGCGGTTTTGCAGTTCGAGCTGAAAGCCGTCGGGGTTTTGGATATTGGTGGGTACTGGTCGGAGCGTAGACTTCATCAGTCGAGTTCTTTCCAGCTTTACGTTGATATTCAATGTGCCTCTTACCAACCGGTGATCGCTTCCGGTTTTAACCGCATTGATCACAGAGACATCATTGAATATTTGCTTCTTCGTCGACATGATAAAGTCAATCTCATTTTTTGTAGCACCATCGGGACTGATCCAGGTCCATTTTCGGTTTTCCGACTTTTTGAAGAAGGAATTCATCATAAAGAGTCCTTCTTTCTCCAAAAAGTCGGCTAACATGTGGCCTCTGGAATTCCGATATCCAACACCAAATTGCCCCACCCTCAGCTCACCATCGCCTCGCTTGCCTAATTTCGCGTTGAAGTCCCCCATGACAACGGTATAGTGGGTCTTAGGCGTATGTATGGCTTTAGATATATCCTCATACATAGCCTCGACTTCATCATCAGAGTGTGTCGATGTGGGGGCGTATACCTGTATGACTTTCAGCGAATACCTTTTGGTGATTCTGAGTATAAGGTACGCTACCCGCGACGACACACTCTCGATCATGACCACGTTGTTCACGAGAGACTTGTGGACCATAAACCCGACACCTCCCTGGGACAGTTGGTCGCCCTCCCGGAAATAGAGCAAGTTACCTGATTTTAGGATTATCGAGTCCTCCCCCTCTCTTCGGACTTCAGATAGACCTAAGATGTCCCAGTGTAACCTGCTCAATTCTTCTTCGAGTTCTGCAACCTTCTCGTCGGTCCGCAATGTGCGCGTGTTATAAGTTGCCAGGGCCAGAGGTCGTCGTTGTTGGTAGCTCGACATCTGCCGGGGATTCTTCGCACCCCCTGCCCCACCGTTACCATGGCCGCTACCGGAGCCAGGAATAGCGGGGCCGCCGGGGACTAGGGGCCGGAGCTTATTGTTGTGATTCATCGATTCTTAGGGGGTTTTACCATAGTCGCCACGCTTGGCAGACGGGTTGGCGCCCGCAGTAAGATGAAATAATACACAGAAGGACGCTGCTGCCCATCCTCTGGATTTCATTTCCCTTAGTCGCCTCTTACGACACCCACGGGAAGAGATGGGTCGGTACTATTCTTTTTTAGGCCGGCACCGCGCAGCCGCGCAAAAAAATAACGCTGTATATTTAAATGTACAACAAAATGTATATTATTTAATGTTTTAAGAGCAAGTACCTGGGCGACCGAGCTTCGCTCTGTAATAGCCGCCCAAACATGAAAATATTAGCGGATCAGCAAGCACGGGCAACTCAAATTCAGCACGACTTGAATCAGCGGCTTAGGGTTCCGTACCCAAAAGGTGACAACGGGACCCTACTTAGCCTACGTCGCCTGTCTGTCTGTCTTTTAAAGGGCTGTATCTTTTGTTTTGAACCGTATTATCTAAATAGTTTTCTAAACTTTCTCAGAATATGTGTCTTACAGCGGATTTCCTATGAAAAACTAAAAAATAAGGGGTCCACCCCATATAAGAAACGTGGTATGTTTTTAGTGCATACGCTATAGAATAACAACAAGTCAGTAATAAAAAGTGGTCTAGTGCGAGTCGGACTCGCCCGCATTTAAAACACTTCTGCGCGACTGCGCGTCCCTAAGACGGTATTTTTACCTTAGTGGTATGGAGCCCTCAGTGCGCGAGGCCAACTCGCACTCGGCAGTTTTTTTTTAAATAACATCCATGCTACTACAAATACCATAATGCCACATAACAATCGATTAATTATGCCAACAACGTAAACGCAATATCAGTATTCTGTTCTACAATATTGATAGTGTATATTGTAATTACAACCCGCCAAGGATTGACCTATTGGAATTTATTTATAGCCCATTTGCCTGAATCGTGTTATAGTTGAACTACAGTTTAACTTGGCTATCTCCGGTGCATGCGAGCCCGTAGTATTAACAATCAATTTCCTTTGGCGGGAAGGCCACATTCGAATAAGGTTTATTGAAGGTGGTAGGGCTTTTGTGCAAAGTCCGTTTGGGAAAGTACAACCTCCTTGATTATTTCTGCCGTAAAGCACTGAAGGGCTAGTGAAATTATCGGAACATATGAGACATACCATCTTAGTTCTCAGGGTTGAAAACGCGCTTTACTGTCTATTGACGTGAAATTATGCCATTAATGAGACAGTAAGTGCTGTGGAGGTGGTGACCTTTTAGCATCCTGGTGGCCCACCAGCTCTTTTGCCCATATATGACAATAAACAAACAGGTTTTGAGATGAAAATAACTTGATTTTGTTACATTAGAAGCGTTGGCAGGCCCCCCCCACAAGGTGGACCGACGATCTGGCCAAGGTCGCGGGAAGCTGCTGGATGTGAGTAGCGCAGAACTTGACGTCATGGAGATCTTTAGGAGAGACCTATGTCCAGCAGTGGACGTCTTTCGGCTGATATGATGAAAAGCAAGTTAAAAGGTAGTCATTGAAAATACATAAATAGCGGCATACGATGTACAATTCTAAAAACGCAAAACCTCTCGAGGGTTGTTCCACTCACGTAACCATGTTTGAACTAGACCTTTTAGAAATAAAAATTTTGAAAATCGAATCTTCATACAAAATGTTAAAATGATCCAGTCATTTTGTATGGAGGACCAACTTTTACTTTCGAGCGGAGCGAGAAAGGTATTGTATTCGTGAAAAAAAAAGTTTTTCTGTGTGTGTTCTATATCACTTATACATCATAAAAAACAAGTCTCCCAAAAATGTCCGTCCGTCGGTCAGTCGGTCGGTCCGTCGGTCGGTCTGTCCGTCACGCTTTGGCCTAGCGGCTAAACGAATGGTCCGATTGACACGATATTTTTAATTTAGGAGTTTTATGCAAATCCATCAAAGGGTTCTAAGTGGTTTCTTGCTGGCTCTTATTTTGAGGGTAGCTGTGATACAACGAAAATGAAAAATTGACATTTTCTCAAAAACGGCTCATAGAATCTTGTTGAAACTTTGCATGACCAAGCATCTCCATGTGAGATATCTTGCGTCAGTATCGATTGATCTGTGTTATTTCATATAAGAGGTGTTACTGTACCACCAAATCGTAAATATGTGATTTACCTAAAATTGGTTCCATTGAGTTTATTAAAATTTTCTATAATATTAATCCTGGATTGGTTGTCTACCTGACTGGATATTCATTATGATTTTTTTCAATAAAATTTAGAACACAGGGTGTACCAAAAACTAAAAGAGCTTGCTCAGTAGACTAAACTGAACAATTATCCATAAACACTCTGTTGTAACTGTTTTTGTCATTACATTACCGCACAAGTGTTTTATTTGTGTTTGTTTTTAATCGGCCAGGAGCAAGGAGTTTTTGTGCTTATTATGTTACTAAAATTTTTAAGCTGACTTCGAGAAAATATCATAAATGAATGTTGATTTTATGGAATTATTTATAGTAATAATATGGATGTTTGGGAACCTACCGAGTGACAATTACTTTTTTATAGCTTGGTTACTAGATTGACTTATAATTGATAAAAGATTGATGGTGTAAGATAACACAGTTGGTAATGTTTTGGGGCCTACGTATAATCTGTGCCCGCTGAAAAAGAAATAATGCGCGCCATTTTACAAATATCTGTAGTGTTTATTATTGTAATTATTTCTAAAAGTGTCGACTCCTACAAATAAAAATCTGTTCCTGAACCGTCTAAAGTACTCATACACTAAATACAATTTTGAAAGTTGGTAAAATTAAAGGGAAACATGAACATATGCAGCCGACAAAATGTTCCGGTGGACGTGCGGTGGATGTAAGTTTAGCAAAGTTTAGTATTTTTAAAGATAACCAATTTGATTTGTTTATTCGCAAATGTGTTGAAAAACGTCGTAAAAAGCTCGTGCGCGTTGGTGATTACACCCTCGGCTTCATTACGCCCTCGCTTGCGGCTCGGGCTGCAATTTCTGAGCCTCGGGTGTAATATCCAAGATATCGCACTTGCATTTAATGTACTATTAAGCTAAACGCAGATTTCGACCGGTAAAACAAAGTTTCCCGAGAATGTGATAGAGGTGAAGAAAAAAAAATAATGCATAAATATTTTACAGGTATCAATCTGAATTACGTGACTATACTTATTCAGTTCATTTTCTGTTTTTAATACGCTTTTCTTTGAGATCGAGGACTCTACCAAGCGTAAAACAGATAGTATGAATAAAAACCTACAGGGTGAATTTGAGAATATTAGACAAATTTTGAGATTGAGTTCAGACCACGAAACTGAACAACTTTCCCCAAGAAACATAGTTCGTTAGACGTAAAAAAAATCGATCTCCCATACAAAATGTACTACTACTAAATGTACTATACTATGAAAGGGTAAAATTTTTTTTCGTCCGATGACCTATGTTCCGTGGCGAAAATTGTTCAGTTTCGCGGTCTGAACCTTAATCTCAAAATTTCAAAACGTTTTCAATTTCACCTTGTAGTAAGTACACTTATTTGTTGATTGGTTGCTGCATTCACGTAAATAGTACATAAAGGTATGATATACTTTGTGTTGTTATTACTTGATGGAACTCCAATGTATTTATGTAATTAGACACCATTTTCACACTAGTTCCACTATTGATTTAGTAAAATTTATACATAATGCGACCGGTTTCGAGTTAACATGTGCCTGACGATGCATTCTGTATAAATTTTACTAAATAAATAGTGGAACTAGTGTGAAAATGGTGTCTAATTACATAAGTACATAAAGGTCTTTGCAAACTTTTCTGTTTCTTGCTTTTCTCATGAATCTGAACAATTTTTGTTCTTTAACTTTACATTAATATAAGAAAACAAAGTATTTTTATTCTTCATATAAATTGGCCCGATCCGCTTTCATTCGAAGGAGCAACCACCCGAAAGGTTTGCTAAGATATCTAAAGCCCTGTACTTATAAATAAACTTCGTGGAATACCCAATAATAAAAAGCTTCAAATTATTCTAATTGGTCAACGCCTACCAAATTGAAAGCCCTTGCGAAGTAATTTTTTCTATAACGTTCGCGCATTTACAAAATACGGCAGAACGTTCTAATCCACGCGTTCGCGGTACAAAACTCAATCCACAATCAAACTTTAACAGTTTCGAAGCGAGCTCCGTAAACACACCTGTCAGAGTGGTCACGAATTGAAAACCAACTGCCAGTAGACATGCGAAGATGGAAAAGTGTGTTCAAAGCGTGGTAGCGAGTACGGAACAGAAAGAAAATGCTGTGAAAAGAGATATGACTTCTTCTTGCCAGCCCACAAACGTCCAAGCAAGAGAAATGTTACTCTAAAAAGAGAAATGTTACTCCATGTATACTCGTACAAGTTTCATTGCGTAGTGCCTGTGGACAAGGGTGACTACAGTGCAGTCAATTTTAACTGCGTTTTGTGGAATATTTACCTTTTATAGTATATTAATATGCAAGTGCGCTTTTTTGATAATCACAGTCGAGATTCAGGAATTGCAGCCCGAGCCGCAGACGAGGGAATAATGGAGCCGAGAGTGTAATGACAATGCGCACATGCGTCTTACAACGTTTTTCAACACATTTGCAAATAAAAATACTAAAATTATGCCAAACGTATGTCAACCGCACGTCCGATATTCACGTCTGGTATTCAGTCATAATATTCACCTGAACAATTACACAAAGTACTGTTTTAATATTACAAATCTACCAAAATCTCACTTCTGTGAGTCTGGACGTGAAAAACTCGGGATGGAAAAACGTTTTTCCGTCCGGTTTCGAAAATAGGCTCTAACATTTTTTCACGCCTCCATAATTGTTAAATTTAAAATGCCATGCACGATTTACATAAAACATAAGTTTCTAGGACTGTGAATAATTGTGCCGGTGGAATATTGTGATAGACGAAGAGCTGGCAGTTGGCAACCCTACTTTATCGCAAACAAAATATCGAAAAATCCAGGCTTCTGTCAGATCTTAAAAAGGTATCTAAATTAAGGCGATCCGTTTTCCATACAAAAATTGAAATTACTTTTTTTTTGAAATTGATTGATTGATTCTGTTGAAAAACGAACGAATACTGCTATTTTTAGTTAAATTTTTCGCTAATTAATACAAAAATACAGTTAATGTACTGAAAGTACTATTTTTGTTAGCAATTTTTGGTTCAATATTAGGATTGTGGGCGTGCGGTCAAAACTGTACGGTTGTGCTTTGTGTGCATGTGTGAGTGATCGTACTCGTGTAAACACGGAGTGACGAGAGAAATTGACTTTAGTGGACATATGGAGATATTTTTCTTATCGAAATTGTTGTTAGGCGTTCGACACCGCGTCTCATCACCTCGTCGCCCAAAAGCTGAGTCACTACGGCATACAAGGGCCTCCCTTACAGCTTTTAGCGTCCTTCTTGTCAGATAGAACACAATCGGTTGTGGGAAATGGGGGTCGTATAGCGTCCTCTGAATTACAAAATGCTATGGGCGTGCCGCAGGGGTCTTGCCTTTCAAATACCCTATTCAGTTTACTGTTGAACGACCTACCAAACACGATCGAAGGTGCTGAAGTTTACATGTACGCGGACGATGTCGCTGCTGTGATCTCTGCAACCACGCATCCTGAGCTCGAGATCAAGCTCAATAGATCTCTCCAGCACCTCGACCTGTGGTTTCGGATTAATGGTTTTGCCCTAAACCGAGATAAAACATCGTTCATGTGCTTTAACTTAAACGGGAAGGAGCACAAACCACTTAAAGTATGTATAGGTGGGACGCAACTACAGCAAGTGCGAACAGCTAGGCTGTTGGGGTTCCAGACCGACAGCGCCCTAGTGTGGGAGTCGCACATCGACCAGCTCTGCACCAAACTCGGTCGTGGATGTTTCGCTCTACGACGCCTTGCAGCCACAGCTTCTAGGGAAGTAGTAAGAGCGTGTTACTTCGCAACCGTCCACTCCACCTTGACGTATGGTCTCGAGCTATGGGGCGGAGCTGCCGATGTCGAAAGAGCGTTCATTGCACAGAAACGCGCCTTACGTGCCATTGTGGGCGTGAAGGACGATGTATCTTGCAGACCCTATTTTAAGGACTTGGGAATTTTGCCTATGCCGTGCGAGTACATCTACCAACTAGCGCTATTTGTTCGCACTAACCTAAATACGTTCAAGCATAAAGGGAAAAATACAACTCATAATTTACGTAGCAACGTCAACGAGTATGACTTGGTCACCCCATTCCATAGGCTTAAAAGATCAGAGCAGTCGGTATATATAGCTGGACCAGTTATCTACAATAGGTTACCAGACACGGTACGAGATGCAGCCTCTACCCGTTCATTTAAAACTGAAATGAAAAAGTTTCTTACAGCAATGCACTTTTATAGCTTATCAGAATTTTTAGATAAAAAACTGATCAAAGTAATATTTGAAATACATGTTATGTAAAAATCTGTGAATTTTGGATGTTATATGAAAAATGTACAATTTCTACATTTTTATTAATGTTATTATTTTTATTTTTGACCTGTAATCTTGAATTACCAATAAATTGTATTGTATTGTATTGTATTGTATTGAAGTTGCACGATGAAATTTACGCGAATCAACTTTTTGCACATATATAGTTGGTACTTATTGCATTAAAAAATAAAACCTTATATTTGCAGTAGTGGCTCCATCTAGTTGCGTTCGGGGCTAAGCTGGCCGTCACAGATCACCTTAACGGAGATGCTTGGGTGCCACCTTAAAACTAACTAAGCTAAATTAAAACTGTTAATTTTCATAATAAAATTCCCTAATCCTCGTTTTTTAGATCCACATTTTTACCTACTGTGTTAGGTCACTTTTTTCGTCCATTTAGTGCCGGCAAATAATAATACCAGCCCATGGGCCTAGAGACAAGTGACTTTCTTCTATCGAAAACGCTAGCAGAAAAGAATGAAAATGTATGGGATTGAAATTAGCTAATGAAATGTTGCGTGACAGCTAACGTCAATCCCATAATTTTTTAATATATTCTATAGCATTTGCGATAGTAGAAAGCCGCTTGTCTCAGGGCCCATATCTTTCCGTGGGTGTCGTAAGAGGCGTCTGAGTGCTTATGAATCAGAGTATGGCCAGCAGCTTTTTTTTTTAGCATCGTACCATATCGTAGGTAGGGTTTCCGACGTTCAGCTCTTCACCAATGAGCTTACAACGCACAAGCCACATATTTATAGACACTGTAAAGAAATGCGACGCCACTCATGGATTCTTTATAGGCTTTTGCAGAGCTTCAAAGTAAATAAAATGTACCTACTCAATAAATGTAAAATAATATTTAAGCTTTTATATGAATTATTAAATAAAAACAAGAGTTCGATAATTAAAAGTGCCACGGACAATAATTTTTTTTTAAATTAATTAGTATAAAACACATTGGTTGAAAAAATTGTTAAAATTGGCTTTTGGCGATTTTAAATTCAAATAAATTTAAAATATTAGAAAGATTTAAACGTAATGAACCTTCTTTTTTTCAAAACAGCTTCAGCTTCATTGCGGAAATAAAGCAAATAACAATTTTATTTTACTTGTTTTATGGTTACGACAGGCTTTTGATCTCAACATTTTAAAGGTCCCCCAGCATAGGTCGCCAGTAATTAGGGACGAAATAAAACATATCCAATTTTACAGTCCCGTACCTCGGTGAAAGGAAGCACTTGTGTCTAATTAGATTACTGTGCCATTCCGTGTTCAAGTGGGATAAAAGTCTTAACTGTGGTGTTTGCAAATGTATAGAGCCACACATTTTCTTTACACGACCTTTATTAAATGTCATACTCCAATTTTTAACCACTGGTTAACAAAGAGGAGTGTTTTAGGTTAAAATCCTTTGTCTGGTAACACTCCAAATTTATGTGTCTGAGGTTTCTGCCTCATTGTGTCCTTGTATTTTCAAGGTGGTCTTTAAAACCGGTCAAGTGCTAGACGGACTCGCGCAACGAGGATTCCGATATACCTATACTATCTTTTTAATTTTTAGGGTTCCGATACCAAAATGGTAAAAAAAAGGAACCCTTATGGTGCCGCTCTGTCTGTCTGTCTGTCTGTCCGTCTGTCTGTCACACCTCTATATCTCAGCAACCACTTATGCTATCAACCTGAAATTTGGAATAGTTTTAGAATATAGTTGCCCAACTTAATTGCACAAGAAAAAAATTTGAAAAAAGTATGATTATTAATATAAAGGGGGCCAAAATAGGGGGGGCCAAATTTCAAATTGTCGCTACTAGGTCGAGTGGGGTATCATATGAAAGGGCTTTACTTGTACATTTTAAAATATATTTTTGTATTTTTTTAAATTTCTTAGTTTTAAAGTTATGATGAAAAATGTCAAGAAAAATACCATTCCCCCCCCTTATCTCCGAAGTTTGAGTAAGGAAAAATCTGAATTAATTACAGTTGACAGAAGTTTATATAAACTTTACAGCAAAAATAAAACGATCTTTCTAAGTTGCACAGTTTTTCAGAAATCTGCAAAAAACCTTTACAAACAAATTTAGTTTTGCGGTCCTGAAAATGGACTTTATTGCTTCCAAAAATACTATAGGTATATCGGAACCCTCGGCGCGCGAGTCCGACTCGCACTTGACCGGTTTTTTATTATTTTTGTAAAAAGCCGACTCTTAAAGTAGGCCGTGCTGCAGTGGTTTCTTGCCGTTTCTTTTACGCTGCCATAGCACGATCCGAAACGGCGTAGACTCGCTCTATTTGCATTGTATTCTGCATGACATTCAATAAGTATTCTGTAAAGAATCTACATTGAATAAAATTATCTGAATCAGAATCTGGATCTTTTAGAAGCAACAAAGTACATTTTTAGAATCCTAAAAACTAAGTTTGTGTGTAACGGTTTTTTTTTGCTGATTTCTAAAAAACTAGTGAGAGCTACTTAGAGAGATAGTTATTATGTAGGGTGACTTTTAATTAGTTCTTGATAGCAAAATATATGCATGTACTCATGATACTGAACAACTTTTCCCAAGGAATATAGGTCGAAATACGAATAACCAAATTTGACCTCCCATACAAAATGCGCTATCAGCTGATGCAGTTACTATGGGAGGTCAAAACATGATTCTCGTATTTCGACCTATGTTCCTTGGGGAAAGTTGTTCAGTATCATGAGTACATTCATACCTTTTTCTATCAATAACTAATTAAAAGTCACCCTATATTTTACCTGTAATACTAACATAAACTTTTATCGACTGTAATTAATTCAGATTTTTCGTTTGGCAAACTTTCGAGATAAGGGAATGGTTCTCTTTTTATACATTTTTCATCATAACTTGAAAACCACTTGACCTAGTAATTTGGGCCTCTTATACAATAATAATAAAAGCTTTTTTAAATTCTGTCGTTTGCAACTAAGTGGGGCAAATATTAATTTAAAGTGTTCCAAATTTCAAGTCGATAGCGTGAGTAGTTGATGAAATTTATTTATTTTTATCATACACATAATAATATAGGTATAGAGATAAACAGATGTGACTGGCAAACAGACAGAAAGACGAAGTCGCACTATAAGGGTTTTTTGTTTTTACCATTTTGGATTGGAATCCTAACAATAAACTTGATAGTTTCAAAATGATGACACACATGGCCTTAGCACAACTCTGCTGCAATACTATGGCAGTTTAACTGCTGAAATTTCGTTAGGCAACGTACGAAAACTGTCTGTTTCACTTTTTACTTTCGAGCGGAGCGAGAAAGGTATTGTATTCGTGAAAAAAAGTTTATCTAATTTTCTCAAAAATGTGTTCTATATCACTTATATATCATAAAAAACAAGTCTCCCAAAAATGTCCGTCCGTCGGTCGGTCGGTCGGTCGGTCGGTCGGTCTGTCCGTCACGCTTTGGCCTAGCGGCTAAACGAATGGTCCGATTGACACCATATTTTGATTTTAGGAGTTTAATGCAAATCCATCGAAGGGTTCTGAGTGGTTTCCTTCTGGCTCTCATTTTGAGGGTAGCTGTCATACAACGAAAATGAAAAATTGAAATTTTCTCAAAAACGACTCATAGAATCTTGATGAAACTTTGCATGACCAAGCATCTCTATGTAAGATATCATGCACCAGTATCAATTGATCTGTGTAATTTCATATAAAGGGTGTTCCTGTACCACCAAAACGTAAATATGTGATTTACCCAAAATTGGTTCCATTGAGTTTATTAAAATTCTCTATAATATTAATCCTGGATTGGTTGTCTACCTGACTGGATATTATTTATGATTTTTTTCATTAAAATTTAGTACACAGGGTGTACCAAAAACTGAAAGGGCTTGCTCAGTAGACCAAACTGAACAATTATCCATAAGGAACATGTGTAGAGAAATTAAAAAAATGTGCATGCAAGTATCCTACGGTAGTATCCATTGATCTGTGAAAATTCATATAAAGGGTGTTCCAGTACTACCAAAAGTTAAACATGTGATTTACTCGAAATAGTTTGAAGTTTGTTTGTTTTAATGTTTGACAATTTGAATTCTGAATTGATCTGTATATTTCGTTTGTTCATTTTTTTGGAAAAACGTAAATAAAAGTTTGTATTTCCATACTATGTGTATGGCATTACAAATTTAAGTTTGCGGTTGATAGTTTTTCCTTGAGTATTGCGAGAAAGTAAGTGCAGTGTTGCTGTACCATTTATTGGATATGTGACTATAAATCTATCTCTATCATGCTCAAACGCTACGCCGGACAAGGCGTGGGTTCTATTATCGTAAATGCTAATAGAATAGAATAAAACTGTATTTAATTGACATTAGCTGTCAAGGAATATTTTGTTAGCTTATGTCAATCCCGTTTAAGTCCTATTCCATAACTAGCTTTTACGATCATAGAAAGATTGTCTACGGCTCCTTAGAGCGTTATGAATATATCCAGTGCCACAAAAATCTAGCTCTATCATACTCAAACGCTACGCCGGAGAAGGCGTGGGTTCTATTATCGTAAATGCTAATAGAATAGAATAAAACTGTATTTAATTGACATTAGCTGTCAAGGAATATTTTGTTAGCTTATGTCAATCCTGTAAGTCCTATTCCATAACTAGCTTTTACGATCATAGAAAGCTTGTCTACGGCTAAAGAATAGAGCTTAGAGCGTTATGAATATATCCAGTGCCACAAAAAATTGTCGTTTGTGTGATTTAAACTGCATCTAACCTTGTACCATGATACGTCAATTTGTACCATCTAATTCACGAGCACACGTAAAGCGTGACTACACGGATCCACACGAACGCGTTTCATTGTTTATTTTTATTGCTCGGGACCAAATTCACGCCCAAATAAATGTGAAGTAAAACCCGTGGGACGTTAATTAAGTTCTTGGCTTTTACGCTCCCTTTGGCAGTGGTGTAACCCATAATGAGAATTGGGGGTTTAGAATTTCCCGTATCGGAAATGTTTATGTGGTATCATGGTACGAGTAACGGGTTTTTGTCGTTTGTAGTAGATATTACCGTGTAAATTATGTAAGGCTTGAGCCAAGTGGGCAGAAGGTTTCTAGTGGCAACCACCAATATCTTTGTCCACATGGGACTGACATTTTCCGTAAAATTTCATAGAGAGCGAAATATATTTTAAATGCTTTCAATACCAATGGTTTTTGTTAAAAATAAGCTTCTAAATTGTTTTGGGAAAACAGAATTTCAATACAAAGAACACATGAAAAGCACGTGACGTAATTGAGCATAAATTTTAATTAATATATTTATCCTATAAGTACTATTAAACGAGCAATATTTGTATGTATATATTTGTAATCGGTTTCTCGAAAACGGCTATAACGATTTCGATGAAATTTAGTATACAGGGGTTTTTGGGGGCAAAAAATCGATCTACCTTGGTCTAATGTCTGGGAAAATTCGTTTTCTCCGTGTTTTTAAGCATTTGCGTTTTAGACAAAACCTACTGCGCCATCTGTTGGCGGGTAGCATAGCTTGCTCACCCGAAGATATTTTAATGTTGCGGCGGCTATTATAGAGCGAAGCTCGGTCGCCCAGGTACTTTGATTTTAATCAACGTCAATAACAAAAAACACCTGTTATAACTGATTTGATTTTCATTTTTTGTGTGTGTCGCAACAGTATAAGCATTTTGTATGCGGTCACAGACGAAGTACAGTAGTCTAGTGACACATAAATCGGAGAACACACACTGAAAACTTTGAAAAACCTCCATTGTAGCATTGACCACAGGATGATGTCACACATTTCATTCACGCCCGGCGAATCGCGCCGCAGTCTGACACTCATTTCAATCGCGAAAATGTTCATTGCGGATGTGACTACCAAATAAATCGACTATCAACCCCCCGCATAATGGAATATTATCCATCCAATTTCGGGAGTTGTGATTGCTTTTACTGGTTGTTTAATGTAACCGTTATTTAACATCTGTAGCCGCAAAATTTACACATTCATCTCTACAATCTTTTTGTATCGTAGAATATACAGTTAAACTTAAATTAATGGGAGCTAGATAAGTGAGAATTTATAAATTACAAGCTCTTTTATATATTTAGACTATGTTTATACGTAATCATCATATCAGCCGAAAGACGTCCACTGCTGGACATAGGCCTCCCCTAAAGATCCCCATGACGACCGGTCCTGCGCTGCTCGCATCCAGCGGCTTCCCGCAACCTTGACAAGATCGTCGGTCCACCTTTATACGTAATGCGTATAAGATTATAATAAATTGGTGCAAAAACTTTCGTTGGTTTATTCTATAAATAAACACTATTGAATGTTCTTTGATAATTTTTTTGCAGTATTACACATTTCACGATTTGTTTTTTAAATCCCTGAAATCTTTTTTTGTAAAACTATTTAAAAATGTGAGAACATTTAAAAACCTCTTGAATGGGTGAAAATTTGCAAAAATTGCATTAGGTCTAAAAGTAATTTTAAAAAATAACATAATAAACTTATTGACATTTTCGAGTTCTGTATCAATACAAATTTCCTAATTCAATTTACAACATTAAACTTACAAAAAAAAAAATTAATTATTAATTATATTCAGTAAAATACGTATCAGGAGGTGAAGGAACTGGCGAAAACAAGGATACATTGGCGATTAGTCCACCGACAAGAGCACAGCTCTTATGTTTAAAGAAGAAGAAAATACTAGTCACATAAAAATCAGGTAACATATATCAAAACACGAACATAATAGCATCCATACAGCCGGGTCTTAAACATAGCTTCAGAACATTCTTGTTCGCTTCAGAACGTTCGAAATGTGGCGTGACAGCTAATGTCAATCCCATACATTTTTATTCTTTTCTATCTATTCCCTGGATTCTACTAGCGTTTACAAATATACAACTAAGAAAATAGTTTCTTCAGAATCAAGAGTAGAATCAATTTCACGGGTTTTTGATAGGGGTTATTTATTTAAATATTATTATTTAACAAAAATCCGCTTCTAAATACATATTTGTGTGAATACGCGCGCGCGAGGGATTTCTAAGCATAAAGGTATAAGCAAGGCATCCCTTACTGTGTTACCTTTTATTAGTACTTCTATGTCCTGAATACTGATTCGGTACTTGATTATCAAAATAAATAATAAATTTTTGCTGTTTGCGCTACAAAATGTACCAGGTTGCACCTAGACCCAGGTAACTCTGCATTTCTAGACGTATCTCGGTCTTTTTAGGGTTCCGATACCAAAATGGTAAAAAAAAGGAACCCTTATGGTGCCGCTCTGTCTGTCTGTCCGTCTGTCTGTCACACCTCTATATCTCAGCAACCACTTATGCTATCAACCTGAAATTTGGAATAGTTTTAGAATATAGTTGCCCAACTTAATTGCACAAGAAAAAATTTTGAAAAAAGTATGATTATTAATATAAAGGGGGCCAAAATAGGGGGGGCCAAATTTCAAATTGTCGCTACTAGGTCGAGTGGGGTATCATATGAAAGGGCTTTACTTGTACATTTTAAAATATATTTTTGTATTTTTTTAAATTTCTTAGTTTTAAAGTTATGATGAAAAATGTCAAGAAAAATACAATTCCCCCCCCCTTATCTCCGAAGTTTGAGTAAGGAAAAATCTGAATTAATTACAGTTGACAGAAGTTTATATAAACTTTACAGCAAAAATAAAACGATCTTTCTAAGTTGCACAGTTTTTCAGAAATCTGCAAAAAACCTTTACAAACAAATTTAGTTTTGCGGTCCTGAAAATGGACTTTATTGCTTCCAAAAATACTATAGGTATATCGGAACCCTCGGCGCGCGAGTCCGACTCGCACTTGAGCGGTTTTTTTTGGTATGTGACGAGAATAGATTGCTGACGATCAGCTTTATACGTTCTTAACTCTACCGCTTCCCTATTACCTCATCGGTTTACATTAACATGTAATTATTTTATGGAACACATTAATCTAAGTAACATGATTAATATATAAAAAAATGGCCAAGGGCGTGTCGGGCTACGCGCAGTACCTATACGGTTCCATAGTCTTTTACGACTTTTAAATCAGGTTTTGATGAAGTATTTCATAAGGTACACAACATAAACATTTTACCTCCTAATGCTCAGCGAGGTCCTAGTAGACTTTAAGGGCACTGCATGTTACCCTACGTCATCAAGTAGTAGTAGGCCACTACTATTGCTACAAAGTTGCAAATTTCGTGTACTAGATGACGCAGGATAACATGCAGTGCCCTTAAATTCTATAGCGTCTGATTGCTGTTGCTATTTTAATTATTTCCAGTTTTTCGGTTATAGCTCATTAACTTGTGAAGTCTACTTAGCTGTGATAGTTTTCTTTTTAATTTCATCATATTTAAGTTAAGTTGTGAACATTTCCAGTAACAACCGTCTAGGTGGCAGGGGGAGATACTCGACTCCAACAAAAAACTGCCCTTTCAAGCTAAATATTTTGCAAACGGATCCCGAAATCGAAAAATTATCTTTGCAGACTCACTTTATTTTTAAAAGTTCTATCCGATGGGGTAGACGCGAAATAAAAATTCACCCCCACTTTACTTGTAGGGAAGGTACCCCGAAGAAATATATTTCAAGATTTTATTCTACCACTTTGTAGGCCTAAATGAAATGTTTATCTGTACTAAATTATAGCTCTTTAGTACTAAGGGTCTCTGAGCCAAGCTGCGGACAGACAGACAGACAGACGTACATGACGAAACTATAAGGGTTCCTTTTTGACTGCGGAACCCTAAAAAAGGAAAATAACATTTCAGGTACCTTACATTTAACAAGTAGGTATTGTTACTTTCTTACCGTAATTTTGTTTTCAACCGAACCCTTGTTTTAAAAGCCGCAAGAAATTTTTAATTTACTCCAAATATTTCTAATTTTTCCCTTAATGAAGACAAAAGCTGCCGCATTAACAGATTATTTTCTCGACGAAAACACCCACTGCCCATTTCGTTAATTATTCTCATTTAAAACGCAATTTATTCTACGTCGCTAGAACAATTTATTCAGATTTTTGAGTTATTCCTTTTTTGCTGATTCAGAGTTTTGGAAATAATTGTTTTAGTGCTTCAATTAGACTTATGCTATACTATTAAACGAGCAATATTTGTATATATATATATTTGTAATCGGTTTCTCGAAAACGGCTCTAACTATTTCGATGTAGTTTAGTATACGGCGGTTTATGGGGGCAAAAAATCGATCTAGCTAGGTCTCATGTCTGGGAAAATTTGTTTTCACCGTCTTTTTTAATATTTCTTAGCGCGTTTTAGTGCGTTCAAGAAACTTACAGCGCCATCTGTTGTCGAGTAGCATAGCTTGCTCACCCGATGATATTTTAATCATACAGAGCATAGCTCGGTCGCCCAGGTACATTCTCAAACGTATAACAAGCGAAGAAAGATTAAGACACGGACGCTGAACCACATACTTAGAAAAACATCGGGTTGTAGCTGTGTCGTGGACATGGCTGTTTGTTGTTAGGGTTCCGTCCCCAAAGGGTAAAAAACTGGACCCAATTATTATGCCTCCTATTTCTATCTATCTCTCTCTCTCTCAGCGGGCTGTATTTCATGAACCGTTAAGGTAGACAGTTGAAATTTTCAAAGATTTTGTATTTCTGTTGCGCTATAATAACAAATACTAAAAATTCAAAAAAGAAATTAAGGCGGCCTGCCCAACTAAAACGTGTCTTTTTAGGCGATTTTTGCTAGATTTTAGGTTTAACTCTATCGTAAATACAGGAACACTTACCTACAAGTGTGACAATTGTTATGTTTTTAGTGCATAAGCTATAGAAAAACAACAAATAATAAAAACTGGTCAAGTGTGTGTCGGACTCGCGCGCTACAATACGCTTCTACGTGACTGCATGACCATATCTAAGACAGTATTTTTACCTTAGTGATATGGAACCCTCGGTAAGTGAGTCCGTCTAGCACTTGGCCGGTTTTTTGGGTTTCGTATTTTGTTACATGACGAAACTTTCTTCTTCTTCTTCTTCTTTGTCGTATCGCTCTTGGCAGAACGGTCGTGGTCACGTCGAGGCATCGGTGGTAGAGGTGGATACAGCTCTCCGCACGATCTCCCGCCATCTCTCCCTGTTTGCAGACTGTCTGGTGCAGTCAAATACGCGGCTTCCTACTGAGAATTTTACTTGGTCAGTCCAGCGCATAGATGACCTTCCGCGCGATCTGGTTCCCTTCACTTTTCCCTGCACGACCAGCCACTCTATGGAGTCGTTATTCCGCCTAGAGATGTCTCCAAAATACTGCAGTATGCGCGATTGTAATATGGCTGAAAGACGCTGCGTGATGCCAAGCTCGTGGAGTATGGATTTGTTGGTGCGGAACTTCGTCCCTAGCATCCTTCCTCCAGCACCACATTACCAGAGCATCTATCTTCCCTCTTTCCAACTCGCGCACTGTCCACGTCTCTGCCGCGTAAAGAAAGATGGGAAATACGAGTGTTTGCACGAGCCTGATTTTGGTGGCTTTTTGGTTATGTTGCGATTATTCCATACTTTCTTTAACTTGTCCATCGCAGTTCTGGTTATGGCCATACGTCTCTTTACTTCATCTACGCAGCCGCCGTTGTTTGAGATTAAAGCCCCAAAGTAAACGTAAGTCTGAACCACGTCGCAGTTCGCAATCTGTGTCACTTCGGGCGAGTTGTCGTTGACGCGATCCACGATCATCATCTTGGTTTTGGTTCGATTGATCTTTAACCCAAACGCAAGGCTCACGCGCTCCATTTTGAGAAGTAATTCCTCCATAAGGTCAGCGCTGGTTGCAAATAAAGTGGTGTCATCTGCGTACCGCAAGTTAGCAATCTTGTATCCACCAATCACAACACCGTCGGTCCAACTTTAAGGTTTCCTTAACCTTAAAGGTTCGTCATGTAAATTGTCTTTCTGTTTGGCCACGGCTTAGCCCAGAGACCCTTAGTAATATACATTTTATGCACGTCGACAAAGTGGTAAAATAATTATGTTTGAAAATAATGCTGTTGGTACGGAAGTAAAGTGGGGGTGTTTTTTTTTCTCTTTAACCCCACCATGTGGGGTGTCGTTGGACATTGCGTTTCATGCAATTTCGACACACTTCACACCGGAGCGCAAGTTACGCTGAGAATTTTGTTCGGCGCAAGATACGCTGCGTCTGGTCCGACCCTAAAATCGTTTTTTGAGGACATCTGCCGCACATATTACAAATTATTTTTGCACTATGTTTGATTGCTAGTTTCAAATAACTATACAGGGTCCTATGCTACTCGTACTAAGCCCATGAAACTGATAACTTTTCTTAGGAAACGGGTCGAAATACGTAAAGCAATTTTTGACCTCCCGTACGAAATTCGTTAAGCTGAAGCAGTCTCTATGGGAGCTTAAAAGTTCGGATTTCGACCGAAGTTCCTTGGGAAAAGTTGTTTAGTTTCTTTGTCTAAGCAACATACATAAATAATTATGTTCTATTTAATTAGGACCCTATATACCTTCCATATATTGCTTTGTCAGCTATCACTTGAAATTAAAATCTCATTGAAACCTTCCTATATTTCTACGTACACGCGTATTCTAAGATCTCTAGTTTTGTAGATTTGACCGTTTTTAGACTAGGACTGACATGAAATGAATTCACTCTCTATTAACAAGTTTTGAAGCAGCACTGTGGCTGCGTCTCGCCTTAGCCTCGCCTTCGTTCGCCTTACGCCTTTTCTGTGTAATTTTTAACAGTCCTAAATTTACAGCTTTGCGGACATCATTTAAAGGTATTTAAGTTATTTAGGTCCTGGCACCCGACTTAGTGAGGTCGGTCATCGATCTTAAAACCCACACGATATGATGATGATGAGTGGATCATAGTAAACAGTTGAATTAAACTTTTACGGTTTAAAATAAGTACTCAGTATAGATAGATCTGGCTGAAATCGTAACAAGAAAACTTTCATAATAAGATGAACGAAGCATCCTATTAAAATAAATTCAGTACCCTTAGGAAGGAGTTGTTCGACTTGGTTGGTATTAAAAAAAATATTATTATGAAAATTCACTGAAGTTATCAAATAACGAAAATGAAAATGAAAAATATATTAATAACATTAGTTACAAGTCCAGTGTATAATATCATTATAAAAATAATGATTATAATATTATTATGATTACATAATAATCCATTTAACATTTTTCAGGTCATAAAATATACTCGTATGATAGTAATTGAATGATTCTAAAGCGTCATGTCTAATTTCAAGAATTCATCAAGGTTATAAAATTCAGTACTCAGTAACAGAAATATGCGTTTTCTTGGCAGCTTTTTGCTAGGTAATATTACTTACAGGATGCGGTTTTGAAGTGTTTGTCGGATTAGTTGCGGAACTTACTCTTCCTTTCCGATCACGAAAGTTAAGCAGCTTATCAAAAACAAAACATGCCCACTTTAATTTTATTAAATACTAGCTGGTGCCCGCAACTTCGTCTGCGCAGAATCTGCGGTTTTACCCGCATTAAATGCGTTTTCCTGTGGGAATTAAGTGTTTTCCCGCGGTAAAAAGTAGCCTATGTGTTATTCCAGGACCTAACCTATATGTGTGCCAAGTTTCATTTAAATCCATTCAGTAGTTTTTACGTGAAAGAGTAACAAACATACATCCATACATGTTTACAAACTTTCGCGTTTATAATACTAGCCGGTGCCCGCGACTTCGTCTGCGTAGGTTTATAAATTGTAGCTTAAGTGTTATTCTGATGTATAATCTATATTATCGTAAAGTTTCATTAAAATCCATACAGTAGTTTTTACGTGAAAGAGTAACAAACATCCTTACACACTTTCGCGTTTATAATATTATGATCTCATTAATCTGTAAGAAAATTTCGGCAATTTCATAGGTAAAGACCTATTATTAGTATGGTAGGATTAGTAGGATTATTTTAAGTGTTTCTACTGAATTAATATTAAACCTTGCTCAAAAATAATTTAATATTTAGTTAAGTCATTACTTATATAATCTGTAGTATAGTGAACTAAGTAGCTACTAAACAACTAGAACTTGACAACTTTCACACAAATAACTGTTTTTGATAACAGCCAAACTTTAACCATTTTACATTCATTATTAAATCGAACAATAATACCCAAAAAACATGAGTCGAAAACCAAGATTTTTTGCCTTAGTTCTGTTTTCATTCCAGGAAAAAAAATTAACCAGTTTTACTTGTACCACTGGATTTGTACGGTAAACCGCACGTCGGTAGAAACTTTTGCAACTCTATTACAATGACAAAAGGTCCCAAGTATTTTTACTGACGTGCTGTTGAGAACCACTGGACCATATTATCCGTTCCACTAGTACCACTGGTGGTACACACGGCCGCACATCAGTAGAAACACTTTTGGACCTTTTGGCGTGGTAATAGAGTTAAAAAAGTTTCTACCGACAAGCGGTTGACCGTACAAGTGGGATATAGAAACTAGATAACAGTAAAAAAAAAATTACTAGTTTTCTTAATCCTTATCAGGTAAATCCAGTTGGTAAATCGGTCTAATAAATCATGAAAGCTAGGAAAGGAAGCAAAGAATCCTTAAAATCAAATATTTTATCGCAGGTATTGCAAAGAAATCTTTGTCGTAAAATACAAAACTGCATAGCGGGACAATACCATATTGTTGGAAATTGCTTTATTCCAAATCTAAAGTATACTAAACAATACCGACATCGCTCTAAGCCTCAATTGTGGAAGTCATGAACTGGAATTTGTGAACTGTGAACAAAACGTGAAATTATGCATCGTAATCACCTTTATGCACGAGAGAACCCATGGTCTCTAACTACTTCCAACATCAGAACAGGGGTGGTAGATATGCCATTCAAATATGAAATTACTTTACCTTACCTATGAAATTGGCGAAATATTTCTTTCAGATTAATGAGATCATTAGTTCCTATAATTCTATAGCTATTTTCATTATTTGAAAGTTGATTTCAAGGTTATGAATTTACGCATAAAATAAAGTTTTTATTTTTAGTTTGATAATTATATAAAATTAAAGGTTCGAAAATTTGTTCGTCTTAAATGTCGTCCGATTTCATCATTAAATTTGCTATAGTTTTGTACAGTTTATATTTTTCGAAAATAAAATTTAAGCTTCTGTTACCTTAATGTCTTTCCAGTCATGCTCAATAAAACATAAAAAATTTGGATTTTTATTTCCTAAAAAAATGCAAGTGTTAGTATTACTGAAAATTAAGTTTACCTAAAATTCTTCATACAATAGGTACGCCAATTTCATAGCGATGGACCTAATAATAGGTCTTTACCTATGAAATTGCCGTTTTGTATGGCGAATTATAGGTAAACTCAATTTTCAGTACTAACCTTTTTTGCATTTTTCTTAGGAATTATAAATCCAATTTTTAAATTTTTTTTAAGCATTATTGGGAAGACATTAAGCTAACAGTAGCTTAAATTTAATTTTAGAAAAATATTATCAGTAAAAATATATAACAAATCTAATGATGAAATCGGACGACATTTAAGACGAACAATTTTCGATCCTTTAATTTTATAAATCAAACTAAAAATAAAAACTTTATTTTATACGTAAATTGATAACCTTGAAGTCAACTTTCAAATATAAGACAAATGAAAAAAAATAGCATTAGAATTATAGGAATTATGATCTCATTAATCTGTAAAAAAAAATCAGCAATTTCCTATTATTTATTCCATTTAAATAATGAAAACGTTTCAAAAGAAAAAAAAAGTTGCTACGAATATCAGCGACTTTTTAACCGACTTAAAAAAAGGAGGAGGTTCTCTATTCGATCGTATTTTTTTTTGTGTAACAAGTGGGCAAAAAAACAGGTGGGCCACCTGGTGGTTGGTGGTCACCACCGCCCATGACACCCACTGACTTATTAGAGACATAATTTGACACTAATAAGACAGCAAAGCTCGTTTCCCAACCTAAGAACTAAGTAAGGTATGTTGGGGTAAGAGCGGAAGGATTTTAGACAAATTGAAAAGATGTTGTAAAAAAAATATTTTCTCGAAAGCCGTTTAAGATAAATTACTGAAATATGGTGCAAAGGTTAATATATAAAATGCTTCTTGGCTTTACATTTTGTTTATTCTTGTAAACTCAACAGTTTCTATTTTGTACGCGTGTAAAAAAAGACATAAAATTTTTATGGCCATGGTGAAAAAGATGCCCTTAGGGGTAAGTTCGGACGAACCTTTAAACCCGCTTTTATTGCTTTCAGAATACGGTCTATAAATGTAAAATATCCGATCTTTAGCGCTTTACAATATATGAAAAACCGGTCAAGTGCTAGTCAGACTCGCGCGCCGAGGGTTCCGATATACCTATAGTATTTTTGGAAGCAATAAAGTCCATTTTCAGGACCGCAAAACTAAATTTGTTTTTAAAGGTTTTTGCAGATTTCTGAAAAACTGTGCAACTTAGAAAGATCGTTTTATTTTTGCTGTTAAGTTTACATAAACTTCTGTCAACTGTAATTAATTCAGGATTTTCCTTACACAAACAAAAATATATTTTAAAATACACAAATAAAGCCCTTTCATATGATACCCTATTCGACCTAGTAGCGATAATTTGAAATTTGCCCCCCCCCCCCCCCCGCCCTTATTTTGGCCCCCTTTACATTAATAATCATGCTTTTTTTCAAAATTATTTCATGTGCAATTAAGTTGAGCAACTATATTCTAAAACTCTTTCAAATTTCAGGTTGATAGCATGAGTGGTTGCTGAGATATAGAGGTGTGACAGACAGACAGACAGACAAAATCGCACCATAAGGGTTCCGTTTTTTTACCATTTTGGTATCGGAACCCTAAAAACTGAGTTTTGTACAACTTGGCATATAAATGTTCCAATCGAGTTTATTTTTCTTACTGATATGCATCCGATCCACGGAGTAAGAAAGGGGAGAGGAGCTGCCCCTACGAAATTTTTGTACGACACGAAGCGTGACAGTGCGCGGGGGTGAAGATCGAGTCACGGGTTGGCGGGACATAACTAGACTCCACCTACTTATGGAAAATCCATCTAGTGGCAAATAGTGAAACTACTAGCACTTTTTGTCCTTACGCACTTTTTGGTTGTACTGCTATACTCTACTAGATGGCGTAAAAGATACTATAAAGACACTATACTACAAAAATAAATTGTTTATACAGGGTGTTAATTTAATCGCCGTTTCAGTATCAGTATCTGAACGACTTACCCAAAGGAACATAGTTCGATAAAGGACATAAATTTTAGACTTCCCATACAATTGTGTTGGTCACTCAGTAGGTATGGAAAATCCAAAATTATTTTTTTGTTTTTCGACCTATGTTCCTTGGAAAAAGTTATTCAGTCACTGATACGGATCTTGCTCCAGAGCTATGGCTCGCAATTAAATTATAACCTGAGACTAAGAGCGGGCAGTCGGTAATCCTTCCTCGTTGCTTATGAAAATAGCGACCAATCTATACGTATAATAAAATCGCGAACTCGGCGAATCTGTAAGCTAAGCTACAAAAACTGTGTATTTTTGACAGGTCGGGTCGAATTGATAACCTCTTCTTTTTGAAGTAGATTAAAAAGATAAAAGTGATGGCAGCTTAACACGTTATGCTCCCTCTATCTATAATAATATGAATATAGAGCCAACTATATTGATTTGAAAATTCAAAAATAACAATAGGTATTCATTTGTATACCTAGTTAGTAATCAAATTAAAAATAAGAGGCATTCCGCTATTCCTACTATGAGAAGTAGGTATGTTGTTCACGATTTTGTTTGCGATGAGGTAAGGTTGCTTGTACCTGAACCTATAACCTTACTTAATAGAATAAGTATTTTCTATTCAGACAAATACCGAGATATTCGTTAGAAGGTTTTAATTTAGCCAAAACACAAGTGTTTCAGCAGCGCAGTCCCTTGAACTGACACAATAAGATCATAGCGAGTTTCTTTCACAAGATCTTTTCTCAAATTTCTATATCATTATCTATTCCGCACGGAATTAGAGAGATATCCACCGACTATGACAGTTTTATGTCCGAAGACAAAGCAAATTCGTTAAGCTTGTTCACACCAATACAATTGATGTGCTTACACTTAATTTTTAAATGATCTATTTACTTGGTCCTTTGATCCCGACAAATCCGCTTTTAAACGTAATCAATCTGGGTGTCCAAGTAGATCAACATCGTTACAACTCCGGAGAAAGCTGAAAATTAAAATACATTGAATGTTTTATTTAGGCCTCTAAACATTGAATTTTTGATCGACTTGTGGTAGGACTTACTACATGTGAATAGTAGCCCAAACTCTTTTTGAGGATCATGTTGTTGCCATCAAAAGGATTCATAACAAGTAGGTAACTTTTTATATTATATATCGCTTCACTTTTTAAGTGCTTATCACTGCCCTTTCAGTGCAATTGTAGCCATCAAAAGGATTCAACCTAGTAACTCTTTAATTATCTATCGCTTCACTTTTTAAGTGCTTATCACTGCCCCTTCAGTGTAATTGTAGCCATCAAAAAGATTTAACCAATAACTCTTTAATTATCTATCGCTTCACTTTTTAAGTGCTTATCACTGCCCCTTCAGTGTAACCTATTCATGTTTTAGGTAAGGCTATAAACAGCACACCCCATTCCCTTTTCATCTTAAGCCCTGCCTATGCGAGGCCTAAGATGATAGCTCTCCCGTTTTCTATTCTTTATCTTAAAATAAAATAAAAAAATAAAAAAGGTGGGAGAGATGGTCCGCTCCACCACTCGCGGCCCACGATGAGCACCTACCAACACACCAACGTGCGCAATGTGCTCCCCCCAACGGGGAAAGGGTATGCCGGCTTAGCCAGTCTTTTGATTTGGGCCGAAGCCCGTGCCGAAGCACCGTTGGAGCCGAAGCCCATTGTTGGAGCCGAAGCCCTTTGTTGGAGCCGAAGCCCATTGTTGGAGCCGAAGCCCATTGTTGGAGCCGAAGCCCATTGTTGGTGAAAGGCCGAAGCCAGGGTTAGGCAAAAGCCTAATGTGATTCCAGCGGTGGACGAGGATTTCTCCAAGTTGAGCGCCGATGGTTATAATGTCCGGAAATCGTAAAAACCATATAGGGTTGGCACAAAAATACTTAATTCCTTACTTTCTTTTAAAATTTGGAAATGCGTACCAAAAGAAATTAAAATGGTTCTCAAAAATACTGAATATTGTAATTTGAAAATTTTGAATATTTTTAACCTAATATGTGTTGTGGCAAAAATAAATAGTTTAAATGGTTAAAAAATGTCCTGATAGTGATGGAACAGGCCAGTGGAAATCTCCATACTCTGCAAGACTATGGAGCGAGTATTTAATGACGAAGTCGTGGCATAACTTGAAGCTAATGACTTTATTTTTATGTCACAAGAGGGTAAACGAGCAGGTGGGCCAACTGATGGTGAATGTGAATGGTCACCACCACCCACAGCATACACTGTCTTATGAGTGGCATAATTGACACTAATAAAACAGCAAAACGCGAAATCACACAAACAAACAATCTTCCATCGTATGAAATACCTGGCCTTTGCAATTGGATATTAAACTTATTGAGTGTACGATTGAATCAAGTGGTGTTGGAAGATTGCTAGTCTGAGTTCTGTCCGTTCTGTCCGCAACTCTATTCCTGATGCACATAAACTGGTGCCTGGAATCTTTGGGTATGCAGACGACAGCACAGTTACGGATAGATACATGCCCAATGCAAAAGCCAGTGTGGCACAAATACCATCTTGTCGGTCGATAGACCATGGTTGAACGTTTGTTTCTGGCCCTTCACTCAGTGTCCGACTGTGGCGGCCAAAACATAGGCGTGTTTCTTTACAGTCAAACGAAGTCCCTTCAATCTGACTCCAGAGCTCCGAAATGTATTCGTACCGATATCAGACCACCTCGAGCTCCTTGGTATGATGCACTTATCGTCCAATCTGTACTTTTGGCATTTTATTGAGTCCTTGGCCAAATCTGCAGCTAAGAAACTTGGCATACTCTCTAACGCCAGGCGGTACATCACACTGGGACAGCTTCTACAGCCATTTATACCCTATCAGACTTGTGCTTGTGCTTCAAACAGAAGTCCGGTATGGAGTACTGATGAGTCTGCAGAATACCAGCTGGCCAATCTTACTGCAATCGACAAACGTACTAGGAAGCTCATTGGTGATGAGACTCTTGTCAAAACAGAGAAACTGTAGAGCCTTGAACACCGACACATAGTGCCTTATGTACTTATCAGTATTCTATAGAATACATCCCATTGAGTGCGTCTGAAATGTACACTCAACAGCTCATCAGTAGAAACACTTTTGGACCTTATGGCGCTGTAATAGAGATGAAAAGTTTCTACCGACGTGCGTTTGACCGTACGACCTTAAACCACCATTCCCCTTCCTCCTACGTGCGGCTAGACGAGGATTGGGGTTCCACCCTTATATCGTCAACATACCACCATTCAATCTGGTTCCTACTTTTCGAGGTACAACTGTACCAATCACCGACAGCCACGAACTACTTGGCATGAAGTTATGTGCAAACCTGAACTTCGGCGCTAACATTGAGTCAAAAGCCCGAACTGCGGCAAAAAAGTGGGGCGTTCTCAATAAGGTTAAGCGTTACTTCTTTCCGACAACTTACAGTTTTATATAAAGTCCAAGTCCGATTCTGCATGAAGATTTCCTTTGGGATGGCTCAGCTGAATACCAACAGACGCACTTGATTCGATAGATCGCAGAGCCTAGAAGCTCATTAGTGATGAAGCTCATTAGAGGTAAAAATCAAGTTTCACAGTCTGGTCGTCGCAAAGTTGCATGTCTGTCGGTCTTTTTTCAGATATTACTTCGGAGAGTGTGGTCAAGAGCTCCACGGGCTTATTCCACCACTACTTTCTACCATCGGGAGTCTGAGGGTCGGAGGGACGCGCCGCAGAAAATTCCGCTATGAATATTGGTTGATATTCCGCACATTCGCACAAAGCGCTTTGAAACATCTTTTATAATGCGCATGGCTAAAGAGTGGAATTTTCTACCTGCGTTAGCGTCCCCCAGTTTATATAACCCGAATCTCTTCAAGTCGCGAGTGAATAGGCTAAAAAAGCGTGTCTTTTTCTGGTAAAGTCCATTCCATCGTTTACTTCATCTCTCTTCAGGGCTAGATAGAGGTCAAAGTAATCGAATTTTGCTAATTTGAAATGTGCGAGTTAGACATAGCCCTTTCATGTCTATGAGTTACATGTGATAATGAAAAAAAAAAGTGGCATATGAAAACAAATCCGATGAAATTATTTTAACTATTAACATTACTGACTGTACGGACAACAGACTGTACTAATTTTCTAAAACTTTGAAGGAAAAATAAACAAATGTTTAATTTTAGTCCGGTTTTCAAACACAAGTTTTTGTTAGCTTATCTTCATTTCACAAAAAATTGCAGGTAGGTAATCTTCAAAAATATTGCTGAAACCATTCAGTAATCGGGGCTCTCTAAGAATCATGCTACAAATTAGGTATCCAGCAGGTAGGATCAATATCTTAACTAAAAAGAGTAAGAGAAGCAAGAGAAGAGAATTTGAATCAGTGCTTAAAAAGTATGGATTTAATAACTCTTTCCTCGCTCGGCGCGCCGTGGCCATCCGCGGCGGCGGCGGCGCAGGAAATTTGTTCGGCGGCGGCGGCGCGCCGGCGCGGCGCTCATATCTAGTCGGAACTAACAGCCGACCGAAATCGAGGCTGCGGCCCCAAAGTGACAATTTAATGAATTAAAAAGGTGGCCGAAGCCAAATATTGACCTCCATGGCGAAAACAGAAACATAAGAAGATCTATCGAAACAACTTACGTCTGTGTCGTCTTTTATTTTGAGTCCCGTAGGACAGACGAGGATTTCTCCAAGTCAGGACCAACAGCCGACCGAAATCGAGGCTGCGGCCCAAAAGTGTCAGTTTAATAAATAAAAAGGTGGCCGAAGCCAAATATTGTCCGAGTTCTGTAGAACAATCATGTCCCTCAGAGAGTCTCCATAATCTGCATGAACTTTTATAGCATAACTGCTATTACTCCTCATTTATTTCTGCTCTACACGTCTAGCGTGTATTTGTATGATAGAATGATTTATTCAGTATAGTCTTGGCAACCCACTTTTGCCATAAGACATATGAGGCGTTATTCCCATCGTTTATTTGGGGTTTTCATTCGTGGTTTTATAACTGTCATACTTGTGCTCTGCAGAAATATGAAAACTCTCTGTCCAACATAAGAAGTTCCAGACTCTTAGTACATGCTAGTACGTTTACTAACATGGCTTTAGGTACAACTCCGAAAAGCCATCACCAAAGGCTTTAATAGCGTTCGCAAACTTGTCTTCAACGATCATCAAAGATAACTTGTATGAATTCATTTCACCTCTCGCAAGAAGCGCAATTTAGCATTTTGTTGCTGTTCATATTTCTATGAGCGACGTATACAACCAAGATCTACATCCATCGACGTGACTTTAGCCAATATTGAAAACGCCAACCAAAGTCCTTATATATAAATGTAGGCCCTAGTCAATATCCATCTGCTCTGCACTACTTAGCACATTTGCTCAATGCACGAATCGCAAGATTGTTATTTTAAATCACAAAACAAATATTGAAGGCAAATTCAAGCTACTTGCTTTTATGTGTCATTTAAAAATAGTGATTGATACATCGGAGACATACTTTTAGACATTTCTAATGACGAAACCAACATATCATCACCGTAGCCGTACTGTTCATAGCACTCAGGACACGGACTTTTATCATTCTACGCACTATTAGCTGAACAGTGTTAGGCAAGATAGTTGTGTAATTCAGACAAGCAGCTCATGATAGCGAACTCCAGGCGCGCCGCTTCAAGAAGCTCTCGTCGTACAAAACACAAAGAGACTGTAAGCTCGTCATCGTCGAAAATGCCGCAACTGCCAAGCAAGCATCGATTCGTGTACCGGATTTTCACGTCTCGATAACACAATCTCTGCTTTACTCAGAACAGTACCACATTCCTTCAATAACATCGCAAACAGCTCCCAACTTGCCCCGATCATATATATTTTTCGTCAGAATTATAAGAAAACCCAAACTTTTTGAGTTTTCCATCATGCCATGCACTACCAATCACCAAACAGACGGGTTCGATAAGTATTTGTTTCATGTTATACTTTTCAGTTTTTCGAACAGGGGCCTAAGCGTCTGCCTACATATTATACGAAATGCCTTTCGTATTAATTAAGTCTCATATTATCACATTTCATGTGATTAATCCATTTGCCAATATTTCTTGGATTCGGTCCGCCGCCTGCTCGGCGACCGTCTTCCCCATAAGTATACTTCGTAATATAAAACGACAGATCGCGCAGTTGTACACGGATTCTACCGCGTAGTTTCGCGCCAAAACGGCTTCGATAGCCCGTTTTCGTATGAATATTTCAATACAGGCAGATTTTTGTTCTAAATTGATGCTTGATGGAAAGATATTCCTATAAACCATTGCGAATACTACTTTTAACTGCTTTAAGTAATGTTTTTATATGATTACATATCCTTTAACCTATCTTAATGTCCATTTTCATTAACTTTGTAGTATTTCTCAACTTTTATGCGTTTCTAAGACATTTTTCAGCTCCCAGCCAGCTGTTTAATAGTTTTTTAGGTATCTTAATTTGTACCTGGGGTCCTAGTGTTACATGCTGACTTCCCTGTCTCTATCTACAGGGTGTTTATTGCCAAAGTTTAGAAGATGGTTCGGTAACGATAAAGGAACACAAAAAAATATTTAAAAAATCCTACATAAAAAAACGAAATCTCCTTGACTAACTAAAACTTTAAATTGAAACTAAACTAACGCAAAAAAGAAACAGTTTCAGTTATGTATGTGCCTACCTAATCCACTGATACTTGCGCGCTGGTTTGATGATCTGGGTCATTGCACTCCGCGTTAGTTTAGTTTCAATGAAAATTTAATTTTTTTTAAGTAGGTTTTTTTTCATATCTTATTGTGTTCTTTTATCGATACTGAACATCCACTTAGCTATGGCACGTTATTAAATTAAGACCCTATATACTACTTACTGCTGAAATCTGGAAGACGGTTCTTGAACCTAACTCTGGCGAGTTTGTCCACTGCATACTAGGTGGCGCTACTACAAACAACATAACTACAAACTACAAATATTTCTCCAAATAAATAAAATATTGACGATATTCACGTAATTTTTATCAAACTATTGTTAAAGCTAACGCCAGAAATGTAAATTGAGTCTGTGGAAGTAAAAAGAAGGGGTGAATTTCGATCGTCTACAAATATTCCCAAAACCATCTAGCGACATAAAGCAGAACTAATGTTACGGCCTCATGCCTTCAGTATATCGATAGCAAATTTTATTGAAAAATCTTACTTACAAGTGAAAAGACACATTAAATGCAGTTTCTTTTTGCCTTTCTGACGAATTTAAACACAAAGGCACACAACACTTCATAGTGGGAGTTGTTTTTCCAACTATTTAAACAATTTTTTGCAGAGCGTGTTTCGATGTGATCACTGGTAAGTTCAAAGAGGAAATGGCGTATGCCCCGCCCCCTTTCGTGACGTCATGGCTCAATTGATTGAATCACGGCTCGACTGATATCATCATCTCCTCTACCCTTCTTTACTCCGTGATCCGATCTTACCCTGGTTTTTTTTTTACGTTTTGTGACTCTCAAGCTTGGTCTGGGCAAAATATGAACTATCCAGATTAGAGAAAAGACTGTGTGGATTCGAATTTTGCAAGAGTAAATGACGTGGAAGTAGGTATTCTATATAATATTGATATATTCGTTTTGTACTGGTAAAGACCGGATGGTCGTATCCGATCTTTACTCTTGTGGGGGAACATCGGATATCAGCTAATAGCGATCCTAGGCGTGTTTTGATCAGATACATACATAAATAACATCACGCCTCTTTCCCGTCGGGGTAGGCAGAGACCACAATCCTCCACTTGCTACGATCTTGACATACTTCCCTTGCTTCCTGTACTTTCATCAATCCTTTCATACATGCTCGTCAGTTTAGGGTACTTTTAGGATACTGATCAGATCAATATGGCTTATACTACTTAAAACCAAAAATCCAGTGGAAACAATACCGAAACAAGCAGTAGGTATTTTCGCAAAAATATCGACATAATTGAGAAAGGGAAAGATCGGATTGACGGAAAAACCACAAAAATCATAACCGTTTTTGGAATCCAACATGGCAAAGGTTTGGTTCGTCGGAGCGGCAGGCAGGAATTTAAGGTCGATTCAAAATAAAATGGCGTTGTACATAATGCTGCCACCTTTAAAAAGTATGGTCGCATTCAGGAGAATTTTGATGTATACGATCTTACCCCTTTTCCGGTCTTACCCCAACTTACCTTATGCCTCATGTGCTGGTAACGGGGAACAAACGGGCAATTTCATGGCTCCCTTACCCTTTAAACCGAAACATAGCAATGCAGCCACTGCTGTTTTACGGCAGCAAAAGGCAAAGGGGTGGTACTTCCCCAGACGGACTTGGCACTGAAGCCCTACGACTTGATGCGACTATGCGCATTTTTTTAACACACTGGGCGTTGAGTCTGAGTAACAATTATACGCTAGTAGAAATATCTATTATTGTTATTACGCACGCCCGGGCCCGCAGCCGTGTGTACGCAGTGTATTGAAAACGTGCGTGTGCGGATCATGTACGCACGGCAGCGTGGAAGTGGAAAAAAAAACAGTATAAGCTGAACAAGCGCTATGGTACAAATGCCAGAACTCGTGACTAGCTCAAGATCAAAATTTTTTTACTGACGTGCGGCCGTGTGTACCTACCATCGCGGTCATTCGCTCCTGATCACCTCTCATTTTGCTTGCACCTGAAAAAAGAAGCGTTCTCGATTCCAGACTAGTTTTTTTTTGTTGACGTTGCATAAAACATTTTTTTTTGTAAAATCACAGATTTTATGAAATGGAGTACAAAAGATACGTCACTTTGATAGGAAGTGCAGTTTTCATTTTCCTAATAAGGAAAAAACTAAAAAAGCTCGCACCAAGCAAGCTAACTAGCTCGGCACCACCGCAGCATTCAAGAGAAAAAAGCTTACTTAGATTAGTTATAGGACATTCTTTAAAAAAAAGATAATTGTAGTGGCTCTTCTATTTTTGTTTTATCTTGGTTCCTTTGTTAACTACTATATTTGTAGCGTCCCATTCGAAGGAAATGACTCCGATTAACTAAATGGGAACTTAGTAGAAGCATTTATCCTACTTCCTATCCTACTAATATTATAAACGCGAAAGTTTGTAAGTGTGGATGAATGGATGGATGGATGGATGGATGGACGGATGGATGTTTGTTACTCTTTCACGCAAAAACTACTAAACGGATTTTAATGAAACTTGGCACATATATGGGATAGGTCCTGGAATAACACATAGGCTACTTTTTACCGCGAGAAAACACTTCATTCCCACGGGAAAACGCATATCTACCTATATAAAAAGAAAGTCGTGTTAGTTACACTATTTATAACTCAAGAACGGCAGAACCGATTTGGTTGAAAATTGGTGGGGAGGTAGCTTAGAACCAGGAGAAGGACAAAGGATGGTAGGGGTAGGGGTAGGAGAACGGTATAACTCAAGAACGGCTCAACCGATTTGGCTAAAAATTGGTGGGGAGGTAGCTTAAAACTAGGAGAAGGATATATGATGGAAGGGGTAGGGGTAGGAGAACGGTATAACTCAAGAACGGCTGAACCGATTAAATTGAAAATTTGTGGGGAGGTAGCTTAGAACTAGGTGAAGGATGTAAGATGGTAGGGGTAGGGGTAGGAGAACGGCTGAACCGATTTGGATAAAAATTGGTGGGGAGGTAGCTTATAACCAGGAGACGGATATAGGACGGTAGGGGTAAGAGAACGGTATAACTCAAGAATGGCTGAACCGATTTGGTTAAAAATTGGTCGGTTCATCTTCTTCTCCTGGTTCTAAGCTACCTCAGCTTAGAACCAGGAGAAGGATATAGGATGGTAGGGGTAGGGAAGGGGCAGGGGTAGGGGTAAGGGCAGGGGTAGGGGCAGGGGTAGGGGCAGGGGTAGGGGCAGGGGATAGGGGCAGGGGTAGGGGTAGGGGCAGGGGTAGGGGTAGGGGCAGGGGATAGGGGCAGGGGTAGGGGTAGGGGCAGGGGTAGGGGCAGGGGTAGGGGCAGGGGTAGGGGCAGGGGTAGGGGTAAGGGCAGGGGCAGGGCATAAAAAATTTACTTAATAAAAAAATAAATATTTATTGCCTGTAAGGCGGAACAAAGTTCGCCGGGTCTGCTAGTACACTATAATTATAAGAGAGTTTGAAGAGAAACTCTTATTTCACGTAATTTTAAAACTATGCTTGGTTTGTATCTGTACTATTATATGCTGATAGAAAAAAAATATTTTCCTCCCAATCGCAAACAAGTATTTACAGGAGACTGATCGTGGACAAAGAATAATAAGCATTTATTTTTCCTTTTTTTAAAAGTATCCCTTATCTGTCCAGATCCCCTAATATCTTCCAGACCGTTTGAATCCAAGGAAATGTCCAAAACACACTTTCCGAATGTCCAAACTCCCACCTCAAAAGAAAAGATAAAACTGTCCCGAACAATTCATAGATAAATTACACTTACCTTAAAAACGGTGGAGATATCGTTCCGTAGATAGGAAGAGAAAGAAACTGGACATATATTCCGATATCTAAGTAAAACTTGGAAGAAGGATATTATTATGATCATTTAAAGTACATTGCTGCTTGAGATCATGTCAACAACATGAATAATAAGATGAAAAAACATTGTAAGTGTAAATAAGCTAAATCAAATTTAAGTATTCAACATTAATATCTATCTTTGGAAGCCAGTACTCTGCTCCCAATTTACTAAGAGGGTAGGCGCAACTTATCAATTGCTTCTATATTATGCAAATTGTTATATCATTTTTGATGTGAAATACAATCTTGATATAAACCAGATTTTTTCCGTTATAAACTAGTATGATTGAGAAATTGACCGCTTATAACAATCCGATCGATTTATTATTATATTAAGTACTGACACAAACAAAAATAAATGGTAAAGTAGCACTGTCCATAAATGCGTTTCAAATGTTTTCATTGGTTGATACAATGGTTTGTGGCTAGCTTCACAGTGGTTCCCAGTGGTTGTGCAAAACTAAATCGAAACAGAGTGAAGTTAGTTTGACAGCTACTACTTCATATCATTGCGGATTATTAGGCTGTCCCATTCATTGCATTCGAAACGCATACTTTCGTACAGTTTAGTGAGAGTAACTAAGTACCAACAGAAAACTTGAAGTTTATAAACACATACAAATAATATGGATTTAAAAACATATAGAAAATATTTAAATAAAAACATCAAATCAGACAGATAACCCACTTAGAATTAAAAATAAAACATTAAAATAAAGTCAATGGAATCAATTATGAGTAAATCACATGTTTACTGGTACTCGTAGTACTGGAACACACTTTAACAAAGATTAATGGATACTGCCGCAAGATACCTTACATGGATATTCTCGGTTATTCAAAGCTCATTCAATCGTTAGAGCAGTTTTTGAGCAAATTGCAATTCTTCATTTATGTTGTATGACACCTAACCCTTAAAATGAGAGCCACTAAGAAACCTCTCAGATTCTTCCATGGGTTTGCTTAAAACTCCTCAATTAAAAATAAATCGTCAATCGGACTATTCGTTTAGCCGCTAGGCCAAAGCGTGACGAACAGACCGACCGACCGCTGGACGAACATTTTTTTATACTCGTACTCGTTTTTATGATGTTTTAATGATCTAGAACACATTTTAGAACACTATTTTGTCACGAAGAAATACATTTTTAGATACGCTCGACAGTAAAAAATTGTATATCTTGAACATAACAATCATAATTATAGCTGCCAAAGCACCCTTCAGTTTATCATAATTCATAACGCATCATCCTAGCCATCAATGTATGAACATTAATTAGGCAAGTAACCTTCTCATTTGGTTCCAGAATAGGACCCCTGTATCCAACATTTATCATTAAGGGTAACAATGCTTTTTGCGGGATTTCCTTGAAGAATCCAAGAGATTAATGGAGGTGGCAATAACGGTTGGCCAACCGATAAATAAAATAACGCACGCTCCCCTTAACGAGCACGATTAATAAGAAGCATTACGCTTTCTTCGTAAATAAACGGAATTATTGAAGAAGTGGCCCTATTAAGTAAATTGTTTTGAGACCGTTATTGGGTTTAGATTTATTTCGGAAACGCAAACGTACGAGTATTTCGGAAACTGCGGCCGATTTCTCAAGAACATTTTTATAGCAGTGTCTGGACACTCCTTTTTACGGCATCACTACATTTATCGAGCGCGAATTTGAAATTTGAAAGTCTCGTAGGTCCCCATATTCAGTAGGTACAAAAGACCCTCAGGAGGCCCACAAGAATCACGCAGCCGGGTGCGCGCCGGGGTGCGGGGTGGATTGCAAGGGGGGCGGAGAGTGTCGCTTCTGTATGATAGTACTATTACTTTATTCTGTGCCAGAACTGACCAGAGGACCAGATGATTGAAAAACGAGACAGATTACAATGGAAACCGGAATGTGTGATAAGTTTATGTACAAGATTGTGCTTTTTAAACATTATTTTGAAACTTCAAACCTTCTGAAATCTACAATAAATGGTACCGGTATGATGATGTAGTACCGGAAGGTCAGTTATCCATTCTGTGGTATTACTGGTGATGGTATGGTATTTCATGCAGTAAACCATTTGCTGGTGTATTCTTTTTAAAGGAAATTCTTATATCTGGAATCGCAGATCTTTCAAGCGCTATCATTAAAATAAAATAACAATCTTGTTTGTTGTTATACAAAGGATTTTATATCTAAAAGACTTTCAAAATACTTCAACAAAATAATGCTTTGAGTATCACAAATTGCCTCTCGAGGGTTATTATGGTACCTAATAGGGTAGTCAATTCTTCATTAAATTTGATGTACATACAATGCTGGGCGAACATCACGAAGAATTGGAAAGTAAACTAATTACGTAGAATAGACAACGCTACAACATGATGATAAAGCAAGACAGCTATCTTTTCACAAAAGTTGGACATAATACACTCCTCGGTGACCTATAAACGTTTAAAACAGAGTGAGAATAGTTACCAATGATGGACTAGATTCTTAACACAAATTCGTTAGAATAATGTTTTTTTTATAAGAAAAAGAAAGATTTCCTAAAATATGATAACAAAAATTTGCTATCTGAAGCTACTTAAAGCCATGACTAATAGGCAATGATCACTAAACATCACCCGTTACAAATCGGGTAACATAATAGGCCTTCCTGGTTTTATTTCAGTACAATTCCAAAACTTCGTTAATGGTGGAAATTGCTTGCAATCAAGCTAATGGCCAAGTTATTCAAAAGCTTGTCGCTTAAACATCGCGTCGGTTCGACAACAAAGAGACGTTTAGTGGACCAAAGAATTTGGTAATAATTTGTAGCAATACAATAGAGTTACGTGTTTCGATTTTATTGAAGTATTTTGTACGTAAAGTTGTTTTTAGAAAACACGCCTCTTTCCTGTCGGGATATTCAGGACCGCGGCCCTCCACCTGCTACGATTTTGACATACTTCCCTCGTTTAATATACTTTCTTCAAACCTTTTATACACACTCTTCGGTATATGAAAGGGTTGATGACAATAGAGGTAGAGTTTTTTGTATACGGATATGACGCTATCCCACAGTCCAACAGAACAGATTATCATTCAATAATTAATTTCAAAGAAAAAGGAGATATTATACATAAGATTAAACGAGAAGTTTGATCAATAATATATGAATTTGCTTCTTTCGAAGTTATTCTTGCGCTAATAATTTTTTCCTAAAATTTTGTTAGACCAGAAAATGAAGTATCATCAAAAAGGGCAACATTATTTCATTGACAGATATTCTAACGCTATCACTATATTCCTACAATTTTGTTTTAATAGTAATTGAAGTGCCATCAGAGGGGTCATAGGTCTTAAGAATCTTAAGAACTGAAAACATTGTTTGTCAGTCCTCTGTCTACCGCAACTTACAGGTCAATTTTTCAATGTGACAGCCCAATATTGCAGCAACCTTATTTTTTCTACTTTTTTAGATTGATCTCTCTCTTGAACGGGGTGCAGTTGACACACAAGTTGAAAGTTGGTGCAGTTGCCACTAAGCCGATCTCATTAGACAGCCAAATTGACATTTGGCACGAGTGTTTTGTACTGAAACCCGAGCAAGCGAAGCGAACGATGCTAGGATTGAATTCAAAAAAAGAATCTTGAGCGTTCATGACACGAAATATATTACTGCCGAGCGAAACACACAATTTTTCACCTCTCTATATATACATTGAAGAAAATACAAAAAAATAGCGCGCGTACGTATCATGATTCGTCGTCACATTCTAATCTAATTACAAAAACCTTTTCCACACACGCGGCAAAAATGTCTTACACGTAGACTTTGACCGATTAAAGTTTCAAAAACCTTTTCCACGCTAGCAGCCAAAAATGATTTATTGCACACAGATTTCGACCAATAAAGCTAAGTTTTCCGAGCTTGTGAGGTGAAATAATTCATTTACACTTGCAAGTGAGTTAGGTATTACTATGTTACCTGATTAGTTAATTTCCGTTTTTAAATATGAAATATCTAATAAATTGTGACCATGGTTACCATTTTTCGATCTCATTTTCGTAAAACGCACGTACCTACGGCACCTTCACATACATACTTGTATTTGATTTGCATGAAAACATTGTGCGATTATCATCATTTCACGTGGTAAATGGGTGAAAAATGACGGGACTTATTAGCACGTGCGGAATAATAAGAAATGTAAGTAAATAATATTATAACAGTTCAAAAAGTCCTTACTTCCTTATTACTGAGGCAAAATAATATTTTGACAAGTTTTCCTTTTTACCTAAAAAGTCTAAGAAAGTAACTTGAAAATAATATAGAAAACCAAATATTTTTCCAGAACAAAAGCTTTCTACAAATAATTTGGGAGATTTTGAAGGTGCGCGAATAAAATCGGCCAATATAAAGTTTTATGAGGCCTGGCCACGCTTCCCAAGCATTTGCTAGGTATTTTCAAGGTCTAATGCTCTACGTACTACCCGGTTAGTTTGAGTTTATTCCCGTTTCAACTTTATTTAACTGCATTGCTAGGTTGTAAAATTTTCAATGAAAGGCTTATGAAAGGGACCAATGAAAAAAAAAAATACTTCTATTTATTTAATCGTATGGCATAATAATTGGCCAAGCTAAATATGATATAAGACACTGAAATACAAAAACCATTTCGAGATATTTTTATATCATACCATATTTTGTTATTTTCGAATAGAAAAATAATTTGATTGCGGTAATATATTAAAAAATGCTGCGGCAGTTGTAACATTCATTTGACCACTGAGTGACGTCATTCCACAACAAAAAAAAACCAATAGATAAGAAAACTTTTATTCTCTGTGCTCTTTCTGTTAAACGCCAACAGTCGGTAATGCATCTCTGTCACAAAGTAGGGTGACCAAACTGTTTTATTTAGGCTTGGGGTTGTATTATTATTGAAGCCCTCTGGAAGAGCAGCTTCATTTTCAATATTTTATTTGGCAAGATTTTATACTTTCGTCTCTACCTGAAATTTTGTGTTTCGCTCGGCAATAAAAAGTATTTTGCGTCTCGTGCATTGAAACCCTTGCAACGCTGAGGATCCATCTTTGGTTTGGCTCGTGGCTCAATCGTAGAATCATAGAGGTAAATCAAGTCAAGTCCGTGTGGTGCCGGCAAAGAATAGTACTAACCCATCTGTACCCGTGGGTGTCGTAAGAGGTGACTAAGGGCTTATTAACTGAAGGATGGGCAGCAGCGTCCCCCTGTATGTATCGTCTCATCTTACGTACTGCGGTCACCAACAACAGCGGTCGCCAGCCACAACGCTTAAAAGCATGGTAGCTATGGTAAATCCCCTTTCAAGTAGTTCTGAAGGGAGCTTGTCCTGTAGTGGACGTTTCATTTGATGTTATGTATAACATGGGAGTATTATTCAAGCATGATATTATTTGCATGTCATGAATATTATTCAAGCATGTCATGAGTACAAAGTACATCATCCGAAATACTCAAAATTAAAATTTTATCTTTACAAAAGTGCGGTTTGATGGGATTGACATTCGTTAAATATAAAGTAGGGATGGATTATTACTTTTCATGTATAATGGTTCATATTTTAACAGATTATCAGGGTACATTAATTTTTGATGTCTCAAAAATTATATTTTATCACTCGGTGATATTCAACAATTGGATCGGAGTTTTTTCAGCAGCAGCATTCTTTTTGTTTGTTTCCAAAATAAACCTTTTTTCATTTTTCTTCTTCCTTTCCAGAAAAGTCCGAGTACGATGCGTCATCATCAGAAGCAAAGCAATAAATAATATTTGACTTGTATTTTATGACTTATTGTTTATTGATAAACAAATTTTATTAAAGGTACGACTTGTAACAAAATTATCGAATAAATAAAAGGTTTTATTTCTTAATTCATAGATTCAGTTCCGACTTTACATTTTTTTACTCACACGGAATAGGAATAGGTTCAAAAATATGAACTGGCTCTTAAACTTTACCTCATTTATACGTTTCTTAATATTATGGCCCAAGTCTTTGGTAGGTTTACTGAAATAAACTATCAATACTTTCAAACATCAAAAGACTTAAAACCAATATGTTGTTCATTCTCATTACGTACTGAACACCACTCGTACATCAGCTGTCTTTCTGTCCATCTATACGTGCGTGCGTCCCTTCTGTCCGTCCGTGAACAACAGGCCGATAAAGGTCTTTGTTGGTATTCTTGTAAAAACTCAACATCAACCAACTGCATTTCGGCCTAGTCGCGAGCCCCCTACTTTTTAAATGAAGTTACGGATGAATCGAGAAAATAGGTCGGTCTATCAATGAATAAAACAAAACAAAATTTCTCCCAAATTCCAAAACAATACCTTCTAAAATTAACTACCAACCACTTGAATATGAGCAAGAATACATCTCTCTCAGCGAGGTGGTTTGCTTCACTACTACTACACGACGAAGTTTTGTATTCCGTGTACGAAGGCGTTTTTATTTATTGCTCCTGTCCTCCTGCTTCGATCGTACTGTGCCATTCGGTACACTATTGCTGTCACTTTCTGTTTCGATGATAAAGAAAGTGACAGCATAAAAATTAAAGGAAATTTAACTTTAATGTTGCTTTATGCAACTGGCCGTAAGAGGCATACCAATATCGAAAAATGAAACTCTTTTAAATAAATTCCAACCCAAGGTAAAAAAACTTCACATAATACCTCTCAATAATCACGGCACTAAACTCCGATGCTGACCGTAAATGTGGCTCGAAATATCGCGAGGGAGCGCAGGGCAGACGTGCAAATTGTTCATTGGCTCCCCGCGTGTCGTCCATAATGTTAGTTGGGAGTTTGAGACTAGTCTATCATAATGTTCTTTGGGACAAGTTGTTCAGTTTTATGGGCAGTTTCCGCAGATTCACATCCCACAGTACTGATGTGGTTGTACCTTTTGTTTTCCTGTATGTTCAAACATCGTATATTATAGCCACCCTACTTCATACGTAAAACAATTCGGCTTTTTCATAGAAAAATCAAAGGAATAATGCATACCCATAAAAGAATATTCCGCAAATAGCATAGCTATCAATTTTGCAGCCATTTACGCAACAATATTTCACTGCTTTTGCAGAAAAATGCGTGATTTTAAACAACATTTAGCATGACATAAAAATAAGTCAAAGACGGGGATACCAGTAATGTGTAAAAAATATTACCAAAAAGGTTGATGACCAATGAAGAAGTTCATAACCTGCTTGACCATAAACAACACAATTAGATCAAATATAATTTTAGAAATTAGTAGCTAAATCACAGAACCAAAAGCACCCGAAAAATTTTGACGATTTAGCTGTAAAAAGGTTTTCTATATAAAACCAAGCATAACTTGGCTAAAGATTTTTCCTACCAACCCGCGATTTCGTTTTGGTATGGCAATCGTTTCATCGTCTACTGTGAAATGACGTCATCAACTTTAAAACTTAAAAAATTAATATAAAATTAATAATAGTATTTTAGGCGGAAAAAAACAAATTAGTTTCCTAAAATAGTCTAAATTTTCAGTTAAAAATATAAAACAAATCATTTTTATTTATTTAGCTTAGCGAATTCAGTAACTAAAGAAACATTATAGTAATAAATCTACAAATCTAAATTAAGAGCTTTCAGCCATTTGATTGCGTTGTCATTAAGGGTGCAGAACGTCAATTTTGCGTTGTACAAGTAACTTAGAGACATATTCACACTTAGATCTACTAATACCTTCTACATTAATTTGACAGATTCGGACTGAAGAAAGAATAATAAGAATTTATATGAGAAACAATTATTTTCAAACTAGAACCCGACTACTGGTTAATCATGCTCTAAAAGGTAAACTAACAATCATATATATTGTCTTCTTAAATTCTTATGTACAGTTACAGACCACGGCTATTATCTGAACATCACTATGAATATTTATTAAATTCCATAGTACACAACAATTTCAGATGACAATATTTTCTTGTTTCATACATTTTAAAGCAAGATTTGCCAGTAGAAGGGTACCTACTAGTTTTTGAACAAATTTTTATTTTATATATTTTAGAGTTATAAATACGAAATAAAGCTAACAATATATATATTTTATTGGAAATGTGCACATTAAGCCCTTTCATTTGATACTCAACACGAGATACATACATCTCAAAATCACAACCCTCTTTAAGCATTAAACTGAAGAAGCTTCCACAAGAATATAGCTCCAAATACAAAAAAAAACCGGCCAAGTGCGAGTCGGACTCGCGCACCGAGGGTTCCGTACCACCACATAATCATAATTGGTATTAGTTGAACTTTCAGTAAGTTAATGTGCTAGATTTTTTGAGTCCGACACGCGCTTGACCAAATTTTATTATTTGTTGTTATTTTATAGCTTATGCACTATAAAGTGTTCCCGTTTTTAAAATAGATCTGAAACAAAAATCGCCTCAGCGACCATCCAACTTGACCCCTCTCTTATATGAATGTTCTTGAAACGGGAGCTCACCACAATTGGTTACCATTAGTTGTGAGAAAAGTTGTAATATTTAATGATTTCAGACTTTTCCCATTATTTGTACTGTGAGACCTAGCTTCTTGCCAAATTTCATAATTTTAGGTCAACAGGAAGTACCCTGTAGGTTTTGCATTTTTGAAAAAATGTATGGGGATGAGGACATAAAATGCCATATCTTTTGATTGCGTCATTGTAAAAAATTTAAATTTTCAGATCTTGTGTGGTTCATGGATCCTAATATATGGTATTAATTTCAACCTGATACCTTTACCCGTTCGTGAGATAAAGGGTCTTGACAGACAGACAGACAGAAAGACAGACAGACAGACAGACAGACGGACAACAAAGTGATCCTATAAGGGTTCCGTTTTTTTCTTTTGAGTTACGGGACCCTAAAAAAACTATTTCCGGCGATGCAAATTCTTTGGAAAGAAAAAAATCATTTTTCAATCCATGTTCCATCGGAATTTTTTTAAAGATTAACCTTCAGAAACATAGTTTCAGTTTTTGGAAGAAGCGTGAAGGAAGGTCGGCCCATGGAACTGTACAACTTTTCCTATAGAACTTATAAAATATACGTTATAGGTGAAAATACAAATAACTGCCTATAATTTCACTTTTTTGGACTTTATCTGGGCTTATTTTTTTTTTATATTGTAAACCTCTCGTTGATATTCAAGAATTGGGTCTTTGCAGGTAAAACGAGAATAGGCCATCAATTGGAGCACCGACTCATGCATTTTTCACGCTCATGTGCGCTCTAGCGGCAAGTCAGAGGAAATTCCTGGATTCAAAGACTAGACAAAGCTTTTATGCTGTTCGTAAAATTTTATTTCAATGCACTTTAGACGAGGATTGGACTAACTTAACTGTAATCTAATGTTTGCGGAGCATGAACATTTGTGGTCTTTCTTTCATTATTTATTTTAACTACCTCGATTCAATATATTTCACTACCTTTATAACCTTAATCTATATATATAAAAGAAGAAGGTGACTGACTGACTGACTGACTGACTGACTGACTGACATATCAACGCACAGCCCAAACCGCTAGGTCTAGAGATACCAAATTTGGCATGTAAGTTCCTTATGAGGCCTAGGGGTGGCTAAGGGGGTAAAATAGGGGATGAAAGTTTGTATGAAAGTCCGTCAGTTTTGAAGTAAGGATCTTCAAAATTTGTATTTAGGCTGACGACTAAAAATTATTATCTACGTGTCTCAGGGTTTTTGAAAATTCGACACCCTTAAGGGTGAAAAGGGGGATGAAGTTGAAAATTCTTTATTTTTATAGTAAAATCCACATAATTTATTATTTAGGCATTAATTCTATGCAACGTTCATCACTGTTATTGAAATTCCACCCCAAGTTCAACCCCTAAAAAAGGGAAATGGGGTGAAAAAGTCTAAAAACCAATATGGGTATCGTTTTTATGGTTTATCGGGTCGCTGATTACGAAAACTACAACAATTTTGAAATCCTTCGTGGTGGACGTTAAATACCATCATTCCCTTGGGATGGGGTTGGGGTGCGATAGGGTTGAAATGTGAATATGGGTGTCGTTTTTATGGTTTATCGGGTCGCTGATTACGAAAACTAAAACAATTTTGAAATCCAACGTGGTGGACTTGAAATACCATCATCCCCCTGGGGATAGAGTTGGGGTGCGATAGGTTTGAAATGTCTAAAAATCAATATGGGTGTCGTTTGTATGGTTTATCGGGTCACTGATTACGAAAGCTACAACAAATTTGAAATCCAACGTGGTGGACGTGAAATACCATCATCCCCTGGGGTGCGATAGGTTTGAAATGTCTAAAAATAAATATGGGTTTCGTTTCTATGTTAGGGATAGCGGTTAAATTGGTACAGAGAGGTACAGACGTAGAGACATAGAGAGGTAGAGATGTAGAGAGGTAGAGATGTAGGGAGGTAGAGATGTAGGGAGGTAGAGAGGTAGAGAGGTAGAGAGGTAGAGAGGTAGAGAGTTAGAGAGGTAGAGGGGTAGAGAGGTAGAGAGGTAGAGAGGTAGAGAGGTAGAGAGGTAGAGAGGTAGAGAGGTATAGAGGTAGAGAGGTAGAGAGGTAGAGAGGTAGAGAGGTAGAGAGGTAGAGAGGTAGAGAGGTAGAGAGGTAGAGAGGTAGAGAGGTAGAGAGGTAGAGAGGTAGAGAGGTAGAGAGGTAGAGAGGTAGAGAGGTAGAGAGGTAGAGAGGTAGAGAGGTAGAGAGGTAGAGAGGTAGAGAGGTAGAGAGGTAGAGGGAGAGGGAGAAGGAGGGGAAGGGGGAGACGGAGGGAGAGAGAGAGGGGAGGGGTGAGGGAGAGGGAGGGGGAGGTAGAGAGGTAGACGTAGAGAGGTATAGAGGGAGGGGGAGGGGGTGAGGGAGAGACCGGGAGGGGCAGGGGGAGAGGGAGAAACGGGGGGGGAAGTGACAGAGGGACGTGAAGGGGGAGAGGAAGGGGGAGTGGGAGAGAGAGGGTTTCAGTTTTTGTCAATTACTTCTGCGAATTGGCTCTGTTTTGAAATATAACATAAAGGTGTCTCTCATCTCTCTCTTTACATTTGTTAGGATACTGCTGCTAAGTTCCTCTGTTCTGAGTAATTTATAAGTAACGTCTGTATATTATATAAAATTCAGCTGGATCTTGAATTATACTCATTGATTTGCGCAGGGTTAGTCCTGTTTTCCCTTAGTTTAAAATTACCCCGAAATGACGAGAAAATATCTCATTGCTTCGGAAAACCGGTAACAACATAACTACGAAATCCACGCGAGCGAAGCCGCGGGCAACAGCTAGTATAACATGAAAGTAAATGAGAATATACGGATGAACCTACAGAGTAGAGTCTGTCATGTACATAGTCTGAAGTGTAAAACGTCTCCCAGTCGACTATGGGTAGTCGGTTAAAAATCCTGGTTAAGTTTTACAAAAATCAAGAAATCTTTAAAATGTAATGTTTTAGCTGAACTTTATTTGAGAAAGTGAAAATACATCTCTTTTTACTCGTGAATTGATCAGAACGATAGTGTAAATGATCCTTGATAGCAAAGATTTCGGACCTCCTTGCTTAACCCTTATTTTTCTGTGCTTGATAGCCATTTTATGCGTGATTTTAAAACCGTTTTTTTCCTGAATGGTGAGTATTTTTACCAGAAAAACTGTGTAAATAACATTTATTAGTCCCAAGTCACATATTTATTAGAAATAAAGAAAGAAAATTGTTTTTAGGATTTGATAAAAATTTATACTGTCATGTTAGTATGGAGGTCCCTTGCAAGAAATGCATACGCTTATGGCTCCATCCATAGCAGAAAGTGCTGCTACTTTAAAATCCTTGGATAAACCACAAGAAGAAGAGTGCGTAACATAATGTATGTATAGGTATGTATGTCTTAGAGGTACATGAAATATATGTACTGTTATTCCCCTGGTATTTACGTCACAGCTACCTAACCTACCGCTCTGAATGCTATCAACGCACCACAAAGGAATTCATAAACATGGTACCTTCTGAATAACTACATACGGAATACCTACAAAATACCAGGTTCCTCGGGTAGGGACCCAAATTAATAAGATGTTTCGACAAATAACCTACGCGAGGGAATGTAATAATTTATTGCAAATATTTGTGGGATTTACAAGTTTGTCAGGGTAAAGTAAAATTTTCGTAGAATCCCTTTGGCGTGCAGGTTAAATTGTTTTGGGATCCCGCTTGTTTACTTAGAAACAAGTCGAAACAAGATGGAGTAGTTTACTTGAAAAGAGATTTGCTTATATTAAGACTTGGTATTAAGAGCACGACGTAAATACTACGGCGTTCAGTAAGTAGTGAGAATTGCCCGGAAAATAAACGATTATTTATAAAATAATGACGCACATTTCTAAAAGGTACATCAAAACGCGATGCCCACCCCGGACCTAAGACTTTATGTCTAATGTGCTGGTAATTTCACTGTCTCCCTTACCCTTCAAACCACAACATAGCATTTACGGCAGAAAGAAGCACGGGGGTGGGGCGTGGGAAGTACTCGTATCTCCGGACGTATTTTGCATAAAAGCCCTGCAACTTTAAAACTTTTAGGCAACCACAAGTAATGTCTATAACCAAAAGGAAAATAAATAATAAATTCATGTCACGCTCATGATAGTCTGTTGTATCTTATTGAGGAAAGGGTTGAGTTAAACCGATACATACGTTGCGTTGCGCATCGAACCGTCATAATAAAAGTTGGTGACCCTCATAACTCACAGACCTCCCATCTGTTCGAATTTCAAGCTACCATAAAATCGATTGACTATCTTATGTCGTAGTGAATATTAAAGAACAAAGCTGGAAAAGAAAGGTAAGCAGAAAATGAAAGATTTTTTTATGAAAACCATATAAAGGGTATCCCAATAAAGACGGGTCGATTTTGAAATGGAATAAAACAATCTGTGTGTGAGAGGTATTAACAAAACTATTGTTTTATTTGAAAGGACCATTTATGCCATTTTGTGTGGCATACGACATCGTTCAAATTTTCGCAGCGTTTTCTCTCAGTAGGAAAAATCCGAACGGTCCAATGAATTTGAGCAATGGAATGGGTTACATTGACTTTACGGTAATTGGTCGATTGCAGCTTTTTGGCATAGACCTGTAACTTCAGAAAACTCCACAAAAAATGTCTAGCGTGGTCAACTCGCACGCTTTTAAAGGCCAATTCACTTCACCTTTAAACATAGCCATATATCGCTCAAATTCAGCGAGATCTACGCGGCGTACTCATTGAAAACTTTACTGCTCGGACTGGTGCCACCGTAAAAACCGCGGTGGAATTTCGAAAGATGGCTTATTTCACACAAAAAAGCATGTATGAGCCTTTCAAATAAAAAAAAGAATTATGTTAATACCTCATCCCCAGCTTGTTTTATTCCATTTTAAAATCGACGCGTCTGTGTTGGAAAACCCTTTAATATAAGCAAAATCTGTTACTTATGTTCACACACTGATATAGTATAACTTATACAACAAGGTATAACAGACAGGATAGGTATATCAACCCTGAAGGGTGTGATTCAGCTCATGATACTAAACATCTTTCTCTGTGGAACATAGGGCGAAATATGAAAAATAAATTGACTTTCCATACAAAATGCTCTCAGCTGATTTAGTTTCTATGGGCAGTCAAAATTTAACTTTCACATTTCGACCCATGTTCCATAGGAAAAGTTGTTCAGTTTTATAGGCAGATTCACATCCTCCAGTTTGGTTAAACCCTTTTTGTTACACTTTCTAAAACACAGTAATGATTGCAAAAGCAGGACCCTTTTGTTTAAAAAGGAAATAATGGAACAACATTCTTCTGATTGAATGAGACCAAAAAATCTGCGTTGAATCTATGGTTGAATACAAAAAGCTTAGGAATTAGTCTAACCCGCGAGGAAAACGAGTGGTTTCAATGTTTATCAATCACGGAACATCATCATCTTATTCGTTAGGTCGAACATCGACCTAAAAACCCACACGATATGATGATGATTCACGGAAAAACGCTAAAGCAATAAAATTGACAGACTGGGCTACTGCGGCCTCTATTGTAGGTCTGCCAAGCTTAAGACGAAGATAAGATAACCTCGTCTTATAGTCTAGGCAACGAAGCGGATCGTTGTATGAAGACCCCGCATTAAATCCTCAGTCGATGAAACTTTGCTGGGGTATTAGGCTCTGAGACAAACCTTCTATAAAAAAATTAAAAAAAAATCGGTACTTTTAATTTTTCCATACAAAAATTACAATAAATATATAAAAAAAATTAAATGTACTGATTTTTTTTACAGAAGGTTTGTCTCATATAGTGTAATACCCCAGCAAAGTTTCATCGACTTAGGAATTAATGCGGGGGTCAACTGCTTCGTTGCCTACACTATTAGTAGGTAATTGTTATATTTGGTCCCAAAACCTTTATTACAACTGAAGCAAAATGTAGTAACAGCCCACAAGAGAAAGGTTACTGCTATTCTTTGCTATTACGCATGATGACTCTTCAACAGATTAATTCATCGCGCGTTATGTTTTGTAGTGGTCATCATCATGTCTTGTGGATTGCAAGGTCGACGACCGACCTCACAAACCCTGGTGTCAGAGTTGTTGAGCCACCGGAGGCCTCTGACATGGCTCATTAACGACTATGTGATAGTATATGAATACGATACAAAATTTACCAAATTTCGTTGATATCAAGAAATATGTATCTAGTCTGGATTTAAAATAATTGCATTAAAATGATTCTGTAACTTAATTGGAATTTTAATCAAAGTCTTTTGGAGGGCAGCAAACAATTTTATGAAGAATCTTCAATTTACTGCAGTATTGAAAGACAATTTCAATAAATTTTCAATGAAATTAGAAACGGCTTTGTTTTATCGTCCATTGCAAATTAGAGAGAGTTTGCAAGAATATCTTAATATTTTTTATATTAAAGCTTCTATGAATCAAATTGTAAATTGTCAAAGTCCTGTAGCGTTGCTTATGCTTGTAATTAAAAAGAAAACCTCTCAGGCTGTTGCTCTACCCATAAAACTTACCTACTTTCCGAAATAGGTCGAAATACGAAAAAATTTTAGCTTCGCATACAAAGTACGCTATCAGCTGATGCCAGAGATATTATGGCTACGTCAATGAGTATACTTTATCTGAGGCTGATGCAGTTCCTGTGCCGCGTTGAAACTTTTTGTGGTATTTCGACCTATGTTTTTGAGGGAAATTTGGTCAGTTTCATGGGTAGAGAGGTTTGCAGATATTTACCCAACACCCTGTATATGGTGTAAGGAACAGTTGTCCGAAAACTGAAAGCGTATGATCAGTCAACGAAACTAAACAACTTTTGTAGAATGAAAAAACAGTCAACCTCTCCAAAGTCTAGGAGAGTCTAGAAAAAATTTGCAATAAGACCTCGCTGAACATTAAGAGGTAAAAAGCTTATGTTATAAACGTTATGAAATACTTACTTACTTAATCAAAACTTGCTTTGCAATAAAAAAAAATCTTTAAAAAACTACAGAACTCTATACTGAGTGGCCTGACACGCACTTGGCCGGTGTTTTATCTTTTAATTTTAGAATGGTAGCTTCATAGATCGTCGTTGGTTGTGTATTGGTTGTAAATAAGTAAATAAAAGCTTCAGGATCAATTTGGTTTTGTCAATTTATTTTTTGCATTTCCTTAAAATATTTTGCTTTTTTCCTGAAGATTTATCTGTCTGTAAAAAACGTTGACACAGGTTAATGGAGTATGAAAATCTGCAAAAAGTCAACACGTGCCGCTACATAGATATACTTAAGTTACCTTCATCACGGATTATGTATTTCTGTAGCCGCTACAAAAACAAATAATAAAAATTTTAAAAATAGAGGAGCTTCCCCACTAAAAACGTGTTTTTTAAGGCTTTTACAGCTTATCAGTTTTAGCTCTATTTTAATAATTAATAATTGTTTTATTATAGTGCTAAATGCTGCTATAAAACAAACTAAAATTGATAAAACTCGTCAAGTGCGTGTCGGACTCGCTCGAATTTAACACTCTTCTGCCTGACTGCGCGTCTATAACTAAAACGGTATTTTTAACTTAGTGGTACGGAACCATCGGTGCACGTGTCCGGCTCGCACTTGGCTGTTTTTTTCTAGATTCTTTGCATGCAACTTTAAAATGTTGAGTCTTAGCGACAATACTTCCAAGTAAAGTCAAAGTCAAAATCGTTTATTCATTGTTGGATATTATATTAAAATCTCCTAAACTACATCGCTTCACAACTGAAATCAGAGTAGAGTTTATAACCTAGGAAAATTTCCACAACTTTGTCCTTATTAAATAAGTACATAACTAGCTGTGCCCTATGGCTTCGCTCGTGTGTAGTGTAGATTGCGCGAAGTATTGTCGCTAAGACGCACCGTTTCCAAGTTGCATGCTTATAACCTAAAAAAACGGGTGAAGGATCGACAAAGGCCTTTAAATCGGCCTTTATATCGTGAGGACTTTATAGGCATTTGCATCAAATAGAGTTGATGACTTCTATGCAGTCATGCGAAAAGGCTCGCGTCTTTTAACTAGAGACTAAGTAGGACAGACAATGGGGTGTTAAGGGCTGTATGTGAAGCTTGCAATATTCCCATTTACAGCCCTTAACAGTCCAGCTATTGCAATCCCAATTTCATTTATTTATTAATTACACTAAATATAAAAATATGGGTTTTACCTGAAATAAATGGCTTATTATTATAGGACGTTGTTCACAAGATCATCGGCCTCTACTACATAAAGTTGAAATTTTTGATAACACTTAGTACATACTGCTGAATTTTTCTCTTGTCCCTAATTAAACAGTTTTTTTGGTAATCTATGAAAAAGATTTCGATAAAAAGCAAATTGGTGAAAGATCTTTCGGTAAATCGCATGGGACTTCTGAGCATCGTAGGCTGTTTGCAACCGCAAGAAAACAACACATTCCTGGAAATAAAAAATCTCATTTCTACAGCTAAGGCATAGTTCGCATAATTTATTCAAGATTTATTTTTCGAAATTTCTTCTGATTTTAGCATCAAATTTGTTCGAGGACTAATCAACAGAATTTTTTTTTTTTTTACTAAAGATCAGGACCCTGGAAACGAAGGGAGTTTTTTTTGCAGCTACATATTATTTTGCATAGAAACCTACTTATTTAGAAAAGTTGTTAAGTTTCATAAACTTAATCACGTGTAAGATTTGCCAAGACTTCTTAAGATCCTTTATACAGCCTTCTAAGATAAGTTGGCGTAAGTTCTGCATACCAAATGCGCAGGATCGGAAAGTTTTGTGCCGTGGCGGCGGCGGCATGAGTAATGAGCTGAAACCCACGTGTGCTCACATTATGTTGATGTGTTTCCTACATGTTTTTGAAGCTACTATATGTTGTGTTTATGTTTCAGTTTAGAAACTACCTGTTTTTCTTTCTGTTTTATTATCTTCAGTTTCCTGCACTCGGAGGGACCTTTTCACAGGCTATTGATGTGGCTACTTTTTGAGCTAAAGCTTTTATAGACAGTTTTGCTATTGACTCGGAAAGAAGAACTCGAATATGATGCATGTGCCCGAGATATTGTCTGAATTGACAGTAACAGTAAAATAAAATAAAATAAAAATAGCCTTTATTCTACCATAATAATTAATACATTTGGAATTTGTTTTTTTTTTCATGCTTGTCAATATCATTAATACTTCATTTTAGTTATTTTAAATTCAAGTCAATATATTAATTCATGTCATAAATTCGTCACTCTTCCAGAAATTACTAGATATTATTAAAATATAGATATTTAATTTATAAAAGCATGCTATTACTAAATTATGAAAGTCGCCTCTTTGGCGTAGGCCTCCCCCATAGTTCTCCATTTTTCTCTGTCAGTGGCTTGTCTCCTCCAGTCCGGTCCACATCTTTCTTTAAATATGTCTTCCCATCTCTTTCTCGGTCGTCCTCTTTTTCTTTTCCCTTCTCTTGGTAGCCAGTCGGTGATCTTTTTCGTCCATCTTCCGTTATCCATTCTCATGACGTGTCCAGCCCAGTTCCATTTTAGAGTTCTAATTTGTTGTCGTATGTCTGTTATTTTAGTCTTTTTTCGTATATCTTCGTTTGTAATTCGGTCACTTAATCTTATGCCTAACATACTTCTTTCCATTTTTCTCTGATGTATCGCTAGTTTTTTCTCTTCTTGCACTCTTAGTGCCCATGATTGGCATCCGTATGTTAGACACGGTAGAATTGTAGTCTCATACAATTTGCTTTTCACTTTTATACTAATGTTCTTGTTTTTCATTATTTCTTTGTAACTCCAATATTTTCTCCATGACAAGGCGATTCTTCTGTTTACTTCTTTCTCAGTTAGATCTTCGAACGAGATAGTTTGTCCTAGGTATATGTATTCTTTTGTGTATTCTATGATTTCCCCTTCTACTATTATCATATCTTCATCGCTGTTTGTCATAATTTTAGTTTTTGAGGCATTTAATGTTAGTCCAATTTTCTTACTTTCTTTTGCCAGGTCTTGTATCATTGTTTGTAAGTGTAGAGGATCTTCAGCAAATACCGCAATATCGTCGGCAAATCGTAGATGACTTAGATATTCTCCATCAATTTTAATGCCTTGTCTGTCCCACTCTAGGTTTCTAAATATCATTTCTAGAACTGATGAAAATATCTTCGGCGATAGTGGGTCACCTTGTCGGACACCTTTTCGTATAGGAAATTCCGGTCCTTCTATCTCTAGTTTAATTTTAGCCGTATTCTTAGAGTATATGTTGTGGAGTAGCTCTACATACTTTACGTCTATGCCTTGACTTAGTAGAGCGTTCCAGATCGCATCAAACTGCAAGGAATCAAATGCTTTGGTAAAATCTATGAAGCAAATATATAGAGTCTTGCCATATTCTTTTGTTTTCTCTATCAATTGTGTTACAACATGTATGTAGTCTATCGTCGAAAATTTTTTCCGGAATCCTGCTTGCTCTCTCGGCTGGTTTTCGTCTAGATTTTTCGATAATCGGTTTAATAAAATTTTTGAGAAAATTTTCCATAAACATAGGATAGTAAATATCATGGGTAAATATGTAATGTAAAAGCTTACCTCATGTTCTACTGTCATTCTGATCAAACTACATTATTTCGAGTGTCAAGTACTTTACTTCAATCTCAGGTGTCCATTGATGAATTCATAAGCAAATAAGTCAAGAGTCTACGAATAACAAAGATGCCAAAAGCTCTCACAAGTCATCGTTACTGAAACTCCTCGCGCCTCGAGCCATTCGACGTTTGCACTCGACTGACCCACTTTTCGTGTTAAGCTTGTTACACACCGCATGAACACATAGTCTTTCATTGGTACATTCTACTTTTGCTAACAATACGGCTAGGCTAGGGGAGGCTGTAGACCCGGGCTTAGAATAGGGTTAATTCCCTGTAGTAGATTTAATTCCCTGCCTGTCGTAAGAGGCGACTAAAAGGAAACCTTTGGAGCCGTGTTTATTCAGAGCGGGGGCTCGCAATAACCAAGGAGCGACTCCAAGGCGGACGGTAACGCAGAGTGGCCGTGTGCTATCGCGGCACCGAGCTGCTTTGGCAGTGACATGACAAGGCACGGAAGAGCACCGGCCGTATGCCTGTGGCGATTCCCGGGTCCTCTTCAAATGTGCTAGAGTTGGCCACCAGCAAGACTCTGACATAACACTGTCGTTCCCCCGGACGGCAGAGTATCCATGACGGATTTCCCCGTATAAAAAAAACCGGCCAAGTGCAAGTCGGACTTGCGCACCGAGGGTTCCGTACCACCACATAATCATAATTGTATTAGTTGAAATTTCAGTAAGTTAATGTGCTAGGTTTTATGAGTCCGACACGCGCTTGACCAAATTTCATCATTCTTTGTTATTTTACAGCTTATGCAATATAAACATACAAATTTTCAAGTTTGTTAGTGTTCCCGTTTTTAAAATAGAACTAAAACAAAAATCACCTCCGCGACCATTCAACTTGACCCCTCTCTTATATGAATGTTCTTGAAACGGGAGCTCACCTCAATTCGTTACCATTAGTTATGAGAAAAGTTGTAATATTTAATGATTTTAGACTTTTCCCTTTATTTGTACTGCGAGAGCCAGCTTCTTGCCAAATTTCATAATTTTAGGTCAACGGGAAGTACCCTGTAGGTTTTGCTTTTTTGCATTGTATGGAGATGAGGACATAAAAAGCCATATCTTTTGATTGCGTCGTTGTAAAAAATTTAAATTTAACGATCTTGTGTGGTTCCTGGACCCTAACATATGGTATTAATTTCAACCTGATACCTCTACCCATAGTCGACGGACAACAAAGTGATCTTATAAGGGTTCCGTTTTTTTTCTTTTGAGGTACGGAACCCTAAAAAGGGGGAGGTAATTTATGAGATACTATGCCAACAAATAAAAGCTATTCCGCTGTTAATAATAATTTTCGCACTCGCTATGCTTTCTGCTAAGGGACTGCAAGTAGACGAAAAACATCCATAACCGCTGGGATGATTTTTAAGTAACAATATTTTCTGGGCAACAAAGGAATTTTAAGGCGCATTTTCGTAGGACACGTTCGTTAAAAGATTTATGAAATAGGCATGCGCTGATACTCCTCAGAGGCGGACTAACGTAATTCTTTGAAATTCACAAATTCCGCAAGTCCTTTTCCACTAATAAATATGAGCCCTTAACTCCCTTCGAAAGCAGCAATATGTAAAAAGTCTCGGTCGATATGTACCAGGCATTAGCTGGTCCAATTCAAATACAACAGGCGAACAAGAGTTTTCTGTGCCGAAGAAAACTTATTCTGTTAAGCCGAGTGTAAAATTAAAATTAGTTTGTTTCGAGTTACAAATTCAAAAACGTGTTCTAACTCGTAACTCCGTTTTAGCAACTTTGCTGAGGTTTCAGTTACAGATCTCAGATCAGATCAGAGTTTTTTTTGTAATTTGACTATGTATTTTTTTTTACTAGCAGCGCCAACATTAAAAACAGTAGATCACCCAACAAGTGAAAAATGGAAATTTCTTCTTTACTCCGAGGGAAATTCCCTTCGACTTAAGTTCGATCCCGGGAGCAGCGAAGGATTCTAGAGTAGAATCCTGAGAGCTTTTTACCAGTTACTACAGAAACTATATTGCAACAATTTTTTTCTTAATTTAAAATGAGCCATTTTTACTTTTGTTGTAAAATAGTTTATGCAGTCAATGGTGAAAAGTAGCGTACCTCACATGTTAAAAAAAAATCACGGGCCTTAATCTAGAATCCCTCGCCACGCTAGGGATTCAACTTTAGAATTCTTCGCTGCTCTCGGGATCCAACTTAAGGAATATCCTTTTTTTTCACTCCTGGGGTAATCTACTATTTTTACATGCGATTCGCATATTCGCGTTTGTTCCAAATTCAGTTTTTTTTTGCTCAGTATTTTCACCGTTTTTGATGAATCAGACGCCTTTGTTTGAATGGCAATTGGTGAAAAATAATAAGCCAAATTAGTCTAGTCGTACTCAAGCAAGATTTACAAGATTTTGGCTCGTAAAGCCTGGTTTGACGCATTGTTCTAAGTTCTCAAGGGATGCGTCTAAGAACAGCATAACATTTTTCTGTATTATGATTTATACAATGAATAATTTTATTAAGTAGATAAATGGTTCATGAGGTGAGGTGTCAACCTTAGATTATAAGATGCAGGATACTTCATCTCTTCTTGTAAGTATCGTTTAAGGCTTTTACTTAGAGATCATAGGAAGGGCACCATGATCTTTCTGCATCTAGAACTAGAACCACCACATTGCGGTCACCAACCAAAGTGGTTCACTGTGCACCAGCCGCAAAGCTAACAAGCTAAGCGTTTTGCCAATAGTATTATCCCAAAATGTGTGTAAAATTCTGTGAAAAGCTCCGCATTTAGTAGAGGACTTTTTATAGGATATTATGATGATAAGTAAGTACCTGGTAACCAAGCTTTGCTCTGTACTGATCTTAAGCAAAGCCCACCAACAGATGGCGCGGTTTTTGAAACGTGACTTTAAAGAAATTCTGAAAAACAAGAAATACTACTTTTTGAGGAACCGGTTACAAATATAATATGTATACCAATATTGCTCCTTTCTCCTTCCTTTGGCAAGGATTAAATAGATTTTTATAATTCTTCATTTCCTCATGCAGGCAATGCACGAACACACATTACTAAAATCATTTAGGGGAAGCCTTCCTTCCTTGTCAAACATTGGACTTATTTCAGTTGAGAAATCATGTAACGAAATTTATGCCCACATTTAGGACACTTCCGAATTCGAACTACCACGTTAATATTACAAATCTTGTACTTTCACTTTGTTATACCCATAAAAAGATCCGAAAAATGTAGCCAAAGTAAAATTTATCTTAGAGACTTACATTAAGTTTCGTTATTGGTTATCAGTGTTTGCACAGCCCTCATAAAGGTCAGTCCAGAGGGTGACATACGCCCTGTTAAGTGGATTTAAGGGCTTGCGATAAACCGAGACCCTTCTTTAAGATTCATGCTCGTTTTTATGGGAACACGTTATTTTTAATTCCAATAGCATTGAACAAGAAAAATAATTAAAACAAGCTCTTAAATTAATGTGCAAATCATTGTTATAACCATAGCATCCCATAAAACGTCCACTGCAGGACAGGAAGTTTTTTCCAGAACCCCAGCAAAAGCTCGGGGTACTTTAATTTACCAGTCACCACGTTTGTAAGCGTTGCGGCTGGCGACCGCTGTTGTTGGTGACCGCAGAATTTAAGATGATACGATACACAGAAAAATGCTGCTGCACAAGTTTCGGTTAATAAGCCCTTAGTCGCCTTTTAGGATACTCACGGGTAAAGATGGGATGGTACTATTCTTTTCCGGCACCATGAAAAGGCATATACAGGCTGTTAATTTGATTGCGTGCCATAGCTCAGGGGCGGCATCAGTATCAGTAACTGAACAACTTTTCCCAAGGAACATAGGTCGAAATACGAAAAACTAAATTTGACCTTGGCACATAGCGCATTTTGTATGGAAGGTCAAATTTAGTTTTTCGTATTTCGACCTATGTTCCTTGGGAAAAGTTGTTCAGTTACTGATACTGATCCCGCCCCTGAGCTATGGCAGGCAATTAAATTAAGACCCTGTATAAGATGAAATAAAAATAAACAAGGTTTATAGATTTGGTCTGGTCTTCTGTTTGATGGTTCAAATGAGCGAATCGATCGCTGTGAAATAAAGCAGTTTTCGGACAGCTGTCTCTTACACCCACGTTTCTTGTATGGAGACCCCTTATTTTTTAACTTATCATATTTTAATTATTGTTTGGGTAAGTTACCATAGTAGTGATAGTTTTAATTTTTACAGAATATGTGTTATTATGGTAACCAACACATAATTAAAATATGAAAAGTTAAAAAATAAGGGGGTTCCAATTAAACGTGGTTTTTTGTGTTAGCTCTATTGTAAAAACGGGAACGTCTACAAGCGTGAAAATTGGTATGTATAAGGTACAAAGTAACATAATATATTCATTCTCTTTGGTTCAGTGAACCAAAGTGGTTCTTGGCCTCCAACATCAAAGTCCGCCACTCTTCCCTGTTCTGTGCCAATTCCGTCCAGTCGGGCACTCCTAGCTCTTTAAGATCCTTGGCGACTTTATCCTTCCATATCTTGGCCTGCCAAGTAAAACAAAAAATAAAACTGGTAAAGTTGAGTTTCACATCCTTTCTGGTCTGAGTTCAAGCTTGCTATGCTCCTTTTAGTGTTCCGTACGGGTGTGTAATAAATCATATAACAACTTTTAATATAACATTTAATTGATATAACAACGTTTCATATAACTTTGTTTCATATAATAATTATTTCATATAATCGACATTTCACATATTTTCATTTTGTATAATTTCAAAACGTATTATAAACATTTCCTATTTTTTTTTTTCATATAATCATCATTTCGTATAATACCCATTTTATATAATATCATTTCGTATAATAATCACTTCATATAAAATTCAAATGTAAAATTAACAAACCTGAACAATAAATTCAATTCATTAAATTGCAAGTAAGCAAGCATGCATACAACAAGCATGCATACAAGCAAGCATGCATACAAGCAAGCATGCATGCATGCATGCAGGCAAGCATGCACGCATGCAAACAAGCAGGCATGCGCATGCATTCATGTCAACCTAACCTGAAGGGTATGGCGGAATGAAGCGGAGCTCGCTCCGCTCGCCTCCGCTCAATTCCGCCATACCCTTCGAACCTAACCAACTGTGTCGGGGTGCCCCGAACTCTTTTGCTCTCTTCGCTCGCCTATTATCGATTCTACTAAGCCCTTGCAAGCAAGCATGCATACAACAAACATGCATACAGCAAGCATGCATACAAGCAAGCACGCATGCGCATGCATTCATGTCAACCTATCCTGAAGGACATGGCGGAATAAAGCGGAGCTCGCTCCGCTCGCCTCCGCTCAATTCCGCCATACCCTTTGAACCTAACCCACTGTGTCGGGGTGCCACGAACTCTTTTGCTCGCTTCGCTCGCCTATGATCAATTTTATTGAGCCTTTACCTGTACTATTTTATTTACTATCGTATCCTTTTTGCAACAATTTTAATCAAATAAGCATATAACAACCTATACAAAATAGTTATAAATTAATTGATTATTATTATATTTTTTTATTATTATAAATTAAATAAACAATAAAAAAATAAATAAATATTAAAATATCAAATGAACTTTATATCAAATGAATTTTATATCAAGTGAATTTTATATGAAAGATATTTAGGTGAAATGATAGTTATGCCAAATGTTAGTATAGAAAACGTTCATTATAGTAAACGTTCATTATGTCAAACAAAATTATGCTAATAGTTGTTATATAAAACGTTTATTATATCAATTGAATGTTATTGAAACGTTGAAATACGAAAAATATTTATACGAAATGATGCGCACCCGTTCCGTAAGCAAAGGGTGAAAAACGGAACCCTATTAATATTGAAATACGCTGCGGTGTTTTGCTGTCCCTCAGGCAAGTCTTCCATAAATCCTTAAAAACGCACACACTGGTATTATCCGGCTTGCCGGGGACAGGTCTGCCTGGCTGGTGTTGTGCTCTATCTATCTATCTATTTATCTATCACATGGTGTAGTTGAAGATTGGTATAGTGTTATATCTTGTAATGGTTTTTCCATACTAGGTTTAAACTCATTTCACAGAACTGTAGTAAATTAATAATGATAATAAATATAGCGTTTATCAGCTCTTACAAAAATAATTTTGGTACAAAGAGGAAGATACAATTAAGAGATGGTATACAAAAAAAATATTGCTTCGTGAGAGCCTGGTGTCCATACTTATAAGATATAGTCCAGTCAATCCACGAAAGTTTGCATGGAGAATATGGATGATTAGGGGAAAAATTGTTTAATTGCCAGTAAAAACCCTGGAGGTAAAAACATTCAAAAATTGAAAACTACAGTAATCATACGACATTCTTAAAACCAGTGTTAGGTGAACTCAACCTGTATAATATTTACTATGTAGCACAGGTCAGCTTATACTGGTACTATTACAAAAAATGTTTTTTACAAAATTGCCCGATTTACGAGTATTTATTTACAGATTCAAATAGCCTATATTACTATTTAAAATTAACTTCTCTAAATGTGCATTTAATGCAACCTCATAGCGTAGATTGACTGGACAAATACTCTTACATTCATTTCAGTCATGAAAAGCGAAGGAACTCCAAAAGTATTTCGTTTGACAAATGTTGCAAACTCCCAAAACATACTGCAGTAAAAAGATATTGGATTGCGCTCTAATCTATAAAATAATAGTGCATTAAGCCTTGAGGTTGGACTTAGCATGAATAGGACCAAAACCCAACTGATGACCAATGGCGTGAAGCGTAAGATTGAGGTTGACGGGCAAGTGATAGTGTACTTAGGCCAGATTGTTTCTTTTGTAAACAAGCAAGAAAATAGTAGATTGTATCACTAGGCTGTAAAATAATATTTTTAAGACGAGGGCGCTATTTTGAATCCAGAGCGAAGTGAAGGATTCTTGAGTAGAATCCCGAGCATGGCGAGGGATTCTAGATTAGAATCCTGATCATAGCGAGGGATTCAATGGGTCGCCCAAGGTAAAAATATTTTTGCAGGCGCGTAATACACTCTCCTTTTCATCTCTCTCTATGAGAAAAGAATATGAGGCTCATTGAGACACACACTCGTAATTAATTTTAAATATATGTCGGAGACATGAACTCGGGCGAAGAGGGATGGCACTATGTGGGCAAGGGATAGACATCAGGAATAGCAGAGAACACGATATTGGCCAAACTATTTGTAGCAGACATCGATAACATCTTTGACAATCGCCTAATTCAATCGAGTGTAACTTACTTGCATAACGATCATTCATCCTGACTTGCCATTGACCTCTCATACGGTATTCTCCTCAATCACGTCGTCGGTAAACACAGCGGTGTGCAGGACTGCTTGTGCCACCTGTTGTTTTAATGTAAAATTAACTAAGTGGCACAATCCTGTCAACCCCAAACGTTGGAGGCTTATTCTAAGATTCTATTCACATGTTCAACTACAGCAAACTCACAGTGCACCGTGTTTTACCATCACAAAAGGTATTCGCGTATCATAACCTAAAATCTCACAGTTTAAGGCAGAAAAGATCATAAACACTTAGCTGTCGTTAAAGGGTCGCTCCTGTCATCGCAGAATTGCCACGGCTTATCCGCCAGCGGCTGCAGGCTTCATCTCGCGGCCAACTATCACTTTAGAACTTAACGTGGTAAAATCTCGAACAAGAATGAGCTGTTGAAAATGGCGGCCTCGTCTTCACGTTGCTACGTGTTGGCTAAACTGACACAAACCACGCCCCTTTACGCGCCATTGGTAATAGTAGTACCAACCTCACGATCTAAATAAAGCCATCATTGCCAACATCATCGTCCAACATCGACAATCTACACTGGTACGGAAATTCAGTAATAATTTGACGTTTGGCGTGGCTTCGCCGTGCTTGGGCCACTGCATGGGTGCTGCTGGCATGAACGTTTGTCTTTGAGAATACCGCGGGAAATTCAAAATGAGAGTCGCACTACGACATATAAAATACCATTAAAGTATTATTACAAGATGAAACAATACTAAAAATCATATTAAGTATTATTTGTAACAACTAAAAATGTTATTGACATTTTTGTATCAATTAGGAACAGAACCTCTTTGGTTGGTAGTCTTGTTTACATTTAGAGCATATTTCTTTTTTTATATTCATAATAATTTTAATCAGATTTTAATAGTACAACCGGCCAGTATCATTATTCATACAATATTTTGGTTCGACCTCTATGGTTGACCTAAAATATCCCTATGGTGGACCTGAATTCAAATTCTAATTTTAAATCCCATTTTTACCCGCTACGAAAGTCTCTTGGAGAAAAGAGCTATTTTGTTCGCCTTTATTGACGAACCGCTCAGCGATTTTCGAATAGATGAGATGAAAAGAAATTGACCGTAGGATTGATAATGCTTGGAAAAGCTTCTGGTTCTTAAAACAATTCTTGAAGGGAGATCTTCCCCACTCCCTGAAACGCAAACTCATCGACACTTGTATCCTTCCTATCCTAACTTACGGCGCCCAAACATGGTCTTTGACGGAACACCTCAAGTCCAAACTCAAGGTTTGCCAGAGAGCGATGCAACGCAGTATTCTTGGAATAAAACGAACAGACCGAGTCAAAAACACCATACTGCGTTCCAAAACTGGTATTGTCGACGTGGGGACGAAGACCGCTAAATTAAAGTGGAATTGGGCTGGACAGGTCTGTCGAATGTGCCTTAAAAGGTGGGCAAAGAAAGTCACCCATTGGTTACCTCATGACGGGTCCATACGCCGAGGTAGACCCAGAAAGCGATGGCGTGACGACCTTGATGTCTTCTTAAAGAATTGGGAAGAGGTTACAAAAGATCGTGACCAATGGAAATCCGCGGGGGAGGCCTTTGCCCAGCAGTGGGATCTAGTAGGTTAAGAAAAAAAATTAAGATGCAAGCCTTTCTCTGCCGTAAAGCAGCAGTGTTTGTACTGCTGTGTTTCGGTTTGAAGGGTAAGGGAGCCATACCATCTTAGTTCTAAAGGTGGGTAACGCGCTTTGCTGTCTTATTAGTATCAAATTATTTCACTAATAAGACAGTGGGTGTCATGACCAGTTTTTATAATTTGTTGTTAACTCTTACGATAGATCTAAAACAAAAAAGGAACACGTTTCAAAATCAGGAAATACTGAAAGTGCTTTTATTTGTGGGATTTATGAACTCTAGCTTCCCGTGCAAAGCCGGGGCGGGTCGCTTGTCAATTATATTATCGAACAAAGTTTATTTATTCATTAATATTTTATAAATTTTATAGACATATAAACCTTGTTCTTTGCCGAAATTAAAAAAATCTAAAATAAAACACAAGTGCGATAATATAATGGAAAAAGCACGCGTGTTTAATAAGCTGTATTATGGGCCCTAATATAGTGCAAATAGAGCTGTTTCATGAGCAAACGTGTTGAAGATTATATAATATGGCAGCTCTAACTTTGTAGCACTTCGCTAGTCAGAAGACACAGCAACAGTACTTAACTAATCTTACAAAATGAAGGTCAAGAAAATGAATTAAAAATCAAAATATCCTATCTGACGGCACAGTTGTTTTCCCACCAAGACACGCCTGAAGGAAACAACAAGGCATACCTACCTTTTCTCGAAACGTTCCGTGATATTTTCGAAACCTTATCTTATTATAAATCCTATACTATTAAACGAGCCATTTATATATATATATATATATATACATATATATATTTGTAATCGGTGTCTCCAAAACGGCTCTAACGATTTCGATGAAATTTAGTATACAGGGGTTTTTGGGGGCCAAAAACGGTCTAGCTAGGTCTCATGTCTGGGAAAATTCGTTTTCACCGTCTTTTTAAATATTTCTTAGCGCGTTTTAGTGCGTTCAAAAAACTTACAGCGCCATCTGTTGTTGAGTAGCATAGCTTGCTCACCCGATGATATTTTAATGTTGAGGCAGCTATTATAGAGCGAAGCTCGGTCGACCAGGTACTTAAGGTTAAACAACTTATTTTTATAAATACATTTACAAAGTGTTTTAGTCTAATGACAGAGCTAATTATAAACTACCCTAAATCCCCGACTTTCAATACAAAATTGTAAAAAAATAAATCCTTTTTAATGCTGTTGTTGAAAACTTCTCTTTTCAGTGACACACCAGAGGGTGAAAAATGAAGCAGGCAGGGGTCGTTTCATCCACTATTCACCGCGTGTGTTGATTTTCCACGCTAGGTGTTGCTTTTGTATGTATTATTCATTATTTCGACATCTTATTTACATAAGCAAATTGGGCACAATGACTATGCTCTCGATTGAAATTTGATTTTTAATGTTTTCACTGGATTGAGAACTAAACAAAAATAAAATACGAGTATCTAAGTATAAATTCTTTGCAGCTGCCTCAAAGATGACGTTCACGAAGTTTTTTATCATGATACTCGTATCTAGGTAGAATCTCGATATTTTAAAGCCATTTTTGTTCTTCTTAGTACTCGTATAATGAAATCCTTTGTGTAAGTACTTGCTTACTCAAAGAGAAGGAAAAAGTTGTAAAATTATACATTTTCAGAGAAGTGTTTAGTAGTTTCAGGGTTTAGAAACTCGACAAGAGAATACTCGTATTACCTTTTTATCGGTTCATGGAAGAAACCACAAAGAAAAAATTAAACAATGAGATATGAAATGAACTAAGCAAATAGACTGTTATAATAAACACAGTGGATTAGTTGATAAGCCTATATTAAGCCGCAAGTAGCTAGTAGGAGAATTCAAGACAGTCTATCTTTTCTTTCTTCTCTAAAAACACAAAAAAGGAAGCGAGGAAGGAGTCTGCGACACAGGGTCAGGTCAGGGACAGGTTGGAAAGTACTGAAAAGACATGATCAGTCAACTTAAGGTGATCCGTTTTCCATACAAAAATTCAAATAACTTGCATTCTTACGCGGGACATAAAATTCTGTTGAAAGACGAACGAATACTGCTATTTTTTGTTAAAATTTTCGCTAATTAATACAAAAATACAGTTAATGTACTGAAAGTTCAATTTTTTTTAGCAATTTTTGGTTCAATATTACGAATGTGGGCGTGCGGTCAAAACTGTACGGTTGTGCTTTGTGTGCATGTGTGAGTGATCGTACTGATGTAATAAATAACGGACTGACGAGAGTAGTTGACTTTAGTGGACATATGGAGATATTTTTCTTATCGAAATTGTTGTTAGGCGTTGAAGTTGCACGATGAACGCGAATCAACTTTTTGCACATATATAGTTGGTACTTATTGCATTAAAAAATAAAAACTTATATTTGCAGCAGTGGCTCCATCTAGTTGCGTTCGGGGCTAAGCTGGCCGCAACAGATCACCTTAACTGAATATAAGTATCAGTCTCCATACAATCCCAATCAAGTTTGCAATGATGTATGGAGAGGCTGATTTGTGTTTTCATACAATCCCAATCAAGTTTGCAATAATGTATGGAGAGGCTGACTTTTGTTTTCATTTCCTAAAGTTTTATTCACTAAATGTGGTTCAGTTACGTTGACTCTGTTCAGGTCCCAGATCTCAGATCCTTTACACCCTGATGCAAGTGCAAAGCAGACTCAAAAAAATTTGGTACAATCGTTTTGAACCAATCACTGTAATTTCGTGTAACACGTGTAGTGTGTAGTGTAGAGTGTTTTTTGGGTGGTTGCTGTGTTGCAGTTGCCTGCGCATGCGCATTTATTTGCGGGCGGGCGGGCGGTGCACAGTGAGTACATAGCATTCATCTTTGTTGCGGAAGGTGGCTATATATTTGTTTCACATAATTTCTTTCAAAGTTACTTAATTTTCGTGATCGCAAAGAAAGAGCAACTTCCACTCGGCCACAAATGTTTCAAACTATCGATCTTAAAGAACGTAACTACAATTTTAAAGAATTATCCTCCAACTCCTAACCATGAAGGAGTTGTTTCATCCATCAACAGATCATGAACATGATATGATTAATACCAGGAGCAAATACTTGTACCACAACATCCCATAAAACGTTCACCACAGGACAGGGAGCTAAGCTCCCTCCAAAATTCCAGCTTTTGCTAGAACAATGTGAAGGGGAAGTACCATAGTCACCACACTTGTTAGCGTCACAGCTGGCACCATGGACCGCGGTTGTTGGCGACTCAGAATGCAAGATGATACGATACACAAAAGGATCATCATATCATCCCATGAAACGACCATTGCAGGTTAGGGAGCTCCCTCCAGAACGCTGTCAAAAAAGCGTGGTATTTAGGAGAGGATTTACCATAGTCACTACGCTTGTAAACGTTGCGGCTGGAGACTGCTGTAGTCAGTGACCGCAGTTTCTAAGATGGTACGATACACAGAAAGATGCTGCTGCCCATCCTTCGGTGTATATTCCTTAGTCAACTTTTACGACACCCACGGTTAGAGATAGGTTGGTACTATTCTATGCTGGCATCATACGGGTGACACAGAAGGATGCTGCTGCCCATTCTTTGGTTCGTTAACCCTTAGTCGCCTTTAACGACACCCACGGGTAGAGATGAGTTGATACTATTCTATGCCGGCACCACACTGGCGACACAGAAAGGTGTTGCTGCCAATTCTCTGGTTTATTAAACCTTAGTCGCCTTTCACGACTCCCGCGGATAGAGAATATTAACCCTTAGTCGCCTTTTATGACACCCAAAGGTTGGTACTATTATTTGCCAGCACCACACGGGCTACATACTTGTATAGCTTTGAAAAATATATGAAACACGTCAAAAGCGACACAGAAGAATGCTGCAGCCCATTCTCTAGTTCATTAACCCTTAGTCGCCTTTTACGACACCCACGGGTAGAGATGGGTTGGTACTATTCTATGCCTGCACTACACGGGCGACACAGAAGGATGCTGCTGCCCATTCTCTGGTATTTAACCCTTAGTCGCCTTTTACGACTCCCTCGGGTAGAGACTATTAACTCTTAGTTGACTTTTACGACACCTAAGGGTTGGTACTATTTTTGACCGGCACCACACGGGCTATATACTTGTAAATAACTTTGAAAAAATATATGAAACACGCAATAAGTGCCTATAAAGTTTGAGGGTTTCCCTCGATTTCCTCAGGATCCCTTCATCAGATCCTGACTTAGTAACAATGGGACTACCTCAGGAGTATACCCTATCGGATAAAAAAAGAATTTAGCAAATCGGTTCACAACTGACGGAGTAATCGGTGAACATACATAAAAAAAAAACATACAGTGGAACATAGAACCTCCTCCTTTTTTGAAGTCGGTTAAAAAGTTGTATCTATCTCATATTCATATTCATTCATATTCATATATATTTATTGCATGTCACAGTAGACAAAGATGGAAACATTACATAGAAACAGTACTTGTGACACCCTGTAAGGGTGTTGCAATAGAGACGCTAGCCTATTAATAATTATCTTATATAGCAATCCTTAACATTTAAATTAAATTACATTTACAATTAACAATTCAAATTCATTAAAAACAAAACAAATTATTTAACCTAATTATTATATCTCTGTCACATCTTGGTCATAAGAAAGTTATGTAACTACGAATTTTTAGGCTTCCGTAGTCAACAAGGAACCCTAATAGTTTCGTCATGTCCGTTAGGGTACCTCTCCTTCACGTTAAGTGGGGATGAGAATTTTTATTCTCGTCTCAACCATATTGTACCTCCCCCCTCCCCCCTCTGTAAGTTAACGGTTGTTACTGGAAATGTTTAGAAAATGTAATAGCAAATTTGATGAAATTAATAGGAAAACTAAGACTGAAAAGAATAGAAATATAAATGGCCGTTAAGACAGATAAAGTTCATGAAAAATCGAAACCTGTTTAAAAATAATAATTCCTAATCAACTTTACCACGGAACTGGGCGTGACTCGACACGCACTTGGTCCGTTTTTAAATAGTTTTGCGTCATTTGCATAAAGAACAAAACTTTTTTGTCGGGTTATTGTAAACCTTACAAGCCCGAAACCACCTGGGTCAAAGAGTTTATAATTAGATAGATAGAACACTTTATTGCTCACATAACAACAAAAAAACAAATGTACATGGAGGACTTAACCTAATGTGGACAACGGCGGCCTTATCGCTGCAAGCAATCTCTTACAGGCAACCTTTGATGTAAGGGATAATCTGCAAGTATTCATGCGATCACAAGTGCCATGAAATACAAAAGGCATATAAAGTAGGTACCTAATTAATATTAACACTACAATGCCATATAATAATCTCTTAAACAACTAGATACAAAAAAATATTAAAGGAAAAAAATTGTTGCAGCTTTATACATACTTCGTGGAGACAAAAACCCGCAAAATGATGCTCGCCGTTAGTCATTGAGACGTTGTTTTTCAGTGTCAGTTTTTATTGACGAGGTCTTCGGAGTGCGCAGAGACTGTAGCGGAGACCTGTAAATTAACTAAGAACGAGCATTTCTTTTTTTACACGGAACCGTTTATTCTATAGAAAACGGTGTTTCGCTGAAATCCTTGCCAAACGCTAGTTTAGGAAATGAAGAATATATTCCTGAAACAGGATATAAACGCGTCAAGCCGCGATTCAATTTGGGACAGAGCATTTTCTAACCAAGCGCGTTTTATAGGGGTATTTTTAGAGCTCCAATTTAGTAGATACCTGCTCTTATTGGGCCCGTCTGGGGATATTATAGGAGGCGATGGCAACGATTTTATTTCTCTTGTAGAGACGAGCTTATTCTGTAATAGTCAGGTAACAGGTTAAAGTAAATGAAAATATGACGAAATTTTTAAGTAACAGAAAAAAACAAAAGTTCATATTTTATCCAGATCCAGGCATCAATTAACAGTATGGGGAGATAAAAAAATTTGGTAGTAAAAGTCAGCTTTTAGATTCTTAAATAAAGTATTCACTTTTTCTTTTATTACCTAAATGTTCTTGGAACTATGTATAAATTTTAATGTTTTGAAGTATAATTAACTACACGCTATTAAGGCAGATCCGTAGTAGTAGCGTAGCATAAAATAAGGAGCGTAGCATAAAATAAGGAGCGTAGCATTTGCTGAACATGAGCGTTACTTACAGCTTTGACAATAAAATGTTATTTTCTACTTAGTATTTTGTAACTGTTACTAATTGCCTTGCTTGTCACACCCTATTTAGTCTGTAGCACCCGATCTCGTATAGTCGTTTTCCCTAAGGGCCTCCCTACGTGAGTTCAATATTCAAAACGAATGATGTTGTGAATCTGTTTTCCCGCCAATTTCCTAAAATTCCCGGAAAGTTTGCGCAAAGTTCAATATGAAAATGCAAATACTGTTGGTACGATTTCAATTTCGATCTCTTAGCAAATTAAAAAGATCAATTTATGCTTACGCTATACTGCAAAACAGAAAACCTATGCCGATTTATCGCACATACAATTAGGGAATTTAAGCACATGTGAGAAAAATTCCCTTTTAACCATCTGTAGACATGGTTAAAAGGGGTCGGTGGAATAACTTCCACACCTTCCCTATCCTCTGCAATTAACTTGACTTTCTGATACGACACAACATTCGCCTTGTCCTTAATTTTGTCCATGTAGGCCTTCCTCTACTTCTTCTTCCTAAGGCTCCATGTATAATTCAAATAAAAGCCCTACAGTATGACGCTTTAACATAATATTCTATGTCATTAATATACTTACTTTACTAAAATTATAGTCTACTGCTTTCACCGTAATGTCAGTAAATTATACCTTATTAACTAAAATATATGTGAACAAAATTCTCCGCATTGAAACTATCTAACAGTTACCCACCTACAACTATTTAGATTTGCGTCTAGCCATAGCTTTGAGGAAAATATACAGGGTCTTTCCAGATAAATTAGGTTACACATAATTATGTACCTAGATGGATCAAATAACGTTTTTTATTCACGGCATAGGGCCGACATGTTTCGATCCGATTCACAGATCTGCTTCAAGGAGGTCAGTAATATCACGGACGGTCGTCTGCCGTGTCCCGCCGAGCACTGCGGAAACTCGGGAGGACGCAAGGCAGGAGAAGTTGATGTATTTTTTTGCTCCTTATTATGCGGGAAGGTGGTGCACCAGACACTGACCACATAATCACTTTTTAAGTTCGTAGGTGAAATTGCAGGGGTCACCGAACATAGCACTGGTTTCACTGCGACAACGACTACCTACTGTAACGGAAATTCGGACGTCGGCTTATTTCTATCGCTTCGCGGTTACACATTATATTGTAGAAAAAAACCAGATTCACTATAAAATCTTGATACAAAGAGTGAATGTCTTAAACGCCAGTAATTTTACTGGCCCTTTTGTGTAAACAATAACTTTACGGCGGAAATGGACAATGAATGTAACTTCCTCAGATGGAGTTTCATACATAATTTTAACGGACGGACATTATCTTGACACCCAACCCAAGTAACAAATAACGCAGGTGTAGTACGTATGTTCAAATTGTCTGTCTTTTTACCCGACTGCGGCGAAAACGAGGGTTATTGTCTATTTGTGATAACATAATAATGTTAAGACCGAACGCAGGTACATATTAAAACGATTTGTACACATTCTATGATGGTATTTAACATTGTACAGCTGTAGGTTTGTTACTTCATACAAACATTTCATGATTGTTTAAAGTTTCCATTATACTTAATTTGACATCTACTTTCATGTACAGTGATTTCAATAAATTACAGTGGCATTCAAGTCAAAGTCAAGTCAAAATCGTTTATTCATTGTTGGATATTAAAATCTCTTAATGATGTCAGCTAAACTACATCGCTTCACAAACAATGTGGCGCCATGGTGGGAAAAAAAGAAGCGACAATAAATTGGCATTGTTCCTCTATGCCTAGTTTATATAGTTTTCAAATTATTTTAACACACTCTTTCGCAACCATTTTTACCCGATTGCGGCGAACCCAAAAGGGGGGTTGTGTGTTTGACCTGTATGTAAGTATGTCATGTCGTAACTACAAACCGGCTGGACAGATTTTTATGAATTATACTTCGTTAAATTCCTCGAAATAGCGCGAGATACACAAAATATGAAAAATCAACATGGTAGATTTTTAGGGCAAAATTGAGCAAAATGAAAAAAAATATGCTCGTCATCCTATAAAGTGGGGTATCAAAATAAAAGGTTTTAAGAAACGATCACAAAAATATTGTGTAAGAATAAACGAGCATTTGACGTGGTAACAAAACAAAACAAAAAAATAAAATAAAAAAATATTTAAATAAAAGCCTGAGTGCATAACTTCAAATATAAAACAATATTTTTTTATATAAAGTAACCAAATCCTATTGATCCTCGAATTACAGCTTGTTTTCTCTTTTCAGTTATGCAGTTGTGCTTAAAATAAATATCAAACTGCCATTAACACAAAACGTCTTTAAAGTTAAAGCTCATTTAAATATTATATTACTGACAGTTTCTTAAGAAACTTAAATGTACTCGTATTAAGATCCTGCATAAGCCTGAATCGCTCACGCAATATCACAGAAGATCGATTGCCGGAATGCTGATCAAATAGTGAAACATTTTTACCAAGGCCGCTGCCTTAAGTGAGTTAGGGCGTGTACACACCGCCTTAAGTATCAATAAATATTGCCACAAACTATAAATAACTGAAAGTTGCCACTTTATCGCGGGTTCCTAGTCGTTTTTGGTATTCCGCGTGTTTCACACTTTTATAGGACTTTTTATGTAAGAATTGCTTCAAAGGGCGGAACTTCACGGCAATCAAATCAAATTGGCATATAAAAATAAGTTACTGTGTTGTTCTACAAAGATTGCCTCATTTAGAACCGATTTGAGCTCTCTTGGAAGTATTTTGAAACAATGTAGGTTTCATTGTACATCCTCTTGTCGATAATTTAGATTGACCTAAGTCTGTAGATCAATGAAGGTTTTTGTATTTACTTTCACAAGACCCTTATGAGAACTTGTGCTAACTAATTGAAGTTTAGCCCATTTGTTTCCGCCCTGGCCAAGTGCAAAAATAACTAAGTTAGACTCTACTCTTTTGTTATTCCTCTGGCCACTGCTCGGCATGTTCTAAGGAGAAACCATACGTGGGAGAAAGTCTAAACCAAATGAAGTTTAGGTAATAGAAGATTTCAGCGTAAAGAAGATAAAACTAACTGAACTTTAGCTTATTCTTAGCCACCCTGGCCGCGGCTAAATACAAGGTGACTATGGGGAGAAGATTATAAGGCTCAGCAGCTTACAATAATATGGTCATCCTAGCCGCGAATATTTCTTTTAGCCGTCCGCGTTGCTCTCGCATTTAGCCATCCCACCCTCCCAATTAGCTTATGTAAATATACAGTTCCTGCTCATCATTATAATGATAGCTTTAAAATAGACATAAAAATAAGAAAGTATTTTTTTTTCCTGTTTTGCATGATGTGCTTTTAGCGACCATACAAAATAATGATAAAGTAACAAATAACTAAAGACGCTGTTGCTTGTCCCTGGTTTAGAAGTACCTAACTGCAGTACCTGACATTTGTAGACCTTTACTCTCCCACGGAAACACTCTTTTTAGTCGGCTTATAGTGGAGAGAAGATCAAAACTAAGTGAGACTCAGCTCATTTGTTGCCGCCCTGGCCGCGGCTTAGCATGTTCTTGTCGCCGCCCGTGTCGCTCGCACTTCGCCATCCCACCCAATTTGCTTATGTAAATACGCAGTTTCCGCTCCGACCTGAATTATTCAACACGCCGAACGTTTGACTCCCAGTTTTCAAAATCAACACAAAACGGAACGCACACACAAACACAAAGGAATTGAAATTATTGTTAAACTTTGTCTTCTTGATACAACAATTTTTATGCTTTGATGATGAGTTGGTTCGTTTCTTTATGATTTTTATTCATTTGTATATGAAATTATGCTACAGCTTTGGTAAATGAAACAGGAAGTTTTAAGACCTGAAGTAAATGTATGCTTTGAGCGAGCTAGAGGCACAAATGAATGCATTTCAGCTATCGCGTTATAATTTATAGAGTATCATTAAAATAGCGATAACCAAACCTTTTCCTTCGCAACATAATATGACTGATCACGAAAATACGGAATAGAAATAAAAGGAGATACTGAGAGAATCAGCTTTTTCATTTTTCTGACTTTTAACAAATATTGTCTTATATGCTAGGGTATGGGTACGCAGAATTTTCAGTATTTATTATACTTACTATGCTGTAAGATCACGTTGACACAAAATATTTAAATCGAATTAATAAATAAAAAGGTATGTACAACCATTTAGAAAAACGATCTATTATATTCCTAACAAGAACCCTTCCCGTTCGCAGCTGCGTAGGTACAGTCAACGACAGGTCGAGCTTGACACTAGCAGTGCGACTCTAGCCCCTACATCTACTCAAATAAGAATGGCACAAAGTCCAATGTGTCAAGCTTAATGTGCTCTTGACTGTACTACTACCCCTCTCAGGTTATTACACTGCTAATATAGTAAAAAGCGCAGTCATTGTTATTGAAAAACCCAAATTCTCGTACAAAATTTATATCGCAAAAGCGCTTAAATATTTGCAAGCTGTCAAGATCAATAACCGGTTATGACGAGTCTCACCATTGTAATCCACAAAACACGGCTCGGCTACATGAAAATTTTTGAGAGAACAATGCCACTCATTCATTCGTTCTCTGTCAGCCGAGAATTGACAGATGACGTTTTGCGCTAGCGGCCAAAAATTTACGTCAAATTTGATGTTTGAATGACTGCATAAAAAGTAGATCTAAACAAGTGGAACACCAGATTTTTTATTTGATAACTGGCATACAACTAAAAAAATATTTTAACAAAAACTTTAATCACCTCCTTCAAAAATTTGTAAGGATTCTATTATTAAAAGTATAAAATAACCATAGCAGTAAATTATCAGTAACTTAGTGAAATAATAGAAAATAAACAAACCTATGTTTTTTTATTTCAATTATAAATTTACAAAAAACAGTTCATTTTGGAGTCGGTGCCAGCTAAGATGTTGCATTGCAGGGAACAATATCTTATCTAGTGTCTTTTACAGAAGACGTTAAACTGCTTTTTTATTTACTTTCGAGGGGAACCCACATTAAATTGTCAATGTTTAAGATCTAATGAAAATATATGCACGAGATGGTAAATTAAAGCTCCACGTAATTTGGTAACAGCATACCTGCGGCTTATGTAGCGCGAGTTAGTGCACTTATAGGATAGTTGGTTATCATGTACACTTCAATTGGTTTTGCAACTTGGCTGGCACCGACTCCAAAATGAACTGTTTTTTGTAAATATATAATTGAAAGAAAAAAATATAGGCTTGGTTATTTTCTATTATTTCACTAAGTTACTGATAATTAACTGCTATGGATATTTTAAACTTTTTAGTGCTAATACATCCCTTACAAAATTTTGAAGGAGGTGATTAGTTTTTATTAAAATTATTTATTTATTACAAATTTTAGTGATAAGCAAACACCTTAAGGTACATGTCTCACCAGGTGGTTGGTAACCCTGACTGATCCTGTTGTAAACCATGACCTGATGATCACTCCTTAGGAGTGTCTAGGACAAACTATTTAAAAGGCCTTCCTAAGTATAAAAAAACCGGCCAAGTGCGAGTCAGACTCGCGCACTGAGGGTTCCGTACCACCACAAAAACATAATTGTATTAGTTGAAATTTCAGTAAGTTAATGTGCTAGATTTTTTGAGTCCGACACGCGCTTGACCAAATTTTATTATTTGTTGTTTTTTTATAGCTTATGCACTATAAACATACCAATTTTCAAGTTTGTAAGTGTTCCCGTTTTTAAATAGAACTAAAACAAAAATCGCCTCAGCGACCATCCAACTTGACCCCTCTCTTATATGAATGTTCTTGAAACGGGAGCTCACAACAATTGGTTACCATTAGTTGTGAGAAAAAATGTAATATTTAATAATTTCAGACTTTTCCCTTTATTTGTACTGTGAGACCTAGCTTCTTGGCAAATTTCATAATTTTAGGTCAACGGGAAGTACCCTGTAGGTTTTGCATTTTTGAATAAATGTATGGAGATGAGGACATAAAATGCCATATTTTTTGATTGCGTCGTTGTGAAAAATTTAAATTTTCAGATCTTGTGTGGTTCATGGATCCTAATATATGGTATTAATTTCAACCTGATACCTTTACCCGTTCGTGAGATAAAGGGTCTTGACAGACAGACAGACAGACAGACAGACAGACAGACAGACGGACAACAAAGTGATCCTATAAGGGTTCCGTTTTTTTCTTTTGAGGTATGGAACCCTAAAAACGCGGTGTTGTCATATCACGTTTACAATAATGATGTCACTAAAAAGCCAAGAGCATTTCACGGATAAATCTCGAAATCTCTAAAATTCATGGTCAGTAATAAGTAATAGATAGGTTTGTACACGCGGCTGCACGTTGGTGGAAACAACTTTAACTTGAGCGGGTCTCTATGCTTAACAATTTGCATGACGAAAAAGCATTGCGCGAAATTAAACGATTAAGATAATTGTATATATGTAAATCAGAACACTAAGACAAGCTTCAACTTTAGAAAGGCCAGTGAAATTTTTTTGTTTGTAAATAAATAAATAAAATAAATAAATGTTTATTTGAGCCAGTTACACAATTGGAGTTTTAACAAAATGGAACTTAAAAGGCTAATTAATTTACTAATTGAACGGCGGTCTCCTGAAACTCAAACTAGGTTAAAACCTGTGTGATGAGTGTTCAGTTTGCAAAGTTGTTGTTGTTTTGTTGTTGTTTGTTGTTTTTTGTTGTTGTTGGCTCTCATAACTATCCCCTGACATATTTTAATTTAATAATTAATGTAATTATGAAATCGGTAAGGTGAAATAAAAAGAAATCTCGCAAATTTTCAAAAGTCGTAGAACAGAAGTTGTTCAATTTCATGTGTAGAGGTTCCACCTGAGACGTTTCGCGTTATTTACCTAACACGTTGTTTATTAAACACGTAGGTAATACGTGCCTATAAAATTTGAGCGTAACCTTCGATTGCCCTAGAATCTCATAGTAAGATCCTGACTTGGTGGTCATGGGACAACTTTAGAAGTATGTTTCAGTGCATAAAAAATAATTTTGAAAATCGTTCTACAATTGACAGAACAATCTAATTGTTGTGCCACTAGCGGTCACCCATCCAGGTTCTGACTACACCACGGCCAACATTACTTATTTTCGTGATCGCAAAGAAAGAGCAACTTCCACCACGAACGCTTCAAACTATCGATCAATACGTACGTACAATTTTAAAGAATTATCCTCCAACTCCTAACCAGCAGTTGTACCTTCCATCATCAGATCATCAACATGAGATGATGAATATCAGACGAAAATACTTACCCATATAGCTTTGAAAAGTATATGAAACATGTAATAGTCGCCTATAAAATTTGAGAGTTGCCCTCGATTTCCCTAGCATCCAAACATCAGATCCTGACTTGGTGACACTTGGACCACCTCAGGAGTCTACCCGTTCTGATAAAAAAAGAATTTTGAAAATCGTACTACATTTGACAAAACGCTCTAATTATTGCGTCACTAGCGTGACCCATCCAGGTTCTGACTACACCACGGTCAACGTTACTTAATTTTCGTGATCGCAAAGAAAGAGCAACTTCCCGATTAGTCCAATATCGATCAATATGTAACCACAATTTTAAAGAATTATCCTCCAACTCCGAACCGTTAAGGAGTTGTACCTTCCATCATCAGATCAACAACATGAGATGATGAATACCAGTCGCAAATACCTGTATAGGTTTAAATGATGAATACCAGACGCAAATATTTTTATAGCTTTAAAAAATATACGAGACACGTAATACGTGCCTATAAAATTTGAGGGTTGCCCTCGATTTCTCTTGGATCCCATTATTAGATACTGACTTGGTGACAATGGGACCACCTCAGGAGTATACCGCCGTTAGGATAATAAAAGAATTTTGCAAATCGGTTCACAACTGACGGAGTAATCGGTGAACATACATAAAAAAAAAATACATACAGTGGAACACAGAACCTCCTCCTTTTTTGAATTCGGTTAATTAAAAAAAGTGCATCTGATCAAAGATGAGAAAAGTTACGTTTTACATCTGATGTAAGTGTCACTTCCGCTCGGTGCCCAAAAAGACATGCAACACCAGGGGTGAAATTACTTGTGTTTGAATTTTTGGCCTAAGAACTAGGATATCCAAAGCACCAAAGCAAAGTTGAAACACGAGTAACCAATGCAAATTGACTGGAAAAGGTAAAGGCACAAAGGTAAAGGTAGTTAAAGCATGCCGCATAAGATTTTCAAAGACCCTAGCGCCACAATCTTTTAATTGCTAATCTAATGTACGTTCGCTCTCTATACAAACTGTGGATCCTTAAGTAAACAAGATTATTTAATCAATACCATCACTCCATCTCTGTAGGATAGCGCCTTGCTACGGTCATATAATCTTAGCCGGCTTAATATGAGAGACGTAGAAGTAGAAACTTGGAAAAGGTGTAGAAATAGCTACAATAGGTTAAAAAATCATTTTTTTTTACTGTCTATAAACTTACTCTTGACTCCGATCTAGCCCTGAGGACAGAGATCTCTGAGGTCGATGATGAAACAAGCTTGACAAGCCCGTTGGTGTGGTTGGTAGTGAGCCTGCCTCACACGCCGTGGGCCGCGGGTTCGATCCCCCCCGCCCGGGGCAAACATTTGTGTGATGAACAAGTGTTTGTTCTGTGTCTGGGTGTTATTTTTCTATTTACGTATGTATATCAGTCTCTGGTACCCATTGTACAGGCTTTGCCTAGTTTGGGATCAGATGACCTTGTATGAAATGTCCCCCTATATAAATATCCCCCAATATATTTTGTCCAGAAGAAGCCTTTTCACTAATAGATTCGGGTTATAACATCTCGGGAACACAGAAGCAGGCAGATAATTCCACTCCATTCAATTGTCTATTTAGAGCTTTCTTTTCGATGGAGTAACTTCCTGTCATATCGTTGCACCGTCATATGATAACTTTAATTCGTTCTTTCAATCTTTCCTTCCTAGATGTTATTCAAAAAAATGTCTTGACAATCCAAGTGGTGCTATCGTCTTACCCCTTTTCTATAGACAATGAAGTTTTTAGATGTTTCAATGGTAATAGTAGCAAAAGAATCTTGGTGGTTGCATATATAATTCGTACAAAATTTGTTTTTACGGTTCCGTAGTCAAAAAGGAACTCTTATAGTTAAAACAGCTTGATTATGATAAAACTGAATCACTTTTACAATCTATAACTTAATTTCATCTCGGATTACCTCTTGATATTTTAATGTTAACAATTCGGCAACTCTCATCTTCTACATTCACACGCAAATACACACATTCTAAGACACTCGCCTATACACACACACACACTCACACACATTCAATGCACACACCCATTCACACACAAACACCCACATACACACACAAGATATTCTGTAGCTTTTATTAATTTGTTTTTATTGTTTATATTGCTATAAGGTCATTTACTATTCTTGTTATAACTTGTAGATATGGAAGAGTGGGTTCTTCTTACACAGGTATTTTTTACTTAAAAGAAGATCCCTACTATTTGTGTAATGAGTAGTTTCTGACTGAATAAAGACTTTTATTTATTTATTTTTTTTAATAGTTTCGTCATTTCCGTCATGTCCGTCTATCTGTCTGTCTGACCGCGGCTTAACTCAGAGACCCTTGGTACTAGAAAGCTGAAATTTTGTACGGATGTACATTTTATTCACGCCGACAAAGTCGTAGAATAAAATATTCAAAAATATTTTTTTTAGGGGAACTCCCTTACGAGTAAAGTGGAGATGATTTCTTTTTCTTGTCTACCCCATAGTGTGGGGTGTCGTTGGATAGGTCTTTTATAAATAATGTAAGTCTGCTACGATCATTTTTCGATTTAGGGTTCCGTTTGCGAATTATTAAGCTTGTGCAAGCAAGTGCCACTGCCGGCTAAACAGTTGTTATTGGAAATGTAAAAAAAAATAACAGTTAATTAAACTATCACAGTTAAGTAAGCTTTACAGGTTAATGAGCTATAGCCGAAAAACTAAAAATAATAAAAATAGCAACAGCAATCAGAAGCTAGGACCTCGCTGAGCATTAGGAGGTAAAAAGTTCATATTATAAACGTTATGTTATACTTACTCTAAACCCGCGATGCGATACAAAATGGTAAAGAAACTACGGAACCCTATACTGCGCGTGGCCGGACACGCACTTGGCCGGTTTTTTGTACGAGTTTATACAGAAGAAACCTAATCAAACGTGATTCGAATAGATTCAGGTTTTATCAACTCAGGATACACGCGAAGACCAGGAATTCTGGGCGTATGGTGTGAATTTGATGGACCATACAAGTGTATAAAAAGTACGATGATCCTTCTAAGGGGAAATTTTACAACACTAATAGGACGTAATTTTTTTAAATAAAAATAACAGTGTTTTATGTATTTTTTTTATTTTTTTTGGGGTGATCATGAGATTTGATTTTAATTCCAATTATACAGGGTGTTAATTTGATTGCGTGCCAATGCTTAAGGGGTGGCTCAGTAACGATAAAGGAACTCAAAAAAATTATAAAAAAAAATCCATCCTAAAAAAATATTAAAACTCCATTGGAACTAAACTAACGCGGAGGGCAATGATCCGGAGCACCGCCCTATCAAAAGCGCGCGAAAAGTTTCAGTTATGTATATGCCTTCCTTATCCACTGATTCTCGCGCGCTGGCTCGGTGATAGCGCGGTGCTCCGCGTTAGTTAAGTTTCAATGGAGTAGTTTTTTTTTCAGTAGGATTTTTTAAAATATTTTTTTTGTGTTCCTTTATCGTAACTGAAGCACCCCTTAAGCTATGGCACGCAATTAAAATTATAACAAAAAATCTGTTCATAGAGGTCATTTAACCCTGCAAGTATTTTTTGGGTTCCGTAGCCAAATGGCAAAAAACGGAACCCTTATGGATTCGTCATGTCTGTCTGTCAGTCTGTCCGTCCGAATGTTACAGCCACTTTTTTCCAAAACTATAAGAACTATAACTGTTGAAACTTGGTAAGTAGATGTATTCTGTGAACCACATTAAGGTGGTTGCTGAGCAGAGGTGCTGCCACTTTGAGAAATAAATTTATTGCGTCATAAATACAAAACATTTAATAAGGATTGTTTGTTTGGCGGCAATTTTGGGTAGTTCTATATTTTATCATCCATCACATCACACCTTAACTTATCGTGAATAGCTTTGTAATGCAAAAGTGCCAAAAACGGCCACTTTTAGCACTTTACCAATACAAAGCTATAAATGATAAGCTAAGCTATGATGTTATGGGTTATAACATACATAACTACCCCATATTGCCGCCAAACGGACAATACTAATGAAACGTTTTGTATTTGCGACGCAATAAATTTATTTCTAAAAGTAAGGTGCTGCCACTCAGCAACCACCTTAAGATTTTTGGGTTCCCCATACTTAGAACTGAAGCTCAAATTTTTTTTTTCATCAAGCCCATACTTGTGGGGTATCTATGGATAGGTCTTCAAAAATGATATTGAGGTTTATAATATAATTTTTTTCTAAACTGAATAGTTTGCGTGAGAGACACTTCCAAAATGTCCTTCTCCTTAGAAATATCATTGTAGTTTTTGACTCCCAGTATATTAGGACTTACGATAGAAGAATGATAATAAGATATGGTGGAAATAACTTCATGTAGCTGTTGAGCACACTTTCCGAAGAAGTATGTATCAGGAAATGTATGCTGATATTTTATTAGTTTCGATGTTGACTAAGAGCACTCGTTTACTAAACGTTGATTATGTAGGTTTAATTTTTAAAAATAATATATTCAATAGCTGACAATTTTATTTAAAATGACTATACATCATAATATGTTGTTAATATCAATAATTTTTGTATGCATTTCTGTTTCTTCCTTTCCTTACTTTTGTTTTAAATTTGTATGTAAAAAGACTTATTATCTAATGCTTCTTTCTAAATTACTATTATTATTTACTATTATTATATAGGTCCCTCTCTTCTTGACTCTGGGTGGGCTTAAAACCAGCCACTAGCTGTGCCCATGCCATTTTCTCAAATGTTTTGTTTTCTTGACATACTGATGTTATTTGAATTGAGAAATAAATGATTTTGTATTTGTATTTGTTTATATCTCAAAGGTAAGTATAGGGTTAGAGTTTGGACTTTTTTTGCTTTATATTTGAATAACACAAGTTCTACCAACTCTACCCACAGTGGCATATCTACCAGTTTCTCTCTAAGTTCTACGCAAGGGACGAATGTATTGTATTAGGTGATATGTACGAAACCCTTCACACCGGATTAGGGTATGACGAGTGGTCGTTAATTTCCCCTTCGCAAAAGCACTTGAACTTGTTGAGTTCATCAATTTTCCTACCTTCCATGATCTTGATAAGGTGTTTAGTTTTAATTAAGCACTTTGTTTTGTATTCATGGCGTGGACTATGTACTTGACTGTATTTATAAGGGTACTATAGATAAAGCGCCTAAATGAGTCCTCGCCCGCGGGGTACAGGGGCGCGGGGGTAAGACGACAAAGGGGGAACGAAAGAGGTGCGGGCGGCGGGGCGGGCGGTGGGGCATTCTCATTCTCTACGCGCATCCGCCTCCCGCACCTGCCCTTGTACCCCGCGGGCGAGGACTCATTTAGGCGGTACTACTATATGTATCCTATACCTATCTATAAGGGTCCTATCTTTGACTTAGGTACCTTTCTAAGTACAGTGAAGAGCAAGCCAAGCTAGACACCGCATCTCGAATTTAACTCTTACACAGCTATTGAAAAAAAACCGGCCAAGTGCGAGTCGGATTAGCGCACTGAGGGTTCCGTACAAACCTGTACGAATATAAGTAAAAGTGATGGTATTTTTATTGCTAAAAAACTTTATTATGTGATGTAAGTACCTAACTAAAATTTAAATTTGAGTTGATTGAATGAAAGGTAAATTACGGTTTACGATTTATGACGTATTAAAAAAAACTACTAACTAGATCACGTTCAAAAACCAATTTTCGGTGGAAGTTTACATCATAATTATATAGGGTGACTTTTAATTAGTTCTTGATAGAAAAAGGTATGAATGTACTCATGATACTGAACAACTTTCCCCAAGGAACATAGGTCGAAATATGAAAAACAAGTTTTGACCTCCTATAGAAACTGCATCAGCTGATAGCGCATTTTGTATGGCAGGTCAAACTTGGTTTTTCGTATTTTGACCTATGTTCCTTGGGAAAAGTTGTTCAGTATCATGAGTACATGCATATCTTTTGCTATCAAGAACTAATTAAAAGTCATCCTATACTTTGGACTTTATGGGATGGAAACAGAGTTGCAAATATTTCAACTGACGTGCGGTTGACCGTACTTATAAACAGTGAGTATTTAACATTTTATTTGCTAAAGTGCTTATGTCTAGACCACTTTTTGTGTGAGAGAACTCCATTGGTCTGTAAATTAAACACTGAAACCGAAAAATAGGCACAGTCTAGGTATAAGAAATATTAGTAAGGGTGATGAAGGACAAATTTCTATATGATTTGCTCATGTCTGCCTCTTTGACTGATGATACGGAGCATCCTCTAGAAGATACAAAAAATATTGGCGGACATCCATACCCCTGAGTTTTTGAGGAATTAAGTTTAAACTATTTTGAAATTTGACAATTAAACGTACACCTGGCAGACTATGCCTATCTGATTAAACACAATGTATAAAACCCCAGAAAAATGGTCTGCCACCACAATAGCCCTGCGTCGTAAAGTTACAGCGCTTCAAAATGCAAAAATTCACTACTTCGTCCCGAGATAATGCAGAGCCCTGCATGTCTGCCTCTTCTATTTTCTACATCTTCAGAAGTATTTTAAACAGGAGCCACAAAAGCAGACCAAAAAAAACATTATTTAGTATCTTATTTTCATTTTTTTTTTTTTTAACTCACAAACGCAGCGACGCACAGAAAAACTTGTAAGGACCAAATCGATTCGTATTGAGCAGATCTATCATCCCTATTAATATGAATCATGAGCAAATCATATACCCAAATTGCAGCCAGCACCCTAACTATATTATCTACGGTGTGATTTTTTCTAATAAGTCCTTTGCCCAGCCAAGTAATTTGTTAAAAAAAGCCGGTCAAATTCGTGTCGGACGAACCACGCGCAGTGTTCCGTAGTTGCCTTAGGAATCATTCTTCCTCACAAACACTTCCCTCCTTACGAAGAAGGTCCAGATTGCTATTGCTATTTCTATTATTTTCAGTATTTTGACTATAACTCTTACTTAGCTGTGATAGTTTTAATTTTAAATTCATCATATACAGGGTGTTAGTGTAAACACTGTGATCCTTGAAAATGTGCATTGAGACCATGAAACTAAACAACTTTTCCTAAGGAACATAGGTCGAAATACGGAAAAAATAATTAATCTGCCATATAAAATGCGCTATCAGCTGATGCAGTTTCTATGGGAGGTCAAAACTTGATTTTCGTATTTCGACCTATGTTCCTTAGGGAAAGTTGTTCAGTAATGGCCTGAGTAACATACTAAAATAATACTTATTACTTGCCTTTACGACACTTTGTTAACCAAAGGCCACAAAGGGAATAGTAAGGGTGATGAAGGACAAATTTCTATATGATTTGCTCATGTCTGCCTCTTTGACTCATCAGTGGTGTGTCATCATAAGGAGCATCCTCTAGAAGATACAAAAAATATTGGCGGACATCCACACCCCTGCGTTTTTGAGGAATTAAGTTTTAACTATTTTGAAATTTGACAATGAAACGTACAACTGGCAGACTATGACAATCTGATTAAATACAATGTATAAAACCCCAGAAAAATGGTCTGCCACCATAATAGCCCTGCGTCGTAAAGTTACAGCTCTTCACAATGCAAAAATTTACTACTTCGTCCTGTGATAATGCAGAGCGCTGCATGTCTGCCTCTTCGATTTTCTACATCTTCAGAAGTATTTTAAACAGGAGCCACAAAGGCAGACGAAAAAAATATTATTTAGTATTTTTACTTTTTTTTGCTTTAACTCAAAAACGCAGTGACGAACAGCAAAACTTGTAAGAACCAAATCGATTCGTATTGAGCTGATCTATCATCCCTATTAATATGAATCATGAGCAAATCACTTACCCAAATTGCAGCCAGCACCCTAACTAGAAAAGTTGCACGTGTACGACTAGCCTTTTGTAGAACAAGTCGAAAGAAAAACTACTCTTGTTGCTAGTAAAATACCTTGACGTACAAAAAATCCGTTTGAACAGGATAAAAAACATTCTAAAAAAGGTCTCGTAAAGGTTAAGAATATAAAAGGAATACACCTACACTATACCCAAAATGTAACCTAAACAAACACAGAGGTTAAATTTTATTGTTTAACCAATTTGTTTGTGTTTTTAATGTTTATTTATTTTGTGTTTACGGAGGTTTAATACCCTACAATATGGCAGTAAGAATATTTAACAAAATTCCAGATGACACAAAAACCTTGCCCGAAAATAGATTTACAAATGCCTTTTACAATTTTTTATGTGAAAAATGTTTTTATAGCGTTGACGAGTATTTAGAATTTAAGTAAATTTTGACATTGTAATTTTGTAATTAAGAGTAATATAGGTTAATATAACATTCTTTAATAATATATAAATTGAAATGAAATGACATGCATGCATATTATTAATGTGTTAAATAATTGTAATATCATTGGTTAAATATAATCTTATCATAATTATTTGCATGCCAAATTTGTTTATTGGTTAAGTGTGTGATACTACAAAAAATTTAACAACTTGTAAACCACATTTACTGCAAATAAAGCTTTCTTATTCTTATTCTTATTTACAAGGCTGTTCATTAAAAAAATATACAAATATTTACTACTATATAACTTTTGATTTCCGTAGATTCATTAGGGGGATGATTTTCCCAAAATTCTGTTTACGTTGTCCCTTGTGTCTCTGTCTTGTCCCCAAAGAATAGTACCAACCAATCTCTACCCGTGGGTGTCGTAAGAGGCCACTACGGGCTCACGACCCGGAGGATTGCGGTCACCAACAACAGCGGTCGCCACCCGCAACGCTTACAAGCGTGGTGACTATGGTAAATCCCCTCCTAGGTACCCAGCGTATTTGCTGGACCGGACGTTATTGTCCTGTAGTGGACGTATTTCGTGGGATGGTATGATGATTATGATGACGTTATTATAACTGTCATTGTGCCAAACAACCCATTCCGTTCAGTGGTTCGAACTATGCGTTGATATATCAGTCAAACACAGTTTCCTTGGGTCACTCTTAACTATAATAGTACCGCCTAAATGAGTCCTCGCCCGCGGGGTACAAGGGCAGGTGCGGGGGTTTATATGGGAAGGCCAAGTGGCACAATCAAATTTTGCTCTCATTTTCCACCCAAGTTTCCTTGGATAAATTGTTTGTAAGAGTACACACGCACGCACGAGTACATGCATATCCATTGCTATGAAGAACTAATTAAAAGTTATACAACGTGTAATTCCAAATAAGCAAAACCCTTCGGCGGGTAGTTTAACCCTTGTAACTGAACAACTTTTGTACTACAACCCTTCGGCGGGTAGTTTAACCCTTGTAACTGAACAACTTTTGTACAACAACTTTTGGAAATTAAAAAAGAAATGGTTGTCTATACAAAAATTTACTGAATCAGATTTTCATTTTGTATGGAGATCCTATTTTAGTTAGGGTGCTGGCTGCAATTTGGGTATATGATTTGCTCATGATTCATATAAATAGGGATTATAGATCAGCACAATACGAATCGATTTGGTCCTATGAAGTTTTTCTGTGCGTCGCTGCGTTTTTGAGTTAAGCAAAAAATGAAAAAAAGATACTAAATAATGCTTTTTTTGTCTGCCTTTGTGGCTCCTGTTTAAAATACTTCTGAAGATGTAGAAAATCGAAGAGGCAGACATGCAGGGCTCTGCATTATCACGGGACGAAGTAGTGAATTTGTTGCATTTTGAAGAGCTGTAACTTTACGACGCAGTGCTATTATGGTGGCAAACCATTTTTCAGGGGTTTTGTACATTGTATTTAATCAGATAGTCATAGTCTGCCAGGTGTTCATTTCATTGTCAAATTTCAAAATAGTTAATACTTAATTCCTCAAAAACGCAAGGGTGTGGACGTCCGCCAATATTTTTTGTATCTTTTAGAGGATGCTCCTTATCATCAGCCAAAGAGGCAGACATGAGCAAATCATATAGAAATTTGTCCTTCATCACAAAAGTTGTCGAACAAAAGTTGATCAGTTACATGGGTAGATTTATCCCAGAGAGGTTTTGCGTATTTCGAATTACACGTTGAATAAAGTTATTTAATCATGCGAAACCAGGCTATACACATGGTTTTGGAAATAAAGGTACCTACAAATTCATACCAAACCCTCGATACTTTGCACTGAATACTTGAACGGCTCAGAAAAATAATGTAGCGGATTTGTATTTATAGCAAAAAATATCAACTAGTTTCGCAGTCCTGGTAGTACCTAAACTTATGATTTATGAAAACACCTGGAAGTTTCCCTTGTTTGAAATAACCTTAAAAAAGTAAAGTGAAAAAATAATGGTCCAATTCCTCTACAAACTCATTTTCATACTTTAGTTGGAATAGTATAGAAATATTTCATTCACGTATATAACAGAAAGGCAAAATTAATACACGAAAACTTTTCCAAAATAATATAGCAAAAAGCTTTTACAGCGTTTGGTTAGCGAATACCCTTTGTTCGGCGAAAATAGAAATTATAAACCGGTATTGAACACGTAATTGAAAAATACCGAACATTCTGGAACACTCTTCATAATTTATAGCAGCATTCTGTCAAGTGGAGCGGAGATGCAAAAAATCCTGATAAATCTGCAAGTCACCTTTTAGTCGTTTGTCAAATAATGCCTGGCAAAAATGTTACTATTCCACATAAACTGTTCCACCTTGAAAATAAGGGTGGAATTACTGTGGCCAGGTGTTGTAGTAATTTGGTACATTGCCAAGCCTTGTGTCACTGTGGCCTGAAAATACGACATTCACTGCATGCGGGGGCGAATGTAGTGCTGCACGTAATGTATGGCCCTCGCGATTTTTGCGCCCTGATCGAATGACATTTTAATAGAACTTTACTGTCTGTGCTGCATCGCAATTTGAATGTACGACCTGTGAGGTCATTTTAACTGTTTTTTTGTGAGAGCAGTGCTTTATTTTGTGTTGTTTTGATACGCACTATATTAACACACACGCACCATAAATGTTTTTGGCGTTCATTTTTAAATTTTATGTGTTGCTCTCTTTTTTACTCGACTATGGCGAAGCCCAAAAGGAGGGTTTCTTTGTGCTTTCATGTGGGAAACAATAACATAAAAGTTCTATTGTTAGCACAATATAGATTCATTCACGAGCGAGTAAAGCTTGACATATCGGACTTTGTGTCGTTCTTGTGCCTGTAGTTGTGGGAGTCACGCTGTGAGTGTCAATCATAACCTGCTCGTGCCTGTACAATTTGAACAATTAGCAGAACACCAAAAAATTTTTGGCAAAAACAAACACCAATGTTTACTGCATTGGATTTACGGAATCGTAGCTAGATAATACTGATAAAAGAGATCCTAACGCCTAGATGCATCGCCAGTAATAATAAGTTACCGGACTGAATTTACGTTACTTTACTCTTATGAACGAAAAGAAAAAGCAATTGCCACTCGGCCATGTAGGTTTCGGTGTAGCTTGAACTTCCTTTATAAAATGAGTAGAATTTAGTAATTTTTATATCTTCCTACTTACACTGTAATAGTAGTTTTAGATACAAGTTCCGTAAGTAGGGTTATTACAAACGAGTTGACGTTTTGTAAGCCCGAGACGAAGTCGAGGGTTTACTATCGGCACGAGTTTGTCATAACCCTTACGGACGTGTATCTTACGACATTTTTCAATACATTTGTGAGAAAACAGGTATAAGTAATACATTTGGTAAAGGAACCAACCATGGGTACTGTCAGCCTCTTGTCGATTTATGTTCTCCTGGTACTCTCCATTTTATTTTAAATATAGGTAGGCAGTCGTCACCCAAGTAAAAAGTCACCACTGTAGTATTTTTACAAAATAATTTTATGATTAGAGTGTAAAAACTCCTTGGTATTATACTTTTTTTACTTACCGCACTAGTTCGGTAAGTAACTACTTACGAGCAATGTTTACGTCCTTGTAAGTACGTTTTTCGAGCAAATGTATTGAAAAGTATTTTTCCCGTTGTAGGTAAACCTAAAAATAATAGCGTGTCCAAAACCGGGCACGTTTAAAAATAGCGCATGCCAGTTTTTGAACGCTGTCCAGATAGCAACGAAACGGTTTCAATAAAAGATAAAACTATATGGATTATAAAATTGTTATTTGTGTTGTATACAACTATGTGTATATACTGTGTACTTCAGCAGCTCAAGTATACAAAATGTACAAGATAAAGAACGAACTTTTTGGTAAAACACTCATGTACGACAGTGATAGCTGGGTACGCCAGAAAAAGTATGAAAGTAGAATTAAAGCAGTAGAAACAAACTTAGTAGAAATGACAGCGTTGCTTTGGCGTTGAGGAGTATGATTAGTGTGAAATTGAGTGACACAATTAGATATAACAATAATAATAATGTATTTCTAAACCACAAAATTAAATAAATTATCAAACATTACAAGAAATAGTGTGATAATAGAACGTTGTGGCGTAAAGGAAGACGTAGTGACTAAAATTAAGAAAGGGAGAGATGTTGAGATGTTTTCATCGTGTAGATCATGAAAGAAGACTTACGAAAGACAAAGCATTGGAAAGGGAATTTAAGGCCTCGGAAAACGTACCAGGGACAAATTCAGGACGTTCTAGAAAAGAAAAAAAGAGGCGATGTTACGTAAAGAACGAAATAGTTGTACGTATAGTAATTATCTAGTCCCTGCTAAATAGTTTTAAGTTTCTGTCACGCTCCAACTTGACTAATATAAAACTCAACGTTGAATTAAGCTCGCCATTGTTATTTATTTATTTATTTAACTGTTTATTGTACACATAAAAACGAAAACAAAACATACATTTAGAGAACAGACACAACAGGTACTGCTTATTTCAACTTGGAAATTTCTTCCAGCAGACCTAGGCAAGAGAAAAGGCACTGGAAGTGGCAGATAAATTGTTGTGTGTACTTGTTTCACTTTATACAAAAATATTTTTACGAAAATATAGTAACATTACGTAGCCTTCAGATATACCTTACCAAGATTGTTGCTTGCAAGATATTGCTTCTTGAGACAGCAATATGCGACCTATTCCCGTTATTCCCTTGTTCAGAGAATCTGTGCCACGATAGATGCACCTCCTTTATGATAATGGGGAACCTAGTTTGATATTATATTGGCGATGTGTCGGAGTATTACTTAAGAATGTTTACGTATATTAGAGTTTGCATATTGCGACTAGGTACTTATTTTTGAATTTATTATAATTTTACCATAGTCCTTTGTCGAAAAAAAAAATATTCTTGTCTGAACAAACCTCGGGTGTTCGCTCATTGACCGATCTCTCAAAGCCTGGGCACAGAATAAAGTGATAGTACTACCGTACAGAACGGACACTCTCAGCCCCCCTTTCAATCTACCCCGCACCCCCGTGCGCATCCGCCCGCGAGATTCTCGTGGTCCTTCTGAGGGTCTTTTGTACTGAATTTGCGAGCTTACGCGAAAATTCGCGCTCGATGTACCAGTAACCGGGGTGTGGCCTGGGTCTCTGACATAGCATAATATTTACCTTCAACCTACCTACAAAGTCTTAACGTGCCTTACGCAGCAAGGAGTCATCTGAACTAAATACTTCTAAAACTCAACAAGTATTTTACTTAGACAATGTTGAAGTCTATTAGTACATATCGCAAGCAAATTTTTTAATTCGTTGCATTACTTAATGCCTGGGCATATTTAAAAATACTGAGAAATTAAGAAATTCGCCATTTTAAATACTTATGATACCCAAGTATTTTACAAAACGACACGTAAGTCGTTTCTGGGTGGTATTTTGTTTGACTTGGCCAACGAACCAAAAGTCTAACTATTGGTCTAAACCTATTTACAATTGCAATCTGCCGACGTCGTTTTACAAACGGCAAGTTATACGATTTGCCTGTGACATAAAGTTAACAAAGTCTTACAAAAAGTATGATTACTCGTACTTATTAAGTTACTTACTTTTCAGTGGTAAAAATTACTTTATCTACACTCATGTCGTAAACTTTGAAATATGATTCAAAAAGTTGATACGTAAGGCTGTATATTACACAGAGTATATATAAAAAATTAAAAAGTTACCATTACGTAACGATTTTTGTATGAAAATTTTGCAAAGGTGTTACGTAATTTAATTTTTTAATCATTACATAACACTTGGATACAATTCTCCTTGAATCTAAACTTTTTTTAAGAAGACTGAATAGAAGGTCTTTTAGAGAGCCCGTTAGTAATATATCAGTTTTTCTTAGTAGCTGTCAAATATCAGTAGCATATTACAAAGTGTACCATATAAACAACCTATTATTTTGGAGCAGTTAGAGTAACAGTTACTATAGTTACAATTATTTCATCTGTGGCTCAAAATATGCGCGCGCAGCCTGAAATTAGAAAGGACTTGGAAATAGATATTAGATTTGCCGCTATTTTCAAACATTTACCTTTTTCAAGTATTTTGTGCCCGTGAAAGTAATGTGAAAGTTTATTGAAAAAGTAGATGAAGTGGTGCAGTCAGGATACTGCACTCACACCAGAAGATACTCAATAACTTATGATCTTCTCTCATATTAGTTTAGGACATTTTACGACATAACCTTCAATGAATTGGGAAAGAATGAAAATCTAAAAGAAAACCATGTTAAGGAAATGTTCTGCTTGTATATTTCAAAGAAGACCTAGCGGATATATTAAGGCGGCTTCTATAGACTTATATCAGAACTGTGGTATACATAATATAAGTTGCCTTTGTTGTTTACTTACTTTTGTTTAATTTTTATAAGTAAGTACCTACTTATTGTATGAGTGAAGATAAAGTAGTATACGCAACTGCATATAATATGGTATTAAAACCAGTTTTATATGACAGTTGCATAAACTACTATTTCATTTGCCTGCTGTAAATTCCCTTACTATATTGCTCTGATAACGCTCAGTATGTCAAAAAAGCTACCTACGTAAGCTTTTTGGTGCCTAAAGTCTACGAAACATGCCTGCTATAAAACTTTTCACAGGCGCTTGTTGTGTTGTGCTACAAGCGCGTAGAAGTTTAGCGTAGGCGTAGCCATGTATGAATAGTTTTTCTTAAAATTTCGTTCATATAGCGCGGATAACCTAAAGAAGTTACAACTTACAGGTATAGTATTAAAGAACAATAAGATACACCAGATAGAGAAGCTCTTGCCCTAACTGAATAATTTAGATCCTTTAAAGAGGATCAGACCGGAATAACCCGCTAATATGGCTCTTTTTGTTTTTCTTAATAATTATGTTAAGGGCTATCATTTCCGTTGAAACCAGACAGGCGCCAAATAAAGTACCTACCATGACGGAAATTACCGTAATAAAAAAACATTTTGTCTCCAAGAGGGCTCCATAAGGAAAATATCACAAATGCAGGGATATGAGTTATGAGCCGTGACTTCCCAAAGTTCAGGGGAGCACTAAGTTGAGGAAGATTAAAATGAACTTGCTTCATTCTTTACATTTTCTTACAAGGAGATCAGCATAGACGATTTCAGAGATACAAATGCATTCATGTAAAGAAGGAAAGAAAGAAAAATAACTTTCTATCAACTTAAAATTTGCTCATGTCTACTCCGTGCATCTAGATAGGCCGGCTAAAGTAAAGCAGCAAATTCGATGTACATTACTGGGACGCTTGATTCTGTTTATTCCAATATCCTTACTTCAACGTGCAATATATGCTGAATTAGTTTCTGAAGGTGTGATGGCGACTTACGGGATTGGTGCCAAAGGATGGCATGAACATGCTTCATTTTTTGAATTTTCTTATAAGGAGATCAGCATAGACGATTTCAGAGATACAAATGCAATTATGTAAAGAAGGAAAGAAAAAAAATTACTTTTTATCAACTTAAAATTTGCTCATGTCTACTCCATGCATCTTGATAGGCCGGCTAAAGTAAAGCAGCAAATTCGATGTACATTACTGGGACGCTTGATTCTGTTTATTCCAATATCCTTACTTCAACGTGCAATATAAGCTGAATTAGTTTCTGAAGGTGTGATGGCGACTTACGGGATTGGTGCCAAAGGATGGCCATTGCTGTCGAAACCGGCCTCGGGGATAAAGGCGCGACGGCGATCTGAACAACTTTCTATTGAAATGGCAGTCGGAAGCTCAAAACAGAGAAGAGTGGTGTAAATAGAGGGGTTACCTTTTCCCAGTCGTTTGCCACTTTACAGGTGACATAAACTTGCTAAAACACACAAGAAACACGTCATACCTTCACGTTTTACTACTAAGTACCTGGGCGACCGAGCTATGCTCTGTATGATTAAAATATCATCGGGTGAGCAAGCTATGCTACTCAACAACAGATGGCGCTGTAAGTTTCTTGAACGCACTAAAACCCGCTAAGAAATATTAAAAAAGACGATGAAAACGAATTTTCCCAAACATGAGACCTAGCTAGATCCAAAAACCCGAAAACCCCCGGATACTAAATTTCATCAAAATTTCATCAAAGAGCCGTTTTCGAGAAACCGATTACAAATATATATATATAAATATTGCTCGTTTAATAGTATAGGATATTTTGACTTACTTTCACTGGCACGGATTCAAAGAAGTATCTTGGTCTCTGACCTGACATACACAAGGATACGTTTTAAGTTGTCTCAGCCTACTACAGGGTAGACGACTCATCATCGTCATCATATCGTGTGGGCTGCAAGGTCAATGACCAACCTCACAAACCCTGGTGTCAGAGTTGTTGAGCCACCAGAGGCCTCTGACATGGCTCATTAACGACTACATCCGAAGATAGTTGTCGGAACAAACTGAGAAGCACGGGATCATCAAACTTTTCGGACAATCAGGTGATTCAACCTGCAATGTCCTAACCAAACTGGGGAGGACTCAGGGACATTTATAAAAAAAAAATACAGACTCAAGCCCTCTATCAACTAGACCACAGAGGCTGGTAGACGACTTATATTTACTAAAATAAAATAAGGAACAAAATTACATTTATTACGACAAACAATGTTCGTTTCGCTTCCTTTTCTGAAACTTGTAATGTGTAAGGTATATTCATATTTATTAATTATTTTTGTCTTCCTTTGTAGTTCATGTTTTTCTTTAAAATTACATTATAGAAAGGGTGATAACGGACAAAATTTCTATATGATTTGCTCATGTCTGCCTCTTTGACTATTTTGAAATTTGACTATGAAACGAACACCTGGCAGACTATGACTGTTCGATTAAACACAATGTATAGAACCACAGAAAAATGGTCTGTCGCCATAATGACCCTGCGTTGTAAAGTTACAGTGCTTCAAAATGCAAAAAACCACTATTTCGACCCTTGATAATGCAGAGCCCTGCATATCTGCCTCTTCGATTTCCTATATCTTCAGAAGTATTTTAAACAGCAGCCACAAAGGCAGACAAAAATAACATTATTTAGTATCTTATTTTATTTTTTTTGCTTTATCTCTAAAAAACGCAGTGACGCACAGAAAAACTTGTTAGGAGCAAATCGAATCGTATCGAGCTGATCAATCATCCCTATTAATATGAATCATGAGGAAATCATAAGTCCAAATGGCAGCTAGCACCCTAAGTATTACGCTTAATTTTATTGAAATAAACCAAATTGATTACTTCACAAATCTTCAGCGCAAAATTTATTTTTTCTTGCTTTCAAATGTCAACAGATAAAACACAGATTACTTTCTAGATTATACCCGGAGGCCTTCGGTTCTTCTTTCTTTAATGTTTTAATGTCTGTTTATTTTGTTCCCTAATCACAATTTTCGTATTTCATTAGTGTTTATAGACTTACTTACCAAGTTTACAACGTACTTTGCTTTGAGTACACCGATTTAAAATAGGCAGTGATTTTTCACTTTTGTACAAAAATTGGGTCAAATACTTATACTTTATTATACATTCCCTCTGTAGGTAGGTGTGGGTTGAAATGCGTTTTAGGGCGTCCATAAATTACCCTTTCCGTTGTCGCTAGCATTTAAAAATCCATCATTCTGGTATAGCAAGTCACCAGGGCACCATTTGTATACCGTCAAAAGAATGACAGTCTGTTATGCGAATCTAAAACAAAATTACTTAAATAGATTACCGCTTTAGAACCATTTCAAAACGTCGCCTTTGTTTAATATCCTTTTCGTGCCTGGTTGAAAAACATTTTCTATTTAACCACCTTAAACAAGTAAACGCGATGCGGCGGCGGTTTGTTTTAAAATACTTGCGGACTTCGTATTGAAAATGTTGAGTTAAAAATTACTGAAGAATTTACCAAGAATTTTTCTGTAGCACCCTAACTTTCCGATAATGATTTCGGGAAATAAATACTCAATCAGGGTTGTAAACTTAGAGGTAAATTTTTCCAACTTAAGGCATACGTATTACACTATAGCTTGGGATTCCAATCTCTTTTAATATTTCAGTATGAACAAATCTGGAGTAGTAAAATATTCAAGCATAAATTGCGCTTCTCGTTTCGTCCCACTCAAAATGATTTCGACCATTCGAGTTAATCAGAGCGTCAGACAAACGAAACTTCATACATATTCAGACTTAGTAAATTGATTAAAACTTTCGCCTGATCACGTACTTAGAACTGGCATAATTCCTTAGAAATTAGCGTAAACGAAGTCCTAAACAAACTTGTTAATTACTTGTCAACTGAAATAAATTATTCAAAACAATTAGTGGATCAAACAACAGCGTAGTACGGAATGTGAACGCAGATGGTTCCTCAGGAAGTTTGGAAAAGTTTTCTATCTCCGCGATGTAACTTGTTTGATGGACGGGAAGGATATGAGATTGATTAAGGCCGGTATTTCACTGGGACACCACAGTGGCGCGACTGGTTGCGCCACTGGTGTCCGTAACTAGACACCAGTAAAGACACACCCTGCGGATATTTCACTGGGAGTGGTAGCGCGACCAGCATCCGAACTGGTTGCGCCGCCAAATTGGTTGCGCAACCAAACGGACACCAAGTGAGTAAATCTCTATATAGGGTGACTTTTAATTAGTTCTTGATAGCAAAAGATATGCATGTACTCATGATACTGAACAACTTTTCCCAAGGTACATAGGTCGAAATACGAAAAACCAAATTTGACCTCCCATACAAAATGTGCTCTCAGCTGATGCAGTTTCTATGGGAGGTCAAAACTTGATTTTAGAATTTGGACCTGTGTTCCTTGGGGAAAGTTGTTCAGTATCATGAGTACATTCATACCTTTTTCTATCAAGAACTAATTAAAAGTCACCCTACAGAGCTGTATACATTTTGTTGGTAGCGCGACTGGTTGCGCTGCCATGGTGTCCCAGTGAAATACCGGCCTAAGGCTCGGCTAAGGCAGACGAATGGAACATGTTGCATAAGATAGCCGATTTTTATTTCTGGAAGTACCTACCTATAATAAAAATGCAAATATTTGTGTACATTTGTGTTTATTTTTAAAATTGAACAACCTGTACCTGTGTTTCTCAGAGAAATTTGTACACTTTCAAGTCACTAGCGGAATGCAAAAGCTAAATAGACATTCATAGGCAATATGTGTTTACCATAATATTGGTTCAGGAACAAAATAGAAAAGAGCAAGTCAATGATGACCTCTCCAGGTTTATTAAGTCAACATGGGGTGTTCGATTAATAGTTTTGAAAATTTTAAAAACTTTATTTCTTTGCTTCAGGCTAATCCATGTTGCAGCTTACTTCAAACATAGCGTTTAGCAAATGTGTATATTTATTACGTTTAAAAAATCTGCACGTATTAGTTTTTCTTTGCTCGAGTGGAAAAAAAAACTTATCCACGAGATTCGATGCTGGCGCTACTCTGTCCTTGACCTAACTTTACAAAAAATATTTTATTTTCAGATGTAGGCTGAGCACGTCATGTCTAACAGTACACGTATAGTGTCGCATTGTCTGATCGTAAAAGAAAATGGAATGTAGACGCATTTACTTTACTTATTATATGAAAAAAGCTTTTAGTATGAAAAAAGTTTGATATTTTATTAGAGCCGTAGTCAAAATATCGCAGTTGTATTTGTGTTAAACTATTGAATGAAATAAATTTAATTCATCAAATAAAGTATCTACCATCTTTTTTAAGTATATCAGAGGACAGTAAATTAATTTACTAAATCATCATCATCATAACATCCCATGAAACGTCCACTACAGGACAGGGAGTACCCTCCAGAATTCTAGCTTTCGCTGGAAAAATGTGGAGGGGAAGTACCATAGTCACCTCGCTTGTTAGCGTTCCGGACCGCGGTTGTAGGTGACCGCAGTAAGATGTAAGATACAAAGGAGGATGCTGCTGCCCACCCTCCAGTTAACCCTTAGTCGCCTCTTACGACACCCACGGGAATGTATGGGTTGGTAAGTACTATTCTTTGCCGGCACCACACGGGACTAAATTAATTTACTAAATAGGTTAGCAAAAATTAATTGAGTTACTTTAATTACTTTTATGTAGGTTAACCAGTCAAAATCAAACAATATTTTATGAATAATAAAGAGGAAATTGTATTCTCCGTTGTCACATATTCAATCATTCGTGTCGATTTAATGATAGAGGCAAAAAATGCCAACAAACAATCACTTACCTACTCTTAAAACCAATTACAAAGACGGATTACCCTGGCAGCGGCAATCGAACCCCAATTTGTGGACCGATATATTTTAATCCAGATTTACGCATGCTTCGCCATTGATCGAATTAGGGGTATGTTGAATAATATTAAGGCTTTTAAAGTTCAGCCAAAACCAATACATACTCGTATGTTTTTGTAGGAAAAAAAAAAACAGTCAAGTGCGAGTCGGACTCGCGCGCCGAGGGTTCCAATATACCTTTAGTATTTTTGTAAGCAATAAAGTCCATTTTCAGGACCGCAAAACTAAATTTGTTTGTAAAGGTGTTTTGCAGATTTCTGAAAAACTGTGCAACTTAGAAAGATCTGTGCAACTTAGAAACGAGGACGAAATGGTTACTCGCATTAACACCAGAAGAAAGGATCTAAATCACAAAATAGAACCGCGTCTTGAAATTGCCAAGCATTGCTCACGGTATCAATCTGTGGTTTTGTTTAATAGGTTGCCGATTGAACTTAAAACTATAACAAATGTGAATATTTTTAAAATTTTTTCTCGAAAAGAATTGTTACTCAATTGAAGAATTTTGATTTATTAGTAGAAAATTGTGATCATTAGTTAATTTTATATTGAATTTTCTTTTATTTTAGTGACTGTGACATTTAAATAGATTAGGAAATTTTGTTAATTTTTCATTCAATTTTATTTGACTAGGAGGACTTAGAATTAGGAATTTTAATTAGTGATATTTTGTAAACTTTAGATTAGATTAATTGTAATTATATTTCGCATACAGTTGTACTGTTAAATGAATGAATAAATAATAATTTGATCATTTTATTATTGCTGTAAAGTTTACATAAACCTCTGTCAACTGTAATTAATTCAGTTTTTTCCTTACTCAAACTTCGGAGATAAAGGGGGGGGGGGGGGTGGTATTTCTTTTGACATTTTTCATCATAACTTGAAAACTAAGAAACTTAAAAAAATACAAAAATATGCTTTAAAATGTACATGTAAAGCCACTCGACCTAGTAGCGACAATTTGAAATTTGGCCCCCCCTATTTTGGCCCCCTATACATTAATAATCATACGTTTTAAAAAAAAAACGTGTGAAATTAAGTTGGGCACCTATATTCTAAAACTGTTTCAAATTTCAGGTCGATAGCATAAGTGGTTGCTGAGATATAGAGGTGTGACAGACAGACAGACAGAGCGGCACCATAAGGGTTCCCTTTTTTACCATTTTGGTATCGGAACCCTAAAAAAACTAAATATGACTATAACTTTACGAAGCCGTTGCATAACGTTATTCTTTATAATTAAAGAAAAGAGCGCTGTGAACAAGACACATCATTACAGAATAGTAGTTTTCACTTCTCATGCTCTGAAAGTGCTTATTTGTGCAGGATATAGGCTGCACAAAGTCGAATTTTGTGCACTAGGGCAAAAAAGTAATCTCGGTGGTGTACGCCCTGCGCGCGCGTCAACTCTTCACCAAAGCAGAACAACTCATTCTTCAGTTACATTTAGAGAGTACTTTTACGTTTTATTTCCTCGCAATCAAAGTGAAAAGCAGAGTTTATAACTCGTCCACAAAACCATTTTATCCTCGACATTACTATCAGCCCTCGCCTTCGGCTCGGGCTGCTAAAAGTCTCGGAAAAATGGTTCATTTTGTGCACTTGTTGTAAAATCTACTATTATGCCACTGTCAGGTGAAGATAGTCATTGTAACATGAGTGCTTGTTTGTGATATGAGGCGAAGCCGAATGTCACAATAGACAGCACGAATGTTACAATGACTAGTTTGCAATCAGTGGCATACATACATTACTTTTTCTACGAGCATAAAAATCATTAAAACAAAAACAACTTTTGTCGTAGTAGTAGAGCACTAGAACACCTCCACTTTTTTGGCAATAAAGTCCTCTTGAGTTTCGTACGCTGCCTTAAGTATTTTGGTTGGCGTGAATTTTATACTCATATTTACAAATTTTCAATGGAAATCAAGATGTTTATCGTTAAATTATCAATTAAAAGTTATTTTTTTGACAGATTAAATAAGCGCGACCGAATAAAAACTCTCGGCAAGCCATCATATAATACTGTGTATGGGGGGGTTCAGTTCATAAGTGCATGAATTATTTTATGAAGTTGTCCTTTATGGCTTGGTAACTAGCATATTAGCCGATGGCATCTAATACAACATAGAATTAACGGAATTTTGTTGCCAAACCTAACAAAAAGGTGAAAAAATTATATTACCGTATTGTAGACAGTTGCATTTATAAATATTACGCAACTGTTATCGGAATGGCAATGTTTGTGATACTGTTTCCGGTTTCGTATTTCGAACTTTAACAAATGGGAGTAGAAAAAATGTGTTTTCGAGTTGATCTTTAAATACTTGCCCAGAATGAGGTACGTAGGCAAAGAATATACAATATTACACTAACGCGTAACCTAGGTGTCCGGTGATGAAAAATCAGCGTCAATCCAAACTTATATATGAGCGAAAATTGCCTTTACCATTCGACCGTTTCCTGTCACAACTGCTGATGCAAAATGATGATGATGAGTGTAAGTCAAGGTTGTTTTACTTCTCAATAATTCTAGATCCCCACTTAACGTATAAGATTGAACCGAAGTAATAATGCGCTGAAGATTCTCTAAGTGCGCGTGCTGCGCCGTCAATTTTCCAATAACGCCAGTAATGAACTGAGATAGTTCCTAACTAACCAAGTTCCGAACAAAAGATGTCAGGAGTCGGGAACTTCATTTAGCAGAATACCCCATTAATATGGCCATGATAGCGTGACCCTTCATATTTCTAGTTAGGACATGACGTGGAATAGCGTGCAAACTGCTGGGTACTCATTATCTATAGGTATTCATTATACAGGTTTTTTTCGCCATTGCAAAGCAATACATGATAAATATATGAATTATGTAAATATCATTTGCACATACTTACGAAAAGAATATTCATATAATGAATAAATTATGCAACCTTTTTTACAGTCGGATATTCTGCGTATTATTTTGAGCTTGAATAGAATTTTACGTGAAACATTGCGCAAAACAAGTCTTTTCAGAAAAATCTCTGATGTTTTTCAAAGAATATCCAAAAACACTTTTAAAATCACTTTTCCTTGTTTGTCAACTTTGACCTCATTATGACATCTCCCCAAGATTTTCACAGGAAAAACCTTAGTATATTTTGAGGGAGTGCTGCCCATCTAAAAGTTTAAGATACTCAGTACGCCGTTTACGACACCCATATGCAGAAATGGGGTGATACTATTCTTTGTATTAGTATTCCTTCCTGCCACAATAACCCTTAATAACTTTGACCTATCTAGAAAAATTCGAATCAAAAAGCGATGGGTAAGTGGTTCATGCCTTTGTCCCTCCTCCAAGCTTTGTACCGTTTAAAAGTCAAAATAATTGTGACCTTACCCGTTGTAGGTGAGAGAGTTGCCAAGTTTTACAGCCAATAAGGAACATGTTAATATTCAATAGGGTAATTTTATAAGAAAACTTTTCTCGTTAGTTCGACCGTCGCTGTCGAGACGACGATACATGACTTGGGTACCGCTTGGGTGGTTTCTGAATAGTGTTGTGATGAAAAATTCTTAGTTGTTATTTCTAATAGTAAATATTTTATTGGTGTGTAATCCTGTCCCATCAAAAATGAGCATGATAATAAATAATTATAAAATAGCATGGATTGATTAGAAAATTATACATCTTGTATATCTGTTTTTGTTATATCCGTTACTTTTTTACCTACTAGTCTAGTTTATTTACCTATTCGTTTATTTGTTAAAGAAACACACAAAATTCATAAAACAAGTGATACGTGAACAGATTTTTATTAACTCGTAGCTCAATCAATCGATACTTCAAATAACTTTTCAATGTTCTAGTAGTACATAACTATTGTTTATTGCATCCTTTTGAAATTACATATAATTGTAACAAAAAAAAAATGCATCAAGGGTTACCAAAACGCAGATTCAACGACGAACTCCATGCCTTTGTCAGGTACTAGTGCTTCTAGTCAATGTCAGTAGATTGATTTCTAAAAATTCAAATAAATCAATACACGTATTTTATTGTACGCAGATAACACAATTAAAGATATTATCCACCGAAGAACCTATTACTGTTACAAGCGATGATAGTCCCATCACTAATTGAAACCGTGGCGTGGGACCAACATAACAGGATGTGGTAGGTACGACGGTACAAGCTGAACAGTTTGTACAAAAACGATGTTTCAGGCTCGCCCATGCGGCGTTCAAGCAAAAAGCTAATTCTGTGTCGGCATTTCTAACACATGTTACAGAAGACTACCTACCTACTAAATACAACATGGTTTTACGAGACCCAGACTATATTAATACTAACATTCAATATAGTAATTAAGGCCAAATAGAGGCTACGAGTACATTAGCTCTTCTTAATTTCATAGGCTTCATTCGGCCTGCTTCAATTTGTTCCCAATTGTATGTAAATTTTATTAATACTTAAAAATACAGGGTGTAAGTGACGGTTTTTTTTGTTTAGTATCTAGTAAATTTATTAATTTTGCATTATATTTAATTAAGTTTTGACTGTAAAATTAAACTAGTTAGCATACGAACGTTTTCGACCGCGGCCACTGCTAGCGATTGGTTCCGTTTCTAGGCTCTTGTTCTGGAAAGATTCCCTGTCCGTCTGTAACTATGTAGTATATCTTTCAATTTAAAAGAAAAAATAAAAGATAATAAAAAACTTGGCGGGTGCCCATACAAGAAACGTGTTTTTTTTGGCGTTTTGGTTTGTTTTAGCTCTGGCGTAAAAGAGGCAGTGAGGCAGAGGCACTAGCATAAGCTATCAAATAATAAAAACTGGTCAAGTGCAAGTCAGACTCGCTCGCATTTAATACACTTCTGCGCGATGACTGCGCGTCCCTGACCAAAACAGTATTTTTACCTTAGTAGTACGGAACCCTCGGTGAGCGAGTCCGACTCGCACTTAGCTGGTTTTTAAACTTCGTTAACAAGTCTCAAGGGGCAAAAATAAGACTATTTACACTTTTTGGCCGCCATATTGAATGCCATTTTTATGTTATTGAAGTAACAAGCATATATGAATTCAGCAGGGTCGTTTTACTTTTAAAACTTCTTAAAAATAACACATGTTTGTTTGGTTCTCGAATATTTTAATTCAATACCAAGTCTAGTCTATTTGGCGTAGGTACAGGTAGATAAACTAGTCTCTGAAATGAGTTGCGTTCCTTACCATTAAAGATTAATCATCCTTTGTAAAAAAAACCTGTGTGAGAATAGTTTTGATGAAAGAGGTGTCTTTTAAAACCGTAGGGAAAAAGTAAAACATGGTATTGTACAGTTATGATAGCATACAATACTCACTGATCTAAAACATAATATTAAATTATGGAAACTTGTATGAGTCTCAATTTGTTATTAATTTTTAATTAGATCAATATCGGATACAACATTCTGTCAGACTGATGCATTATTAAAATTCATAGGCTATCATAAAATTAATAACAGCAAAGTGTGATCAATTTGGCGCGGTAGCTGTGTTATTTTAGGGTAAATCGCGTTTGGCAAATACACTAATGAACGTACGCATATTTTGTAAAGTTTTGGGCTAATTTTCGCTCATAAATTACTGAGGTTCGTATACGATTTATATTTTTTTTTAAACCTGAGTAAATGTGGGTAAAACTTATGCAAATCAAAATAAATGTAACACACAATATACAAATAAATAACACTGTTCAATCTCAATTATTATTTTTATTGTGAAGGTATCCTCCTGCCCCTTAGAGCAAGTCGAGCTTAGAGCAATGCGTCATACCGCGCATTGAACTTGAAGCACGCAACGAGTTGCTCTAAGGTCTTCCCATTAAGATTCTGAATCAAACCACCATCAGACCACTGCACTTCCAACAGCAACAATAAAGTTTATTCCTATGTTGTCTTAGAGGAAACTGTACAAATTGGCTAGGTGAAAACCCAACGGTGTCGTAAAGAGTTCGTAACTGCACAGCTCTTTGAAAATGTGTTACTCTGGAGGACGCGGTCTCTCAAACTATTTGTACGTGTTATGATGCAGTACGCGGTTAAAATGAGAAAATGTTCACGTTATGAGGTTGGTGCTCTTGGAAATTCAATTCTGAAGTTTTGTAGGGTTTCGCATGAACGTTGCCTTACTGTGTGAGTAACTGCATTTTGTAAAATCATACTTAGGCCCAACTTAGGCCCTTTTGACTTAGTGGTAATTACTCTTTCTTGATTTTATCACAAAAATTGTTTGAAGCCGGAAATCGGATGGGTGACAGTATGACATCTAGAGCAATATCCGTGCTTTGTAAGGCACGCAAATCAATTGTTCCTGGATTGTTGTGTTTAGTTATTTTGGGAATTTTATAAACCAAGCTTCAATTTCAAAATTTCCCCGAGTACTTCAGTTTGTGGAACTCCCGTGCCCGGATGATTTACGGCACTTATGCCGGGGCCCAGTCTATTCTGGTAATGGGCGCTCGTGGACCTGGTAAGCGATTCATAAAGTGGAACTCTTATGTGTTGAATATGATAGTTGCTCTGGGATACAATCGTACCGGTTGTAGTAACTGCACGGCTCTTTGAAAATGTGATTCTCTAGAGGATGCAGACTATGCTTACACGTGTAAAGTTATGATTTGGGACTTTAGGAAATTCAGGTTTGCAGTTTGTAGAATTTTTAAAGGGTTTTCCCTAATTAACTGCAAGTATTTGTATTTGTTTTTTTTTTGTTTTTAAAAAGGTATTTCCTTTCTTAGATAGATTATCAGGGTGCGTACTCCGAAGTTTTATCGGAGTTCCGATATTATCAGATTGACAACAACTATTACGTTCGGACTTTGTATGGGAATTTCTTTGTCAAAGGCCGAACCATAAACTAATTATCGGCGTGATATTATCGTAGTTTCACTTCGGAGTACGGCAGCTGTAATTAGTCTAATCACACTAGAAATTGTGAGTAGCGTAACTAGAACAATTTCTGAATATGTTATATACTCGAACCATAAAACTGAACCACTTTGGAAGATTACTTTTTGGCGTTTCCATTCAAACTTGCGTCGCCAAAATTTTCTAGACTTAGGAAATTTTATGGTTCGAGTACCTAACTTGCTCGAAAAAGGTTTTAAATAATCTACTTAAACTGTCTGATATGATTATCTTATACTTAAAATTGAAAAATAAAAACAAAAGACCTTTTTGCCCGACTGCGGCGAAGACCAAAAGGAGGGTTATGTGTTTGGCCTGTATGTATGTAAGAATGGACCTATGTGTATCTATCATATGTATGTATGTAAGAATGGACCTTCGTATGTATCTATGTATTGTTAAGTAGTAAAATCGACTCTATTACGTGGGCGACATACATAACCCTGAAGATACTGAGCCTGCTTTATGGGACGCCAGTTCAAAATCCCATGCGAGAACCGACTGGACGTGTCGCCTTGTTTTATGCTGTATTAATTAGGAATTTTTAATTTCGTCATAATAAGCTGGACTCAATATTTCATTTCTCTCTTAACAGTATGTACGAACATCCGTCGTTTCTATGTTCCGGCATACATAGAAAACGGCTTAACGTTAGTATTATAATAATCTAAGGGCCAAATCGATTTTGATGTACTATAATTATAGAGGTACGTTATTGAATTTGTCTAGACATGCTATTGTCCTATTTTGTTGGAAGCACTTAAGTTATTAACGTTAATGTCATACAAATACAACTAAAACTAAATAAAAATTTATCGAAAAATAACTAGAATCGTACGTTGGTCAATTTTCTAGTTAGTTGATCAACTTTGGAAAAAAGATAATCTATACCAAATTCGCATCGGGCGCTCGCCCCGGCTGCTCCCGCAGCACGTTCGCGTTCGCGTCGCTCGATCGGCTCGTGCGATTTGGTCTTAGGAAAACTTTCCTTACCTAACTTGCCTTACTTACCTAACGGACCTATGGATCTACAAATTTCCTAAGAGTTAATTATTTTTCGAAAGTTTATTAACTGACGAGGAAATTGATTAACTTACGATTCTTCATATTTTCCGGTGACATAATACTTACTCTTTTGTCTCTTGTACTATAATTTATATCAATAAACAAGAAAAAAAATTAAGTACAAACAAGGTATAAAAGATCGTTTGTAACGAGCAACTTTAAGGTATTTTCCCCATAAATCTTAAAGATGATAACCCTATTAACCACCTTTTGCATGTCATACATCCGTAAACTCAAATAACGTTGCAAACATTAATAAACCTTAATTATGCCAATAAATATGCTATTTACGTCGAGGTTCATTTACTTTAAATTGAACGATCGGCCTTACCACGCAACTTTCAGCACTTAATGAATTAATTAATCTTCAGCCTGACTTAAAGGCACAGGTAAGTATAAATTTGAAAAGGAACTTTATTAAAATTTCCAAAACTTACAAAGTCCATTTTGATCGGTACCCGGCAGGGCCACAAATTCTGGCAAATTTCTAATTTGGACTGTCATTTGCGTTAATGTTGTCATTACTATGATGCAGAGGTGGATTCAGGTGTAAGAAGTAAGAGATTTTTCTTTTAGATCCTTCTGCAACCGTGCGTAGGTTACCGGACAACTTGTACAATTGAGGTTTCTAAAAAATGTTCTTCTTTTCGAGTCAATGGCAAAACAGACTATATAAGCTTAGCCCAAAAAGTAGCCACATCAATAGCCTTTTGGTTGCCTTCAAAAGATCCTTCCGAGTGCAGGAAACTGGAGAAGTAGGTCACGACAGCAAGTGGGTCATGGTATGCAAACCGCATTTACACTTATCGTTATCAGAGAAGCACCACCTCTTCATGAGTTCCCAGCACCTGCCAACGCCCGACCGCAGTCTGTTCAGTGACTTCCAAATGGACCAGGGAAAATCGTGTCCTGGTGGCAGCTATAGGGCAGTTGGGATATGTATATTGTCAGGAGGATACCTTTTTGACCAAAGTTCTACACTAGCTTCGGATGGATCTGAATCGAGCGGCATGGTGTCTTTGATAAAACTATTGTATAACTTTAGGTTATGTTTCAGCCTCACTTCCGAAAATAGACAGACTTCGTCATCATGTCCATATTGCTAGAACGAGTAGAAAGTAATTTGTTGGTTCTTAACATTTATCTGTATGATATTGATTGATCGCGTATGTTGTGTATATAAGGTGTTTTTTAATTAGACCCAAATATTGTTAGGGTTACCTCAAGTACCTAAATGAATACTATTTGTGTTATTTTTTTACATTTCTATACGCTAGTTTTCGAGAAAAATCCTAAAAACAATACCGCTAAATATCGTAAAATGAACACTCCGTATCAGCACAGGTGGCAGCGCGGAGTCGTGACCCAATCACGCGCAAGCCGAGTGCGCGGTTCGGGCGGTTTCGGGCTCTTAGTACGGTCGCAATCATTACTACAGGATGATTGCAAATCATAATTATTTTTTTGTTTGAAAATTATAAAAAAAAAACTAGCGGGGGGATCTTATTCTTTACCATAGTTACACCACCCCTAGAAATATTTGGGTCTAATTAAAAAACACCTTATATAATATATTTACTTGCAAGTAAAGCGAAGGTAGCAATTTGGATGAAATATTTTGTTTAAACAAAACGATATGCAGGTTTAAGAAACTCAGTCCGGCTCTGTTTTTATCCCGTATAATGGTGTCCATGACGTTATATTAGGAAAGTTTGTTTTAAAACAGCAATATTATTTTGTAACTAAGCTTGTTCAGAATTCAGAAAAGCAATTTGTATAGGATAAGCTTTACGTTAAATTAAAAAGCCTTTTAAATAAATGTAGGGTCTTAGTAATGTTGGGTAAGGCTGAGACTCGCAGTATATTTTTCTTTTTATGAGCAAATTAAATCGCAATATCCAGTCAGTCAGAAATTATTGTTTTCAATTTGAAACTGCTTTTCCTATGAAATTTTAGAAACGGGACTCTTTTTGAACTTTGAGAACCATTGAAGGAAATTATATTTAAATGATGTTATAAGCTGAAATAAGCAGCACCTGTTGTGTCTGTTCTTTTAATGTTTGTTTTGTTTGTATTTTTATGTTGACTTAGACTAGACTTAGAAAAGGAGTTGACTTAGAAGAAGAGGATATTTCTTTTAAAAGTAAAAAGAATAAGAAAGGTTGAGTGTCACTTGAAAAACTTTAAATAAACTGATTGAATTTAATGTCAATGGAGACGTGATGGAGACAGGCCCATTTCTTACAGAAAGGTAAGTACATAGTAACTCTAGCTCTGACTATGTTATTTTCTGCGCATGAGGCGGAGACCAATAAATGATTCACACGCCTCCCCACCTGCTCCGCTTACCCCTGCGACGCATGCGACTAATTTTATTAGTTATGCGTATCAGCAGCCTTTAATTGACATTGTCATAATTTCTCATACCTACACATTGGTCTTTGTACCAATTTTATTTCGTTTACCATTGCGTATATAATTCTTTGGTAGGGTGTTGGGTTTGCGCTGCAAGTGTCAAGCTTGGCGATTTCTTGACTGTAAATACCTTTCTTGTATTCTATGATATATACAACTTCTAAGGCAAGGCAAATGCAGTTTTCATGGCTTTTACCACTGAAGTCGTATATTGAAATTAATCCTTCGCAGATGATCACTGCTAGGCAAAGTCCTAACCCTTCTTCTTTAACTTATCGTGATCTTGTAAGAGCTCTCTCTCCATCTTTTGTGGAAGGCGTTTAGAATCCGCGACTTTATCGATTACGGATTCATCCCCTGCGCCACGACGTTGTCCGTCCTGAAATAAACGATGTTAGGTCTTCCAGGTTGTATCCGGCTGGCAGCGTGGCTTATCCAGCCAACCTCTGACTGTATTTAGACCATTAGGACCTTTATGGAATGAATAATAGTACCTATTCATACACATTAAAATATTGAACACTTTTATGTTGTTAGAGCATTATATAAAGGGTGTAAGGGACGGTGTACTGAAAACTGAAAGGGCGTGCTCAGCTAACGAAACTGAACAACTTTCCCAAAGAAACATTTTTGAGAAATGTAAAAAAAATTTGATCTCTCCATACAAATTGTTCACTCTGCTCGAACAGTTTGTATGGGGAGGTCAACATTTTTTTTCATTTCCCAGAAATGTTTCTTTGGGAAAGTTGTTCAGTTTCGTTGACTGAGCACACCCTTTCAGTTTTCGGTACACCGTCTCTTACACCCTGTATAAATATAGGCGTAAGTTTGACTCGGATACTTCATACATCAAAATGAATCGACACAGACAAATTTGTTATGTCTATATCATACATTAGTAAGGTAGGCACAACACAATACGACTAGTTTGGACACGTAGGAGTAGAGGGCAATGAAATGCATCCTGCATCAAATCCTGTGTCCATTCCTGCATCCTGCATCAAATGGACTCGTGTCGCCCATTTTTTATTAAACACAAACTTTTGACTGTAGCTTGTTTGTACATTCTTGAAGTGTGCCTTTTTGTTTATAAGCATAAAGCATTTTTTCAAGAAAATCATACGATTAGTACTAGAGAATTACGTTCGCAGTATAAAGATAAACTTCATGTACCTCCCGTGAGACTGACATTAATTAAAAATAACGTTTATATGATGTGCATTCAATGTTTCAATAAACTTCCAGAACAATTTAAGAAATTTGATGCAAATAAATTTAAGAGATCAATAAAGCTGTGGCTTACGGAAAAATGTTTTTATAACTTACAAGAATATATGGATTGCGGATGACTGCTCTGTTTGGGCTATTTAATTTAGTATTAATAAGTATTGTTGTAATCTGATATAACTATTTCATCGATTGCGACATTTTCAGTTATAAAATTGTATTGCTTGACATAGCCTTTTTGACACAATACTTATTTTTAATTTGACATTACGTTATGAATTTGAATTTAATGTGACAGAAGCTTTTAAAGTGACATTTGGATTTTCTTTTTTTTCTTTTAATGTAAAATTTCATGTAAATTTATGTAAAATTAAATGTAAAATTTCATGTAAATGCCTGCGAAGGCAGTTTTTAGTGAGACTAAATTTATATGTTCAACTCCTATGTACCTACCTGATTACTTTACATGAATAAATGAATAAATGAATAAATGAAATGAAATGAAGCGATTGACAGACTAGCCAGGGAGGAATCAGAAAAACACTTCTGCGGAACTGAACCTTTTATTGAATTATCAGGGAGTACCATCAGAAGCGCACTCAAGGACTATGCCCAGAGAAGGCACTGCACTGAGTGGGCAAACACTGTTGGACTTACTCACTCGAAGAAATTTCTAGGGACCACAAAGGTAGGTTACTTCAAATATCTAAGAAACCTAAGCAGGCCCCAGACCCATATCACCGGCCATTTCGGCACCAGAGAGCACCTACACAAGATGGGTCTGTCGGATACAACTACTTGCAGAGTATGTGGTATAGAAAGCGAACGCATGGAGCATCTTTTATGCATATGCAACGCTTTGGCTAGCAAGCGTGTGAAGATTCTGGGTAAGGCTTATCCGACACCAGAAGACTACAGGCTCCTTCCGCTGAAATTTACATCGAAGCTCATAACGAGCATATTTGGAGACAGCGGAAGATCACAGGAGCAATAAGCCAGGGGAGGCACAAAAGATCCCATAGGGTCGAAGTGCTCTGAGGTCTATTAAGAAACTCAGCCCCACGTAATAAGTTAAGATAAGTACATACATTGTACACTGTAGCAAAATCTTCTCGGCTCAAAACATACACGAGAAGTGCTCAATGTGAATACTCCTTAAATCGCATAAAGGAAAGAAGAATCTTTGATCACTTGATGTCGCCGCCGTGTTTTTGTCGATATTCGATATTATTCGCTCCACCATGTTTATTTTCTGCTTCGAAGAAAAGCCCTCAATGTCACGTTCGTCTCGAAACGTGATTGTAATAACAAATGCGTGAGAGTCCTCGTGTGACAATATTAAACTTTTTTTTTGTAAACAGTATTGAGATTTCTGAAGGATCTGAAACGGGGTTGTTTGCTTTGTACGCTATTTTAGCTAGGGCCTAATATTATTTCAGTAAAGACGAATCAAATTAAATAAAAATTGTTTCAATAAAGTTTTCTTTGTCTTTTGTATCAGAAAACGAAATAGCTCTCAACTTTAATTTTGGAAGTTTAATAATAGGTCTTTACCTATGAAATTGCCGTTTTGTATAGTCTCTGCCTACCCTTCCTACTCTGCCTACCCCGACGGGAAAGAGGCGTGATGTTATGTATGTTTATATGGCGAATTTTAGGTAAACTCAATTTTCAGTACTAACATATTTGCATTTTTCTTTGGAATTATAAATCCATTTGTTTTAGCATTATTGGGAAGACATTAAGCTAACAGAAGCTTAAATTTCATTTTCGAAAAATATTATCTGTAAAAAATATAACAAATCTAATGATGAAATCGGACGACATTTAAAATGAACAATTTTCGAACCTTAAATATTATATATCAAACTAAAAATAAAAACTTTATTTTATGCGTAAATTAATAACTTTGAAGTCAACTTTCAAATATAAGACAAATGAAAAAAAAAGCATTAGAATTATAGGAATTATGATCTCATTAATCTGTAAGAAAGTTTCGGCAATTTCATAGGTAAAGACGTAGTATTTTTCTGCATATTTATTCTGTGTCTATTTCTGTGTCTGAAAAACTGACAATATGAAAAAAAAACCGGCCAAGTGCGAGTCGGACTCGTGCCCTAAGGGTTCCGTACCTATGTACCATATGATATACTAAAAGCTTTTGCTCTTTGATTTTAAAAACTCGGCGACCATCCAACTTGACCCCTCTTTTATAGAAAAGTTCTTGAAACGGGAGCTCATCTTAATTGGTTACTATTAGTTGTGAGAAAAATTGAAATATTTAATGATTTAGACTTTTCCCTTTATTTGTACTGTGAGACCTAGCTTCTTGCCAAATTTCATAATTTTAGGTCAACGGGAAGTACCCTGTGGGTTTTGCTTTTTTGCATAAATGTATGGAGATGAGGACATAAAATGCCATATCTTTTGATTGCGACGTTGTAAGAAATTTAAATTTTCAGATCTTGTGTGGTTTATGGACCTTAAAATTCGTTATCAATTTCAACCTGATACCTGTTCTCGTTCGTGAGGAAAAGGGTCTTGACAGACAGACAGACAGACAGACAGACGGACAAAAAAGTGATCCTATAAGGGTTCCGTTTTTTTATTTTGAGGTACGGAACCCTAAAAAACACAAAAATAATATATTTTCTCGGAATAACTTTGCACCCTGAATGGAACCCTTACCGTCAGATACCAAAAGGTTTTTGGGATTTTCAAAGTTTTACTAGTTATTTTTTCTTTTAAATCTATTGCTGTCATTTTTTATCAAAAAAATTTTAAAGGAGGTTGATCTTTAAAGAGGATTTATGCAACTGATGGTTACAAATTACAACAACATGCCTTTAAGATCAGTAAATCACGTATTGACTCTAAAATAAAGCCACAGTATATCACGATTATCTTATCCCGATTGATATGAATGTAAATCATGAGGTACAGAAACTTCTAAATACAATTTTAAGTTTCCGACACAAACTAACCTCTCAAATTAGCAAACTTTAGGATCACACGATCACACCTTATACAGAAAGGTCGTATCGTCAGTCCAAGTCGGGAGATTTTATCAAAGTGCTAAGCCCGGTTGGGTAATCAACGGGTTATCCGGAGCAACCCTGAGGGCAATTAATTTTAATCTATCTTTACCTAATCGTCAAAGTTGGACGATTAGCAGTCTATTTCAAACACTGATCCCGGTGGAGGTTCTCGATGTTACGCCGATTTAAGATGGGCATGTATTTAACCCAGCAACAAAATGATTGTCATTTGCGACAGAAAAAATATTAATTTGTTACCTAGGTAAAAGGTACCAGGTTTGGCTTCTAATACGTTTTGTAGGTTTGAATAATTTAAACAAATGATTTTTTTTTATCATACATTCAAAATTCTGGAACTCAATTTAATATTTAAAGCTGCCCGTAAAGTAAAGCACTGAAATTATTACTAAAATGGAAGCCAATAGTTGATAAAATACAATTAACTATCTGGTGCCCGCGACTTCGTCTGCGCAGGTTTAAAAAATTTAGCCTATGTGTTATTCTGATGTATAAGCTATATTATTGTAAAATTTCATTAAAACCCATTTAGTCGTTTTTACGTGAAAGAGTATAAACACTCATCATAATATTAGTACGAGTAGGATGGCTTCCTATTATTAAAATAAGTAGCCCAAACATTATTTTATTCTATTTTCAGTTTTTATTTTGTATATATTAAGGTTTCTTTTTTTTTGAACTTTTAAGCGGCCAAAAAAATATTTTAAAAATGCATTTTGTAAGTAGCCTATTAATTTGTTAGTCTTGTGGAAAATACTACCATTTTAGTAGGATCATTAAGGCTGAGCTTGTATGGGGTACCATGCACCTAAACCTGCTGGGATGAAACTTGGCAGGAGTGAAGTACATACCCATAGGTAACATATTAGAAGTGGTGCTCCCCAGCAGGACGCGACTGAGATGCACAGTGGGGCATAATGTCGAAAATGTGTAGTTTTTTACTAGGTTGAAAATTGTATCTGTTGAACCGACATAGGTAGCTGGTTGAAAATTTCACAGAATATGTATTTTTAAAACAAATGTATCACATTAAAATAAAAAAATAAAAAATAAGGGGGGTCGCCATACAAGAAACGTATTTTAGATTTCCGTAGCCAAATGGCAAAAAACGGAACCCTTATAGATTCGTCATGTCTGTCTGCCTGTTTATCTGCCCGTCCGTATGTCACAGCCACTATTTTCCGAAACTATATGAAATTATCTAAACTGAATAGTTTGCGCGATTGACACTTCCAAAGTGGTAAAATGTGTGTGCCCCCCCGTAACTTCTAAAATAAGAGAATGATAAAACTACAAAAAATATATGACATACATTACCAAGCAAACTTCCACCGAAAGTTGGTTTAAACGAGATCGAGTAAGTAGTTTTTTTTAATACGTCATAAATCCTAACCGATTAAGGTGAGCTCCCGTTTCAAGAATTTTTCTATTCAAGAGGGGTCAAGTTGGATGGTCGCGGAGTTTTTAAATTTAAAGAGCAAAAGATTTTCGTTTATCATATGGTAAATAGGTACGGAACTTTCTGTGCGCGAGTCCAACTCGCACTTGGCCAGTTTTTTGTTTGTTTTTGCTCTATCGTCAGAACGGTTAGTAATTCGAGTGTCAAACTTGGTATGAGTATAGTTCACTAAAATTACAATAAAATAATATGTTCTGACTGACTAACTGAATGACAGACTGACTGACTGACGTCTATCCGTAACTGCATACTAAATTTCACACGTATAGCTAACGTGTGAAATTTAGTATGCAAATTTATTGCATGCCAAAAACACCGCCCAAGAAAGGATTTTCCAAAACTCATCCCCCAAGGGGGTGAAATAAGGGTTGAAAGTTAAAGTTAGGTAAAAAAATTTGAAAATCTTTCATCCCTTATTTCCCCCCCTTGGGGAAAAGTTTTGGAAAATCCTTTCTTGGGTGGTGTTTGTGGTATGCAATAAATTAGCATACTAAAAGCTAAAACGGTTACGGATAGATGGCAGTCAGTCAGTTAGTCAGTCAGTCAGGACATATTATTTTATTGACATTCTAGTGAACTATACTCATAGTAAGTTTGACACTCAAATTAATAACCGTTCTGACGATAGAGCAAAAACCATAAAAATACGTTTCTTGTATGGCGATCCCCTTATTTTTTAAAATTTTTATTTTAAGGTGATATATTTGTTTTAAAAATACATATTCTGTGAAATTTTCTACCAGCTACCTATGTCGGTTCAACAGATACAATTTTTAACCCAGTAAAAAACTACATATTTTCGACATTATGCCCCACTGTGCATCTCAGTCGCGTTCTGCTGGGGAGCACCACTTCTAATATGTTACCTATGGGTATGAACTTGACTTCTGCCAAGTTTCATCCCAGCAGGTTTAGGTGCAAGGTTCGCCTTTTTAGTTATCCTACTATTTAGGAAGTATTCAAGTTTCAGATATACCTTGGAAAACTTAAGAGGTTCCCTTAACCCAAGTGTATGTTTAGGGTACTCAACAGAAGGAAAGTTTTTCCTTGACATAAGTAGTGCAATTTTGTTAAGTACGGTCGACCAGGATCCAAGTGGTTTACCAATTTTTTATAAAAAGTTTGTATTTGTATATTTTTGGTTTATCTACTGGAGTTTTTATCTTGCATATAAGAGCACTTATCCATAATAACAAAAATAAACCTCAAGGAGGAAAAATAATCACGTAAGAATTTCGATATACTTACAGTTATATATTTTGTATCACATAAAGTGGTTCAAAAGTCAAAGCTAATTTAGCTAAGCTAAGTTAGAAAAAAATGTGAAGTAACACAAAAAGAAATGTAAATTAATATTGTGATATTTTCTATTATGCATTTAACATTTAAAAAACTCGTTTGTTAAATAATGCCTCTTTTAGGAGGCAATCTAAAAAATTTTGTTCCACAACTCTTCAAAATTTCAAACACAACATGTTCGACTCTCCTTATTCAAAATATTAACGTGTCTGATTAGTCCAGTTAGAATAGGAAGTCAAAACTTTGTCTTTTGAATTTTCAAACTTGTATTTTGGCCTTAAGAATAAGACCTAAAATGTTATTTTAAACATCTGTTTTTTTTCTTTTATAGCTAAATTTATTTTATTCCTACGATCGTTTTTAACAGTCGCTTTATTTTTGGAATTCTCCAATTTGAAATGTAGTTCATCGTTCTAGAATTTCGAGCCAATTCAGATTGCTCTCTTGAGGATAATCTGAATTTATGTGAAACTGGATTTTTATTGGGAAATTCGGCTCTCAAGAGACAGATTCAAAGTTACAAGTGCCGTGACACGTGACTCTTAATTAGTAATTTCACGGTCTTTGTTTCTCCCTAGGGCAAATCACAGACTATGAACGTATTAGACTCCGATATCTTGTCAAACTTCGTATTATTTTTTATCTACTCCCGTATCGAAATATTCCAAATTCGAAACCAATGACAGATTCGAAATTGAGGTCATTGTCCGCTATCATTTTCATTTCCTAACTGCTCCATACTACGAGCAGTACGGAAATGGAGTATGGATTTTCATTGTGCAACTGTTATACTTCATAATTTTCATTCTGCATAGGCTGAGGCAATATACTTGATTACTACTCTTTAAAATCTTATTTTATTTTGTCGGTCGTAGATAAAGTTTTGTATGCAACTTTACGTAATAAGTCATTTTAACACTCGATCTATACTATTTTGATACTCGGCTGCGCCTCAAATTACTCTCATTACGCAACAGTTGCATAAATAACTATATTTAACATTTTTGCAAAGAACATGACAGTAAACCAAGTTTTGTAAACGTAAAATAAATACAAAAAAAGTTTTTCACATAACCAGTAAGCATTTTAAAACATTATATCCTACACGAGCAATAGTTGTATATGTATAAATGTATATATTTGTAATCGGTTTTTTGTAAAAATTTACTATACAGGGGGTTTTCGAGGGTCTCATGGCAGGGAATATTTTTATTTGTTTATTTACCATTTCTTAAAAATAGCGCGTTTCAGAAAACCTACAGCGCCATCTATTATCGGACTTTGGTTAAGATTATACAGAGCAAAGCTTGGTATCCAGGTACTATAAGTAAGCAGCGTTACAAATTCCATCTTCTTAAATGATGCCAATAATTATGCTGTGTACCAAAAATGCAAACATATTTCTTTATAATAATTGAAATCCCAACTAACTTATGTTTTTAATTTGCTTACGTTTTATTTATGTTCTTGTACTTCAGTTTATCTACATTAGTATGACTTACTTATGTTTTACTTACCTCAAAACTAAGCATGACCGAGTGTAGTGTCAGTCTGTCAACATTTTTAGCATTTAATATGGAACGTTTTATAAGATTTTAGTTCAGGCAGGAATGTGGCATATAAAGTTCAGAATTGACTCTAAATAGAAAATATATTTATTCGTCGTCGTCGTCGTCGTCTTGGTCATAATAAATTCTACACAATATAAGGAGATAAGAGTTCATTAAAAACCTACAAAAAATCTACAAATGTTGTACAAATATAATATACTAGCTGTGCCCGCGGCTTCGCCCGCGTGATATTCAGACAATGTGCAATCTCTCCCTCTCCCCTCCCCCTCCCTCAACCTCTCCCACTCCCTCTCTCTCTACCTCCATCCCACTCCCTCTCCCTTTCCCTGCCCCTAACCCTACCCCTACTCCTATCCCTATCCTTAACGCCGTCTTTACCGCTATCCCTATCCTTATATAAACATAGAAACGACACCCATATTGATTTTTAGAAATTTTAACCCTATCGCACCCCAACCCCACCTTAGATTTCGATTTCAAAATTGTTTTAGTTTTCATAATCAGCGACCCGATAAACCATACAAACGATACCCATATTGGTTTTTAGACTTTTTCACCCCATTTCCCTCTTTAAGAGGTTAAATTTGGGGTGGGATTTCAATAACAGTGATGTATGTTCCACAGAATTACAACACTAATGCCTAAATTACAAATTTAGTGGATATTACTTTGAAATGAAGGAGTTTCAACATCATCCCCCTTTTCACCCCTTAGGGTGTAGAATTCAAAAACCCTGACCTACGTAAAACTTAATCTTTAGTTATCAGTCTAAATACAAATTTGGGAGATCCTAACTTCAAAACTGACGGACTTTCATACAAACTTTCATACCTTATTTCACCCCCTTGGGGGATGAATTTTGAAAAATTCTAAAACATATTCTTTTTTATTTTTTACCAAAAGCTCAAAAACTAATTTAATAATTCTACCTTTAAAAATAAAAGACTTATAGACCAACAAGCTAAAAAAATATCATCCCCTTTTTCACCCCCTTTTAGGGTGATTTTTAAAAAATGCTTTAACATGTTTTTTTATTTTTAACCAAAAGCTTAAAGTTAAATTTGTGTGAATCTAACTCAAGAAACAAAGGACTTTTATACAAACTTTAATCCCTTATTTCACCCCCTTAGGGGATGAATGTTAAAAAAATTTCAAACACGTACTTTTTTATTTTTTACCATGAGCTCGGAACCAAATTTCTATAATTCTACCTTTAAAAATGAAAGACTTATAGACCAACATACGGAAAAAAAACATCCCCTTTTTCACCCCCTTGAAGGGTGATTTTTAAGAAATGCTTAAATACGTGTTTCTTTATGTTTTACCAGAAGCTTAAATGAAAATTTTTGTGAATCTAGCTCAAGAAACAAAGGACTTTCATACAAACTTTCATCCCTTATTTCACCCCCTTGGGAGATGAATTTTCCAAAATCCTTTCTTAGTGGGTGGTTTTGACGTGCATAGAACCTGTGTACAAATTTTTCAGATCTGTATCTATAGCGGTTACGGCTCGGCGTTGATGAATCAGTCAGTCTGTCAGTCAAGACATGCTCTTTTATATATTAATAATAATTATATAATTAATAGAATATTTAGATTTGATTAATTAATTATTTATTTATTCAGAAAAGCTTAAAATACGTAAAATACGATGGTGTAATTCCGAAAAGAACATAATTCAAATAGAACGAGTCAGTGTTTGTGTTTCAAGTCCACGGGAACAATTTTTTAGTTTTTATTTTTTCTTTCTTATGACCTTTCTGTACAGCCAGCGCATATACAACGTGTAATTCTAATTACACAATACCTATCGGGTGGGTAGGTCCACCCATGTAACTGAACAACTTTTGTTCTACAACTTTTGGAAATCGGTCTTCATAGAAAATTATAATCGAATCCGGTCAATTTGTAAAGAGAATCAAATAAAAAAAATTCCTAAAAATTTTGGGACAAAATCAGTTCAGTTGCGTAGAACTACCCACCGAGAGGCGTTGCTATCAAATCAATCGCTCGTTCGATTTTCCCGCTCATAAAGCTATGGGATCAAAAAAGCATAAATATATTTTTTTAAACAATTCTTTTTTTATCGTCAATTGGCTTACTCTTGACCTCGATCTAGTCTTAAAGACAGAGATGAGGTCGACGATGGAAAGAGCTTGCCCAAACGCGAAACTTGGTATATTCTCTCAATTTTCGAAATATCGATACGATACTACTTCAAAACATTCGAATTCATAACTTCGTTTACGACAATACAGTGGAATAGTGGTTAGATGAATTGTCATATTGGCAGTGTTTAGCATCCAAGAATTTTTTTTGACATCTTATTTTTCAATGTGTATTGCTTATTTTAATTATTTTTTTTGTTTTTTTATAATTTATATCATATTTGTAGTTTTTTGTGTTTTTTTTTATAATAATTTGCATACTATTGTAAATATTGGTGATATTTTACAAATAAATAAATTGAATTGAACTTAAAAAAATATCCACTCTATCGTCAATGGACGACATTTTGAATTGGCATGTTCGAATAGTCGTATCGATATATCGAAAATTGAGAGTAGACACCCTGATTACTGAGATCGTGGTGGGGTTTGCAACAGTTTTTTCTCAGATCACACTTGTCTGCGATAGCCAGGAAAGAAAGTAAAAAATGCGATATTCAGGTTGATTTCCCTTACATTTCTCAAAATCAAATTTTTAAAGTCATATGCGGTTTTCCCTAAAGACTTAAGAGGTGTGTAATCTTTGACAAAATTATTGTTTGGGATCTTATCTAACGATTTCACTATAAATTCAGTTAAGCGTTTTTATTTGTTTTGAGAAAATCTATGAGGCTTACTTTAAACCCATCATTGTATGAAAATGTATGGCGGAAAAATCCTACGAGCGATTTTTTTAAGCCGAGAGTAGTTTAACTGATCTGTGGTAAAAGTTAAATGAGCTGACGTCACGGGTCGCAAATCATATCCAAGTTACGAGTTATGTTAAAACGGTTGCTACACATCTGGGACTATCTAGCTTAAATTTGAACTAGCTATAAAGTAAAGCCATGTAATTTTCTTCTCTCTGTCTCTATCTGATACTTTTAATCTGAAAAGACACAATTTAAACAAAATTTAGATTTTTCTTTTTTTTTTGCCGATAGGACTTTTTTATACTTAGTGTAAGAGAAAGGTCCGAAAACTAAAGGAGCATGATAAGTCAACGTAACTTAACGCATTTCAGTGAATAAAACTTTCAAGAAATGAAATAAAAATATCGGCCACTCCGTACAAAACTGCAAACTTGATCAGACAGTTTTATTTTTCAGTTACGTTAACTGATCCCTTACATCTGACTCTTGGCCGAATGGTTCTTTCTTTCCTATTAACGAAAGTTAACAACGTTGGTTGTGGCTAGCTAGAACCCAGATGGGTGACAACACTGACAACTAAAAATCAAATGGCCCGTTGGCGTGGTTGGTTGGCCTGCCTTCTTACAGAGACAATATTTATGTCGCAGGAAAATCATATTATTCATTTACAAACGGCGGGCAACTTGTAAACGGTCGATAGATTGACGACGTCGGCAAATTTAATGGGTTTAGATCACTGGTGAATATTAGGTTCGTTAGGCAAGGTAAACCTAACTAAAAGTTGCGCGGAAGTCACTACATGGCTTAAATCACAGCACAGAGCAGTACCTAAATATATCGTCGCGCTCATCTCCAGTGGGGCGCAACGCGGGATCCTCTGCCCTGAGAAACAGAAAATTCGGTTGATATTTAAAAGATTTTCTTTATTATTTATCTTTTGCTTTTAAAAAAAAATATGTAACTTAGAATTATTGCTGTTGTTTTAAACAAAGTTAAACAATTTACGTTTGATTAGTTACATGCCATCACGGATGTTTTTTTGTGTCCAAATTTTCTTAAGGAAAATCTATTTTTCTTTAAGTTATCTTTTGGTTTGTTTGTTTTAATTATGTCTGAGGACTGAGCTACATGAAAATTAATTAGAAATTTCATTAAAATCATCAAATTTACAAATTCGTTTCAGTAGATTATTATAAAGACAAGAGCTTTGTAATATTGTATTTTAAAGACGATGAACCTAATTATAATTATTATATCCAATGGGCACTTTTGTATGAACCCCGCCCCACCCTATGCTATGAATAGCCTGAGTGAAGAGCATATTAAAATGTACATTCCGAAAAAATAAATGAAAAATATCATTGGAGTTTAAAGTTATATCATTCAAAAAAACTGGTCAAATGCGAGTTGGACTTGTGCGCCGAGTGTTCCATGAGGGGATAGCATGAATGTTTGTTGAGATAAACAGGTGTGATGTGACAGACAGATAGATAGACGAATTCGCACCATATGGGTTCCGTTTTAACATATTGGAGCGGAACCCTAAAAATAAATTGAAATTGTTTCGAATGAATTAATATTTAAAATGAATGAATATTGCCCTGAATGATTTATTAATGCGTTGTAAATTAATAGATGATAATTTAATTTGTTTTGTGATGACTTATGATATCTTATGATGATGGATGGTCTCTGCGTGGTATAAGCTGCATTATCATCAAGCAATTTGACCATCTTACCCATGTTCTGCATTTTATGTCTAAGGGTTTCTTGGAAGTTCGAAAGTTCCAGGTCACTGTGTAAGACGAGCTCTCTTCTCCACGTCCGAGTCTGCTCGTCTCAAGACAGACAGCCTATCCGCATGTCCCTAGCCTGTACGTCATCCCTTTCCAAAGAGATATCAAGCTGGCCATCTTAACAGACGACGCTGCATACTTACCTCTCTGCGTCGAACAGACAAAAGCAGGTCACACTTAACGGTCGCAGTGCAACTTCCGTCTCTACGTTGACTAAGATAAACACAGTGCAAAGTCGTGTGTCATGCTTCACGTGTTCTTGACTGTAAAAGTTTAACCACGCCAATTCGACGATCAAGTATTTTCTTGCTATGCTTTAAGTTGATAACTTCTCCACCAGAGCTGAGCGAGGTAACTAAGTTGTGAGCAGTGAAAATTAAAACAAATTAATTGCTCCACTTTCCCAGCTAAGGGCATCCACTAAAACTCACGCGGGCGCCCGCAGGCATGTGAATTATAATGAAAAACCCCGTCACACGCGCCCGCGCTGGGTACGCTGTTCATACTACTTATTTCACACGCGTGCGGGCGCCCGCTCGAGTTGTAGCGGACGCCCTAAGAACTGCGATGTGCTAAGCATGAAGCAATCCTGGTGGTTGGAATTTTTACAGCTCACGCCCTAACTACCTAGCACAGCTAAGGTAGAAACTCACCCTAAGGTAAGTAATTCACATATACAGGGTGATAATTTAATTGCGTGCCATAGCTTAGGGGGTGTTTCAGTAACGATAAAGGAACACAAAAAAAATATTTAAAAAAATCCTCCTTAAAAAAATTCAAACTCCATTGAAACTAAACTAACGCGGAGGGCAATGATCCGGACTGGGCTCCGCGCTATCACCGAGCCAGGGCGCGAGTTTCAAGTAATTCTTTCTTTTTTTGTGTGTGACTCAATTTTCCCTTCATACTTTAACGAGCTTAGGAGCGTCAAAATGTAATACCAAATAAATTATTTTAAAAAAATATCATTGATGATAAAAAAAATTAAGTAGGATTTTTTAATATATATTTTTTGTGTTCCTTTATCGTTACTGAAACACCCCCTGAGCTATGGCACGCAATTAAATTAACACTCTGTATATCTATAGAATAAAAAGTTCGCGTGGCTTAATACATAATCACAAGCAATAACTCCTTGTTCACGCCGCCGGCCATTTTCCTTCTTCACCCTGTTAATTCGAAAATTACAGTGTTCGAGATCGTGTCGACACAAATATCTGGAAGCGACTCCCAATGCAAGCAATTTCAGCTGAGGTTCCATAAATAACCACGCTCTATTATTACGAGAACCTTAATCAAATGATAACCATCTCAACACTGTTGGACGCAACTTAATCGGGCTTCGGTGGAACCAAGTGTTTACGATTTGGTTTCACGCAATCGAGTCGAGTGAGACTTGAATGCGTCCGACTATCTTTTTTTAAAAAAAAGAGCTATTTAGTTTGACCGCTTTAACAAGCAAAGCGTTAAGGTTCTTTATTTTAATCGAATATTATTTTTATGACATGAGAAAATTCCTACTTCTAACAGTGTGCATTGTTGTTTTCATTTCTGTAGTTGGATATTTAAAAAAAATATATTATGATGCCAACTTGTAACAAGCTTTACTTATAAAGCTTGAAATAAACTATATTTATTTTTTATTATTATTATTTAAATTAAAATATATTCAAACCCTTACAATATAATCGTAGCTTATAAAGCTTGAAATAAACTATATTTATTTTTTATTATTATTATTTAAATTAAAATATATTCAAACCCTTACAATATAATCGTAAAAATAATGATAATAAAAGTCCGTAAAACCATTGGTAAGGGATTCAGTGTTCAGTCATAAAAACAGGTCTTAAAGTAAAAGTAAGAGGGCCTATAAAATGTAGAATTATGCATTATCCAGTGGTTTCAGTGAGACCTCATAAAATAAAATGAGATAAGCCATGAAGAAGTCTAATTTTCTTCGGTCACGACCAAGAATGTGAGTAGGTACTAATAAACTCAAGAACACATTAGCATTGAAAATGTTTAAAATATATCTTAATCATGCTATACATTAACGCTATTAATCCAGTCGCTTAACGTCTTACTCGTATATCGCCTTTACGTGGACACGCCTTATAAATGCACTAATTTATTTCCAGGTACTAGTTAGGTACATAGCTCTCAATTTTTGATAGGAGCCAATTCTTCGATTTTCAATGGAATTCGCTCCTATCAAAAATAAATTGAGAGTACCTAACTAGTACCTGGGAAAAATTGTGTGCATTTATAAAGCGTGTCCACGTAGAAATACTAAGCGGCCGCAATATACTCGCTCTCTTGTTTTGGAAATGAGTTGACGGATGGTTGATGGATTCAGCCACTTACAGATTAGTTTGTAAAATACGTACATGAGTCGATATACTGATGGAGTTAATTTATCAAATATCATTTATTTTGTGTGTATAAAAATATTAAAATTAACTTTTTTTCTCTATGAACTTGTATTGCATTAACTAGTATTCCCAACCAATTTTTTGTGCCCCTAACATAAGACTGAAGATATTCATTCACCAGCTCTACAGTACTTCTTCTTTTTCTTGTTTGCATAATTTATGCTAGCAGTGTTTCTGTACCTGAAACAAATCTTAAACAAAGGCTGTATTACTTTGACATGTTGATATTGTTGATGCAAGCCTAATAATCTTTTGCATCCATAAACCCTACTTGACTGAGTTTTGAAACGAATTAACAATACAATTTTTACTTTTAATTTAAACATTTGAATTTTGCTCGAATTCGAAACCAGACCAGTCGAATCGACTTCCGCTTCCGTTCCGACTAGGCTCTTTATTGGATCGTTCTTAATTTGAATTGTTGCGTGAGAATTGATTTCTATTTAATTGCAACGTCGGGTGATGGTACCGCTGCGATTCATTTCAATAAAATATTTTACTTCCATACTGTATAATTATTTTATTTGCGTATTGTAACTTGTTGCAGTACTCCAAATAAACAAAATAAATATAATCTTTAGTCTGTCTTAAATGGACGAGAGTATGATCTCGAGACATAGAAGGACACTGCCCGTCCTTTGATTAAAGGCCCTTTAGTTGCCTTTTACAAAACCCACGAGGTAAGAGATGGAGTTACCCGGAACATCACTGGACGGAACAAAAACCTGTTTGTTTTGAACGTGTTTATCTTCAAATAACTTTTAAAGACTCTTATTGTAATTTATCTTGTTAATTTTTTTCTTACAGATATTAAATTGAAAAGTTGAAAGCATTACATCTGCGGCTTCACTTCCTAATCCCATCAACGCGAGAAATTGGGGCAGGCATCAAACTTCTAACACTGTCTCATAAATCACACGAAATTATATCTTTCACTTCCAAATACAGAGTGTGAGTGACGTTGTATCGAAAATTTAAAAAGAAATTGAGTAAAAAAGGTACAACTCGTATTCACGTAGAAAGCAGGCTTGCATTGTGTGTGACCTGCACCGATCTACCTGCACTTTTTCGGGACCGTTCGCGCAGGCCATGCACAGGCAGTAGGTACTAAATATCTTAATACTTAACTGTGTGTTATTCTGTGTGCTAAATGTACTAAACCAGCGCTCCTAGAATTCGGTCTGCGCCTCTCACCGGTTCCGCAAACGTTGGTAGGTCGGCGCAGGCTCCCTGCTTTCTAGGTCTGTACGCCCAAAGGTAACGCCAATCGCCATTTGCGCACGTTCAGAGCGTCAGAGATCTTTATATATAAGCTATGAAATAACAACAATTAATAAAAACAGATAAAGTGCGTGTCGGACTTGCGCGTTTTAATACACTTAATAATACATTTGCCGGCTTTTTTTTGTTATTTGATGTACCTTCCAGGGAAATGTTGTCCAGTTCCATATGCAGAATCATCTCTCATTTTTTTCTGGTCAATAAAAATGAAAGTGTACTAAGACGACTACTCCGCCATCGCCACAATCGACTAGTAACCGCAGTGATCCTGACAGGTATTGTAAAATTATCGATTGCTTTAATTTTCTTAACATCTTATCACAAATTTAATTTTCCCTTAGATAAATGATTCCATGGGGGAGATGGGCCTCCTTAGCATTGGCCTGCAACCCGTCTAGGAGAAGGAAAACTCCGAATTCAAACTAACACACTAATCGAAGCTCATGATAATTGATATCATGTAAGGTCCGATTAGCAGAGTCAGTGTCAAGGCAGGATACCAATAGTATCAACGGCGGCGTTCACAAGGTCGAGTTAGCTGACCTACTATCTACCTAGCTAGAATGGCCTAATCGGACGGGCGAGGTAGGTTAAAAAAGTTCGATCCTCTCTTTATGACAGCACCCTTTATAGACAGGCCCCGAGTGCCCAGGGTCTCCGGCAGAAGCCCTGTCGATGACGGTAGACAGGTCGACACCGGAGCATGGGGTGCGAAGAATCCCCGGGCGGGAAATTCTCTCCGTCAAACGACCCCTGCTATTGAAAAAAATGGACTCCGTGATTAACATTTTAACATACAATGTAAGAACCCTTAAAACAGAGGAAAGGCTGGTTGAACTGGAAATCGCGCTGAAATATATTAATTGGGATATCGTGGGTCTTTCAGAAGTGCGCAGGGAAGGGGAAGATACTTTGGAGCGCGAGGATAACATATTTTTCTATTATGGAAAGGCGGATGTTCTCTCAGGGGTAGGCATCCTTGTGGCTAAACGCTGGAAAAACAATATACAAGAGTTTGTTACCTATTCCGAGAGATTAGCCCTGCTAAAATTTCGAATTAACAGTAAGGAAACATTAACCATAGCCCAAGTATACGCACCAACCACCAGTCACTCTGACGCCGAGGTCGAAGAATTCTACGACCTCCTCAATAAGGCCCTCGACGAACACCGCGGCATATGGAACATAATACTTGGCGACTTTAACGCAAAAGTTGACGCAAAGGCAAACTTTAGACGATCATAACATAATGGGTCCACATGGATTAGGAGATCGTAACAATCGAGGCTCACGACTTCTACAGTTTGCGTTTGGACAAATCGAATAAATACAGCCTGGCAAACAGAATAAATAGACGCTGGACGTGGATATCAACAAACGGAAAAACCAAAAATGAAATTGATTTTGTGCTTTCTTCAAATATTCAAATCATAAGTAATGTCGGTATAATAAATAAAATTCAGTTCAGTTCCGATCATAGACCGCTCAGAGCAACATTGAAATTTGATCGCAAAATTCTTCGGCAAAAGCTGTTCAAGGCAAAAATCAAAGGAATTGACAAAGACACACTAATCGAAAAGAGACGCAGCTGGATAAATTGCCTCAAAGATGTTCAAGGAGTCAAACAGGGAAATAGAGAATCATCATCATCATCATCATGATAACATCCCATGAACGTCCACTACAGGACAGGGAGCTCCCTCCAGAATTCTAGCTTTTGCTGGAAAAATGTGGAGGGGAAGTACCATAGTCACCTCGCTTGTTAGTGTTACGGCTGGCACTATGGACCGCGGTTGTAGGTGACCGCAGTAAGTAAGATGTTAGATACAAAGGAGGATGCTGCTGCCCATCCTCCAGTTAACCCTTAGTCGCCTCTTAAGACACCCACGGGTATGTATGGGTTGGTACTATTCTTTGCCGGCACCACACGGGACATAGAGAATAAGTTTTGCAAATTAGTACAGAATATTATAAATCATTAAACTCAGACCCCAGCCTTCCATTACAAGACCTAAAATATCAGTATGATGATACCATTTCACCCATAACAGAAACCGAATTCCAACGTGCTTTTCTCTGTTTAAAGTATAATAAGAGCCCTGGTGCGGATGGTATCTCAATAGATTTCCTAAAAACCGGTGAACCTACACTACTTCCTTACTTAACACATCTCCTCATAATTTTTGCCACGCCAACATACTCGTACTACACAAAAGGGGAGACAAATCAGAAATAAGAAATTACAGACCCATCAGTTTAGTATCTCATCTATATAAAGCTTTTGCCAAAATTATTGAGCGCCGTATTTCCAGTGAACTTGATCAGCATCAACCTCCCGAACAAGCAGGATTAAGACCAGGACGGTCAACTATCGACCACTCGCACAGCCTAAATCAAATTATAGAAAAGATTCAAGAATTTAATCTTCCCCTTTACATCGCATTTGTAGATTACACAAAATCCTTCGATAGCCTCCATCACACAGCCCTATTTAATGCTTTGCGCAACCAGAATATAAACCAGACTTACATTGATCTTCTTAAACTCATTTACAAAAACAGTACCGCTTCTATCAAATTAGAGTCGACTGGACCAATATTCAAAATTGAAAAAGGAGTTAAACAGGGAAACCCTTTGTACCCGAAGCTATTCACAAGTGCTCCTGAAGAAATTTTTAGGAAACTGGCGGATGCATGGAAAGAGCGAGGGATTGACGTCGGCGGTAGAAAGATTACAAACCTTCGGTTTGCTGACGACATCGTCCTGTTTTCCTCGACAGCTACAGATCTACAACAAATGCTCCAAGAGTTATGCTCGGCAAGCTTTGAGTCTGGATTGATGATGAACATGTCAAAGACCAAACTTATGACAAACAGCACCAAATACAGCGTAACTGTAGATGGCGAGAGAATGCAGTATGTCCAGGAGTACTTATATCTGGGCCAAATAGTTTTCTTCCAGGCACGACAAGACAAAGACGTTGCTAGACGCACTGAAAATGCCTGGAGGAGCTATTGGTCCATGAAATGCTACATAAAAAGCAATCTTCCGGTCACCTTGAAGCGCAAACTCAAGGACAGCTGCATTCTCCCGATTCTTACGTACGGTGCACAGGCTTGGTCTTTGACAGAATATGAAAGATCACGGTTTGCCAACGAGCAATGGAGCGCAGTATGCTGGGTCTGAAGCTGACTGATCGGGTCAGAAACACCATACTGCGCTCTACAACACAAATAGCCGACGTAGCCTATACCGCCGCCAAGCTCAAATGGGACTGGGTAGGCCACGTGTCCCGTATGCCGCCGGATCTATGGGCCAAGACCACCACCACCTGGCAGCCGCGAACTGACAAAAGGCGTTGAGGCCGACCAAGGCGCCAATGGCACGATGAATTTGACGCCTTTTGCAAAGCCTGGCAAATGCGGGCTTTAGATAGGGACCAATGGAGGGAAGAGAGAGAGAGGCCTTTGCCCAGCAGTGGGACACTACAGGCTAGATAAGATAAGATAATAAAATGATTCGCTGCGCTCCGAACGCAGCGAATCGTTTATCAAAGATTTTTCCATATATGTATGTGTAAAAATTATTCAGCAGTCATCCATGACTCTTTCCAGTACTTTTTAGTGTTCCGTACCCAAAGGATCTCAAACGGGACCCTATACAATGGGTTGTATCTCATGAACCGTAATAGGTAGACAGTTGAAATTTTCACAGATTATTATAATTGTATTTCAAACAAATACTAAAAATAAAATATATACAAAGGGGGCTCCCCTACTAAAACGTGTTTCTTAGGCAATTTTTGCTAGATTTTTCTCGCAAAAATGGAATAACATAATAATTACTGGTCAAGTGCATGTCGGACTTGCGCTTTATAATACACTTCTGCGTGATTGAATGACAAAGACGGTATTTTTACTTTAGTGTTACGGAACCCTCGGTGCACGAGTCCGACTTACACTTGGCCGGTTTTTTGCATCTTTTTGTATACCGTACTACTTTTGAAGTTCGTCGCCTCTCGTTTATCCTTTGAAGAAACAGAACACATATTTCACAAACAATACTGCATCGTAGGTACTATTAATTTCCACTACGCTGCAGAACTCCGTCATGCAGGAAAAGGATTTCAAAATTGCTCAGTGAAACACCCACTCCGGAAGTCATAAAGTCGCGCTCTCATTTTTTTGTCGGCGCTTCTTTTAAGTAATTGAATGGCCCTTTAAAGTTAGAATTAATTTATTAGGGCCACTGTATAAAGGGACAAGCTACTATATCATAATTTTCATCAATAAAAAACGTATTTTATAAACTCGCTACATGAAAAATGTTGTTTCTCTCTCTTAAGATGTGATTTAGTCTGGATTTAGATTTAAAGGGCATGGCTGACCTTTGTTTTATTAGAAAGGCAATAAAAATGGACTTTGAAGGATACTTATTTAAGAAATAAAGTCAACAAAATAAAGTTTACGAGAAATAAACTTCAGCTGCTTTGTTGGTCGATAAATATTTATTTCTCGTTTGCATGTTTAGACAATGAAAGGAAAGTTTATTTTGAATGGGAGTTATGAAATGAATATTTTTTAAAGTGTATATATAGGGTGACTTTTAATTAGTTCTTGATAACTAAAGATATGCATGTACTCATGATACTGAACAACTTTCCCCAAGGAACATGGGTCGAAATACGAACAACCAAATTTCACCTCCCATACAAAATGCGCTATCAGCTGATGCAGTTTCTATGGGAGGTCAAAACTTGATTTTCGTATTTCGACCTATGTTCCTTGGGGAAAGTTGTTCAGTATCATGAGTACAATCATAGCTTTTTCTATCAAGAACTAATTAAAAGTCACCATGTATTTAATTCTCATTCTTATTTAGATACTTAAAGCAAATCTTTTTACAACACCATAATTTTAAATAATTATGAATTTTAAGATTAGTGTCTGTAAAATATCACACATACTTTTTTATCACCGGTGTTGTTTCAAACAGTGCAATAAAAATTAAACGTGAAAATCCTGTCGAGTATTCATAAGTACCAATACAGATTACTGGATATTTTTATTGCTTCTCTTGCATTCGCATCGCATGTCACATTTTGTCCAATTTTCTCTTTTAACTCGTCAACAGTTCTGTGATGAGATGACAATTATAGTATCAATCAAATTATGATATGAAATGAAAATGGTATTATGTTTATTGTAATAACTATAAGGTAAAAAGGACCTTAACACCCTATATTCTGGTATGAGAGCGTGTAGAGAAGGAAATATTGGCGACATTACACTGCAATTATTTCACTTTTTTTACAAAAAGGATAATTATACTCGTAAGTTATAACCACTTTGAGTATAAGAAATCAATATAGCAGTTATAACAAAAATACTTATACTATAAGGGGTCGTGGTCGATTATTAGTTGCTCTTTCTTTCCAATGAAACGTTGGCTGTGTATAAGTGTTTCGGAAGGCACAGCATAAACATAACAGTTGTTGTCAGGTAGTCGACTCTGCATAACACATTGGTAAAAATAAAACAGATTAAGGCTTCGGCACTTAAGCCTGCAGGCAACATATTTCATCAATAGCAAAACTGCATAATTCTCAAAGTATGAAGTTATTGCTCGTGATTACTACAATCTTATGCAATATGATTGAACCAACTATAAATTTGTTAAGAATGAATGAATGAATTCTTCTTACTTCTTCACAACTTAGTGTCCATCTCAAGTCTGAGTTTGCACTCAAGAGGTATAATTTGTATGTGTAAGGTACATCTTGAGAACGATCTCACACTCGGGAGGGATTTATCAATACGACCCTTAAAATGGGCGTAAGCTGAGACGCATTATGATATGGCGCAGCGCAGCACAAAACAGTATTTATCATAGAATACATGATTTCATGTATTCTATGGTATTTATATTTAGTATGGTGCAATTAGCCAAAAAACGGCTTAACCTCAACATCCAAAATAAAAGTATCATTCCAGCTCCGAATTGCTCTATACAATCCACATATTGTTTGGTAAAAAGTTACACCATTTTTAGCGTCGGGTTTGGGGGAGAAGTAGGGTTTTATTTATAAATATTTCGAAAACTATGTGGTTAAACGCAAAAGTGCCAAGGGCAAAAGTAATCTACAATAAAATGCAAACAAAAGTGGTACTCGTATATGGTTTATGACGTAATTTTGCTAAAGTGAACGGTTCCAGAGTTACGGGGGGTGTAAAGTAGGAATTGTTAGTTTTTTAGATGTTTGGAAAAATTTGACATTATCATATAAGGAAACAATTTTTTTCCTACAGGATTGTGTTTTGTTAAAACAAATTGTGATTTTATTGGCCAGTGGTATATTAGTGATAAGCCCTTGAAGGAAGGACAACCTCACCACCCTCTCAAGGGGCGCTACTTTTTAAGGGAAAAGAGGCTCTCTCCTCTCTCCGCCCCCCGCCCGCAATCTACACCCCGGCTCGCACCCGCCCGCGGAGCGCAGCGAGGTTCAACTTTCTTTCTTTTTTTATTTCTTTCTTCTTTCTTTCTTTTACTTTCTTTCTTTCTTTGTCTTTCGTACTGAACATGCGGGCCTACGCGACCTTCGAATTTCAAATTGTAGTGTCCGGGTTGAGCCTAAAGGTTACCTCGCCTGTTGAAATAGTCAAAGGTTTTCATATCAGCCAGAAATGGGATCAGGTTACGGAATTCGAGCCCCTAGAAAAAATTACAATCCTCAGAATAATGACCTCCTCTGTGGTATAATCACTATATAATAGTGTCGATTATGCATAGATTTATTACTTCGCGGCGATTGCGTTTATGCAGGTTGGAGTGCATAGAAAAAGTGAAAAAGAATACACTACGGTCGTGTCGTGTGTGTCTTTTTTTTTTCCGGCGTAAAAAGTGAGAATATTTTTTTAAAACCATTAAAAATCTTCTGTGAAAAGACTCGGGATAACGGACTGGGACTGATTGACGGCTGACGCTTATGCCAAACTGTCATATAAATGTAAATATTAGAAATGTTATGAAAATGCAAAAAGCTGTATCCAAGAATTTTAAACAAATACAAAAATAAATGAAGAATTAATTGAATTCTTAAGTAGCGATTTTTTTCAGATGGTTTGTATACAAAAGTAGTGATGACGAAATTAGGGAATTCGACGAAAGTGCATTCCGATATCAACATGGATGTGGTATTGGCAGAAGTGGGACACTTCGGCTTGTACCAATTTTTTCTCTTTGCATTGATCATATTCCCGGTAATGTGCTGCGCAATGTATAGCGGACAATACGTTTTTAATGCTGGCGATGTAAATTATAGGTTAGTACTCTTTTTGATTACAAGTGGTACCTTTTTTTTCAAACATATCATGGTTTTAGAGTTGTTGAGCCACAGGCCTCTGACATTTCTTGTTTCCGTAAAAGTAGAGACTACTTCCCTTATATTCCTTACCTTTTATACTGTCATGTGAACCCATTCATTATATTGACAATGATTTAGGAAATACTGACTTTGGATCATGAATCAAAGAAAAATTTGCTTTCGTTGATAATTATGCTGTAGTCAGAACTTTCAAACCGCCTCATATTGTAAGTGACCAGATAGGAATATTTATTTTTAATTACAGATGTTTTGTCCCTGAATGCGAACCGTCGCCTGGTAACTGGAAGCCTGGTGCATGGGCAGAATTTGCTCTAGTACCTGGGTCAAAATGCACGCGCTATGCACCAATTCTTCAAGGCGATAAAACACTTTGCGATAAAAATTCATTCTCAAAAAATATCATGGATTGTACGGCTTGGGTCTATGAATCAAAAAACACCATTGTTGCAGAGGTTTGTGTAACATATATAAATATAATGCAGTCAAAGTTTTAATACTGATAGGGTTATTTGGCTGATGACATATGTAGATGGTTTTTGAAAAGTGATAAGTGATAAATGATTAATGGCTAGTAATAGGTGGAAAGTGAATAGGTGACAGATAGTCAGTCTCAGTGATAGCTAGTGGGTAATATGAAAGATGATAGGTATTAAAAGGCTGGTGTCAGGTGATTGATGGCTGATGATAAGTGAAAGGAGAAGAATAGCTGGTGATAAGCGCTATAATTTTGGTGAGCGGCGATAGATGAAAGATTGCTGGTGACAGGCGCTCACTTATTAAGTGATGGGTGTTTAATGACAGCTTATAGGTGTAACATGGCTAAGAAGAGGTCATAAATGGCTGGCGCCTTGTGTTTCTCGAATACCGATAGTAGATTCAGGATAAAGTGTCCTTTGGATTTCCCATTTAAATGACCGCCGTCAAAATTAAAACTAGCATATCTTTGCCACACGCAATCATAGACTACTGGTATAATACGCAACAGCTCAGGGAAACGGGCGAAATGTATGGCGCGCCATACTTTTACGGACAAATGATACGTCCCGATGTAATCTTCATTTTGAGTAACAGCTGTCATAATTAAAACGCCCGTATCTCCGATGGAACTTGTAGCAACTTTCAACCACAAGAGTGTAAAAATAAATGATGGGTTTCAGTGGCCATAAAAAAATTAAGGTGAGCTCCCGTTTCAAGTCCTATTCATAATTTTAGAAATTTTTGAATAGTTGCGACGTTTTTAAAATCAAACGGCAACAATACCTTGTGGCGGACAGGTACGGAACCCTTAGTGTGCAAGTCCGACTCACACTTGGCTAGTTTATTTTCTTTTCGGTAAAAAACTGGTCATGGACATTATAATTTTAAAATAAATATTTGTATTCATTCATTCCAGTTCGATTTGGCGTGCCAGGATTGGAAACGTGCGTCAGTGGGTACTGTACATAGTCTGGGAATATTCACAGCACATTTATATATTGGAGTCCTCTCAGATAAGTACGTATCACTTTTACATTTAGGTATTTTTGTTTACAACTGGCAAAATTCATACTAGTCCCTACCTTAAACAGTGTAACAGTTTAACAGTTTTCATGTAACTCAGTACTCAGACTATGAAAGTGATAAAATTTTCAAAATTTCTCTTCCTATGGAAAGCTCTGAAGTGGAATTTTTGTTTTATAATTTCAACTTTTCAACCCATGTCCCGTGTGAAAAATGGTTTAGTTTCATAATAGATACATTCCAATGTTTTATTGTGTACTATTGGATTCTTCAGGAAGTTATTGGCTTTATATATGGCCGATATAGATGGCCTGTCAGTTAAAATTATTAGTGCCGTTATAGAAAGCATTGCACCATACTTATCTAGTATTTTTAATAAATGTGTAGATGATGGTGTTTTTCCTGATTTGATGAAACATAGTAAAATTATTCCGTTGTTTAAAGCTGGTAGTAAATCAGACCCCACTAATTTTAGACCTATTTCTGTTCTACCAACTCTTAGTAAGATATTTGAAAAGATAATTTTAAATCAGGTTCAGAGCCACTTTTATCGCAACAACTTGATGAACCTAAAACAGTTCGGTTTTACCAGGGGTCGCTCAACAGTCGATGCAGGTGTTGAGCTTATTCAAAGTATATTTGACGCCTGGGAGGAGTCAAGTGATGCCATTGGCGTTTTCTGTGACTTGTCCAAGGCTTTTGATTGTGTACATCATGATATTCTTATCAGGAAATTACACCATTATGGAATTAGAGACCAGGCTCTAAGCCTTCTGGAGTCGTATCTAAGTGAAAGGATCCAGAAGGTTGATGTAAATGGGAAAAGGTCACTAGGATCAAAAATTTGTATGGGCGTTCCACAAGGCTCAATCCTGGGACCATTCCTGTTCATTGTCTACATTAACGATTTGCCAAACCTTGTAAAGGACAAGAATGAGATAGTACTATTTGCAGATGATACGTCTTTGATTTTTAAAGTCAAAAGACAACAATCAAATTTTGACGACGTAAATAGTACAATCTCTAATGTAGTTGAGTGGTTCACCGTAAATAATCTTTTACTTAAAGAAAAGAAAACTAAGTGTGTTAAATTTGTTTTGCCTAATGTAAAGCCAACTGCTACAAGCCTATTAGTGAAAAACTATAAATTGAGTCTTGTGGAATCAGCTGTGTTCCTAGGTATTACCTTAGACAACAAATTACAATGGGGACCGCATATTAATAAATTGTCGAACAGACTTAGTTCTGCAGCATACGCAGTGAAAAGAATAAGAGCTCTGACGGATGTAGACACCGCGAGGTTAGTCTACTTCAGTTATTTCCATAGTCTCATGTCATATGGCCTTTTGTTATGGGGTCATGCTGCGGATGCACAAAAGCGAGCTGTTCGTGCAATTTATAAAATGAAGCCTAGAGAATCTCTTCAAAATAAATTTAAAGAAATCAACATTTTGACTTTTGTGTCGCAATACATTTATGAGAATTTAATATATGCTAAACGGAATATACATATTTTTGATAAAAATTGTGACAGGCACAGTGTCAACATAAGAAACAAGAATCAACTTGCTTCTCATGTCAGCCGTATTCACAAAATTAGTAAAACATATAAAGGTCAATGTATACGCTTCTATAATAAGGTACCCACTGATATTGAAAGTTTACCGTTAGATAAATTCAAAACTGTAATCAAGCAGAAATTATCTAAGAAGGGTTATTATAAAATATCAGATTATCTAGAAGAGAAAAATCCATGGGATTAGACTACGGTTCTAACAGGCTAATTCAAAATTTAAACTGACCTATGTATGTTGTATATCAACCTTGTACATTCAAACATATTTAAAAGAGCGCGTGGGTTTTTATTGTCGCTTCTTTTTTTTCCCACAATGGCGCCACATTGTTTGTGAAGCGATGTAGTTTAGCTGACGTCATTAAGAGATTTTAATATCCAACAATGAATAAACGATTTTGATTTGATTTGATTATACTTTTTTATTGTAATGTATGTACAAAGAGTTTTTTTAAAATATGATTTATCTTTTTCTAGCATTGGACGACGAACAACATTCATTCTGGCATCAATATGTGGTCCTTTGATGGGCATTATACGATCATTTTCAACTTCGTATGTTATGTATGTAATATTCGAATATTTTGATGCCGGTTTAGGAGCTGGAACCTATAGTAGTGGATTCGTTTTAGGTAAAATTGTTTTATCGTTGTATTTTTTTTTTCGATAGCAAGTAAGCAATTTACCTTTTTTTTATTTTAGTTGTAGAAATGGTTGGAAAACATAAAAGAGTCTTATGTGGCAGCATAATGGGGAGCATTTTTGCCTCTGGTCTAATGTTATTAGCGCTAGTGGCATGGGCTGTACCTTACTGGAGGACGTTAATACGTGTTATTTATTCTCCGTCCCTCATTGTTTTGCTTTATTTCTTTTGCTTATCAGAAAGCGTGAGATGGTTGATAAGCAAAGATAAACATGATAAAGCTATTCACGTCCTGGAAAAAGTTGCACATATGAATGGGAGAAAATTATCCACAAGAACAATTGAAAAGATAACTGATTCAGCGGTGAGACAAAGCGAACAAGTACAAAAGATTCCTGTCTGGCGTCAAGTGACTCGCTCAAAAATTTTGATTTCACGTTTGTTCATCTGTTCATTTACCTGGATGACAGTAACTTTTACGTACTACGGGCTTACAATCAACTCCGTATCACTACTTGGCAACATATACCTCAACTATGCACTGACAGCACTAGTGGAGATTCCAGGATACATTGTCTGTAACTTTATGCTTGACCGGTTTGGTCGCAAGCGTTCCATTATGGCAGCACTTTTTTGTTGCGCTGTTTCACTGTTCTTTGTTCCTATTTTTCCTGCAAGTAAGTATATTTTAATCACACGTTTAGTAACTTTTGGTCGTTTAATTAACCTTATGATGTGTGCCTTTTTTTCTAGGGTTCAGAATAATTCCTACATTATTGGCTAAGAGCTGTATCAGTATGTCTTTTGTAGCGGTCTATATTTTCACAATGGAGCTATTTCCAACCAGCGCACGTCACACGCTTATGTCTGTATGTTCGTTAGTGGGACGGATTGGTTCTGTTATGGCTCCGCTGTCACCGTTGTTGGTTGGTTAGTCTTCATTTCTCCAGTAGTATATTTTATATAATTAAATTCAAAGTATCAAACCGTTTATGTTTGATGCATGTGTAAATTTTGCGTATAAATTTACAAAAAAAAGCATCACAGATTTTTACACGACTACATTAAGGCTGCACCCCGCGCACACTAGCACCCTCATCAAAATTTTGAATTGGAAACCAAAATGAAAAATTTAAGAACGATATAGTGTTCTTTGTCAGGATAAAGTAATTTTTAACTATTACAATAAGCTTTATGCTATCTTGTTTATTCAAATCAAGGATTTTAAATGAACAAGATATCATAAAGCTAATTGTAATAGTTTAAAACAACGCTATCCTGACAAAGAACTCTTTATCGCCCTTAAATTTTTCATTTCTGTCTCAGAAATTTATTAAATTCTGATGAGGACGCTAGTGTGTGTGGAATGCAATCTTAAGATTATACAACTAACAATATTAATAAAATATTCACCTAGCACTGTAATTTTCAGCTTAAAGTCAGGCACTGGCTTCCATACGTTCTATTTGGTTGTGTTTGTGCTGTTGCTGCATTTTTGATAATTTTGACACCAGAAACACATGAAAGACCACTGCCTGATACCGTGGAGCAGGCTGAAAGAATTTCTTTATCACCTAAGCGGCCGGCGGTAGAAGTCTCAACTCCACCTTCCTTGCCTAGCCCTATTGAACCATCAACTTCTTTGCCTGCACCTGTTGCGTCAACTTCAAAAGCAGCAGCTGAGAAATAAAAGACGTTCATAAAAGCGGGTCCCATAATTTCTACCAAACCGATATACAAGGTGTAAGAGACGGTGTACCGAAAACTGAAAGGGCGTGCTCAGACAACGAAACTGAACAACTTTCCCAAAGATACATATTATGTTGGGAAATGAAAAAAAAATTTACTTCTCCATACAAACTGTTCGACCAGAGTGGGCAATTTGTATGGAAAGGTCAAACCTTTTTTTCATTTCCCAACATATGTTTCTTTGGAAAAGTTGTTCAGTTTCGTTGACTGAGCGCGCCCTTTCAGTTTTCGGTACACCGTCCCTTACACCCCTTATTACTGTAACTAACCACTGTAAATATTGTTATTGTTATGTAAATAAAAAGTTAACTAAAGCTTTTTTTGTACAAATAAATAAGAGTGTTTCGACGTCAACGTAGTCAAGTAGAGGGTGGATTTTATTTTCAAAATTGTATTAAATTTCCTTCATCATTATCATCATATCAGCCTAAAGACGTCCACTGTTGGACACAGGCCTCACCTAAAGATCTCTGCGACGACCAGTTACGAACTGCTTTCATCCAGCGTCTTCCCGAAACCTTGACTAGATACGGTCCAGTTCTGCTAGCGATGTGCCCTAGCACTGCCACGGTTTAGCATCTCTCAGAGCTTTAAATCTTCTACGGATGTAGAGAGACACTCCATCCATTTAGCCCTTGTCATAGCCCTTCGGGTAAGTTTTAGCTCCTTTGTAAGGCCCATCGTGAGCGAATACTCATCTTGGTGCCATACAATACAAGTAATACGTACAAATCAAAAACCTTCATCTTGAGAGACTGTGGTATTTTGAATATGAAGAGATTGAACTTCCTCATATTCTGTGACAGAGCACATTGATTTACAAGACAATTTTTTGTTACTCACTTTCGTGATCACGAATTATATTTGGTCAATAATAATGATAATTGATGCATAACGTATATTAAGATAGTATGATTGTGTAAGTTATTTTAAAAATAAAATTATAAATAGATACTTTTGTCTAATTCTTTGGTAGACAAACGTAAAAATTGCTCATGAGAAAAAAGGATGCCCGAAATGGCCGACCGCGGATTGTACGATCGCGGCATGCACAGCCAATATTTCGCAGCCATATGGCTTCGAATTCTGAGGTTTGAAAATACGCGGTCGGACAATCTTGGTTGGGCATTAATAGCTCGGGCAAGTAATCTCCGGCCACGGATGGCACGGCCAGGAAATTTTGGATCGATTGTTCATGAATTCCGAGGGCGGTCATTGCTGGCCGTAAAATACTGGGCCGGCATTTTTTTATCGTTCCAATAATGACCGGCCACGAAATACATGTACAAACTTAGACTTTTACAGCAAACTTTTCCATCACATATGTTCACTTTTGGAACTCGCTGGAACTTCTGGTCCTTCTTTCGCTCAACTCGTGCGTTGTGGTCGCAAGAGCCTAACTCAACCTACACTTACATCTTACACCTTTGAGTTGATTTTACCTACCGGACTTATAAACGGACTCAAACGTGAGGGTTTATTGCCTATGGTGATGGTCCGCAAATAAACATTTACTTGGCTTAAAATTCCGAGAGCACACAATCCGTGGTTGCACATTATCGGTACACCAATATTTTGCAGCTATCTGGCTTCAGATTCCTAGGTCGTACATTCCGTGGTTGTACATTCTTGGCTGGGCATTCTGAGCTCGGACAAATAATGTACAGCCACGGATTGCACTGCCAGAGAATTGCCAGCCAGAGTGTACACACGGATCCCGAGGGCGGTCATTACTTGTCTACGTATTTCGCGGTTGTACATTTCGATTTATCAGAAAAACACTTGTCCACAAGCCATGGGCAAATCCCACTACCGATAATGTAACCATTTGGACAAATTCTAATGCAGCCTTTCCCAATTGTAGGTACTTTAGCTTGCTGGGCGAAAGTCTTTCTCAATTTCTTTCTACCTAGAGATTCCTCAAACTGTTAGTCCTACAGGTAAAACATCATCATCATTGACTTAGTTTTATTCTTTTTTACGGAGTCGGCAACCTAATCTAAATAGTATTGGACGATATTATATAGTACTAGCTGGTGCCCGCGACTTCGTCTGCGCAGGTTTATAAATTGTAGCCTATGTGTTATTCTGATGTTTAAGCTATATTATTGTAAAGTTTCATTAAAAACCATTCAGTACTTTTTACGTGAAAGAGTAACAAACATCCATCCATACTTACAAACTTTCGCGTTTATAATATTAGTAGGATAGGATAGGAAGTAGGATTGTACGAGGGTACGCTAGTTTTTAAACAGATCGACTGCCATTTGACCTCCACAACCAAGAGGGCAAACCAAACCTAATCCTACGTAAACTTTGCCAAGATAGTAGCCACCTGGCTAAGAGCCAATATTTGATGAATTTATTCCACCCCATCAACTTCAAAGAAAAAAACCCCTTTGGACCCTTCACTAACTCGGCCACGAGAGTATCTTGAACGGGCAAAAAATTTTATTAGATAGAGATACCGTAGTCACCTAATGACAAAATTATGAGAAACGTAAGCACGCTTCCCTACTGTAACACTACAAGCTCATAATAATAAAGACTAATGACCAACGTGACTTGAAAAAGAATGCTCTCCCCAAATCTAAGAGATAGCTGGTCAAGGTGAAGCTAATATTAAATAACCTCTATTGCACTAAACCCAGCATGAAATTTGCAGATTTAATTTAGGTATTTAAGAGGGATCCTGGGTGTTAACTCTCAATTTTCTATATTTTTCTATATATCGATACGATACTACTTCGATACAGTCGAATTTATAACTTTGTTCAATGACAATAGAGTAGAATATTGGTCGGATGAATTGTCAAATTGGTAGTGATTAGCAGCCAACCAAAGGGAGTTTTGAATTAGCATGTTTCGAATAGTAACGTATCGGCAAATCGGATGTTGATCCAAAACCTATTAGTGTGCGTCATACTTTTTTCAAATGTAAGCAGAGACAAATATTATCTGCAAGAAAACGTAAGTAAACAGCTTACAAACTATTGTTCGACGTGTTCCTAATCATCATAACATCTTCTTCTAGCTTTTGCTGGAAAAATGTGGAGGGGAAGTACCATAGTCACCTCGCTTGTTAGCGTTACGGCTGGCACCATGGACCGCGGTTGTAGGTGACCGCAGTAAGTAAGATGTAAGATAAAAAGGAGGATGCTGCTGCCCATCCTCCAGTTAACCCTTAGTCGCCTCTTATGACACCCACGGGTCGGGTGGGTTGGTACTATTCTTTGCCGGCACCACACGGGACTTCCTAATATTATTACATACTTACGATGTTTAAGTCAAATAACTTGTAACTTTTCCAAAAGCAAAGATAAATACCAGTTACACCACAATAGTTCTGTGAGTTACACAAACTATCTTTTCAATACATTTGCTCGAAAAACGTACTTACAAGGACGTAAACATTGCTCGTAAGTAGTTACTTACCGAACTAGTGCGGTAAGTAAAAAAAGTATAATACCAAGGAGGTTTTACACTGATCATAAAATTATTATGTAAAAATACTACAGTGGTGACTTTTTACTTGGATGACGACTGCCTACCTATATTTAAAATAAAATGGAGAGTACCAGGAGAACATAAATCGACAAGAGGCTGACAGTACCCATGGTTGGTTTCTTTACAAAGTGTATTACTTATACCTGTTTTCTCAAATGTATTGAAAAACGTCGTAAGATACACGTCCGTAAGGGTTATGACAAACTCGTGCCGATGGTAAACCCTCGATTTCGTCTCGGGCTTACAAAACGTCAACTCGTTTGTAATAACCCTACTTACGGAACTTGTATCTTAAACTACTATTACAGCTTTAAATCTTTTGCTGACTTTTTCTGTTTTGTTGACAAAGATAGAGCAATAGATTTAAAGGAGCTTTAACTTTGAAGAGGCTTTCTGGTTAGTCTTTTATCTAATTTGATATATTATCAGCATACAAAATATTCTCACATCACTTCCCTTCACCGTTAACGAAGCTGTTAAACCGAATTAAAGTGACATCAAACTTAACAGGCCCATTAAAGTTGCATAATAAAATCCTTCATTGACTATTCTGAACACAAAGCTGCAATTAAATACTGGATGATACATTCACGTCGCATTACAATTGATTTAAGTGTAAAATGTTTCGATTCAAACTATTTATTTACAATGACTACTAATTTTAGATCAACCATAGAGCTACAAATCAGTATAAAATACAGTCAAAATATTACTTTGCCAACCGCTTCTTCATGAGTCGTCCTGAGATCAACGTGCAACCTGAGGCACTACCTCGTTATCGAATCTCTCTTTTCTTCTGGTATAGAAAAAAACCGGCCAAGTGCGAGTCGGACTCGCGCACTGAGGGTTCCGTACCACCACATAAACATAATTGTATTAGTTGAAATTTCAGTAAGTTAATGTGCTAGATTTTTTGAGTCCGACACGCGCTTGCCCAAATTTTATTATTTGTTGTAATTTTATAGCTTATGCACTATAAACATACCAATTTTCAAGTTTCTAAGTGATCCCGTTTTTAAATAGAACTAAAACAAAAATCGCCTCAGCGACCATCCAACTTGACCCCTCTCTTATATGAATGTTCTTGAAACGGGAGCTCACCACAATTGGTTACCATTAGTTGTGAGAAAAGTTGTAATATTTAATGATTTCAGACTTTTCCCATTATTTGTACTGTTAGACCTAGTTTCTTGCCAAATTTCATAATTTTAGGTCAACGGGAAGTACCCTGTAGGTTTTGCATTTTTGAATAAATGTATGGAGATGAGGACATAAATTGCCATATCTTTTGATTGCGAGGTTGTAAAAATTGAAATTTTCAGGTCTTGTGTGGTTTATGGATCCTAATATATGGTATTAATTTCAATCTGATACCTTTACCCGTTCGTGAGATAAAGGGTCTTAACAGACAGACAGACAGTCAGACAGACAGACAGACGGACAACAAAGTGATCCTATAAGGGTTCCGTTTTTTTCTTTTGAGGTACGGAACCCTAAAAAGAGAGCCTCTGTATCGAATTTTCCTGCACACTATAACACTGTAACAGAAAAGTCAATTATTTACTATTATATATTCTGTGTTATTAGTAATGAGGGGTTATTGATAAATCCCTTTCAAGTCTGAGATTTCACACAAGATGTATAATTTGTTTGTGTAAAGAAAGTATATATTGAGAGCAATCGTCACAACTTCAATTGCCCCTAACTGTCCCACTGTTGGCCAATGGCCTCCCTTCGTTCTCTCCGAGACGTCCTATCCCGTGATTCCTCCGGCCAATTAGTATGAAAAGCGTCTAGCTTATCTCGCCATCTCCGTCTGGGTCTACCGGGTCGCCTTCTATTCTTTGGTGGCATTCACTGAGTGGTGGATTCGCCTACACTATATCTGGCATGCGGCAGACATGGCCAGCCCAATCCCATTATAGTTTGGCGACTGCGTGGGACACGTCAGTAATTTGCGTTATTGACCGCAGTAAGGTATTCTTGTATATTGAATTGGTAAGTTTTAGGCCTAGCATACTGCGCTCAATATCATTTATTAATATCCCCCTAAAATTTTGGAGCTGAGCACGAGCTGTGCTATTTGTAGTGTAGTAGGTACTTTCACAGTTTTTTACGTTTACTGCACTAGCAGGCATTTATTCTATTTAAATTTTTGATATGATCGATTATTATACTTATAATCTCGGACGCACAAAAGAAGTCCTCAGTTTCTTACCGATGTTACTTTTTTTAATGCATGTTGCATTGTTTTCCACTCCTGGTTTGAATTTCATAATAGCACTTTAGCAATTCTATAAGAAAACACAAGGCCTCGAAATTGCAAGCCAAAGTGAAGCGTAAAGACCCCAACCTGATTGTATGTATAATAGAATGAAACCAATTAATATGTATGGGTATACCTTACATCATCTTCAACTTGCTTACAAAAGATACACAAGGTTTCTCCCCATACATTATACATTATCATGCAATTTCCACTGTTTTTGTTTACAATATCAGAAAATATTGATATGCAAGACTATAGATAAAAAACCGGCCAAGTGCGAGTCGGACTCGCGCACTGAGGGTTCCGTACCACCACATAAACATAATTGTATTAGTTAAAATTTCAGTAAGTTAATGTGCTAGATTTTTTGAGTCCGACACGCGTTTGACCAAATTTTATTATTTGTTGTTATTTTATAGCCTTTTCCCTATAAACATACCAATTTTCAAGTTTGTAAGTGTTCCCGTTTTTAAATAGAACTAAAACAAAAATCGCCTCAGCAACCATCCAACTTGACCTCTCTCTTATATGAATGTTCTTGAAACGGGAGCTCACCACAATTGGTTACCATTAGTTGTGAGAAAAGTTGTAATATTTAATGATTTCAGACTTTTCCCATTATTTGTACTGTGAGACCTAGCTTCTTGCCAAATTTCATAATTTTAGGTCAACGGGAAGTACCCTGTAGGTTTTTCATTTTTGAATAAATGTATGGAGATGAGGACATAAAATGCCATATCTTTTGATTGCGTCGTTGTAAAAAATTGAAATTTTCAGATCTTGTGTGGTTCATGGATCCTAATATATGGTATTAATTTCAACCTGATACCTTTACCCGTTCGTGAGATGAAGGGTCTTGACAGACAGACAGACAGACAGACGGACAACAAAGTGATCCTATAAGGGTTCCGTTTTTTTCTTTTGAGGTACGGAACCCTAAAAATAATGGTATCGTTTGCTATGAATGTGATTCCTTATATTCTTCTTCGTCTCAATCATCATACAACAACTAAATATTCTCCACATATTTGCTATTGCCAGGACATTGTCTGATTCCTTACGCTTGTCCTCATTAGACGCAGGTGGAGGGGCACAGGAAGAGACCGAATGTGCCATATTTTGAGACGGAGTTTATAATACAAAAATATATTTTTTCTAGGTGAAAAAACAGGTATTATAAAAAACTAATCTGCCGAAAGCTGAAACTGTGGATTTAGAACATACAACTTTGATAGTCGCCTCTATTGTTTCTTTGCACATTTTTATCCCAATTTTTCAAAGCGACCATGTCATTTCTCTAAAGTGATCAATCAACATTTTCCGCTGTCTAACGGCCCGCCCTATGATAAATTGTCTTTATTAAATGACTGGCCGTTAATTTTATCATCGCGTACTAACACATGAACAAATTGAATTAGAGTATGGTTTATAAGCAAGTAAGTACTCCCTCTACTATTAAAGTAAGTTCTTAAGTTTTCTTCTGATCTCTCTAAAGAAAGTGTTCTATCAACAAATACTTTCATAACCAAAAAATTTGCTATGAAGATCTTCATAAAAAATTATATGTACCTTAAGGTTTTTGACCACCTTTTTTGGCCTACCTTACTTCTACAAATTTTCCGTTTTTTGTATATCCAATAGATAGTGGGTGTCCATGTAGTTATATGTCCAAAAAATATTTTTACTTTGTGGTACTAATGGATCTCTATTTCGTTTGTGTTGGCATTCAGATTACAATTTGCAAATATTACATTCGAATTTGGAATAAAAAGTGCGCTTAGTATAAAATTGGCTACACTGAGGCTCGCTTTTAACAGCTGGTTTTAAAATTAAAACAGAATTGTAAATAAAAATTATTTCAATTAACATGTAGATATATAATGTGTTACCTATTTATATGCAATCATCTTGTTTCACAGAAGTTTTGAAACCTTTCCGTATTTCACTTGTAAACATCCTTTGATCTGCAATATTTTCTTTGTACTCAACTTGCAAAAACAAAATACATTTTTGATGCTCGTAATGCTTTGGAAATATAACAAAAAACTTTTCGAGATACATCAAAGGCGCGAGCACTTAAATATACAATTTGATATAATTTAATATCCTGCAGTCTATACAGGGTGTAAGAAAACTACGGTGATCCTTTGAAGGGGTGATTCTACATCACTAATGGATTGTATAAAAATATAAAAAATACGTTTTCCGAAAAAAATGTTTTAGCTCAAGAAGAAGTGAAGCGCCTGGAGGGTTTAATAATAATAAAAATCCATTTAATAAACATACCTTGATGTTACAGTAGGTGCACAGATGAAATAATTGGGTGGGTATTTCATAACAATCACTTAAATCCACTTAACCTTACGAAATAAACAAAACACCTATGGTTGAATAGTTATTACGAAAGGAACTACCATAGTTAATCAAAATTACATCGATCTCTGCACTAAGCAACGCTTGTATCGCAGAGACCTACACACATTTAATAACAACAATAATGCAATTCGGCCGGGCACTTTAGAATTTAGTGAGACGGTAAGAACAAAACAAAAATGTAATAAATAACTATAGACTGGGAAAAAGAGTTACCGTTATTCAACTATGTATAAGATGAGAAAAATTGATTTTGTAGCATGCATGCAAAAAAAAAGAAACAAAAATTACGAAATTACAATTAAAATAATAATAACAAAGACGATGCAATAAAATAAAAATTAAATATAATGTGAATAGGTAGTTGTGAGTGTGTGATGTGAGTGAGTATGTTAGAATTCGTGTGTTGGTGTATAATAGTGTAAAGGCTTATCTACGAAGAGAAGGCAGAATCGTCTCAGTTTGCTCTTAGTTGAGGCTCGCTAACCGCGTTTCGGTCTCTCGCTTAACTGGCAAGGTTGATGATCCTTTAAATGAAGGAGCACGCGGCATTCGGCGTTATAAATGTATGGATGCCGGAACTAGGGTAGACGTTGCGCAAAAGAAGTGCGTATCGACGGGACGGGGACTTTATAAATCCTACGAATTTTTAGACGTTCGTATTCAGTGGACTTAATCCATATGGTATATGTTGCGGTTACTACCCTCTGAACAAACAGCGCCCAAACGCGCAAGACTTTACACTCTCCATATAAGCTGTCTGTCGCATATCGACGGTGCTTGCGAAGCATGACTTTTAAAACGGCTCTCTGAGCTCTCTCCAGTTCTATTAATCTGTTTTTAGTGGCAACTCCCCAAACTCTAACACAGTAAATTAAAATGGATTGGCTCAGTGCTTTTTATACCAGGACACAACTAGCTCTGTCTGCCGAATTCCTCCTAATGGCCTCCATGATTAGCTGGTGATGCAGACAAAGATGTTTTTAGGGTTCCGATACCAAAATGGTAAAAAAAGGAACCCTTATGGTGCCGCTCTGTCTGTCCGTCTGTCTGTCACACCTCTATATCTCAGCAACCACTTACGCTATCGAGCTGAAATTTGGAATAGTTTTAGAATATAGTTGCCCAACTTAATTGCACATGAAAATTTTTTGAAAAAAGTATGATTATTAATGTAAAGGGGGCCAAAATAGGGGGGGCCAAATTTCAAATTGTCGCTACTAGGTCGAGTGGGGTATCATATGAAAGGGCTTTACTTGTACATTTTAAAATATATTTTTGTATTTTTTTAAGTTTCTTAGTTTTCAAGTTATGATGAAAAATGTCAAAAAAAATACCATTCCCCCCCCCTTATCTCCGAAGTTTGAGTAAGGGAAAATCTGAATTAATTACAGTTGACAGAGGTTTATGTAAACTTTACAGCAAAAATAAAACGATCTTTCTAAGTTGCACAGTTTTTCAGAAATCTGCAAAAAACCTTTACAAACAAATTTAGTTTTGCGGTCCTGAAAATGGACTTTATTGCTTCCAAAAATACTATAGGTATATCGGAACCCTCGGCGCGCGAGTCCGACTCGCACTTGACCGGTTTTTTTTGTTGTAATATCCAGTCACGAGCAAGTAACTATTCATGCCAATAAATTATTGTTGTCTATTTTGAAGGAAAATAAATTTCATGATAAACCAAAATAAAATAGGGTATTTTTTTATATTTTTATTAAAATCATTAGAAATGTAGAATAACCCCTTGCAAATATCAACGTAATTTTTTTTACACGCTGTTGAAGGTGTAAGGGACAGGTTTCCGAATACGATCGGTCAACGTAACTGAACAACATGGGGCATGCCCCGTCGTCCTACTGGAGTGTCCCACTGGTAGGACGACGGGGAACTCGCGATTCCCCCTCCATTTAGTAAAAAATCTTACAGGTCATGAAACAAAATCATGCTACTTACTTCGTTTGTCCGCCTGTCACATCTGTTTTCATGCTATCGACTTGAAATTTGTAATAGTTTTAGAATATTATTGCCAATTTTATTGCAAGCAAAAGAATTAAAAATAAAAGAATCAAATTATTGAAAAGGGGGGCCCAAATAGTGGGAGCAAAATTTTAATTGTCGTTAATGGGTTAAGTTGGTAAAAAATACAAATCTATTTTGAAAACATTCCAAAATTGATATTTGTATGTTTTGACGTCTCTTAATTTCGTATATGTAGGCACGTAAGCTGCCGTTATTCATAATCTAAGGTAGGCACATACTAGCAGCACCTTCTTAGCGACACTGAGTGAGGCCTCCTTGCTTTAGGAATAAACTGGCAGATGAGTATTTAGTTAGCTGTCGATCTTATGAAGCGTCAAGGTGAAAGGACGTCACAACAAACCATCTTGGTGGAGGGTTGCGATCGTCCTGGACCCAAAACGAATCATAAAAAACTCCTGAACTAATGATTAGTGGTATCACAACACAGGATGTGCAAACACGGAGTCAACTGTAATAGCTACCCAGGGTCAGGCTGGAACAGAAGGGTCCGGGTGCCTCATCATAAGCCCGGAGCACGAAACGTGACGTGACAATAATTAGATCCTGGTTCATTATACCTGAACCCACTATATCCTTGTGATTATGATATTATGGCCTCCTGCGCCGATATCAGAAGTGGGATAAAGAAACACAGAGCTTTCTAAGTCGATAATGTGCACAAAAAATTTAAAGTTTCACGGATCTGTGAAAAAGTATAGTCGCGGAAAAAAATTGTTGACCAAACACAATCAAGATAATAAAGTTTTGTGCAGACATTTATGAGAAAAGGAACTAAGTTTAATGAGTTCTAATACCATCATACTTTCTGACTGCAGATATGTCTTTATGTTCAAAATCGTATGCACTTAGATAGTGACAATAAGCGTTATCTGCAAAAGTATCATAAATTAGAAAGGCATGTAATGGATGGTAAAGGCACCTCCCGTATATAAGGAAAACACAAATCCTGCTTTTGGTTGTGAAATAATGTGATTTTCGACTTTGTTGAATGAAATCAAAGCAAATGGCAACGACGATAATTACTTGTGAGTCTTGTGACGGTGTTTTACTACAACAAAGACCAAATCTTACTGGAATAAAATAAAAATGGAAATGAAACGACATCTAAATAAATACCTGCTAAATAAAAACAAAATGTAATGAAATGAAACGAAATAAAATAATTTGATCACACAGCTAATGCTGACTGGTTGAAATGGCGATCGCTGTTGGTATGCTCTGTGACTGTAAGATGCCAGATAGAACTAAGAGCACTTAACACAAGTACACAAAATAGTACAGTGGCAACATTTTTGGGTCTCAATGTCGATGAGCATCTTAATTGGAAATTTCGTATCAACTCAATGCGTGAAAGACTCAGTAAATTCGTATTTTCCTTAAAGAGAGTTTCTCAAACAATCTCAAAAGATGCTACACTAACCGCATATCATGGATATCTGTCATCAGTCCTTAGCTATAGTGTGCTATTTCTGGGGACACAACGTTGATCAAGAGGATGTGTTCAAGTTAAAAGATGTTCTTCTAGCAAACAAACGATTTGATTGATTGATTGTTTGAAAATCTGCGGTAGACCCGCGAAGCTCTACAGGGACGAATTTTGGATACTTAATAAGACTATGTAACCAAAATCCACGTAACTGAGATGAAAATGCTTAGATGGGCTGGTGGCACTTAATTGGATAGACCCAGAAACGTACATGTTAGTGGCAATTTCAAAGTAGCGTTTATTCTAGACAAACTTCAATAGAGTCAGCTCCGGCGGTACGGATTAGGTATGTGATGCGCTGAGAAGAAGAGCACCTTTTTAAGTCTGCGCTAAATATTGACAAAGGAAACAAGCCGAAATAACCCCTGGGATGCCAAAGAGCTACTTGGTGGACAAAAATGTAAGAACTTACAAAATATTTTGTGGCCGATTATAACGACAGAGCTAACGGTTGAAAATGTATTCAGGGGGTTGACTCCAAATTAAGGTTGCGTTCCAAATCGGGTAGAAATTACCCTGACAGCAGGATAGCTTTATATGACGTCCATCGGTGTGGTCGAGACAGACTGCTGTCAAATTTTAACTATTAGCGTTTTGGAACTCACTCTAAAATGGGGAGAGGCATGGAGAAAGAAAAGAGACAGGAAGTGTACTGATTTTAATACAAATTGCCCAAAGTATAGTGATTATTGGTAATACTCAACAAACCATTGCCGTATTCTTAGCAATATCGGACAGCAGAAATGGAATTTATTTGATGTATGTGAATGGTCTGTACATAGACAGATTATATTGATGTGACCTACCTTATGGATATCCGGTGAGCATGTTCCTTATTGTGCGATAGTATAATATGTGACGAACATAATTTGAAATTGCTATGTGTGTGTTGATAATATGATTTGAAGTTACTCCGTTGGTTTGGATGGTTGTAGGGTGATTACTGTCTGATAGAAAGGACAATGTCGTACGGGCCAGCCCAATTCGTTGGGTGGTTGATGGTTCGCATTGGTTCAATCTATGTTTGTGGAGTGGATAGAGAGGGCAATGTCGTACGGGCCAGCCCGACTTGGTTGGGTGGTTGAAGGTTCGCATTGGCCCAATCTATGTTTGTGAAGCTGGTCAGACAGTGGCGGATCCGGTCCATGCCCATCGGGGCTGGTCGTGGACGCACTGGTCCGGGCCAGGCTTATGTTGGTGTTGGAAGGACAGTGGTGGATTTTCCATGCCCATTAGGGATGATCGAACGGACACACTAGTCCTGTCCATGATTTGTGTGGGAAAGATGTCATCCGGTCCATAGCGAGATGGTCGAAAGGGTGCATGCTTTCAGAGGCCTCCTTGCTTCAGGAATAGACTGGCAGCTGAGTATTTAGTTAGCTGTCGATCTTATGAAGCGTCAAGGTGAAAGGACGTCACAACAAACCATCTTAGTGGAGGGTTGCGATCGTCCTGGACCCAAAACGAATCATAAAAAACCCCTGAACTAATGATTAGTGGTATCACAGCACAGGATGTGCAAACACGGAGTCAACTGTAATAGCTACCCAGGGTCAGACTGGAACAGAAGGGTCCGGGTGCCTCATCATAAGCCCGGAGCACGAAACGTGACGTTACAATAATTAGATCCTGGTTAATTATACCTGAACCCACTATATCCTTGTGATTATGATATTATGGCCTCCTGCGCCGATATATATAATGATGAAAAAAGTCAATAAAAACACCATTCCCCCCCCCCTTATCTCTGAAGTTAGTAAAAGGTGAAACTGGCCCAGTGCGTGTCGTACCATGCACGGTATAGGGTTCCGTAGTGTTATATTTTTTTTGTCGCAAAGCAGGTTTCTATTATATATTTCATAACGTTCATAACATAAACTTTTTACATCCTAATCAGCGAGGTCCTAGCGCCTGATTGCTATTGCTCTATTTATAATTTTTAGTTTATCGGCTATAGCTCATTATCTCATGAACCTGTAAAGCCGTCTGAATTGTGGTAGTTTTCCTTTCAATTTCATAATATATGCTTTTTATGTGAATTTTGCACATTTCTATTGACACCGTTTAGCTGGCGGGGGGAGAGAAATACTCAACTCCAACAAAAATTGTGTTTTCAAGCTAATATTTCGCAAACGGATCCCTAAATCGAAAAATGATGTGTACGAACTGACATTATTTTTTAAAGATCTAATCATCAGAAATAAAATTAACCCCCACTTGTAAGGGAGGTAACCAAAATTATTTTTTATTTCTAGATTTTATTTTACCACTTTTACTGCGGGAAACCAAACAAACATCATACAGACACATCTAATACATATATATTATAATAATATCTGACAAAAAACAGTTCCTTGCTGGCCATACATAAACAGTTGTGTTTAGTACAAGTACTCGCAACTACGAGTAGAATATCAATTACTGAACAACTGTGTTGCAACATTTTATGAGTGCGTTTAGTATTGCCACTGTTGAAACAATGATTATCGTATCGCAGGAAATCGTAAAGCGTTAGTAGATAATGCATCGTGCATGTTGCTGTGAAAGATCTAATATTGGCATTTCGAACAATCAACGCGCAGCTACTCATCTTCATTATCATCCAGGGTTCATATTCGAAGCGCTTGTGACAACCAACTGTAAATCATATTCACCGAAATAAGGCACAGCATAATCCTAGTCACCACTTAACTTTTGTCCATTATTTATTTATCTAAATATATAAAATAGCTTGTCCTGACTGACTGATTCATAAACGCTGAGCCGTAACCGCTATTGCTACAGATCTGAAATTTTGTACACAGCTTTTTTGCACTTCAAAACCACTCACTAAGAAAGTATTTTTCAAAATTCATCCCCTAAGGGGGTGAAATAAGGGATGAAAGTTTGTTTGAAAGTACTTTGTTTTTTTGAGTTAAATTCACACAAATTCGAATTTAAGCTTGTGGTAAAAAGTAAAGAAACCACGTGTTTAACCATTTTCTTAAAAGTCACCCTTCAAGGGGGTGAAAAAGGGAATGATTTGTTTTCTTTTTGTTCGTCTATAAGTCCTTTATTTTTAAAGGCAGAATTATAGAAATTTGGTTTTGAGCTCTACGTAAAAAAATAAAAGCACGTGTTTAAGGAATTTTTGAAATTCATCCCCTAAAGGGGTGAAGTGAGGGATGAAAGTTTGTATGGAAGCCCTTTGTTTCTTGAGAAAAAACACGTCTATAAGCATTTCTTAAAAATGACCCTCAAGGCGGTGAAAAAGAGGATGATTTTTTTTCGTATGTTGGTCTTTCATTTTTAAAGGTAGAATTATTGAAATTTTTTTGAGCTCTCTGTAAAAAATTAAAAAACCTGTTTTAGCATTTATAGAAACTCATCCCCTAACGCGATGAAATGAAGGATGAAAGTTTGTATAGAAATCCTACAGTTTTGTCATGAGGTACTTAAACATTTGGATTTAAGCTAATAATAAGAAATAAGGAAACAATTGTTTCCGAAGTTTGAGATATCATCCCCCAAATGGGTAAAATAAAAAATGAAAGTTTGTATGAAAATCCTACAGTTTTGACATGAGCCACTTGAAATTTAGATTTTAGCTAATAAATATAAATAAAGAAACACGTGTTTCAGCAATTTTGACATATCATCCCCAAGGGACTTTAAATAAGGGATGAAAGTTCGTATAGAAATCCTAGAAAAAATTAGGATTTAGGCTAATAAGAGAGAGAAATAAACATTAATAAATAAACATTAAATAAACATTACATGTGTTTCAGCGTTTTTGAATAATCAGGGAGATAAGGGATGAAAGTTAATATGAAATTCCTACAAACGAAAAAAAAGCTTTTACGATAGATCTAAAATAAAAAAAAACACGTTTCGTAATCGGGAAATACTGAAAGTGCTTTTATCTATGGGATCTTTTTATGAACTCTAGATTCCCGTGCAAAGCCGGGGCGGGCCGCTAGTAACATTATATTTGGGTGGTCCGGAACCAATAGTGCGCAAATCCAACTCGCAATTAGCCGATTTTTATTCCTTAGCTGTATTTGACTGCATTACGAGTTTAAAATTAAAACTTGAACTTTGAGAGCACGTATATTTTTTTTATAGATTGCCAAATGTGCAGCGGCCATACTGCCGGTGCAAGGCGAAGCAAATAAAATTTATGATCAGAATTAAACTAACAACGTGACGTCCGCACAGCGTGGTAATCGTGTCAGGAGTACGGTTCTCATAACAATTAGACTTCACTGTAATCTACTGGACATCTTTATTGCAAAGTTAGGCGCCTTCTACGACTGGCTACTTAGAAGCGATAGAGTTGATTAAAATAGGCAAGTTGTGAAGGCTATTGTTATTTGTATTTCTGTCATTTCGTTCTAATTTTTTTTTATTAGAAGAAACAACAGTTTTGACAAGCATAATCCTATAGAATTAAACGAGCAATATTTGTATATATACTTGTTAATATATTTGTAACCGGTTTCTCGAAAACGGCTCTAACGATATCGATGAAATTTAACATGATAATAATATTACATAAAATATAGTTTTACCTGTTATTTTAATATCTTTTTCAAAATACCGCGTTTTAGACAGAAACCTACAGCGCCATCTGTTTGCGAGTAGCATAGTTTGCTCTCCCGATGATATTATGTTGAGGCGGCTATTATAGAGCGAAGCTCGGTCGAGCAGGTACTTAAGTGTAAACATAGCTATTTTGAGCTAATTCTGGGTTTAATACACAGACATTAACTGTTTTCACTTTTATTGTACTTACCTCTATTATGGCGTATTTTACTCTGAGGTCCAGGCTCGGGTTCATGCTAATGTCACGTGTGCACTTGTATACAGGTATGCTTATACAAAATGGAGAAAAATAAGCTTTAATAATTGAAATTGGATCCCTTGGTACGGAGATATGAACCAAAAATTGTGAAACTTGGTGGAAATACGACCATAATATGTACCACTTGGCCAATTTTTTTAGATACTTCTATATAGGTGTTTAACAAAACAACCCCACAAGCAAACTTAAGGTATACACGTATCATTTGTTACCGTCTAGACAATTACAGTGAGATCTCAAAAAGCCCAAACTCTACGGGTCCGACTTCGTAAACACGGCTTGTGAAACAAAACAACATAATAAAATGATGCATAATCTTTGTAGTTCAAGGGTAGTTTTCGGCGACGCCGTGATCTTGAAAAATCCTAGCCAATTCCGCAACGCAGAAACTTGTATAAAACTGAAATTACATTTAGACTTTTGTTTTTGCCGTTTAACCGCAAAGCAGGTAAACCTGCTGACAAAGTAAAGGCATTAATGTCTTAACTTGCAATCAAAGAGGCAAATACTCCATGCCGTAGGTATATTGATAATATATTTATTCCCTATAAAATTTCTAAACTAATTCACGGCCTAAATAACCATCAGACAGGCATAGCTGAATAGGTACACTAATTTCCTTTTATGGTTAATAATATCGCGTCATAAGCTTGATACCTAATTAGTACAGAATTTCAGATACTTCTATTTCAGAACTGAAGCAGTAACGTCATATTTGATGTATAGATAGACAGAGCAGATTATTTGATTGACTTAGAGCAGATTATTTGATTGACTTAGCTTTCCCTTTGTACGAGCAAACATTAATAACGACCAAAGTAAACACTATACAGAACTATGTGCTAGATGTTAATACATTTTGCGAGACGTTGCCATATAAATATTCTCTATTTACTATGAGTTCATCCAAATCTGGCCAGTTAAGAAAATATGAATTATGATTAGTTTTATTTAAATTAATAATCTTTTATTACAAAATCTGTCTATTTCTGAGATCGAAATTCTATATAGGGATTTAATTAATTCGTGTTTACCCTTTTAAGAGCTTATTCTGAAGGCTGAATGGACTTTTGTTTTACGACTTTCGAAATTAAGCATAAATTTTAAAAACATACATACATACATAACATCACGCCTCTTTCCCGTCGGGCTAGGCAGAGACCACAGTCCTCCACCTGCTACGATCTTGACATACTTCCCTTGCTTCCTGTACTTTCATCAATCCTTTCATACGTGCTCGTCGGTTTAGGGTACTTTTAACCTGGCCTTTAGTCAGAACGTCCTGAATTTGGTCCTGGTAAGTTCGCCTAGGCCTTCCCCTTCCAATGTTTCCATTCACTCTCGCCTAGTAGATCTCTTTCGTCAGTCTTCGTTCATTCATCCTCTCTACATGACCAAACCATCTCAGCATCCCTTTCTCGATTTTGGTCACTACGTCTTCTTTTACGCCACACCGTTCTCTTATCACACTATTTCTAATCCTGTCACTCAATTTAACACCAATCATACTCCTTAGCGTAATTCTACTTTCATGCTTCTTCTGCCATACCCAGCTTTCACTGCCATACATCAGTGTTGGTACTAAAACACCCCGATGAACAGCCAAACGCGCCTTGTGAGACACCTTCTGACTCCTCATAAAGGCGTGCAGGGCACCGTTCACCATGTTTCCAGCATTCACTCTTCTTTCAATATCACTTTCACACTTTCCATCTCTCGTAAACTTTGAGCCCAGATACACAAACTCCTTCACTTTTTCGACCCGTTCACTACCTATTAATATAGTACACTCTGTCATACACTCTTCTCTTTCAAGTACCATTACTTTCGTCTTGCTTACATTAACTTTCATTCCTTTCCTGTCCAAAGCCACATTCATCATTGTTACCATCTCCTGCAACTCATCAGCAGATGACGCAAGTACAACTTGGTCATCAGCGTAGAGAAGACATTTGATGAGTAACTCATTCATTCTCAGTCCACACATACTCTCTTTCAGATCAATCAAATAATTATCCATGAACAGGTTAAACAGCCAAGGTGACGCTACACATCCCTGCCTAACACCTTTTTCGATGCTAAACAATTCAGTGTGCGCCCCGTTTATTCTGACACAAGCACTGGAATCCTCATAGAGAGATTTCAGTGCTTGAATCAGATGCCCGTTTACCCCATACAAAGACAATGCTGACCACAATTCATTCCTCACCACTCGGTCATAGGCCTTTTCCAAATCCACGAACGCGCAGTAGACTTTTTGGTTTTTAGCCAAAAACTTTTCAGCTATGCACCGCAAGGAAAAGACCTGATCTGTACATCCCATTCCCTTTCTAAATCCCGCTTGTACATCTCATATTTTTTCGTCAGTATCTTTCATCACTCTTTCAATCAAAACCTTTGCATACAGTTTGCCGACGACACTAAGAAAGCTTATCCCGCGGTAATTTTTGTAGTCCTGTTGTGACCCTTTTCCCTTGTACAGCGGCACAATCACAGCCTTGCACCAGTCACCTGGTACTTGACTGTTCGTCCAACACAGGTTGAAAAGGCGGTACAACTGACTAGCCACAATGCCTCGCCCAGCCTTCAACATCTCGACCGACACTCTATCATACCCAGCTGCTTTACCTGATTTCATACTATTCATTGCTTTCATAATCTCATTCATACTTACTCGTATCTCACTTACATAATTATCATCTTTATTCTCATCTTCATTCTCATTAATTTCCACAGAAGACCTCGGTACGCTGGCCTCTGCTTTTTCTCTCTCAAACAGACTTTCAAAATATTCCTTCTTTAAAATCTCCATACATTACTTTAAATCTCCATACATAAGTAATTATCAACAATTCGCAAATTTCCGAAATTCTTACAGATTTATTAAAACCATATAAAATGTTACAACCCTATTAGTAACGCTTGGCAATCTACGGATTTCAATATAAATTTACATATTCTAGGCAAAATTCATCTCCCGAAACTTACAACGGAGAATTCGGGTAATAAATATATTTCCCGAAAAAGTGATTACCGGTGAAAACAACATCAGGTGGGAGTGCATCTATTCGGAAAAGTGGTCCGATCGGCGTATTGTTTTTTTCGTCTAGTCTCAGTAGTTCGGTTGTTTTGTCCGGGACCGAACTACCGAGATTTTTTTGTCTCAGTAGTTCGGTTGTCAACATCAACTGGACTACTGATACTAAAAAAGGCTCAGTAGTTCGGTCCCGGACAAAACAACCGAACTACTGAGACAAGACGGTTTTTTTTTTTCGAGTAATGTTTCATGGGGACAGTTGTACATTTTCCCGTTCTAAAATCGTTTTACTTTTTCAAAAGATTTTGATTTAGACCGAACGATGTAATGGCCCTATCCACATTTTTTCGTACTTCTAGTAATAGAATAGGCACCAACATCCTTCATGGTGCCAACATACTGTTACCGTTTTTATCTACCTTAACAAAAACTAAGTTCATTTTGGAAATCCTGGGGAAATTCTAAAGCGAGGTTAAAGCAGTGGAAGAGTTAGTTTTTTATACAAAAAACTGGCCAATTGAGTGTCGGGCTATGCGCAATGCAAGGCTCTGCAGAAAAAAACCAACCTTCTTACAAATAATAATTCCTAAAACAAGGAATTATTATTTGTAAGCAGGTTTTGGTTTTTTAATTATTTTTTTCTCTTCTAATGACCAGCGAGGACCAGCGCCTGATTGCTATCGAATCGATATTTCTGTTATATTCAGTTTTTCAACTATTACACCTTAACCTGTAAAGCACACTTAGCTGTAATAGTTTTTCTTTCAATTTTATCATGTATGCCACCATTGTGATTGTTTTCACATTTCCAATAACAACCGTTTAGCTGATATTTAAACAAAAATTTGTGCCTCCAAGCTAAAAATTAAAAAAATGCCTCTAACACTAAACTGTAGAACAATGGGAAAAAAAATCATCCTTACTTTACGTGTAAGAGAAAACAAATGTTTTTCGAGAACTTTGTCGGATTGACCAATTTGTTTATCCATACCAAATTACAGCTTTATAGTACAAAAAAAAATGGTCCCTGAGCTAAGCTGCGGACAGACAGTCAAACAGAAGGACATGACGAAACTATAAGTTTTCTTTGTTGCCTACAGAACCCTTACAATTACAATTATGCACATTTCCGATAAACTTTTAATCCATATAAAAGTCCACCATATTAAAATATGTATTTGTGCACTGAAAACCTAGATGAAAACGAAGCTCTACAATGTCCACTTTATTCCATGAAGACGAATTTAAGACCGTCAGTGGCTGAACAATTTGTAACTCCGCCGGGATTTTATTTGTGCCATAGAAACGCATCTCAAGTGGGATGTCACGTGTAATGGAAGCAACGCGTGCACTCAGTTTGGGGTCTAAGTAACAAGAATTAGATCAAAAAGTTAGTCATTTCAACTGTTGATTGATACCTTTGACAGATATTTTTTATTGCCAAGATGCTGGTAATTTGTATTGCCCTCAATATGACTAGGTAGTAGGTATGGTAAGCACAGTCATATAGGGGGTGGTAACAAGGTGTATTAATCCCGAAGGATGTCAATCTACTCATGAATCTGAACAACTTTATCGTGGTCCCTTCAGTCGTCCCCCTGGGGGAACTATAACCAAACAATTTTTATGCCCCCCTACAAATAAAATGTGCTATCAGCTGATGCAGTTTCTATGCGAAGTTGATTTTTTTCCCGTATTTCGGCCTAGTTCCATAAAAATAGTCTCTCCTTTCACGGGTACATTTACATCTTTCAGATTTTTCTCTTTTTGTTACACACGTTAGTTTACTATTATTTAATCTGTGGTTACACCTTGTAAAGTCTGGTTTATAAGCTCGTCGCATTTGAAGGTGGTGGGGCTTTTGTGCAAAGTCCACTTAGGGAAGTACCACCTCCTGACTATTTCTCTTGTAAGGTAGCAGTGTTTGCACTACTGTAACTTGTTTTAGTTTGAAGGGTAAGAGCCCAGTTTGAAGAGAGAGAGAGAGATTAGACTTAACGACTCAGTTCTCAGGGTGGGCAACAAACACACTTTGAAGCCTTATTAGTTTCAAAGTATGCAAATAATAATATGATAGTGGGTGCTATGGGCGATGGTAACCACTTAGATTCAGGTGGTCTACCTGCTCATTTGCTCACTTGTATCATAAAAAAGCTTAAAATATAGATAGAACTTAACAGAAGTACCTATGTCTCTTGCACTACACGTAAAACACTTGGGACAATATATTTACCACTCGGGAGGACTCGTATGTTTACATACCTACATGCAGTAAGTTTTCCTTGTGAAACAACGCAATTTTGCATCACTTTACGCTTCTCATCGCTTTCTTTTAACACTATCAGTTGCGTTTTGTCTTCTGCTTAGTGGAAGCGTTTATTAGGGTTCCGTACTCGAAGGGTCCAAACACTGCCTAATTACTGTCACTTACGTGTCCGTCTATCCGTCGTCTGTCACACTACATTATTACTGCCAAACGATTGAAATAAATAAACGGTTGCCATAAATCACAAAAACACCTTGTTAAGGCGATCCATTTTCCATACTAAATTCAAATGAGTTGCATTTTTATGCGGGACATAAAATGCTGTTCGAAAAACGAGTGTATACTGCAATTTTTAGTTGAATTTCGCTGATTAATACAAAGATACAGCAAATGCACCGAAAGTACTACAGTATAGATTGCACACCTACAATGGTAATATTGAACTAAGAATTGCTAACAAAAACTAATACTTTCGGCGCATTATCTGTATCTTTGTATCAATTAGCGAAAAATTTAACTAAAAATAGTAGTATACACTCGTTTTTCAACAGCATTTTATGTACCGCATAAGAATGCGACTCATTTGAATTTAGTATGGAAAAACCCAAAACCATACAAATTGGCAAAAAATATTTTTAAATATTTTTAAAGGGTAAACCCACACAGCTTAAGTGGAGCGCGAAGAAAAACATTACGTAAAGACGTACCCTATCGAGTTTAGAACTCATTAGGTAGATAAATGTGCGTACGTTGAGTAATACGATTTTTCGTAATCGGGGCAAGTAAACGGTTACGGTAGCACTGAGAATACCATGAGAATACGAACAGCTCGCGTCGGAATTTTCGTCTTAACAAAAAAATATTTTAAAATATTTTAAAATCCACAAGTAAAATGTTCGTTTTAGAAACTCTTTTATGAAACCGTTCTATCGATGGTTTTTATTAATCTGCGCAAACAGTTTTTGTGAAAACTGCATGAGGATGGAAAATAAATTGGTGTGGTATCATTGTGGTATACAACATTTATACTTGGTACCTCTAGAAAAACTTAAATTATTTTGTGTTTCAACTAACTGAGCTGGTTTCAATCAAGTAGATTATTTAAGCAAGCAACAACAAGGTTTTTTTGATAAATTTATTTTTAGTTTGAATGAATGAATGCGAACATTGTTGGGTAGAGTATTTTTGTTAGATTTCCCCCACAGCAGCGCAAAAAATTAGTTTATTTTTCAATTCATTCTTTATACACCCAACTTTTTACCAGAAAATAGTATACTAAGATGCACGTGCGCTATTTTGGATATTACGGCCGAGGCTCCGGCACGATCCGAAACGGCGTAGACTCGCTCTATTTGCATTGTATTCTGCATGCCATTCAATAAGTATTCTGTAAAGAATCTACATTGAATAAAATTATCTGAATCTGCTCAGAAATTGCAGCCCGAGCCGCAGACGAGGGCGTAATGGAGTCGAGGGTGTGATCACCAAAGCGCACAAGCTTCTTACGATGTTTCTCAACACATTTGCGAATAAAAACGAATCAAATTAGCTTACCTTTTTGCGGTTCGGGCTCCAATTCCTGAGCCTCCATTTTTCGTTCTCACAATACTTTTCAACATGGAATAAATACACCACAAAGAGCTAGGTTTATACTTATTCGCCAGCTCATTGAAATAAGCCAAAAAGACATTCTCTGAAAACGAATTGGCATTTTTGCTGTTCTCCCATTCAATGAACTTTTCGTAGGCAAGAATGTATTTTGCTTTCCTTTGATTTTGCTGAAAGGAGACTCTCACTTGCATTTTGTGCCCCAGTCATGCCCCAGTAATTATTTCCTGTGGGATTAAATTAAGTTCTTCTTCATTGCTTGAAACCAACGAACGACATTGTTAGATAGTCACAAAAATCAAAGCAAATGAAAATACTTCTGAAAAATGGCGCGCGGAATTCTTGTTGCGCGCGCGTTTCTTTTTTCAAATGAGGAGCTGTGTGGCACAGCCAAGGAGGTTTTAATCCACGCTACGTAGAGCGTAGCGTGGAATAAAACCTCCTTGGCCACGTGGATTAAAACCTCCTTGGGCACAGCAGACGACAGACTTTTTGTTCTGACAGTCCGCCAGTGTGGCCGGTACTGCAATTATTTTCGTATTACTATAGTCATTGACATGAAAAAAACGCTCCGTTTCTATGCGCGTATTTTCCAAAATCTTTAGTTTGGAAAGAAAAAAAGCTTGAATTCAAAGAAAATAATCACTCGAAAAGGTTGTTCAGATTGATTTTCATTTAGTTTAAACATAGAGCAACTTTTAAACTTGTTATATTTAAATTTTATTCTGATAAAAACTATAATTTTCGCAATACCGGCCACACTGGCGACAATGTCCGTGACTGCCCCCGTATGTCCGCCCCTTCATCTGCTGAGCGCCGAAGCGGTGGCAATGCTCCCAAACAGCTGAAAAAGTACAAAAACTTAAAATTTATTGCTTACAAAATCAATTAATGTTAATTTGTTGTCAAATTTTACTAATCTCATGCAACAAACTGTCTATATATTATATTTTCATCAACATTATGTATATACTTACAAAAATGTCATAATTATTTTAGACATTAGAACTCCTTGCTCTTTGTTAATATAAAAAAAAAAACAAAAATTATATAACTATTGCTGTAATATATAATAAGAAAAGCACGCGTTTTTAATAAGCTGGATTATGGACCTAAATACAGTGCAAATAGAGCTGTTTTATGAGCAAATATGATCAAAAAATAATTACGATTCTGCCCATGAAATCTGTTGATAATCTGGTCAAAACAAAAACTTGAATTCCCATACAAAATGCGCTATCAGTTTTTGTTTTATTTGGGACAACAACATCACTTTCTGTATTATATTGATTAGATTTTTTTGAATATTCGAAATGCAAATCTCAATCACAAAGTGGCATTATGAGGTAAATGACACAGGGAAACATTTACTTATATATAAGTACTAGCCCATCGGCACGTTACAATGTCCCCAATTCGTTGGTCCGAAATTTGACGTTTAGGACCAACAAACGTCAGTCGTTGTCAGTCATATTGTCAACATTGGATGCAAATACACTTACCAACAAAATGGAATGTTCTTATTACTCTTATTATTATTATTGTTATTGCTTATTATTGTTTTTGGCTATAATCCAATTAATGAAACTGAAAAACCAGGCCTAAATCACATATAAACAGTTAAGTTTGTTTTGTTTTTTCCCGCCATATTATTTCCGTTCCGTGTATTTAGCACCGACCGAAGAACTACACAACGTAGTTCACGCGATTTTTCACAGATGGCGCTATTTTTTCTTGTATGGGGATATTTTGAACCGCTTGTTCCCAAGACCCTATCTTGACTATATAAATCTATGCAGGGAAAGCATTATTTCAAACAATATGTATATCAATAGTAGTCAGCGTGCAATCGTGTTTTAACTCATTACTTCAACTTAAATTAAAATCAAGACTTCCTCATGTCGCTTCAATTTAAAGTTCACAATATAACAGTTTGTGGAATCAGGAAAGGCTCAAAAGTTTAAGGTCACAGTCTATTTCGAAGGCACAATAAATTCTTGGCAGTAATTTTACTTGTACGTTTGTACTGCCAGATTCCTCAGTGAATCGAGCATTTGAAGTTGCCGACAGTTTCGTGGGTCGAATATGAACGACGTGTAAAATTATCACACGACAGTGCAATACCGAAAATTGGATATTGTAAATTCTACTGTTGTTTGAAATGAATAAATAAAATAAACGGTTTTTTTGTGTTTTGTAAAGGTGGATTGCATTTTGTAATAAAACGACCACATTCATATAATGTACTAGCTGTTGCCCGCGGCTTCGCTCGCGTGGATTTCGTATTTATGTTGTTACCGGTTTTCCGAAGCAATGAGATATTTACCCATCATTTCGGGGTAATTTTAAACTAAGGAAAAACAGGACTAACCCTGCGCAAATCAATGAGTATAATTCAAGATCCAGCTGAATTTTATATAATATACAGACGTTACTCATAAATTACTCAGAACAGAGGAACTTAGAAGCAGTATCCTAACAAATGTAAAGAGAGATGAGAGACACCTTTATATAATATTTCAAAACAAGGCCAATTCGCAGAAGTAATTGAGAATAACTGAAAATCTCTCCCTCTCTCTCCCACTCCCCCCTTCCTCTCCCCCTCCCCGTCCCTCTGTCTCTCCCCCTCCTCCCTCTCCCTCTGCCCCTCCCTCTTCCCTCCCTCTCCTTCACCGCGTCCCCATCCCTCTCCCCCTTCCCCTCCTTCTCCCTCTCCCTCTCTACGTCTCTACCTCTCTACCTCTCCACGTCTCTAGGTCTCTACCTCTATACCTCTCTGCCTCTGTACCTCTCTACCTCTACCTCTACCTCTCTACCTCTCTACCTCTACCTCTACCTCTATCCCTGCCCCTATTCCTACCCCTAACGCCAATTTAACCGCTATCCCTAACATAGAAACGACACCCATATTTATTTTAAGACATTTCAAACCTATCGCACCCCAACCCCATCCCAATGATGGTATTTCACATCCACCACGTTGGATTTCAAAGTTGTTGTAGCTTTCGTAATCAGCGACCCGATAAACCATACAAACGACACCCATATTGATTTTTAGACATTTCAAACCTATCGCACCCCAACTCCATCCCCAGGGGGATGATGGTATTTCACGTCCACCACGTTGGATTTCAAAATTGTTGCAGTTTTCGTAATCAGCGACCCGATAAACCATACAAACGACACCCATATTCACATTTTAACCCTGTCGCACCCCAACCCGATCCCAAGGGAATGATGGTATTTAACATCCACCACGTTGGATTTCAAAATTGTTGTAGTTTTCGTAATCAGCGACCCAATAAACCATACAAACGATACCCATATTGGTTTTTAGCCTTTTTTACCCCATTTCCTTTTTTTTAGGGGTTGAATTTGGGATAGAATTTCAATAACAGTGATGAACGTCGCATAGAATTACATCATTAGTACCTAAATAATAAATTATGTGGATTTTACTTTAAAAATAAAGAATTTTCAACTTTATCCCCCTTTTCACCCTTAAGGGTGTCGAATTTTCAAAAACCCTGAGACACGTAAATATTAATTTTTAGTCGACAGCCCAGATACAAATTTTGAAGATCCTAACTTCAAAACTGACGGACTTTCATACAAACTTTCACCCCCTATTTTACCACCTTAGGGGTGGAATTTTGTAAAACCCTTTCTTAGTGTACCCCTAGGCTTTATAAGGAACCTACATGCCTAATTTGAAATCTCTAGACCCAGCGGTTTGGGCTGTGCGTTGATATGTCAGTCAGTCAGTCAGTCACCTTCTTCTTTTATATATATAGACTAGCTGTTGCCCGCGGCTTCGCTCGCGTGGATTTCTTATTTATGTTGTTACCGGTTTTCCGAAGCAATGAGATATTTACCCGTCATTTCGGGGAAATTTTAAACTAAGGAAAAACGGGACTCTCCCTGCGCAAATCAATGAGTATAATTCAAGATCTAGCTGAATTTTATATAATATACAGACGTTACTCATAAATTACTCAGAACAGAGGAACTTAGCAGCAGTATGTAAAGAGAGAGATGAGAGACACCTTTATGTAATATTTCAAAACAGAGCCAATTCGCAGAAGTAATTGAGAAAAACTAAAACCCTCTCCCTCTCTCTCCCCCCTTCCTCTCCCCCTCCCCCTCCCTCTGTATCTCCCCCCTCTCCCCTCTTCCCCTGCAACTTCATCTTCCCCTCCCTCTCCCTCACCCCTCCCCCTCCCTCGCTCCCTCCCTTTCCCCTTCCCTCTCTCCCTCCCTCTACCCCTTCCCCTCCTTCTCCCTCTCCCTCTACCTCTACCTGTACCTGTAGAGTCACAAAAATTTGTACCCTAAAAATTTGACCATAAATTTTTATATATTTTATCTCTTTTTTTTTTTTTTTTGGAGAATTAGTAGTCTTCGTTTTTATAAAGAACATAGAGTCAGCGACTCTACTAATAATTTTTCTTACTTAGTGTTAAGACTAACTCTATTGAGTAATTTTCTATTTATTAAAATAAATTTCTTAATTGTGTACATTGTAGTTATTTTGTTTGTACTGGGACTTATACATCCCTAGACTCTAAATCTTTACTTTTTCAAAAGTAATCGACGCATACCTCTAACATGTTCGGGTATAGAACTCCCTCTAAAAAGACTGGTGATGAAGGTGGCAAGTCACCGTCAAAAGCGGCGGCAGCGAATGTGAGACGTAGCATAACTGAGTGGGAGGCAGCAAAATGCTGACCCTATTCCCCCCACAACAGGCACGACGACGCAGGCTGGCTCTGCAGAACCCAATAAACTCACAACCGTGCGTTCTGAGATGACTCGAAACCCACCGGAGGAAAACTATACCGACCGAACATCCGAGGCAAAGGCCTGCCTTACTGAAGGTAAAACAAACTTGAACAACTCGGGAAATATTAGTAAAGTCATCAAGCGCACTTTGTTTGATATCCTAGACAAACTGTACCAGCTTGTCAAGGAATCAGAAATAGAATTAAAGGTGACCAAAGGAGTAAGACAAATTGCTGGAAGGGTAGAGCCAGAGTCTTCTGTTTCTGACACAACCTTTATGATCAATACGGACGGAACAGACAAAAGTCATGAGATCCTGAGGGAGATAAGGGAGGTAAAGGAGATTTTACAAAATGACGAGGGGAAAAGGATCTCCAATAAAATTTACAAAACCCAAAATGACCTCAAGTATCAACTAGAGCAACAGACTAAGGACTTTGAGGAGACCAAGAACTTTCTTCACAAAATAGAAACCCGACTAGAGACAGCAACAACCACTAACGCGGAAATTGCAGCTACTCCAAGGCAATCCACACCATGTACACTATCATCAACAAGCACACCTCCTCGTAACAGTATGCACTCTATCATTGTATCATCATCAGATGAAACTGATACCTCCGATACTGTGATAGGTAAGATAAGAACAGCAGTCGACCCCAAAGTCACTGGAGTAAAAGTTGATTACGTGCGGAAAGCCAAAAACCAGTCGGTAATAATAAGCTGCTCTAAGAAGGAAGAGCTAGAAAAGGTGTCCGCAAAAATTCGGGACTCAAAATCAGTTCTCAAAGTAGAAGAGACAACTAATAAACATCCCTTGGTAATTGTTAAAGACGTGATGGCCTACATAACAGATGACCGCTTGATAGCGGCCATCGAATCACAGAACGGGCACCTTTTCGAGGGAGTTAAAATTGAATCGGAAAAAATTGTAGTGAAATATAGGAGGCGAGCCAGAAACCCTCTTGTGAACCACATAGTGCTCCAAGTACCCCCTCAGGTATGGCATCGCCTAACTGCTGCAGGCAAGATCTATGTCGACCTTCAAAGAGCAGTGGTTCAAGACCATTCACCCTTGGTACAATGCACGAAATGCTTGGCATTTGGTCATGGAAGAAAGTTATGCACCCAGCCAGCGGTTCTCTGTAGCCACTGTGGTGAACCGCACACTAGAGCAGAATGTCCTTCCGTGGTCCTAGGTGAGGAGCCTAAGTGCAGAAACTGCAGCCTGGCTAAGAAGGATCCTAAGCATAACGCCTTTGACAAGGAATGTCCCGTTCGAAGAAAATGGGATATATTAGCGCGTTCATCGGTGGCCTACTGCTAAGGATGAGCTAAGCAATCCAGCTATGAACACTGTCGGATATAAGGTCATACAGGCGAATCTACAAAGGAAAAAGCTAGCCACAGATGAATTTATACTCGAGGCTGGTCGTAGAAAAGTGAAGTATGCTCTTATCCAGGAACCTTATATCGGAAATACTGGCGAGATGAAGAACTACCCTGGAACAAGAATTTTTCAGCACACAAGGACAGGAGAAAAGGTAAATATATCAGCCATTGTCGTGTTAGATAGTAATATTGACGCAACTATCCGTCCAATGCTCACTACGGAAAATATTGTAGTTGTTAAATTAATGCTAGAAGCTATCACCACGATAGCTGTCTCCGTGTACTTCGAAGATAACCTGGAAATAGAGCCGTATCTCGACCAGTTGAGGGATATAGTAGCCAGTGAAGGAAACGCACATATCTTGGTGGGTGGTGATGTCAACGCGTGGAGCACATGGTGGGGCAGTGAAAAAGAAGACGAGAGAGGAAAAGTTCTTTTAGGAACTCTAAATGAACTAAACCTCCATGTGCTAAATCGTGGCACCGAACCCACGTTCGACACAATAAGAGGAGGGAAAAGGTATAAAAGCAGCGTGGACGTCACAGCCTGCTCAGAAGGTATGCTTTCTTGTGTGGAGGATTGGAAAGTGGACCCCGATATGACAAGTTCAGACCACAATGCAATTTTGATCGAGCTGACAACAAAAAAGGCAGCTGGTAGCAAAATCAAGTATAGCTCCACTAGGGTTTATAATACCAAGAAGGCTAACTGGAGTGATTTTCGGACAAAAATGAAGGAACTACTCACAAAACATAATCTTAGCAAAACAGAAATTGACAAAATCACAAATGTAAAAGATCTAGAAAACAAAGTTGACAAATTAATCGATATCACAACACAAACCTGCAACGAAACCATTCCTTTAATCAAGAAAGTTTATAAGGTTTATATACCCTGGTGGAACAAAGAGCTAGACCAGCTGAAGAATGAAATGACAACGAAAAAGAGGAGGATCCGCTGTGCTGCACCACGGCGCCGAGAATTTGTTGTTTCCGAATACCTTAAAGTGAAAGAAGAGTACGAGGCAGTAGCGGCAAGTGCCCGGACCGAAAGTTGGAAAAACTTCTGCGGCAAACAAAGAAAGGAAAGTGTCTGGAATGGCATATATAGAGTGTTGGTAAGGACCACTAAGAGGCATGAAGACGTACCAATGGTGAGGAATAGTAGAGCTCTGGAGCCTGAAGAGTCGGCTCAAATGTTGGCCGAGACTTTTTTCCCTGATGATGAGGCTGAATCCGATAGTATAGAACACCAGAGAACAAGAGAGGAGGCAGTCAAATTAGAAGAAGATATGCCCGAGGACACATGGGATCCACTGTTTACTGCCTCCGAACTTAGGTATGCAGCAAAAAGTTTCAACCCGAAGAAGGCCCCTGGTCCAGACGGCTTCACGGCTGACATCTGTCAGGCAACCATCGCCGTGGACGAAGATCTGTTCCTTGCCATCACTAATAAATGCCTCCAATTGTCGCACTTTCCAAACCGATGGAAAGAAGCAGCAGTGGTTATCCTTCGAAAACCGGGAAAGGAAACCTACACACACCCAAAGTCGTACCGACCAATAGGACTGTTATCGGTGCTTGGAAAAATTCTGGAAAAAATGGTAGTCCGCAGACTGAGATGGCATCTGTTACCGAAAATGAATCCCAGGCAATATGGCTTCGTACCCCAAAAGAGTACTGAGGATGCCCTTTATGACCTTACTCGATATATTGACCAAAAGCTAAATCAAAAGAATATGGTACTTATGGTCTCATTGGATATAGAAGGCGCATTTGACAGCGCTTGGTGGCCGGCAGTTAAGTGTCAACTGGCAGCAAAGCGTTGTCCAAGCAACTTGAGGAGGCTCGTCAACAGTTATTTAGATGACAGAAAGGTAACAGTAAGGTACGCCGGAGTTGAACATACCAAAGGAACAACGAAAGGCTGTATACAAGGATCCATAGCAGGTCCTACCTTGTGGAACCTGCTTTTAAACCCATTATTGGAAGAACTGGAGAATAGGGAAACTTACTGCCAGGCATTTGCGGATGATGTTGTCTTGGTCTTCTCTGCCAAAACGTCGCTAGAACTAGAAAAAGAAGCAAACGTCAACTTAGCCCTTGTGCACCGGTGGGGGGTCAAAAATAAGCTGAAGTTCGCTCCGCACAAAACTTGCGCGATGCTTATAACAAGAAAGCTAAAATTTGACATCCCACGGGTGAACATGAATGGAGTCAGCATTGGATTGGTAGAGGAGATCAAGCTCTTGGGCCTAATCATAGATCGCAAGCTGACTTACCGAAACCACGTCACATATATATGCAAAAAAGCTATAAATATCTTCTGGCAGCTATCAAGAGCAGCACGAGTGACATGGGGCCTAAATTCAGAGATAATTCGAGTCATCTATACGGATGTTGTCGAGCCAATCATCCTCTACGCGGCAGGTGTGTGGGCAAGAGCGGCGGAGAAAGTGTACATACAAAAAACAACTAAATGCAGTTCAACGAGGATTTGCACAGAGAATAAGTAAGGCCTACAGGACGGTCTCCCTGAACTCTGCCCTCGCTCTTACTGGACTGCTGCCCCTTGATTTGAGAGTCAAGGAGGTAGCATCACTCTATGAAGCGAAAAGGGGTGAACCACAGGCAGTACTAGGGGACCGCTCAGTTGAGCAGAGAGCCTGTTTTTCTCAGAAAGTACACCCGTCAAAAGAAGACGAAATCACTTTCGACAGCTTAGAGAATGAGGGCAAAGTGCAGTCAGTGGGGGGAAACGGTGCAGTACACATCTTCACAGATGGCAGCAAAATTGAGGGCAAGGTTGGGGCGGCACTATCCTGGTGGAATGGTGCCGCCGAAACAAAGAGCCAAAAATTTAAATTAGAAGATTACTGTACCGTTTTTCAGGCCGAACTGTACGCTATCTGTCGTGCCACCGAGCTAATCCTTGGAAGGAAAGAAGAACTCTTCAATATCTACAGCGACTCCAGGTCGACTCTGGAACTTCTTAAAATAGTGACTCTGACCATTCTCTTGTCGTGAAGACCCGAGAAAACCTGCAGGAGATCAAAAGGGCAAGGAAGTGTGTAAAGCTGTACTGGGTCAAGGCACACGTTGGAATACTGGGAAATGAAAGAGCTGATGAGCTGGCCAAAGCAGCAGCACTAAAGAAGAAAACAAGACCAGATTACGATAAATGTCCCGTTTCATTCATCAAGCGAATCAATAGAGGTAAATCGATTGATGAATGGAATGCAAGATATTTAACGTCAACCAAAGCCAGTATCACAAAGATGTTCTTCCCCTCAGTGGTTGATGCCTACAAGTTCCACAAAGAAATAAAAGTCACCTATCTGCACACACAGTTGTTAACAGGACACGGAGGGTTTTCTCAGTACCTTCATAGGTTTAAAAAGAAAGAGTCCCCCGCTTGCATTTGTGATCCGGATGTAGTGGAATCTGTACCCCACATGATAGTTGAATGCCCGAGGTTCGGCAATGACAGGCATGACCTGGAAAACAAAATTGATATTAAATTAAGCAAAAACTAAATAGCTGAAATAATAGGTAATAAAGATGTTAGAATACATTTTCTTGATTATTGTGTTAAGATATGTAAAGTAGTAATAGAAAGTAACAAAACCTAGAATAAGAAACTAATACGACTTAATATATTGTGCTATATTAATATCGTGTTAAAAAAACAAAAAAGTTGATAAAAAAAAAATCGAGAAAAAAAAGCATGCAAAAAAAAAATGTAAAATGAAAAAAAAAAGAAAAAACAAAGCTTCAGTACAGTAGAATTAATTTATGCCAATGTAATTATGGTATGCAGTTCGAACTAAACAAGATTACTAACCTGTTTTTGGCAGGGCTCCCGTACGAAAATCCGGAGTTCTGCACCTCCAAAAACATCATGGACAAAAAAAAAGATGTTAAGTCCGTGTCTAGCTGGAAAAAGTCTCTGACCTATGTCAGAGGTCAAACAGTGACATACATACATACATACATACATACCTGTACCTGTACCTCTCTACGTCTCTACCTCTCTACCTCTCTACCTCTCTACCTCTCTACCTCTCTACCTCTCTACTTCTACCTCTCTACCTCTACCTCTCTACCTCTACCTCTCTACCTCTACCTCTCTACCTCTACCTCTCTACCTCTACCTCTCTACCTCTACCTCTCTACCTCTACCTCTCTACCTCTCTACCTCTCTACCTCTCTACCTCTCTACCTCTCTACCTCTCTACCTCTCTACCTCTCTACCTCTCTACCTCTCTACCTCTCTACCTCTCTACCTCTCTACCTCTACCTCTCTACCTCTACCTCTCTACCTCTACCTCTCTACCTCTACCTCTCTACCTCTACCTCTCTACCTCTCCCTATCCCTGCCCCTCTCCCTATCCCTGCCCCTATCCCTACCCCTAACGCCAATTGAACCGCTCTCCCTAACATAGAAACGACACCCATATTTATTTTTAGACATTTCAAACCTATCGCATCCCAACCCCATCCCCAGGGGATGATGGTATTTCACGTTCATCACGTTGGATTTCAAAGTTGTTGTAGCTTTCGTAATCAGCGACCCGATAAACCATACAAACAACACCCATATTGATTTTTAGACATTTCAAACCTATCGCTCCCCAACTCCATCCCCAGGGGAATGATGGTATTTAACGTCCACCACGTTGGATTTCAAAATTGTTGTAGTTTTAGTAATCAGCGACCCGATAAACCATACAAACTATACCCATATTCGTTTTTAGACTTTTTCACCCCATTTCCCTTTTTTAGGGGTTGAATTTGGGGTGGATTTCAATAACAGTGATGAACGTTGCATAGAATTACATCATTAATGCCTAAATAATAAATTATCTGGATTTTACTTTAAAAATAAAGAATTTTCAACCTCATCTCCCTTTTCACCCTTAAGGGTGTCGAATTTTGAAAAACCCTGAGACACGTGAATATTTATTTTTAGTTGTCAGCCTAAATACAAATTTTTAAGATCCTAACTTCAAAACTGACGGACTTTCATACAAACTTTCATCCCCTATTTTACCCTCTTAGGGGTGGAATTTTGTAAAACCCTTTCTTAGTGCACCCCTAGGCCTCATAAGGAACCTACATGCCAAATTTGGAATCTCTAGACCCAGCGGTTTGGGCTGTGCGTTGATATGTCAGTCAGTCAGTCAGTCAGTCATCTTCTTTTATATATATAGATAAAAGCTGCACACTCGTTGTCGATCTTTCAATCGAGTCTGCCCGGTAACCGGATAGATGACCCATATTAATGGGACATGCGTAAAAAGGCCAAAGTAATGATGATGTGGTAGGCAGATAGTAAAAATGGCCAGCTCTTTAATTGAAACGATTCGATTGTACCTCATACTCGTAGTCCGTGCTTTGTACCGCACTCCTTGGTGATACAAACTTAACTTGCCAAATGTCAAGCTCTACACTGTAGAGCTAATTTATAATATAGATGCTACAGCAAAATTTTTTAATAGTTTTACAGTACAGAAATAAGATCATGTCCTGGTGGAAGATTTTCGGCAATGGGGATATATGGGCTTTCAGAGGGGTACCTTTTTGACCACAGTTCTATCCTAGCCTTTGATGGATCTGATTCGAGGGGTACGGTGTTTCTAATAAAACTTTCACGGCTTTTGAGGCGTATGGGAGGTGGAATATGTCCGTGTAGTGGGTGTCTGCTATCTAGTTCCTGTTTATGTTTTTCAATGGAGCAGGCCACCTGAAGCCGAACGTCTGGAGGGGCTATCCCAGCAAGATAGTACAAATTCAATGGGTGCCCGTAACTATGCGACAGGTTTCGTTGAGTGCAGTATCCACATCCTTCGAGTGTGCTGATCGCGCCCACATTGGACATGCGTGCTCGCCAGCCGAGTAACAGAGTGCCACGCAGCTTATGCGAAGGACATGAGGTACTGCACCCCAATGAGTAGTTGTCAAGCGTCGAATGATGTTGTTCCAAGCGGTAACTTTGTTTTTTAACTTTTTACAGTTTGCTTTAAAAGTTAGAGACCTATCCAAAGCAACACCTATCCTATGCAAATCATCAACATCATCACACACACCTACGCCTCCCAAATAGACCGTGACCTTAACAAGATCGTTATAGGCTATAGCCTTTTGTTGGATATGCCCTACCCGTTAGTGGCTACTGCCACATAAATCGGGCGATTTTGTCGCATATAGCCAAAATTTGCTCAAATTGAGTGACGTAAGTTCCATGTGTTTCCATGCATTATTATCATGAACTCATTCGACTATTTTCACACAGGCCACGGTCATTGTCCTAAGGAGAAATGTTTGAAGCAATTTCATAATGTTCATAGCCAAGTTTAATATCAAGAAAGCTTGCAAAATTAGCTTCAACATCGGAACTATTTTCAGAGCTATTATTTTAATTATTCTGTCGTTAGGTAGGTAGTGAACTCATTTAAGTTTTGCCTTGCTTTGTTATTATTCTAATTAGTCCACATTTATCTTTGTCTCAGATTGTTAAAATAATCATTATAGTTTCAAGTTCTTCCTATATATTCTAAAAGAAATGTTTTTTCTTTCCAAAAACAATGCGTCCGTAGTATTTTATCTTGCACTAATTATGATTCTTTCATGACGGGTTCAGACTCCGAGGTAGACCAAGAAAGCGATGTCGGGATGACCTTAACACATTTTAAAATAATTAGGCAGAGGTTACATAACGATGGCTGCCTGGAATAAAACCACTATCGTAAAAATAAGATTGTTCAGGAAAAAAGATTTTGTGAAATTATTGAATAACTAGAAAAGTATGGAGAATATTGAAATCAATTATACGTCAAATTGTTCCTTATTTTTACCTTTAGTACTGTAACAATTTATAGATTTGCATAATTTCATAAAACAGAAATAAACGATGAAAATCATATAGCCACTATTTGTGCCGACAAGTCGTTTCCGTAAGCATTCTTTGCGGCTTTGTTTCAGGAAAAAAATATAAACGGTGAAACAACAATAACATACTACAACACTATTCCGTGTTTAAGAAGACACATGGTGTGTACAGTAATAATATTTTATGTTCATATTCCTTGAACTTATTGCTTGCTTGAAGATGGTATTTATGTAATGCTGCATATTTTTTGATATTTGAATGAAATTGTAATAAAAAAAAATCGTGCGTGAATATCTATGAATGAAAGGTAACGGTTTATTAGTTAAGTAATATAGTGATAAGGAAGAGAATGTAATAAAAACAGATAATGGTATTTAAAACTTACCTACTTTTATTTTAAGAATAAAAAAAAAATTGTATTATTATGCTATTATTATTTAAGTTATAAAAATTAAGTTGCATAGTAAACATATTGTTATATTCTAACAACTTTAACTAACAAATTGTGTCACTGTGCATATAATTTAAGTACATAATTTAAGTAAATAGTGCATATAATTTAAGTACTTTACTCAGACCACACAACTTAACAACTTTCCCCAAAGAACAGCAAAAAAAGAGCTCCTGTACAAAATGCACTATCAGTTGATGCAGATTCTATGGGAAGTTAAAATATTTTTTTTTGTATTTTGACCTATATTTCTTAGGAAAAGTTAATCATGAGAAACGTGCTAAAATTATGTGCACCATTACAGGAGGACCCTATATACAGCTCTCCTAATTAATATAAAATGAAACTAGTTTAATAGGAACTGTCGGATGTCAACTTTCCTACATTTATGATTAAACATAAAATCACCAGAGCATCAAAATCTTTTAAAACGACTACTCAAGACCACCCTCGTGTAAAGGATCCTGTGCTTCCACGTTTTCGTCTGTTCCACATATCAAAGATTCGTAGAAGTCGTGAAAATGGCGTGGAATATCATTGTGTTTACAAAGACTCAAAAGATCAGAATGCAGAGCTTTGTACACAGGAAACGGTTGGTTGTAAGCTCTTTGCAATTCTGCTAATGTTGATGATTCAACTGGAGAAGGAGTAGCCACAATTTCCTCGTGTACTTTGTGCTGTCCTCCTATTTCTGCTGGGTAATTCGGATGTATCTAACTCCAAATATTCATCTTCGAAACTGTATTTGAACTTCAATTTACCCGGATGAGTGTGACACGCGTTAACTTCCATTGTGTTGCACCACATTATTTAATTGCCATTTGAGTCATGCACCCAATTCTGGCCTTCAATGAGCAGTTTTATGTTTACTAAATCGGACTGGTCCATCTTCACGACATTGTACTTCTCACCTGTAACTTTTGCATTCATAGCTATTCCGTACATTTGCTCCGGCGTGTAAACAAATTTATTCTTTTTTAGTTCACGCTCTATGCAAGCGTGCATAGAATCTCCTTCATTTTGGCTGTGACCTGTTTCAAAGAATCGGTGCGTGACATTCATTTCCAACTTTGAAGCTGCATACAAATGAAGCGCAAATATAAAGCGGTTTTTATTTTGACCTCTAAATCCGTCTGAATATAAAGAAATTTTATTGACAGACCTCTTTTGTTCATTCACCAGGAACTTCAATATGCAACTACCAATCTCAACAGCGCCTCTTTTGGCTATCGTTAAATGCCATATAAAAGAGTAGCCTAGTTTGCGGCCTGCATCAAATATAGTGAAGTTGTACACTGGGTATTTGCGCTTATAGTAAAAAATTCCTAGTTCTGAATTTGGAATATGAAGGACTTTTTCTAGATCAAATATAGCATATTCGTGATTCCCAGCCTTATAAAACTTATCACATATCTCCTTTCTCGTTTGTGGTGAAATGCGTTCACTACAAGCCTTTTTACAGATACAGGCAGGTCCCACGGTTTTTGCAGGATATTCTTTTTTTGAATGACAACCTTTACGAGTATAAGCCAGACCTGAATCTTTTAACTTTTTGTTCTTTTTGCACTGTCAGTTATCTGTGTCAAGTTTTCGTTTTCTTGATCGTTTTTTTATAGTTTCAGCATCGTTTTCACATTCAAATGGAGGTGATCTAGATTCAGAAGTGACTGACTCAACGACTACAGGAAGAGGTTCGATATTTACAGGTTCAATCGAGGAAGGTACGACAATCGCAAGAGCAGGTTCGTCATTTACAAAATCAGCGTTGGAGGGCACGACGATCTCAGGAGAGGGAGCTTCATTTATAGCAGGATCGGTATTGGAAAGTACGAAAATCTCATAAACGGGGACATTGGCGTTGGATGGCACCGTGATTTCAGGGGCAGGTTTTTCTCTAGTAGGCTCGGCGTTGGATGGCATTACATTCTCAGGGATGGGGACGTTATTTCCAGCTGGATTAGTTTTGGAGGGTACGACAATCTCATGAATAGGGACTTCAGCGTTGGATAGCACCATGATTTCAGGGGCAGGTATTTCTCCACTGGGCTCGGCGTTGGATGGCATTTCACTATCAGGAACGGGAATGACATTCTTAGCAGAATCATTGTCTAAGGGTACGACAATATTAGAAGCAGGTTCGTCTTTTTCAAGCTCAGGTAATTTTCTTGGGTCAGCGTTAGATGGCATGATAATCTTAGGAGCAGGTGCTTCTTTTCTAGGCTCAGTGTTGGATGTCATGAAAATCTCAGGAACATGGACGTTATTTCTAGCAGAATCGATGTTGGAGGGCAAGACAATCTCAGAAACAGTCACGTATTTTCTAGGCAGAGCGTCCGTGGATGGCACGATGATCTCAGGAGCAGGTAAATTATTTTTATGGTCAACGTTAGATGACAAGACAATCTTAGAAGCAGGTTCTTTTTTTTAGGATCGACGTTCGACGACAGAACGGTTTTATAGGTAGTTACGTCATTTACTGAAGATTGTAAGTCATTTTCTAGCTCGCAAGGAGATGATACGATGTGCAATAAATTATTATTACCTCAGGATCCAAAACAGAAAATGAACCACTATCAGATAGATTGGAACGTAAAGTTAGGTCCACATCGGATAAAGTTTCTTCTGGTTTCAAAGTAGTGTCCAGTTCAGTGATCTCCATTGCTTTTGTGTTTTTTTGTATCGTTTGAGGTGGGCTTAATGATGAAACCATATTATGGTTAGATTTTAAAGATCCTTGGTTATGTATAATAGCTACAGTCGTACAAGTGACTACTCCTGCTGCTGGCGAACTATTAGCACTTGTGGGCCGACTTGCGGAATTAGCAGTACATATTTGATTGATGTTAAGCACTTGGCAAGGTATCAATGTAATATCCACAACATTTTCCATCTCTCCAAAATTTTGCTTCTCATTCCTAGTCTTGGGTGTAGTAAAGCAACTATCCTTATTATTCAGCTATATAAACTTCAGATGGTGATGCAACAAAATCAAATTGCTTCAAAATTAATGATATATTGGAAATAGTTGATGGAGTACGCGATAATTGCGACTGAACCTCATCTATATATTCAGAATCACCTCCGAGACTAGATGACGGAGTGCCTGCATGATTTCGACGTTCCGGACTTGGAACGTATTCTGAGACTACTGGAGAGAAGTCTTCGTAAGATTCGCTGTCATCATCATCCTTAACATACTTTTTCTTTGGATAATCTGAAAATCGCATTGCGTATGTTAGAGCGTGTTAAAGTGGTAACAAGCTATTGCACGTATATTTTTTTCTACATATTTATTGTACTAGACATTACTGTAAAGACGATGAGACAAGTTTCCTGGAATAGAACCACAATAGCGATAACCGGACCGACTTCTTTGAGAAGCAGCAAACAACACACTATACTGTAAAGATTTATTTACAAATGACCTGGAATAAACCCGCAATCGATATTAAGTGTAAATCCTTTTATAAATCAATCAAGCATATTATATTACCATATTTTATTTTAATAAAAAGTTCCTAGAATATTGTCATAATGAATATCAAATCAAGTTATATTAAATACTGTATCTAACAGCGAACATTTTTCTGTAATCTTTGGTATCTAAGGTAGTAATTGAACCGATACCTACTGTAAACTTCTGCTTAAATCATAATGAGGATTTAATGATATTCCAGTGTTAAAATATGAAGGGACTTTAGTGGCAGGTAGACACTGGTAGAAGTTACTTCGTAATGACGAACGGGAGCCAAATATCTGCGTAATTTAGAGAATATAAGTACTAGGTATGGAAAATTATAGTATTATGAGGTCTACTCGAGCTCTGAAAGACTCGAAGAAATTGCATGGTATATTTGCTGTACATTTCTATTACGAAACGGTAATTTATAGGTAAGTACTCGTACAGTAGTGTTTATTGCGAATCAGTTTACACATTATTTTCCCCATAATTACCATTGCTGCTCTTTGAATTATTATTTTTTTTACATTCGACTTAGTGTTATTATTCCAGTAAGAATTTTTTTTTAAATGACCAGGAATAACGCAATTATATACAAAGTGTTTAACCTAAAATCACGAATTGTCATTAAAAAAATTCGAAAAAAATAAACAAGGTGTATTAGGGTCTATAGATACCGAAACTGACATAACCCGAAAACTGCCGCAATGGTAATTGCTGCATTATTCCAGGCAGCCATCGATAAGATCGTTACTAATGGAAAGCCGCAGAGGAGGCCTTTGCCCAGAATTGGGATCTAATAGTATAAGAATAAATGGTACAGCAACACTGCACTTACTTTCTCGCAATACGCAATAAAAACTATCAACTGCAAACTTAAATTTGTAATGCCATACACATAGTATGGAAATACAAACTTTTATTAACGTTTTTCAAAAAATGTTCTAATGAAGTATACAGATCAATTCAGAATCCAAATAGTTAAACATTAACACAAACTAACCTCAAACGATTTCGAGTAAATCACATGTTTAAATTTTTGTAGAACTGGAACATTAATTTTCACTGATCAATGGATACTACTGCATGATACTTTCATTAAATTTTTTCATTTCCCAACACCTGTTCCTTGGGGATAATTGTTCAGTTTAGTCTACTGATCAAGCCCTTTCAGTTTTTGGTACAACCTGTATACTAAATATTTGCAAAAAAAAAAAAAAATATTAACCAGTCAGGTAAATACCCAATCCAGAATTAACATTATAGAAAATTACTCTAAACTCAATTGAAACAATTATGAGTAAATCACATGTTTACGTTTTAGTAGTACTGGAACACCCCTTATATGAAATTACACAGACCAATTAATACTGCCGAAAAATACCTTACATGAGGATGCTTGGTCTTGCAAAGTTTCATCAAGATTTTACGAGCCGTTTTCGCGAAAATTTAAATTTTTCATTTTCGTTGTATGACTGCTACCCTTAAAGTGAGAGCCAGCAAGAAACCACTCTTAACCCTTTGATGACTTTGCACAAAACCCTTAATGTCAACATATGGTGTCAATTGGACCATTCGTTTAGCCACTAGGCCAAAGCGTGACGGACAGACCGACCGACGGACCGACGGACCGACGGACCGACCGACCGACCGACCAACCGACCGACCGACCGACGGACGGACATTTATGGGAGACATGTTTTTTATGACGTATAAGTGATATAGAACACATTTTTGAGAAAATTAGAAATACTTTTTTTTTTTCGCTCCGCTCGAAAGTAAAATGAATGTACAGCAGCACTGCACTTACTTTCTCTCAATATTCAAGGAAAAACTATCAATCGCAAACTTAAATTTGTAATGCCATACACATAGTATGGAAATACAAACTTTTATTTTACGTTTTTCCAAAGAAATGTTCGAATTAAATATACAGATCAATTCAGAATTCAAATTGTCAAACATTAAAACAAACAAACCTCAAACGATTTCGAGTAAATCACATGTTTAACTTTTGGTAGTACTGGATCACCCTTTATATGAATTTTCCCAAATCAATGGATACTACCGTAGGATACTTGCATGGAGATTTTTTTAATTTCCCTGCACATGTTCCTTGTGGATGGTTCAGTGTGGTCTACAGAGCAAGCCCTTTCAGTTTTTGGTACACTCATTAAGAATATCCAGTCAGATAGACATCCAATCCAGGATCAATATTATAGAAAATTTTAATAAACTCAATGGAACCATTTTCGGTAAATCACATATTTACGATTTGGTGTTACAGGAACCCTTATATGAAATTACACAGATCAATTGATACTGGCGCAAGATATCTTACATGGAGATGCTTGGTCATGCAAAGTTTCATCAAGATTCTATGAGCCGTTTTTGAGAAAATTTCAATTTTTCATTTTCGTTGTATGACAGCTACCCTCAAAATGAGAGCCAGCAAGAAACCACTGAGAACCATTCAATGGATTTACATAAAACTCTTAAATTCAAAATATGGTGTCAATCGGACCATTCGTTTAGCCGCTAGGCCAAAGCGTGACGGACAGACCAACCGACGGACCGACCGACCAACCGACCGACCGACCAACCGACCGACCGACCGACCGACGGACGGACATTTTTGGGAGACTTGTTTTTTATTATGATGTATACGAGTATAAGTGATATAGAACACATTTTTGAGAAAATTATAAAAACTTTTTTTTTCACGAATACAATACCTTCTCGCTCCGCTCGAAAGTAAAAAGGTACTATTCTTGAAAGCTACCTTGTGTTCAGACAAACAAATTATATTCTGTGGAAATTGCAAAATTTTCTACTGTTTTTTACTCAGAGTAAAGAACTATAGAGTTCGCCATAAGCTGTTGCCGCTCTTGTGTCTGTGTAACATACTAGAGATCTTCTATCTTTTTCCATCTTATAAACTCTTAAAATGAGTGAAAGAGATAGTTGATGTAAATCTGGCAACGTCGCAATGTGCGTGTATGCCGTTGCGGGTCGTCCAACACAAGTCGGTCGAAAATCCGCGGGAAAGTTTTAAATTTTTTATTAAATTGTTTTACATATTTGCTTTTGAGCAAGAAATTTTCAGTTAATATGAAAATATGTCGTGTTCAGTTGTGAATTGTTCATCAAGAACAACGAAAGGAGGGGTAAAAGACCCAGAATTATCATTTCATGCGTAAGTTTTTGACAAAAGTTTTGTGAGTTTTAAGTGCTTAAAGAATGTGATTTTTGAACAGAAAGCCTGTATGAATTACATTTCATTGATACTTGATCATTTTTTCCCTTGTCATAATTACATTAAATGAGTGTTAAGCTAATAAATAACGTAAAACTAAATGCATTGTTTTAGGTACCTCCTCTAGTGATGGACGCTAACTAATTTAGATTTATCGATAAAATTATGGACCTATTTTATGAATTGAAAATATTTTTTTCTAGTTTTCCAAAATGCCCAGAAATAAGACTGCAATGGATCAAAGCTGTAAGACGGGATAACTGGGAGCCCACTAAATATTCCAGACTTTGTTCGAAACATTTTGATAAATCCTGTTTCATTGCTGGTTTATCACTTACAAAACTTAAATCTGATGCAGTTCCAACAATTTTTGAAGGATATCCGGTATACTATCAAAAGGTAGGTTTTTTGTCATTTGTGTCATAGTGTAACTGCAGTAAACCTAGCAGTAGGTCTAAAGTGATGATGATTTGGAACTAGAAAAAGAAATACAAGCTATATATCTATAGAATTTAATAACCTAGGCGCCGACTAATTTGATATTGACCAACAAAAAGCTTTGTGTAAATACTGGATGCTCTTCATCATCATATCGTATGGGTTGCAAGGTCGATGACCAACCTCACAAACTCTGGTGTCAGAGTTGTTAAGCCGCCAAATGCCTCTGACATGGCTCATTAACGACTACATCCGTAGATAGTAGCCGGGACCAACGGCATCACGTGCCTTCCAAAGCACGGAATCATTTAACTTTTTGGACAATCAGATGATTCATCCTGCAATGTCCTAACCAAACCGGGGAGTTTGCACGAAGGGATTATTGTTTGACAATGTCCTGTATTGTTTGAACCCTGAACCTCCGGATCGAGAGCCGAGCGCTCTAACCACTAGACCACGGAGGCTGTAAGCATTACTTAGTTAAACTGGCGTATATGGGAGGAACCCGTAAGCAGTCTGGCCCAGCACTGTAGGTTAACTTATTGAAATTTTATCCATAATTTAGATTATCTATTAGTTTATATTATTTAAGTTAAACGAACTGAAAATATCATAGAGCTTGTTTTCTCTTTCCAGTTTTTGGTACCAGACATAATTTAGTTACTGATTTAGATCGATAAAATTAATGTTTTAGGTCGCGAAGAAAAGAAAACCACCTCAGCGTCGAGATGAAATTCAATACTTAACTCCTAGGAAACTTAAGAAGATGCAAGAAAGTGATGTGAAAACAGATGAGATTCCTACAACACCTAGGCGAGTAATAGGAGTTTTAAGATCACTTGCACAATATAAAAGGGTGGCTTTAAAACGGCTTAAGATTATTAAGCAATTAAAAGCAACCAAACGTAGACTTGTTAAAAAGAACGCTACATTAGTAAACGTTTTAAATGACCTAAAAAGCGCAAATCTCATGGATACAGAGTCTTTAGATATGTTGTCCAGCATAGGCGGCAAAACCCAAGATTTGCTGTTAAGATTAAAGCGTAAATGTTCAAATGAACCTCTTCCAAAAAAATATTCACCTGAACTTCGTAAATTTGCCCTCACGTTACACTTTCTCTCACCTAGGGCATACAAGTATGTGCGTGAACATTTTGACTCTTGTTTACCCCATCCAAAAACAATCAGCAAATGGTACCAGGGTGTCGACTGCGAGCCTGGGTTCACCAAAGAATCTTTCGAGGCACTTAGAATAAAGTCACAAAAACAACCAATTATTGGTGCTTTAAGCATGGACGAAATGGCCATAAGAAAGTGTATCGAGTGGGATGGACAACGATCTCATGGTTATGTCAATGTAGGTAATCATGTTGAAGATGATTGTGTTCCAGTGGCAACTGAAGCGCTTACATTTATGATGACTGCAGTGAATGGGTCTTTTAAAATACCTGTAGGTTATTTTTTAATAAACAGTATATCAGGTTTACAGAAAGCTGAACTTGTACGTACTTGTCTGGATTTATTAGCCGAGTCTGGTGTAACCACGGTGACATTAACTTTCGATGGCGCGCCAAATAATCTTTCCATGGCAAAACATCTGGGTTGTAATCTCGATTGTAAGAATAATTTCAAAACACAATTCGAACATAATGGCTTAAAAATATCGATACTTCTTGACCCATGTCATTGCCTGAAGCTAGTTCGTAATACACTGGGAGATAAGAGCTTAATGTATAATAAAGAAGGAAAAGAAATATCCTTTCAATACTTCGAGCTACTTCACCAACTGCAAACTGAAGAACAGTTGCATTTGGCAAATAAATTGAGACAAGCACATATCAATTATATAAAACAAAAAATGAATGTCAAGCTAGCAGCTCAATTGTTTAGCCAATCGGTAGCTGATGCGCTATTGTTCTGTCGCAATGACATCAAATTGGAAGAGTTTGCAGATTGTGAAGCAACTTGCGAGTTTATTTGCATGTTTAATAATTTATTCGATTTACTAAATTCTCGAAGTCTGAATTCGTATGGGTTCAAACAGGCCACTTCACCAAGGAACTTAGAAAAAACAAATAAACTCATAGAAGAGGGAATCGAATACATTCATAACCTTAAATTCAACGAAAATGATTTGGTCATTGATTCGCAAAGAAAAGTTGGGTTCTTGGGGTTTATCATCTGTCTGCAATCGCTTAAATATCTTTGCAACGATTTACTTACTTCAGACCCTCCAAAAATGAGCTTTATATGTACGTTTAAGTTTTCGCAAGATCACTTGGAGTTGTTTTTTGGTGCTGTGCGATCGATGGGAGGCTTCAATAACAACCCTTCTGCAAAGCAGTTTAGAGCTGCTTATAAAAAACTACTGGTACATGCCGAATTCAAACAAGAAAAAGGTAATTGTATACCTTTAGAAGATATACCCATTTTAAATATAACGAAAAAATCTGACTCTGTAAATACTATAAATCAATCCCTTGCCAAACACAGGTTGATAGAGGAAGAAATAACTCAAAACGAAAAATCTTTAGATGATGATCACTGTTACCTAAATGACCCAAGTCGACTAACAGAATATGTTTCTGAGGTAATTTATTATATATCGGGATTCGTAGTCAGAAAAATTAAAAGCACATTGTTTTGTGAGCAATGTTTGACAGCGCTAGAAGGACCTAAGCGAAACTCACTTACGACTATGAAAGACAAAGGGGGACTAATTTACCCGAGTAATGATGTTTATTACATATGTAAATTGTGTGAAAAGATTCTACGGCAAACTATGATACACACCCATCATAGCAAAATCAACAGCAAACATGTTCATGAAATGATCAGAGATGTGATATTGCAAGCTATGAATTCATCGAATTACAAAGACATTTTCCGGTCTTTGAATGAACATGTATTAGATTATAACTTTATAGAAGATCACAAATATCTTCTAATCAAATCAATATGCGAAAAGTATTTACAACTACGAATAAATTTTGTGATGAAGAATGCTGTAGCTGAAAGTAGTGTCAGAAATATGTATACGAAATTAATATTATTTAAAGGTCATTAATAATGCGCCTATTCTTGTAAAGATCCTAATTTTCTGAAAAAAATAGAGATAAGTTGGTTCAACCAGTAGTAAAAAAAAAATGTAATATCCAGTACGTTTACTTTTAAGACTTTGTACTTTAATATTGTCAATTAATGTATTTTTTGTAAATAATGATAAGAAAATATTTTTGTGTTAATACAACGTGTTAATTAAATAACGCAAAACCTCTCGGGTGGTGGCTCTAGACATGAAACTGAACAACTACTGTTCTCGACTTTTGAAAATTCGCATATAAAAAATTGCCCCTTCATACAAATCGATAAGCTGACCAAGCCAATTTGTATGAAAAAGCAAAAATATTAAATGCGAATTTTCAAAAATCGTAGAACAAAAGTTGTTCAGTTTCATGTCCAGAGCCACCACCCGAGATGTTTTGCGTTATTTAATTAACACGTTGTAAATGTAATATCCAGGATGTTTACTTTTAAGACTGTGTACTGTAAATATTGTCAATTAAAATATTTTTTGAATGTATATAGGTATGTAATATGCAGGACGTACGTTTACTTTTAAAACTGTGTAGTGTAAATATTGACAATTAATGTATTTTTTTGTAATTAAATGATACGAAAATATTTTTGAATGTATACAGTGTGTAATATTGTTGGCAAATACTGAAAGGGCATGATCAGTCAACGTAACTGAACAACATTCAGCGAGTAAAACTCTCAGGAAATGAAAAAAGAAATCGGCCTCTCCATAAAAACTGTCCAATAAAGTTTGCAATTTGGTATGGAAAGGTCGGTTTTTTTCCATTTCCGGAATGTTTTATACATTGAATATTGTTCAGTTACGTTGAATGATTATATCCCCTTTCAATATTTGCCAACCTGTCCCCTACACTCAGCATATGTAATATCCAGGACGTTTACTTTTAAGACTGTACTGTAAATATTGTCAATAAATGTATTTTTTGTAAATAAATCCTAAAAAAGTAAATAAATGGTAAAAAATTCTTGTAAATAAGTGAAAGGTACTGCAACTATTAAAAATAAGACTCATAATTTAAAGAAAAATATTCAACCTTAAAGTCAGCTGTTCTACATACTTTGGTCGGGGTTTGTATTTACCATTTGAATTGGTTTACCAGAACTGGTTTATGATTATAACACCTACTCACATACAACCACAGAAAAATAAGGGTAATAGAAGGAAGAATAAGGAAATAATTCGTCACAAGGTAGTGGAGGCGTCGTTCTATGAATTTGACGGGTTATTTTGGATATTTCCTAGTGATCATTGATGATGTGACATTTAAATTTGGGACATGTTGGCAGATGTCATCCCATAGTAAAATAAATTAGCACGGTATCTATTCAGAGCGAAGCAAGGAGGTCCGAAATCTTTGCATACAACACATATTTTTAATATTTTAGTACCCTTAAAAAGACCTAGGTATAAATCCTTGAATATCCCTGATCAACTCGGAAAAAATTATATCTGCAGGACAGGGAGCGCTCCAGACCTCCAGCAAAAACGACTGATACTTTATAGGGGATTTACCATAGTCACCACGCTTGTACGCGTTGCGGCTGGCGACCACTGTAGTTGGTGACCGCAGTATGTAAGATTGTACGATACACAGAAAGATGCTGCTGCCCATTCTCCGGTTCAAAAGCTTTAGTCGCCTCTTACGACATCTATGGGTTGAGATGGGTTGGTACTATTCTTTGCCAACACCAGACAGACTGTCTAATTATAATAATAATAAATAATGGGGGGCATTTCACACAAGGTCATCTGATCCCAAACTAGGCAAAGCCTACTACCAGAGACTGATATACATACATAAATAGATAAATGACACCCAGACACAGAACAAACACTTGTGTACATCACACAAATGTTTACCCTGGGCGGGGATCGTACCCGCGGCCCACGCGGCGTGAAAGGCAGTCTCACTACTAGTGTAGGCAAGGAAGCAGTTGACCCCCGCATTAATTCCTTAGTTGATGAAACTTTGCTGGGGTATTACACTAGACAAACCTTCTATAAAAAAATCCAAAAAAAATCGGTACTTTTAATTTTTTCATACATTTTTTGTAATTTTTGTATGGAAAAATTAAAAGTACCGATTTTTTTTCGTTTTTTTTTTTTTATAGAAGGTTTGTCTCATATATTGTGTCCCAGCAAAGTTTCATCGACTGAGGATTTAATGCGGGGGTGTTCATACAACGATCCGCTTCGTTGCCTAGACTATACCAACCACACCAACGGGCTTGTCAAATTGATTGATTATTATACATAGATATATTATAAGTATTTACTGTTTACCCTTTTAAAGTTTATCTGGGTAGTTTCTATTCTAAAACCCGGACGGAATTTAAGTCACTAGATAACATTTAACCGATTCCCATTAAAATATTTAGGTTCAGTCAAGAGCACATTATGCTTATCTCATTGGATTTTGTGCCGTTCTTATTTCAATAGCCATAGGAACCTAAATCGCGCTATGTTTGAATGCACAGTCGGCCGCACGTCAGTCATATCAGTTTGATCTTGATCGGGTCTCTTTGTCAGGCGTTTGTTTAATAGCGCTAGTTTAGCCTTTGCGGGTTTTGTTTACGACTTACTTGCTGCCGTGCTTGTCACATGGACTCCTTCCTGTCCCTACGTGCTAGAGTCGCGTTACAGGAGTCAAGCTTGATGTGCTCTTGAATGTACGTTTCAGTATATTGAAACATTCAAAATTCGATTTTTAACATTTATAAAAAAAAAAATTCTTGTACAACGGCTTTCATTTAATTCAGCTCGAATATGTAGTCCCTTCCCTAGTCACGCACACTAATGCATGTCTACAACTGCACACTAGCAAAAAAGTGCTACGCATAAAACCAAAAGACTCGCTCCATAGCAGACAGTGCTGCTACTAAAACCTCCTTGGTTTTTTACGTATACTGTATATTTTTAAAACATTTTGATTTAGCATTTTCGTTTAGTCTATGGTGGACTGTTTCTAAATCTAGCTATTCGCTTTTATTTCTAAATATAATAATAATATTACGCACGTAAAAGCAAGATCAATGAATCAATCAAATTTAATGGCGACCTAAACATTTTCTTGCTTCTTCTATAGCTGCGTATGTTATGAGTTGGAAAACTTCGATTACTTCCATGCATGCATTAGCGATATTAAAATGCCTATCCGAATTTTTATTCTGTTAGCTGCTTCAAATAATGTTTTCTCGAAATTACCTTGACTTATATGGGGCTCTAGTTTACAAGAAATTAGACGATGGATTCTTCAGAAAAAGCAGCCAAAATTTTTTTTTTGGAATGCAATGCAATGTTATTTATGGTTGTATTTCTTTTCAAGCATATATTTATGAATAAGGTCTCAAGGTAGAATCTTTTGAGTAGAAAACTTAACAGAATTATAAAATTTTAACTGCCTATAATTAAATATTTTTCGGCTATATAACAAAGATATTAAAAAAATAAAATAGTCGTTCAAAAATTAATAATTCAAAAGTTACGTTTTGATGAAATTAATAGTTTAGCGTGGGTTCAATAAGTTATTTTAATTATAGCGCTTTTATGATCATAATGATTTTAATGGAGTTTTTATCACGAAGAAAGTTTTTTATGATACAAAAAGGTTTTTGAGTCTAAAAGAAAGCAATATAGTTCGTTCATTCACATTATGTTCAGTATGTTTTAACCTTTAAACATATGGAAATTTGTTTCTCTTTTCAGGCTATTTATGTTACAAATAAGCAAACGAGCAGGTGGGCCACCTGATGGTAAGTGTTTATCACCAAAAGTGGCATACTTTGATACTAATAAGACAGCAAAGTGCATTGCCCACCCTTAGAGCTAAGATAGTATTTCTTGTGCTGGTTATATTGCTGGCTCTCTTACCTTTTAAACCGAAACACGCCAGTGCCAACACTGCTACTTTGCGGTAGAAATAGGCAAGGGGGTAGTACTTCCCCAGACGGACTTTGCACAAAATCCCTTCCACGTATTAAAAGTCAAAAGACCAAAGTAAAACTTTAAAGTGGAAATTAGTGTCTATCAAACTGGGACTGTCTGTTCAATAAGTGTCCTTTTACAATGAGACACTTTGATGATTGTGAGTCCAACGTGAGCGTCAATCGTTTGATGTTCAATGCTGCTTCTTTACAATAGATGTTGATTTCTCATTTGGTACCGCGTTCATAATAATACCGCTTCCTGGGCTTTTTTACTTTTTATTTTATCTTTCTGTGACAATGAGCAAAATGATGGGCCCTTGATGGCAAGTGGTCACCATCTATAGCTGAGCACTTACGTTCTCATTTTTAACGTATACTTTCACAATCATCATCATATCAGCCGAAAGACGTCCACTGCTGGACATAGACCTCCCCCAAAAAACTCCATGACGACCGGTCCTGCGCTGCTCGCATCCAGCGGCTTCCCGCGACCTTGACCAGATCGTCGGTCCACCTTGTGGGAGGCCTGCCAACGCTTCGTCTTCCGGTACGTGGTCGCCACTCTAGAACCCTCACGCCCCATCGGCCATCGGTTCTTCTTGCGATGTGCCCTGCCCACTGCCACTTCAGTTTAGCGATTCTCAGGGCTATGTCAGTTAGTTTCACAATAATAAGACAGAAATAGCTTGTTGCCCACCCTGAAAAATCTTCTGAATTGTCTCATGTGCCGGTTATATCACTAGCTCCCTTACCTTTGAACGGAAGCAAAGCAGTACAAGCACTGTACAGTAAAAAAATGCCCATGTGCCCAGCCGGACTTTCACTAAAGCCCTACAACCTTAATTTGCATAACCAAGCCATTTAGCACTGAGCTAACTAAGTTCGCCTATTTGTCAAATGCGCATGTCCCCACTTTTTATTGGCTGTTGCTGAGACTTCGATTATTATCGTAAGACAGTGGACGAAAACCAGATATCTTCTTCTATCTTCATCTTCAGCTATTTTTCAGACTAGTTATAGTAGAGGCTGGTTACAAACTACCTATAAAAAAGGACGGGTTGCACTCCGAGAGTGCCGGCAGAAGTGAAAACTTATACATCAACGTTGTGCATTTTTGAATATTTTGGAATGGTTAGGGAATAATTTCGCACGAATTGTTTTATTATACGTATAAAAGTACATACAATATTCATTTATTGCGCTATTGTAGACAAACATGACAATTTATATTACATATAGACAATCTTCGTCGGATTTGACGCGCTGCTAAAGAAGTTTTCACTTCAAAACTTAAACATCTGACGCGACATCTGACGTGAGTTTAACATTTTTTACCCATCTAAAAAAGTGCCAAGCGCCGCTATAGAAGTTTTCACTTCAAAAATATTTGCGTAACCTCTTGACTCCTGGCGCTTAGGTACCTTAATACAAACTCAGTTATGTAGTTCAGACCTGAACTCGTCGCCGTCTGACTGTTCAAACAGCCTCAGAGCCCACTTGACTGACAAGCACGAGGCCGGCAAGCTTCCGTAAATTTGTCACACGAAAGGACATTTAATTTGCTGTTTCACTGCTGCTAATTACAAGTTTGATTGCCGTGGCTACGTTGAAACGTGTGACGGCTCACAGGCAATCGTAACCGCCGGCGACCCATTGCTATCACACATGGAGGTTGTACATGGTGTTATCTTCCAGCATGTTATGTGTAGTACTCATACAATGTGTAAGTAAAAACCGGCCGAGGGCGTATCGGGCAATGCGATTACGATTTATTTATCGCAAAGCAAGTTTTCATGAATTATTTCATAACGTTCATAACATAAACTTATACGTTACCTGCAAAATTATATGTGCAATTGTGGAAGAAGCTCTATATTTTTTTATGTTACAAGTGAGCAAAAAACGAGGTGGGTAACATGATAAGTGGTCACTCCCACCAGTAGCACCTACTTTATTGTTAGATGCACATTTTCACACTAATAAAATACCAAAGCTCGTTGCTCAACCTTCAAACTACTCGTAAGATGGTATCTCTCATGTGCCGGTAATTTCACTAGCTCCCTTAACTTATGTCCGTCCAATAGTCGACTTCTTTCAGTAGTGGACTTCTATTGAAAAATAATGATGAAACGATAACCACCCTGTTTACACCCCATTTGGGAATGTACCTTTTGCGTATTTCGGCTAATTGAGAATAGGCTTTGACGGAGGTCCGTTTGGTTACGACACGTTATGGCGAATACGGGATTGCTTTGTAAATTTACCGACGGGTTTGTTGCCAAAGGTTTCCGCAGTTAACCTTACGTAACAACATAGATGTGTTTATGCATATTTATGGTACCGGGTAGGGCAAAACGATGGACATCTGGTGAGAGAGCATTGCACTGAATTATGGCAGGAATACTTTGATAAAAGGTCTTTAACAAAGGGCATATGGTACAGGACAGTGCAACCTGGCCGTGCAGGTGCCCTTGGTTTGAAGGAGTTCAACTAGGCAGGAATGAGATTGTGACTGCTCTTCGGCTTCGATCCGGTCACATTCCATTGAACAGTTTTGGTCACCTGATGCGCAAAACGCCATCTCCCAACTGTACAGAGTGCGACGTCATCGAAGATGTGTACCATGCCATGATGGAGTGTGTCCGGGGTGAGCCGGAGAGGTCACAATTTCTAATCCTTTCCAACTTTGGGGGAGAAGTGGGTTTTTGTAATAGTATCCTAGCTTTACCCACATCTAATATAGCTAGGGCCCTATACAAACTTGTACAGTTAGTCATTAAGCGTAGAGATTAAGTTTTTTTTTTGTGAGACCTATGAGGGTGGCATTTTCTAAATAGAAAAAACCCTCCAAAAAAAAATTTTTAGATTAAAAAAAAAAAATTGTCTAAGTAATACCGCAAATATTGAGAATTAGACAGTTCGACACTATACCAGTTCATAATAACATAATCGTAAAAAAACTGGTCAAGTACGAGTGGGACTCGCGCTTCTTAGGTTCCGATATACCATTAGTATTTTAAAATCAATAAAGTCTAACAAGGACCTCAAATTTTTTCACATTTCCAATTACAACCGTTTAGCTGGATGGGGGGGACATTCAAGTCCAACAAAAATTGCACTCTCAAGCTAATTATTTCGCAAATGGATCCCTAAATCGCAAAATGTTAAATGCAAACTAACATTAGTGCGAGTCGAACTCGCGCGCCGAGGGTTCCGATATACCAATAGTATTTTTGGAAGCAATAAAGTCCATTTTCAGGACCGCAAAACTAAATTTGTTTGTAAAGGTTTTTTGCAGATTTCTAAAAAACTGTGCATTTTACAAAGATTGTTTTATTTTCGCCGTATTATTTACATAAACTTCTATCGATTGTAATTAATTCAGATTTTTCCTACTACAAACTTCGGAGATAAAGGGGGCCAATAGTATTTTTTTTACATTTTTCATCATAACTTGAAAACTAAGAGTAGCAAAATAGTACAAAAATATATTTTAGAATGTGCAAGTACAGCCCTTTTATATGATACCCCACTCGACCTAGTAGCAACAATTTGAAATTAGGCCTCCCCTATTTGGGCCCCCTTGACATTAATAATCATATTTTTTTTTAAATCTCTCATGTGAATTTGAATTAGGCAACCATATTCTAAAACTACTCCAAATTTCAAGTCGATAGCGTGAGTGGTTGCCGAGATATACAGGTGTGACAGACAGACAGACAGACGGACAGAGAGACAGACAAAATCGCACCATAAGGGTTCCTTTTTTTACCATTTTGGTATCGGAACCCTAAAAATGGAGCGCTTTTACGAAAGAACAACGTGTTATCATTGTGAAAAATTATTACGAAAATTTGGAAAGTTGCGCTGAGACCGCTCGCATCGCATTATCTCAAGAAATTCTGATGTCAACTGGCCACCAAGATCATGCGATTTAACGCCGTGCGATTTTTTCCTTTGTGAAATCTCGGGTTTATGCAAATAAACCAGAAACAATTTCTAAACTCAAATCCGCGATCTAACGTGTCATCGGTGAGATACAGCCATACCTCTGTAAAAAAAGTCATGGAAAACTTCATGAAAAGAGTAAGTTCCTGTCATCAGAGCTGTGGGCCATTTGCAGGATATTTTATTCCATACTTAATCGAACATGTCTTCCTCACAATCCAACAAAAATATCGCAACTCTCTCAAAAATATGTGATGTTCATTTAAAAATTAAAAAGTGCACTCTTACTGAGACACCCGTTACATAAGGTACACACGGCCGCAAATCAGTAGAAACACTTTGGACCTTATGGCGTGGTAATAGAGTTGAAAAAGTTTATACTGACAAGCGGTTGACCGTACACATGGCAACAAGCACATAGAAATAAAACCAGTATAAGCTGGACCAGCGCTATGCTACAAACGCTTGAAACCAGAGCTTCTCATTCGTTTGTTTTCCAGCGTTGTTTAAATCAAAAAGTACATTATTTATTTTTGCAACAAGTTTTACTCGATGGGATAGGACATAATTTTCCTTTTGCGGTCCCCTTTGACAGTATGGGACACGTGAGTGACAGCATAGGGCTCCGTTTGGACCCTTCGTGTACAAAACTCTGACTTAATCTTTTTACAGATCAAATTGTCTTTTGCTACTGATAGGAACTTAATCGCATTGCAATGCGACGCGAACCTACATTTGATTTTAGAACCACAAATCGGAAATTTGAAATTAGAAGCCCGCATTTCCCACACTGCGCTGGTCCACAACCCATCACAATAGGTTTTGCGTTTCGTTGCGGTCGCTAATTTAACAGTTAATTAAACCGTCGTCGTTTGCACGTCGAGAATGCTAATTCAGATTTGCGGTGTTGTTTGCATAAGTATTACTATTACTTACCTATTTATTACTATACAATAATAGTGAAAACATTCAAAATAAAAAAGTTTATAGCTAACTCCTCCTCTCCATTCTGAGTCGTTTTTAGTTGAGACCCCTTTACACGTCGCTGAATCAGCTTGCTTTTGCCAGATTTGTGTGGTCTTGTTGTGGATATTGCAGGATAAATCACCTGATTTTCCGAAAAGTTTGATTATTCCGTGCTTCGGCAGGCACGTTAAGCCGTTGCGTTGGTCCCGACTATTATCTATCTATCTACTATCTACTATGCATGTAGTCGTTAATGAGCCATTTCAAAGGCCTTTGGCGGCTCTACAACTCTGACACCAGGGTTTATGAGGTACCTACCTGATGAATAGATGACCTCATCGACCTTGCAACCCACACGATATGATGATGAGCTTCCTAACTTGAGACTTCCAGGTATACTAAAAACTAGTTTACGATTTTGACGGAATTTATTTAGCTGTCTCGCAAGTTCAATTCAAGATTTTTGTGATCCGAATATTACAAAGGCATCAATCACATCACACTAATATTATAAAAGTGAAAGTTATTGAGAATGAATGGAAACGTTGGAAGGGGAAGGCCGCATCAAACCTTCCAGGTTCAAATTCGGGACATTCTAAATAAAAGCCAGGTTAAACGTACCCTAAATCGACGAGCATGTATGAAAGTATTGATGAAAGTACAGGAAGCGGGGGAATTATGTCAAGATCGTTGCAGGTGGAGGATTGTGGTCTCTGCCTACCCCGACGGGAAAGAAGCGTGATGTTAATTTATGAAAGTTTGTCTGTTTAGATGTTGGTTACTTTTTAACAGAATTTGCTGAAATTTGGCAGGGTGGTAGGTCAAGATCCAAAAAAGCCTAAAATTTACAAAAATAACATCTTTTATAATGCGCATGGCTAAAGAGTGCAAATATCTGCCTGCGTCTGTGTTCCCGAGTTCATATGACTCAAATCTATTCAAGTCGCGAGCGAATAGGCTTATTCTGGGCAAGCTTGTTCCACCGTCGACCTCATCTCTGTCTTCAAGACAAGATCGAGGTCAATAGTAAGCCCATTGACAATAAAAAATACTGTCCTTTGTTTAAAAAAATTATCAAAATTAATTTGAGCTATCTACTGTGACCATCCATTACTGACAACACTAATTCTGCGCAAGCTGAACCAGCGACTTCTAAAGGGCCCTTAAGCTGTAAGTAGTCAATGTAGCGTCCTTTACGCGTGTAGAAATATTTCAAGGGAAACTTTATTTTTTGTGGCACACAAGATTGAAGTAACACTTTTACACCCATTCATCATTTACCTAACCCATAACAGTTCTAATTTATACTTGGTCCACTCTGACGACGATGATAGGAAAAACGTTCTAGTTAAAATAATTATAGATGGCGTTTAGTCACGTAAACTGGTCATCGCTATAATCGTACTGATTTGCTTTTAGTGTCCATTCATTATCGGTGACTATAGTTACTTTTCAGTATCATTTTACTAAATTGGTCTTAAATATTAAAAGAGCTTCGGCTAATAGGCAATTGTATAAAGCTTCTTAAAGATATTTAAATCTTTTGCAATCTCTTTCTGTTTTTATGTCAAAGTTAGCGACATCTATAGATTTATAGGAGCTTTAGAAGCTGTTTTTTATGACTGTTTGAAATATTCATTAGCCATTATCGGCATATGATCAAAAGGTAAAAGAAAGAGCTCCCGCACACGACCGAGAATCGGTGGCCGATTTTTTGTCGGCATCCCGCTCTGACGTGTTATCACCTGAATCTTCCGTCCTTGTCCTGGCCGATAATCGCCCACCGATTCTCGGTCGTGTGCGGGAGCCCTAAGAACAGATAGACTGCCAATGTATTTCTAATAATACAAACCCGATGATCTCTTTCCTTTGTCATATCACCTTCAGTATACGTAATACGGAACCCTAAGAATCTGTTAGTACAGACTCTGACAAATCTAAAACCACATGCCGGTCAAAAAGACAAGAATAAACAAAATTTTGATAAAGTATCTTCCGACTTCGAAAGAGTTCCATCGAACGCAATTTAAAATCACATTGTTAAAATCTATTTGAAAATATATCATTCGTTGCCGCCTCTGTTCAGAAAGAAAGATTAAAATTAGAATAGGAGTAGCAACAGATCGTAAAATTGATATTTTTGTCGAAATAAGGAAAGTTATTAGTCCGTAAAGAGACATCATAACCGTCAAACTTGGCTTACTAACCTGTAGGTCGAGTTTTGTTAAATGTTTACACTATTGAAGTATTCACACAATGACACGTGAAGTCAATATTTACAAACGATATTCAACAGTTTAAATCGAAAGCAAAAAAGTTAGTTTATTTTTGAACAGAACTTGCTTTACGGCTGTGGGTGAGTTGAATGATGTATTGGATTTGAAACCTTTTGTTAACCGCGTAGAAGTTTTACCTTTAATACTTATTTTTGTTGAAATAAATGGTAACACTAAATCACTGGCAGCTGGGTTGACTTGATTGAGCGTGTATGAAAGGGTTGATGAGAGTAGTACGTGAAGCTAAGAAAGGTAGGAGAAGCGATTGAAAGGAAGTGGAAAGTAATGGTCTCTACCAATTTAACCTCTACGGGAAAGAGGCGTGATGTTTTTGTGTAGGTATGTTTGTAAAATGATTGACGATTTATAACTTGTACTTGTTTGTGTGCGGGTGCACGATAATTGATAACGCAAAATAAAAAAAAAAGGATTAGGTTAATTGTTATAATGTCAGAAGCGATCATCCTGCTGTGGTATATTTTTCAAAAGAAAAAAAAAACTAGTTGAGACAAAAAAAACAATTTCGATCAGCTTTTGATCTGTTTGTAGCGAAAAAGAAAACTATTTTATTTTTCCCTGAAATTTTTATTGCAAATACCTAATCTTTGTTTGTGAGCAATCAATTCCAGCACCCACACCAGAGCCTTACCAATAGAAGTATAAAAAGTCCAAGAGACTTTCTACCTACATGATCACAACCTATACATAACATATAACTATAACCATAAATAGAAAAGACTAACACCACTGTGATAACATGCCCTTTGCTTCCAATTCTGGGAACTATTTTATAGCATCAGATTGGCGCCTCAGAAACAATTTGCTAGCTAAAACATTACTGCTAGCGCTGCGATGAGAGATAACACTGCCACGTGTCGTTTCTCTCTGTGAATTATTTCTTTACCCTCTGGCGCGTGCTTTGTCGCAAATTTTATCGTCGTGGTTTGCTTGGACTGGGCTTGTGGGTTGGCCTTCAGAAACAACAGAATATATAGTACTAGAAAAGACTAGGAAGAGGTAGAGGCAATGTTCTGATCCGTTTCTCAGTCAGTGGTAAATGGCTAATGAGCTTCATTTTCAATACCAGTCAATAAAAATTAATACATCAATTAAGAGGATATGTGAAAACATAGATAAGTATTTGACAGTGGGCACATTCTTTTTGCTTGAAAGAAAGGGATAAAGTGCGCAATCCGCAACGCATTAGATTGTGACAGACGACTGTGCGTGTTACCAAAACTAAATGACGTAAGCGCCCGATATAAAGTATCGACTTTTTATTAAAACTAATTAATAAAATAAAATTTTAGGTTAGGCATATGATAGCAACTACGAATACCTTTCTGTATTCATAATTTCACTACTTTAAACACCTCAGATTCCACAAAAAGAGGAAATAATGAAAATTTAAGAGGCAACTTTGGATTTTTATTTTGTCGAGGCGATTTCTACTAATCGTGTCTTGGTCTTAGAGATATTATTACTTGAATGGTCAAGAAACACATACCTGAAAATCATGGCAAGATACTGAGTAAATAAAAAAGATATTTGTCCTCAAATTACTCAAAAAAAATTACATATCGTCTTAAATATTGAAACCAGAAGATGGGCAGCAGATTTCTTCTGATAATCGTACCATATACTGCGATCATCTACCCAGTGGTCTATGTGCTAGCCGCAATGCTAACAAGCGTGGTGACTATAATACCTCCTCTCGACGCACTTTTACTGAAAAATTCTAGGGGGACCTCCATTTCCAGCAGTGAATTATTTGCGGGAGTTCTGATGATGATGGTATTTCCTTCGCTACGGTAATAATAAAGATTCATAGAAAACCTAAATTTTATATTATTTAATGTATTATTGTTTCAGAAAACTAAAAACTTTCCTCGGTTTTCGATTTATTTTGATGGTGAAACTTACTTCTTTCTTCTTTTTAGGGTTCCAAACCAAAATGGTAAAAACGGAACCCTTATGGTGCGACTTGGTCTGTCTGTCTGTCACACCTGTGTATCTCAGCAACCACTCATGTTATCGACTTGAAATTTGGAACAGTTTTATAATATGATTTCTCAAATTTATTGCAAATAAAAGAATTAGAAAAATATTTTTCCTATAAAAGGGGTCAAAATTTTGAATTGTCGTATTAGGCCGGCCGAGTGGGGTATCATATAAAAGGACTTTCCGTGTTTATTCCAAAATATATTTTTGTGCTTTTTACGACTCTGAGTTTTCAAATTATTATGAAAAATGTCGAAAAAAATATCCCTTATCTTGCTAGTTGCTTGACCTAGTTTGCTAAAAGAAAAATCTGAATTACGTTTGACGTAAGTATTACAACAAAATATGACAATATCTCTGAGTAGCACAGTTTTTTAGAAATTTGCAAAAAACCTTTACAAAAACATTTAGTTTTGCGGTCCTAAAAATTTACTTTATTTATTACTTGTAAAATACTATATGTATATCAGAACCCTCGGTGCGCGAGTCCAACTGGCACTTGACCGGTTTTTTCTGACTGATACCTGCACTCGTCACAATTTATTTGATGCCACTGAAAACGCAGATCATGTGTGACAAAACTGGGAGGCTATAATTTAATTATCTATTGCTTAACACGAAAAAAGAAGCAGTGATGTAAAAACAACAACCTATATAAAAGGGAAACCTTTACGAGTATATCTGCACTTAGGTATAAAACGAAAACCTTTTTTTGTATCATTACATTAGTAACTTTAGAACACCCAACCAGTCGTCGTTTTATTTAAAAGTACAAAGCCGCTACTGAGCTCAAAGCCACTTTGGATCACATCGCCTACACCCAGGATTAAAAATTAAGTACGCACTTCCCCTTCAAAGAATCTCTATAAAAGTCCCAGTCATGCTACCACTATAGCGGGGAATTGCCTTCTAGGTTTGATGGTAGAGAAAGGGGATTTAAAATAATAAAGGATTTTTTTGTGAACAACAATTACACACGTTGGATATATCAATTTGATGGAGGACATGAACAATCATCGGATAGTCTGAAAATTATGATGATTTGATACTTCGGAACGCATGTTGGTACCTATCAAGTCTTATAGTCAAGCGGGCGTTTGTTTGAGCTATTATATACGAGGGCAAAATGTTGGTGCCTCGAATGATGTTATTTGATCTTTTCTTTCTTTTTTCCTTCTTATTAGCTGCATTCGTGACGTCATCATTTTGCCTTGTGTTTAAATCAACTACTACACACTGGGCTGTTTGCACTAAACTTAAGAATCGCCCAAGTTCTTGCTTAAGGGCTGTCAAAGTATTGGTAAGAGTGTCCTAAACAAGTTAGGGGCGATTCTAAGTTTAGTGCAAATGGTCCACTGTGTTTCAGGAGCTGGTAGAAGGACTAAAAATCTTTGACACCAGAGTGACCACGTCCAGATTCTTTTGACGTGGATACGTCTTTACTTTCATTTGCGGGGTCATTTCGTGCAAAGTGGATATAGGCCCTCTGGCGACAATAATTGGTACTACATCGAGCTTTGGATGAGTCAGAGGGTGAGGAGAGGGGGTGAGGGGTGTAGGTTGACGGGAAAAGGGGGTAAGGGGATGGGGTGAGGAAGAAAGGTGATGGGAGGGGCCGTGAGTGGACGTGGGTAGGAACTTGACGTGCTCTTCCCTGTATCCACGTAAGACTTATGGCCGTATCGAGGATACAGTCAACCGAGGATTTTTTTCGCTATTTCAAAGTTTGTCTCATGTAAAAAAGTTTTCTTTATCGTAAAAAGAACATAATATTAAACATTCAGTACTTTAAAATAAGACCTTTTATATCATGTTCCATAAAAGAAGAGAGAAACTAAACGGAGTCAAGTTTTAATCCTTAAAAACAAAACAAAAGAAGCGATCGTTACGCTGAGAAACTTTTTCAATATCCCGGCGTAGAATGGCCTTGTAGACTCTGCTTTATCCGAAGCTTCTATAGATACAGTCAAAAGCAGGTCAAGCTTGACATTTGCAGCGCGACTCTAGCCCTAATGGTGATTTAAATTAAAACATTACAAAGTCCAATGTGTCCAGCTTGACGTGCTTCTGACTGTACGATCTGTTTATCCCAGGAGAGAACAAGACAAGAGCATAAGATGAAATTGATGGCATTGTTCACTAGCTGACTCGTGTGCCTAGATTTCCGTACAAATTTTTACATAGGGGTGATTTTTCAAAAATGCTGATGTGATTTTTTTCTTACTCCAAATAACTTCATCCCCTACCATAGATAAAATAAATTCCATGGAGAAATTTGTTTAATTCAGTTCTTTAAATTTTTAGGGTTCCGAAGGTTTTTTACCGTTGTGGGTAAAACAGAACCCATATGGTGCGACTTTGTCTGTCTGATACTACTGATATAACTACTACCGATACTATCGACTTGAAATTTTATACTGTTTTAGAATATTATTGCAAACATAAAATTTATAAAAACTATTATTATTATTGTAAAGGGGGCCCAAATGGGGTGTTAAAATTGTAAATGGTTTTTACTAGGAATGGGGTATCATATAAAATGGCTTTACTTGTACATTTCAAAAAAGTTTTTTTTTACGACTTAATTTTCAAGTTGTGGTGAAAAATGTCTAGAAAAATACGAGTACATACCCTTACCTCGGAAGGTTGCCAAAGGAAAAATCTTAATTAATTATAATCGTTAGACGTTTATTTAAATATAACAGGAAAAAATAAAACGATCTCTCTAAGTAGCACCGTTTTTAAGAAATCTGCAAAAATCCTTTACAAATAAATTTTGTTTTTCAGACCTAAAAATGGACTTTATTGCTTTTTAAAGTACTACAGGCATAGCAGAAACTTCGGCGCGCAAGTCAGACTCGCACTTGACCGGTTTTTTTTTATGTGACAAGTGAGCAATCGAGCAGGTGGGCCTCCTGATGGTAAGTGGTCACCACCGCCCGTACAGCCCAGGTTTCAGAAGATTTCTTTTATTTCTTTACCCAACTAGTAAAAAATAATAAACACCAAGACTTAAAAAAAAATCTAAAAATGAAGATTTTTATTACTCCATATAAAATTTCATTTACATTTAATGCTGTTCTAACCTCAGAACAAAAACCTCCTTGCTTCGCTCGGAGGGTTCTAACTATCGAACCACAGATGAAATAATCTCACACTATGTGGCATCGAGAAATTAATTTAATTCAGTGGTCTGAACCTACAATTAAAGTTTTCAGGATATGTTCTTTTATACTTTAACCTGCCTAGTTAAAAAATAAATAAGTAAAACCTAAAGAAAATATTTTTAATGTTACCCCACAAAATAAGAAAACCAGAAATAGTTTTTAAAGCACAAATTCATAGTTATAATTGCATGAAAGAGTCACTGAAAAACAGTTACACTTTTAGTAATAGTTATTATATCGTATGTAAAACGCTAATATTATCATAAAATTGCTCCTTCATTTCTTTACGGCCTGGAAGTAGGCAGTAAAGTTAATGCTATTCAAAAACTTCAGATATTTACTATTCCAAAAATATTTTTAATTAGGCTAATTACGGCTAATCTTATCAAAAATGCATTTTTGAATAACCGCACGCACCGTACGCACACTCAAAACGTTACGGAAATACGTTGTATAGCGTTCCATATACAAGCTCATCTCTCAGTCTGATATCTGGTGTAGGCGAAAATAGGTGTTTTAGTACACGGGAGAAAGTTGAATATTGCGTAGACACTGTCTCTTCGTAGGGCCGAAGCGAGTAAGCCACGTGCACAACTTGCGTTTGCTCGCTTAGTTCTTCACCAACTGTGTAGGAGGTTAGTCCGCTACATGAAATATATGCTACGTAAGTGCCATGCGCTTTGACGCGCACGCGAAAAGCGTACTCCGCTTTGCGTCGCGCGATTGAGTGAACCACGTGATTTTGACATTTCCATTGGATCTGCCGGGTGCTTTATCCGAAAGTGAAGTGTTACTGATAATAGTTTGTTGATAACAGTTTAAAATCACTATGTTTGTTTGATACTGAGCCGGCTTTCAAGGATGATGAGTATGGCTTTTTCTATCTCCGAACGCCTTTGGTAAGATTTTATTGATTCATAGATTAAATTAGTTTCGCTTTGAAGTTTGTTTCGTTTCTCGTTGACTAATATTGCTTTATTTAAAGTGTTTAGAGATTTTATTTACAAAAGACGATCTGCTTGCTTTATCTGAACATCGAACAAACTTTAATTTGAGTAAGTACGTACTTAGAAGTTTTTTAATGAAATATCGAACGTAGCATCTTCTTAATGACTTTTATGATGTTAAGCTTTTTCATGTTTTGTTGTCTTATTTACACTTAAAATATCACACAAAGCTGTAGAAGCCTTAATAAAAGGACACTAGCAGGCTTCTTCATACAAAATTCATTGTTTATGAATAATGTCATCAGTGCGCATGCTCAGATCTATGTCAACTAGCTATGTATACAAACTCTATGCGCAGATTTTAATGTGCTCGAAGCATTATTAATAACTGTTTAGCGAATTTCTCCCTGTGGCTGCGTACCCAAAACTTTAATGTGCTTGTGAGAAGGGATGGGGGAGAGGTAATTCAAAAGTTGATACGGTATTTACAAATTTTGTGTTCAAACTGGAGTATGTGTTTTGTTGAGAAATGTTGTGAACATTTTGAATCATCTGATATGGGACTGATAAGGGGTTTGTGTTGTGATACATTTGTTAAAATTTTAGACCGTTTCAAAACGATTTAATATTAGCATCTTTTTTTATTGATGAAAGAAGTCTTCTTTATAAGGGAGGATAGGGGAAGGTTGCTGTTAGAGAGTGACAAGGTTTGATACCCGAGAGCAAACATATGTTTTGTGATGAACACATCGTGTCTGGGAGTTTTTAATTTTTTTATTACTTAGGAACGCAAACAGTATCGGTGTTAAACTTACTTATAGCATATAGACAAACGCTGACACCAAGACCTAAAGGCGAGCACAGCACATTTATGTAGGTATATATATATTAGTCTCTGATACCAATGGTACAAGCTTTGTCTAGTTAGGGATCAGTTGACCTTGTGTGTAATGTCTACAATATTTATTTATTTATTGGCAGATGGATAGCAATGTTGCGGTGACAGGAGGGCGCTGCTATCATTGAATTTGCTCGAGAAGTGTCAAAATTTTGAGGGCATTAGTGTTTTTTTTTTTTTTTTTTTTTTGGCTCTCTTTTGATAACCGATCAATCCCTACAAACTGTGCTCTTGCCAACAAGACACTGGCAGTAATGGCTGTAATCTAAACGGCCCATTGCCATAATACAAAAGTTGAAGTTGAAGTGTTTTTTCTGACTTCATCCACCTACCAACAGATACTTGTAACTCTATACATCTGAATCTGCTAGTTTGCAAATTTGGAAAAACATTGCCCACCAGTTTGTTGGCTGAAAAGTTGGGAACTTTATTCAAAAATTGGTAACACCGGTGTAGATTTTCTAAATTTGTTTAAAAAAAATACACGTGAATAATTGTAAAGCACACAATACATCTGTCAAATAACACAAGCTGGCCCTTACAAGACTATTGTGCTTCTTTTTGAAGTATGTGTATGTAAATTATAAGAGCAGGCTCTGATTGACTGTACCACTTTACCAAAGAAATACTTATACAAAATGTTATTTTAAGTTTGCATGGAGTGAAGGCACTTTTTTCTTTTTTTTTTCATTTCCCTAGATGTTTCCTTGTAAAAGTTGTGCAGTGTCGTACGAGTAGACTCAACAAGCCTTCAAAACAGTTCTTCAGGAACACAGTTCAAAACACAAGAAAAACTAAATTGACATCTAATAAAAAGCTCTCATTTCATCTCTTTCAAGTTTTCCCGACAACTTTCTTTTATTTCTTTATAGTATTTTCTTTCTGTAGTAAATACCTTGAGACTTGAACATTATTAAGGCCTCCTTTTAATAAAAGCGGTCCTTTTTATGGCCATTTCCTTTTTGCTACGACTTTGTTTAATTAGTCAATAGCACGGTCAATAGGTTCTTCTGTTTCTAGGTACTTTCTTTGATTTTGTGTTCAATATCGACTTTGGTTATTTGATATTCGATTTCTTTGGAGAAAGCGGAAAGCTGGTCGGAATCCGGAGAAGTTTTTTTACACTGTCTTGTTTACTATTATTCCGTACCTGTAATTAAAATAGCAGTAAAAAGGTCATAGAGTTTGAAAATCTACACTTCAGTGAGTACAGTGGCGAGTTAACTTGTGATTTTTGCGAGTTAAGTCGTTGTTTCATTTAAACTCTACAAGCGAGTAAAATTAGTCGCTTGGAGCGCTCATAGGAAAAAACTACTTAACTTACCAAAACCTAGTTTGATGTCAAGAATAGGCCATTGACAATAAAAAAAAAAACAAATAAACACGCTACACTACAAGGAATTTGGAATTTGTTGTTAGTCTCTACACTATAAATCAAAACCGCATTTGACATTATTTTGACAAATTATTGTTTGACACGCTTATGTGAAAAAGTTATGTGATTAATTTGAGTCTATTTAGAATCAAGCACTGTCCTTCTACTTGTCACTTAACTCGCCAATGTACTTACTATGTATCTATTCTGTGTATTATATGTAAATACTAAGATACTGGACGAGAGAAATACTCAATCATTTACTTATCTAAATGTCAACCCATTTGCATACGGCTCTTCTTTATTTCAAATCAGCCACGGTGTTATTTGCGCCGCTGGCAGATAGAGTTAAAAGTTTGCATGACATTTTTCTGACAACAATATGTCATTATAAAGTCATATCATAAATAACTTTAGTCGATGCCGAACTTTTGTCTGGATAAGCCACAGAATATTAAGGGTAATAGAATGAGGGTTAAAGAAGTAATTCGTTACTAGGTAGTGAAGGCGTCGTTCTATTAATTTGGAAGGGTTATTTTGGATATTTCCTAGTGATCATTGATGATGTGACATTTCAATTTGGGACATGCTGGCAGATGTCATCCCATAGTTAATAATTTTACACGGTTTCCATTGCGAGTGAAGCAAGGAGGTCCAATTTCCTTGAGATAAGCTCATCGTCAACTGTTTTCAGCCTAGATTGGAGTCATCATGATCATCATCATCATACCGCATGGGTTGCAAGGTCGATGACCGACAAAAATGCAAGGTCAAAGACCGACAAAAAAACCCTAGTATCAGAGTTGTTGAGCCGCCAAAGGCTTCTGACATGGCTCATTAGAGTCAAGGGCAAGGCCATGCCCATGACTATAGTCTAAATAATGTAGTTTGATAAGAATGACACCAAGACAGCGTTATGCGTGAGAGCCGGACGGAACGATACGTGTTTTTTTTCGCTCCAATACATTACGCATCGCCCCGTCTTACTCTCACACTGCTGTCATTAAAATCAAGCTACATAATTTCGAGGGGAATTTAAAAAAAATGAAGCGGCAAAAGCAACTTAATCTATATCCAAAAAGGACGAAATAGATTAATTGGTTTTGCTATTAGGAAATTGTTAAATTTCTTTGACCAAGTTCGTCGTTAAAACAATCATCGTTCCGCTTCAAAAATTTAGTCCTACATAGTACCTAACCAGACGACTCGTACAATAATAACCAAGTCTGCCTGCCAGTCTACTGTAGTTAAGGGCAACGTCCTGCATTTGTTCTGCATTTATGATTAGCGATTGATCGATGTCATTATAAGTTCGATAGTAAGTAATAGACTTCCTGCGGCAAGACAAAGAATTGATAGATTATTTTACGACTAGTCAAATGCACAAAATCTTTCTGGTGGTAGCTCTGAACATGAAACTGAACAACTTTTGTTCTAGGACTGCATATTCTAAATAACAATTGCTTTTTCATACGAATTGGCTCGGCCTGCTGATCGATTTGTATTTGCAAGGAGCAATATGTATTTTTTGCGAATCTTCAAAAGTCATACAACAAAATTAATGTTGTGCAGTGTCTTGTCCAGAGCTGCCATTTGATTAGTTTTGCGCAATTTGCTTAAGTTGTTTATGTAGGTTGTAGGTTATGTATGTGGTTATGCTTTAAGAAAATTGAACAGCAGCCAAATAAAATCGTTTGCCCTAGCTTTATTCCGTTTCTATAGAGTCAGCTGCATAACCTACTTAGTTAACGTTTTTGTCTTTATTAGCGTAATCGAAGGTGTATCGATTTAAAATCCATATTTTGAACCCAAATATTAGCTAAATCAGTCGCAAAAAGCTTAGGCACAGAATGTGGGCACTAACATTTCTCTGTCATACGAGTACCTTGACCACTAAACAAATCCAGTCTTGTCAAGAAACACACTAAAACGTCGACGGTAATACCGCTTTTCATCATCATAATATCGTGTGGGTTGCAAGGTTGATGACCGACCTCACAAACCCTGAAATCAGAGTTGTTGAGCCGCCATAGGCCTCTGACATGGCTCATTAACGACTACATCCGTAGATGGTAGTCGGGACCATTGCCCTTCCGAAGCACGGAATCGTCAAATTTTTCGGACAATCAGGTGATTCTTCCTGCAATATCCTAACCACAGGATTTTTGTTTGACAGTGTCTCCACCCGGAATCGAACCCAGAACCTTCAGATCGAGAGCCGAGTGCTCTTACCACTAGACCACTTATTGAACAAAAAACAAAGACTTGATTATTGGGTCACCTAAATTGGCTACCCGCTACATAAGCCCAATCTAAGCCTGCGGGAATTATTGAAATCTAATAAGACAGTTGAATCGCAAATTGTTCAAAATTAATTGTGCCTAGAGAGAAAAGGTAATTTAGGTTAAAAGGACACTTACACGGTTGTTTCCACTTGATATTTTCACGCTAGTAAAACACGCACTCAACTACAGAGGAGTTGGAATATTGCCTAACCGTGTAAGCATCAAATCATTGCGTGACAGTTTTCTGAATGTTACTATTTTGGGAAACTGCAGTCTCTGTTTGAATTTAATAACAATATGTAGTATTACTTGGTACATTCGACAGCACGTCAGTAGAAACACTTTTGGACCTTACGGCGTGGAAATAGAGTTGAAAAAGTTTCTACTGACGAGCGGTTGACCGTACTAACTTTTCAATCATTTGATTTTATCAATTGCCTGTATGGTGCCAATCCATCTTTGCCCGTGGGTGTCATAAGAGGCTACCAAGAGATTATGAACTAGAGGATGGACAGCAACGTCCTTCTGTGTATCGTACCATCTTACATACTGCGGTCAGAACACCAACAACCGCGGTCCATTGGTACCAATCAGCAACGCTACTGTACGGTCAACCGCTCGTCGGTAGAAACTTTTCCAACTCTATTACCACGCCATAAGGTCCATAAGTGTTTCTACTGATGTGCTGTTGAGTGTACCACGCGTTTTTGCTGAAGTTCTGCATGGATCTCTCTGTCCAGCAGTAGACGTTTTCTTACGGGATTTTATGAACTTTTCAATAATTATTTATTTTATTGGCTTCAATAAAACGCACCATGTGCTGCTAGTGTATAAATATAATAATAAGTTTTCCAAGACAGGAATAGCTGACGTGGGTCGAAAAACAGCCAGACTTAAGTGGGACTGGGCTGGACATATAAGCCGAATGCATCCGCGACGGTGGGCGAAAGTCGTCACCCAATGGATACCGTAGAATGGCCAACGCCGCAGGGGTTAGTTAGTTAGTTAGTGGGCTCCTGTTTCCGCAATTAAACACTTGTTTGGTCCTTTTTGCGTGCAGGTGAGACTGGTTATATAAGCCAGCCCAGCTCCTTCCAGAAGCTCGGAAGTCTCGTGGGATATTCACAGGCTTCGCGGAGCGACCTCGTGTTGTCGAGGATTTTCGCCCGTTGGTAGGCCAGCACGTCGCAATCCAGGATGACGTGACTGACCGTTTCTTCTGCGTGTAGACAGCCCCTACACATAGGGCTATCCGTGGCGCCGATTGTGAATAGATGCTTGTTGAGCGGGATGTGTCCAGTAATGGTGCTCACAACTATTCGGAGGTTCGATCGGTTAAGGCTGAGGAGCCGGCGGGTCAATTTAGGAGATAGTGTGGGTACTGCCTCCCTTGATTGCCTGCAGGTTGTTAGGTTAGCCCAACGGGCATTGTGTTGTTCTTGAGTAAAGTCGCGAAGCCATGAGCGGATCTGCCTGAAGGGCACTGGCAAGAGTGGTTCAGGACCCAGCACTGTCACCCCGGATCCGCGTCTGGCCAATTCGTCTGCAGCATCGTTACCCAATGATCCGCTATGTCCTTTAATCCATTGCAGGATTACCCTGTTGTTAGAAGCAATGCGCTCCAAAGCTAGGTGACATTCGTGGATGACCCCTGAGGTAAATATATTACTCTGCAGTGCCATTAGTACGGCCATGCTGTCGGAAAGGATTCTTATATTAAAGCCTACTACTTTCCTAACCTAAGCCTGTACCGCGGTGGCAGCCTCTTTGATGGCCACACATTCACATTGGAAGATGGAACTGTGTTTGCCTAAGGCTAGTGATATTTTTATGTTGACGCCGCAGGGGTAGACCACGAAAAAAGTGGCGTGACGATTTAGACTCGTACCGATGCGATTGGCCAGAATTCGCTATGGACCGCGACAGTTGGAGGACCGAAGGGGAGGCCTTTGCCCAGCAGTGGGACAGTATAAATTAGCGAAAAAAAAAAGGAAAAAAAGTTATATTTATTTAAATGATAAACATAATATCTGAGCATATTTGAGACAATACTTATCCCGGCTCCTTTGAACTAATATTTCCTCGTCTCATGTTTTGGATGTGAACCCAAAAAACATGTAATTTCGTGGCGTGCCGATCAAGCCTTTGATTATTGCATTGACAAGGGTTAGGCTAGTTTGACGTTTAGGGATATGACATGGTCATATATACGGAATATTTGTGGTTAATGTATGTTGCCGGAAAAGTAAAAATCTGTTGACACGGGTGTAATCCAAATCAATATAAATTAAAATTAATTATACATCTACGATCTGTTGCTCAAGCAAGATATTGCATCCGCCGGACCCGTGCGCCGGACAAAGCTTTATTGTGCGCTCATTGAAGCATGTCTCTTCCCAAGAATCTTTGTTCAGACTTTATCCAAAAATTTCTTATGCGTTCTAAGCTTTCCAGCTAGTCTCAGGCTGGTCTCAGGCTTTGCTTTAGACCTACCGACAAACAACTTTCATAGCAACAGAATAAAAAATGAAGTGGTAATATCAAATGCTTCACAGTTGCCTACAGTAGGAGCCTATCCCAATTTCTTACTTCTTTAATATATACTTTGATTAAAATGGTTTACACAAAAACTGCGTAATTTTATATAATAGTTCTGAACTTTGACCGTCGCTTGAATATTTTTCTCGGATATGTTTAGAGCTGTTGGAGTTACCGCCTGTCAATATTTTAGATGGATAGCCACACCCGAAAGGGGTAAGAGGTATTGAACTTTCAGGGTAAAAGGGCGATGGTTTTCTTTTTACGTGTGAATTTTGTTTTACTTAGGGTACTGAGAGCAATATCCTAAATGTTCTTTTAATAATAAATACCTAGTACGAGTTTCGCTTTGTATAATCTTAACCAAAGTCCACTAACAGATGGTGCTATAGTATTACTGAAATCCGCAATTTTCAATAAATGTTCAAAAAATCGGAGAAAACGAATGTTCCCAGTCATGAGACCTAGTTAGATCGGTTTTTCATATCCAAAAACCCCCGGATACTAAATTTCATCAAAATTTCATCAAGATTACAAATATATTTATACAAATATTGCTCGTTTAATAGTATAGGATACAAGGCTTTTGAAAAACCACAAAACAAACGACTTTTCACAAAAATGGTCCTATCAGAACGATTAGTTTTTTATCGACACGAATATTAGGTATAGCAAAGCTACAAACCTGGTTGGCTGGCATTGTCTACTAAACTATAAATATTTGGCGTAAAATGTCACATCGTCTATACGATAATGAGGATAATATGGGTTACAGTTTTGCAGACTGTGACTAACTGCTTACAGTTAATGATGGAGTAATTGCAAATAGTTATAGGAAATAGTAATTTTGCTTAATACAGCGTGTATCAAGACATTTGTTGAAAACTAAAACCTTGGATTCAGACCATGAAACTTAACAACTGTTCCCACGGAAATAATTTGAAAAACAAATTTTGTATACTTGCCATACAAAATGCACTATCGCGTGTTGCACTTTTTATAAAACTTGTGTTATGTTTTTATGAAGTTGTTCCTTTCTTTGAATAAGTTGTTCAGTTTCATGGTCTAAATGCATATCTGTATTAACCTAACCAGCTTTTATATTTAACTAGAACTGTCTTTTAATAAAATTGTTTGAGGTCTGATCCGTTCTGTTGCAGAAGAATATTGATTCATGACAAATGACAACAATAAGACGAGAAGCCAAAATAATGCACAATCTGTATACCATCTTCTTCTATGCGTATCGATGGTTAAATTTCTAGGTTTTGGTGGGTATTGCCGCTTGGCGAGCGTTGTCGCATGTAGGGTAGATTAGGTGGGATTGCGGTACAGCTCCACGTGGACATCCATTTGCATGTCTTCAATACAATTTTGATAAATGATACAAAAGTAAACCTATATCTAACATCTATATCGAATACTGTCGTTGCTATTGAACTTAACAAGGATAGCCCGAGTCATCTTAGAGAATTCAAATTTATCGTACGCACGGCCCCTACAGGATGAGTCAGACGGTTTACTGGCGACGTGACCAGAATCCGCCCTAACAAGCCTCTTATATTCTTGAGACTTTTCACGAATTTGTAAAGCGGCTCTTAGTGGTGAAATTGCGAAACGTTATTTGCTTAGCATAAAAAATGTAACACCAAAAACCCGAGAGAATAAATTATTATGTCAGTAAAGTCAGTATACCTTCCGGCCGTTGATTTGTTTGCGAATTGCCTGCAACGTTTTTTCAAGATCAGTTTTATTGTGCTAACCTACCGAAAGATCTTCAGCAAATTCCATATTTTACCCAGTAGTTTTTATTTCACGTAGTATTGTTATTTATAAAGCGTGCTTGTCACTTACCGCCAGTTTCAGAAAGCGTTATTAAAGTTAAAGTTCCTTTGAGTCTATGAATGTCAATTTCTGTTGTCTTGACAAATATAGTGATAGCAATAGATTGAACAGCCGTTTAGTGCCGGCAAAAAATACCACTCTATCCATGGGTGTTGTAAAAGACGACTAAGGGACTTTAAAGCGGAGGATGGGAAGCAGAGTCTTTCTCTGTATCCATTTAATTTTCTGCGGTCACCATGAACCACCTTCCATGGTGCCAGCGGCAGCTCTAAGAACAACATAGCTCTGGAGGGCGCTTGACGAGGGATGTTTAATGATGATGAATAGATTGAGGGGTATAAATTAACTTTAAAGAAGATTTTCGCAACTGATGATAATTATGACAGGAAAATAGTGAATATCTTTTAACTTTCTTTTGATTCGTTAATCTGTGATCATTTAAAATCACCTCAATTTATATCAATATTTAGATACCCTAATTTGTAATTCATGACTTCCCTAGCGAAATTAGGGCTTACACATAAATCTTCGACGTTGATAAGTTTTACAACCAAGCAATTGAGTTAATTTATATTCCTTACACCCTAGAGTCGTATAAAGTTATAACAAGGAAAGTTAACGATGTAGAAGGGAAAACGACACTCATCAACGATCATGTGATACCTCTTGAGATATTACCCTTTTAGGAAGGAAGGAAGATATGCAAATGAATTACGATGATGTTTCTCGCAGTACGAATGTAAAGTTATGAAATGAATATGTAATTTTTGTGTTGTGAACGCACCCTTAGATTTTAACCTTTAAGATTACTTAAGTACTTGATTATTAATTATAGGGGAACACTCTAGCCTGTGTAAAACAGTCTCTAGCCTACTACTAGCAAAGGTTGGTGGGTTATAAGTGTTATAACTAACTATACTTTCAAACGAATAAACAAATTTACTATTTATTCCTATACAATCACATTTTATTCTCAATTACAATGTAAATTTTCATTAGTTTTGTTCTAGAATCTTAGTGATTCCTTCTACAAATGAAAACTCAGAGGAATTATATTTGTTTAAATGTAGAGACAGCGAGTAATACGAATTCCAAATGAAAAAGTGTTCACATTATATTGTGTTGTGAAATAGAAATTTTAAAATGATAGATCGAGGCTCGATCTAGATCGTGATCAAGAGTTAGACCATTTACAATTAAAAAAAAAACATTCCAAAGTTCAAGTTTTCTTCTTCGAACAAAGAAATATTGGAGCCGTATAATGACTTTATTTTTGGTCAACTTTTTTAAAAGGAAAACGCCCATGAGTGGTATCGCAAACTTATGTAAATCGAAGTTGTGTCACAAGTAACTATATGAAATCTGTAATTCTTGTTTAAAATAAAGATTACTTTATTTAATAATAAGAATTCTCTCTTTATGAGGTAAAAAATTTATAATTTATATTATTATTTTTGATTGTCGTATTTCCGATGCGTCTTTTCAGTGTTGCCTGCCACGTTAAACTTACCCGAACCGTTAAAAAAGAAGGTACGTTTTTTGTAAAAAAAATTTCTTTAATATTGATTCCAGTAATAAGGTAATAACAGTTGATAAGATTCCACAGCTGATTCCTACTGCGTCGGTCACTATTTAAATGAGTACCCATCAGGCAAGCGAGCGAGTCAAACGAATCACTAGCATAGTTTTTGTTTAAACATACGTAGTTAGCTAGCCTACACTTGCCAAATTATCAATTCCTTTCTCATTCATAAGGTTTATGTTAATTACTCACAAAAAAGGGACATTTTTATATATTTCAGGTAAGATTTGGCTGGCAACAGTAAACTTGTTAGCTATATGTTACGTTAATGACAAAGTCACCTCAGTATGAAACCTCGAATTCAAGAATTTGAAGTTAGGTCCTAATTCGCTGGGCTAATTGCTGTAAAACCTGGAGAACTACAATATTATATGTGACTAGCTGTTGCCCGCGGCTTCGCTCGCGTGGTTTTCGTATTTATGTTGTTACCGGTTTTCCGAAGCAATCAGATATTTTCCCGTCATTTCGGGGTAATTTTAAACTAAGGAAAAACGGGACTAACCCTGCGCAAATCAATGAGTACAAGTCAAGATCCAGCTGAAGTTACTTATAAATTACTCAGAACAGATGAACTTAGCAGCAGTAATATGCCTTAAAGTTGTAACTTAACCTAACAAATGTAGAAAGAGAGATGAGAGACACCTTTATGTAATCTTTCAAAACAGAGCCAATTCGCAGAAGTAATTGAGAAAAACTAAAACCCTCTCCCTCTCTCCCCCATTCCTCTCCCCCTCCTCCCTCTCCCCCTCCCCTCTCTCCCCTTCACCCTCCCCCTTCCCCTCCTTCTCCACCTGCCCCCCTCCCTCTCTCCCTCCCTCTCCACCTGCCCCCTCCCTCTCTCCCTCCCTTCCCCTCCTTCTCCCCCTCCCTCTTCCTCTACCTGTACCTCTACCTCTCTACCTATCTACCTCTACCCTATCCCTGCTCCTATCCCTACCCATAACGCCAATTTAACCGCTATCATTAACATAGAAATGACACCCATATTGATTTTTAGACATTTCAAACCTATCGCACCCCAACTCCAACCCCAGGGGATGATGGTATTTCACGTCCATCACGTTGGATTTCAAAATTGTTGTAGTTTTCGTAATCAGCGACCCGATAAACCATACAAAGTACACCCATATTGATTTTCAGACAGTCCAACCCTATCGCACCTCAACCCCATCCCCAGGGGATGATGATATTTCAGGTCCACCACGTTGGATTTCAAAGTTGTTGTAGCTTTCGTAATCAGCGACCCGATAAACTATACAAACGACACCCATATTGATTTTTAGACATTTCAAACCTATCGCACCCCGACTCCATCCCCAGGGAGATGATGGTATTTCACGTCCACCACGTTGGATTTCAAAATTGTTGTAGTTTTCGTAATCAGCGACCCGAAATACCATACAAACGTCACTAAAACTATCTGTATGCCAAATTTCAGCGAAATCCGTTCAGTAGTTTCGACTTTGCGTTTATAGATCAGTCAGTCATGTTTGCCTTTTATATATTTAGATTGTCACTATCAATAAAGTATTTTTTTCATAAACATTTTTTAAATACCTATATAATCTTGTATATTCTTGGGTAGACTATTACTAAGTCAAAGTAAAATATTTGCTATGCAATCTCTACTTTAGTTATATAGTAGCAAATAATATGAAACACATCGAATCATTAAAATGATAATAAAATATTAATTTAATACCATAAATTATGGAATATATTCGGAGATCACGTAGCTTAACGGATAATGACGCCTATTTGTCTTTGACTCGCATGCTACAGTGGAATTCTGAAATTTGAGCAAGAAGATCAACTTACAGTGATTTATATGTATGGAAAGTGGAGAAAGTGTCAAAATCATAATAGATGGGAGTTTTGTCTGACCTATTTCTAAAACCAAGTTATATTTCAACGCCACCAAAAGTGAATCTATGAAACTACTAAAATATCTTAAGAGTTTCCGTTCCTATTCCCTCTTATGTGTAAGGGTAATATAGTTTGAGTTATGCTATTTATGTTGCAGCATTTCCTCACATACTCGTATTAATTAGTTTAGACGAATAATCTGTTCATAGAATATTCTGAGTTGCCGAATTACCTAAGTTTGCTTATAGTGGAGATGTGTAAAAGTTATACCTGTCCTTTTTCGGTTTTCGAATCAAAATCGTAAAAACGGATCCCCGTTTGACAGATGTCTATCACACCTGGGCCCTGAGACAAGTGGCTTTCTACTAACGCAAACGCTATAGAATAGAATAAAATAAAAATGTATGGGATTGACATTAGCTGTCACGCAACATTTCGTTAGCTAATGTCAATCCCATATATTTTCGTACTATTCTACTAGCGTTTGCGATTGTAGAAAGCCACTTGACTCAGGGCCCTGTTTATCTCAGCAATCACTCATGCTATCCACTTGAAATTTGGAATAGCTTTAGAATATCACTTCAAATTATAACTATTTATTACCACATTCCAAATTATTAAAATCAAAATATTATCATTGTAAAGGGGGCCCAAATAGGGGGAGGCAAAATTTTAAATTGCCGTTACTACGTTCAGTTCGATATCAAACGGACTTTACTTGCTACAAATTTTTTTTTTGCCATCCTATAAAAATGGACTTTATTGCTTATGAAAATATTATAGGAATACCGGAACCCTCGGCGAGCGAGTCCAACTTGCACTTGACCAGTTTTTTTTATAGACTGAAAGCTAAAGCCAAATAAAACTATCAAATAGTTTGAAAATTTTCCTGTTATATTTTATGAAGAGGTCACTACACCAGCTTCAACAACCCGTCATTCATGGCAACAATTAAATCAACTTTAGCACCTAACAATTTTGCGGTTATCGTCTCTGTTTCTTGGAAAAGGATTTCGCACGTCAACGTAAACAAATCACGCGGTGTGATGACGCATTTTTAGTTAACCCAACACATAACAATGAAATCAAAGATTAAATTAGATAACCGCAAGGGGATTCTTACTAATGGTTAGTAGGCTTCTTCTGAGCAGCTATATAGCACGATCCGAAACGGCGTAGACTCGCTCTATTTGCATTGTATTCTGCATGATATTCAATAAGTATTCTGTAAAGAATCTACATTGAATAAATTATCTGAATCTGAATCTGAGCTCCTTCCATCGTCGACCTCATCTATGCCCTCAGGGCTAGATCGAGGTCAAGAGTAAGCCCATCCAACCAATAAAAAACCTTCAAAAGTTGCTTCGAATATTTGTTGAATATGATCTGATTCAAAAAATTATTCAATGCATAGTTGAATGAAAATAGACTATCTGATAAAGATTATTAAATTGAGAAATACTCGTCAACAGTCAATTAAGTATACACGGCCGCACGTCAGTTCAAATACGTTGGTCTTGCTTCTAGAGCGATATTTATTCTATTATAACATGACTTAGTTAAATTAGAGAAGTTTGTTTCTAGAGCGATAGTTATTCTATTATTCATTCATTCATTTATTCAACCAATATTATAACATGACTTAGTAAAACCCTAGTAGAGACAAATTAAAACATTGTTTACGTTATTGTGCAATTTAAAAAGAGTAATGAATAATTAGTTACTGGAAACATCTGATTTCTCTATAAAAAGTGAAACATTTTTAAATAACAGCTGTTAATCTGTGAACTTCGGGATTTAAACACTTTTGCGAACGAAAATTTTAAACAATCAATCTGAAGATAGAGAACTTGCTGTAACATTCTTGAAGGCGATTAATCAGAACCTCTTAAGATTAATTCTCATCCAGTACTCAGAATATGCAGATTGCAAAATACGATAAACCACATACAAACGCTAGAAGCTAATAAAATCGACGAAATAGCCAACTGCTAAACAGATGCAGATGGCTCGTGACATCATTGGTTTGATGGTTTTAATTACCAACTAAAAGGTCAATGGCCTGAATCTGTTTTCCCGAATTTATTGCGTATCAACAGAGTTCACGAACACGTCGAACCAGGGTATTTTCAGTCCATCAGAATTCGCTGTTTTTAATGCGAAACATACAGCATGATACTGTTTGCGACAAATGTTATTTGAGGATAAATTATTTTATCTCAAGGAAACAATGGTTTGTATTCCTTGCAAAACAACATACGTGTTGTTGAATATTTATAATAGGTACCTAGCTAATATAAAAATAAAAAATGTGAAACAAAAACCAATACAATAGATTAAGGGCCAACCCACACCTGCAACGTAACCACTTAACGACTAATACGACTACAAGTATAATGAATTAGTGAACATTAGTAATAAATCATAATTTGAGACATAAGAATTGAGAAAATGAGTGGGCGGATACAACAGATAGAAACGTTTCTTTCGGTCATTAAAAGAAATGAGCTGATAGATAGTTAGAAATTCTAAACAGTGAGTCAGTATTGATAAGAAACGCACGAGTCTCTTTAAGTAGCAGTGTAATCGCGATACTGTCCCGACTCTATTACAGGTATACTTCAAATTGATCACCGGCAACGATGCATAAAGGATCATAAACAATACCTCCTACAATACCACCAATATCTATCTAATGACACCCCACACTGTGGGGTAGACGAAGAAAAAAAATCATCTCCCTTTCATGTTTAGGGGAGCCAAAAATTTTTTTTCTTCTTTATGTTATTTTACCAATTCATTGGCGTGATTATTATGAATACTCATGCCAAATTACAGCTTACTAGTACAAAAGGGCCCTGAGCTAAGCCGTGGACAGACAGAAGGACATGATGTAACAATATGGGTTCATTATTAACTATGGATCCCTTGAAAATATATCAAACATAGTGTGCAAAAAGACATCTCCCGAAAACTATATTCTTGATTCAGATCATGAAACTGAATAACTTTGATAAACGATTTAATTTTACTTCCCGTACAAAATGCACTTTCACGTAATACAGTAAAATTCTCCGTGTTTCAATCTATGTTCTGTGGGGAAAGTTGTTCAGTTTCATGGTATGAATTCACTGTTTCAGTTTTAGGGAGATATATTTTACACCCTGTATATTATTATTGATGTTACGTCCGGACGTAAAATGCTAGTTCATTGGTATGAATAAAGTTTGTTTGATTAGATGATGCAAAAAAGACTGTAGCCGGTAACAAAAAGCCTTTATTGAGTTGTAAATCTAGACATCTAGTTATAAATGAAAGATACAAGATAAAGATACAGGTTATTAGAAACATAACTTATCTGATATCAATTAATATTATTTTCTCTTCCGGTATCGCTATCGGCAATAAAATTGTGAGTGTTGATTTGACACAATTTCGGGATAGTTCTCTTAAATCAGTCCAAATGCAGCATTTGCCTCGAATAGGGCTGTGTTTGTTAAAAAGTGTGTGAAAGATAAAACACCAATTCTGACTAAGTGTAGAAGTAAAAAAAAACACCAGTATCCGAATACTGAGCAACTAGTAATAAAGTGTGAAATCAGGACTTGATGGATCGGTCGTTGACCTTACAATCCACGTTAAAAGTTAAGAATAAATTATTATCGTCTAAATTGTAGGAAACCAAATCTACAAAGAAGGGTTTCGCTTTACCGCGAGAAATTCGCTTAAGTTCATAATAAAGGCCTTCAACAAGGCAAAACGAGATTCTCAAGATTGTTCAACGGCCAAGCGTGTTTGGTCTCGTAATTAGCATGTCAGGGAAAGTGTTTTTGGAAATAACAAGAATTTTCATACAGTAGAGGCGAAAGGTTACTTGGTAATGCTTCTGTGAATGAAAGAGTTATTTACTAGTGGTATGCACCGAGTGAAGTTTAAAAGAACCGAATGGTTATTCACAATAGATTTAAAAGGTTAAACAAAACCTTTCATGCTCAGAAACGTTTCTTAAATCTTGTATTGCATTTTTTCAGAATAACACGCTATTAACACAATGTGAAAAACTTTATTCCGGTAATAACGAATTCATTCTGATCATGACCATTAATTTACTAAAACACAAAAAATATTGCATTACCTGCCTAGGATAATTCAATTAGTTTGTGGGAGGGTTTATTTACTCAAACGCTTAATTTTTATAATTTATGTAATTCATCAAGTGCCGTGTTTGCACCGCAGTACTCCTTATCCTGCAGAAAAATATCAAAATCAAGATTTATACCCACCATCATTTGTTTTAAAGGCGTAAGAAAGATCTAGTGCTTTATTTGATAGTTCAAAAATACACTTGTATTTAAAGATCTGTCTAAACTTAACGAAGAATATCACAGTGGTAAAGCAACCAGCCATAAAATACCAACACCTATTCCATGTCAATATATCAAAGAGAATATTTTTATAAGCAAACCGAGCAATGCGGTTGTTCAAAGCTCTTACAAACGCGACGAAGTCTTTGATGGGCCAATAAACGAAAAGGGATTCTTGCAAACTCCTATTTTCATTGGCCTTTACGAAACTTGCTAATAAAGTGCTCGAATCAATGTTACCCAAAGGCAAACAAAAACCACAACAGAGGACTCAGCTATTCGCCAGTTTGAAGTAAAATCAGGGGCTAATTAGTCCAAGCAACTTTGTATTTTATTGAATTGTTTTGCAGAAATTCCGTTAGTTATATTTGGTTCCTTTGTAATGTTTCCTAGCCGTGTCATGCTACAGTTTTCCATTTAGTTAGAGCTTCGCTTATTGTTATGGAAGTTATAATAGTGTAGCAATTGTATTTATGAAGTTACCAGGTACCAACGATTTCTTTTTCCTTCAAGTTCATTAGAATGGTCTTTTTGCTAGTTAGCTTGTACGCTTTTAAGGGTTCAAATTTCTTGTTTGTTTGACCCTAATTTTAAACATTCAAATCCGCCAATGAAGATAAATCAAATGAATATTCATTTGCATTTTATAGAATCTTTATAATTAATGGTTTGGTTAAATAATATTCAGATTTGACTCTTGGTGCAATATCCTTAGGCTAATGGTAATCTTGCGTGTAAGAACAAATCATCAGTCGCCGTCACACGTACATATTAGAAATACATATTAATATGCATATGCACGAAACGGAATGCAATATATTTTCATTGATGTTTTAAAGGTAATTTCTTTAAAATTAATCTCTATTTAGACAAAGCTTCTGTCTTCTTGATTTAAGTCACTCGAAGTTCTTCTGTTGCTCAAAGTAACATCTATATTTTTTTTATGTGGCAAGTGATCAAACGAACAGGTGGCCTACTGTCATATTTCCAAGTCTTTTCATGCATAGTGGCATAACTTCATGCTAATAAGACGTTAGACCTTAGAACTTGGTGTGTCTCATGCGCCGGTGATTTCACTGGCTCGCTAACCCTAAGTGTGGGTGATATCCTGCGGTGCGTCTGGACTTCCAATGGTAGAAAGGGGATGATGGAATATGCTCGTGGGGCTCTTTATCACACTCTCCGAAGACCGACAAACATGCAACTTTGCGACGGTGAGCCAGACTGTGAAACTTGGTTTTCACCGCCATCTCATCACCAACAAGGTTCTTGGCTCTGCGATCTATCAGGTCACATACGTCTAGTTGATATTTGGCTGAGCCACCCCAAAGGTGACAACAATTCTCCATGCAGGATCGGACTTGTGTTTTATATAAAACAAGAAGCAGACCAAGAGTGAAGTGTCGTTTAACTTTATTGAGGATACCCAGCTTTTTTGCCGCAGGATGGGCTTTTAACTCAATGTTGGCGCCAAAGTTCACGTTTGCACACAACTTCATGCCAAGAAGCTTGAGGCTGTCGTTACGGTAACTGGTACATTTTACCTGGAAAAGTAGGCGCCAAATTGAACGGGATCCTTTTGGCAGTGAACAGACACGCCTATGTTTTGGTGGCGTTGAAATTTAACAGATTTTTGTCGCCTCACTCGGAGACACGACTTAAGGTTGAGTTTGTTTGCTCTACTAAGGCCTTTCTCGAAGAACGTATTCGACGTACGTACGTGAACGTAACTGTTCCAGGATCAAGTAAGTCGTTGATGTGTAGCAGGAAAAGGGTGGCACAGAGGACAGACCCCTGAGGAACCTAGGCGTCAATAGCCACGAGGTCAGAGGAGTAGCCATCAAGGACTACTCGGATCGACCGTTCACTAAGGAAGTCAGATATCCAAGAGCAAAAATCAGCGGAATGACGTATGCAGGTAGTTTGCTGAGCAGACCTACGTGCCACACCCTGTCGAAAGCCTTCGGCATGCCCAGTGACATGGCAAGGGGTGGGACCGCTTTCAGTCCCCGATGGGGGGGGGGAGATGCAGAAAGCACGTTTTCTCTGCGTCAGCAAAAAAAAGGTTAGGTGAGGTAAACAAAAACATTGCATCGTGCGTGCATCGTCTCCGCTCCGCCCCCACAAGCGACATTTTCGCCCCAGCGCGTCCATGAAATACATTTTTAGCCGTTTCGTTTCGGTTAATGTGCACGTTAGCCGGCTAAAGATGGAAAATCACGATGCAAACTAACATGACATCGAATTTTAGTCGCTTCATAAAGATAAACCTAAGTTTAGCCGGCAAATATTAAGATTATGTTCACACCTATCTTTAGCCGTATATATACAACTGATTTAAATTAGCAGGTAGTTAATAAGACAGTCTTGTATACATTCTCGTCAAAGATACATTATCGTGCAATTCCAGATGAAAATAGTTACTTACAGAGTTTACTTTGCAAAAATAAAGACTAGACTTAATTTACATGAACAGCGATGCGGCCGTTCTTTGTCTTTTAAGTTGCAATTAATTATTCTACTTTATGTAAATACGGCCACGGGCGCGTCGGGAAGGTCCGCCGTGGCTTTTTGCGGCGGCATGTGCCGACACTGACTAAAAACTAGATATTTTATGCAAAAAGATGTGCTCGTAAATAAAACATAAAGCGTTATCTAGGTAAAGCGTATCGAGCTTTGAACAACATGCGATGAAGCGCCTTTTGTCCGGTATTCAGAATTTTGTCACTGGCTTCAAGCGATGCGTTTTGCACCATACACAAAGGATTTTCTAGCGAACGGTTAGCACATACAGAAAATTATTTTTGAAATGTTTTATTTGAGTACAAATAGTCAGATAGCCTCTCTTTTATTTGCCTCTAAAACATTCCCAAGAATTCATAACAATTTAAACAATACTTTAATTTTAAGAACAATACCTTGAAAAATTACCTTCATATGTACGTAAAAGAATCTGACAATAAATATTTGCTTGTTTTGTTAGCAATTTGGCACAAATAAGCAATCTGACTCAATACTTAGAACACTAGCAGGGCAGGATCAATCGGAGAGTGACATAATACAAGGCCAGTGACTTCATCGATAAGCTGACAGTAGCCAACAAATTATACTGACCCTAATTGTTTGCTATCTGAATGATGAATTGTTAAAATGAAAGTTGTCAACAATAGTGATATTTGTTGTAACAATTTATTTAAATTAATATCCAGAGTGAATTACTTCTAGTAAATCTAAATAGATCTCTTAAAACTAGCAACTCGCCAAATTAGAAACAATTTTTACAAGAAATTAGAAGCGTTTACAAAAATAAAATTAGATTACATCTGACACGAAAACTAGTCAATATAGTAAAAAAAAAATATTATAAATCAAATTGAATACTTTATCAAATAAATTCTATTTCAAATAAGGAAATGGCACAAATTATTACTTTATAATGAAATCTGTAGCTACCATTGATAAATCGAAATTAATTGCTCTAATAGGATATACCTACTGTCAAGAGTGTCCCGTGTGGTGCTGGCAAAGAATAGTACCAACCCATCTCTACCATTGGGTGTCGTAAAAGGCGACGAAGAGATTTATTATACTGGAGGATGGGCAGCAGCGTCCTTCAGTGTATCATCTTACATACTGCGGTCACCAGTAACCGGTCACCAAAAAATTTCTATAGAAAATTCAAAAATTGGCTCCTATCAAAAATTAGGAGCTATGTACCTAACTAGTACCTGGAAAAAAATTGGTGCAATTTGGTGCACTTTGGTGCAATTTGGTGCACTTTGGTCTTTGGTGCAATTTGGTGAATTTGGCTATATAAGACGTTAAGCGAGTGGACTATAATGACAATACAGTAAAATTTTATCACATTACCGATTTCATCATAATCTTGCGTAACAATATTTCTCTGTCTTTTTAGTGTGTTGTTCTTTGTACAGAAGAAACTACCTAGTTACATACTTTTTTTACTTACTTTATAGTTGTGTACTTCTGGGTACTATCAAAGGTATTAGTCCTCTCCTCATTGATATTGCAAAAGGCCGTTAAAAGTAATGTCACATCGGCATCGACATTATCATTGATCGACATCTCAATCTTTTTATGATTGGAAAATGTTGACAGCTTCAATTAAGGACTGATTGCTTTACTACAAGCTATCTCGCGACCAGACAATCTATTAAGTAAACTCGATCCTCTACATCCCCAATTTATATTTACTATCCCCCTATCGAATTTAAACCACAATAAAAATCTTCCTTTAGCTAGTCGTAACGATCACAACTTTTTCAAAGCAAATTACGACTTAATTAAACAAGAATTAAAAAGCATTAGATGGCAAGAAGTTTTTAAAAATAAGGAAAACGTAAACACGATGGTGTCAACATTATACGACATTCTATACAACATTATCAATAGGTTTGTGCCCCGACGAAAACCCAGGAACTCGCACTACCCAGTTTGGTTTAGTAAAAGGCTTATCAGAGTAATAAAAGAAAAAGATAGAATTTGCATTAAATACCGAAAATATGGAAATCCTCGGGACAAACTAGAGTTTGAGTTGTTGCGTGAGCGCTGTCACAAACTTATAGAATCCTCCGACAGGACTTATCATCGAACCATAGAGTCTAATATTCATAAAAACCCGGCTGCCTTCTTCCGACATATAAAAAACAAGCGTAATGGACTTAGTGCTCTCCCTGCGGAAATGACTCTCGACGAAACAACCGCAACAACTAGTCACGATATAGCGAACCTGTTCGCAAAACATTTCTCATCAGTGTATCCTAACGACGATTGTAGCACAAATAATACTTTTACTGATCCAAACTCTGCTACCAAATACATAGCAAACATGAAATTTTCGGAAATAGAAGTAATGAAAAAACTAAAGCTACTCGATATTCGTAAAGGACCTGGACCTGACAACATCCCCCCTCTATTCGTCAAACGCTGCAGCTCAGTGCTAGCATTACCCTTGACCCTAATCTATAATCTTTCTTTGAGTGAAGGGTGCTTTCCGGATTTATGGAAAAATGCAAGGATAGTCCCTGTTCACAAAAAAGACGACCAGACCCTAATAAAGAACTACCGTCCAATCTCTATTCTATCTTCTTTCTCAAAGGTATTCGAGTCTCTTGTTTATCCGCAAATATACACGAACATCGATGAAAGTATTTCGGATTCTCAGCACGGGTTCAGAAAAGGTCGGTCAGTCCAGAGAAATCTTGTATCGTTTACAAACCAAATCTCACACACACTAGACAAATGCTCTCAAGTTGATACTGTATACACAGATTTCTCCAACGCATTTGACAAAGTCAACCACTCAGTGCTTCTTAAGAAATTAAGAGCATTTGGAATAGATGGATCCCTTTTATCTTGGTTTGAATCCTATCTATCAAAGAGACCTCAAATCGTGGTAATCAACGGCGAAGAATCTAACGCATTCATTGCAGAATCTGGTGTACCCCAGGGATCTCTTCTTGGCCCACTCTTATTTGTCATCTTTATAAACGACATCACAAATGTTGTTAATCATAGTAGCGCATCTATGTTTGCAGACGATCTAAAACTTTATCGCGAAATCACAAACGATTCGGATGCCGAGCTGCTACAGTCTGATCTGAACAATGTCCAAGAGTGGTGTTATGAGAACGGAATGAAATTAAACACACAAAAATGTCAAATAATAAGTTTCACAACCAAACGCCAACATATAATTAAGTATCCCTACAACATTAAAGGCATCAATTTGAAACGCGTGGACGAAGTCAAAGACCTTGGAGTTACACTAGATAGTAAACTGAAATACAATACACACATTAACAACATCACAAAGAAGGCTTCACAAATGTTAGGGTTCCTGAAACGCAACACGAAGGACTTTAAACTTGCTAAAACTAAAATCATACTATGCAATAGTATTGTACGAAGTCATCTAGAATCTAACAGTGTTATGTGGAATCCTGTATATAGCGTCTCCTCACAGAAAATTAAGAGCATTCAAAAAAAGTTCACAAAATACTTGGCATTTGGCTCACCTGGGATTCCATACAGAAGCCCTTATGTCCAACGGCTTGATCACTTTAAAATTAACACTCTACGCGATCGCCGTATGCAATCAGACATTCTATTCCTTCATGGACTAACTTCTTGCAAAATAAATTGCTCCCATCTTCTCGGCCAAATAAAAATTAACGTACCATATAGATATCCTCGCCACCCCATTCAAAAACCTCTCCACGTTCCAGACTATCGAACAAATCTAGCTCTACACAGTCCAATCCCAAGAATGTGTGCAAAATATAACGAAGCTTCCAGTAAACTTGACCTTGATATATTTAACGCCACTCGCAACCAACTTAAAAAGAAAATCATTGTCAGTCCCCCCCTCCCCAAATAGTCTATAATTATATCTTTCTTTTTATATATACTTACTTATATTTATAGTTATTAATTGATCTCAGCATGTTTTAATCGTTCTGTTTGTTTACATCCTTTATTGTCAATGCTGTGTACGTTTGTAATTGGTAGACATATAAGAACTAGACCTAAGAAACCTTTTTATTTAATGTGTGTATATGTACTACTGTAAATGTACCTTATAAAATAAAATAAATAAATAAAATATGAGACTTATTGCAATTTGTTTATCAGGCATTTCTTTCTTTTTATAAGGAATTGTGGTTAATACAATATGTGATTGATTATGACCACAAACTTTAATTCAAGTAATAAACAAAACTTCTAACCTCATTAACTTTTAACAAAATTAAAATTGCCAGTAATGTACAGCTAAGTGATTAATTTTCGATTGTCAATTGTCTTCAGTATCCTACCTAACCGAACAATACGAATAAAAAAGAAGAGACGAACATGTAACATCTTATCTCTGCGTTCGAACTCTAAAGAGATAAATTAATCACCTCTGCTCGATTTAATTAAAATACCCGATAAATCGGACCGATAAAATATCGAGTCCTATAAATTAGTGGCAATCAGTAGAACAAGCAGGGCTCCAGGGCTATTTTTACGCGTCCACAATAAAGCAAATGTCAGGAGTCGACCACCCGTTGCGAGATTTCGTAGAAAGCAAAGTTAGAAAATAGGGACGTCATCACATCCTCGGTTTGAGTTGACATGTTCTAGAAATTATATGGCTCATGAAAATTACTGTACTGCGACTAATGTAGTTGGATGTATATCTTGTAGATACGATATTGAATCGTGTTGGATGTCTACCTTTTTCAAGCCGCCAATTTTCTTCCTTCCTTCAACATGTCAGCATCCTGTTTGGTAGAAAACCTTTATCATCGTTTCTAGCTATTACAAAGACAATAGTGCGATAAAATTATAAGTATTGTAGTTAATACAGAAGGTTAACCTTTCTTGACTCTTCTGATTTGAATCGTTGCCAAAGCTAATTCATTTTGCCACTTCATTGTTGACTGACAGTATCTGCATTACAATTTCCCTCTGCTAAGATGTCACGACTTGCGTGACTTCTACCGCTTCTACTATATCTAAATAAATAAGAAAAGTATCGATTTCGTCTGAGAAAAGAGCCGAGAGACTAAGAACTCGTATTTATCTGAAAAAAGACTTATTTCATATATAACCTGGCTACTCGTATAAATAGAAATTTGTCTCCGCCTAACTAATCGCTTGTTCCTGTTTCCTGTCGTTCCCGTCTTCGTTACATATTTTTGTTGCTAATAGGCACGGTTAAAAACTTAATAAGAGAGAACGTCTTCATCAATCATTCATTTTTCAAAAACATCATCACTGACATTATTTCTTGCAGCAATTTTTTCTCCTCATTAGGCTAATTGTTCCCTGATTTGCTGAAGCATCTGGCGTCTACTGTCACCATTCAATCATGAAACCTAAACGATGGTTTCCTTGAAGTGTCCGATCTAATTTTTTCGATCATCTTGTCAAAGCATATTTCTTGTTTGTCCTTCCTGCCTGAACTGTTGCATCATCGTGACAACCCTACGCCAGACCAACAAAACTGACAAGCGAGTGAAGTGTGTCATTGGGATCACACCGATCTATTTTCGTTAGAGCCTAGTCGATCATGTTATTTTTGGGCGATCGTAAGTTACAACGGGCCATTGAGAATTTGAGTTTATTGCTCTCTTCGATTCAAAAATAAGGAAGAAAGTGAACGCATCTATCAATATCAATACCAATTTTGAGTAACATTAACATAGTTGAAAGAAATGGGTGCTGGTTACGACATACTAGTAATGTTTGTTTGTGTATGAGTTCAAACGAGTTTGTATCTATAATGTTGATTAAGTGTTTGAAGACGTTTATTGATTTGAAATAATTGCAGTGTTGCCTACCCTTCTATCATCTACAGGGACTCGGAGTAATTCTTGGCTCAGAATATTTTGAACATTTGTAATAGTAGTGGGAAGTTAATGTACTTGCCATTGTTGCGTGCATAGTATACATACATACAACCTAGTTAATTAGGTGTTGAGACAAAACCACATCTGTTCATAATTCAGCATTTCCTTTTCTGAGTCGTTGTTTTTTCAAAAACGTCCGCACCTCATTAGCAACGAGGTCCAATGTGTGTTGAGCTTACAGACATAACATGAAAATTATGTTGCTTACACAATTTTCATATGGATTATTTATGTTTTTTTTTCAAAATGATTTTATTTTAACACTTCCAGTGTTCGGATAAATCTACAAAGTAGAAAATACGCAGAAGACGCAGGTTCGAATCCTGCCTGTGGTTGTGAAATTTTGCGATTTTCTACTTTGTAAAATTTTTTCCTTCTTATTTTGCTATAGGTTTTTGTTTTTTGATACATATGTGAATTTTATCGAATGTAGTTAGACCTGTTACACTTAACTAGGGTCAAGAAACTAGATAGACGCTACATCAGTGTAACAACAAGGAAACCTTATTTTAGTAGTACAAAACTGCAGCAGAGATAATAAAAAAAACAATGGATTAATAATGAACCTGTTTATGTAATTAATAGTTAAAACATAGACAACTGAGCTTTTTAAAAGATTTTTAGATCATTAGTGTATGCAAGAAGCGAATTTACGCTCCACCATGTCGTCCCGTGAAACGTCCACTGCAGGACAGAGAGCCCACAAAACGCTTAGTATTTGTTGGGGAAGTACCAAAATCACCATTACAGCTGGCACCATAGACAGCTGTTATTGATGACCGAATTATAATCCATAAAGCCATTATTGATATGAACGTATTTAATCATCAAGACTTACGTTGTTTAACTTATACAATTCCCCAGTAAAGTAATACGAACAGTATGAACATATTTGATTAATTTGGTTGATCGTTAATTCAATACTTCAGATGCCCTAAAATGTTGTTTAAATTGGTTGGTAGGCCTGACAAACGATTTGGGAATGTTGAACTACTTATCTTGCATTTTTACACCTGATTTGATTATGTTCTCCAAATATGTCTAAATATTGAATATTTATATTCTAGTCGATAACTTTAAATAAAATATATTAAAAATATACTTAAAAGTTTTCTTCGCATAATTTAACACTTTATTTTCGTCTCTGATTGGAAAAGTATGTGGGTGGTCTCATAAAATATTGAAAAGGTCTTTAGTATAGATATGACTTATTGACTCGTCGTCTTGAGGTGTTGATAAGTGCTATGATCTCACGCCACGATCTGATATTTCTTTTAGTTAGTATTTTCCTTTGGTAAAAATTTATGTATGATTACCAACTAATGAACGAAAAAGAAAAGTAAAAATATTGTCTAGTTGCATTGCAACCATTTTATTAAAGAAAATGTTGTGCTGTACACCTAAATAATTAAAATGATACTTAAAAACGTCATCATCATCATCATAACATCCCACGAAACGTCCACTACAGGACAGGGAGCTCCCTCCAGAATTCTAGCTTTTGCTGGAAAAATGTGGAGGGAAAGTACCATAGTCACCTCGCTTGTTAGCGTTACGGCTGGCACCATGGACCGCGGTTGTAGGTGACCGCAGTAAGTAAGATGTAAGATATAAAGGAGGATGCTGCTGCCCATACTCCAGTTAACCCTTAGTCGCCTCTTACAACACCCACGGGTATGTATAGGCTATTCTTTGCCGGCACCACACGGGACTAACGTCCTAGATAGTTTAAAAACGTGGCAGTAGATAAATAATAATTTACATCAATCTAAAGCAGACTTATAGCTTCAGGATCGTGACAGTAAATGATAAAAGGTATTTAGAGGCATTTGTCCTAAAGTACAGAGTTTATCAGTAGATTTTATTGCATCGCCGAGTTTGTAGTCGATAATTTAAACTGCAAAGTGAAACACAGGCGTGTGACCATACTTGGCATGCAGCCAACAGGTTTCTTTCGCCGGAGCATGGGAGACGTATGGCCACCGATATTGATTGGGGTTAACTTAGTGACATACTAAATGGTCGGCCACTTCCAACGCATTGCCCAGACGGTTTTAAGCCCATCTCTTTACTGTGGTTTTAGTGATGTGTGACTGAGTGTATTCATGAAGGAAATTACATACATACATACATAACATCACGCCTCTTTCCCGTCGGGGTAGGCAAAGACCACAGTCCTCCACCTGCTACGATCTTGACATACTTCCCTTGCTTCCTGTACTTTCATCAATCCTTTCATACATGCTCGTCGGTTTAGGGTACTTTTAACCTGGCCTTTATTCAGAACGTCCTGAATTTGGTCCTGGTACGTTCGCCTAGGCATTCCCCTTCCAACGTTTCCATTCACCATGAAGGAAATTAAGGGCATTAATTGTGTATTGGTGCTTCATGTACGGGATCTAGGTTTGAGACACATTATGAACTTTTTCACTGCGTCATCAACTTTATAAAACTTTGAAACTGACTTGTGATGATGTTTACTGATTGATGTTTCACAGCCTAAACCAGAGGGCCTTTCCTCAAGAGCTTTTTATGGCTTAGATAACCACTAAAAACAATTTTCGTGAATGCAGCCCTGAAGGGAATCACGAAGGGGATGCAAGTTCGTATAGAAAATCAGGTAAATAATGATAGTTAACAATTTTTATACAGGGTGTAAGGGACAGCCTTCCGAATACTATATGATCATTCAACGTACAACTTTCGGCGAATAAAACTTTCTGGAAACTGAAGAAAATATCAGCCTCTCCACGCAACCTGTCCAACTAAGTATGCAATTTTGTATAGAGAGTCCGATTTTTTTTCATTTCCTGAAAGTATCATTATTCTGAAAGTTGTTCAGTTGCGTTGTAAGCAGTCCCTGCAATACAACCTATACAGAGTCTAAGGGACAGCCTTCCGAATATTGAAAGGGCATGATCAGTCAACGTAAAAGGAAATGAAAAAAATAAATACGGCTACTCTATGAAAACTGACTAATCAAGTATGCAATTTTGTATGGAGAGGACGACTGTTTTTTCATTACCTACCTGAAAGTTTTATTTTTTGAAAGTTGTTTAGTTACGTATAGGACTGATCATTTTCAGTTTTCGGAAACCTGTCAATTACACCTTTTATATTGTAACAGTCGTCAACGTTAGAATAAATTCACTATGTAAAAAAATTTGATACTTGTTATCGACTCCTAAAAGAGAAATAGGATCAATTCGTGATGTGTAGCAAAGAGAACTGAATTTAGAATATCACTGTCATAGGATACATCTCGGCTATCTATCATATTAAACAACAATGCAGCTTACAGCTTCTTATTTACAGATTTACGACGAAAATCAAGAAGTTGCTTAAAACACATAAAATATAAACACAGTACACATGAAAATATAATTATCTTGCTAAGAATACCACTTAGCGAGGCTTAGTCATCTAACCTTTGACTCAAATCAATGTTTCTTTGAATGTAAGTATAAATCTTAGATTAATATTGGTACACCATACACAAATCATTCGGCGTCGTGCATCACTAGACATTTCAATGTAGGCGACCAATCCATTTACGGTGCAATTACATGGTGTGGAAGTAGCGTTTAACCGAATTAGGATTTAGGACGTTAGTGCCAATTCAGTCTTAAGGATGTTCTTCTTATAATCACCCACAAGATTCCAAGTCAGAAAAGTGTTATATTCCACCTTCTATCAGGTTGTCGGTCATACTGTTACAACTTAAGTAGCGATTTAGCATGCTAATAGTTTATCTTTGGTTATACCGATAAAAGAATTTTGAATAGATATTTATAATTTATTGCACTTTATAATTTATTGCACTTAAACCGCAAAAAAAATTGGCTAAACTCGGTACAGCATCTGGATTCTATCTATAGCCAATCAAACTCTACAAACGATCGGGTCTACTTCGGCCCTTTATTTTTCTGTTTACAATTAGACAAGGACTTTCATATTTTTTGTGTAACACGTCTGAATTCATAGATGTAGAGCTGTTCACAAGTAGATCATGATTACAATTGAGCGTAGACGTATTTTTTACAAAGATGTGACGTTTTCTAGCTAGAAACCTAGAATGGTCATCAAATTCACTTTACATGTTATACGAATGTTTAAAAGTAAGATACCTTAACCTAACCACAGAGTAAACCACATCCGGCCTTAAACTTCAAGCATTTAATTTGCATTTCATTACCACCGTACCACGTAAAACAATGAAAATAAAAATCCCGCCGTTCCCGCGTCCCGGCAATTTCTTGTTTCTTTTTCCCATCTAATGCTCCAAACCACAATTTCCCCGTTCTATAATGTATAAGCAATTTTCTTGCGGTCCTTTTTTACCGCGTCGATCTTCCCCCCACATTTTCATTATTCCATACTTAGTTCATAAAATCCGCACAAAAGCTTTTGTTCGAAGCGTCTTCTAGGCGTTATAGCATCGATGAAGAAGTTTATTACTACGCAGATAGCTACACAATGGAACATTGTATACCGAAATTCTAAGACACGTAAAAAATATGCACTATTACAATCTTATACAGGATGTGAATCTACCTAATTTCCATTTTTAGGGTTCCGATACCAAAATGGAAAAAAAAGGACCCTTATGGTGCGACTTTTTCTGTCTGTCTGTCTGTCTGTCTGTCACACCTCTATATCTCAGCAACCACTCATGCTATCGACTTGAAATTTGGAATAGTTGTAGAATTTGGTTGCCCAACTTAATTGCACATGAAAGAATTAAAAAAAAATATTATTACTGTAAAGGTGGCCCAAATAGGGGGGGGGGGGGGGAAATTTCAAATTGTCGTTATTAGTGGGGTATCATATGAAAAGGCTTTACTTGTACGTTCTAAAATATATTATTGTATTTCTTCAGAACTCTTAGTTTTCAAGTTGTGATGACAAATGTCAAAAAAAATACCATTCCCCCCCCTCTTATCTCCGAAGTTTGGGAAAGGAAAAATCTGAATTAATTACAGTCAATAGAAGCTTATGTAAATATTACAGCAAAAATAAAACAATATTTCTAAGTTGCACAGTTTTTTAGAAATCTGCAAAAAACCTTTACAAACAAATTTAGTTTTGCAGTTCTAAAAATGGACTTTATTGCTTCCAAAAATAATATAGATATATCGGAACCCGCGGCGCGCGAGTCCGACTCGCACTTGACCGGTTTTTTTCGTTCATTCCAAATATATAATATCATTGATTTGAAAACTTACCAACCCTATACTCTGGTTTTACTGTCAAAGCTATGCAAATAGATTGGTAAGCGTTGGAAAGCGTTGAATGTATTTTTCGTAACTTAAATCAGATGATACTTGGTTCCCGTCCTGTCCACCCTACCAACTTTAGCATGACTCTCTAAAAAGTTAAGTTTAAGTAAAAAAGTAAAAGTGTATACGAGTAAAGGATACCAGCTGTTTCCCATAGCCGTGTTATGTCAGCCGTATGTCTCGTGTCTGATTGAGCAACGGGCAGATGTGCCGGTTTTTTAATAATTCGGTCAACTATAGAGCTAATAGACACTTTTTAGGGTTCCATACCTCAAAAGAAAAAAACGGAACCCTTATAGGATCACTTTGTTGTCCGTCTGTCTGTCTGTCTGTCTGTCTGTCAAGACCCTTTATCTCACGAACGGGTAAAGGTATCAGGTTAAAATTAATACCATATATTAGGACCCATCAACCACACAAGATCTGAAAATTTCAATTTTTTACAACGGCGCAATCAAAAGATATTGCATTTTATGTCCTCATCTCCATACATTTATTCAAAAATGCAAAACCTACAGGGTACTTCCCGTTGACCTAAAATTATGAAATTTGGCAAGAAGCTAGGTCTCACAGTACAAATAATGGGAAAAGTCTGAAATCATTAAATATTACAACTTTTCTCACAACTAATGGTAACCAATTGTGGTGAGCTCCCGTTTCAAGAACATTCATATAAGAGAGGGGTCAAGTTGGATGGTCACTGAGGCGATTTTTGTTTTAGTTCTATTTAAAAACGGGAACACTTACAAACTTGAAAATTGGTATGTTTATAGTGCATAAGCTATAAAATAACAACAAATAATAAAATTTGGTCAAGCTCGTGTCGGACTCAAAAAATCTAGCACATTAACTTACTAATGTCTTACTGAGTCCGACTCGCACTTGGCCGGTTTTTTTACTTTAAAATATCAAAGTTAAAGCAGGCTGGCTGCTTGCCTGGCGGTGCCTTGATAAGTTAGTTGACTTAACGTCTTTTTATTTTAATGTAAACTTTTAATATTTGCTTCTTGAGATTACGCCTGGGTCCAGAGATTATTCATACTAATATTATAAATGCGAAAGTGTGTTTGTTTGTTTGTTAGTGGATTGGAAAATATATTTATTGAAACTTTTCCCATAGACGATACACTACTTTTCCCAAGAAATATAGGTGCTCTTCATTCTTTTACACTTTGTATTTTTCATGATAGGTATGGTTACAAAGTCAAAACTCATATCAACTATACGTACAGTAATAAGTGAAAAAATATTAGTTAAAATACATCTAATTATAATAACAAGAATCAAAATCATGTCATGATGGCTCTACATGAAACTCAGTTATTAATTGTAGTAATCCGTGTGATATCAAAAAAAATTGTAGCACTCCATCAATTCCTATAAGTTACAGTAAAGGCGACTGAGTTCTTGAACCGGAGATAGGGCAGCAGTCCTTCTACACCACCATACTGCTATCACCAACTACTGCGACTATGGTACGGTCGGCCAAGAAAGTAGAGTATACATTTTTGACGACGCTTTCCGTGTAATCTTTTTTTTTTTATTGAAAATGGGCTTACTCTTGACCTCGATCTAGTCTTGAAGACAGAGATACAAAATAATAATACAAAAATCAAAATACACCCTTATTTTTTTACCACCCCGGATATTTTAAAAGGTGGTTCTGTCCATGAAATTGAACAATTTATCCCAAGGAACATAGGTCGAAATACGAAAAAAAAGGTATCAACTTCCTATACAAACTGCATAAGCTGTCAGCGCATTTTGTATGAGAGGTCGGTTTTTTTTTTCAAATTTCGAGACAGATTCCTTAGGAAAACTTGTACAGTTTCATGGGCAAAACCACCGCTTAAAATATCCGGTTGATAAAAAATAACGCTGTACAGCTAAAGCACAGATAAAATAATAGTAAACTGACGTTGGCGTAGGCTGAGTATTAGTAACTGTCAGAGAGAAATGTCAAATGGTTATTTCATAAAAATTCAAATGGTTATGACATTTCCCTCAAACGACGTGCAAATGAACTTCAATCGTAAAGTAGCGATAGATCACGTTTTTGGCTGACTGTACATTTCTTTCAAAATATATAATTAGGACATTCTCGTGGGCGTTTTACAGGATGTTATGATGAATCTTAGTACAAACCTCTTTTGGCTGTGAACTGAAAGTGCTCCTTCCCACCTTAATTTACATGAATACTGCACGGGTTCATTTAACATGCATCTAATAGTTTTTGTTTGCGTAACCATCGGCTGGAATGGGTTTTTAATTTTGTGAGTTTAGCTGCTAGAAAATTCCTTAATGTTTTTCCTTTAAGCTCTCTCGCGCGGGATTTGCTCGCAAAGTATGACTTTTGCATAATTTGAAAATTTTAATAACAGTTTAACAGATAGATAGATTGTCATTATAACAATTAGCATAATAGGACGAAATGATTGTTGGTAATACTCACTTCAGATTTGGGAAAGTTTAAATTCTAATAAATTGTTTTTGGCATTAAACTGTCCACCTCGTCACTTTATGTATGTAAGTATTTATAAAATGTATAACAAAACTAATTAAATAAAGATTCTCATATCATTATCAAAATACCTCTAACGTCAACACTGTCTAGTCTATCTACTGACTCTAAAGAAGTAGTGAATAAAAAAATACTAGCTGTAACTTTTACTTCGTATGAGATGCAATAAGACAGTAAAAAATTTCAATTTTTGCAGTGCAGTGTACACAATCTAGTAAATTATACCTCTGAAGAGTTAATTTTGGTACAAATGGTTTCTCTCTACAACGCGTGTTTCTTTCTACTTTTACTGAAATGCCTGTCCTCTTTCACTTAAGTTATTACCTAGAAATAAGTTAAACAAAAGTGGAGGGTTATTCCAAGCCACCTGGGACGTCTATTTATTCCAAAAGATAAAAATAGTCTTGCCAGCTTCCATTAAAATATTTACGTTCTTGGACAAGATAACTAGCAAAATTATAGTTATAAAAGGAAATTGAGGTAATTAGTTCTAGAGATTGTTTTCACTGAGTTTATGTTTAAGATAATATACATATTCTGTAGCATTCGTGCGTAAACGATCTTTCCTTATCTTTTTTCGGCTTCCTTATTTCAGCAATGTCATATAGTGTAAGCAACGAAGCGGATCGTTGTATGAAGACCCCCTCATTAAATCCTCAGTCGATGAAACTTTGCTTACATGAGACAAACCTTCTATAAAAAAATAAATAAATCGGTAAGTACTTTTAATTTTTCCATACAAAAATTACAAAAAATGTATGAAATAATGTTTTTGTAAAAAATTTTTTTGGATATTTTGAATTTACATTTAATTCATGATTCTTTAACATCCTGTCAAATAAAATCTGCCTAAGAAATTTATGTTGGGGTCCACTGCTTCGTTGCCTACACTAATAATCATAAAACAATAATCTTTCTTTTAAATGGGGCTTTTTACTATCAATACGTAACGAGATATAGGGGGATAAAAGAAATAGAAGAGTAAAGAAATAAATAATCGTTTAGCTTTCTCTTTCTTTCCTATAGCTGCATCCCTCTACATAGCCCCAATATATTCATCCAGGTTTTAAAATAATATATACCCAGATAATTTATCGTATTATGAGAAAATGTATGGAAGACAAATATATTGATGTGATTGTAATCGGAGGAACTTTAAAAATTTAAATGACCAATCTAAATTATTCAACTTTACCTACTGAGTTGAATAGCCTAGCAATAAAACAAAAGAAGTCTCTACTATAGACCAAAATAAATACTAACTGGAAAAATAATGCAGCAGGAAAGACAGCGGTATAAATAATTCAGGACGCAACTGGTCGATAAGTCCAGACGCTGAATCGGAAAATACTGAGTATAGTCCTAGTAACATGAGTTTAAATTTAGAATTGGAATACAGAATGGTACAATATTATATTATACACAGGCTGTAACAGAAATATTATATCAACCCCAACTGAACAACTTCTAAGAAACATAGGGGAAAAATTGTTTACTTCCCATAACTTTCTTCCCTTATCAGCTGATTCAATTTCTATGGATTGTATTTTTGTGTGTTTTGTACTATAATCTTTTAGGATAGTTGTCAGTTTTGTTACATCAGACAGGACTTATCAAAATTAGCTTTTCTCGATTTTGTCATGTCCAATTTTGGCCCTTATAACCGTTTGGTTTTACTTATATGAATTGTTTATTTTAGAATACCAGCAATATTTCATTCAATTTATTGAAAAGAAATATGATTGTCACCATACCGTAATATTTTCGAAAATTATTATAAAAATAGGCAAATATATTAGACACTTATTTTAGTGCTTTGTCGTAATTAAAGGCTAAGTGATTCTCCCCGTTTTTCCTAATAAAGAATGAAGATAATTTTTAACATTTATATGCCGTAAAAACTATTTCCGAGTCACGATTTGTGATTTAGAACATTCATAAAACACACCTGGTCCGAGAAATGGCTACTGGACCCTGAATACTAAACCACCCGCTATAAAAATATGCTATGATATAACTACGGTAAATACTGCACGAAATATAAGTAAAAGAAAATTTTGCATTCAAAATATGACAAAGTGTTGAAATGTTTAATAGGTTAATTGAGAATACCCCTGTTGTCAATGGTTGTTATATTGAGTTGGTAAAAAATACCCCTTGGTCTGTACCAACTAAACCAGAGAGAAGGTAATCAATCACTACGTTGTAAACTTAACTACTAATCAATATCTACTGCGGGGGTTTTCTCAATTTTGGGTAATATATATTTTAGAAAACTTAGTATGTAGAAAAATATATATCCTATATTTTGGTGAGTATTTTCCTCTTCTTGATTTTATGCTGGTTTTTTGGTAAATATTTTATTATTCTTTAAATCGTGGGTATGATAACAGAATGATACAGTGTTTGTGCGAAAAGTCCAAATTGTTTTACTTACTGGGTCTATGCTTCTGTTGTTCACTTTTATGTCCTTGAAATCAGGCTTTTCTTCTTTCTTATATCCAAAAGCCGCACTCTACTTTTTTCTGTCCTCTGACAATTTTATTGTTTAACATCTCGATACATTAAAACGTATAATCTCTACTTTATTTGTTAAAAATAAATCTCTTTTCCCATCTTCTTAATCTTCCTGAACACTTCTTAAGTGTTGTCGGTCAGTAACCTTACAAAAAAGTTGCTTTCTTACTTTTAGACTCTTAAAATACTAAAACACCCGGCCGCTTAAGTCAATTATACAGACACTCAAAATGATTTGTGATCTTAGAGTAATATATTGTTCAACCTGTCGTACCACCAGACCATATAATGGATTTCTATTTTCAACTTCGTGTGCTCTGGAATAAGTCTGCTTAAGTTTTTAAGACCGGTGACAAATGGAGCCGTTCATTTAAATACAAAAATAAAAAGCAGTAACAATAACTCAGACAAATGAAAAAAAAATGCGAATTGTCGTTTGTAGTTAACGCTGTTAATAAAATAGAAACATTCGATTCATCATCAGCATAATCATGACATCCCATGTAATGTCCACTGCAGAACAGGAAACTGGGATCGAATTTCCAGAATTCCAGAAAAACGTCTGATATAATTTGAATGATGTTACTTGGAGAGAAATTTGGGAAATTTTCTATAAGATTAATGAGATAATAATTCCTATAATTCAATAGCTTTTGTCATTAACTGAATTACATTTGAAAGTTCATGTCAAGGTTATCAATCTACGTGTTAAATATTATTATTTTTTAGTTTTATCTAAAATTAAAGTTTCGAGTATTGTTCGTTTTAAACGTTTCATCGTTTGTTTGGTCTTTTTAGGGTTCCGTACCTCAAAAGAAAAAAACGGAACCCTTATAGGATCACTTTGTTGTCCGTCTGTCTGTCTGTCTGTCTGTCTGTCTGTCTGTCTGTCTGTCAAGACCCTTTATCTCACGAACGGGTAAAGGTATCAGGTTGAAATTAATACCATATATTAGGATCCATGGACCACACAAGGTCTGAAAATTTCAATTTTTTACAACGACGCAATAAAAAGATATGGCATTTTATGTTCTCATCTCCATACATTTATTCAAAAATGCAAAACCTACAGGGTAGTTCCCGTTGACCTAAAATTATGAAATTTGGCAAGAAGCTAGGTCTTACAGTACAAATAATGGGAAAAGTCTGAAATCATTAAATATTACAACTTTTCTCACATCTAATGGTAACCAATTGTGGTGAGCTCCCGTTTCAAGAACATTCATATAAGAGAGGGGTCAAGTTGGATGGTCACTGAGTTTTTAAAGTCAAAGAGCAAAAGCTTTTAGTATATAATAATTATGGTAGGTAGTACTGGGTAGTATGGGTCATACTGTGCCAGGACGTTGGTGGTATTGCTTATTAAATTTTTAAAAATTTTTGCTTTTTTACTTTTGAAATGTTTTTGATATTTTTAGACGCTTACCTTACAGGTTTCGCCGTCAATATTTAAATAAAATAAAGATAAGAAAATAGTTAATGTTTTTTATACTTTTATAATTTAATTATACTTACTAAACAAAGTTTATTTAATACGTGACAAAGTGTGGAACCATAATCTGATATCAGCGCCATCTTTAGGTACACGGTACAGACTTTTTAACCTAACTTCCTCTGAGACATCCAAAGCTCAAGATAATACCAATTATGGCCGCTAGGATTGCCACTAGGACGACACAGGTAAAAAATAATTAGAACCGTTTGATTGTATGCTATAGGTACTCAAAAAAAATTTCCTGCTTATAATAAATAAATTATATCACGGATTGCTTTGAAAATTAGAAATATGCAACATAAGCGTAAATTGGGTTAGGATGGAGGTAGGATACGCCATCTATACCGTTTAATATAGCTGTTAGGTAGGTATACTGCGTGCAAAATAACTTTGTCTGTGACCGTTAATGCGCAGAAGTCAAAAAATTAGTCGCGGGGGTGAGCACGGCTCCCCCCAGGGGGCGAGCGAATCGCTCATTGGCTCTCCGCCTATCACCCATGCGCGGAAAATAAAGACTTGTTCTGAACGCGCTGTACCTATTCCAACCTATAGCGTGAGCTGAGGTTGGTCTTAGGTACACTTAACAGTACATCAGGAGAAACACTTTTGCACCTTATGGCATGGTAATAGAGTTGAAAAAGTTTCTACCGACGTGCGGTTGACCGTACGTACACACGGCCGCACATCGGTAGAAACACTTTTGGACCTTATGGCGTGGTAATAGAGTTGAAAAAGTTTCTACCGACAAGCGGTTGACCGTACGTTGACCGACCGTACGTAGCCATGATCACACCTAGCTGTATTCAAAGACTAATTCAGCGTACATTGCTCGTTGAAGTAAGGATATTGCAATTAACATAACCAAGCCTCCCAGCAATGTATGCCGAATTAAGTCTTGGAATTTAGGTAGGTGTGATCGTGGCTTAAACTGTCAAGCTTGATGTGCTAAGTAGGTAATTTAGTTTTATACTATGGTTTTATTGTACACCTTTTGAGATGTACCTACGTCAGCAATCAACTGTAACAAAACGTAAGATGAACATGTTATCTTCAATTTTATAGGTACAGTCAAGAGCAGGTAAAGCTTGATACTCGCACTGCGACGTTAGTGCCTGCGGTTATTATAATAAGAACGGTGCAAAGTGTAATGTATCAAGCCTGACGCGCTCGTCACTGTACCTACCATCTGATATTTTTCAAATATTCTCGCGTTCGCGCCATCACCGCCGCTGCCGGTGCCGACTGCCGACCGAACCCTTGTAGGATCACTTTGTTGTCCGTCTGTCTATCTGTCTGTCTGTCTGTCAAGACCCTTTATCTCACGAACGGGTAAAGAAAGGTATCAGGTTGAAATTAATACCATATATTAGGATCCATGAACCACACAAGATCTGAAAATATACATTTTTTACAACGACGCAATCAAAAGATATGGCATTTTATGTCCTCATCTCCATACATTTATTCAAAAATGAAAAACCTACAGGGTACTTCCCGTTGACCTAAAATTATGAAATTTGGCAAGAAGCTAGGTCTCACAGTACAAATAATGGGAAAAGTCAAAAATCATTAAATATTTCAACTTTTCTCACAACTAATGGTAACCAATTGTGGTGAGCTCCCGTTTCAAGAACATTCATATAAGAGAGGGGTCAATTTGGATGGTTGCTGAGACGATTTTTATTTTAGTTCTATTTAAAAACGGGAACACTTACAAACTTGAAAATTGGTATGTTTATAGGGCATAGGCTATAAAATAACAACAAATAATAAAATTTGGTCAAGCGCATGTCGGACTCAAAAAATCTAGCACATTAACTTACTGAAATTTCAACTAATACATTTATGTTTATGTGGTGGTACGGAACCCTCAGTGCGCGAGTCCGACTCGCACTTGGCCGGTTTTTTTTTATTAAAGCTGCTGTAAGTTGAATGTACTTAAAAAATATATAATACTCCATACAAAACGCCAATTTTGTAGAAGGACCTAATACCAAACTAATCTGTCTCTACCCGTGGGTGTAGCAAGAGGAAAATAAGGGATTAGGAACTAGAGGATGGGCAGCAACTGCGGTCACCAGTATGAAAAAATAATTTTGTGGTTTTTGGAAAATATTTTAAGGAGTACACATCATGAACAACATCTTTTTGATTAAAGACACTGTTAGAACAATGAGTATTATTTATGTCGGTACGTAACACTTCGGGTCCTACAATGCTGTTTCAAAACTTCTTTATCAAAAAATACCTCAAAGTTATTAATGTCTAGTTCGAGAATTACATTTTCCATGATGCAATTTTTCAGAAATTGCTTTAGCTTCACGTTGCTGTTGCTCTTCAATTTTCATTTTTGCTTTGAACCCTGTCAGATTTCTAGGAAAATATTCCAAATTCTTTGCACTGGCAGGAAGTTAAAGAATTTTTATTGGCTTGCGATGATTCATTGGTGAGAATATCTGATACAGTTCTAGAAACAGAATAGTGACTAGACTACTCGACACTCACAACCGTGTTAGTACGGTTACTAACTCGGTTAATTATATCTTTCGGTTTAGAGCGTCAGTACTCGCTGTATGAATGAGAGATAGATATTGTAGCGCACTGAAAATTCAGGACAGTGCACGAAAAATTTTAATTTTATAGGAGTTCATTTTGAAAAATTATTCACGTACAATAAAGTTGCAACTTCAAAAAGCGTCCCGAACATAGGTACCTCTATAATTTTGTAAGATAAAGTCGCTGCCGAGCATTTTCTGACAGCGAGCGTCAGGCATTGTGTGTCTACTGGAAAATAAAACAAAATCGTAAGTTGATCAATATCCTAGTAAATTGAATGACTTTAAAAAAACCGGCCAAGTGCAAGTCGGACTCGCGCACAGAGGGTTCCGTACCACCACATAATCATAATTGTATTAGTTGAAATTTCAGTAAGTTAATGTGCTAGATTTTTGAGTCCGACACGCGCTTGACAAAATTTTATTTTTTGTTGATATTTTATAGCTTATGCACTATAAACATATCAATTTTCAAGTTTGTAAGTGTTCCCGTTTATAAAATAGAACTAAAACAAAAATCGCCTCAGCGACCATTCAACTTGACCCCTCTCTTATATGAATGTTCTTGAAACGGGAGCTCACCACAATTGGTTACCATTAGTTGTGAGAAAAGTTGTAATATTAAATGATTTCAGACTTTTCCCATTATTTGTACTGTGAGACCTAGCTTCTTGCCAAATTTCATAATTTTAGGTCAACGGGAAGTACTCTGTAGGTTTTGGTTTTTTTCATAAATGTATGGAGATGAGGACATAAAATGCCATATCTTTTGATTGCGTCATTGTAAAAAAAAATAATTTTCAGATCTTGTGTGGTTCATGGATCCTAATATATGGTATTAATTTCAACCTGATACCTTTACCGGTTCGTGAGATAAAGGGTCTTGACAGACAGACAGACGGACAACAAAGTGATCCTATAAGGGTTCCGTTTTTTTCTTTTGGGGTACGGAACCCTAAAAATAAGAGACTACCGAATTTGCTTCCGACACTCGGTGGCTGCTGCCGCAGCACGCTCGCACGGCTTGTGCGTTTGATCGAAAGAGAACCTTGTTTTTACCCGACTACGGCAAAGCAAAAGGAGGCTATGTATGTATGTATGTATGTATGTATGTTCATCTGTTCCATCATAACTTCTAAACTACTTCTCATATTTTGACAAATGAGGTGTCGTTAGAAGCGTCTTAATTATCCGCTGGTTATAGGATACAAGAATTTCGTTTAGTTGTATGTGGCGCCCTCTAGAGCAGATTAAGTCAAGGACTAATAAAAAAAAAAAATTACCGTACCGTGTTGGGTATCAAATGAAAGGGCTTAACGAGAACATTTCAAAAATATATATGTTGTTAGCTTTTTTATGTATTTACAACCCCAAAATAATTGAAATAAAAAATCAGTTCAAAAACTAGAACCCGACTACTGGCTAATCTTGCTCTAAAAAGTATGTAACAAGAAAATATTGTCATCGGAAATTGTTATGTACAAACTATGGTATTAAATAAATATTCATAGCGATGTTCAGATAATAGCCGTGGTCATATTGTTATGCCTCTTTGCCCTGAAGTTTATGATCGCTTTTTTCGGATAGGTGGCATAACATGACCACGGCTATTATCTGAACATCGCTATGAATATTTATTTAATACCATAGTTTGTACATAACAATTTCCGATGACAATATTTTCTTGTTACATACTTTTTAGAGCAAGATTTGCCAGTAGTCGGGTTCTAGTTTTTGAACTGATTTTTTTTATCTAACCTAACGGAGCTATGGATCTACGAATATCCTTCGAATTTATTATTCTTCAAAAGTGACATATGTATTTAGGTTTGCCACTGTTGAACATTGCTCGCATGTTCGACCGTGGAAAAAGTGGTGCCAAAGAGGACTCACTAGCCGAGCAATTGCCGCGGTCGAGTATTGCTTGCGAGTTAGGTTTTCGTAAAGCGTTTTTATCGTGCGACGGACTATACCTATATTACTGCCACAAACGCTTGAACTCCGCTAAGTCTTTGTAGCACATTATCTAATCAACGTCGATTACAAAACTGAAGCACGGAACGACAAAGACTGGAGCCACTCATAAAAGTGAACTTTATGTAAATACAGTTTGTGCCCTCAAAGCGGAGCAAATAGGAGGGCTTGTTTTGAATTCTTTATTGCTCGTTAAAGGACAGTAAAAGGTTTTAATGCGATGATTAAACAGAGCCTTTCGGGAGTTTTATCAATTCTTAAGGTTCAGCTTTACGAGGTATTGCGTGGTTAAATATTTACTAAAGTTTATAGGGTTCCGCATCGAAAAGTTTCTAATCCTGTGTCTCGTCCATTTGTCTGGTGTTGATTAAACCTTAAAGCCGTATTTTAATTATCATATAGTAATCGTTATTTCGCATATTACCGTGATAGATCAGATATAAAACATAAAAAACAAAAAGGTTAAGCCAAGGGCACTCCTATATGCAAGAAGTGAATTATTTTAAGTTTTTTGCTTTCACTATATAGAAAAAACTGTAATGCACACGAATTCCATAGTTGTTGTGATTTTAGCGTGTACTGTACAGTAAAACAATAATTATTGTGATAATAATGAATAAGATAAAAATTTTATTCATCTCAAAAAATGTCATACAAAAAATGTCATGTCAAAAAATGACACTAGCCGCGTTGCCGCGTTGGATGGCAATGGACAACCTTTGCGCCAGGTAGGATCCGGAGCGAGACATTGTACTACATTAAATATTATTGTATTACATTAAATTATTAAAATATTATTATTCCTAACTATGGTCTGTTTGAAATATATCTAATTTAATCAACCATGAAAATTTCATTTATAAGGAGGAACAGAAACGGTATACTAAGCTTGTAGATTGTGAATCTGCTCCTGAAACTAACTTACTTTTTTCTAGGAACACAGGTCAAAATACGTAGAACGATCTGATGCACTTTCTGTGATAAAAGATTTATTTTGCATTTGTTCCACTGGAATAGTTATTTATGTTTTCATTGGCAGATTCACCTTCTTCAGGATCGTTATACCTTATTTGATACATGTGTTTCCATCAAGTTGAAAAAATCTGCTTACAACAATTGACCTTACACCAAGGTTCAAAGATGAGAATGAAAGTTACACTCTCAAGTATGCCAACAACTCAAAGACAAGCACTCAGCAGAGACACGCAGAATAGTTTGTTTTTCTTTTTACTATAATGAATTAATAATAACTATGAAAATACTACTAACAAATAAAAAAAGGTTAGCTAATTGCATGTCGAACTTGCGCAGTGGGTTTCGAATTACTACTACACACCACAAATACATACGCGGTTGGTAAAGTATCATGGCATTCATGGCTAGTACGGAATCCTCGTTGTACTAGTCTGACTCCCAATTGATCGTTATTTTTTTGCAAACGCGGGCGAGAAGTGTTTGCTTAAAACTTTTTAGGTGTGCTTTAAAGCATCAGTCACAGGTAAGTAAAAAGAAAAACAAACTATTCTGCGTGTCTCTAGTGAGTGCTTGTCTTTGAGTTGTTGGCATACTTGAGAGTGTAACTTTCATTCTCATCTTTGAACCTTGGTGTAAGGTCAATTGTTGTAAGCAGAGTTTTTCAACTTGATGGAAACACATGTATCAAATAAGGTATAACGATCTTGAAGAAGGTGAATCTGCCAATGAAAACATAAATAACTATTCCAGTGGAACAAATGCAAAATAAATCATTTATCACAGAAAGTGCATCAGATCGTTCTACGTATTTTGACCTGTGTTCCTTGAAAAAAGTTAGTTAGTTTCTGGAGCAGATTCACAATCTACAAGCTTAGTATACCGTTTCTGTTCCTCCTTATAAATAAAAATTTTCATGGTTGATTATATTAGATATATTTCAAACAGACCATAGTTAGGAATAATAATATTTTAATAATTTAATGTAATACAATAATATTTAATGTAGTACAATATAATTTAAGGAAATAGGATTTTCCTAGTGCGGTAGCCAAAGGTAATATTATGTAATCCTGGGTAACACTTTTTGAAATAGATATCTTTATCTTATCTTTATAATTAAATTAATTAACGATAACATGATGATATTCAAAAATCCTGGGCCTAAATATAGTTCTATCAGTCAAGTTGACTTATGTTTATTGAATCGTCTCTTAACATTTTATACACGCAAACATATTTAAAAGAGCGCCTGTTTTTTCTTGTCGCTTCTTTTATTTCCACATGGCGCCACTTTGTTTGTGAAGCGACGTAATTCAACCAATGTCATGAGGAGATAAAAATCCTATCCTACTTCCTACTAATATTATAAACGCGAAAGTTTGTAAACATGTGTGTATGGATGTATGTTTGTTACTCTTTCACGTAAAAACTACTAGATGGATTTTAATGAAACTTTACAATAATATAGCTTATACATCAGAATAACACATAGGCTACAATTTATAAACCTGCGCAGACGAAGTCGCGGGCACCAGCTAGTGTTACCTATATGGGTAACACTAGCTGGTAAAATTAATATGGATGATCATTCACCGAAACTTAGATATCCTACTAAGACGCTTTAAAAATATATTTTTGAAACTCATAGTTTTCTTTAGTACCCTAAGACTTTTCTTAGTTCAAAGATAACCCAAATAACTGTGAAGATTATGTGATTATCTTACAAACATATAGGAGGATCGTGCGCTGTTTTGAACGTGTTCTGACGATCTATTCAGATTGGAGCCAATGAGTCTACCGACGTGAGTTTTATTTTAAACCATAGACTAAAAATTGTATAGTGTCCGTCATATAATCTGTATGAGTTAGTGAAGTGTAAAACGTCTTCTAGTCGACTATGACTAGTCGGTCAAAAGTCGGTCAAGTATGCCAACCTGACAAACGTATACATTTTCTTGCCTTTTTCCGAAGAGGTGACGGGTGTGTGGACAACTATATGACTAACAAGCCAAAACGAATGGAATTAGGAATTTAAAAATTACCATCTATATAGTCGTGTATTGAGAAAGCGTTTTGCTAAATTTTCATAAACCCTTTAATAAACCTATTGCCACCGTCATGTTTTACAATTAAAACAGCTCGTTGAGTCAAAGGTTGAAGATTTTGAAATCAAGTGAAGTACCCATCTGTCTTGCGACTTACTCATTAATTTGATTATTTCTCAAGATTCCCAATTTAGTAGCATAATAAAACTTAAGTAGCATTATGAAAATGTTGATGGGCGTATTACATAGCACAGCCGTTTCAAGTAAGTAGGCACTTGCGAAAATTAACAGCGTGTTTCGCTTTTGCTTATACCTATTCCGAGGCTGCATTATTAGCTTTCACTCGTATTTTAAACGACTAAGTGTTTCATATACGGGGTGTATAGGACAATTTTCCAGATACTAAAAGGGCATGAATAGTCAACGAAACTAAACATCTTTCAGGTAATAAAAATTAAATTAAATCCAATCAAGTTTACAATTTCGAGTGGATATACAGATTTTTTCCCCTCGCAGTTTTCAGACAGCTGTCTCTTACACAAAAACTTAAAAATAATTATTTTTGCTATTTCATTGATGGATTTTTTTTCTAAAAGGTTCCTTCCAACATACCCTGTTCAGTTTAAGGTCCTGTCATAGATATGCACTACAGATTATTGAAAATTCTTACACAAGCCCGTTGGTGGTTAGCATAGTGAGTCTGCCTTTCTCGCTGTGGGTCGCGGGTTCGATCCCCACCCAGGGCAAGCATTTGTGTGACTAACACAAGTGTCTGTTCCGTGTCTCTATCTATTTATGCATGTATATCAGTATCTGTTACCCATAAGTACAAAATTTGCCTAATTTAGGATCGGCTGTGTATTAACGTGCCACCAAATTTGAGTAAATTTTTACCAAATAAAAGTTCAACAAATTTTGTTTACCAAAATGATTAAATGATCACCAAATTTGCTTATGGCACTTCGACGGCATCTGCCGCGGCACGGTCGCTCCGCTCGCTTGGCTCGTGCGTCGTGGTCGCTAGATAACCTAACACAACCTAACCGAACTGGCTAATTTTGACCAGCATAAATTTGGTAACCAATTACCCAAATTTCGTGCACATTTATCCATTTTGTCTGAAGTGTATTGGGGTATAAAAAAATATTTTGGAAATCATTAAATTTATAGCCTTTGGGATCAGATAAAAAAAGGAAAAGTAAAAGAAAATAATGATCACAAACAAGTTTTACTAGGACACCTCATCTGAAATCAGTTGGTCCCACGTTATAGGTCTCGGTCGCCAAGATACTAATAATAATATTCAGTACATAAAAAAGCAACCTGTAAAGTGTTTTGTCTTATTCGACAAGTTCAAATTCGTCCGTTTGACTCTAACGAGATAAATTTGTTCAAAACTACGAAAGTGTGCTACTTTATATTGCTCTAAGTAGAAAAGGGCATTTCTTTTATCGCACTGAACATTTCTACAGCACTACAGTCAAATGTATGTTTGTATGCTATTTACATGTCCATGAATATAGACAAAATGAAGACCTTAAAAGTAGTACTTATCGCATTTTATTTCCACTTTTCCTAAAGGTGATATAATCATTTACCTTCCTTACTTTTTCCGGTTGCATGGTAATGATTTTTGTCGGTGTGTGTACAAATTACTCTGTCTACACAGAGTTTAGTTTGTGTATTTTTCTTTTTTTCTTTTGAATATTCATCATCGTACGTAATCATTAACAGAGAAAACCAATTTTAACTTTCGATTGAGCAGAAATTTCACACCTTATAAAACTTTCATTGCATACCTACTTAAAGGCTGATAAAAGCCTTCACCTCATTCGCTCGGAAAGCTTTGCTTTATCGGACGAAATTTGCGTGCAAAAGTCATTTTTGGCCGATAGCGTGGAAAAGGTTTTTGAAAATAGATTGTGATGGATGATGGATTATGGTATGAAGGTACTGGCGTTATTCGTTAGAATTTTCGTCGCTTTAGATACGTGAAAATATGTGTGTTTCACTTGGCAGCAAAGTTATTTCGCGTCTCACGTCCTGACACCCCTTGCTACACTCAAAAATCTTATTTATTATTTATTTAACTGTGTACACATAAAAATACAAACAAAACATACATTTAGAAAAAAGACACAACAGGTACTGCATATTTAAACTTGGAATTTTTTTCCAGTTGACCTAGACAAAAGAAAGGCACTAGAAGTGGCAGATAAACGATTCTTAGATTAAGATTAATATTCTTATTTTGATCCTAGAACCCTTCGCTTGCTTGAGTTTCAATACAAAGCACTCGCGCCAAAATATATAATTTTGCTGCATTGCATAATATTATTATTGTTATAGATTAAATTTTATCTCCTTTCGGAGGTGCAATCCCACCGTACGGGCCTTAACCAAGTGAGGTGGGATCGGTAGAAGAGGAGATAATTAAAGTTGTGAGGAACTTTCTAACAATGTGGCAGGTATTGAGTATGACGGATTTTTCTAGGGTATCTATCTATCATCAAGGTGGGAATATTTAGAGTTTTCAGTCTAGTGAGCAAGGCGCATTATAAAGGAGTTATCCCCAACTCCTTTATAATGCGCACGGCTAAGGAGTAGAATTCTCTACCTGCGTCTGTATTCCTGAGCTCTTATAACCCGAATCTATTTAAGTCGCGAGTGAATAGGCTTTTTCTGGGCAAGCTCGTTCAATCGTCGAGCTCATCTCTGTCCTCAGGGCTAGATAGTGGTCAAGAATAAGCCGACACAGTAAAAAAAAATCTCCGGTTGTCGACAGTGCTATCGGGACAATATGCACAGCTTTGACCTTCCGCTGGGTCCCGATTACTATGGCTAGGTCATTTTGAAAGTTGGATGTTATGGCTTTTAGGTATAGCAATATCCACGCGGTCTTGTTTGATTTATCATGAAGCTCTATTGTAATGTAATGTATGGTCTTATCTGTGAGTATGGTTTTATCCCATTAAGTTAAATACGAGTACTATATTTGGGTTATTTCTGGGTTTTATTATTATTTTATTATTTATTTAATGTTGGTAACATGGTACGACACTCAGATGGACGCTGCTGCCCATCTTCCAGTTCATAATCTCTTAGTCGCCTTTTACGGCACCCAGGGGGTAGAGATTGGTTCGGACTATATATTGCCGGCAACCACGGATAGAAACGGCACCTACGGTTGGTAGTATTATTTGCAGGCACCACACAAGCAAGCACATCACAGCTAATTAAGCTTCACAGGTGAATGAGCTATACATATAGCTAAAACTGGAAATAATAAAATATTACAATAACAGTTAGGCGCTAGGCCCTCGCTGAGCAAACCCGTACCTAAAAAAGTTTATATTATGAAGGTTATGAAATACTTAATAAAATTTGCTTTGCGATAAAAAAATCCTAAAACAACTATATACGCAACTCTCGTGGCCCGACACGACACTTGGCCGGTTGTTTTCTCCTATTTTATCATATTGTTGTAAAAATTCATTTATATAGCGAAACTATTATGATATCAACTAAGTTTAAAAGCAACATTAACCCAGGTTTTACTCAGTTATTAGGTAACAAGTAAATGCTAACATTAAGTAAATATTGGCAATGGTTTCCTGAGCTAATCATTCAGCAAACATATTTTACAACTGGTTTTTATATGAATCGGAACAATATGTGCCTACATTCGATAAGTTAAGTGACTTTTATGCAACAGAAACCAGTTTCATCACGGCGTGAGTAAACAAACTGGGAAACACAAACATTTGTAAAACCATTGGTTAAAGAAAACTATAGATGTGTTGTTCAACTTAATGTGATAAAATTAAGAGCAGGTAAAGAAAGTTGGTAAGGTTGTCCCTCGTAGTGCCGGCAAAGAAAAGAACCATCTCATACATACCCGTGGGTGTCGTAAGAGGCGACTAAGGGTTATAAACTGAAGGATGGGTAGCAGCATCCTCCTGTGTATCATACCGTGTTACTTACTTCGGTCACCTACAACCGCGGTCCTTGGTGCCAGCCGTAACGCTTACAAGCGAGGTAACTATGGTACTTCCCCTGCACATTTTTCCAGCAAAAGCTAAAATTCTGAAGGGAGCTTCCTGTCCTGTGGTGGACATTTCATGGGATGTTATGATGAGAGAAGGTTGAAGGTGGTAAGGCTTTTCTGCAAAATTTGTCTAGGAAAGTACCACCCCTCTGCCTATTTCTGCTGTAAAAATTGCCTATTTCTGCTGTAAAGCTTTGTTTTAGGGTGGGAATTACTGTATTATTAGTGTCAAAGTATGCCACTAATAAGACAGTTGGTATTAACAAGCGGTGGTGATCACTTGTTATCAGGTGACACCTGCTCGTTTGCTCACTTGTATCATAGAAAAAAACCGGCCAAGTGCGAGTCGGACTCGCGCAACGAGGGTTCCGTACCACCACATAATCATAATTATTAGTTGAAATTTCAGTAAGTTAATGTGCTCGATTTTTTGAGTCCGACACGCGCTTGACCAAATTTTATTATTTGTTGTTATTTTATAGCTTATGCACTATAAACAAAACAATTTTCAAGTTTGTAAGTGTTCCCGTTTTTAAAATAGAACTGAAACTAAAATCGCGTCCGCGTCCTTCCAACTTGACCCCTCTCTTATATGAATGTTCTTGAAACGGGAGCTCACCACAATTGGTTACCTTTAGTTGTGAGAAAAGTTGTAATATTTAATGATTTCAGACTTTTCCCATTATTTGTACTGTGAGACCTAGCTTCTTGCCAAATTTCATAATTTTAGGTCAACGGGAAGTACCCTGTAGGTTTTGCTTTTTTGCATAAATGTATGGAGATGAGGACATAAAATGCCATATATTTTGATTGCGTCGTTGAAAAAAATTGACATTTTTAGATATTGTGTGGTTTATAGATCCTAATATATGGTATTAATTTCAACCTGATAACTTTACCCGTTCGTGAGATAAAGGGTCTTGACAGACAGATGGACAACAAAGTGATCCTATAAGGGTTCCGTTTTTTTCTTTTGAGGTACGGAACCCTAAAAATAAGTCAAATGCGAGTCGGACTCGCGCACCGAGGTTTGTAATTGGTTTCTCGAAAACGGCTTTAACGATATCGATGAATCTAGCTAGGTCTCTTGTCTGCGAAAATTAGTTTTCTCCTTTTTTTGGAGCATTTTTTTAAAATAGCACGTCTCAGATATCTTACAGCTTTTATTGGGCTCTATGTAAGACTATACCAAAGAGCGAAGCTTGCTCACCCGGTACTGATATGATAACCGAATTAACATATTATCTATACCCATCAATATGCAATGTCCACCTTCGCAGACTCATATAAATTGTTACGAGTATATTTGCCTCTTCCTTTTTTGTGTGATCTAAGGTAAAACCGTTTGTTTTTGGCGCCATTCACATTATAATGAGCCATTGACGCCTGCTCGTTTATGTGCATGCGCAATCGTTTTCGTTTTGAGTGCATTGTGAACGAACCTTAAGTTTGTTGGACATAAGCATTTTGCATTTCGTTAAAGGGTATAAGGAAATGCAAATTTTATCGTCGAAAGCTTACTGTTTAAAATGGTAATATTTTTGTTTGCAATGTGTCTAAGTAGACGTTTATTGAAAATTGATATTATTCTTCTTATTTAAGAGGTAAGTACATGAATATGTTCTTTTCATTGGAGTAAGCGCTATTCCTGTCAATCTCCTTAAATTTGTCAGTGTGGTTAGTGTGGCCTTTCTGCTTTCTTTCATGTTGAAATGAAATAAATAGTCGTTTCGTTTCAGTTGTCCTAATATCTGAAACGATGTTTACAAAAAACATCGACAGCCATCGACTACTTTCACAGATTTTTGTGCTAATCGTTTGTATGTAATTCGATAATATCTAAGCAAAGCACACAGAAAAAAAAACATTTTTAACTTTAAAACAATCTAAAAGCTTCTTGTAAAACAAGAACGAACTTTCCTTCAACAATCCAAGTATTTCCGCTGTGCAAAAATAACAAAGATGATTCTTGGGACGGTAGCGTAACATAATTTTTCTTGGCCATCTTTCCTGGCAAAAGCGCTCGACTGGAAAAATATTCCTGTATCAATAAGATAAGTGGAACAATCTCCTGTTGGTTTCGTTTCGGAGTCTGCTGTATTGTATGATTCCTAAACTCGTAAGGTATCTGAAGTTATGTCAGAGTTCTTATTTATTCCTATTCTGTTTTAAGGTCGATATTTTTGTGGTGGAAACGTTATATTACAAGTTAAGCCGGGCCGCTCGTATGTAATAAATAACGACGAAACACTAAAGATTAAACAGATTAAATGAGAGATTGCTCCAAAAATTAACCTTACACATACAAATCATACATCTTGAGTACTCAGAGTAAATTATACATAATACATACATAATATCACGCCTTGTTCCCGTCGGGGTAGGCAGAGACTACAGTTGTCCACCAGCTACGATCTTGACATACTTCCCTTGCTTCCTGTACTTTCATCAATCCTTTCACACATGCTCGTCGGTTTAGAGTAATTTTAACCTGGTCTTTATTCAGAACGTCCTGAATTTGGTCCTGGTACGTTCGCCGAGGCCTTCCCCTTCCAACGTTCCCATTCGTACTCGCCTTGTAGATCTCTTTCGTCAATCTTCTTTCATTCATCCTCTCTACATGACCAAACCATCTCAGCATCCCTGTCTCAATTTTAGTCACTACGTCTTCTATATTAAATTATACAGCGTGAATTTGTATTGGTTTTGCTCCCGAAGCCCAGTGATTCTACTCATGATAACAAACAACTTTCCCGTGGAAAAAAACTTTTTACTCGAAAAAATTTTTCGCCTACCCATACAAAATGAGTCGATTATGTGACCACTTTACTATGAAGAGGCTAAAAAAATTTTTTGTAGTAATAAAGCTTTTCTTCGGGAAAGTTGCTTGTTATCATGAGTAGAATCACTGGGCTTCGGAAGCAAAACCAATACAAATTCACGCTGTATAATTTATTCTTAGAACCGGAAACATCCTTTATGTTACCACCTAACAATTTTCATTTTCATTAACCTTACTAACTGTAAGTAAACAATTGGTCCGGTCCCTTATAGTCTTATATCGCCAAATTGCACCAAATTTTTTCCAGGTACTAGTTAGGTACATAGCTCTCAATTTTTGATGGGAGCCAATTCTTGAATTTTCTATAGAAATTTTTTGAAATTCAAGAATTGGCTCGTGATTGGCTCCTATCAAAAATTAAGAGCTATACACACACGGCCGCACATCAGTAGAAACACTTTGGGACCTTATGGCGTGGTAATAGAGTTGAAAAAGTTTCTAACGACAAGCGGTTGAACGTACCTAACTAGTTAGTACCTGGAAAAAATTTGGTGAAATTGTAAGGCGTTTCTACGTGAAACAGCTAACTGACCGCACTAAATTCGAAAAATTAGGTTTTAACAGCTGCAGAAAAATTGCCCCAATTATAAGACTTTCCGCAGTGCAACATAGTTCGAAAGCTTTTAAAAACCATATATTTCAAGACCGTAGCGAGCCGCGAAGTTTTCAAATTAATTTGGGTTTGGCGAGAAAAAAATACATAAAAATCTCCTTTTAACTCCGCTGCAGTGAGAAGTAGTAAAACTTTTGCAATAACAATATTGCGATGTGGAGCGATGCGACTAGTTTTTGTACAAGTCCGAGTCGAAGTCGGAATCGAGGGCGATGCAATCGACTGGAGAGCTTCTCGGTAATGTGAGCACTGGGAAACTTCTAGAATGTATTTAATTTAATTTATTTTTAGCTTAAGTTGTAGGGAGCCGGAACTTACCTGGTTTCTTAAGAGCACTCTGTATTTTCCATCGGATTTTGACTTATTTTAGTTTTATCTTGGACCTGATTGATCGAAGTTGTTTTACATTGTTGTGTGGCTTCACCCATATTGGTCTGTAGCTGTTGCTTTGTTTTTGCTTTAAAAAAAAGACAAACTAACAACAGAGAGGTCATTATTCTGAGAACAAACATATTGTAAAATTCATCTCTAACTCTCTCGTCATTGACAGAACTAGTTGTTTGCTCAAAAACAAAACTTGGCTCAAAATGTTTCTGTTCTCACATAGAAAAATAAGTACCTGGGCGACCGAGCTATGCTCTGTATGATTAAAATATCATCGGGTGATCAAGCTATGCTACTCAAAAACAGATGGCGCTGTAAGTTTCTTGAACGCAGTAAAACGCGCTAAGAAATATTAAAAAAGATGGTGAAAACGAATTTTCCCAGACATGAGAGCTAGCTAGATCGATTTCTTGCCCCCAAAAACCCCTGCATACTAAATTTCATAGAAATTGTTAGAGCCGTTTGCGAGAAACCTATTACAAATATATATATATATATACAAATATTGCTCGGATACACTTCGTTTTTTTTTTGAAAAAAAATCTTTTTAGAATTAATTGGTCAGACGCCAAAAAACGCTTATATTAGTTTTTGAAAATGGAAATTTACAAAATATTTTAATTTCCGAAAAGTAAGAATAAGCTCATAAAAATCTCTAATCCACCTTTCTACCCAAAAGTAAAATTATTTGTACACTCCAGTAAAATGCAAAAAAAAATAATATCATGTCCATGTAAACACGGCTGACATAAGTACCTATTTATAAGCATTTCCAATCCTTACCTCTCATACTTTTAGATCAAGAGACCATTTTCCTCTTCACAAAGATTTTCCAACGGCACTCTAAAGTCGATATACAAAGGAAACAGTACATTACTGGGCAAGATGGTGCCATAATTTTGGTACCAGCTTCCTTTACAATATTCCAAAGCCTTCCTGCTGGTATCTAAAAGATGTATCGTAAAGTATTGGCTGGGAAATTGTGAGAAAATAAACGCACACTCAACACAGTACAAAAATCTTATTTTAATATCTTTATACAGATGAATTTGAAAATATTCGACAAATTTTGAGATTGAGTTCAGACCACGAAACTGAACAACTTTCCCCAAGGAACGTAGGTCATAGGTTTTTTTAAGTTGCTTCTTTTTTAGGGTTCCGTACTTCAAAAGGAAAAAAACGAATCCCTCATAGGATTATTTTTTGCTGTCTGTCTGTCATGACCCTTTTTCTTAGAAACGTGTAACGGTATTAAGTTGTTTATACCAAATATTCTTCATGAACCAATTAAGTGCTGCTTTTTACTTTTTTGCCTATTTAATTTTGAACGCCGTCACTGGCTTGAAGATTAAATAAAAATATCTGAGAAATATCAAATCAAGTAGATTATTGACAAAATCTTCAAAAAATTGCCCTCGACATGTATCAATTTCGTCTCACGTTCTACAATAGATTCTCAGAATAAGTAGGGTCGCAGTACGAGGGTTAGCTTACGCTGAAACCCTTGAAAGAGTCTTTTCCGTTTTGCTAAAGATACGAGGTTTGAACTGCGTTTAACAATATTTCCCTTGAAATTGGTAAAATACTCTTTATAAGGCGCCACTTTGTGAAGCAAAGTAGTTTAGCTGACATCATTTATGAGATTTTAATATCAAACAATGAATGATTTTGATTTAATTTATACATTCTTTTCCTAAATAACAATATAATATTAGTAGGTAAGTAATTATTATCTTACTTCCTGAAACAAAACGTGTTTTTCATTTTATTTTGAAAAAAAAAAAAAATTTTGGATTTATCCCTTGGAAAAGGTTAATGAGTCCTTCTTCAGGTCTTTGGGAACCTTATACCTAAGCAAGCATGGAATTGTTATCATTACAAAAGTATATGAATCAATTGATTTGCTGTTTGTTTATCATTTCGTGGATTATAATGAGTACCCGTAAAAATTGTAATTAAAATGTACGTACTTTATGTTTAGTACAAATCTTTCTTTCGGTATTATTTTTCTACCGACAACTGTCACCGAAGTTTCAAAGTCGATTTACGCGTAAAGATGTGTGCAAACAAAATCATATTGAGTTATTTTTTCGGTTATACCACTCTCATATCTTCCTTTATGTTTATTTAAGAAAAAATTGGCAGCAGCTACCATATTGATATTGTTATTGTTTATTCATACTTACGTCACGCCTGTTTCGTGGAGGCATAGACAATTGTATTGTCTAGGGTTATTATAGACTAAGTATATCCTATCCATTTTTCCTTAGCAAATTCTGACACATTTTTTTACTTTCATTTGATATTAATATATTTTTATATACATGATCCTTGATTTGAGGCATTCTTTACTTCTACTATTTGTATATATATTTGTAATCGGTTTGTCTAAAACGGCTCTGATGATTTTAATGAAATTTATTAGACAGGGGTTTTCGAGGGCGAAAATTTTTTTCTAGCTAGGTCTCGTGTCTGGGAAAATTAGTTTTTTCCGTCTTTTGAGAATTTCTTGAAAAAACGCCCGTTTGAGAAACCCTACAGCTCCATCTTTTAGTGGGCTTCAGTTAAGAGAATACAGAGCAAAGCAGATGTATAAGTAATGAAATTAAGCCGGAAACTTGTTCTCGCGATGACTTTGGCATTTTTTTATCGTTATGTCAAGGAAAAACTAGCCATTCATTTATATCTTAAAAATAATATATAAATAAATTCTGTAAGAGGGGTGCGGGAGGCCAGCAAGCAAACGGCGGTGTAAGATTGACAATCGTGTATTTATCTAAGTTATTACACTTTAGACGAGATCGGCCCAAGTAATACGGCTATAGTGTGGACCGGGCACCGTTCACAGCACTATAGACGCATTAACTTAGGCTAGGGATAGTCACAGGAGAGCCGGGTACCGTCTGCTCTTGAGACTGCTAGCGAAAGTCAAAGGGTACAAAAATGGTTAGACCTATATGAGGAGGCCACGATGACCAGTCAATAGCGCGTTGTAGAAACTGAGCACGCCATCTATCGAACCTTTGCATAGTGCTTGTTACATTCTCCCCCTCTGTCCTCGAAGGCGACCCGACGAGAAGGGCAGGATAGACTGAGTTCATTTTTGGTAATCTTCAACATATAAGTCCTTCTATGTATACGTGAAATATTCAGTGCTCAGACCACGGCGAGGGCTTCACATTCTGTGGTGCTGTAATTCGTTTCCGCCGCGATAAACAGTCTGCTAGCGTATTCGATTAGGTGCTCTTCTTCACCCTCCCCCTGGACCAATACTGCCTCAATATGCCTCAGTCTTGATTGTGTTGGTCAAAGGTAGAAATGAAAGAAGTCGGCCTAGCACCATGTAGAATATGATCTATCCTCTGCATTGGGTACATATCAGGTACCAGCACGTGGCACCGCGGGGGCTGTCCACTTCGAAGAGGATGATGACTAGAAATTAATATGGCAAGAGTGTGGACCGGGAACCGTTCGCAGCACTAATAGCATATTACTTAGGGATAGCAACAGGAGAGCCAGGAACCGTCTACAACCTGAGGCTATTGTTATTTGTCTTTTGTGTATGTCCAATGTTCACAAACCAATGTCTTCAGCTGTGTAGCCGGTAAACAGTGCTTCCGAGTTGGGTGACAGCTCAACCTCCACCTCCTCTATAGAGCGAACAGCGTCGGCGTATTCCAGGTGTGTCGGAGCAGGTGCATAGCCATCAAAGGCTTGGCGTGGCTGCTTAGCTGGATTTCAATATCCAGCTGTTGCAGCTTCCAGAGGCTCTAACTCGTTGTGGAACGTTGATGTTGATACCAGCATCGACGACACCAACAGGCTTGGAATTTTTCTTGCTACTAGATGATACGATAAGCTTGCGTGGCCTCAAGACTCGTATCGTAGGTCCTGGTTTTGGTATTTCCGAAGGTCCTTTGCCAGACTTGTTCAGCTTGGATGACTTCGGCCGGACGTAGGGGCGCCAGATGTAGACTTGTCTAGCTTGGATGACTTCGGCCGGACGTTGGGGCGCCAGATGTAAGAGGGGTGCGGGAGGCCAGCAAGCAAACGGCGGTGTAAGATTGACAATCGTGTATTTATCTAAGTTATTACACTTTAGACGAGATCGGCCCAAGTAATACGGCTATAGTGTGGACCGGGCACCGTTCACAGCACTATAGACGCATTAACTTAGGCTAGGGATAGTCACAGGAGAGCCGGGTACCGTCTGCTCTTGAGACTGCTAGCGAAAGTCAAAGGGTACAAAAATGGTTAGACCTATATGAGGAGGCCACGATGACCAGTCAATAGCGCGTTGTAGAAACTGAGCACGCCATCTATCGAACCTTTGCATAGTGCTTGTTACAATTCCAACTTAAATAATTTTCTAGCCTAATTGTATTATGCCTGAATTTCTGGAAGGCATCTCAGGCTCAGTGTGTACTTTTTTACCAAGTAAATGCGCATGCACTCACAACAACCATCTAGACTAGTACTTGCTAGTACAATCTAAGATACTTGCTTCGGAGATGGCAACATAATTGCTAATGTACTTTTCGGCCTTTATAAAAAAAAACGGAATTCTCTGAACCAACAACGGAATTGCTGAGTTTCAGCTAAATATAGAACTCACATACTCAAGGAGCACATAAATCTCATTATTTTTAATGATTTCTCAGAAATATTTTTACGATATTAAGTGTTTATTAAAGAAGGCACACTTTTGCAAAAAGAAAGTACGCGACAGTTTTGTACCATTTTGATCGCCCTCCCGAGCTGTCGCATACTCGCCTTTACTTAGGTACAAAGTGATTCGTAAGTTATTTTTATCTAACGAATCGAAATTGATACAATTTTATTTTAAAGTAACATTTTAGGTAGGTGTTTTTTGTTAGTTTCTTAACGTTAAGTGATGAGAGTAGAAGTTTTAAGAAAAAATCACTTACAAAAATTACGTTTGAAAATATCCTGTATTAATACATTTTAAACATACTTTTAATGCTTATCAGAATATATACAAATCAATATGAAGTCAAGTTTGAGCTGTTTATTCAAAAGTAGGTATTAGTTAGTAGGCATTAGTGACAAATGAATAATAATAGGTCTTTACCTATGAAATTGCCGTTCTGTATGGCGAATTTTAGGTAAACTCAATTTTCAGTACTAATATTTTTGCATTTTTCTTAGGAATTATAAAACCAATTTTTTTAGGCGTTATTGGGAAGACATTAAGCTAACAGAAGCTTAAATTTAATTTTCGAAAAATTTTATCTATAAAAAAATATAACAAATCTAATGATGAAATCGGACGACATTTAAGACGGACCTTTAATTTTATATATCAAACTAAAAATAAAGATTCAGATTCAGATTATTTATTCAATGTAGATTCTTTACAGAATACTTATTGAATGTCATGCAGAATATAATTCAAATAGAGCGAGTCTACGCCGTTTCGGATCGTGCTATGGCAGCGTAAAAGAAACGGCAAGAAACCACTGCAGCACGGCCTACTTTAAGAGTCGGCTTTTTACAATGTGTTTCTTGTGTTTCGCTGGAATATCAGAGCACCATACCTCTTTGTCATTCATATAGTCATCTAATCTATAGTAAGCTTTTTTACATAAAGTTTGCATTACACATTCTTTAAACTTTCTCTCAGGTAATTGCACTATATTGTCAGGTATTTTGTTGTAGTATCTACACACAGACCAACGAAAGATGTATTGACTTTATTTTATGCGTAAATCGATAACCTTGAAGTCAACTTTCAAATATAAGACTCATTCATCTGGAAGAAAAGTTCGGCAATTTCATAGGTAAAGACCTATTATATCCTGTAAACAACATAGCAGCAGCAGCGGTGCGTTGAATGCTTTATTTAAAGTTGCAACCAAATAGAGTCACAAAAATTCCGTACCAAAACTTTTATAGTAGAACCGAATGATTTATGACCAGTTTCCTATGTGGTAATAGATAGTTGAATGCATCGATAAATGCAGATGAGCGTATATAAATAAAGACGCGATAAAATCTCTGAATGGGAGGCGTGGGCGGTATTGTAATGTAAATAAAACTTGTTTGTTGTATTGGCGCAGTTTGGCCACAGATAATATAATACTAGTTGGCTAAGCTTTTTGTAGTCGGCTTTAAAAATGTGTGTAAGATAAGATTTTTTTTATTAATGATCGTTATGAATTATAGCCTTTACTCTACTGAGTCGTAACTACCTATTGATTTCAATTTCAGATTGTTTAAGTGAAATTTGATCTTTACGAATGTCGTAAACTTTTTGAATGCGTTTTCAATGCAATCTCGTATGAGAGTTAAATGTCAGGAAAGATGTTTTTTGTCCTTGCAGCTGTTACTCGTAATGTATTGTGAGGTGAGTATTTAATATTGTTCAATAGTAACGTAAACAAAACATAATAAACTATCTTTTTTTTAAACTAAATTAAAAAATATAAATTTCCAGCTATCAATAACAATATTAAAGGTGCTTCTGCCAACTGACCAGTTACCTCACAGGTTGAAAGTTTTTGATCTTGTAATATTCCAAAACGTTGACAGTTATTTAGGGTACCTATCTCCCTAAAAATAAGCATGTACCTCTTCATATATTAATAGGTTGATGGACGTGACAAATTCTTCACAAACTCTTTTATACTCTACATAGAATTACATTCGAAAAAAATATTCTATAAGACCGTAATACGACCAAAAAATAATAAAACGTAATCTCTGGACCCAAGCGTAATCTCAACAAGCAAATATTAAAAGTTTACATAAAAAAAAAGACGTTCAGTCAACTTATCAAAGCACCAACAGGCAAGCAGCCAGCCTGCTTTAACTTTGATATTACACAAATTTTGTGTATTTACCAAACCAACTAACCCAATTTTCAAAGTAAAAAGTGTCTATTAGCTTTGTAGTTGACCACATTATTAAAAAACCGGCACATCTGCCCGTTGCTCAATCAGACACGAGACATACGGCTGACATAACACGGCTATGGGAAACAGCTGGTATCCTTTATACACTTTTACTTTTTAGAGAGTCATGCTAAAGTTGGTAGGGTGGACAGGACGGGAAGCGAGTATTATCCAGGTTATGTTACGTAAGCTATAATTGATGTATCTATACAGTCTAAAGACCGATAATTTGCGACCTTCTTCAAGTTTATAGGTAAAACTATTGTAAGTAACTAAATAAACACAATTGCCTTCAAGATAGATATTTTTGAATCACAAAAGTTCTTTAAACCTAAGGTTCCATATAATAAGGAAACCGAGACTGACTGGTCTATCAACTCACAGCTCAAATAACTGTGATTGGGCTGTTTGGCACACAGATAGTTATTATGACGTAGGAATCCGCTAAAGGTTTTGCGAAATTCATCCCTTTTATGAATCTACGGAAATTCACAGACATGAAGTCGCAGGCAACAGCTATTAGAGCTACTCAATAATATGTATAAACATTCTAAACACATAACTTTTTTTGTTTCAGGTAAGTTGTGAACAACTCAACTCTACAAGAGCATTAAATGGACAGGTTTAATGACCAAATTCAGGTAAAGTTATCACAAAATACTTATATTGAAATACCTGCTCACTAGTTTTCTTTTCTGGTTTCATTTATAAGTACATACCTGTGTTTCATCTATCCTGTCTGTTGGTCTATTGTGAATTTAGTACATGATACAAACTCTCTACATAAAGAATAATAATCTTACATCGCATATTTTCTTTGTTTTGCTCTTGGTGCTTTTCCTGATCCTCTTAACCAGAACTGTTTTCCTTGAGTGTGACATACTATCTAAGTGTTAATTTATCACGTCAGTTGCTTCCGTTACTATTATCATTCCGGGCATTTCAGGGTAGGATATTTTCTTGGTATAAAACCTGTCATTTGAACTACACCTAGACTTTTTTATCACTAAACGACTTGTGAGTTTTACACATAAATTATATAGGTACAGTCCGTGAAATTGCTGACCTCCCCCTTTAGAAGGTCCGCAAATCATATCGAAACCTGGTCGGCCCTATGCTGTCCATATAAAACGTGAGTATATCAGTTTAGGTACATAATTGTACACCTTGACTGATAGAGTAAACTTGTTGTCAGATGTCGTCATTTCATGTTCGGAAAATTGCATCAGGTACTTTTGGCCTTCGACACCATCCAAAATAGTAGTCAGTATCAAGAATTACCCTTTTGATTCTAGGTTTGTGATTTTCCATACATTATTTTATCTCCTAACGAATTATGAGGTCCAGCGCGATTGCTATTACAATTATTTTCGGTATTTTGACCATTAAGTTTATTTTACTGTGATAGTTTTTCTTTTAAATTTCTTATATCAACCGTTTAGCTGGCAGGGGAAGGACACATGACTGTAATAAAAAATAGCTTTCTAATGTTAAATATTTCGCAAAACTTAAATCAAAAACGTTCTTAATATACTCATATTGTTTAATAACAACCTATCTAACGACAACTCACACCATGGAGTAGACGAGAAAAAAAACTCCCCATTATGTCTAGGGCAGGTAATTTTTTTTTTATATATTTAACCACATTATCGACAAGACTAATATGTATGCCTATACCATACAATTCGTGGATTGCGTTGCTGGTTGCATGATCATTAAACGCTATTTTTAAGACTTAGTAAGATACATCATGTAAATTGTTGGCATTCCCAAATAAAAATCAAATAAATAAAAAATAAAAAAATAAATTGTACTTCGGAGAGTGTGCTCAAGAGCTCCACGAGCTTATTCCACCATCTCCCTTCTACCATCAGGAGTCCAGACGCACCGCAGGATATCACCCATACTTGGTTCATATTCCGCACATTCGCACAAAGCGCTTTGAAACATCTTTTACAATGCGCACAGCTAAAGAGTGGAATTCTCTGCCTGCGTCTGTGTTCCCGAGTTCATATAACCCGAATCTATTCAAGTCGCGAGTGAATAGGCTTCTACTGGGCAAGCTCGTTCCATCGTCGAACTCATCTCTGTCTTCAAGACTAGATCGAGGTCAAGAGTAAGCCCATTGACGATTTAAAAAAAAAAAACTACATTATAACTTTCTGGTACTAAAGAGCTAAGCCGCGGACAGACAGACAGACAGATGGAAATGACGAAACTATAAGGGTTCCTTGTTGACTACGGAACCCTAAAACAGAGCAATCGATGATTTCATTGCAATAAATAAGAAGACAAACTCACAAAATATACATATATACAGTACAATTCCGTACAGTGTCATATTTATAAGTAAATTTGCAGGGTAAGGATGTACTTTGACCCAAAACTAACGAAAGGGAATGATAAAGTTACTTTATATTTTGAGACGGACGAAGAGAGTAAATTACTCGGCTAGTCCATAAACACTTTAGGTGCTCGTTTCCAGACTAATTTTAAGGCCTGAATAGACTAGGCGAGTTGGTTTCCAACCGCACTACATTATTAATATCTCCCCTGCGTACAAAGTACGGTCAGCCAGAAAATGTGGTTTACCCAATGCAGAGTTACACATCATTTTACTCCAAGCTGTCAATTTTCGCAAGCAATAACTAATTTGGTCCAACAAATTTTCGAGCCTTAAGTATTATATAAAGACATTTAAGGAATGTTTACTCTTATTAGTCTGACTGTACTTTCTCGGAGACCGGCTAAAACTCACAGGCACTTCCCGTTTTAGCTTATTAATTCACGACGAAATCACTTGGGGCTGAGAACTCTAGTGTGAGAACATTGATTTTAGAGGGAAATAATGGGTATATTAGTTCAAAATGGCACGATATTGTTGAATTTATGGGAAGTTGTGCGGGAGAGTGTTTAAGTTTACCAACTACTGCCAGCTTACTTAGGACTCCCGTGGCTCAGCACTCAAGTAAAATACTCTACAAGGGTTGGTGCTTCAAAATTTGTTTGAACAAAATCATCAACAGAATACAATTATTGTCAACACATTTGCTCATAAAACAGCTCTATTTGCACTGTTTTAAGGTCACACGCGTGTTATTTTCTTTATATTACCGCACTAGTGTTTTATTTTTGTTTTTTTAGGGTTCCGTACCTCAAAATAAAAAACCGGAACTCTTATAGGATCACTTTGTTGTCCGTCAGTCTGTCTGTCCGTCTGTCTGTCCGTCTGTCAAGACCCTTTTTCTCACGAACGAGAAGAGGTATCAGGTTGAAATTGATAACGAATATTAAAGTCCATGAACCACACAAGATCTGAAAATTTCAATTTTTTACAACGACGCAATCAAAAGATATGGCTTTTTATGTCCTCATCTCGATACATTTATGCAAAAAGGCAAAACCTACAGGGTACTTCCCGTTGACCCAAAATTATGAAATTTGGCAAGAAGCTAGGTCTCACAGTAAAAAGAAAGGGAAAAGTCTAAAATCATTAAATATTTTAATTTTTCTCACAACTAATAGTAATCAATTAATGTGAGCTCCCGTTTCAAGAACTTTTTTATATAAGAGGGGTCAAGTTGGATGGTCGCGGAGTTTTTAAAATCAAAGAGCAAAAGTTTTTAGTATATCATATGCTAGATAGGTACGGAACCCTTAGGGCGTGAGTCCGACTCGCACTTGGCCGGGTTTTTTTTTCTATAGCGGCAAGGTCAAGGAGTTTCTTTATCTAAAACATTCATAATAATTTCATGAATAAAGAAACTGTGTTCGAAAATATGATAAATAAACGTTAATTACATGAAAATATTTATATTAATCAACTTACTACAAATTCGTCTTTAAAGTAACAAAATATTCAATTTTAAAATAAATTAAAGAGTAGGCTGTTTGGGAGTTTATTCATTGTCTCCTGCGCGCGCATGTATAATCTGGGTCTTCCCAAAAAGTGACAATATTTATTGTTTTTATTATAATTATTTTCAAAAGTATTGACTTCTACAAATAAAAAACATCAATTTGAGTATTTCTTATACGTCGAAAATACTTAGACACAAAACACAACTCATGTAAGGAAAAAGAAAAAGAATTTTCCTTCGGTAGAAAAGGTAAGCAAATTTGATTTGTTTTTATTCGCAAATGTGTTGAAAAACGTCGTAAGAAGCTCGTGCGCTTTGATGATTACACCCTCGGCTCCATTACGCCTGCGGCTCGGGCTGCAATTTCTGAGCCTCGGGCGTTATATCCAAAATAGCGCACTTGCATCTTGATGTACTATTACTAATTTTTATTCACGTCAACCTCAGAAGAACTACGAGAATCTCGCGGGCGGGTGCGCGCTAGGGTGCGGGGTAGATTGTAAGGGAGGCGGAGAGTTACCGTTCTGCATGATAGAATCATTACTTTATTTTGTGCTAAAACCCCTTTTTTGCGAGTTTCTATGCCCAAGTGTGATAAACAGCTTCAAGTATTTACTTATCTCAGATTTTTTTCGGAAATCGAATTATTCGCATAAGATCTCTTTTCTTTATAATTTCTTCATTTTCTATTTCTGTTTCCATCTAACAAAAAACAAGCTGCATAAAAAATCTTATTTTGTAACTTGAAACGTTATAAGCTCTGTATTTTTTTAACCGACGAAAAAAAAACGGAGGAGGTTCTCAAGTCGACGCGTATATTTAAAAAATTAAAAAAAATATATATATTTTTTTAATTTATGACCACGCATAACTTTTTATAGAGTATTCCGATTTTGATAAATCCTTTTTTATTAGAAAAGGTGTACCCCGAAGTTGGTCCCATATAAATATGGAAAAAAAATTCCAACCGGTAGGAAAAGAGGGGATGATTGATTGTTCACTGACTGATTGTAATGTATGACCACGCATAACTTTTTACAGAGTAGGCCGACTTACCCTAAGGGTAGGAAAATACAATTTATAGTCACAAAAAATTGTAAAATAAAAATTTTTTAACAAAAAAATTAAACTGCCGAAAAAACTAAAAAGCAAGAAATAATAAAACTTTTTTATTTAACCTTAATAACAAAGTTCTTAAACTAATGTAAGTATACCCGAGTAATTTTGAGTCGGCGCCGCCGCCGTGCATCACGCTTTACGTAATTAATTAATTTGCTTGTTTGGCGCCGACTCAAAATTACTCGGGTATACTTACATTAGTTTAGGAACTTTGTTATTAAGGTTAAATAAAAAAGTTTTATTATTTCTTGCTTTTCAGTTTTTTCTGCGGTTTAATTTTTTTAATAAAAAGTTTTTATATTTATTCAGTACCTCTAACCAAACGTTTCGGTTAACCATTGCATTACGAAAAAAATGTTATTTTAATAGATCATGATCACAAGTTATGTTAAATTATACTCAGCGCCCCTAATCAAGATATATACTTTTAAAATCTACCGCTTTTCATGCAAATAGACGTTTAAATACAGTATTTAACAGTAACTATCGAATAAGATTAACGATATTCACACACCGATTTAATATATTCACGGATTCACAGCTGGTTTAACATAGTTAATAGGGAAGCTTTAAGAGTACAGTCAACAACACGTCAAGGTTGACACATTGGAATTTGTATCGTCCTTATTTCGATCACCATTAAGGCTAGAGTCGAGCTGCAAGCGTCAAGTTTGACCGCTGCTTTTGACTGTACCCACCATACATATAAATTGGTTGATATATCGGCTACTGCAGGAAGCTTTCTTCTCTAACTGCTAGTTGCACAAGGGGTCTTTAAAATTAAAGCTCCTTAAAATCTATAGCTGTCACTTTTTTTTTCATAAAAATAGAAAGTGACACCATTAGATTTAAGAGGACTTTAATTTATTTAAAAAAGTAATTCTGTATAAATATAATTTTCTTTAAGTACGAGTGTAAGTAAGATAAGCTTTTACCTACCTACTAAGCCAGAGTAACACATAAAGGGCGCACGGCGAGGTCTGTTCATACTTTGTTTAAGCAAAATGATTCAAACCCACGTATCATAAATTATATACAAGCAACGCTATACAGGTATGTCGTTTCGCCTCCTGCGCTATGCTTTACATCTTTTGTATGAAAAGGTGTCTCATAAGTCAGCGTCAAGCGGAAAACGTGTTAATCTGACATTAAAATGATCGAAAAAACGACAACAAATTTTAAACTTCACATACTAATGTTATGTCGTTCTTGACAAATTTTTCTTTGAGAAAGTTGTTCAGTTTCATGGGTAGTTTAACATGTTTTTAGCTAAACGCTGATTTTTGGATCACCTTGTATACAGGGTGTAAGGGCCAGCCTTTCGAATACTGAAAGGGCATGATGAGTCAATGTAACTAAACAACTTTCAGCAAATAAAACTTTCAGGAAATGTTAAAATTAATCGACCTCCATTTAATCTGTCCAATCAAGTTTTCGATTTTGTATAGAGAGGCCGATTTTGTTTTCATTTCCTGAAAGTTTTATTCACTGAAAGTTGTTCAGTTAGGTTGAATGGTCATGCTCTCTTTCAGTATCCAGATAACTGTGCTTTACATCTTAATGTCGCGTCCGTGCCTTATCCGTTCCACGCCTGAGCATCGCACAAGCGTGGGCCTGTACCGTGCCTTTACCAAGCGCTTATATGTATTTCACGCCTTAGGTAAGCTAAGTAGTTGATGAATTCTGTAATTTTGTAATTACGAATGATAATATATCATGGTTATATGTGTAATCGGTTAATCTAGTTAATAAATTTACTAAAAGAATTTAAACTGGTTTTGTAGTAGATATATACTAATTCATTTATTACAAACAATATGATTCTAATGCATGTATCGAAAGATTTATTGTTTTTCGTCTACAGGACTAGGATAAATTTCATTGAACAACGAAACAGAATACTTATTAAAAAAACCGGCCAAGTGCGAGTCGGACTCGCGCCCTAAGGGTTCCGTACCTATCTACCATATGATATACTAAAAGCCTTTGCTCTTTGATTTTAAAAACTCCGCGATCATCCAACTTGACCCCTCTTTTATAGAAAAGTTCTTGAAACGGGAGCTCACCTTAATTGGTTACTATTAGTTGTGAGAAAAATTTAAATATTTAGTGATTTTAGACTTTTCTCTTTATTTGTACTGTGAGACCTAGCTTCTTGCCAAATTTCATTATTTTAGGTCAACGGGAAGTACCCTGTAGGTTTAGCTTTTTTGCATAAATGTATGGAGATGAGGACATAAAAAGCCATATCTTTTGATTGCGTCTTTGTAAAAAATTGAAATTTTAAGATCTTGTGTGGTTTATAGACCTTAATATTCGTTATTAATTTCAACTTGATACCTCTTCTCGTTCGTGAGAAAAAGGGTCTTGACAGACAGACAGACAGACGGACAACAAAGTGATCCTATAAGGGTTCTGTTTTTTTATTTTGAGGTACGGAACCAGAAAACTTGTAAGTGTGCAATTTGCATACTATATTTGGCTCTTTCAACGACCTGAGTGGGTCTAGAGATTGCTTTAATTTTTTGAATGCAAGCAAAAATAAGCTTAGTTGTAGTTAGGTGGAAGAGGCCCGGCAATATTATTTTTTATGTGACAAGTGAGCAAATGATTAGGGCCACCTGATGTTAGGTCTTCATCACCGCCCATAGAACCCGCTGTCTTATTAATGGCGTAACTTTATACTAATAAGACAACAAATCATGTTGCCCACCCTGAGATCTAAGATGTGTCTCGTGTGCCGCTAATTTCACTGGCTTCCTTAGGGCCTGCCTGTCCGCACAGCGAATTATTCCCGCGCGATATTTATTCGCGCGAATTATATCCCGCGCTTGACATAGAAAAAAAATCGTGTTTTTTTTTTTACCGCCAGTGTGGATACTCCTATAGGATTCAAAGTGTTACAGAATTGCGAGAAAAAAATCGCCTTATCCTTTAAACAGAAACACTGCTACTTTATGGCAGAAATAGGCAAGGGGTGGTACCAAGGAGTTGTGAATATCTGAGGGTGGTACTCCCCCACCTTAAATAAAACCTTTAGTCACCATTTGCGATATCTACTTGTGGTGCTCTTAAATATCTTAACATCATCATCATTATATCTCATTAAACTTTTACTGCAGTACAGGGACAAATATGGAGTAGTAAAATTTATCAAGATACCATAATTTACATTGTGGCTTCGAATTCCTAATAAAATCCTTTTAAGCTCATATTCAAAACATACTTATGCCTTTATCCTATCTAATACTGTCCAACGTAAACATAATAACAATCAAAGAAATAGCATAGCATTCTATTTTACGACGGAATAATATGAGCTTCGTACTAGCTTCGTGATTTCGTATTCGTTTACTTTAAGCGAGTCTCACACTGCAGTGAACGCCGCAGAGTTGCTCTGGTACGGTGATTATTTGTTTCAAATCCCAGTGATATTCCTCATAAAAAAACCGGAAAAGTGCGAGTCGAACTCGGTTCTGTACATGTTCACCATATGATATACTACAAGCGTTTTCCCTCTGATTTTAAAAACTATGCGTCCACTCAAACTTGACCTCTCATTAATATAAACTTACTTGAAATAGGAGCTCACTTAAATTGGATATTAGTTAAGTTGTTTTAGTCGTTTTTTTATTAGTTTTAAAAAACATGATTAATTAAATTTTCATTTAAATTATTTGAGAGAGTTGTAATTTTATCAACACATTATTCACTTCACAATAAAGATAGTAAATCTCGACGTGTTCCACAAAAACACAAAAAGCTGCTTTTACCGCGTCAGACGTTTCTCCTGTCAGATTCGTAACTCTTCTCTTATCATATTCATAATTTTTTAGGGTTCCGCTTGATCTCGTAAAAATAAAAATAACTTGAGAGTTATAAAGAGTCTATAAAGTGAACAATATATTTTATGTCCCCTAATAAATATTTTGACCTATTTCTTTAATACGAGTTTTCATAAAAAGAATGTGAATTTGTTTTATTTGAGATATATTTTATTAATAGAAAACAGGTCAAGATAATATGACGATCCAATACGTCATAATTTAATGCAATGTATTGAATAAAGTGGTGAAAAGTGGTGTTTCCGTTAAAACATTTTACCTAACCGTTCAATCAACATGTATTTGTTCTTTCTTTTCGATCATTAAAGTTAAGGGACGTCGGTGCGGAGACCCGGGTAGGTCTTTCGTGAAAGTTTTCCACCGTGCTTCATAGGTTTGCGGTTACTATCTTAACGGCTGCTTGAAACTACGTGATGTTTAACACTATTTTCTTAACCAAATGTTTTTGTCAGAGACATCGATTAGTTGTATTTTTAAAAACAGACTTGATTTCATTGGATTGTACATAAGCTTTAATAAAAATCATAAATCCGAAATATATGGGGTGAGTTTTAATTAGTTCTTGATAGCAAAAGATACGCATGTACTCATGATACTGAACAACTTTTCCCAAGGAAAATAGGCCGAAATACGAAAAACCAAATTTGAAATCTCATACAAAATGCGCTATCAGCTGATGCAGTTTCTATGGGAGGTCAAAACTTGATTTTCGTATTTCGACCTCTGTTCTTTGGGGAAATTTGTTCAGTTTCATGAGTACATTCATACCTTTTTCTATCAAGAACTAATTCAAAGTCACCCTATATAGAGATCTTTTATAATCTAAAAAAATCTCGTATAATCATGTATTTACGTTGCTTACCAATAGCAATGCATACCTCTTATAAAAATATATACTTACAAAAATAATAGAAAAGTGAATATAACCCACAATTTGTGATATAACTAGTAACCATGCCATGTAGTAACAATAACAAAACATATTTCTTCCCAAAGCAGTGGATCAAAAGTTTTGTTGTAATTGTATCACATTTGAAAGGCAATTCATAAGAAATTGATGTTCTTTATAGACTATCAGTAAAACAACTCACGGACGCCCACTGAAATTTCACAGAGATATTTTTTTAATGAATGGTGATAAGAATTTTAAACGAGTTCTCATATAGGGTGATTGCTAATTAATTCTTGTTAACAAACTCGTGTTTACAAACAACTATCCCAAAGAAACATGGATCAAAAAACTAATTTTTTTGGGTTTCCATTCAAACCATATGCGCTAGCGGTAGTAAAATTTTGGTAAGACTGAAACTGTTCCTCCTGTTTCGACCCATGGTTCTTTGGGAATGTTGTTGAAAAACTAATTAAAGGTTACCCTATATGGAGGCAAAACATGTGTAGATTGGTGGTAAATGCAAGGTGGACGGTCCGGGTGAAAAGACCCCCATAAGACATAAGAACACAAACATTCGCATATACGCCCCTAGATTCTAAAACGAACACACATCTTGCAAATAAGCAGATTTTCGCATTCCTTATACCTTCGGTCTTAAAATCAGCGATTCACTTATGCTTAAGATATAAGGCTTATTTTCCACCAGCAGCCAGAAAGCTCAGTTGTAAGCTGCAAAATTCAACCAATAGGATCGAGTCATTTTCCTAGCTTTGTTGGAATTTCCAATTTTTCTTATATCTTACCTACCTCGCACAGCACTGGTAACAAAAGAGCCAAATGAATCTGAGCTTTGTTTATTTGTATTTACTTACGGATTTCTTGTTAATTTATCTTTTAAGTACCTTTTCTATGAAGAAGAGTAAGCAGAACAAATAAAGAATATTATCTATCTATCAAATAAGCCGTCAAAATGATAACAGTGACTAATTAATTTAGCGCAGTCATACTCACGAAACAAATAACTCTTTACTACTTTCCTGAAATTTTAAACTGAATACTTAAGGTAACATTAGTGATAACAGAAAGGGGGCATGGCCCAAAACAAAATGATAAACAAAAAAATACGGAGTAGCAACAAAAAGCTAATCTGAACTTAATTCCCCGTCGGAAGTTGAGTGAGCCTCATTCAAAAAGTTACACTGCAGCAAGCGGTACAATGACAATTTCAGTTGCTAAACTTTTTACAAACAATGCAGCTTTAGAAACAGTTCGAGGAAACTCCGTTCCGTAATTCGGGTAGTTTGGACTACTACATGGAATGTCGATAATCAGTATATTTTGTTTCCCTGCAGCCTTAAAAATGTGCTGATATCGCTTATTCGCTACTATTTTTACGGACCGGTTTATGAAAGATAGTAGCTTACAACTTTTATTTTGAGAATCGCTTGTCACTAATACAATAATTCATCATCATCATCATCATATCAGCCGAAAGACGTCCACTGCTGGACATAGGCCTCCCCTAAAGATCCCCATGACGACCGGTCCTGCGCTGCTCGCATCCAGCGGCTTCCCGCGACCTTGACAAGATCGTCGGTCCACCTTGTGGGGGGCCTGCCAACGCTTCGTCTTCCGGTACGTGGTCGCCACTCTAGAACCCTTACGCCCCATCGGCCATCGGTTCTTCTTGCGATGTGCCCTGCCCACTGCCACTTTAGTTTAGCGACTCTCAGAGCTATGTCAGTTACTTTTGTTCTTCTGCGGATCTCCTCATTTCTGATTCGATCTCGCAGAGAGACTCCGAGCATAGCCCTTTCCATAGCTCTTTGGGTGACCTTGAGCTTCCTGATAAGGCCCATCGTGAGCGGCCACGTCTCGGTTCCATATGTCATCACTGGCAACACACACTGGTCAAAGACTTTCGTCTTGAGACACTGCGGTATTTTGGACGTGAAGATGTTGCGGAGCTTCCCGAACGCTGCCCATCCGAGTCCGATTCGACGAGTAACCTCTTTCTCTAAGTTGGATTTACCCAGCTGGACTGTTTGTCCCAGGTATACGTATTCATCGACAACTTCGAGCGTAGAGTCTCCAACTTTGAATGGAGTGGGTACAACAAGGGCGTTAGACATAATTTTCGTCTTATCCATGTTCATTTTAAGACCCACTTGTTGTGAAACTCTACTGAGGTTATTGAGCATCGTGCCGAGATCTTCCAGGGTCTCAGCCATTACGACAATATCGTCGGCAAATCGAAGGTGGGTCATGTACTCGCCATTGATGTTGATGCCAAGTCCTTTCCAGTCCAGGAGTTTGAAGACGTCTTCCAATGCAGCGGTGAACAGTTTAGGAGATATGACGTCTCCCTGTCTCACTCCTCGATGCAATTGGATAGGTTTCGAGTCCTGGTCCTGAAGACGGACTGACATAGTGGCGTTTTTGTACAGATCCTTTAACACTTCAATGTACCGATAGTCAACTTGGCACCTCTGGAGAGATCGTAGCACAGCCCACGTCTCGATCGAATCGAAGGCCTTCTCATAGTCCACAAACGCTAGGCAAAGTGGCTGGTTATACTCTTCGGTCTTCTGTACAACTTGCCGTAGCGTATGTATGTGGTCTATGGTACTGAAGCCTTTACGGAAACCGGCTTGTTCGGGAGGCTGGAAGTCGTCGAGCCTGCGTGCGAGACGATTCGTAATGACTCTCGAGAACAGCTTATAGACATGACTCAGAAGTAAGATGGGTCTGTAATTCTTCAGCAGGGTCTTATCACCCTTTTTAAAGAAGAGCACCACCACACTTCTGTGCCATGCCTGTGGCGTTTTCCCTTCGAGTATGACAGAATTAAACAGCTTCTGAAGAGCTTTTAGCACTGGCCTTCCGCCTGCTTTCAGAAGCTCAGCCGTAATTCCATCGTGCCCGGGTGCCTTGTTGTTTCTAAGCTGTCTGAGAGCCATTCTAATCTCGTACAAGCTGACGTCCGGGATATCTTCGGTATGGTGTCGGGTAAGTCTAGCTCTTGGATCGTTGGCCAGACTGCTAACGGGTTGGCCGGTTGACGTGTATAACTGTCCATAGAACTTCTCGACCTCCCTCAGTAGCTCAGGCTTGGACGATACGGTTCTGCCATCCTCGGTTTTCAGCTTCGTCAACTGGCTCTGCCCAATAGACAGATCTCTTGCGAACACTTTGGAGCCCTTGTTCCGCTCAATCGCTTCTTTAATATGATTAGTATTAAATAGCCGAATGTCGCGAGTCAGAGACTTAGAGATCTGTTTATTGCGCCGCCGATATTGAGAAGCATCTCCCGAAGACTGCAGAACCATTTCGCGTCTTTCTTCCATTAGCTTGAGGGTATGATCTGAGATCTTTTTGGTTCTTTTAGTACGGTGGGGTCTGAAATACTTTGACCCAATTGTATGGACAGTTTCCACGAACCCGTTATTGTAGTCGTCCACATCTATGCATTCACCGAGGCATTCGAAGCGATTTTGCAGTTCGAGCTGAAAGCCGTCGGGATTTTGGATATTGGTGGGTGCGGGTCGGAGCGTAGACTTCATCAGTCGAGTTCTTTCCAGCTTTACGTTGATATTCAATGTGCCTCTTACCAACCGGTGATCGCTTCCGGTTTTAACCGCATTGATCACAGAGACATCATTGAATATTTGCTTCTTCGTCGACATGATAAAGTCAATCTCATTTTTTGTAATACCATCGGGACTGATCCAGGTCCATTTTCGGTTTTCCGACTTTTTGAAGAAGGAATTCATCATAAAGAGTCCTTCTTTCTCCAAAAAGTCGGCTAACATGTAGCCCCTGGAATTCCGATATCCAACACCAAATTGCCCCACCCTCAGCTCACCATCGCCTCGCCAGTTTCGCGTTGAAGTCCCCCATGACAACGGTATAGTGGGTCTTAGGCGTATGTATGGCTTTAGAGATATCCTCATACATAGCCTCGACTTCATCATCAGAGTGTGTCGATGTGGGGGCGTATACCTGTATGACCTTCAGCGAATACCGTTTGGTGATTCTGAGTATAAGGTACGCTACCCGCGACGACACACTCTCGATCATGACGACGTTGTTCACGAGAGACTTGTGGACCATAAACCCGACACCTCCCTGGGACAGTTGGTCGCCCTCCCGGAAATACAATACAATAATTGTCATTTATAATTTGCAATTAATAAATTCGTCCACCACCAAAGAAGCTCAAAATAAGTTATGTACTCGTACATACTCGTATATGGCGCTCCACAAGGGTCTGCTCATGGGTCACTATTGCTTTTAATTTAAAATTACAGTTCAAGCGCGTTTATTCTTAAGACTACGTATTACTGTATGCGGACTACGATGATTATAAGCTAAAATCTAATAATTTTGAAATCTTTATTAAAATTTTTTTTAGTCATCATTTATTCTGAAAACATTATGACAGGTTCTTACCACGATATGAGTTTTTGATTTTTGACCTATTTAAAACCAGAATCAAGTTTAAGCAACCCATATTCTTAGCCGACACCATACCGAAGATATCCCGGACGTCAGCTTGTACGAGATTAGAATGGCTCTCAGACAGCTTAGAAACAACAAGGCACCCGGGCACGATGGAATTACGGCTGAGCTTCTGAAAGCAGGCGGAAGGCCAGTGCTTAAAGCTCTTCAGAAGCTGTTTAATTCTGTCATACTCGAAGGGAAAACGCCACAGGCATGGCACAGAAGTGTGGTGGTACTCTTCTTCAAAAAGGGTGATAAGACCCTGCTGAAGAATTACAGACCCATCTCACTTCTGAGCCATGTCTATAAGCTGTTCTCGAGAGTCATTACGAACCGTCTCGCGCGCAGGCTCGACGACTTCCAGCCTCCCGAACAAGCCGGTTTTCGTAAAGGCTTCAGTACCATAGACCACATACATACGCTACGGCAAGTTATACAGAAGACCGAAGAGTATAACCAGCCACTTTGCCTAGCGTTTGTGGACTATGAGAAGGCCTTCGATTCGATCGAGACGTGGGCCGTGCTACGATCTCTCCAGAGGTGCCAAGTCGACTATCGGTACATTGAAGTGTTGAAGGACCTGTACAAAAACGCCACTATGTCAGTTCGTCTTCAGGACCAGGACTCGAAACCTATCCAATTGCAGCGAGGAGTGAGACAGGGAGACGTCATATCTCCTAAACTGTTCACCGCTGCATTGGAAGACGTCTTCAAACTCCTGGACTGGAAAGGACTTGGCATCAACATCAATGGCGAGTACATGACCCACCTTCGATTTGCCGACGATATTGTCGTAATGGCTGAGACCCTGGAAGATCTCGGCACGATGCTCAATAACCTCAGTAGAGTTTCACAACAAGTGGGTCTTAAAATGAACATGGATAAGACGAAAATTATGTCTAACGCCCTTGTTGTACCCACTCCAATCAAAGTTGGAGACTCTACGCTCGAAGTTGTTGATGAGTACGTATACCTGGGACAAACAGTCCAGCTGGGTAAATCCAACTTAGAGAAAGAGGTAACTCGTCGAATCCGACTCGGATGGGCAGCGTTCGGGAAGCTCCGCAATATCTTCACGTCCAAAATACCGCAGTGTCTCAAGACGAAAGTCTTTGACCAGTGTGTGTTGCCAGTGATGACATATGGCACCGAGACGTGGCCGCTCACGATGGGCCTTATCAGAAAGCTCAAAGTCACCCAAAGGGCTATGGAAAGGGCTATGCTCGGAGTCTCTCTGCGCGATCGAATCAGAAATGAGGAGATCCGCAGAAGAACTAAAGTAACTGACATAGCCCTGAGAATCGCTAAACTGAAGTGGCAGTGGGCAGGGCACATCGCAAGAAGAACCGATCGCCGGTGGGGCGTGAGGGTTCTAGAGTGGCGACCACGTACCGGAAGACGAAGCGTTGGCAGGCCCCCCACAAGGTGGACCGACGATCTGGTCAAGGTCGCGGGAAGCCGCTGGATGCGAGCAGCGCAGGACCGGTCGTCATGGAGTTCTTTAGGGGAGGCCTATGTCCAGCAGTGGACGTCTTTCGGCTGATATGATGATGATGATGATGATGATATTCTTAGCTCTTCATCCCTCCGTTGGCGTATTAACTTGGCGAAGCTCAAGTGAAAACATCTGGCTACCAACTTGCTATTGTTTCTCCGCTACGTGCTCGGTTTCAGCAGACAATTCAATCTTTGTATACAAGGTTCTAAGTTTCATGCAAGTTCCTTGGCATATAGCACTTTGTTACGGTGAACCAGCGGATTTTATTGGCCTTTTGTGTGCTGAGATTTCGACAGATTAAAACTTCTGTTGGGTCGAATGAATGGATGCAATGTGTGAGAATGTTGGAGTTCTTTTATCTTTGCTTTTTAAGCATAATATTTTTAGGGTTAAATACCTCAAAATAAAAAAAACGGAACCGTCCGTCTGTCTGTCTGTCCGTCTGTCTGTCTGGCAAGACCCTTTTTCTCACGAACGAGAAGAGGTATCAGGTTGAAATTGATAACGAATATTAAGGTCCATAAATCATATAAGATCTGAAAATTAAAAAAAATTACAACGACGCAATCAAAAGATATGGCTTTTTATGTGCTCATCTCCATACATTTATGCAAAAAGCAAAACCTACAGGGTACTTCCCGTTCACCTAAAATTATGAAATTTGGCAAGAAGCTAGGTCTCATAGTACAAATAAAGGGAAAAGTCTAAAATCATTAAATATTTCAATTTTTCACACAACTAATAGTAACCAATTAAGGTGAGCTCCCGTTTCAAGAACTTTTCTATAAAAGAGGGGTCAAGTTGGATGGTCGCGGAGTTTTTAAAATCAAAGAGCAAAAGCTTTTAGTATATCATATGGTAGATAGGTACGGAACCCATAGGGCGCGAGTTCGACTCGCACTTGGCCGGTTTTTTATTAATTAAACAGAAAGTACTTGTAAGGGGGGTTTCAGAACATATAAGTCTTTCATTGGTAACTCAGACCACCAAACTTAACATGATATTGTTAAAAATTGCAGAAATATTTTTTGGGAACCCATTCCAGCGGGCTGGTCAGCTAATAATTTTGTATGCAGAGCCAAATGATTGTTTCGGCAATATAAAGCTATGGGCATCTTTGTGACAGAAACTGTTCACTTTGGGCAAAAATTTGGGCAGTGCAGAAGTTGCGACAGAATTTGTTCGGATAGAGTAACAAAATCGTTATTTTTGTATCAACTGGGTTTGTATTAATTTACCTGTGTCTATATGATATCATATTCGGCACAGATAATTCATGTTACGTGATGATTAATGAGACAATATAAAGTGGCTCATACTACTTAACCGGTATTAATTTATTGTTCTGTGCCGGTATTTCCTTACTTACAATTTGTTTAAACTTCATGACAATGTTCTGATATTTTATCAACATACTAAAATTTCAATGTTATCAAAAGAAATTATTTCAGATCGACGCGATTAGGATTTTTTTACCCTCCAGGGAACCAATTTTTGAGTCATCGTGTGATTTACGAGTCTTTTAAAATTAGAAAAAGCCACGATTACCTCATAAAAATCAAATTGTTGTTGGTAATTTTAAAACTGGACATTATTTTATAATTAACAAATATTGATCCATACTTTTGAGTAGTTTAACAGGGCTTATTTTGATATAAAAAAAAATCTCGAGAATCACCCGGTGACTTTCAAAAATTGGCTCCCAACACCTGTGGGAATGAGACCCTCATAACTATTTTTATTCGTAACAGATTGATTTATTCTCAACATTGGATGTAGCTAACTTTACTTCACACTGGAGACATCCAAGATTTATTACATCGACTAAATTCTCTTTACATTTGTTAACGCCAATATAACCTTACCAAGAAAGATATAAGGTTTGAACCAGTGGGAAGTGTTTGCGATAAAAGCTGTACAAAATTGCTGGCTTATGTTTAATACGCTCAGTTGGTTACACTGGTAATGTTGTCAACTAAAGATAAATGGGCGACAGGCGTTGAGCTGTTGCAGAAAAACGACGTAAGTTTATAAGTAAAACCGTAAAGTTACTCCCTTTTAATATGTGAAGACGGCGTTTGTGTAAGACGACAACTTTACAGCGAACGATGATGGTGTCGCGATTGAATTATGTAACCTCATTTTGTGGTACAGATTTGTGATTTCTGAGAAAACCGATGTTGTGTTTATTATGCTTCCGTCTAGATGAACATGACTGTAAATTTTGGTTACAAGATAATTAATCGGTCTTGTTTTATCTGGTCTTGTCGTTTCGATTGTAAAATGCTACAAACTGGCCAGTTTGATATTGTTAGCATAATTCATTCATTGTTAACTATTTTAACTGACACTAACTACTTTTACAGATTTTGATGGTGTAATGTTGCTTATTGGGAATCAAGGATGAGTGCTTGATTATATGTCTTTATTCATAGATAGTGTGTTTATGTAACTGATGCAGTTAGTATATGCACCTTTAACAATCTCTCTTACGTACTACTGTACTCTACTTTAACCTTATATTTTTCATTAACTACCTGTGTAGTTCACGAGCTAAAAAAACTTGCTGTTAAAGCTTATACTCATTAACCCACCAAAGACGTTTTTTACAAAGTAGTCGATTAACAGTATCCGTAGATAATGGTTGATGGATGGCTGTTACCGGAGCTATTAACCTCTACATCGGCATAATTGACTTGGAATTAGTTGTAGAATCGACACAATGACGTCACAACGCATTATGAACTATAGGGCACTCCCTAAGCGGCTATAATGCAGATAATTAGTCCCTACTTGTCGTTGTGTAATGTACTGATGGGAAATTAGGCAGATTAGGTAGATCTTTGTCATAAATCTACTATTGTGATACTCTGTGGTATATTGGAGTCACTCTATTTTACCTTGAAGATTGATGAAAATATATGTCACAAGGTAGTCTGACATTTATTCAGTCATTGTAAATACGGCATAGGCGACGTTCTGTAAATTTTGTATGAGGACATCAAATCACGTTTGATGATTTGTCATTTCAACTTGGGACACAATGGCAGATGTCATCCTATAGTAAAATAAATTGGTTTTCCTTCTATTCCGAGCGGAGTAAAGAGTCCGAATTCTCTGATTTTACCCAAAGAGATTTCATGTGTGTATCTGTCGCAAGCAAATTGTATAATCCGTCATTTTACATAATGCCGCGGCATTTCACAAAACGTCGCGTAATTCGATTCTGGCACTCACCGGCTGCTTCCACGAGACACTCGCTTTGCTCGCTCGGCTCGAGCGTTGAGGTCGTTATAGTATATAACCTAATCCGACCTAATCGATCCCTGCTAACGAACCTAAAATGCACCAGTGATCTTAAACCGTTTGCAATCTGCCGGCGCCGCCGTTTTACAATTTGCCGACCGTTTATAGTTTGCCCGCAGTTTGTAGGTAAATGGCGAATTATACGATTTGCCTGCGACATATCCACTATTAAATAATGAAAGGAAGAAACAATTCCGTCCCTTAAAAAAATCTGAAGGTGCCTCCATCTCTTTCTCGCAACCGTGCTAGCGATATACTAGAAAAAGATGAGGCCTATTTGGACTGAAAGTTTTAAGGAGACGTCGTGGACTTTTTCGCTATTCGCATGCACTCTAGTAGTATATTATACTTGGAATGTCTCTTAGATTTTACTAAATGTTAAATTATTTAATCTTATAAAGCTTTTTTATAGAGCTTTAAAGCTCCTAACAACAATAAATGTCACAATAGTTAACCAAAAGTTGTACACAAAAGAGCAAGTTCTTAGTGACACTTTGGACCTTAAAGCATGGAAATAAAATAACTAACACTGACGTGCTGTTGACTTTACATTTGCAACGTCTATACAAAATGATATAGATATATTTTCAAAACTGAAGAAAGTACTAATATCAAAACTGTATTTATTTATACTATTGGAAGTAAGACGCATGTTACGAAATCCATATAAGCGGGGAATGCGAGTATTGCATTAATTCTAAAATAGTTTTAATACCGAATGCAATTAGACGGAACCATTAGCGTTTCGATCTAATCTTGGTGCGCGTGCGCTTTGTGATTTATTACTTTTTAATTGACAGACATTTCTATTAGTTTCTTTCTTTTAATTTTTTTATTCCTTTCAAAATAGAACGAGTACAGTATTGTAGGCGTTACAGTTTTTATATGACTTAAGCACAAATCCGTTTTAAAATGACTACTCGTACAAATGAAATAAATGATAGTTTATAATGTTTAATCTTCTATCAGAAGTTCGCATTTTATTGTGAGAATTGTAAGACATTATCGAAAATACCCTACAAACTAGATTCAGCGCTTACATAGATGATTATTACTCTATAGTTTTACTCGTATCTGAAATTCCGAACCCTTTTGTTTCTGATATGCAATTACAAATAGTTCAGAACTTTCGAAGAATGAAATTTCATTTGCAGTTATTTTAATAGGCTAGGATTTTAAATGGATATTAAAGCTATGAAAAGCATTTAGAATTACAATGGTACTAGGAGTGTCGCTGAGTTAGTGAAAGCTATTACGACAAAAGTAACCAATGAAATCTATTTCACAGTTATATTTTACAATTCTAACTGTAGCATTTATGCGCTAAGCGGATAAACAAGTAGGTACTATAAACGCCTTAAGTGAACTTCGGGGGCGTGTTACTAATGATAATATTCCTAATGATAACCCTAATAAAGAAAACCACCAAGTAACTTTAACTAATACAATTTCACTATTGGATGAAACAAAGGAATTATCACACAACAATCAAATTACACTGGCGGCGCATTTATGAAGCTGTGTTAAACGCACTTAATATTTGAATTATAACACTTTGAAGAATCACTGCCCTACGTAATCATAAAAAAACGCAACTTCATTTATCGCGGTCATCAATAGAATAATATAAATCGTTCGATTTTTTTTTATCTAAACAGAGCTTTCAGGTCAAAATCTATCGTAGAGGTTTAATTACAATAGTTTGAAACCTCTAAAGTAATATCAAGGACATTTCCGCCTCATCTTTAATTTTAAGGATTTCTTCTTATATTTTATTAAATTAGTAAGAAAGCTGAGGGCTACAAGAACTAACCCCAAGGCGAAGAAATGTTTTTCCGTCCAGCCAGTCCATTAAATTTTTAATGCAGGAATCAAAATGCCATACGGTAATGATGATTGTTATTATACTTTTTGCATACTAGCAGATTGGTGTGGTTGGTAGTGAGCCTGCCTTCACGCCGAGGGCTGCGGGTTCGATTCCCTTATGACACCCACGGGTAGAGATGACCCACGGGTACACACGGGTACACACGGGTACACACGGGTACACACGGGTACCCACGGGTACACACGGCCGCACATCGGTAAAAACACTTTTGGACCTTATGGCGTTGTAATAGAGTTGAAAAAGTTTCTACCCTCAAGCGGTTGACCGTACTATTCTTTACTTCTCTACACGGTCAACTCACGGTGCACTGTGCATAGGGCATGGGATTACTATCTCCGGATCGAATGCCAAACGTTGACACCATTAGAATACGAGTACCAAACGTTAGTTTACTATTATTTAATCTGTGGTACTAGGCACCGTGATCCTCAGAATTTGGGAAGAATCTAAAAAAAAGGTTAAGAATTGAAAGAAAAACCTGCTCTAAATTCAACAGTTTTTCTCCTAAATTCATTAACAAAAGTACTTTTTTCAACTAATACAATTATTTTTTCGTTTAAATACGAAACAAAGGCGGCATTGTCTCAGTATTATTCAGTTAGCCCAGTTAAGTATATTTGCGATCAAATTAACCAGCAAGTCCATTCAGAAAGTTGCCGACTTGGAGTGTAGGCAGTAATGGACTTAGTACTTCAGGGAGGCTGTTCTCAAACGCAACTTAGATATTCTGGAAATTCATTATTTTGTTACAAGTGACAATAAAAGTAATAAATGCGGTTGTGTAATTTGCGAATTTATAAATTGTATTGTTAGGTTCATATAAGTTTAGATGGTGACTATGTAGCTAGCTTTGAAAAATGCCTACATTAATGGTGGTACACAGCGAGAATTTTCATTGGGTTCGCTCCCAAAGCACGGTGACAACATTACCTAAAAAAAAAAATTCAAAAAATACCCATTTCTTTAGTGAAGTCAAAATAGTTTTGTCGAGTAATTTTTTTTTTCCTTCGAATGTGCTTGTTATAATTAGTGGAATCTCTAGGCTTCGGCAGCAAAATCAATGAAAATTCACATTGTATCAATCCACAAATATGTCTTTCTCTTTTCTAATTCAATGTGTGAATCACTGCTGCATGTGGTGGAATATTCCGTAGATCCATTTAAATATTTTTTGTCCATGGGTACGTTACTTCTTTTTGGTTTTTAACCGTTTGAGTTATTATTCGGTAATTTTGTGATTTCATTGATTGCAAATATGAAGTGGAGCAAGCGCGACTAAACCAATACCTTTACAACACAAACACTTCTCTCGAGCAACGCAGCGAAGACCTTCTATCAAAGTAAACAATGAGGCCATTGTGGGAACCCTCTAATTCTAGCAGATATTGGAAATGTTTAATTAGTCGCAAGGGTTGTTGGCAGACCTATATAATCAAATGAAGTAACACACAGACTTACTATACACTAGTTTTCATAACAGCATATTACTATATGATTCTGTCGTATTGTTCTTTAAAAGTGTCGAAGAATCATTAAAATTTTTACGGTAGCCGGAATGCATCTGTCATATGCGAACCATTTTCTTTGGTATACGAACTCCTGCGCAAAGCCCAGAAGGGAGTACGCAATAGAGCGATTTCAAAATTACCAACAGTGATTTGCGTGCTACCCATCGACACTCAAGAAAACGTAATTGATAGACGTCAAGGAAAATCCCTACTAGTACTGACATTTTTGACTTAGGCGTAGGGCTACTCTCTTCTAGGCTTTGCGCGAGAATTTGTGTTGTTCCCCCTTACAACGACCGATTGCCAAAATATTAATAAGTGAAGTGAAGTAAGAGAAATGGTTCGCATAAGGCAAACACGTTCCCGCTACCCTAGCGCCCCTGGACCGTATTTTATCGTTTTAAAAAAATCGTCTATACAGGGTGTTAATTTAATTGCGTGCCATAGCCTAAGGGGTGTTTCAGTTACGATAAAGGAACACAAAAAAAATATTTAAAAAAATCCTACTGAAAAAAAAAACTATAACTGCATTGAAACTTAACTAACGCGGAGCAACGTCGCTAGCGCGCGAGTATAAGTGAATAAGGTAGGCACATCATCATCATATCAGCCGAAAGACGTCCACTGCAGGACATAAGCCTCCCCTAAAGATCTCCATCATGACGACTACATAACTGAAACTCTTTCGCGCGCATTTGATAGCGCGCCCATTCGCGCGGTCATTGCCCTCCGCGTTAGTTTTCAATGGAGTTTATTTTTTTTTTTTTTAGTTGGATTTTTTTAAATATTTTTTTCGAGTTTCTTTATCGTTACTAAACCACTCCTTAAGCTATGGCACGCAATCAAATTAACACCCTGTATTTTAGGAGTCCTGAATGGAAAGACTAGTAGGACGTAAGACACCACACTCGCAGCCATTTCTGTTTCATCTGGCCAGACTGTCTGAGGAGCCAGGAGGATGAGAAGACAGTCACACGTCACAGGCTGTGCCTAGTGCACGGTTAATATGCTACCTGCAATAGATAAATTAACGTTTAATAATATTTAAGTAAACCATTTTGTTATTGTACGTGAATGTTAAATAAATAAATATTTGATTTTATTCAGTTCCAATTGCCACCAGAAAGATAAAAATCTTTTTATCCGGGATTATTACGAGCCGTCTTTTTGTCTGAAGCCTGCTGCAGAAACAATTGTAATATTAATATACGTATCTAAGATATATACGGAAGGGTTGGTAAAGGAAAAGGGGCGGGGGGTTGGAAAATTGGTTTTCCCATCGATAAAGTTATTTAATAAACAACTCGTTAGATGTACCTCTTTAAAGCGGCTATCACACCTTCGTTAATACAGAAAGTAATTCGGCATCTTTGCTCTTTGAAACAAGGATATTGGAAATAACAGAACCAAGCCTCCCAACAATGTTTGTCGGATTATTATTAGTCTTTAAATTTTGAAAGGTGTGATCGCGGTTTAAAAAAAAACACAGTTTTTACCCAAACAGCCTGTACGTACATACCCAGGCATGAAAGGTGAGCGATACATTACAAGTGTGAAGACAATCATGTAGGTGCTAGTAATAAAAAGAGGTATTAACCTACAAAATAGTAATGATGAGACTATTAAGCCTAGATTGATCCCACGACATCTTATTTCTAAAGAAATCAGTAAGTGGGCGGCAGAAAGGACATTAACGCTATAAGTGTTAAGAATTGAGACTCGTACAGGTTGTGATACGTAAGGGACAGGTGGGAAAAGATGTAAAGACATGATAATTAGCGCACAATCATCTGTCTTTGTCTGTGTTCTCGAGTTCATAAGTATAACTTGAATCTTGCGAATAACCTGAACCTGAAAGTTGCGAGTAAATAGGCTTTTTCTTAGTAAGTTCATACCATCGACGAAAAAGAAAATAGCAGTAAATGAAACTGAAGTCTCACCGGAAATGATAAAAGAAATAGCCTTTTTATACATAAGTACTATATCATACAACTATAAACTTAGATACCTCATTGCAGTTTCTATCGAGTTTTCCAAGTAGCAAAAGTCATAATTTACCGCTTTTCGTTTCTAAGGAGTCCGCTACCTAACTGAGGGGATAGGACGAAGATACCGGTTTTTTACAGAACGACTACCACCTGGCCTTCGAATCCAAAGAGAAAACCAGCAGATCCAATCATATAATTGTGACCATCCTGACTGCCAAAGATTTCAAGGTGCCAAATGGCCTCTGACTTTGTTTAATATTTCGTTAATACATATTTATTTTCACTGGAAAATATTGTTTTTTTGTAACTTTTATATCATGCCCAGTGTACTACAGAAACTAAATGAACCACATACCTTATTTCATCTAAAACCTACTGTAGAAAAATGTTCTGTTTACTGGCCTATTAAATTCTGAATATACTTACCAATAAAACACGATAAGCTCTCCGCGCTATTCTGCCCTACATTTTGTTCTTCCTCATGACTTATTGAGCCCTTAAAATAAATCATCTTCTCAATTTATACAAGTATCAAAGCCTGGTTTGATGAAAAGTGCTAGTAAGAACAGTAAAAACAACTTTTAGGAACTAGCTCCTATTTATGGCCAAATCTTTCATCTCCGATCCATTTGAAATTGTGCCTAATTAGTATGCGTCGTCAATTTAGGTATTTCCATATTTTAATAGTGAGGATTGTTAGGTAATTGAAAGATAAAAGTTCTAAGATACCTACTGAATTTATTACCTATTGAAAGGTTTTTAGGGTTCCGTAGTAAAAAGGAACCCTTATAGTTTTGTTATGTCCGTCTGTCTGTCCGCGGATTATCTCAGGGACCCTTGTACTAGAAAGCTTAAATTTAGAACGGATATACATTTCATCAACAACGACAAATAAGTAAAATAAAATCTTGAAAAATATATTTTTTAAGGTACCTCCCCTTCAAGTAAAATGGGGGTGAATTTTTTTATCATCTCGGATATTTAAAGAGGTGGGTCTGTCGATGAAACTAAATAAATTTCCCAAGAAACATAGGTCGAAATACGAAAAAAATTCAGACGACGGCACATTGTATGGGAGTTTGAAATTTTCGTTATGATTTTCGACCTTTCCTTTCGTCCTTTCTAAAAGAAAATCGGTAAAATATCCGTATTGCGTCGAAAGAAACGGCAAATATAATCATATACAAAAATCATAGCAATTTGACAAGGGTGTATTTATCATAACTTCTCTTAAAAGCTTCAAGCTTAATAACTTGTAGATTCTTATATATTACTCAGTTCCTTTGAAGTCCAACCACTTTGATCATGAATCACATTATTGACTGTTTATGACAGCTATACCTTCGTTGAAAATTTAACACTCTGATTTCCTTTCTGTGTTTGAGCAGAACTTTTGCTTTCGTGCACTATAGCAGTGGCATTCTCTTTAAATCAAAGAATGCTTTGTGCCATCTGCAAAGAAACAAATCATCGTCCTTATTCCCCTCTTCATCCTTAAAATATATCTACTGTAGTTAGTAACAAATAAGACGGAGTTGAGGAGTTGATTGATATGAGTGAAGGGAGATGAATATGTCTACATATGGGATGTTACGATGATAATAATGGTGGTTATAGATTTATTAATTATATTCTTCTGTGGTGACACTTAGTTCCAAGATAATCATTTCGAGTCAACGGCAAAAAGTGACTACAGAATATAGCCCAAAACGACCAAAATGCAATCAGTGCAGTTAAAGTTAAAGCAACATTCGTTTCTGCAATCTTCCAACGCGTTTTCTTTATAACTTTGAAATTTGCTACTGCTATAGGACTGACAATCGCCATACCTTAAATCCATTTTTAGGGTTCCCTACCTCAAAAGGAAAAAACGGAACCCTTATAGGATCACTTTGTTGTCCGTCTGTCTGTCAAGACCTTTTTTCTCAGGAACGCGTAAAGGTATCAAGCTGAAACTCATATCAAATACTCAAATCTACTGTCCCTTGAAGCTGTAAAAAAATCAAACTTCTAAGCCAACGCAATCAAAAGATACAGCCGTAAATGCCGCAAATTATCGACACTCGCAAGGGAATCAAAACCTACAGGGTACTTCCCGTCGACCGAGAATCTTGAGATTAGGCAAGAAGCAACGTTTTATAGCACACATAAAGGAAAAATTCCGAAAACCTTAAATTTTTAGTTCCATGACATTTTTTAGGGTTCCGTACCTCAAAATAAAAAAAACGGAACCCTTATAGGATCACTTTGTTGTCCGTCTGTCTGTCTGTCTGTCTGTCAAGACCCTTTTTCTCACGAACGAGAAGAGATATCAGGTTGAAATTTATAAAGAATATTAAAGTCAATAAAGCACACAAGATCTGAAAATTTAAATTTTTTACAACGACGCAATCAAAAGATATGGCTTTTTATGTCCTCATCTCCATACATTTATGCAAAAAAGCAAAACCTACAGGGTACTTTCCGTTGACCCAAAATAATGAAATTTGTCAAGAAGCTAGGTCTCACAGTACAAATAAAAGTAAAAGTCTAAAATCATTAAATATTTCAATTTTTCTCACAAATAATAGTAACCAATTAAGGTGAGCTCCCGTTTTAAGAACTTTTCTATAAAAGTGGGGTCAAGTTGGATGGTCGCGGAGTTTTTAAAATCAAAGACCAAAAGCTTTTAGAATATCATATGGTAGATAGGTACGGAACCCTTAGGGCGCAAGTCCGACTCGCACTTGGCCGGTATTTTTTATTTATTCCAACGCTTTCCTACACATTTTGCAGCCATGATATTAAATCCAGAGTATACTTATTTGACGGAAAGAATAACATTCACATTTTTACAAACTTGTTATTTCTGACAGCTTTATCCGATTGCTTTTGACGTAGCTGCAAATATGTTGGTGAGCGTTGGAATAAACGAAAACAATAGATCAAACTAGAAAATGTAACCCGGGAAAGCATAAAACTCTTCGATAGCGTTTCAAATAATCTTGAAAGTAATTATGGTCTTCTACTGAGTATTCTGCTGAACTATTATCATACATAATTTTACAATGTTTCAATATACAAGGTGTAACAGAAAGGGTATATCAACCCTAAAGGATGTGATTCTGCACATGAAACTGAACAACTTTCCCTAAGGAACATAGGTCGACATACGAAAAAAAAATGTTGACCTCCCATACAAAATGCGCGATCAGCGGATTCAGTTTCTATGGGAGGTCAAAATTTTTTTTTCGTATTTCGACCTATGTTCCTTAGGGAAAGTTGTTCAGTTTCATGGGCAGAATCACATCCTTTAGGGTTGATATACCCTTTGTGTTACACCTTGTATAGACACGCCAACAGTATACAACGGGTTAATGGAATAAGCGAAACCCTCATACACCCCAACTGATTTTTATTTAAATAAATCGATTCCTGTAAAATAAATCTTAAAAAAGAAAAATTCTTCCAAATATCGTTGTTCTAGTAGATTTTCAAGCTATTAAATTTAAATAATAAAAATAAAATTCCCCTATCAAAAACCCGTGAAATTGATTCTACTCTCGATTCTGAACAAACTATTTTCTCAGTTTCGCTTATTCCGTTAACATGTTGTATATTTTTAGGAGAATTCTCGATAATAGTTGTTTATGCAACTGTCATATAATACCATATTATATGCAGTTGCGTATACTACTTTATCTTCACTCATACAATAAGTAGGTACTTACTTATAAAAATTAAACAAAAGTAAGTAAACAACAAAGGCAACTTATATTATGTATACTTCAGTTCTGATATAAGTCTATAGAAGCCGCCTTAATATATCCGCTAGGTCTTCTTTGAAATATACAAGCAGAACATTTCCTTAACATGGTTTTCTTTTAGATTTTCATTCTTTCCCAATTCATTGTAGGTTATGTCGTAAAATGTCCTAGTCTAATATGAGAGAAGATCATAAGTTATTGAGTATCTTCTGGTGTGAGTGCAGTATCCTGACTGCACCACTTTATCTACTTTTTCAATAAACTTTCACATTACTTTCACGGGCACCAAATACTTGAAAAAGGTAAATGTTTGAAAATTGCGGCAAATCTTATATCTATTTCCAAGTCCTTTCTAATTTCAGGCTGCGCGCGCATATTTTGAGCCACAGATGAAATAATTGTAACTATAGTAACTGTTACTCTAACTGCTCCAAAATAATAGATTGTTTATATGGTACACTTTGTAATATGCTACTGATATTTGACAGCTACTAAGAAAAACTGATATATTACTAACGGGCTCTCTAAAAGACCTTCTATTCAGTCTTCTTAAAAAAAGTTTATATTCAAGGAGAATTGTATCCAAGTGTAATGATTAAAAAATTAAATTACGTAACACCTTTGCTAAATTTTCATACAAAAATCGTTACGTAATGGTAACTTTTTAATTTTTTATATATACTCTGCGTAATACGAGTATACAGCCTTACGTATCAACTTTTTGAATCATATTTCAAAGTTTACGACATGAGTGTAGATAAATCTTAATAATTTCTCAGGCTTTTTATACTTTTCCGGGTAACGATTTCTATAAGAGGATGGTCAGTCCTCTACAGATTAAATGGAACAAACAAAAAAAAAGTTATTAAAAAATTATGTAGCAGAGATACCACCAACAATGACCACAAATTAATTTCTAGTTTCCACCTCAACCTGATAAAGTGTAGCGAATAGAAGTATTGTCGTCGTTTAGATTTTATGAGTTAATTAATTATGAAAAGGAAAAAGTTAGAGCGGTTTTGTCAAAGCTTTCTTTACAATCTAATCTTATTAGCACCTTATTAAAACAAAATTTTGTGCCCACCGTTTAGTTAAATTATATGTTTATTTATTTATGACTGCAAATTATAGCTTTTTTAATTGAAATCATGCTCTATGGCATTAACATCAACGAGAGGTGTGTTACCTACGTTATAAGTACCAGTGTATGAATTTATTATGGGCAGGCTCGTCCAGGGAAGTACCAGACTCCCACAGAAGACAGGCGCGGTGTCTGATTCAGACAGATTCCCTCCCTGAGTTCAGGCTGAGTCTAGGATCAGGTTGAATTCAACCTGAGTTCTAGATAAGTCAAGCTTTATCAATTCGGGCCTAAAAGTAGCTTTGTTGTTGCAAGGGAAGTTTAAAGACTGACATTAAAGTTACTGTAATAATAGTAAGTAAAAGTAGATCATGTAGTGGTGCAACAACACTAATGGTTTCTGCTGCCTATCATCAGATCTGTTGTAGAACTTATAATCTCATTTTCATAGACCTGTCATTGGCTTTGTTTTCACCTAATTAAGCTTCTGAATTTGTTTTGTAGCTGTTGGTCTTCCGAACATTAAATAAATAAAATCAAACAAATAAAAAATTAAAATTTTCTTCTTCAAGCCATCTTTAGCCGTGGGTGTCGTAGGATTCGACTAATGGATTATGAACTGGAGGAAGGGCAGTAGCGTCTTTCTATGTATCGTACCATCTTACATACTGCGGTCACCAACAACAACCAATAAGCGTGGTGACTATGATATTTGCTCTCCTGCAGTGGTCTTTTCATGGGATGTTGAATCTTATTCTATGAAACCTGTGAAGATGAAAGTAGTACAGTTAAGAGTACGTCAAGTGTCACCACTTTCAGCCTGACTTTAGCCGCTATGGTGATTGAATAAAAACAGAACTGTGTTAGTTAAGCTGCGATGTGCTCTTTTCTTACTATTTTGGCCGGCACTACATGTGTCATACGCGTCCGTGTGGTGCCGGAAAAGAATAGTACCAACCCATCTCTACACGTGGGTGTCGTAAGAGGCGACTAATGGACTGTAGCATCTTTCTGTTTATTGTACTAGCTTACATACTGCGGTCACCAACAACAGCGGTCGCCAGCCGCAACGCTTTAGAGTGCGATGACTATATGGTAAAACCCCTCCAAAGTAACACACATTTTTGCTGGAGTCCTGCAGTGGACGTTTCATAGGATGTTATGACACGCACATACACATACATGTATGTCTACTTAATTTCTCGAAGAAAAAAAATCCTTTTCAATTTTGGGGTAATATATGATATGTCACGGAATGAAACACGGGTAATTTCGTACGCCTAGGTATAAAGCGAAACAATAGAGGTGTGTTGCGTGCCTCTGACAGCCCATTAGGGTGGGCCATCAAACGTGACAATAGATGTGGGTCGGAATATATCGGTTTGATAATGATTCATATTCAATAAAGTGGTACACCTACTTAGTTACACGGACATGCTTTAGCTGCTTTTTTGGCGTACGCAGGAACTAGTTACCAACTTGCTCAAGTCTTATTTCATCCAATGGCAAATCTTTGTAGGTAGATTTCTATCACAACACTATCTTTCGTTTTTTAAGAGTGGCGTAAATTTCAGGACCAAATTCAGAATGTTCTGCATAAATTCGAGATCAAGAGTACTGACGAAAATATATAAAACGTTATTAATAAAGAGGCGAAGGAAACATTCCAAGATTGCATCAAGGGAATGGATGTTGTCTCATGAAAAACACTATTTTGGGAAATATTAAATTTAAAGGGTACTCGTATTTTCTAGGTAAAAAAATATGAGTAAAAATAATTTAGAGATAGAGCTAAAATTAAAAAAAAACCGGCCTAGTGCGAATCGGACTCGCGCACTGAGAGTCCCGTACCACTAAGGTAAAACTCCATCTTATAGTTATGGACGCGCGGTTACGCAGAGTGTATTCAATGTTCTCGACTCCGACACGCACTTGACGTGTTTTATTTTATATTATTTGGGATAATAACAGCTTATGCTTAATTACTAAAAAATTACGGGATACATATTTTGTAAGCCAATAAAAACTGTCCACGTTTTAAAATTTTAAGCGATTGTGGATTAGCCAGTATTTAAATTATATTAAAGGCAAAGAGGGGAGCACCGTTAAGTTAGTTTTTATTATTTGTTGTTATTTTATAGCTTTTGCACTTTAAACATACTAATTTTAAAGCTTGCAAGTGTTCTTGTTTTTACGATATAGCTAAAACAAAAATCTAGCAAAAAGCGCCTAAAAAGCGCCTAAAAACATGTTTTTGGTATGAAAGCTCCGCTTAATCTTTTATTTTATTAATTTTTGTTATTTGTTATTAATGCGGCAACAGAAATACATAATCTGTGAAAATTGTTAATTCCTACCTATTATGGATCATGAGATTTATCTCTATCTCTGGGCTTTAGCCCGCTGACAGACAGAACGTCGGAGTCATATTAATAGTGTCTCCTTTTTCACCCTTTGGGTATGGAACCCTAAAAGAACTCTTAACGTGGACTTCTGTAAATAATTTATTGGTTTGTCTAAAGTCAGACATCGTCACGGAAAAAGTGGCAAGAAATAATGTAAAAAAGTTATTAACAAGTGCAATTCTAATACAGTCCTTTTATTTTTTACTGTCTCTTCTGCATTGAAATAGCGCACGGTTCAAAAATTTAAATTAAAATGCATTTCAAATTTTTCAAACATATCTGTCTGTGATGCTCTACATAGTAAACTACATAGAAATGAGCTAAAGGAAGTTTGCGACAAAATTGATTCTATTTGCATTTAAAAGCTCGCTTCAGATTCCGTCATCCAAAAACCACTTTCTGTACGAGATCTAGTACGAGACCCATTTCAATACGGAATACTTTTGCGGATTGAACATTTACAATTTCCTTTCTACAACGCGGCCTGGCGATCCTCTTGAGAGGCACAAGGAAAAATTTTATACCTATACGTGAAGGCGTCACTTTTCTAGACCATAGGGGAAAGAAACATAGAATATTATTTGTGTATATCACATTAAAGTTTTGCTTAAAGCTCTCTGCTTTGCTTAAAGGTCTCTGTAACCAGGCCATAAAATTCCAACAAAAAAGCAACATGATTTTTAGAGGTGATTGTACCACAGAATATATAATAGTAAACAAGTTTATTGTACCATAATGAAAATGATCAACTATTTGCAGGGATCATTGATCGAAGTCATTGGCTTCAACCAAAGTATTCGGACCTCCTTGCTTTGCTCGGAATAGATACCTTGCTAATTTATTTTAGTAGGGGATGACATCTGCCAACATGTCACAACCCCATCATCGATGATCCATAGAAAATATTCAAAATAACCTGTCAAATCCATAGCAAAACGCCTACACCACCTAGTGACGAATTATTTCTTTAATCCTCCTTCTAAGTACCTTTGTTTTCTGTGGCTTCAACTATGACCATGAAAATTAACTGTTGCATCAGTTAGTAAGAAGCAAGCCCGTTGGTGTGGTTGGTTGGTAGTAAGCCCATAGAGTAACACGATTTTCGCGCGCAAAGCTTGCGCGGTTTGACGCGTTGCTCTAAGTAGTAAGCCTGCCTTTCACGCCGTGGGTCGCGGGTTCAATCTCCGCCCAAAAAATCGTGTTACTCTATGCCGCCCAAGGCAAACATTAATTTTTGTGTGATGAACTCAAGTGTTTGCTCTGTGTCTTTGTTATGTATCTATTTATGTATGTATATCAGTCTAGTATAGGATCATATGACCTTGACTGTGTGAAATGTCCCCCAATATTTTTATTCAATATTAAAAACAATATACTTAGGTATTATTTTCATGCGTAGGCGTGTCTTTTGTATTATTTTCTCAGTTGAATGCGGAACCACTTTGGAAAATTGTAATCATAATTAGATGAGAGTTAATGTCCTAATGGCCGTGTTTATCAAGCAAACACTTCAACGTATACCAATTTTGGGATAGAATAATTAATGTTAAATTGTGCAACAGACAGATTAAAAAAATATATTCTCTAGTTAGAATGAAACTTCATTAAAGTTGAATGTATTTATCAACTTCAAAGATTTCATACTTGCCTTTCATTACTAAATTAACTACTTTATATAGAAATATAAACAAAATAAAGGTTAAGAAATGATCGTCGGCAACGTCTCGGAAAATCGCATATCAAAAACCGTCCGGACTAGGATGCCGCATCTTGAAAAGACAAAGTGCTTCTTAAAATACAGGTTTTTTGGGGTACAAATAAATTATGAGACTTTTTGATAAGAACCATCGCATTTACAATTACTTGATCAGATCATAAATATATACAGTGTTTGCCAACTGTAGAAAAAGGACGAGATTGCGCCTAGACAATCTTGGACAGTCAAGAGCACATCAAGCTTAAGACATTGGACTTTTTACCGTTCTTATTTCAATAGACGTACGGGCTAGAGTCGTGCTGCGAGTGTCAAGCTTGACCTGTCGTTGACTGTACCATAAACGCACTTTTTAAGATTCAGCATGCTAAATAAGTGCTTTTTGGTATGCGATTAAAAAGGGTTTCCGACTCTCCGCTCTTAGCCTAATAAAGCATCAATCACTTTTGCTTTTGAAAGTAAAGCTTATGTAATTAGAGGAGAGTCAAGTCCTGAGTCCCGACCCAGCCCACCCATCTATTAAGTTTGCACTCCATCAATTTAAAGAACGCCCGGAATGCGATTAACCGTGCACTGCACTGCACCCATAGCAATCAGCAAACCATTTACTCGCATCTACAAAGTTCTAATTCTATTAATTTCGTATGAACCATAGAACCATGTAACATTGAGAGAGCAAATCGCATTGCATCTTCGCGTGATTACGTCAGAGTATACTCGCGAATTATACAGATGAATTAATTCTCTTGAAGCTTCAGTTCTAGGTACTCTCAGGATAGTGGTCATGTAATGATTGACAGTAATATTTCTCACTACGTAATCAAACTTCGTGGGCTTTGCGCAGGAATTTGTATTGCTAGAAATAATTTGACCAATTGCCGGGCCATGATGCTCTTAAATTAATTGACTTTTATGACGAAACATAGGTAGAGTTCCACAGGCGGTATGGTTATAAATGGTACTTGTTCTGAAAACTTGTCGTCTACTTAGAACACATTAAAGCGTTTTCAATTAAAGTTATGTGGTGGTACAGAACACTCGGTGCACGAGTCCAACTCGCTCTTGACCTTGTACCTGGGCGACCGAGCTTCTCTCTTTAATAGCCGCCTCAACCTTAAAATAGTATCGGGTAAGCAAGCTTTGCTACCCGCCAACAGATGGCGCTGTAGGTTTCTGTTTAAAACACGTTATTTTAAAAAAATGCTTAAAAACAAATTTTCCCAGACATGTGTTCATCAATCGCGCGGGTCCGAGTCACAAGGTGGTGAAGGGGTGGATTCCAAGTGTGGAGTGTCCATTTTCTATGTAGTACTATTACTTTATTCTGTGGTATAGGTTTGTGTAACTAATACTTGTTCTCATTAAATTCTTTCCTCCACAAACTGAAGGTAGAAAGACTAGCCCGTAGCAGATTGACGTAGTAACATTACAATAGGATACTGGAAGGCTCTGATTTACATTGTTTCCTAGCTTTGGAACTTTCTAGATCCTTTGTTAGTCTTCCTCTAAATCTATCTCGAGGGTCAGGTGGAGTTTCAGGTAGAATTTCGTTTCAGTGTCCTTATCTCCAGACTTTTAATATCTTTTATTATATTGATCAAGTGATTCACCGGGCCATTAGCATCTGCTGAGGTTTCTTTTAAAGCAATTCCTAATAAAAAAAAGTTTAACAGCAACCGTTCATTACAAAAAGCACATTAATTACGAAAATACAGGGTGTAAGGGACAGGTTGGCAAATACTGAAAGGCCATGATCAGTCAACGTAACTGAACAACTTTCAGTATATAAAACTTTCCGGAAATGAAAAAAAAATCGGCCTGTCCATACAAAATTGCAAATTGGACAGTTTGTATTGTTAAAGTTCCTTGTTCAAAGGGCCTACCCCTATTAGTCTAACTCCAAATCCAACTCCCACTTGGCTGTTTTTTAGGGTTCCGATACCAAAATGGTAAAAAAAAGGAACCCTATGGTGCCGCTTGGTCTGTCTGTCTGTCACACCTGTATATCTCAGCAACCACTCATGCTATCGACTTGAAATTTGGAATAGTTTTAGAATATGGTTGTCCAACTTAATTTCACGTGAAAGAATTAAGAAAAAATTATGATTATTAATATAAATAGGGGGGGCAAAATTTCAAATAGTCGGTACTAGGTCATGCGGGGTATCGTATGACTGTACGTATCGGGCTTTACTTGTACTCGTACATTCTAAAACATATTTTTGTGTTTTTTACAACTCTTAGTTTACAAGTTATGATGAAAAATGTAAAAAAAATACCGTTCTCCCCCCCTTATCTCCGAAGTTTGTGAATGGAAAAATCTGAATTAATTATACTCGATAGAAGTTTATGTAAATATTACAGCAAAAATAAAACGATCTTTCTAAGTCAAACTGTTTTTATGAAATCTGCAAAAAACCTTTACAAACAAATTTAGTTTTGCGGTCCTAAAAATGGACTTTATTGCTTCCAAAGGTATATCGGAAACCTCGGCGCGCGAGTCAACTCGCACTTGACCGGTTTTTTTTTACCCGAGGTATTGCGATTGCGTATGTATCCAAAAAGTATGCTCTCTCGTATTGTTTAATGAACTTTGATTTAAAAGTATCTATTCAAATTCAAATCGATAAAGATCCCGATATGATTAATCTTACAAAGCCGGTACAGTTTAACTGCGTACCCTTCAGTTAAATTACTCAGTACGAGACGCTCAAAGGCGAACGAACTACTTAAAATTAACATTGAACTTCACTCACTCAAAATAACACATGACTCAATCCATCACAGGCCAAAAAGCAAAATGAGTCAAAATGTTCTCTTGAAGAATATTCGGTTACATTCCATTAATTTGTAAGACGGCTCACAAGAATCTCACGTTGTAAATCTTAATGCACTTGTGCAAAATTGGCTTTTACAGATGTTGTTAATTTAATAAAGACCAAAATGCACAAAGAAAATACTTAATGTTTTTTTTTTGTGATAACAAGCAAGTTAATTTGCACGTATAGGATTTCAATAAGCTGTTCATTTATTGCGTTGGTTTTCTGTTTTATATTAAAATTTTTAGAAATTTCATGCGGTAAAATTGCTTTAGAATTTTAATGACTATATGTACATTTCTTAAACCTCTAAATGTACATGCCTTATTCTTAACATTTATTACATACTGAAAACTTAATTGGTAAAATAAAAACAAAAAAAAAACACTGATTTTGTCTACAAATGAAATTCTTTTTTCTCGTTTCTTAAATAAAACAAATTAAGAAGTAACTCATTTAGCTGTCTTAAGTTCATAATGTGCAGCATTCTTAAAACAGCTTTCTTATCCACGACAATAAATCAACTCAGACGTTGTAAATCTAAATGCACTTGCGCCAATCAACGCGGGTTCGCAGCTGCCATTAATTTGTTGGCGCCTACATTCGCGCTCGCGTTGCGCTCGTGTTCTCAAAAGGGGTGTGCATAATTAGTAATTGCTTGCAGGAGCGCGTTCATTATCATTTGCAAATTCATACGTATGAGGATTAAGGAATGCTGTATTCGGAGATTTAATTTTATTTGCGATAAAGGTGAAAATGCACAAACATATGTCCACTTTTTGCAAAGACCTTTGGTCGGTAAAGTGCCCGCATCTACAATAAAGTGACTGAGGTAAATATACAACCTTATTTTTTTTATCACCCTGGATATTTTAAGACGTGAATGTGCCCATAAAACATCGAATTTTTTTTTTCATGGGATGTTATGATGATGATGATACTCTTCATAGAAACAGAGACGTGAAGCATTTCTATAAAGCAGAAGGTAATAAAATTCATAACCACAGGTAGGATTCAAACCTACATCTTATTCTTATTTCTTTTTAATGCGAGACGCCTTAACTAAGAAGTCAAAGAATATATAATTATTACGTTATGTTTGTGACCACTCTTTGTGCTGCCACCTAAAACATTTGCAATGTACAAATCCTGAAAGGTCAGAAAGACGGTAGTCTACCTGTGGTTATGAATTTTCAGATTTCGTACTTTGTAAAAATATTCAAACATACTGGTACATAAATAATATTTCGACTTGAAATATATTCCAATTTCAAAACATTTTTAAAAGCTTGTTAGTTAACGTGTTCTTTCCTCGTATTGGTTGTTCCTTTTTGCCAATCGCCAACTGAGATTGTGCTATCTGTCTAGATCTCTTTCAATGAGCCAATTTGTTCAGATTGTAACTGAAATGCATTTGTTTCTAGAGGAAATTGAATGGTGCTCCAATCAATTAAAGTAAGTTCCACTAAAAGATTGAGTTTGCCTTTAATTTTCACAATGCGGTCGTTATTTTGATTCGTTAAACCTGGGTCTGGTAACCACAGACTTTCTGTTTCTGGTTCGGTAACTAATAGTTTGCCTCCGTTTAGATGTAAGCTAACATCAGCTAAAAAACCAAGAAAGCTCAAGCTTTTCTGGGATTTTTTTTTGTTACGTTATTCTGTTTCAATCTGAAACAATGTTTTCCCTTTTTGACCTATGTTTATTGTAGTCTGGAGGATGCAGGCGGATGCGAGTTTTGGCCAAATATCTAAACCCACTGTGTCAACTATCAGAAAATTTCTTTATATACCCTGTATCCAAATAAAAGCGCTCGTACCCGAGTGGTAGTTGCTCCTTTTTTCCTATCACGAAAGCTTAGCGACGTTGGCATGTTGGCCGTGGTCAAAACCCGGATAGATGACCGCTAAGTAGTGGTACAATAACAAGAGCGTTACCGTACTTTTGAAAGCACGGTAGTCGCCGTAGTCTTAAAGGCAAGTCAGAGGTCATTTGGCGGCTTGAAAACTCTGACAATCAGGTTAGACAGTAAACTGGCAAAGGTAATCTAGTATTGGGTCTGGTTTGCCCTCTGGGTCGCAGAGGTTAGATGGCAGTCGCTCTGTGTAAAATCCATTGTCCTCGTCAAATCCCCTAGATCAGAAAGCCGACTTCAATAAAACCATTGGTAAAACCGAACCGGAATAAGGCTAAGACAATGATGATGAACCAAATTACTGCTGACCGACCAATAGCGAGAGATGAGTGAACGGAGCAGTCTGTACTCTGTATCTACAAGGTGTAACAGAAAAGGTATACCAATTTTGAAGGATTTGCCCATGAAACTGACCAACTTTCCTCAAGAAACATAGCTCGAAATACGAAAAATTAATTTTGACTTCCCATACAAAATGCGCTATCAGCTGATTCAGTTTCTGTGAGAGGTCAAATTTTTTCTACGTGTTTCGACCTATGTACCTTAGGGAAAGTTGTTCAGTTTCATGGGTAGATCCACATCCTTCAGGGTTGGTATACCCTTTTTGTTACACCCTGTATACTAGGTGCAAGGGTCAGGTTGGCAAATACTGAAAGGGCATGATCAGTCAACGTAACTGATCAACAGAACTTTAGGTAAACAAAACTTTCCGGAAATGAAAAAAAAAAAACCGCCTCTCCATACAAAATTGCAAACTTGATTGTACAGTTTTTATGGAGAACCCGATTTTTTTTTCATTTCCAGAATGTTTTATTTACTGAAAGTTGTTCAGTTATGTTGACTGATCATGCCCTTTCAGTATTTGCCAACCTGTCCCTTACACCCTGTATAATAGGAATTAAATTATTTTATAGTTATTTATTATAACCAGCCTACACAATATGACGTAACGTAGGTATAATATCCGCATAATTTAAGTTCGGTGCCCTTTAATATTTACCATAGAGTAATAAACTTTTAGTGCCCATAAATTATACCAAACAGCCCACGAATGGCACTAATAATAACATTGTTTAGACTAAAGGAAAACATAATAATGCTAATAGTGATCCTAACTCCAAATATTTTGGGAAATTTGCAGTTTTTGAAAATCGAAGAAACATTTAGAATAACTACTGACCAACACTGAAATCGTAAAAAAAATATATCTGCTAAACAGTAACTCGACCAAAATATATGAAACAGCTGGTATCCCAGTATTTTATTTCTATTGAACAGCTAATATTTTTCATCTTAAATTCGGTATAAGTCCTTTTATGTCGTCCAATATATATTAAACTAGTTGTTACCCGTGACTTTTTTCGCGTGTCCTTTCCCATAGTTAAAGCCACCATTTCTAAGGTTTGCCGTAAGTATGTATGCAACAGGTAGACAAATTACTTTTTTGAATGGCTTTACATGATAACATTTTACAATTATTATTTCAAAAAAGCTTTAACTTAGTCAGCAAGAATCCCTTTGTCACTTGTTCGTTCAAGAACACACAATACATACTACTGTAAGTTATATTCGATCCATTCACCGAATACAGTGTAGAGGCACAGTAAAGAGATGAGCTTGTAGAGGTAACATAAGGATTTAGTTTAATTTTTTATTATTAATCACAACATTGAATTAAAACTGGAAATTGTAGTATTTTTAGGGTTCCGAACCAAAATAGTAAAAACAGAACCCTGGAGCGACTTCGTCTGTCTGTCTGTCTGTCACACCTGCATATCTCTGTAACCACTCATGCTATCGACTTGAAATTTGGAATACTTTTAGAATATTACTGTCCAACTTAACTGCAAGTGAAAGAATTTTAAAAATATTTATTATTAACATTATTGTAAAAGGGGCCCAAATGGGGGGCAAAATTATAGACTGTCGATATTATCATATTATATAAAAGGGCTTTACTTGTTATTTGTTATGATGAAATACGACATACGATATGTCACCTGAATTAATTATAGTTGGCAGAAATTTATGTAAATATTACAGGAAAAATAAAACGATCTTTCAAAGTTGCACAGTGTTTTAGAAATCTGCAAAAATCATTTACAAACAAATTTGGATTTGCGGTCCTAAAAATGGACTTTATTGCTTTCAAAAACACTATGGGTATATTAAGACACTCGGTGCGTGAGTAAGACTCGCACTTGACCTTTTTTGTAATTTAACAAACATTTCGCGAATTAGTACAATAACTACAATCACCACTCATACACGGGATGCAGGCGGTTGTTTTATTTTTATTTGACAACACGCAACATTGGCATTGGAATAATCACAAATAACTTAGATGTAAATAATGAATGTACTCCACTAAGTATAATCCCCTGATTGTTTTGAGCTTAACACACAATGGGTCCAGACCAGACAGAATGCATACTGTGCATAGTCATGAGACAATGACAAAGGTTAACGACCGAAGCAATAAAAAGATACTAAATGTAAGTCTTATATTTATACAAGGTGTTAAAAAAAAATCGATGATCTAATAAATAGATTGTAAAACAAAATAGTTTTTTCATTAAATATTTTTTTTTTTAGCTGATCATGAAATTTGATTTTCCTTCGAATTACATAACAATAATTTATTGAAATGGATAGGTTCTTGCTAGTGACTGGATATTACAACAAAAGACATCTTTGTCTGCATCACACTGGAGGGTTAAAGGTGTAGTTTAACCCTCCAGGCACTTTATTTCTTCTTGATCTAAAACAAAAATATTATTTTTATATTTTTTATTCAATCTATTAGTGATTTAGAATCACCCCTTAGAAGGATCATCGTACTATTTTTACACCATTTTTAGGGTTCCGATACCAAAATGGTAAAAAAAGGAACCCTTATGATGCGACTTTGTCTGTCTGTCACACAACCTCTATATCTCAGCAACCACTCATGCTATCGACCTAAAATTTGGAATAGTTTTAGAATATAGTTGCCCAACTTAATTGACATGAAAGAATTTTGAAAATATTATGATTACATAATCATAAATATGTATATGTAAAGGGGGCCAAAATAGGGGGGGGGACCTTATTTCAAATTGTCGCTACTAGGTCGAGTGGGGTATCATATGAAAAGGTTTTACTTGTACATTCTAAAATATATTTTAGATTTTTTTACATCTTAGTTTTTAAGTTAAAATGTAAAATTTAAGGAAAAATCTGAATTAAATTACAGTTGAAAGAAGTTTATGCAAACATTACAGCAAAAATAAAACGACCTTTCTAAGTTGCGCAGTTTCTTAGAAATCTGCAAATAAATTTTACAAACAAATTTAGTCTTGCGGTCCTAATAAATGGACTTTATTGCTTCCAAAAATACAAAAAGTATATCGAAACCCTCGGTGCGTGAGTCCGATTCGGACTCGACCGGTTTTTTTATGTCTAAGAATTTGTTTCATTTTATATGATATACGAAATTAGGGACCAATTTTTAAAAAGAAAATCACCTAAGCACTTACCTACCTACTAAGTAGTAATATAATATAAACCATATTTTACAGAACACGTGTATGAAAATCAATTATCGAATTTCATGAACTAACTTTGTGTCGGTTTTGAATCCGTCGTTGTTTCTGCTCTGTGGTCGTGACTATGCATTGCAGTAATGTTACCACAAATTTACAGTATGTTTGAGACTAAATGGTAAGTTATTCAATCCAACATGATTGAGTACCAAATTAATTCTTCACTGACACACGCAAAGCCCTCAGTTTAACTACAAAGTAATTTACTGGCAGAGGGTGCTTACATAAAGAACAGGTATTGAACAAGTAAGGGCCAATTCGGTCAGGGATTCATTAGATTTTATCATAACATAGCCCATTTCTACCCGTTGGTGTCGTAAGAGGCGACAAAGGGCTTAAGCATCAGAGGATGGGCAGCAGCTTCTGTCTGGGTATCGTACCATCTTACATCGCGGTGGTGAGTATGGTAAATCCCCTCCAAAGTAGGTAGTTCTGGAGGGAGCTTCCTGTCCTGCAGTGGAAGTTTCATGGGAATTTATGATGATCATTTATGAACTCGCCCAATAGGCAGGACCAGGTTGCCCGTACCGACAGTGTGACACGGGTATTATGGCAGTTAGATGATATTGTCAAATGACGTCAAGAGGGCGCTGCTGTCATATGTTTTGCTCGTTAAATATCAAAATCCCTTTGCAGTGGCTTTAGTTCCGATTTTATCCACCCCCACCGCGACATCTGTTCAGTTGACAGCGTCGGTACTGTCGCTACTCATAAAGATTTTGTATATCAACCTCTTTACCAATTCACTATAAAAAAATTGTTCCAATTTTGGGCACCTGGACAGATATTGCGGTCATACCTTAGACTATATAATACTAAATACCAAAGATTTTGGAAACTACGCCAGGGGGCGTTTCGTTTTTCTTACGTCAATGGGTCATACTGTCAAGTTTTCAAGTGTGGGCCTGGTTGACGTTTCACCTGCGCGTCTTATTTTCTAGTACAGCTTGACCAACTTTTCTGTAGAATGGCCAAAAGCGGAACTACTTACGTCATTTTAACAACCTTAGAGTAAAAATTGTATAGAGTCCGTCATATACATAAAGCGTCTCCTAGTCGACTATGACAAGTCGGTCAAAAACTAGGGTCTAGGTTACGTTTTACAAATATAAAAATATCTTTCAAGAAATCTAATGTTTCATCCAAACTTTATATGCGAAAGTGAAATTATATCTTTTTTACTTGTGAATTCATCATCTAAGTATTCCATCTATTCTATCTTTACATTTTAAAATCGTTAACTCGCCGATTCTGTACATTGAAAATTATCGCGAAAATTTGATCTGGGGGTCACAAAAAAGGTAATAGAACCCATTCGGTTCAAACGGGGTTTTCAATTATGTGTTTGGCGTTTTTTCTTGCAATATAAAAGCGGTGTATCATTGTAATCGTTTCACTCTAACAGAAGATACGCAGCTCATAAAAAAATAAGTATAAAACTTCAAGAGTTTTAAAAACTTAGGTAAAAAAATAGATAAATAAAATGCTTTAAGAAATAAAGAGAGATATGAATCTTTGTTTTAGAAATCATCTTTTAAAGGGGGGAAATAAGTATTCAAACAAAGTTTGTATAGAAATCCTACAGTTTTGTGTTCAGGTACATGTACGAGTACTTACAGTCGAAAGCATGTGTAGCTTGACACGATGGACTTTGTAGCGCTCTTTTTTCAGTAGCCACAGAAGCTAAAGTGACTGAGCCTCAGATTTAGTTAAAGGTTCTGTTTGTATATGAAATAAAGAAACCCGTATCACACTTCGTCCGCATTATACATTTACGAGGATAGTGGGCGACCTAACAGTCCGTGAACAAGTGTACATACATTTTAGTATGGAGGTCCCTCGCAAGAAATGGGTACGGTTATGGCTCCCTCCTTAGCAGAAAGAGCTGCTACTTAAACCTCCTTGTGTCAGTCAGTGTTGTCTGTGCTGTTATTGTTTTTCTGCATATTTCCAAATATTTTATGAGAAAATCATGCCAAAAGCGATCGAAAGTGGTGTGCGAGAAATGATTCTCATAATGAAATCATTCTTTGATGCAGAAAAGGAGCAAGAATCTCCAATAGCATCATTTGTTAATGTATACAAACAAGCACGTAGATATAGAAAGTCTAGGGGGGGGATGAGCCTTAATATGGCTAGATGAAACGCGAGCGCAGCGAGCGCGATTTTTTTTTATATCAATAACGTGATTTGAAAGACAATTAATGCAAGCGCGGAAAATGTACAGGTCAGTGTTACCCAGATTATTATTCAATAAATTCAAGCACGTTTAACGTAATTGTCAAGCAATTTTGATCGTTTACAACCAAAGATTTCGGACCTCCTTGCTTCGCTCGGAATAGATACCTTACTAATTTAATTTACTATGGGATGACATCTGCCAACGTGTCCCAAATTTTTATGTCAAATCATCAGTGATCACTAGGAAATATTCAAAATAACCTGTCAAATCCATAGAACGACGCCTTCACTACCTTGTGACAACTTATTTCTTTAATCCTCCTTCTAGTTACCCTTATTTTTCTATGTTTACAACGAAGCTTGATGAGCTTGACAAGCAATCTACAATCTTGCGAATGCTTTTTGAAAATTTTATATTTTTGCAATGCTTGTAAAGCATGCTCGGCCGTTTTGAAAATGCTTGTCAAGCATCAAAATTTAATTTAATTACTGTGTGAAAGGTTATCAGGAAAACCAATAATCCGGGTCTTTTTTTGATATAAAAATTGCTATAAATAAAAAAAGCTATTTAGATATGTTCATCACAACATCCCATGAAATGGCCACTACAGGACAGGGAGCTCCCTCCGGAATTAATTTTGATATGTTATTAATAATAAAATAAACGTTTAATAAATTACTTGTATGCTTTAGTGATTCCGAGGTCAATTTGCTTAAGGTCCGTTGTCTTTATCATCGATCTTTGTATTTGTTTATACAGGGCGTAAAAAAAGTACGATGATCCTTCTAAGGCGTGATTCTACATCACTAATAGATTGTATAAAAATATAAAAAATACTTTTTCTTAAAAAAAAGTAGATTAAGCTCAAGTAGAAGGGAAGCGCCCGGAGAGTTCAATGACCTCTATGATCAGCTGGTGATGCAAACAAAGACGTTTTTTGTTATACGAGTAATATCCAGTCACTAGCAAGTACATATCCATTTCAACAAATTGCTGTAATGTATTTCTTTTGCAAATTTTGTAGAATCACCCCTAAGAAGGATCATCGTACTTTTTGTACACCCTGTATAGGTATATCATTTATCTGTGATAGCAAGCAAGGAGGCAAACAGTAAAAAGTCATGTTTTCAATATTTCATCAGTAGTTAAGAGTATTAAAAAAGGCTGAAGTTGTTTATTTTTGTAATAGGTGGCAACCCTTTTCGATTGTGGCGCCACACAGTGGGCTGAAATTTGCGTTTCATAGACATTCAATATTTTTTTTTGAGTGACGGTTTTTATGCTTGAAAACGATTGAGGATACCTACTTTATGCCTTATATAATGAACATTCAGGTTTATAATTGTAAACAGCGCACTCAGATTTTTTTTCGAAAAAAATTGTATGGAGTCGGCGTAATAAATGATGATATCTCCATTATCGCACAAATGCGCCTAATATCCTCTTAGGTTATTAATATATGAATTATTTTGGATTTTTTGACATACTCCAAGCTAAGGCCAAACTTGCGCCTTTTTTTTAAATCAAATTTTGTTATTTTTTTCGTTTTTAACTAATATTAAGCTTAAAATGGATTTAAATAGACTGGACATTTACGCAAATTAATTGTCTGAAATATTAGAATGTGAAATTTGTTTAAAAACTGATTATCTGTATAATTAACAAAAAAAAAACTTAATTTTTTAAAAGTTTTGTTAAAAAAAAGGCGCAAGTTTGGCCTTAGCATGTAGTATGTCGAAAAATCCAAAAAAATTCATATATTAATAACCTAAGAGGATATTAGGCGCAATTGTGCGATAATGGAGATACGAGTATCATCATATTTTATTACGCCGACTCCATACAAATTTTTTGGAAAAAAATTCTGAGTGCGCTGTTTACAATTATAAACCTGAATGTTCATTATATAAGGCATAAAGTAGGTATCCTCAATCGTTTTCAAACATTAAAAGCGTCACTCAAAAAAAAATATTGAATGTCTATGAAACACTAATTTCAGCCCACTGTGCGCCATCACAAAATTCTACAGATAAGTTGGTCAAGCTGTAATTCGTCCTCATCTAAGGTGGCCAGTACCTGGGCGATAATAGCCGCCTCAACCTGAATATATCATCGGGTGAGCAAGTTATGCTACTCGCCAACAGATGGCGCTGTAAGTTTCTGTCTAAAAAGCGGAATTTGCAAAATGCTCAAAAACACGGAGAAAACGAATTTTCCAAGACATGACACCTAACTAGATCGATTTTTTGCCCTCAAAAACCTCTGTATAGTAAATTTGATCGAAATCGTTAGAGCCGTTTTCGAGAAACCGATTACAAATATATAAATATTGCTCGTTTAATAGTATAGGATGATTTACCGGTACCGAATTTGTCCTGACTGGTAATGTGGCCCTTTGTGTTTTCACCCAGATGGCAGATAGGTCCATAACGAATGTGTCTCGTACATCGCACACGGAAATTAGGCACATATCGCTCACCTGGCCAAATGTTTACAGAGACAACATTATTACGTGACTGCAGACGACTGACGATGAACCAGACTAAGTTGACCCTCGCCAACCGGGTTTTAAAGGGATATACAATTTTTTAAATGGATAGTCTAGAAAAAAAAAACCTCTTCTCTCTTCCTCTAGGAAAGTAAGTACATCCGACAATATTGCTGTTTTCGGGCAAGACAATATTTTTTTATTATGATATTTTAAGCAATGTCATAACTCTAAGAAAATACCAAAATTATGTCAAAATGTTTGAGGATAGGTACACAAGGCCGCACATCAGTAGAAACACTTTTGGACCTTATGTCGTGGTAATAGAGTTGAAAAAGTTTCTACCGACAACCGGTTGACCGTACTACAACTTTATGATATTTAAATTTTGCTTTGGGAGAAATATGAAAAAAATATGTCGTAGAGAAATGAAATGAAAAAAGAACATCCTACCGATCGTTAGTTTATGTCATCTTTATGCCCTTTTTGTACCACAGTGTATAAAAACAATCAATGCTTGATAGAACTTGGATGGTCAGCTTATGCTGGCTACTAGAACACAAAGTCTGCTGTATATATAACAATGGTACAATTAGCTACCGTAGGTGGACTTAAATACTCGGAGCCAAAGGCACATGTAGAAACATTTAAACTTAAAAGTTCCAACAGGAAAAGTATTTTGTGTGTGTGACTTTTTACTAGTCCTAGGGTTACAGGGTTGTTTTTTATCACCCCGGGAATTTTAAGAGATGATGCGTAATGCCCATTGAATTTAACAATTTCCCCCAAGGAGTATGGTCAAAGTACGAAAAAATATTGCAACTTAATCATTTTGTATGACAGGTCAATTTTTTTCCATATTTAATAATTTTGGAGGCCTTTGCCCACCGGTGGGACACTGCATACAGACAACATAAAAAAAATGTGACTGACTGAAGACTGTACAAAACGTGCCAGGTTGTGCCCAGGCAACCCTGTTTTTTTAGACTCACCATTTCATGGTGGAGCAGCCTAGATAGGTCGCTGTTTGGTATCCGATGAGGTAGGGTTGCCTACTGCGCGCTCTTAGTCTAAAACATGTTTTCTTCGAACTAAAACAACGCGTAAGGTAATCAAGTTGATTGCCAGAACCACTCAAGTAATTGCTTCTTATTAGATTCAATAAATATTCTAAGAAATCTACCCAAATATCCTAAAAGGAATCGATATAAATTACACATTGCATCGCACAATAAAAGGAGAATATTGTTATAGAAAAGGTCATAAGTAAAGGTCTCTAAATTGAAGAATAGAAATACTTTTATATAATAGAGCGTCTTCTCTGCTATAGAAGGCACGTTAAGCCGTTGGTTCTGGCTACTATCACGATTAGTGGTTGTTAACCCGAAGTTGAGGCTACAAGGCGGCTCATGCATGACCATCATATCGTGTGGGTCGCAAGGTCAATGACCGACCTCACTTGTTGAGCTGCCTAAGGCCTCTGACATGGCTCACTAACGACAACATCCGTAGATAGTAGTCGGGACCAACGGCTTAACGTTCTTTCCGAAGCACGGAATCATCTAACTTTTCGGGCAATCAGGTGATTCATCCTGCAATGTCGGGGAAGGTCGCACAAAAAGGTTTTTGTTTGACAGTGTCCCCACCGGGAATCGAACCCAGAACCTCCGGATCGAGAGCCGAGCGCTCTTACTACTAGAACACAGAGGCTGTTTAAAAACTCTAAAAGTCTAGTTGTATAATAACCTCGCAAATCCTAATCTATTACTGGGTATTATTTTCCGTCCGGGTCGTGGAGGTCTGATTGATCTGTGTAAAAATCAGAGCTCTCGTCAAATACCCTAGGTTAGGTACCTACCTGACTTCGTAGAAATGGAATTAAGGTAGAGCATTCATGACGCTAAGTAGAGATAGGTAAATAATATAGATTCATTCGAAAAAACCGATTAAGTGTGAGTCGGACTCGCGCGCAGAGGGTTCCGATATACCTATAGTATTTTTAGAAGTAATAAATTAAATTTTTAGGACCGCAAAGCTAAGTTTGTTTGTAAAGGCTTTTGCACATTTCTAAACAACTATTAGAGAGAGAGATCGTTGTATTTTTGCTGTAATATTATTTACATTAACGTCTATCGACCATAATTAATTCAGATTTTTCGTTTTGCAAACTTCGGAGATAAGGGGGGAATGGTATTTTTTAAGAAATTTATCCTCATAACTTGAAAACTTAGAGACGTAAAAAATTTTAAAATCTATTTTGGAATTCTCAAGTAAAGCCCTTTCATATCCCACTCGAACTAGTAACGATAATTTACAATTTGGGCCCCCTTTACAATAATAACAATGATATTTTTTTTATTTATTTGCTTGCAATAAACTTGGACAATCAAGTTCTAAAAATATTCCAAATTTCAAGTCAATAGCATGAGTGGTTTCTGATCGAGATATACAGTTTGTATCATTTTGGTTCGGAACACAACTCTAGTGGTAAATGTCACACAACCTGAAAAAGTTACTTTTTAATAGAATTAAAAAGTATTACACACACAAAGAAGCATCAATCATCATTAACAACAAATTACAGGCATGATTTCACCGGCCACAACTCTTGCGTGAATGAAAACAAGGCAGGAATTAACTGATAGTTTTTACCTGTCAACGTGCCCTTTACTTTGTTTACTATTTACGAGTATATTCTGTGCCTTTACTAAAAACGTGCGTGAAATGCTTTAAAATTTCCCACACAATACTGTAACGGGCTTGTTGAAAATCAGTTAGTAACTAGGTGGCCAATTACTACTGCTTTCTATGTTTGAAACGTGCCTTGTGGTGCATGTCACTGGATAATCGTTTGGTGCCACAGAGCCCTGAAGTCCATGCGTCTTGGTCTGCATCTAGAGACGAATTTTGTATTTCATTCAATACAAATCAGTGTCACCATTTACTAAAACTAACACGCTTTCCGCACCTACACTACTAGCGTCGATTGAGTGCGATAAACATAGACCATTATTGCGATAAAACCAGTGACAGCGTCTTGTGTTTATGATGTGCATTCAAAATAAGTGCTTACATAAATTGGATAGTATACCTAGTCAATGAGGAACCAAATTTTTTTACTCTCTTCGCTTCTATGGGGGGGTGCGTGCGCAGGCGGAGTGTCCCTATTGTTGTTCTGTGGTTTGGTGCCGATTTTGGCTACTATCAGTGCCATTTTAAGTGCCGTGGGTGTTCCTTTTAAAAAACTTGTAGGTAATGTTTATTTGTTTTGGTGACGTCTTACTGACTTTACGTGATCCGATTAAAAGCGAAATTCTTTTTTTTTGTTCAATAAAGAATACGTTATTAGTTTCAAAATATTATCTTTGCTTTCTTGTTCATAAAATGTTCAAAAACGGAAAGAAAGTACGGCTGAATATTTGGGCTATCCTACGAAAACGGTAGGCATCGAAGACGACGACGAATAAAATTTTCCTTGCTGGGCAGCTCAACACAGATATAACTAGTTGGCAAAATATGGCCAGTGAATTTGTCTAGCAGTAGCATATACTAATGGCTCTTTCAAAAATACTAGTTCGTCGCAGCTCTAACAAAATTGTTTAACAGTAAACACTCAATTTGTATGCTCAACATTGTTGAAAATTTTCATATTTTGTAAGTCGTATGTCAACCAAGAAGCCAAGACAACCAATAAGTCTCAACACAATACCCTCTTAAGCCCTTTTTACTTTATTCACTTTTGAATTTGTATGCGAGACGCGCGTGCATAAAAAATGAGGCAAAATTAGAGAAACATTGTTTCCATTTTGGAGCTTTCGTTCCGTGAAACACGATACTCTTTGAACTAAAAACTGTTTCTCAAAAGCGATGAAATATTTCGTGCCTTGTTAGAATACGGTTTGAATATAAATAATCGGTTTAAATATTGAAAGTAATTTTTATGGGATTGTATGGAACAAATACAGTATCTAATTTTGGCCTACCTACTTATAACTCATTGACATAAAACAAATTGGGTGTAAGAGACGGTGTATCGAAAACTGAAAGGGCGTGCTCAATCAATGAAACTGAACAACTTTCACAAAGAAAAAAAAAAAAAAAGACTTTTCCACATAAACTGTGCGACCATAGTGATCAATTTGTATGGAAAGGTCAAAAAAATTTTTCATTTCCCAAAAATGTTTCTTTAGGAAAGTTGTTCAGTTTCGATAACTGTGCACGCCCTTTCAGTTTTCGGTACACCGTCCCTTACACCCTGTATAATAATAGTAATAGGTAATAACCTAATAATCTAAGGCTGCAATTAAGATAATAATTTTCACCGTCAAGCCTTTTTAGGGTTCCGATACCAAAATGGTAAAAAAAAGGAACCCTAATGGTGCGACTTTGTCTCTCTGTCTGTCCGTCTGTCTGTCACACCTCTATACCTCAGCAACCACTCATGCTATCGACCTGAAATTTGGAATAGTTTTAGAATATAGTTGCCTTATTTTATTGGACATAAAAAAATTTTGAAAAAATTATGATTGTTAATGTAAAGGGGCCAAAATAGGGGGGGCCAAATTTTAAATTGTCGCTACTAGGTCGAATGGGGTATCATATGTAAGGGCTTTACTTGTTCATTCTAAAACATATTCTAATATTTTTTTACGTCTCTTAGTTTTCAAGTTATGATGAAAAATTAAAAAAATAATACTATTCCCCCCCCTTTTCTCCGAAGTTTGTGAAAGGAAAAATCTGAATTAATTACAGTTGATAGAAGTTTATGTAAACATTACAGAAAAAATAAAACGATCTTTCTAAGTAGCACAGTTTTTTAGAAATCTGCAAATAACCTTTACAATCAAATTTAGTTTTGCGGTCCTAAAAATGGACTTTATTGCTTTCAAAAATACACAAAGTATATCGGAACCCTCGGCGCGTGACTCCGACTCGCATTTGACCGGTTTTTTATTTCTATTATAGTACAGTAAATTGTTCTCCTGAAAAGTTCACATAACCTCGTGGCGACCACAGAGCGATATAGCAAGCGTTGCGATCGTTAGAAAAATCACAATCATCTAATAAATGCATTGTGTTCGGAATAAGGCTAGGAGCAATGAAATGCCTAAGTACTTCAACAAAAATGTATTATTTTGCACCTTAAAACAATAATTTGAAAAATTTCACATTGAAGTGAACGCATCCATTTTCACGAAGCATTATTATTGATGCCCTGTAGCTCATCCGGAATATACTCGTATAATCCGTTTCGTATTCGGAATAAACCAATAAAGTTCATCAATTGCGCGGAAGCATCGCAATAATTAAACAGCCCTAATTGTGGACATCCTGTGCATCCGCGATCGCTTTGTCATTACCGATTATAATGGAGTAATGGAAATGGATGGATTATTTAATGGGCTAAGTGGTTTCGTCGTGTATTTGCGTATGGGTAAGTAGATGTGTGATTATAGATATTGTAACCACAGATGACAGAGAAAGGTTATGAATTTTGCGAAAATAATACTTGATATACATAATGAAAACAAAATTTCTTTGTAAGTTTGTATAAAAAAATAAGGAGGATGATAATGAAAGTTAAAATTATACAACGTGTATCTTAAAGGTTAGAAAAACACATAAAAAATGTAAATTTTCCCGTGAAATTGAACAAATTCTCTAATGGAACGAAGATCGAAATACCAAATAAATATTTCTACAGCATCAGCTGCGATAGCGCATTTAGTATTGGACGTAACTTTTTTTCATAAAGTCGTTCAGTTTATGTATGTATGTATGTTCAGTTTCATGGGCATACCTTTGTGTTACGCCTTACAGAATAGAGCTGCACTTCATTTTTTTGCTCTCTTACATTTTTCCCAATGGTTGGTGGTTCAAAAAAAAAATAAGTTTGCAGCTTTACGTATAAAATTTGTGATTTTCTGCAATTTCTTTTCCATAAAGTCTTTACTATTACTACGAACAAGATAAATTAAACTTTAACAATATAAAACTAGAAAGTTTCAAGTATCAGGACATTTGCGTGATCAAAGATGCTACACTAGAGCATGTTTATGCCCCGTAACGTAAATGTAACTATGAAACTGCACTGTATACAGGGTGTTTTTTTATTTATTTTAAAAATGTATTATCTCAAAATACATCATCAAACTGTGACAGTTTGTTGGTGAGGAAGGCGTAACATTAACAAGATCATGCAACTGGTACTAAATTTCACATATATAAACTAACATAAGTTGGTACACCAGCAGTACAGTCAAGAGTAGGTCAAGCCTGACACTCCCAGCGTAACTTTAGTTTTTATTACGTTTTATACAAAGTTCAAAATATCAAGCTTTTCGTGCTTCCGACTGCAATTTTATATATTATGTTTTTTTCGTTAATTCCAACGCGACACTAAAACCAGAGTACATTTGACGGAAAACATAACATTGTTTTACAATCTTGCTTTTTCTGACAGCTTTAGCTGATTGCTTTTGACAAAGCTGCAAAATTTGTTGGTAAGCGTTGGAATAAGGCAAAATGTGGATCATAGAAACAAGCACAAAAAAATGAAAAAAGACATAGTGAAAAAACACATCATGAAAATTTTAATTGTAGATTCAAAACTTGAAACTGTACGACTTTCTCCAAGGAAACTAGGTCGAAACAGTTGGTAAGCGTTGGAATAAGGCAAAAAGTGGATCATAGAAACCAACACAACAAAATGAAAAAAGACATAGTGAAAAAACACATCCTGAAAATTTTAATTGTAGATTCAAAACTTGAAACTGTACGACTTTCTCCAAGGAAACTAGGTCGAAACAGTTGGTAAGCGTTGGAATAAGGCAAAAAGTGGATCATAGAAACCAACACAACAAAATGAAAAAAGACATAGTGAAAAAACACATCCTGAAAATTTTAATTGTAGATCCAAAACTTGAAACTGTACGACTTTCTTCAAGGAAACTAGGTCGAAACAGTTGGTAAGCGTTGGAATAAGGCAAAAAGTGGATCATAGAAACCAACACAACAAAATGAAAAAAGACATAGTGAAAAAACACATCCTGAAAATTTTAATTGTAGATCCAAAACTTGAAACTGTACGACTTTCTTCAAGGAAACTAGGTCGAAACAGTTGGTAAGCGTTGGAATAAGGCAAAAAGTGGATCATAGAAACAAACACAACAAAATGCAAAAAGACATAGTGAAAAAACACATCCTGAAAATTTTAATTGTAGATTCAAAACTTGAAACTGTACGACTTTCTCCAAGGAAACTAGGTCGAAACAGTTGGTAAGCGTTGGAATAAGGCAAAAAGTGGATCATAGAAACCAACACAACAAAATGAAAAAAGACATAGTGAAAAAACACATCCTGAAAATTTTAATTGTAGATTCAAAACTTGAAACTGTACGACTTTCTCCAAGGAAACTAGGTCGAAACAGTTGGTAAGCGTTGGAATAAGGCAAAAAGTGGATCATAGAAACCAACACAACAAAATGAAAAAAGACATAGTGAAAAAACACATCCTGAAAATTTTAATTGTAGATTCAAAACTTGAAACTGTACGACTTTCTCCAAGGAAACTAGGTCGAAACAGTTGGTAAGCGTTGGAATAAGGCAAAAAGTGGATCATAGAAACCAACACAACAAAATGAAAAAAGACATAGTGAAAAAACACATCCTGAAAATTTTAATTGTAGATCCAAAACTTGAAACTGTACGACTTTCTTCAAGGAAACTAGGTCGAAACAGTTGGTAAGCGTTGGAATAAGGCAAAAAGTGGATCATAGAAACCAACACAACAAAATGAAAAAAGACATAGTGAAAAAACACATCCTGAAAATTTTAATTGTAGATCCAAAACTTGAAACTGTACGACTTTCTTCAAGGAAACTAGGTCGAAACAGTTGGTAAGCGTTGGAATAAGGCAAAAAGTGGATCATAGAAACAAACACAACAAAATGCAAAAAGACATAGTGAAAAAACACATCCTGAAAATTTTAATTGTAGATTCAAAACTTGAAACTGTACGACTTTCTCCAAGGAAACTAGGTCGAAACAGTTGGTAAGCGTTGGAATAAGGCAAAAAGTGGATCATAGAAACAAACACAACAAAATGCAAAAAGACATAGTGAAAAATAACATCCTGAAAATTTCAATTGTAGGTTCAAAACTTGAAACTGTACGACTTTCTCCAAGGAAACTAGGTCGAAACAGTTGGTAAGCGTTAAGGCAAAAAGTGGATCATAGAAACAAACACAACAAAATGCAAAAAGACATAGTGAAAAAACACATCCTGAAAATTTTAATTGTAGATTCAAAACTTGAAACTGTACAACTTTCTCCAAGGAAACTAGGTCGAAACACGAGTTTTTTTTGTCTACTATAGAAACTGCATTTTGTGTAAAGTTAATTCTTATATTTACCTTTGTTCCTTGGGTAATATTGTTTAATTTCATAGTCTGAATCTATGATTTCTGGTTTTGGAAGATGTATTTTTCTTTCACTCTGTATTTGATGCAGTCGAGTAGTGAATCGTATAATAAACATGCCTTATGTTATGCGAATATTCTCGCAGTACACTCAGGGTTTAGTAATACTTTTACGTATACTGTGGTTTACGACAAAACTAAAAAAATATATAAAACGGTCTTGTTGTTGCTCCAACAGCTACTAGAGCTTCGTGCCTCAATTTACACTTAAAATGAGCCAGCAATTGATTTAAGACTCTTTTGATTCATTTCATATGAATAAATGCCCTTATTATAAATGTCGGCTGATGAAGGAGTTGTCTATCAGCTTTACTGTAGGGCTATTCCCAACATACCTGATGTACCGAATTGTCTGTAAATTACAAATTTATTGACAGTCACAGACTGTACACTGTGTATAACCTTATCAACTGATCTTTTTTTAAACATTCGTCGAAATAATCTACTCACAGTATATTCTGAGCAAGGAACCACGTATACAATATACGGTACAACACCATACTGAAAAGTTCACATTAAAAATGTAGGTACTAAGAAGCTGGGTGGGTGTATTTCATAATTACTACTTACCACAGAAGAAAAAGAACCGTTGATGGAGGTTAAAGTAACATAAAAAGAAGTAAAGAATAAAGTTTTACAACTTTCCTGGTTACGTCGAAAATACCTGCTTGGAACTTTAGTCGTACGAAAAGAATGTAAAATCTTCTATCGTTTTGATAGAATTGCGGTTAGTAGGTACCTACATAATCCATAGAGCAAGCAATAAACTTATTCATTAGAAACTGTCATATTAAGACGATTATAACCCTCAAATTGCAATAATGGGCTAACTTTGAAGGCAAACTTCTCCCAAACGGATGGTCCAATCGTTACAAAAAAATATACATGAGCGTAATCAATATGATAAACAATAATTTTTAAGTCGATTATTTTTATTATAAGTGTTAGTTTTGCCAGAAAAAAATCTTCTCTCCTTATTATACGCAAAAAATATCCTATTGCTTCGAAGGCTCCTAAACGTCTAAAACTATTTTGATGAATCCACCCGAAAATTCTAAATTTTACGGTTTCTGAAATTTAAGTAAAAAATTTGAAAAAATAATTAATAATGTGGTATAAAATCAATAAAAACCCCTTTTTTATGAGTGAGAGTCTCAGCCACGTTGAAGAGCACTCTTATATGAACGCTATTGACGTGTCAATAAAGTCGATATTTGCATTGACGATCACATAGCTTCTAATTTGAGGGCTGTAATCACCTTAACAGATACATTATAGGCGACTAAGTTCAAACTACGCCTCTTTTAGAATTAATTCAGTTTTATTTTAACAGAAAAACCGAGTATATTTTATACTTCTCAGATAGAAAAAGAAACACGTACAGTCATCAGCATATTAAGTATGTCAATTGCAATGCAGCTCTTGCACCTATGACAATTCAGTTAAGAATGCTCTATGACTTTGACGACTAATGGTACCTCGCGACTGTACCTAAGACACCATGAAATAAGTACCTTTAGTTTTAAGTAATTTTTCACGTACTTATCTTATAGGCAAATTGTATTCAAAAGCTATGTTAACACTGCTTATAAATATAAAAGCACCAGCGTTTCGGCCAACATCAGTATGGAAATCACGCAAATTATAAAGGCCATCGTGCACCCAGCCATGCGGCGCAAGATTGCACTGAAACGCCACTCTGTGCATCGTTTGTGGTGCGTTCCACTCCATTTCTTTGCGAATGTAAATTTCTATAAGCAGCTTCAAAGGACAAGATTTACAATAGTTATTGTACAAAGTCAGCTCGTTGTATAGAAATAATCTGCCTTATTTAGGTATTGCAAGGGGCTTCTTGTTTGTACAGACTTTGTGACTAACCATTGGAAACATTTTTGTTCATCCAAAAGTCGTAGAATCTTTGGAACATCAAACATATTTAAAAAGCGCATGGGCTTTTTACTGTCGCTTCTTTTTTTTCTTACATGGGGCCACTTTGTGAAGCGTTTTAAATGTAACTGACGTCATGTCATGTCTGACATTATCCTACAATGAATAAATAACATTTTGATTTTTTGTATTGTGGAAACGATTTTCGAAATTTAATACATACATTGTTGTTTTAGAATAATGGCCGTGGGGCCGCTGTGAATGACCCTCCGTTTCCATCTAAGCATTTTATGAACTTCTAAACCAAAATTCGAGTGACCTTTATGATTTCAAATGTTTTGTACCCAAGGACATAATACCGATTCAACCACATCCAAAATTGAATTAATTCTGAACCCTTTGTCTGTTATTTTTCCAGAACTGCTCAAAGCTTTTTCTCTTCCATTTACAAATTGTACAAGAACACCGAATTGAATGGGAATCCTATCATCTGAAAGCGTTATTCTGCAACAATTTCGAAGACTCTGAAATCTTTTTTAGCTTACGCGGGGCGAGCCTTGAGGGCCTATCGAATTACGCGTTTTTTATGAATACGAGTGTAGTTTACGCAAATGTCTGAAAATGTACTCCCGTTCTTCTATAGCTCCTTAGGGGACAAACGAAAGAGGTGACATTTCCGTTTTTTGTGGAACAAGTGGGAAATTCTGCGACATTAATAATTCATGAAGGTGTCAATACGAGCTGGGTAGAAATAATGTAAAGGGTGGATAATAGTGGATCAGTGGAAGTGTCGCTTTTTTTTGGCGGAGATATGATAAAGAGAATAGTTTAGCATTTGATTTTTGAACAGAGGTTTTTACATAATAAAATGTCTAGCCAAAAAAGAAGTGACAATGATTGGAAATAAAGACGACATTGAGTTAAAGAAGGATTATTTTTCAAGTTGTGAAAAGTGTTGTTGGTTATTTATGAACGTAATTGACATTTATTGATAAATGCTATTAAGTTACGCTCGTGTACATATCTGTTAACATAACTGCTAAAAATTAAATACGCACAAATTCAGAAAAACACACTCCAAAATAAAAATATTTAAAATTATCAAAGAGCAACATTCTACTTAATTTTAAAAGCTATACGTGAAACGAATGGCTTATGAACTCTGTTCTGCAAAATTGGCATACCAAAAAATGCTGTTTAATTCTTCCAAATTAAGTCAACAACAATTGACCCAAACGAGCTTCTTGTAACAATTTATAGGGTGACTTTTAATTAGTTCTTGATAGCAAAGGATATGCATTGACTCATGATACTGAATAACTTTTCCCAAGGAGATATGGCGAAATACGAAAAACCAAATTTGACCTCCCATACAAAATGCGCTATCAGCTGATGCAGTTTCTATGGGAGGTCAAAACTTGATTTTCGTATTTCGACCTATGTTCCTTGGGGAAAGTTGTAGGGTATCATTAGTACATGCATACCTTTTCGTATCAAGAACTAATTATAAGTCACCCTATATTCGCTGTCACCGGAAACAGCGCCAATTGTCTTTGATTATTTAATAAAATTTTTAATTTTAATAAAAATTTTGTCTTGAAGATGAGATCCTTAGATTATAATTATACAACGTATGAAATCACACGAAACGATCACGTGCACACAGATTTGTTACGCAATGGCGTGCACTTGTCAACATCCCGTTGCTCAAGAAAACGGGCAAGCATTTGGGGAGGCACTTGTGCTGATACTTGTGCAAGTGATTAGCACTTTGTCTAGTATTACAACCTACTCTTGTATCTCAACTTGCGTAAGCTATTTACACCGTGTACGAGAGCCATAATAGGTGGTTGTTGTTTAATTCTACAGATTAGACGTTGAATCATACCGCGTAATCGGAGTAAGTAATAGATACGCAATACACCTTCTCCAAAATCTCATTTTAAAAAAAAGAAATCTATACATAATAATATGTCGCACAACGGCTGATTCTGTACATTAAAAATTTTCCCGAAAATATCATCTGTGGGGGTCACAAAAAAGGTAATAGAACCCATTTGAGTCATTTTTGGAATTTTCGTCTGTTTGTCAGTTTGTGCGTGTTCGCGGTAAACTCGCAAACCACTGAACCGATTGAAACGTGGTTTTCAACATTGTATTAAGCTTATTTCCGTGCAACATCTAGGCTTAGTTTCATTGCAATCAGTTTACTCAAACGAAAACTACAGATATGCAAAGTATCAAACAGCTTGTGCACCAATAACTCGCAAACTACTGAACCGATTATATTAATACGGGGTTTCCAATAACGTATTTTGTCAATAACGTATTTTGGCATTGCCGCTTGAAACTTTGTACCCTCATATCTTCTGTTTGAGTGAACCGATTTCTGCAAAAAAGTAAGCCAAATACGTTATTGAAAACCCCGTTTGAATTGGTCCAGCTGTTGTTTGTGTGTATACTATAAAAGTCCAACCTCCACGCGAACAAAATCGTAGGCACAGTTATTGTAAAATAAATGTTTCGCAACTACAGTAAAGGGATCATTTTTTCATTTCAGATTACAAAAATACGCCCAAAAAACCAAGCCGTCCTTCTGTCAGGGTGAAATTATGTTTAGTCTTAAAAATTTGAAGTTTTCATTTGACCATTATGTACTAAACATGTTTCATGAGAAATTAACAACAATGTAACAAAGGTCTCGCAAACCCCTTGCGTGGTTTATCTGCGAGGATCCCGGACAAAACAACCGAACTACTGAGACAAGACGGACAAAGTACCGCCCGTACGGCTCATCATGACATCATCATGACATCCCATGAAACGTCCACTACATGGGACAGGCACCAAAATTCCAGCTTTTGCTGTAACAAACATATTCTATCTATCTATTTAATGTGGAGGGGAAGTATCATAGTCATCACGCTTGTTAGCGTTACGGCTGGCACCATGGACCGCGGTTGTTGGTGACCGTAGAATGTAAAATGATACAATACACAGAAGGATGCTGCTGCCCATTCTCTGGTTCATTAACCCTTAGTCGCCTCTTACGACACCCACGTTACGGGTAGAAATGGGTTGGTACTATTTTTGCCGGCACCACAAGGGGCTCGTACGGCTAAAAAATCATATATCCAAACCTGTAACTTGTGGATAAGAATTATTATTTAAGCAGATTTTACGAAAAAAAAAATTTTTTTTTTTTTTTCATTTCAATTATTGTCTTATTTGTAACATACTATGAAAATAACAAGACTACTAAGATTACAGAAATAAGATGTTTGACTGGTTCCCTTACCCTTCGAGCAGACTTCGAATCGAAACACAGCAACAACGCTAGCTTTGCTGCTTTACAAAATGTTATACTTCCCTAGACAGACTTTGCACAAACACCCTGCCACCTTTAAATATCTAGACAAACGTTATTAATCTTCATAGTGCTACTAGGATTGGCAGCCCTAGATTATTATCAGGTGCCACACAGAGCGCTCGTCGAAATAATCTGATTGGCAACACCATTGGCATCTCTTAACAAACACTGTCAATCGCTTCTAATTGAACATAATACATTGCCTCGCTAGCTATGCCATTCCAAACATAGGTTGTAAATTACGAGAAATGTACTTTTAAATGTTAAGTTATTCAGAAACCTTTCGTACTAGAAATAGTTAATGGAAGCTTGAATTATTCATTATTATTACCTACCGTCGCAAATTTATTAAGGTGCAATGAATCAAAGCGTCTGCCTTGCATGGAAACGATGGAAACATTCAAGATATCATATATTTGAACTAGGAATTTAATGAAATAAGTGGCTCAGGCCTCGTAGCTTCCCTTCTATTTTGATTACGTTTTGAATTCGGGCGAGCTCTATGTAGTCACTTTAGCATCGTTGGTGAAAAATTTTATACGGTTCAGTACTTAGTCTGCTTACAAAACATCCCACTGCAGGACAGGGAGTTCCCTATAAAATTCTAGCAAAACGCGTAGTATGCAGAGGGGAAGTACCATAGTCACCAAGCTTGTTAGCGTTGCGGCTGGCACCATGGACCGCGGTTGTTGGTGACCGCAGTATGTAAGATGGTACAATACAAAGAAGGACGCTGCTGCCCATCCTCCTGTTCATAAGCCCTTAGTCGCCTCTTAAGACACCCACGGGTAGTTGGTACTATTATTTGGCGGCACCACACGGTCAACAGGTACGTGTCTGCTTTTTGATGATAAATACAATAAATGTATACGGATACTAGTAAAGTTTCTTTTAATTTAGTTTAAATTATTAGAAGATAGTAAATATTAACTATTTTATAAAGACTTATATCAACAGAGCGAGAAAATTCAACGTGAAAGCTTTGGTACCTAATCTTGGTAAAATCAATTTGGCGCCACTAAATTAGTATTCCACCAAGCCTTGTTCGTTTAGCATAAAGATTGAAGAGAGATAACTTTAACATCCTTCCACAAAACGATATCTAATTCAAGAAATCGGAGTGTATTACTGTTACAAATTCAGTGCACATGCACCCAATATGTCTCCTGTGCGATGTGCTTCGTTAGAATATTACATATAGTAGACGCGCCCTGAAAAGCTAGTGTGCACAAAACTGTTTACAGGGTGTAAGGGACAGGTTGGCAAAAACTGAAAGGGCATGATCAGTGAATAACACTAAACTTAACTTAGGGAAACCTGTTATTTAACTTAGGGAAACCTGTTATTTATCTTAGGGAAACCTGTTATTTAACTTAGGGAAACCTGTTATAGGCTCATGTACCATTAATATATAAGCAAACTAGCCTTTTTGTAAACAGCTGTTGGTTTTCTAAATAAAATAAAAAAAATAACAACTTTCTCAAAGAACTATATAACCGGAAATGAAAAAACCGGCGAAGTGCGAGTCGAACTTGCGCACCGAGGTTTCCGTACCACTAAGATAAAAATACCGTTTAAGTTATGGACGCGCAGTCACGTAGACACGCTGTTGACCAGATTTTATTATTTGTTGTTCAGCTTTTGCTCTGTAAACAAACCAATTTTTACGCCTATACTAAGTGTTCCCGTTTTTATGATAGAGCTAAAACAAAAATCGGGCTAAAATCGATGAAAAACCACGTTTTTAGTAGGGGAGGCCCTCTTAATTTATACTTTTTTTAGTAGTTGTTGTTATAGCCGCAACAGAAATATATAATCTGTGAAAATTTCAACTGTCTTCCTATTACGGTTCATGAGATACAGCCCGCCGACAGACAGACAGACATCGGAGGCATATTAATAGGGTCCTGTTTTTCACCCTTTGGGTACGGAACCCTAAAAATATCGGCCTCTCTAAACATAATTACAAATTTTAAAGGGCATTTTATATGGAGAGGTCGATATTTTTTTACGTTTCCGGTGATATGTTTCGTGGTAAAAATTGTTTGGTTTCTTCGTCTGATCATGCCCTTTCAATTTGTGCTAACCTGTCCCTTACATCCTGTATTTTTAAAAGCTGTAGCTACACTCTATCCCTAGGAATAAATGCCGGAAAGTTTTTCTGTTTACAAAAAAAAAAAACTTTTTATTTCAAAAAAAATCAATAATATTATTTTACATTTCCTCCTCGCTCAATCTTTAACTACCTACATCTTTAATATTAATAAGATTATGTGCGAGTGAGTTGAGTGGGTGAGTGAGTTGTACAACGTGGATTGTAACAATAATTTAATTTCAAAGTGAAATTAACAATTTCACGTCCACGTAAAAAACTCAAACCTAAAATTTTAAAAAGTACCCAATATTTATGTACAAAACACTTTTTCTTTCTTCTTCTAGTTCTTCCTAAGAACAGTATGAACCTTATTATTACAACGTTTTAAACATATGGTTCTATCCATCTTAATTTTGCTGAACTAAAATATTTGATATGGCAGCACAAGTGTGACATTCATACCTACGAATATACAAAGTCACAAGACGACTTACACAATTTTATGCTGGTCTTGCAGCACTAATATGGAAAGAGGTGTAGCGTCTCTTCTTATACTGGACAAAGTTTAATGACACTCTTGCCTACTGTATAAAATATTTTGCAAATAAACCTAAATGATGCTCCAATAAGAGAAATGAGTATTATAAATAGTGGGGAACATCTTGGAATCTCAGTGACTTTACAGCTGACTTATGAAGCTATTTAGTATAAAATATTGTTACCGTTAATAATATTTTAGTACCAATACATTGTAATTTAAACTTAAATATGCTTACAGCGTGTAACAAAAAGGTGTGATAATACTAAAGGGTGTGAATCTGCCCATGAAACTGAACAACTTTTCCCTAAGAGCATAGATCATAGAACAAAATCATTTTTGATCTCCCTTATAAACTGCTCCAGCTGATAGCGCATTTTGTACGGGAGATCAAATTTTGGTATTTGGTATTTTGACCTATGTTCCTCAGGAAAAGTTGTTCAGTTTTCCTTTGACCTTTCCGTTACAGGTTGTATAGGTACTTATACTGCTGAAATCAATAACTTATAATATCTTATTATTTGCCTGGGGGTTATAATTGTAAATACGAATACTTACCTAATATCGGTCTCTGCGGAATGTTTCTGTGCGTGAATAACATTGTCTATTTTTTTTAAGCCCACATTATCCCACTCAAAGCCCTCACACAAGAGAATAGACATATTCGTCGTCGTATGTGCCAGGCACAAATACACGTCAGGTCCGGTAACAAATACCCAAACTGATCATTTTGGTATCTGCGTCGATCAGAAATCCATTCCGGAATCTGTAGCGCGGCAGCGCCAGCAGCAAGCTGCACTACCACTTGACTGTGCCACGTGAGGACAACAAAATTTTTGCAAAACTATTTTGAAATTAGTATTATGGTGTTTTATAATTTAGTCTAGGCATCGAAGCGGATCGTTGTATGTAGACCCCTGCATTAAATCCTCAGTCGATGAAACTTTGCTGGGGTATTACACTACATAAGACAAACCTTCCATAAAAAAATCCAAAAAAATCGGTACTTTAAATTTTTCCATACAAAAATTACAAAAAATGTATTTTTTGGATATTTTGAATTTACATTTAATTCATGATTCTTTATCATCCTGTCAAATAAAATCTGCCTGAGAAATTTATGTTGGGGTCAACTGCTTCGTTGCCTACACAAATTTATAAGCCACAGTGGTCTAGTGGCTGACCAAGCGAAACGATCTCGATCCAGAGGTTCTGGGTTCAATGTAAGGCCCCAGTTTGAAGACAAGAAGACATTGCAAGATAAATCACCAGATTGTCCGAATTGTAAAACTATTCCATGCTTTTGCAGACACTGTGAACCGTTGTCCCTATCTACGAAAGTAAGTAGTCATGAATGAGCCATGCCAGATGCCACCAAACAAACTCTGACACTAGAAATTCTGAAACTGGTTATCGATCGAAAAAAATTATAATTTTTCAAAAATTTACTATAATAAAGATATCATTCAATGCGTAAGCCTAACAAAATGAAATGGGGCAAGAATCTCTTACGAGCCTTAGAACATTTTCAACTCTCATTAAGTGTGAATAAATTTCTTAAAGCACTTGTTTATTTCTTTATATCCATTGTTAATTGCATCTCTGTCAAAGGTCAGAAGAAATTACGGTCACTGCACAATGCTCATAACGGTCTTAACATAAATAACATCACACAAAAGGTAATATCATAATAGTGTTGATTCGAACAACTTTCTCTAGATGTGTTTGTAATAAACAACATTTGTATGGAAATTGTTTGAATGGGGTAATCTTCATCGTAACGTATAAAAAACATGTGCAGCGAAGAGGTGGAGAGATAACATTTGGATGTAATTAATTACTCTATATTGGATTTTGGAAATGATATTGAAAAGACGTGTAAGTCCGCGTTTTAAGCTCTATGTTGACACTCTCCCTTTGTCAACATGACTGAAATTATCTGCAATAGGTACTTATAACGAGTTTTAGCTGAAAAAAGCTCTCTGTAACGGACAGTAATAGAACTTTGGTTGCAAGACTAAACGATCAAGTGCAAGCCGAGCTAGCGCGCCAAGGGCTCCAATATACGTATAGTATCTTTAGAAGCAAAAAAGTCCATTTTCAAAACCGCAAAACTAAGTTTGTTTGTAGAGATTTTTTGCAGATTTCTGAAGACTGTGCTACATAGAGAGATCGTTATATTTTTTTCTGTAATATTGACACAAACCTCTACCGACTATGATTGATTTTAATTTTCGATAAGCAAACTCCCTACGGGCCCCATTTACGCGTGAGTAGTTGCTGAAATTTCAATTTCAATTTAAAGATAAACAGGTGTAACAGACAGACAGACGGACGGAATCGCAACATTAGGGTTCCGTTTTTGATTCAGAATCTAAAATTATAAAAAACCGGCCAAGTGCGAGTCGGACTCGCGCACCGAGGGTTCCGTACCACCACATGAACATAATTGTATTAGTTGAAATTTCAGTAAGTTAATGTGCCAGATTTTTTGAGTCCGACACGCGCTTGACCAAATTTGTTGTTATTTTATAGCTTATGCACTATAAACATAACAATTTTCAAGTTTGTAAGTGTTCCCGTTTTTAAAAAGAACTAAAACAAAAATCGCCTCAGCGACCATCCAACTTGACCCCTCTCTTATATGAATGTTCTTGAAACGGGAGCTCACCACAATTGGTTACCATTAGTTGTGAGAAAAGTTGTAATATTTAATGATTTCAGACTTTTCTCATTATTTGTACTGTGAGACCTACTTCTTGCCAAATTTCATAATTTTAGGTCAACGGGAAGTACCCTGTAGGGTTTGCATTTTTGAATAAATGTATGGAGATGAGGACATAAAATGCCATATCTTTTGATTGCATCATTGTAAAAAATTGAAATTTTCAGATCTTGTGTGGTTCATAGATCCTAACATATGATATTAATTTCATTCTGATACCTTTACCCGTTCGTGAGATAAAGGGTCTTGACAGACAGACAGACAGACAGACAGACAGACGGACAACAAAGTGATCCTATAAGGAATCCGTTTTTTTTTTTGAGGTACGAAACCCTAAAAAGATTAAAGTGTTGTTTAAACTTTTTTTTATGTGAAATAAAGTGTTTTATAACAGATCATTTAAAGTTTAGGGAGAATCAATATACCTACCATTATTGGTTTTTCAATATAAATGGTAATTAACAAGATACAGCATAGGTGACATACATAAATAATTCTTTCATATAATTTATTTTCTTTATATTATTTCCTTTCATAGCAATTTGAGATAAATTTAAATTACTCATTAGCCAAATGTATAAGGCTAGATTGTAATACAAATGTGTATCTAATTACATTAGATCCTATACTATTAAACGAGCAATATTTGTATATATATAAATATATGCCCCGTGTGGGGCCGGCAAATAATAGTACCAACCCTTACATTCCCGTGGGTGTCGTAAAAGGCGACTAAGGGTTATAAAATGGAGGATGGGCAGCAGCATCCTCCTTTGTATCTAACATCTTACTTACTTCGGTCACCTACAACCGCGGTCCATGGTGCCAGCCGTAACGCTAACAAGCGAGGTGACTATGGTACTTCCCCTCTACATTTTTCCAGCAAAAGCTAGAATTCTAGAGGGAGCTCCCTGTCCTGTAGTGGACGTTTCATGGGATGTTATGATGATGATATAAATATATATGTATATACATTTGTAATCGGTTTCTCGAAAACGGCTCTAACGATTTTGATGAAATTTAGTATCCAGGGGTTTTTGGGGACAAAAAATCGATCTAGCTAGGTCTCATGTCTGATAAAAATCGTTTTGTCCGTGTTTTTAAGCATTTTTAAAAATACCGCGGTTTAGACAAAAACCTACAGCGCCATCTGTTAGCGAGTAGCATAGCTTGCTCAACCGATGATATTTTAATGGTGAGGCGGCTATTATAGAGCAAGGCTCGGTCGACCAGGTACTGTGTAATTAAGACAAAAAAAATATTTTTATAATTTCCTTTCGAGAAATACTTATTAAGCCCTGACAACAGCTAACAAGGCTGTTTACGTAGCTTTGTTTTGTAAAAACAACATTCATGCTGAGATTCATGCAGATATTTTAGGACCTTAAACTAATCTCTCTTACAAAACATAAAACTACAAATCTTTGCCCTAGGGATATAAATCGAACAAGATATTTTTTTATCACTCAGGATAATTTGTAAATAATTCTGTCCATAATATGATTAAAAAATTATCCCAAGAAAAAATAGGTCAAAAGCAAAAAAAACCGGCCAACTGCGTGTCGGGCCACGCGTAATGTAGGGTTCCGTAGCCAAATGGCAAAAAACGGAACCCTTATAGATTCGTCATGTCAGTCTGTCCGTCCGTATGTCACAGCCACTTTTCTCCGAAACTATAAGCACTATACTGTTGAAACTTGGTAAGTAGATGAATTCTGTGAACCGCATTAACATTTTAACACATAAATAGAAAAAAAAACAATAAATTTTAGGGTTCCCCATACATAGAAAAGAAACCCAATTTTTTTTATTTCATCTAACCCATACGTGTGGGGTATCTATGGATAGGTCTTCAAAAATGATATCAAGGTTTGTAATATTTCTTTTTCTAAACTGAATAGTTTGCACGACAGACACTTCCAAAGTGGTAAAATGTGTCCCCCCCCCCTTAACTTCTAAAATAAGAGAATGATAAAACTAAAAAAAATATATGATGTACATTACCATGCAAACTTCCAACGAAAATTGGTATGAACGAGATCTAGGATGTAGTTTTTTTTTAATACGACATAAATCGTAAGGCGCAATTTACCTTTCATTCAATCAACTCAAATCAGCTAATTTAATTAATATAATGTGGTGGTACGGAACCCTCAGAGCGCGAGTCCGACTCGCACTTGGCCGGTTATTTGTTAAACAGGTTTTGTTTTTTGTTCATAAACCTTTTCATTCCTAAAATGTTGGCTGCAACTTGGCTATATGATTTGCTCATGATTCATATTAATAGGGATGATAGATCAGCTCAATACGAATCGATTTGGTCCTTGCAAGTTTTTCTGTGCGTCGCTGCGTTTTTGAGTTAAAGCAAAAAAAAAAAAAATAATATACTAAATAATGTTTTTTTTTTGTCTGCCTTTGTGGCTTCTGTTTAAAATACTTCTGAAGATGTAGAAAATCGAACATAGACATGCAAGGCTCTGTATTATCACGGGACGAAGTAGTGCAATTTTTCATTTTGAAGCGCTGAAACTTTACGCCGCAGGGCTATTATGGTGGCAGACCATTTTTCTGGGGTTTTATACATCGTATTTAATCAGATAGTCATAGTCTGCCAGGTGTATGTTTCATTGTCAAATTTCAAAATAGTTAAAACTTAATTCCTAAAAAACGCAGGGGTGTGGATGTCCGCCAATATTTTTTGTATCTTTTAGAGGATGCTCCTTATCATCAGTCAAAGAGGCAGACATAAGCAAATCATATAGAAATTTGTACTTCATCACCCTTACAACGACGACCAACGGGGTCCAGCGACTGATTGAAATTGATTTTTCCATGAGCCAAGCTGTGAATGGTAGAATTTGGTCTTGGTTTCAAAAATAACTCTGTGATTGTCTGAAAAGTTAGACGATTCCGCGCTTCGGAAGGCAGGTTAAGCCATTGGTCCCGACTACTATCTACGGATTTAGCCGTTAACGCGCCATGTCTGAGGCCTTTGGCGGGTCAACAAATCTGACACCAAGGTTTGTGAGGTTGGTCATCGACCTTGCTTCCACACAATATGATGATGATGATGACTCTGTAGAATTCACATATCTTGATAATGATCTCAAAATTGAATTGCTCAATTATGTAGACGGATAACATTACCGTGCGTACACAAAATCAGGGTCGGATCAATCCTTAGACATACGAGAATCTGAATAATATATTATTTACTTGGCTAAAGTGGATTTAGGCTTACGCCCAACAGAATTGACATACTTGGTATTTACGCGTTCAGTGTGAACTATCACTTCGAATTTGATTGCATTTACCTTCTCGATGGTGTTCGAAATTGTTATTCAATTACTTTGTTTAGGCAGATTAAGGAATAGTTATTGTAGGATTGGGTCGCCGGTGTGATGCTGTATTGTAATATTACAATACCTACGCATTGCCGATTTGTGAAATTTACAACGTACAACATTATTATACTTAACTGTTGTTCATTTCATTGATGCCTTTTAATTTTTGTTAGATCAATACGTCTTCTACTGGACCATAAAATTTCCTTCAGAATGTTCACAACAAAAGGGTTAAATATTTTTTTATAGTTTGCACGCTTATTACCTTAGCAACTGGTACAGTCAGCATCAACAGTAGTTAAGCATTCCAGGTGTCCTTCTAAACATAAAAACTTGTAACATAAAAAAAAACAGGCCAAGAGCGAGTCGGACTCGCGCCCTAAGGGTTCCGTACCTATCTACCATATGATATACTAAAAGCTTTGACTTTAACTTTAAAAACTCCGCGACCATCCAACTTGACCCCTCTTTTATAGAAAAGTTCTTGAAACGGGAGCTCACCTTAATTGGTTACTATTAGTTGTGAGAAAAATTTAAATATTTAATGATTTTAGACTTTTCCTTTTATTTGTACTGTGACACCTAGCTTAATGCCAAATTTCATTATTTTAAGTCAACGGGAAGTATCCTGTAGGTTTTGCTTTTTGCATAAATGTATGGAAATGAGGACATAAAAAGCCATATCTTTTGATTGCATCGTTGTAAAAAAATTAAATTTTCAGATCTTGTGTGATATATAGACCTTAATATTCGTTATCAATTTCAACTTGATACCTCTTCTCGTTCGTGAGAAAAAGGATCTTGACAGACAGACAGACGACAAAGTGATCCTAGAAGGGTTCTGTTTTTTTATTTTGAGGTACGGAACCCTAAAAATATGTAGTTTTTTACTAGTCTGAAAGTTCTATCTTTTGAACCAACATAGACAGCTGGTTTAAAATTTCACAGAATATATGTTTTTAAGACAAGTATTATATCACCTTAAAATAATAATGAAAAAAGCCGGTCAAGTCTGAGTCGGACTCGCAATTTTTAAAAACTATGCGATTTAGAATGATTCACGGAATTTCCTGGATACCGTGCACAGGTCTAATCTTCAAGAATCTTAAGTCAGATATCTTATTTAATGATCTCACTGTTTATTCACGGATATTTATTTCGTTTAGGAAATATATTGAATGACGCTTCGTTTGATCCCTTACTTGTATGAAAATATACGACAGAAAATAGACCGACCTGTTATTTTTGCCGGTGACTGTATAATATTTGATAGCGTGAAACTACCTTATTAAGATCACTTTGAATTTTTTGCACTTTATAGACACCTGAAATGCTTAGCTACTTTTGATGCTGATTGTACAAAAGGACTGAGCGGACCGCACAGTAATGGTGGCGTATGCTGTGCTGAGTCATCTTCTACTTCAACCATTTTCTATTACAACCGCTACCTTCCACAACAATCATGCGGATCTGATAAATACCTACCATACTCGTAATACGAGTACCTTCCTTAATACCTGATAATTATACTTATGGGTCATCATGAAAAGTAGCTAACAGCAAAAATTTTGAATTTAAGACCCATAAGTCAGTATTTTTTATGTTAAGACCAATCGATCTGTTTATGACAAACTAGATAGATTTTTAATGTGTTTAAAATACAATATCCAATGCGGCTGCTACGCCTGCAGTTTTGCGATAAGAAAAGACGGGCTGAAGCTATTTCTCCTTGCGGGTGAAACAAAGATCCTGGTACACACGGCCGCACATCGGTAAAACACTTTTAGACCTTATGGCGTGGTAATAGAGATGAAAAAGTTTCTACCGACAAGCGGGTTGACCGTACTAGTATTTGTGGCGAGAAAATCATAGATTAAACTGAAGTATTTCAAGGTCAGAAAGGGTAAAGCAACCTTAAAGGATGTGATTCTGCCCTTTTCTAAAAACTAAACAACTTTCCCTAAAGAACATAGGTGTCATATACAACGCGCTTTCAGTTGATTCAGTTTCTAAGGGACATAAAGTTTCTTTCGTATTTCGACCTATGTCCCTTAGGAAAAGTTGTTCAGTTTCATGGGCAGATTCACATCCTTCAGTGTAAGCATACTCTTTTTGTGTAGTTAATCCTTGTATTTCTTAGTAATTCCTCAGATTGGTTCTAAATGTGTATCGTAAGATTTACCGGTAAGCCTAAGGAATAATCACTTATTGAGCTTTTATAGTAACAGATAAAGCTTGTATCAATAAACATTTAAAAATTTACTGACTACAGTAATAACGCAATCAAAACTTTCCGGCTTTGTGCGGGCTAGAAATTAGAATTATACCAAATTTTAAGCAATGTTGGCATGCGAACTACCTCCTGTGAAAAGTATTTTGCAACGATAAAACTAAGTACCTGGGTGACCGAGCTTCGCTCTATTCAATCTTAACCAAAGCTCTTCAAAAGATTGCGCTGTAGGGTTTCCGAAACTCTCATTTTTCACGAAATATTAAAAAAAAAACCGGTCAAGTGCGAGTCGGACTCGCGCGCCGAGGGTTCCGATATACCTATAGTATTTTTGGAAGCAATAAAGTCCATTTTCAGGACCGCAAAACTAAATTTGTTTGTAAAGGTTTTTTGCAGATTTCTGAAAAACTGTGCAACTTAGAAAGATCGTTTTATTTTTGCTGTAAAGTTTACATAAACCTCTGTCAACTGTAATTAATTCAGATTTTCCCTTACTCAAACTTCGGAGATAAGGGGGGGGGAATGGTATTTTTTTTGACATTTTTCATCATAACTTGAAAACTAAGAAACTTAAAAAAATACAAAAATATATTTTAAAATGTACAAGTAAAGCCCTTTCATATGATACCCCACTCGACCTAGTAGCGACAATTTGAAATTTGGCCCCCCCTATTTTGGCCCCCTTTACATTAATAATCATACTTTTTTCAAAAAATTTTTATGTGCAATTAAGTTGGGCAACTATATTCTAAAACTATTCCAAATTTCAGCTCGATAGCGTAAGTGGTTGCTGAGATATAGAGGTGTGACAGACAGACGGACAGACAGAGCGGCACCATAAGGGTTCCTTTTTTTTACCATTTTGGTATCGGAACCCTAAAAACGAATTTTTCCCAACATGAGAAAAATTTGTTTTTCAATTATTCCCAAAATAAATATAAAATATACTAATATTGCTCGTTTAATAGTATAGGATTATGAGTTCCATTATCATCCTCCATCATAACCCAGAAAGACGTCCACCACTGGACAAAGGCCTCCCCTAAAGATCTCCACTGGTCCCAACATTGTTTCACAAACTTATTTTTCCTGACAGCTCGAGCAGAACACTTAGGTACTTCGTCACTTTGCAAATTTGTTTTCATAGCTGCAAAATGGATCAGTAAGCTTGGGAAAAACAGAAAAAAAAATTTTATACTTGCTTCATGAAGCATATTTGCGCCTAATAATCTTTTATATTATCAGAAACATCGTTAAGAAGGAAAATAGGAAGCTTGAAGATATAATCAGGGCCTATTTAATAGGCGTTTTGATATTTTAGTAGGTAGCAACGTAGGCAACAAGCTACAACGCTAATAATGGTACTGATTCCAATCTCTGAAACCTGGTGTGTTGCCCAATTCCGTGTTAATTGGCTGATTATTGTGAAGTAGATAGTCCTAACAAGTGTGTTAACAAGAATCCAGATACGTGTACAATAATAGGCACAAGTCAAACCTGTAGCAACTACACGTACGCCCGGCAGCAAGGAAGGGAAAACAAAACCAGCATAAGCTGAACTGGCGCTACGCAACAAACTCCCGAAAGCAGAGACCTCCTCAAGATCAAAGTGCTTTCACTACTAACATGCCGTGCTTTAGCTGATTCTGTCAGAACTTTAACTTCTTATTTTCATGAAACTACAAGCTGTTAAAAATTCTTATATGAGGTCATTTCTATGTATCTTTTTTTTTCGAATAAGGACGATCTTGAAATCAGAATATTCTATTATATTACCACCAAAATTTTCTTCGTCTGCGTCCTCAGCTAATCATAGAAGTCATTGAACTTTCCAAACGCTTAACTTCTTCTTAAGACAAAACTTTTTCTTTTCAAGAACAAGTATTTATTTTACTATATTTTAGTGATACAGAATCATCCTTAAAGGGATCAGCGTATTTTTTCACACCCATTATAAATCTAGGTTGGACCATTGTTATTGCGTAAATAACCTACAAGTACCAATGGGTTAGTCTTTGTATGGAAATAGTAATTGCGTGTTCTAAGTTTGAAACCTAGCATTTGAACTTTGTTACTAAGGTCTTAAAGTAACATTAGATTAATACATAAGTTACAAGTCCCATTTATATAGGTCAAGACTTTTGCACCGTTGATTGCGCAGGATTCCATTTCATTGCTTCGTGAGAAACTATCGAGCAAAATTTTGAGTCATAGAATAAAATGACTGGGAATTTCTGTCTCACATGGCATCATAATATTATTTAGAATATCATATCACATCTTTCACTTAAACAAACAAGTACATTTTTAAATTTCTATTTAGAAAGACCATTCATTGTAGGTGATACGGCTTCTTAAAATGCTCGAGGCCATAAATAGTGACTACTCCTTCCTTAGTAAGTCAGGAGCCAAATGGGTGACCGCTAGCTTAGACCTACTTGTATCAAGAGTAGTTTTTTACACCTTGAATGTTGAAGATGATATTGAAGATCAAAACAAAACACCAGGACCAAAAAACATCTTCATACTGATTACAGAACAATAAAAAGGAACATCTCGGTAGCCAGGCAAGCAGTTAAAAGATAAACGTTTCCCGCCGACCTTAGACCTGAATGTGTCAATAAATTAATTAACATCTTCGCCTCTTATCTCTGAACTGTCCATAACAGAGCGACAGTACAACTTTAACATACATTGCTGCATTTTCCTGACTAAGTTTTCTAATTACTTCTCTTTCGATTCCAGTAAAAAGATGTCACGAACATAAAATAAAGTTCAAATAGTTATTAGGCAATAGTGTCGATTCTGGCAGACACAAACTTAAACTAAAGATTTGAATAAATGATATTATTATTAATGATGACTAAATTTGACAGTTCTAAAAGTGTTTATGTCTTCATCACCCCCTATAGGCTGAAAAAATACAGCAACAATGTTAGAACTGTCAAATTTAGTTTTACTTTGTGTCTGCCAGAATTGACCCCATCACTAAGCTAAGAGGAAGATACAGTATGTATTCTGATAAGCTTAAAACTTAAGCACAACACAAATAAATTATACTTCTTGGTTACTCGTAATACTAAACCAACTTTTTAGCAACAGATGCACGGTAAACAAACACTTAGACCAATTTTGTATGTTGCATCACTAATCAAGCAAGAAGCGCTAGAAGGGTAACCGACTTAGTTACACAACACATTCACACAAATGCATTCTTGTACGGCCAGAAATGTCCCCGCGTCAACATTAAAAAGTAAAACGCAATGAATTTCAAAGTAGTGTTCTTCGACATTTTTAGTAGATGAAACCGAGGCCTCTTACAACTGAACGCTCCTAATTATTAAGTGAAAGTTAAGTGCTGTTTGAATACTTCACTTTAATGAATTGGTGTTGTAAGGCCTGTTATGAATAATTATTGCTTTGAGATCACTCAAACAGCTTAAGAAAGAGCCCAGCCCTTAATAACGTTAACAATCTCGCATCATATTCTGCGAGAATCGATGTCAAGAGATGATTCATAGCTTTGTTTATTGTATTATTAGCCTCTATTATTAATATTTTCTTTATAGATTTCATTGGCAGATTTCGCCTGCGTAGTGCCAGCAAAAAAATGTACCAACTCATATCTACCTGTAGATGACGTAAGAGGCGACTAAGGGATAATGAAGTGGAGGATGAGCTGCAGTGGTCCTTCTTGGTATCGTACCATTTTACTTACTGCCGTCACCAACAACCGCCGTCCATGGTGGCAACCAGCAACAGTTGGAATTCTGAAGCTCTATGTCGTGCATAGTGGACGTTTCATAGTTGAGTTTACTTTTAATAATATCTAAATGTACCTTTTTTCCGTTGGCCGTTGATTTTTTCTTTGTCCTCTTTCAAATCACTAATGTTTTTAATTGTGTCTATCTGCCAGTTGTGCAAAGCTTATTTAATGTTTAACCTCTGTGAAATCGATTTCTGTCACTTAACTACTGTTCTTATGAGAAAGAGAGTAATGCAACAGATTCAAAGGGGTTATTATTTCTAAAGACACTTTAAGCAACGGGCAGTATGTTTGTTATTATTATTTTTACTGTCCCGGGAATTTGGAATATCCAGTACTTAACAGAAAACAATACGTGCAATTTAGCAAAAGCCCAAATAGCTGTCAAACCTTCCTCAACACTGACGGATTAGTCGACGACTTTTGTTCTCCAAATAATTAATTTAGCTTCGCATTGCCCATTTATCTCATATCTAGGACGCGTTGATGGATAGCGAACATAGAATAAGACCCGTATCTAAGAGACATTTCAATGGAACATATATCCTATAAATTGCCATATACAGAGGTTGTCGCTTTGAACCGAGCTACAAATTCTAACACCATGTTGATAGTCAATCGATTAATTTAAACACAGATTTATGGGAAGTTAAACTAAGGGTTTTTTTTATAACTTTAATTATGAAGAATGGTCTTTTAAAATTTATCTTGTTAAAATCAAACCTTTGTTGTGAAAAAACATAAAGGAAGGCCTATGTACCAGCCTTGGATATCTTTCGGATAATTTAATGCTGATAACACATAAACCAAGTTCACACTGATGGTTCACATTTGCTTAGCGCCTGGAGCCTAATGAGTGGAATTCCATTGTTCCATCGTTTGTGGACACATGTAAACCCAGTTACTGGCCAGGCGACCAACTACTTAGGATTCAAGCCTGCAGTGCGGTCAGTTCAAATCACAAATATATTATGTGTTATCAGCACGAATTTCCACCAATGCTGTGTGAGGGCGCAAAGCTGTGACCTGCAAAATTCCAACCAATGTCATTGCTCCATTTGACAGCGCATTTGACAAACTAGGGAAATGGCGAAATCCTATTGGTTGAAATTTTCCCAGCTGACAGCTTAACTCCCTCGCACTTGTGGATATTCACCCTTATCCAGGTGACTCACTCGCTAGGCTTCGGCCGCTAACAAGCTATCTACAGTGCGTTTTCAGCTTTTTAGGGTTTTAGTTAAGGGGCTTCCTGCCTTCCACTAGCGCCCCCATCAGTTAAAAAATTATAACTCGAAAATCCGTAAAGACAGATTGAAGTAAAGGTACCCTAGTTTAATATAGTTACAGATACAAAAACTGCTAAAAGTAACCGCTTTTCGCTCTTTTTGTATCTGTAACTACAGTGAACTATATTTTTCAGAATTTATAGGTTTTAAATCGCGGACGAAGTTTTAAATAAACTAGAATTATGTAAAAGTACAGTTGAAGGAGATTGTATTAACTTTGATAATTGCTAATAATAAATTAATAAACAAGTAAAAACATTTAATTCATGATTATAAGTAAAATTTATAAGAACTTGTTCAATGGCTGCAATTCGACATTAATGTAAACATACTGGTAAACGTATTTATTTACCCGTGATTCATCATTCAGGGTCGAAATGAATACGCAAAGCCGAAGCTCAGGAGAAATGGCACGCTTTTGAATAGGCCTTTTAAGGGTATGTACGGGCTCAATCACACTAACATACAGGGTGTAAAAAAAGAGATGATGATCCTTCTAAAGGGTGCTTCTACATTACTAATAGATTGTAAAAAATAGGTAGTTTTTCGTGTATATTTCATTGGCTGATTATAAAATTTGATTTTCTTTCGAAATACATAGCAGTAATTTATTGTAATGGATAGGTACAAGAGCACATCGAGCTTGATACACTGGACTTTGTACTGTTCTTATTTCAACAGACGTACGGGCTAGAGTCGCACTGCGAGTGTCAAGCTTGACTTGTCGTTGACTGTACTTGCCAGCCACTAAATATTACAACAAAAAATATCTTTGTTTGCAGTACATGCCAATCATAGGTCATTTAACCCTCTAGAATGTTTTACTTCTTCTTGAGCTAAAACAATTTTTGTTAAGAAAAAGTATTTTTTATGTCTAATCTATGTGTAATCTATTAGTGATTTAGAATCACCTCTAGTAGGATCGTTGTACTTTTTTATAATTCAAGAATATCTTATTCGAAGGGAGAGAAGGATATACGGCGCCGAATAACTTCCTTTTCACTTGCATCAGAAAGAAAGAAAGAGAAATGGCTCATTTGCACGTGAAAAAAATACAAAATTCTGTCCTTTTCCAAGTGCTGCCTTTTCTTTTTTTTATTGTGTTGAATATAGAGACAAACAGTCAAATACTTAAATATCTACAATAATATTCGTTATAGTAAACCTGTAGCCCCCTAAATATATACTTAAAAAATAGGATGTACAGTTAAATATTTAGAGAAACCAAAACAAAACAAAAAGAAACAATACATGATGAAAAAATAAGTACACTAACATATTTTTAAAGGTATTTTATGTCCCATTCACTGAGATGCCTGACCTTAAGACAGTAACGCAGTATATTTCTTTGTAGTCTGTATCGCAATTTTCTTAACAGTAGATTGTTTACCAAGGGAACAAAGACCTATATATTAAGGGCGAGAGGCGTCATCCGAGCTTATAGTGTTGCTTCCAAGGTGGACACTCTACTTTTTATCACTCTCTGTCCGAAAATAAGTAAATGTAAATTATGAATATTAAAGTACGTTTATTTATTTACATAAAAAAATTTATCACGACACAGAAACATTTAGAGGCTAATAACAATATCCATATTCCTAATTCAAATAACTTTTAGTCGCTTAGGGATTAAAACGCGATTCTTGTCCCTGTTAACGTAGAACGAACTATCTCATTTCGAATAAAAAAAAATAAAAAAATATTTCCTTAGTATTTATTACTTTTCCCAAAATACGAGCCATCTCAAGAATAATTTCGTTCCAAGCTTACTAAAGAGTAATAAAATACCATCTCAGATCTTAGACGTGACATCCGCTGCGCTGTCTAATAAAGGCCAGTTTTTGTTTTCTTAGGTCAAATTAATAGTAATGGACTGACAACATCACTTTAATTCGTGTTAGACAATATATCTCTTATTATTTGGGATTTTCTTATATTAAGCTGATGAGCAATTTATTCTATAGGTATTGAAGCGTGATGGTACGGACGCTCCGCCAATTTTTTATATTCTGTGCCATCACGAAAAAAATAAAAATCAAAAGAAAAACAAAGATCTAAATTTATAATTAATCAAAGTTTTTGTATTCGTGTTAAAATAATTTTCATCGCTTAATGATGACAATTAAATTACATCGCTTCACAAATAGTGCAACAGCACTTTAATGTATGCAAAAAGTAAGAAGTCAGCAAACTGCCGCATTTTTGAGATATTGCTCCCAACTTTTAAGCTCTCGTGTTTTTTTTTTCAACCCTGCCCCCAAATTAGTATCCCCTCTGGTACAAATTCGTCAATATTCGTATCAATTAAGGCTCTTTTCACTCGGACAGTTTCGAATACGATCTGAATTGCAAATCGGCACTTTTTCTTCCGTCCAATGTACGAGCTAAATGGACTTAATTGGAAATTCAGCGCCTCTTCAATCGTCTAAGTTTGTAACTTCTTTTCGCCAGCTAGCAACTGCATTTTTAATTTTTGACACGGTGACCTGAAACTGTAGGGAGTTTTAATTGTTATGTGAAATAAATATCTGGAGGGAGCAACTGCACTTGCATTCCTAACGCAACATATAACTATGCACATTGTTGAGATCTATCTAGATATTTCTTTGCACTCCTTATAAAAGTTGTAAATTCAGGAGCACGCAAATCTAACGTGTCAAGCTTACTGTGCTCTTGGCTGTACCAAATTCTACGTATAATTTTTAATGAGCTAATATATTTTTTATAATTAATGGGGTTGCTCTTGGCCTCGGTCGACGATGGAACGAGCTTGTCCAGAAAATGCCTATTCACTCGCAATTTGAATAGATTCGGGTTAAATGGGAACACAGACGCAGGCAGAGAATATAGAAATTTAGACAATTGTTTTACAGTCCTGGTGATGCTGGCTAAGAATATTACCACCCAGTTCTTCCCGTAGGTGTCGTAAAAGGCGACTTAGGGATCTTGAAACGGAAGATAGGCTGCAGCGTCCTTCTGCATAGATATGCCGTACGTAGTAAGATACAACCGTACTGAGCAAGCCAGTTGCTACGCTAACAAGCGTGGTGTCTGTTAAGTACAGTCAAAGCAAAGCAAAGCATGCCAAGCCGTCCGTATCTCCTGGGATAATGAGTGAAATGGTTCAATTCGTGTGATCCCATCATCCGTCGCGGCGTCCCCAACATAGATAATAAATAAAAGTACAGTAAACAACAGGCCATGCTTGACACTCGCAGTGCAACTCTAGCCCGTACGCCCATTGAAATAAGAACGGTATAAAGTCCAATGTATTAAGCTTGACTGTACATCCCCTCCGAAATACATTTTGCTGTGAAAATCTGGGGGGAGCTCCCAGTCCGATGTCTTTCTGTGACAATGTTTTAAGTGTGTGTTTACAATAAAGTTATTTCATTCGGTTAATTCGCAATATATTTTTTCTGTTGCAGGTATCACTGGCTTCTTGTTTTATTCTTCACGTCTCTATGCCGAGCTAATGATGGCTTGTATGGTTCTTCAAAGTATCCAAATGGTAAGTAACAAACATTTTTAATCGAAGCTTTTGTAAGAAACTGCCTATTAAAAGCAAAATATATTAAAATCTAAATTAAGAAGCCTTTATTCAGTCAGAAACTAATCATTAGTTACAAATGGTATGGATCTTCTTTAAAGTAAAAAATACCTGTGTTAGAAGAACCCACTCTTCCATATCTACAAACTATAACGAAAAGTAGTATACAATACTAACGGAAAGGTGTGGTAATACCTGGTAGTACTAAAGGGTCAAAACTGAACAACTTTTTCCAAGGAACATAGGTCATAGACCAATATAAATTTTTGACCTCCCATAGAAATTGCATCAGCAAATAGTGCATTTTGAATCTATGTTCCTTGGGAAAAGTTGTTCAGTTTTACAGGCCGATTCAAATCCTTCAGTATTATCACACCCCGTTTAAAGTAAAAAACCAACACATTTTGTAGCCATGACACTAAAACCAGAGTATATATTTGACGGAAAGAATAACATTGTTTTACAAACTTGTTTTTTCTGACAGCTATAGCCGATTGCTTTTTACATAGCTGCAAATGTCTTGGTAAGCGTCGGAATAAACGACAAAAATTGATCATACATTGTTGCGGCAAAGGCACATCAAAAACCTTATAATAAAACTTAGATAAAAGCAAGAAGAAGTGATACTAAACAGGACTTTACGGACTTCATAACTTGAACATTGCGTTTAAACGAACTATAAAAACAAAGATAGTAAAAGCTTTGCTACAATTCACTTTGCCGCACTTACAGAAGAACTAATACCAATAAATTTTGCAAATGGAAAGGACAGAAGCGAGCCAGCGTTGTTTAAATGCAAATTATGTCTTTAGCACGCAGTAAAAGGATTATGTCGTATTTGTATTTGCTTTAAATGCTCTGCTTTTTAAATAAGTTTGCAAAACAACTACGTAAATAAACAAATGTCAAACAAGACTACCATTCAAGTTTTTGTAAGCACATGTGCGGTAAAAAGAGTATTAAAATCGACATTCTGGTGGTTCGGTTAAACACAAAAAGATAATAATTGAAAAAAAGAGAGAAATACTCAATTTTAGGGTTCCGTACATCAAAATAAAAAAACGGAACCCTTATAAGATCACTTTGTTGTCCGTCTGTCTGTCTGTATGTCTGTTAAGACCCTTTTTCTCACGAACGAGAAGAGGTATCAGGTTGAAATTGATATTGAATGTTAAGGTCCGTGGACCACACAAGATCTGAAAATTTTAATTTTTTACAATGACGCAATCAAAAGATATGGCTTTTTATGTCCTCATCTCCATAAATTTATGCACCAAAGCAAAACCTAGAGGGCACTTCCCGTTGACCTAAAATTATGAAATTTGGCAAGAAGCTAGGTCTCACAGTACAAATAAAGGAAAAAGTCTAAAATCATTAAATATTTCAATTTTTCTCACAACTAATAGTAACCAATTAAGGTGAGCTCCCGTTTCAAGAACTTTTCTATAAAAGAGGGGTCAAGCAAGTTGGATGCTCGCGGAGTATTTAAAGTCAAAGAGCAAAATCTTTTAGTATATCATATGGTAGATAGGTACGCAACCCTTAGGGCGCGAATCAAACTCGCACTTGGCCGGTTTTTATTCTTAAGAATCTTCTAACTTTTCGAACAACCAGGTGATTCAAACTGCAATGTCCTAACCAAGGTCGCACAAAGGGGTTTTTGTTTGACAGTGTCCTCACCGGGAATCGAACCCGGAACCTCCGGATCGAGAGCCGAGCCCTCTAACCACTAGACCACGGTGGTGACAATGGTTCGTCCCTTCCAAAACATACCAATATTGTTCTATAACAAATTCTAGGAGGAGCTTCCTGCCCCGCAGTGAATTCTTGATTGATGGTATGATGATGAGGGTACATAATTTACTTATTTCGATTACATAGACGTAGTACGAAACTTTTTGCCAGTATTATCGCTCGTCGGTCGTTGAATGATCGATAACAAATTATTTTATCCAGTCGAACCTTTCCTTTCTTGGAAAGGCTTACAATAACAATTTAGTTAATTAAATTCTTAGAAAGCTTTTGTATCTACTAATAGTTTTAAAATACGCCGTCTGTTTAGCAAAATTTTTTTCACCTCCAAAGCTCGGAAACATTTGTTTTGTCGGTTAAATTCTGCGGCCAAAAGCGATTTTTGGCCCCTAGCGGGCAAAAGGTTTTTCTGCGGCCAAAAGCGATTTTTGGCCGCTAGCGGGCAAAAGGTTTTTGAAATTCGAACGTAATGCAGTATGGCAGACCTCCACGCTGCGGTACTGGCTGCTTACTCGCTTTAGTGAGGTGAAAAATTTTGTGTTTCGCTCGGCAGCAAAGTTATTTTGCGTTTATTAAGTTATTATAAAAAAAACGGCCAAGTGCTTGTCGGGCCACGCGCAGTATAGGGTTCCGTAGTTTATTTTTTTTATTCCAAGGCGTGTTTTGAGTAAGTATTTCATAACGTTTATAACATAAACTTTTTACCTCAGAACGCTCAGCGAGGTCCTAGCGCCTGATGCTACTCGTATTGCTGTTTTTATTATTTTTAGTTTTTCTGCTATAGCTCATTAACCTGCTAAGCCTACTTAACTGTGATAGTTTTCCTTTTAATTTCGTCATATATGCTACTACTCTGAATTTTTTTTACATTTCTAATAACAACCGTTTAGCCGGCAAGGGGGGGGGTTAGTTAGTGGGCTCCTGTTTCCGCAATTAAACTCTGATTTGGTCCTTTTTGCGTACAGGTTAGTCTGGTTAATTAAGCCAGCCCAGCTCCTTCCAGAAGCTCAGAAGTCTCCTGGGACATTCGCAGGCTTCGCGGAGCGACCTCGTGTTGTTGAGGATTTTAGCCCGTTGGTCGGCCAACGCAACGCACTCCAGGATCACGTGATTGACCGTCTCTTCCGCGTCAAGGCAGCCCCTACATAGTGGGCTATCGGTAACGCCGATTGTGAATAGGTGTTTGTTGAGCGAGATATGTCCTGTAATAGTGCTCACAACTATTCGGAGGTTTGTTCGATTGAGGCTGAGAAGTCGGTGGGTAAGCTTAGGTGAATTAGTGGATAGCACCTCCTTTGACTGTCTGCAGCTCGTTAGGCTAGCCCAGCGGGCATTGTGTTGGTTCTGGGTAAAGCCGTGAAGCCATGTGCGGATTTGACTGAAGGGCAGTGGTAATAGTGGAACAGGACCTGCCACTGGTGTTTGTGAACCACGCCTTGCCAATTCATCCGCGGCATCGTTGCCCAGTGATCCGCTGTGTCCCTTGATCCATTGCAGGATTACCCTGTTGTTTGAAGCAATGCGCTCCAGTGCAAGGTGACACTCGTAGATAAGCCCTGAGGTAAATACATTACTCTGCAGTGCCATTAGTACGGCCATGCTGTCGGAAAGGATTCTTATACAAAAGCCTTCTACCTTCCTTCGCATTACCGCGGTGGCGGCCTCCTTGATAGCTACACATTCACATTGGAATATGGAGCTGTGTGTGCCTAAGGCCAGTGATATTTTTATGTTGAGGTCGAGTGAGAAAGCCCCGGCGCCTGTTCCTGAGTCCATTTTGGATCCGTCAGTATATATTCTGACCTCATGGGAACCGGATTGGTCTTTACCTGACTCTGATAGTTGTATGGAGGAGGGGGGTTGTCCCCACACTCGACTCCAACAAAAATTGCGCTTTCAAGCTTAATATTTCGCAAACGGATCCCTATATCGAAAATTGATCTTACCAAACACATATTATTTTTAAAAGACCTATCTAACGATATTCCACACTATGGGGTAGACGAGAAAAAAAAATCAACCCCACTTTACTTGCATGGGAGGTACCCTAAAAAAGATATTTTTCAAAATTTTATTCTACCACTTTGTCGGCGTAGATGAAATGTATATCCATACAAAATTTCAGCTTTCTAGTACTAAGGGTCTCTAGGCTAAACCGCGGACAGACAGACAGACGGACATGACGAAACTATAAAGGTTCCTTTTTTACTACGGAATCCAAAAAATATACAATTTTTGGAACACAAATAGCGCAGTAAATATGCTTTATTTTTTTATTTTCATAAAATATTGATTTCTGTGCGGCAGAATGGAATTTAAAAAAAAACGGCCAAGTGCGTGTCGGGTCACGCGCAGTATAGGTTTCCGTAGCTTTTTTACGATTTTTAGGTTTTGAGTAAGTATTTCATAACGTTTATATCATAAACTTTTTACCTCCTGCTACCCTAAAAATATTTTTAAAATTTTATTCTATTACTTTGTCGGCGTAGATAAAATGTATATCCGTACAAAATTTCAGCTTTCTAGTACTAAGGATCTCTGAGCTAAGCCGCGGCTAGACAGACAGACAGATAGACAGACGTACATGACGAAACTATAAAGGCTCCTTTTTGACTACGGAACCCTAAAACACCAAAAAAACACGTTTCTTGTACGAAGTTATTTTTTAACTTTTCATTGTTTTTATTAGTTTTTAGGTAATCTGTCATAATAACACATAATCAGCGAAAATTTCAACCATATTACTACTCCCTTTGAAGATCGGACAGACAGACAGACAACTTGAGACGACGTTTAGGCTTTGTAATAAGGTACCGTTTGCACCCTTTGGTAAGGAACCCTAGAAAGTATCCACATTTTTGTGTGTTAACAATTTGAGTTTTAAAAGTATTGGTAAGCCATGACTGGGAGCACAGAGAGGAGCAGCAATAAAAAAAAATTAAAGCTAATATTGTAGAGCTTATCTTCAAAATTTTTAAAGATTTGCGAGTTAAAAATACTTATGAATTTAGCCTGTCTTCTAGAAATTTTAATGAGTTCCTCTCACTAAATTTTAAGGACTTCTGCGTATAGAACCACCACCTGAGTCAGAGGAACCTTAATCTCACACAATTTGTCAAGATTTCAACCATAAAGCACTGGATTAAGATTCCCATGGTTTCTCTAAATTTAAACGGATATTCAGTATAATGTATGGAAATTACCATCATAAACGGATTTACCGGGCTATTCGTTACCTGCAAATTGAAAATTGCAATAAATTTCAATATTAGTGTCGAGGTTTATCTGTCAAAGCACTCGAAAGGAAAGGGACATTCACACCAAAGTTTAGAGTCTAGTCAGTTACATTAGAACGTCTAGCAAGACGTCAAAATTCACCCACTGTCATAAAAAATCTCTTGTAAACCTCTCTCCATAAGGATGGAACCAGCTCTGTTCACATATGGCAACTTCTGCCACTTCCACCATGCAACCACTTGTCCATCAAAAATATCATCATCATTATATCAGACGAAAGACGTCCACAGAGGACATAGGCCTCCCCTAAAGATCTCCATGCCTACCGGTCCTGCGCTGCTCGTATCCAGCGGCTTCCCGAGAACTTGACCAGTTCGTCGGTCCATCTTGTGGGGAGCTTACGCTTCGTCTTCCGGTACGTGGTCGCCACTCTAGAACTTTAAGGGGCTGATAAGAGCTGAATTACCTCCCTTTCTAACAAAGGGCAGAACGCGCGTGCTAGAACGGAGCGGATTCGCGCTGTTTTATGTTTTTTGCTCATTTTTGCATTTTTCTCAAAATCTGTACCCATAATATTAATTATCAAATGACTATATTATTATGCGTAATGTATTAAATAATGTGTAAAAGTTTTGGAATCATAGATTAATGGGTACTTAAGAAAAACGGTTTAAAAGCAAAAAGCAGAGGTAACTTTGGATTTTTTTTATGGCGTACAAAATATATTTAATCGTATTTCGGATTCGGATCACATAACTTTTTTTCACGGCCCTATATTCATCACTTTTCGTTTAAAACCTGCTCAAGTGAAGCGTATTTAGCTCTTATCAGCCCCTTAACGCCCCATCATCTATCGGTTCGTCTTGCGATGTGCCCTGCCCACTGCCACTTTACTTAAGCGATTATCAGGGCTATATACTTTAGTTCTTCTGCGGAAAAATATAAATGGGTCTTATTGATTAGCTCACTTTTTGTGTCAATGTCTCGAGCATGAGCAAAAAATAAGTAAATAAATAAGGCATGAAGTTAGCGCCCACAAATCTAAATCTGATCTTATCTCTATTTTTTTTATGTACTTAGTAAATGAGAGTTATTTCATTATAACTCCTGATATTTTAAGTGGTAGTTCTGCCCATAAAACTGAACAACTTTTCCCAAGTATCAAGTCAAAATACGAAAATAAATTTCGACTTCTCATACAAAATTTGCTTCAGCTTATGCAGTTAGTATGGGAAGTCGAAATTTTTTCGTATTTCCACCTATGTTCCTTAGGAAAAGTTGTTTAGTTTCAAGGAAAGAACCACCACTTAAAATATCCGAGGTAGTAAAAAAATAAGAATGTAGTAAGAACTCGGTAAGTAAGAGCAGCTTAGAATATCAACGAATGAACGTATGACCGTACCTTAAGCTTAACTGATATTGACTGCCCTCTCACGTTTGCATAAGCAGGTAAACGGTAGTTTAAACGTTTAACCTGGGTAACAATACCTGTCACTATGCTGCTTAGAAAAGCAAATATTTTGTTTGGACATAATCCGGTAAATATCTACGTAACTTAGTAGTTAAGTACTTATCGTGTATTCGTTGTCTTATCGTTTTCTGCGGAGATTATCAAGTTAGTTTTCCAAACATATAGCTGGCCACAATGAATTCGCAATTTTAAAATCCTATACTATTAAACGAGCAATATTATATAATATGTTTGTAATCGGTTTCTCAAAAACGGCTCTAACGATTTCGATACGGGGATTTTCGGGGGCAAATAATTTTTAGCTAGGTCTCATGTCTGGGAAAATTCGTTTTACCCCTGTTTTTTAACGATTTTTGATATACCGCGTAGACAGAAACCTACAGCGCCATCTGTTGACGGGTAGCATAGCTTGCTTACCCGACGATATTAATATTATAGAGCGAAGCTCGGTCGCCCAGGTACTGAACTGTTAAATGGATATCCTCATGATCCTGACAACTAAGTATACCAACTATAACAGCTTCTAATTCTTATTCTACAATATTCATCTTCTTATATGTTTTCTTTTCTTACTTTGTTGCACTTTACTGATGGATATTTACTCAGGGAGCTCCATCCAGATTTCTAGCTTTTGCTGGAAAAGTGTGAAGGGGAAGTACCTTATAATCACCTCGCTTGTCAGCGTTACGGCTGGCACCATGGACCGCGGTTGTAGGTGACCGCTGGAAGTAAGATGCTATGATACACAGGAGGGTGCTGCTGCCCATCCTCCAATTTCTAACCCTTAGTTGCCTCTTACGACACCCACGGGTATGTATGGAATGTAACTATTCTTTGCTGGCACCACACGGGACATGGATATATAGCAGGCAAATCGTATAATTCGCCGTTGACAAACGGCCGACAAACTCTATTCCTTCGGCAAATTGTAATACGGCGTCGGCAGATTGTAAACGGGTTTAGTTGTAGGTTAGTTTATTTGAGGCAATGCTTAGGTTGCGTTAGGTTATCTTGCGATCACACCGCAGGAGCCGAGCGAGGGTAGTGAGCCTGCCACGGAACAGCCGGTGAGTGCCAGTAACGAATTACGCGCCGTTATGTAACATGTTGAGGCATTATGTAAAATTACAAATTTAAAGTTCTCTCGACATTTTGTAAAATGTCAAGATATTATGAGAAGCGTCGACAGATAGACGACATCTTCACGTACCTACGTAGGTAAAATCTCTGAAACGATTATAACATAAGGTTTATACCTTGATCATACTTAGTCTAAGTACGTTCTTAGACTAAGTATGATCAAGGTATAAACCTTACGAGTATGTTATAATCGTTTCAGAGATTTTTATTTCTATTAATTACAAAACATATACAATATTAAAATATAATTTAAGTCAAAACCTACATTTATAAATTATATATTTCGTCGAGAGCGTCTCCGCAAGACAGTGCCAAGCAGACTGGCAGCATTGCCTCTTTGTACAGCGAGCCTCAAACGCTGGGCCAGGAAGCTGCCAGCCCTGCGGTCGCCAGAGGTCTCGATGAGACGCTCCGAAAGATCTCTCAAAAATTTTTTTGTAGAAGGGCCCCAGGTGCCCATCGTCTCAAAACCCAGTGGTAAGAACATTTAGCTCCCGGCTAGCTCTTGGTATTTAAGGCTTTTGCCACGTTTAGATTATTTATTACTCTCTGGTTTATGAGATTATTTATTTCATCATCATCATCATCATATCAGCCGAAAGACGTCCACTGCTGGACATAGGCCTCCCCTAAAGATCCCCATGACGACCGGTCCTGCGCTGCTCGCATCCAGCGGCTTCCCGCGACCTTGACAAGATCGTCGGTCCACCTTGTGGGGGGCCTGCCAACGCTTCGTCTTCCGGTACGTGGTCGCCACTCTAGAACCCTTATTATTTATTTATTTATTATTTATTTATTTAAGTATAATCTATACAAATGCATTGGAACCCTTTCATGAATCAAAAGCAATACGTAAGTCGGCCACACAAATTAAAATCATGTAACTTATCAAGATCATGTCATTTACAAACCATCCCCTAACATTTCTTTAACGTGTTTCACAAAATATTCCACATTGTAGCACTAGCAGTACAAAAAGCGGCTAATTTGGCAGCATATGTGAAAAGTACGACATTACAATACTGGTATCCGGGAACCGCAGCTTTAACAGCGCTATTTAGCGCACAAAGCGGAGACAGCGTTGCGTTAATAGCACCAGCAAAAGGAGACGAATTTTGAAACGCTCGACTGATATTTCGCATACGTAAATTAGGTTCTGGATAATCTTTTGCTCTACGACCGCGCGGTGTGAAGCTGTAAAAGCCCGTCTTTATGACTGAAGCAAACGAATTACGAACTGTAATTAAGGCTGGTATCAAAATTCTTTAGATCACTTTCAGTCATCAACGCAAAAGACGAAATAAAATAAATGAAGTGAGTGATGGCAAACACGCTTTCTTAGTTATAATTTACATTATTTTCAACTTATGAACAGTTTTTTTTTAAAGCGAGTGCTTAAAATACCAATCTTTGTGTCATCTATGTAAATTCTTCGACCGCTGCTGGACTAAGACCTCTACGAAAAAAAAAAGAAATGAAGAAATCATCCTAATTTAATTTGACAAGCGATTTAAAAATTGGTGACCATCTCTACACAGTCTGTATGAAAAGCGCCGTCGTTCGCACAATGGTCCTCTATTTTAATTTCACGTTTTATACCCGGGTTTAAGTGAGGAAATAATCGTCAACCTCCCCCGAGTTTCGGCGGATAGTTTCGCAGCGCTACATTATGAAGCTCATAAAGTTTTTGATATTTGTTATTTGCATATTATTCCTAGATTTTTTTCGTTTTATATGAAAATATATTACGCGTGAATGTAGAATCTTGGGTTTTTGATGTGGCAAAAGTATGAGGGTGATTTTTTTTAACGCCACCTAACGGGAAAGTACTCAAAATAAGTACTAAAAGTAGAAAGTTTTACGCAAAGGAAAATATCTTTATTTTTAAAAGTAAATAAAACTGCATCCAACATTTTTACCTGCATTTTTAAATACGCTTGTCGCACGCGATAATCGAATCAAAACAACTACTTTTATAAAACCGATCGATTGGAACAATCATAACATAAGACACAAATCTCTCTACCAAAAAGTGGTGATGATGAAGATGATAGTCTTCCTTCAATTTTTATTAAAGATACCTTATTGTTAGAAAGATTTGGTGCTATAAAAGTATGTATAGGATGTAATTATTTTTTTATTAGTACCGGTTCGGTTCCTTGGTATGGCAAGCATATTTTCAAAAATCTTTGCATGCAGTTTTACTTGTCTTTAAAAATATAGGAAAACTACCTATGAGTAAAATTTACTACCTCTAGTATTTAAAGTACTTTTCCTCCAGTTGGCGTTAAAAAATCCAGAAAGTAAGGATTTATTATATTTGTAATATTTGTTACCAATGATTGTACGAGTATGTACACATCGCTTTAATTTTTTTAACGAATTTAAAAGGTCGTATAAAGTACTAAAAGGTACGGTCAAACGCACGTCGGTAGAAACTTTTTCAACTCTATTACCACGCCGTAAGGTGCAAAAGTGTTTCTACTGACGTGCGGCCGTGTGTACCATTTTATTCACAAACTTGTGTGCAGTCAACGACAGGTCAAGCTTGACACTCGCAGTGTGACTCTAGCCCTTACGTCTATTGAAATAAGAATGTGCAAAGTCCAATGTGTCAAGCTTGATGTGCTCTTGACTGTACCTACTTTGTACAAATAAGAACGAGACAACGTCACAGCGTAATAATTATTATACAGGGTTATTTTTGGATCCCTAGCAAAATTTTAGTAGGTTGCTCAGAAAATGAAACTGAACTACTTTCCCAAAGAAACATGGACCAAAAGACGGAAAAATGTTGGTCGTCCCATACAAATTCCTCTGTTGCTAGTGCAAGGTTTGTATGGGAGACCCAAAAACCAAATTCGTTTTTCGATTCATGTTTCTTTGGGAAAGTTGTTCAGATTTGCGTTCTGAGTAACATAATAAACTTTGGCTTGGGGTCCAAAAATAACCCTGTATATTATTTGACGTCACGTTCGTCATCAATAAGATACACGTGACAAGAGAAATGTTTCTTTATACTCAGATGAGAAAACAAAACTGATCAGCTCTGATATTATTAGAAAGGTTTTTGTATAAAATTACCAGTGCTTATGAAACTTTCAGAAAATAAAAAAAATATATCAGCAACGTAATATAACATCTCTCCTTTCCCAAATAAAATTTTAATTAAGTTTAATTTCTTGAAACTTAAATCCTATAGTACTATTAAACGAGCAACATTTGAATATTTGTAATCGGTTTCTCGAAAATGGCTCTAACGACTTAAAACCTACAGCGCCATCTGTTGGCGGGTAGCAAAGCTTGCTTACCCGATGATACAATATAATTTAATTAGTTTAGACATCATACTGTTATTCTATTGCCTAATTTGTTATTTTTGGGGCATCTCTATTTATTACCTTAATTATTTTAACATAAATTTTACGACACTAAAATCTCAGCCCATTTATATTGGTGTACCTATTTGCCCTTACTGTTTTATAATACGCTTGTCTTTTACTTTCAGATATCCCCGAATACGACCTACTGCACGCCATCGGAGTTCCCTTCAGCAATCCAAAGACACAATACTTCGACGAAGGACTCGATGGCTTCCCAGCTTACGGGCTGAAACCTGGCTCAGACATTAAATCCCCATACCGTCTGTTCATGCCCGAAAAACTGTATTCAGAATTCTCTATAACCGCAACTGTACGCCCAGCGAACAAAGATGGCGGATTCCTCTTCTCTGTAGTAAATCCTCTGGAGACTGTAGTCCAATTGGGCGTACAATTAATTCCTTCAGGGCCAGGCCTGACGAATATATCTCTGTTATATACTGATGCAAATATATACGCTCTGTCTCAAACGATTGCTTCGTTCGTTGTGCCGTCATTTGCTAAGAAATGGAGTCGGTTCGCTTTGATGGTGACTGTGGATAATGTGACGCTGTTTCTAAATTGCCATGAATTTGATACCGTGGCTGTGAAGAGGAATCCTTTGGAACTGGTCTTTGATTCCGCGTCTACACTCTACGTTGGGCAAGCTGGACCACTCATTAGAGGAGCTTTTCATGTGAGTACTCTGCTCTTGTTAACTGAAATTTTCTTTTGTCTACAAAGTTCCTTCGACATTTGAGATTAAATAGGGTGTTAAGGTGGTTGCAGAGCAGAAGTGCTGCCACTTTGAGAAATAAATTTATTGCGTCATAAATACAAAACATTTAATAAAGATTGTTTGATTGGCGGCAATTTGGGGTAGTTCTATATTTTATTATCCATCACATCACATCTTAGCTTATCGTGAATAGCTTTGTATTGTAAAACTGCCAAAAACGGCCACTTTTAGCACTTTACCAATACAAAGCTATAAATGATAAGCTAAGCTATGATGTCATGGGTTATAACATATATAACTACCCTATATTGCCGCCAAACGAACAATACTACTGAAAAGTTTTGTATTTCCGACGCAATAAATTTATTTCTAAAAGTAAGGTGCTGCCACCCAGCAACCGCCTTAAGGACAGATTGGATAAACTTGAAACGACATGGTCAGTTAGAAAAACTGAACGGTTCTCTTTATACAAAGTAATAAATTTCATTAGGCTGTGTGTGTTTAGTAGCAATTTATTTTTTATGACTTTTTATATATCAAACAAAGTTTTTAAGTTTCATGTCCTTTCAATTTTTACCACCCGGTCCCTTATATCGTGGATAGAATATTAAACTTTAATTATGAATCTCAATATCCGTTATTTCGTAGTTTCATTACAAATTATAACTATCATCAGTCTTATTTATGGTAATTGATATTACCCATTTTCACTTTTAAAGCAATATCAATTATCATAAAACACATTTGGAAACAACATTAGCATTAAACGATTATGTAAAGAAACATTATTATAGTTATACGGCTGACAATTTATCGACTTTTTTAACTTGAGGTATGCAAGGGCACACCAATCACATTTCGTTGTATTTCTTACGGCAAATAATAATTGTGGGAATTTTTTTTTATGAAAAAAATATTTCTTTTACTACAAAATAAATAATTCAAATATTATCTGATCTGTATTCCAATCACTGTATTTTTTTTTTGTATATATGGTAAGTTTTATAACATTTTTTACAAAGAAATCCAAACAGACCAGCAAAAGAGATCAAATGAGTATCAAAATTTCAAAACGCACTAGGCCTCTATACGAAAACTACATCTTCGTAGAGATATACTACATCTTGAGTTGAACAATAATGTTTGTGATAATTGTTAAAGGCATTTTGTCAAAAGCTGTAATATCGGGGTTCCGATTTCAGGAAAAAAATTGCGTTGAAATCAATTGATCCCTGTACACTGAAAGAGACAAAGGCTTCAAACATAAAACAATCCCTTTGCCGTTCGAGCGCGAAAACAGAAACGCCTTTTAATAATGGAACGTAAAAAAAATCAAAAGGTGTCGTACCGGTAACTTTTCTCTGGCTTCGCAAGTTAGAAGTATCGTTCTCGGCCTTGTTTACGTAATTGCCTAATAAGAAGGAGACGAGAAACTTCTAAGGCCAACTTAGTTTTCCTGGTAGTTATGGTAAGTACTTTGACGTTTCTTGAAATGTCTGATAACTTTAATAAACTTGGTAGACTTTCAGTTTGATTCAACTAATAACAAGATTTGTATGAAGGAATTGCTAAGTCAGTCATCTTTTTGCTTACCTAGATCAAAACGATCATCATCGCCATCAGCCAGCTCTTATTCCAATAAATAGGGGTCTGCACAGCACGTCAATACTTCTTCCATTTCTCTCATACGCCGTCGTCTTAACAATCATACTTATTTCTTTCTCATATTACCTTTCACACGGTCCATTTATCTTTTGTTCAACCTACCAGACGCTTTTAATCAATCCGCATTCGTACAAATCACTCTTTTTATTAAATGCTGGTTTTTTAGCCTCTTATATGTCTGTCTATGGACTATGGATAACATGCAAAACGCTTTTCTCTCAATTCAAAACTGTGTTATTCATACAACATAAAACTATAGCAGGTTATTTTGGACCGCTAGCCAGTAGCTTGCTACTCAGGACTCAAATCTGAACAACTTTCCAAACCAAACATGGGTTGAAAAACTAGATCTTATCATGGCTCTCTCATACAAACCATGCGCCGGCAATAGTGGAATATGTATGGGAAGACCAAAATTTTTTCTTATTTTTCGACCCATGTCTCATAATGGAAGTTTTTCAGTTTCATGTCCTAATGCGTGCTAAAATATGGCCAGTGGTCCAAAAAAAATCCTGTATATTGGTGGTAGGGCATTTTTTTTATTGCTCACTTTTGACCTCGATTTGGTCTTGAGGACAGATATGAGGTTGACGATAGTATCAGTTTGCCCAGAAGAAGTAGAATAAAACCAAAATCCTAGCTTGTTGTTGATCGGCCCTTACACGTCACAAAAAACCCTTTTGAAAGTGCTAGCCAAAGCAAAGAACTTTATCCAGTGAAACAACAAAATTCAGGTGGTAATGAGGTGGGTAAGGTGATTAGCTTTCAGTCCATAGCTTTTGCGCCGAAAGGAAACTTCTAATGAGCTGGAGTTGCCAACTAAAACCGTGTTACCGCGCCACTACTCGTAACTCACTTGTTTTTCTTGCTAACTCAAGTAAATGTCTGCCTCCAAAGTTGTTGTATGGTTTCCATGTTGTTTGTTTACTGAAGCTCGTAAATTGTTTGAATAATGCCTGTAAGATTATAAAGTCATTGAATTTAAAAATATCGTGCTTGGTTAGACTTTTTAAAATGTTGGCATGTAAAATTTTACGAAGCAGTTGACCCCAACATAAATTTCTCAGGCAGATTTTATTTGACAGGATGATAAAGAATCATGAATTAAATGTTAATTCAAAATACGCAAAAAAAAATATTACAAAAAAAAAATTTATACATTTTTTGTAATTTTTGTATGGAAAAATTAAAAGTACCGATTTTTTTTTGTATAGTAGGTTTGTCTCATGTAGTGTAATACCCCAGCAAAGTTTCATCGACTGATGATTTAATGCGGGGGTCTTCATACAACAATCCGCTTCGTTGCCTAGACTATTTTAGTTCTCGTACGTATTACTCGTGCTATTGTGCGGCTAAAATACCGACAATATTTTGGTCACCTTACCAGGTGAACCGGAGTAAGTTAGTGCACAACTTTGCTCCGTGGTCGGGTTTGCATATCAAATCCTCCAGTTTACGGAACCGCACCAAATTGCAACGAATAAGTTTCAGAAAGCAAACTCTTACGAGTTTGGCTTGAAAATTGCAGCTAATAGATTTAAAACGGTTGCTGGTTTAGCCACTATTACAGAGTCGGGTGGTATATGTTTAATCCGTTTATTTCCATGGTCAGAAATAGAATATATCTAAAAAGAAATCATGTAAACTTGCAAAACAGCTTAAGTGCGTGCGAAGCACTTAGTAACTAAGCCGTGACATACGAGTCCCTTATAGTCATATATCGCCAAATTCACCAAATTGCACCAAATTTTTTCCAGGTACTCGTTAGGAACATAGCTCTCATTTTTTGATACGAGCCAATTCTTGAATTTTCTATGGAAATTTTTTGAAATTCAAGAATTGGCTCCTTTCAAAAATTGAGAGCTATGTACCTAAATAGCACCTGGAAAAAATTTGGTGAAATTGTAAGTTGTGTCTACGTGAAACAGCTAACTGACCGCACTTGATAAGAAAAAAATAATAAGGCCTAAAATATTTAAGGGTGCAAAATCTTCACAAGTAGCTCACTAGAATCATCTCAACAAAAGCATTGAATTTTTTTTATTTTTTTTTATATTTGCGTTTCTTTTTCTTTTCCTCATATTGAAGAAATTGTTTATTTAAATTTCTTGTCTTTTGAACCATGTTTTTAAAAAAATTGTTGAAATGTTTATGTTCTGAGTAATGCACTAGAGATTGGCCAGGGGTCAAAAATTAAACCGACTTCAAGACTAAAAATAGAGAAATAAAAGTTTTTGAGGTCAGTCCTAGCCTGGATATTAGGAATAAAACACGTAGGTATATGCACATAAAAACTTTTATTTCTCTATTTTTAGTCTTGAACTCGGTTTCATTTTTTAATTTATTTTCTTTAACGTATTATGTTCCTCAGGAAAAGTGATTCAGTTTGAATGCACAATTTCAAGGATCACAGTGTTTCTGTCACCACCCATAAAAACGGCCAAGTGCGTTTTGAAAGGTAGGGTTTCCTCCATAGTCTAAGCCCAGCCTAAAAAAATAAACTTATACTGTGCAAAATGTTAAACAAGCTTAAAAGTTTTATGAAAAATCGTGATAATATCCCTCATACTTTAACATGGCAAGAGTTTTCACGAATTTATGATAAAGTATCGTCGTTACGAAACTACATGTTAACATCTTAACTACCACTTGGAGCAACTTATGTATTTTTCATAAATTCTGTAAATTTTTTAAAAAGCTGTAAAATGTAGGTACTATTACCCAATACACCCTTATTTATCACCCTGAATATTTTTAGGAAGTGGTTCTGAAACTGAACCTTCTCTTCTTTCTTCCCAAGGAACATAGTTCAAAATACAAAAAAAATCTACTTCCCATACAAACTATGGGAGGTCGAAATTTTTTTTTTCGGTTTTCGACCTATGTTCCTTGGGGAAACTTGTTCAGTTTCATGGACAGAACCGCCTCTTAAAATATTTAGGGTGATAAAAAATTTACGCTGTATTGTTACTAACTACCTGTTGGGTTAGCTAACCGACGAGCGAGAATGAAAGGGTTGATGAAATTAGAGGAAGCGATGTAAATATGTCAAGATCGTAGCTGGTGCAGGGCTATGGTCTCTACCTACCCAGACGGGAAAGAGACGTGATGTTTTTATGTATGCTATTAGCTACCAAATGCTATTGAAATCTACCTATTTGAATTTACTTTTTGGGGTGCTAGTTATGCATAAAATCTAAAATAAAAATTTCATTCGTTTCAGTCAATTTAAGTAATTATACAAGTATACTTTTTCGCCAGTTGATATTCAAATCTACTGAAAATTAAATCATCAATTCTAGCGGGTGACGTTGAAGACATGCGACAAATTTTAAGGGTAAGTTCTGTTTTCGATGTAGATCAAGTATGTTATTAGATCTAAGGAAATTAGATGTCGAACAATCTTTATGTAGATATTATGTTGAATATTCTTGAAACTGATACACAAACGTACTTAGGCACCGAAAATATAAAACAGTTAAACATAAATAATGCATTTTTTTAGCATATTTAATGCTTATTTTATTATTATTTGTATGCGAGTAGGTTTGAGCGGATTCGCGCTGTTTTACGTTTTTCGCTCATTTTTGCATTTTTCTCAAAATCTGTACCCATAATATTAATTATCTAATTGGCATCATAGATTAATGGGTGCTTAAGAAAAACGGTTTAAAAGCACAAAGCAGAGGTAAATTTGGACTTTTTTTATGGCGTACAAAATTTATTTAATCGTATTTCGGAGTCGGCCATATTCTTGTAAAGATGCTTAATTATCACATTATTTTTTTTCACGGCCATATATTCATTACTTTTCGTTAAAAACCTGCTCAAGTGAAGCGTATTTAGGTCTTATCAGCCCCTTAAATTGTCCTTAATTGATCTACAGGGTGTCCCAGGAAACACTGTCAAGCGGTGGTCCAGAGGTGGACCACTTCTTGGGCTACCCGAATCACCCCCATGCATGTTCCGCGATATTTGTAGTTTTCGAGTTATAAATTATTTTATTAATTTTTGAAATTTTCTGCCGAATGAAATTTAAAAGTTCATATCCTTTTTTTTACTGAACATTTTTCCAATTTTATTTTTGTGTCATGATTGCCTTAAACGTTACTTTCATACATAAAATAATAAACCTCCCAACATTCCTACTTGTTACTCAAAAAATATGGTAAATAAAATTTTCGAACAATTTAATGGTCCGATTAAAATTTTGATCATCAATTTAAAAATACAAAAATGATGTTAAGTTCGACCACTAAAATGTGTGTTTTGCTGTAAAATACGTCTCATAACTAAGTCCCGTAGATACTGCCTAGCCTCTTTTCTACGTAGCAGTGTGTAGCCATGCATTGTTAAGCCCCGAACCTCGACGTCAGAATGTTGTTTATCTGTCTCCGTTAAAAGGCTTTGTCTACAAAGGCACGCGATAACCGGGACGCATAGTCTACCGCCCCTAAAATAAGGCCTTTACACACTGTCTCCCCAATAATAAAAACGCTGAAAGTCCAAAAGCGAACAAAAGTACGTTTTAACTAGTATTATGATACTTAAGTTTTTTTCATGATTTGAAAATTCACTATGTGTAAATGTAAGTGTGTAAATGTATGTAGTGTAAATATTATCCAGTTTTGAATTTAAAGTGAGTTTTCGTTATAGAATATTACTTATGACTTTCTTAATTAATTATTGCATTACCTGTGAATGTGGTAAAGTAGCATCTTCCATGAAAACTCTATTTGTACCACGTTTTATAATTGAAAACATTAGGTTACGGCACCTGGGCGACTGAGCTTCGCTCTGTTTAATCTTAACTTAAGCCCACCAACAGATGGCACTGTAGGGTTTTAGAAGACATAAAACCTTGTTTGAACGAATAATCACCCTCAAGAACCCCCGTATAGTAAATTTCATCGATATTGTGAGAGTCGTTTCCGAGAAACCGATTACGAAATAATATACAGCGTGTAGTGTATAGGAAGGTGTACTAAAAACTGTATGGGCGTGCTCAGTCGACGAAAGTGAACAACTTATCCAAAGTAAGAGTTTTGAGAAATGAAAACAATTTTGAAAAAAAAAAATTCGTCTCAGTTTCAATGACTGACACGCCCTTTCAGTTTTCGATACACCGTCACTTACATCCTTTATACTAATATTTCTCGTTTAGTATACAGCGTGAATTTGTATTGGTTTCGCTCCCGAAGCCCAGTGATTCTACCATAGAATACATGAAACAGGATTCTACTCATGAAAACAAACAACATTTCCGAAGAAAAAAAATTTTTACTCAAAAAAATTTTTCGCCCTCCCATACAAAATGAGTCGATCATGTGACCACTACTATGGGGAGACGAAAAATTATTTTCGAGTAAAATTTTATTCTTTACGAAAGTTGCTTGTTAACATGAGTAGAATCACTGGGCTTGGGGAGCGAAACCAATACAAATTCACGCTGCTGTAGAATATCGAACAAGGTTGTAGTGTGCATGAGCCTTAAGGTCTCAAAATAAAGGCATATTCGCGATTCCAGATACAAGTGATTGATGGTCGCTATCCTTTCCTGTAGTTCGTTGTCGAGGGTTTAATCTCGTTAATTTGTTACACTTCTGGCTTTGTAAGGGTTTTTCGGTGTGTACAATTAACATTTTGATGAGAGATATTATTTCCTTATTCATTGTTCTCTTTAGTTGTAATGTTATTGTTTAACAAAGCTTTTATAAGTGTAGGTAGTGAATAATGCGGTATCTAGGGTGGATACTAGCATGTGTTTTGTTGCCGCTATTAAGCATTGTTAACATTTATTGTTAAACAGATATTTCTAAATGTCGTTTTTGATACAGGGTGTAAATAAATAACTATAAAACTAAACAATTTAGGAACAAAGGTCGATTTAAGAAAAAAGTTTCTCTGAGGAGGTCAAAAATCTTGTTTTCTTATTTCGACCTTTGTTTATCACAAAAAGATGTTCAATTTAGACTGGCCCATTGGGTGTGGTTGGTTAGTGGCCTTCTACGACGTGGCAAACATTTATGTTATGAACACTAGTGTTGTTCTTTGACTAGGTGTTATATATCTATTTATGTATGTTTATCAGTCTCTGGTACCCATCGTACAGGCTTTGCCAAGTTTCGGATCAGATGACTTTGTGTGAGTTGTCCCCCAATAATCCCCCAATATTAGTTTCATGGTCTGAATCTATCGTTTAAGTTGATATAGTCGCTTCCCATACACATTGTATATATATTAAGTGTTTATAACTTATCTTTGTTTTCTACATGAACGATCCCAAACTCTTCCAAAGAGACAGGTAGAACAAAATAAACATGTTACACATAATCACTTATAACACCCCTTACATCATACAAACGCAAAGCATCTTTTATATTACATAGACCTATGTCACAGTAAAGAAATGGGCTTATTTTACTGTGCCTATGTTAAAGATATTCTAACCAAAGAAAACTTTATACCTAAAGAAAAAATATTCAACCATTTATAAATGTTGAGTTTCTATCACGTTTCTATTATTCAATGAGCGGTTCATTTAATTCGGCTCTTTTCAGTTGCGCACTTGAGTAAAAAAATGATTTATTTTTTGCGGCTTAGCAGCCATTGCTCTTTGCCACAGATTAGATAATAGTCTGTCTTTGCTTTCGATTTAAAAAAATAAGATCACAGATGTGACCTTATATCTCTTAATTTTCCGTGCTTTAGAAGGCACATTAAGCCGTCGTCGGTACATATAATCGTATATAGTCCGTTCGTGTTAGAGGCCCTTTGATGGCTTTAAGTTCATGAACAATTCGGACGTATGGTCAACTGCTTGTCGGTAGAAACTTTTTCAACTCTATTACCACGCCATAAGGTCCAAAAGTGTTTCTACTGATTAGCGGCCATGTGTACAACAAATGCAACCGCTCAGTCTTTGCTTGATGAAGTGATGGCTTTTTTCTGCACTTTTTTACTGTCAGTAACCTAACTCTTAACCTCGATCTAGATCTAGACCCTGAGAACAAAGATGAGGTCGACGATGGAACCCTTCAGACGCATAAAATCACATACGCAAATCCACCTGTATGCAAGTCACCAACCTCGCAAATAACAACTACGCGTATTTTTTCAAAAAAAGAAGAGTATTCACTTGCCCACTTCTTTCGCGTGGAATTAAGACTTTTACAGTATTCACTAACAACTGACCGGACTCGAACGGGATTTCCAATTATGTGTTTGGCTTACTTCCGTGCAACATTTTATAATATGTTTATAAGTTTTGGCTTCACCGCTTGAATCTTTGTACTCGCATATCTTCTGTTTGAGTGAACTGATTGCAATGAAACTAGTCTTATAATTTGCACGAAAGTAAGCCAAATACATTTTATTGAAAACCAAATTTGAATCGGTTCAGTAGTTTACAATAGCAGTTTACAATTTTACTTTAAAATATCTTATTTTTGAGTGAACCGATTGTACAGCAAAATAAGACCAACCCATCATTGAAAATCCCGTTTAAATCAGATCTGTGTTTTTTGCGTGAATCGCGGACAAAGAACCAGACAAACAGAAAAACAGACAAAAATCCAAAAATGGTGTGAATGGGTTCTATTACTATTTAAGTGTATTAAAGTTATATTTTTGTTAATATTTTCAAAATACAGATTCGCCAAGTTTACAGTTTTATATGTATCTTAAAGCAACACAAGTCAAATCCGCGCGCAAGCCCGGAAAAGTAATGTAGTAACCAACTCTATGATATGTATAGATGAACCCATAAAAGAAACCCAGTATATATTTTTTATTTATTCCATTTCCAATACTATACTTTATTTTCCACAATGCTCTTAAATTAATGAATCTCCTTTATCCAGAAATAATATCTGAACAGAAGTTGGCGAGATTTTCTTTTTTTTCTTTTTGGCAATCCTACTAACTGCGCCAAGCGTAGCCGGTTCTCTTTTTAGGATTCCGTACCTCAAAATAAAAAACGGAACCCTTATAGGATCACTTTGTTGTCCGTCTGTCTGTCTGTCAAGACCCTTTTTCTCACGAACGAGAACAGGTATCAGGTTGAAATGGATAACGAATATTAAATCAAATCAAATCAAAATCAAAATCGTTTATTCATTGTTGGATATTAAAATCTCTTAATGACGTCAGCTAAACTACATCGCTTCACAAACAATGTGGCGCCATTGTGGGAAAAAAAAGAAGCGACAATAAAAACCCACGCGCTCTTTTAAATATGTTTGAATGTACAAGGTTGATATACAACATACATAGGTCAGTTTTAATTTTGAATTAGCCTGTTAGAACCGTAGTCTAATCCCATGGATTTTTCTCTTCTAGATAATCTGATATTTTATAATAACCCTTCTTACATAATTTCTGCTTGATTACAGTTTTGAATTTATCTAACGGTAAACTTTCAATATCAGTGGGTACCTTATTATAGAAGCGTATACATTGACCTTTATATGTTTTACTAATTTTGTGAATACGGCTGACATGAGAAGCAAGTTGATTCTTGTTTCTTATGTTGACACTGTGCCTGTCACAATTTTTATCAAAAATATGTATATTCCGTTTAGCATATATTAAATTCTCATAAATGTATTGCGACACAAAAGTCAAAATGTTGATTTCTTTAAATTTATTTCGAAGAGATTCTCTAGGCTTCATTTTATAAATTGCACGAAATTAAGGTCCATAAACCATACAAGATCTGAAAATTTCAATTGTTTACAATGACGCAATCAAAAGATGGCTTTTTATGTCCTCATCTCCATACATTTATGCAAAAAAGCAAAACCTACAGGGTACTTCCCGTTGACCTAAAATTATAAAATTTGACAAGAAGCTAGGTCTCACAGTACAAATAAAGGGAAAAGTCTAAAATCATTAAATATTTCAGTTTTTCTTACAACTAATAGTAACCAATTAAGGTGAGCTCCCGTTTCAAGAACGTTTCTATAAAAGAGGGGTCAAGTTGGATGGTGCCGGAGTTTTTAAAATCAAAGAGCAAAAGCTTTGAGTATATTTTATGGTAGATAGGTACAGAACCCTTAGGGCGCGAGTCCGACTCGCACTTGGCCGGTTTTTATTAAAACCTGAACAACTTGCTTACACTAAACTTATTGAAGAAATAAAAGCTTTGCTTAAAAGAACTTAAAAAGTTTTTCAGAGTAGAACTCCGCAAAGGCGACATTAGGAAATTGCATCTAGGGGTGGAATAGTCAAACGCTTGGCCTAGTTTTCTCTTCGGGCAGCTTACAGATAAGTTATCAAATTTTAAAAGACTTAGACGGCGTAGGTTAATATTAAGGACCTTTGGAACCTTTTGAGTATGGAACCATCAAAATAAACTTCCTGAAAGGCTAGAAGGGGCGTAAACAGCCTACACATAACTGAGTTTTCCTCAAACTTCTTCAGCTGACGCGTTAGGTTTTCTCTGTTTTGTATCTCTCACTGACGTAAATAAACAGGCCCAACAGTAGGTACTGTAATCCAGCCAAGTTGTCTTCGACCTTCTGTAATATTAACTTGATTTATCCTTTGCTATAAGACAATGGTACTTTTATTTCTATTTATATTCTGTTCAGTGTGGGAACTAGGGTAGTTCTACTATTTTCAGTCTAGATCGGTCTTTACCGCGGCGCACACGTTTCTGTGTAAAAAGTCAGTTACTTCCCACATACCTACCTACGTCACTTTTCAAAGTGACATATTCGCGTCGATTTCACGTGACATCTGACGTTTGCCGTGTAATATCGAGTCAAATCGTGAGTCAAATCGAGTTGCCTTCTTGTTTGTCAGGTTTAACGCTTACATGAATCGGAGTGACTTCCGTGTTTTGAAAATTATACATAGAATGTGATGTTCTTTGCCTGGTAGATGATTGTTTGCTTCTGCTGCGCTGATTATGATGGATCCCTCTATAACTTTTTTCTCTACATTCCTTTTGGTAACTTTTTTAAGTAAGATTAATTTGAGTCAGTGGCTACCTGTGTTGCCAATTTCAGGATGCTCAAAATTTTGTGTTTTTAACCACTTATTTTTTTATCATCTCGGATATTTTAAGACATGGTTCTGTCTTTGAAACTGAACAGTTTTTCCACGTAACATAGAATGAAATACGAAACAAAATTTCAACTTCCCATACAAACTACATTTTGTATGGGAGATCGATTTTTTTTTTTGTATTTCAACCTATGTTCCTTGGGAAAAGTATTCAGTTTCATGGTCTAAGTGACGTGCTAAACTTAGTTTATTATTTCATTAGAGCCCTATAATACAAAAAAAAAATACTGAAAAAAAAGTACAGGAAGCAAGGGAAGTATGTCAAGATCGTAGCAGGTGGAGGACTGTGGTCTCTGCCTACCCCGACGGGAAAGAGGCGTGATGTTATGTATGTATGTATGTAATACAGCGTTATTATACATCACCTGGGTATTTTAAGAGGTGGTTCTTGCAAAATTCTGTTAAAATTCATTCTCCCTTTCAAAATGTCTTGTCAGCTAATGCAGTTCGTATACAAAGTCGAAATTTCTTTTCGTATTTCGACCTGTGTGTTTTATGGGCAAATTATGTTCACTATGTCATTAGGACTCTATATATTTATACAACGTGTAACGGAAAGGAGTGTTAATACTAAAGTGTGAGAATCTGCCCATGAAATTGAACAACTTTTCCCAAGGAAAATAGGTCGATATATGAAAATTTATTTGGTAAGGAAGGTCAAATTTGATTTTTCGTTTTTCTACCTATGTTCTTTGGGAAAAGTTGTTCAGTTTGATGGGCAGATTCACACTCTTTGTTATTATCACACCTTTCCGGTACACGTTGTTTAGTTGTTCAATTTGAATCTTGGTTTACTTATATTTTTCACCGTTGCACACTTACTAGACTGTTATGAAAGTTTACAAAGCTAACATGTAATAATGAAATGTGTATGTTATGTCAAACAGAATAAAGATCAAAACCGCCTTAACACACGCACGGCCCCCTCTCGTTATTCATTCAGACTCTACAGACTTTATTCCGTCACCCTTTCTTTGATATTTTCAAAGGTACCTAAGTAAGTGACAAAAAATGTACGAGACATGAATAAGAAAACACAGGTAGCTGTGAATAAAAAAAAGAAGCTCATTTTGGAGTAAGTACATTAAATAAATAATAAATAAATAAATAAAATAAGTCTTTATTCCTCTCACAAATGAAACACTTAGAATGAAAAACCTAGCTAATTTACAATAATATTTGTTTCTTTTGTGAGAGTCTGGTGTCCATACTGGGATATACCTGTGTTACGGAACACCAGGCTCTCACCCCATGACCATGAGCAGTCAGTTATTACTAATTTCAATATACCTAGCTGTAATGAAGCGAAAAAAAAAATAAAGAAGAGCAAAATAAACTAAAAAAGAACAAAAAAAAAGAAAATTAAATAAAAATTAGGGAACGAGGGTATATGGTACTAAAAATATACTGCATTTATGTATATGAATGTCGTGTGTGTGTTTGTGTGTGTGCGTGTGTGTTTGTGTGCATGTGTGAAATAGAGAAAGTGCGCGTAAATTTTTTTCCTATCAGTGCGTATGTATGAGGGTTTTGTGAATTTTGAGAAAGTCTCTATTTCAACCATTAATGTCAACTATACAACAATATCAAAAAGTTTCTCTATACCGTCATAGTCATATTGCTGTAAACATGCCTTAACATTTTCCCTAAAGCGATAGCTCGTTAAACCTTTACACTTATCAATTTTTTTACTTAATAAATTATATATACGTGGGGCCAGAAACATGTAGTGCCTTTGTCCAAATGTACTCTTAGCAGAGGGCACTGGACAGTCGTTGCGTCTTTTGTTCGTCTTGGGCAATGAAGGTACGATGTTTTTGTGATAGCGCCGTAAACACTGAATAATAAATAATTTCCTTACACTAAGTGTGTTTGATTTTGTGTATAAATCAGTAGTTGGATGCCTGTAAGGAAGTTTGAGAAGTACCTTGAGTACGGCTCTCTGCGCCTTTTCTGCTTCCAATAAAAGAGTTTTAGCAGCACAAATGGTAAAAAAAAGGAACCCTTATGGTGCCGCTCTGTCTGTCTGTCTGTCTGTCTGTCCGTCTGTCTGTCACACCTCTATATCTCAGCAACCACTTATGCTATCGACCTGAAATTTGGAATGGTTTTAGAATATAGTTGCCCAACTTAACTGCATATGAAAAAATTTTGAAAAAAGTATGATTATTAATGTAAAGGGGGCCAAAATAGGGGGAGCCAAATTTCAAATTGTCGCTACTAGGTCGAGTGGGGTATCATATGAAAGGGCTTTACTTGTACATTTCAAAATATATTTTTGTATTTTTTTAAGTTTCTTAGTTTTCAAGTTAAGATGAAAAATGTCAAAAAAAATACCATTCCCCCCCCCTTATCTCCGAAGTTTGAGTAAGGAAAAATCTGAATTAATTACAGTTGACAGGGGTTCATGTAAACTTTGCAGCAAAAATAAAACGATCTTTCTAAGTTGCACAGTTTTTCAGAAATCTGCAAAAAACCTTTAAAAACAAATTTAGTTTTGCGGTCCTGAAAATGGACTTTATTGCTTCCAAAAATACTATAGGTATATCGGAACCCTCGGCGCGCGAGTCCGACTCGCACTTGACCGGTTTTATAATTTCGTCATGTCTTTCTGTCCGCGGCTTAGCTCGGAGATCTAGAAAGCTGTAATTTAGTATGGATATAAATTTTATCTACGCCAGCAAAGTGGTTAAATTAAATCTTGAAAGAAAAAAAAAATTGTGGGGGTGAATTTTTTTTTCTTGTCTACCCCATCGTTTGAGGTGTCGTTAGATAGCCCTTTTAAAAATAGAACCGTTTTTCCCCCGAAGGGTAAAAAACGGATATTTAGGTTTCTGCCGAAGCTTGAACCATATTTGAGATTACACTCCCGTATCTCAGCCCGTTTCACTCAGATTTCATATCTTGCAGCGCCCTCTGGCGACTATTTTGGTTACTAAGGTCCCCCCCACGCCCGTCACAAGCGCCCGTCTGTTCTTTGATCAGTACCTTTAAATTAAGCCGGCAAGGCCTTCAGGTATGGTTCAAGCTTCGGCAGAAACCTAAATATCCGTTTTTTACCCTTCGGGGGAAAAACGGTTCTATTTAGGTGTTCGTGCCTTCGCTTGAACCATATTTGAGACGTGTTTAACTTCTGACGGCGCTTTGGCGGGCGTACTGTGACCTGTCTCATTTAGTAAAATTTGTCTTTAATGCATAATTCATAACAGTTAATTTAAGAATTTTAAATTAGTATTTTTAAATTTAATCAAACAGTCTTGTCGAAACTTTCTTCATAATAAATAGGACTCACTAAACAAATTAGTAAAAGAAAATATAAATATTTCATTTTCTTGTTTAGATTTTCTAGCGTTGCACACGGTAGCAATACTTTATTTTTTATTTTTAATAATAATAATAATAAATTGTATAGATAATTTCGAATAATTGTAAGATTACAAACAGCAAATATTGAAAAACTGCAGGCAATTTGAGATGATGCTAACAAATAAATCTGTTGACCTGACAAATCTTTCTTGGAAGGAATTGAAACTCTCATCAATGCTCAAAGTTTTTCCTGCGTTCAGTAATCAGTCACTACACCAGACGCTTTGCGACGATGAGTAGGGCTCGTTTATCTTATTACCTACAATGAGTGATTGAAAAATAGTATATTACAGCTTAGTATGTAAATATGCAGTACATGTAATTTATCTTACGACAGCTCTTTGATTGTTTATTTTAAGGAAAATTAAACTTTTCGGCTCACAACTTGTAAAAGTTACTTAGGTATCGCCTGCAGATTACAACCAGTCTGAGCATCCGACTTGTTTGCGGTGGTAAGTGCTCTAGACGGTATGCGTCAGATTATTATTAAATAAAAATTTGGGTCTATATCCATAAATTGAAGTAGTCTGCAGTGGGAGCCGTGTGAATATTCTAATTGTCTAATTCAACAACAAAAATAAATAAAAAAAAAACCTGTAAAATGACGCTCTTCTAGGTACTCAGCAAATACTGAGTATGAACAAGGTAAGGTCCACTTACAAAATTAATGAAAATCACAAGTGATTTCGTGTTGATCTCATGTTAATATGAGAAGGAACAAAACGACTGAACAAAATGATCGACCGATCAATTCGATTTATTTTAATTATTTGGATTTTGAATTTTTATTTTGTAAGGTTACAACCAATTCTGTGGCGAGGCAACCAGGTGTTATAGCGATGTTGAAAACTGGCTGGTCTAGTCCATATGCAGAATATAACAACAAAACAATTTCAATTTACCGAGGTGACTTCTTTATCATGCTGAAAGAGCAAAGAAGATTCGTCGAGAGTTGAGATAGTTAGGGATCAAAAACTACTACTTTACTATGTCATTGTAATTACAAAAGTATTCTAGAATGCTTAAAGGTAACAAGGATTTTTGTAAAAACCATCAAACCACGATAAAAATATAGTGAAAAGTTATTTATGTTAAACTATTAATCATGGTTTTTTAAAATTTACAACAAAGGCCTTAATGCAAAAGGTGTCGAAGTCTTCATTGTTGGTGCATACAAGTTGGAAGTAGAGTATTGGGATTTTTGGGATACCAACAAAATACGGGTATCCTTGATCTTACCACAAGTTCATCAGAACAAGCTGTTGCTGTTATAAGAAAGCAAACTATAACAAACCGACCAAAAATTGTTTTTCGAAACTAACACTGTAGCGGAATAAATAATTTTTTGGACTGTTCAAGAAATCTTTTTACTTTACAGCGGAAAAACAATCAAACTGAAAAAGTGCATTTATGGCAATGCAAATATGCTACTGAACTACAAAACTACAGAACAACTAAACTCCAGAGCAACCGAAGCAAAGTTTAAATTTAATATGAACATTATTGCAGATTTAACAATAATTTGTCAATTCTAACAGGCCGAATTCAAATACTTTTAGCGGGTGGTGATAGCTATCAGATAGTCCTGATATTTTTATTAGCATGGGTGTTTCCCCTTTGTACGGTTGCACTTAGGATGTGAGCATCATCTGGGAAATATAGCTATTAATTAATGTTAGCAAATACATAAGTCTGGGTAAGGTTGACTGAGGCATCTGCAAGAGATCCTCGATCTACGACATCATCTTTTGGATCTGAAAACTCATACAAGCAAGAAGTAAATAAGTTACTGCTGCCTACTTGATTGCATCTGCTTACTCAATAGCAAGGATTTGACGCTTAGCTTACTATAGGTAAGGTTTGTTTTAGACTTTCGCACTTTTCCTGTGCGAGACAATAACAATTTTAGTTTACCCTCACAATAATATCTACGTAGTTCACCTCTCTTCAGTCTACCCGTGACCACGGCTGTTGCAACGCAGCCGAAACGTCGGGAATAATAAGGTAATTTATTTTGCCTAATAACTATTATCGGGCTAAGACCCGGAACAAAATAAACATTACTATAGGTAATATGCAATTATGGGTATTACAAATCCAGCTGTAAACATGTTGGTTACCTATCTAAAGCCTGTAGCTTAGTTAATAAGGTCCAAAAGGTCTATATTGGCGAAAGTTACCTACTTTTAGGGTTCCGTACCTCAAAAGAAAAAAACGGAACCCTTATAGGATCACTTTGTTGTCCGTCTGGCTGTCTGTCTGTCAAGACCCTTTATCTCACGAACGGGTAAAGGTATCAAGTTGAAATTAATACCATGTATTAGGGTGCATGAACCACACAAGATCTGAAAATTTCAATTTTTTTACCACGACGCAATCAAAAGATATGGCAGTTTATGTCCTCATCTCCATACATTTATGAAAAAATGCAAAACCTACAGGGTACTTCCCGTTGACCTAAAATTATGAAATTTGGCAAGAAGCTAGGTCTCACAGTACAAATAAAGGGAAAAGTCTGAAATCATTAAATATTACAACTTTTCTCACAACTAATGGTAACCAATTGTGGTGAGCTCCCGTTTCAAGAACATTCATATAAGAGAGGGGTCAAGTTGGATGGTCGGGGAGGTGATTTTTGTTTTAGTTCTATTTTAAAAACGGGAACACTTTCAAACTTGATAATTGGTATGTTTATAGTGCATAAGCTATAAAATAACAACAAATATTAAAATTTGGTCAAGCGCGTGTCGGACTCAAAAAATCTAGCACATTTACTTACTGAAATTTCAACTAATACAATTATGATTATGTGGTGGTACGGAACCCTCAGTGCACGAGTCCGACTCGCACTTGGCCGGTTTTTTTCTTACACGATGACCTTTACAATACCACCAATGTGCTGGCTGCCTGTCATGTGTGGTGGAGTATTTTGTTTGCTCAATAAAGTATGCCTAAACGTATCACGCCAGAATTGGCTCGAAATAACAACACATTTTAGTTGTATGTTCATTATTTACTTGCTGGAAAAAGCCTTCGTCAAATGCCCAAAATTTGGTGAAGAAAGTATCTACTAGATCCTGGCATCGGATAATTTAATACTGTTTTTGTAAGCACAAAACGATGGTTAAGAAGCTTTTTGACAAGAGAAGCTAAAGTTGCGTGTACTTGTCTTAGTCTTTAAGTGCAATATTATTAAACTTGCGACTCGTGAATAATAGCATCATATTCACAAAAACGGTTATAGCTTAGATGAATTTTCCTCACAAATAAAGAAAGTTACGCAACATAAGTTCTGGGTATGGGTAACTGCGGCAGCTATAGTGTTTTTTGTGCTTCGGAAGGTCGCAGTTGTCTTCTTGGTTAGTGGAGACTTAATCATCTCAGAGGCCAAAATCTTTTGATGTCAGGGTTGTCCTGCTTTGACTAGAAAGTGTTGATACGCTTACTGGCTATCACGCAACAAGCAAGCTTAGGAAAGCTGGCAGGAACTCCGATTTATTAGCTAAACTCGTCTTTGTATACTGCGTGCAAAATAACTCCGTCTGTGACCGTTAATGCGCAAAAGTCAAGAGTCGCGGGGGTAAGCGCGGCTCCCCCCAGCAAGGAGTTAGTACTTGCCCCCCAGGGGCGAGCGGATCGTTCATTGGCTCTCCGCCTGTCACCCATGCGCAGAAAATAACCGTCATAGACATACTTTTCTGAACGCGCTGTAATAACCTCTTACTTACTCTGTGTTTGTATGTAAGCGTTTGTGGACAATGAAGAAAGAAACGTTTAGAAGTAGTTTTAAAATAAATTTGACGTGAATAATGAATCAGTCTTTTGTGTAGCTATTTTCATCAGGCTGCAGCTGTGAATAAAATTGTAAGTTTCACTTTACAGGAATGCACTTAGACGGGGAGCAGATAGGTGAAACCGTTTCTTCCCCTCGCTGAAAGTGAGGCTGTCCTTGTTGGACTGGTAGTTTTTATTGCCCCCCCCCCCTCTCATTCTATCTACCAGAAGAAAGTGGGAACGTACTTCCCAAGGTAGGTGTGCTGTGTTATTATTATTCACAAACTTTTAACATCAATCGTTATGACCATGCAAGCAAAGATATAATTTTGTGGGGGGATAAGGAAATTCATATTTTCTTATTAGTACTTATGTCGTTCTGTAAGCCACGTATAAGACATTCAATTTTCGCTTGTCTGTAAGAACAAAGAAATGAAGGGAGGATACGTTACAATTACTTCGGCGCAAGTGGCTAAGAATATTTTGTTTTTCGTCTCTCATACGGATAAAAAGTGTGTGGTTTAAGTATGAACCGTGTCGGCTTTGAAGCGCCACACTGTGCTACTCTGGATACAACGTCCTTTGAGGCAACAAAATATCTTCTTAATTTTGAGGCTACGAAGTGACTTTTTAATAATAAATTACCTCCCTTGTTGTGTTGTTGTTTGTTTGTTGCCTACACATTTATTTGCGGACAAGCAAGCGGTAAAAAGTGAGTGCATGGCTTCTATTTTGGAGGTTGCTACATATTTTCCATAAATTGAAATAATGGAATTTCGCAAGGTAACGTCTGATGCTATTTAACTACATAAAGTTCTCTCAATTTTAAGAACACCGGGTAATCTGACCTCTCACAAGTCCAAGTCATCAAAACAAATGATTTTGTTTGAAGAGAGAATAGCTTCTAGCGGAGATAAGCTAGCTTGCCCTGGTCTGTTTTGATCATAAATCTCAAAATGAAAGGATGACCATTAGCTGACAACAAGTTTTTGTGTTAGGCGACAAAGATCATTGATTGAGGCAACATGCATAGGCCACTTAGACTGCAGACCGTCCATAATTGCTGTGGAAGTACTTGCCATGTTCTGTAATTAACGTGTAAGAGAAGCGCTCGTGGTCGAGTGGTAGTTACTCTTTCTTTCTGATCAAGAAAGTTAAGCAATGTGGGCCGTGGTCAGAACCCGGACGGGAGATCGCTATAGCTAGACTATAGTGGCACAAAAAGTAGAGCGTTTTCGTGCTTTGGGTGGCGCGTTAAGCCATTGATCCCGGCCTGTCAATGATAGTAATTAAGCCAAGTCAAAGGCCGTTTGACGGCTTGGGGCTCTGACATCCATGCTGGCCATTATAGCCTTATAAAACCTTGTCTAGGTTTGGATTTGGTTTACCTTCCCTCTGGGTTGCAGAGGTCTGATAGCAGTCACTCTTTGAGAATACCAGTGCTCTTGTCAAATCCCTTAGGATAGGTCGCCTAGAACAAAGCTAGGGCAATGATGATGATCGGCTTGTGAGATTAGTTTCAAAACTGGCCACTGTTCCTTGTCGTGTCATGAGCCGACACGCGTCGTGAAACGACGCAGGCCAATAAAGCGACACGCGTCGTCTCGTGAGACGACGTCGATGAGTGAGGCGACATACGACGTCTCGTGAAGCGACATGACGTCTCGTGAGGCGACACGTCGTCTTGTGAAGCGACACGTCGTCTTGTGAAGCGACACGTTGTCTCGTGAAGCGACACCCGTCGTATCACGAAAGCATGGCATTTACAATTACGGTGCTTAAGGGAGGCAGCCGTATGTGGTAACATACGTCGGTCAATGAGACGACGGTTATGACGGTGCCTAGAGAGGCAGCTGCGTCTCGTCACTGGACCCAAAAGTCCGAGCGGAATTTACAGTGTTGCACGAAAAATCATTTTACAATGACTTCGGTAATGACGGTGCCTAATAGAGGCAGCTGCGTCTCGTCGCTGGGCTAAGAGTCCGAGCGGAATTCACAACAGAACGAGAAAACTTAAAAAAAAAAAAAAATGTTTCACTAGGCACGTGTTACTCGGCTGAGATACAAAAGCGTACTGATCAAAGAACAGACGGGCGCTTGTGACGGGCGTGGGGGGGACCTTAGTAACCAAAATAGTCGCCAGAGGGCGCTGCAAGATATGAAATCTGAGTGAAACGGGCTGAGATACGGGAGTGTAATCTCAAATATGGTTCAAGCGAAGGCACGAACACCTAAATAATATAAGTTTGCATAAATAATTTTTCAATTGAAGGATCCGTTTGCGATATATTTAGCTTGAAAGTACACTTTTTGTATTTTACTCAGACTATAAAAAAAAACTGAACAAGTTTTCCTTTGAGACAAAGGTCAAGAATCCAAATATTTTAATTTAATTTTTTAATCTGGTATTCTAAAAAAAATTATATGATGGTCTGAGAAACATGCATGCCTTCTAAAATAATATGCACTATTTTAGAAGGACTTCATATTGGCAGTATATTATCCAGAAGTGGAAAATCGAACACTATTAGAAACTACATTACGAACAGTTCACGTCTGTTATTGGCAACCATTTTGCATGAGCCAAGCCACAGGTGGTGGTAACTGCAACTTATATTATGTGAAACTAACTCGATGGATACTATGGAACCATATTACTTGCTGAATCTTGCCGAAATCTTTATCGAGTGTCCATCAGTCTGTGAATAAACCTTGATTGCAAAATGTATCAAATGTTCATTTACTTACGATGAAATTGCAGGTTCACTTCTTCTTCTTCTTCTTTTCGAGTCAATGGCAAAACTGACTATAAACGCTTAGCCCAAAAAGTAGCCACATCAATAGCCTTTCCTCCACAGGTTCACTAACAATGCAGTTATCAAATTACTGCTTAATATTATTATATTATACATAACATACGAAACATATTGAAATACAGGATGTAAGGGACAGGTTGGCAAAAACTGAAAGGGCATGATCAGTCAACGTAACTGAACAACTTTATGTAAACAATACTTTCAGGTAATGAAATAAACAAATTCAGCCTCTCCATGCAAACTGTCCACTCAAATTTGCAATTTTGTATGGAGATACCGATTTTACTTTCTATTTTCTGAAAGTTTTATCCACTGCAAGTTGTTCAGTTACGTGTACTGATCATGCCCCTACAGTTTTTTCCAACCTGCCCCTTCATCATCATCATCATAACATCCTATCATCCATCATACCAGCGAAACACGTGGTTCTTAGGAGAGGATGTACCATAGTCACCACGCTTGTAAGCGTGGCGGCTGGCGACCGCTGTTGTTAGTGACCGCAGTATATCAGATGGTACGATACACAGAAAGATGCTGACGCCAATCCTCCGGTTCATAAACCCTTAGTCGCCTATTACGACACCCACGGGAAGAGATTTGTTGGTACTATTCTTTGCCGACACCCATGGCTCCTGTCCCTTACACTCTGTATATTGACCTCCTGCTATACTTCTTGCCATCGTTCTTGTTTCCAGCTGCGGTAAAAGCCAAAACGAGGTCAAAGTAGATAACTTAGACTGTTCTGTTCTTCATACGGTCCTAGGGAGCGTTTTCACTAGTAATCAGGTTAAGGTGATCCGTTTTCCATACAAAAATTCAAATGACTTGCATTCTTACGCGGGACATAAAATTCTGTTGAAAAACGAACGAATACTGCTATTTTTAGTTAAATTTTTCGCTAGTTAATACAAAAATACAGTTAATTTACTGAAAGTACTATTTTTGTCAGCAATTTTTGGTTCAATATTACGATTGTGGGCGTGCGGTCAAAACTGTACGGTTGTGCTTTGTGTGCATGTGTGAGTGATCGTACGCATGTAAACACGGACTGACGAGAGTAATTGACTTTAGTGGACATATGGAGATATTTTTCTTATCGAAATTGTTGTTAGGCGTTGAAGTTGCACGATGAAATTTACGCGAATCAACTTTTTGCACATATATAGTTGGTACTTATTGCATTAAAAAATAAAACCTTATATTTGCAACCATCTAGTTGCGTTCGGGGCTAAGCTGGCCGTCACAGATCACCTTAAAAGAAGGCCGTATTGATAATTCTATAACACCAACAGTACGCACAGGGAAAATATTTCTTTGCTGATCACAATCATTAATCCTAATTATTCATACGTTTGACAGCTGTCAAAATTTGCTTCTTACCATGGTCTTCCTTTAGCTCTAGAATCATATTACTAGCTATTGCAATTTTAAGGCATACTTTCATCTAAACGTAAAAAAATATGTCGGATAATAAAATGCCTTCTGAAATTCATACGGAAAGCTAGAATTAATAATAATAATAAAGTACATTTATTTGCCACATAAAAAGAAAACACAATTTAATTACAATAAGCAAACACAAATTCATTACAATAAGGATTTTTACAGCAATAAATAATAAAAGTTATGTGGCAAAAGGCCATGACGCTACGATTCTATAAAAATTCTGTTCGAGAAATTTGGAAAGTGGTTAACTTGCATACAAATAAAAAGCCTGTTAACCATAAAGAAAATATGATGTTAAATTTAGACAACAGACTTATCTTTAATCCTACCGAAGTTGCTAACGTTTTTAGCAACACTTTCAACCAGGAAGCCACTATTCATACAGGGCAGTTGATGGAACCGATAACGATATTAAAGGCCAGCGCTACGAGAGTGGAAAATAGTATGGAGCTACAATTAACAAATAGTATTGAAGTTAAAAAAGTGGTGAATGGTATGGCAACAAAAAAATCAGCAGGCTACGATGATATACCTATATCTATTATAAAAGATAATATTAATATATTAGCCGAACCTCTTTTATATTTCTTTAACTTATGTTTTAGTGAGGGAATTTTCCCCGATCAATTGAAAATAGCCAAAATAGTACCAATTCACAAAAAGAATAACAGACAAGACTCGAAGAATTATAGGCCAATTTCATTACTTCCCACTTTATCAAAAATTCTAGAGAAACTTTTGAAAACTAGAATACTAACACATCTCTATGCAAATTCCGTGCTACATTCGAGGCAATTTGGGTTTCAAAGAGGAATAGGAACTAGAACTGCTATAGATACTCTGATTGATGACATTATGCGACAACTCAACAACAAAAGGACAGTTGCAGGAGTGTTCCTGGATCTGAGCTCTGCTTTCGATACTGTAGATCATGATATCTTAATAAGCAAAATGGACCACTACGGTATCAGGGATAAGGCTTTAGATATGTTCAAGTCGTACTTTAATAACCGGCAACAGTTTGTTGAAGTTCGACAAATCGCGGATGGAGTCGAAAACAAATATAGTTCTAACATGACCAAAGTGACATGAGGTGTCCCCCAAGGATCTGTCCTAGGCCCAATCCTATTTTATCCTATTTTTAAATGATATGCTGCACTACGTATGCAATCAGGTCTCAGATATTAAATTAGTAGTTTTTGCCGAGGACACGAACGCCATTATTACAAGCGAAAATATGCAAGATTTGAATACCAAACTGAATCAAGCCTTAGTTGTATTTAATGATTGGTTTCTTTGTAATAAACTACAACTAAATACTAGTAAAACAAATATCTTACTTTTTAGAACCACTGCTCGAAATAAGAAAACCTAGATGTAACGCTACACGGAGAATCCATTAAAAGTGTTAAAGAAGTTAAATTTTTGGGGGTTCACATTGATCAATTTTTAAATTGGAAACCTGAGCTAACTGCGCTTGAAAACTCTATTAATTCGGCATGTTATGCTCTGCGAAGCCTAAGGGATGAGCTAACAAGAGAACAACTAAAAACGGTTTATTATGCTCTTGTTGAATCGAGGCTAAGATATAGCATTAAATTATGGGGGAATAGTTATCACTATAATATTCAAAAGGCTTTTGTAGCACAAAAAAGGGCAATACGGACATTACTTCGGATACCATCCTGGGAGTCGTGTAAAACTAATTTTAAGACATTAGGTATATTAACAGTTCCAAGTCTATACATTCTAGTTCAACTGATTGATGTTGTTAAACAAAGACATCTGTTTGAGACTGCTGCAGAAAGGTCTTCTACCTTGACTGTTGTCAAACATTGTCCGCGTTACCAGGCTACTGATTTTAAATCTATTGAGAACATAAACATTTTTAAACACAAATTAAAGTCTTATCTTTTGGAAAAGTGTTGCTATAGTATTCATGAATTTTAATTTGATCTATTAATTTATAAATTTTATTAATGAAATGTGATTATTGACATATATTATGATGACGAATGATTTTAATTTAGTGATAAGAGTAATTTTGAAATTTGATTTGTACATTTAAATTGTTTTTAATGTTAATTTATTTACTATTGCATGCTTGTTTTATATTAGTTTTTTCGGATACGATATGTATTATTGTTCACGAATAAACAAATTGAATTGAAATTGAAATTGACTCAGCTTGTGCAGTGCGGGAAGACACCAAAGGTAGCCGTCACACGGCGCTGGTTTTCAGTCATACCCTTTTCCCTGGGCTGGAAAAAAGTACTGAGGAGGGCATAAAAAGATCTAAAACAAATTACAAAAATAACAAAAATAAGTAGACTTAAGAATTGTAGTCTTCTCAAGCCAGATTTAAAGTAGGTTAGTCATATTCATATAAAATGCAAAAATACAATATTACTAATTTCTTAATTAATGAATGGTACGAATTGCAAAAAAAGAACACTTTTCAAACATATTTTTCTTCTCAATACTGGACTATAATATATGAATTAGCGAGGTCAAATTAAGTAGACAGACTGGCGCTATACTTAGTGCAGCCGCACTGCCGGCTCCGTATACATACGCGGATTACTTTGTCTACTCTTTGATCTCGATGGTGACGGGAGAGACTTATTGTAAGTCAAGTATTAAGTAGATATTTTAATATTTTATGATGGTGCCAATTTGTAACTAGATGTAACTATGAGCTTATGAAGTTTGAAATAAATGAATTTTATTTTTTTTATTTAGTAAGAGGTTTATCCAATCATTATTGCCTTGGAAGAACTTGGAATCGTAAAGAAGATTAATATTATTTGGAATGGCACATTTCGCGAGTCTAGACAGATTAGAATATTTGATAAATCAACTTCTATCATCTTCGAATCAGTAACGCAATTTACTTTCACTCAGACTTTTTCAATTTCTTCACGCTGATTCTATCATAAGAAATCGGAGTTCAGCGCGAAGGAATTACCCGCAAAGCCGATCTACAAATCACAAGCATATCTTCGGATTTTATAGATTTTCTGCCACTTTCAGGCTGTTGGATTTGAAGGAAAAATTACACACATTCTCGTGTGAGATTGTCCCAGTTTTTCTCAATCCAGTGTTCAGGCGAAGTTTAGATCGGGGCCGGCAGACAGTCCGGCGCCACAGATATCGACGTTCCAACAGCTGATGCTGTAGGAGCCAGAATCAGTAACAAACCGGCCTGCGCTGCGTATCAAACGCGCGGGAACTTGATAAAGTAGCATTTTTTCAAGACAATCCAAATCTTCTTTCCAAAAGTGAGTGAGTTATAAACACCAATTTCAATGACTGCCGAATGTTTGTGCTTATTCAGAGGTTTTGAAGTGAACTTGTTTGGTGCTCCAAAAAGTTTTTCGATAAGTGAGGCAGTTAGAGCTTCTTGATCTGGTTACGTAATACATGCGCGTAATACTCTCGTGTTTGAGAGACTTTCGTAATGATATTGTCATATTTCCGAAAGCTTTGAAGATCAAAGACTCTTGTGTCTTTTGTAGGCCTTAACATGGTTAGTGTTGCGTTTCAGTACCTAGTGCCTTTAAGTTTTCTTATTATTTGAGTAACTGAACTACGATAGTGGTTGTTTATTTATATTTTAAAATTTTATTGCACTAAGGCACAAAAGGTGGACCTAATGCCACGCGAGACACGGTTTATAAAATTTTAGATCAGTTCAACTTATGTCTGCATCAAGAAATTTAATGTTTACTGATAACAATTTTTTTTTATTCACTTATGGAGGTGGTAGGGCTTTTGTGCAAAGTCCGTCTGGGGTAGTACTACCTCATACAGACTGTGTAGGTATATGACGAACTCTACTTTACTCTGTGGATTTTTCAGTATTTTTTTTCCGAAAGCACACAATAATAGTTGTACCATGTTGCAACGTGCAAGAGGATTACATGGATATTAAAGTTTCTTGGTCTGTCTTGAAAACATTAGAAGTAAGTAGCTAAGCATTGTATCAAATCCAGCAAAAATGTTTTTTTATCACATAAATTTAAATACTCGTAACTCGCAAAAACCGTAGAGTGTAAAAAAAGTATGCTCTCATACATTTTCGTTCGATGTTATAGCTGATTTCGAAACCTAACTCTACTTTTGAGCTCGTTTAATTCTGTTTCAGTGGTTTTTGATGTATAAATGGTATACTTACAGCATTGTACATTTGAAAAAAAGAACATGAAAATGCGAAAACTCATTATAGCGGGTTTTGATACTAGACCCCTTATTCAAGTGTCCATAGTATAGTACACTCAACAGCACATCAGTTGAAACACTTTTGGACCTTATGGCATGGTAATAGAGTTAAAAAAGTTTCTACCGACGTGCGGCTGACCGTACCACACATTCAAAGCAACCAATTATCTATACAACAGAAATTTACTAATTGTTGTGAACACCCAGTGTTCTACATAATAATTTCAATATTAGTGTTGCATACAGGGTGTTAAGTTAATTGCGCAAATCCTCTCGGGTGATAGCTCTGAACATGAAACTGAACATGTTTTGTTTTATGAATTATATAAATTCCCAAAAAAAACTTGCATTTTCATACATATTCGCTTGGACAGCTAATCGAATTGTACGAAGAAGCAAATTTGTTTGCGAATTTTCATAAGTCGTAGAATAAAAGTTGTTCAGTTTCATGTCCAAAGCTCACACCCGAGAGGTTCAGCGCAATTTACATAACACGTTGTTAATAAAAATTATGGTCACTTTGAAGCATCGCTAAGTGGAACTATAAAATGCTTAGATATTTTTGATTCTGACTGTTCTTATAACTTACCAATCGTTGTTTTAACTTACCAATACAGTATGAAATTAGGTCGAAAATCAATCAAACTGAAACAGCAAACAATCTTTCAGCAGAAAGATTCGAAATTAGCTTTGCATCGAAGAAAGCTTCGAGATAAGATTGTTAGATTTGTTTCCTTTGTATATTAGACCTTATTGACTACGTACGGACCATTATGGTAAAATATAAACCTAAGTATTTAAAGCAAGGATCTGCATCAAAATGACTGAAACTTGCAAAAATCTACAAGCAATTGGGAAATTGTAAAAGATTCAAGTTAAAGTCTTCTGTTGTGGCATTTTTGCATTTAATTTTAATTATATTTTATTATTCTGTAAATCGTAGGTGAAGACTGAAAAGCAGCAGTAATGCTGAGGCTTCTTCCTTTCATCCTATTGTATAGTGTGCTTTAGTATAAAGAATGTGGATGAATAAATGACTTCTATTCTACTCTAAAAAGCCTGGGTATCAAGTCTTTAATTGAACCGAGTTACTTAAGAGGGTGTAGGGGATAGGTTTCCACACAGGGCTAGTAAAGTCCTCAGAGACGGCGGCACGGAAATAGTGCAGTCAGAGTTTAGGGGCTGATAAGAGTTGAATTACTTCCTTTCTAACAAAGGGCAGAATGCGCGTGCAAGAACGGAGCGGATTCGCGCTGTTTTACGTTTTTCGTTCATTTTTCTCATAATCTGTACCCATTATATTAATTATCAAATAGCTATATTATTATTCATAATTTATTGAATAATGTGTTAAAGTTTGGGCATCATACATTAATGGGTACTTAAGAAAAACGGTTTAAAATCAAAAAGCAGAGGTAACTTTGGATTTTTTGTATGGCGTACAAAATATATTTAATCGTGTTTCGGAGTCGGCCATATTCTTGGATCGATGCTTAATTATCACATAAATTTTTTTCACGGGTATATATTCATCACTTTTCGTTAAGAACCTGCTCAAGTGAAGCGTATTTAGCTCTTATCAGCCCCTTAAAGGAAAACGATGCGGGCTCGGACAGCGGAAAAAAGTCGAGCACTCACTGCAATACCAGTAGTCTGCTTAACCTCCTTGCTGCAGTGGGCGAATCTAAAATAAATAGCAAGAGCAAATTTACAATATATATCAATCGCCTGACAATCCTTCTCCATATCAGTGTCGTCTCTGAAGTCCGCTGTGAGAATGTGCCCCGGTACCGAACGAAACTGCTGCGTAACCCGAACTGAAGCTCCATTCAGTTTAACTTATGGCATCCTCACCCTCTGGACCTTTACCCGCTTTAAACACCATCATCTCTGTTTTCATAATGTTGTATTTCAGTCCGACAGACAATAATTTTTGGAGAGACCATGAAACGAACAACTTTCCCCCACAAACATAAGTAGGAACACGAAAAAATACTTCCCTTAGAAACTGCACCACGTGATAGTCCATTCTTTTGTATTTTTTAACCGACGAAAAAAAACGGCGGAGGTTTTCAAGTCGACGCGTATATTTTTTAGGGATGGGCCGAAATTCGTTTTACATTCGGTTTGACCGAATTTCGGCAGCTTGAGCCGAACTTCGACATTCGGCCGAAATTCGGTTTAAATGCCGAACATTGCCAAGTATTCGAACACAGGAAGTGTTAAAATAAAATCATTATTCAAGTGTAATACCTAGATCTATTATGATTGAAATTAATAGAAATCATTTCTTCATGGACGAATTCGTTCATGATATCTATCATAACATAACCGTAAAATAAAATTAGACCTTAATATACTCATGGTCATTTATTTTAGTTAGGAAGATGTAAATCTTAACTTGCAATGTGATTTTAAATTAAATTAGTTCTTCTTAATTGAAGTCATAAAAATATTTGCGTAATTAAATAGACATCAAATTAAAACAAAAATTGTATAAAAAATCTAATAAAAAAAAAACAAACAAAAAATAATCAAAGAAAAAAATTAAAAGGAAAGTATTTCTAACGGATTTCAACTTTTTAGTTTACAAAGTACAAACTAAACATTAAGGGTTTAGAATTATGCAAGTGTTTTTTTTTTCAATCACAGTTATCAGTCATCTCACGACATTCTTGAGAAAGCGTGGCGAAATTAACCGAAGTTCGAATTCGGTTCAAACCACATTCGGCCCATCTCAAAAATTTTTTCTTTTTTTTTTCTAAGTATGACCACGCATAACTTTTTACAGAGTAGTCCGATTTTGATGATTCTTTTTTATTGGAAAGGGTATACCCCGAAGCTGGTCCCTAACTTAGTTTTGAGGTCCTAAAAATAGACTTAATTGCTTCCAAAAATACTGTACTGTATATCAGAAACCTCGGCGCGCGAGTCCGACTCGCACTTGACTGGTTTTTTGAAAATATCTCACTCTTTACTTATTATTATTAATTTGAACTATTTTGCAACCACCCGCAAACGGTGTAGGTACCTATGTATCGTTACTTCACACCGTTGCTATTTTATCTAGGTTTCTAATAAAACTAATAAATATAATTTTCTAAACTCAACACAGATAATTACGTGAGTTGAACCAGCATGATAATAAATTTTAACTGCTGTTTAGCATAAATTAAATGCAAATGCTCTGCTTAAGCGCCTTAAACTTTAGACATCTTATGCTCATAGAATCCTTACTAAGGTTGCTATATACATTTTAACAGGCGTTTGCATTTGCAAACGAGCCGTTTAAAACTTAACTAATGTAATGATTCAAATTGCTTAGGTTAGTATAAAATTCAAAGGAATAAAATAGATTTTTATTTTACTGAAATTTCATTTTAAATATACGTCCATCATCATGTCGAAGGTCAATGATCGACCTATTTCTGTAAATTTGAAAATCCCTTTGAAAGGGCTACTGTTTTAGATAGTTCTTTTTCGTAAAAGTTGATCCTACCCGCCTACCTATCTTTTAGCCGCTATCAATGACGTTGCCTTGGTAACCTGGTGCAGTCACTGTGAGGTGCAGTCAGGCGTGAATGATGTTGTATGAAAAGCACTTGAGGATTTTTTTTATTTTTGTTTTTTAGTCTCTATCTACTTCGAATCATAGAGGTGTTGGAGGCTTCGAATTTTAGAAAAAAAAAAGATTAATTTTTGTGTGATATTCTGTAAGGATAGCTAATACTTTCTTGGTAATACCATGGACGAATATGGTAATACTATAATTAAAATATCTGAAACAGGATTAGAGCGGAGCCTTCTTGTATCCTGTGTTTGAGGTACTTGTTAATACTACTATAAACTGTTCGATAGAGAAAGCAATTTGTATGAAGGGGTCAATTTTTTTTATTCATTTACCAGAAATGTTTCTTTGGGAAAGTTGTTCAGTTTCGTTGACTGAACACGGCCTTTTAGTTTTTGGTACACCGTCTCTTACACCCTGTGCATCACAGAAAATTTTACTTGGTACTTTTATGCAGTTAGAAGTTGTAAAATGAATCATTTCAACTCTCGTTTCAAATATCTTTGTGAACTTCTTTCTCTGTCATCCGTTTGTAAACTTCGTAGACTTATTTTTTTAATTCACCTTCTCATGCCCAGTCATAGAAAAAATAATACCTACACTACGTTGCCCAGTGCTTTATAGCCTAGAGGCATTTAAATAAAAATAAGGAATTGGAGCATCGTATTTCGAGATTATTGTAGAGCGAGCGCTTGTGTCATCCTCAAAGAGTCAAAGGAGATCATACTCGTAGCATAATTTGCTTCGGTTGTTGAAGTTGTGGATCTGATTCTGTGGTTTGTTATATCGTTGATTGTATTGTATACTATACACTTTGTCCTGCAGCTTTCAACTTTTGTTTGTTTATTTCTGTGATGTGTGTTTTGAATGGCCTGTTGGTGCAGTAGATAAGTGAACTTATCTTCTGCCCCTAAGGGTGCAGGCTCAACCCTCACCTACGACTACTAGGTATATGTTCTCAACAACGTGTAACGGAAAGGTGAGGGTGTGAATCTTCCCATGAAACTGAACAACTTTTAACAAGGAATGAAGGTCGAAATACGAAAAACCAAGTTTGACCTTCCAAACAAAATGCGCTATCAGCTGATGCAGTTTGGGAGATCAAAATTGATTTTGGTATTATCCCTTCAGTATTATGACACCTTTCCATTATACACTATATATGGGTGTTATTTCTGTATGTATATTAAACAGTCTCTGGTACGTAGCCTAGTTTGGGATGTGGATGATGACCTTGTATTAAATGTCCCCCGTTTAAAAAAGATTGCATTGTCCGTGCTTCAGCAAAATTTTAAGTTGGTAATTATGGATGTGGACTGTGACAAATTGCCAAAGCAAAAGAAACAGCAGTGTTTTTCATCTTTAATTTTCATTCATGGTGGACAACCAACTTTTTTTTCAACTAACGCCCTGATGCCGTAGGTGCTATGCTATAGCACCTATTTTAGAGATTTGATATTTACCTAAATCTGTTGCTCAATCATAGACTTTAAAACTCCTGTTTTAATTCATCTTCAATATTAAAAGAAATTGCAACTGTGACTTTTAAAACACTTGTGAGTGAACAAAAACGTGGAAAAAAACAAAATGGCGATGAAATTTTCAATCAAAGCAAAAATGCTACTAGTGTTCATATGTGCCATATTTATAACTCTCAGTGGATTTGTGATATGGGTGACTTTCTTCTCACCGGCGCCGGAGAAGATGGAGAATCAAGCCATAGCAGAAAAGTACAGAGCTACACCAAGAGTTGTTGTGAGTAAGCATTTTAGTACATAATAAGAATTCTAGTGAAGTCGTTGAATAGAGCAGTTGAAGAAGAAGTGATTTTTATAGGTACCATTAAACAAAGCTAGGACTCATAGTAAGCTGTAAATTAATTTTAGTAAGATTTTTTGTAAGTACTACCCTAGATAATATAAGGATTTAACGACTAGAACTAAGAAATGTGAATCTGCCTATGAAATTTAACATCTTTAACTGCCCGAAGAACAAGGTTGAAGTACACACGACCGCACATCAGTAGAAACACTTTTGGACCTTATGGCGTGGTAATAGAGTTGAAAAAGTTTCTACCGACAAGTGGTTGACCGTACAAAAAAATACTTGGCATAGAAGGTGCATCAGTTGATAGTATACATACAGCGTGATTATGAAATGTCTGGCTATACTTTAGTATGGTATTGACGACATAGAAGTAAACAAATTTCCCTAAGAAACATAGGTTGTCTATGAAAAAAATATTTGGCTTCTCCATACAAACCTTGCGCCGTCAATACTCGAATTTGTATGGAGGTGACCAAGAAAAAGCCTACTTTTCGACCTATGTTCCTTGGGGAATACTATACTAAAGTATAGTCAGACATTTCATAATCACACTGTATTTTATTTGTTTGGGAGGACAACAGTTTTTATTAAGTGTTTCTATGGTTTTGGGAATATTTGTTTGGTTTCACGGGAGATTCACGTCCTCAGTGTCGCTAGGTATTCTTCATATTATCATCCGCGATATATACCTACACGGGAGTTTTTATGTCAGCTGAAGCCTTTTTGGATCGGAAATTACTTTCTTACGAGACACTTATACTCCACAATTTGTCGCATCAAAAGGCTAACTGGTATGCTATTAGGGAACAAATGGCTTGAACTAGTAATATATTGATTCAATCTAAAGCTAATAAAATGAAAGCGTTTTGGAGAAAACGATGGCGCTCTTAGCGAAATCGCTGTATAAACCGTTATTGTGTAACTGTAGTTATTAACGCCTGAAGAGATAATTAAATAATTTTGGGTAGTGCACATGGGTATGTTAGTAAAGTTAGTTGTTGCCTGCAATTGTATGAAATTCTTAAAAAGCCTAAGTACTTCTCTGGGATTTACACACGACCACACGTCGGTTGAAGCACTTTGAGCGGGTCTCTGGTTTAAGCCCGCGTCACACAGAGGCGGTAGCGGAAGCGTTCCGGGGCCGGCATTTTTTGTAAAGTATGAGTTCTTATGCACCCTGTCACATTGAAAAGCGGTCGCGGCGCGGTATTTTGTTCCCGCCAAACCGCCCCGGACCGCTTTCGCAATCATACCGCCTCTGTGTGACTTGAGCTTTAGGGCGTCCATAATAGCGTAGCGCTGGTTACTATATAAGGTCCTAATGAAATAGTGAACATAATTTCAGTATATTACTCAGACCATAAAACTAAACAACTTTCCCCAAGGAACATAGGTCGAAATACGAAAAACCAAATTTGACCTCCCATACTAAAGGCGCTATCAGCTGATGCAGTTTCTATGGGAGGTCAAAAATTGGTTTTCGTATTTCGACCTATGTTCGTTGGGAAAAGTTGTTCAGTTTCATGGTCTGAGTAACATACTTAAATTATGTTCACTATTTCATTAGGACCTTATACAGGGTTACTGGTAAAACGTCACGATCCCGTTAAGGGCTTATTGTGGAGGCTAAATGCAACAACTTTTGTTCTACGACTTTTGGAAATTCGCAAAAATAAAAGTTTACCCTTCATACAAAATGATCAACTGATTGTCCTAATTAAAATGGAAACTAAAAATTTCTTTTTGCGATTTTCCAAAAGTCGTAAAACAAAAGTTGTTGCATTTAGCCTCCACAATAAGCCCTTAACGGGATCGTGACGTTTTACGAGTAACCCTTTATACACGCTGTACTGGTTTTGCTTCTTCGTGTTTGCCGTCGTGCGTACAATATCTTTATAACAAATTAGATTAAAATAGGTGTGGCTCATTAGCCGTGAAAGCGTAAAAGAGAGAGCTTACCATATTTTTTTTTCAACCAATTCGTTTAGGATCGAATTATTTCAAAACTTTTCTGTATTTATGAGAAAATCTTGGTCTAATAAAAGTTAGAGTGCAGTCGTGAGTCTGAAACTTCGAACAAAAGTTACACCACTATTTTGACATAGTGTAAAACACTACGAAAACATTGTTTCCGTATCGTTTTGACCACAGATTTTGTTAATACTCCGTGCAGTTTTTTGAACTTGTTTTGATTGGATGTCTCAATTCTCTAACATAATTTAACCCCTCCTGAGCACTCTCGACCCTAGGATACATCCTCTTACGTATTTTCTGATGATAAAAACACCTCTACGCGTGGTCAACGTGACGGCACGTGAGACGAGGGTCCTGAAACTATAAAAATAATGGCATTCGCATGTCTCCAGAATAGCCTGGACGGATAGAGGCTGTTAATCCTTGTCTCCTATACATTTATCGTGGACATTACCTGGCGAGCGTTTTACAAGGATATTGATATCAGATGTTCCACTTTTGTTTTATTTATGATTTGTGACCATTAAAGGGTAAATCCACAAAGAAAAAAATCGTAAACTTTCACAACCACAGTCAGGATTCGAACCTGCGTCAGAGGCGCTTTACCAACTAGGTTACCGTGGTCCTGTCTGATGTTGTGAAATTTGCGACCTCTATACGCATTTTAACGTTGCGCACGTATGCAGGAAGTTTTAAAATAAAATCATTTTTAATGACCGGGTAAAGTTCACATTCATTCATTTATTATTTGTAATATTTAAGTCAAAACACAATAGACATTATTACCTTGATGAATATATTAAGCTAGCAAATAACGTTTCATTAAGTGTACTATTTTTTAGAAAAACAATATTTGAATACAATCTTAAAAATTTAAAACCTGATAATAAGAGACCTTTTAATATTGAACTACATACTTTTATATGTTTCAAATAATAAAATAAAGCCTTTAAACTTAAAGTCTAGAAATACATAGGTATTAAATTCAAATTTATTTTTATTTGAGGGCGTTTGATATCATTAAAATATTAAACAAAAAAAATATTTTGGCTTTTTTCAAAGTTTAGCATGGATTTAATTTTACGTCGTTTATTTCAAGATTTCATATTTTTAATATCAAAAGATATAAAAGGTCTGACAACACAATTCTAGGTGCCCGGGGCGCACTCGTTAGGATCTCTAGGTCAAAGCCGTGGAAAAGAAAATTGTCACAGAATAAAGTATTATCCAACCGTTACAATGAGCCGGTTTAAAAAAAAGAAAAACTAGTTTTAATTTTCTTGATAGATAGCGTTGTTGTAGGAAAATTAAACTGTCAACTTATTTTTTCCTTGTGTTGTCTAAGGAGGTTTATTTACTTCACGCTTCATCTATGACGCAGATTTATTTTAAGTTCTTAAGCAACTCTCTTCAGCGCCATCTATCGACACCTTTGAATACTCAGTTGACGCATAGCTTAGGCGTGTGACAGTTGACACGTCACGTCGATTGCTTTGAGGGGACGCGCGGGGTAGAGACGGGGTATAAGAATAAGGGCTTTCCCCCAGCCAACTAGCGCCCCCATCAGTTAAAAAAATATTACTCGCTAAATCCAAATTTATAATTATAAATTATTTTATTTTATTATATAATTTGTGCTAAGCAAAATGTTTTTAGTCCATAGGTACTGGTACTAGCTACGAAGCAAATTTATCAATCTCGTACCGATAATTATTTTATCATAAATACTTAAACGCGATATTTTATTTTCAAGAAAGAAGATATTTTCAGACAGTTCACCCGAGGGAAATTGTTCTACTTTGTAGAATTTACGAGAAAAACATGTACGTATATAATAACATTTTCTCAAACTAAACCTACGCAGATTTTCTTGAGTGTATTGAAATGAAAATCCAACCTCAATAACTTCTTATCTACAAGTAACATACATGTAATAACAATTTACATAAGGGTCTTGAGGAAAAAGTACGTCTACATGCCTATTAACAAATATAGCCGCTCGTTGAGCCCTTAAGGGTTCTCAGAGGACCTAAAAGGGTGTGATCTAATTATGTGGAGTGATAATCGTTTCGTTACTCTATGTTGTTGACTTTCGTGTTTATAATTTCTCGATTCTACTTTAAAACAGTGAGATTATGGTGTATTTTCTTGCCATATTTTTTACCTTTCACTCTCAGAACAGTGACAAACTTAGTCAGCTAAGGCTGTAGTTGTATATTTTCGGATTTTCTAATTTGATTAATATCGAAAGAAGGAAAGTGTTAAAACAAAAAAATAATAATATGGTATTTTCAAAGCTGCCGTATATATTCATAATCCCTCCAAAATTCCAGCTTTTGCTAGAAAAAATGTCGAGGGGAAGTCCTATGGTCACCGCAGGAAGTCCTATAGACCACGGCTGTAGGTGATCGCAGTAAGTAAGATGGTATGATACACAGAAGGATACTGCTGCCCATCCTCCAGTTTATAACCCTTAGTTGCCTTTTACGACACCCCCCGTGGGTGCATGGGTTGGTACTATTCTTTACCAGCACCACACGGGATTCATAATCTAAGCTGCCGTATATTCATAATCTAAGGTATTTTCTATGACGTTTTTCAACTACGTTTTTTTGATTGTCGATGGGTGGTACGCCGATCACTGTTCGGAATTTCTTTCTTTTGAGACCTGGTCAAATTAATGAAATCTTTTTAGTGGAAAATATATTATTGACATTTAACAGCAGCTATCAAACTAATATAAATCGTTTTCGTATTTGGAGACAGTTCAGTATCAATGTTTCGTATTTTCCGATTTCCTTATAGTTCATAGTGATCATAGTAGCGCCATCCAGTGGAATTTTAAGAAGGTGTTGTAAAACACCCTATTGCCCTAATCATATAATAATTCTTAATTTTTAGGGTTCCGTACCTCAAAACGAAAAAATGGAACCCTAATCAAAACCTACAGGGTACTTCCCGTGAACTCAGAATCTTGAAATTTGGTTCGAAGCAACGTCTTATAGCACAGATAAAAAAAAATCGAAAACCTTAAATTTTTAGTTACCTACATCACATTATAAAAATGTTTTGTAATAAAAATACCATAGCTTTTTACTCATATACCTACAGGTTTGTACGGAACCCTCGGTGCGCGAGTCTGACTCGCACTTGGCCGGATTTTTAAACAGTAACTGATACCAACAGCAGTACTTGCCTTTAAAATGATAGAGTCATACTTTGAATCCACTAGCATTAGTTTACTATTATTTAATCTGTGCCACTAGTTAGTAAAGAAAGTTAGGCACAGAAAACAAAGTGCAACGTAAAAAAAAGCAATAGCCAATTCTAGTCCTTTAGACGCATAAAACCACATACGCAAGTTTTAATTTTTAAATTTATTTAATTTATTCAAGCTTTTTAGGGTTCCGTTGTCAAAAGGGAACCCTTAGTTACCTTTAAATAAAACCACACACGACTTAACTAATTTGAAACGCGTTTCACAAGTTGCTTCGAGTTTGGATTCCCATTCTTAAGAAATTATGGTGGATTTCAAGTAAAATTACAGTTGCGCACTTTTGCATCGTGCTATATGTCACTACGTACCACATTGTAATGTATCTGTTACCGGAAAACAACAAAAATCGCATGTTTATCAACTTTCTAGAAAGTTGATAAACTGTCGAAAAATACTTAACTGTATACCGATCTGCATCTGACACTCGCGTGTGCAGCACGCTCGCTTTGCTTTCTCGGCTCGTGTGTTTGGTCGAAAGAGAACCCATCACAACCTAGCAGACTTATGGATCTACGAGTTTCTTAAAAGTTTATTATTTTTTGACAGTTGAAAAACTAACGTGGAAATTGATCAACTAACGATGATTATGATTTTCCGGTTACGTAAATCAAATCGGAATGATGGAAACACTTGCATTTGTTTGTATACTCAACAGCACATCAGTAGAAACACTTTTGGACCTTACGCCGTGGTAATAGAGTTGAAAAACTTTCTACCGACGAGCGGTTGACCTTACCGGTGGTGGTACAAATTTATTGTGTAAAAGTATTCTACCTATCTGAACCAAATTATTGTATGAAACATCGGATATTTTTCGCGATTCGTAAATTGGTCCCATAGTAAAGGCTACTTGTTATACGTTAGTTATTATTATTATTGTAAATTCATGCGAAAATTTAAAAAAGCCGCCATTTTTATTTTTATGCGGTTGACCCAAAATTGTGCGCGGCGTTTCCGGATAACTTTTTTTACCTTTAAAATAAAATTGTTGTCCCCAATTTTACCATTTCAGCACGATTCTGGTCACAGCGTGCTGGAAAACTCGGAGCAATCAATTTTATTTACTTTGTCATCCACACTGTCGTGGTTCAGACCCCGTTCATTGCAAACCTCTAATAAATCAAATGGCTGTCATAAAACAACATTAATGTTTGCAATGCCGGAAAGATAAAAATAATGCCTAACCTACGTACATACAGCGTAAATTTTCATTCGTTTTAAACCCGAAGCCCAGTGATTCTACTCATGAAAACAAGCAACGTTCCCGAAGAAAAAGTCAAAGTTTTTCGTCTCCTTATAGTAAAATGGTCACGTGATCGACTCATTTTTTATGGGAAGGCAAGGACTATAATAGGAAGGTGAAAAATTTTTTTCGATTAAAAATTTTTTTTCTTCATTAAGGTTGCTAGGACGGGCAATATACACATGTCGACGAGTTTGCGTTTTAGAGATAAAGGAAGGTCTCCTTTCATTAAGTCTTTCATGGACCAGTAGCTCTTCCATGCATTTTCAACACGACGATCGACTTCTTTGTCCTGCCGGTTATTGAAAGAGACTAGCTGGCCCAAGTAAATGTACTCATCGACGTAAAGTATTTCTTGCCCGTCTACCGTTACCCTATATTTGGTACTGTCTGTCATTACTTTGGTCTTTGACCGGTTCATCTGAAGTCCAACCTCGCGACTTGCCAAGCTCAGATCTTGTAGCATAGTCTGAAGTTCCTGAGCGGTTGACGCAAAAAGTACAATGTCGTCGGCAAATCGCAAGTTTGTAAGCTTCTTTTCGCCAACGTCAATGCCCTTCTGTATTGCCCGTCCTAACCTATGGTGCACAGGTCTGGTCTTTGACTGCTTCTCAGAGGTCCAAACTGGCGGTTTGTCAACGGGCGATAGAGCGCAGTATTCTCTGAGTAAAAAGAACGGATAGAGTCCGAAATACCACTCTGCGCTCCAAGACCAAAATAGCTGATGTCACCGAGAAAACTGCAAAACTGAAGTGGGAGTGGGCAGGTCACGTATGTAGAATGCATCCGGAGAGATGGGCTAGAATTACAACCCAATGGGTTCCCCTTGATGGCCGACGCGGTAGAGGAAGGCCTAAAAAACGGTGGCGCGACGATCTCGATGCCTTCATGAAGGGTTGGCAGGGCATGGCTCATGACCGTGACAATTGGAAAGAAAAAGGGGAGGCCTTTGCCCTGCAGTGGGACAAACCAGGCTAAAGAGAAAAAGAGAAAAAGGTTGCTTGCTTTCATGAGTAGAATCACTGTGCTTCGGCTTTAAATCGAATAAAAATTCACGCTGTATAGGGTGTAAGGGACGGTGTGCCGAAAACTGAAAGGGCGTGCTCAGTCAGCAAAACTGAACCACTTACCCACAGGACACAGTTTTGTAAAATGAAAAAAAAAATATATATCAGAGTGAGCAATTTGTATGGAGAGGTAAATAAAATATACCTACTCGATTCATTTCAGATAACCGCGTAACTCGGGCTAATGTGATTAAATGTGATTAACTTCTTCTTTGAAAGTTTGCTCCTATCTGTAACCGTTTTTCTGCAAAATGAAAAAAACCACGGCGAGGGACACATTTGAGGGGGAAAGAGTGGGAAGGGGGGCAAAAGGGGGGGGGGGGGTCAAACGGCTTTGTTGGATTCAGCGGGTTCGAATTAGTAAAGAAACATTGTTTGCCAAAAAGTAATATGATTTGCTTCTAAACATATAACGGAAGGATTTTTTTTTTATTTGACCAGGCTTATAGGTGCACGTATATTTTTAACTGTCAGTAAAGTAATAAAAACTTTCGCCAATATTACCGAATCCCTCGGCTAGAAAATGAACATCCGTAATTTTTTTTTTAATATTGTGCAGATCTTTTTGCACAAAAAAATTTTGGCATTAATTTGGTCGTCACCAAGCGCCTATTATCGCATCGGTCCGGCCGACCCGGGTAATTTTTCATTAGCCGCCAAACAAGCCGATAAAGGGGTTAAATCTTCTGGCCTTTCATTTTAAACGGATTACAGATAACTTTTTGCTTTGACAGCGTTTTCATGCTATTAGTAGGATTATTTTTCGACGCATGTTCGTTCATTTCCTCGGGATGAATTATGTTATTCAAATATTATTTTGAAATTGTTAAGCTTTTCCAATATGAAACTACTACACCTATTATTTATTAATATCTCTTTAATTATATTTTATTATAATTTATTAAAGAGATATTTACCCCAGCTTATTTAATTCAAAATAATTATTAGAAAGAAAACAAGGTTAGTAAAAATCACAAAAGTTAGAAAGACAAAAAGCTATTAATAACCTTTTAGGCTTCGCCGCTTTCGGGTAAAATTACTAAGGAGATTAAAACCAGTATGGTGACAAAGATACACAATATAATACAATACTCTTTATTGCAGACAGAAATACAAAATTTACAAAATATACAAACATGAAACACGGAGCACAATAGAGCGGCCTTATTGCTAAAAAGCAATTTCTTCCAAGCAACCTTTGGGTGCAGGAAACAAAATAATTGTAGGTAATACGGGGACGGTGCACAAAGATAAACCATAAACTGAATAAATATTAGGAAGGTATTATAATAGACATACTTAAATAATATACCTACATAACAATATACTACTTACATATATACTACACACATATACCAACGGGAACAAGGCGTGATGTTATGTATGTATGTATGTACATATGTGAGGACTAACTATCGAATGAACTCCTTTTTTGTTCGAGCTGTTAAAGAATTCAAGAACATGGTAGTTGATAGCAACATTGATATAGACATCTTCACAACCAGTACTCGTGTGATCAAACAGAGACTTGCCAATGTGTATTTTGAGGATACTAATGTCTGGTCAGAGAAGTAGATGTTTCCTTTTTTCCTGTTGTTTTTACCTTTAATGTTTAAGTATTAGCAATGTATTTTTTATTTGCTATCGGTGGATGCCTGTAATTAGCTTAGGTCTAAGCATTTATTAACTTAAGATTATTATTGGCCGTAAGCGTCCCAAATAAAATGAAATAATAAAATATACAATATACGTACATAAAAAAATAAAACACATAAACATCCAAGTGTAAACAAAGAACAACAACCAATATCAGATCACGGGCCGTGAAAGAGAAAAATAAAAAAAAATGAAAAATAAAATAAGGTTAGCCAGATAGTGAGAGGAAGTGAGCTTCAACATTCTTTTCAGATGATTGATTTATTGATTTATTTATTTCAGATTATTTTCTTCTTAGATCTCAGATATTGTAAGCATGATCATGAATTTTAAAAAATCGTTCTATTTTACTTACTGCGTTGTGGCTATGACACGCTGCGCTGTTCCAATTTTGCCTTCATACGCCGGTATTTTTGAATATGACATATTGTTATATGCCAGTTATGCCATTGTCTTCTACTTTTCCCGACGACTACTTAAAATATGAAACATACTAGCTACTACCATCTACTACCAATGCTACACACTTCAGGAATCACAATTTCGTTTGTGTGATAATGAGTACATACTCGTACCATAAACGATAGGGAGTTTTCCTTGACGTTTGTCAACTACGTTTGTTTAAGTGTCGATGTGTGGAACGCTAATCCAAGGAGTTAGTATAGTTTATTAGAGGGATTTTAAAAAGTTGAATTTGAAACCAGTATCTATCCTTGTTTCACAAATGTTTGTAGTGATTTGAAGAAAGAGAGGATCATAGGAACACAGCTACTTCTCTCTTTCCAGAATGTCGCCACTTTTACCATAGATACCTATATTGCATTATGTAGTGCTCTAGGAATGTGTTTTGAAATATTTCCTTGTAGGTATATGTTTCGAAATGCTTAAATGGCTATTGCAGCTGGGAACAACACACACCATTTTTTGTTAAGTATGCATGCATCACTTCTGTTTTTTTTGGATCTTTTTTAAACAATTAAAGCAAAATACACAATTTATAAATGATCACCAGTTGGTGATCACGCAACTGTCAGTCCATCGAATGCTTGATCGAATGGTGGCCCGCGGACTTCAAGACGACATTGTCAAAGTAGTGTTATCTTCTTCTTTCAAACGGGCAGTTGTAATTTAGACTAGAAAAGGATGTAAATAAGGTTTTTAACTCAACTTTTTAAAATCCCTCTTATAAACTATACTAACTCCTTGCGCTAATCACTGTTGGTAATTTCTTTTTTTAAAGGCTTAATAAAATTTATGAAATCTAAAATAAGAAGAAAATATATCACGGACTTTGACAGTATCAATCAAACTGACTTAATAATTTTCATACTTGGTGAAGCATTAGTATCAGTGTTTGTATTTTCCTAGTGCTAACAAGCAGCGTTATCTAGTTCAAGTTCCAAAAGCTGGTTGAAAATACCCTATTGAATTCTTAAAGTTAACCTAAAAAATGTTGCCAACAAAGGCTGTCGTTCCGCAGTACAATTTCAGGTTTGCGTGGGTGGAAATTACCAGATGATGGATGATATCATTAAAAACCGTCAAGAACCATCTAAGTAGAGACGCCCTGTGACCATTTATAACGCGAGGGAGTTTGCACTTGTAAATTTTTTGCAGATATGGGCGGCGATCCGCTATGGCTTAACAATACGAACAGTACAAAAAATAAAACCAGTCAAGTGCGAGTCGGATTCACACACCGAGGGTATCGTGCCTACCAATAAGGTAAAAATACCGACTTAGCCAGGGACGCGCAGTCGCGCAAAAATAAATGCGCGCCAGTCTGACTTGTACCTCGACAGCACATCAGTAGAGACACTTTTGGACCTTATAGCGTGGTAATAGAGTTGAAAAAGTTTCTACCGACGAGCGGTTGAACGTACTTGACCAGTTTTTAGTATTTGTTTTTCTGTAGCTTGTGCGCAACTCTCACGCTTATAAGCGCTCCCGTTTTTAAGATAGAGCTAAAAAACAACAACAAAAAAACATGTTTTTATATTATATGGGGAATGCCTTTATTTAATTATTTGCTAGGTAATCCGCTGTAAGAACACATATTCTGTAAAATTTAAACCATATAGCTACTACAGTTCAAAAGATGCAGCCCTCGAAGAGAAGACAGATGACGCGTATTAGTAATAGGGCTCCGTTTAAACTCATCGGGTACGGAACCCTAGAAAAACTAAATTAACACATATTGAAATTTTCTTGTTTTTTAGGGTTCCGTACCTCAAAAGAAAAAAACGGAACCCTTATAGGATCACTTTGTTGTCCGTCTGTCTGTCTGTCTGTCTGTCTGTCTGTCTGTCTGTCTGTCTGTCTGTCTGTCTGTCTGTCTGTCTGTCTGTCTGTCTGTCTGTCAAGACCCTTTATCTCACGAACGGGTAAAGGTATCAGGTTGAAATTAATACCATATATTAGGATCCATGAACCACACAAGATCTGAAAATTTAAATTTTTTACAACGACGCAATCAAAAGATATGGCATTTTATGTCCTCATCTCCATACATTTATTCAAAAATGAAAAACCTACAGGGTACTTCCCGTTGACCTAAAATTATGAAATTTGGCAAGAAGCTAGGTCTCACAGTACAAATAATGGGAAAAGTCTGAAATCATTAAATATTACAACTTTCCTCACAACTAATGGTAACCAATTGTGGTGAGCTCCTGTTTCAAGAACATTCATATAAGAGAGGGGTCAAGTTGGATGGTTGCTGAGGCGATTTTTGTTTTAGTTCTATTTAAAAATGGGAACACTTACAAACTTGAAAATTGGTATGTTTATAGGGCATAGGCTATAAAATAACAACAAATAACAAACATTTGGTCAAGCGCGTGTCGGACTCAAAAAATCTTGCACATTAAATTACTGAAATTTCAACTAATACAATAATGTTTACGAGTATGTGGTGGTACGGAACCCTCAGTGCGCGAGTCCGACTCGCACTTGGCCGGTTTTTTTAAATCGACGCGACGTTATGAACGGTCTTCTGTTTCATAAATAGCTTAATCTACTAATAGGCTAACCTATTAAATAAAGCGAGCAGTGATTGGAATAGATTTTCCGTAAAAATCGTTCATCCGCTCAGTATAATAAATGATGAAGAGCCCTCGTTGCCCCTGAGGATAATTTCTCATCGGGAAGAGAATGGGGCTCCCCGAGCTCTATTTATGAAGAAATAGCGAATTAGAAGGGAATTTTGTTCGAGTTTTTGCACAAGGAAGGCAGCCAATAAGGTTTGATTGATTCATTGTTCTGGAATTGTTTTATAATTTATTTATTAGATTTCAATTTCTTTGTGCTTTGAGTATAAGCAACTTGTTTAATCTTTGTTCAATATGATTCAGACTATGATAAATAAAAGTCGAAATTTGAATCTTCTTCTTGTGAGTTAAGGTTGTTGAAGACAGTATTAGTCTTTGAAATTAAAAGATTTTTCGTAAATATACATATCTAAATCAAAGATACCTAGGTAGGAAGAATCTGATGTTAAACATAATTATACATATAGGGTGACTTTTAATTAGTTCTTGATAGCAAAAGATATGCATGTACTCATGATACTGAACAACTTTTCCCAAGGAACATAGGTCGAAATACGAAAAACCAAATTTGACCTCCCATACAAAATGCGCTATCAGCTGATGCAGTTTCTCTGGGAGGTCAAAACTTGATTTTCGTATTTCGACCTACCTTTTTGGGGAAAGTTGTTCAGTAGGTATCATGAGTACATTCCTACCTTTTTATATCAAGAACTAATTAAAAGTCACCCTATATAGATAATCGTTCATTATACCTGATGTAACTTCCATAAGCTTTGTATCTAACGTACGTATTTTCTAAGAATCTAATGGAGGAGTACGAAAACTATGTTTAATACATAAACAGTGTTTTTACTGCAGTTTTTAAATTACAATCTTTCAGTAACTGACTGGTTAACTACCTGAACCGCACGCGAGCGTTTCTTTATTTGACAGGTATTTTTAATCAAGCAGTGTACATTGCAACAAGCTATGACCGTGCAATGCTAGCAAGTACCAGAGTTCCATAAAAATACAGAAGCAACGTAAATATAGCACCGTTGGCGTACAAACTTGCATGTGTCGGGTGACCATCTCATTTGAAGTCTGACAAAATATTCCTTAAATTATGATACCCGTGCGTATAAGCAAATGTTCCGAAGTATGAAAATGTCGGGCAATTTCATCTGTCGCTCGAAATTGTGCAAAATTATCCATGGAAAGCCTGCTGTGCGGTACGTGTAATGACGTGAATGCATCGCAGCCTGGCCGATTCATGCAGTATGGCCACAATGGCTTGACTACAATCCATTGTCTATTTCTTAGCTTCTTTTTTCGAAATGTAATAAAATAATTCGTGGTACTTAATAGTATGCTTCCTAAAAAGTTGTGTAGGTAACTTTGCAATAACTTCATCCGATTTTCCTCCTTCTTCGAACAAAATAATGTAAAACAGAAATAAAACTATTAATTAAATAATCTTTCTCGTCTTCTACGTCTATGCCTCTACATAATAGAGGATCATGACAACCACAGGTAAACTATTCTAATAAAAAGTAGCCGTATATTCAAAGGGAAAGAGGCGTGATGTTATGATGTATGTATAAATATTCAAAACTGATTATTTTTACTTGGTACTGAATTTATGGCCACCTTACCCAAATGTAGCAGAAAATAAAACGGCCGCAGTTGGGAATTACTTTTAGCCCAGGCTTTTGGTGTCACGAGAATCGAGGTGGGACAAACTCACTTTATTCGTATTTTTAATTAAAACCTTTCGATATTCCAAACCTTCCCATTTTGTCAATATTGTTAACAGTTTTATATTAATTTATTATGGTTTTTTGGTTGGTCGGTTGGGTTGAGGAATTGCCTTGTCTATCTCTGCCTCAAAGCAGCAGAATTTGGATTGCCGTGTTTCATATCAAATAATAAATAAATATTGGGAAAAAATTTGCACAAAGTCATCCCAATCTAGACCAAGCCCATGTAAGGGTACCAGAGACTGAAATACATACATAAATAGATAAATAACACCCACACACAGAACAAACACTTGTGTTCATCACATAAATGCTTGCCCTGGGCGGGGATCGAACCCGCAGCCCTCGGCGTAGAAGGCAGGCACACTACCAACAACACCATCATCATCATCATAACATCCCATGATACGTCCACTACAGGACAGGGAGCTCCCTCCAGAATTCTAGCTTTTGCTGAAAAAAATGTGGAGGGGAAGTACCATAGTCACCTCGCTTGTTAGCGTTACGGCTGGCACCATGGACCGCGGTTGTAGGTGACCGCAGTAAGTAAGATGTAAGATACAAAGGAGGATGCTGCTGACCATCCTCCAGTTAACCCTTAGTCGCCTCTTACGACACCCACGAGTATGTATGGGTTGGTACTATTCTTTGCCGGCACCAACCACACCATTGTGTTCTAAATATTTTCGCGTAGTTGAAAACTCGTGAATGTTGCGCATACTTCCGGGTATCTACTCTATGTCCTTGTGGTGCTGGCTAAGAATAGTTGTCGTAAATGGCGACTAAGTGTAGCGATACACCTGAGGCTTTTTTTCGACGCGGAGATTTCCGCTCATTAAGCTCGCAACGTTATTTAGGTTACCTACGACTAATCTGGCAGAATTTCCGCAGGTGTTTCGCTACACTAAGAGATCTTGACCCGTAGGATAGGCAACAGCGTCCTTTTACGTATTTTACCCTGATTTTACCACCATACACAACCATGCCGAGCCAAGACTTCGTAATAACGATTAAGCTAGGCAATGACTATCGTCACTTTATCACGGCGCGCGGTCTGTTTTTTTAGTCGCAACACTAACAAGCGTGGTGACGATGGCACGTCTCCCCAAGATATACTAAGTATTAATGCTGTAATAGTAGATTAGTAGCCAAGGGCTGTAAGGCATCAATTGCAGCCCGAGATATTTAGGTGCACGAGCGCAGCGAGGGCGCCTATAGTTCGAGGGTGCAATTGATGCTTACACCCGAGCTAACTACTCTGCTTTACGTCTCGATTGTGAGGTAAGTAGGTCCTTATTACCACCAAATTGTAGGTGACCAATTAGCGCTGTAGGGTAATAATGTAGCTAGAAAAGCCCTAGGGCGGTAAGTAATTAAAGAAAAAACACTTCACTCTTTCAAATTTAATTTCTTACCACCCTAGGGCTTTTCTAGCTACATTATTACCCTAAAGCGCTAATTGGTCACCTACAAGCCCCATTCGGTGGTAATAAGGACCTACTTACCGAATATGAGAGATGTAAAATAAAATAAAGGAGGAGCTGTCTAACACCGGACTTTTTAAAGAATGTTACGATAACACGACTTTAATCGTAATTGTTTAAAGGTCTCTCTGCCCATGAAACTGAACCAGAATCAAATTTTTGACCTCCCTTACAAAAGGCGTTTTCGGTTAGTGTTTCTATTAGACACTGAAATCCTCCTTTCGTATTTCGACCTAAGTTCCTTGGGAAAATCAGTTTCTTGGTCAGTTTTACATCCTACAGGGTTAGTATAATCTTTTTAGGGTTCCGAAGCCAAATGGTGAAAAACGGGACCCTATTAATACGCCTTCGATGTCTGTCTGTCTGTCAGTGTGCTGTATCTCTCAAATTTTCACAGATTATGCATTTATATTGCCGCCACAACAACTTATAATAAAATTAAAATAAAAAAAGTGTTTTTAGGCGGATTTTGCTCGATTTTTGTTTTAGCTCTATCGTAAAAACGGGAATACGTGAAACCGTGAAAATTGGTATAATTATAGTGCATAAGCTATAAAATAATAAAAAACCGGCCAAGTGCGAGTCGGACTCGCGCACTGAGGGTTCCGTACCACCACATAATCATAATTGTATTAGTTGAAATTTCAGTAAGTTAATGTGCTAGATTTTTTGAGTCCGACACGCGCTTGACCAAATTTTATTATTTGTTGTTATTTTATAGCTTATGCACTATAAACATACCAATTTTCAAGTTTGTTAGTGTTCCCGTTTTTAAAATAGAACTAAAACAAAAACCGCCTCCGCGACCATCCAACTTGACCCCTCTCTTATATGAATGTTCTTGAAACGGGAGCTCACCACAATTGGTTACCATTAGTTGTGAGAAAAGTTGTAATATTTAATGATTTCAGACTTTTCCCATTATTTGTACTGTGAGACCTAGCTTCTTGCCAAATTTCATAATTTTAGGTCAACGGGAAGTACCCTGTAGGTTTTGCATTTTTGCATAAATGTATGGAGATGAGGACATAAAATGCCATATCTTTTGATTGCGTCGTTGTAAAAAATTGAAATTTTCAGATCTTGTGTGGTTCATGGATCCTAATATGTGGTATTAATTTTAACCTGATACCTTTACCCGTTCGTGAGATAAAGGGTCTTGACAGACAGACAGACAGACAGACAGACGGACAACAAAGTGATCCTATAAGGGTTCCGTTTTTTTCTTTTGAGGTACGGAACCCTAAAAATGGTCAAGTGCATGTCAGACTCGCGCAAATTTAATACGCTTCTCCGTGACTGCGCGTCAATAACAAAGACGGTATTTTTACTTTAGTGGCACGGAACCCTCGAAGCGTGACTCGACATGACCGGTTTTTGTTACACGCTGTAAAGAGAGTAATCTGCAACTTTCGAGAAAATAGATTAGTCTAACACGCAGCCTATGCGACAGTCTCTAATTTAGCCTCCACCTCAGTAAGATAGGTAATATCGCTGCAGCGGGTAATTAGATCTTGTATCCGGCGGATTGAAGCGCTCCGTCAAAGAGCGCGACTTGGCTCGCTAGCTACTTGAGTGCTTCTCTCCACTGAGCTGTGCGGTTAATGAATTTCGCCACCTTCTCCTATTGGAGAGAATATACTTACAACTGAAATGCTTTGGTCCCTGATAAAATGAAATAGACTTCCTTAGAAACTGTCTATAAAGTGACCAACCTGCAATGTCCTTATCAAACTGAGGACAAACGTAGGTGAGAAAAACGCCTGTGCGTGGGTTTAGAAAATCTTCGGGACCAACTCACATAGTGTGTTTATTTGACAGTTTCGAGACCACATTACTTAATTTCGAGACCACTATTAATTAATTTAGCATTCACAGAAACATCAGAAAAGTTTTAAATTACTGCAAAATATTCTAGCCTGAATAGAAAGTGAATAGAATTTTTGTACATTTTAGTATGCTGTTTTTCCATCCACTGAATAGGAAAATCTATACAATGAAAAATATTTTCCGAAATACCCGTCTTTGTGTGCAAATGAAAAACGTAATAAAAAATGCGGTTTTACGGACACGTTTGCGAGTTTTTCCTGGCTTTTGTGGTGAAAACCGGTTCGGCTAGAAAATGGTGTTTTATTGAAGAGATGGGTTTTCGACATGGGCTGTAGTTTGTTGCTTTAACAGCACTGAATATTCAGATCCGTTTGAATTATTCGCGCACAGGCAACCGTTTTGTTCAAAGGGAGTCAAAGAAATAAACAAAAAAATCTTGGAATAAAAATGCGACACAAAAGTAATGTACATCTACTACCGTGCGCTGAAATGATTCTCAGCTTTTGTTGTTTTGTTTGGCACCTCGTAAAAGTAATGGAGTTGTATTGGAATAAAATAAATATGTAGGTGTAAAGCTTCACGTAAATACGAAGTTATTTTTTGTAACTGAAATCCGTTTGCTTACTTATTAGTGAGGTCAAAAACAAAAGCTTTTGTTTTACGAGTTTGATAATAACGCACAAAAAATTTCTACATCCCATACAAAATGTATTGTGAAAATGTCACCTACGTTACTTTGTATCAAGTTTGTGTGGGTTGAAGTTCAAAATTTTTTGTGCGTTGTTAGCAAAGTCGTAGAACAAAAGTTGTTGCTCTTTTATAGGTGGGCTAATGAATGTCAGTTACAAAAAAATTACCTAGGATAAAAACGTAATTTTTCGTTTATCTGCCGAAGGTTGCCGATAAGTTAATTTGCGAATAATAAGAAGAGGACCAATTCGCACACACTGGATCGATTCATTTTGTGTAGGCCGGATTCTCTCTGTTTTGAAAGCTTGGTACCGTTAGTAAAATCACTCTTAAAATTCAAGTCGCTCAAGTATCTAAGGGGCACTATAAAAATCTTTTCAACATGTTTTTTTTTATTTGACAAGGGGATTTTACTTAAGCACTGGTTTTTACACGGACCGATGATTTATGTTATCTTAGCAACTACTCACGCTATCGACTTGAAATTCGACATAATTTTAAAATATTCGACATAATTTTAATTTTATTTCAAACAAAAGAATTAAAATAAATATTTTGGAAATATTACTTAAACACGTGCCTTATAGGGAATTCAAAATAACATAATGAATCGTAAATCAAATAAAAGAAAGGACGCAGCAAGTCGTCCCCTTATCTCATCGTCCGCTCTATTTGGTCATTCGTTCACGGCAATTCGCCCTTGCCGATATCGTTCCGGAATCCAAATTGACGTATTACTGCTATTTCTTCTTTGTCTTCCTGTTTTGGAGTAAACGTTTTGTGTTGCTGCAATAGATCTATACAGCTGCCGTACTCTGAAGTGAAACTACGATATTATCGCGCCGATAATTATTAGTCTATGGTTCGGCCTTTAACAAAGAAATTCCCATACAAAGTAAATTTCCGAACGTAATTGTCAATCTGATAATATCGGAGCTCCGATAAAACTTCGGAGTACGCACCCAGGTTGCAGTGGCCTTTGCGAACTGGAGTCCGGCCCCTTTACCTTCAAAATATTAACTTTTTGTACCTTGGACAACAATCGTGGAGATCGTCTGCGATAATATTACCCATAATAAAACGCAGATAATAATTTGTCACAAAAAATATCTGAAAAATTACCACTTCAAAGAAATATATGAGCTTTTGAAGCTAATCCCGCAGAAATTTCTAAAAAAAAATTCAAAAAATATTTATTTATAAAATTTTAGAACATATACATGAAGGTGATCCGGTACCCTTGAGGGTATTTTACCTTTGGGCTTCGACTTGACACTAATTTCTGCAATATCTTTATTTTTAGTAAGTTTAAATGCAGTCTCCAATTTTATATATTTCTGGCAATTATGTTTCTAAAGAAAGATCTATTAGTTTCTTTGCTTGATCATGATTTTTTGACCTGTTACTAGGAATAATCGTTTAACTGAGTTTATGTCAGTAGCTGGACTTTTCACATAAACTATAAACGTAAAACGTCCTGCAACTTCAAACGAAGGGGTCATAAAGGGTCGTTTTACACCGCAATGCAGTGCAGCTATCCTTTCAACTTGATGTTAAGTTAGTGCACTCTTGCGCACGCGTTTAGTCTACACGTGCTACGCGTAGCACTAATAGTGGTAGTGAAAATTAAAGTGTAAAGAAATATTAAAATATAAGTTTTATATTTTTGAACAAACTAATTAAATAACGGAGTGTATAGGTAGTTTGTTTCTCCTGGTAATAAGTTGGTAATTGGCTATTACTTACCTTGTTGAGTTTCCACATTTCTTTTTACGTATAGTTGGTTTGTATTGTGATTTTTAAGGTGAAAAGTAAATTATAAATATTATTTCATTTTGATTTGAATTCGTCATTTTACTCGTCAATTATTTTAGATCCTTTTTGAGTTGATCAAAGTGAAGTTCATTGATACAAGAATAAACAATTTAACTTCATCGGTTACTGCTTTAAATTAATAGCTACTGAATTCTGATAAATGTCACTTGAACAATTCTATAACAGTCATCTTTGTAGACATCTTCAGAACAAACCGCAATTTGTGCCAACGAGCAAAATTGAAACGACTCAATTAAAGCCACTGACTGACATGTGCTTGATTTTTCAATCACTCGCTAAATTTATTGCATATGCCATCCCAAGAAAGTTACACGATTTCTTTTCATACGAACAAATCTGATGCAATTTACCCAAAATTAAGCGTTATCTAAAAAAGTTTTCAATATTTTTTACTGTTTCTTATTAACGTCTTAAGATTACTTACACAGTCTGCTTTTTGTACAAAGAATTTTATAAAACAGCTGATATTAAGAATATTAACCTAATTTATCGCTGAAAATCTTATTTTGGCATAATAATTAGATTATGCCAAGTTCTTTGTTTGGCCTAGAATAAATTGTTTATCCTATCTTAATTTTCGTTCTATTTTTTTTTCTCTATTGTAAAAACAGTAAAAAAACGTATGTACCAGCAGTATTAATTAATTAAATGAAATTGATTAGCTGCGCTAAGAAGCCTTTCAGGACAGAATTTTTTTTAATAAATATTATTGCTTGGTTGTGCACGCGTTATGCGATTCCAACTCGTACCTGGCTGTATTTTCTCTAAACGTATGCGCCGTAGTCAAAGTTAACAATCAATTCAAAAATCAAGCTCCCGGTTCTCCGAAAAGGCGTTTCTACTGAGCTAACGAGGGAGTCAGCGTAAGATTTTATTCCCATCCATTATCGCCTCAAATTACAAGCCCTAGAAATATTTTATTTTTAGAACAATTTTGTTATTCTACCTAAATATTAACTTTAGTGAAACGTGATTGATTTGCCCTGAATACCTTATTAGTAACTTATGTAGGAAAATATTTTCTTAATTAGATTTCATTTTGAGATAATGTATGTTTCTTAAAATAATTACGTTTAGGTATTATATCAAGTTTATTGAAATAGAAAAGAAAATTATGATTTTTAAGAAGTATTTCAGTTGCGTATTTTAAAAGATACTATTATTTATTGATATTATTTTTTTCGATTTGTAGTGCGACCGTAATTTAAAATGTTCTTGAAAAGAGCCAATTTTGTTGTTATTTGACTACTATTTTTCGGTATCCATGTAGTCCTATTTAACGAAAGTAAAATAGGATAAGACTTAAGATAAAAGCTCTTTTTTCACAAACTGACGGCGCACCTGTTGTATGTTAATTTTTTTTATAATAATTTTAAAAAATATGTACACTTTTCAGCTCAATTTTAAAACTTGTTATGAAAATAATTTAATCCAAATATGAAACTGACCCACTGCGCTAAATCACTTCCATTTCAATCAATTTAGCACAGGTGAACTGCGCCTATTAGGTGGGGTCGATTATGAAGACCGTCGTTAAAAGTGTGACATCGAGACGAGCGATAGATTGTCAGCCGATATGACATCGGTTTGGTGTCAAGTGGTGACTCTGATTGTGATACAGGGTGCGTTTCAAGAGCTGAAGCTTTACGGGTCGCCATCTCAAGCTGAGGTGCAGTGCGTCAACACTTTTGAGGTAAGATAATTATTTTTTATAGCTTTAAAATTAAATTTAAAAGGTTAATTTTTTTATATTCCTTTTTCAGTGCAAAGAGACGTATGTATGGAATGTATGGACCGGCCTAAAATTCTTCTTCCCTTTCCGTTCTATGGTTTTTTGTAAAAAAAATTGAGATTAATGTTCTGTACTCATACCTTCAAGAAATATTGTGTAAAAATATACATAAAATATGTATAATGATCTTAATCAGTTAAGCATACTTAATTTTGGCCAGGGTTACCAAAATAATCCTGCGTACTAAATTTTTTCTAATTAATATTCAAATCAATATTTTGTGCAATGCAAAATAATTAAGAAACCTGACAAAAAATATTTTTATTACTTTCTTTAATTTATTATTTAAGTATTTTGTAAGTACTTAAGTATTTTTTTCTCATAATTTTGACAGATAATGGATAAAGGAAGCGGAAGCGAAGAGATTGACATTGACAATTTTTTGGTGATTATTTTCTTGTATTTTTTGTTCACATTTTTCGCTAACTCACTAACCACTATGTATCGTCTTATACTTATGTTTGTAAACGTCCTTTCTAGTAGGTATGTACTATTTTAGATAGGATCATAATTTTGCAAGACACTTAACACATCCCATAATAAATAATAAGATCTTCACTAAAATATGACTAAAATGCTATATGTTGAACTAATGCTTATAAAATTAAACAAATAATGCCGGCCACAAAAGTAATAAATCAAAGGTTATCGTGGCTTAAAAAATACTTAAAACGTATGTACCCGTCTGCAAAGCCAGAATTCATCAATTCCTCCAAATTCGTTTAAAATACTCCTTTAATCTACATTTAATTTTCCTTCAGAAACAACATCCAATAAAACAAGCTGGCTTCTCTACTTTTGTGTAGGTTTGGTCAGCGGCAAGCTCAATTAATTTTGTTTAAGCCGAAAGGTCTTGATGTCTTACATTATCAATCCTTCCTATTAATATTATAAACGCGAAAGTTTGTAAGTATGGATGGATGTTTGTTACTCTTTCACGTAAAAACTACTGAATTGATTATAATGAAACTTTACAATAATATAGCTTATACATCAGGATAACACATTGGCTACAAATTATCCTGGGCAGACGAAGTCGCGGGCACCCGCTAGTTATGAATAAATAATAATAATAAATAACAATAGGGCTGCAAGAACGCATCTTACCACCCAACATTTTTGGCATGCAACGGTGGGCTTTGTACACTCAGCCGCACGTCTATGGTAACACTTTGACCTTGAGCGAGTCTCTGGTTTCAAGCGTTTGTAACGTAACGCTGGCTACCTGGCTAACTTGGTCTGGCTAATACTGGTGTTGTTATCACTTACCTGTTGCCGTGCGTACTTCGTGAAGTACGTATATTTACATCATTAAAAAAATCCCTGGTTGTCTGTATCAGGCTGTAAATTGTGGATTCGTCTTTGTAGGTAGGTACAGGCAAGAGCACGCCAAGCTCCCAGCCACATTCTCTCACCCCATTCTCCTCACCGTTCTTCACCTCTCCTCTCCCTCTGACTCATACAAAGCTCGATGTAGTAACAATTATTGCCGCTAGAGGGCCTATATCAACTATGCATGAAATGACCCCATAAACGAAATCATAGACCTATCCTCATCATCATCATCATATCAGCCGAAAGAAGTCCACTGCTGGACATAGGCCTCCCCTAAAGATCTTCATGACTACCCGTTCTGCGCTGCTCGCATCCAGCGGCTTCCCGCGATCTTGACCAGATCGTCGGTCCACCTTGTAGGGGGCCTGCCTACGCTTCGTCTTCCGGTACGTGGTTGCTACTCTAGAACCCTTACGCCCCATCGGCCATCGGTTCTTCTTGCGATGTGCCCTTTCCACTGCCACTTTAGTTTAGCGATTCTCAAAAGAATCTATCTAAACGAGTTTTGTTTTTCTCAATTTGCTATCTACTACTAAAGATACATCCTGTAGCTGAGACACAAGACAAAAGGCTGGGCCTAGCGCTATCACAACAGGCGATGCTATTCGATGCACAGCGATAATCCTCGCAAGTGGCAGAGTCAATGTCCGCCACACAACTTACAATGAGCTAATACAGTCCGCTATTGCCATAAAATAACAATTATACAAGGTTATTGTTTTGAACCTGATATGCGTATGAAGAAGAGCGTCAGATCGTATAAGGAGGTAAAAGAGGCGGCTTTGGACAGAAAAAGATGGAGGGAGTTGCACAGTTAAACTGACAGGGATGCTGCACCGACAAGAGCCTAGCTCTTAAATTAAAGAAGAATGCGTATGTCTACCTGCTCAAAAGCAACAACTTTTGTTCTACGACTTTGCTAACAACGTACCCCTCAACTCCCCATACTAAAGTGGTCACGTGACCGACCCATTTTGTATGGGAAGTCGAACATTTTTCGTGCGTTGTTAGCAAAGTCGTAGAACAAAAGTTGTTGCTTTTGACCTTTGTTATAGTAAGGTGGGCATACGCATATCAGGTCTAAAAAATAATATAAGAAAAGGTTGTACATAATATAGTATTTATCTTGTTCCTGAATAAAAGAAAGAAAACAATCGTTTTGTTGCTGACATTTATATGTTTTTGTCTATGGATAATTTGATGCAGTGGGTCCTCCTCGATGGCCGACGTTGTAGAGATAGAAAGCGATAGCGCGATGAACTCTATCCATTTGACAAGGGTTTGCAAGACATGGCTGAAGACCGTGACGTTTGGAAGGAGAAAGGGTAAAGGGTCCCATTGCCCTGCTGTGGGACACTCACGGCTAGAGAAAAAAAAAAACATACCTACTTCATTATGTTCTTCTTTACTTGTTTTTATTTTTATGCCAATAAAAAAGGTAGAAGCATAGTAGTTAAATGCTATGATTTGATTACTGACCGCTTTCATTACTTTCATTACTATACTTTGGAATTCTAATTTCACTCCACATTACGATACCATTTAGTTCTTTGTTCACTACGTTCAGTCCAAGTCCTTACAAGAGTCAATGTCCCTTACAACACTACAATGAGCTAAATAAAGTCCTCTTTCCTCATAAAACACTACTATTTGAGCCTGACGCCCTAAAACTACATTATTTTCTCAACTCTTAATTGTTGTCGCTTTAAGGAAACATAAAGGGAGAAGACGCTATTATTAATGATGGTTGAATTAGGGTTAACTAAGCGAAGTTCTTTTGTTATTATAAATTAAAAATTTAATTTGTATTATAAAACTTCTTACTACAGCCTGTAAAAGTCTCATGCAAAGCGACTAATTTAATAAGCCCTCCCAAGAGAATTAACATACCTAGCTTGGTTTCTTGCCGTTTCTTTTACGCTGCCATAGCACGATCCGAAACGGCGTAGACTCGCTCTATTTGCATTGTATTCTGCATGACATTCAATAAGTATTCTGTAAAGAATCTACATTGAATAAAATTATCTGAATCTGAATCTGAATCTGAATCTGCAGTATTTAGGCTCCAAGACGCAATTCGTAAGCAAAAAAAGACCTTTCTTTCTTTCTTCCTTCTTTCCTTTCTATTTTTCAAGGGACGCTCTTGATTCTGCAGTTAGACGGCAGCGTACGGTGGTCACATCCCCAACCCTGGCCTTCGTACAAAGCGCAACCATTTACAACAATGCCGGGTTTTTAGTTTTTTTTTTTTTAGTTTTTCTTTGTCAAAGTCCGAACCATAGACTAATTATCGGCGGGATATTATTCATCCGTCATTAAGAGATTTTAATATCTAACATCGAATAAACTATTTTGAGTTTGAGTTCAAAAACCTTTTCCATGCTAGTGGCCGAAAAATATTTTTGCACGCAGATTTCGACCGATAAAGCAAAGTTTTCCGAGCTAGTAAGGTGAAAAGTAGTAAAACAATAACCCGAGAGGTTTGCAGAAATACATCAAATTCCCTGTATAAACAATTTGTACTTGGGAGACCAACAGAGTTCTAGAGTGGCGACCACGTACCGGAAGACGAAGCGTTGGTAGGCCCCCCACAAGGTGGACCGACGACGATCTGGTCAAGGTCGCGGGAAGCCGCTGGATGCGAGCAGCGCAGGTCCGGTCGTCATGGAGATTTTTAGGGGAGGCCTATGTCCAGCAGTGGACGTCTTTCGGCTGATATGATGATTATGATTGAATCGCGCTATTTTTAGAAAACTAATTTTCCCAGACATGAATTGAGACTAGATCGATTTTTCGCCCCACTACCCCCGTACGTAATAATTTCATCGAAATCGTTAGAGCCGTTTTCGAGAAACCGATTACATATATATTGCTCGTTTAATAGTATAGGATTATAGCAAAAATAATGTTCGTCACTCAAAAGATACATCTACAACAACTAGGCACTGTAAACAACAGCAGTTTGTATAGAACAACACTAAAACTGTGAGCATTACAACTTTGTTCCACATGTTATGTTCGTGTTGCGAGTTCCTGATGAAATTATCGCTATGGTACAGATCTGGAACACTCATTAAAAGTTGCCAAATTAAACAACAACACCATCCTTTATACCGAAAATACATATCATTCAATGGGAATTTAATAGAAGTTATTTTTATTCATGCTGATAAAATGATTTAGATACATCAGAATATTTATTGAGACGTGGTTTCAAGACGGGATTTAAAGTTCGTTCGTACGGTGATAAATAAGAAACTCTAAAAAAATTACTTGTCACACAAAAGAAAACAACTATTCTTAGAAACTGCATCAGCTGATTTACTCGTAACATTTTGTAGAGATGTAGAATGTTTTTTTTTTCGCAGACAGGTGGTTCAGTTGCAAAGTGTGTTAAGGGCCGTTATATCCAATAATAATTATAAAGTTACCAAAAATCAATCAAAGAAGTGCAACTGCAAATATCATTTAAATATTCGCAAATAACATTGCACAAGTTAACAAGAAACAAACTGATTGCGTAGAAATAAATTGCCTAACAAGAGAAACATTAATACCGAACAAGAAATATTTGTTATTATGACAGATAATACAAGAAATTCGGCGCAAAATTTTCGCATTGCTCTGTAATCAAATACTTGACTCGAGATATAGGAACACAAATACTTGACTTACATCCCCTTTTGCTTAAGGCGATGTCTTGGGTGATGTGGGGCTAGAAATCCGTCTCTTTCTACGATTTGTGATATCGTGAACGTAGCGCGTTTTGCTTACATTTTACGATTCTTCTTTTTGACTGAAATGTAGAAAAACCCTTTATTACATCGAAAGAGTAATAATGTTGCGTTATTCAATTTCACCAAATCAAAATAATTTCCATGAAATATAGAAATTTGTAAACAGAGGAAGGTGTTTCAATGAAAATAAAATCAAAATAATAACGTACGCAACATAAAAAGTGGGAAAGAATGAGTGTTTAAATTTCACTTTTTATTCAATCAAGCAAAATAAGTGTCATCGTTACCGTCTGTCTTCCGTTTATCACAACAAAGATTCGAGAGTAAAAGCAAAGTCAATTAGAAATATCTTAGCTGTCTCTGCTCTGACTTCGCTTTAATATCAGTACGCTCAGAACACATAACTCGAAGTTTTGTGCAACCTCATACTAAAGAGCCTTCCAAAGGTTTGTACGGTCTAATTTGCATCAACTTCATAGGGAACTATGTTTGCTACTTCACGAAGTATTCGTGCTCTGTCGTTTGCCGGAGCTTAAACACTGTTTATGAAATTCGAATAGGACTTCGAAGTATGAACATACACGTGCTCAGTTCACCCCTGTATTTGTTTAGTCTGAGTAAACACTCGTACGTTGCCATCACTGCTAACGATTTCACTTAGGGTTGCAACATTCTCAAATTTGCAGTTTTATCCTTATGCAAACTTAGAGAGCTTTTCCATTGTTATGTTGAGAATAGACCTCTTTAGTTTTGAACAATTAAATGCAAGGTATATTTGCAGAGAATTTGATTTTTTTAAAGTCTAGAAAAAAATACTGTTGAAAAAAGATTCATATTCCACAGCAAGGATTTTACTTTAAAATGTTAATTTTAAAAGTATCGAGAGGTTGCAAATATGATATTATATTTTTGACAAACAGTCGTAAAAAAGGCCGTAAGTAATTTCTTCTTCATTTTAAGCTACCCAAGAGAAAAGTATATTTTATATTTCAGAGCAAAATACCTAGCAGTTTCCTCCTGAACCCTGATACAGCAAAACAGTAACAGTGTTCTCATGGATCCTCCAAAATATAGTTCATATGTGATGACGCATCTTAATAAGGATCAAAAGGAAAGATAATATTGTTGTGTCAGCCGGAAGCGGAAAAATCTGGAAAATATAATATGTTTTTCTTTTGGTAGAAGTGTTCTTGACAAGACAAGAGAATCAGGAATTGCTTACGTCACTATACGTCTGGTGCTATTTGTAACAAATTGCGATAGGAAATTGTGATCTATTTTGTATTTGGCCAGAGTATTGCCTTTTCCTATTTGTTGTGGCATAGGTCAACGGTTAAAAATTAAATAAATAACACTTGGCACGAGAAAGAATAAAGTCAAGCGGTTGTTTTTTTTTTACAAATGTATTCCTTATTAGTTTTACTCATACGTCAAAAACGTGTCGAGCTAGACACAAAAACTAAATACGCACGTCAAGTGACAAGCTTGATGTGCTCTTGACTATACCTATCAAGTTATTGGTAAAACCTGAAATTAATATTTACCTACAGATCACATTATTATTTCGAATACAGAATGTCTGTGCCAATTTTTGGTCTTTTCTCCTTCTTACTCTACCTTTTATATTTTTTTTTATCAAAAATCCTGATACTAAATCCACTAAAGGATCGAGACAATTATAATAGAGCCTCTGCTAATAAAAGTTTTGAGTTCACATAGCAAACACAGGAACCCCGTAACACAATTATTATTCCGACCCATCCTAAAACTATATCCATAATCCTTTCTTAATCCAACAACCAACACACCTGCAAAGTAAATCTGCAACTAATTAAGGGTACATACACAAATTTAAGCTTGTCTCAGGCCGAGACACAGAAGTTTAACGTGGTAGAAATGGTATTGTGTTTAAAAAAATTAAGATTCGTTTTACAAAGCTAACACCTTAACTGAGATGATTTATGTGGTATCGTAGTTGTGCGAAATGAATGTTTGATGGTATAGACGGCATTTGGGTGACCGCATATTAGCTTCTATCGCTAGTGCTTTTGTTGGAGCAGTATTTTTGCTAAATACCGTTTAGTAGTATAAAGCTACCGTTCTGTTGCGTAATTCGAGCAACTGTTCAAATGCAACGGCTATCGAATTTATCAAGCAAGCTAACAGTTGCGATATCAGCCAAGGTACAGCATAAGAGTAACATCACTGTTGTCAGGTAAACTACCCTTGCCATATACCTCTTCCGGATTAGTCTATGTCAAGTGCTAACTACCCAGCATATGACTTTGAAAAACGACTGTTCTTAGAAGATCCTCTTTTCTACGAAGATCATAGAGAGGGGTTACTATACCATGGTTTTAAAAGCACATCTCTGACTGCAATTACATGTAGTAGTAGTGACTAACAAACTCATTAACTTTACATCGACTAACTTTTAAGTGCAAATTGGGTACACGCTGTGCTAATAGGACATTATTTAATGCTTTATGAGAGTGTACTTGTGAAGCCTTTTTGTTAAGGACCTTTCTATTGCCTCTTTGTTTAAAATTTCTGTTGCCTTAGTAATTAATTGTTAACTACAGGTGGACCAGGAAGAAGGGGATGTCGAGGGAAGTGGGAGGTACGGAACCATCCCCCCTTTCCCCCCACCCCCGCCGGGATTAGACGGTACGTCCATAGACTGTTTAAAATTTCCTAACAAGTAATAGAAAAGTTTTATGTGTGAGGAAACGATTCTTTGCGTAACTTACGTAGAACGTAAGGTCTACATATGTAGAGCTTTTTTAGAATTTTAAATTCACTAATAACTTACAGATATACAGGGTGTTTGGTATATGTCTGCTAACCTCAAAGTTGGTCGTCTATCCATGAAGCTGAATAACTCGCCTTAAGGAACATAGGTCGAAATATGATTTTTTTTCCTCCCATACAAAATAGGATAACAGCTGATGCAGTTTCTATGGGATGTTGAATTTTTTTTTCGAATTTCGACTTATGTTCTTTAGGGAAAGTTACTCAGTTCCATTGGTAGAGCAACCACCTGAAAACACCCTAAATTCATTTAAATCTGCTCTAAAGAAACTCTGGGGTTACAATTCTGACACTTGAGCTTTACTTAGTTATATGTAGGTATATTTTATATTTAAAATGGATTATTATGTATCTATATATATATATATATTATTCAGTTATACTATATATTTAATAGATATTTGTATGTAGTTTTTATGTAGGTATGTATGGAATAGCATTAGTAATTAATATACTTATTTTTCTTTTATTATTATTATTAAGTTAGGTACGTATTTAAGGTCTCTTTCTATTAGTCTTATAAATTTATCTTATTTTCTTTCATGTTTTGTACGCTTGCATCCTGCATCATTATACTTTCTCCTTTAGTCACTCTAAGGTTGACTGGTAGAGATCTCACCTAGGGATAAGTCCGCCTTTGCTTGTAATCTTTCAGACAATAGCCACTTCGTAATAAAGAATATGCAATAAAGATTTTACAACAACAACAACAACACCCTATGTATTTAGGATTTTTTTTTTTCTTTTGTAAAAGTTGAAGCTATGAGAAAAACTGTGTCTAACTACCACTTATCAAGTCTTGCTACCAAAGATCAGACATAGTTCTTGATCTACTATAAGAGCAGAGTCGGACTTCTTATTAGTTTATCTGTCGTCTTCTTACCACGAGTTTACCAAGACCATGGTATTTATTCCAAGTTATTTCATTTGTTTTTCATTTCAATAAAAACGAATCGAACGACCTCCTTCCTCTTTAAAACAATAACCAATGCTTCCTCTTGTTGTGCCATTTAAGATTCGTAAGAATCTTAAATGGACAACATAAAATGTAATGATAACAAATTCAATTTAATATCTCGGATTGCAGGTTACCCGATGCGATGGAGAGGAGAAAAAGGAGAACGAGGACCGAGGGCAAGATTTTTATGACAATATTAATTATATCTACTATTTTATGGCACATTATGGCGAATAACACATAAAAGTCAGTGACATAATTTTACTGGCTTCTGTAATAATTTTAGAGATAAGCAAAGCTCTGAGAATCTAATAAGATTAGGTCGTAGATTGCTCTTGCTTTGCAAATAGAGCAAAATTATATTCAACGGAATCTGGATTTACACTTGAAATGATTTAAATTGAATCTAGAAGCTTGATTAAGACAGGTAGATAGATACCTCATAAAGATAAAAAAGATGTTTCATAAAAGTATGGAGACTGGGCCTGCCTGCACATTGTACAGTTTTTCATTAAGCCCCCAGAATAAGCCATAAAAATTTCAAACCGACCATGTAAATGTATCCTATCCCGTTAGTATAAAATTGCCCTAGAAAGCATTCGTTATTTAATCTTTAACTTTAAAATCTACATTACGTTCGCATTTATAGCCCGATTAGTAATCCGTAAATGGCATCCCACAATACCCAGAAATGTATTGTTTTGCACCGATTTATCGTCCGCCGCCGCGCCGCCGCGCCGCCTCGCAGGACCATTTTAATTATCGCCAGTTTTTATTCTATACGATGCGATTGCAAAAATCGCATTTTAAAAGGTATAGTTTGTAGGGTAATTCTGGACCTATTCCTATAACTTTAGTTTTAGGAAACAAACCATAAATTTCCAGGATTGAGATGCATTTGTAAAGGAGACGCGAGTTCGATTCCAGTCGTATCTGTGGTTGTTATATTTTGATTTTTTCAGCTTTTATGGAAAGGCGAGACCCTTGTACCCAAAAAAGAATTCAACACATTTCTTACAGTTGCGGCCAATATTATTTAAGTCCTGGCGAGTAATTTATCTTGGCGATTCCACGATCGTACAGTCGTTTCGTATTGTACAAATGGGCGTACTTACTACCCTCATGATATACAGCCTTTACACTGCACTTACCAGGGTGTTCGCTAATGGTAGGATACCCCTGTATGGCGGTATTTTGTTATCTACGCTTTATGGCATCGGAAAAAAAAGAAACAAAAGAAGTATTTGAGGTCCTGCAAGTCACGCGGTTGGGTGAAACAAAGAGAGAAATGTGTGTGCCAACACATATTTTGTAGTACAAATGTGCATTAGTTATCTGCTACTTTCTAAAGTCCAAAAAGAAAATTTTTGCATTTTTTTTTGGAACGTATCTAAGTACCTACATTAGTACCTAGATCTAAAGGAGGAACATCAGGTTTGCAAAAACTGAAAGGGTGTAATCAATTAAGGAAACTAAACAACATTTCCATAAAAAAAATATCAGTGAAATTAATATGTATATTTACGAGTATTTTCTGTTACGTATTGGTCATGATCCTTTTGTTTTCTTTTAACCCTGTATTATACAAAATCAAAATGTACGCTTCAACTTTGAAACTTCAATGAACAGTGACCCATAACCTGTTAATACCTCTTTCCCACAAAACAACCCAAACAAAGTTTAAAAGCGATAATCTGTGAAAATCTAAGCTCCAGCAGATAGCCGATTAGCATCTGCCGGATATTTATTGTCGGGAAACACCATATTGCTTTGTTCGCTAACTGTCGTAATTCACAAATTATAGCCACCGAGCACCAGTTATGGATATACTTACTCAAAATTATAAATTTTAAACAAACATATACATACATTCTTCTTCAACTGCTTGATTTATTAGTTAAGGAACTCAGTTTCTTTCTACAAATAGCTTAACTTTTTAAAAGTCTGATTTAAAGAGTTCAAATCTTCGTATATCTTTTAAAAGGTTTTGGTCTTTGTTATTTTCATTGTTTTGAATTTTCTTCATTGCTATTTTCTGTATCAGGGTCCACCAGGGGAGTCAATCCGTGGACCACCAGGGCCTCCTGGGTCTCCAGGACCACCAGGTACACCAGGGACTATAGCCGAGTATTCAGGATCTGGTGATGACGTAAGTATGAAATTCATAACCCCTCAAAATGCTCATAATGACTCTGCAATGACCGCAGTGACTGTTAAAAGCTAGAAAGCCTAAGCTTTAATGACCGACCAGAATAACGTGACAATCATGCAGAAGTAACGAAAAAGCCTTGCCCATACTGCGCCCTACAAGAAACCAAATACTACACAAGTACGTAACTCAATTTTAAACTAAAAAACAAATCAACAGATGTTTAAAACCATGAAATTTTGGTCTAAAGTGTGTTAGATAAGACCACCAGCCTTTTCAGATTTTGTCCATATGCATCGATTCCCATTGCACTCCTTAGTTTCATTTTTTACACGCATGAGCTGTCTCATGAGCAGTTTCGTTACTTTTGCGTTTCGTAGTGCATTATAATACAAACCTTAGAATCTTCATTTTAAAAAAGAGAAAAAATAATTAAATCATTAAGTTTCTATTTTGCATCAGGCGTAAGAAATGAAAAAGTAACGTCATTTCCCGAAGGAGCAAACGAGGACCATATTCATCTAACTAAGAGATAGTCTATTAAAACCATTCTCTGTGTATCTTTTAGAGTATGTGCGTGTGTATCTTTTAGAGTATCTAGTCAACTAAACCCCCGTGTGGTGCCGGCAAAGAATAGTACCAACCCATCTCTACCTGTGGGTGTCGTAAGAGGCGACTAAGGGTTAAATAAATAGAGGATGGGCAGCAGCATCCTTCTGTGTTTCGAGTCATCTTATATTCTGCGATCACTAACAACCGCGGTCCATAGTGCCAGCTGTAACGCTAACAAGCGGCGTGGTGACTATGGTACTTCCTCTCCACATTGATTCAGCTAAAGCTGGAATTTTGGAGGGAGTTCCCTGTCCCATATGTGACGTTTCATGGGATGTCATGATGAATCAACTAAACTGTCAGAAGGAACTTACCAACTATACTATTAAGCAGGGATACAGTAAGGCAGAAATAAGCAGAGCTTATGAAACAAATAAACAGGCCTTTAGAATATACCCTATGTATAAACAAGCCGATAATGGCCGTCTCGAGTGACCACCACGGTTGTGTTATGGAAAGAGTTGCTTTCAATAGGTTGTCTATTCAATAGTCTGATACAACCACGCACATTGTGAGCGCTGGGCTGGCCAGAGATAGCATTATTGTGTGGTACAAGGGGTGTAATAAAAATACATATAAAAATATTTTAATAATAAATTCAAAAAGTTTACACTACCCATAAAATGTGAATGATGTGCGTTAATTTTCAAAATACTCGATGGGGAACAAATCTAAAGGATTCAGTTAAAGTTAGTTAAGACTATTCTTACTTCTATCACTCTCATTGGCTCTCATAAAAGGCAACTACAGGATCTATAACTAGAGGATGGGTAACACCGTCCTTATGCATATCATACCACACTTCTGTTACAGCTGAGCGATGTGAAGCCTAAGAGCCAAACGATTTCACTGTATGAAGATTCAACAAAAATTCATATAAGCATTTTTTTTTCGTCAAAAATTAGATTAGCTTGTCTATAAAATAATTCATTATTAATCCACACAAATTTACGACCGCATGATTTTAAAAAAAAAATAATAAAGGTATTATAATTTCCACAAAAGAAGGGCAAAAATGCTATAAATATTATTTACTTTACATTTAATTACCTTTATTTTTATCTTTTTTTAAAGTATATAATCCTCCTATATTGGCAAAAGAAAAACAATTAAATCTAAAAAACAAATTTACGTAAATCTCAAAGTTGCATTAGACCTATGATAAAAGTGCTATCTGATCAGTTCTTCAATGCTTTTGTTTCATTAACGTCCCTTAACATATAGTGTACTAAATCCAATAAAAAAATATATGGAAATTGAAACCTCCAGAAATTGAAATTGTACCTTCCAGTTTGAAATTTGGGTGGATTAAAAAATATAGTCTCTTAAAATTGCATTTAAAAGCCGCTTACAAAAATTTGGCCTGATATGAATTTTTTCTCCAAAATATAGGATAGCTCTTAGGGTATAGGTACGCGCATAGCAAGCAAGTGGAAACAAAACCAGTATAAGCTGAACCAGTGCTACGTTACAAACGCCCAAAACAAGAGACCCGCTTAAGTATTTCCACCGGCGACGAACGGCCGTGTGTACATCCTCCCCGTCAAATACCGCCCATTGATGTTATGATGATAATGGCTAACATTATTGGCCGTGTTTATTTTGTACAGTCGAGAGTAGGTTAAGCTCGTCACTTGCATTGCATCTCTAGCGTCTATGGTTACTGAAATAATAACAATACAAAACCCAATAAATATCCCATCAAAGTATCAAATGTTGCTTTTGAAGGACACTTCTTTCCTACAATTCGCTTATGACATGCACCACAGAATTGATCTCGCCAGCTTTGTTTACAGAAAGCAGGTGAAGCCCGCAGGCTAAACGAGATCCCTGCGGTTTAGACATAGTATAGTTACTCTTAGAACACACTCTGTTGGAGATATGCGGACCTGTTTCACCTAGTCGTCATTTACGTTTTGTAGACAACTACAATAATAATAAATTCTTTATTTGCAACTTTATAGTTTTTTTTGTGTAGAAACTCAGAAGCTTGTGCTAGTTAAATTAAACTGTGTTATAAGCTTCTGCGTAATCTCAATTTACTGATACATGTTACAAAAAGAACACAGATAAACAAAGAAAATAAACATAGGAAGAACTATGTGTGTGTGTTTGTGCGCGCACACGCGCGCATTTGTATGTGAATGTGTGAGAGTGTATGTGACTGGGTGAGTGTATTAGTGCGTATGTCTTAGTATGTGAATAGGTAACATTTTAGGGTAATGTGGTGGCTTTTAGGGTGTGGGAAGATAACTGTTTTTTGTTTTGAGCTATGTTTATATTTCTATCCTATCTACCTATTTATGACTGTTTATATACTTACATTTGTTTCAACTCAAGATATTGGCCTTTTTTTGGCTATATTTATTTACGGTTTAGGTACTTGAGCTTGGTTCTATAACAGATACTCAAGACACTCCATTCAATGCTTATCAATCTTATCATGTACTTTCTACGAACGACAATGAACCTTTTATACCTAAGTTCTTCTGATAACATAACACATACTTTGGATCATAATACGTATTATGTGAACTATCGCTAACCTATGCGGAGTATTAAGTTGGTACTAACTAGTATTAACAAACTTTATTATGCTCTGGCTCGCGGCCAACGATCGAGTTTGGATATCGATTCATTCGACTTGGTCTATGAAAGAGATTTTAAGTGGAATGTCACGTTATGCGAAGTGGTTCAGATTCAGATTAAAAGCTTTATTCACTAGTTATTTTGTCTTTTTGGAGAGCTATAAATTAATTGTAGTTAATTTAGTATTGAAAACTTTACCTTAGAAAAGGATAAACGTAGAATAAGTGTTTCACTAAGCAGACAACCAGGCAAAAAGCCTTAAGTACCATTAATGCAACTACTCAAATCAAATACTAAGTCGACTTCTGATAATCTTCAAAGAAATTTAAATAAGTGTTTTTATTTTTGCTAGATCTATTTACCTTAAGGAAAGCCTTGACGTATAAATACCTGCTTTTAAAACAAAGAAAATATAAAAAGCAAAAAAAAATACGTTAAGATTTATTTTTATTTTCTTTATTAGGCTTTCCAACAACGAATGCACATTGATTACATAGGTTGCTTACAATTTACAAGAACAGGTGCCTCATCACTTACAGGAGAGCACAGCATGCACAAATATGTCCAACGAATTTAAGAACAAGAGAAGAGCAAAAGTATGTATTTGATTGAGAGAACATGGAAAAGTTACTTTGTACTCTCAATCAAATAGCCTCTGATTGATACTGCAATTAATTACATACAATTAAAAATTTGAGGTTTTACCAAACATATTATTTAAAAGGATAGCTTACACTGAGTGAACGAACCTTACAAAACCATTAGTATTTTCTTTTTAAAATATAAAATATTGTCCCGAAAAATATAAACATTTTCAGTCCTAGGTAAGAAATTGTAGAACTTATTCATCCTGGAAATAGGAGCATTTAAGCCTAGATTGCTTTAAGCGTTATTCGTAAACAATTAAAAGAAACTGGAGCGAGGCATCTTCCTAGGGATTGCAAAGTTGATATTACTAAGTAGCTCAGGACAAGATCTTAACAGAAGGAGAAGTAGTGGTCTCCGGCTGGATAGTTATTATTTATCAGTCATACCCTAAGATAGTTAACGAAAATACAGCGTGAATCTTAGATAAATGATTCGCTGCGCTCCGAATCATTTATCTAAGGCGTGAATTTTCATTAGTTTTACTCCCGAAGCCCAGTGATTCAACTCATGATAACAAGCCGATTGTTTTTTTTACCGGAAACAATTTTTTTACTGCAAAATTTTTTTTACTCTTCTTAGTAATATGGTCACGTCAAAAAATGTTATTGTAGTAATTTGTTTTTTTTTCTGGAAAGTTGCTTGTTTTCATGAGTAGAATCACTGGGCTTCGGGAGCAAATAAAAAAAAAATCTGCCTGTATATTTCTTGGTTTAACTTTTACCTAAAATAAAATAAGCTAACCTAACCTCATCATAACATCCCATGAAACGTCCACTGCAGGACAGGGAGCTCCCTCCAGAGCCCCAGCTAAGACACGTGGTACCTTAGAGGGGATTTACCACGCTTGCAAGCGTTGCGACTGGCAACCGTTGTTGTTGATGACTGCAGTGTGTAAGATGGTACGAACACAGGAAGATTCTGCTGCCCATCCTTCTTTTCATAAGCCCTTAGTCGCCTCTTATGACACCCACGGGTAGAGATGGGTTGGTACTATTCTTCGCCGACACCACATGGACACCTAACCTTTTTTTTACACGGGGAAATCCGTCATGGATACACTGCCATCCGCGGGGATCGACAGTGTTATGTCAGAGTCTTACTGACTAAAAACCCGTGGTAGCTAACTCTGGCACATTTGGAGAGGTCCTGGGAATCGCCACAGGCATATGGCCGGTTCTCTCCGTGCCTTGTCGCTGCCAAAGCAGAAACCCACCTCAGGGAAGTTTTTGTCTTCCCCCTAGCACCGTCTCGGTGCCACGATAGCACTCAGCGACTGTGCGCTACCGTCCGTCTTGGAGTCGCTCCTTGGTTATTCCGAGCCCCCGCTCTGAATAGACACGGTTTCCTTTTAGTCGCCTCTTACGATAGGTAGGGAATACCGTAACCCTATTCTCAGCCCGGATCTACATTGCGCATGGACACCTATCCTAATCTATAGATATACCGAATAACTTTTCCTTATTGTGAAACTGTTGTCCTACCAGTTGTTATCATTCAAGACTGTATTTTCTTTTCATTGCTTCTATTTGGATTCCAGAAAAAGGTCAGTAAAGTTTCCACGACAAATGAGTATATTAAACAGAATATTATATGAAGCAGAAACGTTTACCTAAATATTTTCTCAGCAGATAATCTACGGCGAGAACTACGGACCAACTGGACAGTGTGGATGCAACTCCAGCGTATTTCTCTCTCTTCTGAAGACTAATCCTGAGCTGCAGGGCCCGAGAGGCCCTCCTGGTCTTGTTGGGGCTGATGGTAGAACGGGAGCACCTGGAATTCCTGTAAGTACCTGCCTTCTTTCTACCTTTTTTTAAGCCTCATTGAAAAGTTCTATATGAAGTAGAGAAAGTTTTGTGAGATTTACAGTATGGTCACAGAATTAATAATAGTAGTATGGTGCAACTTCAATTAAGTTTTCCTGCATCTGCCATCAATTTTTACAACTTTAACCCTCTAGGCGCTTCACTTCTTCTTGAGCTAAAACTACTTTTTTTAGAAAAAGTATTTTTTTTTATATTTTGGTGTAGAATCACCCCTTAGAAGGATCATTGTACTTTTTTTTACATCCTGTATACCGTGCCATCACTATGAGTACAATAAGTATTTAACGTTTGGCAAGAAAAATATAAAAACTGTATAGTATAACAATGTTTGTAATTTAAGGGGCAACCAGGAACGCCAGGAGAACGAGGACCAGTAGGTCCTAGAGGAGAAAAAGGAGATCGAGGTGACTCAGGTCCTAGAGGCCCAGAAGGTCAGCCAGGACCCAAAGGCGAACCAGGAATAGACGGAAGACCTGGCGTGCCAGGCCTACCAGGACCTCCTGGTAACCCTGGGTCTTCGGAGTATGGGAACTTTGATGTAAGGATACTTGTATTTTTTGTTATATTTCAAGATAATGCTTTTCAAATTAATCTTGATAGAGATAGAGTAATAGCAGTAGAGCTAGAATTTGAAAAATCTCATTTTTATTTTCATGCTTCCTCTTATAGTCAAACTGGAAACCTAGGCAAATATACAAGGTAAGTATTTAGAGAAATCGAGTTGAATTATTTGAAAAAAAAAAGAAAACTTAACCAGTAAGCTTCATTCAGTGTTAGAGCTTTTTATGCTCTTTTTCAATTTGGTATTTATCTGCTGTTTGCAAAGTCAAAATATCTATTAACTGTCCGTTACATGAAAAAATCATTATTCATTGTGGTCCCTGAAGAATTGCAACTCGATTACCCCTTCATTGTCAAGAATCAGCTCCTAACAGAAACGAATGACTTTTAGAAAGTGCCGATTGTGTGTTTTCGCAAGCAAACCTCTTTGGGAACTTTGACAAAAGTACGAAAGCCTTTCCACCCGTTGATTTATATCAGTGGAGATAACAGAATTCATTTCAATCGTCTGAAGTTTCGTATATTGTTCGATGTCACGCCAACGACAGCTCAGGAAACGGGTTTTGTTGAAACTTTTTGCCCTTCTTCAAGTTTTTGTCATATTTTGTTTGCACTATTTGCTTTCGAAGTTATGGGCTTGATTTATTAGTGTTTTCGATAGTTTGAGGATTAAATTTGAAGATAGATTTTAACTTCTATTACTAAATTTGAATTTCTTTTGTTATTAACATAACACTATTTATGATTCTTATCTCACATACGTACTTACGCAATAGATGGTGAAGGCCATAGGTGAAGGCCCAGGAAATATTTTGTCTTCTCCAGTGACTGCAGGGAGAGGTGAGAGCCTGATGCTCTGTTACACAGGTTTATCCTATGGACACCAGGCTCTAACAAGGGAAACATGTATTATCTTAAAACGTTCCTTATTTTAAGTAACCATATACCTCGATCATAAGTTTCGTTTGTAAGAGAGAAAATAAAATAATTAACATAATTCAATCAACCCTTCAGCTTGGCACATATTTTTGAATAAGGAACTTATTACCTATTAACTTGTTGACAATGTGACACCCGAGTTACGGATTAATAAAACTCTCACTGACTGGTGACTGACTTATTTATAAGTGACAGACAGTCTTCACCGCGCCGGTGAGACCTAGCAGCATTAAGTTTTATAAAGGACATTGTCGTGCTAAGAAAATTGGGGGTGTTTGGCCAGTCCTTGTTAATAAGTTAGTTAAAATCATATGTTAAGCTTCTAATTTTTATCAGGATACTTTACCATATGGCGGCGCCATGAGCAGACCAGGAGCCCCAGGGCCCAAAGGGGACGCAGGACAACCCGGGCCTATGGGGCCTCCAGGGGACAGAGGATTTTCAGGACCGAAGGGGGAAAGGGGACTGCCGGGTACAAGCGGTCCGAAGGGAGATAGAGTAAGTTTCTCTTCTCAGCAAGAATAGTGAAAAGTTATTGAGCCTGATCAAAATGCTAAAGCAAATATGGAACCTAGTTTTTATTAAAATTGAAAGGTGTTCAAGTTGCTTATAATAACAATATTGGACCTAAAACCTAAAACATAGGTATACCCATACCTAATGATTAGGTACCTTATTTCGATTTGTTAACTTTGTATTTGAAACATAATTTCTACGGTCTGCCAGCTCATTAGCATAATACGTTAGTGTCTGGTCTTTGGACTATGATAAGAATTGATTGCGTCGCGTCGGATGCTTATCGAATCCAGACTTGTTTAGTAAAAGAACAATCATCATCATCATAACATCCCATGAAACGTCCACTACAGGACAGGGAGCTCCCTCCAGAAAACTAGCTTTTGCTGGAAAAATGTGGAGGGGAAGTACCATAGTCACCTCGCTTGTTAGCGTTACGGCTGGACCGCGGTTGTAGGTGACCGCAGTAAGTAAGATGTAATATACAAAGGAGGATGCTGCTGCCCATCCTCCAGTTAACCCTTAGTCGCCTCTTATGACACCCACGGGTAAGAATGGGTTGGTACTATTCTTTGCCGGCACCACACGGGACCGAAAGACACAATAATTAAGTTTTTATGGAACTTTTGCCGTTAGGGTTACCCTGGAGCGCAGGGTGAGCGAGGCATTAAAGGTGAACGTGGCAGTCCAGGTTTTGACGGACGGCCTGGCATGCCAGGAGCTAATGGAAGACCAGCGGATAAGGGAGAGAAAGGTGAGCATTATTTATCAATTCGTAGTAATATTGATGAAAAACATGGAGAAATTTTATAATTTCAGTGTTTTTCCTCCATATACCAAATTTTATCATAATGTTCAATTTATTAAGAGTACTGATGTTGAAACAAAAATTCTGATGATATATGGGACTCTAAATATAATTAAGGACACGTTTATTTTTACTGCGTAGTTTGAATTTTTTTTTCTCTTTTAAGTAGTAATAGATCTTGATAACTAGTTCATTGCATGTATGAGCAGAATTAGTTTGGTAAGTTTTATCCGAATGCTTCTTAATCAGGTGAAAGAGGCGAACCTGGGCCGCCTGGTCCGTCACTCTCTGCTGGCGTATTTAGTCCGGATGATCCAGAATTTTTATCAACTGGTAAGTTAACATAAACCAACTTACAGATTTAAAAAAAAACCGGTAAAGTGCGAGTCGGACTCACGCGAGGAGGGTTCCGATATACCTATAGTATTTTTGGAAGCAATAAATTCCATTTTTAGGACTGCAAAACTAAATTTGTTTGTAAAAGTTTTATGCCGATTTATAAAAAACTGTGCAACTTAAAAAAATCGTTTTATTTTTGCTGTAATATTTACATAAACTTCTATCGACTGTATCCGATTTTTCCTTTCATAAACTTCGGAGATAAGGGGGGGGGGGGGGAATAATATTTTTTTTACATTTTTCATCATAACTTGAAAACTAAGAGTCGTAAAAAAATACAATAATAGAGCTCCCTTTACATTCATAATCATATTTTTACTTTCGACCGGAGCGAGAAAGGTACCTACCTATTGCGTATTCGAGAAAAAAAAAGTTTTTCTAATTTTCTCAATAATGAGTTCTATATCACTTATACATCATGAAAAGCAAGTCTCCCGAAAATGTCCGTCTGTCAGTCGGTCGGTCGGTCGGTCGGTCGGTCGGTCGGTCCGTCGGTCAGTCTGTCCGTCACGCTTTGGCCTAGCGGCTAAACGAATAGTCCGATTGACACCATATTTTAAATTTAAGATTTTCATGTAAATTCATCGAACCTGAGTGAGTGGTTTCTTGCTGGCTGTCTTTTTGAGGGTAGCTGTCATACAATGGAAATGAAAAATTGCGATTTGCTGAAAAACGGCTCAAATAATCTTGATGAAATTTTGCATGACAAAGACTCTCTATGAAAGGTATCTTTCAGCAATATACATGGGTCTGTAGAAGTTCATATAAGGGTTGTTCTCTAACGACTAAAATTTAAAAATGTGATTTACTTATAATCGGTTTCAATGAGCTTGTTCCAATGCTTCAAATTGGAATCATAAATTGGTTATGTACCTGACTGCATATTTCATTTTAACATTTTTGCATAAATCTAGTATAAGTAAGTTTGTATTTCCATATTATTTGTATGGAATTGCAAACTTAAGTTTGCACTTGGTCCTTATTTAGTCTTTACTATCCGCAGCCCTTTATATCTAGTAGTAAGAGCATTCGGCTCGAGGAAGTTCTGGGTTCGTTTCCCGATGGAGACACTGTCGAATGATGACTCTCGTATATATCGCAGTGCTGCTGTACTATTTATTTTTTATTATTTTATGTGCAATTAAGTTGGGCAACCATATTCTACTACTATTCCAAGTTTAAAGTCGAGTGGTTGCTGAGATATTATACAGGTGTGACAGACGGATAGACAGACAGACAGACTGCCAAAGTCGCACCATAAGGGTTTCTTTTTTACCATTTTCGTATCAAAACCCTAAAAACCACTATTTCGTAAGAATTTTGAAGAGAGAACGGTCCTGTATTTAATGTTAGAGGTATATACTTTTTAATTAACTTAATTACTTCTAATACTTTTAATACTTTTAGGTCATGTGCGGTCCGCAGTATCAAAAGGAGAAAAAGGTGAAAAGGTGAGTCCAATCCATTAAAAATTAACAGAAACATTGCTTTAATTTTTCAAACACATTCTTATAATATACGTACTTTGAAAAGGGAGAAAAAGGCAGCCGAGGATCGGACGGTACTCCAGGAATACCAGGCAAAGACGCCAAGAATGGTGAACGAGGAGATATAGGACCTTCAGGAATGCCAGGAAGCTCTGGGCCGCCAGGGGCACCTGGTCTTAAAGGAGAAAGGGGAGAAAGAGGCCCGCCTGGTCCTCTTAGCATCACCGCTAGTGGATCCGATATCGTTACAATAAAAGTAAGCACTTCCAAATCTGTTGGTACTTAGTACGTAAATGTAGCAGGCACAGTAAAAACATTAAAATCTCAGTACGACGCAATATGCGATTCATTAGCTTATAGTGAATGTTCAAGGTCTTACCGCCACTTTGCTGGTTCTTATTCGTAGATTTACTTCACAAAATTGACCTTCAAACGCAACCATAATATTATTGTGTTCCTTTTCCATGGAAAAACGAATCATTTCAGAAATTTAGGAATGATCCTACTTCCTACTAATATTTTTTTAACGCGAAAGTTTTTAAGTATGGATGGATGGATGGATGGATGTTTGTTACTCATTCACGTAAAAACTACTGAATAGATTTTAATGAAGCTTTACAATAATATAGCTTATACATTAGAATAACACATAGTCTACAATTTATAAACCAGCGCAGACGAAGTCGCGGGCACCAGCTAGTAAAAAATAATCCTTAATGTTATTCACGGTTGGTACAGTCAACGACAGGTCAAGCTTGTGCGACTAGCCCGTACGTCCATTGAAATGAAAACGGTACAAATTCCAATGTGTCAAGCTTGATGTGCTCTTCACTGTACATCTGGCTGAACTGAATTCATGACCCTATGACGTTCACGTAACTCTTCTGCAACTTCTAATCATAATTTTATGTAGGGCGAGAAGGGAGACGCTGGTTCTCGTGGCAGAAGAGGAAGGCCTGGAACTCCAGGGCCCCGAGGACTTCAAGGCCTTCAGGGCTTGCCTGGTCCCCCTGGAAGGCCCGGCGAGAAAGGAGAATCTGGCACATCTGGTTGGGGAGTATGTGTGTCATATCATTTACTTCAAACCACCAATACCACTAATGCTTATTTCGATTAAAATAATCTAAATAAACTAATTAAGATTGGATGGATATCGTTATCTTTTTAGAAAAATGCCTAAATTTTGTGTAAACAGTTTTTTATATGAACGCTATCGATGTTATCAAACTGACTCATGTAAATGCTAAAGTTATCATCTAACTACTTATCTACAGAATATAGACATTTCAGCTTAAATTGCAAAAAATACTGTAAAATTCATATTTGATTTTTAGGGTCGCGCAACTGCCCTCAGCATCCCAGGACCTCCAGGCCCGAAAGGAGAAAAAGGGGACGCCGGAATAAACCTTTTAGATGCGTCCATGGTAATATATTTTGTTTTTACTCGTAACTCAAAAAATATATTCAACTTTACGAATATAATTTACATAATTTACACAAACAAGTGCTAAAACTGGAATCATATTTTTTTAAATTACGCTCACAACAGAGATAATAGATTCTTCTTTAACTAATTAACAAAGTAATTTTTTTGCAAATAAAATTCATTAGCACGGACTTTGTTCTGTTACATCATATCTAATACTTAAATAATAAAACTCAATAATATTTACCAAAACTGATCAATCACTCATGAATGACTATCAGAATATCATAAGTCAGTTTATCGACTTTTGAAATTAAAATTTTCAGTCTTGTCTAATCCCTGTTTTATCGCTTTTGTACTTTGATATATCACTTGACACGTTTAATAATCTTAAGCGGTAAACCTCCGACAAAACCTTCTGACACAATCCCAGTAGGCTCTGGAAGTGGGTTTTGCTTGCTGATAGCCGCTGGTTCGACAGTAAACTTCTGCAGAACTGCTGCGATTCCAGCCATGGATTGCATTTGGCCCAGTCTCTCTCCTGAAAAACATAAAATAAAGGTTGATTTTAACCAAAAACTTTCCTTTGTAATTGAACTTCGCCAAAAAGTGGGAGAATATTTAGGTTAATAAAAAACAAAAAAGCTTTATTAACATGTCCTGCAGTGCCACAAAAATTAAGCACAAAAAGGAACCTTTACTCACTCAAGTGAAATCAAAATTTTAGTAGGAAGACGTAGGTATAATTTTCATTGCCTTAGATTTATTCCGTTTTTATCAATAGTTCTTACGAAATCGGCTAATTAACCTAGGGGAATTGACGAGGGCTCTGCTTTGCACAAAACAAATGCCAGGGCAAACCAGACCCAATTCTAGATTTGGCTTTGCCAGGTTAGTGGTCAACTTAACAGTCAGAGTTTTTAAGCTGCCTAGTAATTGCCTCTTAGACTACTATCATTATTAGATAGGCAGTACCAATGGCTTAGAGTGCCTTCCGAAGCACGGAATCGATCTTGTTGTTATTCAGTCCGTCTATGTCATTCATCATCATCATATCGTGTGGATTGCAAGGTCGATGACCGACCCCACAAACCTCTAGGTATGTCATTATGTGATGAATTATGTTACTTAAAATTTAAAATAACACTTACCTATTATAATTGGTATGTTTTACTTACCAGCACAAGCCCTGGGTCCTTCACCGAATGGAAAGAAAAAGTCTTTATATTGTCTCGTTCCATCACGGAACCTCTCTGGGTCATACTTGCTCGGATTCTCGAAAAATCGTTCATCTCTGTTAATAGCCTGAATCGGAATGAAACATTTTACATCCTCATCTATGGTTAGGTCAATATCTTGAAACGTATACTGAGGAACTGAACACGTTCTTATTAAGTATCCCACTGACGGATACATTCTCATACCCTCATAGAAGCACATTTCTAAATACTTCATCTCCTGAATGGCTTCATAGGTTATTTTGTTATCAAATTTCGCTAATACCCTGTCTAATTCCTCTTGAACTTTTTCTTGGCAATCAGGATTAAACGCTAACTGGTGTAGCGTATAACTGGATGCCGTCGAAGATGTTTCAAATCCAGCACCAAAGAACACAAATACTTGAGCAACCATCAATAAATCTGTCATTTCTAGTTCAATAAGTTTAGGTGACCCATCGGGATTTTTATGTTCTATAGACTCTCCAATAATTTTACCTTTTTGTCTTAACTCCAAAACTAAATCAATGAAGTCATTTTTGCCGGCTGGTTTATAATCTCTTTCTTTCATAATAGCTGTAACTAAACTCACAACAGCTGTTTCTAACTCAGGAGATAACAGCGTCAAATTTTTGCAAAGTTCAGGAAATACAAATTTCAAAGTTGCGTTGACGGCATCTCTTATTGTTCTTTTGAAGATTCGTTTCCCAAGCCACCTGAATTGCGAGTTCTCGTTACTTAACGAATCCATGTTAATACCAAAACCGCCAGCACCGATAAAGTCAGTCGTATACCTTGCCATAAGTTCCCTCACGTCGTAATATTCACGATTTGCGATTTCTTCAGTGATAGTCTGTAGTTTTTCTGCTCGATCGGTTATGATAGGAAACATGCCTTTTAATTTAGATGTACTAAAAGCGGGTGTGAACCTCTGTCTGAGCAAACGCCACAAGTCACCATCAGCAAAGAACAAATTTTTTAGTAATGGTTCTATCGCCGTTTTGTGGGGATTGAGACCTCTGGCATAAAAACACTGGAAATCTGAAATAAGGATCTTTTTGGCTATTTGAGGATCCCTTATGACAAGTTCCGGCGCAGTTCCTCTAAAAAATCCAACAACTTTTTCTTCAGGATATTTATTGTATACTTCAGTGGCCATCATACACATGCTTGCTTGTTGCGTGAATTGTTTTAAGTTGTTTCCAACGTACGGTAGAGGGGGATCATGTTTCACGCCCTTCTTCTTCCAGTAACCGAAAGTCCTTGTTCCATACCAGTACAGAGCTATCACAAACACACCGAAAACTAATAAAAACATTTTGTTTTATTAACGGAATTAATGTAATGGAATTTAAATTACTCACGAGCGGCCTCACGATGGCCTTGCGCCTACTGACGAATAATAAACTGGGCATGCTTATTTAGGTAAATGATAAACGTAAATGATAAACTGTCTAAGCATATTTTTACATTTAAGTAAAGGGTTCTGTGTCTTTTTGGGTACATTTTTTTTTTATATTGAGATAATCAATTTATTACCGTCAAATTACAGATGCATAAAACTTAATTGTCACTAATTACGTTATCCCGCCCCGGTTCTGTCCTGGCCCAAACGTGCCCATTATGCTTGCGGAGTTACCTCGCTGTATGGCAACTGCAAGCCGTTGGACCAGAAAAGAACCAGCGAAGCACCAGTTTTAATTAATTAATAGATAATTTATTATCTTAGAGAATATACATTAGCGTAAAAATGTGTGAAGTATGAGAATTTGATTTATTTGATTTGATTTGATTTATTTGATTTATTTATTCATAAAAACTTACTCGCTAACAGAATTAATCCAACACGCAAGAAAGCTTAACAATTAATACAATTTAAATACTTATAAAAAAGATTTACATGTCACACATAAATAAAAAACAAAAACATACACAAGTCAATAACAATGGTCAATAATAGGTACAAAAACACAAAATATTGTTAACGGTCAGTAATATATAGATCATCAACAAACTTTCTTGCACTGATAAAGAGAGATCAGAACCGGTCTGGGTGTCTACTCTCAAAGTCCGATATATCGAAACGATACTACTCAAAACATGCAAATGCAAAACTTCGTCCCTTGAAAATAGAGTAGAATATTGGTTGGATGCAGTTTGAAAATTCATACAACCAATATTCTACTCTATTGTCAAGGTACGAAGTTTTTCATTTGCATGTTTCGAGTAGTATCGTTTCGATATATCGGACTTTGAGAGTAGACACCCAGCAAACAAATCTACGTCGTGGCACTGAGCGATCCAATCCCCAATCAAAGTCAGCGCTCTCGCTGTAGGCGCGTGAGCTGCGTTTCGAGTACGTGAGGAAGGCCGCTGCAGCAACCGCGGTCGGCGGCGTGGCTCTAGCATCCCTGCCTCGTCTCGAGGCATGCGACAGGGTATCAAGAGCCCTACTTTCTCTATCACCAGAGGACTGTCAATCTTACGATGAAGTATAGAGAGGTAGTGCACCAGAAGAAGCATTTTCCTTCTGAAGGCAAGAGTTTCCATGTCTAACATAGCAGAGACAAACAAGGAAGGATACAAAAAAGGATAGTATCCGTATCTTCGCTTGTAGAGCCACCGTGCAAACTTACGTTGTACCTTTTCAACCATGAGGATATACTTAGCTTCGTAAGGATCCCAGATTATGGCCCCAAACTCAAGCTTACTTCGCACGTACGCATTATATAAAACTATAGCTACTCTCGTATTGTCAAATTGTGATGCGATCCGCATAATAAAACCTAACATCCTACTGGCCTTTTTACAAATCGATGTCACATGATTTTGAAAGTCAATTTTAGAATCTAGTATTAGTCCTAGATCACGAATGTCATCAACTCTATCTAATGCCGCGTCGTTGAGTTTATACGTGGTACATACAGGGGATCGTTTACGAGTATAAGTTATCACCTTACACTTGGCAGTATTAAATGGAAGATGATTGTTCTTGCTCCATTCCACGACAGCATCGATATCTCTCTGCAAATATTCGCTATCTGCGACACCTCCAATCCCATGACATAATTTCAGGTCATCCGCAAAGAGAACACACTCAGCTGTACTTATGACGTTGGGCAGGTCATTTATCATCAGCAAAAAGAGTGTTGGGCCCAAGGTGCTACCCTGACTGACGCCAGATCTTGTGTAGTAGTCCTGAGATTCAAAACCACTGACTCGTACATACTGTCTCCGGTTCCTCAGATAACTTGCAAATAACTTGAGCAATTTCGGAGTGAAACCCGTAACCGCCAACTTCTGAAGTAAAACGTCATTATGCACTAAATCGAACGCTTTCCTAAAATCGAAGTAGGCAGCATCGACCTGCCGACCTGCGTCCATCTCTGCAGAAACATAATCTACGAATTCGATCAGATTTGTTGTAGTCGAACCCTTGCGAAAGCCATGTTGGCCGTTGTATAACAGCTTATCCACCTGCAGGGTGATACGACGATTTAAAATACTTTCAAAAAGTTTCCCAAATGCTGAAAGTACCGCAATTGGTCTAAAGTTCGCGATCTCAGTCCCGGCCTCTCCTTTCGGAATTGGCGTTACACTAGATAATTTCCAACACTTTGGGTACTCACACGTGCTTATTGACAAATTGTAGATGTAAAGAAGCGGAGCTTGAAGAACTGATACACAGTCTTTAGCAAAGAACACGGGAATACCATCAGGGCCACCCGCTGATTGCGACTTAAGGTGCTTCACCGCAGTTTTGATTTCTGTCTTGTCTATTACCTCAATAGAAACAGATGTAGAGTCCATGACAAAGTGTGCAGCACGTACAGCCTGCTCGGCATCGAGTAGCGGCACATCATCCTGGAAAACTGAACTGAAGTGTTTAGCAAAAGCATTAGCCGCTGCCTGTCCAGATACCTGTACACCATTATGTGTGAAACAATTATTCCTCAGTCTTTCCCTCTTCTTGTCAGTTACATATTCCCAGAACTTAACAGGTGCGTCTATAATACTATTTTGAATAGTTTTTAAGTACAGCTGATATGCATTGTCAATCAATAGTTTTACGCGCGCTCTGTAGTATTTGAATAATTCTTTATTAAATTTTTTACCCTCAGCCTTGTATCTTATTAAGTGAAAATATTTACTCTGAATATTACGGATAATCTCTCCAGTATACCATTTTGGATATGAATATTTTAGATTACATGGAGCTGGATTTTTAAGCGGTACGTATTTATTTATACACTCATACAATTTAGTGTAAAGAATTTCGGAAGCTGAATTCACATCGGATGCGGTGTACAAATCTGACCAATCGATTTGAGCTATAGCAATATACAGACCCTCAAAATCAGCCTTACGCCAGTTCCAGTTTGGAGAAGCATCAGCACGTGGCATTCGAGGCAAAAGAGCAGGCATTGCTGGCGCGCCTCGCGGCAAATTCACCGTCACGTCGAGTAGAATAAGCACAGACAGCGTTCTCTATACAGTTCAATACACTAATATATTGTTCGTCTTTATAGTTAGGAGGAATGTACACAACACAGACTAATAGTTTTATATTTTTTGAAGAAACTAATGCAAATATAAGTTGTTTATCAGGTGTAAGGCCATCAATATCATTAAGTACACGCACCGTATAACAACTGCGTACTGCTAGCAGAACTCCTCCCCAGCCGACATCACCCTCGCGGTTATTACGAACAACTAAAACTTACAACTAAAACTTACTTAAATAAGCATAAAAATTAAAAAAAATCTCTGAGTAGGTAATACAGAAAAATGATGCAAAAGTACATAGTTTGGTTTTCAATTATAAGAATCGTATATCAAAGTACAAAAAGTAAATAATCTATGAGGGTTTCCACCTTCCACGTGAGGATCTCTAAAGTTTATCAGCCCGGTTCAATCTTACGTTCATTATTAATAAATAAGTTCTGGAAGTTGAAGGTTATGGGTTGACTTTTTGTTCTAGTTCAAAGGAGAAAAAGGAGAAAGAGGATTAGATGGGGCTCCAGGGATCCCAGGAGCTCAAGGACCTCCAGGCCCTCCAGGTCCTGTAAGGTCTCATTCTGAAGCAGTCAAGTTTGTCCCAGGTCCACCTGGTCCTCCAGGCCCACCTGGTCCTCCGGGGTCCCCAGGGGTTTCCATCGTGGGGCCCAAAGGTGAACCCGGCGTAGGTTACTACGAAGAAGTTCCTGTGCATGGAAACACCAAGTTTTACCCAATGCCAGGTAGACCAGGTAAGAAGGTTCGATAATCATAATTTAAATTAAAGACAAAGACTGATTGTTTAGTTTTTGCGGGCTATGTATAGAAAACAAGTATGACACGTTTATATATTCTGTTTATCATATTTTATCTTCACATACAACCTCTATAACCCAAACAACAACTTGGTGAAAAAAATTATGTGAACCTATCATCGCTTAAAAAGCTTATAAACAAATATAGGTATGTATATAATTAAAGGTTGTAAATGAATGTCTTAAAAACATTGGTCATTGGTACTATGAAATATAGTCAACAACATAAAACATAACATAACTTATAATAACAAGACATCCTGTCTCAGTATACCTAATATTATATCGGAAAAAAGTTTAACCACTTCTGTTGCTAACCGTACCAGTAAAATTGAATGTTTATCGTGAACGTTTATACACGCTACCGGACGTCAGCTACAAGCGGAAGGAGCCCGTTTGAAGAACTGAAAGCTTTGAAAGAGTTGAGGGACCTTAAGGAAGGAAAATCGAAAGACGGTAAGTTTTTGAGAGCAAAATACCATGTAGACGCATAATACCACATACAAAACACAAACTCGAGGTTTTGTGGTGTGTTGCGGATTTTTTAAAATAAATCGTGAAATACTCACTACGTAAAATTCTACAAACGCAAAGCACCACCAGGGTCTTGTAAAGATAAAAAGTTTACATGTATACGTCGGACAAAATAACTGTGGCCCTGTCATTGATGCGCAGAAGTCAAAAATTTGCAAAAATGGGCCATTTTTTTCTTCTGCGCATCAATGACAGGGCCACAGTTATTTTGTGCGTCGTATACACCTACTCAAACTATTCGAGCTTTTTAGGGTTCCGAAGTCAAAAAGGAACCCTACATCAATATTGTCATAGTAACAAAGAAAAATGTAGGGAGTGTAGTCAGCTTTATTAGTTGTAAGTTAATCTGAAAAATTGAGCAGTAGAATATTATGGGTTAAGGTCTGTCGGCGTCCTCGGCGTGGAAAGCTCTCTTGCAAAAGGATGCTTATGGTGGTCATGTTCATCAGCCATGAGGGATCGATGAAGAAATCAATTTTATAACCACAATTTTTTGTAGATATTTTAATCCGGATCATAAAAATTAACAAATTTTTCAAAGAAAAATGGTTCGTATTTTCAGTATTGTTGATGGCGCAAAGTTTATACGGTAACTCCAATATTTATTCTTGTTTTTCGATAAATGTTTCTCAAGACTTTTTCTTTAAGCAAATAATGTATTTAAATTTTTAGCTTCGCTCCCTAAGTTCAATGATTAATTATAATTCTAATGAGAATAAGCAACTTTCTCAGAGTAAAAGTTATCAAATAAAAAAAACAATCGATTTTCCATACCTTTAAGTGGTAACGTTTTTTTGTTCACAGTTACAGTTTTTACAGTTTTCACGAACGCAATTAATGATTTAGATAGTAATTAATTTACGCAAACAACTAGTAGGTATTATAAATTATAATCCACATACACCGTCTAATCATATTAACAGATTTTAATGAGATTGGCCATTACAAAAGTCGCTGATTTAGGCTTTTTAGAGGTCCGTAGTCAAGAAGAACCCTTATACTTTCGTCATGTCCGTCTGTCTTTCAGTCCGCGGCTTAGCTCAAAGACCATTATAGTACTAGAAGGCTGTAATTTTGTTCGAATATACATTTTATTCATGGTAAAATAAAATCTTGAAAAAAATATTGTTTTAAGGTATCTACCCTACAAGTAAAGTGGGGTTGATTTTTTTCTCGTCTACCCCATCGTGTCGAGTGTCGTTGGATAGGTCTCTTAAATATAATATGAGTGTGTAAAAATATTTTTGGGAAATTTTTTGTTGGACTCGAGTGCTCCTTCCCCCGCTTCCAGCTACTGGGAATGTGAAACAAATCACAATAATAGTATATTAATATGGTGATGTAAGATACAGAGGAAGACGCTGCTGCCCATCCTCCAGTTAACCCTTAGTCGCCTCTTACGACACCCACGGGTATGTATGGGTTGGTACTATTCTTTGCCGGCACCACACGGGCAACCTACAACCGCGGTCCATAGTGCCAGCCGTAACGCTAACAAGCGAGGTGACTATGGTACTTCCCCTCCACATATTTCCAGCAAAAGCTAGAATTCTGGAGGGAGCTCCCTGTCCTGTAGTGGACGTTTCATGGGATGTTATGATGAATATGGTGATATTAAAAGAAAAACTATCGTAGCTAAGTAGGCTTCACAGGGAAAAAACAAAACCAATCAGGCGCCAGGACCTCGCTGGGCATTACAGGTAAAAAATTTAAGCAAAAAAAATATTATAATACTTAATCAAAACCTGATTTGCGATAAAAAAAAAATCGTAAAAAACTACGAAATACTATACTGAGCGTGGCTTGACACACACTAAGCCGGTTTTTTTTTTTATAATTTGATAGTATTTGTATAATATTGAATGCGAGCACTGTCTAACTATTACGATTAACAGCGTGACAAAGGAAACTTTTGGTTGGTCAAAATTTATAAGTATTATTATAGAAAATTTGCAACAGATGATGCTGCCAATCGAAAAGATAACGTGGTTTTTCACAATCACAGTATAATATGAATAATACATTTTAATGATTACGTAAGACGTTAATTACGTATTTTTGTTGATAATGGCAGCAAGCACGTACAGTCAACGACAGGTCAAGCTTGACACTCGCAGTGCGACGACTCTAGCCCGTACGTCTATTGAAATAAGAACGGTACAAAGTCCAAGGTGTCAAGCTTGATGTGCTCTTGACTGTACTAACAAAACCAGTATAACCTGAACCATCGCTACACTACAAACTCCCAAAACTAGACATCTGCTGAAGATCAAAATGTGTTGTGTTTACGAAGTGTTTACGAAGATGACTTGGCTTTTTGGTTCCTTTTTACTAAACCTTAAACACCCATGCCAAGTTACACCTTCAATTATATGCTTACTTTGTGAATAAGAAAATTAAATATAATTTCCACCGTCTACAAAAGCGCTCGGAAGTATTGAATATGTGTGTTTATATACATATATCTAACCAGCGGCTCATTTAATATGTAGCGGCGTAAGTTATTATCTTTAAGTACTTCATAAAATGTTATTTTTAGGGTTCCGTACCTCAAAAGAAAAAAACGGAACCCTTATAGGATCACTTTGTTGTCCGTCTGTCTGTCTGTCTGTCTGTCTGTCAAGACCCTTTATCTCACGAACGGGTAGAGGTATCAGGTTGAAATTAATAACATATATTAGGATTTATGAACCACACAAGATCTGAAAATTAAAAATTTTCACAACGACGCAATCAAAAGATATGGCATTTTATGTCCTCATCTCCATACATTTATGCACTAAAGCAAAACATATATAGGGTACTTCCCGTTGACCTAAAATTATGAAATTTGGCAAGAAGCTAGGGTCTCACATTACAAATATTGGGTAAAGACTAAAATCATTAAATATTACAACTTTTCTCACAACTAATAATGATAACCAATTGAGGTGAGCTCCCGTTTCAAGAACATTCATATAAGAGAACGAGACAATATAAGAGAAGAGGTCAAGTTGGATGGTCGCGGAGGCGATTTTTGTTTTAGTTCTATCTTAAAAACGGGAACACTTACAAACTTGAAAATTGTTGTGTTTTTAGTGCTTAACCTATAAAATAACAACAAATAATAAAATTTGGTCAAGCGCGTGTCGGACTCAAAAAATCTAGCACATTAAATTACTGAAATTTCAACTAATACAATTATGATTATGTGGTGGTACGGAACCCTCGGTACGCGAGTCCGACTCGCACTTGGCCGGCTTTTTGCACCTGACATTCGTTTGCCCACTCATTAGTGAGGTCAAAAGGAACAACTTTTGTTCTACGACTTTGCTAACAACGCACAAAAAGTTTTCAACTATTCACAAAGTAACGTAAGTGACCATTTTGTATGGGAAGTTGAAACTTTTTTGTGAGGCAAATTCGAGAAAAAAAGTTGTTGCTTTTGCCCTCACTTATAAGTGGGCAAACGAATGTCGGGTACAAAAAAATAACCTTGCATATTGAAATTAGCTTATTGGTGCCTGCAAACATTCCTAGAGTCTGTTCTGTACTTCTGTAGCTTCAACAATTTTAACTATACGACTGGTTTTTTCCTAGTTCCACCTCTGTTAACAAAATCGGGATCTGATGACACAAATTCTGGAAAAGCTTCAATCCCTGGGGCTGCTGTTTTCCAAACAACAGCAGAGATGATGAAGGTTTGTACTTAATGAAAATATTATTTGTCTTTGCACTAAAATTGTTTATAAATTTGTATAAAATTCGGTAATTGTTTGTTACAGCAAGGAGTAGGGAGCCCAGTTGGATCATTAGCTTATGTCGTTGAAGAGCAGTCTCTACTAGTCAAAGTCAATACTGGTTGGCAGTATGTCTTGGTGAGGAGTCATTTTAGTTGATACAATTGTTGGACTGTTAAAAACACAACCCATGCAATAAGAAAGTACTGATAAAATAAAAAAAATGAGTATCGAAAGTAATTTGAATTTTCTAATCTTTTACCAGCTGGGGTCCCTAGTCACACAATCAGCACCTGCACCCACACCTGCCCCTGCAATTCCAGCGCGACCGCCTCCACCTTCTGCAAGCCTGGTACACGTGCCGCCGATATCGAATTTTGTGGACAATTCTCCTGTGCCACATGATGGACCTACCGTAAGCCATTTATATTATTGTATGTAGCTGAGCAAGTTAGTCTGAAAGAAGAGTTTTAAAATGGCAGTATAATTTATAGCCACTATCAAGAAATAATCGATACAAGAAGATCAAAAAATGTCCACTTTTTGTAAAAATTGCAAAAATTTCAAAGACCTAAAACAAACATAGCTCAGAGATAGAGAAAGGTACGCACGGCATCAAGCACTACGCTAGTCGCTACAAAAGCCCGAAACCAGAGATCCACTAAAGGTCAAAGTGTTTCCACCGACGAGCGGCCGTATGTACCTACCTTAGAACACGACTAATTAATTGGATTTATTTTAGGCTTGGGTATGGCAGAAGAAGCATGAAAGTAGAATTAATGCAGTAGAAATGAGAGCGCTAAGGAGTATGATTGGTATTAAATTGAGTGACAGGATTAGAAATAGTGTGATAAGAGAACGGTGTGGCGTAAAATAAGACGTAGTGACCAAAATCGAGAAAGGGATGCTGAGATGGTTTGGTCATGTAAAGAGGATGAATGAACGAAGATTGACGAAAGAGATCTACCAGGCGAGAGTGAATGGAAACGTTGGAAGGGGAAGGCCTAGGCGAACGTACCAGGACCAAATTCAGGACGTTCTGAATAAAGGCCAGGTTAAAAGTACCCTAAACCGACGAGCATGTATGAAAGGATTGATTAAAGTACAGGAAGCAAGGGAAGTATGTCAAGATCGTAGCAGGTGGAAGACTGTGGTCTCTGCCTACCCCAACGGGAAAGAGGCGTGATGTTATGTATGTATGTATGTAGGCCTACTTAGTCATTGAATACCTACTCATACAATTTAACGATTTATTTGTTCATCCCTGTTGAAGAAAATATAGTTTCACTTTGAATGGCTGAACTCCACAATATGGCTCTTATGTGTTAAATTTTGATTGCAGCTTCACTTAGCAGCCCTCAACGACCCTCTTCCAGGAAACATGCACGGTATTCGTCGAGCCGACTTTGCCTGTTACAGACAAGCTAGAAGGGCAGGTTTTAGAGGCACATTCAGAGCTTTGCTAACGAGCAGGTAACTGTGACTCCTCGTTCATTAGTTCAACGATAATATAAGTTCAAAAGGGGCCGTCGACAAGTATATTTCTAGTATCGTAAACGCAAGTAGAATACAATGAAAATGTAAGTTGTTTAACGAAACGTCTAGTAACAGCTAATGCCAATCCCTTCATTCAATTCTATTCTTATCTTATCTTATTAGCCATTTCTGTCCCACTGCTTGGCAAAGGCCTCCCTCCGTTCCTTCCACTGGTCTCTACTCTGAGCCTCTTGTTGCCAGTCTGTACAGAAAGCGTCGATTTCATCGCGCCATCTGCGCCGTGGTCGGCCTCGACGCCGTCTGTTACTTGGCGGTTGCCAGATAGTTGTGGTCTTGGCCCAGAGTTCCAGCGGCATGCGACTAACGTGACCAGCCCAGTCCCACTTCTATTCTACTAAATTCAAAATCTTCATTCAATTCTACTAGCGTTTACGATAGTAGAAAGCTACTTGTCATACGGCCTCATAGTAATTGCTTGCTCTTTTATCTAAATACTGAAATATTGGACATAATTTTAGTATGTTACTGAGACCATGAAACTAACCAACTTTCCCAAAGGAACATAAGTCGAAATACGAAACACTAAATTAGACCTCCCATACAAAATTCGCTATCAGCAAATGCAGTTTCTATGGGAGGTCAAAAATTCATTTTCGTATTTCGACCTATGTTCCTTGGGGAAAGTTGTGCAGTTCAATTGGCAGATTCACACCCTTTCCGTTATATGCTGTATAAATTATCTCTGTCAGTCATCATAACATCCCATGAAACGTCCACTACAGGACATCCCTCTAGAATTCTAGCTTTTACTGGAAAAATTGTAGAAAGGAAATACCATAGTCACCTCGCTTGTTAGCGTTACGGCTGGCACCATGGACCGCGGTTGTAGGTGACCGCAGTAAGTAAGGTGTTAGGCACAAAGGAGGATGCTGCTGCTGATTGCGTAGATCATAGCACATTGTTGCTAAAACTTGAACATTACGGTGTTAAGAATAATTCACTTAAACTACTTAGGTCATATTTGGAAAACAGGATTCAAAAGGTACAAGTAAACAGGACGAAATCACTGGGATCTGTTGTCAAAATTGGCGTACCTCAAGGGTCCATATTAGGGCCATTTTTATTCCTTATTTATATTAATGACCTTCCTTCTGTGGTGAAGAATCTGTCAAAGATTGTGTTATTTGCTGATGATACTTCATTAATATTCAATGTAAGTAGGAAATCACAAAATTATAACGAAGTCAATGATGCACTTGGACAGATTCATGCATGGTTTACTGTTAACAATCTAGTCCTAAACGCCAAAAAAACTAAATGTATTAAATTTGCACTACCAAATGTAAGGTCTACTTCACATAACATAGTATTGAATAATGAACCATTAGATTTTGTAAATAGTACAGTTTTCTTAGGGTTAACACTAGACTCTAAACTTCAATGGGGCCCTCATATAACGGCTCTTTCTGGTCGATTGAGCTCGGCTGCATATGCTGTTAGAAAAATCAGACAACTTACTGATGTACCTACTGCAAGGCTGGTTTACTTTAGCTACTTCCATAGCATTATGTCTTATGGCATACTGCTTTGGGGCCGAGCAGCTGATATACATTCAATATTCGTTTTACAAAAGAGGGCTATAAGAGCAATTTATTGCCTGAAGACTCGTGATTCCCTGAGAGAACTGTTCAAGGAAATCAACATTATGACAGTGCCATGCCAGTATATATATGAAAATATAATGTATGCTAGAAAGAACATTCATCAATTACCTAAAATTTGTGACAGGCATAATTTTAATACTAAAAATAAGCATAAAATTGATCAACCATATAATAGATTAACTAAAGTACATCTTTCGTTGGTTTGTGTATACGATACTACAACAAAATACCTGACAATATAGTGCAATTACCTGAGAGAAAGTTTAAAGAATGTGTAAAGCAAACGTTATGTAAAAAAGCTTACTATAGATTGGATGACTATATGAATAACAAAGAGGTATGGTGCTCTGATATTCCAGCGAAACACAAGAAACACATTGTAAAAAGCCGACTCTTAAAATAGGCCGTGCTGCAGTGGTTTCTTGCCGTTTCTCTTACGCTGCCATAGCACGATCCGAAACGGCGTAGACTCGCTCTATTTGCATTGTATTCTGCATGACATTCAATAAGTATTCTGTAAAGAATCTACATTGAATAAAATTATCTGAATTATCTGAATTATAACCCTTAGTCGCCTCTTACGACACCCTCGGGTATGTAAGGGTTGGCACTATTCTTTGCCGGCACCACACGGGCCTCTGTCAGTAATCTCTTTAATTTCTTTAAATTTCTTTTCATTATTGTAGGATACAAAACCTAGACTCGACTGTGCGCTACGCTGACCGCCACTTGCCAGTCGTCAACATAGATGGCGAAGTTCTCTTCAAATCTTTTTCCGAGATCTTCGATGGAAATGGAGGTGTATTTTCTGGAACGCCCAGGATCTACAGCTTTAGTAGAAAAAATATCATGACGGATCCTCATTGGTAAGACTTTATTTTCTGTTACAATTTCAGTATTTTGAAGAAAACTTTTGTCAAAATATTTTATAGGTGATTTTCTTAGTTCATTTCATGAGTTTACCAATGTTACCAGTCCTGATCAATGTAGAGTCATATGCAAATACAAAAGAAGAGGAAGTAACGAATATAAAAAGTTAGGACTATGGTCATTGCGGTGAAAGCTTTTCTAATGAGACGGTAATAATAGACCCCGTGACAACAAATTTAAAGACGTAGCCGTGTGTAAACCTGACACAAAATACATTCAATATTGCTTCATCGCAAGCTTTTTCCAGCTGTGGACCTTATAATAAAGCTAAAAATAAAATAATTGATTAAAATTGACACTACAGGCCTCAAAAACTGATATGGCATGGATCACATGCCGGTGGAGAGAGAGCAATGGATACGTTCTGTGAAGAGTGGCAGAGTGGAGAACCAACCAGCAAAGGCATGGCTAGCTCCTTGTACTCGCATAAACTACTGTCACAAGAAAGGTTATATTATGTTATTCTATTGTAAGCAAAAGAATGTTACTACTCATACATTTCTACCTACTAAATTAAACAAAAAATGTTTTTTCACAAATAAAATTGAATTGCTTATCTCTAAGTACTAAAAATAGTTTTCGTAAATGTATATTTTCTGTTTTCCAGACATTCCTGTAACAACCATTTCGCTGTTCTCTGTATAGAAGTGATCTCATCCACCATAGCTAGAAGAAAACGAGATACTATACGGTAAGAATCCATCAAGGTCAAAAAAGACAATCTAACAGATGAGGAAAGTTATTATATACGAAGATTATTAAAGACCACTACTATTATAGGTAGAAATGAAATGAAATGAAATATGAAATAATGAAATATGAAATATATTTATTATGTAAGGAATTTGGGTACATAATTCAGCAGTTGAATTGCCTTGGTGCGTTTCACCAAACTCTACCTTTGCAGGTGTTCACATATTATAGTTTAAATTAAAACTATTATCTTAATACTAATCTTAAATTAAAATTAAAAAAAATATATATTCAGAACATGAGATCAAATTTCATCTATGATAGGAACTTAATATTTATCTAATTGTATATTATAATATTATGTCTATTTGTTATGTTCCATATATTCTTTGACACTATAGAAACAGTTCTCAAGTAGCCACATTTTAGTCAGTCTTTTAAAATTGTTGACCGGTTCATTTTTAAAAGAATCCGGCAGTTTATTAAAAATATCTACACACATATTAAATGAATTTTTTGATGCTAGTGTTAGTCTTACTGGTGGCTTGTATAATTTTTGTAAATATTGTGGTCTTAATTTTCGGTTAGTTACATCTTTTTGGTGATGAAATAGGTACATATGTTTAAATACAAATATACAAACTTCTAATATATAAATACATGGCACAGGCAGAATTTTATACTTTTTAAAATATGGACAACAGGACACAGTTTGCTCAAGATTGAACATTGCTCTTATACAGCGTTTTTGGACAAGAAAAACTTCGTGGATATCGGTGGAATTTCCCCACAATACAATTCCATAACGAAAAATAGAGTCCACATAACCATTGTAAGCTATTATTGCAGACTGTTCTGATACAACTTGACTAACTTTTCGTAAAGCATATACAAATTTATTAACTTTGGCACAGACACTGTTAACGTGTATTTTCCATTTGCAATTACTATCTAAATCCAAACCTAAGAATTTTGTTGTTGTAACTTCTTCTAGCGCAGAATTTTCGTAATTGACATTCAATATATGAGGACTACTGCGATGTGTATGAAACTGTAAATACTTAGTTTTATCAAGATTAATTTTTAGGTTGTTTTCTGCTAACCATTTAATAGCTTGACTTAATGTTTTATTTATTTCTTCATTGTGGTTCAATCCATCTTTCTCATCAATAATTAAAGTGGTGTCGTCTGCAAATAATAAACAATTGTATGAAATGTGATTTGGTAGATCGTTGATGTACATCAGAAAGAGCAAGGGGCCTAGAATGCTACCCTGTGGTACACCGAAGTTGTTGTTTTTGAATGAAGACCGATATGACGAAACTGTTTTGTTATTAGAGCAGTAACCTGTAGTCTCAACACATTGTGTTCGATTTTTAAGATACGATTGAATCCAGTTTAAGGCAGGCCCCCTTATCCCATACTTAGATAATTTTAATAGTAAACGTTCGTGACACACAAAATCGAACGCTTTACTCATATCTAGGAATAGTACTGTAACAGGAATCTTTAGATCTATACAATCCATAACAAGTTTCATTAATTTAAAGGTAGTAAGAGAAGTGCTTCTGCATTTTCTGAATCCATTCTGTTCCTCAGTAATAATATTATATTTTTCAAAATAATTACTCAGCCGATTATACATAACCTTTTCATATATTTTAGAAAACATAGGGATCAAAGTAATAGGCCTGTAATTTTCCATTAAACATTTGTCACCTTTTTTGTACAGTGGCTTGACGACAGATTTTTTTAAACAATCCGAAAAATTCCTTGTGCCAATGATAGATTTATAACATATATTAGTGGGGCAGCAATAACATGCATACACTTCTTTATTACGTCTGTTCTTATGTCATCATAGCCGACAGCTTTAGAATTATTCAAAGACTGAACTATTTTGAAAAATTCATGAAGACCTAAAGGATTCAAAAAGATACTAGACTGTACATTCTCAATATGAACATTTTCCAATTGTGATACATTTGAACTATTTTTCTTAACGATATTTATGTAATAATCATTAAAATGTTCAGAAATTTGTTGAGAACTAGTGACATCCGAGTTGTTAACTGTTATTTTATCAATAGATTGTTTAAAATCATCACAAATATTATATTGTTTTATAACATTCCAGACAGTTTTACATACATTTTTCGCATTAGAAATACGTTTTATATTTTCAGTTTTTTGATGAGAAATTATACATTTTTTTAATTTTGCTGAATAAACTTTATACTTATTTTTGTAGTGGCGTGAATGCCTACTTTGTAGGTACAGCTCTCTTTTTTTACTGCAACCTCTACGAATTCCCTTAGTTAACCAGCTTACTCTAACTTTTTTCTTTGATATCTTAACTCTAACTTGCGGAAAACACAGATTATAGAAAAGCGTAAATAAATCATAAAAAATGTTAAAAGCCTTTGTTGCGTCGGACTCCTTGAATACTTCTTCGTAGGAAAGTGATCTCAAACATTCTATGAACTTGCACTGATTATCTTGGCTGTAATTTCTTCTATATTCGTACCACCATTTGACTGGAGCAGGATGACGTTTACTGATTCGAACATCAATGGATTGAGCTGTGTGATCTGACAAACCCAAGTCGTGAATTGTAGCTACGGAATCTTTAACGTTGGTTACTATGTGATCTATACATGTTTGTGATTTGGCAGTAATTCTAGTCGGACCTTGTACAGCATTTTTTAAGATGAAAGTTTCTAGTATATTGTTTAACTCATTTGAAATATTAGATGATTTCATAAGATCTATATTGAAATCTCCACATATAACTATCTTTTTTCTCTTGTGTTTACAAGTCTTGTCCAGCAGTTCGTTCAATTTATGAAAGAATATACTATTTGTTGATGTAGGGGTTTTATTCGTGTAAATACATATAACTATTATTCCATATTTTGTTACGTTAATTACACAGCATTCAAAAACGTATGGCTCTGATAGAGCTTCCAACTCTTTTATAATGGTATACTCTAAGTTTCGGTGAGTCATAATTGCACAACCTCCTCTTTTGCAATTTTTTCTTGAAAAATAAGTTGCTAACTGAAAGTTTTTTAATTTTAAGTTAAACTCCGATCCACGTTGAATGTTTGTCTCAGTGAGGCATATTACATCTATGTGTCTTCCTTTGATTGACAATTCGTCTAAAGCGCGTTGTAGTTCTACCTGTTTATTGAGTACCCCCGCTATATTCTGGTGCATGATTCCCAAGTTGGAGTTAAAATGAGTTGGATCGAAAAAACTTTTGACTATTATTCAGGTGTTCATCATTTGGTTGCTCGTCTTCATCTTGACTTAGTGAACGTGTTAAGTTATTGATTGCAAGTAGTGTTTCAGTAACATTTTCAAATATTATCCTAAGACCGTTGTTATTAATTGTGCCAGATCGTTTGTGATACATCTTGTAACTGCTTTCTAAATTATGAGTAGAATCTATCAGATAACCATACTCATGTGTAGTTATGTCTAAATAAAGCAGTTTGTTAAATATTTCCACCCTTGAGTTAAACAGGCTTCTGTAGTTGTGGTATTTATAGGTAGGAAGACATATCAAGATATTAGTATGGGTAATTTTTTTAAGCTTGTCTCTTAGCTCGAAAATTAGCTCGAAATAATTTATCGTGGTTCTGAAATCTTCTTCTCCAATGAGTATGATACAGACGTCTTTCATAGTGAATTCAGCGATTTTGGTCTCTATTCCTTGAAGAAGTTGCTTTATTCCACGACCAGGCATAAGATAGTGGCATAAATCGCAGTTTGGCAGGTTTTGTTGTGCGATCTTCAGAGTTTGGTTATATTTGTTTGTACTCAAGAGACATACTTTACCCCTGGTGTTGCCCACTTCACCTGTACCTTTATCAAAGTTCTGTTGTTTTGTATTTAAATTTTTGTCGTAATTCTTTCGGTCATTCTGCTGAGGATTTGTTGCCACCATAGATATACTTGCTTGAGGATCAACGAAATCTGCATTTGGAGTAGCATTTTGTTTGTTTATATTTTCTAAATTACTTTTTTTGGATGAAGAGTCACAATATTTATTGATATTTGGCGGAGTTGATCGATTAAGTCGAGTAAGTTGGTTTATTTTCGCATCACGTTTTGATATTTCGCCTTTCAGTGAATAATTTTCTGTCATCAATCTCTCGACTTCATTGTCTGCACTTTCAAGTTTAGCTTCCAACAGCGAAATTTTTGACTTAAGAGTCTCCACCTCTTCCCAGGCATGTCTGCAAGTTTCAGACCAAGTATTGTCCAAGGAAGTAGAATTTAGAGTATCGCATTGAGATAATGATAAATTAAGAGTATCTTCTGTTTTGCGTGGTTTCCGGATTGTGACATTTTCATAACCATTTGGCAGTAGGGACTTTCTATAAGTTTTCTGACAAGGAGTTTTTTTCTGACTGAGAGTTTTCAAGGCGGTTTTACTATTAAGACGCAAGCAAGTATCACATTTCCATTTGTTTTTATTATCAGAAGTCATCAGGTTAAACCTTTTCTCAGAAACAACTGCACAGTCGAGATGGAAATTTCCATTGCAAATAGAACAAGTCAGTCGTTCATTACCTTTAATTTTACTTTTACACCTAAAACATTCTAACGCCATCTTGCGATTTTTTAGAGTTCCATTACCATACACAAGATTTTATCATTTCAGTATTGTGTAGGTAGAGGGTGGTTAATCTAATTCTTGATAGCCAAAATAGATGGCGCTCGCAGTATCAAAAAAGCGCCAAAGTTCAGTACTAATATAATGAAATAAACAATAAACTAGCTGATGAAATAGTCTTTTGTGAAAAATGTCACTACTTAATTCACAAGATGATTTTATAACACTGAAAACATCCAAAACAATGAGTTATTAGAAACAAACATTCATGATTTATGTTCGTTAAATTTTGAAAACGTTGTTTGTTTACAATTGTTTACAGCAAAAATTTTCAATGTTCCTTCATTGAATTTAGACCACTGTTCGTATGATTAGCACTATAATATGAGAGAAAGTCCGTGTGGAATAGGTTTGTAAAGTTTTTCACAAGATAACTAACACTTTCTTCTAAGGTTGTAACATTTGTAGATCGGAATTTTGTTTTTTGAATTTTCACTATTAAATCCAGGTTATTTCTTGAGATAACACTTGTACTTATGAGTTATTACTAGAAGTTTATTATTTACATCTTTTTTTGCGGAAATAGACACAAATAGAATACTTTTATGAAATTAAATATGAGCTACAACTTCTTTACGCTACGGTGGCGCCACCTCGTAGAAGATATGGTAAAAGAAGGAGAAGTAGAGATAGGTCAAAAACCAGATCATCACCATCAGGCATCATAATTTACACTCATATTTTTGCTCTCATATCTTCAAAACCCAGCCCATTTATCTTTTCTGCAGTTTACCTCTTTCTTCGCATCTTCATTTTTTAACCTACAAATAAAGAAACCTATAACGACAGATTTCCTAAATAAAGCTTAATCGTAAAAAAAAACCGGCCAAGTGCGAGTCGGACTCGCGCACTGAGGGTTCCGTACTACCACATAAACATAATTGTATAAGTTGAAATTTCAGTAAGTTAATGTGCTAGATTTTTTGAGTCCGACACGCGCTTGACCAAATTTTATTATTTGTTGTTATTTTATAGCCTATGCCCTATAATGTCCGTCCCGTGTGGTGCCGGCAAAGAATAGTACCAACCCATACATACCCGTGGGTGTCGTAAGAGGCGACTAAGGGTTAACTGGAGGATGGGCAGCAGCATCCTCCTTTGTATCTAACATCTTACTTACTGCGGTCACCTACAACCGCGGTCCATAGTGCCAGCCGTAACGCTAACAAGCGAGGTGACTATGGTACTTCCCCTCCACATTTTTCCAGCAAAAGTAAGAATTCTGGAGGGAGCTCCCTCTCCTGTAGTGGACGTTCATGGGATGTTATGATGATGATGATGATGATGATGCCCTATAAACATACCAATTTTCAAGTTTGTAAGTGTTCCCGTTTTTTAATAGAACTAAAACAAAAATCGCCTCAGCAACCATCCAACTTGACCCCTCTCTTATATGAATGTTCTTGAAACGGGAGCTCACCACAATTGGTTACCATTAGTTGTGAGAAAAGTTGTAATATTTAATGATTTCAGACTTTTCCCATTATTTGTACTGTGAGACCTAGCTTCTTGCCAAATTTCATAATTTTAGGTCAACGGGAAGTACCCTGTAGGTTTTTCATTTTTGAATAAATGTATGGAGATGAGGACATAAAATGCCATATCTTTCGATTGCGTCGTTGTAAAAAATTGAAATTTTCAGATCTTGTGTGGTTCATGGATCTTAATATATGGTATTAATTTCAACCTGATACCTTTACCCGTTTGTGAGATAAAGGGTCTTGACAGACAGACAGACAGACAGACAGACAGACAGACAGACAGACAGACAGACAGACGGACAACAAAGTGATCCTATAAGGGTTCCGTTTTTTTCTTTTGAGGTACGGAACCCTAAAAATGAGAGGTTTTAGGTAAGAAAATAATTAATCTAAATCAATTTTCTCTTACAGATATAATGATACAGAATTTTTGGACGACGAGGATTACCTGTACAACGCGGAGGAATATCAACAGCTGTTAAATGAGATATTTGCTCAGCCATTTAGAGAAAACTAAGCTTTTTTCTGTGAAAACGTAGAAATTGCTGAATAATTCAAATATATCCGAGCTCGCTGTACTGGATTAACCAATGACAACCTGAATTGCCTTTCTTTTTGCTACTAACCGGTGAGAGGCAATTATACCCTTTAATTAGATTCATCTGAACTGTATCAGAAGTAATGGTAGAATTACAACAACAGTTGTTGTGTTTGACTTGTCTCCTGATTTACGGCAGTCCGAAATCATTTAACAGTGATATCAGAGGATAGTACAGCTGTATTCTGTTTTTATACCATCTTTAAACCGTTCACAAAGTCAGAATTTGAATAATTTTGACGAAATATTCGATAGACTTTCATACAGAAAGTGCTCTTCAAGATGCTAAATATTGCTAAGCTAGGTTTTCAACGAGACTCCTATTACAATAAGCTGCATTGTTAGGTAATCTATTTAGTTTAAGATGATACAACTTATGGTTTAAAATGCACCAATACTAATTAGAACCTATTTATAATTTTGCGATTATGGTAACCTAGATCATTGTTTGGATTACTAAGTATACATAACTTATTGCCTCAGTCGCCATCATCGTTGTATACGACGCACAAAATAACTGTGGCCCTGTCATTGATGCGCAGAAGAAAAAAAACCGGTCAAGTGCGAGTCGGACTAACGCGCCGAGGGTTCCGATATACCTATAGTATTTTTGGAAGCAATAAAGACCATTTTCAGAACCGCAAAACTAAATTTGTTTTTAAAGGTTTTTTTGCAGATTTCTGAAAAACTGTACAACTTAGAAAGATCGTTTTATTTTTGCTGTAAAGTTTACATAAATTTGTAATTAATCAACTGTAATTAATTCAGATTTTTCCTTACTCAAACTTCCGAGATAAGGGGGGGGGGGGGGGTAATGGTATTTTTTTTTTGACATTTTTCATCATAACTTGAAAACTAAGAAACTTAAAAAAATACGAAAATATATTTTAAAATGTACAAGTAAAGCCCTTTCATATGATACCCCATTCGACCTAGTAGCGACAATTTGAAATTTGGCCCCCCTATTTTTTGATGTGCAATTAAGTTGGCAAAACTATTCCAAATTTCAGGTCGATAGCATAAGTGGTTGCTGAGATATAGAGGTGTGACAGACAGACGGACAGACAGACAGAGCGGCACCATAAGGGTTCCTTTTTTTTACCATTTTGGTATCGGAACCCTAAAAATGGCCCATTTTTGCACATTTTTACTTCTGCGCATCAATGACAGGGCCACAGTTATTTTGTGCGTCGTATCCAAGTGCGAATAGAACGGTCCATCAATTTAAGGTATGTTCAATCAACGACATCTAAACTTAGGATTTTTTATATAAATGCAAATAAAAGTAAAGGTAATTGAGGCTCTTATGGAAAAAATAAATAAATATGCGTATTGTGTACTACAGCGATTATAGGAGTGTACAAACTTTTTATCGACGCGATAGTCATTTCTACTGATAGTCATTCTTCTCTGGTAAAGCTTTTTTCGATAAGTATGCCCTTTCAGTTTTGAATGAATTTTCAATGTTATTCTATTTATTGCATATATGAACAACATTTTCTATTGTAAATACTATTGTATAGGTATACGTAGGTACACTTAGCTTTTTTATAGGTAGGTTATGGCATGTTATGGCAATTCAGTGAGTAGGTAATCCATTTTGTAAGGCAATGTAAATAATGCTGAATTTAACGCCCTAAGGCCTCAGTGATGAAAAAATTACCATAACCTTTGAAAATTACAATGACATTATGTCAAGAAAATTTTACATGTGATAAAACTGTAATTGTAATATCTACTTCTGTTATTTAATGTACTTATTAAGGTTTTAATGAAGTATTGAGTTCATCGCTGAGACTTGGAGTAAACAGTTTTTTCATTGCCTTTTTAAATGATATACTCTAATAATAATTATTGTCATTTTTGCAACGTTATAAGAAATTATTTACGTCCGTAATCGTATACTTTTTTCATAAGTACTTTAAAATGATCAATTCGTCCTTTTTACAAATTATTAAGACCTAATTTATTACACAACAAGTAACGTAGATGGAATGGGTGATTATTAAAAATATGAAATTTTTTATTCAACAAATTGACTTTAGAGTTTGGTAGAAGAAATATATAAAGGGTTATCGAAAACGTCAACATAAATAAACAACTTTTAGTAGGTAAATAAAACTTTCGTGAAACTAAACAAAAATTGGCCTCTCCATTCGAAATTGCAGACTTTATTAGACAGTTTGTAAGAAGAGGCCTATTTTTTTTTCACATCCTGAAAGTTTTATCGAAAGTTGTTCAGTTACGTTGACCGATTACATTTTTCGGAAAACTTTCCCTTACACCCTATATTACTACTGTTTGTGCTTTTCCATTATGAAGACATATTCAATTGCTTATTTATTTCACAAGATATTGACGTATTCCCACCTTACTGTGGGAATATTACAATTATTTCTAGTTATAAAAATCCAAATATAATATTTGAAGACAGTTAAAAATATAATCCAAGACTACACCTTACTTTGTTCAGTGACCTGTAGTGCCACTATCACTGAGTAGTCCAACTCTAGCAAGCACCTCATTGTTGTATGAAATGGTTTTAAGTTAAATTAAGTTGACTTTTTATAAAACACACACTATTCCGATTTAGAATAGGAGAAGAAGGAATTATGTTAATAATTTGTAACGTTCATAGACCTGTAGTGCCACTATTACTGAGTAGACCAACTCTAGTAAGCACCTCAATGTTGTATGAAATGTTTTTAAATTAAATTGAATTTACTTTTTATATACCACACCTATTCCGATTTAGAAGAGGAAGCATAGAAATTAAACATTATGTTATTAATTTGTAACGTATTTTCTATGAAGTGACTTTTTAGAGACAACAGCTATTCCGAATTAATTAAGTTTATAGACCTGTAGTGCCACTATCATTGAGTAGGCCAACTCTAGCAAGCACACGGAAATCACCACAATGTTCTAAGAAATATTTTTAAATTAAATTTTATTTTTTATTAAAACACCTAATTATTCAGAATTAAGAATGGAAGGACAGGACTGAAATGTTATGTAAATATTAATTTATGTCTATGGATCTGTCTATCATTGAGTAGGCCATCTTTGGCAAGCACATGGCAAGTACCTCAATGTTCTATAAAATTTTGTTATTTAAGATGAATTGACTTAAAAAACATTTATTCAGATTTACAATAGGTAGGAAGGATAGAACTGAAATGTTATGTAAATATTTTGTAACTTTAACATATTTTGTAATCTTATAATAATTATACAGACAACAACAGAAACACTCGCTACCGATGGTAAAACACAAAAAAACAGGAATCATATGATTAAATCATATTCTTGATATTCTCTGTATTCCTCTACAAAGTGACGATATTTTTTATAATTTTACCGATTTGAATTTTGTTAAATGAAGACCTTCGTTAGTTTGCAAACACTTCGATATAATTATGTTTTAGTATTAGAAAAAGTTCATTCAATGTGATATTTTTTATGTTTTTGTGCCATCCTTAAGTTCTATTAGATTAATGTAAAGTCTGATTTAATAAGATTTAATATAAACAAAAACATTCTAGAAAATAAGACTTCTAGACATTTAAACTATTAAATTAATTTTAAGTCTAGTCGGTTTTTTATTATTTAATTTGTGTGATTTCTATTATTATATGAATCTATTTGTTGCTCTAGACATTATTTTAAAATCACGCAGTATGTTTTGATGAAGCTTTTTACAAAAAAAAAATATTTATCGAATGTAAGCTGTCTGTTTGTTTTACTTATCTAAACTTAATAGTTTTTTTAAGATTTGCTTTCGAAACGGAAAGAACGAACTTCTAGGAATAAATTGAATGTATGTTGAACTATTATCATAATATTTTGGACTATTATGTATTCTGAATTTTACTATTATCTAAGCTGTATTTCAAGGCTATTTTTTGAACCTTGGCCAAGTATAAGTAAATGCGGTGGCTAATAAATGGCTCTACTTTTATAGGGTTCCTCTGCTGGGCAAAAAAATAATAATTATAATAAAAATCTGCAATGTCTGGAATATAAATACTTCAACCATTAAATTAAAAGTGGCTTCTGATATCCATGAGGTTATCTCAAAGTTTTTTTTATTATATAAAGTACAATCTACGTTTCACGACCAAATTTCTTTAAAAGACGTAAAATTTATTATTCGATGGTAGGAAAATAGCCCTATGCCACACAATTACATACCAATAAGCATTTAATAATAATACTTCTTAGGCTTTTAGCGATGACTTGTGTATAATTACTATTGTACTTCAATGGACTGTATTTATACAAGTATACTTATTTCATAGTAATAAGTTGATTAAATGTTTTCACTATCAACCTTCTGAATTTCATATTCTTGTTCGTACTTTGGTGAAGAAGTTGCTTTTAACCAAAAAAAACCGGCCAAGTGCGAGTTGGACTCGCGCACTGAGGGTTCCGTACCACCACATAAACATAATTGTATTAGTTGAAATTTCAGTAAGTTAATGTGCTAGATTTTTTGAGTCCGACACGCGCTTGACCAAATTGTATTATTTGTTGTTATTTTATAGCCCTATAAACATACCAATTTTCAAGTTTGTAAGTGTTCCCGTTTTTAAAAAGAACTAAAACAAAAATCGCCTCAGCAACCATCCAACTTGACCCCTCTCTTTTATGCATTTTCTTGAAACGGGAGGTCACCACAATTGGTTACCATTAGTTGTGAGAAAAGTTGTAATATTTAATGATTTCAGACTTTTCCCATCATTTGTACTGTGAGACCTAGCTTCTTTCCAAATTTCATAATTTTAGGTCAACGGGAAGTACCCTGTAGGTTTTTCATTTTTGAAGAAATGTATGGAGATGAGGACATAAAATGCCATATCTTTTGATTGCGTCGTTGTAAAAATTGAAATTTTCAGATCTTGTGTGGTTCATGGATCCTAATATATGGTATTAATTTCAACCTGATACCTGTACCCGTTCGTGAGATAAAGGGTCTTGACAGACAGACAGACAGACGGACAACAAAGTGATCCTATAAGGGTTCCGTTTTTTTCTTTTGAGGTACGGAACCCTAAAAATGGGGCGATTCTAGCATGGCCGCTAAATTCAAGGCTATAATTTGAAAGGTCTAAAAATATTGCCATCTTTGTTACCGCCTATAGGCTGAAAAAAGACAGCATCACTTTTAGACCTGTCAAATTTTAATCATAAATTTTGCGGCCATGCTAGAATCGCCCCCATTGACTGCATAAAATTCACTTGTGTTTTATGCTAGATTTCTTATAAGTGAGTATACTGGCGTAGAGTACATATTCAGTAAGAAAGTACATACTCAGGCGTAAAGTACATACTCAATAAGTAAGTATATACTCAGGTGTAAAGTAAATACTCAGTAAGTTACGTTAGTGACTATACAGCGTAATTTTTTTATCAGTCCGGATATTTGAAGAAACAGTTCTGCCCATGACACTGAACAACTTTTTCCAAGGAACATAGGTCGAAATAAGAAAGAAAAATAACACCCTACCATACAAATTGTGCTGTCAGCTAATGCAGTTTGTATAGGAAGTCGATTTTCATTTTTCGTTTTACTACCTATGTTCCTTGGGAAAAGTGGTTCAATTTCATAAACAAATAACCCCGGTGATACAAACATTAGGGTGTATTTTCTAAACAACAACTAGTCAACAACTATAATATTCTGAGTTACGTCTTTTAATGCAAATATTTCTAGATGCTTTGAAGTTCAAACTATTCACCCGCAAGTCGGAACCACTCATCGCCTTCAAGTGGTCTCGAAAGTTAGTGCCCGCAACCAATTTTCATACAAAAGTACCTACTATAGGAGTAAAACAGTCGAGTAAACAGTCCTGTCCACAGAATGTGTACCGGTTACAACGGTATTCGTTTTAAATTTGACATCTTCACTGGTTCTTTGGCCTCAGTTAAAGATTAAGTACTTAGTAAATGATTTTCTTACCTAATTGTAACCTAACTTCTTACCTAATTTAACCTTTTGAACTACCGGAGTTTTTTGTCTGCCCCTAGTGACTGCTGTGTTCACTATTTAAGAATAAGTAGTTTGAGTAGTTTCAATATTCTAGATGTAGTTTTACCCAGTACCAGATAAAAAAAGGAAAGAAACTTGTCACATTATTTTCTTCACCTAGACGAGCTAGACGCCTAAAACTGGCGGGAATAAGCTCAATATCAAGAGCCGTGGCAAGAGTCTAAAAAAATATAAAATTAGCATAAATGATGTATTTTTATTCTTTTAGCATAAAATATGCTTATTTTATTATTATATTTTTAAAGTAGACTTTTGTGTATCGATTTCAAGCATGATTAAAAAAAATTACAACTCCAAATATCCTAAGACCTATAAATTCACCTATATCGATAACAGAACTTACCCTCAAAATTGGTCAAATGTCTTCAAAATCACCCTGTATTTGAAACCAAGACACGGCAGTTATTATTTGTAAACTTTTTACACCGCCCACAGAAATGGAAAGGGAGGCCCTATTCAAATAGTGGGAACCGCACACCAAGATTCAAACTCAAACTGAAAATATTTTATTCATTGTTTGATATTAAAATCTCTTAATGACGTCAGCTAAACTACATCGATTCACAATCAAAGTGGCGCCATGGTGGGAAAAAAAGAATATATGGAATACAAACTATTTTGAACATAAAGTATGAGCTGGGCTCAGGAATATCAACTGTTAACCGAAAATCCATTATTGAGCTTTGTGATTTGTAGACTGCGATACACCGGTGATTTGTGCAACTGGCAGCTTAATTGATCTGCTCCTTTGCAGGTAGTTGTATCGGTTAGTTTTGATTCCACTTCCATTTCCATTCCACTTCCATTTGTGATAGGTTTATTTACTGAAATTCGGCCATATTTGCACTCAAACGGGCTGCCTTTTACGTTATCAGTGTAAACTGAGCAATCACAAAACGTGAAGGCGATATAATTATTTGGTGCTCACTACTCGTAATAAACTCTTTGAATCCCCGAAAAAAATAAAACTTTGTACCTACCATGGTATAATAATATACTCCGCCGTACCTACCTACTCGCATTATGTACACACGGCCGCATATCAGTAGAAACACTTTTGGATCTTATGGTAATAGAGTTGAAAAAGTTTCTACCGACAAGCGGTTGACCGTACGAAAGTAACCCATTTGATTCAGTCCGTCCAGTATGATCCAGTCTCTCTCAATTTTCTGCGCCTAGAAGATAATATTTTCGCGAAAGAATGTACAGTATCGGCGAGTTTACAATTTCATTTTATTACTAAAATTGAAAGACAAATAATATTTCGAATATCCAAAATGAAATTCAGAATTACATTACAACTTGCAAGCTTCGTGTCGCAATCCTCTTACAAACTTTGAATGGCGTGGGGAGAACTAAACCGCTTTGGTTTGGAACCCCTTCTGGTTTGAAAATCGTCTCAAATCTGTTATAAAGTTACCGCCGCGCGGCCGCCGGTCAGCTCTTCGATGGAACGGAATAACTAGCTGACCGCTTTTGAGGGTAACCATTTGATCGCATGTTTGGAATGATGGAGGAGTTACCTTGTGGTATGTTCAAACCATTTAAAGATAGAACTATTTATACTTACTTATAGATAACTTTTTGAACTTCTTTGAAAATCACGGTTTAAAAATTTAAATAAAAAAATATATTGGTTTACCCCTTTAGATGTTTCCAGTACAAAAAACGTACCCATTACGCTAGCGGCATTACCTGTGACGCCCTATGTCGAGAATACAATTTTTTTTTTCAAGCGCCAGCATCCGGTTGTTGGTGACAAAAACAGGGTGTAAGGGACGGTGTACCGAAAACTGAAAGGGATCAAATCGAAACCGAAACTCAACAACTTTCCCAAAGAAAATTTTTGGGAAATGTAAATCGAAATTGACCTCTCCAAAGAAACCTTTCAACCAGAGTGAGTAATTTGTATGGGAAGGTCAAAAATTTCTTTCATTTCCTAAAAATGTTTCTTTGGGAAAGTTGTTCAGTTTCATTGACTGAACACGCCTTTTCAGTTTTCCGTACACCATCCCTTACACCGTGTATATCACACGTATATGTATGTTGTGATAGGTAAACGTGTACAGTAAGCAGCACATAGGTAATATTTTTTTGATAAAAGTAAAAACATGCCAACTCGCTTACACAAACACATAGGTACTTAAATCTTACAATGAACTGGGAAGTGGGTATTCCCGCAATAGGCTAAGATCCCACGACAAGATTATGCACCTATCTGTTATTTGGACGAAATATGGTTTATATGAAAGGTTATACATGGGGTCATACAACGCCCTAGAGTTGCCTATAAATTTCTTGCCGCAAGTACCTCAAAAACACATAACAACTTTGCTTGACCGAGATTCTCTACTAAAGGTATCTTACGGCAATATCCATTACTCTGCCAAAATTAATGACAGGGTTGTTCCGATACAACTAAAATGGTGAGGTACTTGCGGCAAGAAATTTATAGGCAACCCTAGGGCGTTGTATGACCCATGTACGAGTATAACCTTCCAGATAAACCACATTTCGTTCAAATAACAGATAGGTGCATAATCTTGTCGTGGGATCTTAGCCTACAATCTACGATTTTACGATCTACTTGAACCCAACCTCTGGTTCAGTCCTTCACACATGATTTGAAAGTTAAACGCTATCGAGCACACAGTCAGGAGTGCACTCAAAACGCGTCGGCCGACAAGAGGAGTACTCCAGGGTGTCTACTCTCAAAGTCCGATATATCGAAACGAAACCATTCGAAACATGCAAATTCAAAACTTCGTCCCTTGACAATAGAGTAGAATATTGGTTTGATGAATTTTCAAACTGCCAGTAGTTAGCATCCAACCAATATTCTACTGTATTGTCAAGGGACGAAGTTTTGCATTTGCATGTTTCGAATAGTATCGTTTCGATATATCGGACTTTGAGAGTAGACACCCTGATTATTTCGGCTCAGATGTTGCTTTGTGACCGGTGGTGTAGAAAACTTATAGAAGTGGCAAAAGAACATCAAAAAAAATTTTTGCTTCTCATGCTCGAAAAGTTGTAGTTTATGTTGGGTATAGGCATCCTAAAATTGTATTTTATGTACTTGGTCAAAAAAGTTATTTCTTCTTCTAAATTGACTTTCCAGCGAGTCATACCATAAAACTCTTATGAAATTACCTCTCATTTCGTTATATACTTACAATATATTTATAAGTTTAATCCTAAAAGTATTGAATAGAAAGATATGAGGTCAACATTAGTAACAAAAATATTACAAAAATGTACTTTACGTTTTATTTCTTCGCAATCAAAGTGAAAAGCGTAGTTTATTACTCGACCATAAAACACTTTTTATCCGCGGCTTAATTATTCGCACTCTAATATGTAAATAGTTGCTACGGGTCGTGCGAATACGTAAACCTTGTATAAAAAGTCACGTTTTATGCACTTGTTGTAAAATCTACTATATGACTATCTGACCCGATAGACGTTGTCCTATCCAAAGAAATTAAAAGTAAAAAAATATTTTTTTACTTTTAATTTTATTTAGTACTTTTTAGTCTGCCCTTGGAACTTATTTCTTAGTTATAACAAAAGTTATTGTTAAAGTTATTTACCAATAAAATTGGTAAATTGATATGTTGGTATATTGCTATTTATTAAACTAATTGAAGGATTCTACTATTTTTTATCATTAACCGAATTATTATTATTTACAACGTCGACATTATTTGCACTATTCGAATTATTTATACCAATAACACTATCTATGTTGCTATTAAATATAAATTTCCAAAAAACCTAAAAAATGCCCCATTTTGCCGCCCTAATATTGGTATTAAAATTAATCGAATCGGCTCAGATTTGAAGGAGAAAATAGGGGAAAACAAAACGCCGATCTGGTCAAGGTTTTTGTAGGCAAAAGCGTAGTTGTCCCTGTCGCACATGATAAAGCGGTTACTCGGGCGCAGCGCGATGGCAATAGCTTGTTCAAATACCTATTTCTCGATTTATTCACAGGTACGATCCCCTCTTAAGTAATATTTCTCATTCTGTTCATTTCCGCTAGCGCGCTGGTGTTGCACGGTGTTTTCCCTGATAGCTTATTACAATCTAATTCATTGATCATTAGACCGTCTAAGGAGCGCACTCTGCTTAGTGTTACATATGCTTGACCGGCCGCAAAAAGTTTTGGTCCTAAATACACTACGGCATAATCTACGGTGTTACCCTGCATCTTGTGAACTGTTGAAGCCCATGATAAAATCAAGGGTAGCATTCGTCTTTCGATAGTGCCGTAGTTATATTTGGCTGGAAATTGTACAGAGATTGGTTTAATAATGTGTTCTCCGTCTTTAGAAAAGTTGATACGCACAGATGGTATGTCCGACGCATACATTTGATCACGACGAAACAAAGGCCAGATAATTTTAGTAACAAATCCGATTGCTCCATTTACCAGACCCTTGCTGACATCGACATTGGATCTCAACATGACTTTAGCACCTTCAAATAACTGTAACGTGGTTGGCAAGCCACCGGTTTTGTTGACATCAGTTGATATTATATTGTCTAATGGAGTGTCACCTAAATTTCTCGATGCATCTACTAGTTGATCTTGAGCTTTTATAGTGAAAATTTTTGTGTTTTTGCTTCTATAGTGGTCAAGAACTAATTCATTGTGATGGTCAACTTGTTGTCTTGTTGGAAATATTCGCAGCGCCTTTTCTATACTGAACTCTCCATTAAAATTGCTACAAATTTTTCTCATCAAAACTGCCATGTGCTCAGCTCTCATTTCTCCAACTCTTAAAGCATTTAATATATCAATGAACACTGTATCACCTTGTTGCCTCATGTTATCTGTTAGTTCAATTAGAGTAAACAAACGCCAGAGATGAACGGCCGGCTGCATACTATCGGGTTGACAAAACACTTGATGACCTCTGACTGGTGGAAGCTGCATTAAGTCACCGAATACTAGGATGTTAATGCCCCCAAAAAGTTCTTCGTTGTTCTTTAATTGTTTCAAACGTGAGTCGATCATGCACAGCATTTCATAGGGTACCATTGAAATTTCATCTATAAATAAAAATTCAATGTCTTTCCATTGTCCTCTCATTATCTTTAAATAGTTGCCAGTCAAGAGCGGCATATTCACAATTTTGCCATCTTTTTGTACTAGTAACTTAAGCATACTGTGAAGTGTAGTTCCGGAGACGAGTCGTGCAGCAACTCCAGTTAGCGCTCCAACTTTGACCACTTGTTTACTATAGCAACGGTTAATTTGGTTTTTCAGTAAATTAAACAAAAAAGTTTTTCCCGTCCCAGCATTCCCTGTGATGAACAATTTTAGCCTATCTTCATCTCCACTAATTTGTTTTTGTATGCTACGCGTAACATGAAGGAAAATTTCTCGCTGACCACCGTTCATAGCACGTTCAGCCCCTTGGAACTCGGCTTCGCTCATTTGCTGATCAGGTACTTCATTAATTTCTTCTTCTTCATTTAAATAGGTTGCCGCATCTTCTAAAACATTAAAAGCATGCGCCTGTATTAAGGCATTTTCAAGCTGTCGGTCCCGTTGACGAAATAATTCCATGTGATTGTTCATTTCTTTTAGTCTATCTTCACTAGCTAAGAACGCTTCTCTTGCAGTACTGAATCCTTCAAGCAATTCAGTTTCTTTTCTGAAAGGTTTGTATTGAACTAGTAAGCTGTAGTAGAAACTTTCAGGATCCGTACCAACAAGGAAGTGAGGTACTCGTACACATGCTGGATTGTTTCTGACTGTCATTTTTTTATTGTCTAGCAAGTTGATCAACTGTCTCCTCCTTGGTTGAACAATTGGAACGTAGGCATTTTCATCAACATTCTCCTCTATGACGTCATTTCTTTGAACATAATATGGCTCAAAGCGAATCGCAAACTCGGTTAAACACATGTTAGGAAAATCATGATCGGGATGGTTAAGTGGACGTTTCTCATAACGGTTGAAAATATTTGAACAAAAGCCGGAAGCTCGCCCTGTATTGTCAAATTCAAGCACTCTGTATCGCTGCTCTGGCTTTCGAGTGTTTAGAAATATCACGTTTCGAGAAGAATCTCTTAGCTTAAGGTGGCATAGTCGATAAACGCATTCACAAGCAGATACTTGTCGCTGTCCCATTATCTTCATGCATATCTTGTATAGTTTCCTTGAAATATCAGATTCTTCACGTCTTATCTGCTGTATTGCTGATGCTATACTACTGTCTAGATCTTTCGGTTCTTGTTTTCCTATGTATTTTGCGATATAGTATCCGATTGATTCATTGGATCCACATGGCTGGATATCCATATTGCCTTGCCAAAGACCCAATAAAATGGGACTGTAGTTATTTATCCACTGATCATCTTTACCGCGTTTCAATTCGCAAACACGTCCGTTGTTTCTCACGAAATCATCTGTTGTATTGGTAATTAATCGAGTTTCGGTACATTCCTTTCTGGGAAAATTGAATCTACATGCTGTGTAATCATTGTTTTTCTTACACGTTTGGGTGTGTCTGTGTATTTGACACTTTGCAACTAATTCACGTAGCTCAGTATCATCCGCAGGCATCTGACATGAGCAGACATGATCGATCATTTGAATTCCTTCAGGGGTTTCAAATCCTGGATGATCTTTTATCCAAACCACTACATGGAGATGGGGACTCCCTCTGTTTTGAAATTCACATCTCCACCAAAAGTCAGCCATTTCCCCACCTAAGACATCCCGGTTGCTGGTGAGAAACTTAAATAATGCGTTTACTCTTATCATAAAGTGTCTGCTCACAATTACTGGATAGTTTTCGACTAGTCGTTGTGTAGCAAAAGTATCCAAATTCTTTGGGTCCTCATTAGGACGACCATCAGCTATAAGAAGGGCTTTTTTCATATCGTTCCAATTTAAATCATTACAGCTAAACGTCAAAAAGTAATGTGGCGGGCCTAAACATCTTATTTGACCCAGCAAATCGTTCAATGCTGACCGCCAATATGTCGCCGATCCTCTTACGTTTTTTAGATATAGATGTACATCCTCTACTGTTCCGTCCCGTCCTTGAATCTTCTTCCCACATGCAGATATGGTTGATTTAACCCTGTAATATTCAAACATGGAGAGTGCGTAAAATAGGTAGTCGTTGCGTTGAAACCGCAAATCAACGCCCAGTATTCTAGACTGATAATAGTCAAGAGGGGTAATCTTGACAGGTCTTTTTTCTTCTTTTAATCCATTAACGCCGTAAGGAAAGAGCGTAAACCATGCAAATTCTTCAGCCTTCAACTCGTGTGACTCATTCACTATATTATCTTTAGTTTTTCTTGTTATTTGGTTTACGTTTTCTGACACTTCCAGTTCATCATCTACATCAGGTTGAATGCAATCTATTGGAGCCATAACTGAAGTTTGCATACCAACTTCGCTTATAAATTGATCATTGTCAGTTTCCATATTAATCACGACGTTATTAGAAGTATTCATTTCACAATTTTGAGGACCGATAATTACGTTAGTTTCACAATTTTCATTATCTACACCATTGACACTATGGACAATATTTACACCATCGACACAAGTTACACTGTTAATATTATTTACACCATTGACGCTATTTACACTATTGACATTATTTACACCATCGACACCATTTATATTGTTGATATTATTTAGACAGCCATGGACATTATTTACACCATTGACACTATCATTATTTACGCCATCAACATTATTTACATCATCGACACCGTTTACAATGTTGATATTATTTAAACAATTGGCGATATTTACACTTTGGACATTATTTACGCCATCAATATTATTAATATCATCAACACCATTTACACTGTTGTTAATATTTACACCATGGACGTTATGTAGACAATTTTCATTGTTAGTACCATGGACATTACTTTGTTGCATTACATTTATGTGATTGATGGTATACTGCACGTTTCTGGACTGAGTAGCACGTTTGCATATGCGATTAAGTTCGATCAGACCATCACACTCAATAATGCAAGCTTTTCCATTTGTAGCACTTGCCCCTTTAGCTCCGCAAGAATGAGAATCTGTAAAATAAAATTTGTCTCCATATTTAATTATTCCAAAGGATTTGCCAGATGCAATCAATATTCCGGCAGAGTGCTGATTGAATAATTGTGACAATGCATCTTTTAACGTCATACCTATATTGTTACGATTAATTGAGTCCTGTAAACTACCGAAAAGTTGCGTGTCATTATCGTAGTCAATAGCAAACGACGTATTGAACATAACTAAATCATGTTTTATTACTGCTAGATTGCCCACTTCTAAGTATCCAGTATCATCAATAGGATATGCATTTTCTGAATTTTGTGATGTCAAGTCGCGAATGTTTTTGTAGATTAAGTCTCCCTGTATTAAATTTTCGTTGAGAGTATTCGTGGTCCATGTACTTGGCAACGTAATGCTGGCTCTAACGATGTTGGCCAAGGCCATTGCAAGGCATTGCACTCCGGCAAATCCAGACGTGAATATGTCTTCGTTTCCTTGATGCCAAGAGGCACGCACAATTCTCGCCAAATTATTAATAGGTACATAAACTGAACGAGGAAGAGGCCCTAAATTCTCACACTCTTCGGCTTGTACTGGTTGTCGTAGACGGTAAAAATCTTGTTGATCTATTTGAGCGTTTTCGTCAATGGAAACGTCTCTATACAACGGATTATTTTGAATGAGCCACCGCAATGCTGCATATACTTTTTCACGGTTTATGCAATATTCACGTGTTATTTGCAAGTTTTCTAGATGTTCTGTCACAATTACGATTCCAGTACTATCACTAGATCGTGGTAGCATAGTAGGTAATTTCTCACTCACTTCAAATATGTCCTGAGCGAAGAGAACAGCTTGGCCTTTAAAACCATACTGGCCAAACAATCCATCATATTTAATTACTTTCACAAACGGTATTACTCTTGATATTAATCGTTGTTCGCCTTGGGATAATGAACTGATAACATCAGGTATAGGACCAGGATCTAAATTGTTCCAGTATGCTTTCGGGGGTGGCAAAGTCTTGGCGCTAGTAACATGTTTTTTACAACGATGGCATGTTTTCAATGGTGATTTCATTAGTAGCTCGTCTGGTAAGTATGTTAATGCTAGGATACTAGGACGACAGGTTGTCACTTGATTTGGGTAACAACGTTTATTACATACGTCACAGGTAGCATCACAGAAAGTGTTAACAGATTTGATAAAAGTCGCCTTGTCTGCATTAAGAGCCACACGTCTTTGAGACATCCTCAACCTTGCACTTTCTGTGGAAACCTGATTGGCTTGCGGTGTCGCACTAATGCGCAGCTGCGATGAGTATTGCCGTGAAGTTGCAAGCCTCAACTGCCTTTGATCCGGCGTTTCATTTTCTCGAGCTTTTGAAACGCATTCCCGTAAATATTCAAGCCTATGCTCTCTGTCTTCCTGGGACTCATTACTTCGCGCTTGTGACGCATAATCTCTTAAAAATACTAGCCTATGCTCTCTGTCTTCCCGGGACTCATTACTTCGCGCTTGTGACGCATAATCTCTTAAAAATACTAGCCTATGCTCTCTGTCTTCCTGAGACTCATTATTCCGCGCTTGTGACGCATACTCTCTTAAGTATCTTAATTTTGCTTGCCTTTTTTCTATTGGTTTGTGTGTACAATCTATATTTTCTGACTCATTTTTTTTCTTCTTTTCAAGATATTTGTTTCGGGCTTTTTCCAGGCGCCGTTTTCTTTGCGTTGAGGTTTCATGTTTTTCTTTATTTTTTTGCTTTTGTTTATCCATGTTGTTCCCACGAGACCGGAAGAAATATTGGTTCCACCCTCCCAGAGATTCCGGAGTAGAAGGGTAAGGCATTTAATCCGACGGGGTGCGCCCGGTGCCCCGAAGTTGGTACGTTAGCGACAGTGCATGTTTGCTACCCCCTGCCATTCAGCTCCTCAGCACGTACCCCACCTTGAGCTTGAGTAGTCGATTACTCGCGACATGATTCCCCCATGCCATCCAGACCTTGGCGTAATCGAAAACCTTGCCTTGGGTATAATTTCGCCAGAGCCTTGTTAGTTAATCGGCAGGATGCACCACGAGCAGGTAAGGTTGGCTTGGCTTCTAAAAAATGTTTTTAGATACAACCCTTACATCCCAATGCAACTCAAATGAAATATTTCTTGAGCTATATGAATAGAAAGTGCTCATGATGACAGAACAAACGAGCCCATATTCGACTATCTTAGCATTTTCCATCCAGGAGTTCTAACAGTACTCCTCCGGCTCCATCTTCAGACCTTCGTCATCATAAGAAATAGAAAGTACTCATGATGACACAACAAACGAGCCCAAATTCGACTATCTTAGCACTTTCCATCTAGGAGTTCCAACAGCACTCCACCGGCTCCATCTTCACACCTTTGTCATCGTAATAAATAGAAAGTACTCATGATTACAAAACAAACGAGCCAAAACTCAACTGTCCTAGTATCTTCCATCAGAGAGTTCCAGTTCCTAAATCCCGGCTCCATCATGAGATCAGCTCAATGGTACCATAATATTGCATTGTCACCGAACTTATATAAGTACACCAAATTTCAGCTCAATCGAATACCAGCAAGTTGGTGAAAAATGGTTTGCAAGATTTGAAAAAAAAGGTTACTTACTTACTTACATACGAACATTGCAAGTTAAATAAAAGCTTGTAATAAATCTACATATAAGCCAATACATACATACATATATTCCCGTCTCTTTCCCATCGGGGTAGGCAGAGACAACAGTCCTCCACCTGCTACGACCGTGACATACTTGCCTCGCTTCTTGTATTTTCATCAATTATTTCATAGATGTTCGTCGGTTTAGGCTACATTTAACCTGGCCTTTATTTAGAACGTCCTGAATTTTACGTTCGTCGAGGCCAATCCCAGAGAAGAACCATTATCCTTTTTTCCGAGCCACTTTTGCATTCTTTTTCCTGAATAGCTATTTAAAAAGACAATTCTAATCAGTCAAGTACTTCATCAGTCATGCTCATTCAGTCATTTTAAGTTACATAATATGTAGTACTCGTAAAGACGTAAAAATTTGGGGTTAGGAACTTCCACAGATTTTTTCATAGTTTTAATTTTGGTTTTTCTTTTAAACTCTATATATACGGACAATACAAAAACAATCTTGAAACAGCAAATAATTTAATAATTAACAGACCAATTAAGAAATTCAGAATCCTTTCCAGCGTTTAAACGGAACACTTTAAACTTCCTTGCGCTCGAAAATCCTCAAATAATAACTTTTCTCTGCACAACTGTTGAAGTTTTCAAGTCTATGCGGAAATCCGACTTAAGCTTTCTGTCTAACTCAAGACATTGAGAAAATGTCTTTGATTTCTATTTTCTAAAGAAACCTTCAGTCTAAGGCTTAGAGTTTAAAGAGAAGCGACAGGATTTATTTAAGACCTCCTTTTAGAAGTGGTTTTTACTTTTAAAATGTGTAAATAGTTGGTATTTTCTGAACTTTGGCTTTAAAATTTTTAATTTCACACTGATACATTATCGTTACTCTAGCTAGCCATAGTCCGTTTTTACGGGGTCCTCCTGAAAAAGTGCCGCAATGTTGGCTTGTTACTCAGACATAATTTTTCACCTTATCATAGAAACTAATACGAGTATGGTTGGAAGGAACACTTTGAAAATCAGTTTGAGAGAGCTGAAGCAGAGGCCAGCGTTCCGACGTCTTTGTAGAAAATAATGAGAATGAAGATAAGAATACGTAATATTAATGAGATACGTTTAGATAAAATTGTGAAAGCAATGAAAAGTATACAATCAGGTAAAGCAGCTGGGTATGATAGAGTATCAGTCAAGATGTTGAAGGCTGGGCGAGGCATTGTGTCTAGTTATTTGTTTTTATTGTTTATATTGTTTAAAGGTCATTTACTATTCTTGTTATAACTTGTAGATATGGAAGAGTGGGTTATTCTAACACAGGTATTTTTTACTTAAAAGAAGATCCCTACTATTTGTAACTAAGGATTAGTTTCTGACTGAATTAAGACTTTTTATTTTTTTTAATCTGTACCGCCTTTTCAACCTTTGTTGTACAAGAGTCACTACAGGACTGCAAAAATTACCGCAGAATAAATCTTCTCAGTGTCGTCGGTAAAGTGGGTTTTGATTAAAAGAGTGATAAAAGATACTGACGTAAAAATATGGGATGAACAAGCGGGATTTAGTAAGGGATTGGGATGTGCGGATCAGGTCTTATCCTTGCGGTGCATAGCTGAAAAGTTATTAGCCAAAAACCAAAAAGAGAACTGCGCACTTGTGGATGTGGAAAAGGCCTATGACCGAGAGGTGAGGAATGTGTCTATGTATGGGGTGAACGGTCATTTGATTCAAGCACTGAAATCTATAAGGATTCCAGTGTTTGCGTCGGAATAAACGGGGCGTACACTGAATGGTTTAACATCGAAAAAGGTGTTAGGCAGGGATGTGTAGCGTCACCTTGGCTATTTAACCTATTTATGGATAACAGTTTGAATGATCTGAAAGAGAGTAGGTATGTGTGGACTGAGAATGAATGAGTAACTCATCAAATGTCTTCTCTACGCTGATGACCAATTTTTACTTGCGTTATCTGCTGACGAGTTACAGGAGATAATATCAAAGATGGATTTGGATTTGGACAGGAAAGGAGTGAAAGTAAATGCAAGCAAGACGAAAGTAATTGTTCTTGAAAGAAAATAATGTCTGACAAAGTGTTCTATATTAATAAGAGGTGAAATAGTCGAACAAGTGAAAGAGTTTGTGTAACAGGGTTCAAAGTTTACGAGAGATGGAAAGTGTGAAAGTGATATTGAAAGAAGAGTGAATGGTGGAAACATAGTGAATGGTACTCTGCACGCTTTTATGAGGAGTCAGAAAGTGTCTAACTAGGCACGCCTGGCTGTTCATAGAGGCGTTTTGGTACTAACACTGATGTAAGCCAGTGAAAGCTGGCTATGGCAGAAAAAGCATGACAGTCGCATTAATGCAGTACAAATCAGAGAGTTGATTAGTATGGTTGATGTGAACTTGAGTGACAGGATAATAAATAGTGTGAAAAGAGATAGTTGTAGCGTAAAAGAAGACGTTAGGAATTATCGCGAGCTCATTAAAACCCATATCGTGGTAAGAACCCGTCATACTGTTTCCATAATAGTGTTATTGACCGCGAAACTCTCAAACAATACATTTGGAATTGTATCCCAAACGTTCTATACCTAATACATTTCCTACGAATTGTATGGACTCTCTGACTTGCACACATTTCCAGTATAAATATGTTTGTGTGTAAGGAATGGAGGGTTTGTCTCTTTTTTGTCATATTTTGTAGACAAATCTAATCGCTTTGCTAGCTATGTTTGTTTTCTGTACTATAATTAATTACTTATGTCGTTAAATCGAGCACCTCGCATCATATTTTTACTGCTAAAGCTTGCACATAATTATTGTAACTTCTAAAATAACATTCTGTGTTATTTGCTAAATGCTCAAATTCAAAATAAACATATGTATACAGGGTGTTAATTTAATTGCGTGCCATAGCTTAGGGTGTGTTTCAGTAACGATAATGGAACACAAAAAAAATATTAGAAAAATCCTACTTAAAAAAAAACTAAAACTCCATTGAAACTAAACTAACGCTGAGGGCAATGACCCGGATAGAGCACCGCGCTATCACCGAGCCAGTGTGAAAAATAACTGAAAATCTTTCGCGCGCTTTTGATAGCGCGGTATTCTGGGTCATTGCCTTCCGCGTTAGTTTAGGTTCAATGGAGTTTTTTATTTTTTTAACAAGATTTTTTTAAAAAATTTCTTGTGTTCCTTTATCGTTACTGAAACACCCCTTACGCTATGGCAAGCAATTAAATTAACACCCTGTATAATCATCATCATAACATCCCATGAAACGTCCACTACAGAACAGGGAGCTCCCTCTAGAATTCTAGCTTTTGCTGGAAAAATGTAGAGGGGAAGTACCATAGTCACCTCACTTGTTAGCGTTACGGCTGGCACCATGGACCGCTGTTGTAGATGACCGCAGTAAGTAAGATGTTAGATACAAAGGAGGATGCTGCTGCCCATCCTCCAGTTTATAACCCTTAGTCGCCTCTTACGACACCCACGGGTATGTAAGGGTTGGTGCTATTCTTTGCCGGCACCACACGGGGCATATATAATACTGTACGACAAAATTATAATTCATAACATGAGTTTAACATAGTACGAAAAAAAATCATCGTTCCATAGAAGTTTTTTGTTCGATAATTCAATGACAAAAAAAATCTAGTATAATTTTTTACTAAAACGAAGAATAAATAAAAAGGAAATCTAGTTCTCTAGGTATTTTATTCTTCAGCGGTCTAGTTTGAGCGAATTCTCCTTTTGGCAAGTAATCAACACTCGAGAGGATATTTAAAGCTTGCTTGCGGAAGTAGTGCATCCTACCTCCTACCTAAGTAGGTGAACTAATCTAATAAGAGCGCTTCCCGAGTCAGCACTGCAAGACGATTTTCTTCTTTTTAATATTTAGCAAAGTGCGCTCGGTGCGGGTGCTATATTAGAAAACCTAAGTAGTGTGAATTGAAAAGATTAAATTTTGTCTGGGTTGTGATTGTTGTGAGGCATTTCGTTTCATTTAAGCTGCTACCAGCCATATCTGTTTTGTATAGGATCCACTGAAGCATTTAATCCTTGGTTCATTTTTTATTTCGGCTCATTTTAGAGTTTAGTACCTGGGTGACCGAACTTTACTCTGTAAAATCTTAACCAAAGTCCACTCACAGATGGCGCTGTCGGGTTTTTGAAACGCGCTATTTTCTTCAAATGCTGAAAACGTTAAAAGAACTATCAGTTTCAGAAAACGAATTTTCCTTGCATCATCTAGATAGATCGATTTTTCGCCCCCGAAAACCCCCGTACAGTCTCAATGCGGTTAAAAACCTGTACATATTTGTGATCAATATCTAAATTTTATAGTAGTTTTCGAGAAACCGATTATGAATACCGATGTAGGTAGCGGCATCGATGAATCTGAACAAATTTCTTATAATTTTATTGGTTTAGGAGCACTTGTATTAAAACAGATTAAAAGTCAAATGGGGTGAAAGTATGGGGTAAAAGTACGTATGCTAACTCCAGCCCAAATTAATGCGTACTTCTACCCACAAGTCGGGGAAAAAGTACACACTCTAGCCTAATATTTTTCTTTCTTTTTTTACTTTTTTTTCTTTTTAGGGTTCCGTACTTCAAAAGAAAAAAACGGAACCCTTATAAGATCACTTTGTTGTCCGTCTGTCTGTCTGTCTGTCTGTCTGTCAAGACCCTTTATCTCACGAACGGGTAAAGGTATCAGGTTGAAATTAATACCATATATTAAGATCCATGAACCACACAAGATCTAAAAATTTCGCAATCAAAAGATATGGCATTTTATGTCCTCATCTCCATACATTTATTCAAAAATGCAAAACCTACAGGGTACTTCCCGTTGACCTAAAATTATGAAATTTGGCAAGAAGCTAGGTCTCACAGTACAAATAATGGGAAAAGTCTGAAATCATTAAATATTACAACTTTTCTCTAAACTAATGGTATCCAATTGTGGTGAGCTCCCATTTCAAGAACATTCATATAAGAGAGGGGTCAAGTTGGATGGTCGCTGAGGCGATTTTTGTTTTAGTTCTATTTAAAAACGGGAACACTTACAAACTTGAAAATTGGTATGAATCATTAAATATTACAACTTTTCTCACAACTAATGGTATCCAATTGTGGTGAGCTCCCGTTTCAAGAACATTCATATAAGAGAGGGGTCAAGTTGGATGGTCGCTGAGGTGATTTTTGTTTTAGTTCTATTTAAAAACGGGAACACTTACAAACTTGAAAATTGGTATGTTTATAGTGCATAAGCTATAAAATAACAACAAATAATAAAATTTCGTCAAGCGCGTGTCGGACTCAAAAAATCTAGCACATTAACTTACTGAAATTTCAACGAATACAATTACGTTTATGTGGTGGTACGGAACCCTCAATGCGCGAGTCCGACTCGCACTTGGCCGGTTTTTTAAATCTTTTAATACTTTTAATGTACAATTAACGTAGTACAGAAAAATCTAAATATATTGAACCGTAATAGTTTAAACTCAAAACAGATATACTGCGTACTTTTACCCAGATCATGACTTTACATAATAAACATAATAAATGGCCGTCACGAGCTGTGTCAGATTTTGCCAGCCTTTCGCGGCGTCTTTGTAATATGTATATATTTAGGTTTATAGAATATTTATTCTCATTAAGACTAAAACTAAGTCACTTACATGAGAAAAACTTAAAATTATAATTTACATTTTATCGTTCGCTTTTGAGTACATTTTGGGCTAGGCTAGTTTTAAACATATTGAAGGAGTCAATATTTTGTAATTGTGGCGGTAGGCGATTAAATAGTTGTGCTCCCTCAAATGTAAACATATTTTTTGTATTCTTCCAGTAGCTTTTACTTATTTCATTAGCTTTTTTTTATTTCTCAAGCCTTGTTTTTCGAAAATCCGTTTCATACCGTCACTAGCTCGTTCATTTCATTCATAGACGGTGCTTTTAAAGCAACGTTGTTTCAAGAAAATCCGTCGCACCACCCTTTTCATTGTGATTTACAAAGCTTCACATAGCAAAGGCAGGCGTGAAAAGCGAGCAGTCAGGCTTCCAACAAAGTAACACTTTCTCATTTGGTACTCGTTTTGGTACCCGACTGTATGAAAAGTCGTTATTGGTAGTAGAGGGAGCGAGGGCAGTAAGTATGTCATTACAGGATCGTAGCCGGTGGAGGTATGTGGTCTCTGCCTCCTCGACGAGAAAGAAACGTGATGATTTGTATGTCAAATGCAAATCCAATAAATATTTCAGTTATTGTATTGGCATCATTAGGCTTTTGGCTAGACTAGCTTGCCAAACTAACCGTAAAATAATTTACTTATGTCGTAAGTTAAATATCTTATTAATTGTTTTTCATGGATACAATAATTAATAAAATATTGTTCTTGCTATAAATAAATGTTCTAACTTTTGAAAAGTACCAAAAATGACCTCGTTTAAAAAATAATAATAACTGATTTGCGCAATTGATGTACAGGGTGTAAGAGACAAGTTTCCGAAAACTGAAAGGGCATGATCAGTCAACCTAAATGAACAACTTTTGAATAAAACTTTCAAGACATGAATACACAAATCGGCCTATCAATACAAACTGTCCAATCAAGGCGATTTAGTATGAACAGGCCTATCTTTTTTTTTCTGCACGTTTTTCACTAATAGTTGTTCAGTTTCATTAACTGATCATGTCCTTTCAGTTTTCGAAAGCCTGTCCTACATAAGGAGTGTAGGACAGGCTTTCGAAAACTCACACACATACTCCTTACACTCCTTATGTAGGAAGAAATCAGTTAATGTATATATTTTTAGGAAGTATAAAAACTACTTTTGATTGTCTTAGAATAAAGCCATTGCGTCTCCGGAGTAAACTCTACAAATGTCTTAAATTTATTAAAAGCATTATTTATAACCAGATGGTTTAAAAAGAGTTGTGTACCCTCTTTTCTAAGTGTAAGTAGTATACCTGTGAGTCTGCGTCTTATTTTAACACTCAGTTTGTATAAGCCACTCGTAGACAGACAACTGCCAAGCTAAATAAGAGGTCAGCTTACTCTTAAATACACAGGCTTTGAATTTTACCAGAGAAATAGAAAATATCCCAAAATATTTCCATTTACAAAGTTCTGAACAGGTCACCGTTTAATTCCAGCCAGTAATTCCGAAGCAAAAAGTGAGAAACAGGGAGGATCATCAACTTCCATTTTAATCGCACAAAAAGTGGTACATTCTGAACAGTTAAGGAAAACAATAATTACACTGATGGTATAAGTATACGCCCTATGATTTCACGCAGATGCTTTACACATATTTTTGATATTATGGCTAAGCTGGTGTTGAAAAAACTTTAATCTGAGCAATCCACTATTTTTTTTTCTTCTAAAACAACAAACCAATCCTCTAACTTCAATGCGTGTTTAATTCTCTAACTACAAATTGATAATTCATAGTTTGAGAATTTTACAAAAATCCAACGGTGTTATAATATTGCCTTTGTATAAATTCCCACAATAAAAATTCAGAATACCTACCCTCGAAGAGGCTTCGGGATCATGTCAAAAAGTTTGTGTTAATGTGAGAGGCATTAGTCTAATGAAAACCAGCTGGCGAAATACTTTTGCAATTAAAGTAAACGCTGGGCCAGTATTGTGTTTGGGCACTGGGGAAATCAACCGCAGAGTCGTGTTGGACCTAATTCTCAGCATACGGGGAAGGGGTCTCATTGAATTTGTAGAGTTGGAATTTGGTTTGAGAGGAGGCGGTTGGAAATTGTAATTGCTGTAGATATTAAATTTATGCTGAGCATAGCTTGTGGATTTATTATTGTTTTATTTTCTGACGGTTTCGTTTATTTGTGAATCGAGGGGCGACAAATTTGTGTAGTACCAAAAAAATAATTTTTAGTAACACTTGCCTAACATACTGCCGCTTGCCTCTAGACTGCCTCTGTTGTTTACCTACTCATTATCATCATCTGAAACTAAACATCCTACTAATATTATAAACGTGAAAGTTTGTAAGTATGGAAGAATGGATGTTTGTTACTCTTTCACGTAAAAACTACTAAATGGATACATCGGCGACTTCGTCCGCGTAGATTTTATAAAAAAACAGAACTCGAACTTAATTGAAACATATTTTACGGAGCGCTTATCCTTCTTGATCCCTACGTAAAAGATGCATTTGTACTTATCCAAGTTGAATAAATGCATCTTACTACAAACTTAATTATCTTTTGATTTTATTTAACTGGTAGGTAGTGCGGAGTTTTCATTGTCAACCGTTACAGGCGAACTTAAAAAAGAAGGCAATAAAGGGAGTGAAGTGAATGGGTAGCGAGGAGGTATTCATAAAAGTAAAAAAGGTCCCTATACCTCCCTATCTATCCTTTTGTATCCCCCCCCTACATTCCCACTCCCCCTCCCTCACCCTCTCCCACTCTCTCTTCCTCTCCCTCGCCCCTCCCTCTTCCCCCCCTCACCCTTCCTTCCCCCTCCATTTCCCCCCTTCCCCTCTCCCCATCACCCTCCCTTTCCCCCCTCGCCCTCCTCCCATTCCCCTCCCTTTCCCCCTTCCCCTCACTCATCCTCCCCTTCCCCCTCTCCCTCCCTCTACCCCCCCTCCCTCTACCCCCTCCCACGCCCTCTACCCCTCCCTCCCCCTTTCTCTCCCCTCATTTTCCCCTCCCTTACACTCTCTACCTATCCCTCCCCCTCTCCCTCTCCCTATCCCTGACCCTACCCCTATATTGATTTTTAGACATTTCAAACCTATCGAATCCCAACCCCATCCCAGGGGTGGTGGTATTTCACGTCCACCACGTTGGATTTCAAAATCATTGTAGTTTTCGTAATCAGCGACCCGATAAACCATACGAACGACACCCATATTGATTTTTAGACATATCAACTCTATCGCACCCCAACCTCATCCCCAAGGGATGATAGCATTTCACGTCCACCATGTTGGATTTCAAAATTGTTGTAGTTTTTGTAATCAGCGGCTCGATAAACCTTACAAACGACACCCATATTGATTTTTAGACATTTCAACCCTATCGCACCTCAACCTTATCCCCAGGGGATAATGGTAGTTTACGTCTACCACGTTGGATTTCAAAATTGTAGTAGTTTTCGTAATCAGCGATACTTAGTTGAATAAAAAAAGTCCCATCAAAATCGGTTAAGTAGTTTCGGTGTGCTGTAGCAGATACAACCCCGCTAGAGTATTATTGTATGTGTAGATTCCCACGGGAATGAGATATTTTCCCGGGGTAAAAAGTAGCCTATGTCCGTCTCCAAGTTACCATCTATCACCATACCATATTTCATCAAAATCCGTTCAGCCGTTTAGGCGTGAAAGAGCAACAAACAAACAGACAGACAGACAGAGTTACTTTCGCATTTATAATATTATTATATATTATAAGTATAAGTATATAAGTATGGATTAGTATGGATTGTGTGAATTGTCCGTCCAATGCTGCGCAGACGAAGTCGCGGGCACCAGCTAGTACAAAACAAAACCTTTACAAATTCTAACAATACTCTCATAGCATCACGCCTCTTTCCTATCTTTTTAATCGGCTTAGGCAAAGACCACAGCCCTCCACCTGCTACGATCTTGACATACTTCCCTTTGTTCTTTCACCAATCATTTCATACATGCTCGTCGGTTTAGGGTACATTTAACCTAGCCTGTATCAATTTTCCCCTTCCAACATTCCCATTCACTGATTTGTTACAAATCAGAAATAAAGTGTTATTCAAATGATGATTGAGAATGAGTTTGGATCATAAGAATATATTGTGTCTCTTTCTGAACCTTATCCCTTGGCAAAAATACATGACGCCTCTTAATTTTAAAAACCAGTTGTTTTCTATTTCGTCAAGTTTCTTTAAATTCATCCTATGAGGTTATCTTGTAAAGCAAGATCCAACATTGTATTCACAACTATGCTATGTCTAGTGCCAGTTTACAGCGAACAATATTAAATTACTATAGTTTTATAGTTAAGTGTGATGAAAATTTTGGTGTCGTGATGCATCTAGAATATTGAATCTCCCACGGAAGGACTCAGTCAAACCTTGTGAGTTTTGCAAGTACACAAGTATTGAAATTTATTTTTATTTTAACACTTCCTGTGTTTGGATAAGCCTACAAAGTAGAAAATCGCAAAATTTCACTATCAAAGGCAAGATTCGAATCTTCGTCTTCTCCTTTCAGTACCGGAGACGCTTTACCAACTAGGCTACCGTGGTCGAAGGTTCGAATCCTGTCTGTGGTTGTGAAATTTTGCGATTTACTACTTTGTAGATTTATCCAAACACAGAAATAAATGCGTATACTCGTAGATGTCGCAGATTTCACAACATCAGGCAGGACCACGGTAGCCTCATTGATAAAGCGTCGCAGGTTCATATCCTGCCTGTGGTTGTGAAATTTTGAGATTTTGCGATAAGATTTTGGGTCGCGTTAAGCGATAAGAAGATATGCGAGTAATAGTTATGCGAAAATTTTTAAGAATAGAGTAGGTAAGTTAGGTAGGTAGGTTTTTTAAGTATAGGGTTTTTAGGTATAGGTTAGTTTACTTTTTTATTACATGTATGATGTATGTACGGCTTCGCCGCATGGAACTTTGCCCTCGCGTATTTTGTTTTAGTTAACCGATTGCATTGCAATTGAAATTATATGTTGCAAACTTGCAATAGTAGTAAGCCCAATATATTATTAAAAGACCCGTTTGAATCGGTTCAGTTGTTTGTGAGTTATTAGTGCACAGATCGTTTGATAATTTTCAATTGTGTCGCTTCTGTTTGAGAGAACCAATCGCAATGATCTAAAGCTTAGATGTTGCTTGTCGTCCCATCTTCGACCCATCTTCGACCTCATCTCCGTAGTCAAGACTAGATGGAGGTCTAGAGTAAGCCCATTGCAAAAAAAAGGAAGCACACGAGATGAGGATAGGTACAGTTGGTCGCACGTCAGTGTTAACACTACTTTGAACGCGTCTAGTCTCTAACGTTTGTAGGGTAGCAGTTTTTCTTCCTGAACTCAATATTGTTACCACGTCTTATCTGCGGCCGTGTGTGCTAAAGTTTCTAAGCGATGCACGTGCTGGAGTATAAAACTGGACAGGTATATTTTTAAAATTTTCAAACGGATGGCTCCCTTGAGCAGTTTCGTGCCCGTTTGTTTTCAGAATAGAGATTAGGGATGCCGCCGTTGGCTAAGTAAGAATATCGAGAGTTTGACAAACAAATTAAACCCCACATACATTAGCTTTAAGCTTTAACCCCTTTAAGCTTTGCACCTATCTTCCAAATACCCTGTATAGTGGATTACCAGACAGTATACACAGCTTTGAAACTAATCGTTGTCTTGACGTCAGACGCGAAGAAATGAAAGCTCGTCCACCTGTGGCGATCATTTATGCGTAGGTATATGAATGGAGTGTTCACGTGCCCGCAATGCGCGCGGACCTTCATCTCATCAATAAGATTAGCAACATAAGCCATATGCGAGCTTATGAACAACGTCACTGAAAAAGGAGATGAAACAGTCACCGTGACCGATATCGGTCAGATTCTACTACAAAGCAAAGCTCGGTCGCCCAGGAATGTACTAAAAAAAATATTTAGTTTTATGGGCAGATTCATATTCTTCATGCTTGTTACACCCTTCCTTTTACCTTTTTCCTTGATTAAATTAATCAAAACGTGATTATATACAACACGGATCAACTCTCAGACCGAAACTGCCGACCTCCCTGAAAAAGATCCTTGTACAGGGTCGAAACTTATCGGCCCCATGCCGTCAATATTAAACGTGAGTAAAGTTGATCCGTGTTGTATATAATTATGTGTAACCCTCACGAGTCATTTAGTGATAAATTAATCAAAACGTGAATTTTATTTTGAAGCAACCCTGAATACGATGTGTTTTATTGTGAAGCCCGCTTGCTTTAATACCTTGTTTCCTTGTACTCTCAATGGAATTCTCTACGAATTATTCTCAAACGCTTCAAAAATTGCTATTATTAAAGATTTCTTTCGTTGGAATGAAAATAAAAAAATCGGTCAAGTGCAAGTCGGACTCGCGTGCCGTGGGTTCCGAAGTTTGTAAGTACAGGTTTCCTGGATATTTCGAAAAAAATTGTGCTACTTAGAAATATCGAAATTTTTTTTGTTATGTAATATTTACATTTTTTAGACTATAATTAATTCTGATTTTCGTTTTGCGAACTTCGGAGATAAGGGTATTTTTAGACACTTGATTTTGCACCACAGATTTCATGTTGGGTAAATCCGAATTATAAATATCATATAAATACGTTTAGGCTGTTCAATGACTAGTAAGGTCAAAATATTTTTGGGAGTGTAAATATGAATGAAAAAGCAATACGAGTATGTTTCATATGCCACAATACAATAAAAACGATTTTTGAGTGTCATTCGGAATTTTCCGCGATTCATTCGGAATTGAACTCGTGCAATGAAATGAAAACCAAATTTTAAAACATTTTGATCTACTTACTGGGTCAATTTTTGGAAACTATCTTCAAGTTGTGGTTGAGTTTACATATTCAAGAACCCATTTATTTTGAGTCTGATACTAAAAACTCAGCCACATGTTTATTGGTCAGTTATACATTGTCACGCTGTAAATTTATCTCACAACGTTTCGTAATTACCCAAATGCACCTTATTTCGTTTGCAATAAAGTTAAGCATGCATATTTTAAAAGTATTCCAAGTTTCAAGTTTTGAGATAAACAAACAAGTATGACAGATACACAAAGTTGCACCATAAGGGTTCGGTTTTTACCACTTTAGGTCGGAACCCTTAAAATTACATGGTTTCAAATACTAGTATTTTAAAGAAGGATGTACGTCATTTCACCTTAGATTATGAATAACGGCAGCTGCATTTCACACAGCGAATACATCATACAGACTACCCTTAAAGGGGTTCCGAATCAAAGTGGTAAAAACCGAACCCTTATGGTGCAACTTCTAATTAAGGATTTTCCAAATTTCCCACGGGATAAAACCCATACGTTTCAAAACCCCAGGACAAAATTCTAGATTAGGTGAATATCAAATTTATCCTAAAAGGGTTATTTTCTATCAAAAGTGTTTCAAAAACAAAAATCATTTTGAAAGAAAGGGTCAGAAGACCCGAGGGTAATCAAAAAGCAATCAGCTGATAATATTTCACCTGTCAATGCACAGCTGTGACTAAGCTTGGCTGTGAAAAGGAAATTTCTGGAAGTTATATAGTTGACGTTAAGGACTACTATTTGCTACCTAATATTTTCTTTTCATTCCAAAAGTGTTAATACGTAGCATTGAACAATTCGTTTGATATGTTATTTATTGGTTGTCACAACTTAGCCGGGCGGGTGGGGAGCGGAAAACTCAGCCCAATCAGTCATGAGACGTCCTTTCCTTACCTACTGCATCAAGTATTTTCTTAGAGACAACGTATTCATCATCATCATCATCATATCAGCCGAAAGACGTCCACTGCTGGACATAGGCCTCCTATAAAGATCTCCATGACGACCGGTCCTGCGCTGCTCGCATCCAGCGGCTTCCCGCGACCTTGACCAGATCGTCGGTCCACCTTGTTGGGGGCCTGCCAACGCTTTGTCTTCCGATACGTGGTCGCCACACTAGAACCCTCACGCCCCATCGGCCATCGGTTCTTCTTGCGATGTGCCGTGCCTACAACGTACTAAACAGGCAACTGGTTGACCCCATTTTACTAACGACTCCGTGTAAATCTGGCCTAACGCAGGAATAAAAGGTTGGACACGTAGAACAAGCAAGAAAGAAAAATACAGGCTGTAAATAAAAATCACGTTGATCCTACTAAGAGTTGATTCTACATCACTAACAGAATGTTTAAAAAATATACTTTTTCCTAAAAAAAAAACGGCCAAGCGCGAGTCAGACTCGCGCACCGAGGGTTCCATACAAACCTGTAGGTATACAGGGTGTACGGGACGGTGTACCGAAAACTGAAAGGGCATGTTCAGTCAATGAGACTGAACAACTTTCCCAAAGAAACATTTCTGGGAAATGAAAAAAAATTTGGCATCTCCATACAAATTGCTCACTCTGGTCGAACAGTTTCTATGGAGAAGTCAAATTTTTTTTTCATTGCCCAAAAATGTTTCTTTGGGAAAGTTGTTCAGTTTCGTTGACTGAACATACCTTTTCAGTTTTCGGTACACCGTCCCTTTCACCCTGTATAATGTAAAAGTTGTGGTTCTTATATTACAACAAACAACTATTATGTGATGTTACTAAAAATTAAAGGTTTTCGAAATTTTCCCTTTATATGTGCTATAAAACGTTGCTTCGTGCCAAATTTCAAGATTCTAGGTCGACTGGAAGTATCCTTTAGGTTTTGATTCCCTTGCGAGTAGTTGCGAGTTTCAAAATATGCGGCTTAAATTGCTGTTTCTTTTGATTGGGTTGACATAGAAGTTTGATTTTTATGCCTTTCGCATTTCTTCCTTTATTTGTGCTATAACACGTTGCTTCGTACCAAATTTCAAGATTCTGAGTTCACGGGAAGTACCCTGTAGGTTTTGTTTGCCTTGCGAGTGTCGAAAAACTCGAAAATTTGCGGCATAAACGGCTGTATCTTTTGATTGCATTAGTTTAGAAGTTTTATTTTTTCATAGCTCTTAGAGACAGTAGACCTAAGTATTTGATATGAATTTCAGATTGTTACCACCACGCGTTCCTGAGAAAAAGGGTCGTGACAGACAGACAGACAGACGGACAACAAAGTCATCCTATAAGGATTCCGTTTTTTCCTTTTGAGGTACGGAACCCTAAAAAGTAGTATTAGCTCAAGAAGAAGTAAAGCGCCTAGAAGGTTCAATGACCTCTATGATCAGCTGGTGATGCAGACAAAGATGATTTTTGTTATAATTTTCAGTCACTAGCAAGTGCCCTTTAATTTCAATAAATTACTGTTATATATTATTATTTTAAAATGTATTAGTGATGCAGAAACACCAAACAACATTTTTCAATATATGAATCAGAACTATTTTTTTTTATAAGAAGGGAGAAACCGGTTTGATTTTTAGTACGGAATTTTATATTCTTTTTTACAAAAACCTATCATTATGGGATCCAATGAAAGGGCTCTAGCTGATGCTAGAAATATAGTTTATCTTACGTTTCAGTCACTGCTTTCCTAAAATTTAAAATTTTTTATTAATTAATTAATATTTTCAAAAATGCTTTCTCGTTGGATATGAGAATATTACGAGTCATTTCATGAATATTTTACAAAAAACTATTCAGCCATTTTCATTACATATATTCTTTATTGTGCACAAATTACATAAAATTGTTACATTGTTGTTGTATTGTTATTTTCTACCAGGAAAAGCCCAAATTTGGTATAATTTGAAAATATTTTTCAAATTTTTAGGAAACCAGTGACAAATATAAAGATGTACTATATTTTTAGAATCGGCTCAAAAAGCGCTTCCATTTGATACCTCCATGATAGGATTCTGTAAAAAAAATATCGATAAGTACAAAAAATTGATGACGTCATAACTCTCCCATACATCAATTTAATTTCCGGTGATCCAAGTCATATTGGTCTAATAGGATTAGGAAACAAGTGTACGAAGTTACACAATATTAATATGTAACGCCAAATAATCCCGATTTTCTACACGATCCTTGCCCACTAGCATGGATTCGTCCATGCCACTAGTGATTAAGTGGATACTAAATATAGTGTGTTATGTAGTAAATTTATTACGGAATGCGCAGCTGATGAAGATTTCAAGTGATCTCATGTTTCAGCCCCGTTTATGTTGTCTCAAAAAGTCACAGACATTTCCCTTCGTAAAGTTCACTATCGCTTTACGAGGGAAGCAAAAATTAAGACGGAAAAAAGTTAAAAAGCCTTTTACACTTAAATGAATAAAAAAAAAGATACCGCGGTATATGGAGCGATCGCTGCCTGGCCGCAACGGCTCATCAAATCGTTAAGCATGCTTTCCTCATCATAACATTTTAAATAACTTATCATCATCATAACATCCCATGAAACGTCCACTACAGGATATGGAGCTCCCTCCAGAACTCCATCAAAAACTCATGGTAGTTGGGGGATTTACCGTAGTCACCACGCTTGTAAGCGTTGTGGCTGGCGACCGCTGTTGTTAGTGACTGCAGTATGTAATATGGTACGATACACAGAAAGATGCTGCTGTCCATACTCCGGTTCTCAAGCCCTTAGTCGCCTCTTACGACACCCATGTGTACTATTTTTTGCCGGCACCACACTGGCAACCTGTGGGTCACACGGTCAGCCTCTAACAAATTACAATTTTTTCCTCGTCAATTTTTCTTCATTATAAATTAAGAAACATTTTGTGACAAGATAAATCCTATAACAAATCAATATATTTTTTTACTGGAACTCTCCAAACTAGGACCAAAAAAATCCAATTTTATAACTTGAGCTCAAAAACATAGCGAAGAGTTGGGAAATTGTATTATTTATTTTTAAGTTATCGATAAAGCAGTGCGATATTGTTTGGACTATTTTCAGCATTTGATAAACTTCTCAAAAATCAAAACATAGATAGATAGATAGATAAATGCCATATTGCGCAAATATCAAAAATACAACTAGTTTGACAGAAAATCTTAAATATAATGAGAGCAAAGGCGGCCTTATCGCTACAAGTGATCTTTTAAAGGTAACCTTAAATAATTGGACAAATACAAACAAAAGCACTGCGTCAATTGGAACTAAGGAGAAAGAAAACAGCAATTAATTTAAAACCAAATAATTAATAACTTAAAAGTAAACAAAATAAAAAGACAAACTATCTAATTAACATAGAACATAAGTTAATTTTGTAAATAGCCTGAGTTGAATAGTAGCTAAGAGATATACTTGGGTTAGATAGGCAGATTTAACTTTCTTGGTTTCCAAGCTCCAGATACAAAATCTTCCAAATTCAAGTTGTAAATTTGAAAGGGTATTTTTTCCCTGAAATTTCAATTGTTTGCTATTATTTTTACAGATCTTATCGATACCTACTTAAGATTTGGTCCTCTCTCTACTCCAAAGTTTGGAACAAGGCCGAGACATCTGCAATGTTTCGTCCAATACGTAATAAAACTGGATGTGACTCATAAATTTAAGTCCCCTTCCCTTTAACCGGAGCCCTTATTCAAAAATATATATTATGATAAATGTTACATTTTATTTGACCTTTTCTTGTTACTATCTAGAAAAAAATTGAATAGAATTTGGTCCAACTTTAAAAAACCGGCCAAGTGCGTGTTCCATGCCACTAATAAAATATACCGTATTAGTTATGGACGCGCAGTCACGAAGAATAGTACAAAATTCGCACGAGGCCGAGACGTACTTGACCAGTTTTTAGTTCATTTTCATTCATTGTTTAAGAGCCATGCTCTTGTCGGTGTAGCTTTCTCCATCTGTCTCTGTCTTGTATTAGGTTTTTCAGTTCTCCGTAAGTATTTACCCCCGCCCTCTCTTTCATCCCTTGGCAGTACTCTATTCCAGGCCGGCCGCGGCCTCTTCTTCCTTCCACTTTTCCTTCCATAATAGTTTTTATAAATGTGTCGTGCCTGATGATGTGACCAAAAATTTTTCCTCTTCGGTTTTCTATTACATTTATAATTTCTCTATTTTGATTTATTCCATCCAATACTTCCTTATTCGTCCTTTTCTCTGTCCAGCTTATTTTCTCCATTCGCCTCCAACACCACATTTCGAATGCCTCTAATCTTTCTTTGTCTCTCTTAGTTAATGTCCACGTTTCACAAGCATACAACGCTGTGCTCCAAACATATGCCTTAATAAATCGTTTCCTAAGGTTTAGGGATGTTTTTGAAGTAAACAGTTGTTTCTTATTTTGGAATTTCTGTTTGGCAATAGCAATTCTAGTTTGATGTCATCTGTACATTTAGAATCTTCTGTTATTAAGCTGCCTCTAGGTATCTGAATTTTTGTACTTGTTCTATAGGAGTATTTTTAATTTTGATGGTATTTATTTTGATCCGATGTTTTGCTGTTACTAGGATTTTGGTTTTGTTTTTGTTAATACTCAGTTGAAATTTAGTGAAGGTGGTGTCCATAGTCTTGAGTAGGGATTCAAGTTGGTTTCTATTTTCGGTTACCATAGCTATGTCGTCTGCAAACCTAATGAACACTATCCTTTCTCCATTAAAAGATACACCCTCATTAGACTTTTCTGAAATTTCTTCTATGGTACATTCAATGAAAATGTTAAATATGAGTGGTGAAAGAGTACAGCCCTGTCGAACCCCTTTTTTTATCTTCACTTTCCTTTGCTCTTCCACAACTTGTACTATCGTTTCCTGATGTCTGTATAGTTGATATATAATTAATCCTCTAATAAATAATAATCTATTCCTGCTTTTCTTAATATCTCCATCATTTTTTTCCAGTTTACTTTGTCGAATGCTTTTTCTAAATCTATGAAGGCTATATATGTATCAAGGCTCAGGTCTAGTTTTCTGTCCACTACTTGTCTCAACGCTAGTTTGGCTTCTCTTGTTCCTCGTTCTTATCTGAAACCGTATTGATCGTCTCCTATGAAATTCTCTACCTTGTTTCTCATCCTGTTTTGAATGATCTTTAAAATAAGCTTGGACGCCTGTGATATAATACTTATCGTTCTATGTTCTTCACATTTCTTGGTATTATGTTTTTTGGGTATGGCTATAGTTCGACTGTGTTGAAAATGAGATGGTAGCTTTCCTGTTCGGTACATGTCTCTGATAATTTTGAAGATGTCGTCGAGCATGATGTCTGGTGCATTTTTTATTAGTTCTATAAAAATATGGTCTGGTCCAGCTGCTTTGCCACTTTTGATGCTTTTAATCGCGTTGTCAAATTCTTCCCTAATAATGTCTGGACCAAGATCATCAGGAGCAACTTCTGTTTCTTTCTCTAAGTCGTCGTTGTCTAGTCCGTCTCCATTGTACAATTCTTCTATGTATCTCTTCCACCTTTCAACGACCTCGATATTTTCCAATAAAAGTTTTCCCTCTTCATCAAGTATACACGTGCTTTTTGTCCGACTGTTCCTATCTATTTTTTTATAATATTATATGCTTTATCCATCTGTCCTTTCTTGAGACAATCTTCTATTTCTTTACAAATATTTTCAATTTCTTTTTCTTTGCTATTCCTACAATAGTTTGTTATTTTGTTTGTTAAATTTTTGTAATTTTCTTTACTTAAGTCGTCTGTTTTGTTTTTATATCGTCTCCTTTCCTCCATAATTTTAATGGTTTCCGTATCTAACCAACTTTTTCTTGGTACTAGTTTAGCTTTTTCTAAGATCTTTTCTTCACTACATCTAAGTATATCTCTTGTTGAGTTCCATTTGTTTTCTATATCTAAGTTATCTATTTTGTTATTATTATCTAAGCTATTATTGCACACTTTGAAATTAACTAACTTATCTCCTACTTTGTTTTGGTACTCTGCTCTATATCTATACTTATGTTCTTTAAATTTATTGAGATCAATATCTATGGTTTTGATTTTTCTCATCTTCTTTGGTTTATACCAATGTATACTGTATTAATTTCACCTATAAGTAGGTTATGGTCCGTATTCAAGTCCGCCCCCGGATAGTATTTACAGTTTTTAAATTGGTTTCTGTATTTTTGTTTGCTTTTTTGTTTTGTTATATTCTATTTGAAATCTTCCAATGTCACCGGGCATTTTTCCAAGTATAAAATCTGCGTTTTGGATTTGAAAATTGTGTATTGAGTATTGTCATAATATGCTCTGTGCAAATTTCTATCAGTCTTTCCCCCCTTTTGTTACGTTTACCTAGACCATATTTTCCTGTAATGTTTCCATCTCTACCTTCCCCTACAACAGAATTAAAATCTCCCATTAATATAACGTTGTCTTTGTCTTTTGTGCTATCAAATATGGATTCTATTTGTTAATACATGTCTTCTACTTTGTCTTCAGGATGTTGGCTGGTCGGCATGTACACTTGAATAATGACCATATCCGTTGGGGCTGAACAAATTTTTACTGCTATTAATCTATCACTATGGTGAATAGTATTTTCAATTTTGTTCGCCCATTTCTTATTTAATATTAAGGCCGTTCCATATTTTCCTCTCTTATCACCCGTGAAAATAATTCTATATTCTTCCAACCAAAAATCTCCGCTTCCCTCCCAACGAACTTCGCTTATTCCTTATATATCCAATTTCAATCTCTTCATTTCCACAATTAATTCTTCTAATCTTCTTGGCCCAGTAAAGTGTTTACGTTCCACGTTCCTATACGGCAAGGATTTCGCATGATGACGACCGGTGCAGCCTTGCGTCTACTCCTGCCGGACTCAGACCGCCACGGCATGTTACATCGTGGCAACCCGTTGTCAAGAACTTCTTTACTATTATTTGACTCCATCATGGCTACTGTTGTGGGGATACAGTACAGTGGTACCCCATTTCCTTCTGTACCGCGGCTCACCAACCGATTTAACGCCCGATGATATCTGGTCGAGGGCCCTTCCCGGATCCTTTCCTTCGGCCCCCCGCCAGTACTAGCACTGCCGCTGCCCAGTGCTAGAGGAAAGCTTTTTTTATTGGCGGCTTTGACTCGCCATGTCACAGAGCCGTCATTGGACTTAAGCGGTTTTTTATAGGTAAGTCCATCCCACTGAACTTCCCACCACGTCCTGACAACACTGCCGCTGTGTGGTCGGGGACTGCTTATTCAACGTATTCGCAGCTAACCACCATATCTGATGGCCGTTCCTTTATCCGCCACCTATGGACCCCGCTGGTAGCCTACAGCTCAGCCTCAACAGTAGCTCAGCCTCAACAACCTTTTTAGTATTTGTTGTTATTTTATAGTTTATGCACTATCAACATACCATTTTTTCGGTTTTTTGTATTTCGACCTAAGTTGCTTGGGAAAAGTTGTTCAGTTACTGATACTGATCCCGCCCCTGAGCTATGGCACGCAATCAAATTAACATCCTGTATGTATATATTATTTTTTATTATTTTGATATAGCAAAAACAGAAATACATGAGACAGACAGACAGACATCGGAGGCGTATTAATAGGGTCCCGTTTTTCACCCGTTGAGTACGGAACCCTAAAAATTATACTTAGGTTAAGAAGTAAAATTCGAAGTTAGTCGTTCAGATGCCTCGCCAAAAATATACAATACACAACGATAAAGAATTATGGATAACCAAAAACTGAAAGTCATCACCTTTCAACAAAAGAAAACTTCTTTTTGTTAGACATGAAGAAGTTGTTTAGAAAATACACCATTACGATTGGTAAGCAATGGTCACAAAATTATCCGCAAAACTTTCAAAAGCGTTTCACTTTCGAATTGGAATGTCCATTTAAAGGAACCACATGAATAAGAACCTTTGAAACTGAGGGCTCCTGAGGGTCATCTCCCAGAACCGTCTGCAGCAATCAAATAGTGATCAGTGCCGCGTGAGACGAATTTTTATGCGTACCCTACAAAGCCCCGGATAAATGAGACCCTATAAAATCGCTGAAAAAGTTATTCCCTGGATTGAGATAAGAAAAATATGATGGACGGGTTATTTTGGAAATTAGGTTGTGATAGTAAATATTTCTTAGACGGGTGTTATAAAATTGATCCTTTTGTGAAATGTTCCAGTAAGTAATAGTAAAAAACATGGCACGAGGGTATCGTGACTGACATACACTATCAAATATCATAAAATGATTTTTTTTAAATCTTTATTTAAGGAGTTTTGTCATGCAATTACTATGCCACTCCATTGTGCTTCCACAAATTACACAAAAAATATACAATAATTCTACTTATAACTAGCATTGCCTTCTGCGGATTCCCACTAAAACTAGTTTATACAAATCGAAGTATCATAAAATGATGATAAAATTAATAACGCTTATTTTAAGGTAAAGTACGTGACAGCTCAGGAGTGCGCGCGAAATGTATGACGCGCCTTACATTTCGCCCGCACACCTAACCTATCGCTTGCTATACGATGAGGTGAATGGCGACGTGAGCCACGAACACGCATATGTAAACAGTATGTTCGCAGTTCGCCTCGCGACTGGCGCTCGACGCGAACTTACCGTTTGCACATCCTCTTGCATTCAGTAGAGAGCCAGCGCCTAACCAAAACAGATTTAAGCAAAATAGAGTGGATTAATGTAATATTTTTTTACTTTGGTGCGTATACTATCCTAATCATTAAAATGGCAGTGTCCCGTGTGGTGCCGGCAAAGATTAGTACCAACCCATACATACCCGTGGGTGTCGTAAGAGGCAACTAAGGGTTATAAACTGGAGGATGGGCAGCAGCATCCTCCTGTGTATCATACCATCTTACTTACTGCGGTCACCTACAACTGCGGTCCATGGTGCCAGCCGTAACGCTGACAAGCGAGGTGACTATGGTACTTTCCCTCCACATTTTTCCTGCAAGCTAGAATTCTGAAGGGAGCCCTCTGTGTTGTAGTGGACATTTCATGGGATGTTATGAAGAATTAAAATGTAATCCATGAATTTAACGCACACCCAGCCATTATTACCGTTTACACATCCTCTTGCATTCAGTCGAGAGCCAGCGCCTAACTAAAACAGATGTAAGAAAAATAGAGTGGATTAATGCACTATGAAGTAAATACTTTTGTGCGTATGTTATAGGCAAACTCCGAAGCTCCGGCGCTCCTAGGTTGGACTGGTCAATCCTCAGGTCAGACTGAATGACTTAGTCAAAGCCCAAACAAATGTAAATTTTCGGCCTTTGACTAAACAATTTTCGTCAAACCTGGGAGAGACTAATTTGGTCAGGCAAACGTCAAAACACAATTTTATTAAATCGGGGTTTGACGAGTCAAACTCCGATATAGGTATGAAGTGTCTTATCTTCGTATATTTGGAAGCATTTTATCATTTAAGCAGCTTTCAAGTCTTAAGAACCGCTTAACTCTGCCAGTTCTGACACCTGATTGGTCAGCTTACGTGATTTTCACTTTAATATTTGAGATGCTTTGAGAGAATGCCGTGTGGCATTAGGCCCGCCTTTTGTACGATGTGCAATAAAGTATAACCTAACCTAACCTATCCTAAAGAGACATTATGAACCTGTTTAAACATGTTCAGATCAACGTTTGACCGAGTTTTGCAGTCGCTTCTAGGATTGACTAGGCCAAAACCGAAACAGAATAATTTACTTTCGACGTTTGACTGAAAAGTTAGGAGCTCCTGGGTTTGACTAAAAATACTTCAGGCAAAGGGCGAAATTGAAATGTATTTCGGGGATTGCCTGATGGCTTTGGCCAAACCTAGGATAAACCAGTCCTTCCGCGAAGAGACTGTGTATCGGACTTTGACTATAACACGTATATTATCCTAATAATTAAAATGTAATCCATTTTAACGCACACCCAGCTATTATTTTTACGTTCTTCGTGTTCGTGTACGAGCTTAATAACGAATGTGAGAACGGTAATTCGCGCTGCTGCCACTCTTAGGCGTACTGTTCGTAGAGTGGCCCAGCAAGTAGCGAGCGCGGTAATGTACGTCTGAATATTACGAACTTCACAGATTAATAAAAAAAATCTTATCTAAGTGTTAAATGGGTTAGTATTATTGATTCAGATTGAAAAGATTGGGTTCAAAAATTTAAGACAGCGGTATGTAAAACACAGAAATAAAAAATAAAACCATAGATTGAAAGAACAAGACAAGACCATACAAACAACAAGACCATAAAACAAGACAATTTAATAGAGTGTTACGTGTTAATTAGCGTAAATTCCATAGTCTTGGCTTTAAATTATGAATCTGAACAGCTGAACAAAATGTGTGCAAAAGTACAAAATAGTGCTAGGCTCTTTTATGGTATTTAGTAAAGAACTATTTAATAACCAAAAATTTTTTATCCTTGTTTATTTATTTGGTAATTTATTAATCTAGCAGAGGTTTTGCAGGGATCCATGCTCATAATTCAAAACCCGGGACTTATAATTTATAAGTCCTGTACCTGATGCCGATATTATTTATAAGTTATAATATAAATAATATCGGCATCCGGTTCGGATTAACAGATGCGGTTTCAACTGAACTTCTGAGAGTGAAGTTCTATACAACTTCGCCATTCGGATCTAGAGCCCGCTTTCGAAGTGGAAAGCGGAAGGCAGACGAACTGCTGGAGAGTTTCACGGATATAATTCAAAAATATACTACAGCCCATGCATTTCAATGGATGGAGAAATAGTTGGATGCTTCCCAAAGTTTTGAGTTTTACGAAACGGTTTCTTAGTTAAAACTTCGCCGTTTCTACTTGTTTACGAACAGATCACTTTAGTCTCTTATGATCCTTCTAACTTAGGCACTGATAGTTTTGGAGGGCTGTCGACAGTAAATGATAGTTATTGTGGTCATCTTTAGTATGTATATCTCCTCTTCTGTAACTTCCTCTCCTATTTTATTCTATGTGTCCGTACAAGAGTCATCATCATCATAACATCCTATGAAACGTCCACTGTAGGATAGGGAGCTCCCTCCAGAACTCCAAAAAACGAGTGGCACTTTGGAGGGGATTAAAACATCTTCTCACTGGATAATTCTTACGTCAGCTGGAAAAAACGTCCTAGCTAAAATACTAAGGCTGCAGAGCAGCAGCATACCTAAGCAACTTTAATAAGCACTCTTAAGTCTTGTCTCGACCTTGTGGTGCCGGCAACGAATATTTATTTATAATAATATTTTTGTACCTAAAGATATTGAGGTAGATTCCTGCATAACTTCTATATTTAAGCCTGACAGATCTATGCTCTCTTCATTATCCTCTAGAAGCAGAAATCCTTGCAGGAATCTACTCCGGCATCTCGCTAAAATACTGAACAAAATACATTTTTAACTGCCGATTTTCCACTCATTTAAAAGGCTGGAAAAGGAGAGAGAATTTATGTATTATAATGCCTCCGCCCGAGCGCGGCACAGTTTGTCTTGTCCGACCTAACTTATGAGCAGCTTGCGTCTGCACTCTGACTTATGGCACAGTTTATGACTCGCTATGCACTTTGTTTGAATAAAATTACTTACTGTGTGAAACGAGCTGAAATTGATATACATGTATATGAATTTGTCGCTTGTTAAGGAAGATTCTCCTCATTTGAAATGTTATTTACACTTTTCTTAACCTTTAAATTGTCAACTTTTGTAAATATTCCATCCTCTTCATCGTTTCTCAGTCGCTTTGCATTCATCAGCACTCTTCACTCTTTCACATGAAAATGACATATGGAAACCTTACAAGGTTTAATAAACTTATCTTAATAATAATAATTTTTTGATAGAACCTACAAACGTATCTTAAAAGCGTACTAAATCCTATCTCATTCTTTTTTCGTTGTAATTTTTATTTCGGTCAATATTTATTATAGCATATCATTTATCGATATGGTACGGGGCCGAAATAATTTTTCCCTTGGTTTTTCACGTGATATTCAGGGCGAAAACGAGATATCTCAATAGATGGAGGACAATGAGAGGATCAAGGAAAAGCACGTGAGAACTCCTAGACTGGAGCCCGGTGTTCAGGAGGCATTTTCCAGATTTTTAGGCTGGTCTGTTTTAGCTAAAGCCCCCGATTTTCTTGTCTGGAAAATGGTTTTAGTATCACTACAAGCTATTCTATATGGGCAATCACTTTTGATCACCATGAATGTCACCATCATATCCGAATAGAATCATAGCCCGAAAATCAGAAATAGAAAATTTCATGGCGATATTCAAGACGAACAAAAATTATTGCCGGTGATAGAGTAGCTTATGGTGATACTAAAAAACATTTTCTGGACAAGAAAGTCGGGTACTTTAGCTAAAACAGACCAACTCAAAAATCTGAAAAAGGCCTCCTGATAACCGAGCTCCGGTGTGGAACGTCTCACATTATCTACTAAGACATCTCCTTTTCGTCCTGATTGTCACGTGAAAAAACCTTTCCGGCTCCCGGTCCAATAAGACCACGGTTAAATAAAATTGCCCGTAGTACTACCATTAATTTTTGTTAGGACCACGGGTAAAATATTGCGCGTGGTACTAATAGGTAGGACAACATAGTACCAAAGAATATATAATATTACGCCAACGCAGAGTACCATGGGCAATAATAAATCTCGGTGACACTGTTAATGGGTCGCAAATGGAACGGCAAAACAAAAACTGAACCATTGTTATCTATCACACATATTTATAATACAGGGTGTTAATTTAATTGCGTGCCATAGCTTAAGGGGTGTTTCAGTTACGATAAAGGAACACAAAAAAAATATTAAAAAAAATCCTACTTAAAAAAAATTTTACTCCATTGAAACTAAACTAACGTGGAGGGCAATGACCCGGAGCACCGCGCTATCAAAAGTGCGCGAATGAGTTTCGGTTATGTATGTGCCTACCTTATCCACTGATTCTCGCGCCGCGCGCTGGCTCGGTATCTATAGCGCGGCGGTGCTCCGCGTTAGTTGAGTTTCAATGGAATTTTAGTGTTTTTTTTTTCAGTAGGATTTTTTTTGATATTTTTTTTTGTGTTCCTTTATCGTAACTGAAGCACCCCTTAAGCTATGGCACGCAATTAAATTAACACCCTGTATACCTACGACGGCTATGCAAATATCCTCAAATAACACCTCTCATAAATATCGACAAACAAAAATCTGTCAAACAAAAACAAAATTTGATTACAAAAGAAACTTTTCTAAACTCCCGTTTTTCTTGTAAAAGAAAACATCGCAGACGCCTGCTAATAAATATACAACAAAAGAGAAAGGGCTTTAATTTTTCCATGGTACCCACTATAAATCTTAAAGGCGCTGCCTCCGTAAAGAGGAACAAAACAAGTAATTAGGAATAGCAATTTTCTTTGTGTTTCCTTTGATTACTCCTTAGTTTATAATAGTCTCAATACAGAATGCGGAATGAAGTTTTGTATGAATACGCAGGCCAAGAATATTCATTACGTAGGTACAGCGCAACACCGGTATTTTGGCAAGTGGATGACGTTACAGCACCGTTACAGTAGCTTTAGTTTCGATTTTATCCACCTGCCAAATTAACCGTGTCGCACTGTAGATAATTATTGAATCCCGTAGAGTAGGGTTGACTACTTACTGACTGTATGATAAGATAATAAAGAGGGTGAAACAAAGGAACCTTACCTGGAGGAACCGTAGTAGTGAATATAACAATTTTTTTATAAGGAAACATTCCTTTATATGAAAAGAAATGAACTTGAACTTGAAACTATATTCCTGCTTTATTAGATGAGATTCGTATGAAATGTGAGATAATACGATCGGAATTGTTAATCATATCATGATAATCGATTAGTTTAAAAATTAGACCATGATTTAAAGTAATCAAAGAAATTTACTAATAATATTAAAATTTGTCCATATCGAATATTTTAAATGCATGGGTGAGGCAAAAATCTACAGTCTAATGATAAGATCAGCAAAGCAATCAATAACCAACCGATAAGATATTCACGGGCAACAGTCACAAAGGCAAGGTCGACATTAATACTAGTTAATTTAATAATTTTAACACATAAATGGAGGAAAGCAAAAAAACCGAAAGAAACAATTTAAACAAGAGACATTTTGCAAGATTCAATGAACGTATACAAAATAAATACGCTCAAATGCAAAAGAGGATCGAAAAATCTAAGTCGATGGAATCGATATCATCATTGAGAGAAGACTTTGTTTCAGAAAAAAGTGACACACTAGAAATTGAAGAAGTATATGCAGAAGTGGAAAATGACAGAAAACATAAGTTAAAAGTTGCAGACGCTTACAATCAACCTGCTCTATATCAGAGTTGTGAAGATATTCCTGTTTATAAGTCTGAAGTTACGTCAACAGAACCTATAGAAAGCTGTAGTGGCTCGTCCAATGTGTTCTTCGGTAGCAATTTAAATTTGAACAGGTAAGTATGTATTTATAGCTGAAGTAGTACGTTATTTTAAGCACTAAATAAAGAGTCTACTAGTACAGGGAACAAGTTTTTTACCAACCAAAGCTAACACAGCGCAGAAAACAGATTAGATAGCAAAAACAAAAATATGCATTTCAAACAATAATACAGGTGAAACATAAAATAATAGAACCATGTGTGTGTCAGTAAAGGTCAGAAAATAAAAGGGCCACACTCGACAAAAGCACACTAGTAGAAGATCTAACAAGGCGAACCTTAAAAAAATAAATTAACAAGGCGAACCTTAAAAAACCAGCTACCTATGTCGGTTTAACAGATACAATTTTAAACCTAGTAAAAAACTACACATTTTCGACATTAAGCCCCACTGTGCATCTCAGTCGCGTCCTGCTGGGGAGCACCACTTCTAATAACCTACCTACCTATGGGATGTTACCTATGGGTATGAACTTGACTCCTGCCAAGTTTCATCCCAGCAGGTTTAGGTGCAAGGTACCCCTGCTGCGGCGCTTTCTCTATGTCATTGTAAAATTCTCTTTTCATGTTCTGATATTTCAATGATTGTTGACACAAACGAATTAAACTTTACCTTTTACAGTGAATTTGAAGAATCCATTACTGAGACAAAAGATGATGCACTTCCTAACAAGATTTCTGCTAAAGATAGAAAATCTGCTGAAAAAAGAAACAAAAAATTAATAAAAGAGAAAAAGAAAGAGTCTCAACGTAAAAAATCTGAAAGATCAGATAATGATGCAGTTAAAACACCAGACAAGGTACATATAAATTTTTATTATACAGGGTGTTAATTTGATTGCGTGCCATAGCTTAAGGGGTGGTTTAGTAACGATAAAGAAACTCAAATATATATTTTTTAATCCTACAAAAAGAAATTAAAACTCCATTTAAACTAAACAAACGCGGAGGGCAATGACCGCGCGAATGGGTGGGCTATCAAAAGCACGCGAAAGAGTTTCAGTTATGTAGTCGTCATGGAGATCTTTAGGGGAGGCCTATGTCCAGCAGTGGACGTCTTTCGGCTGATATGATGATGATGTGCCTACCTTATTCACTGATACTCGCGCGCTATCGACGTTGCTCCGCGTTAGTTAAGTTTCAATGCAGTTTTAGGTTTTTTTTCAGTAGGATGTTCCTTTATCGTAACTGAAACACCCCTAAGCTATGGCACGCAATTAAATTAACACCCTGTATTTGAATTTTTCTCTTGGTTGTACTAATCGAGCGCAGCGAGGTTCAAATCTCTTTGATACTGTGAGAAAATACTTACTTATAATTCTTGGCTGAATAAAATTGAATGAAGACTTTTATTTTATGTTGTAATCTATGTCTTGTACCGAGAAACTTTCAAGTACATTCGAACAAATGTCGATCTTCATTACATTACATTACATTACATACATTACATTACATAACATCACGCCTCTTTCCCGTTGAGGTAGGCAGAGACCACAGTCCTCCACCTGCTACGATCTTGACATACTTCCCTTGCTTCCTGTACTTTCATCAATCCTTTCATACATGCTCCTCGGTTTAGGGTACTTTTAACCTGGCCTTTATTCAGAACGTCCTGAATTTTTTCGATCTTCCTCGTTACTATATGGTCCAAAACTAACAATTAACCGCCGTATAGTTAAACGCGCATTATCATTATAACCAATATTGATAATGTGTGTTCCCTTCGCGATATCCTTGGGAAAATGTTTAACGATTTTTTTTTTCAGGGTTATGAGTAACAAAATATCTATTTTTTTTATCGAAATTAATTTTCCTCTTATTGCTTATGATAACCTACAGTAATACATTACATTGCAGTTTATTCTGAGTAGTAAACCCGTGTTAGACGTTTCGAAGAAGAAGAATAAAACTGCTTCAGTGTCCCTTGCACTCATTGAAGCCACTGGACCGGAAAATGAAACTGCACCGGACGAGAAGGCCCGTCAATTTTACTGCCGGATCAGGTACAAAAAGCTTGTGAAAATTGTTACAAGCTGTAAATAAAACTAAGAAATCAAAACAAATTTAATTTTAACACTTACTGTTTTAAATCTACGTTGACATGCGTATAGAGTACGCAAATTTCACAACAGCAGGTAGGACCACGGTAGCCTAGTTAGTAAAGGTACTAACGGAGAAGACGCAGGTTCTAATCCTGCATGTGGTTGTGAAATTTTGCGATTTTATACTAAGAAAAGTTCAAATTGATAAATTTTACTTATGTTCGAGTCTAAGTATAAATCTATCTATATAAGGTGTTTTTTAATTAGACCCAAATATTGTTAGGGTGTCCCGTATGGTGCCGGCAAAGAATAGTACCAACCCATACATACCCGTGGGTGTCGTAAGAGGCGACTAAGGGTTAACTGGAGGATGGGCAGCAGCATCCTCCTTTGTATCTTACATCTTACTTACTGCGGTCACCTACAACCGCGGTCCATGGTGCCAGCCGTAACGCTAACAAGCGAGGTGACTATGGTACTTCCCCTCCACATTTTTTTCCAGCAAAAGCTAGAATTCTGGAGGGAGCTCCCTGTCCTGTAGAGGACGTTTCATGGGATGTTATGATGATGATGATGATTGTTAGGGTTACCTCAAGCACCTAAATGAATATTATTGGTGTTATTTTTTTACATTTCTTTACGCTATTTTTGGAGAAAAATCCTAAAAACAATACCGCTAAATATTGTAAAATGAACACTCCGTAACAGCACAGGCGGCAGCGCGGAGTCGTGAGCCAATCACGCGCAAGCCGAGTGCGCGGTTCGGGCTCTTAGTACGGTCGAAATCATTACTACAGGATGATTGCAAATAATAATATTTTTTTTTGTTTGAAAATTATAAAAGAAAACTAGCGAGGGGATTTTCCTAAAACTTTGATAAACCTTTTTCTTTATCATAGTTACACCACCCCTAGAAATATTTGGGTCTAATTAAAAAATACCTTATATATATAAAAGAAGAAGGTGACTGACTGACTGACTGACTGACTCACTGACTGACATATCAACGCACAGCCCAAACGGCTGGGTCTAGAGATTCCAAATTTGACATGTAGGTTCCTTAAGAGACCTTAGGGTACACTAAGAAAGGGTTTTAAAAAATTCCACCCCTGAGGGGGTAAAATAGGGGATGAAAGTTTGTGTGAAAGTCCGTCAGTTTTGAAGTTAGGATCTTCAAAATTTGTATTTAGGCTGACAAATAAAAACTAAGTTTCACGTGTCTCAGGGTTTTTGAAAATTCTACACCCTAAGGGGTGAAAATGGGGATGAAGTTGAAAATCCTTCATTTTCAAAGTTAAATCCACTAAATTTATTGTTGAGGCATAAGGGTTGTAAATCTGTATAAAGTACATCACTGTAATTGAAATTCCACCCCAAATTCAACCCCTAAAAAAGGAAAATGGGGTACAAAATCTAACAACCAATATGGGTATCGTTTGTATGGTTTATCGGGTCGCTGATTACGAAAGCTACAACAATTTTAAAATCCAACGTGGTGAACGTGAAAAATCATCATCCCCTGGGGATGGGGTTGAGGTGCGATAGGGTTGGAATGTCTAAAAATCAATATGGGTGTCGTTTATATGGTTCATCGGGTCGCTGATTACAAAATCTACAAACATTTTGAAATCGAACGTGGTGGACGTGAAATACCATCATCCCCTAGGGATGGGGTTGAGGTGCGATAAGGTTGAAATGTCTAAAAATCAATATGGGTGTCGTTTGTATGGTTTATCGGGTCGCTGAATACGAAAACTACAACAATTTTGAAATCCAACGTGATGGAAGTGAAATACCATCATCCCCTGGGGTTGGGGTTGGGGTGCGATAGGTTTGAAATGTCTAAAAATCAATACGAATGTCATTTCTATGTTAGGGATAGCGATTAAATTGGTGTTAGGGGTAGGGATAGGGTAGAGGTAGAGAGGTAGAGAGGTAGAGAGGTAGATAGGTAGAGAGGTAAAGAGGTAGAGAGGTAGAGAGGTAGAGAGGTAGAGAGGTAGAGAGGTAGAGAGGTAGAGAGGTAGAGAGGTAGAGAGGTAGAGAGGTAGAGAGGTAGAGAGGTAGAGAGGTAGAGAGGTAGAGAGGTAGAGAGGTAGAGCGGTAGAGAGGTAGATAGGTAAAGAGGTAGAGAGGTAGATAGGTAAAGAGGTAGAGAGGTAGAGGTAGAGAGGTAGAGAGGTAGATAGGTAGATAGGTAGATAGGTAGAGAGGTAGAGAGGTAGAGAGGTAGAGAGGTAGAGATTTAGAAAGGTAGAGAGGTAGAGAGGTAGAGAGGTAGAGAGGTAGAGAGGTAGAGAGGTAGAGAGGTAGAGAGGTAGAGAGGTAGAGAGGTAGAGAGGTAGAGAGGTAGAGAGGTAGATGGGTAGATGGGTAGATAGGTAGAGAGGTAGAGAGGTGGAGAGGTAGAGAGGTAGAGAGGTAGAGGGAGAGGTAGAGGGAGAGGGAGGGGGAGAGGGAGGGGGAGAAGGAGGGGAAGGAGGAGAGGGAGTGTGAGAGGGAGGGGGCAGGGGGAGAAGGAGGGTTAGGGGGGGGGAGGGAGGGGGAGAGGGAGATGGAGGTGAAGAGGGAGAGGGTGAGGGAGAGGGAATAGGAGAGGGAGAGAAAGGGGGGAGAGGGAAAGAGAGGGAGAGGGTTTTAGTTTTTCTCAATTACTTCTGCGAATTAGCTCTGTTTTGAAATATTACATAAAGGTGTGTCTCATCTCTCTTTCTACATTTGTTAGGTTAAGTGACAACTTTAAGGCATAATACTGCTGCTAAGTTCTTCTGTTCTGAGTAATTTAGGAGTAACTTCAGCTGGATCTTGAATTGTACTCATTGATTTGCGCAGGGTTAGTCCCTTTTTTACTTAGTTTAAAGTTACCCCGAAATGACGGGAAAATATCTCATTGCTTCGGAAAACCGGTAACAACATAAATACGAAAACCACGCGAGCGAAGCCGCGGGTAACAGCTAGTACATGTATTAAAAGAGTAGAAACCGTGTGTCTGTACTTTCGATGAATTTATCAAAAAATGAGTGTAGGCGATAAGAAAGGACTAATAGATCACAAATATTTTTTTATTGAATTTTTTGTCTGTCTGTTTGTCTGTCTGTCTGTATGTATTCGATAAACTGCGAAACTACTGAACGGATTTTCACGCAGTAGAATAAGCATAGCTCTGAGCAACATATAGGCTATTTTTCATTCAAATCGGTTCACTCAATCAGAAGCTACACTAATGTAAAGTATCAAACTGCCTTTGCGCCAATAACTCACAAACTATCAAACCGATTCAAACAGGGTTATCAATTACGAGTTTGGCTAACTTTTTTGCAACATAAAAGTCAAGTTTTATTGAAAACCGTTCACTCAGACAGAAGGTGCGCGAAGTTTCAAACGGCGGCACCAATAGCTCCCGATTCCAACTGGCATTTTTATGACGTGCTTTGATTAGGTACTTCCGTGCAACATATAAGCTTAGGTTAGTTGAAAACGGTTTACTCAGATAGAAGTTACGCAAAGTTTAAAGCGAATCCGCGAATAACTTACAAACTTTTGAGCCGATTCAAACGTGGCTTTCAACAAAGCGTTTGGCTTACTCATCAGCAATATATACGAGTAAGCTTAGTTTCATTGCGATAGGTTCACTTTGACAGAAGATACGCAAAGTTCGTCGAAAATCGTGTTACTCTATGCCGTCGTATGATTACTCAAGAAAATTTAAAAAACCGGTCAAGTGCGAGTCGGACTCGCGCGCCGAGGGTTCCGATATACCTATAGTATTTTTGGAAGCAATAAAGTCCATTTTCAGGACCGCAAAACTAAATTTGTTTGTAAAGGTTTTTTGCAGATTTCTGAAAAACTGTGCAACTTAGAAAGATCGTTTTATTTTTGCTGTAAAGTTTACATAAACCTCTGTCAACTGTAATTAATTCAGATTTTCCCTTACTCAAACTTCGGAGATAAGGGGGGGGGAATGGTATTTTTTTTGACATTTTTCATCATAACTTGAAAACTAAGAAACTTAAAAAAATACAAAAATATATTTTAAAATGTACAAGTAAAACCCTTTCATATGATACCCCACTCGACCTAGTAGCGACAATTTGAAATTTGGCCCCCCCTATTTTGGCCCCCTTTACATTAATAATCATACTTTTTTCAAAAAATTTTCATGTGCAATTAAGTTGGGCAACTATATTCTAAAACTATTCCAAATTTCAGCTCGATAGCGTAAGTGGTTGCTGAGATATAGAGGTGTGACAGACAGACGGACAGACAGACAGACGGACAGACAGACAGACAGACAGACAGAGCGGCACCATAAGGGTTCCTTTTTTTTACCATTTTGGTATCGGAACCCTAAAAAGACTATAACAGTACCTAAATTTATACTAATTTAAAAAGACTTTAAATTTAAAAGATTCAGGCAGATCACCAATACTGTCTCATGTCCGTTAAAAATCACATAGGTATGTTTACCCGTCCCGTGTCGTGCCGGCAAAGAAAAGGTACCATCCCATACATACCCGTGGGTGTCGTAAGAGGCGACTAAGGGTTATAAACTGGAGGATGGGCAGCAGCATCCTCCTGTGTATCATCTTATTTACTGCGGTCAACTACAACCGCGGTCCATGTGCCAGTCGTAACGCTGACAAGCGAGGTGACTATGGTACTTCCCCTCCACATTCTTCCAGCAAAAGCTAGAATTTTGGAGGGAGCTCCCTGTCCTGTAGTGGACATTTCTTGGGATGGTATGATGATGTTTACCTATTGTATTAAACGAAAATTAATCAGGAGAAATATTTATTTTAATTTTAAAACCTTTTTTTTTTTTCAGATTGGGTATTGAAAAGTTTAAATCAAAAGCGGCTAAGTCAGCAGGAATTACTGTATCTTGGCAAGAACTTTTCAATTTCAGCCTTTTCGAAGATAAATTTTTGGAAATAAGCATGTGGGTAAAAGATAAAGATGTATTTGTTGGAAGGTAAGTGAAATGTCCTTTATTATTAATTAACTTACGACCTACTCAGTGACAGTCAGTATGGCTTCCGCCGAGGACGATCAACTTGGGATCTTCTAGTATATGTCACGCATCGAGAAACACGGCGAAGCCCTTGCTGTGTCACTGGACATCTCGAAGGCCTTCGACAGGGTGTGGCACGCAAGTCTCCTGAGCAAACTTCCTACATATGGCATTCCTGCTGACTTTTGCTCTTGGATATCTGACTTCCTGAGTGAACGGTCGATCCGAGTAGTCCTTGATGGCTGCTCCTCTGACCTCATGGCTATCGACGCCGCGGTTCCTCAGGGGTCTGTTCTCTCTGCGACTCTTTTCCTGCTGCACATCAACGACCTTCTAGGTCCTGGTATTGTTGGGTACGCAGATGACAGTACTGTTGTCGAGAGATATATGTCTAGCGCTAAAGCCAGCAGTGACGATATACGTTCTTCGAGAGAGGCCATGGTAGAGCGAATAAACTCAACCTTAAGTCTTGTCTTCGAGTGGGGTGACAAAAATCTGGTGAGTTTCAACGCCACCAAAACACAGGCGTGTCTGTTCACCGCCAAAAGGAGTCCGTTCAATCTGGCTCCTACTTTCCGAGGTACAACTGTACCAGTTACCGACAGCCTCGAGCTACTTGGCATGAAGTTGTATGCAAACCTAAACTTCGGCGCTAACATTGAGCCTAAAGCCCAAACTGAGGCAAAAAAGCTGGGCATCCTCAATAAGGTTAAGCGTTACTTCACTCCTGGACAGCTTCTAGTTTATAAAGCCCAAGTCCGATCCTGCATGGAGAATTGGTGTCACCTTTGGGATGGCTCAGCAAAATACCAACTAGCCGCACTTGACTCGACAGATCGCAGAGCCAAGAAACTCGTTGGTGATGAGATGCTGGTGAAAACCAAGTTTCACAGTCTGGCCCACCGTCGCAAAGTTGCATGTCTGTCGGTCTTCTACAGATTGTACTTCGGAGAGTGTGCTCAAGAGCTCCACGAGCTTATTCCACTATCGCCCTACCATCGGGAGTCCAGACGCACCGCAGGATATCACCCATACTTGGTTGATATTCCGCGCATTCGCACAAAGCGCTTTGAAACATCTTTTATAATGCGCACAGCTAAAGAGTGGAATTCTCTGCCTGCGTCTGTGTTCCCGAGTTCATATAACCCAAATCTATTCAAGTCGCGAGTGAATAGGCTTCTTCTGGGCAAGCTCGTTCCATCGTCGACCTCATCTCTGTCTTCAAGACTAGATCGAGGTCAAGAGTAAGCCCATTGACGATAAAATAAAAATAAAAATAGCTGGTGCCCGCGACTTCGTCTGCGCAAGTTTATAAGTTGTAGTAAAGTTGCATTAAAATCCATTCAGTAGTTTTTACGTGAAACGCTGAAAGACTAACAAACATCCGTCCATACTTACAAACTTTCGCGTTTATAATATTAGTAGGATAGGACAGTATAAAATTATACATTTGTTTGGTTATAAATCGCGTAGGCTGATTTTTTTTGGATCCAATAAGGTCGCATGGTATTTGAAAAGCTATGTGTAGAACCTAACTATTCAAATAGACTGGCCATATCTTACAGAGGAAAACGCTGAAATTGCAATAATTGCGGTAGTCCTGCATTTTTGGTATGTTGTTTGGGTCCACCTAGATAGTATTTACCCATATTTGCAGCAGGTTGAAATTCACGCGCGCTGAGTTATTGCTGAAAAACCGCCATTTTTTTTTCACTTTTTTTTGTTTTGTGCAAACAAAACGACAAAGGAAGGCTCTTACGAGAAAGGTCACTTTAACTTTTTTAAAGTCACTTAATACGGCTTCAGATCTGGACTGTCGGCTAATGATGCAGTTGAAAAACTAACTGATTATATTATTAAAAATCTAGACTCTCAAAAAAAGTGCTTAGCGCTATTCCTTGACCTTGCCAAAGCTTTGGATACGGTGACCACTCCACTCCTTATTAATAAATTTGATAACTTAGGGATACAAGGACAACAACTTAAACTGTTACAAGACTGTCTTTCAGACAGAACCCAGCTAGTTCAGAAAGGTGACATCACGAGTGAAGAACTACCGGTTGAATATGGGGTTCCCTAAGCAAGTATATTGGGTCCGTTACTATTTTTGGTCTATATTAACAAACTTTGTACTCTCCCCCTACCCGAAGGAAGGATCATAGCCTATGCTGACGACACGGCCCTACTGTTCCGGTCAGTAGCTGGAGTAAAGTCTTTCAACAAGCCCTAACAGGATTTGATAACGTTGTCATTTGGCGTAGACTAAATGCGCTTACACTCAACATAGAGAAAACAAAATACATGACCTTTCCTTTAAAATCCTCCTCCCAACCATATGACAACAGTTTTTCTATGAAGGCCCATGATTGCCTCTATTCTCAGGACCACCAAAGCACCTGCTTAGTAATAAACTTGAAAAAGTCACCAGCATAAAATATTTGGGGGTTATGATTGATCAGCATCTTAATTTCCAAAATCACATAGAAACTCTCACTGCTAGAATTCGTAAACTGATTTATGTTTTTAAAAACTTAAGACACGCTGCAACCAGTACTCTAGTTAAAACAGTTTTTTTAGCACTATGTCAATCTTTCCTCCTCTACTGTATTACATCCAGGGAAGCTACGTACAAAACTACCATTTTAGGCCTAACAACATATTCTGGCTTTTCTTCAAGTTTTTCACGTCAAAGCGCACACGTGCACACGTGCACACCGTCACATGGCTGGGCCTCCGGCTTCTGCCGCCCGCCATTGACCCCAGGCCTTCATCATCCTCTTCTTCATCATCCTAGTGACATGGACAGGGACGGGGATAGGCATGCGGATGCGGATGAAGATGCTGGTGGGAATGCGGATGGGGATGCGGATGGGGCGCAGATGGGGATGCGGATGGGGATGCGGATGGGAATGCGGATGGGAATGCGGATGGGAATGCAGATGGGGATGCGGATGAGAATGTGGATGGGGGTGTGGATGAGGATGCAGATGGGGATGCGGAGGGGGATGCAGATGGGGGTGCGGATGGGGATGAGGAGGGGGATGCGGAGGGGGTTGGGGTTAAAGATAGAGACAGGGGGTAGGGATAGGGGTTGGATGGGGCTAGGGGTAGGAATAGGGGTGCTAAGTTCCTCTGTTTTGAGTATTTATGAGTAAAGTCTGTAACCTATATAAAATTCAGCTGGATCTTGAATTGTTCTCACGGACTTGCGTAGGGTAAGTCCCGTTTTTCTTTAGTTTAAAATTACCCCGAATTCGACGGAAAGATATATCATTCCTACGGAAAACCTGTTACAACATAAAATAAGAAATCCATGCGAGCGAAGCCGCGGGCAATAGCTAGTTTATAATAAACCCTCTATTCCCTTTTTTATTTCTTTATTTGACATTCGTAGCGACGGCGACGCTAAGGGCGTTAGGTGACAGCCATAGATACCTGATATTTTGGTCAAAATTTTGGGTAAAATGGAGAACATTGAGAGCCCTGTATCTTGGGAGCTATTAGACCTAAAAAAATATGTCAGGGCTCAAACTGTCTGGAATTTTGTATACTTTAAAAAAGTCATAGCGATCTATCTCGTAAGAGCCTTCCTTTATCGTTTTTAGGGTTCCGTACCTCAAAATAAAAAGACGAAACCCTTATAGGATCACTTTGTTGTCCGTCTGTCTGTCTGTCTGTCAAGACCCTATTTTTCACGAACGAGAAGAGATATCAGGTTGAAATTGATAACGAATATTAAAGTCCATAAACCACACAAGATCTGAAAATTTAAATTTTTTACAACGACGCAATCGAAAGATATGGCTTTTTATGTCCTCATCTCCATACATTTATACGTATACCCTAAGATATTTTGGAGAAAAAATTCATATGAGGCAAAATTTTTGTAAACGGCCTTTAAATGCAATTCTAAGAGACTATATTTTTGAATCCACCCAAATTTCAAACTGGAAGGTACAATTTCAATTTCTGGAGGTTTCAATTTCCATTTTTACTTTCGAGCGGAGCGAGAAAGGTATTGTATTTGTGAAAAAAAAAAGTTTTTCTAATTGTCTCAAAAATGTGTTCTATATCACTTATACATCATAAAAAACAAGTCTCCCAAAAATGTCCGTCCGTCGGTCGGTCGGTCGGTCGGTCCGTCGGTCGGTCGGTCCGTCGGTCGGTCGGTCCGTCACGCTTTGGCCTAGCGGCTAAACGAATGGTCCGATTGACACCATATTTGGAATTTAGGAGTTTTATGCAAATCCATCGAAGGGTTCTAAGTGGTTTCTGGCTGGCTCTCATTTTGGGGGTAGCTGTCATACAACGAAAATGATAAATTGTAATTTTCTCAAAAATGGCTCATAGAATCTTGATGAAACTTTGCATGACCAAGCATCTCTATGTAAAATATCTTGCGCCAGTATCAAATGATCTGTGTAATTTCATATAAGGGGTGTTCCTGTACCACCAAATCGTAAATATGTGATTTACCCGAAATTGGTTCCATTGAGTTTATTAAAATTTTCTATAATATTACTCCTGGATTGGTTGTCTACCTGACTGGATATTCTTTATGATTTTTTGAATAAAATTTAGTATACAGGGTGTACCAAAAACTGAAAGGGCTTGCTCAGTAGACTAAACTGAACAATAATCCATAAGGAACATGTGTTGGGAAATTAAAAAAATCTCCATGCAAGTATCCTATGGTAGTATCTATTGATCTTTGAAAATTCATATGAAGGGTGTTCCAGTACTACCAAAAGTTAAACATGTGATTTACTCGAAATCGTTTGATGTTTGTTTGTTTTAATGTTTGACAATTTGAATTCTGAATTGATCTGTATATTTCATTCGAACATTTTTTTGGAAAAACGTAAATAAAAGTTTGTATTTCCATACTATGTGTATGGCATTACAAAAGTAAGTTTGCGGTTGATAGTTGAGTATTGCGAGAAAGTAAGTGCAGTGCTGCTGTACCATTTATTTGTTGTTGTAAGGGACGTTAATGAAACAAAAGCATTGAAGAACTGATCTGATAGCATTTTTATCATAGGTCTAATGCAACTTTGAGATTTACATAAAATTGTTTTTTATTTAATTGTTTTTCTTTTACAAATATAGGAGGATTATGTACTTAAAAAAAGATATAAATAAAGGTAATTAAATGTAAAGTAAATTATATTTATATCATTTCTGACCTTCTTTTGTGGAATTTATTATACCTTTATTATTATTTTTTTAATCATGCGGTCGTAAATTTGGGTGGATTACTAATGAATTATTTTATAGACCAGCTAATCTATTTTTTTTACGAAAAAAAATGCTGATATGAATTTTGGTTGAATCTTCATACAGTGAAATAGTTTGGCTCTCAGGCTAGTACTTGTTTACGCAAAATTAAAGACATACCTACTCCCATATTTTTACAGATGCTGATAGAGATTTAGTTTTTGGTTTCACAAGTTTTAACTTGCTAGTGATCTATAAAGTACCTATTTTAACTCAGCCATTTTCTGACCGATATTAGCCGATAGTCAAACTTATATACTTACCTAATTATTTGTAGACAGCATACTTTATTTGTAGAATAAAGTATTAATTTATTGCAACTCAACTGGTATAGATACGTGGTTCCTTGCTCAGTGTATATCGGGTTTTTTGCAGTGATGTGGTCCATGTGTTATACTTATAATGTCAAAGATTTTAGAAACGCGTTTTAGTAAGCGGAGAGCACGTTTTTCTAACGTCAATAGGTAACTCTTTGACCCAGTTGGTCTCGGGAGGTGTACGGTTTTTGAGTATAGAGTGACAAGAATGTACTGCCCTCAGATCAAGAATACTCACCGACTTAAGTTAGTATACCCATATCTGTGGTACTGCCACATGGAGAGCAGAAGATAAAAAATTTAAGAAATGACTATACCGACTCTACCATTGTGTAACAAAACGCATGCGGGGCGAGATGCTCTGTCTGCGATTGACTATACCGGGGCACGCAGCATGCTAGAAACGAGCATGCTCTTTAACTGTCTACACTTGCTTGTAAAAAGCATTATCGTTACTGGCATGCTACTAAATGAGCATGCTCAAATCAAATACTGTTGACACGCATGCCATTAAGTAGCATGCTAATATAACCTATAAGACGTTAGTGAAAACGGAAAATAAAGTGGCCCTTCGAATCGAACTTAATAAAATAGTTTTTTCGTCGCCCCAGCGAGACATTTTCATCACAGAACACTATTACTTGTATTTTGATGCGATTCACACCTGTGACAGTTTTCAACTGATTGACACTAGCATGCTCATAAGCAAACCTGTTCACACGTGCTCAAAACACACCCCCTTCTGCTAGAAAATTGAACGACGGTAAATTTTTGACAAGCAAAGTGTGTATACACATGCTACTAGGTAGCATTTGCTACGTAGTAGCATGCTTTACTAGCATGTCTATCTGTGCCCTTATTGATGTGAGCCAATCAAAGCTCAATCCCGACCTGAGTAGCGAGCTTGAGAGAGACTGCGTTATCGGTAAACGCTTAGTAATAAAATTTACCCTCCAAGAATTTAACACCTTTTTCTTAATTTTATTATTCTTTTTGCAGAAGTATCGTGGACCTATCCAACCTGGATCAAGATAAAACACATAGATTGAAAATTCCTCTTGACGAGGGAGATACGACTATTCGAATTTTTATGCTCATTACAGTAAGTGGCGGTATAGCCAATAATGTAGATGTATACGACACGGAGAAATTGCAGAAAGAAATAGCCGAAATTAAGAAGGATTACGTAAGTTTCTTTCGCTATGAAGAATAGAAACAAACAAATACCTATTTCTATTAGGGGTACGCAGCAGAGAATCTAAAACCATATTTGGTTCTGCCAAGACCTGACGACTAGGACGTCACTAACGTCAACCTTTTTAAAGAGGCAGTTTTCAACCACCTTTTTACCCACGACGGAACGGAGAAGGTGTATGTGTTTAGGGTGAGAGGTTGTTAGAAGGTGTATGCGTTTAGGGTGAGAGGTTGTTAGTTTGTGTGTTTGTTTGTTCGTTTGTGTGTTTGTGCGTGCAAAGTTATGTTCCCTTTTATCTTAAAGACGGCTTAACCGATTTATATACGGTTTTCAGTAATGGATTTATAATTTATCAATGATGGTTCGTAGATAAGAGTTGTGGCGCCAACTCACCAGGGGGCGCTGTAATGATAATTTTTATTTAAGCAAATGTTCCCATTTATCACCAAAACGGTTTGACCGATTTAGGTACAGTTTTCAGTATAAGATTTATGATTTATCAGTGATAGTTCTTAGACTAGAGTTGTGGCGTCAACTCACCAGGGGGCGCTGTAATAATCAGTGAAGTAGGAAATCTCTAAAAATTTTAAAATAAAAAGCAAAATTAAAAATTTTGAAAAAACTCACGACGGTTGTAATTGAAAAAATATTAAATAAGACTGTTAATATACCCCCGACTTAAAAGGAATAAAGTAACGAAATAGTACGAAGAAAGTACCCAAGAAAATCCGTCGGGGGCTATAAGCGTATCAAGTGTTCAACAGATGTCTAACTTTTTTGTAGTAAGACCCTTTATTTTTAAAGATTTCTTGATTGTTGTAAAACTTAACTGAGTTTTTTGACAGTCTAGTATAGTTGACTGGGTTACGCGATACACTTCATTATACAGAATATGTATATGACGGACTCTATAGTTTTTTTTTACTCTGAGCTCTTAACACCTTTTCTTGCCTCCTTGTAAAACATTTGACTGCAACGCCCTCTTGTCACTGTTATCCAAGAAGGTTTTATCCCACGCTTCGCTCTGGGAAGGAAGACATAATGCAAAAACCTTGCTACACAAAATTTGCCATTTGTATATTGTAATACGATACAAATTCCTGTGCTTACTTTACTATTGGTATACTCATCGTCACGCTTTTTCCCTACTTTTTTCCTTCCCAAAGCAAAGCGTAGATTAAAACCTCCTTGCTGTTATCCATGTGCTAATATCAAGGAGGTTTTAACCCACCGAAGCGTGGGTTAAAACCTCCTTGGTTAAGAACAAAAACCCCCTTGCTCTTTGGCAAAGATTTTGGAAACTACGCCAGGGGGCGTTTAGAAGCGCAGCGTTTTTCTTACGTCAATGCTCTTTGGTTAAAGCAGGGACTAGATAAGCGCAGCGTTTTTCTTACGTCAATGGACTAGATAAGTACTATCATTGACGTAAGAAAAACGCTGCCCCCTGGCGTAGTTTCCAAAATCTTTGAGTACTATACGTACAACGGTTAAAGCAGGGACTAGATAAGTCACTGACCTCTATAGTATATACATTGTACCTCTATATATACATTGTATATATAGAGGTCAGTGAGATAAGTACAAAGATTTTGGAAACTACGCCAAGCGCAGCGTTTTTCTTACGTCAATGGATAAGTACTATACGTATTAAACTTGACGTTGCTGGCTTGACCAACTTTTCTGTAGAATGGCCAAAAGAGGAACTACTTACGTCATTTTGAAAACGTCATTTTGTTGTTGACAGTCTTTAGAGTAAAAACTGTAGAGTCCGTCCTAAACATAGTCGTGTAAAGCGTCTCCTAGTCGACTATTACAAGTCGGTCAAAAAACTAGGGTCTAGGTTACGTTTTACAAACATTTTTAAAAAAATCTAATGTTTAATCCAAAATTTATATGCGGAAGTGAAAATATATCATTTTACTTGTGAATTGATCATCAATTCTATACATATAATAACTCGCCGATTCTGTTCATTGAAAATTATCGGGAAAAATTGATCTTGATCTGGGGGGTCACAAAAAAGGTAATAGATTTTTGTTTCATTTTTGGAATTTTTGTCTGTTGGTCTGTTTTGTGTATTCGCGATAAACTCGCAAACCACTGAACCGATTGGAACCGGGTTTTCGATAGGTAATGTAAGCTTATTTCCGTGCAACATATAAGCTTAGTTTCATTGCAATCGGTTCACTCAAACAGAGTACAATCGAAGTTTCAAGCGGCGGCGCCAATAACTCACAGACCACTCAACCGCTTGAAATAAGGTTAACAATAACACATTAGGCTTAATTTTGTTTCATTGCAACATATAAGCTTAGTTTCATTGCAATCGGTTCACTCAAACAGAGTACAATCGAAGTTTCAAGCGGCGGCGCCAATAACTCACAGACCACTCAACCGCTTGAAATAAGGTTAACAATAACACATTAGGCTTAATTTTGTTTCATTGCTCAGATTTGTTTCAATGCGAACGGTTCACTGAAACAGAGGATACGTGAAGTTTCAAGCGGTGGCACCAGTAACTCGAAAACCACTGAACTCATTGACTTATTTTTGACAATATTTAAGCTATAGATCATTGCAATCGGTTCACTAAAAAAAAGCAAACAGAAGCCACAAGAATGCAAATTATCTCGGCCTGTGCACCAATAACTCATAAACAACTTATCTGATACAAACGGGGTTTTCAATAATATGTTTGGCGTTCTTTCTTGCAATATAAAAGCGGTGTATCATTGTAATCGGTTCACTCGAACAGAAGATACGCAACTCATAAAAAAATATACGTATGAAACTTCAAGAGTTTTGAAAACTTAGGTAAAATAGATAAATAAAATACTTTAAGAAATAAAGAGAGATGTGAACCTTCATGTTTTAGAAATTATCTTTTAAAGGGGGAAATAAGTATTCAAACAAAGTTTGTATAAAAATACTACAGTTTTGTGTTGAGGTACATGTACTCGTACCTACAGTCAAAAGCATTTGTATCTTGACACGGTAGACTTTGTACCGCTCTTTTTTCAGTACCTACAGAAGCTAAAGTGACTGAGCCTCAGATTTAGTTACAGGTTTTGTTTTGTATATGAAATAAAGAAACCCGTATGACACTTCGTCCGCATTTTACACTTACGAGGATAGTGGGCGACCTAACAGTCCATACGTGAACAAGTGTACATACATTTTAGTATGGAGGTCCCTCGCAAGAAATGGATACGGTTATGGCTCCCTCCTTAGCCGAAAGAGCTGCTACTTAAACCTCCTTGTATCAGTCAGTGTTGCCTGTGCTGTTCTTGTTTTTCTGCATATTTCCAAGTATTTTATGAGAAAATCATCCCAAAATCGCTGTAAAGTGGTGTGTGAGAAATGACTATCATAATGAAATCATTCTTTGATGCAGAAAAGGAGCAAGAATCTCCAATAGCACCATTTGTTCATGTAGCTAACTAACTCGTTTAACGTACTTGTCAAGCAATTTTGATCGTTTAGAACGAAGCTTGATGTGCTTGACAAGCAATCTACGTGCTTGCGAATGCTTGTTGAAAATTTTATATTTTTACAATGCTTGTAATGCATGTTCGTCCGTTTAGAAAATGCTTGTCAAGCATCAAAATTTAATTTAATTTCTGTGTGAAAGGTTATCAGTAAAAGAAATAATCAGAAATAGCTATATTGATAGTTGAATAGTTATCCTCCCTACTACTCGTAATATTATAAACGCGAAAGTTTGTAAGTATGGGTGGATGGATGTTTGTTACTCTTTCATGTAACAAATACTTAATGGATTTTAATCAAACTTTACAATAATATAGCTTATACATCAGAATAACACATAGGCTACAACTTATAAACCTGCGCAGACGAAGTCGCGGGCACTAGCTAATATAAAATAAAAAAAATAACATTTAATATATTACTTGTATGCTTTAAAGTTTAATTATTCCGAGGCCAATTTGCCTAAAAACCCTTACTGTTTAGTCAGGGCCGTTGTCTTTATCATCGATCTATGTATTTACTTATACAGGGTGTGAAAAAACGGCCAAGTGCGAGTCGGATTCGCGCCCTTAGGGTTCCGTACCTATCTACCATATGATATACTAAAAGCTTTCGCTCTTTGATTTTAAAATCTCCGCGACCATCCAACTTGACCCCTCCTTTATAGAAAAGTTCTTGAAACGGGAGCTCACTTTAATTGGTTACTATTAGTTGTGAGAAAAATTGAAATTGAAATATTGGTTTTTAGACTTTTCCCTTTATTTGTACTTTGAGACCTAGCTTCTTGTCAAATTTCATAATGTTAGGTCAACGGGAAGTACCCTGTATGTTTTGCTTTTTTGCATAAATGTATGGAGTTGAGGACATAAAGAGCCATATCTTTTGATTGCGTCGTTGTAAAAAAATAAATTTTCAGATCTTGTGTGGTTTATGGACCTAAATATTCTTTATCAATTTCAACCTGATACCTCTTCTCGTTCGTGAGAAAAAGGGTCTTGACAGACAGATAGACTGACGGACAACACAGTGATCCTATAATAAGGGTTCCGTTTTTTATTTTGAGGTACGGAACCCTAAAAAGTACGATGATCCTTCTAAGGCGTGATTCTACATCATTAATAGATTGTACAAAAAATATTAAAAATACTTTTTCTTAAAAAAAATAGATTTAGCTCAAGTAGAAGTGAAGCGCCCCGAAAAATATTAAATTATTAGTGATGTAGAATCACCCCTAAGAAGGATCAACGTACTTTTTTTTACACACTGTAAAGGTATCTTTTATCTGTGATTGCGAGCAAGGAGGCAAACAGTAAAAGGTCATGTCGTATTTTATCATGTAGTTAAGAGTATTAAAAAAGGCTGAATTTGTTTATTTTTGTAATAGGTGGCAACCCTTTTCGATCGTGGCGCCATCACAAAATTCTCCAGATAAGTTGGTCAAGCTATATGTACAATTTAAGGACAAAATTAGAATTTGGAAATGATGATTACACGGAAATGACTTTTATACACGGAAATGAAAATTTTACCAGGATTTGACGATTACATGGAAATGAAAAATAAGTTCAACTGAAGACTTGGCTTCGGCCTGAATAATTTGATAGAGACTAATTTTATATTGATTGAAAGACTTGGCTTACGCCTTGAAAACTGAATAATAATTGAAGACTTGGCCTTGGCCTTACTACCCGAAGATCTTAAAAAAAATTATCGAAGACGAGGCTGAATGGTCACTGATCGTTGCCTGCCTTTTAAGGCGAAATAAACAAAAAAAAAAAATAATCTACGGTGTGGGGGATTTGTTTATTTATATTTGGTTTATTTATTTTGTTTTCGGATTACATCAGAAATTAAACAAAAATAATAATACAGATACATAATAATGATATTTTATAAGTTATTTATTTTATGAAAAAAAAAAGAATGCGCTGATGGAGAATCCTAAATCATGTCTTCTGATGTACACTTTGCGAACTTCCATACCTTTATGGTAATGTGTTTTTCTTCCTTATTTTAAAAAAGATGTGCCAAGACGACTAGTATCCTACGCGAGTTTCGGTGTGTAAGGTCTTTATAAATTGTGATCATAATTTTAGTACGTTACTCAGACTTTGAGTGTTACACTCCACTCAAAGTTGGAGACTCTACGCTCGAAGTTGTCGATGAATACGTATACCTGGGACAAACAGTCCAGCTGGGTAAATCCAACTCAGAGAAAGAGGTTACTCGTCGAATCCGACTCGGATGGGCAGCGTTCGGGAAACTCCACAATATCTTCACGTGCAAAATACCGCAGTGTCTCAAGACAAAAGTCTTTGACAAGTGTGTGTTGCCAGTGATGACATATGGCACCGAGACGTGGCTGCTCACGATGGGCCTTATCAGAAAGCTCAAAGTCACCCAAAGGGCTATGGAAAGGGCTATGCTCGGAGTCTCTCTGCGTGATCGAATCAGAAATGAGGAGATCCGCAGAAGAACTAAAGAATCGCTAAACTAAAGTGGCAGTGGGCAGGGCACATCGCAAGAAGAACCGATGGCCGATGGGGCGAAAGGGTTCTAGAGTGGCGACCACGTACCGGAAGACGAAGCGTTGGCAGGCCCCCCACAAGGTGGACTGACGATCTGGTCAAAATCGCAGGAAGCCGCTGGATGCGAGCAGCGCAGGACCAGTCGTCATGGAGATCTTTAGGGGAGGCCTATGTCCAGCATTGGACATCTTTCGGCTGATATGATTATGATGATAATGACTCAGACTATGAAACTGAAAAACTTTCCCTCAGAAACATGGATCTATTTTTGACCTCCCATAACTGCTTCAGCTAATAGCGCATGTATGGAAGTTCAAATTCAGTTTTTCGTATTTGACCAAGTTTCTTGAGAAAAGTTGTTCAGTTTCATGGTCTAAGTAGCATGCTAAAATTATATTCACTATTCTGTAGGCCTATATGAAGGAAGGGACCGGTAGCGTTGTATGAGAGTCACCTGATCATTCAGAATGTAGGGTGTAAGGGACAGCCTTCTGAATACTGAAAGGGCATGATTAGTCAACGGACTGAACATCTTTCATAGAATAAAACTTTCAGGAAATGAAAGAAAAAATCGGCCTTTCCATACAAAATTTGAAACTTGATTGAACAGTTTGTATGGAGAGGCTGATTTTTTTTTCGTTTCCTGCAAGTTTCGTTCGCTGAAATTTGTTTAATTACGTCGACTGATCATGACCTTTCAGTATTCAGAGGGCTGTCCTTACACCCGGTATGTGAGATACTCCGTGGCGACTGGTCTCTGAGACTCGTTTAGGATATTATACTAGTCGTCTGTGCATACCGTAAGGAGCAAAAGGTCTAACTAGTAATCTAATTACCGGATGAAAATTTTGAAAAATTGCGACCTGGAACCCAATTCTCGAGTATCACCGAATGACTTTTAAGATTTCATATTCACTTCACCATCAAATCATCAAATTAACAATCTTCAAAGGAAAATGCCCAAGTGACTATGGGACTTAGTATCGGTCAAAAATCGGTATAAACCTTGTTGTGTCACAATGCTTTATGGTTTAATTTAAAGTTAGCTCTACGGACTTCATAAAATAATTAGGCATTTGATTGTAGTTCTCCGGGTTTCATAGTAATTGGCCTAGGTATTTAGTCTTGAATTCCAATTCTTGAATTAGAGATTTCATACCTCGCGTTCCAAATTGCGCAAATAGTGTACTTTAGAGCACTGTGAACGTGCTTAGGGCGTCTGCCACATGAAGCGTATAGGCTGGCGTTCGTGTTTATATGAACACCGCAACGTGACGCGTATCGCGACTCTCTACACTCGGCAGAGGGCCTTAAATGAGTACACATCAGGCGAACTAAATAGCTGTTTTCTCCAAGAGATTTTTGTAGCGGGTAAAAACAGAATTTAAAATTCGAACATGAATTTAGGTCCACCATAGGAACAATACAATATTTTAGGTCAACCATAGAGGTTGGACAAAAATATTGTATGAAAAATGATACTGGCCGGTTGTATTTTTACTATTATTATGAATAAAAAAAAAGAAATACGCTGGAAATGTAAACAAGACTACCAACCAAAGAGGTTCTGTTCCTAATTGATACAATGTGGAGGACGACCGTCGGCGACTGTCATCGGCGTTTGTTGTCTCACCTTGTAGCTGGTTTGTAAGTTTCTTTACTGCTTGATATACTGTTATCAACTCTGGCGGTACTTGACGTGCGCTTGACTGTACATAAAGGCGCGGAAGTTTACAATTTGGGACGCGAGGTGATCCGAGGTGACTTTGTCACTGACATTACTGCTGACAAGTGTAGTGTTGCCAGGCAAGTCTTACCTGAAATGTATAAAAATGTCCCCCTTTTGTGGGTACGTGACCTTGTGAATGAGGAAAGAGCTGATATCGTAACTTCGCAAAATGGGTACTCAATTAAATGGTAAACGCCGCAGCAGAAACCTGCTGTGCCTAACCTATCAACTGTTGATACCCTTCTACAGGAATGAGTATTAAAGATATATTTTTTTGTACAAAAAACGTACCTTTTTTTACGGTTCAGGTAAGTTTGACGTAGCAGGCAACTCTGAAAAGGGTCATCGGAAATATGAAAATCATAAAAAACATCTAATATATTTTTACTTTTCTACCCGGAGAAGTGGACAATTCCTATTAATATATAAAGTTATCTTTCATATAAACAAGAATTACTGATGTCATAGACTTGTGACACAACTTCGATTTGAACAATTTTGAATAATTTTGCGATACCACTCATGGGCATTCTCCTTTACCTTGACAAAATGTAAAAAAATCTTAATACTTATATGTAACTAGCTGTGCCCGCGGCTTCGCTCGCGAGAATTTCATACAATGTGCAGTCTCTACCTCTCCCCCTCCCTCACCCTCTCCCCCTCCCCATCCCTCTCCTTCTCCATTTCCCTCTCCCTATCCCTGCCCCTAACCCTATCCCTAACGCCATCTTAACCGCTATCCCTATTGTTACGACTTGAGAACACTCCTTCTTATTCTCCTGTCCAAGTTTCTTTCCTCTCCTAACATACCAGTTGTAACCGCGTTACCTCAAACGAAACGCGGCTTCAGTGCGCCTGTCAGCTGTCATCCTGGCTGTCAACGTCTGTCAAAAAAGATCGGTATCGCGGCCGCGAGCGCACAAGCTAATTGCGCGAACATAATTACGATATCAAGGTGAAATACCAGCAGCAGCTCCCTGGAAACCTGTGAGTACCTTCCCCTTTATCCCGTTTTCATGTTCAAGTATTTTCCTCCGCTTTTTACCGCAGGTTTAGATTTTATTGCATTTTAGATCTAGGTCTGCCCAAACTAGAACAACCGACAAGTGCAAACATAATTTCTGGTCCTAACGAGCGCGAATACCTATGGATTCGTACAGTATTCTCTTATTTCGTTAATATTCAGTACATTTCATTAGAAATACTTCAATATTTCAACGAAAATAAGCAAAATTTTATCGCCCGTTGTATAACCCGACTAAATTCGGTGGTTCTAGTTTACACTGTAAGTGTTCGGAATAGTGCGTCAACACAATTTGGTAGGATTATACTAAACACGCGGTGTGCAATAGCCAAATTTTACGATTCGAATGTTAGCTAAATATCTTTTTGACAAAAATCAAAAGTATTTCTTCAACCTTCGTCGTATCTAATCGCCAGGAGCGTTGCATATTGTTTTTACGCCTAAATAAATCATTTTACGTGAATGAGGTAGGTAGGTAAATAAACTTTGTCGTTCCGAATCAAAGTTGAACCTTCAACCTTCTTCGTACCTATTCACTATATACTTTCATAGACACCTTGAACTATGGATGACTCAAAACTTAAGGTTTTGGAATCGCAGCGCGAGTACATTTTCCGCGCCGTTCAAATAATTTTTGATCTTTCTAAAAAAATCGAGTCAGACGCTGCGTCAGAAAGAAGTTTTCGATCGCGTATGTCAGCAATTGAAACTCATCGAACTGATTTTCTCTCGGTAAACTCGCAAATTAATCTACTGAAATTAAAAATTAATCCAGAAGCTAAGTTGGATAACAATGTCTTGCATTCTTTTGACGAGTTGTATTACAACGTGTTAGAGGTAAACAATCAACTTATAGCGATGGATCTTGAGCTGCAGCGCGAACGAGAGCGCCGCGAACGAGACGAGCGTGAGCGAGAACGCGAGCACAGGCGCGATGAGGAACGTTCGGAAAATGACTCTAAACCAATAAATGCACGTTTGCCTAAAATCGAATTACCAAAATTTGATAGCAATGTAGAAAATTGGCCAACGTTCTATGACACATTTTCAAACATAATTCATAACAATAAATCTTTAACTTCGATTGAGAAATTTCATTATTTGATCCAATGTTTATCGGGTCCCGCTGAAGCCATTGCTAAAGGTGTCCCGGCAACGGGTGATAATTATCAACACGTTTTCGATACGCTTATTGAACGTTACGAAAATAAACGGTTATTAGTCGTGACTTATTTGGAAAAAATACAAAACTTTCCCCAAATTAAAACTTCGAATTTTATAGAATTACAGCGGTTCTATAACACTCTTTATGAGTCTAGTAATGCTCTTAACTCCTTGAAAGTCGAAAACTTAGGCGATTTTATTTTATTTCATACCGCCTCGCGAGCTCTGGACGCAGACACGCGTAAACGATTCGAAATTCAAAATACGTCGCAAATACCTTCCTTTCAAGAACTTTTGCAGTTTCTTCAAGATTATGTTAAGGTCTTAGAAACTACCCAACACTCAAGTAACAATCCGAACGCGCCGCCTCGGTCAAGTATACCTCCTTCGTCAACGAAGTCGAACAGAACTTCTGAGTCGCGGTCATCTAGCGGCGGCCAAAAGCGCTCTGCCTACACGTCGCAGACGAACGCTAAGTCCCCCATTCCATTTGAGTGTTTATGTTGTGGTGCAGCGCACTGTATCTATAAGTGCCCCACGTACCAAGCAATGAACGTGCAAGCGCGGCTAGCTATCGTCGCCGAAAAAAAGATGTGTTCAAACTGTTTACGTACAAACCATGCATCCGGGCAATGTATGTCTAAACTAAGATGTCACGTGTGTGGATTACCTCACCACACGACTTTGCATACTGAAAAAATTGATATTCAAAATCCTAAACCGCTGTCAACCCCTCCTCCGGTAGCTAGTGACCAGTTTAAAGCTAGCCAAGCTACTACCAGCGTTCACGTTGGGCGCAGTCAAGATTCGTCGTTAGTGTTACTAGGGACATGTATCGTGTGTGTAAACGACGCGCTCGGTGCGCCTCGTAAGTTACGAGCGCTTATCGACAGCGGCGCTCAGGATTCTTTTATAACTTCTGCTTGTGCCAACAAGCTAGGTTTGCCGCTCCGCCGCTGCCGTTTAAACGTCGCTGGCTTAGGTGAAAATACCGTGACTCAAGTAAAGGGGAGTACACACTGTACAATTACACCCTGTGGTTCTAATGAACCTAAATTCCATATACGACCTATAGTTATGGATAAACTGACAACAAACATGCCAGTTATTGAGCTGCCCCCTATCGTGAGAGAACGGTACAAACACTTAGTACTCGCGGACCCGGACTTTGACAAACCATCTGAAATTCACTTATTACTTGGTGCGGAACTGTTCCATGATATTTATGACGGTCAACGTATCAAGCTCGAGCCCGGCTTGCCTGCCGCTCTGCATAGTATTTTCGGGTGGGTTCTCACCGGTCCGCTGAATCTTTCGAATTTCACTCCTCCTTCCACGGTTTCGACTTTATTTGCTTCGACTCTCAATCTTGACGAGGCAGTTAAACGATTCTGGGAAGTCGAAGAGCCACCTCGAGTCAGCCTTTGCTCCCCCGAGGACGCAGAGTGCGAACGCTTATACACTGAACTTACATATCGTGAACCGGACGGACGATACGTCGTACCTATTCTCTTAAAAGGGCCTCAACCCAAGTTAGGCGAGTCCTACAATACGGCTCTGTCACGTTTACGCTCTCTAGAAAAGCGTCTAAACCGAGACGAGCAATTAAAAAACGAATGTATGCAATTCATGCGTGACTACGAAGGCTTAGGTCACATGGAAAAGAAGGACTCTGCCACCCCAGCAAAGTGCTATATCCCATACCATTGTCTCGTCAAAAACGAATCTACTAGCATAACTAGCACACGGTTAAAGAGAGTCGTTTTTAATGCGAGTTCCCAAACCTCAAATAAGTTGTCGCTCAACGACTTGTTGCACACGGGTCCCAAGTTACAAGCCGATATCGTTGATATCATCACGGGTTTTAGACTTCATAACGTGGTTTTCACGTGCGATATATCAAAAATGTACCGGCAAATTCTTATCAGACCGGAAGATCGTACATGGCAACACGTCTTATGGCGCGAAAACCCCATTGATCAGGTGCAAGACTACGAGCTGCGCACGGTGACGTACGGCGTGACTAGCTCTCCTTATCTGGCCATTCGAACCTTACATCAATTAGCTGAGGATCATGGCACAGAGTGGCCACGCGCTGCTGAGGCTCTTCGTCATCATACTTACATGGACGATGTCACGACCGGGGCATCTTGCCTCCAAGAAGCTCTGGAACTCAAAGACGAACTCGTCAGTCTTCTCCAGTGTGCTCAACTTGAACTTCGAAAATGGACCAGCAACAGTCCCCAATTTTTAGAACAATTTCCTGCTGAACATTGCCAGCTCCCAAAAGCCTTCTCAGAAGACGATAGTCGCGGCACGCTTAAAATTTTAGGAGTCCAATGGGAACCTCAAGGTGATTATTTTACCTACTCAGTTTCGGCAGTCGACCCTGTCTATACGAAGCGATCCATTTTGTCGAATGTCGCTCGCATTTTCGATCCGTTGGGTTGGGTCACTCCCTATGTTTTAACGGCAAAATTGCTCCTTCAAAATTTATGGCGCCTGCAGCAAAATTGGGACGAAATAATTCCTCGAGATTTATCTAAAGATTGGAAAGAATTTGTCAACGATTTGGCCAATCTTCCGAGAATTCAAATTTCACGCCAAGCGTTACTTTCAAACTTTGACAATGTTCAGCTGGTTGGCTTCTGCGATGGGTCGACCAAAGCTTACGGATGTTGCGTTTACATACGCACCGAATCGAACCAAGGAGTTCAAACGAGCCTCCTGGTTGCTAAGTCCAAAGTAGCTCCATTAAGACCCCTGACGGTCAATCGACTTGAATTATGCAGCGCGGCCTTGCTCGCTCGTGTACTGCAGCATATGGCTACTTTGCTTAGCACCAAGCTCAACGTCAATCAAGTACTTGCGTTTACTGACAGCTCTACTGTGTTGTCGTGGTTGAACACGGAGCCTCATAAGCTTAAAACCTTCGTGTCTCATAGGGTGATAAGGACGACCGACCTTGTTCATCAATCACAATGGCGGCACGTTTCCACTCACGACAACCCAGCTGACTATTGCAGTCGTGGCCTCTCCTGTGCTGAACTAGTTCACTGTGACTCATGGTGGCTAGGACCAGATTGGCTCAGAGATGATCCATCACAGTGGCCTGCGCCGGCTAAAATGGAACCATCGGAGGCTCTTCCGGAGTTGAAGTCAACCTCACTCTTGTCTCACTCAGTGGAACCAAGGAGTGTCGAGGTGCTTCAAAACCTCCTGGAGCGTTCTTCATCATTATCACGACTTCAACGTGTCGTAGCATGGTGTCTCCGGTTTTATAACAATGCTCGATCTGCTGCAAAAAAAGAAAACGCTCAAATGCACGGATCGTTAACTTGTTCTGAGCTGGACACCTCTCTTGAACTGCTGATTAAACACACGCAAACTATGGCTTTCGACATCTCATCCATTCAGGCCGGCAAAACACTCCCTAAAAACCTAAAAAAGCTATCTCCGTTTGTCGATAGTCGCGGATTCGTCCGAGTGGGGGGACGTCTCGAAAACGCCGACTTGCCTGAACACGTAAAACATCCCTACCTTCTACCTAAAAAGTCTACTTTGTCAAACTTGATCGTAGACTTTTACCACCGAAAATACCTACACTGTGGACCTCGCACTCTACAGTCTCTCGTCCAACGTAACTTTTGGATTCTAGGGATTCGAAACCTAATCCGATCGCGACTTGCGAAATGCGTAACATGTTTCAAAATAAAACCTGTTTCTTGTCAACCTGTCATGGGCGACCTCCCTTCTTTGCGCCTGCAGGAAGGAAGCTGCTTCCAAAATGTAGGAGTTGATTTTGGAGGACCTTTCACAGTCAAAGAAAGCCGACGACGTAACGTAAAAACATACAAGGCATATATCTGCCTCTTTGTCTGTCTTTCCGTGAAAGCCATACACCTGGAACTGGTTACAGAATTATCAACAGAAGCGTTCATTGCCGCACTAGATCGTTTCGTTGCGAGAAGGGGCTTGTGTCGTACTATCATATCGGACCGAGGTACAAACTTTGTAGGTGCCAAACGTTATCTCGCGGAAGTTACTGAGCTTCTTGTTTCGGAAAACAGCGCGATTTCTGAACAACTAGCATCTCGAGGTATATCTTGGCAACTGAATCCTGCTTCGGCGCCTCACTTTGGGGGTATTTTTGAAAGCGGAATTCGAGCAACCAAGTACCATCTTAAGCGCGTGATCGGATCTCAAGTCCTCACGTTCGAGGAATTTTACACCTTACTTACAAAAATTGAGGCGATGTTAAACTCACGCCCTCTTTGTGAACTTTCAACCGATCCGAATGAGTTGAATGTTCTTACTGCTGGACATTTCTTGGTTGGTCGCCCGTTGGTGTCTCTCCCTGAGCCAGTATTTGCCGAGAATGTCACGCTTCGCTCTCGGTGGCAGATGCTGCAGCGAATGTCGCAAACCTTTTGGCGCATCTGGCAACGCGACTATTTACATACCCTTCAACAAAAGAAGAAGTGGTATACAGACGGAAAACTTAACCTCGATGTAGGTGATGTAGTTATGATCAACGATTCTAATTTACCGCCTACCGAGTGGCGGCTCGGCCGCATCGTTCAGATTCATCCCGGCGCGGATAAGGTGACTCGCGTCGTGACTATCAGAACCACGAAAGGGTTGTTGGTTCGGCCAATCGTTAAAATTTGCCCCTTACCGATAACTTCTACATCTAACTAACATTCTACTCATTAATATAAACTCCTTAAATTAAAATTACTTAGCATAGTTCAATTAGTTTAAGGTCATTGCACAGTCGCTTGCATTTTTATTTTTAAATCTTAAATTACTTTAGCCTAAGTTAAAATCTTATCTTATCTCCGAACACTTCGCTGTTTTCCAGATCTAGTTTCTGAAACAGCAATGATTATCTTGTGAAATCCCTAGACGATTTCAAGTGGGGGGAAATGTTACGACTTGAGAACACTCCTTCTTATTCTCCTGTCCAAGTTTCTTTCCTCTCCTAACATACCAGTTGTAACCGCGTTACCTCAAACGAAACGCGGCTTCAGTGCGCCTGTCAGCTGTCATCCTGGCTGTCAACGTCTGTCAAAAAAGATCGGTATCGCGGCCGCGAGCGCACAAGCTAATTGCGCGAACATAATTACGATATCAAGGTGAAATACCAGCAGCAGCTCCCTGGAAACCTGTGAGTACCTTCCCCTTTATCCCGTTTTCATGTTCAAGTATTTTCCTCCGCTTTTTACCGCAGGTTTAGATTTTATTGCATTTTAGATCTAGGTCTGCCCAAACTAGAACAACCGACAAGTGCAAACACCTATCCTTATATAAACATAGAATCGACACAGAACAAGGCGTGATGTTATGTATGTATGTAGAATCGACACCCATATTAATTTTTAGACATTTTTACCCTATCACACCCCAAACAGACTACCAACCAAAGAGGTTCTGTTCCTAATTGATACAATGTGGAGGACGACCGTCGGTGACTGTCATCGGCGTTTGTTGTCTCACCTTGTAGCTGGTTTGTAAGTTTCTTTACTGCTTGATATACTGTTATCAACTCTGGCGGTACTTGACGTGCGCTTGACTGTACATAAAGGCGCGGAAGTTTACAATTTGGGACGCGAGGTGATCCGAGGTGACTTTGTCACTGACATTACTGCTGACAAGTGTAGTGTTGCCAGGCAAGTCTTACCTGAAATGTATAAAAATGTCCCCCTTTTGTGGGTACGTGACCTTGTGAATGAGGAAAGAGCTGATATCGTAACTTCGCAAAATGGGTACTCAATTAAATGGTAAACGCCGCAGCAGAAACCTGCTGTGCCTAACCTATCAACTGTTGATACCCTTCTACAGGAATGAGTATTAAAGATATATTTTTTTGTACAAAAAACGTACCTTTTTTTACGGTTCAGGTAAGTTTGACGTAGCAGGCAACTCTGAAAAGGGTCATCGGAAATATGAAAATCATAAAAAACATCTAATATATTTTTACTTTTCTACCCGGAGAAGTGGACAATTCCTATTAATATATAAAGTTATCTTTAATATAAACAAGAATTACTGATGTCATAGACTTGTGACACAACTTCGATTTGAACAATTTTGAATAATTTTGCGATACCACTCATGGGCATTCTCCTTTACCTTGACAAAATGTAAAAAAATCTTAATACTTATATGTAACTAGCTGTGCCCGCGGCTTCGCTCGCGAGAATTTCATACAATGTGCAGTCTCTACCTCTCCCCCTCCCTCACCCTCTCCCCCTCCCCATCCCTCTCCTTCTCCATTTCCCTCTCCCTATCCCTGCCCCTAACCCTATCCCTAACGCCATCTTAACCGCTATCCCTATCCTTATATAAACATAGAATCGACACAGAACAAGGCGTGATGTTATGTATGTATGTAGAATCGACACCCATATTAATTTTTAGACATTTTTACCCTATCACACCCCAAACCCGTCCCCAGGGGATGATGGTATTTCACGTCCACCACGATAGATTTCAAAATTGTTGTAGTTCTCGTAATCAGCGACCCGATAAACCATACAAACGACACCCATATTGATTTTTAGATATTTCAACTCTATCGCACCCCAACCCCATCCCCAGGGGATGATGGTGTTTCACGTCCACCACGTTGGATTTCAAAATTGTTTTAGTTTTTGTAATCAGCGACCCGATAAACCATACAAACGATACCCATATTGGTTTTTAGATTTTCACCCCATTTCCCTGTTTTAGGGGTTGAATTTAGGGTGGAATTTCAATAACAGTGATGTGCGTTCCACAGAATTACAACCCTAATGCCTAATTAATCAATTTATTGGATTTTCGACTTCATCACCCTTTTCACCCCTTAGGGTGTAGAATTTTTGAAAACCCGGAGACATAAAACTTAATTTTTAGTCGTCAGTTGAAATACAAATTTTGAAGATCCTAACTTCAAAAATGACGGACTTTCATACAAACTGTCATCCCTTATTTCACCCCCTTAGGGGATGAATTTTTAAAAATTCTAAAACAAATAGTTTTTATTTTTTACCAAGAGCTCAGAACCAAATTTCTATAATTCTACCTTTCAAAATAAAAGACTTATAGACCAACATACGGAAAAAAAATCTTCCCCCTTTTCACCCCCTTGAAGGGTGATTTTTAAGAAATGCTTAAACCCGTGTTTCTTTATTTTTTACCAGAAGCTTAAATTCAAATTTGTGTGAATCTAGCTCAAGAAACAAAGGACTTTCATACAAACTTTCCTCCCTAATTTCACCCCCTTGGGAGATGAATTTTCCAAAATCCTTTCTTAGTGGGTAGTTTTGACATGCATAGAACCTGTGTACAAAATTTCAGATCTGTATCTATAGCGGTTACGGCTTGGCGTTGATGAATCAGTCAGTCAGGACAAGCTCTTTTATATATTTAGATTTCTGAGTGTTTGGGTGGTATTCAAGAATTGGACTCCTGACCGATGTTACCTCACGTAACATATTAGGTAATTATGCTTTGGACTTTGTTACATTGTTTTACTTGAAAAATTCACTATGGTGACTACCACTTGTTATTGAAAAAAAAAAAATACTCCACCCTGAAGTAACGACTGAGTTTAATTTGTATACTTTCTTATTTTGGCTAGTACCCACTGCTCACATATCCCTTTCCACCAAGTGAAATATTGATACAAAAAAGAAAGTTTTTTTTTGTTTCATAATGACTGATAATGCAGCACTTTAAGGCGATCCGTTTTCCATACAAAATTCAAATTACTTGCATTCTTATGGAGGGACATAAAATGCTGTTGAAAACCGAGTACTGCCATTTTTAGTTTAAGTTTTCGCTGATTAATAGAAAGATACAGCTTATGCACCCAAAGTACTACATTATAGATCGCACACCCACAATGGTAATATTAACAATTATAAAAACTAGTACTTTCGGTACATTAGCTCAATTTAACTAAAAAAAGTATTACTCTATATAAAATAGTTCATCAGTAAGGCAACAAAATTATCAATCATAAATTATATACTGATATTTAAGAAAACACAGATTGTTGTGAGTTTCATCACAAAACTAACCTCTAATTTTCTTTGTGTTCCAGTCCTGGCTTCTACTCCATGACGACTATACGAACGTTGGATGGCTATCCGTTACAGTATACGGTGCAAGAGGCCTATGCAACAACGACTGCTTCGCGGTACTCCTCCTTGGAAACGACAGGGTAGAAACACCAACGGACCATAAGACCACAGACCCGGGTTGGATGAGAATATACTCGTTGTAAGTTTCTGCAAATATTATGGACAAAGAACTTGATCACTCTGCATCCCATAAAGTGGTCATAGCTTGACCTTTCTTTTGTAAGGTTAGGCTTCTCATATCTTGTTTGTTACTACGTTTTTTTTCTGATAAGATAAATGCTATATTTAATGTAAAAAGTTGTTACGAAGTTATTCATTCTTAAGTTCATTCGGGAAGGTGTGACCTTAAACAAGCCATACAGAATTTCAGTAAAATAACGTTTCCAACTATCGGTTGAATATCGCCGCGATGCCAAGTATTGGGCAGGTTTCAAGTTTTTGTCCTCCAACCCCATCGAGTAACACGGTTCAATGCGAACCACAAATCCATGTCCAAATTATCATAATGTATTGTTACACATCTACACGTATTTCAGCGCAGTAAATGATATAGCGTCGATTCTAAAAGTAATTGTTATGGATGAAAAGAAAATGGACATAGTAGGAAGAGTGGGCATACCTCTTCTTAGAATACAGAACGGTGAGAAGAAATGGTATGCTCTTAAAGACAAGGAATGCAGATTAAGAGCAAAAGGCAACAACCCAAGAATTCTTCTTGAAATGACATTTGTGTACAATTTAGTAAGTTATTTTAAAATGTTAATTTAATTTAATTTGTTGTATAATTTAGTATAAGTATAGTCTAGATAAGTTGTGTCCCACTCTTATTTAAAAACAAGTGTTTCTTCCAGGTGAAAGCATCAGTCAGAGTAATCAATACAAAAGAGAAAATATTATTAGAGAGTGATCCAGATTTCAGCAGACTCCGTTTAACCAACAACATAGATCGAGCCAAAGCTGTCGTTAATTGGTTTAGAGAAACCGTTCAAGTCACCAGGTAAGTATTTTTATTCAAGGTTATCATGAACCCATGTGTTCTTAAGGATGTAGTAGATGGTGACTAAGGAAGGGGACCAGGTGCAGCGTCTTTTTGAGCATCATGCTATACACCATACCGTATTCGCTAACCCGCTGCAACACCATACGCATTATTCTGTTGGTTGCGCGCATTGTGCATTCTATAAAGAACAGTACATGTTTATTTCAGGCAAAATATAAAATACTGTATATATTTTCAGTTTACTGTTATCTAGTCTGTATCAATTGTTAGAAAGAAAAGTGTAAAGACAACACGCTCCTCGCAAACGCGGAAAGGCTTTGCTGTGACAGTGGTGACAGGGTTGTTGGGCTGTTTAGGGACTAAAGCCTGCTTGATGGCTTTTAATTCTTGCTTATGTCTAAGAGTGGGCAGTTGGCAACCCTACCTCATCGGATATCAAACAGCGATCTATCTAGGCTGCTGCGCAATGAAATGGTGAGTCTAAAAAAGGGTTGCCTGGGCGCAACCTGGAACGTTTTGAACAGTTAACATTTCTTTTTCCACATCGTATACCAAGTAAGTACATAGTGCATGCAAAAGAGCTAATTAATAAGTACGAAAACCAACAGGATCGCCATGCTCAACCCTAACACTTAGTGAGTTGATATAACCTAAAAATTTCATTGCAACTACGTAAATTTCTAGGTTAAGGCAAGGCAACCCTGGTTATTTTGGTACGTACATATTAATTAATACCTATTTATGCATGACATCATACCATCCCATGAAACGTCCACTAAAGGACAGAGAGCTCCCTCCGAAACTCAAGCAATAACGCGAGGTACTTAGGAGGGGATTTACCTTAGTCATTATTTATCATAGGCTAGTCATAGCCATAGCGGCTGGCGACCGCTTTTGTTGGTGACCGCAGAATGTGAGATGCACGATACACAGAAAGATGTTGCTGCCCATCCTCCGGCTCATAAGCCCTTAGTCGCCTCTTACGACACCCACGGATAGAAAAGAGTTGGTACTATTTTTTGCCGTCACCACACGGACGGACTTATGCATGTACTATGTACTTACTTGGAACATGAAGTGGTAATAACAGTTTTTTTGTTGCCTGTACAAAACGTGCCAGTTTGCGCCCAGGCAATCCTGTTTTTTAGACTCACCATTTCATTGTGCAGTACTCTAGAGAGGTCGCTGTTTGGTATCCGATGAGGTAGGGTTTCCAACTGTTCGCTCTCCGCCTATTATAATTTTAGATCAATTTTCAACAAAGAGACGCTCTGGCTAACATATTTTTTTATGTTTTACAGAAATCTTTTCGGATGGAGGTCATGGAAAGTTAACCTTGCGGCGTACACTGCTTGGTTTATATTCTGGTGGTGCTTTAAAACATGGATGCTCCCACTTGTATTGCTTGTGCCCTTTATCTGGTACCATCCCTTAAATTACTGTAAGAGTTGTTTAAGTACTCTAAATCTCAAAACACCTCATAATATCTTATTTTATTTTATTGTATTTGGGTAGCTTACAGCTGTGTTTACAAAATAATACACTTAGTAAATATCTAGGAGCCAATTACAAGCTTCCACAATTTATCATTTGATAATTTTCATAAAATCTATATATACATTTATTAAAACAGTAGAAAACTTTTGATAAATTTATCAAATAATGAGTGGGCGATTGATGACGTCATAGCTGCCCACCCGGGGAATATTTGTAAGAGCTGCCGCTCAAAATGATTGGTGTAACCTAAAGTACCTGTGTACCAAACGGCAACCCGATCGACTTGCGGTATTATTTTTCGTAGACAGACCACTAGTGCTTTAACAAAACAAACATACATTTTTAGCTATCATTATGGTTTTCATTCCTCAGTTCCTCGATGGTTTGACAGTTATCTTAAATTCGTTCCTAAAAGGTTTAAGGTTGTATGAGACTATGTAAGTAAAGAAATAAACATTGTCTCATACCTCATACCCAAGCTTGGTCACTAGAGGTGTTCCACAAGGATCTATATTGAGAACTCTTTTGTTTATTATTTACACAGCTGAAAGGAATGCTTAAAGAACTTACATTTGCATCTTTACAAATATACAGAGCGTCAAAAAATTGGCTTGTCCATACAAACTGTCCAATTAAGTTTGCAATTTTGTATGGAGAATCCAATTTTTTTTTTGATAGCCTGAAAGTTTTATGAAAGTTACGCTGACTGATGATTACAATATTCGAAAGGCTGTTCCTTACACCTCATATAAATGTTTCAATCCTAAAAACGTCAATAAGGCGTCATGCGATAAAAATGATGATTAAGATATTCCTGACTTGTCTAAAAAAATTCTTGTTTCGAACGCAAATGAATCAAAATTCCTAATTTTTCGCTTGAAAAATCAAATTTTCGAACCTTAGAATTTATAAGAGGGTGATAGTTTGAGTCTCGAAGAGAAATTGTTTGGGGGAGTTGTTGAATAGATGGTTAGTTGCGGTTTGAGAAGCAAGTACTTGAAATCATGAAAAACTGCTTGTATAGGCTTAAGAACTTTCCCAGAGGACTGCATTCAGGTCCTGGATTATTTATTTAATAAGGTATTAATATCAAAAGATCTTGAAACAATCTTGAAATTTCAGGGCAACCTGAAGTCGTAAAACACCTTACTAATCACAATGATGAAGATGACGTCGATGACAATAAGGTAATCACGCAAAATTTTGATTTCAAAAGCAGACACGACTACAAAAAGATATGGGTGCATACATACATACGTCTAAATAAAATTATAATTACATGCTTTTTTTATAACAGAATACCGAAACTAAGTCATTATTGCAAAAACTAAATTCAATGTCAGAAACGGTGAAGACAGTTCAAAACACTATTGGGAATGCAGCAAGCCTTGGAGAATCCGTCAAAAAGTATGTATGAATCCTATATTTTCTACATCATTATTACAAAATCAATACAATTTTCGATCTTATATTCGATAAAAGGAAGCAGAAGGATCTAAATAAACTGAATGTTCTTATAACACAAGCGATAGTGAGCGAAAACACTATTAAATACTCGTATATCATAGTAGACACAGAAAAAGACATTTAGAATAAACATTTTGTGGTCATTGAATAGACATTTTGTGGATACTTAATTGGCTTATGTGATTACCTGTAACATTAAGTTTTATGTATTTATTATATTAAGTTTTATGTGTTCCTTATGAGGCCTAGGGGTGCACTAAGAAAGGGTTTTACAAAATTCCACCCCTAAGGGGGTAAAATAGGGGATGAAAGTTTGTATGAAAGTCCATCAGTTTTGAAGTTAGGATCTTCAAAATTTGTATTTAGGCTGACGCTGTCTCAGGGTTTTTGAAAATTCGACACCCTAAAGGGTGAAAAGGAGGATGAAGTTGAAAATTCTTTATTTTTAAAGTAAAATCCACATAATTTATTATTTAGGCAAAAATGATGTAATTCTATGCAACGTTCATTACTGTTATTGAAATTCCACCCCAAATTCAACCCCTAAAAAAGGGAAATGGGGTGAAAAAGTCTAAAAACCAATATGAGTATCGTTTGTATGGTTTATCGGGTCGCTGTTTACTAAAACTACAAAAATTTTGATATCCAGCGTGGTGGACGTTAAATACCATCATTCCCTTTGGATGGGGTTGGGGTGCGATAGGGTTGAAATGTGAATATGGGTGTCGTTTTTATGGTTTATCGGGTCGCTGATTACGAAAACTACAACAATTTTGAAATCCAACGTGGTGGACGTGAAATACCATCATCCCCTGGAGATGGGGTTGGCGTGCGATAGGTTTGAAATGTCTAAAAATAAATATGGGTGTCGTTTCTATGTTAGGGATAGCGGTAAAATTGGCGTTAGGGGTAGGGATAGGGGCAGGGAGAGGTAGAGGTAGAGAGGTAGAGAGGTAGGGAGGTAGAGAGGTAGAGAGGTAGCGAGGTAGAGAGGTAGAGAGGTAGAGAGGTAGAGAGGTAGAGAGGTAGAGAGGTAGAGAGGTAGAGAGGTAGAGAGGTAGAGAGGTAGAGAGGTAGAGAGGTAGAGAGGTAGAGAGGTAGAGAGGTAGAGAGGTAGAGAGGTAGAGAGGTAGAGAGGTAGAGAGGTAGAGAGGTAGAGAGGTAGAGGTGTAGAGAGATAGAGATGTAGAGAGATAGAGAGGTAGAGGTACAGGTAGAGGTAGAGGTAGAGGGAGAAGGAGGGGAAGGGGGAGAGGTAAGGAGAGAGGGAGGGGGAGGGGGTGAGGGAGTGGGAGGGGCAGTGGGAGGGGCAGTGGGAGAGGGAAGAGGGGGAGGGAGAGAGACAGAGGGAGGGGGAGGGGGAGAGGAAGGGGGTAGAGGGAGAGAGAGGGAGAGGGTTTAGTTTTTCTCAATTACTTCTGCGAATTGGCTCTGTTTTGAAATATTAGATAAAGGTGTCTCTCATCTCTCTCTTTACATTTGTTAGGATACTGCTGCTAAGTTCCTCTGTTCTGAGTAATTTATGAGTAACGTCTGTATATTATATAAAATATATGATCAAACGAACTTCTTGAATGAAGTTCGATCAATATTATATGAGTAAGCTTCATTCGAAGATATAATTAACCAAGTAGTCCTAATTCTAGCCCGCGGCAACTAATCGCACATACTTTAGAGATTTTTTAAAGGTTTTGAACCAGTTTTGTTCATATCGTTTGAAAAAAGCGCGCCAACACAACCCGCCACCTGGCAACCCGGGCGGTACTTTTACTCATTATTTAGAGATTGTAGAGCTTTCGAAACTTCCTATTCCGGGGTTGGGAGGGGTGGGACCTTATATCTTCGAATGAAGCTTACTCATATAATATTGATCGAACTTCATTCAAGAAGTTCGTTTGATCATATATTATACTTCGTAAGCTTCATTCGAAGATATAATTAACCAAGTAGATGTTTAGAGCAGGAAGTTTCATACTTTATTACACATTAAATACTTTTACACGTTTTCAAAAGTATAACAAAAAACATTATCAAATATTTAAGTGCAAAAATATCAAAAATTTCAGTTTCAAATTGGTTAAATTTATCATAAGGTTCACAAAAGGATGCATATGAATGCTGTGAGCCAGTGTAAGCTGATGAGATAGACAGTTAAAATTATAAAGAAACTACAAAACATTTTAGAAGGAATACAATTCGTTTTGAATGTTTTTGTCCGGCTTACTGTTGTTTGTATTGTGCCGGTGTTTCTTGTCACGAGAGTATAAGTTAGGTAACTTGTACCAAGAATCAGATTATATATCGAGATCAAATGTATCCAGAGCTAATATGAACTAATTATGAACTTTTACACAGTCAGAGCAAAATGTTATTTCTCCTGAGTATAACTCAGTCACATTAGTGTATGAAATCTAGAAGAGTTAACTGGAAAAATCATCAGATCAAGGCCTTTGGCCGAGGTCTGTCTGTGTCCCTAATGTATCTTTAAATATATAAATAAATCTTTGCTCTGCACTGCCCTGGTAATTAATATCATATAATTTCTCTAGATAAAGAGCATTCATTTGATATTTAATATTTATTATGAGATAACGTTTCTATTCTCTGAGCCACAATGCTGTAAAATTGTGCTTGGTTTGGCACATTTCTTTATGATTATTGATTATAATATTGTATAAGTACCAAATGCAAACTTAAGTTTCGGAGAACCCTTCTGGTAGAAAATTGAATGTATCTGGTCTCTACTTAAGTGTCTTTTCTGCCTACTTAAAGAAGGGAGAATAGGTAATGAACAGTAACTGCTGTTTATGAGAGTATTAAACAACAGATATAATGTTACAAGAACAGAGGCACATAAGACCTAAATTTTGTTGTTTTTACATAAAATCGATCACGCTTTCGACTTCGTAGAAATTTAAAACAATCCATGTCACACGAGACTTATAGTCTCGTCAAACCCAGCGCAGAATTTTGGCAGTTCTATTATGTAAAACCATAAGTTTTATTTTTATTTATAACAAATATCTCCTATTGGGGACGCTGGGACCGAAAAGGGTAAACTTACGTGTATGAAATAAATGTTTAATCATCGTTAAGTGATTTGTCGCTATTAATGTTCCTTTTAAACCAGTAAAACCTGGAAAGTGGCATCGCTGCCAGGGTATAACACTACAAGAAGAAGGATATTATGACCTTTCAGTTTACTTACCAAACATAACAAAAGTTTACTTACAACTTCCGTTGAATTTAAAATCAAGGGAAGTTAGGTCTGCTCTGCCACGGTCAGGAAAGAAATTCCAAAGTAGCTAAAGCTTGGCTGCAAATAACTATATTTTATGAATAAAGTTTTTGTTCAGGGTTATGGGAATAAGAAAAAAAATACGATAAAATCAACTAACTTCGAATTTAGATGGAATCATCGATTGCGTATACGTAACGTAGGTACTACCACACATAAGACAATAGTAAACTGACACTTACGTGCACGTACCTTCAGTATTGGTGTGAGAGACAAGAGGGCTTTTGTAGTACTCATAAGAGTATCAGCAAAAACTTAGAATTAAAATTCTTGTAATCTTTGTTAGTTACTCATATCTTTTTAACCGATTAAAAAGCTAAACCAATTCTCATTGTATCGATTCCGCATTGTTTTGGTCAAGTAATTCTATTGAATGAATTTTATATTTCTGTTATTATCCGATCAAATAACCTGTTGATGGCCATAAAATGGACAATGCGCAACAAAGAATCACTCTTAATTTTAGGAGAAAAAAGTGCTATAAATTGAGCAGTTTTTTGCAAGGCTTTACATATAGCGAAATGAAGCCTAAAAATCGGTATGGTTGTTTAGGTCATACAACGTTTTTCTTCGCTAGTTTGTTTTTAAAAGTTATTCGGTATCGCGATTGATGAAGTATGGGATGCGCAGATGCGCGCATAAAAGAGCATGACAAAGCAAAAAAAAAATTATCACATAAGTTTCGAAGGTACGGTTACCTAGTATTAGTATTATACAGCCCAGATATTTGACGTGAATGTGAAGTCAGCAGCAAGCGTGATTTAAGGCTTATCGGTTAGTGAAATATTTGCGGCTTCTCAAAGGTCATACACCCTTCAGCATGGAAGTTGAAACAAAACCAGCTTAAGCTGAACTAGCGCTACGCTCGCTAAAAACACCCGAAAGCAGATATTTGCTCAAGGTCCAAGTGTTTCCACTGGCGTGCGGCTGAGTGTACACCATGACAATAAAATAATATAATAATTTATGTTAACTACCCCAAGTCATCATACTATTATTACACTTTCAATGAAGAGAACACGTTAACTTCTTAGATTGAAGTCGTGTGCGATCATAAAACAGTCTTACGCTATCGAATTAGTAGTAGCTCGATAGCCTTCCATTTGCGCAAGTTTTGAATAGACTTGCTCCCACTAAGGTCTTGGCTTGCCACAGCAAAAATTTCATAGAAAGCAATCCTTAGCTATAGGTTTATTACGGGGTAGTTTGCGACAGATAGTACTTAGCTGGCAGTCAAAATGAATTTAATGAACCAATTTAGAGCTACTCAATACTCATGGTTCATTGCTATATCTGGATCAGTCTTTATTTTCATTTAATGTGTACAATAATGTATGTTTGTTTAATGTATACATTTATGCATAGAATAAATAGAGGACGGCCAGCAGAACAGGATCAGGTCGTCTATGGGACAAGTCACGAGCTCAGTCGCCATAGAGTTGATGCATACGCGACTTGAAATGATTCTGGTTTTTGACCATATGAACTCCTCCGTTGCTCACGAAGGGGGCCCTGTGTGCTTCCCCCCCCCCCTTTCTTTTCAGCTATTAGTGAAATTGAGGGGAGGCTGTCCAGACTTCCCTGGTTGCTACCACTCTTGCTAGATTACGTGGTTTTTAGGAACGGTGATGTAGAAATATTTTAGGAAGAAAAATCTTTTTACGCTTATTCATTATTCATTACATATGAAAGGTAGGCATTTATTTACCATATTAAACAAGTAAATCATTTAGAAACGACTTTTCAAAGTCTGGCCTTAACGTTGATTGATATTAAATAAAGATTTTAAAAGATTCAGTTTCTTCTAACAGGTACATTTATTTATCCAGCAAGCAAGATGGATATGTCAATGGCCGTATAGAAATACGAACATTGTTGTTGAACGATGGTTGAACGTCAATTTAATAATAACACGTCCACGTGCTAACACGCGGTTAGCCTCCAGACTATTTAAGTTTTTATTTCTAAATCGATAACAGCAGCCATATTTTGGCTAGAATTTGTCAGTGCCCTGATAAATTTATAATATTTTCAAAGTTATTATGGTCTACGGACTTTTGATGTGTAATATGTATCTTATTTAAGCTATGAGAGCTAAAAACTTGTGTGTTTACATATTTTTGGCATATGTAGGTAGTTCGCTTGAGAGATTGCCGTACACCAGTTAAAATTCAAAAGTAATTATTTACTCATTTATTTCCCTTCGAACGACTTCTGAAGTGTGTAATGGGTCTATCTGGCTTGTCCGTTTCGTATTTGGTTACGGAACACATATATCTGTTTTATAGTAAATTAAATCAAACGTTTTCAAAGGGTCACCGACTAAAACAATCGTAAACCAATTGGCCAGTACACATCGCTCATGGGTTGTCAGTAAGCTGTTTTAAATGATTTCGGAATGAAATCTGTTTTTATTATTGTGGGTAGAACTTGACGAATGATGAAATGAGTCTGTATAATTTTATTATTGTATGGGTAGGTAATTGTCTAGTTTATACATAGTTTATAAGTAAACTCTCAGCTACGAACTAAAATTCCGTTAAGTCCCTGTGATAACACACGGTTACCCTCCGGACCCTGTAATTGTATGATTATTACGTATCTACGGTCGTGTTGGCTCATGTCCAACTTTCCGAATTGCACATTTTATATAAATCACCAAGTACCATTTTGAGGTAGTATAAAATTGTTCCAGACGGATTGTGGTTATTTATTATTGTTTTTCAAAATGAGGATAACCTTGTAAAAAATACATAAATAAGACAGGTTTAACTTGAGTATGCATGTGTACCTACATACAATCGATCACTAACCTGCATAACTCAATACAATTTATAGGTCTGTGCTAACACACGGTTTGCCTCAAGACCGAATTTGTCGTCGTGTCAACACGCGGTTGGCCTCCAGACCGAATTTGTCTTCGTGATAACACACGGTTACCCTCCAGACGGAATTTTCCTTCGTGTTGGACTACATCCAACCTCCCAGATAGAACAATTACTGCCTTTCTGAACCACACTAAATCCGTACTAACACTTTGAATAATATGAAAATAAAGTAGTAGCTTTGACCCACCTGAATTATGTTCTGAAGATCCCAGCACTCCAAAATTTGGAGGCTAGCCACGTGCTTTTTACTCACCTTACATCATTGTATGCTTTTTTCGATTACTATTTTTCACTAAAATGCACTTCTTTCCACACTAAATTTACACGAATTTAAACTTGATTTAAGCATATAATAATTAAAATAAAACTAATATTAAATATTGAAAATTGAGAGCGCGTTATGTGCTTTCGTTGCCACGCACAGAAAAAGAATGAGTAAAAGTACCGCCCGGGTTGCCAGGTGGCGTGTTGTGTTGGCGCGCTTTTTTCAAACGATATGAACAAAACTGGTTCAAAACCTTTAAAAAATCTCTAAAGTATGTGCGATTAGTTGCCGCGGGCTAGAATTAGGACTACTTGGTTAATTATATCTTCGAATGAAGCTTACGAAGTATAATTCAGCTAGATCTTCAATTATACTCATTGATGTGCGCAGGGTTAGTCCTGTTTTTCCTTAGTTTAAAATTACCCCGAAATTACGGGAAAATATCTCATTGCTTCAGAAAACCGGTAACAACATAAATATGAAATCCACGCGAGCGAAGCCGCGGGCAACAGCTAGTAAATAAATAAATGAATGAATGACTGAATGAATGTATGTATGAATGAATGAATGAATGAATGAATGAATGAATAAATGAATGAATGAATAAATGGGAAAAGGTGACTTTTTGACAAAATTCAAAAATGAGGTAATATGTCTTTGAAGGCATAAAATACCTAGTCGGTCCTTAAATATTGTCACATGTATATTAGGTCATAAAATCGAAAATACTATGTAGTTTCAAAAACGTTTTTTTTTATTCGACAGTTAAGTATATAAAGATGAAATTGGAATAAAATTTATTCAAAATGTCCACCACCATTAGCCACGCAGGCTTTTAATCTCCGTGGCTAGTCATCGATCGCCGCACGAACCATATTCATATCGATTTCGGCCACTGCTTTTTTTAGTGAAGACTTCAGGCTCTTTAAATTTTAATGAGGCTTAGCACAGACTTTCTCCTCCAACACCTGCCATATTTTGTAATTCAAAGGATTAAGGTCAGGGCTGGAGGAGGGCCAATCTTCATGCTTTATCAAGTCAATTTTGTTATGCTCGAACCACGCCTGGGTAGTTCTGGCTTTGTGCGCCGGTGCAGAGTCCTGTTGAACTACCCATCGTCGTCCTTGAAAGAGCGTCTGAAATAGGTCTTTTACGATAGGATCCAAAACAGTGTCTTGGTAAACTTTCGCACTGGTTTTGACACCTTTTTCGCAGAAATGAACCTCAGTTGGGCCAAAATACGAGACTCCCAGCCAAATCATCAATGAAGAGGGATGATGGCCATGTTGCACTCGAAGAATGGCATTCGCAGCTTCTGCAGAACCTGTACCGTCCACCCTATCATTTTGTTTGTTGTACTTCTCTTCAATATTAAAAATTTTTTCATCAGTAATCAGGATATCACGGTGCTGGTTTTTTGCGTACCGTCTTAACAGAACTTTAGATCTGACCACTCTCATTGCTTTCAAGCGCGCGTTGAGATGTCCTCTTTTTAGGGTTCCGATACCAAAATGGTAAAAAAAAGGAACCCTTATGGTGCCGCTCTGTCTGTCTGTCCGTCTGTCTGTCACACCTCTATATCTCAGCAACCACTTACGCTATCGAGCTGAAATTTGGAATAGTTTTAGAATATAGTTGCCCAACTTAATTGCACATGAAATTTTTTTGAAAAAAGTATGATTATTAATGTAAAGGGGGCCAAAATAGGGGGGGCCAAATTTCAAATTGTCGCTACTAGGTCGAGTGGGAAATCATATGAAAGGGCTTTACTTGTACATTTTAAAATATATTTTTGTATTTTTTTAAGTTTCTTAGTTTTCAAGTTATGATGAAAAATGTCAAAAAAAATACCATTCCCCCCCCCTTATCTCCGAAGTTTGAGTAAGGGAAAATCTGAATTAATTACAGTTGACAGAGGTTTATGTAAACTTTACAGAAAAAATAAAACGATCTTTCTAAGTTGCACAGTTTTTCAGAAATCTGCAAAAAACCTTTACAAACAAATTTAGTTTTGCGGTCCTGAAAATGGACTTTATTGCTTCCAAAAATACTATAGGTATATCGGAACCCTCAGCGCGCGAGTCCAACTCGCACTTGACCGGTTTTTTTTTTTTTCTGTAAGTTCGCAGACCCCAGTCCCCATTGAGTATTCTTTTTGCTGTTTTCGTACTTAAACCCATTTGTAAAGCCATCAGTTTCTGTTATCGGGCGGGATTTCTTGCAATACGCGCCTTGATTGCTTTGATGACTGCTGGAGTCCTAACAGAGCGAGGTCTGCCTGATGTTTTCTTGTCATCTACACAGGAGTGTTCATTGTACCTTTTGATAGTACGATACACAAACCGTTTCGTGATTTTCAAGTTTTGAAGCAGCTTGAATATTGAGTTTGGCGAATGGCCACAACGGTGTAATGCAATCACTGCTACCCGGTCCTCTTTAAGCGTCCACTCCATCGCGAAAAAACAATAATCATAATAGTTATTTGTTATGCAAGACAGCAAAAGGTTTATTTGGCGCGAGTGCCTCGTATTGAAACCTGAGCAAGCGAAGGATTCTAGGATTGAACCACGAGCGAAGCAAGTGTTTCAAAAGAAGAATCCTGAGCGTGGCGAAGGTTTCAAGGCACGAGACGCAAAATAACTTTGCTGCCGAGCGAAACACAAAATTTTTCACCTCATTAAAGCGAGGAAATGTTAACATAATGCAAGAAAAGCAATTCAAATATAAGAAATAATTACTCATACGTTTTAACGTAAGGGCATAATACCTACATAATGGTACTGACGGCAGCAAGCAAGTGGAAACATAACCAGTAGGTATAACCTGATCCAGCGCTTCGCTACAAACCTCCGTAACCAGAGACCAGCTCAAGGTCAGAGTTTTCACGGACGAGTGGCCATGTATAGATTAAGAATACTAGACATTAAAAAGGAAATCACTATAATTAAATTATTATTTCACCTCCAAAGCTCGGAAACATTTGTTTTGTCGGTTAAATTCTGCGGCCAAAAGCGATTTTTGGCCCCTAGCGGGCAAAAGGTTTTTCTGCGGCCAAAAGCGATTTTTGGCCGCTAGCGGGCAAAAGGTTTTTGAAATTCGAACGTGATGCAGTATGGCAGACCTCCACGCTGCGGTACTGGCTGCTTCCTCGCTTTAGTGAGGTGAAAAATTTTGTGTTTCGCTCGGCAGCAAAGTTATTTTGCGTTTCGTGCCTTGAAACCGTCGCTACGCTCAGGATTCTTCTTTTGAACCACTCGCTTCGCTCGTGGTTCAATTCTAGAATCCTTCGCTTGCTCAGGTTTCAATACAAGTCACTCACGCCAAATAACGCTTTTGCTGCCTTGCATAACAAATAACTATTTATGCAAAGATGTTTTAAGATTGTAATATCATTGTTTTTATTTTTTATTTATTGGTAAACAATTGAAAATCGTATCCTATTGTTTGTTTTTTCCTTTCAGTTCTGTATTCAAAATAATTGGCCAGTGACGTTTTTAGGGACCGACTAGGTACACACCGATACAAAAAATAACACTTGTCTATGCCATTCGTCTGTACGCCTGTCTGACTGTCTACCTAAAAACACACCGATACAAAAAATAACACTTGTCTATGCCATTCGTCTGTACGCCTGTCTGACTGTCCTACCTAAAAACACACCGATACAAAAAATAACACTTGTCTATGCCATTCGTCTGTACGCCTGTCTGACTGTCCTACCTAAAATGTATCTCTCTGTATTTTTCGATCCCTTATTGATAGTTCCACCAAGTGAGACGCTTGCTCGTATCACCGTTTTTGACATAAAGCAAAACAAAAAAACGTTAAATAAGGTAGTTTTTTAATGGCTTACGCTTCTTTCTTACTTTTACTATTTGTTATTATTGGTTAGTATATCTACTACAGTAATACATATTTTGCGAAAATTTATATCGGCTATCTATTAGGAATCGAAAGATACAGCCTTTTTAAGGTAGGACGCAGTCGGACAGTCGTACAGACGGATGGCATCGACAAATGTTAATTTTTCGTAACGGTGTGTATGTTTTGCCTACAAAGACATACTCGTATTACCTCATTTTAATTTCGTTAAAAAGTCACCCCACGCAAAAAAAAGTCGATTTTCAGTTTTTGGCCGCCATTTTGAAAGTTGTTAGTATGATATTTATGTAATAAGCATATATGAATTCTGCAGGGTCGTATTTGTCTAAATACACCTTAAAATAACAGATGATTGTTTTGCTTCTAGACGGAAAACGGAAGGCCTTTTCTCAAAAATTTCCTTATCTATTATATCTATATCAGAAATATATAATTTTTTAACAAATAATAACATGAATTTGAAGTAATTATTTTGTTAACAAAAACCCAGCGTCTTTCGTGAATTCTGGCATAGCTGAAATATTATCGCCTCACTATCGCCTACTGATATAGTGACTATCTCTAATCACTTTCTAATAAAGTACTTTGTTTCAGTCTCTTTAATTTCACAGTACCGTTCCTCAGTACTTACGCTATTTGCGCAATAATCATTATCTCATTCATTCTCTATCTCGTTCCTGGAAGATACATTTTTATTGCATGGGGTAAGTTTTTTTTTCAATTCGTATATTTTAGATTTCAAGTAAATACTCAATGATG